>CM060442.1:43568463-46212194 GCA_030545235.1 Helianthus tuberosus
GTTGATTTATTATAGGCTCAGCCTGGAGGGCTGAGGCTCGGTCTGGAGGATCGAGGCTCGGTCTAGGTGACCGAGGTAGTTGGCTAGTGAGGCTAGGAAGAGTAGGCTCAGTCATGATGGCTGAGGCTCGGTCAAGGGGACCGAGGCTCGATCTAAGAGGTCGAGGTGGAGGATAGAGCAGTCTTAGAGACTGGGAGAAATTGGCTAGTGAGACTAGGAGAATTATGTGATACCTTATTTGGTGACTTATGTGATTATCTGATTGTGTGATTGATATTTGTGATGTATTGATAACATGAGATATTACTATTACTATATACGTACGTTTCACTATGGCCTGACCAACGTAAACCATCTTTTAGAAGATGCCGCCGAGACGTGAGACACACATGCCTACTAATGAGGCAGAACTCCAGCAGATTATCGTTGCTGCCATTGCACAATACGCCGCCTCTCAAGGAGGGACTAGTGGAAGCAACTCTGGCAACAACAATAATCCACCTCATGGTAATACTAAGTCATTTAGACATACCATGACCTAATTGGATATCTTTAGCAATGATGCTAATGCCAAACGTATGTTATAACGTATGTGCAGGATGCACCTACAAGCAGTTCTTAGACTGCAAGCCCGTAAACTTTGATGGCACAGGAGGTGCTGTCGCCTTTGTTCGTTGGGCTGAGAAAACCGAATCTGTTCTTCGCATGAGCAAGTGCGCGCTGGATCAGCAAGTCACCTATATCTCAGGGCTATTCTTGGATGGAGCCCTCTCTTGGTGGAATCTACAAGTACAGACACTAGGCGAAGCTGCTGCCTACGCGCTGACCTGGACCGAACTAAAGGAACTTATGCGCAAAAAGTACTGTTCCCGCGCAGAAATCCAGAGATTGGAGACCGAGTTTTGGCATTTGAAAATGGACGGTCCAAAGATCGCAGAATACGTTCAGAGGTTCCATGATTTATCGCATGTGGTACCCTACATGGTCACTCCTGAGTTCAAGAGAATTGAACGCTTCATTTGGGGACTAGCTCCTCAAATCATAAGCATGGTAACCTCATCCAAGCCTGCGACCATTACTGAGGCGATTGATTTGAGCGTGGCTCTCACAGAGGAGGCCATTCGCCTGAACAAGTTTGATGATGCTGAGCATAAGAAGAAAGAGACTCACGTCGAGTCATCAGGAGGTAGCAAACGGAAGTTCTCAAACTTCAAGCAAGGCGCCAGTGTGGCGGTTAAGAAAGGAGGATCAGCTGGCAGTGGAAAGAAAGGAAAAGGATACCAGGGCACCCAGCCCAAGTGTAATACCTGTCAACGCCACCATACTGGCCATTGTAATGTGAAAATATGTGAAGCATGTGGAAAGCCGGGCCACTTGAAGGATTCTTGTTGGGCTAGTGCTGGCCGGGGAGGCCAGGGAGGATTTGGGAATAGGAATAATAATCGTGGTGGTAATCGCTCGCAAGGAAACTATGGAGGAAACGGGAATCGAGGCAACCTTGCGAATCAGGCTGGCAATGCAAACCAAAACAACAACCAAGCTGGAAATGGAGGTGGAAACGGGCAAAGACTTGGATGTTATAACTGCGGTGATATCGGGCATTTTAAGAAGAACTGCCCAGAGTTAAACCAAGCCCGTGGAAGAGTGTTCCAAATCGAAGCTAGGGAAGCGCGCCAGGACCCCAATGTTGTTACTGGTACGTTCCCTGTAAATCAACGCTATGCATCCGTTTTATTTGATACTGGTGCCGATTATAGCTTCGTATCGTTAGAGTTTAAGAATATGCTTGGTTTAGCCGCTAATAAGTTAGATATTCCGTACTCCATCGAATTGGCCAATGGGAAGATAGTAGAAGCCAATGAAGTTATCAGAGGTTGTGTGATCGAATTAGGAGAGCGTGAGTTCGCTCTAGATCTACTACCAGTCCAGTTGGGAAGCTTCGACGTGGTGGTAGGAATGGATTGGTTATCAGGCAACAAGGCAGAGATAGTTTGTCATGAGAAGATTGTTCGTATCCCAACCGAAGATGACGAGACAATTGTGGTTCACGGAGAGAAGCGTGATACGCCGTTAAGAATTATCAGCTGCTTGAAAGCGCGAAAGTGTTTGCAGAAAGGATGTGTTGCCTTCCTGGCACACATTGTGGATAAGACGGCTGCTGAGCCGAGAATCGAAGACATCCCTGTCGTGAGGGAATATCCAGAAGTCTTCCCAGAAGACTTACCTGGACTGCCACCTCAGAGGCAAGTAGAGTTTCACATTGACTTAGTTCCAGGCGCCGCGCCTGTGGCTAAGGCACCCTATAGACTTGCTCCGTCTGAGATGCAAGAATTGTCGACACAACTTCAAGAGTTGTTAGACAAGGGATTTATCCGACCAAGCTTCTCGCCTTGGGGAGCTCCGGTCCTGTTTGTCAAAAAGAAGGACGGTAGTTTCCGTATATGCATCGACTACCGGGAGCTGAACAAGCTGACGATCAAGAATAGGTACCCTCTACCAAGAATCGATGATCTGTTTGATCAACTGCAAGGCTCAAGCTTTTATTCAAAGATCGATCTTCGATCTGGATACCATCAGTTAAGGATACAAGAGGAAAGTATCCCAAAGACAGCCTTCAGAACTCGTTATGGACACTACGAGTTCCTTGTTATGCCGTTTGGTTTGACAAACGCACCTGCAGTCTTTATGGATTTGATGAATAGAGTTTGCAAGCCGTACTTGGACAAGTTCGTGATTGTATTCATCGATGACATTTTAATTTATTCAAAGACGAAGGCTGAACACGAGCAGCATCTTAGAGCCATTCTAGAGCTGCTGAAGAAGGAACAGCTGTATGCCAAATTCTCCAAGTGCGAATTTTGGCTACGTGAAGTCCAATTCCTTGGGCACGTGGTAAATGGAGATGGAATCCACGTGGATCCAACCAAGATCGAGGCGATCAAGGATTGGGAAACGCCAAAGACGCCAACCGAGATTCGACAATTCTTGGGTTTGGCTGGCTACTATCGAAGGTTCATTGAGGATTTTTCAAAAATCGCTCAACCTTTGACGCTCCTCACCCAGGAAGATAAGAAGTTTGATTGGGGAATCAAACAGGAAGAAGCGTTCCAGATACTGAAGGATAAGCTCTGCAATGCGCCAATCTTAGCACTACCGGAAGGTACTGATGATTTTGTGGTATACTGCGACGCATCGCGTCAAGGATTGGGTTGTGTGTTGATGCAACGCCAAAAGGTTATTGCTTACGCATCGCATCAGTTAAAAGTGCATGAAAAGAACTATACCACACACGATTTGGAGCTCGGCGCAGTGGTTTTTGCTTTAAAGATCTGGAGACACTACCTTTATGGTACAAAGTGTACAATCTTTACAGATCACAAGAGCCTACAGCACATATTCAACCAGAAGGAGCTGAATATGAGGCAAAGGCGATGGGTTGAATTGTTGAACGACTACGACTGCGAGATAAAGTATCATCCAGGGAAGGCGAATGTAGTCGCCGATGCCCTAAGTCGGAAGGAGAGGATCAAACCCATAAGGGTTAGAGCTTTAGAAATGATTATCCAAACCGATCTTTCCTTGCGCATTCGTGCCGCGCAAAAGGAAGCTCTCAAGGAAGGAAACCTTGAAGAAGAATATCTCCGTGGGATGAAGAAGCTACTGGTACCAAACGAGGAAGGAACGTTATGTTTTGAGAAAAGGATTTGGGTTCCTCTGTTTGGTGGTTTAAGAAAAGTTATTTTTGATGAAGCTCACAAATCACGGTACTCTATCCATCCTGGAGTGGATAAGATGTACCAGGATCTCAAGGATTATTATTGGTGGCCTAGGATGAAAGGCGATGTTGCTGTGTACGTGAGCAAATGTTTAACGTGCGCTAAGGTTAAAGCCGAATACCAGAATCCTTCAGGACTTCTACAACAACCTAAGATTCCCAAGTGGAAATGGGAACAAATCTCCATGGATTTTATTACGAAATTGCCAAAAACGCCAAGAGGCCATGACACTATCTGGGTGATAGTGGATCGATTAACGAAGTCAGCACACTTCTTACCTATCAGAGAGAAGGATAATACGAGCAAATTGGCTGAAATTTACATGAGAGAGATCGTCGCGCGCCATGGAGTGCCTCTCTCAATCATTTCTGATAGAGACGGAAGGTTTGTGTCAAGGATATGGCAATCCTTCCAAGAAGCCTTTGGCTCACAATTGAATCTGAGCACTGCGTTTCATCCGCAAACTGACGGCCAGAGCGAGCGAACGATACAGACTTTGGAAGACATGCTGAGAGCGTGTGTTATGGATTTGGGCGGTAGCTGGGATAAACATTTACCTTTGGTCGAATTTTCATACAACAACAGCTACCACACCAGTATTGGTGTCGCGCCATTTGAAGCCCTTTACGGACGCAAGTGCCGATCACCCTTATGTTGGGCTGACGCAGGTGATAGGCAGCTTGCTGGTCCCGAAATCGTCCAAGAGACGACAGACAAGATCGCGCAGATTCTTAAACGCATCGAAGCAGCTCGCCACAGACAGAAGGCCTATGCGGATCCAAACCGGAAACATGTGGATTTCCAAGTTGGAGAAATGGTGTTATTGAAAGTCTCACCCTGGAAGGGTGTGGCACGCTTCGGGAAGCGTGGGAAGTTAAATCCGCGCTACATTGGTCCCTTCAGAATTCTGGAAAGAATAGGACTAGTAGCATACAAGTTGGACCTACCTGCTGAACTGAATGGTGTTCACGACACCTTTCATGTATCCAATCTAAAGAAAAGTCCAACTCAAGTCACCGTTGCCATTCCCACCGACGAGATTCATGTTGACGACACGCTCCACTTCATTGAAGAACCTGTTGAGGTCACAGATTGGAAAGTTAACAAGACCCGCCGGAGCAGTGTCAAGCTCGTCAAAGTTCGTTGGAATGCCAGACATGGTCCTGAATACACCTGGGAACGTGAGGACCGGATGAAAGAGAAATACCCTCACCTTTTTCCTAAGAACCTTGCATCTACAAGCAGAACTTAAATTTCGGGACGAAATTTATTTAACGGGGGGAGAATGTGACAACCCGCACTAAA
This sequence comes from Helianthus tuberosus, assembly GCA_030545235.1. Classification (NCBI taxonomy): domain Eukaryota; kingdom Viridiplantae; phylum Streptophyta; class Magnoliopsida; order Asterales; family Asteraceae; genus Helianthus; species Helianthus tuberosus. The sequence goes on from CM060442.1 coordinate 43,573,545, forward strand.
CCAGGTATCCGTACGACTTAATTAATGATTAATTACTGCTTAATTACTGTGCTTGTTTGAACTAGCTGATGAACTGCCACTTGATATCTGATACATGTACTTACTTGCATCATACTTTACTTATCGTCACTACATTATTTACATACTGAACCTTAGTGACAAACATGATGCACAAAAAGCACAGTAGCACAATACACGGATAACCTATTGAACATGCTGATAAAGCCAGCATCAGGCAGACACTGCCTCTAAGGCCTGTACGAGCCAGAAACGTTTTGCTACACTAGTAGTGAGTGTAGGGATATAAGGGTTGTGGAACTGCGTCTCTAGGAATAAGTCACTATGACTGGATGTGCCTAAAACGTACTCTCAGTACAAAACTCAGCACTTTACAAAATAATTCAGCTTTTAGCTAACTAATAAAGTGCCAAAACATGAGAAAAATAACACTAGACACTTTCCAAAGTGTCAGGAATGAGTTGTGTCACTAAAAAGAGTATTAACGACACTTTAAAGCTTTGTTAACGCTTTAACGGATTACTATCCAACCAAACAACCGGACTATACCCGGAACATGAAAATATTGTCATTTACACTATTTATCTTTTTCTGAGCCAGTTAGGGTCCCCGTATACCTTAACACCCGTCATAGCACACTGCACATTAGTAACCGGGTAAGACACTTAACTTAACTAACTAGCTCCTAATCATCTAGTTGGATTCGAACTAGGTACCCCCCCCCAACCGAATCGGTCACCAAGTGACCCCACTCTTGTACCATGTTGATTTACTAAATCTTGTTTGTCTAATATCTAAATAACACAAGATCCTTTGGTTAATACACATATGATTTGTCTATAAGTTAACCTCTAAACACATCATAGCTTTCACTAAACACAACACACTCCAAACTCTCCTCTCTTGCTCTCCACACTCACGGCCGAACACCCCTTGGGACACCCCATCCATCTTCGATTTTGATCTTCACATTCCATCATCATACAAGCATCAAGGGTCGTATACAAGGAGTCTTGGAGCAAGCGGAACGCGAAGGACCTCTCTACTTAGCTTTTATCCACCTCTTTTGCGCGTAGATTCTTCCCTAGCCTCGAGCTAGAGGTATAATGCTTAAAACTTGTATTTGAACTAATCTAAGGTGGTTAATAAGATGTATGATGATTAAAACTCGGAATCTTGCATTTTGAAGCATTAAAGTTTACTAAAAACACTAAAAATAGTGGTTAAAAGCTTATATGTTGTGTAAATGATGTAGTATTCGAAATGTATGATTATTTAGGCCCGATCTATGATGTGGTAGCTCGGATCATCGTTTAACCCGATTTGGTAATATCATGGATCTTAACATAAGCTTGTTTTGAATAATACAAGGGTTAAAAGGTGAAACTCTACCACACGCGAATCATGAACTTGTGTAAAAAGGTTTTACTTGTGGAATAGTGTTTAAAACTAGCAGATCTACGTATCTGCAAGTGGTATTTTCAAAGGACCAAGCGTTAAAGGAATCATGCTTTCTAAAAATGGATCTTACACTAACAGGAATGATTTTTATAAACCACAAGTGTGTAAACACTTGTGAAATGAAAAGATCCGACAAAATAACAGTTTTTGTAAAAGATGACTGGAAGTTGTAAAGATGGATTTTCTCTAAAAACGAGGTTTTTACAAGATCAAATTACCTTATATGAAGATCTACTAAATTTAAGGGGATTTACACCACAGTTTTGGGAAAAACTGCAAGTTCATGTAATTTTTGGCAATTTACACATATGTTGATTAGTTGTTGTGAGAAAAGTTGTTCTGATCAAATAAAGAAAATTGTTGAGTTGATTTGTTAAAGAAAATGATACGCTTGAAAGCGTGGCCACCTCCAGTTACAGAGGAAACTCTGGCGAAATTTTTCTAAAAACCTAACACTTAGAACTATTTACACTACAAGTGTTAGAATTATTTTTGACATGTTTTCGAAATATAAATTTCGCCATGACTTTATTTACTAAATATTCGGAGGTGGGATTTACACAAAATTTAACGTGATAAATATATATTTTCACACACTGTTTATGATTATTTTGTGAAAATACATAGATATTATTTTTAGAGTAAAAATAATACTTACGAACATTAACGATCCCAAAATAATACGAACGCTTTCACCATAAATATATAAGTTACACCGGTGATTATATTACCACTCGATTGTTAAACGTAACTTACGCACTTACGGAAATATTTATGAACGCACATGTATCGAATCCCCCCCATCCTTGGGAAGGAGATTAACTACCAAGTATATACAGAATGTAAACACGAAATAGTTGTCTAACTATTTCTCAAAGACTTAAACTATAAAGCTAAGGCACGGCCGTCCGTCTAATAGAAATTAGCACCTGTAGGTCGTCGCACAGCTGCGTGAGCAGGAGATACTTGGTAGAGACGCTTCACTGTGAGTTCATGTCCCCCTTTTCTCTAACTGTTTTCAGTTTTCTTAACTGCGGGGGTGAAATACATGTTACTTTGATTACAACTACTTTATACATGGTATGGTTAGCGTAAGGAGGTTTACTACTTAGATCATGTGAGTGGGTAGGAGCAATATGAGGCCATTAGTCCTCATACCGGGACCGAGGGACAGGAGCGGTAGATCTATCTGGGTGTAGCGAGCCCAGCCCCAGGCCAAACTAGAAACGGACCTCGGGGTGACTTTGTCCACATACTAATGCCGTGGCGAAATCTGCTAGGTTTGAGTCTCCCTATTTGCACTTCACATATATCAGTGGCCTTGCAAACCATTGGTGATCTCAATTCCCTTATTTGCTACATACCAAGACTATTTTTATACTCACAAAGGTTTACTTACTCACTTACACATGAACTCGCTCAACATTATTGTTGATTTTTCAACTTACATGTATTTCAGGAAATTAAAGATCTGGCGCGGTATGTTATGTTTTCCCGCTGCATAAGGGTTCCAAGGTCATCCCAGTTTAGGAAATGTGACTCTTTCCTGGACAAGTCACAAATCTTAAACTGCGTTTATTTCAAGTTGATGTTTATGTTTTTCAAGACAATGTTTTATGTTATGAGGTTGTAAGTCCCTAAGACAATGTTATGTTACTTTGGTTTTAAAACTTAAATCTATGGATGATCTTGCATGATTTTATTTCATATAGCTTTGTTATGGTTAAGCTATGGTATTAAGAAGTCACACCAAAATAACCACGCTTCCGCAAAGCCAGGGTGTGACACGTTGTTGGTGCTTTTAAAATCTAGCCGAATGGCATAGGTAAGTTCGTGGTTGTCAGGGCTGACTAGGCGAAGACCGGCTCCTGCGCCATCATCGTTGGAAGCACCATCTATATATAGGATCCAGACCCTGTCGTCGAAAACTGGGGTAGGATTTTGTATGGCTTCGCATTCTTGGATCTTATCAACGGGAACTTCAGTAACAAAATCTGCTAGGACTTGGCCTTTGATAGCTGGGCGCGGCTTATACAAAATGTTATATCCTCCCAGTTCAATGGCCCATTTTGCTAATCGGCCCGTGACGTCTGGCTTGGACAAGATTTGTCCCAGATGATAGTTGGTAAGAACAGTTATAACGTGGCCAGAAAAATACCTTCGTAATCTGCGCGAAGCGTGAACGAACGCGAGGACAAGTTTTTCCATGATTGAATAACATGTTTCTGGGCCAGTCAACATCTTGCTGATGTAAAAAATTGGAGTTTGGACTCTGTCTCTTTCGACCAGCAACACTGCGCCTACGGCTACCTCTGATGCGGAGAAGTATAAGATTAATGGTTCTTCTTTTCGTGGAGCTGTTAAAGTAGGTAGCTGAATTAGACATTTTTTTTCATTTCCTGGAAGGCTTTTTCTACCTCCGGAGTCCATTGAAATTGGCTCTTCTTAACGCAGTTGCGTAACGTGCTAATGAACGGATATGATTTGGTGGCATGGTTTGCTAAAAATCGATTGAGCTCCACTAGTCGACCAGCGAGACGTTGCATCTTTTTGATAGACGATGGCGACAGCATGAGCTGAATAGCCTCTACCTTTTCTGGATTGACTTTGAAACCATCCTTAGTTACGATAAATCCTAAGAATTTGCCTTCTTCCATTCCGAACAAACACTTTACTGGATTTAGTTTTAAGTCAACTATGCGCAGAGAATCGAAGATGCGCTGGATGTTTGTGAGCATTAAATCTTCTTCGGGACTCATGATGATAAGGTCGTCCATATAGACTTCTATTGCTACGCCGATATCTTCCCCGAAGACTCTATCCATTAGGCGTTGGTAAGTAGCTCCGCGTTGCGGAGATCGAAAGGCATTTTTGTGTCACAAAATATACCTTTGTCCGTGCGGAAAGCTGTCTTGTCTTCGTCTTCTTCCTTCATTTGTACTTGGTGATAACCTTTGTAACAATATAGGAAGCATTTCTAGCGGAAGGATGCTAAGGAATCCACCTTCTTGTCTATCTCTGGGAGAGCATAACAGTCATTTGGGCAGGCTTTGTTGAGGTCTTTGAAATCCATGCACATGCGCCACCCACCATTGTGCTTTTGCACCTTTACCGGGTTAGCTACCCAAGTTTGATATCGAACTTCGCGCAGTATGCCGGCTTGAAGTAATTCAGCCACTTGCTCATTCATTGCGCATGCCTTTTCTGGATCAAGACTATGCTTTCCTTGTGCTACTGGCTCCGCTGAAGGTCGAACATTCAAACAATGTTCCGTTACCTCTCTTGGTACGCCGGTCATATCCGCTGGGGACCATGCGAAAATATCCATATTTTCGAATAGAAGTTCTTTTAACCTTGCGTGGATTGCTGGTGAGATGGCGTGTCCTAGCAAGATAGTTTGCTCAGGATATTCATTGTTGAGTACCCACTTCTCTAGTTCGTTAGATGGAGATGGCTTCACGGCCTTTACTGGTGGCTCGTTGTCTACAGATATCACTTCTTGGCTTGAATATAAAATTGCTACTCTGGTTTCTATTGGAAAACCACAAGCGGCGTGTGGTATAGAGGTAACCATGCTAAACTCCCTTTGTGAATGTCTTCCCAACAGTACATCATGGCGGGATGTAGCTGGCATAACCATGAAATTGACTGTAATGGTGCGCGAGTGCTCCCCATCAGAGAGTGTTACAATAAAGGAGATCTGACCCAGTGGTAAGACGGCTTCATTGCAGAAACCATTTAAAGGAAAATCGACTGGTTTCAAGCACGCCTTGTCCTATGGGTCTAACTGCTTGAAACACTGTTCGTAAATAATATCCATAGAACTACCCAGATCGATGAACATGTAATCAGTACGATAATGAATGAAGATACCAGTTATGATGACCGGCCATTCTTCTTGAGGACCTCCTGGTACGACGGGGAAAATTACTTATTGTTCACGCCAGTGTTGATTGTGGCTTCGTTTGTTGTTATGTTTATGCGATGGTCCGCCTTGCACCATGTATGTTTGCTTCGTACTGTTACTTGGGTTGCTGTGGACGTCTTCCACATTTTGTATCAGGTGACTGGGCATCTTTAGATATTTTTCATCATTGAGCTGGGTGTCCCACTGCTGTAATGGATGTGGGCCAAACTCTGTACGATCGGATTGCTTCTGAGAATTTTGTTTTGCCGGAGATTCCTGATATCTAGATCTGGTGCTAGACTGAGAGTATACTTTTGTGTCTCCGGCCGGCACAATTGATGAGAAATTGTAACAGGACACTCGAGGTTTGTTTGTGGTTTGCACCTTAGTAGCAAGTTCTTGTGCTTGCGTCTCTATTCCAACCATTGATTTACAAGGTTGTGCAAAATTTTCGTTCACAGCATTTTGGAATTTGAAAAACCAATAAATCAGAGTTTCCTCCGGATGTAGATCTGGACTATGAGTTCCAAATTGGACTGAGGTAACGGGACTGTGTACCTTGTGACTAATATCGTCGTTGCTAAACGACTTCCCCTTGATTCCGTCGACCTGAGAAGCATGAGCCGAAGTGTCCCTGTTCTCAGATCGAGGACTTGGTGGGTAATTTGTCGGAACTTCTGCCATTAAAAACAGAAAAGAAGAAATGAATCGATCGAGAAGATGAAAATGAAAATAGAAGAATCGGTGGGCGCCAATGAAGAAACAGTGATCTAATTGGACTGGAATCAATCAGATCAGGGGTTTTGTCTCTGCATAAAAGGGGTTAATCCTCTCGTCGATTCGGTGGTTAGCTAGTTTCTTCCTCCGGTGATCACTGCAAAACAGAAAGCCGTTATACTCGCCATGGGGAGAATGGGGGTTCTCTCCGTGACTACCCTCAAGCGTGAGAATAAGTACAGTGATCTCATAGGGAGAAGATGAAGTAGTAAAAGTAAGAGTAAGTGAAGGTAAGCTGTGAGATCATACTTACAGTACCTTATTTATAACCAGTTTTTGGCGGGAAAATTGTGTAATGGAGAGAGTAACGGAAAGCACTTTTCCATTAGCGATTATTCTACTTTCCGTTTAATAGTTAACTTCACATTCATGCACACGGATTGTGAGCTTAATCGACGGTTGGGGAGATGCCACGTGGAAAGTCATTTTGTGTAGATCTTCCTTCAAGTGAGTGCCACCATCGTGATTTAGATGGGCGTCCACGATTGTGCCACGTCACAGTCAGTTGTAACCGAATGGCCATGCACGATGAGCATTTAACTCCTTCTAGAAGATCTACAGCTGTAAACCTTTATGCCTTTGCCACGTGTTTATTTTGTTGTAACAGAAAATATTCCTTTTGTTCAAGTCTTGACTTCAGGCGCACGGAGATGTTGAGGTTTTACTCTTTAAGCTTAACTGTGCCCTTGCGCGAGCCCGCGCAAGGGTGTTATTTGAGTGTTTGTCTCTCTTTTTCTCTGGCACATGGTTATCAAAGACTGTTTTCTTCTAAATCCTGTTTAGAACCATTGTGCAGCCGCGCAAGGTTTTGTTTAAGATGTTCTTTGGAATAGATTAGGGTATGGTCTTATGCGCTTGCGCAAGGGTTTTTGGGACCATACCCCTTCATTTACCCAAACCAAAAAACACCCCCAAAACCCTAGATCTTACAAATTGTAAGATCTGAATACAGATACAAAGAAATGATCAACTGATACAAACAATTAGATGATCTAAAACAATGATCACCCTTGTTCACAAGATCTATCAAAGAACTTTTAACAACTTATACCAAAAAATACAGAGGATACAACAAGAGAGAACAAGAGAGACTGGTGAACTTGTGGTTAACAAATGGGGGGGGGGGGAATTATGAGAACCGTCCAAACACTTCTCTTTTATACCAGCCCTTTAGAATGTTACACTTCAGTCTAGAAGTTTCACTGAAGATGATCGCGGTCCTCCAGAATTTACATAACGCCCCTCAGACTTTCCAACTTGTACAAATCTGTTATAACAACTCAAACAAATATAACAGACATATTAACAAACCTGAGCCCATGTGACAGCCCATACATCTCATAAAGCCCAATGACAATACCAGGCTAATAAACAGCCCAATAAGTAAAACCTATGCATGATATCACTTCTCTTCTTTTAACATTTCAGGCTTATTTTTAACAACGAAAATCTTATTATATTCATCTTCTCCCGTTAACCATCTTGCCATTTCACACATTCGCTAATCATAAATGCTACTGTACACTCTTTTATTTGTAGAAATATATAAAGGTTGGGATTTTCTCACTCAAAAGTATTTATTAACTATTTTTTCCCCAGTTTCTCATGTTGTTTTGCTACTTATTTGTTGTGTATCTTTTGGATTGCAGTTTTCACAAAAAAGGTTTACCGTCTACTTTCTCACACATCCGCCTTTGCGCTTCCTTTTGGTTGTTTGTTTTTAATAATTTTGTTATATACCTTTGTTTTGCTACTATTTGCTCTTACTAGTTAAATTTTTATTTAAGATTTGTCTCTCTTTATAGTCTACAAACAAACTAACAAAAAGTTATACATTGGAAACACCAAAGCTTTGTTCAAAGAAGGCTTATTCACTTCAACTTTTTAGGTGTTGAAAATTACATTTAACTTTGTCCATTACACTGGTCTTCAAACTGCCTGTTATGAAGCGTACTTGGACCATGGACCCAGGAAAGGCGCAACCACCCAACCCAGTGGCCCAACGAAAGGAAAAACAAAGGGAGAACGAGAATCATCGCTAGATATAAGTGAGAGGATGAAGCACAATAAGAAAAGAATGAATGTTAAAGCAAAAGGATCGTCTTTTCTCATCCCAATTCTATTTGGATCTGATTCCCATCTCCTTCTATCTTTTTGGTTTGTTCAGTTTTGATTTTAGTTCTCCATACTGTAATTCATACTTTAATCAGTAGAAATCAAATCGTTATTTTACCATTTAGAGTACTACTCAGTTGTGTTAAAGTCCATACACAACATTGGTGCTTTCATTGATCCTTAGCATCGATGGCTTTGGAAGATCTCGAATCACAATTACCTCATTTCAGTGGCTCTGATCCTAAATCATGGATCTCTCAGTCCGAGCTATATTTTCAATTTTACTCAATCTATGGTGATGAACGATTCTCATACGTTATTGAAGTATTTGAGGGTGAACCATTCTACTGGTTCAATTCCTGGTTTCAGAGCAATGACTTTACATGAAACGATCTCACTACTGCAAGGCTTCATCAATTCTGTTTACTAACCAATACGGGATCTGCTCTCAAGGTGTTCGATGAAATGCCTGATAGTATTAACAATGCAATTGCCAATGCCGATAATAAAACTACTGATGACAAGGTATTTGATATTCCTACTATGGTTTCAGCTTTGCAGTTGGATCCATATTATGTTCATGTACATCCGAAATGAGCAATTGTTCCTTCTCTATGTGCACTCGATTGCAAAATTAGTAGTTCTACCATTGTCATTGTTGGTTTTCATTTGCTTTTTGAGGCTGAGATGCACAACACAGATTTAGGTGATACACAATGGTTGTTAGATACAGGTTCAATAGTTATGACCTCATTTGCATGGAAACCAGGTTTACTTGGGCATCTTGTTGTGTCTCCTAGAAATTCATTTTTCCTAATGCCAATACACTTAATTTCCAGTTTAATAGTTCTCCTGTGATAATTTCATGTCCTAATTCGCCTTTTGGTTTGAATTTATAACATCAGAAGACTGCTTGGTTAATGGTTCAATCTCAGTTGAAAAACTTAAGTGTCATACTTCAATTTTGGATCCCATCCATGTTGTTACGGGTCAAGTTATGCAGAATTCAGCACTTCTACCATTGCACACATGCAAATCATTGTTAAACATATCACCTCTAACTCGATACCAAGATCCGAAACCACCAAACCTTTATACAACCCTTATGTTAGATTTTATTTTGGTTCAGTTGTGTCGTAAATCTGCTATATTACTTTGCTATACTATGTAGATTTTGCTACTGATTGCACAATTGGTTTAGTTCAGTCAGGGATTTTCAAAGTATACCCAGATCTTTTCGACTTACGAATTGCAACAACTTCTGATGTGGAGGTCTATCAAAGTATAATAGTTATTTTTTCCGATGGACAAATTGAGATGGAAACCATGTAGTTTGAAACATTAGCAACATCAATAGTTGTTGGAGTAAATATAAAACCCATAACTCCAAATGAGAATGGGCATGCAACTGTATAGAGCATCTCAAAAACCATTACTGTTGCAAAAAATGTAGTTTTAGTGATGTTGGTTTCAAACCCGATGGTATGTAATTCTCTTCTGAATATATTCGAGGCCTCATGGGTTGACACCGGTTGGGGATTTAAGAAACGGGGAGACACTGTGGCAGGAACAAACGTTGGTGATGGTAACTTTCCTACATTTACCATCATCTCCTATAATCCAAACAGGCATGTTGATGGAATGGATCATGTTTTTCACACCCCCAAAATCCACATGCGGAGTACTACCGCTTGGAGGCGTGACTGACCAGGATCCAGCCACCAATTATACTAAGCATTGATTAATAGTAAGGGTATTCACCAACCACGATGGTTAGTAAGCACCATATTTTAAAGTTCCAAAAGTTTAGTTCGATTATCAGTTTAAACAAACAGCGGAAGCATAAACCAAACAGTTTCAAGACAAAGTTCATAGTTCAAGATTATTTAGAACCCAACGCGGGAGTTAGACGACCACTACACATCCCCAAGCTGCAAGCTCCTGAGTCACTGGGTACCTGCAAAGCATGCAGTAGGGTATCAACAAAAATGTTGGCGAGTCCACGAGTTGTCCAGTTTTAATTACCAAAAACTTGTTTAACCAATTAATTAATCCGTTTATACGTGCGATGGGGAGCTACCCCATAAGTAAGCGACTAAACTGTTTTCTTTTCCAATACCGAATACTTACTTAACCGTACGTTTCCGTAGTGCCCCGTTGTCAATGTTCTATCATCATTGACGGTTTGCCAGAGTTCATTAGTTCACTCCCGTTCCTAGTAACAAGGGTCGGTGTGAGGCTGGTTACACCTAAATAGCGCTATTAACTAATAACCCGTTCGCCAGGCCCCGGCGACTAATTGGTATTAAATGGTAGGGACTTAAGTGATAGAGTTTCGTTTAGTGTTGCTTGTTGCATTCCGTATAAACAATCATTAACTAAGAGTTCCCAGTAACAAGGGAAGTAAGTAAGTTTGTATCCCTTATGCGGGGATAGCGTTGATTGAGTTTCCGTTTCCCAAAACCACCGGGAACGCATGCTTTGATAGTTGTGAACTCACCTTGGGTTGCTCGGTAGATTATTTACTCGGTCAATCACGTTGGTCACCACGTCCTAGCATGGTTACCAATATAGGTCAAGTTGGGGTACAAGTAATCACGTATAATCTACACATTACTAACACATAGCATACATAGCAATAATCCCTACACTAAGTCATTGGGCCTGATCCAACAGTAACAGTGAAATAGTAGCGATCATCACATAATCCAGTTAAACAGTTAGCCCAAACACATTATGGCCCAATAACCAAAGCAGATAGTCCAGTCGAGACATGGTGGTCTCGACTCGAGAACACGCGGCCTCGAGTCGCAACCAAGAGATCTCGTGTGATCATGTTTTGGTCTCGAGTGGTGCTGGTCAGGAGTCGCAACCTCAGAGGCCTCGAGTCCAGTCTCGAGTCGAGATCATGAAGTCTCAAGTCGAGACCTTGCCGGTCTCGAGTTCCTGAAGTCCGTCTCGAGTTGTCATGAAGTGATCTCGAGTCGCAACCGAGGGTCTCGACTCGCAACCCGGATACGTGCACAAGAACCCTTCTAGAACCTGATCCAAATGTACTATCCAATAGGATTTCATATTTGTGATAATGTGTACTAACCAATTAATTTGCACAATCATGTTTTATTGTCTAATTTTCACACAAAACAGATCAAACATGGCATATTCGAATATTTTTTTCATGATCTTCAAGTAGTTCATCATGCATTCAATTATTTCTTATGATCTTCATCAGTTAAACTCATCAAATTCATCAAGATGGACCTAAAGCATATCGAAATAAGCTTTCACTACTACAACAAGCACACCATGCATTTCATGAGTAATAACATGTAACATCTCATTCTTTTTATCAAGAACTTTCATGTGCATATTCATAAATCGATCGATAGTCATGCATATCATTCTATCCACATCCTATTATTCAAAGATCACCTTGTAAATCATCCAACCCACTCGCAAACAAGCAAACAAGCATCTTTAACACACATTATCATTAATCAAGTAGAACATACTAACCGATTGATGTTCGGATGCAAGGGTGTGGGGGAAACAGTTGAGAGGGGGCTCTCAAGTGACGAATACAAGCTAGATCCCGAGCTCCAAGCTGCCGCTTATCGGATCCGAGAGGATGGAGGGAATTGGTTAGTGAAGTTCTAGGGTTTTCTAGAGAGAGAGGAAGCTAGGAGGAGTGAGAGGGTGTGAGAGTGAGAGAATGATTGTGGGTTTGAGTGTCCAAAGAATAGGAAGGTGTGGCTTAGGTGGGGGTTTTATAACCCAATTCACGGGCTTAAGGAGATGCGGCCCAAACGGCCCAACCGTTCACTGTTCACTCGAGACTGGGTGGTCTCGAGTCGGGTTTCGTGGTCTCGGCCCACTACACACATACATACCTATATATGCTATATATACAATCATAGTGCAAGGATCACATAGAACATCAAAATAACACGCAACTTTCATTTAATAACACATATACACCCAATGTAATTACAAGATATTTGCTCGGGAAAACCTAGAGTGTCACAATGTTCTCCTAAGACAACTATGGTGGATGCTTAGTGAATTGCACCTTCGTAGGTGTCAATATTGGCGTAAGCCCCTTGTTCTCATTTCTAATCACATTGGTGTTCTATGTTCCACTAAGCTGCCTTGGTATATAACTATAATTCTTGATGTTGCAATTGTCCATCAGTATTATAAACGATGCTCCATGAGAATGTTACCCAACACGGAAGTTAATACGTTTGATGGGAACTTACATCACAACTTGGATAAATTAGTTGGCTATTCCTTTAACTATACCCTTACTATTTCTTTCTTGGTTGCTTTAACTATGCTCCAAAGCTACTATTTTAACATCAACTTTGGTCCAGTTTGTGCTACTGGTGGGGTAGTTAATGCACACCTGATGGTTGCCGAACATGTGACAGTTCGTGTTATGAACATGAAGTCGTTCCTTGATTTTCTTGTTCCACGCATGAGGAATATTGAACAAATATTAGTTATGTTTTTTGGTGGGCATCATAGTAACATAAATAAAAAGATGGTTTTGAAGGCTAACGAATTACTACCTAAAATTTTGTGTTTCACTGCTTTGAAGATTTTCGGAGCACTGTTGCAATGTGGTGCCTTTCCAGAAGCTTTTAAAATATTCAAGTTACTACAGACTAATGTCATTCCTCTTGATGGAGCTTGTTTTATTGGAGGGTACACCATGATGGAGATTGGTGCATCAAGATTCCAACCGGTAGATTCACAAGCACCAACAATTCTACTTGTTGCCAACTTACCAACACTTATATACTGCTTCAATCTTACCATCAATGTCTTTGCCACCATAAAAGAGTTAAACTTGTATGTGTCACACCCCAACTGATGGCGGAATCATCGGGGCGCGGCACTGAGCGAAACAGATTGTCCAAGAGAATCCATAACAACTATATTACCAGATATTAAACGTTACGTCCCATACCATAACATGTCGAGATAAAGCAGTTATTGCAGACAAGTTGTTCTCAAAGACAAATCATAGTTTCGACAACTCATAAATTGTTTATTTGTTTCTAGACTCCCCTAGACTTGGTTTCATCACAGCAGGCAAGCATAAGCATCCTAAACACCTATCACATACGTTAAAATAAAGTCAATACATATAGTGTAAAGGTGAGCATACAAGTTTAATAGCATAATAGTAGCGAAAGCGATTTACGAATAACTAGCATGTAACACGTAGTAATGCGAAGCAAATAGGTTATCGACAATGAAATATGCACAGACGTGACTACGAGTTGTAGAGTGCATAACACATATCTCCACTGTGACACGTGAAGAAATACACTTATCAACCCTCGTCCACGACAGGTGCTAAGCCCAAACTATAGTACTATCGTTGCTAAGGTGTCAGGAAACAATCACTCTGTAAACATAACATAAAAGCATTCATCGAATAACACGTATAACATGCCGGCGGTTAGCGTATAAAAAGTGTTGCGTTATGTGATTGATGTGATTTGATATAGGTAACGTATGTAACACCCAAAAGTGCTTAAAGAAAAAAGGGATCGAGTATACTCACAGATCGTGTTTAACGAGTAAACACAGTTTTGGATTGAAGGGAGCGCTGAGAGATTAGCCTGAACACAGTACGAACAGTATAAGCGTTGAATGGTGCGTTAAATGGTGTGAGTGGAACAAGTGACGGATTGTCATCCGATCGGATGACCTTCCGGACGGATGGTCATCTGGACAGACGGCCATTCGCTCGGAGGGTTGTCTGTTTGGGATGGATGTGTTTGTGTATGATGGAACTTTGAAGTTTTCGTTGTAGCATTTATAAAATGAAGAAGTGTTTCTACAAATCAGGTCATCCGGCCGGATGGTCATCCGGCCGGATGGTCGTTCGGTCGGATGGCGGTTCGTTGAAACTGATCCTTTTCAAAGTGTTGTGAAAATTGTTAAATATTGAAAGGTAATCATAAGTCATCCGTCCGGATTGTTGTTCGATCGGATGGCAGTCCGATCGGACGGAAATCCATCCAACGATATGTTCATTTTGAAATCTGATAAATCTTGCTAAGTTTAGAGAGTTTGCGTTTAGATCGAGACGGTATGACTACGTGTCAAACAACGAAAGCCCCATCAAGTCCAAGGCATCCGATCGGATGGGAATCACCCAGTCCGATCAGTTACTGTTCTTGACGGAATTTCATATTCAACCTGTTAAGTCGGTCATCTCTTCAGTAGTAATCCATTCTCAGACCGACATTTCACTAGAGAATGGGTAGAAGGCCTGAATGAGCTTGGATCCTATCGGTTTTATGTGAAAAGTTGAGATTTATTGAAGAAAAGTTTGAAGCACTTTGATTGTGTTTAGATTTAGGAGAAATCAGTGTTTAAACATGTTGAAATCACTTAGATCTGGGTTGCTCTTGGTGGAATGAGGTCACACTTTGCTGTTCTTGAGAACTCCATGATGACATCATCCTGGAACACCTCAAATCCATAGATTTCATGGTGAAAAGTTAAGATTTGATGGCGAAAATGGTGAAGAAGTGTGTGTAGATGATAGAAGCACAAGATTTGAGGTAGAAACTTACAAGAATCGCGAGGAATCGAGAGAAAACAGGTCAAGAGCGTGCTGGTCGAATGAGAGCTGTCTCATCAGTGAAAGGCTGATGTGACAGGTGCTATTTATAGGCAAAGAGGGAGAAATGCGGTGTAGGGGTGACGGATCGGAGGGCCTTCCGATCGGATGGCCATCCGATCCGGAAGAATGGTCCTTCGTTCGGATGGCTTTTGCCAGTTGGTTTCTGACCTTTGTTTCGTTCATTGAGTGTTGCGATGCGTTGTGATTTAAGCAATGCGATAGTATTACACACTAGTTACACAAATAACCTAACTAACATACAACAACATAAGTAACTTGCGTTTCCGATTCGATATGAGATTGCGTTGCGATAGAGTTGCGATTGCGTTTGCGATTAATCATCCCGAAAAAAATATAAACATGCACAAGTAACACATAATATCACACACACGTAAAATAATATCCATAACCTGTAATTCGAGTTGCGATGCGATAGCGTTAAGGCGATTAGCGTTAAGGCGATTAGCGTTAAGGCGATTAGCGTTAAGGCAATTAGCGTTAAATAGCGATTATTGCCTTATAACTCCACATAATACAACTAAGTTAGCATAAATTAAAGTGTTGATTAACAAGTCGGGAAGTACAAGTAATAATTATGCAAGGAATGACAGATCGAATTAGCAATCTTTTCTTCCTTTGATTTTGACTTTGACTTGTACTTTGACTTTCCAAAAGTCGGGTTGTTACAGCCTCCCCTACTTTAGGAAATTTCGTCCTGAAATTTAAGGCGCAGACATAATAAAAGTTGTTGACACTTAGCCTTCATATCACTTTCTAGTTCCCAGGTGAACTCGGCGCCGCGTTTGCCTTCCCAGCGAACCTTCACAATGGGAATGTGTGAGCGTGAAGTTTCTTGGTTTCTCGGTCCATGATCTCGACAGGCTTTTCCATGAAGTGTAATGTTTCGTCCACTTGTAGATCCTCAAGATGGACATGTAAGTTCTGGTCAGCTAGACACTTCTTGAGGTTCGAGACGTGGAAAGTTGGGTGGACGTTGCTAAGTTCCTCCGGTAGTTCGAGTCTGTAGGCCACTTTGCCAATCCTTTCCAGGATCTTAAAGTGTCCCACATATCGAGGTGCGAGCTTTCCTTTCTTGCTGAATCTGATCACCCCCTTCCAAGGTGAAACCTTTAGGAGTACGTGATTACCAACGTCAAATTCAAAGGGCTTGTGGCGTCTATCGGCGTAACTCTTTTGACGACTCCGAGCTTTCAGGAGGTTGTCTCGAATTTGGAGGATTTTGTCAGCTGTTTCTTGCAATAGCTCAGGACCGGTAATTTGCGCATCTCCGATCTCGTGCCACACAATAGGCGATCGACATTTTCTTCCGTATAATGCCTCAAATGGTGCCATTTGAATGCTAGAGTGATAACTTTTATTGTACGAGAACTCGACTAAAGGTAAGTGCGCGTCCCAATTACCAGCGAAATCTATGACACACGAGCGAAGCATGTCTTCAAGGGTATGAATCGTTCGTTCAGTCTGACCGTTGGTTTGGGGATGGAAAGCGGTACTTAGATTAAGAGTAGTACCGAGAGCATATTAAAATGTTTCCTAAAGGCGCGAGGTAAACTGACCATCACGATCAGAGATGATATCACGAGGCGTCCCGTGTCGACATATAATTTCGTCGGTGTAGATTCATGCTAATCGTTATACCTTAAAGTCTTCTTGTATAGGCAGAAAATGAGCAGATTTAGTAAGACGATCAACGATAACCTAGATGCTATCGTGACCTGATGGCGTGCACGGAGGTTTCGTTATGAAGTCCATAGCTATACTCTCCCATTTCCACATAGGGATCTCGGGTTGTACGAGTAAGCCAGAGGGGCCTTGATGCTCAGCCTTGACTTTCAAACATGTCAGGCACTTCGAAACATAGACGGCGATATCCTTCTTCATGCCCGGCCACCAGTACTTGTAGTGAAGGTCCTGGTACATCTTATCAGCACCGGGATGAATGGAATATCGAGACTTGTGGGCTTCGTTTAGCAGAATCTCTGTAAATTAATGCATTTGGGAATCCAAATTCGGTCCAGATAATGAAATATATCGTTCAATTTATTCACCAGTTGTTCGCCATTATTGATGATCCTTTCTTTCTTCAAGGTGCGTTCGGTAAAACAAGCATGTTGAGCGTCACGGATAACAGCTTCGAGATTGTGCTGAGCTTGAGTATTACGAATGCTATGCAAATAGCTTCATCGGCATAGAGCATCAGCTACGACATTTGCCTTGCCAGGATGGTAACGAATCTCACAGTCGTAATCGTTAAGGAGCTCAACCCATCGGCATTGGCGCATATTCAGTTCTTTCTGGTTAAAGATGTGTTGTAGGCTCTTGTGGTCGGTGAAGACCGTACACTTGGTACCGTAAAGGTAGTGTCGCCAAATCTTTAACGCAAAAACAACTGCACCAATCTCGAGATCGTGGGTTGTATAGTTCTTCTCGTGGATCTTAAGCTGACGAGAGGCGTACACGATAACCTTGTCTCGTTGCATGAGAACACAACCGAGGCCGAGGTTCGAGGTATCACAGTAGACTATGAAGTCGTTGTTTCCGTCGAGTAATACTAGCACAGGGGCGTTGCAAAGCATAAGTTTGAGAGTTTGAAAGGCTTCCTCTTGTTCGTTTCCCCAAACAAAAGGTTTGTCCTTGTGCGTAAGAGAGGTAAGCGGCACAGCGATTTTTGAGAATCCTTAGATAAATCGGCGGTAATAGCCCGCTAGTCCGAGAAAAGAATGGACTTCGGACGGGTTCTTTGGTGTAACAAAACTCTTAACAGCTTCTATCTTCGCAGGATCCACATGAATACCTTGACTATTGACAATGTGACCGAGGAATTGAACCTCCTCAAGCCAAAATTCGCACTTGGAGAACTTGGCATAGAGGTGGTTTCCCTGGAGTAGTTCAAGAACCAAACTGAGATGTCACGCGTGTTCGGCTTTTAACTTGGAATAGATCAGGATATCATCGATAAACACGATGACGAAGTGATCGAGAAAGGGTTTATACACACGATTCATTAGATCCATAAAGACTGCGGGGGCGTTAGTTAAACCAAAGGGCATAACGACAAAGTCGTAGTGCCCGTATCGGGTTCGAAAAGCGGTTTTGGGTATATGTTCCTCTTGGATTCGTAATTGGTGATAGCCTAAACGTAAATCAATCTTCGAGAAACATGTAGCACCTTGTAACTGATCAAATAAATCATCGATTCGAGGCAAGGGATAGTGATTCTTGATGGAAAGCTTATTCAATTCCCTGTAGTCGATGCACATCCAGAACGATCCATCCTTCTTTTTGACGAAAAGGACAGGAGCGCCCCATGGAGAGGTGCTAGGGCGAATAAAGCCTTTATCAAGCAATTCCTGGAGCTGACTCGAGAGTTCGCGCATTTCAGATGGAGCGAGACGATAAGGCGCTCTAGCGACAGGGTTTGCTCCAGGGATGAGGTCAATTCGAAAGTTGATATCACGAGATGGCGGTAGACCAGGTAAATCATTAGGAAAGACGTTAGGAAAATCATGAACCATAGGCACCTTTTCCATTGCCTTCTCTTTCTTTTCCTTCTCTACTACTACGATGTGTGCCAAGAAAGCTTGGTATTCCTTGCGGAGATACTTGCTAGCTTGGACACACGACATGAGTTTAAGATCCTTCGAGGGTGTTTCGCCATATACACAGAGTTGATCACCATTAGCGAGAGAGAAATGAATCATTTTATCGAAACAAACGACTTCGGCATGCTCAAGAGTACAATCACATAGAACGGACTTAACAATGACGGTTCTTCCAGTGGCAACTTCTACATCGAAGGTCGTTGGGAGGTTAACGCGTTTACGATTTAAGAGCCTTTTGAATTCGAACGATACAAAACAGTTATCGGCTCCAGTATCAAATAAACATGAAGCATATATACCATTTACGAGAAACGTACCATTAACCACGTTGTTATCTGCCTGAGCCTAAAGGGCGTTGATGTTGAAGATTCACCCATGGGCTGCTTGCTGAGCTAGCTGCTGCTGCTGCTGCTGGTGTTGTTACTGAGCTGGCTGCTGTTGTGGCTCTTGCTTTGCCACTCTGTTTGGGTAGACATTTGCGAAGTGGTTGGGATCACCACACGCATAGCAGGCTCATGCGTGAGCAGCGGGAACAGGAGCCTCTTATTGTCCCTGAGGAGCTGGTAGAGCGGGAGCTTGAACTTGGGCTTGAGCTTGACGGGGACCAGTACGGCAGTTGGTAGTAAAGTGGCCGTACAGGTTGCAATGCACACAAAATTGACATGAGATCCCAACAGGATGGTGATAAGTACAGGTAAGGCACAGCGGGTGTGGACCAGTATATGCACGCTTGGCTGGCGGTGCATTGGTCACTGGTGCTGCTACCTGACGGTTCAGGTTTTGAGGTGGGGCAGGGACATCATTGAGTGGAGCGGCGGTGACAGCACAGTTCTTGCGATTGCGACGAGAAGTCTTGGAAGCTCGCGGTGCGGCGGTTTCAGCGGTGGGAGCAGCGGTAACTTGATGAAGACTTTTGATGGTTTTATCAAAGTAACCAGCCCGAACTCGCTTGTCATTAATCTCGGCAGCGAGCAGGAAGGTTATAGTTGTCGTCTTGGCGGCTTGCACAAAGTCAGCAACACAATCCGGTAAAGCACGGATGTATTTCTTGATGGTGATCTCGGGGGTCGTGACTTGGCCAGGAATCAGGATAGATTATGCTTAGCGGCTTAAAGCGGGCAGTTAGACCAGCATTGTCGCCACTCTCTTGCTTGATATGCCAAAACTCGTCCTCCAGCTTCTGAAGCTCATGGGGAGGGCATAATTCCTTCATCATGATTTCCTTCAACTCTTCCCAAGTAAGCCCATAGACTGCATCATTCCCTCGCTTGTTTCTTTCGGCAGTCCACCAGTCCAGAGCCCTGGACTGGAAAACGCCAGTTGCGTTGACAGTGCAAAGGTTATCAGGACAGCCGCTTTGGCGCAGAGTAACTTCAATTGAATCGAACCATTGAAACATGGCAGTAGGCCCGTCTTCTTCGGAGAGTTAGTCCTTGATTCCTCAGAGGACTTGCTAGCGTTTTCATTTAGTTCGCTGACAATTTGCGGAATGACCTTAGCCATCAGCTTAGCGACGAGCTATGCGATACGTTTGTCAGCGTGATTGCGGCGTGCGACGCGAAAAAAGTGAGTTCCAAATGACGACATTGTCTGCAACAGACATCGTCACAGGACTCAGACACAAGCAAGTCGAGTATAGTCTAGGGTATCTCCACGCGCTACTTTTATATATAAAGCTCAAGAACACATCGGCATATAATCACATAGGCACATAAGTCACGTAGGCACATAATCCACATAGACACGTAAGCACATCGACACGTAAACATGTAAGCACATAGCATGACAAAACCATGCTTTACACTATATTTTACACGTATTCACCTACATATATTGCACGTATTCACCTATCTTTCACAGCTGCGTAAGCGATCGAGAGTTGCGAGTGCGAATTGCGAGTAGTGATTGCGGGTAACATAAGCAATTTGTTAGCATTGTGTATTGAGTTGTGTGTGTTTGGCGAAGCAGAAAGCGTTAGATCAAAACCATCAGCATCTCAACACGCCAACAAATAACATATGAGACCACATAAAACACGTAAAAATCCACACAATAGCGATAAATCACAGAGTCAGCGGATTGCGAGCTCATAATCGATAATGGATTGTCTCGGCTGATAGACGTTGACTACCCAAAGTGATCCAACTATTCTCAGGGACTTCGAGCACCCTTTTTGGCCTAATAGACTGTGCTCCTTTACCGACATACGGTGAATGGCACGCATCCCTTCAGTTATTCACGCAACTCGAGTCAATGGAATCCATCGAGACATTGGTGAGGGTTTTGCAAACCAAAATAAGGAGCGGAATAAGTCATCGAGATTCGGGTTTCACCCCTAACTTAATGACTGCATTCCTGTTTGTGATAATTCATGAGATAGTTGGGGAGAATTACGTCGAAGTATGGATTTCACTCCTGATTCAACGCAAATTCTCGTGTTTATAGTAAAAAATGGGGCGTCGAACGAGCGATTTGATTGAGAGTTTGCGGATTTCACACCTAGTCCCAACCAGATCATTCGTCTGTGTGTGTTTCCAGCCTTAGGAAAGGTTGACCTTGCGTGAAACGGTAGTATGCGATGTCCACGCAAGAGTGTAGTGTTTAGCGAATTCAAGCGAGAATATCAAGTAGGCTTGTACAAACCCCTACTGGATCTGCACAAGTCGGTCTGTTGGTACTTAGACTATAGACTAGGTCATTTCTAAGGCATCGACCCGGACTAGGTCGAGTCTTGCCTAATTCCCTATAGTTATGTCTCTGATACCAATCTGTCACACCCCAACCAATGGCGGAATCATCGGGGCGCGGCACTAAGCGAAACAGATTGTCCAAGAGAATCCATAACAACTAAATTACCAGATACTAAACGTTACATCCCATACCACATCATATCGAGATAAAGCAGTTATTACAGACAAGATGTTCTCAAAGATAAATCATAGTTTCGACAACTCATAAATTGTTTATTTGTTTCTAGACTCCCCTAGACTTAGTTTCATCACATCAGGCAAGCATAAGCATCCTAAACACATGTCACATATGTTAAAATAAAGTCAATACACATAGTGTAAAGGTGAGCATACAAGTTTAATAGCATAATAGTAGCGAAATCGATTTACGCATAACCAGCATGTAACAAGTAGTAATGCGAAACAAGTAGGTTATCGACAATAAAATATGCACAGACGTGACTGCGAGTTGTAGAGTGCGCAACACATATCACCACTGTGACACGTGAAGAAATACCCTTAGCAACCCCCGTCCACGACAGGTGCTGAGTCCAAACAATAGTACTATCATTGTCACACCCCAACCGATGGCGGAATCATCGGGGCATGGCACTGAGCGAAACAGATTGTCCAGAAGTTTCCATAACAATTATCATTACTATTCAATTCAAAATAACATGTCCCATACCATGTCTCAAACAGTAAACAAATTATTACAGATAAAATCTAGGCAAATAGTTCTGTTCCGACAACTCAGATTTAAATAGAGCAATTGTTTATCTGCTTCTAGAGACCCTTGATTCGATTACTATAGACAACTATTTGTTGGGGTCTAAAGCTTTATTCTAGCTTCAATTTCCTACCAGATGTGCATCCTAAGCACCTGTCACATACATTAAAATAAAGTCAATACATTAAATGTAAAGGTGAGCATACAAGTTTGATAATAGCATATAGAGTTCGAATCCGTTTACGCATAACCAGCACGTACACATAGTGAAATGAAGCACGTTAGTTATCGACACAGATCCATCGATACCAATGACTGCGGGTTGACTCCCCGAGGCAGTTCGCAATACATGATTACCACCGTAATCCATGCAAGTAATTGTCCTTAACAACCCCCGTGTGAACACGAAACATAAATACCATTCACAAGGAACATACCATTCACAAGGAACATACCATTAACTACGTTGTTGTCGGCTTGGGCTTGACGCACGTTGATGTTGAAAGTTCTGGCGCGTGCGGCCTGTTGCTGCTGCTGCTGTTGTTGCTGGTGTTGTTGCTGCTGCTGAGGCTCTTGTTTCACAACCCTGTTTGGGCACATGTTGGCGAAATGGTTAGGATCACCACATGCGAAGTAGGCTCTGGCGTTGACCGCGGGTGCCGGAGGAGCTTGTTGACCCTGAGGGGCGATGAGCAGAGCTTGATGAGCAGGAGTTTGTCGAGCACGACAGTTGGTAGTAAAATGGCCGTACATATTGCAATGAGCACAAAAACAGCAAGCAATGGCAATCGGGTGGTGGTAGGTACAAGTAGGGTAGAACGGGTGTGGCTCAGTGTATGCACGCTTTGCAGGCGGTGCATTTGCCACAGGCGCCGCTACTTGACGTTGTTGGGCTGGTACAGCTTGAATCGGTGCAGCAGTGATTGCACAGTTCTTGTTGCTGGAGCTGTTCTTTCTCTTGTTCTTCCTCTTGTTGCTCGATGAGGTGGTGGTTTCAGCAGTTGGTGCGGTGGTGGTAGCTTGATGCAGGTGCTTTGAAGTTTTATCCCAGACACCGGCCTTGACCCGCTTGTCGTTGATTTCAGCAGCCAGTAGATAAGTTTCTTCGATCGTCGTAGTCTTAGCCGCTTGAACGAAATCAGCAACACAGTCAGGCAGGGCTCGGATATACTTCTTGATTGCCATGTCTGGAGTCTTGACCTGATCAGGACAAATGATGCTGAGATGTTTGAAGCGAGCAGTGAGCGCAGCATTTTCACCATCCTTTTGCTGTATGTGCCAAAATTCATCTTCTAGCTTCTGACGTTCATGAGGAGGGCAGAATTCTTCCAGCATGACTTCCTTGAGCTCGTCCCACGATAGACCGTAGGCTGCATCACTCCTTTACTTGTTCCTCTCGACCGTCCACCACTCTAGTGCACGGGACTGGAAAACGTCGGTAGCATTCAGAGTTCGGAGGTCATCGGGGCAACCACTATGTCGTAGAGTGACCTCAATGGAATCAAACCATTGGAATAGTGCAGTAGGACCTCCCTCGCCAGTGAATTCTTTTGGCCCACACAACTTGAATTGCTTGAAATTGAAGGCCTTGGTGGTAGCTTTAGGAGCTTCGGTCCTTGATTCCTCAGACGACTTGCTGACGTTCTCGTAAACCTCACTCACAGCCTTTGCTACACTTTTAGCGATGATGGCAGCAAGGCGTTTATCTCTCTTTTCTTGACGAGAAAGTAAGGGATGACGGGATCCAGATGACATTGTCTGCAACAGACATCGTCACAGGACTCAACACATTGTATTCGAATCTCACCCCACACGTCTACTACTTACTAAAGCTCAGGAACACATACAATTACGTAGGCGCATAAACACATAGTCAATTAGTCACAGATTTACATAAGCACAGATTCACACAGTTACGTAAGCATATAGAGCACAGAGTCACGGAAGCATCTAACCATGTAGTCATAAGAGGCAGTCAGAATACAGAAACCTATCATTCACAGTTCGCGAGCGTTCGAATATAGCATTCGCGTTTGATATATATCGAATCGTGTAGTATAAGCGTAGCATAAAGTCGTCCACAATTCAGTGATTTGTTAACGTTTTAAGGTAGAAGAGCAATGTGAGTCGTGCGTGTCAATCGAAGTGGAAGCAAAAAATTGAGTAAATCTCCAAAAATTTAAACACGTAAACAGGTAATCACACAAAATTAACGAACCATCAGAGTCAGCAATTACGGGCTCAGAATCGAAACACATAAAATTCGAGATATAGATTGTCTGCGGCTAGTAGACTTCGACTACCCGAAGTGGTTCGACTATTCACAAGGACCTGGTGTGCACATTTGACCTTCAGGACTATGCTTTTGCCTCAATTCTTGGGCATTTGGCACACATCCCGTTAGTCATATTGTGACTTCAGGTCGTTGGAGTCCGTCGAAACTCTGGTGAGAGCTTTGTAAAATGAGCGGAACAAGTAGTTAAGGTTAGGGTTTCACCCCTAGCTTAACAACTTCGTCCCTGTTTTAATAAAATAGAGGAGACTATTCATCAAAATATGGATTTCACTCCTGATTTGGCATAATTCTCCTCGCTTGTAGATAAAATGTGGGTTGTTCGAGCAACTTTAGTCGAGAGTTTACGGTTTTCACACCTAATCTCGACTTTATCGCCTATTCATAATTGAAAATTCGAGTGCAGTGATAGTGTAGCATAAGCGAGAATAGTGAGAAATAAGCTCATACTTAATCCCTACTGGATGTACTCAAGTTGGTCTGTTGGTTCCTAACTATAGACTAGGTATCTAAGACATCGACCCGGACTAGGTCGTGTCTTGCCTAATTCCCTATAGTTATGGCTCTGATACCAATCTGTCACACCCCAACCGATGGCGGAATCATCGGGGCATGGCACTGAGCGAAACAGATTGTCCAGAAGTTTCCATAACAATTATCATTACTATTTAATTTAAAATAACATGTCCCATACCATGTCTCAAACAGTAAACAAATTATTACAGATAAAATCTAGGCAAATAATTCTGTTCCGACAACTCAGATTTAAATAGAGCAATTGTTTATCTGCTTCTAGAGACCCTTGATTCGATTACTACAGACAACTATTTGTTGGGCTCTAAAGCTTTATTCTAGCTTCAATTTCCTACTAGATGTGCATCCTAAGCACCTGTCACATACGTTAAAATAAAGTCAATACATTAAATGTAAAGGTGAGCATACAAGTTTGATAATAGCATATAGAGTTCGAATTCGTTTACGCATAACCAGCACGTACACATAGTGAAATGAAGCACGTTAGTTATCGACACAGATCCATCGATACCAATGACTGCGGGTTGACTGCCCGAGGCAGTTCGCAATACATGATTACCACCGTAATCCATGAAAGTAATTGTCCTTAACAACCCCCGTGTGAACGGGTGCTGAGTCCAAACTATAGTACTATCGTTGCTAAGGCAGGTAGACAGCATTCCATGTGTAAACATAACAAACAAGCATTCATAAGCCACGTATAACATGCATTAACGGTTAGCGTTCAAATAGTATTGAGTAGTGTGTTTGATGTGATTTGAATTGTTGTAACGTATGTAACACCCAAAAGTGCATAAAGCAAAAAGGGATCGAGTATACTCACAACGGTTGATGGATTGAAGGGAGCGCTTAGCGAGTAAAGTTAGCCTGAATGGATTGATAGCATAACGATGAGTGACGCGTAAAACGATACAAAGTGTGAATGGGTCAGACAACAGTTCGGTCGGATGGTAATCCGATCGGACGGCTTGTCTGTGCGGATGGCAATCCGTTCGGATGGTCATCCGGTCGGACGGTAGTCCAGTCGGATGACTATTCGAGTGGATTGTTTCTTCCTATGAGATGAATGTGTTTGTGTATGATGGCTTGTCTTTTGAAGTTTTCGTTGTAGCATTTGAAAACATTGAAGTATCTTTATCCTTCAAGTCGGTCGATCGGACGGTCGATCGTGCGGATAACAATCCGTTCGGATTGTCATCCGGTCGGACGGTAGTCCGGTCGGACGGCGACCTTAGTGAAGAGATTACTTTGTGGGAATAATTCATAGTAGAAGAGTCACTCGGTCGGATGTCCATCCGACCGGGTGGCAACCCTGTTAATAAACATGTTGAAAATTGTTTAAGTCTTTAAAGTCCTAGTATCTCATGATCCGAAGAGTAATCCGGTCGGATGGTAGTCCGATCGGATGGCAATTCGTTCGATACTCAAACTTCAGATAGAGTTGATGAGGTGTGGGACCCAAGGTGTTATTCGTTCGGACAGCAATCCGTTCGGGTGGCTTATCCGCTCGGACAGTAGTCCGGTCAGACAGCATTTCGTCCCGATTGTTCCGTTCGTCCTACACTTGGTCATTTTGATTGTTTGTCCTTTTATCGAGACGTTTTGACAACGTGTTAACCAACAGAACCCCATCTTGACCCAAGTGACCTGATCGACAGGAATCACCCCAGTTCGGCCAGTTAACCAATTCAAGACGGTTGTTCTTGTTTAACCCGAAATCGGTGGTCTCGTGAGTAGAATCCAGATCTTGAGCTAGCACAACACTAAGAATAAGTGGAGGACTAGATCTAGATCCGTTTCTATCGGTTTCAAGCATATTGAGTGCAAAAGAGTTGAAAGAAAGTTAAGAACCATCTTTCAATCCTTTTTCACTGTGTTTATGTTTAGATCTAGTATAGATCTTTGTTCATTTGTGTGGAAATCGGTTAGATCCGAGTTGTTCTCGGTGGATTGAAGCCAAAACATGAAGTTTTTTAAGAACTCATGATGACATCATCCTAGAACACCTCAAATCTAGCGATTTAACGGTTTAAAAGTTAAGATTCAAAAGATAGAAAGGTGTAGGAGTGTGTGTAGGTCAAGAAAGTACAAGATTTAGGATGAGATCTTATCGGGATTAAGAGAAATCGAAGAAAAGGTGAGCTGAGCGTGCTGGTCGGACAGAGGTTTCCAAAAGTAGAAAGTTTGAGAGTGACATGGGTATTTATAGGATTCCAAAAAGGGAAAGGGTGGGTCGGTCGGATGTCATCTCGGTCGGATGGCATTTTGACACCATGGCCAAGTGGCAGCCCGGTCGGATGGCTATCCGGCCGGATGGCACTTGGTTCGGGTGTTCGACGCGACGATTTTTACTGAGTCGATTCCGGTTGCGAGCGACGCGAATGCGATAGAGTTTCCTATTCAAATTACTTTTAATCCCAACTATTCATTTCTAGCGCTGTCTCTTCTCCACTAATTATCATAGTTTGATTTCGATTGCGTTTCGAGTTTCGATTGCGTTTCGATTGATTACCACACATAACATAAATGAACATGCACAAGTAACACATAAGGCACACACATACACGTATAACAATAACTAAAATGCGTAGTTCGAGTTGCGATTTGATTCGATGTCGATTTGATTAGCATAGTTTGATTATCGTTTCGTTAACTTTATCGCATTGTTACTTCCTACAGTTCACAGTCGTAAGTCGATTAGATTGCGAATAACACACGTCGATTATTGTAATTATTGACACTTACTCCACATAATACAACTAAATTAAACACATAAAATAAATTCACTACAAGTCAAGTTGCGCGAAATCGGTCGTTGACTTTGACCTTGACTTTGACTTTGACTTCCCGAAAAAACGGGGTGTTACAATCGTTGCTAAGGTGTCAGGCAACAATCACTGTGTAAACATAACATACAAGCATTCATCGAATAACATGTTTAACATGCCGAGCGGTTAGCGTATAAAAAGTGTTGCGTTGTGTGATCGATGTGATTTGATATAGGTAACGTATGTAACACCCAAAAGTGCTTAAAGCAAAAAGGGATCGAGTATACTCACAGATCATGTTTAACGAGTAAACACAGTCTTGGATTGAAGGGAGCGCTGAGAGATTAGCCTGAACATAGTACAACAGTATAAGTGTCGAACGGTGTGTTAAACGGTGTGAGCGGAACAAGCGACGGATTGTCATCCGATCGGATGACCTTCCGGACGGATGGTCAATCGGACGGACGGTCGTTCACTCGGAGGGTTGTCCGTTTGGGATGGATGTGTTTGTGTATGATGGAACTTTGAAGTTTTCGTTGTAGCATTTTTAAAATGAAGAAGTCTTTCTACAAATCAGGTCATCCGACCGGAGGGTCATCCGGACTGATGGCCATTCGGTGGGATGGCGGTTCATTGAAAGTGATCCTTTTCAAAGTGTTATGAAAATTTTTAAGTATTGAAAGGTAATCACAAGTCATCCGTCCGGATTGTCGTTCGATCGGATGGCAGTCCGATCGGACGGCAATCCGTCCAGCGATCTGTTCGTTTTGAAATCTGATAAATCTTGCTAAGTTTAAAGAGTTTACGTTTTGATCGAGACGGTATGACTACGTGTCAAACAATAGAAGCCCCATCAACTCCAAGGCATCCGATCGAATGGGAATCACCCCGTCCGATCAGTTACTGTTCTTGACGGAATTTCATATTCATCCCATTAAGTCGGTCATCTCTTTGGTAGTAATCCGTTCTCAGACCGACATTTCACTAGAGAATGGGTAGAAGGCCTGAATGAGCTTAGATCCTATCGGTTTTATGTGAAAAGTTGAGATTTATTGAAGAAAAGTTTGAAACACTTTGATTATGTTTAGATTTAGGAGAAATCAGTGTTTAAACATGTTGAAATCACTTAGATCTGGGTTGCTCTTGGTGGAATGAGGTCACACTTTGGTGTTCTTGAGAACCCCATGATGACATCATCCTGGAACACCTCAAATCCATAGATTTCATGGTGAATAGTTAAGATTTGATGGTGAAAATGGTGAAGAAGTGTGTGTAGATGATAGAAGTACAAGATTTGAGGTAGAAACTTACAAGAATCGCGAAGAATTGAGAGAAAATAGGTCAAGAGCGTGCTGGTCGAACGAGAGCTGTCACATCAGTGAAAGGCTGATGTGACAGGTGCTATTTATAGGCAAAGAGGGAGAAAGGCGGTGTAGGGGTGACGGATCGGAGGGCCTTCCGATCAGATGGCCATCCGATCGGATGGTCATCCGGACGGATGACCATTCGATCGAATGGTCCTTCGATGGGATGGCTTTTGCCAGTTGGTTTCCGACCTTTGTTTCATGCATTGAGCGTTGCGATGCGTTGCGATTTAAGCGATGCGATAGTATTACACACTAGTTACATAAATAACCTAACTAACATACAACAACATAAGTAACTTCCGTTTCCGATTCGCGATGAGATTGCGTTGCGATAGAGTTACGATTGCGTTTGCGATTAATCATCCAGAAACAAATATAAACATGCACAAGTAACACATAATAGCACACGTACGTAAAACAATATCCATAACATGTAATTCGAGTTGCGATACGATAGCGATCCGATAGGGTTAAGGCGATTAGCGTTAAATGGCGATTAGCATTAAATGGTGATTATTGCATTATAACTCCACATAATACAACTAAGTTAGCATAAATTAAAGTGTTTATTAACAATTCGGGGAGTACAAGTAATAATTATGCAAGGAATGACAGATCGAATTAGCAATCTTTTCTTCCTTTGACTTTGACTTTCCAAAAGTCGGGTTATTACAGTATGGGATGGTCACATTACATCAATTTCAGAAATTGGCAACAGACTACGAGTTCAATTCTACACACAATTCATCACTAGCGTCTTGACCAGCAAAGATTCATGTGGTCCGTATGTTTTCAAAGTTGCTGGTCAGGTTTCACATTGGTTAGGATCGCTTTGCCCACTAGAAGGTGAAAGTCCTAGCTTTCTTCAATTGTATATATTTGACACTGAAAATGAAGTTTCTAATAGACTTTGTTTCTTCAATGATGAAACCAGTCTCAGCTTTCAGCAGATGTTGTCTCTGTTTTGTCCAATACATTGCAGCAAGTGAATGAATATGTTAAAGTTTTGAAGGACACACGGGAGTTTGCCAGCAGCCAGACATTCCAGATTTTGTAATAAGGCTTCACAGTCAATCAACACAAACTTGCTACAATGCTCCAGTTGCTGGTACCATAGGAGCTATTGTTTGTGAAGGAAATTCTACAGCAAAAGACTTTGATATTGTTATCAAAAGCAAAGACAACACGGCTCACAGAGTTAGCAAATTGCATTCATCTTACACGCTGTTACAATATCCATTACTTTTTCCTCACGCTGAACAAGATTGGTCACCAGAATTAAAGCTTACTTCGGCCCCATCAACACACGATCGTAGGCTCACAATGAACATGTTTTATAATTACCAAATTCATGACCGCCAAGGAATTTACACGGATCTTCTAAGAGCCGGAAGATTGTTCCAACAATATTTAGTGGATGCTTATGTTTGCATTAAACAAAATCGTTTAGACTACTTTCATGCAAACCAAAATTTGTTTTGCTCCGAGTTTCTTAGTGGCATACACCAGCATCATTTACAGGTGGTCCTAGATAGACACGGGGCCGTGCTACTCTTCTGATCAACATTTTTTTCTTTTTCGCGGAAAGTCATGCCACTCAGTATAATCCGCAGAAAATACGACCTGGTGCATGGCCTCCACCTCCGACATAGACATAAAAGTACCACTAAAAGAACCCGAGTGCTTTCTAAGGAAACGAATTCAAGCTAAAAACTGACAAAAAGCGTCGACCCAAAACCTCCCCATGGCGGATCAACGTACTCTCGTGGATTACCTACGGTCTGTAATCTTGGAACCACGATTAACCCTCCTAATGTCGATGCCAATAACTTTGAGATTCGACCACACCTAATCCAAATGCTCCAAAACTCCGCCACCTTTCACGGCCTACGAAAATTAAATTGATTAATAAAAAAATGACAGCTTCATGAAGGGACCGAGATTCGAAACTGATCCTCCTGCATAACAAAAAAAGCGCAAGAACCACCATGCCAAACTACATTTTTGTTTAAACTGCAGCTCAAAATATTTATATATAAAAACTACATATGTATTTTTTTTATTTAGTGCCCCCCGGGAAAAACAAGCCTCGGTTGGGAGTGCGGCGGCCCTATGTGGTATGTAGGGGTGTTTAAGATCAGATTATCCTTATTCATGAAGTGTTACCACTGGTATGTTCTTTTGGTTTCATAATCAATGCTTTATTCATGAAGTGTTACCCGTTATGGATCTTTTTTTATAGGAAAATGAAACCCATTTTAGTTCTAGAATTAGAATTAGAATTAATTTTACTTAAAAATGTGTTTGCTTGATTAAAAATACAGTTTGGGTTACAGGTCACACCTTTCAGAATGGGTCTATTTAAAAAAGATTTACTTTGGTTCGGAATCAAAATGGGTTCGTTTGAAGTCAAAACGGCTTGTGACCAAAACATATGTTTTAAAAAAAAGTACCAAATGAGTTAATGACCAAATTATCAAAGTACAATCTGAAATTTATAAAATTTAGAGTAAATTACACTTTGTTTCCTTTATGTATTACCAAAATTATAAAATATGCCCTTTAAAAAATATAATTTCAGTTATGTCCAAAAATCAGATGTTATGTAACAATTTATATCCTTTAGGGCTAACCCAGTTATAAAAATCAATTAACCTCAATTTAACCAAGGGCAATTTTGTTCATTCACATGCTATTGACTCAAAATCTCATTTATAACAACATTTGACCAAAACCCCACCCTTTCTCACTCTCTCTCTCTCTAAACTCTCTTTCTCTCTCACACCCCCCCCCCCCTCTCTCTAAGCTCTCTCTTTCTCTCTCACCCCCCCTCTCTCACACAAACAAACACACAAACGCCATTAAATGATGATTCTATAACTATTTGTCTGTTAAAGATGATTATGTTTTACTCTGAAAAAAAGAAGGGGAAATCACAAAAATCTGAAACCCGTTTTACTCTGCACTTTCCACAGCAGTTGCAGTCCACATCGTTGTAATTAACTATGAAAAAAATATACTGAAACAAATGTTCATCAATGGAGATAAACACCGCCGTCGTTTATAGCTCCCCAAAATCCAGCAATACGTGGCTTAGATACTGCCATGTCCATAGACTTAAGCCCTATGGTTGGTCTCGTGCTCCTTTTTTTTCTATTCAACAATTGTTGAAGTTAGGTATATTACAAATCTGAATCAATACAAACAGAACTTAATCTATGTGGTAGGTGGGTTGCGTTTTACCCGACAACTTTGTTCACGGAGGGGGATTATTTTAGATCTTATAGAGGGAGAAATAGAGAGTGTGTGACAGTAGATACGAATGGAAGCTTCACCTAACCTTCGAATACCACCAGAAATTTGACGGTCCCCGTGTCTCTCTCCCAATTACATTCGTTCTTTCTCTCTCTCTCCCTATATATATATATATATATATATATATATATATATATATATATATATATGTATGTATGTATCACTAACGACATTAGATGTTAATGGAGGTGGAACGAAGGTGGTTGTTATGTTATTGACGATATCGGTGGTGGTTGATGATGGACGTGTTGATTATATAATGAAGGTCGATTGTTGTGGGGTGTCTGCAACAATGTTTTATGATGGTTGCAGTGGTGTCTGCAACGATGGTGATGTTTGGATGTGGAGTGGGTGGTGTAGTGGTGGCAAGTAGTAGTGATGGTGGTGTTGGTGGAAGCAGGTGGTGGTGGGGATAAAAAGAGAAAGAGCCAGAGAGGGGTGTAAGTGTGTGTGTGTGTGTGTGTGTGAGAGAGAGAGGGGGGTGGGTTTTGGTCAAATATTGTTATAAATGGGATTTTGAGTCAATAGCATGTGAATGGACGAAATTGCCCTTGGTTAAATTGAGGTTAATTGATTTTTATAACTGGGTTAGCCCTAAAGGATATAAACTGTTACATAACATGCAATTTTTGGACATAAACTGAAACTAAATCTTTTAAAGGACACATTTTATAATTTTGGTAATACATAAAGGACATAACCTAAAATTAAATCTTTTAAATGACACGTTTCCCACTCCTGATAATTAATTACTGTTTGTAGTCTTATTGAATATAATAAATTATATATATATATATATATATATATATATATATATATATATATAGGGAGCCGCTAGAATAAGAACCACCTCCAGTTATGAGAACCCTGAGAACCACTCTCAACCAATAACATTCAGCCAACAAAAGAGGTATATTGGTCATTTACTCTAAATGTCATATCCTACCATCTCTCTCTTCATTATTATGATCAGACCATCTCTCTTCTCTCTCTCTATTTTATATCTTCCTTTCTCTCTCTCAAAACTTGAAATCCATCACCGGAGATCAAGCTTCTGTCTCCTCCGCCCTCCGCCACCGGATATCATTCTCCGGACCACCGGAGATCAAGCTTCTGTGTGTTTTTTTTTCTGGTTTTTCAAAGACCAGTTCTTCTGGTTGTTCTTCATCTGAGAGATTAAAGGGCGATGATGATGTGGAAACCCACACATGAGCCTTGTTCTTCATCTGATAGTTTAATGGCGATGATGATGTCGGTGGTGCCGGCGATGTTGGTGGTGCCGGTGGTGCCATCGACGTCGGTGGTGGCGGTGTTTGAGTGGTGGCTAGAGGTGGTGCCGGCGATTTGAGTGATGGCTATCGGTGGTTGATTTGTTGGTTTAAACGGGTTCAGGTTTGTTTTTCGGTTGTTGATTGTTGGTTTGATCTGTTGGTTCATGTTTGTTTTCGACTGTTGATTTGTGTGTTGATTTTGTTGGTTTAATCTGTTGATTTGTATGTTCTACTTTTCTTGAATCTGATGGTGGTATGTTGGGGGGTTTGATTTGGGTGTTCTTGAATCTGATGACGGTATTTTTTTGTATGATTTATATGTTCTACTGTTCTTGAATCTGATGGTGGTATGTTGGGGGGTTTGATTTGGGTGTTCTTGAATCTGATGGTGGTATGTTCTAAAATCGGTTGAATCTGGGATTGGGGTTGATTTGAATTTCTTGATTCTGTTGATTTGAATTCTTTGATTATGTGGGTTTTGATCAGTTTAGATTTTGGGGGGCGATGATGCAAAAAAAAAAACGTTGATTTTGATGACGATGGCGCGGCAAAGACGGCGGAGGGTAGGTTTTTTGAACCTGCAACCCCATTTTGCAGCCTTTTTTATTATCGGAAAATCTGAGCCAAACCCCTTTTTTTTCGAGATACGCTTTGTTTTGATGTTGTTGGTTTTTTATATTTTTTTCCCTAGTCGATGACCATAACAATCTATCTGAGACACCTACCGAGTTTGCGTTTTCTGGGTGCGTTCGTGTTGCGTAAAAAAGTTATTTGTAAAAAAAATTGTGTAAACCGTAAACTTTTTAACGTAAAACGTAAAAAGTTTAACGTAAACGTAAACTTTTTTAACGTAAAAACGTAAAACGTAAAAAGTTTAACGTAAAACGTAAAAAGTTTTTCGTAAAACGTAAAAAGTTTTATGTAAACCGTAAAAAGTTTTTTGTAAAGCGTAAAAAGTTTTAGGTAAAACGTAAATTTTTTTAACGTAAAAACGTAAAAAGTTTAACGTAAAACGTAAAAACGTAAACTTTTTTAATGTAAAAACGTAAAACGTAAAAAGTTTTTCGTAAAACGTAAAAAGTTTTATGTAAACCGTAAAAAGTTTTTTGTAAAGCGTAAAAAGTTTTAGGTAAAACGTAAAACGTAAAACGTAAATTTTTTTTAGTAAAACGTAAAAAACGGCGCGTAAAAAACGACGGTAAAAAATAGGCGCGTAAAAAACGGCGCGTTAAAAAAACGGCGCGTAAAAAACGGCGCGTAAAAAACGGCGTGTAAAAAACGGCGCGTTAAAAAAAACGGCGTGTTAAAAAAACGTCGCTTGAAAAAGTCAAGCGTAAGACGGGTCGTAAAACGGCGTGAAAAAACGGAGCGTAAAAAAAACTGATTTTAGAAAAAAAAAAAAAAAAAAAAAAACTGATGTTTGTTTAATATAAAAAAAACTGATTTAAGAAAAAAAAAACATTTAATGTAATAGGACAAAATTGTAATAAAAAACAATAAACTTAATAAGACAAAAAAAAACAAAATTACTTAAATACCCTTTTGGATTATAATATTAAAGACATAATAAGACAAAAACCATTTAATATTAATTTTTGTTACTTTTAATCTCATCCATCTATCAAGTTGATCTAAGGGCTAATAAGTGGTTCTCATAACTAGAGGTGATTTTCATTTTAGCGGTCCCCTATATATATATTATCCGCAAAGGTTACACTCCTAACTTACTCCTCACCCTAAAATTTGAACTTAGGTCACTCCATGTAAAACTCTCTTCTCTTGACCAATAGTCCACATGCCTAGTTGGCCATATAACAAATTATATGAATTGTTTTTGTGTTAAGACAATATTCCGATTTTGTCCCAAGTTTTTAGAAATTATTCTCAGACCCCATTATTGATTTATTCGTAACATATTTTGTGAACTTTTTGTAAAGTTATCATTCTATTTAACATGTTATATTCTTAAAAGAAAAGTGTTTGCATTAGGTATAACATTACCAAATATTCACTTGGAACACTTGTAAATAATTACTATATATTACGTTTTAAAAATTAAAAGAAACAAAAGTAAAACTTTATATATGCAATTGATGCATAATTTCATTCACAAACACGAGTAAGGGAGTTCATTGGAAGGAAGATACCCACTCCCAATACCTTTTTGTTAATGATAGTATCTGATTGAATTGATAATGTGTTTTATATTACAAATAGTATTTTATATTACATAGGTTATTTGATATAATATTTTATATTACATAGGTTATTTGAATTGTTAATGTTTAGACTTAATGGAAAAACAGCAAATGACATAAAAAATTAACTTAATTATAATGGAAAATCAGCAAATGACTTAATTTTTATAATATGAAAGTGGTCATAAGACTATAAAATTTTCACGTTTTTCACCATGAATCTTATATTATCGTTTTTTATATTTTCCTAAATTTCATGCTTTGAAGCTCTTTTGTGATCAACTTTTTGAACGTTTTGCACACCTAGAGGAAACTTTAAATTTTTGTTTCTTTGTTATCAAGCCTAACCATGAATTTCATATGATATCTAAACGTAAAAGACACTTGACAGACAATGTCATTATACACCGTCATCCTAAAGGCGCGTGCCTCATGTGTAGACCAATGGAAGAAGCATGATCTCACAAGGGCATGAAAGTTGATTGTTTTGTCTTTTTTGTTTTTAAACAAGAATTTCATGACCACTTTAATGATATTGCCAGCAACTTAGTTCGAAAAACATTACACACATGAAAAAATATAAAAACCCTTTCTGAAAACATGATAAAGTTTTCAAAAGCGAAAAAGTATAGCTAGATTCATGTAAAAAAGTAGAAGACCCAAAAAGAATGTGACATCCAAACAAAAAAATAAAAGAACTCCAAAAACGAATCGAAATAAGTTACGTTTGTCACGTCGGTTGTCAACTATTTTGCTTTGAAAATAGTCTTTGGAATATAAACATTTTTCATTGTAAAGAAAATTACATAAGAAGGGTACGTAAACGGACAAAAAGCTGCGTCATTAACTCTTCTTTTAAATAGAAAAAAAAAATCCAATTTTGACGGCATCTCTCATAGTAAAAATTACTTTGAAACAAACAATAAAAATAAGAAATTAAAAGTCATTTCTTAAAAAAAATGATTCATATATTTTTTTAAAGGCATATTTCAAAACACTATTTCATTGTATAAAAAAAATTAATTAAAATATAGCCGTTACCACGATCCAATGCCCACACGCCTTTACAAGTTTCAAAACGCAAAGTGAAATACACACCACACCACACCGCCTTCATCAACACACACACACACTGAAATCACTCACACATTTGTATCTATCTCCAACGGCTTCATACTCTTTATTCATCTTCTTCAATAACCTCCAATAGAACTGAAAACTTAGAGTCTTTATCCGGCATCTGAAGCAGCGAGTTCCGTTAGGGTTTTATATGTACTGCTTGCAGTACAATTTTAGCAGATTCTGAACTCAATTGGTACGTATTTACGGTTTTTCTCAATGTTTTGTTTGATTGTTGTGATTTGGATTCGTTGATTGTCCAATTGAGTCAATCAGAGTGCTCGATTGTGCTGATTAGATCTACAACGCTTCTGTAGGTAGATTATATTGATTACTGTTAACTAGAGTGCTTTTTTTGTACAGTGTGTACTGATTGGAGTGGAGTTTTAGCAGATTTTGAAGTTAATTAGTATGTATCCATGGTTTTCCCCAATTTTTTGTTCGGTTGCTGTGATTTGGATTCGTTTGATTGTTCAATTGATTTTATTTTAGGTTTTCACTGATTGGTAGAACTACAACGAATTTAGCTATTGTTTAGATGTTATTAGCAGGTGTTACATCAGATTTTGATATTATATGTTCTAATGAAATCAACATTCTGTAGGTAGATTATATTGATTTGTTTTGTTTTTCACCGGTCATAATTGAATGGCAGAACTACAACGAATTTAGCTATTGTTTATATGTTATTAGCTGGTTTTAGATCAGATTTCGATGTATTATGTTCTAATGAAATTAATATTCTGTAGGTATATTATGTTGATTTTTTAAAATTTTACTGATCATGATTCATTGGTATAACTACAACGAATTTAGCTATCGTTCATATTAGCAGGTGTTAAATCAGATTTCGTTGTAACATGTTCTATTGATATCAACATTCTATAGGTATTATATATTGATTTTATGTTAAATTTTCACTGATCATAATGATTGATAAAACTACAACGAATTTAGCTATATCTTATATAGTATTAGCAGGTGTTAGTTCAGATTTTGATGTAATATGTTCATTCTACAGGAGTAAACGGCTTTATCGAAGCAATTCTATGGCTTCAAGTTCCGAGATAGGGCTTGCAGCAGGGATGAATATCCTTACCGCAATTGCATTTTTGGTAGCATTTGCTATTCTTCGGATTCAGCCTCTAAATGATAGGGTTTATTTTCCAAAATGGTATTTAAAGGGGTTAAGGAATGATCCACTTCAATCAGGTGCATTTGTGCAAAAGTTTGTAAACTTGGATTTTAGGTCGTACTTGAGGTTTCTGAATTGGATGCCTGCCGCACTACACATGCCGGAGCCTGAGCTTATCGATCATGCAGGATTGGACTCTGTTGTTTACTTGAGAATTTATTTAACAGGGTTCGTAATAATCCTCGTATTCCTCCTGTTTTTTTCTTATGTTGTTTGTTATATTTAACAATTTTACCAATGAAATTTTAGATTCACTAGACTTTAAGGGGTGTTTGGATGTGTTTTTCAGTCTGGTCTTAGGGTGTTTGGAGAAAGCTGATTATGATTTTATTGTTTAGGGCTCACCCAATAAGCATATTTGGAGAGATTATTTGCTCAAATAAAATAGGTTATTGTGATATATGTAAAATTATTTGATGTTTGATTTTGAGCTATGCTTAATATCGGTTACCGCATTAACTGCTTAGCTTGTATTAAAAGTTTGGT
This sequence comes from Helianthus tuberosus, assembly GCA_030545235.1. Taxonomy (NCBI): domain Eukaryota; kingdom Viridiplantae; phylum Streptophyta; class Magnoliopsida; order Asterales; family Asteraceae; genus Helianthus; species Helianthus tuberosus. Next base: position 43,612,097 of record CM060442.1, read on the forward strand.
TTCAGTCATAATGATGTTTCGTTTTCTTAACCTGTTCATGATTCCTCTCGTGTAACAGACTCAAAATATTTGTTCCAATTGCATGCCTTGCGTTCACAGTCATGGTGCCAGTGAATTGGACTAATCGGACTTTGGAACAGTCTAAATTAACATTCAGTGAAATCGATAAACTTTCAATATCCAACATTCCCACCGGATCAAACAGGTATTTACCAAAAAGCATTCAGGTCGTGTTTGGGATTCGTAAACCCTAACCGTTAACATTGGTTCGTAAACCCTAACCGTTAACATTGGTTCGTAAACCCTAACCGTTAACATTGGTTGCAGGTTCTGGACTCATTTAGTCATGGCTTACACTTTTACCTTTTGGACATGCTATGTTTTAAAAAGAGAGTATGAAATAATTGCAGCAATGAGGTTGCATTTTATCGCTTCAGAACAACGGCGACCTGATCAATTTACTGTAAGATTATGTTTTTGCTTCTAATTAGGGCTGCAAACGAACCAACGAACACGGACAAGACCTGAGGAAATGTGTGAGTTCAAGAACTGTTCATGAACACTTAGCGAACAAGATTTTCTGTTCATGTTCATTTGTTAAGGAAATGAATGTGTTCATGTTCGTTTGTTAACTTTAGGTAACGAACGTTCATGAACACAAACGAACACAAACTAATGTTTATGAACACACCCAAGCGTTCATGAATAGAATATATAACACAATGATACTTATTTAACTATTTTGTTTGTCGGAAATTTAAAGTATTTAAATAAAATACAAAAATTAAAAACACTAATGAACTATCAAACATCAACGAACACGTTACCGAACGTTCATGAACATAACAAACACGGCCTCTGTTCATGTTCGTTCCTTTAACTAAACGAACGGAATTTCTTGTTCGTGTTCGTTCATTTATTAAAACGAACGAATGAACACATACGAACTTCTTGCCGAACGGTTCACAAGTTGTTCGCTGAACGTTTGGTTCATTTGCAGCCCTACTTCTAATATTTTGTATAAACTGCTACAAAAGAAAAGAAAAGAAAATAGTTTTGTAGAGCTTAATAAATTTGTATACACTAACGTTTTAGGTGCTTGTGAGAAATGTGCCACCGGACCCTGATGAGACAGTCAACGAACTTGTGGAGCACTTTTTTCTTGTTAACCATCCAGATCATTATTTATCTCATCAGGTTTTATCACCACTAATGATGTTGATATTTTTATTATTGTGTTATCTTATATTCTTATCCATATCTTATCGATAAATCTTCATTGCAGGTTGTTTATGACGCAAATTTTCTATCCAATTTGGTAAATGAGAGGAAAACAAAGCAGAATTGGCTTGACTATTATCAACTGAAATATAATAGAAATAACCAGTCAAAAAGACCATCAATGAAGGTATTATTAATCTGAGATTGATCCATTAAACCATCGAAATAGAAATAACCAGTCAAAACGACCATCAATGAAGTTTAATGGATCTTTTTTTTTTGTTTTCTTTTTGTTAATGGAGCAGACTGGATATCTTGGCCTGTGCGGGAAGCGTGTGGATGCTATTGATTATTATCAATCTGAGATCGATAAACTATCGAAAGAAGTACGTAGCAATAACACGTCTTCTCTACTGCTACAAAATATGTGAAGAATTGTGAGATACACACTTCCACTCGTTGGAAGACTTAATTATGGAGGGTGTTCAAGATCGGATTATCCGGTTTTCAGATATCCAAAAATTTCGGATAGTGAATATTAATATCTGAATCCGTATCCGAAAATTCGGATATCCAAAATCCGAAATTTCGGATACGGATTCGGATATCCGAATTTATAAAAAAAAATCCGTTTCGTTATATTAAAGCTAAACCTATCTATATTCGATTTTCCAAATTTCCAACATTGAAAACTAAAAACATTCGTAAATCCACATCCGGATCCGATTATTTACTAAGTTTTACTATATTTTACCATATTTCAAACTAAATATAATGCTCATATACTATATATATTTATATAAAAAAAATAGTTTTCGGATATCGGATTATTCGAAATTTTTGAAATTCATGTTCGAATCCGAGTCCGAAAATTCAGATTATCTTGTTTTTGGATATCTGAAATTTCAGATATTTCGGATACGGATTTTCGGTTTCGGATACGGATTTTTTTGAACACCGGAGATTACTTCACACGTAAATTCTTAAAAAAAGTTGCTTAAATGTCTAAACACATAAGTGGAGAAAAATTGGTTTACTTTTCAAATGAACTTTTCTGTACATCTATGATTTTATGTAGTCTTGTTTACAATCCACACCGTAGTAAGCTGTGAACTTTTTTGAAATTTTGTTGGTAGTATTTCCATGTATGGGTGGAAATTCCGTTTACTTATGAATGGGGTAATTCCTAATGGGTCAAATGGGTTGAAAGTCACCGGAAGTGTCTTTTCAATGCATACACTTTTGTAGATTTCTTTATTTTAAACTATTAGATTAGTAAATAGTAATAGCTTTTGTAATGCTAAATATGTATAAAAAGACTGACATTATAGGCCAAAATGACTATGGGTTCAACTTTACCCCTTCCAACCGTATTAGAACTCATTAAAAGCAGCCTCTTTGGCCCTTCACCCAACCAAACCCGTATCGCCCGTTTTCCACCACTAGTAATTATAATCAGGAACTTTACATTATTATTATTATTATTATTATTATTATCTATATGCTTATAAATGCCACTACAACAAGCAAGTAAAAAATGCATACTTTTTAGGTACTTCCATACACTTAAAAGTGTGTAAAACTATGAACAAGCGTAGATCAATGTGCCATGAGTCCATGACAATTGCTTCTAAACCAAAATTTCCACACTAGAAGTCAAACTTTATAATCTCACACTATTACATGTCAGTATTTTCGTTCTTTAACGTTTTTATACACACTTGCGGATACCTTTTATAGTACACTTTAGGGGCTGTTTGTTTCGGTTCTTAATGGGCTCTTAATGGTTCAAACCTGTTACTCGTTCAGCTCTTAATGGTTCAAACCTGTTACTCGTTCAGCTCTTAATGGTTCAAACCTCTTACATGTATTTTTAAGTTTTAAGAATAACGAATATGTATTCTTACATGTCTAAGAAAATCTCTCATAGATGCTGTAGTGTGTGAACATTTTTTTTGCGTATTTATGAGTGCGGTACATGTTTTTAAGAACCTTGAATACAATAAAATAAAGAGTCATGTATATATTTGTTGCAGAAGAGTATATGTTGCTTGCACTCTCGTCTCTTGTTCATCTGTTCTAATTGTTTAAACTTCTTAATTGCTAGATATGTAAAGAGAGGGAAAAGATTACAAAAAGCTCCAAGTATGTCATGCCAGCTGCATTTGTTTCTTTTAAAACACGTTGGGGGGCTGCCGTATGTGCACAAACAGAACAATCAAGAAACCCAACTATTTGGTTAACTGAGTGGGCCCCAGAACCCCGTGACGTCTACTGGGATAATCTTGCAATTCCGTTCGTGTCACTCACCATCAGAAGACTTATAATTGCAGTTGCTTTTTTCTTCCTTACATTCTTCTTCATGATCCCAATAGCATTTGTACAGTCACTTGCAAATATTGATGGGATAGTGAAAGCAGCTCCTTTCATGAAGGGACTTTTGGAAGTGTAAGTTATTTTCTGAATTAAACTTTTGGAGTAAAGTACACGGATGGTCCCTGTGCTTTATCAAAATTTTGGATTTGGTCCCCAGCTTTCCAAAAGTACACGGATGGTCCTTGTGGTTTGCATTTTGTAACGTATTTAGTCCCTAGCTTTTTCCAAAAGTACATGGATGGTCCCTAACTTGGACCTGCTAAAACCTTTAGATTTGTTGGCTGGGGGCTAAATGCGTTAAAAAGTGCAAACCACAGGGACCATTCATGTATTTTTGAAAAACTAGGGACCAAACCCAAATATTTAGTAAACCACAGGGACCATCCATGTACTTTACATTTTTGCTTTGTTGATTTCTTTAGAGTCCAATATTTTGAATATATATTCAGTCTTCTTCTTTGTATGGACTATTAGGTTTTAGGATGTTCTTTTTCAAAATGGTTATTTCAGTCGAATGTTAAAAAATGAGATAAGCGGTTGTAATAAAAATGTGTTGCAAATTCTGGTTATTTCAGGACATAACTACCAACCATCACTAAAAGAAGTGAAAAATGATTAGGCCAGAGAGAAAATAGAAGGTGGCCATTGGTTATGCTTGAAACTTAGATATTAGAGTAAAATATCATTTTCGTCCCAGAGGTTTGGCCAATTTTGCGACTTTCATTCAAAGGTTTGTTTTTCCGCATCTAAATCCAAAAGATTTGAAATCTTGCCATTTTCATCCGGCAAGTAAACTCCATCCATTCTTCTCTATTAAGTCAGGAGTATTTCCGTCTTTTTTGCAAACTTAAAGGGCAATTAGGTCTTTTTCACTCTTTATGTAAAAAGACATAATACACCTGAAAAAGACCGAATTGTCCTTTAAGTTAACAAAAAAAAACCTGAAATACCACTGACTAAACGAAGAAAAATGGATGATGGAGTGAACTTGCCGGATGAAAATGGCAAGATTTGAGATCTTTTGGATCCAGATGCGGAAAAACGAACTTTGGATGAAAATCGCAAAAATGGCTAAACCTCAGGGACGAAAATGACATTTTACTCTAGATATTAAATCCCTTTGTAAAGTAGGAGTAAAAGTCTTCTAAATTAGGCTCGCTCAATAAAAGGTTAAACAAGTAATATTTTTTACCCCTGTATAATTAATTTTGTTTGCCGCGCAGAATCTGTTATTCACACATTAATATAGTTGCCATGACATTAATATTTTGTTTTTAACTTTCTGTTTTCCTGCAGGAAATTTGTAACATCTGTTATTCAAGGTGTTCTTCCAGGAATTGCGTTGAAGATTTTCCTCATCATTCTACCTTCTATCTTGATGATGATGTCAAAGTTTGAAGGATTTACCTCAATATCTACTTTAGAGCGAAGATCTGCAACGAGATATTATATTTTCCAATTTATTAATGTTTTTCTTGGAAGCATAATTACCGGGACTGCATTCCAACAGCTAAATAACTTCATTCACCAGTCCGCAAACGAGTAAGATTTTCCTTGACCCACACTAGTTGTATCAAAATGCTTTGCTTTTTGAAACGTCCCTAGAGAATTGCAATATTTCTAGAGTAAAATATCATTTTCGTCCTTGAGGTTTGGCCACTTTTGTGACTTTCGTCCAAAGTATGCTTTTCCGCATCTGGATCCAAAAGGTTTAAAATCTTGTCATTTTCATTCGACTCGTTAACTCCATCCATTTTCCCCGTTAAATGAGGGGCAATTCAGTCTTTTTACACATTTTTTTTATTAAAATAAAAAAACAATATAAGAAAAAAAGATCAACTTCTATTGACTTTCTCCCCACCTAAACCCTTTAATTATCACAAAAAATGTCTGAAAGACGAAATACCCCTGGCTTAACATTAAAAAATGGATGGAGTTAACATATCGGATGAAAATGGCAAGATTTCAAACCTTTTGGATCCAGATGCGGAAAAACAAACCTTCGGACGAAAATGGCATTTTACTCGTATTTCTATTATATAGATATCATCCTATACGTCGCCCATCTTTTGTATGATTTGTTTTATATATCTACAGAATCCCAGTGACAATTGGAGCATCTATACCGATGAAAGCAACTTTCTTTATAACATATATCATGGTAGATGGATGGGCTGGAGTTGCAGGAGAAATATTGAGAATAAAACCATTAATATTTTATCACTTAAAGAATTTTTTTCTAGTGAAAACTGAAAAAGACAGAGAAGAAGCAATGAATCCTGGGAGTTTGCCTTTTAACACGGGTGAACCGCAAATCCAGCTGTACTTCTTACTCGGGCTTGTTTATGCTGCTGTCACCCCGATTCTGCTTCCTTTTATAGTTGTGTTCTTTGGACTTGCTTACGTCGTGTACCGCCATCAGGTAATAAAGTTTTCAAAAATTTGGTTCTGAATAGACGCTGCTAAACGGTTGGGTAGTTTGGTTAAAAATGGGTTTGGAAAGTGGTCAAACGGGTAATTTTTGTTACGCGTTGAAATTGAAACAAGTCGGATTGGGTTGAACTGAAACACTTTTTGCTCAATTTTATTCATTATATATAGTCAGTATGTTCTGATTAGAAATTTTTTAACAAGGGTGAGCAAAAACCGAACTGTTAACCGAAGAACGGTTATCGGTTATTTTTTGTAACCTTGCTTAACCGAAATTAACCAAACCTAATCGAACCATTCATATTTTTATATATCTTGCTTTTTACCCCTATTTCATGTATTTATGTTTTATACCTCCATCATCATCGTACTCAGTATATCCCACCAATAGCAAAAGCTAAGGTAGGGTCTGAGGAGGGTGGGATGTAGACAGCCTTACCTCTACCCCGTAGGAATAGAGAGGCTGCTTCCAATGAGACCCCCGGCTCGATTGTGGTTTTGCATCAAGCCTTGGACATAAGGCACATAACACTCAGCAATTGAGACAAACGCCAATTGGTGCATGTACCCCCCTTGTCTTTCGGCTATCAACGCCACCACATGATGCATGATTAACCATCCCCTCTTTTAACGTTATTTTCACGAAATTAGTAAAATAACGTTAAAAATTAGTGCACTTTTGCTTTTGCCCCCCGAGCGCCCACACATATATACATTATATGTGCATACCGCAAGTGGGGCTTATGTTTTATACCTCCATTTCATATATTTATACATCCAGTTTATGTATTTATACCTCAATTTTTATGTATTTATACCTCTATTCCATGTCTATCTAAGTAAAATTTTTGGGCCAAGTTTGGTTTGGTTTGGTTGAACTGAAAACCGACAAATTAACCGAATAAACTGAACCAATTAACTTAAACCAAATGGTTAATAAAATAGATTTACCGATGACTTCGGTTAAGGCTAATAACCAAACCATGTCCCTACTTTTTAGCAGGTTTGGCAAATTGGGTTATTCTTTTGTATGACATTAAACGGTGGTTGACCCGAAACACTTAATGTGTTGCATCAAGTTGCAAGAACTATATTGCTACTATAATAAAGTTCTTAGTTTCAACCCATTTGACCCGTTAAATATAAAACATAACTCAAATCACCCAATTTATTCGAACCTGCCCCTGGTATTTCTAAATTTGAATTTTGTTTAGATTTTTAAATACTAACTTAATCATCTTCTTTTTTTCTTTTTTTTCTTCTGGGTGTAGATTATAAATGTGTATCATCAGCAATACGAGAGTGCCGGAGCTTTTTGGCCTGATGTTCATGGGCGTATCATAACTGCACTGATTGTTTCACAGTTGCTTTTGATGGGTTTGCTTAGCACAAAAGAAGCTACTCAATCAACTCCATTGCTTATTGTACTCCCGGTTTTGACCATTTGGTTTCATAGATTCTGCAAGGGCCGGTATGAACCCGCTTTTGTTAGGTACCCTTTACAGGTGAGTCGATTTATCATTTGGGGTACATTTACTTGTGAATGTGTTTATTGTTAAGCACAACCCATATTCAAAGAAAAGTGTGTTCTTTATCTTTACAGGAGGCTATGATGAAAGATACGCTAGAACGCGCACGTGAGCCATGTTTAAATGTCAAGAACTATTTAGAAAACGCGTATGTTCACCCGGTCTTTAATAACGCAAACAGATGGGACGGGAGTGATGATGGAGTTAGTGATGATGAGTGGCCTAAAGAGCCCACTTTGGTTGCCACAAAGCGTTCGTCAAGGACAACCACACCAGCCCAAAGTCAACGGAGCGAGTCAACGCGGACATTGTTATGTGTTACAGACGAAAGATCGTGTCCCTAAGATGGATTTTGGTTTTTAATATGGTTATGGAGGGTTAAAATGAGGCGTAGTATCATGTATATAAATGTTGAAAAGCGTTTTCGGCTGATTAAAATATGGAGTTTGTTTTGGTATTGGGCAACTAGTGTTGTCCCTTTCTAATTTAATGGATCAATTCTTATCAAAGCAAACATGTCACTGTCTTGTTTGGACTCTGGGTTGATATGTTAGACATGCGTTGTCAGATTAACATGTTTAACCTATTCAATTAACCTATTATGTCTATTTATTCTATAGAACATGTAAGGTTTTAGCTTGTCATATATAACATGCTAAAGTAAGCACGCCGTATTTGGGTTTTGTATGTTAGACACACAAAATTAAGCAAAGTCCATTTAGATTGAGATGCTTAATCCATTTAATTAAACTGATCAACTTGTTAACCGTTCAAAATTAGAAGAAATAACCTTAGAACTCAAAACCTTATTTTATATTAGGTCAACCTACCAAGTTCTTTACAACATGTTTAGCCTACTTTTTATAATCCCTCAGCCATTATGCTTTATTTACAACGTGATTATTTAGTGCTAGCAACCTATTTACAACCCACCAACTCACTCTCAACTCGCATCCATCCAAATAAACAAGTTACATAATTTTAAATAAATCTAGGATAAAGTTAATGTTTTTGATACAACAAAATATAAAAATGATACAACCCAAAGTATCAAAGTACCCACATGACACCAAGCGATGAGGGATAACCATCTCATTTTTAACAAAATCCATGGAAAATTACCCAAATGACACCAACCAATGATGGATAACTACCTTATCCACACCCCCACATTCACAATCGGTTTCCCCACATACCCAAGTCGGTTTCATTCTCACTACCTATTATGAATGGATATTTCACAACTAACAAGTAAAACTAATTGGTATTGATTATGTAATTTTTCTATTGATTTTTTTTCTGAAATGGTTGTAAATACAAAATCAAGAGTAACAAAGGATAAGTAATAAAGAAGGGGATGGGGAGCTTAGAGATTACACATTGGAGATGGGGAAGAATACACACACTAGTAATATTAGTCATGCCATAATTTCTCCCACATTCTTGCTTATATCATCGCTCCCACATAATCGTTTAATTTGTTGGGCCACTGGACTAGGCAAATGATCTAGTTTAGTTCATAACACTACCGGTCCATCGACGAAATTGAACTGCATGTGACGGTGTTGTAGAAGTACCCAACCAAACCAAATGGGATACCCGAGGGTGCCACGAATACTCTTTAACGCTACACTATTAGCTCCCATGACTCACTCTAAAACATGGTTGCAAAAGTCGTTTGGCGCCCCCTAGTCGAATTTGAGAGTGCTCGGGAAGTACTCGGTCTAGACAGAGATTACTCAGGGAGTTATCGACCTAGTTGAGACTTTTACAACCATGCTCTAAAATCATGTTTTTTTAGACTAAAATACAATTAAAAAAGAGTTAATTGCCAAAATCGTCCATGAGGTTTGGGCATGTTTGTCATTTTCGTCCAAAATGACACTTTTGTACCAAATTGCCCCCAACGTTTATAACTTTTTGCCATTTTCATCCAAACCACTAACTTAGTTTATTTTTTATGTTAAGTTAAGGATATTTGGATGAAAATATGTAACGTTTTATTATTTTTTTCTATCTCTACAACTGATAAATACTAAAAGTTGTAATCGATTGTTATGTGTTACACACCAATGACGTTTTCTCTTTATAAAACTGATTTATATAAAGAAGCTGTAAATTAATTTCTGTCTTAATTTATAAAATTTAAAACATCATTCATCTTAACATAAAAAATAAACTGAGTTAGTGATTTAGATGAAAATTTATAAAAATTATGTGACAAAACTATTAAATTTTTTTCTAAAAACTCCATGTATATTCTTTTTTATTATATATGTAACAAAAATAATTAAATAAAAGAAATTAAAAAGGGTTCGAGTAAATTGTCAAAATCGTCTCTGTGGTTTTATATTTGTCAGTTTCATCTAAATATCCTCAACTTAACAGAAAAAATAAACTAAGTTAGTGGTTTGGATAAAAATGTCAAAAAGTTACAAACGTTGGGGGCAATTTGGTAAAAAATATTATTTTAGACGAAAATGACAAATATACTCAAATATCAGATTTTGGCAATTAACTCATTAAAAAAAATACCCATGGCATTATAGCCTAGTGGTATCTTGGTGGTGGGATAAGTCTTATGACCATTAGGTCATGAGTTCGATTCCCACAAAGGAGGTTTTTCCCAGATTTATTGGGTTTCCTCCTGAATTGGTGTATAGGCATTATTGCCTAGTGGAGATGGATATGATCGGGTGGTTCTGCTGGTGGCACGATGATACTCCAGTGGTCCGTCAGTGATCCAAATTTGCCGTTCAAAAAAAAAAAACTCATTAAAAAAATCATCAATTATCACTTTGATCAACAGCGTGGACCAGTTGGACACACAGAAGCTTCTAGATAAACACATTTCCACCAATCAAACTCCACATTTACCTCTGAGTTGTCATTTTTGAACATAACAATCATTACTTGTACACACCGCATCAAAACTAGTACTTTTTTCAATCTAAATAATATAACGGCCAACTGTAGACGGCCGTCTTGTTGTACACGATACGGTATTTAAACGGTGGCTCCCACCGTCAACGTAGCCGTCCGGTCACCTCTGCACAATTCAAACTCTTTCAAATCTGAATTCAATCGTTGATTTTTCAAATCAAATCTCCAACGTTTTGTGCATTTGTTGAAGAATTTACAGTAATTTCGAGTTTGCGTGAAAAGTCAATGGAGGAGGTGATCACCATCGCCGACGCGGCGTACCACGCTACCACGGCGGCAGTGACACCGTCGTCTTCAGCTCCGGTGCTTCCGTACAGTGTACCGCTGTTGTCAGCGTTCCTTGCGTTTGCGATTGCTCAATTCCTCAAGGTTATTACTACCTGGTGAGCCAGATCTCAGTCAACGATCTATGTCTGACTGTAGCTTAGATCATGTTTGATTATTCTGTTTAATGTTGAATCGATAATTTGGTTACATAATTGGATGTTTATCAATTGTTGTTAATAGTAGCATTCAATTTGTAACATCATGCTAAACAAACACCAATAATTTTCAAAATACTGTTATTTATGTATTTGTAAACCCTAGTTTTTTTTAGCATCTAATTCATATGATGATATGAACTGCTGCAAGTCTTTGAAGTTTGACCTCTAGAGTCTAGACTATAGTATCTTATGCTTTGATGATTTCGGTTTCTCAAAATAGTTAACAAGTTTTCCAAATTGTTAAAAAAAGGTTAAAAGTATTAGACCATGTGTTGTGGTACAAGACCTGTTAGTGTACCTATATCCTGTGTTTGCAATCCGATCCTATATCCTGGTTGCAGCCCATGGATGTAGGTCAGCTTAGACCGTGGACGCTGCCCCTATGTCTTTCTTTTGGAGCCAATCAACAAGGCCCATTACACCTCCATGTGCATTTTACTTTTAATTTTTTATTACGCTTCACCTCTCCATAACACATTGGTGGGCTTGAATGTGAAACACTACCTGTGTGGCGTTTTTTTTTTCTTTTTTCACATTTCGCATTCAGCACAACACAATAGTCTTATCACTAACCTCTAAATTATGTGTAATCCTCTGAATTTCAGGTATAAGGAAAAGAAATGGGATCCTAAAAAGATTGTGGGCTCAGGTGGAATGCCTTCATCTCATTCTTCAACTGTTGTGGCACTTGCAGTATCCATTGGTCTACATGATGGCGTTGAATCATCATCATTTGCAATTGCTGTTGTTATGGCTTTTATCGTACGTAATAATCTCAGACATAATTCATTGCCACCACAAATAACTTTGTTCACGGGATTATAACTTTGTATACTTATTTGTATTTTGAAATAATGCAGGTTATGTATGATGCATCTGGAGTCAGACTCCATGCCGGTCGCCAGGCTGAAGTAAGAAATTTTTACACAATATTTACATTTTTATTTTATTTAACATTTGATTGTATTCCTGAATGATCATATAAATTTTTTGACGTATCAAGTAAGAGGAAAATGACCATTTTACCCTTACATTGATTTAAATATTGTCTACTTGTGTTAAACTTGTGCAGGTGTTAAACCAGATCGTCTGTGAATTTCCTCCGGAGCACCCGTTATCTACATCCAGACCTCTACGTGATTCTCTTGGGCATACTCCATTACAGGTTCCTCTTTCATCTGAAATATATATTTTTTTAGTGTCAAATATGATTATAAGCATTATATTATTTAAATAACAATCTCTCCATGAAACTTACACTTTGAATGAATTGTGACAACATTATATTAAGAATTTATATTTTAGCGAGTGTAAAACGATTATTGAAAATATATTAAATGCTCAATATATAAGTATTATCCTTTTGATTAATTTTGTATAAATGTTTATGAACAGGTGATTGCAGGGGCCATGTTAGGATTTATAGTGGCACTTATGATGAAAGCATCTGAGTAGCACTATATGTGTTGGCCAAGGTGGATGATGCAAGCATTCAATTGCTTTTGGCTTTAGAGGTGGTTTTCATGAGTCATGACCTCCTACATGTATAAAAATTGTTATTTTGTGAATTGTCATTTCTACCATTTGTAGAGTGACAAGCCATTGCTGTTATGGCATTCATTTATATGATGTAATTATGAAAATGAACTAAAATGGGTTTATTATTGCGATTTCATATTTAAAAGCCAGGACATGTTTGTAGTATAGCGAAGTGGATTTTAAGTCGATTTGACTGTGTTAAAGTAGTACTACAAGTGTCTATGTATCCGCGTGCTATTATTAATTCAAACTCACTGAAAGGTGTTGGGTTTTTCTTATTAAGTATATAAAGTCTACGTTGTGCTTTAGTGGTCAATCTAATATATAAGTTGGTACCTGTTTTTGTCATTTTCGGTTTTTTTTTTTTTTTTTCCTAGATTCGTTAAGAAGGATCGTGGTTGGAAACTTTGATGCCCCGTTTTGTCTTTGTGGTTGATGAGTCTACATCATACCCCCCACCAGAACAAACATTTTTGAAGATCTTGTGAGCAATAAAAAAAAAACTAAATGATAGAAAATCATGCAAAAGCACGAATGTAGTAATCTTTTTATGGCCAAAAACACATTTTAAAGTTGGTATCTTCTATATAGTAGAATGTTTACAAGAAGGTTCAATTCTCTTCATGACCATTTTTAATGAAACACTGATTTACGGTTTTAGTGTTTTTCAATAAACTAGCCAACATTGGTTGGTAAACTTACAAACCAAAGTAGCAAAATTGACTTATAGAAGAGTCGGTTCCGTAATCCTTTTTGTGTGCCATTTGAAAAAGTCAAATCACATTTGATGGAGAAAAACCAATCTAATTCATGAATAAATTACATTTCACTTAGTTTACTTTTTAAAAGAAATTTTAAATTTATAAGAGCATTCACATCCATCCCACTATATTTTCACCCTAAATTACACTAAAAAACACTACATTTTCTCTCTACTTTTCAATTAAATAATATTTTTTATACCCTTATCATTACATTTTCTCTCTCCTCCACTCACAACCAATTTCAAAATATATTAAAAAATTATAGGGGAGGAACAGTGTCCCCCCAAATATACAGATGGGTATATAAAATAAATCAGTTCATATCGGGTCGGGTCATGTAACACAAAGAATATCAAGCTAAAATTTATACAATTATCAAAAACATGTCAAACGTCGTTACAAACATATTTAAAATGTCGCTCTATGGGTTTTCATTTTTTGAAATCTATCAAAACATCTAGAGCTACTTTTTCTAAGCAAGTCTTTCTCTATATAACATATAGAACTAATTTCAACACTAAACACTTAAACAATCATCACCAAACTTCATAATTTTCAACTTTAAAATCAAGCCCTAGTTTTTATTGTTGATTTCTTCTAACTAATCATTTAAACACACTAAAATTTAACTAAAACAACAGAATCAACCAAGTAAAGTTTCAAAAAAACAACAAAACAACTAAAATTTCAAACTTTTTTAACAATTGTATTTCTCCTAAAAATCCAAATAAAACAAGAAACAAAAAAAAAAATCGAACCATACCCGAAAATAGTGATAAGATGTTGTTTTCGTGATTTTGGTGGCCGAAATTGCGGTGGGTTGGGTTATTATATTTTAGTTCAAATTAGATTATTAGATTGGGTTGGGCTTGAGTTATAGTGTGTTTATTGGGTTAAAGGTTAAGAGAAAGTTAATTGGGTTAAGTGAAAGTTAATTAGTTAAGTGGAAAGTTAATTAGGTTTTTTTTTTTAAAAATCAGTGTTTACGTAATTTTTTTACAAATTCATAAGATTTTTTTTTCCTAAGGGGGCGATCGAAAATTTCCAAGGGGTGCAGATGAAAATTTTCAAGGGGTGCGGTCGTGATTTTACCGGGAATTTAGCACTAAATTTTATTTTTTTAAAGGGTGCGCCCGCCCACCTTAAAATACATGTAGGTACGCCCCTGTTTTTATCTCTTCCATTCTCTTCTTGTAAAAGTCCCTTCTTGTTTTATTATTAGTGATCTGGTAGCTCAAACTTAAGAAAACTGGCTAGAATGCAATACAGCTTAAAGGGTTGAAAGCTAAAAGGGTTTGGAATTAACCAACTGTCGTGAACAGAAAAAAACACAAGACAGTGACCGATCACATCTGTAGGATCGAATCGCGACCTGAATGAGTCGTTCGGAAGAGCTCTAGTCCGTTTCAGAGGCGGAAACTAAGAAACGGATGTAAAAACAGCTTGAATATCACTTTAAACGTCTTGTGTATTGAAATCATAGCGATTACAATCACAAGGAATACCGGCAGCACCTCGGTATCGTTTCTGAAATCTGTTACAAATGAACTAACCACTAGCCTATTTATAGTACTCATGGTTCCGTTTGAAGCTATACATGACAAATTCAAACGGACACTTCAAACGCACATGACAAATTCAAACGTGACCATTCAAACGGACTACTCACAATTCTGATTCAAGCAAACTACATGAACTTTTGTCTTATATGAACATTTAAATTCGTATGTTGTTGCACATGATGATGTCACTTGTGATGTCACATATATGATGTCACGCTTGTTCAGATCCGCAATGAAACCGAGACTCGATATAAGACGAAGTTGACAGATGAATGCACCAACAGACTCCCCCTCAGATGTTGACGAGTCTTAAGTGTCGAATCTTCTCAATCTTCAGTCTTTATCACTCTAACATTCTTCTCTCTCTAGCAGACTTCCCCTTAACTTGTACTGGGATCGTAGTCTGGCTTTCACAGGTTCAGATATCGTAACCTGATTCACGTGCATATTCTCTACTCAAAACATAAGTTTCATAAAATATAAGATATAACAAATTTAGAAACTTTGCTAATCACTTGAAAACACAACCCTGAATACATCATTTTCAAGTATCAAACAAAATGATTTATCATGTCAAATTCTGATGAACCACTTGAATATATATCATTTTCATTTCACACATCTTCAAACACACTTTCCCAAACCTGTTCGTCATGTTCAGCACTCGGAATTTTGAAAATCAGCTTTTCAACATCAGTCGTCTAAAATGTTTTTGAATTTTTCAAAATTTATGCTAAAACACACCGAAACTCTTTTTGGATTTTTGATATAACCGAAATGAAAATCAGTAAAAAATGTAGGATCGATATTGACGATCAAATGAGTCAATCTGAGTCAAAATACCACTGTTTATGTGGCGGAAACACACAAACAGGTTGAATCAAAGAGAATGGAGTAGAAAACAGAAGAATATCACTTTAAACACTGTTTCTCATTCATATATTGACTTGAAAATCCAGCAGCAGTTCAGCACCAGAACTATGGGACTGTTACAAATAAGAAACAACTAGCACCTATATATAGGCCTTGGGTTTCGCTTGAACCAGTCTCAAGCGAACCCTAATCATCAGGTTTCGCTTGAACTTGACATGTACCACCTTCAAGCGAAACCCCTTAAACATAAACTTAAACTTACAATTTTGACCCCTGTACTATACAATCATGACATATTTAGACCCTAGACTTAAGACATAGGCTTTAGACATCATGCACTAACAAACTCCCCCTTGGATACAGCCGGAGTCTTCAGTCTTGGTCTTCAAACTTTACAGGGACATGAACTTCTCTTCACGAGGCTTAGGCTTCTTCAGTAATGCTTTCCTAAGCTTCTCATTCTCGTCGACTCTCTTCTTTTCCTCAGCAGCCATTCTCTGATTTAACGTGTACCTCAAGATTTTATCTTTCTCTTCTTGCTCCTTCCGAGCTTTCTCAGCTTTCAATCTTTCCTCTTCCTCAATCTTTCGCCATTTGGAATTCCATTTATTTTCAGAATTAATACCTTTCTGAAAACAAACAGATACTACACGTTGAAACTGCATGGCTTGCTCTCTATCTTCAGGCTTAAACCAGATCTTGTTAATGAATAGACATTCAATATCCTTTACAGAGCAATTCATCAGCCAAAGAGGATCATATACACAGATTTTCATGATCTCAGTTCCAGCACGATATGTGATGATAGCCTCAGTTGTCAAACAACTGTATACCCATCCCATAAAACCTTTGTAAAACTCTTGTTCCATCTTCGGTACTGGAATATTCTTCATAGTTCGTGGCTTCTTTATACTCAGAATAGTTTCTTCATTTCCAATTTCAGGATTCACTTTTCTAACTTTCTTTGGGTAATGTGGTTGCCAGTGCCTGAAATTCTTCAATGCTTCAAACTTTATACAGCCCCACATTCGAATATCATTCTTTCTCACTGGATAGGCTAATGTTCTGACTTGAGCTAACTCATCAACATCCCACCAGGGTAATGACATAACATCACATAAGCGTTCAAAGTACTGAACCCCATACTCTCTTCGAATTGCATAGGCATTTACCTGCGATAAGAATCCCCAGCTAATAATATCACCCAGAGACACATCTCTGTCTCTCTTGTAAAACTTTAATGGCCTCTTAAACTTTCTTTCATTGCTCTGTCTGAACCACTTTTTATGTTCTTCTTTCAGAGAATCCTTTGCAGTACCACCAAAGTTTTTGTCTTTGAGACTTTCTTCAACTTTTCATCTCAACTCGTCTCTGTTCTCTTCAGTAAATAACTCCGTCAGAGTTGGAAATTCTGAAGTATCAACATTAACATTTTCTTCATCTGTGCAGTCTTCTACTTCAACACGATCATAGAGATCTGCATCTTCCACATACTTATACTGATATTCAACCTCTTGATTCACGTCAAACGCATTCAACTCTTCTTCAAAATCAAATTTGAAATTATCTTCTTTTACATTGAACATCTTTAAAACTTCATCCAATGTGTAAGTATGTCTGATCTCCCCCTCTTCAACTTCAGGTTCGATACATAAGATCAGCTTTTCAACAGCTTCAACATTTTGATCACCAGCAGACTCCCCCTTTCCAGATACATCCTCTGTCTCTTCATTCACTGCATCATTCATCAGATCATCCACAGTTTGTTCTTTAGATGTTTCAGTAACCGGAATCCCTGTTGCACCTTGATCATCATCGTTGTCATCATCACTTGAACTACTTGCAGAAAATACCTTTTCATCATCATCATCCTCTTCATCATCATCCTCTGCATTGTCATTATCATCTTCATCATTATTATCATCATTCTCATCATCAACATGAAGAGCATATTCTAATAACACTTCATCATCAAAAACAACAGGAACACTAGAAAGAGGAACAAGTTTCTCATAGACTGGTTCAGGAGCAGTTGATAACACAATTGCTCTTTCTTCTGAAGAACCTTCAGGCTCTTTACCTTTCTTTTTCATTTCAGCATCAATAGCAGCTTGTTTCTGAGCTCTGATCTCTTCAATCTTTAGTTCATCAAATTTCTGCTCCACTGGCTTTCCAAGTATACTTTCTAACACTTTGTTAAACATATACATTTCATGCTCTTTTTGTGCTTTCACAACTTCAAGCTCTTTGTTCTTTAACTCATAATACTTGAGCTGATCATCTCTGCGTTTCTTTTCTTCCAACAATTCAGAAATATGAACTTTCATCACATCTATTTCTGCTTCATCAGCTTCAATCTTCTTCAATAAAGTAGATTTTTGAGCTTCCACAGACTTTACACGCTTTACCAACATCTTGTTCTCAGCCATTACTGCTTCAACTTTATCTTCCACATTCTTCAACTGAACATTGTTCACAAAATCTAAGTCTCCAATATCATCAAGCCCAATATTCATGTTCGAAGGAATTGATGGAAAACCTTTGGATCCCGAAGAACCTGGAGTGGTTTGAATGACAGGTTGTGAAGGTGGTGGTGTTTTGAAAATTTGTTGTGAAGTAAGCACAGGTTGTTCTTGATGTGGTGGAGAAAGATGTAGTGGTGAAAGACGTGGTGGTGGTGATTGATGAATTGGTGGTGTGGGTTGTCTCGGTGGAGTTGGTTGTTTTGGAGGTGATTTGTGTGGTGATGATTGTATTGGCGATTGCTGTGATGTAGGTTCAGGTGGTGGTGTTGATGGTTTACTTGATTCTTTGGACGATTTCCTCTTTAGACTAATCTTTGGCTTTGTGATCTTCGGAGTAACTATCTTTATCTTCGGAGACACAATCTTTTTCTTTGCTCTTGCTTTCTTTTTACTACCCGAAGGAGACGATTGAGATCCAGAAACATGTTGTGGTGATGGGACATATGGAGCATCCTCCTTTTCCTGCCTCTTTCTCTTCCTCAACATTTTCTCTTTAGCCGTCTCTTCTTTAATTCTCTTCAAACGTTCTGTTTCATCTATCTCATCTTCAAACGAACTTGTAGAACTTGTAGTACTCTTATCAACGTCATCACCTTGAGTACCTTCAGCAACTTGTTCTTTCTCCTGTTCATTTAAAATATTCAAATCTTCCAACAATCTTTGAGAATTAGGAGATAGACGAACATCACTTCCAACATTAGCTTCAGCTCCAGTCTCAGCTTCAGCTTCTTTCTCAACCTCTGCTTCTACATCAGATTCATCAATCAACAACGTTTTAGCTTTCTTTTGTTTCTTCTTTGGTTGAGACGAGGATCCTTCTTCTTGCTGTACTTTCGGAGTAGCCTTCCTGATCCTCTTCTTTTGTTCCTTCACAAACCATTCATTCCTTGTTGGTTTAAAACCTTCAAGAGCTTTCAGTTCATCAGCATAACCAGCTTCCATCATCTCCTCTTCATTTCTCCAGTTTTCGTGATTAACTGGATCTGGATCCTGATAATTTCTATCTCTGATTACACCAAATAAAGCAACTGGATCTTTCGGTTCAGGATGATTTGGATGATAACTAGCTAAACTCTTGATAGAATCATTATTCATGTGAGCAAGAATCAGTAAATCATTATTTTCGTCTCGGACAATGTTTGGATACGCATGATCAATCATCATTTGTATAAACCTTAGATATAACCAAGTCTTTCTCTTCGATGTGACTTCATCCACCATATAATGAAATACTATGTGCGAGAAATTGTACTTTTTGTTTAGCACGAGAGCTACCACCATATTCATTTGATAATCACGCATAGCGTCATAGTTTCCCTTTTGGTGACTAAGACTCATCAAAACAGAATGTATCAAGAACTTGTAAGGTTTTGTGAACTTTGATTTCAGATAATTTGCAGCATTTAAAGCTCCTTTGTATCCCATTCTCAATAAACAACCTTTCACCATTCTTTGAGGAAATTTCGTTGGAGAATCTTCTTCATCTTGAAAATTAATCACCTCACGAACGACTGCTTCAGAAATGATGATTGGCTTTTCTTCTCCGTTTACTTCAACTACTGAAGTTATCACCTTATCAGTTTCATTATACGTGGCATTCATCCAGAAACGTTTAATGTGTGACTTGAAAACCGAGCGTCTATCAGTCAATGCCTTTTGTAATGGAATTCTCCTCATAAATTCCAGAATTTCTGCAAACTCAGACAATTTGGGATTCCTTTCAACATCTAATTCACAGCAACTGTTATGCAGAGCATTGAAAATCACTGTCGAAGGCTGCAAGAACACAAATACACAGACATATTAAGCACTTGAATAAAACTCAACATTTAAAACAATTCAAGCGAAACATGTAAAATACTGCCTTCAAGCGAAAGGCATTCAAGCGAAAGCTAGATCACAACATCCAACAACAAGTAATTTCAAGCGAAAGGCATTCTGTTACGTTTCGCTTGAAACTGACCAACAAATCTAAAAAATTTCTAAGGCATCTGAAATCAAATTGATGATATGGATATGATCTATGTTCAATTCCGATCACAGAGGTACCAATTTTATCCACCAACACTCTCTAAAACACACTAGATCTAACCATGAAGTTCTGTTCAAATCGCCAAACATACAAATTCAAGAATCTGGAACAATTAAACCATCTCACAATCATCTACATACAAAAATGACACAGATCTTATGATTTGATTTCAGTTTTACACAGTTTAGAACCCTAGATCTATGTATCTAGACAACGCCGACACAAGAAAAACAGATAAAATCAGGTCGATTCAGAGAGAAAACTTACATTCACCATATTACTAGTTGTGTTAACCAACTAATAACACTAAATCTGGGTAAATTTTGGCAGAGTTTCGACTAGAAATCAGCGGTTTTGTGAGATCGCTTGAAATCGCCTCGATCTTGAAGCGAGAGCAGATTTAAATGAATTCAAGCGAAACCTAATTCTCTATATATAGTATCGGACGTTTCTCTTGAAAGTGACATGGATAACTTCAAGCGAAACCTCATTCAAGCAAATGCTCAATTGAAGCTAAACCTACTTTGTTTTCAAGCGAAACCTCTTTGAAAAATTTTGAACTTTTTGTGTTTTCAAGATTTTACCGACACACACAGTCAACCAAGTCCAAGTTAATGACCCTGGTCAACTGTTTAGCCTGCCAAGTCCAAATTAATGACCCTGGCTGACCAAACTTATGAAGATGCTGATTTTCTGATATAAAATCAAGTTCAAATTAATGAACCTTTGCACATTTAAGCCATTACCGATCATAATCCACAATATACTGTTTCCCCAACCCTCAATATCCGACATGTTTAGCACATAAGACTTTGATCATCCGATCCCCAACATCAGTAGTCGAAAATAAGATGAAAAACTAAAATTATTTTTTTTTATATTTTGAATATGAAAAGCAATAAACTGTACATACAATATTTTTGTGAGCGTGTTAGGGGATCATATCAGCTGCTGACAAAATACAAGTACCGTTAAGCTTAGGTGACATTTTAAGCATTAAACAATTTGCATTGATTGTCGATATATTGGTCCACTTTAAATTTTCACACAAACTTCAATCTATTCAGGATACGGATTTAATGTTTTAAGGCTTAACTTTCATATGTGTCCCACCTCAGAATATACCCTCGTATCCAGATCCCAATATTAAGTCTTACAGGTGAATATAACACAAATGATATCTGTAAGGGGTTAATAAATTATGAAGAATCATGAGAGCTCAGGTTAGAACTACCATTCAGCAGAGAGATCATGACTCAACTTTCAGGTGTGTCCCCTTTAGAGAATCTTTTTTACAACAGCATTGCTAAGCAATTTTATTGTCTTATCATATATGCTGAGGGTGATGCTATGTTTCAAGCAATGCGGAAAGTATTATTCGATGACTAGGTCAGAACTTCCATTCAGCAGAAGTCCCGGAATAATACCCCAGATATCACTGAGTATACAAACCTAGTATATCAGAAAAAGGAATCTTTCAAACAAGATTTCGGGGTTACCCATATATCCGAGAGATGTTCCCCACATAAAAGCAAGTAAATTGTATGTTTATATCCCAAACATATCTACTAAATGTGTAAAAACCTATCGGCATATCATCTACAAGACTGCTTAACACATTTTTTTCATTACATTTCTTTAGCATACTGCACTGTCTCGCTGATGTACTATCATTTCCCCTTTTTACACAAACTCATTTTTTACTTTTTCAAATGTTTTTGGTTTTTGTAATTTTATCATGTTTTTGTATTTTTCTGCAAACTTTCTCCCCCTAAAAACAAAAACATATTTTTGTGTTTTTGGTTTTAATCAAATGCAGAAAATAAACTGTACAAATAAACGTGACAACATGATGTGGTTCACTTTTGATCGCCGTCCTCCGCGGCTTCACACTCAGTAACCCTCCCAGAAAGTAAATTTTTCAACCCATTCAATTTTAAAAGATAGTTAAATCTTTTTCGATCAAAAGGTTTAGTGTAAAAATCAGCCTTCTGTTCATCGGTGTGCAAATATTCAATTCTGATTAATTTCTTTTCAAAGCAATCACGTATAAAATGATGCCGAATTTCAATATGCTTTGTTTTTTAGTGGTGAACCGGGTTTTTCGTAATGTTGACTGCCGCTTCATTGTCCACAAATATCGGTGTATCCAAGAATTGCAAACCGTAATCCCTCATCTGCTGTTGAATCCAAAGGATCTGTGAACAACAGCTGGAGACCGAAACGTATTCAGCCTCGCATGTAGAGAGAGCGACCTCGGTTTGTTTCTTGCACTGCCAGGTAACAAGTCTAGTTCCGAAGAACTGACACCCAGCAGTGGTGGACTTAGCATTTTGCTTGCAACTTCCAAAGTCAGAATCAGCGAAACCTGTTAGAGAAAAGTCACCCGAGTGAGGATACCATAAGCCGATGCTTGGGCAGCCTTTCAAATACCGTAATATCCTTTTGACAATCGTCAGGTGTGACTGCTTCGGGCTCGACTGATATCTGGCGCAAAGACATGTCGGGTGCATGATGTCCGGTCGGGAAGCCGTGAGATACATTAAGGATCCGATGATTGACCGGTACAATGTCTCTTCGACCTTGACGCCACTTTCGTCAAGACAAATACCATGATTTTGTGCAAGGGGGGTTGCTGCTGGACTGCATTGAAACATATCAAACTTTTCAAGCACGTCCTTCACATACTTTGTTTGGTGAATGAAGATTCCATCGGGCATCTGTTCTACCTGCAGCCCGAGGAAAAACTTCATCTCCCCCATCGAACTCATTTCGAATTTCTTCTTCATAACATTCTCGAACTCTTTACACAAGTCGTCGTTGGTCGAACCAAAAATGATATCATCAACGTAGATCTGCACAATTAGGAGATGACCTGCAACTTCCTTTGTAAACAATGTACTATCAACTGTCCCTCTGATGAACCCGTTGGCCAGCAGATGTTAGGAAAGCGTCTCATACCAGGCTCTCGGGGCCTGGTGTAAACCGTAGAGCGCCTTATCCAGCAGATAGACCTTGTTCTTGTGTTGTGGATCAGTGAACCCCGGTGGTTGTCCCACATACACCTCTTCTTTAATCTTTCCGTACAGGAAGGCAGATTTAACATCCAGCTGGTACACTTTGAAATTTTTCCATGATGTAAATGCCAGAAATATCCGAATAGCTTCAAGTCGGGCAACAGGCGCGTAAACCTCATCATAATCGATGCCCTCTTGCTGACTGAATCCTTGTACCACTAATCGTGCTTTGTTTCGAACCACGACTCCTCTATCGTCTCTCTTACATTTGAAAACCCACTTCGTTTTAATTAACTTTTGATTCTCAGGGAGGTCTACTAGTCTCCATACTCCCAACTTCTCAAATTGCTGCAGCTCCTCCTACATAGCATTCACCCAGCTATCTTCAGTCAACGCTTCTTTATATGTTCTGGGTTCGATCTGCGAGATAAAACATTTTAGTGAGAATTCCTCTTGTAAAGGAGCAACCGATGAATAAAAATATGTAAGTGCTCGGTTGATTTGATCTCTTGTTTTAACACCACTTTGCAGGTCACCGATAATCTGTTCTGATGGATGATAAGACAAGGTTCGAGGCATGACGGTGTCAGGCACATCAACTTCCGATTGCAAGCTCGTTATGTCTAGATCACCGGTGTGATCCTCAGCTTCCGTCGTAGCAACGTTTGGTTCCTCGTCAAAAGTAGGAGTGAATTCATCTTCTAAGTCGTCAGAGTTGTCAAACGTTGGAGCTGGTTCCTCTGGTGGTTCGTGAACGGTTCCACTTGGACCGGCTTCATGATCGTTTGTGCCACCTGTAGGAATGCTTGTATCCACTTCAGGTTGTGAAACTACCAAAGGCCTTGGCACTTGATCTTGTGAGCTAGATTGTTGCTGTTGGTATAGCAGAATAAGCTCTTCAATAGTTGGCTCGGTCGGAAGATGAAACGACTCCCAGAGTTTATCATAATCGAACAAGAATCTTTGTCCGGGAAGTTGTGGTGATGCAGTGTGCTTCTGACAATCCACATGCAGAACTTGTATTACTTTTCCCAGGCAAGGTACGAACACCCTTTTCAACGGGCTCGCGTAACCTACAAAGAAACCATCATTTGACTTAGCACCGAATTTACCATTTTCATCAATAAAAGTACATGGAAACCCAAACGGCTCCAGAAACTCTAGATTTGGCTTGTAACGGTGTAGCAACTCAAAACTTGTTTTCTTGTACTTCTTGACGGTGAGCACACGGTTCAAAGTGTAACAAGCTGCAGCCACTGCTTCGCTCCAGAAGAAGATCGGTAACTTGGAATCGGCTAACATAGTTCGAGCAGTTTCTATTAAGGTGCGATTCTTTCTTTCAGCAACACTGTTCTGTTGTGGAGTATATGGCGCGCTGAATTCATGAAGAATCCCCTTTTCATTGCAGAAATCGAGCATCTTGTTATTCTTGAATTCCGTTCCGTTATCACTACGTATTCTTCGGATAGGCAGCTTATACAGCGTCTCCATCTTTTTGAACAGAACCATCAGTGACTCGAACGTCTGATCTTTTCTTTCTAAGCACAAAACCCACGAAAATCTTGTATAATCATCAGTGACTACCAAGCAGTACAAATCACCACTGATGCTTTTTACATTGACTGGCCCGAAGAGATCCATGTGGAGTCTCTCAAGCGGTACTCTGATCGTATTTAGCAACTTCTGTGGGTGTGACTTCCTGGTCTGCTTTCCCTTCTTACAAGCTACACAATCATCAGACAAATGAAAATTCTTTAAATTCACACCTTCTACTAAATCATTATGCACCAGAAAATTCATTTTTCTAACATGTATGTGGCCCATCTTTCGATGCTACATAATAGACTCTTTTTCTGTTGCTTTTGTTTTCGACACAAAACATTGTTTTTGATGATTTGTTGGTGTTGCAACACTCATATCAATAATATACAAGTCGTTTTCCCGTGGAGCGCGCAACAGCACCATATCATCAGGGATTTCAAACCCAGGTTTTAAAACTAAGCATTCATTTTTCGTGAAATGTACAGTAAACGATTTATCACAGATTTGAGAAATACTAAGCAAGTTATTTTCCAATTCTATGATGTAATTCACTTTCTCAAATGAAATAACCCCATTTGTCAGGGTTCCTTGGCCCACAATCCTGCCACCCTGGTTTCCTGCAAAACCCACGTAACATCCTTTGATTGATTTTACGTCATAAAGCACTGCCAGCATCCCCGTCATGTGTCTTGAGGCCCCGCTGTCCATTATCCACTTTGAGATATACGACCTGGACAGCCCCTGCAAACATTAGAGCAACTCATTCAAACAATGATGCCCACGGCTTCTTAACTGTTGAGACACTTCCAAACACTATATCACACTTCTCATCAATCTTTGGAAAGTTAAACGTGACATTCGGAACATCAGTTTTTACTTTTGGTTTTACTTCATTTGTGATCGGGGGAAACTCTGCAAGAAACTTATCAAGCTCAAATTCAAACTCCTTACCATCATTTTCCAAACCTTTAGTTTCATTTTTCAAAATGGTTTCCATCGTTTTCTCCTCGACCGATTGTTTTGATTTCACAACCCATGATTGATTTTCAAAAACTTTCGTTTTCGGATAAATCTTTGAAATCTTTTGAGTCTTTGAAGATTTGCCAATCTCGAATGTCGATTTCGGCTTATCTTCCGATTTCAACAATTCACCCCTCTTCAAGATGCGGATTGGTGAAACCATTGGTTTTTTACCCTTTTTGTCAACTGGTGACTTAGGTCGAGGTTTTTGAACAACAGGTTTTACGACAGATTTCTCAAAAAACTTTCTTGCATTGTTTTGCCATGTGTCCGATTTCATTGCAGCGATAGCAAACTCTTTTATCATACTCGACAAAAGTTGACTTGAACGACTCTTCTTTCAGTTTCTTCGCCGCATTGAAATCGTCAACGGCTTTTTGGCTAAAAATGTATTCCTTCTCATCATCCACACTTGGTCCAACAACAAAGATATCATTCATTTTATCCTTTGGCTTGACAACCTTCTTATCCATCTTTTTCTCAAAACCAATTCCTTTGTTTTTAAAGTTGTTACCATTTTTCTTGTTACCATTCCCTTCCCATTCCTTTTTGCCCGAGTTGTTTGAACGTGTCGTAACAAATGACTTTTTAGGTTTTGAAAAGAATTCTTTGTTGTTTACCACATCAATGTCAATTTCAACCAATTTGAAAACCTTTTCAACATTTTCAATCTTAACGTTCTGAAGCGGATACTCAAAATCAGAGTAAAGTTTGTCAGTTCCAATCATAGTGTAAACCACCATAATCGGATCATCATTCATACTCTTGTCTGATTTTGGTATGAAACGATCTAAAAAGTTACCCTCATCTTCAGAATCAGTAATAGACTTTTCAGAATGAGATTTCATAACTTCAACCTCAGAGTTATCACTCTCTTCATCTAACACCTGATCGACAACAGTCTTGATGACCTGTGACTCGTTGTCCGTGTCGGATGCAGAGAATGTAACATCAATGCTCTCTGGCAATTCATCCTCAATTGTCTTTAACTTTAGGTTCAATGCAGCTTCCACCCCATCTGGATACTTTTGAGTATAATGATTCCACATTGGGGGTGGAACACTGTTAAAGACCGGTGTAGCATTGGGCTGTTGTGGTACAATCTGCTCAAGGACATAGGACGATGCAACATAGCTCATCAATTTATTATCAATTCGCTCATTTTCAATTTTAGTCAATTCTAATTCTTTCTTTAATGATGCGATTGTGTCAAGATGAAAATTAAATCCACTTGTTTACCAAAAAGTGTTGCTTTTGCTAGTTTTGTGGCTTTATCATTTTCGACACTTTCTTTTTTAATCATTTTAACTGATCTGGATAGTGTATCATATGCTTCTTTGACTTGTCCTAGATCAAATTTTAACATGTCAGCATGTTGTTTCAATTCCTGAAACTTAGTGTCTTTTTCAAGACACTCCATGCACGATTGTAAACACTTTTGGCATGGGGTTTCAGACATTGAATCCACTTTCTCAACAATTTCTGCTTCATGAGCAGTTTTCACTTCCTGTTTACCGACATCTTTGGACTCTGACTCAGACACTTTCTTAGTTTTGGTCTCCTCAATTCCCGACTCCTTATCCGACTCCTTTTGAACTGACTCGGTACCGACAGACTCGGGTTTCACAAGTTCTGTGTCTACCTCTCTCAGTTTCGCCATGAGAGCCTTGTCAGCAATTTCTTTCAAAGTGTCTTCGGTCATTTCCTTTGTGACATCGATCATCTCCTCGACAGACTCTTTCTTCTCCTCATATCTTGGACACAATCCAGTCGTCGGTTCTTCAAAGAAACCTGCAAAAGATTCAAAAATTTTAGGAGGCATGATAGATCTCATAGACTTGGCTAATAACTCCTGCTCAGATTGATAGTAATGAACTTCTGCATCTAACTCCTCAATGTCAGCCACATTATCCACAGAAACATCTTCAACAACCACCTCAGGTTCAACAACACTTTCGATCACTTCAACTATCTCAGCCATCATAGCCTGTCCATCACTTCCAGAGATGTATTTATCCCAGCTGAACCCCTCAGCAACTTTCTCGTCATCCTGGTTCACAATGAGAGCTTTCTCTGGTTTGTTCTCGATTTGTGGTCTTTGAACTCCAGGTTGCTGATTTGGTCAGTGATAGATTGCCTGTCTGTAATAATCATTCGTGAATGGATTTTGATGATTATTCACTTCTCGATTCGGACACTCTCTTTTGAAATGACCTCTCTCTTTGAACTTGAAACAGGTTACTTTAGACTTGTCGAAACCTAGCTTCTGATCAGGTCCAGAAAGGCTATTTCTGCCATTGATTTCCATAAAGCGCTGTGCTCTCCTCACAAGACTAGCCATGCCCCATTTAATATCTATCAACTCAAGCTCCTCCGGATCGATCTGATCGTAATCCTCTTTGGTCATGTCCGGATTTCCGATCTTACCCGCTACCAGAGACTCATACGACTCTAACAAGGAAGCCAACAATGCAATGTGTTGCTTCGCAGCTGATTCAGTGAATTCATTCCCATTTTTTATATTAACTGCGATGTTGCATTGAATCCCAGAAACATAAGCCTGATTGTTTGAGCTGGTCGAGCTTTGAGGTGATGTCTGTTCAGAAGCTTTGAAATTTGGCTCGTAGCTGGCAAATGGTGAAGGCTTGTTTGTTTGTGGAGTATTTGATGAAGCACTTGATGATGTGTCAGCACTGAAACCAGTTTGTATCTTTCGACTCTGATTTGTTGTAACTGGAGTACTGCCTCTGTAGTACAAAGATACATCTTGTTGAACATTTATTGAGTTCATCTTTCTAATTTTTAGCAACTCCAACTCTTGAGCTTCAATCTTTTCTATGAATGCACTAAGATTTAGATTCCCAAAATCTGAATTGTTTTTCAACATCACCAGATACATGCCCCACTCTTCATATGGTAATGCATCAGACAACTTATCAATCAATTCTTCATTGTTCTTTTCAATGTCTAATCTCTTCATCTCAAGTACTAAATGGCAATATCTATCGATCAGTTGCTTTGTTGTTTCACCCTTCATGCTGGTAAAAATATCAAACTCCTTCTTTAATAAAGCCTTCTTATTCTTGACCATTGACACACTACCTTGAAACTTCAATTTCAATGCATTCCACATAGATTGAGCATTGTCTTCATGTTGTAATAACACTAAAATGTCCTCTTTGATAGCCTGCTGAAGGATAGTAATCATCTTTTTCTTGGCTTTGAAATCATTCTGTTCTGATTCTGTCAAACTTCCAATACCCTTTACATAATTTCTCCCATCAACCGGTGGAACATACTGAACTTCTATCTTCATCCAGCATTCGAAGTGGTTAGCCTGAACCCAGTTCTTAAATCTGCCTGACCAGCCTGAGTATTCATCTATGTTCATAAGCTTGGGAGGCTTTTGCATCGTTCCCAATTCATTCTCCATGTTGACGTTTTGCATAAGACTACCCGAGGTTTGTCCTGCTACCATACCACTGCCCGCAAAGAAGTTGTAAAAATCTTGGTTTTCCATTTTTAGATTTACCGAATAGTTTTTTAGGTTTTCAAACACACACTTTTCACAAAATCAGACGATCGAACAGTATCACGAACACTATGGACTTTTCTAAGAAATCAGCTATACTCAAGCGAAAGCAGTTTTCAAGATGAAAACAATTTTCAAGCGAAACTTGTGATTCAAGCGAAACCTCAGCAAAGTTCAAGCGAAACCTCAAAATATTTCAAGCGAACGCTGGTTTCAAGCAAAACCACAACAATAGTCGGTTTTGCTTGAAATATCCTTACACTTTTCAAGCGAAACGTGAATATTCAAGCGAAGGCCTGTGTTTCGCTTCAAACAGCACCAATTTTTCAAGCGAAACCCAACTGTTCGTTTAAGCGAAACCAGGTTTTTAGGCCATTTTTACATGTTTTACTTCGAATTTTAAGCTGATATTCTCAAGGGTTTGTTAAAACTCAGTTTCACACACACTGTCTAAAATTCAGTCCATTTTGTTCGTGTAAAAGTCCAGAAATCAGATTTTGTGTAGAAAAATGCTTTGATTCAGGTATATTGGCTCATGACTGGCTCTGATACCAATTGTAGGATCGATATTGACGATAAAATGAGTCAATCTGAGTCAAAATACCATTGTTTATGTGGCGGAAACACACAAACAGGTTGAATCAAAGAGAATGGAGTAGAAAACAGAAGAATATCACTTTAAACACTATTTCTCATTCATATATTGACTTGAAAATCCAGCAGCAGTTCGGCACCAGAACTATGGGACTGTTACAAATGAGAAACAACTAGCACCTATATATAGGTCCTGGGTTTCACTTGAACCAGTCTCAAGCGAACCCTAATCATCAGCTTTCGCTTGAACTTGACATGTACCACCTTCAAGCAAAACCCCTTAAACATAAACTTAAACTTACAATTTTGACCCCTGTACTATACAATCATGTCATATTTAGACCCTAGACTTAAGACATAGGCTTTAGACATCATGCACTAACAAAAAAAAAATATTTACAGACACTATTTTTGTGAGTTTGCGTAAGAGGATCATATCAGTTTTTGAGACAAATCACCAACACCGTTAAGCTTTAATCATTTTATGTTCTAAATGATTCACTTAGATTGTCAGTATACTAATCCACTTAAATTTTCACACAAAGTTCAACTGCTTCGAGATACGAGTTTAATGTCTTAGATACTTAAACTTAATTGCGTGTCCCACCTCAGAATATACTCCCGTATCCAGATCCTAATATTCAGTCTTACAGGTGAGTATACCTAGATGATATCTGTAAGGGGTTAATTGCGAAACCATGAGAGCTCAGGTCAGAACTTCCGTTCAACAGAGAGATGACGGCTCGACTTTTGGTGGGTCCCCTTTAGAGGATCTTTTTACAACAGCATTGATTAGCAATTTTATTGTCTCATCATTTTATGCTGAGGGCGGCGCTGTATTTCAAGCAAGCAGTAAAGTATTCTCCGGGGACTAGGCCATTGCTTCCGCATTATCAGAAGTCCCGGGATAATACCCCAGATATCACTAAGCATAAAGACCTAGTATCTCAGAAAGAGGGGTCCTTCAAACAAGATTTCGGGGGTTACCCATATATCCGAGAGATGTTACCCACGATATAAGCAAGTTTGAATTTAGGTTTATATCTCGTCACAATCTACTAAATGTGCAAAAACCTACTGGCATATCACCGTTTATCACATTTAACTTTCCATTTCTTTAGCATGCTGTGATCGTCCACTGATGTACTATCATTTCCTCTTTTATACACCAAAACTCATTTTTCATTTTATCATGTTTTTTACTTTTTCAAATTTTCTAATGTTTTTGGATTTTCTGAAATTTTTACTCCCCCTAAAATGCAAACACATTTTAGGAAATTTTAAAACAAACTATACAATAAAGTGACAACCGATATCAAATCACTTCAATTCGCCATCCACTTGGCATAAACAATCAGAACTCCCCCTCACAACAAACTATTTTCCCATTGTGATTTCAAAACACTTAAGTTTGTTTTAATCAAATGGTTTTTCCGGAAAATAAGTTTTGTTGATTTTAATAAACCATTTGTAGGTTAGGGGTTCATCACATTGTTCTCCAAAATACCATTTGTAAGTATGGTCCAATCAAGTTCAACTTAATGACCTTGATTAACCATTTGAAGATGAAAACCTCTTTCAACCACTTACAGGTTCATTTCATCAACCATAACCACTTGTAAATCAAAATATAACAATTTAAATATACCACCTGTACTTTACCAACTGTACCACTTGTAGGATCATTTGCTAAGAAAGATGCCGATTCCTGCTCCACTCTTACCAACCTGGGAGCTCCGGCAAGTCCAGATTTTTAGTTAGGAAAACTTTCCCCCAAGCTGGACCATCCTTGGGAGATTCTAGAACACACCTATCCCACCAACATTTTGATTTGTAGAATTCTTTTGCACCCTTCACTTTCCTGTCAACCATCTTACCAAAAATATGTTTAACATTTCTATTAAACACCTTTTCAGCATCAAATTCTTTCTTATCAGCAAAGAATTGACCTGATATCTCAGTTTTACCAACCTTCAACCTCCAATTTTCCTTCGACAACTTAGGAAAATTTTCATCGTTCACCTCAGGAACGGAATTAACAACCTTTTTCTCAACAGATGACTCCTCTGATTTTATGGAATCAGATTCATTGTCAGAACTTCTTTCAGATTTTACAACCCATTTTTGTTTGTTTAAATCAATTCTTCTTTTATAAAAACGTTTTGAACTTTCACCTTATTCGGAAGTTGAATTTTCAAACACTTTCGATTTCTCAGTTGATTGTTTCTTTTCAAAGACAGGTTTTTCTTTCAGTTTTGAGTTAGAAGTAACTTCCTGTGTTGTGTTGTTGGACTGTTGGCAATTCCAAGCAATATGTCCAACTTTTTGGCACTTAAAGCAAGTTCTTCCGTCAACTCTTTGAGCAAACTTCTTCACATTCCTCTTTATCTCAGCAAGAAACTCTTGATTAGACTGTTTCCAGAATGGTTTCTTCTGCTCATCTTCAGAACTTCCTCCTGAAACAAATTTTGTTTTTGGTTTATAATTTTTCTTATTTTTATAATTTTCTGGAGGAATAAAACCAAGACCTTGCTTTTTGAAATTACCGTTGTAGTTTGGTTTCTTTCGATAACCATAACCAGAACTGTAACCCTTTTTTCTTGTTCAATCTCTGTTGAACTCTTGAAGTGTATTTTTTAGGTTTTTCATAAAGATTTAAATCTTTTATTTCAAAAATATTAATTTCTGTCAATTTGAAAACCTGTTTGATCATTTCAGTTTTAACACTTCTTATTGGAAATTCCTCATCAGAATATAATTTGTCTGAATCATTCAAAGTATATGCCACTTTGATTGGTCCATCATTCAAATTAGATTTTGATAACAGGAATTCTTTATTGTAAACCTTTTTAACCGGTGAACTCGGACTCTTTTCTGACAAACTCGGACTATCAGACTCAGACTCCGGTTTTGAATCTTCATCCATATCTAACACCTGATCTGCCACTTTCTTTAATAACTCGGACTCATGATCAGTGTCAGACGCTGTGAATGTGACATCAATATTGTCTGGTAATTCATCAATGATTTCAGACTTTAACTTGATGTTGACTGCCTTTTTTAGACGTTCCTCGTTAGGATTCCTGGGAGAATAACTTTCATGGATCGGGGGCGGACATCTGTTATACTTGACACTTTGTTTCTTACTAGTATCAGTATCTTCAGACTTTTTCTCCATGAATGCTTCAAGACCTGCAACAGTAGGATAAACACGATCAATCAAATAATCACAAGTAGTGTAACTCAACAGTAATCGTTTAATCCTTTCACTCTCAATCTTCTCAAGTTCCACTTCTTTCTTCAACTTAGCACAATCTTCGATGTACTCATTGATAACGCTCTGCTTTGTCATTAATGTTGCACTCATTTTTTCCATTGCATTTTCGATTTCTGAATTCGTTCTTTTCAGACTATCAACTGTTTTGTTGAGCACATCATATGACTCCTTCACATACTTCACATCAGACAGTAAATCTTCTTTTATCTTTTCCAAATCAGCAATCTTCTTTTCTTTCTCCTCACAAACTTTGCACGATTCTAAACATTTCAAACATGGTTTTTCAACTTCAACCACCTTTTCAACTATCTTTTCAACTTCAACAACTTTCTCAACTTCAACAATCTTTTCTACCTCGACTATTTTCTCAACTTCGACCAGTTTTTCAACTTCGACTACTTTTCAACCTCAATAATCTTTTCCACCACTTTCTCCACTTCAACAATTTTCTCTACTACTTTCTTAGTTGCTGGTTCAACATTCTCTTCTCCAGCTTCAGTCTTTGCTTTTTCATTAGCTAGCATTCTTGTTGCTTCCAACTCTTTCATTAGCATCTCCATTTTATTTGCAAAGAAGAAATTAAAGCTGTCAGGATCTAAACCTTTTTCTAGCTTTATTAAGATGTTCTTCTTCATCATCAGTATCAATATCACTTCCAAGATCTAGAAAAATCGGGATTCTTTTCTGACTAGCTTCATCTTCCAGAACCCGGGCAACTAGAGCTGAACCAGGTATGTATTTGTCCCAACTAAAACCCTCTGCAACCTTTTCATCATCTTGATGAATGATTAAAGCTTTCTTCTTTCCATTTTCAGTGGCACTGGACGATGATGGTTGTTGCTCAATCTGATGAAAAATCGATTTCTGATAATAATTGTTCTTTTCTTGATTCCCGGTTGCTTCTTGATTTTTACACTCTCGTTTAAAATGACCTTTTCCTTTGCAACGGAAACAGGTAACTTTTGATTTGTCAAATCTTAAAGCAGAATTTGCCAGATCACGAAAACCATCTCTGCCCGTGATTTGTTGAAACTTCTCAGCTCTTCTACAAGCACTAGCTAAACACCATTTCACATCCATCAATTCAAGTTCCTCGGCATCAATCTGGTCATAGTCTTCTTTCGTAAGCATAGGATTACCAATTCTTCCTGCAACTAAGCTTTCATACGACTCTAACATGGCGACAAGAGATGCCATGTGTTGCTTAGCCAATTCAGGAGACAGGTTGTGACCATTCTGAATGTGCAAAGTCACATTGCATTGTAGATTTGTAGAATTTTGTTGTTGAGGACTTGATGTTGTGTTGTTTGGATTAAAACTTGAAAATGATGAAGAATATCCACCACTTTGAGTTGTAGTGCTAGCATTTGGACTTGAAGAACCATCTGCACTAAAAGCAGTACTAATTTTTGGACTTTGGCTGGGAGTAGCCTCAAACTTGTTCCCTCGGTAGTACAGACTGACATCTTGTTTAGCATTTGGATTTGTCATGATAGCTGTCTTCTGGATATCCAGTTCCTGCTCTTCAATTTTCTGAATGAACTGTGCCAAGTTCATACTCTCAGACTTCCTCATGAGTTTCACAACCATCAAATATGTTCCCCACTTATGTTGTGGTAATGCCTCAGCTAGTTTATCGACCCACTCATCGTCCTCTTTCTTGATGTCCAATCTACCCATTTCCAATACCAGATGACAGTATCTATCAATGGTCTGTTTTGTTGTTTCATGATCAAAGGCTGTAAACATATCGAATGATTTCTTTAATAACGCCTTTTTGTTTTTGATCATATCAGCACTCCCTCTGAATTTCTGAATCAAAGCCTCCCAAATTGATCTAGCTGTCCCATTACGTTGAAGCAAAATAAAGATATCTTCTTTAATCGCTTGTTGAAGAATACTTATCATCATTTTCTCACTTGTAAACTGCAATTTGTCACTCTCTGTATAATCACTAAAAGCCTTTTCAATACCCCGTTCATTCTTTGGTTTCTCATAATATTTCAACAACGAACACCATGCATCAAATTTGTATGCTTGTACCCAATTCTCGAATCGATTTTTCCAACCCTGAAAATCTTCAATGTACATGAGTTTCGGTGGTTTCTGATGAGTACCCGTCTCATTCTCACTATATAAAGTCTCAGCAGCAGTAACAGGAGCAACCGGTGTAGCGAATGTATTGTAGAATTCCTCAGCCATGTTTCAATAATCAGGTGATACTTCGGGAAACACCTCTAATCACCTGCAAACAAACAGACAAATGATCAGTTTAAACGAACTGAATATGTAACAATGTGTGCTGATGAAATCAATCTAAGACTCGTTGTCGAAGACTTGTGAACTCGTTCCAATATTGTTGAAGTAAAGATCACTGAATGAATGAACTTGATCGGATGAACTAAATAATATGGGCTTTGAATGAACACAACTCTATACTTCAATTGTTAATTGGGTCTCTCGAGTGATTTGGGCCGTGCACTTTAATATGTCCGTTAACAATAAAATCTGATTGGACCGAGAATGTGTGTTATCAATTCAATTATCAACTTGCCAACAAAACTCACATGCACAACTGAATGGTGGCCGACAACTATATAATTTCTCAACACAAACCTATTGAACCAATGTTATGGACCTATTCCATGCACAAGTCAACAACATTAATGGACTGACACCTTTGATCAGATCACAAGAATTGCATTGGACTTTTATCACTTCAAAGACTTTTGTATACCGACAACAATAAAAGACTTTTGTATACTGACAACTCAAAGACGTTTAAAACAAACACTTAAAATCTCATTGGGCCTTCAACTAACAATGGATTGCACTGACTTGTTTTTAATCAAATGCACATGGGCTGAAGATATTCTTGAACTTATCTAGTCACATGCAACACTTTGGGCAGACAACTTTTCATTTAATTGTGCTGATATTTTCAAAGTTTAATGACCGACAAACCAATATCACATGCAATTCTTGAACGAAGCACTCATGTGACCAACTGACACTCTTCGATGCACTTTTCACGTGATAAACAGTTCAAGCAGACTGACTTTCAAACGGTGTTTTCAAACGGAATACATTCCCCAAACGGAAATAACCCAATGTCTCAAACGGAATACCTGTTTCAAACGGTCAGTTCAAACGAATCACATATTTCAAACGTAATACCATCCATTTTCAAACGTGACACCCAATTTCAAACGGAATATTCACTGATTTCAAACGAAGGGACAGATTTCAAACGGAATACTAGGCTTCGTTCAAACGGAATCCAGTTCCAGTCCATTTTTACCACTTTTACTTTGAGTTTAGATCTGATATTCTCAAGGGTTTGTTAAAATACAGTTACGCACAATTGTGAAAGTTTGAGCCGATTTTAACCGTGAAAAAATTTTAAGTTTGAAAAAGAAGATGTAGAAATCAGAAAAAACAGCAGAATTGGTATGAACTCTTCCTCCTGAGCTCTGATACCACTTGTAGGATCGAATCGCGACCTGAATGAGTCGTTCAGAAGAGCTCTAGTCCGTTTCAGAGGCGGAAACTAAGAAACGGATGTAAAAATAGCTTGAATATCACTTTAAACGTCTTGTGTATTGAAATAATAGCGATTACAATCACAAGGAATACCGGCAGCACCTCGGTATCGTTTCTGAAATCTGTTACAAATGAACTAACCACTAGCCTATTTATAGTACTCATGGTTCCGTTTGAAGCTATACATGACAAATTCAAACGGACACTTCAAAAGCACATGACAAATTCAAACGTGACCATTCAAACGGACTACTCACAATTCTGATTCAAGCAAACTACATGAACTTTTGTCTTATATGAACATTTAAATTCGTATGTTGTTGCACATGATGATGTCACGCTTGTTCATATCCGCAACGAAACCGAGACTCGATATAAGACGAAGTTGACAGATGAATGCACCAACAACATCACACTTTACGTGTGAACTATCCCACTCGGCCGCAAAAGGAGCATGTGGAAGAATACATCCTTTTACCCGCAGGTCCAAAGCCTTTAACCTGCCAAAAAGGGCAAGCCATCCACTGCAGTCATGGATCACTAGTCAAAGGTTTCTTCTTATGGCCAGCTCTTCCTCTATAAATGACAACTCCTTATCATTGAGCTGGACATTCCTAATCTCACTTCTCATCTCCAGAACTTACTTCTTGCATGTTCTATTCTTCACTCACTACAATACACTTTCATTAAACACAAAATTCTGGGTTGAATATTCTTCAATCCAGAATTCAAAGCAACAATAACAAAATGATCCAACCCTATGTATTGCATATGTGGGGGGACCTCACGACCTGCGTTAGGCAAACCGAAACCCTTGAACCCTTTTACCTAACCAGTCCAGTCACTATCCTTGGTCTTATATTTGTTGTAGCAACAATTATCATGTCATATTTTGATTCCTACATTAAACATGGTTTCTTTAGACTATTTGAGGGATGGTTTACTTTAGACCATTAGGATAAGTACGAAAATGTTACAAAATTTCAGATGTGGCTATTTGTGTTAGCCAAGGTGGATGATGCAAAGCATTCGACTGCTTTTGCCTTTAGAGATGTTTTACATGACCTCCAACAAGCTTCTTTCCATAATCTGATTTACAAGATTTCTATGTATTTTGGGTTGTATCTTGCTCTTTGTTGGTTTTACTTACTTTAGGTGTTTGTTTTTGTTGCCTTTTTGGTTGTACATTTTGGGTCGGTGGGGGTTTAAAAGGTTGCCCCCTCACCGTGTCTTATCCTTTACGCTCTCTCATTCTCTCTCTCTCTCTCTCTATCTCTCTCTCTACATGCATCTATTTCTACACTGTGGCAGCTTCCACCTACTTTCTCCGACGACTTTTACTTTAAGTAACTTCTTTGTTCATTGGTTTACGCATGTTGTTCAATCGGCTTGGTTATTAGGTGTTATTGTTGGAACAGTTTGTTTTTGTGCATTTGTGTTAGTTATGTGTGTTTTTAGGCCAACTTCGCGGAGTGTTTGCTTCATTTGTTGACTTATGTTGTTTCGTTGTCTTCGATATTTTGTTTGCGTATTTCTAACTTTTGGTTTACTGGGTTTGTTTGTTACTGATTTTACCGGATGTTTCACATCACTATGTGCTAATTGTTATATTCGCCTCTAAGGAAGACGTATTTTAGGGTTTCTTACAATGTGGTGATATTTAGGTTTACCCATTGCCTTTGACAGTTCGTATCCAATGTTGAGTTGATGACGTTTTGTTGGGTTTTATGTGTTTTAACGTGCGATGACATACTTGCATGTTTTCAAAAGTAGTTGAATTTATTGTCTTTGATATTGGTTTTACGATTATGGATACTATTTGGTATTCAAAGACTGTTTAGACTGTTCGGTTTATTGTATGATACTTTGTTAAGGCGTTCTTTGTTGGTTGTTGGTGTGTTAATGTATAACTGGTCTGCGAGGATGACAGTTTAGTTTTCCGGGATTGTTTTAATTTTGCGCGTGTCTATATGATTGTTTTCTTTGAGATTGTTTTTGGAAGGTTGTGTATTGAAGGGTATTCGGTCGGTGAGGGTGGCTCTTAAGCCGTGTAAGAATATTTATGTTCTTTTGTTGGGTTTGTGATGCTTTGCTGAGACGATGGTTGCTTGCAATCTACGAGTTGTTGGTTGTTCGATTGGTGAGGATGACTTGGTTGTTGTACGCGACTGCTTGGATTGAATCTGTGCGTTTATGATATTGTGTGGAGACACATAAACATGGAGGTAAAAGTAACAATGCATAGAAATATTTGAATTGGTTCTTTTGAAAGGATTATCGTGTGCCTTGGATATGTGATGCTTGCTGGGATTTTTGGTAACATATTAATTAGAAATTTATCTTTTACGAGTTTCGGTGTTGTTATTGTAATGACAAGGCCGTGATGATGATTGATTGTAGTAATTGGACTTTGTAGATCCAACATATATCTTAGTTGGGCAATATAAATGGAAATTGTGTTGTATGGAGATTTTCTTTACACCTTTTGCAACTACGATTGCAGCCAAGGTAGATTTGGGCGAGGGCGAATTTCGTTACTACGATTCTGAGCCTTTGTTCATACTTTTTTTTCCACGTTTTCATTTTGCATTTTATTTGGTAAAGAAATTTGTTCTTTGGGTTCATCATATGTCGTTTGTATGCAGACTGGATTCCGAAAAACATGTCGACTGTTGTTGGTACCTGTTTGTAAGTACTCTTTTGCTTTGTTTTTGTTTATGTCGTCGATGATGGTGAGGGCAACCTCAATCTGAGAGTTTTTCCTTATTTTTTGTTGGTTTTGTTGTTGGCTTTTGGGTTTCCATGAGTTAAGTGCCTTGCACACTTTGTTTATTCTATATATTGTTCCATATTTACGTTTTATGTTTAATTTTTTTATGGCTATGAAGATGTTTTTTTATCTAGGTATGGCAATCAAAGTGGATTTGATGCAGCCACCACTTGCAACCGATAACCTAACCTTAGCATGTATATGTATTATTGTTAATCACTAACATCTGCTTTAATTGTTGATTATATTATTGTCATTTTCATTGCGTAAGTATTTTCTTCCTTTTCCTTCGGGGTTTCTACAACCTGCATTAGTTGGTGCTTATGGTAAGTTAACGCTTATAACATTCGCGTCGTCGTTGGTATAATGTTTGGTTATTTTTTTTTCTTATAGAATTTTGAATGTTAAGTGTAACACTTACGTAGTGGATACATTCATTCTTAAGTATTCCAAAAAGCGTACGAATATGTATGATATCTTAAATACGTATATTTTATATTTTATATTCTAGATATCATGTGTACTAGTATATTCTTCGAACATGTTGCAATCATCAGTTAATAAGGCCATTGTAAGCGCAACATGAGCTTAGCGGTCACGTTGGATCAATGCCTTGTCTTCATCGGTGTAAGTAGTAGGATCATGATTGGTCACCCGAATGCCGTTTGTGGTTGTCATGGGGACATGTGGTCCAACAGTAACCGAAATCCATTGAGTATAGTCTGTATACTCGAAAAACGATTTGATTCGGCTTTTCCAACTGCCAAAATCAGCAGATCCCTTGAGTTTTAGTAGATGAGTTGCAGTTCCAATCTCGAGTTCAGCTTGTGCAATCGGGTTTAGTTGATTAATCTACATTTTGATTTGATTTTAAGTCCGAATTGTTAACAGGAGTTTAATTACGATGGTTTTAAGGAGTTTAAATACGATGGTTTTAAGGATACTTGTTCAGAAAGGTAAATACGTTGGCTTGAATGATATATTGGGTTAACAAAAACGCAGCTAGGACTAATGGATTTACTAAATACGTTGGAAGATCTAAGATCAAAATAACGACGCCGGAAATAATACTAAACACCGTGATAAAATCGCAGAAGATTTATATCACTGATCCCGAATTCAGATAAATACGCGACCAAGACTACGCAGGTAATCAACAAACACGCAACTAAATGCGGTAAATGAACAAATACGCAGATAAATCAGTGTTTTACGCCGAGTCTTCAACAAATACGCCTAGAAGGGTTTTAAACACGAACCAAAACCCAAAAACAGCCCAAAAACCATGGTATCTTGTATCTAAATGACCCCAAACAAAGCCTAAACACTATTAACAACTTCCTAAGCACTAAACACACCAAATCAAGTCATTTTTTACCCAAACTTTTTGAAAAAACCTTGAAAACTATGAAAAACCTTCAAAACTTTGAAAATCTTTAAAACCAACAAGCAATCAAGAGCACAAAGGCTCTGATACTAAATTGTAGATCCCAAAACACTACGAATCACAATGGTGATGATTGATTAACACACAAATACCTATTAATTAGGTGTTTGAGTTACTAAACTAAAGAAATATAAGATGAAGGTGAAGGATCTTGGAAGTCTAGTGTAAATCAACCAACAATGATATGCAATCTCATATGATATAACACACTCAAGATCCTAAATATTCGGTTTAGCACAACAAATCAGAGACAAAGATTCAAAACACCAAGAAATACACACACTAGTCCAAGAAGCTTGGAAATCTAGTGTGTGCTGGTATATTTATACTAAACGGCCAACCTGCGTAATTATAATTACGCAGGTTGGTAATTATGCCGCCCTATACAAATTAAAACCCTAATTTAGTATTTACACAATAACCCCCTAAACTATCAAATACATAAACAAAATATCTTAACTTATGTTTCTCAAATACCAACGGTCTAATTTGATCCAACATCAGTGCTCTTTTACACAAGTTGAACAACAAAACTTTAGGTATGTATAGTATTACACTATTACTTATTGTATGAGTATGCGTGTGTCCACAATATAAATATTGCTCATGTACTAACACTTATCCAATAATCCACACGTCTTGGAATACCCTGACACTCTTCAGAGCAAATATAAAGAGATGTCATATGTGGCCAATCAATGCTCTGAGTGACGCCTCTTTGTGTTGAATTATATTACCACGTTTATAATGAGTGCAATTCAAATAGTTTTTATCATATGTATATGTATCAAGTTTCAAGTACAAGTGACAAGTATATAAAGAAGATGTTGAAAAAACTAATCTAATGAACGTTTAGATATAAGCCCCTAATTTAGTAATAAGAAATTAGAAAGTGTTATGCATTAAAAATAAATATTAAACCCCAACGAACAAAATTATTATATCATTAACTTTTATGATCCCAAGAAGAATGAGTTTTGCAAAAAAAAATTACAAACTGAATTAAAAGTAAATTAAGAATTTTAAAGCGATATGAAATTGTAGAAAAATAAAAAATACATTCCGTTTTTATATAAGAGGAAAACAATTAAAAGCATAATATGTCGACGCTTTGGCCGAGTGGTTAAGGCGTGTGCCTGCTAAGTACATGGGGTTTCCCCGCGAGAGTTCGAATCTCTCAGGCGTCGATTTTTTTTTTTTTAAATCGCTTCTTTTTTAACAAAAAAGAAGATGATTTATTTCCAATTTCCAAACACTAACCTATAAATAAACACAAACAACGATTTTTCTTACTTTTTTTATAAAGCATAATTGTTGCAAATTTTAATAGAGTTGGAATTTGAACTGCATTTTTAACTTGTTTGTTTTTAATCGGGTTTTTTGTTTTTTGTTTTTTTTTTTTTTTTTTGCTATTATAAAAAAGTTATGATAGAACAATTAATTATAAATTTACATCGAGATAGTTGGTAAACGGGCAACAAGTTGCGCCACTACCCCTTTTTGACTTGTTTTTAACCAAGTCAAATGACAAAAAACTGTTCGCCGTACTGAGGTCACATACTATTGAGTGTATTTGAGAGTGCGAGAAAGATAACACAAGTTTTGTAAAAAATAAAATACTTATGATTTCTTGGTGATGTTCATTGTTGCAAACCATCCCTATATATTTTTTTATTGACAGTAAAGTGATGCCAAATCAACCGACACACTGGTGGCCGGCTCAACCATTTTGAAGGTCTAAAGCGAACTTCATATTTGAGGCCTTTTAGAAAAAAGAAAAAAAGTGAATTAGTTTGCCTTAGAACTTCAATTGTTTTTGCAACAATTACATACTAAGCTGATATACTAGTAGCACAAATTACCTGGTTCACAAATAAAGTAATGAAGTTGCAAGATTTAAATATGTGCAAAAATACCACTAAACGGCTTACCTTGTTTTTGGGCATAACTGAATATCATCGTGTCATCTTTTGCTGGTCCGAGACGACCAAACGAAAGACAAAAGGGTGCTTTAAGACTGTACGGTGTGAAGGGGTCTGAAAATAAGGTGTTATGCGACATGTGGACAATACGTAAGCACACGTCAGAAATGGGGCGTGGTGAAAAAACGGGAGTTGTGGGACGAGGCGTGGAGGAATGACATTATTTATTTAACATGTGGCACTCAATTTTTGTTATTATTTTTATTATTCAAAACTATATAAAAATGACAAATTAGATTTAAATAATCTCAGCTTTCTCAATTTGGCCGATAATAATCCGAACTTGTCCACTTTTGGCCGATAATAGTCTGCGTTAAATATAGCTTAACGGAGTTAAGTTTTTTCCGAATTACAAACTAATGTTTTAGGGCTTTTGATTAGAACGAGAATACGAGTTGATTGATGTAAAATTTACCTCGAAATACTGCCCCAAAAAACGAAAACGGTGCTTCAATTCGGGTGTTTAAACTTCTAATTAACAAAAATCAAGTCGTTTGAAGAATCGTTTCGAGGTACGTTTTACATAAATTGACTCGTATCATCGTTCTGATCAAAATCCATAAAACATTAGTTTGTAATTAGGAAAAAAGTTTAACTCCGTTAAGCTATTTTTAGCGGCGGACTATTATCGGCCAAAAGTGCACCAGTTCGGATTATTATCGACCAAATGGAGAAAGCTGAGATTATTTAAACCCAATTTGCATATAAAAATATATTTAATATTTTTAAATACCTATGTAATAATTAACAATAATAAAAAATATTACATAATTAAAAAATATTACATAAATAAAAAAATGAAAGCTAAAAAACCCGAAGCTCAAATAAAAAAAACGAAATTAAGTACGATATTTTGCCTTTAGTTCTTCTTTCATTTTCTTGTACATTTCCCTCCCTATGTCGTCAAGGTGATCGATCTTCATAGCGAGGAACTTTATGTCGCAACCCTCGACCCCTGCCTCGGGAGGCGGGCGGCCGCGGCCTATTCAGAGATGGTGGTATCGGTGTTTATCATTATTTGGCAGCGAAATTTACATCAGGAACGTAGTTAGGAAATATTTTATTATAGTAAAACACCACCTTTTTATAATAAACATATTGGGATAAATCCATGTTTTTTTATTACAAACATGTTATAAGGAGGGATAAACCCTAATTTATTGAATAAAACATCTTTCTTTATTTAGGTAACTTTTATAGCCACATTTTCCAAGCCTTCAGTGCTCTCCACCTGGCTTCTATTTTGGCTTTCACATTTTGTTACCTGAAACGCGTTTTAAAAACATTTGTCTGTGGGAAATACTGGTGAGTGAATCCCAATTTAATCAAGAAGTATTTTATCCTTTAACAGTATTGAGAACGATTACAATGTTTATATCTAGACAATTACTCATTCAGTACTGTCAATCCTGACTGGTGCGTCATATTACACATTGGCTATCTCGTTGTCCAAT
Source organism: Helianthus tuberosus (assembly GCA_030545235.1). NCBI lineage: Eukaryota > Viridiplantae > Streptophyta > Magnoliopsida > Asterales > Asteraceae > Helianthus > Helianthus tuberosus. The sequence continues at coordinate 43,656,554 of CM060442.1, forward strand.
GGTAACGTGTTCCACATTTTGTATACAAAACCCCAACATACCGGCAGTAATTGAAGAATTACAAAGACTCAATCACTGCTAATCACATTGTAAATTATTTAAGGTTTTGTAAAAACAGTTTGTAAAAAGGTTTACAAAAAGGAGATTACTCACATTGCTAATTTAGACTTTTTCTTGTGGTTTCCTGGTTATAATCAAATAAATTAAACAATACACACGCGTTAGTATAATAACCCAATATTTACGTTAGTTATACCCTCCCCGAGACAGAACTCCAACGACTACGTCGGGCAGAGCCTCGACAGCCGTTACGGAGCGCTAGATCAATCGGGCAGCGTATCTAATACGTAACCGAGGGTTAAAATACTTACAACGAGGCAAAGCTTCGCTACTTTAGTGGGTATAATGCTCGGGTATAGTGTCTACACTACAGAAAATTGAGAGAGAATTCGTGTTTTGAACATCGGAGAATGAAGGCCGATGCTCCCAATTTATAGGAGCTGATTTCGAGTTTGTCGCGCCCCACGTAAGATGAGGCAAGGGTTTACGCGGGCCGTGAGCTAGGGGATCTAGGGTGTAGCCTTGTCCGGTCAACAACATAGCATCGACAAGTGGTGACACGTGGCGGCTCCGGGTGAGGCCTCGTATCCTGGCCGTCGCACCCCGCGTAAGCCTTTGATGGCTCTATCGCCGGCCACTAGGGACCAATAAAAATTGTTTTTATTTAATTTTTATAAAAATAAAGGCATTTAGGGCCATTTTACGTATACGAGGTGTATTTTAGGACGTATTGGGGTGTTCTAAATATTTTAAGGGTGTCGGGAATATTTTAGGAGGGTTGTTATATTTTATATCTGGTTCCCTTTCCTTTCGCTTGTACCAGGTTGGTTTTAACCTCTCTTCATTGGACCATCAAAATTACAATAAACTTGTGAGGAAAAATGTCACACCCTGCTAGTAGCGGAAGCTTATTGTGTGTGACGTAAGAAAGGTAATCATTGCATCCAAATGTGTAAACATACTAAACAACAACGATGCCATAGATATATTGTTTTCCAAACAAAGTTTACAAGTTTCCAACATAGTTTCAAGTTCACCAACGTTCACAAGGTTAAACATGACATAGTTTAAGTTATGTTACACAACAAAAAAAAAGTTTGTTTTTAATATAAACATGGTGAGGTTTTGTCCCCTATATACCCATACGAAGTTGGGATATAAAAGACAAACTCTCCAAAAGCGGCTATCGTTGTCATTAACTTTTCCGTTTCCCGTAGTGTATCACCGGCTCAAGACTTGTTTCCTGAAATACATGTAGTTTTAAAAAGTCAACAAAAGTTGAGGGAGTTCATACAGTTATTGTTATCATATGAAATCTTTGTATTCCTGTAATGAAATCCCGGTATGTTAATAACATTTATGGAGTTTAAGGATCCATCAGTGGGTAGCGAGCCCCCTGAAATTATGTACCATAAGTACGTAACCAACCCGAGACAACTTTGACATTTTTGGGATCACAAAAGCACTCCAGGGTATACCAACCAGGAATGGAGCGTGTCTCAAGCTCAATAGATCTACACCATTTGCACCTTGGTCACTAAGTGATTAATGGTTACTATGTCATCATCCTACTTATGTACATTGATCGTGTTATCATCTAAACCCATAGCTAACATACCCATAGTTTTAGCATGTATTTCCCCTCGATTGTTTTAAAATCAAAACATTGAAATCATTGAAAGGAGGGACATGAACTCATAAGTTTGTGTTCCTTGCATGTAATACCGTAATGAGCGTCCGTGTAACACCCCGAAAATGGGTTTGGTAATCAAACCCCGTTAATACTAAAAGACGGGTAAAGTACCATTAGTAGTAAAATTTACCCGGTGAATATTAGGATTTTTAAGTAAGTAAACCTAATATTTAATAAAAAGATAAATAAAGGTCTATGGATAAATAAAGTTTATAAAAGGTCTGAGTTAACGGGACCTAAAATAAACTTAGTCGTAAATATCCCCGAACCCGCTAAGTTAACTAGAAATGTTTGGTTTAGTTAATAAGAGGGAATGTGGATTTAAAATAAGAAGGTTGTGACTGATTTAATAAATAACTAAACATGAGGGGCTTATGTTGCTAAGTTTGAAACTTAATTTCATAAAACAAGAAAATTAAAACCCAAATACATATTGTGGGCGTGTGTGAGGATCGACCCAGGCAAGGGAAGGGCGACCAGGGTTCTTCAAACCCAAAAACTTCACAAATCTCAGAAATTGAAGGTTCAAATCAAGTTCTAAGCGAAAATCGAACATAGATTAGTGATCCCCATTGCAAGGAGATCATAAGGTATGTAAAATTTGACAAGAATTCACTACTTGAAATTCTCATGAATTTAGAAAAGTAGAAATCTGATGTTGCATGTTTGCTATGTGGATAGAATAGGGATGATATAGTGTCTAGGAGTAAAACCTAGACAACAACATGTGAAATAATGTCTAAATTCAGGAAATCTCATGAACACATTGAAGGTGGTTCATGGGTTTTGTGAGAAAATGATGAACACTAGGGTTTAGAAGACTATTCTAGTGCAAATTGATCCATAGAAACTGAATTCTGAAAAATATGATGTTTAATTCTATAAATGATAGCTCAATGTTTGTTAATCTAGGCTAAGTGACAAGCCATGAATTAGAATATAAAAGATATAAAGTTCTGCATGTTAAGTGTTTGTAAAAATGCCCCAAAGAAGGCTTGAAAGTTGAAAATCGGACAAAAACGCATGTTTGATGGATATGGAAAATTGTGCGTTAAGACTTATAAAAAGGGTTCTAAACGGATTGTGAATTGAACTCTTTAGGCGAGGAATCCGGATCGTCAAGTGGACAAGCCGGTGGAAATACGCGTTTGAAAAAGGATGCTTAAAAGGTACGAAACTACGATCTCGTTACGTTATGCTTGATTTCGTATTTTCGCTAGTAGACTTTACATTAGCATAATACATGAAATTTATGTTTAGTTGAAGTGACGAAGATCACTAGGTAAATAAACGGGTCAAAAGGTGAAATTATCACCCTTTGACAACATCAACTAATGGTTTGTCAAGTTACATGCTTATAGGAATAAATATCAAAAGGATTCGTACATCGCTATCGCTTAGCGGCTACTAAGGCAAGGTATTGAAACGGGTCAAAATATTGATCCGAGTCAGGTATGTAAAATGGTTTAACTCATCACTTAGAACTTGAGGCTCTCTAAGAGTTAAACAAAGTCAAAATTTGATATTTGGTTATCTTAAAGGCAAACCGAATGATTTAAGTTATAATTGTGGTGTTTTAGAAAAATAATAGTTTCTAATCAGAATTATAGTTAGAAAGTCGGATTTTTGGGTCAAACAAGTACTAAAAGTCCTTCGTCGTAAAGAAGGACTAAAATTGACTAAAACGCCCTTGTAAGCGAAATTGAGCGAACGCACCATAAATGTTGTTTGGAAATAAGTGATAGGATGAAATAAATACTTTGAATAAGTATGAAAAGCGAAAAATGTAAAATATTGGTTCAATGACTCTATAAAGAGTCTTTGCCGTAAAATAATGATTTGAAGGGTAAAATTTGGAATATATAAATTCACCACATTGAATCCACCACGAATATAGTTGTGGTGTGAGATCATTTGATAAGAAACGTGGACATATGTATTTAGAAACGAATGAAAGTGATTTGTGCTTAAAATGTGCTTAAATACCCTTAACGGGTCAAAATAAGCATATGAGTGAAAATGGGTTTAAGAAGGTATATGAACCTGTAATTGGACCCTAATATGTTAAACATCATTGAATTTAATAGGTTTAGGAGAAATAAGGGTCAAACAAACTTGTTTGCTTGATAGATTACGAACGGGTCAAAATTTGGTAAAAAGGGGTAATAAGCCGAAGACTTAAAACTCTTAAATTTTTTTAATCCGGATGTTGGATTTTAACTCCATGTGATGGAAGATTAAATTACAATCATGTAGGAAGAAACGGTAGGTCAAACGGATAAGCGGATTGGAAGATACGAAAGTTTTCGTGTCAAATAACGGCAAAAAAAATGGATAGGTTGAATGCAGGGGCCACCGTAGCTTACGGTGCCACCGTAAGTTACGGTGGAGCTAAAATTTTTACGGTAGAATACCCCTGATTTACGGTGGGGGAATTTGAGATTCAGGGGCCACCGTAACTTACGGTGACCACCGTAAGTTACGGCGGAGGCCAGAATTCAATTGATTGTTTGTGGATCAAGATATCAATGTTGGATTTTCCTAATTTCCTTGTTATATTGGTTATTTAATTATCAAAACTGACCTTTAAGTTGGTTTTGATCACAGGTGAATGTCGAGAGTCCCGGATGAAGATCAAGCATCGAGCAAGAACCGAACACACGTTAAACAAAGCTTCCGCAATGTTGTTTTGTCGATATTCTATAACGACGAATTAAACCACATTGTGTTGTATCACTTTAAATTGTAAAAGTTTTTAACAAACCCGTATTTTCAGTATAATTGTGACTATAATTACATGATTATGAGTTTAAATTATACGATAAACGTTAAATTATAACAAGGGTGTTACAGTCCGTACGTGTGATTAACCTACATGTGTACTAACTTTATTAGACACTAGGTCTTTCGGACCTCGTACAAGTTGTTCATCTTGAATTATTATTGTGTTTTCATTTGTCATTTTGGAACAACTTTGTATTTTAGTGTGTTGGTAGTTTGTTCGTTCTCTTGTGATGTATATAGATTTTATAGGTGCATATATTTTGTGTATTGAATAATATGCGAACGGCTTCGCCCTGCACATGCCTCCGTGCTTCGCACGCGTGTCATTGAGCCTTTGCTCATGTCATTGGGCCGAGCCCCATGTCATTGGGCCGAGCCCGTGTCATCTATATTATTGGGATTAACCCATGTTTTAATGTTATTGGGCCGAGCCCATGTCTTTCATGCTATTGGGCCTAACCCGTGTTTTAATGTTATTGGGCCGAGCCCATGTCTTTTGTGTCATTGGGTCGAGCCCATGTTTCTTGTCATTGGGCCTTGGCCCATGTATTTTAGTAATTTGGGCCTACCCCAAATAATTCATCATTGGGCTCTAGCCCATGTATTTTAGTAATTTGGGCCTACCCCAAATGTTTTGTCATTTGGCCTTGGCCCAAATCTTATTTTTGTGAGCCCATTAGAAATAATCTTGCATTTTACTCAAAAATTTACCAAGTATGTAAACTTTTAAAATGTTCATTTTTCATATTAAAATACTTGGTAATTTTTATAGTTTTTGACTTTCCGGGTTCTTGTTATCGGCCTCATAGATTTGTGTTCGTTAAGTGTCTAAAAATGTGTTATTTTTAGACTCGACATCGCAGTAATTTTCCTTGCGATGTCGATACGCCCAATTGTCGTCGTCGAGTGTTATGTCTTACTGTTTCGACCATTTCGTTTATTCGTCCGTTTAATAACATTTCACTGGAACATGTAGGAACATGTATATGTATTTTTGGTGTCTTTTTATGCTTGTCACATACAAGTATTTCTTGTAATTATAAGTGTATTATTTTGATCACCCTAAAGGTATCTAAATACATACACATAACACAAAATACATATGCTTGATAAGTTTCCAAAATATATAATTTTTGTCAAAAATTATATTTACACATTGTTATTATTTTCACCATTTTATTTTTGTGAAAATATATGTTTAAGTTCATAAGAACTCTTGAATATTTAAGGCTTAACTATTCTCATCAAAGCTTTCATAATGACGTTTAAGACCACTAATCACGTTTAACTTTGTTAATCACCCTTTAATCCCAACTTTAATCGCGATTAGATTTTTACAAAAATTCTCCATAGTTTCCCCTAAACTATGACGTTTCCCACGTTTTAAAACGCGTTTAAATAACCAAATCAATTTTCAATCATCATTAATTCATCAAGCTTTCCAAAAATCATTTTTCAAGCATTAATCACAAAATTTTACCTTCAAATTCTTATGAGCATATTACTTGCACAAATCATTCCAAGACTTTAAAATAACCATTTTTCAAGTTCATCACTATATAAACTTGATTCTAATTATTTTTCATTCTAAAAAAATTCCCATATTTTGTAAAAAAAAATTAAGACTCTTTTATGCTTCACTTTGTAAAGTAAAAATTTCCATAAGCTTGCTTTATGTGAAAATCAAGTTCATTAGAGTTTTTAAGACTTTGTCACATGGTTATTCTTGGTTTAAAATTTACTTAATCATGTTTACACACACATGCTCATAATATTTGAAGTTGATGATCTTGTGTCATTTAAACATTCATATGTTTAAATCATATTTTTAAGTTTAACATGACTAGATTAACATTAATCTAAAATACTACATAAAGTTAATCACAAGATTATCATAAACATAAACTTTAAACCACTAATCATAACAAAATCAACATAAGGAACATGATTTCATCAACTAGATACACTAATCTACTCAAATAACCACATAATAAGTTTAGATTAGTAGATTATTAGCTTTGAGATTAGGGTTTTTGATTTGATTTTTATTAATCTTCAAGATAATCAACTTGTACTTTTGTAATCTATAGTAACAAGAAGCTTAAATATGGTTAGAAGAAGCTTACAACTTTGCACAAGGTGATTAAGAAGTGATTAAGGCTCTAAAGAACTCCCTAATGCTTCTCCATGCTTAATCCATGCATTAATGACATTAAAGTGCCTTGAAAATGAGTAATTTATGGGGTCTAATGGTGATTTATGATGGGTTTAATTTGGGATACATGAACCGTGAATAAGGAGGCACAAGGGGAAGGTTTTTGTGTTTTGAACTTGTGTGAGAATGAAGTGATAAATGATGATGGAATGTAGATGTTATAATTCCTATCTTTTCAAGTTTTATCACCATACTTTCCATACATAAAATCTTTAGTTTTTCAACAAAATCAAGTGGGTGGGACCCACATTGTTGACCAAATTCAAGATGAGGGGGGGGGGAGTAAAGTGTAACTTTTTTATAAAAAAAAGTTATTAAAATGAAGATATTTTGGTCATTATTCGAAGTACGGTGATTAGGTGCTTAAGTACACCATTAGAGGGTAATTAACGAACTAGGATTATAATTATTATTAACTAGTTCACTAAACTAGTAGGAATGGTATTTTGGCACTTTAGATGTCTTCCGTTTGGTCGTTGGTGAGTTTTCGGCACTTTTGCGTCGTACCGACGAAACTTCGTCGCAAGTTGTTATCTCACCGTCAAGCGATGTATGAAGTGATTCCGAGTCCAAAAATAGGCTTAACTAGTTCACTAGCTTCTTTGTTTGGTTTTTGTGTGACGAAAATACCGCTTACTAGTCTTTCGGGTCGATAACGGACTAGTTAGGTGTATAGCGATATAATACCAGAAGCTTCTTATTTTGGACACTACAATGATATTCCCAAAGTGTTCTAGCATATATGTCATCAATTTTCATAATTCCGAAGTTTCAGAAATGATAAATTTTAGTTTCGGACGAGTTAAAATTGTCATATTTTTAGCGAAACGGACGTTTTAGTATTTAGGGCGTTGTTCCGGAAAGTCTTATATTTTTGCAAGATATGTTTTCTCATTAGTGTTTTTTTTATGTAAATGGACTCAGTTACGTTATCCGTGTGTCGTTTCTCATTGTTTCGTTCTGTTTTCACGGTTTTACTAGCATGAATAGTGTGACCGTAAATAGTGCGCGCAACACTTTCTACCAACTTTTTTAGGATATTGTTTGATTGGTTTCGCAATATGACGAAAACCAACATATGTTTTAGCATCGTTTTCTTGTCCTAACACTATTATATGTTTTACGACACAGTTACGTAATTAAATTACGCTAAATGCATGAGATTATGTAAATAAAATAGTGATTAGTTTGTACGGAATCACCGGTTCTTGTCACAAAAATAGTGATTTAGCATTTGTCACAAAAAACACGCGAAATAAATTAAACTTGGGAACAAAATCCAGTTCTTGTGTCCACAATAAAGCCCAAAGATTCAAGGCTGATGCCAAACAGCTTATGTATAAACTTTTGGCGATTTCATGTTGTTACACCTGCAAAGAACCAAGACCACAATGTGTTAAGCTTCTCCAAAACAATATTAATAAATATAAATATAAAAATAGCTTGTTCCAATAATAGTCGTAACTTCTCTTTTTGAAAGCATATCATTAATATCGAGTCTGACTTGAACCGTGCGGGTTTGGACTTGAGAAGCATTATCAAAGCGTTTGTGGGGCACGGATCCACAATCTTGTTTTGGCTCAACAGATGGGTTGGGTCATCGCCCCTGGCCTTGGCTTTCCCAACTCTGTTTTACCTTGAAAAGGACAAATTCTGCATCGTCTCACGTTGGGGTCTATGGAGTATGGGGGTGTCTCAAATGTGGGCTTGGAAAAGGCAGGCGCCTCTAGCTGCTGAGCTTTCTAAGCTTCAGAATTTGCAGTCTAGTCCCTAGCCGGGGCTGTTACTATTTCTCTTGCCTCTGACTCCTGGATACGGAATCTGCCATCCTCTGGTAGTTTTTCTATTCAAAGTATAAAAAAACACTTGTTAGTAAACAAAATATAAGACCATATGTTCATTACCTAACACCCCAGCCTGTGCCATTAATCTTCATTTTGGTTATTTCTAACATCTCCCTTGAATAAGTTAAATGCTCATGCACCACTACTAATTAACACACTGTCTAATGATGTCATCAAACTCAACTAACTTGCTAATCTAACATTGCCTCATTCACATCTTCTATACTTTCAAACACTTCACAATAAATCTACCAAAATAATCAAGAATCATAACCTAGGTTTATAAAGGTAAAAACCTAATTTGTTTTTTTAAATGTTGGTTTACATGTTTGTGTGTTTGAAAAATATAGGTAAAACCGTAAAGTTTTAAGGTAAAAATGCAATTGTAGCTGTGAATTGTATACCTCTCTAGTGTAAGTTAGGAAAGCTAGGGTTTTGCGATGTGGAGCTATGTCTATGTAGTTGACAATTGATGTTACCAAGTTGTTGAACGGCTAAATGTTGGTATATGAAGAAACTTTTGGATTTGTAAATGTAATTAGTTATGTGGAATATTAAGGCTGGCTGGTGTGCAATTGCAACAAGCCAACAACTAGATTAAGAATTCAGGAAAAAAAATTGAAAAGTTGAAAATGGATTATCTTCCTAAAAATGATTCAGACCCATTAAGACACTAGTTTTTTTAAATACTTTTTAGGGTTCATTTTTTTAGGCTTATTGTGTAGGGTAGAAGATACTAGTAACCTACTTTGATTATTGGAATATTGGCTTCTTTATGGGTCGTATTATTGGCACACCTTGGGGGATTAAATCGACACCCTCAATACGGATCGTATAGGCCTATACGATGCGTATTGAGGTGGGTTCAAACTTCTATGTGTAACGCCCTGCTTCTTTGTGCTTTCCATATTTAGAAGGTCTTGTTTGTATTTCTATTTTTTAGAAGTCTTGTGTTTCTTGTAATCGTTCTTTCGTTGTAAGCGTTGTAAATCAGAGACTTGATTCATAAATAAAACTCGTAATTCTTTGATTTCGTGTTATACGTACCTTATACACGTTCATACATTTAATTTCGTGAAACATTCGTTGCATACTCGCAGTTCTTGAAAACTTTGTGCTAATCTTGCAAATACGTGAAACTTGTGAAAAATACGCCTTTTGAACGAAATATTATTCAAGGATTCTTGATTCTATACTTATCGACATTTGATACTAGTTAAACTAGTTAAAATCTTAAAATAATGAGATTCGGAAGTTTCGCGAAAGGAATAATCGTTAAAGGTTCTTCTTATTTACTTATTTCGTTCATAAATATGGTTATTTAACTATTCTAATTTATTTAGTTTAATTAACTGAATAAAATTTACTATTTAAAAGTTTATTTAATAATATTTAGTTAGTCTCGTTAGATAATAAAGTTAGTAAAATTAACTTAGTTAGTTTAAACCTTAAAGTTAGTTTTCTTTAAAAAAAATGATATAACTTAGTTAAAGAAAAGGGTTGTTAGTGTAATGTGCTGAAACTTAAACTTGCAGGGACCAATTGTGCTAATTTCTGAAAGATCAATGTTTAAAACAAAACAAAAAAACAAACAAAGCTGCAACCCGGGTCACAGCAACAACCAAACCACACGCTAACCGCTGGGCCACGACCTTCACATCAAAATAAACCCGCACCGTTAATCCCTTAAGCACTCGTCCAGATCGATCCAGGCGGCCCGCTACCAAGCCTAGTTGGTCTCCGCGACCCGCCAAGCTGGCCCCGCGCGCAAAAGATGATCAGTCTTGTTCCAGCTCGATGTTTAGGCGGGTTTTGTGATATTTTTTGAGTTTTAAACAACTTTTAGCATTTATTAACCAACCACCAACTAACCTAAACCCTCCCTTATAAATACCAAGCTAATCCAGGCTCAAATCACTTTACAAACTCATCCAAATTACTCCAAATCTGTCCCAAATTCGTGCAACATCAGAAGGTTCGAGCAGATTGTTACTTCTTCACTAAAGTGAGCATAACTCACTCAATACTTGTCCGTTTTAGCTCATTCTTTTTCCTATGTGCTTGGATTTTCCTTAGCTTCGATTCCATGGGTGATTCACAGTAAATAAGTCCCTAGAACTCCGGCAAAAAGGCTCCAAAGTCCACTGTTCGTTTTGTTTTGAATCAAACTTTGCTTAACTTGTTCAAACTTGAGTCAAACTCAACTCAAACCCACGTCCTTATGCGCATAACCACTTGTATGGTTAGTTGGGCTTAAAAACGGGGCTGAGACATACAAAATCAGAGATTAAACCTCATATACAATTCTGTTTTGCTTAGGGTTTTTTTTAACCCACAAGTGATGTTCAAGCATTAAGCTTGATGAATGTGTGATTATGGATTAACTTGGGTTATCCTACATAAAATCCTCACATTACTTGATGATTTCCCTTAGATTAGTGTTTAATATTCTTGTATTACTTATAGTTCATGACCCTCCTTGAATGTTCTTACATCAAGTGTAGTGGTGAACACTTAGAGGTACCTAAATGGAAGCTTGTTCTTCCTACCTCCTACATGATTTCTATGACATTTAGAGGTACCTAAATGAAGATTTGAATCTTCTACCTCATGCTTGAACTATTGGACATATACATACATATTATATAACCTATATAATACATAAACATATTATCCGAATAATCGAATCTTTGATGATGAACTAGTGTTCATATGTCAAGATACTAGATTATATCACCCTAGACTTTGATAACTTGTCACGATTCTAATGGAACCTTGTTCTATGAAAACATTTAAACTCTTTAGAGTTTCCTAGTGTCAAGAACAAGTATCATATGTACTATGTGATTATTTTCATATGTTATTTTCATGATAGTTTTAAATTCTGAATCTCGACTCTAAACCTACCTTGAACTTCAACCCTTACACATTTGATCTCCTAAATCTCATTGCTCGTCAACAATTGGATAATCGGAAAGCATATGCAAATTTTGTGAGTATACTTGACCCATTTTACCGTTTTCACACTTTTGGGTGTAACATGTTTTTAAATACAACACACACTTATTATACATATTCTTATACAAATGTATAAACAAACAATCCAATACATGCTTACTATTTGTTATGCTTGATTCGTGTTTTCTGGACCATACTTATGTGATGAACTTGTCATTAGCTTCGTACGAGCCTCCATTTAACATGTATAGCGCTATAGGAGTAACGCACCGCCCGTAGACTAGTGGTCATGTTAAACTTTCATTCATACTTGCGTAAACAGAGGGTTGACTTGTAAATCGCATGCCAGTTTATACGTTAATCTTGATAACTATGTTTGCCATGTGGATTGTTCCTTATCATTTTTATAATTACATACTACGCACCAAACTTGTATGCTCGCCAATACTTTTTGTATTGAACTACACTTTTAAAACATGTTGCAGGTTTAGTGATGATGTTGGTGATGCATGGAATCTAGTAGGATGTTTAGCTACACACTTTAAATCTGTATTCTTATTGTATTGTATTTCGTTACTCATGTTGTATTTATTTCAAATCTTTGTAACTGACTTTTTAGAAATGAAATGGAAATTTATTATTTAAATACTTGTCACAAATAGTGTTATCAAGTCTCTTGCAATCTATTTCGTCTCACTCCGATGTTTCCGCCATCGGTTGGGGTGTGACACTATGTCTGCCAAAGGCTGCCAATGTCCCCTACCAAAAAGTAATACGCATTGTATAGGCCTATACGATGCGTATTAAGGTGTCGATTTAATTTTTTTTATTTTTGCAAGGTAGCTTCCTGTCACGCGGTAGATTTCCGTCACGTGAACGGCGCCAAAATTTGACGTGCTTGTCGTGGTACACGCAAATTTAATCCCAATAACAACTATAGATAGTGGTAAGAGGGTATCGAACTCAGGGAGTATGTGGAAAATATGTCGATTATATAGCTTTGCGATTAAACTACAATTAACCTAATTTGCAGAAAATAAAGATCAATGAATTGGATTATTGTTTTAGAAAACTAAATTAATAACTACTTGCAAATCAAAATTGTTTGTTTAACAGATTAGGAGAATAATGACCATCTTAGGTTTCAGTTTCTTTTAACAATTGTGTGAAATTCCAACTAGAAAGAGTTACATAGACATAACCCGTGCATAAATAATTGAAGTGATAAAAGGGAACAAAGTACTCGGATTATATAAACGCGAGGTTGTTTCCCGATGATCAATTAATCAATAACCAACCCTAACCCTTCCCGTGATATCTCGATTGCCAACGGCACCAAGAATGTATGATTGAGACTAGAAATTGCACTATCAATTAACAAGCTACAAACAATTATGCATACACCATGATAATCAAGCAACACAAGTTATCATTCTAGAAATTCAGAAATAAACACACAAAAGTTCAAGAGAAACCTTCACCTAAGATGATCACCGAAAGTTTTAGCCGGACATAGCTTGGTGAATCATCATAACAATAAGTTCAATGTTCATACGAATCAAAATCACAAACCGAATGTTAGAACTTGTTTAACACCAAGCAAGAATAGCCAAAATCGCCCCTAGTGTCTTCCAAAACCGTCCAATCATGAGAATAGGTGAAAAGACACCATCAAACCGATTTAATGATGGCAGTTACAAGTTTTCACGTCGCCTCCACCGTAATTTACGGTGCCACCGTAAATTACGGTGGCTGGCCCCGGATTTACGGTGAGAAAATGGCAAGATTCAGGTCCACCGTAAATTATGGTGGGACCGTAATTTACGGTGACAACCTGAATTTTATGCTTTGTTTCATCTTTCGTTCCACCCTCGATCCGTTCATCTCCAAACCGTCCACAACTGCGTTTTATCTACTTTAAGCTCCCGAACCGCACTTGAAACATAAGCAACCGTAGTTATCTAATTCAAGATAATTACACAATTAAATGAGGGATAAACTTGTCTTTTAACATCATAAAGGGTTGTCCTATGGACCACCCGTCACGAACGAAGAAGCATCACTTTGGACATTTGTCGGTCTTCAAACATCTAGGAAACATTATTTGAGAATACCCCTGAATTTATCGAAGTTGTAGAATGAGATCCTCCATTGTTGGGTTATCATCTTTCAACCCCATTTTCCCTAAATTTATCGATTTTGTATTTCAACAGGGATGTAATGCAATTATTCCTCTCAATTGAATGGACCGATACTTCCTTCATAGGACTCACTTGAATCGTCTTGGATTTAATAACAGTACGTTTAGCATACGTGCCTGCAATTGGAATTGATATGGGAACAACATACTCTTTGTTAACATATGACACATGATAAAAGCGCTTCTTTAGACAATCTGAGATTTTGTTCCGCAAATTGGGAACCATATATTTGCTTCAAGATTTACGTCTGATGTCCATATTGGATCACATTTGACTTCATCTGCGGTAGTCCACTGATTTTCTTCCCCCGGGTCTGCACCGTGATCTTCATATTCTTGGTTCAATACCAACTCATCTTTAGTAGTGTTTGTTTTAGAACCCGATTCAGATACACAACGGTCCTCCAATTCCAGATCAGCAAGCAAATACTCAACGGTTCTCCAATTCCAGATCAGTAATGTAAGGAGAAGCGTTGAGATGACGGACATCCATTAAGCTCAAAAAGAAAACTTGTATTTCCTAGTTACAAAATGATTGCGGTTTGTAAGATCCGTGGTCGGTCTCGGGTGGGCATAAGATCCGTGGGCCCTATTGTCTGATCTGTGACTCCATGGAAGATGTGATTAAGGTAAGTGTGTCGTATGATGTGTCATAAAACGTAACATAATCCCATATTGTCTAAAGAAGCGCTTTTATCATGTGTCATATTAGAGTAGTATGAGTCTGAGTCCATTGTGGTTCGTGTCAGGTTTGTATTTCCCCGTGTCTGCACCGTGATCTTCATATTCTTGGTTCAATACCAACTCATCTTTAGTAGTGTTTGTTTAAGAACCAGATTCAGATACACAACGGTCCTCCAATTCCAGATCAGCAAGCAAATACACAACGGTTCTCCAATTCCAGATCAGTAATGTAAGGAGAAGCGTTGAGATAACGGACATCCATCAAACTCAAAAAGAAAACTTGTGTTTCCCATAGTCACAAACGATTGCAGTTTGTAAGATCCGTGGTCGGTCTCGGGTGGGCATAAGATCTGTGGGCCCTATTGTCGGATCTGTGACTCCATGGAAGATGTGATTAAGGTAATCGTGTCGTATCATGTGTCATAAAACGAAACATACTCCCAGATTGTCTAAAGAAACGCTTTTATCATGTGTCATATTAGAGTAGTATGAGTCTGAGTCCATTGTGGTTCGTGTCGGTAGTACAAAACGGTTGCGGTTTGCACATTCAATCTTCATTGCTTCATTAAAATTAATAAGGCGGTCTCTTTGCTTCGTCCACTAGAACTATTTGTGAATGCATTCTTTGCTATAACAGGATGGATGTGACACACACAGATAGATAATATCTGATTGTTTCAGTTTTTTCCGACTGTTTTAGTTATGTTTCAATAAATAATATCTGATTGAAAAGATTTGTTGAAATCGAAGAAAAGAGTAAAAAAGATGAATTGAGGCGTCCATTTGGAACAAGAAGTCCAACAATCCGTTCATTATCTGTTATTGTCTAAACTATGAATGGACACAATGAATTTGACAACTGTGACAGCTTATTAAAAGTATAAATCACCTCCAATCATTTCCTGATCAAATCACACACTATAAAGTTTAAACTTATCGTGTGTTGTAGTTTGGAAAGATGACGGAATAGAGATCTGAATAACAAACTGTGGAGAACTTGTTTGCGTTATCCATTAACATAAGCTAAAATACTCTAAAATACTCTAAAATACGCTAAAATACGTTAAAATACGCTAAATTACGAAAAAACGTTAAAAACGCTAAATTACAATAAAAACATTAAAATACGTTAAATACGCTAAAATACATTAAAATACGCTAAAATATGATAAAATAAGGCAAAATACGCTAAAATACGTTAAAATACGATAAAGTACATTAAAATATGCTAAAATACGTTGCAATATGTTAATATAAGTCATATTACGAAAAATACAAGAAAATACGTTAAAAATACGCCGAAATACGTAAAAATACCCTAAATAGGTTAAAATAAGCTAAAATACGTTAGAATACACTCAAATACGACAAAAATACTTTTAAATACGCAACAATGTGTTAGAATACGTCAAAATACGCAAAAATACGTAAAAGTACGTGACTAACGGTATTTCCACACACGTATACATATAACACGGCACTATGGAGCACAAGTGGATTTCAAACAAGATTGTATGTAATCATAGAATACGATATTCGCACGCAACCGAGCGGCACCGAAACGACTTATGTTGAAGGTATACGTCATAAAATGACAAATATGCGAAAGTTCGGCAAAAAGCGACACGTAAACGTGTCGAACCAAAGTATACACGATAAAACTAAATTTGGAATCATAACATATACGATCGTATAGGCCTATGTTGTATCGTATATCAGCTTAATACGAATCGTATAGGCCTATATGATACGTATTAAACTTTGAATTTTCTCAAAAATACCCCTGAATTTATCAGAAAAACAGGGGTATTTAAGTAAATTCATTGTTTAATACGCATCGTATAGTCCTATACGATGCGTATTAAATTATAAATTTCTAAAAAATGTGTTTCAAATCAAGGGTTCCATCATTACAACCACTTGTTTTCAATGGGGATGTAATGCAATGATTCCTCTCAATTGAATAGACACACACTTGCTTTATAGGCCTCACTTGAATCGTCTCAGAAGTACTAAACAACAGCTTCGGTTTCATCAGCTGCATCGTTTACCGTGGAAGACGATGCTTATTAAATTATAAATTTCTAAAAAATGTGCTTCAAATCAAGGGTTCCATCATTACAACCACTTGTTTTCAACGGGGATGTAATGCAATGATTCCTCTCAATTGAATAGACAGACACTTGCTTCATAGGAGTCATTGAATCATCTCGGAAGTACTTAACAACAGAAATAACAGCTTTGGTTTCATCAGCTGCATCGTCGACCGTGGAATGAAGCATATAACGATTCCTCTCAATTGAATAGACAGACACTTGCTTCATAGGACTCACTTGAATCGTCTCGGAAGTAATGAACAACATAAATAACAGCTTCGGTTTCATCAGCTAGAAGAAGTTTCTCTCGATCAGGTGTTCCAATAGATTCTCCCTTTTAACAATTTCCTGTTAATTGTTTTATTTTTTTCTACTTTTAGAAAGGTTTGACCACCTCACGACTGTAAGATGTGATTAAAGTAAGCGTGCCGTATGTGTCGTAAAACGGAACATAATCCCAGATTGTTTAAAGAAGCGCTTTTATCATGTGTCATATTAGAGTAGTATGAGTCTGAGTCCATTGTGGTTCGTATCGGGTTTGTATTTCCCATAGTCACCGTTTCCGTAGTACAAAACGGTTGCGGTTTGTGTAACAACCCTCAGTAAAACCGAAACTCTCGAATATTTCCTATACCCTAGTATATTTAAAATTGTTCCAATATGTCTTTATATACACCCCGTATGTGAAAACCGAGCCCGAAATACAGTATAGCATTAAAAACAAAATATAATATCTGAATTTTAAGCTGAGGCGGGCCGCGTAGACCCACCCCAAGCCTTTACGCGGGCGGTATCAAGGCTCAAAACTGACTTCGTTGATTTCTTAAGTTAAGGCGGGCCGAGTGAGATCAACAACGCAGCGACACCAAAGGCCGACACATGTCGACATCGTGGCAAGTCTAGGCGATGACCCGGATCACCTAAACCCTACCCGGCTACGACGCGGGCCGCGTAAGCCCCGCTTATTCTTTACGCGGGCCACGTGAGACCCAAATTAAACACCTATAAATAGAACGCATCGGATTTCATTTCAATTCGTTCACAAACGTTTCTGTATCTCAAATTTCTGAATATAGGCTTTAGAAAGCTGGTATTATACCCCCTAATTAGCGAGGTTCTGCTCCGTTGTAAGTATTATAACCCCAGTTTCGTAGTAGATACGCTGCCCGATTGATTTAGGGTTCCGTAACAACTGTCGTGGTTCTGCCCGACGTAGTTGTTGGAATGCCGTCTCGGGGAGGGTATCATTAATATTTTCAAAGGGTTATAATACTAACCTATGTACATTTGTGTAAATTATAGATTATTCCCAGGAAACCCTTACGCAAAGTCTAAGATAGCAAAGTGAGTTTATCCTCTTTTTGTTAACCTTTTTGGAATATTTTACAAAACCTTAAATGTTTTACAATGTGATTAAGCGGTGATTGAGTCTTTGTAGTTCTTCAATTACTGCCGGTATGTTGGGGTTTTGTATACAAAATTTACTAAACTGTGAGTAGTAAGTCGGGGATGACAGTACGTTACCATTGGACAACGAGTTAGCCAATGTGTAATATGACCCACAAGTCAGGATTGACAGTACTGAATGAGTAATTGTGTAGAAATAAACAATGTGATCGCTCTCAATACTGTTTTGATTGATAAAATGTTTCTTGATTAAACTGGGATTCACTCACCAGTATTTCCCACTGACAAATGTTTTTAAAACGCGTTTCAGGTAACACAATGTGACAGCCAATTAGTAAAAAGCCAGTTGGAGAGCACTGAAGGCTTGGAAAAAATGTGGCTATAAAAGTTACCTAAAAGACGATGTTTTAAATTCAATAAAATAGGGTTTTTCCCTATAAACGTATTGTAATAAGAAACTTGGGTTTTACCCATGTAATTATTAATATTAAATATGGTGGTTTTACTCTGATAAACATTTCCTAACTACGGTCCTGATGTAATTTCCGCTGCCAAATTAACAAGCTGATACCACCGAACTCTGAGTTCGCGTCCGCCCGTTCTCGGGACAGATAAGGGATCGGGGGTTGCGACAGAAGGTTGTATCAGAGCCTAGCCACTGGTCTAAGCCAAAGAAGTGTTCTGCTGACACTTAAATTCTAAATTTTATGTTAGGAAATAAATTACGAAAATACGTGCATAACTGTATTTAATTGTTATGTGTTATTTGACTATTTGTTAGTTTACAGTATGAGTGATCAAGGACCCTCAAACATGTGTCGTCAGTTTTCTGATTCACCTAGGAGTGAAGGTACCTCTTCACAGCCTGCCCTTTCTGGGTATTCTGCTGATCAGGAAGAAGCTGTCACACCCCGACCGCGTAAAACAACAAAGCGCGGCGGAAACATCGGGGCGTGTTGCAACAGAATCATTGTTTCATAACCATGGATACCAAAAAGTGTTTCATTTTATTAAACATTGAATAATTACATCGTCTGGAAATCTAAATAGACAATTTAAACATAGTCTATCATTGTTATTGAGTCACTAAGGCCTTGTCCAGTCCTATGTGAGCATGCATCCTATCAATTGATATCTTTCAACAATACCTGAAACACATGTGAAAACGAGGTCAGCAAAGAAATGCTGGCGAGTACATAAGTTTTGTGAAAATAAGATTCATGACTTCTGTTTAAGAAAATGTTTAGTCATGAACCTTGTAATTTGCTTTGTCTTTGTAAATCATTTGAAAAATAATAAGTTCAGATGATATGTATAAATAAGAGAATAACGCATGATTAAATGAATAACCATGTAAAATGAGTTTGTATAAGATAAGTTGTTTGTAAAAGGATGTCTTGTGAAAAGTATGTTATTTGTATAAAATGTTATATATCTTAAATTGAAATGATTCAAATAACGCTACGATATGTAATACCATACAAACATTTATATATAGGAAGTACCAGCGGCGTATCCACCAGGCTTGTATCATATTACACACGCACCGTTACTCAAATCACTTACCCAAACAAACCACCAATGTAAGATGTCTATGTTTAAACAAATTGGCAAACGTATTGAAATAATATGTCAAAATGTTCATGTCAAGACGTAAATCATGTTATGTATAACCAATGTCAAAAGTGGTTGTGTCAAATGTAAACCATGTAATGTGTAACCAAAATGATATGTATGGCTAGTGAAATGCATCAACTAAACCATAGGTGAAACACACAAAACAAAGTATTGAAGTAAAACTTGGTTTAAATCAATACTATGTTTCGTGGAAATGCATGATCAAATGTAAATCATGTCCAAATGTTTACCCAATCGTTAAAACTTTTTGTGAAATCGTTCAAATCGTTCTTGTTGTTTTAATCGTTCAAATCGTTCTTGTTTTAATTGTGAAACTACTTTATGGTCGATTTTCTAATAACATTCAAACCTTCTTGACTCGTTCATCGTTCCAACTCGTTCTCGTTCTTAACAAACCCTTACCAAAGGGTAAATTAATAATTACAGATTCAGTCGTTACCCAAAATACTCACACATAACCATGGGTATAGAGAATAACGGGATTTGTCAGATCCTATGGTACCATAACCTAATACTGGTCGGCTTGATCATTGCTAATGAATGTCATTGGTTATGTAACTACAACCAACAAGTTTGTTCACTTTATTGAAATCGTTCTTGAAACCATTGTAATTGTTTTTGAAACCATTGTAATCGTTCTTGAAGCCATTGTTATCGTTCTTGAAACCATTGTTATCGTTCTTGAAACCACATTGTAATTGTTTTTGAAACCATTGTAATCGTTCTTGAAATCATTGTTAAGACATTTAGCACATATGAGTCACCCCAAAACAGTTGAAAACAGTAAAAGAGGGGAATAATGTACTCGCCTGAGAATGCTTAGAGGTCTTGAACAACAACCAAACAAAGCTAGAGGGAGCACGGAATCAGTCGGCAATCTAAAACTATATAAATAAACCGGACATAAATCGGGAGATCGGATAGGATGAGGCTTGGTAAACCAAATGAGTATTGGAACTCATATGATATGGTTTAACAAGTCCTACATACTACATTGAGACTAACATAAGTGCTTTCGACCCATCGCGACCCATTAAGGTAGCTTACGCTACTTTAACGCGTCGTGCGCGCAAAGCGCGTTCGAGACGTCTAACTAGTCCTATGACAAGTATTATATGCCTAAACGTGTTTAATCATGTTGTATAATCAGTTATGTACAAAAGTTTAGGTTACATAAGCTTAATTACCAATTATACATGAAAAGGGTATTCTGGTAATTTACCTAAGGCATATAAACTACCTATCATACAACTACTCAAACGATGTGACCATAGGGTATAACCTCGGAAGGTTATTCCCTACCTACTATGGTCACCTAATGTATTTGGTCGGATCCTAATGATCGACCAAATGGGTCGGGTTCGAAGGTATAAGCGATTTATTAGATCGCTTACCCTACGACCCTAGACAACGTGGTAATCAGTAGGCATAGTCCCAAGGGACTATAACCAACGTGATTACACTCACGTTGCGAAGTTCAAACGAACTTCGCATTGACCATAAACTGGTCAACGAAGAAAGTCAAACAAAGTTTGACTTTCAGACTCGAAAAGACTCGAAAAGCAATAAAAGAACGAAAGAATACTTACGAAGGGTCCCCGAATGCTAATCTCGATTCAAGAATCTCAGGTATGAAACAATGGTTTCAACTTAGAGTTTCTCAAATCAAGATTCTTGTAAGTTTTGCAATGGGGTGGATGGGTATTTATAGGAATACCCGAACCGTTAGGATCCTTTCTCGAATATCGTGATCGAATCTCGTGCGTACACTTGTTGGCAAGTTGTGGTGACTAAAAATGGGTTCTTATCAGCTGACTAAGCAAGTGTGAGTGTGTGGTTGTGGATTAAACAGCTGGAATCTGCTGTTAAATGCAGTTAATCTGGTCTGGAAGGCGGACGCGGCCCGCTTCAGGATGCACATAAACTCAGGCGGGCCGCCTGGCCATGTCTGATCAGCAACATGTTTCAGAAATTACAGTTTTGGTCCCTGCACGTGTTTAAGGCCATTCCCGACACTTCCAAGGCCCGTAAAGCCAACTTTAAGGCCCTAAAATGATGCCTAAACATTGTGGACATGAAACATGCTAAAAGATATGCCGGGTGTTGGTTCGTTTGGTCGTATGAACGCGATGTTCGCTTAATTACGACGGAATGTGCATAAGCGCGAAAAACGATCCAAATGACGCAACGAATGGATTTTTCTTAAGCCAAACACTAAAGCATAATATAGTCATGCTTACATAAATTTTTGGATGTCCGGATGTATTCAGAACGTGAGTTATGCGCGAAAGTGCAAACTTGTGCACTTTTTGACACTTTTAGTCCCTGAATGACCCAAAAGTTTATTTTAGCACACCGAACCCCTCTAAGCCTATTTCTAAGCTATGTAAAGGATATTTAAGGTGTGTTTAACTTATGGTCATGTTCTGGAATGTTCGTTACAGTTCAAATTGGCATACTTTCGCAGTTTGTCAAGTTTAGTCCCTGTAGTCGAATTAACTTGTTTTTGCCATACCAAAGCCTTCAAAACTTATTTCTAAGTTATGTAAAGGATATTTAAGGTATGTTAAGCCTATGTCACTATTCCGGAGTGTTTGTTGCATTAAACTGGTTATATTTACGCATCGGTGCGCGTATAACCTTCCAGAAAGCGATTTAGAGTTTGGAATTGAACAAAAAATGATATGTGCAAATGATACACGTATTTTTACAAATCCCAAGTATGAAATATAATATTTCATTGGTTTGGTATTTGTTTGATGGCCGTGGAGGCACAGGTGTGACAGAAGGGATGTTTGCTTTTAAAGCCCAGTCAGAAGAGCCATTCCCTCATAAGAAACGAGGATGGTTCAGTAAGGAAGCCTTTACACATAGGAAAAGAATGCGAAAGTTGCAACAGCAAAGAGTTCTAGCAGCTGCTAAGCGAAAGACAGATGCCCATACACAGGATATGCTTAATAGAAGCCTAGCCAATTTCCATATCCTAGCCACGACAGCTGCTAACCCAAGTCTGGAACAACTAGTAGCCCCACAACCACTAATCCCAGACCAACCAATGGAGATAGAAAACCCTGAAAACCAAGTGGAGATGCATGACTTCAACCCAGAAGAAATCCCTAGGGTACCAGCACCAAATCCCCTAGACCCAAATTACGATCCCTGGTGGGATGACGTTAGGGACTATGTGCAACATTACCCGATCCATGAAGAAACACCTATACAGAACATAGGAGCCTATCCAGGTATGGACCCTTTAGATCCCTATTACCAAGATGATTATATTAGGGAGATCTTAGAAGATCCTTACCGATTTCAGGCACTTTCACCCCCATATCAGGAACCCGCACCCCAGATTCCGAACCCAATCCTAGAACCTGCACCCCCAATGAGTGCAGAAAACGTGCAAGAACTTAGGACTTTTGGGGAGGAAATTTTAGAAAGGAGTGAGAGAATGAGACAGGTGGGAGAGCGTCTCGTATGGAAATACGATGAGTGCAATATGGATTTTTGGATAAATCCATATCCGTGATGTGATAGAGGAGATGGTAATAGTAATAATAATATAATATAATAAAATAAAAATAAAATATGTGTGTACGGATGCCTATTACTATTAGTGTAATTCTATTTCTGTTGGTATTGTAATTTTTATTTCAGTACTAGTATGTAATAGATGCATAATAGTATATGGAAAATAGAGTAAAAGTCGCAATGATCGACGTTTTTGGCTAGATTGCGTGTCAAGTGATTAACTATATTAAATATTATCTTGTGATATTAATATGGGGTAAATGTTTAAAATTCAGATGGCCGACGAAGGAAATCAAGGAAATCTGAATAATGATAACCAGAGTAACATTAACGTGGTTAATTAGAATCCAAGCATCAATAACAATGGAAACCAAATGGATAATAGTGTTGTTCAACATATAGTGGCTCAAGGAATTATAGATGCAATGCCATTTATTATTCAAATGATTCAAGAAGCGAATAATAAAAGTAAGCATAGCAGTAAGCGACCCATCGAACCCGAAAACAGTGTAAACAATGGACCTTTACTTCAAATGCCCATTCCCAAAAGGAGAAGAACCGTGTCTTACGGTTGTTCTTATAAAGAATTCTGGTCTTGTAAACCAATGGACTTCTCGGGCAATGAAGGGGCCATTGCAACCTTACGCTGGATAGAGAAAACTGAGGCAGTCTTAAGAATAAGCAAGTGTGCTGAAGAAGATAAGATACGGTTTGCTTCTAATCTGTTTAAGAATTCAGCACTAGAATGGTGGAACACTATCCTCCAATCAAGAGGAAGTGATAGAACTTACAATATTGAATGGGAAGAATTTAAGAATAAGGTAGAAAGGAAATTATGCCCACCAAATGAGAAGGAACAGATAGCTAACAAATTCCTAAACCTTAGGATGACTGGTGTGGATAGTAAGGGACACACTAAATTATTCTTCGAATATGCTAGAATAGTGCCAACTCTTGCTTCACCAGAACCAGTATTGATCTCCCGTTATATTTGGGGATTAATTGGAGAGATTAGACACGTAGTCAAGGCAGCTAGACCTCAAACCATAGAAGAAGCTGTAGAACTAGCAAATACCTTGACAAACAAATTAGTCCGTACCCGAGAAGAAGACCAAAGGAGGAACCTAACCCAGAAGCTCACACAAGAATTTCGTTCTGGAAATTTTAATCATGGGAAAAATGTAGGTTCTACCTCTGCACCTTACTGTAAGAATTGCAAAAGAAAGCATTCAGGAAGAAGCTCCATATACTGTAACTTTTGCAAAATATCGGGACACAAGGAGGAAAATTGCAGGAAGAAAGCTAATAACAGGATATGTTACAACTGCGGAGAACAAGGTCATATCAAGCTTAATTGTCCGAAATTAGCTCCAGTTACAAACAACAAGAATACTCAAAATGCTAGAGCATTTGTTCTGACTGCAGATGAAGCCAACATGATTCCAGATGTAATAGCTGGGACGTTTTTAGTTAATGATGTTTTTGCTAAAGTATTATTTGACTCTGGTGCAAACCAAAGTTTTATTAATACATCATTTTGCAAATTTCTCAATCAATCATTAACTAAACTACCACAAGAATGTTTAGTAGAGACAGCTAATGGAGAAACCGTTAGGATTTATGAAATCTTGCAGGGAGCAAGAATAGAAATTTTAAATCAGAAATTTATTGCAAATCTTTATCCCATGAATCTGGCAGGATTTGATGTTGTTTTAGGAATTGATTAGTTAATAGCCAATAAAGCCAGTATTTTATGTGATCAAAAGTCAATTCAAGTAAATTCACCAAAAGGTAAAATGATCACAATAAAAGGAGATAAACCATCTAGATCCACAAAATTCATCTTTGTGATGAAAACTGCAAATTATATAAGAAAAGGATCATTAGTGTATTTGATTTCTATAATCACTAACACTAAAGGAAAGGATTTAAAAGATATTCCAGTAGTATCTCAGTTTTCAGATGTATTTCCAGAAGAATTGTCAGGGCAACCTCCAGATAGAGAAGTTGAATTCAGAATCCATTTAATACCAGGAACAACACCGATTGCCAAAGAACCTTACCGTTTGGCACCTTCAGAAATGCAAGAATTGAAGAAACAATTAGACGAATTGTTGGAGAAAGGATTTATATAACCAAGTTCGTCGCCATGGGGAGCGCCATTACTGTTTGTTAAAAAGAAGGACAGATCAATGCGTATGTGCATTGACTACCGTGAATTGAACAAAGTCACAATTAAGAATCGGTACCCATTACCGAGAATCGATGATCTGTTCGATCAACTGCAAGGAGCTCGATTTTTCTCAAAAATTGATTTAAGGTCAGCATCAATTAAAGGTACATGAAGAGGACATTCCTAAAACCGCATTTAGAACAAGGTATGGCCATTATGAATTTACTGTCATGCCATTTGGTTTAACCAATGCCCCAGCTGCATTTATGGACACGATGAACCGAATATGTAAGCCATGCTTGGATAAATTCATAATTGTTTTTATAAATGATATTCTCATTTACTCTAAGAATAAGGAGGATCATGCAAAGCATTTGCACACACTTTTAAGTTTATTAAGAAAGGAAAAACTTTACGCTAAATTTTCCAAGTGCGAGTTTTGGTTAGAACAGGTACAGTTTCTTGGACACTTAGTCAATCATGAAGGAATTCATGTGGATCCCACAAAGATCGAGGCAATTACTAAATGGAAAACTCCTGAGTCACCAACCGAGGTTAGAAGTTTCTTAGGATTTGCCGGTTATTATAGAAGATTTATTCAAGATTTTTCTAGAATAGCCATTCCTTTAACTAAGCTAACCTGTAAATCTGTTAAGTTTGAATGGGGATTAAAACAAGAAGAAGCATTTAGAATCCTTAAGCAAAGATTAACTAATACACCCATATTAGCGTTACCAGAAGGAACTGAAGATTTTGTAATCTATTGTGACGCTTCCAAATTAGGTTATGGATGTGTATTGATGCAACGACAAAAGGTTATAGCTTATGCATCTAGACAACTTAAGAATCATGAAGAGAATTATTCAACCCGTGATTTAGAATTAGGAGCTATAATTTTTGCTCTTAAGATTTGGAGACATTACCTTTATGGTAGTAAGTTTACCATATTCACTGATCATAAGAGTTTAAGGTATATTTTCAAGCAAAAGGAGTTGAATATGAGACAAAGACGCTGGATGGAGATGCTTAGTGATTATGATTGTGATATCCAGTATCATGAAGGAAAAGCAAATGTAGTGGCAGATGCTTTAAGCCGAAAGTATCATGAAAAGCCAAAAAGGGTATGTTCTCTTAAATTAAATCTACAAGTAGATTTAAATAATCAGATAAGAGAAGCACAAGAATCAGTAATCAAGGATGATACTGAAAAATTAAAAGGTATGCTAAAAGAATTAGAACAAGGAACAGATGGAATTTGGAGATTCCATGAAAAGAGAATGCGGATACCTAAATAAGGAAACCTACGTCATCATATATTAGAAGAAGCCCATAAGTCTAAGTATACGATGCATCCAGGAAATGACAAGATGTATCAAGATTTAAGAAATAATTTCTGGTGGATAGGAATGAAAAAGGACATAGCAGTCTGTAACACCCTAATTCGTAACTGACTAAAGTCGCAGCGGAAAAATCGTACCATAAAAATTTCTTTCGTTACAAACACCTTGACGCACTTAAATTCATTTTTAAGACTGATTCTTTTCACAATAACTACATTTATTATACTCATTTTCAATAAGAAGCCATAACCTAGCTTCACTCAATTACGTACTCAACACTCCCGTACAATCTATCTTGTGACTCGATCCTTGATCTCCAATCCTTGGGTATCCTCATGACTGGTACTACCTGCGTTCACCACATAAAATTCACAACATTAGTACGCATTATAAACATACAAGGTTTTCACGTTTACTTCTCGTTTCATTAACTCTTTACATCCCAGCTTTTCCATCCTGTCATACCATTCGTGGTGAGACTTCTTTGCTATTCCTGCATTTCACTTATAACTCCAGGTACACGAATAATCAACGTAAACACTTAATCATACCAAAAGACTTACATACATACCTAAACTTCATACTTATTATCTCCATATATACATACGTACACACATGCATACATACCTACTTGGATACATACTCACACACATACATGCCAATCTACATGCATACTTACATATACACACATCTACATCATTAAATACGTATCTACATGTACACATACCAACATCATTACGTACACTCATGACATTATACATATTTACATACATACAATCCTACGTGCATCATACCAAACTCATACATGCCTACTCTCATACCTACCATCATATATCCGCTTTTTCTTGCTCACATACTTATAAACATACCCACGTAGGTACATACATACCTATCTACATGTGCGCTTACTCTAATGGTCATAAAACATAAGTTAAATTAGTCATACGCAACTTAAAACGCGTTTAAACGAGTTCCCAAGCCAAAACGGAGCACGAAAACAATTTTCGGAAAAAACATGACCCGTCGCGTCGCGCGACCCCCCGTCGCGTGGCGCGACGCCCTCAAAACGACAGAATGTTGTTGCTGCTGTGCTGCAGATTTCCAGCACGTCCGCGTTTCACGGAAACGGTCATAACTTCTTCGTTATTGGTCCGTTTTACCCGATTCTTTTTCCTACGCGTCCGTAATTTAATTCCCCATCTTATGGTGTTAAGATCCAACATCCGGATTAACACAATTCCAGACTTTTAAGTCTTCGGCTTACTACCCTTTTTACCAATAATTTACCCGTTCATAATTCTATCACATAACTTGTTTGTTTGACCTCAACTTCATATGAATTCATAATATCAAGGTCATTTGTCATAAACGAATTCCTTCCCGGATACCTTACCTCCTATTTCACCCGTTTGCGCTCAAAGCTTATTTTGACCCGTTAAGGGTAATTGTGCATTAAAACGTTTCTGACTTACAAAACCATACTCCTCAGTTTCATACTTAACCAAAACGTTACACTACTCGAATAACTTGTCTCTAAACTACTTTTTAAGATCGTTTGCCCAAAATACCCATCAAGGGCATTTTGGTCAACTTTAATCCCATCATTTACGACGAAAGACTACGTCACCTAGTTAACCTCAACCATCATGTTTAGTTAATTAATCATCTTCATATTACATAATCTAACTAAGAAGTGATTACAGAAATCACTTACCTTATGCGTCCGTGCTCGTATCGGATTCCTTGCCTCTTCTTGACCCGTTAACACCTCATGCTTAGGCCCGTCTCGACAAGGTCCCTACACTTCCATGTCATCGAAACCACATTCTTGTTAGCATACCCATTTGTACATGTTAACAATCATACCGATCGCATAATCCACACTTAACTTCCCTTAGTCATTTCTAACAAGCATATTACATATAAATCAACTTCATATCCTTTCCAACTCAAGTAACTTATCATGTAATCACAAATAACGCATATTAACATAACATGTACCAAACGACTTCCTATAATCCTACCTTTACGACAACGAGTCAAATCATGTTTCTTATACTTGTTGACTTTCAAAAGTCAACTATTAACCATATGTTACCATCGACTTATCAACATATGCCCGTAACATCATAATCGACTATACGGATGACACTATATACATTTTATCATACACTTGATGTACGTACTACCTTTTAAACATAACGTACAACTTACTCATGCATAAATCTTCTAAACTCATACATAACCCATCAAAACCTACTACTAATCATCATGGATCATTCCCAAATAAACATCAAACATATCAACATCATTTTTCTCCTAATTCATCTAACAAGAATTCATCATACCCACATAATACATCAATCTTTCAACAAGGCTCGGACATGGAAGGTGATTCTAGTCATCATTTTTATCCTAACTAACGGGTTTCACCTCTAATCATCAAATTAACACAAACCATACGTAACCCATGTTCTATACGAGGTTTCTAACCCTCGTACATGATCAATTTCATATTAACTCGCGGATTAGAACATAACCCACTTCACCCATGATCACCAATCTTAGATTTAAGACATACCTTATGATCCCCTCGTGATGGTGATCATTTATCCATGCTCGGTTATGAATTTGGGCCTTGATTCCTTCTTCAAATTGAAGCTTTTGAAGAACTAGGGTTTTGGGGCTCTTGAGAGCCCCTGCTCGATCTTTCCAGAACACACACGCATGTGTGTTGATCTTTTATTTAACAAAATAAACTTTCATTTGTTCCACTTTAGCCCCTCGGGTTTGCTTTTAAAACATAACTGACAGTCTGACACTACCTTCATCATTTAATACTTTTGACCATACCTTTGACTAGGTTAATTAGCCTAGTTATTTATTTCATGACGTGTCATATAGGAACACCCGACAAATATTAACATTCAGATTTTTGGGGCGTTACACAGTCTATGTTTCTAAATGTTTAACTTGTTCACAAGTTAAAGCTGAACACCAGAAACCCTCAGGATTGTTACAACAACTAGAAATGCCAGTTTGGAAATGGGAATTAATAACAATGGATTTTGTTACTAAATTACCCAAAACAAAGAAAGGTAATGATACAATCTGGGTGATTGTAGATAGGCTAACCAAGTCAGCCCATTTCTTACCAATGAAGGAAACCTTTAGTATGGAACAGCTAGCTAAATTATATGTAAATGAAATTGTTTCTTTACATGGAATACCTTTATCAATTGTTTCTGATAGAGATAGCCGATTTACCTCTCATTTTTGGTCAAGTTTCCAAAAAGCTATGGGAACCAAGTTAAATCTAAGCACAACTTATCATCCTCAAACGGACGGACAAAGCGAAAGGAAAATTCAAACGATGGAGGACATGCTTAGAGCTTGTGTAATTAATTTCGGAGGTAATTGGGACGATCACTTACCTTTAATAGAATTTTCTTATAATAATAGTTATCACACAAGTATCAATGCTGCACCATTCGAAGCACTTTATGGACGAAAATGCCGAACCCCAGTCTGTTGGGCAGAAATTGGGGAAAAGCAACTGTCTGGACCTGAGATAGTGCAAGAAACAACTGATAAGATTATTCAAGTCAAGGAACGACTGAAAGCAGCGCGTGATCGACAGAAGAGTTATGCTGATAACCGACGCAAGCCATTGGAATTTCAAGTAGGAGATAAAGTATTATTGAAGGTCTCTCCTTGGAAAGGAGTAGTAAGATTCATCAAACGGGGAAAGCTAAGTCCCAGGTATATTGGACCTTTTGAGATTATTAGAAGAATAGGACCTGTAGCCTATCAGCTACAACTGCCAGAGGAAATGGCAGGAATACATGATGTGTTTCATGTATCTAATCTCAAAAAGTGTTTAGCTGATGAATCCCTAATAGTACCTCTTAAGGATATAGAGGTAAATGAACAACTCATGTTTGTAGAAAGGCCTCTACAAATTGAAGACAGGAAAGTCAAGAACCTCAAGCATAAGAGATTAGTTCTGGTCAAAGTAAACTGGGACTCCAAAAGAGGACCTGAGTACACATCGGAGCTTGAATCTGAAATGCAAAGGAAATATCCGCACTTGTTCCAGTAGATCTCGAGGACGAGCTCTAAAACAAGGTGGGGAGGATGTAACAACCCTCAGTAAAACCGACCCTCTCGAATATTTCCTATACCCTAGTATATTTAAAATTGTTCCAATATGTCTTTATATACACCCCGTATGTGAAAACCGAGCCCGAAATACAGTATAACATTAAAAATAAAATATAAAATCTGAATTTTAAGCTGAGGCGGGCTGCGTAGACCCACCTCAAGCCTTTACGCGGGCGGTATCAAGGCTCAAAACTGACTTCGTTGATTTCTTAAGTTAAGGCGGGCCGTGTAAGACCTCGTTTAAGCTAACGCTGGCCGCGTGCGATCAACAACGCAGCGACACCAGAGGCCGGCACGTGTCGACATCGTGGCAAGTCTAGGCGATGACCCGGATCACCTAAACCCTACCCGGCTACGACGCGGGCCGCGTAAGCCCCGCTTATTCTTTACGCGGGCCGCGTGAGACCTAAATTCAGCACCTATAAATAGAACGCATCGGATTTCATTTCAATTCGTTCACAAACGTTTCTGTATCTCAAATTTCTGAATATAGGCTTTAGAAAGCTGATATTATACCCCCTAATTAGCGAGGTTCTGCTCCGTTGTAAGTATTATAACCCCAGTTTCGTAGTAGATACGCTGCCCGATTGATTTAGGGTTCCGTAACAACTGTCATGGTTCTGCCCGACGTAGTTGTTGGAATGCCGTCTCGGGGAGGGTATCATTAATATTTTCAAAGGGTTATGATACTAACCTATGTACATTTGTGTAAATTATAGATTATTCCCAGGAAACCCTTACGCAAAGTCTAAGATAGCAAAGTGAGTTTATCCTCTTTTTGTTAACCTTTTTGGAATATTTTACAAAACCTTAAATGTTTTACAATGTGATTAAGCGGTGATTGAGTCTTTGTAGTTCTTCAATTACTGCCGGTATGTTGGGGTTTTGTATACAAAATTTACTAAACTGTGAGTAGTAAGTCGGGGATGACAGTACGTTACCATTGGACAACGAGTTAGCCAATGTGTAATATGACCCACAAGTCAGGATTGACAATACTGAATGAGTAATTGTGTAGAAATAAACAATGTGATCTCTCTCAATACTGTTTTAATTGATAAAATGTTTCTTGATTAAACTGGGGTTCACTCACCAGTATTTCCCACTGACAAATGTTTTTAAAACGCGTTTCAGGTAACACAATGTGACAACCAATTAGTAAAAAGCCAGCTGGAGAGCACTGAAGGCTTGGGAAAAATGTGGCTATAAAAGTTACCTAAAAAACGATGTTTTAAATTCAATAAAATAGGGCTTATCCCTATAAACGTATTGTAATAAGAAACTTGGGTTTTGCCCATGTAATTATTAATATTAAATATGGTGGTTTTACTCTGATAAACATTTCCTAACTACGGTCCTGATGCAATTTCCGCTGCCAAATTAACAAGCTGATACCACCGAACTATGAGTTCGCGTCCGCCCCTTCCCGGGACAGATAAGGGATCGGGGGTTGCGACAGTTTGCACATTCAATCTTCATTGCTTCATTATAATTAATAATGCGATCTCGATTGAAGATGTAACTGAAAGACTGTTTTTCGGGCTTCCAATGCTCACACAGGGGTGCTGGTCTTTTCTCCCACTGTGCAAACAAGTTCTCCGCAGAAGTGATGATCCGAAACATTCCGAACCACTAGCAGAAGAACCGGACACAAACAAGTTCTCCACAGTTTGTTATTCAGATCTCTATTCGGTCATCTTTCCAAACTATAACACACGATATTTTCTGTTTCATCTGTTGCATCGTTTACCGTGGAATGCATCATTATTTCTGTAAAAATTGCACAAACAAGCATGCGTTGAACGAGTCTAGAACCTCGTAATCCTCAACCGGCTTTGAAACCGGGTGGAATCTATGGAATTGATCTTGGAACAACATACTCTTGTGTGGCAGCCTGGTTTGATAAGCATAATGCGACTCTTCTACTCTCAAACAAGAATATGCGTTGACTTATTCATGTGACAGTCAACAAGCGTATCGTCGTTGTGCAGAACAACCTCGTTTAATAGTAAGATAAGAAGGATGAGATATCGGCAGTTAGCTCAAAGAAGTTTCTCTCGATCATTCAACACGTGTAATCCAGAGGTCGGTCTCGGGTGGGGATAAGATCTGTGGGCCATATTGTCGGATCTGTGACTCCATGGAAGATTTGAATATCCCCTTGGTAGTTGTTACCATATGTCACATGATAAAAGCGCTTTTTTAGACAATCTGGGATTATGTTCCGTTACGTTACGTTTTAGTTGTTACCATATGACACATCAAAAAATAAACTTCAAAAAATCAGATGATTCAGATTCAGGGAGCAGATGTGTTGATAACTTTCACAGTTTGATTTGACTAGAAAAGGATTGGAGGTGATTTGTACTTTTAATAAGCTGTCACAGTTGTCAAATCTGAATACTGAAAAACATCAGCAACCTTTTTTCCTTTTCTTTCAATTTCGAGAACATTATCCCTAACATGATAAAAACGCTTATTTTGCTAGTGGGTTTTATAAGTCAAAGTTAACTTTCAGATTCAGGAAGACATGTCGGGTTCTGTACCCATCCCCGCGTTGATAGCTTCCGTTTTATTACAGTCATACGACATAGCGACGGAGAAACTGTTCCAGATTGTCTAGAGAAGTGTTTTTATCATGTGTCATATGATTGTGTCAAGATCTTTATCTATCATGTCATCGACCAACTGCTCGAAATCCCTTTCGTTTCTCGGGTTCGCATTCGACACAACACATCAAAAAATAAACTTAAAAAAATCAGGGCCTTGATACGCATCGTATAGGCCTATACGATGCGTATCAAGCCCGCCGCCAAACACAACCTGCACCTGTCAGTCTGCCATGTCTTTTACTTTATTTCAATACGCATCGTATAGACCTATACGATGCGTATTGAAATGAAAAAGTATACGGATAGAGAGGGGGTGTGTCATTAGAAAATCTCATCTTTATTTTGCTTATATTGATTTTTTTTTTTTGAAAGGCAAACTTCATTAACAAAGCCGAACCCGAAAACCGGGACGGACAACAAACAAGAACAAGCTACATAAATACAAATTTACACCAATCCGACCACACTAACGACCCGAACTTAGACCTCTGATTAAACCATAAAAAACTAGCCGATCTATATATGGTTTTGCCTTGTTGTGCATCTAGTATTTGGAACTTGGTTTGTTCAAACTTCAAAAACATGTGGAACGTTAAAATTATGGAAGTGAATGCTGATAGAAATAAATGGCGCTATACAGTATTCCTTTGGAATAAGGTTAGGGGCTGTTTGGTAGCCTCTGAATGGTCATTAAGAGACTACCTCTTAATGGAACCATTAAGAATTTTACCAATGAGAAGATAGAAGAATGTGACATGTGATGATTTACCATTCAGAGGTTACCTCTTAACCATTCAGACTTGAGGTTACCTCTTATTCATTCAGAGGTTTTAAACCATTAAGAGCTAGCATCTGAATGGTGATTAAGAGCTACTAAACAACCCTTAGTCTAGGGTTTATTAGTGTCCGTTTGGTTCTTGGTGTCCAGGGTTGACTCGATTGCAAGTTTTTTCTGTTCAGAATGAGATTATGGGATTTATGTTCTTGGCGTCCAGGGTTGTGATTCATTCATATAGGTTATTGGTTTTTATTAGTGTTGAATTTCTTGATTATTAACTTTGGCTTTAATTTTTTTACTTGCTTGAACTATTAATGAATTTTCTAGTTAGAAATCGAATTGAGGGGAAAAGTTGCTTTGTCGCCTCTGCCCTAGCTGCCTTTCTCGCCAGTCGCCACTGCTGCCCGAAGTCCAACCGCCAGTTGATCACTGGCTACCTCCACGCCTCTGTCACTTGACTCGCAGGTAAAACTTTAACTCTTTCTGTTTTTAAAGTTTTCAAGTTTTGTTTAATAATCGAAAGCACTCACTGGTTACTAACCAAAAACAGTTTAAAAACTGGACGATGATCATATGATAAAGGGAAACATACTTGTACATTCTATATTATGGTCGTTCTTATTGTTTTCTAAATTTGTACCTCTTGGTTCACGGATGGATTGTTATCTAATGTTAATCCTAATTATGGATTTCTCGATTATCAGGTGACTTTTTATGTATATGTGTTGAAAGACCAATAACTTGTAGACACGATGGACCTGAATCCCTTTAGACTTGACATTGATGATCTTATTAATGAGTTTGTAGAGGTACTTACTGTAAACTTTTATTTATATATCAGCTTTTTTTTCAGTTTATGAAATTTGTTTTTGGTTTAAAATGGTATTGTTCAGGGTAACATGACTCTGTTGGCGGATATGAAGCGGATATGGCTTTCTAAAAAGTTTTCTTGCATCTTTGAATCAAAGCCTAACAAAAAGTTAGGGTTTTTTTATGCAATCTTTGTATGCCCATTGCATAGGCATACCCTCAAATTTTGAACTTTGTATAATAATTGATGTACCTTACTTTAAACTAATAATGTATGTTTTTTGCAGGTTACATGACGTCTATCGCTTCTATATCGCACAGGCTGGGTGGTCTTTATTGCCTTTACTGCCTATATGAAATGCAACCGTTTAAACCCCCATTCAGAATTTATATATGCTTACGTATGTTATCACCTCCTCTTGAGTTTGTTGCTTTATAGTAGAGGTGGCCAAACGGGCGTGTTGGGTAACGGGTCAAATTA
The DNA here is from genome assembly GCA_030545235.1 of Helianthus tuberosus. Lineage (NCBI taxonomy): Eukaryota > Viridiplantae > Streptophyta > Magnoliopsida > Asterales > Asteraceae > Helianthus > Helianthus tuberosus. Next base: position 43,692,022 of record CM060442.1, read on the forward strand.
GTAGAGGTGGCCAAACGGGCGGTTTGGGTAACAGGCGTGTTTCGACCATCCATTTTGCCACCTTGAAGATGAGGATCAAACAAATCAAAGGTTGAAAAGGGAATAAGTAAAATACGTTTTTTCTTGTGATTTAATTGGTGTTCTATATTATATTTTCTTGTTTTATGCTTGATAATTTGTACTCAACTTCTCATTTGGCAGGGGAAATGAAGAGACTCAAGGAACTGGTTATTGATGCAAAGAAAGAAAATGTAGCAGTTGTACTGCGTTTAGTTAATAGTATGCTAGAACGGAATTTGTTCCTTTATGGGGCTATTGACTTGAAGGAAGGATCTGTAGAAGAAAGAGGGGATCGTTAATCAGGCATCATGTGGTGGCGTTGATAGCCGAAAGACAAGGGGGTACATGCACCAATTGGCGTTTGTCTCAATTGCTGAGTGTTATGTGCCTTATGTCCAAGGCTTGATGCAAAACCACAATCGAGCCGGGGGTCTCATTGGAAGCAGCCTCTCTATTCCTACGGGGTAGAGGTAAGGCTGTCTACATCCCACCCTCCTCAGACCCTACCTTAGCTTTGCTATAGGTGGGATATACTGAGTACGATGATGATGATGATGATGATGATGACCCTTTTTTTATTAACTTGTTTCTCCACATATGCAGCAACTAATGTTGCTTCGTTGTAAACCCCACATTAATTGCCCATACAACCGATGTGGAACAAGTCCCATACCTTGCAATGTGAGGGAACCCATTTGGTATATAAACCCCACATTAATTGCCCATACAACCGATGTGGGATAAGTCCCATACCTTGCAATGGTTTCGATCCATAACAGAAACTGAACGGGTTAAATATGTCAAAAGTCACCCAATGTGTATTCAAATGATTACAACATACTAAATTGTTTTCTTTAATGGCTTATGTTATAAGTTTAACAATTTAGTCATATCAATTATCAAATTATTTTTTGTTTCAAGTTTTTTATAAAATATGGACAAAAATGATACCAGTTCGTCCCATATGCGTTTTGATATGAGCACTTATTAAATGTGCTCCTTCTTTTGAAACAGGTTATTTGCAGACACACAGATTGAACGGTACATTCACATGGACATGGCGAGTATACATCAGTATTATTATATGCATTACTCTACGTCTACGGGTGTTTTGAGTGCTCATTATCAAAGTGATTATTGCGCTTACATATCAGATTATTAGATAAAAAATTTAGAAAATCAGAATCGATTTTTGTCAGACACAACAAAGTTGACTGTTTTGCGACATATTTAGTTATTTATACACCCCATTAAACAAACTCAAATTCATTTGATGTAACATGAGATGCTAATTCAATGTACGCTTGTGATGCAGGGAAAAGAATTGGACATCGATTTGCTCAAGAAAATGTCAAGAGATTATGCTAGTGCGAAAGAGCTAGCCATTAAAGGTCTTTTTTCCATGCTGATATATGGAAAACCACAATCGAGCCGGGGGTCTCATTGGAAGCAGCCTCTCTATTCCTACGCTTGTGGTGGCGTTGATAGCCGAAAGACAAGCTAGCCATTAATGTACGCTTGTGGTGGCGTTGATAGCCGAAAGACAAGGGGGTACATGCACCAATTGGCGTTTGTCTCAATTGCTGAGTGTTATGTGCCTTATGTCCAAGGCTTGATGCAAAACCACAATCGAGCCGGGGGTCTCATTGGAAGCAGCCTCTCTATTCCTACGGGGTAGAGGTAAGGCTGTCTACATCCCACCCTCCTCAGACCCTACCTTAGCTTTTGCTATTGGTGGGATATACTGAGTACGATGATGATGATGATGATTTCCATGCTGATATAATCTTGCATATCTTTTTTTAACAAAGAATTTCACGCTTCGGGCCATATCGACTAGTGTTTAGCATCACAACTGATAATTTGATACGCGAACATGGGAATTTTCAAGTAAAAAAAGTATTTTGAAGAGAGTTTTCATTTTCACGGGTTGCTTTCGTTTCCTGTCATTTTAAAAAAAGCTGAAAAGGTTTTCCATATTTTGAGAAAAGTTCGATATCCATGTGCCGAAATTTTCAATAGATGCTGTCAAATTTTGAATATTAAAAGTCACATGTTTGACCTCAAAAGTCAATTATAAGATTCTTATGAGATTTTTGTTAAGTTACTAATGTATAAATCTGGATAAAGACCAATTACAAGTGTCAAAATTTATAAAACTAGTCTTATTGGAATCTGAATATGGAAAATTACAGATTGTTCAAATAAGTGATCTGACATTATTAGTTTTGTTTCTATTTTTTCTTTTCTGTTTGCATTCTAAAGAAGCTGAAAAGGTGATAGATTCACAAGATGTAAACCACATTGCAAAAGATCATACATTGATCGGAGATGTAGTCGGGAAAACAACCGAAGATTGGAATTTGCAGAAAGAAATGTTTTATCAAAAAACAGGACTCAACCAGTTTCAACAGTTGGAAAACCAAAACTCTGAGCCACAAAATAGCGCTGGCGGGAATCGTGATGCAACTGAAGAAAATGATGACGATTTCTGGGACGAACTAGAGCAACAATTAGAAGAATCCTAGTTGTACAGGTTGCATGAATGGAATGGACTTAGGGCTGCAAATGAACCGGACGAACACAAACAAGACCTTGTTTGTGTTCGTTTATTAAGAAATATATGTGTTCATGAACACTTACCGAACGAGATTTTATGTTCGTGCTCGTTTGTTAAGGATATGTACTTGTTCGTGTTCGTTTGTTAACTTTAGGCAACGGATGAAAACGAACGTTGATGAACACAAATGAGCACAAACTAATGTTTATGAACACAAACAAGCATTCAAGAACAAAATATTTAAGACAATGACACTTATTACATATTTTATTTGTCCGAGTTTTGAAGTATTTAAATAAAATATAAAAACCAAAAACACTAACAAACTATCGAGCACAAACTAACACGTTACCGAACGTTCACGAACGTAAATGAACGAACGCGGCCTCTGTTCATGTTTGTACGAACGAAATTTCTTGTTCGTGTTCGTTTGTTTAATAAACGAATAAACACAAACGAACTAACTGTCGAACGGTTCACGAGCTGTTTGCCAAACATTTGATTCGTTTGCAGTTCTATGAATGGTTGTACTTTCAGCTCAAGGGTAGTTTTATTCTTATTTAGATGAATTTTTGATAAATGCTAAAGTACAACTCATAGTCTCTTGAAGGTTCTTAAAGTGAAGATTAGTTACTTGACTAGAAAAGTATAAACTGGAGTAACTTGGTGATGCTTATCTTCTAACATTTTGGCCCATCATGTTTATCATATTTATATGCTCAGAAAAGTAATCACCGAGGAATATATATTCTGTTAATAAACAGGAGAATCTCATATATGCTCCTAAATCTTTTTAATACAAAGTTTAAAATATCAAGTATGCCTTGTTTTATAATTTTTTTTTATTTATGACGAATTTACTGTTTAATCTCCAATAACCTAGTGAAGGATTGTGATTTTTCTTGCTTTTTTTTTTTTTTTTTTCTAGATTCGCTACGAAGGATTGTGGTTTGTAATGCCCAGTTTTGTCTTTGTGGTTGATGAGTCTACACCATCGAAACCAACATTTTTGAAGATCAAATTGATGCTTGGTTGTTACAGACATGATATATAATAATAAATCAAATATGTTTGAGAAATTTTATAAAACTTATCGTAGTTTACAAATGATGGCATCTTTATCAAATGGAAGTATCAAGTATATGTTGGAAATTTGTGAAAATAGCATTTTTCACAAATATAGGAAAATGATTTTTTCCTATTTTGGACTAGAAATAAATATAAGAAAATGAGCGGGTTTTATATATTTATTTGTGGGTTTGTGTTCTATGTTGGAAGAGCTTCGCAACGAACTAAACCACGTCCAAAACGGAGCTAAGATGAATGAGATATCGATTCTCAAAGTTTGGTGTTTTAAACTTGAATGCTGAAAAAAGTGGGAAAGTGGCACCTTGTCCCACATCGGATGAGACTACTCAGAAAATTATTCAAGAACATGAAGTCCTGCTTCAAAATCAGCAGTCTATACTCTCAGACATTCGATGTTCAATAGCAGAAATGTCTAGGAGATTAGAAGAAGTAGAAGAAACGGAGAAGAAGGGCATCATTGATTTTGGCTGTGAAGAAGAGGAGATTACGATGCAGGTTGCTAATTGTGGGATAGTGAGAGAGAGTGATTCAGATGACGAGGAAGAACAAGAAGAGTGGCGAATCTACCAAGAATCATTAGTTAGGGAAGTAAATGTTGAAGAGGAATTAGATTTAGAAGATCCCTTAGGTAGTCTGTTTGATGATGAGGTAGAAGTTGAGATAGAGAAAAAAGTGTTAGGTTGGGAAGATGAGTTTTTAGGGGAGTTAGAAGGTTTATCAGAATCTGAACAAGTAGGGGAATTTGATCCATTAGGTGATTTAGCAAATTTAGAAGCCCTACTAGAAGGTAAACCTGAGAAAATAAGTGAACCCACACCACACGTAGAAATTAAGTGTGGGGATCTTCCCAAGGAAGTAGACCAAGTGGTGGAAGAGAAAGAACACCACAGCTGGCCCATGGTACTGATAGCGAATGCGAGTAAAAGTTCAAAACCATGGGAGAAGGCAATGAGAAGAACACCCGAGATCGTGTTTCAGTGGCTCCTGCCGGGTAAGTTCAACTTTTGGTGTTTTAACACTGTTAAATATTTAAAATTCTTTTATAATTCCACTACAAAATTTTTAAATGTTTATGAGGATCGGGTGTAATTAAATGGGCTAGACCGGGTTCAAATCAAAGAGAAGCCTCCTGACAAGTGTGGGGAGGTTTTGTAGAGTTTGTATGGAGTCATAGTTTTGTATATTGAGTCTTAGTTAGTAGTTTTTGAGTCGTTTTTTAGAGTCGGTACTGCTTTGGTTTTTGCTTGTTTTTGTTTATGCAGGTTTGAATATGTACCACCCGTACTCAATCTCCATTCGGGTGATTTCGGAGCTGTTCATCAAATTTCAAGTAATTTACCAAGCATGTCAGTTAGTGTCAAAGTCGATCGCGACCGAAATGCTATACGATCGAGCTGGATTGGACGAAAGTTTGTGAAGCATACGCGTTATAAAACCAGCTAAGTCCTTTCCAATTATGCCCTTAGTCTTTTTATTTCTTATTTATTTTAGTCTTTTGAGTCGGTTTCCATCCTACATTGAGGGCAATGTAGAGTTTAAGTGTGGGGATGGGAAACTATCGTTTAGTGTCTAGTTAGCAGAGTCTTGAGTCATAAAAAGTCGAAAAATAAAAAAAAATTAAAAAATCCAAAAAAAACTTGAAAAAATCAGAAATTGTCTTTTGAATAAAGAAGTTTGCAAAATTAATACGGAAAATGATAGAAAAGATAAATTTTTGCTTGGGTTCAAATAATGATAATATGAGATTAAATAAATCGAGCTTGTGTCTAGTTAGGGATGTGTGGATAGGCCCGGGTTTGGTTTTATGTCCCTCTGAGTTAATACACCTTAATTGTCGGTCTACTAGTGGGTTTTCGCCTGGGAAATATGGGAAATTGAAACTGCCAATAAGAGTATAAGGGACACCGTTATAAGTTAAAACCGTTAGAATTTGTAATCAGAAAAAATAGAAAGAAAAAGAAAAAAAATGAGCTAGAAACTAAATGAAAGTAGCACAGTCCTATGTAATCTTGGTTGAGGATAGTGACTCTACAACCGGAATACCTCTAGGATGTGTGAAATCGAACTTGCAAATAAAAAGTACCGAAGCCTAAGTAATCCGAGTTGGGGATAGCGACTCTACAGCCGGAATGCCTATGGGTTAGGGAAGCAATGTCTAAGCTCATAGGAAAAAAAAGAGAAAAGTGAAAAAAATGAAAAAAAGTTGATTCTAAATTCTCTTGGTTTTGATATAAGACGGTTGGGAATTGGTCCAGTGATCGTTCCTTTAGTTCTATAAGCTTGAGGCGGGATTAAGTGGACCGTAGATTCTAGCGTGAGACCCTAGGTAGATTGACCGCACTTAAATTAAATTCACATGATAAGAGGCTTAGAACCGGATTTGGGTTTAAAGGGGCAATTATATTCGCAATCGAGGCTAACGCAAGCTTTGATTTTAACAAGTATAAATAAGTTTTTGACCCGAGTGATTATTTGTCTCTGATTCCGTTGTATAATTCTTTTTTTGGGGACGAAAAAAGAGTAAGTGTGAGGATATTTGATGTGGGGTAAAATACACATATTTGTTCCGTGTAAATTGTATAATTATTGTATAGGTTTTATTTGTTTTTATTTAGTTATTAGTAGTATATTATATTATTTTGTGTTTTGTCAGATGCTGGTGCAAATGGAGCGAAAACGAATAATATGGAAATGACCAGCCGGCTGAGTAGAATAGACCGTCAGTGACCGAAGTGAAATTGCCGCTATTTTCTGTGAGTGGGCCAAGACCACTATCTTAGTGGGCTGAATTTAAATAGTTAATTGAGCTATATGGATTGGAGTTGGAGGCTACCACAAACGAATAAAAAAAGGAGTCCTCATAATATACATATTATTATTGGGGCGACTATTATTATGTGTGGGAAAAACAATGAAAGATATTATCTCTATAACATTTACCAAAACGGATTAACAGTGCCAGCCAGCTGTGTGGCAGCTGGCTATTGACTTACTATTTTTTTTTGTTTTTTTCCCCACGTTTCACCCTCTTATTTGTCCAGATCAAAATTTTATTTTCTTTTACAAAGCGTCCACCACATCGACATCTCTACCGTCACCGACGGTTACAAAACCAAAATAGTTTCTTTTGGAAAATTATCAGTTTCACATATGCTATTTCTGGACTGGTTGTAGACATATAGTCAATAGTGACAACTGAGAACACATGTTGCCTCCGGCAGTGGTGATAGTAGAACCCAACCATCCCCGGTCTATAATTGCACAAGAGATCGGTTCTGCTATCGTTTACTCTCCGTCAAAATCTCCTCCCATGAACCACCGAAAGTTTGGATCTTACATAATGGGCGACATACAGTCGCCGGAAACCCTCACCGGTAAACCGATTTGTCGCTGCAAGTCAGCCAACTCATCATCGTTGTTCTATGGTCGGCAGAGACTACCGTAATACCCTTTCTGCACTCTTTACGGTTTAAAAAGAGAGAGAGACGAGGAGAGGGGCAGATGAAACCAACTTTGTTTTGAGATTTTGTAACTAAAAACAAGAACTGTATTAGGTGTACACAAGTTTAATTAGTGGTTTTAGACTTTTAGGGCATGTTTGGCTTTCCTTATTTTTGACTTTTGCAAAAGGACTTTTGCATAAAATAAGTCAAAAAACCTGACTTCTGTGGAAAACCAAAGGACTTTTGCCTCTAAAAGGAAAGCCAAACACAAAAAAAAGGACTTTTGGCTTCAAAAAGGACTTTTTTCTTCAAAACAAGGAACCCCAAACATGCACTTAGTACACAACAGAACATGTGTTCTGGATATCTACTTTCTTTTATGGGTAAATTACACTTTTCGTCCTTTATGTTTGTAGTGAGTTGCAATGGATGACCTTTAACTTTAATAATTACAGTCACAGTCCTTTATTTGCAAAACATGTTACACCTTAGGTCCTTTAACCCTAACCTAGTTAAAACTTCCAGTTAAGTGAGATAATGTGCAAGCCACATGAGGGCAAAACAGTCATTTAATAAAAAAAATGTTATATAAAAATTATAAAACCTAATCCTCCATCATCATCTCCCCCCTTTCTCCCTCCCCTGTACTCTCTCTCTCTACATACAGCTTAGGGTTTCAAAACCCCCAATTCAATTTCAACCCAATTTCATCTCAAATCGCATCGTTTACAACCTTTAAGCCTACCACACGAATTCGAATAATATTATTAAGATTAAGGTCCGGCCACCGCGGTTTGAGCCACGTAGGCACGCCGGAGCTGAGTTCCGACTGTTAGGGCTTTGGGATATGTATACAGGTTAGCGTTTAGTTTTCCTTCGAGTTTAAGTTTATTGTTGGGAAGACGTGGAGGTCAGAGACGAAGAACCTTGGTAATGTTTCTTTTACAGTTCAGCAAACGTGAACTCAAGAATCAAAGGAACTTCTTACGAGTATTTAGAACATGAAAAGGTTCAAAACTTTTGCAGCGAAAATCTCGATAGTAAACGGAAAAAAGGAACCAAACCTGATGAGTTTGGAGGTAAAATTCCTGGATCAAAAATGGTTGAAATTTCCGCAGAAGGTGTGTATAATACCAGAAATGGTGTTCTATGTATGATAGGTTGTAAGTTTATTACGTTCTGTGGATGTTGTTTTTAAGTTTAATTATCTGAATCCGTCTGTTCTGGAAGTGGTGCTTATTTTAAACCGGTGTCGGTTTTTTTTTTTGGGTGTAGTTGTTGCGACGGGGTGCTGTGAGGTTGGGTAGTGGCAGGTGGTGATGGTGTGGTGGTGGGTAAGTGGAGAAAAAAGGAAGAAGGGGATGTAGGTTTGAGAGAAACGGGTTTTTATATATATATATATATTTTTTTTTTCATGTTAAAGATACTTCTAAAATGACTAAACTACCCTCATGTGCAATGCACATGCCATATTTAACTGAAAATTATAACCTGGTTATGGTCAAAGGACGTAGAGTGTAATGAGTTTTCCAAATAAAGGACTGTGACTGTAATTATTGAAGTTAAAGGTTATCCATTGCAACCCGGTACAAACATAAAGGACGAAAAGTGTAATTTACCCTTCTTTTATTTGTTTTTTTTTCTTTCTTCCTAACATTGCTCATATTCGGTGCTGTTTGTTTTTTCAGATGTAAAATGTCTGTAGTCTGCGAACTACATCTGCAGGCATCTGGAAGAGAAGATGTGGCCCAAATGTCTGCAGTCTGCAAGGAGAAGAGGGTTTGTTTTTTTTTTCTTCAAAAACAACTTCAACCACACAACACACACAAGCTCTCTCTCTGCTCTCTCTCTCTCTAGAAAAACTCTCTCTCTCTCTACAACCACCACCACCACCGCACCACCTCCGCCATCACACCACCGCCATCACACCACCGCCTCTCTCTCTCTCTCTACGGTCTCTCTCTCTCTCTCTCTCTCACATAACACACTCTCTCTCTCACAGAACACACACTCTCTCTCTCTACAACCACCACCACCACCGCACCACCTCCGCCATCACACAGGTCTCTCTCTCTCTCACAGGTCTCTCTCTCTCTCACAGGTCTCTCTCTCTCACAGATCTCTCTCTCTCTCACAGGTCTCTCTCTCTCTCTACGGTCTCTCTCTCTCACATGTCTCTCTCTCTACAGGTCTCTCTCTCTCTACACTCTATCTCTCTCACAGATGGGTTTGGTGGTGATGGGTTTGGTGGTGGTGGGTTTTGACGATGGTGGTGGTGGAGGTGGTGGCGGAGGTGGTGCGGTGGTGGTGGCAGGGGAGAAGTTTTTGTGGTGTGAGGTGTTTGGATTAGGTTTTGTGAAGATGTTTGAAGCAAAGGTTCTAAGCTTTTTTTTTAAGATGAAAGAAGCTATTTGTAGATCTGTTTAAAAAAAAAACAAACAGTCTTCAACATCTTATGTCTGCCCGCCTGCAGACATAAGCACTTTGCAGATGTTATAAGCAAAAACAAACAGCACCTTCATGACACGTAGTTCTGCAATTTTCATTACGTGGAGACGTGGAGTTCTTCCCATTTAGCAAAGTTTAATTACGTTATAAAATGTTCAGAACTCATCCCTTAACTTAGGTAAGTATCAATTTAGGGCTTCTAACTTGATACCTTTTTTTATGAACCCCGAACTTTCTACGTAACGTAACAGCCGCAAATTCCGTGAAATTACCTACATATACATTTCCAAGTTAAAAGGAATAGTGCCAGACAGCTTGCCTGGTACTTCCCTATTGGACCAATCCATTTTTAATTTAAGTTTATTACCAGTTTAAAATTACGCTTTTGTCCTTCGTTTAAAATTACGTTTTTGCCCCCAGCTCAAAATAAAATTATAATTTTGCCCCTAGATAAAATTACGTTTTCGCCCCCAGCTCAAAATAAAATTATAATTTTGCCCTTAGTACAAAATTACGCTTTTACCCTCGATTCAAAAACTCATTTTTAATTTTGTTCCCAGTTTAAAATTACGGTTTCGCCCTCCATTTAAAATTACGTTTTTGCCCCCAGTTCAAAATAAATTGTTGTTTTTTCCTCTACCTCAAAATTACGATTCTGCCCTCAGCTCAAAATTACGTTTTTGCCTACAGTTCAAAATAAAATTATGTTTTCCCCTAGCTAAAAATTATTAGCTGCTTGTCACTTCCCTATTGGACCAACTCATTTTTTATTTAATTTTATTCCCAGTTTAAAATTACGCTTTCGTCCTTCGTTTAAAATTACGTTTTTGCTCCAGCTCAAAATAAAATTACAATTTTGCCCTAGCTAAAAATACGCTTTTGCCCTCGGTTCAAAAAATCTTTTTTAATTTTGTTCCCAGTTTAAAATTACGGTTTCGACCTCCGTTTAAAATTACGTTTTTGCCCACAGTTAAAAATAAAATGTTGTTTTTTCCTCTAGCTCAAAATTACGATTCTGCCCTCAGCTCAAAATTACGTTTTTGCCCACATTTCAAAATAAAATTATGTTTTCCCCTAGAACAGAATTATGATTTTGCTCTTAGTTTAAAATCATGATTTCGCCTCCTGTTCAAAATATAATTCCGATTTTGCCATCTGTACATACATACATGTTATGGGAGAGAAATATTCGGCTTATTGCCCCGCAACGCGGGCGGGGCAAAAACTAGTATTCTACATCTTCTGAAGAAAGAAAAAAAAGAGTAAACTGCCATTTTGGTCCCTGTGGTTTTGTCACTTTTGCCACTTTAGTCCAAAACTCAAACCTTTTGCATCTGGGTCCCTGTAGTTTCAGTTTTATTGCCATTTTGGTCCAAAAAATGAAATCAGGTCATATTTGTCTTATAAAATCGTGCTATTTTGTCCTTTTCTGCAGGGGCAAAATGATCATTTCTTTTTTATAAATAAAAACCATATTTTATAAGACAAATATGACCTGATTTGCCCATGAGGAAAATGACAAAATTGCAGGATTTTATAAGACAGATATGACCTGATTTCATTTTTGGACCAAAATGGCAATACAACCGAAACCACAGGGACCCAGATGCAAAAGGTTTGAGTTTTGGACTAAAATGGCAAAAGTGACCAAACCTCAGGGACCAAAATGGCAGTTTACTCGAAAAAAAAACATATTCTTTATATATATTAATTCATAACAGGGTGATGAATAGTACATTTCTTTTGTCCACCAATGGCTTTATAGTCTAGTGGTATCTTGGGGGTGAGATAAGACTTTAGACCAATAGGTCCTGGGTTCGATTCTCACAAGGGGGTTTTTCCCATATTTATTGGGTTTCCTCCTGAATTGGTGTATAGGCATTATGCCTAGTGGAGATGGATGTGATCGGGTGGTTCCGCTGGTGGCACGATGATACTCCAGTGGTCCGTCAGTGATTCAAATTTGCCGTTAAAAAAAACATTTCTTTTGTCCTTTGTGGGTGTTTTTATTTATTTATTTATTTTTACAATAAAGTTTTGGATTTTTTTTATTAGTTTTTGTTTTACATTTTTTGTCCTCATTTGGTTACCATTTGTTTACCACTTAGCATGGTGTATGATAATTACATTTGGTTTCTTAGATTTTTTTTACCCCCTCAACTTTCTAATACATGTCAATATAAATTCGACTTTATATACTATAACAAAATTCAACTACATGAACAATGATTGTTACATTTATTTCTTTATTTTTAGTATTCAGCTATTTTATTCTTATTGTTACTATTATTTATATTGCTTTTAGGCATTTCTTTTTTCTTAATTTCGTATATACATTTACGACATGCTTATATTTTGCCTATTATTTGATAAAAGTGTAATTCGAACGTGTTTATATAGTTGTTCTTTACCATGACGAACTGAACCGCTGCCGTCTGAAGAACATCGTTATTGGTAAAGTATTTGTTAACATGGTTTTTCTGATGTATCCCAATAGAACATTTTTTAGTACCGTCTGAAGAACATCGTTATTGGTAGAGTATTTGTTAATATGGTTTTTCTGACGTATCCCAATAGAACATTTTTTAGTACCATAAATTATAGTATTTTTTGGGTTTTCCAGACGTGCATGTATCTTCGCTTGCTACATTGAGTGCCGGAATCATACTGATACTTTGACGAACCAAACCAAACCGATACCGACTGAAAGCCCGCAGCGAAGCACGGGAAACACCACTAGTTATACTATATTTTTGAAGGTGATTTGTAAAGATAAGAAGAAAGGCGGCGGCTGAATTTGTTTGGACTATGATTTTTATGTTTAAGTCATATATAAACATCCTAAAACCTCATATAACCCTATTCACGAGGATATTTATTTAGAGGGGCGATCATCAGAGGAGGGGCTCTAGTCGACATCAGGGGGCTTCGAATGAATTGAGAATTATTTTAGCAAGGAATCAAGTTGAAGAATCATTGGGATTAAAGTGAGAAATTTAGAAATCAAGGAATTTATGGGTTCTATCTTACGATTCCTTTTATTTTCTAGTTTCTTGTTTTTACTTCAATGAATTCTTGTTCTAGACATTGTTTTATTATTTTTAAGACTATGTTCCTTGGCTAATTTTTTAAGCCACTTAGACTTGATGAATGGATTGAATAAAGTTTTTACCGTTTTCGTTAATTGCATGAATATTATGGGTTGATTGTGTTTAGTAGAAAGTTTGTTTTATTGATTTGATGTGCATGCGTACTTTGATTTGGTTTATTATTGTCATTTGCTTCGTATGATTCTTAGTGACGGTCTATATCACAACATAGAGTCATTCTATGGTTTTGGATTTTGGTGAGTGTCTATATCACGTAAGGAATCTTAACTCTTTAGGGAGAATCGGCCGATAACCTCTAGAAGTAATTGGTAATAATTTGCTAAGTCTTTGTGTTCTACTAGTCCTAATACCTGGAAAGTGAGGGGCTATTGGTAGGTCTTACCCAGCGAATTGCTTTAGATAGTCCTTGGAAAAGGTCGTGTCTTAGTTGACCTGTCGGTTTTATTAGTCTATCAAGTCAAGTTAATTAATTCAAACTACCCTAGATCTATGATTGGAAAAGAGTAGGTCAACATTAGGGTACTTACACAATAATTAGACAACTGGAAATGCGTCTAATAACCGGTAGGATTAACAGCCTAGGTAGTTCCACAGGTTTCTCCTTGAGAAGGGTCGAGGGGCTTAGTTGGTTCTTAATAGGTTTAGTACTTTAAGATCCCGGTTCCATAATTCATGCATTTAACTTAATCGGTAATTCTTTAAAAGTAATTCAGGATTCTTGTCTAGGTGGTCTTGTTCTCCATATAAGAAAAGCCCTTTAGCCTTATTTCGTATTTAGTCTAGCTTTAGTTAATTTAGTAGTTTAATATAGATTTCCTAGATTTTCCGTACCCCCCCCCCCCAATCAAATAAACAATTAGTTAAGTCGTGTCAGTCTTAGTCTAGATAGAGTCTAATTAGCGTAATCAGAGAGTCTCGTGGGTTCGATACTCGGACTTACTTAGGCTATACTGCAATGACCGGTACACTTGCCGGTGGTGTGGTCTAGGTTTTAGAGAGTCTGTTTTTATAAATTTAAAACTTAGAGTGTCTAATTTAGGGTTAAAATTAGTTAGTTTAATTAGACCACTTTTAGCACATCACTTACAGGTGACGTGGCGCACGCGCACAGGTGCGCATGGGACTGAGCCAGTAAGGCGCACGCGCGCATGGCAGTGAGCCAAAAGGACGCAGCGCGCATGATGGGTGCAGACCTGCGGACCCGCTAACAAAAGGCTTAAGCAAAGATAAGGTGTATAAGTCGTCAAGAGGAATGAGACTATAGCCCATAAAAGAAGGGAATATGAGGGAAACCTAACCTAGTTGACTGGAGATCCCAAGATCTAGGTTCAATAGGCAAACTTAATCATAAACCCAAAGGGAGTCACTGTGGGGGGTGCCCCAAAATTAATAAAGGGTGTTGAATACTTCCTAGTCCATTCTAATCAGTGACATGAAGGAAAGGCATGTTGAGGTTAAGGATTTTGAGGAAATCCAAAATTAACCATGATGCTTTTAATGATTCAGAGGAATCACCTATGTTAAAGAGAAGTGGGGTCGCTTCGAATGGATTTGCGGGGAGTCGCAAATACTAGAGCTCTCGCAGAACCAGGAAAGTGTACCATGACCATAAACGGACACAACCATGAGGACTTGACTCGACTAGGGAGAGTATTGTGTGAATGTATATTGTCGCCTACATAAATGGGGGATTGTTCAAAGACACCGCGTCTACAAGACCCTAGGAGGCTAAGTATGCTTCACAAAAGAAGGTTCAAAGGTTACACCTACCTATCTTTGCAATACTCAACTGTTGAACGTGTATCGTTGAAACTTGATAGATCGATTTATATTCATTTGGGGAATTGTTGGAAATTTGTGAAAATAACATTTTTCACAAATATAGGAAAATGATTTTTTTCCTATTTTGGACTAGAAATAAATATAAGAAAATGAGCGGGTTTTATATATTTATTTGTGGGTTTGTGTTCTATGTTGGAAGAGCTTCGCAACGAACTAAACCACGTCCAAAACGGAGCTAAGATGAATGAGATATCGATGCTCAAAGATTGGTGTTTGAAACTTGAATGTTGAAAAAAATGGGAAAGTGGCACCTTCTCCCACATCGGATTAGAGATGAAACTTAAAGGGGTATATAAGTGGGAACTCTCCATCCTTATTGTTTCATGGAAGCACTCACTAAGTGTACTCGCGAAGGGCCACCCTAACTCGCACTCGAACGCGTGCGCGCGTGGCGTGGGCGAAGAGGCGCAATGTGGCGCTTTGATGGCGCAATGGCGTGATGGCGCGCACTGGCGCATGGAGCATGGACACTGAGGTGACGTGCGCGGCGCACCAAAGTGAGCCAAAATGGCGCGACTGTGTGGCGTGCTCGTAGAGGCTTACAGGTGACGTGGCGCACGCGCGCAACTGCGCATGGGACTGAGCCAGTAAGGCGCACGAGCGCATGGCAGTGAGCCAAAAGGACACAACGAGCTTGAGGGTACAGACCTGCGCACGCACCAGTGTGTCTTGCACGCTCGCGCGCGCAGAAGCTTCCAGCAGCAGTTAATGCTGTGCAGTTACGTTTCAGCATTCGAAACTGACGAAGTTAATGCGTTTGACTGAGAATTAAGTGGCGAATTAAAGTGCCTTAAAGACGTTTAATGCAGTTTAATTCGCCCATTTAATTCATTTTTCAGTTTCTTCAAGACTTGCAACTATAAATAGGAGTATCCTATTGCAGAACTATACACCGAATTTACACAGCAACATATAATCTTCTCTGAATCTTCATCTTCTTCTTCAAGAATTCAAGGTACACCTTCGGGTTGGAGTCAAGACCGGCAGTGCAACTGCTTGCGGCTGTTGTATCCTGGAAACAAACGTGTTCTCCTGGGAGACACGAAATTTGTTTTAAGGGACCCATGTCTAACACGATCCTCAGCCAAGAACAGTTTTTCTGTTCGAGTTTTCTGTTCTTGTTTTTCCTTTTTTCAGTTGTAATTGTACTGTATTGTATTTTGTTTCTGATTTGTTCCTGTAATTCAAGTTAATAAAGAATTTTATTTAATTTTACACGAACGGATTCTTACAATCTTAAAACAAAATTTTAAAACACCGTTCGTGTAAGACACTAACAATTCTGTTGTGATTCTAATTTTTTTTTCAAAGCAGGTTGTGTTTTACAAATGTTTTTCTCTGTTTTGATTCAAAGTAGCGACTTTGTCAAAACAGAACTCTGCTTCTACTTCTTTATGTCGCTGAGTTCTAAAAAATCATACTGTTGTAGTCTTCAAAGTTGGACTTAGAAGCTACACGGCTGGTTTTTTCGCACTCATAAAATAATAAATTAGCGTATTTATTATTTTGAAAACAATTTATTAACTTGTTTTCTTGGACCTTTTCAGAATGTCGACTGAAAATGTGAACACGAGCAACACCAACGTTGTTGTCGGTACCCCTGCCAACACCGTGGGAGCGTCCACAGTGGCAAATCATGCTGAAAGACCTGAGAAGTTCTCGGGTCTCCACTTCAAGAGATGGCAACAGAAGATGTTCTTCTACTTGACCACCATGAACCTTGCGAGGTTCCTGACTGAAACCGCTCCCCAACCTACGGAAGGGGAGACCAACGCTCAGGCTCTGAGCGCGGTAGAGGCTTGGAAGCACTCGGATTTCATTTGTCGAGGCTATGTACTCAATGGTCTCTCGGATGCACTGTATAATGTGTACTATAATACCAAGACTTCCAAAGAATGATGGGAGTCCTTGGATAAAAAGTACAAAACGGAGGATGCGGAAACAAAGAAATTTGTTGTCGCCCGTTTCTTGGACTACAAAATGGTTGATAACAAGACTGTTATGAACCAAGTCCAAGAGTTGCAAATTAAACTACATGACATCCATGCTGAGGGAATGGTACTTAGCGAGACATTTCAAGTGGCAGCCATGATCGAAAAATTACCTTCTGCTTGGTTGGATTTTAAGAATTATCTTAAACACAAGCAAAAGGAAATGACGATTGAGGAACTTATCATCCGTCTTCGTATAGAATAGGACAACATGGTGGCCCAAAAAGGCATCATTTTGCAAGCTTCGGCTAAGGCAAACATGGTGGAAGTTGGGGAGTCCTCAAAGGGCAATAAGGGCAAATGGGATAAAAAGGACAACAAGGGGAAAGCAAAGGTTAACAACCTTGGACCGAAAAAGGGGGTGTGAAAAATAAGCTTGCGCCTTTCCAAGGTACTTGTTGCAATTGTAATGAGACAGGTCATCGTGCTAACCAATGCAAGAAACCTAAGCGTGAGCGTGCGCATATGGTTGATGAGGATGGTATGCCTCTCATTACAATGATAACCGAGGAAGCGGCTATGATTGAAGAAGTCAACGCGATGGGTGAAAACCTAAAAGGATGGTTCGTTGACACGAGTGCAACCCGCCATGTTTGTGGAGACAAGGCTTTTTTCTCTACATTCAAGGAAGCGTCGGGTGAAGAAAATATTTATATGGGAAATAAAGCTACCGCAAGCATCAAGGGGGAAGGCACGGTCATCCTGAAGATGACGTCTGGCAAGGAGCTTACTTTGACTAATGTGCTTTATGTCCCAGAGATAAGGAAGAATCTCGTATCGGGATGGATGCTCAACAAGTTGGGATTTCGTCTAGTGTTTGAATCGGACAATTTTGTCTTGTCTAGATGTGGAATGTTTGTTGGAAAGGGCTATGCCCTTAATGGAATGTTTAAAATGAATGTAATGGTTGTAAACCAAGACAAGAAAATGAATGAAAACGTTTCTTCTACTTACATGATTGAGTCTTCTAATGTTTGGCATGGTAGACTAGGACATGTAAATTTTAATTCATTAAGACGTTTGATTAAATTAAATCTGATACCAACATTCCATATCGAGTCCAATTGCAAATGCGAGACATGTGTTGAATCCAAACTTACGAGATCATCGTTTAAATCGGTTGAACGAATAACCGAACCCCTTGATTTAATTCGTACCGATGTGTGTGATTTAAAAGCGGTTCCCACGCGTGGAGGAAATAAGTACTTCATCACGTTTATTGATGATTGTACTAAATATTGCTATGTGTATTTACTTAAGAGTAAAGACGAAGCAATAGAAAAGTTTATCTTGTACAAAAACGAAGTTGAGAATCAACTTAAAAAGAAGATAAAAGCTGTGAGAAGCGAGCGAGGAGGTGAATATGTTGCACCTTTTGCGGATTTATGCGCAAAAAATGGCATTATACATGAGTGTACACCTTCTTATTCTCCACAATCAAATGGCGTGGCGGAATGAAAGAACCGCACATTGAAAGAAATGATGAACGGCATATTGATCAGTTCGGGAGTGAACCGAGAAATGTGGGGGGACGCCATTCTCTCAGCAAACTATCTTTTGAACAAGATACCTTTGAAAAATAGGGACGAAACTCCATATGAGTTATGGAGAAAAAGGAAGCCTTCGTACAAATACTTGAAAGTGTTGGGGTGCCTAGCTAAGGGGATTGTACCACCTCCTAAGGCTCTTAGGATAGGACCCAAAACTGTTGATTGCATTTTCATAGGAAGTGCACATCAAAGTAGTGCACATCGTTTTCTTGTATATGAGTCCAAGAATCCTGATGTACACAAACACACTATCATGGAGGCTAATCCTAACATTGTCTCATATTTTGAAAATGTGTTTCCTATGTTAGGACAATCACATGTGACTTCATCAACAGCGGCTGGTGAAGCAGGTCCATGTTCATCTACATGGTTAGATGAAGCAGGTCCGAGTTTGTCTACGAGGTTAGATGAAACTCATGAACGACCTGAGGTCGAGGAGGGTGAGCTTAGATGAAGGAAACGACAAAGGGTTGAAAAATCTTTTGGTCCAGACTTCATGAGCTACATGGTTGAGGGTGAGCCCAATACCTACCGCGAAGCGGTTACCTCCGCAGAAGGACCTCAATGGCAAGAAGCAATTAAGAATGAAATTGATTCTATATTGCAAAATCATACTTGGGAGTTAGTAGATCTTCCACCTGGTTGTAAACCACTTGGATATCGTTGGATATTCAAAAGGAAGATGAAAGCCGACAGAAGTATTGATAAATACAAGGCAAGGCAAGGCTAGTAATCAAAGGATTTAGACAAAAGGAGGGTCTAGACTATTTTGATACTTACTCGCATGTAACGCGAATAACCTCTATACGATTGGTTCTTGCAATTGCGGCTATAAGAAATTTGGAAGTTCACCAAATGGATGTAAAGACTGCATTTCTAAATGGCGATTTAGAAGAAGAAATTTACATGGAACAACCTGAGGGTTTTTCCACCCCAGGAAACGAGGGCAAAGTATGTAAATTGGTTAAGTCTCTGTATGGCTTGAAGCAAGCTCCAAAACAATGGCACCAAAAGTTTGATCATGTCATGATTGACAATGGATTCAAAATAAATGAGTGCGACAAGTGTGTTTATTTTAAAGACACATCAAGAGGTTATGTAATCTTATGTCTTTATGTAGATGATATGCTTATCATTGGGAGTGATGATAACATGATCAACTCAACAAAAGACATGTTGAAAGCGAGGTTTGACATGAAAGACATGGGTCTCGCGGATGTGATTCTTGGAGTAAAAATCACTAGAACCCAAAATGGTCTTGTGTTGAGTCAATCTCACTATGTGGACAAGATCTTTGGGAAATTCAATTCGGACGATACGAGTATAGCTCGAACTCCAATTGATAATACCCAACGCCTAAGGAAGAATAGAGGCGAAAGTGTTGCTCAGTTAGAGTACTCAAGGATCATTGGTAGTCTCATGTATCTAATGACATGTACTAGACCCGACTTAGCATATGCTGTGAGCAGGCTGAGTAGATACACCAGCAATCCGTGCGCGGAACATTGGAAAGCTATCACGAGGGTGCTTAGATACATAAGATACACAAGAGACTATGGATTGCATTATACCCGTGATCCAGCAGTGATCGAAGGATACACTGATGCGAACTGGATATCGGATATAAAAGATCATAGATCGACAAGTGGATATATGTTTACATTTGCGGGAGCAGCTATAGCTTGGAAGTCTTCCAAGCAAACCGTTATAGCTAGATCCACGATGGAATCCGAATTCGTCGCTTTAGATAAAAACGGGGAAGAGGCGGAGTGGCTACGTCAATTTGTGTAAGATATTCCAAGATGGCCAAAGCCGTTGACTGCGATTTGCATACATTGTGATAATCAATCAGCGCTTGTTAGAGCACAAAGCGCAATGTACAATGGCAGATCAAGGCACATTCGAAGTAGACACAACACGGTACGACAACTTATCTCAACGGGTGTTATCTCAGTTGACTATGTGAGGTCAAAGGAGAACATTGCGGACTCGTTAACAAAAGGCTTAAGCAAAGATAAGGTGTATAAGTCGTCAAGAGGAATGGGACTATAGCCCATAAAAGAAGGGAATATGAGGGAAACCTAACCTAGTTGACTGGAGATCCCAAGATTTAGGTTCAATAGGCAAACTTAACCATAAACCCAAAGGGAGTCACTGTGGGGGGTGCCCCAAAATTAATAAAGGGAGTTGAATACTTCCTAGTCCATTCCAATCAGTGGCATGAAGGAAAGGTTAAGCATGTTGAGGTTAAGGATTTTGAGGAAATCCAAAATTAACCATGATGCTTTTAATGATTCAGAGGAATCACCTATGTTAGAGAGAAGTGGGGTCGCTTCAAATGGATTTGTGGGGAGGCGCAAATCCTAGAGCTCTCGCAGAACCAGGAAAGTGTTCCATGACCATAAACGGACACAACCATGAGGACTTGACTCGACTAGGGAGAGTATTGTGTGAATGTATATTGTCGCCAACATAAATAGGGGATTGTTCAAAGATGCGTCCACAAGACCCTAGGAGGCTAAGTATGCTTCACAAAAGAAGGTTCAAAGGTTACACCTACCTATCTTGCAATACTCAACTGTTGAACGTGTATCGTTGAAACTTGATAGATCGATTTATATTCATGTGGGGGATTGTTGGAAATTTGTGAAAATAACATTTTTCACAAATATAGGAAAATGATTTTTTCCTATTTTGGACTAGAAATAAATATAAGAAAATGAGCGGGTTTTATATATTTATTTGTGGTTTTGTGTTCTATGTTGGAAGAGCTTCGTAACGAACTAAACCACGTCCAAAACGGAGCTAAGATGAATGAGATATCGATGCTCAAAGTTTGGTGTTTGAAACTTGAATGCTGAAAAAAATGGGAAAGTGGCACCTTGTCCCACATCGGATGAGAGATGAAACTTAAAGGGGTATTTAAGTGGGAACTCTCCATCCTTATTGTTTCATGGAAGCACTCACTAAGTGTACTCGTGAAGGGCACCCTAACCCGCGCACGCACGCGCGCGCGCGCGGCGTGGGCAATGAGGCACAATGTGGCGCTTTGATGGCTCAATGGCGTGATGGCGCGCACTGGCGCATGGAGCATGGGCACTGAGGTGACGTGCGCGGGGCACCAAAGTGAGCCAAAACGGCGCGACTGTGTGGCGTGCTCGTAGAGGCTTACAGGTGACGTGGCGCACGCGCGCAGGGGCGCATGTGACTGAGCCAGTATGGCGCATGCGCGCATGGCAGTGTGTCTTGCGCGCGCGCAGAAGCTTCCAGCAGCAGTTAATGATGTGCAGTTACGTTTCAGCATTCGAAACTGACGAAGTTAATGCGTTTGACTGAGAATTAAGTGACGAATTAAAGTGCGTTAAAGACGTTTAATGCAGTTTAATTCGCCCATTTAATTCATTTTTCAGTTTCTTCAAGACCTGCAACTATAAATAGGAGTATCCTATTGCAGAACTATACACCGAATTTACACAGCAACATATAATCTTTTCTGAATCTTCATCTTCTTCTTCAAGAATTCAAGGTTCACCTTCGGGTTGGAGTCAAGACCGGTAGTGCAACTGCTTGCGGCTGTTGTATCCTAGAAACAAAAGTGTTCCCCTGGGAGACACGAAATTTGTTTTAAGGAACCCGTGTCTAACACGATCCTCAGCCATTAATAGTTTTTCTGTTCGAGTTTTCTGTTCTTGTTTTTCCATTTTTCAGTTGTAATTGAACTGTATTGTATTTTGTTTCTGATTTGTTCCTGTAATTCAAGTTAATAAAGAATTTTATTTAATTTTACACGAACGGATTCTTACAGTATATAACAAAAGTGGTTGAAAGAATCTCTTTAGGAAGTCTCCCGACATGTTGTGAGGTCTTGAAATTGCAATAACATACTTTAATACAAGGAGTAGATTAAAATTGGATTGATTTACATCAACCAAAAAGACGATAAATCTTTAGAGTAAATTGTTATTTTAGTTCATGTGGTTTAAAACAAATTGCTATATTTTACAAACTAGGTTATAACCCCGTGTATTACACGGGGTTGAATAAATAAATTTTATATACTAAATAATAAAAATAATATATATTTAAAAACCTCATTTATTGTACGGGTTGAATAGATATAATTTTATATATTAAATAATAAAAAGTTATATCTATAAGAACCATATTGTACGGGTTGAATAAATGTAATTTTATATACCAAATAAAAAAGTTATATCTTTAAAACCATGTGTATTACTCGGGTTGAATAAATGTAATGTTGTTTACCAAATAATAAAATAATACATCTTTAAAAAACCTCATTTATAACATGAGTTGAATAAATGTAATTTTATATACCAAATAATAAAAAATTAAATCTTTAAAAATATGCGCATTACACGGTTTGAATAAATATAGTTTTCTGTACTAAATAATAAAAATATATATCCTTAAAAAACCTCGTGTATTGTACGAGTTGAATAAATCTAATATTATATATCAAATAATAAAAAGTTATATCTTAAAAAACCTCATGTATTACATGGGTTGAGTTAATGTAATTTTGTATAGTGAAAATAAAATTATTTAATATATTAATACAAAGTTTGGTTTTCGTGATAAAAATAGATTATTCTGTTGTTGTAAAATTTGTTAACGAAGTCTCAATAAATTTAACCCTTTATTTAAAACTACGTAAATGTATAAATGATAAATAATATTAGTTAATTTTGTTTTAAGTTTCGTAAATTTATTTGATACCAAACTAAACAAAACGTTCAAATATAATTAATTTAAATAAATAATATTATAATGAGAAGGAGATTAAACTAAATAATAGTTATCCATAAGATATTAAACTAATAATATTTAGTTGAAGGATTATCTATAATATAAAATATTAAAATAAATAATATTTAGTAGAAGGGTTATTTATAATTAATTAGAAGAGATTAAACTAAAATTATAAATATCTATAAAAGATTGGCTAATATGATGACAAATGTCCTAAAGTGGTTTCTTTTATTATATAGAGTATAGAGAGATTTGCCCTGATGATTAGAATGAAATATATGTTAACTCTCATCACAAAATCATTTAATATAATAATCATGTTCTTCTAATACTTTTCTATCGTTTGATACTTTAAAAAAGTCCCTTTTTCCATATTAAACTAATAATTTTTAGTTGGAGGATTATCTATAATATAAAATATTAAAATAAATAATATTTAGTAGAAGGATTATTTATAATTAATTAGAAGAGATTAAACTAAAATTATAATTATCTATATGAGATTGACTGTCACACCCCGATTTTCCACGTGTCACCGGTGGGCCCGGTGGGGGGAGTATCGTGACGTGGTTGGCAACATCATGGTCAAACAACACAATATAATAATGCACAGCGGAAGCAAAAGATAAATATTATTACATTCCGAATATAAGTAATGTCAAAGTATTACAACGGAAGGTAAAGGATCCACAGGCGGATCAAACAAAAGATACTAAAACTGTTCAACAGACTTCAGGCATCTAGAACTTTCAAGATTCCCTAATGACACCCTGAGCTCCCAGCCAATTATGCGTAGTACCTGTCACTTAACCTTTTGGAAAATACGTCAGTTTACACTGGTAAATACAATTAACTGACTCATTTTGGAAAAAGAGTTTGAAAAGTGATTCGAGTGCAAACGGCACAAAATATCTTGACCCATTGATTAAAATGCACAGAGGCAAAATTAATCTTTTATACTTGGGACAATTTTATTAATAAAAATCTTGTATCCGATTTACATGGTTGTCCAACATTTAGGGCCGGTGATTATACAATACAAGCCGGACAAGATTAATCGACACACCACAAATATAATCTCACAAGAAGATACCCTTACGAGTGAGTATACGTTATACATATGCAACAGGAGGTGTTTTTCCTACACCTTGTGCTTACGTCGTGGCCATTCACTTTTTAAAATGAGCCAAGGATATCCAGGACACGGTCATTAACCCCCAATGTTATTTGTTATCAATCAATACAGATTAAAACGGGATTATGCAATTTAATCATCTCCGATTAAAAGGTTTCTACACCCGACCAAGCGGTATTTTTATAATACCGTATCCCAAGCCCGTATAAGGGAAAATAAGTTAAAAGTATTTACCTGAGCTAGCAATGCAAATTATACTCAGCCGTATATTCTAATCAGCAAGCACGAGTACTTCTACTGGGGCTCTCAATCTGGAACGAAGGTTTTATTAACCTATTAGATTCCTAACGGGTCTTATTTAAGTCGTAACTTAGACCGGTTAGTTTTAAGGAAGGTTTACGGTTCAAACGCACGATTAAGCGAAGACCGGAATAGAATGTGATTTAGACCCTACAAGTTCGAAGATTTGTATAATATGGGTAAACTAAACACATTCTGGATTTTGAGATAAAGAGGATAAGGTTTGACCCGTTTCGGCTAATTTATGCAAACTAGTTACATAAACCGAACCGAACGCGCCAGAGGCGTAACGGGTAACCATATGGGTCGCGAACAGGTTTCCTAAGTTAATATGCTTTAAATATGTTGTGATATCATTATGATATCTTCCATAATGCCCAAAACGAGTTTAATCATTAATTATGCCCCGTAGGGTATTTTGGTCATTTTAGAGATTATAAAAGGGATTTAACGTAACCCCGATGTTCGGGACTGAAGTGATCAGTAAACAACTTATTTTTAACAGATTATATTAGTTGGTAATAATCCTTATATGTCAAAATGGTTTTAAGCCTAAACTACGCGTATAATACGCGTATAAACCCGCTTTAAGCGACGTACGATAAAAATACGATTCTGGGTTTTATGATTAGTTAATCAGGCTCAAAACATTACATTTATTATTTAAAATCAGTAGCAATTGGATTTGCGTCAAAATTCCTTGTAGAAATCATTTTATGACCGAAAAGGGTAAATTCGGTATTAACCGAATTAAGGCGATAAGCCTAGCTTAAGACCAGTTTAAAAATAATTAAAAATCTTCAAAAATCCCAAAATATTATTTAACATTAGTGGGTAAAAGTTTTGGTACCGAAAATCGGGTTTAGATAGGCTATGCGCTAATCGCGCCGTTTAATTAATAAAAAGTTTATTATTTACGCTAATGCGCATATCTCCTAATCTAGACCTCCGATTGACATGAAAATTTACGTACATGTTTAATAATCAGTAACTAAGATTATTGTACTTCCACATTTTCAAAATTCTCGTTGTATGGTCATAAGGGCATTAGGGTCCATTTTAAGCATTTAACGGAAAAGCGCGAACGAATCGGATAATCAACGAAACAAGTACAGAGGCTTATACTATCATGTAACCCAACCCTAATGAAGCACTAAGGCATTTCCAAATCAAACTAAAACGGGTCAGAACCGAAGTCAATGCAAAAGTCAAAGTTTCGCGTCTTTCGGCTCCGAACCGGGTTCAAACAGAAACTTGTCGAGTCGGACAAGTATAGACAAGTTTCTATACTTATTACTAAGTTATATTAAGGTTAAAACAGGTTACACGCCTCTCGTATCATTAATTACCCGATTAAAGCTTCTGTTGACTTTTTCGGTCAACGTTTGACTCGACAAACGACCTAGTTAGGTCTGGATTCGGTACGTGCCCTTATAAGGGTTTAATACCCATATAATTACCTATCTAACGATACTCTTAATTCGTGATAACACTGAGCTATCGTTAACTAATCCTGAAGTCAACCGTAAGATACGATATATTGACTTTTAAGCTAATTACTAAGCTAGAATTAATTTAGAAGGGTTAGGCAACTTACTAGATGATTAATGATGATTAAGAATGCCTTGTAATCAGCTTGAAAGCTCCACAATGATCAGATTGCTTGAACTTTGGTGTGAGGAATTGTTGTGACTTTGGAGTGCCTTATATAGTGGTTTCACCCACCATAAGTGATTGACAACTAAGTCTACCATCAACCACAATCATCCAACACTTGTTACTAGTGTGTAGGGGTGATTTTAGGGGCCAATTGAATGTGAAAAATCGATCAAAGTTGCATCCAAGTTCAATGTGCAGACAAAGAATCAAAGAAATCAAGTTTCTGTCCCAGATGTGGCGGTGGCGTAGCGCCACTGCATGTGTATCAGGTGCTCGCGCTACGCGAGCCCTTAGGGTCTTCCAACATATTTTTGTTAAATTGCAGTATCAGTCCCTGTCTCTTCAAACTTTGTACAGACACTTGTTTATTGCGATATGGACCCTCAATATTGATCTATAAGGGCCTCAAGATATATACCCACTTCGTTAAGTCCCCGGGTAACTTTATTGTTACCCGAAAAGGCCTAATTTTCAACGTTGACGCTTTAACCCCTCGCACACGAATTTGATCATAACTTTCTCATACGTTAACGAAACTTTACGAAATTTGAACCGTGCATTCTAGTGAGCATAATTAACATTTACAAAGCTTCGGGTTTGTAAAAGGTCACTCAGAGGTATATCTTTAAACATGTTGACACATTTAACCCCTGTAGTTTGTAATCTCTCACCTTTAGCTTCGTATGATCCATGATTTATTCGTTTGAAGGTATGAGCATCGTGTAGGGTTAATGTACATTATATTTATTCACGGTTGACACTTAGAATACGTAATCTCTCATACTTTCCATGTTTGTCAACTTTAGTCCTTCTATAACATTTCCTTCACACGTTCAGACTTTATGACACGTGTCAACACATTATAGGACGTGAATTTTCGAGGTGTTACATCCTCACCCCCTTAAAATAAATCTCGACCCGAGATTTACTGAAATAAGTAAGGGTACTTTTCTTTCATCGTGGATTCAACCTCCCACGTGAATTCGGGACCTCTATGGGCATCCCATTTGACCTTTACAATAGGTACATGCTTCTTACGAAGCTTCTTTACCTATTGATCTTCAATCGTCAAAGGTTCTTCCTCAAATTTTAAGCTCTCATCTTTATGCACATCCGTATGTGGTATAACCAGTGATTTATCAGCGAAACACTTCTTCAGATTGCAGATGTGGAACACATTGTGAATTCCACTGAGCTCTTCAGGTAAGTTTAGCTTATAGGCAACTGAACCGACACGTTCGATAACCTCGAAAGGTCCTATGTATCTCGGGCTTAACTTGCCTTTCTTACCAATTCGCATCACTCTTTTCTAGGGTGATATCTATTGTTGAATCTTATTCTTTAATAAGAATTTAGGAGGTTTGCTATTTTCATAATCCTTAATTTTCTGCCGAATACTGGCATCTTACTGATGATTATGAATTTGCGTGATCTTATTGATTGTCTATAATGAAATTTTCAGATCTTAATGTTTGGACTTACCAAACTATTGTCCTATCAATGAACGTTTATCATTCCATCTATACAAGGTTTTCAAGGGAGTGGCCTTGATACTTATATATCAAATATTATCGAGAAGCTTATCTTAAGGTGAGATGGTTATTCCAACCTGTACTTAACTAATATTAAGGAATAGCTAATCCTTGTCGTTAGTTGAACAATTCGACGATCCTGGTTAGCTGATGGCAAATTCTTAATCGTTGCCTAATTAGGATTGCGGTAATGTATGCATAAGCAAAATGAACCGTCTTTCTTATCTAACAATATCAAACTCTCGGAATATCGAGTTAGGATATATGAACCTATGTCTTAACACCTACTTACTCAAGGTTTCGTTTATTCCATAAACAATATGGAGTTTTCACAATACTCCAGCCCACGGCGGGCTACAATTCGTAATTCTACCTGCCTTCCAGGAGGTAAGCAGGGACAACCTTTGAAAAGATAATTAAGATACAAGGAGGCTACAGAGATTTTTCCATATCTCAGGCTCCAGTTCATTCATCATTGTCCGTGCCAAATGAGTGACACCTTTTTGTTATAAGTCCTCGAATTCATTAATCGGGAACATTTACTTGGAAAAAAAATTTCCATTTTTGGATATCTCCCTTGAATACTACTAGTCGACTTTAGTACAATATGATCTTTGGGATATCTTAGGGGTTCCATGTATTAAACCTCCATGCTGATCAGACATGGAAATAATCTATGGGACATACTAGGATACGCCAATCCTCATATGACACTTTTATCAAACATAGTTTGGCATTCGCAGGCGATAGAAAACAAAGAGAAAAGAAAAATAATTAAAATAACATATGTTGTCGTACTCTATTCAAAGAAAGAGTGCTCTTTAGATTTTCGGAAGGATTTACTGGTATCCGAACCAAAATAAAACTCTTAGCATTTAAATTACTGATAAAAATGCCGAGGAATGTACCTGATGTCATTATTTATGGGCTAGCTTAGGCATTTTAGGCGCTTTCAATTTTAGGCTTTACTTCCTCAACCGCTTTTCCTTTGACATACTTAGGGCACGTAGTCTTGATGTGGCCTTTCTCCTTACAGCCAAAACAAACTGCATTCTTCATGTCCTTACAGTCCAACGTTTTATGTCCCATAGACTTGCAGATCCCACAAGCCCTGGGCTGCGATTTGGATTTTGGTTCGAACCTGCATTTCCCATAATGGCGCTTCTTGCAGGTCTCACATACTGGTTTCTGGTCGGACTTTTGTTTGTTCTTTTTCTTAGAACTCTGGGAGTTATCTACCTCCCTTTTCCTTTTTAGTTCATCCTTTGCATCAGAGGCATGAACGAGATCCTTCTTACGAGTGAGGAAATGTGGTCCTAGATAAAATTTGGACCGAGCAGCATGGGGCTCTTTTAACTTTTTCACAGCTCTCTTCACAGCTTTTCCAACGGCTGCGTCTATCATAGTTTGAAGAACATCTTTGGAAATTCTAAGGTTTACAATTTCAGCATCATTAGTCTGCGTCGCGTCATCAATGGCGCGATTGACTGTTGTCTTATTCGAGTTTGCCATACTCGATATTGGTTCCTAATACCAATAAAACAATTTCTTAGTTGAAATCCAACAACTACTATTTTTATTCTGATGGCCTTAATATATACTAACCATGGTGTCAATAACCTATACAGGCTATTATAACACTAACATTCTTAATGAACGTTATTTAAAATATATTAATATTACTTAGCCTAGGTCGCAAAAGACCATCAATGGCATTAAAGATTTGGACCTAGTCCGTCACTTTTCTGACAGAGGATCAAAACGTCACATCTGTCTTTATTATATTAAAGAATTTAGGTAGCTTGAAAGCTTGCCATAGGAATATCAGAAAAGAGTGATTCCTATAAAATATCTAAGATTTGTTGGAGCATTTCCTAAAGTATCATCGGCCAATTTCTACTTCATACCAAATGAACGAAGTCCTAATTAGACGGAGACAACAGTCCTCAACAGTGATCGTTCATTATTGAATCACATGTGTCAGCATCAAATAAATTTCTGCATACACTGTTTGATAAGGAAAAGTACCTGCTATATAGTTATCCTTCTGCACCATCTCCTAGCGTTCACCCGGAAGACTCATGCGTTTATTTCCCTGGCCTTTCCCGGCTTCTTTATAAGGTTTGGGCAGTTGGTTTTGATGTGCCCTTCCTCGTTACAGTTGTAACATGTGGCGTTCTTTAACCCCTTGCAATCTAAGGTTTTGTGACCCTTGGTCTTGCAAATTCCACATAATTTAGCACGTGGGTCTATTGTACATTTTCCATAATGTTGCTTTTTGCAGTTACTGCATTTGGGTCTGTTATCTGGCTGACTCGAGTTCTTCCTAAACTCGGAATTCTTCCCGCGCTCAGAGTTTCCCTTCTTCTTCTTGTTATATCGTTGAGAGTTTTCCTCCTCTCTTTCTCTTCTTCCCTCGTCAGAAGCCTTAACAGACTTAATTCTGATTGCGTCTAAGGTGAGAGATAAGGATAAGTCCACCGCGGACCTATATGTGGTTGGCCTAGATGCTTTAACATTCCCTTTTATCCCTGGTGCTAGGCCTCCAATGAAACGCGCTATGCGTTTAGGTTCAGGGGTGACTAGATAAGGAACCAGGCGGGACATAGTGTTGAAACTTGTCACATATGCCTGACAATCCAAATTCTCCATGACCAGAGTCAAGAAGTCTGATTCTATCTTTTCTACTTCATGCTGGGGGCAATAGTTTTCCTTGACTAATGCAACAAATTGCTCCCAAGATAAGTTGTAGAGTAGAACCTTTCCCGTGGCTTGGAGCAATGATCTCCACCATGCCAACGCTTCCCCTTTGAATGATTGTGAAACAAATTTCACAACATCTTGCTCCGCACAACCGCTGATGTCGACAACAGCGTCCATCTCATCGAGCCATGTCATGCAATCGATGGCCCCTTCTTCTCCTGTAAAGTCTCTGGGCTTGCAGGAGACAAAATATTTATATGAACAGGTCTTAACTGGTGCCTCTTGATGAAACACAACCTGTCTAGGCGGAATACTCCTTTGATTTGACAAGTCATGAACATCGTCTTCCCTTAACTCATGTGGGTTAGAAGGGGGCGTACTACGAGCCGCAGATAGAGTCTTAGAGTGGGTATCACTTGACTCATCATACTGCCGATCAAGTGCTCGAGTAACAGCATAATCTATTATTGCCTGTAGTTCTGCTCCAGTTACATTAATTCTGGTAGTATCATTGCTTTCCTTCATGTGGCTATTAACTTCATCTAATCCAGTCATGTAGCTTGATTGCTACATAAATATTAACAATGATTTATTCAGAGATTAATATGGAATCATCATCTTTGACGATTTATCAACCATGGTAATATAAACCATATTGGTTAACTTATTAGTTATATTAAATTAGTATTTTCCATTATAATTTATCCTAGTTATAAAACATTAAGGATATTAAAGTGGCGCATAAGGCCTAGTCACAAGGACAGTTCTAAATTTTATAAGCCATGATTTCAGAGAATCTAGGCATTAAGGTTTGAATCACGTTCATTACCTTGACAGGGAGTTGTAGACTTCAACTGTCTTTTGTCTTTTAGGACAATAGATATAGCCCGTGGGCATTTCCCTTCTGAGGGATGGTTATAATATGTTCATCTTCTCAGATGCTATTAGTCGAGATCATATGGATCCTACCGACTATTATGCTTGGACCTGGTCCAACATTTTTTTAGACAGGAGGTCAAAGACCACCACTGTCGTTGTCTTATCGGACAACAAGTTTAGCCCGTAGGCACTTCATCACTACTGGATGTTTATAATGTGATCATCTTATAGGATGACACAAGCCATGATTTCTAATCACTAGGCTAGATAAGAAAATTGGAAGAATCTAATATAAGGATGACTGTTGTGATTTTATCGAATCACATTTGTCAGGAGTGCTAACACGTTCTTAGGTGTTAACAAGGATTTGAATCTCTTGAGTAGGGTTCACCATCTTGGCCGCATAGGCTAGATTTCACCTTTAAGATTCTTTTTAAAATGCCTACTGGCAGGGAAGGAAGGATATTTATTTTATTCAGGATTTTTATCATAAATCCTAATTTATAATTTATAATTTAATAATAGCACAAATGGCCTAGTCGCGTAGACAAGTTTAATTTATAAGCCAAGATTTCAGAGAATCAGGGCAATTTATGAATTTGTAATGGCACAAAAGGCCTAGTCACGTGGACAAGTTTAATTTATAAGCCATGATCGTCTGGGATCGAGGCATTTAGTAATAGCACAAAAGGCTTAGTCACGTGGACAAGTTTAATTTATAAGCCATGATCGTCTGGGATCGAGGCATTTAGGTGTGAATCAAAGTTCATTACCTTTTCTTGACAGGGAGCGGTAGGCTACCACCGTCTTTAGTCTCAGAGGACGTTAATTATAGCCCGTAGGCACTTCCCTTCTAAGGGAAGTTATTTTCCATTCATTTCATATTTTATGTTTAGAATGAAAACTTAATTTAATCAATTCATTATATGAAAATAGAAGTACAGAGTTGCCCTAAGCGGGTCTTTGAAAGAATAATGTGTCCTTAAAGGGACTGAAAGATAAATATGTCCTTATAAGGACTAATAAGGAAACGATCTTCAGTAAAAGGAGTTTCTTCTTCATTTTATTTCTGAATGCATTCTCCTTGGATGCTCGTTTCATTCTAGCCGCGGTACGAAGCTCAGCATCTCATGGCTCCGGGTGTGGAGAACTCCTATTACGGCTCCTTCGCTTGGCGACGTATCCAATAAAAATTTGGAAGTAAAATTTTTCCAGATTAGGATTGAGAATATTCCTATGTTAAGTCTAGACTCAGAAGATTTAGGAATGTGCAATTGTGTCATTGAGATTAAACACAAAAAGCTAGTGTTTAATTCACTCAATGTTGGCTCTGATACCAACCTGTCACACCCCGATTTTCCACGTGTCACCGGTGGGCCCGGTGGGGGGAGTATCGTGACGTGGTTGGCAACATCATGGTCAAACAACACAATATAATAATGCACAGCGGAAGCAAAAGATAAATATTATTACATTCCGAATATAAGTAATGTCAAAGTATTACAACGGAAGGTAAAGGATCCACAGGCGGATCAAACAAAAGATACTAAAACTGTTCAACAGACTTCAGGCATCTAGAACTTTCAAGATTCCCTAATGACACCCTGAGCTCCCAGCCAATTATGCGTAGTACCTGTCACTTAACCTTTTGGAAAATACGTCAGTTTACACTGGTAAATACAATTAACTGACTCATTTTGGAAAAAGAGTTTGAAAAGTGATTCGAGTGCAAACGGCACAAAATATCTTGACCCATTGATTAAAATGCACAGAGGCAAAATTAATCTTTTATACTTGGGACAATTTTATTAATAAAAATCTTGTATCCGATTTACATGGTTGTCCAACATTTAGGGCCGGTGATTATACAATACAAGCCGGACAAGATTAATCGACACACCACAAATATAATCTCACAAGAAGATACCCTTACGAGTGAGTATACGTTATACATATGCAACAGGAGGTGTTTTGCCTACACCTTGTGCTTACGTCGTGGCCATTCACTTTTTAAAATGAGCCAAGGATATCCAGGACACGGTCATTAACCCCCAATGTTATTTGTTATCAATCAATACAGATTAAAACGGGATTATGCAATTTAATCATCTCCGATTAAAAGGTTTCTACACCCGACCAAGCGGTATTTTTATAATACCGTATCCCAAGCCCGTATAAGGGAAAATAAGTTAAAAGTATTTACCTGAGCTAGCAATGCAAATTATACTCAGCCGTATATTCTAATCAGCAAGCACGAGTACTTCTACTGGGGCTCTCAATCTGGAACGAAGGTTTTATTAACCTATTAGATTCCTAACGGGTCTTATTTAAGTCGTAACTTAGACCGGTTAGTTTTAAGGAAGGTTTACGGTTCAAACGCACGATTAAGCGAAGACCGGAATAGAATGTGATTTAGACCCTACAAGTTCGAAGATCTCTATACTTATAAATGAAAATGAAGTACACTTGGCAGGATTTCAGCCTATACCTCTATTTTTTTTCTTAGTTCGTATAATAACCTGCTCCCACGTGGCACTTTGTATACGTGTCATGCTTTCTACGCGAATGCTTTCTTTGTACGCAATTGATATTGTCATACGCTGAACTTGGTATCGCAAACCCTAATCCCCCTTTGATGTCGCCATTCTTTTTCTCCCCCTCTCTCGATTTCCTACTAGGTATCATTATACTTGATCAACAATTTTTCGCATTCAAAACTTGCCATCGTGATTCTCATCAGGTAGGTTCTTAATGTTTGTTGTTAGTTTTGTTCGATTTCAATTTGATGCACGATTTAGGTTTTTTTTTTTGGTCCATTCGATTTGATGGCGATTAAGGGCTTTTTTGGTTGATTAGTAGTTGTTACGTTGATTTTCCTCCTATTGCTAATTTCAGCTTTTGATTTACTAAATTAACCGAACCTTTATATATCATTTATTAATTCTGCAAAAATAGTATGTCAATTGATGTGTAAGGGCTGAAAGGAATTGAGTAAAATAGTGCATCTTTTGCAATATAAAATCATGCACACCAACTGTTTGCTTAAATGCATGTATGGGTTCTTGGTTATATTCACTTATATAAATGCATGTTTTCGTCTCATAAACCATGTATATAACTCATTGAAGTTATGCTTCTTAGATAATGTTAATTATAATCAATTTTCTCAAACCATGTATTGAACTTATCGAGTCATTGGTTATGAAATTGAGCTAGCTGGTGTTTGGCATTGCCTTTGGAAAGTAATGTAATCGATTTTCTCAAACCATGTATTGAACATATCGAGTCATTGGTTATGAAATTGAGCTAGCTATCTGGTGTTTGGCATTGCCTTTTGAAAGTAATATATGTCACATAGAACAGTGCATGTGTGATTATAAAGTGAAATCAATGATCTTTAATCCATTGGTCTAACATAACAAGGTCTTAATTCATCTTTAACTTTGCTTAAAATTAAAAGATGAGATAAATAATCAGATCACACTAATGTAGATATTATTCTCTCCTTTTATTAGTTATATAAAAGCACCCTATTGAGCATGCTGACCTTGAATCATAACATGCCCCTTCAAAGGTATTGCTTTGTTACTCATGTAAAAACATTGAAATATTATGGAAGTCTCATGTTGTATACATATTTTGATTGACAAGTACATTGTTATCAGGTGATTAACACTCATTTTGACAAGAAGTATTTAGCATGCTCATCATATGCAACATCTTTACGCAAGTGTATTGTTTCACGTTAAACTTAGCGACTAACATGTTGTAGCACACATGATCCAAATCTGATTTATACATCTCAATTATTTTCATATATACGATGACAATTACATTTACCTAACATGCTTATTCACCAGGTATTTTTCCATGTCTGAAATTCCATCTAACAATTCAATTGCCAAAAAGGTTAACTTTAATTACAAATCAAACAAAACTGTATGTATGTTTTCACCACTAAAGTGTTGTATTTTTCACTATTCCATCTCATGCATCTGTGATAATGTAACGCCTATTTCTGATGCCGGGGAGACTCGACACGTCTAGCACCTGGTGTGAGTCTTAGAGTGAGTTTCATGCGGCTATAATATTCTTAAAAGAAATGTTGTGTAGTGTATCCTGATATCTAGGTGTTGGGTGCTAGAAGTTTAGTCATATATAGTCGTTTCGAGTTGGTTTTCACGTTATTCGTTCTGGGTTGGAATTTTACTTCAGGTTTTTTGAAAGTATAAACTATAAAGTGATCACACTATCTGTCTTGAGGTCTAATGGGAGAAGCTTTTATTGAAAGCATAAAGTGATCACATTATCTGGCTTGAGGTCTAATGGGAGAGGCTTTTATTGAAAGCATAATGATCACACTATCTATATTGAGGTCTAATGGGAGAGACTGCGCGAAATGACTGTATGTGTAAGAAGGATTATGGCCATAGGATTCATCTGGTTGTGTTTGTGGCCCATGATCTGCTGCACTTCATGAATGTGGAGGTAAGGCACGAACAAGTTCACTAACATATATCTAAAAGGGAAGTGGGAGTGGATGTCAAAGATTCGATTCACTTGCAAATAAAATGTGATTTATATTTATTAGAAATGGAGGGTTAGGTTGAGCTCTGATACGTTAGTAAAAAGATAAAGAAGTTTCAAAAATAGTTCAAGCAATGCAAAGATGGTGTTGGCTGGTAGCAACCGAGACGATAGTAAAATCCTTGAGGCTTGAAGAGATGAATATTGTTCGGGATGATTTCAATGGAGTTGTTCCTTAATTGGAGAGTCCGTGAGGAGTTAACACTGGTATGGTAGATTAGAAGTATTTTAGAAATGTGTTAGATGTTGATTGTATTATCCGGCGAGTCTTTGATGTCGGTCCTTTTGTAGGTTGTCTTTTTGATCGTTACATTTGTTCTTTTCCCAGCGAGACACTAGGTTGTTTTAATGAAAACTTAAGCATTGCCTCTTCAAAATATATAAATTATATATTTCCCTTTTGTTTTAGTGCTCTCTAAACAAATTTAAATGTTTTGAAAACACGTATTCATATACGTGTGTATAAGCTAATTATCTTGTCACTCAAAGTATTTAAGTTAATTACTAAAATAAGCAAACTTATATAAAACAAGACTCATATGAAACAATACAACGTGTTTAAAATATTTAAACAATTTATATATGACAATAAACTATTTAATAGACAACATCGTATACTATACGTCCATTAATGTTTTATGTAGTTTTACTTAAAAATTATATTTACCAATGACGTTAGTTCAGCCTATGTATCAATACTTTACGGCCATTAATGTTTTATGTAGTTTCACTCAAAAAATATATTTATAAATGATATTAGTTCAGCACGTGTATCAATACTTTACGACCATTAATGTTTTATGTAATTTTACTTAATTATATTTACAAAAGATATTAGTTCAGCCCGTGTATCACACGGGTAACTAACCTAGTTTGTATAATATGGGTAAACTAAACACATTCTGGATTTTGAGATAAAGAGGATAAGGTTTGACCCGTTTCGGCTAATTTATGCAAACTAGTTACATAAACCGAACCGAACGCGCCAGAGGCGTAACGGGTAACCATATGGGTCGCGAACAGGTTTCCTAAGTTAATATGCTTTAAATATGTTGTGATATCATTATGATATCTTCCATAATGCCCAAAACGAGTTTAATCATTAATTATGCCCCGTAGGGTATTTTGGTCATTTTAGAGATTATAAAAGGGATTTAACGTAACCCCGATGTTCGGGACTGAAGTGATCAGTAAACAACTTATTTTTAACAGATTATATTAGTTGGTAATAATCCTTATATGTCAAAATGGTTTTAAGCCTAAACTACGCGTATAATACGCGTATAAACCCGCTTTAAGCGACGTACGATAAAAATACGATTCTGGGTTTTATGATTAGTTAATCAGGCTCAAAACATTACATTTATTATTTAAAATCAGTAGCAATTGGATTTGCGTCAAAATTCCTTGTAGAAATCATTTTATGACCGAAAAGGGTAAATTCGGTATTAACCGAATTAAGGCGATAAGCCTAGCTTAAGACCAGTTTAAAAATAATTAAAAATCTTCAAAAATCCCAAAATATTATTTAACATTAGTGGGTAAAAGTTTTGGTACCGAAAATCGGGTTTAGATAGGCTATGCGCTAATCGCGCCGTTTAATTAATAAAAAGTTTATTATTTACGCTAATGCGCATATCTCCTAATCTAGACCTCCGATTGACGTGAAAATTTACGTACATGTTTAATAATCAGTAACTAAGATTATTGTACTTCCACATTTTCAAAATTCTCGTTGTATGGTCATAAGGGCATTAGGGTCCATTTTAAGCATTTAACGGAAAAGCGCGAACGAATCGGATAATCAACGAAACAAGTACAGAGGCTTATACTATCATGTAACCCAACCCTAATGAAGCACTAAGGCATTTCCAAATCAAACTAAAACGGGTCAGAACCGAAGTCAATGCAAAAGTCAAAGTTTCGCGTCTTTCGGCTCCGAACCGGGTTCAAACAGAAACTTGTCGAGTCGGACAAGTATAGACAAGTTTCTATACTTATTACTAAGTTATATTAAGGTTAAAACAGGTTACACGCCTCTCGTATCGTTAATTACCCGATTAAAGCTTCTGTTGACTTTTTCGGTCAACGTTTGACTCGACAAACGACCTAGTT
This sequence comes from Helianthus tuberosus, assembly GCA_030545235.1. Taxonomy (NCBI): domain Eukaryota; kingdom Viridiplantae; phylum Streptophyta; class Magnoliopsida; order Asterales; family Asteraceae; genus Helianthus; species Helianthus tuberosus. Next base: position 43,729,798 of record CM060442.1, read on the forward strand.
AGGTCTGGATTCGGTACGTGCCCTTATAAGGGTTTAATACCCATATAATTACCTATCTAACGATACTCTTAATTCGTGATAACACTGAGCTATCGTTAACTAATCCTGAAGTCAACCGTAAGATACGATATATTGACTTTTAAGCTAATTACTAAGCTAGAATTAATTTAGAAGGGTTAGGCAACTTACTAGATGATTAATGATGATTAAGAATGCCTTGTAATCAGCTTGAAAGCTCCACAATGATCAGATTGCTTGAACTTTGGTGTGAGGAATTGTTGTGACTTTGGAGTGCCTTATATAGTGGTTTCACCCACCATAAGTGATTGACAACTAAGTCTACCATCAACCACAATCATCCAACACTTGTTACTAGTGTGTAGGGGTGATTTTAGGGGCCAATTGAATGTGAAAAATCGATCAAAGTTGCATCCAAGTTCAATGTGCAGACAAAGAATCAAAGAAATCAAGTTTCTGTCCCAGATGTGGCGGTGGCGTAGCGCCACTGCATGTGTATCAGGTGCTCGCGCTACGCGAGCCCTTAGGGTCTTCCAACATATTTTTGTTAAATTGCAGTATCAGTCCCTGTCTCTTCAAACTTTGTACAGACACTTGTTTATTGCGATATGGACCCTCAATATTGATCTATAAGGGCCTCAAGATATATACCCACTTCGTTAAGTCCCCGGGTAACTTTATTGTTACCCGAAAAGGCCTAATTTTCAACGTTGACGCTTTAACCCCTCGCACACGAATTTGATCATAACTTTCTCATACGTTAACGAAACTTTACGAAATTTGAACCGTGCATTCTAGTGAGCATAATTAACATTTACAAAGCTTCGGGTTTGTAAAAGGTCACTCAGAGGTATATCTTTAAACATGTTGACACATTTAACCCCTGTAGTTTGTAATCTCTCACCTTTAGCTTCGTATGATCCATGATTTATTCGTTTGAAGGTATGAGCATCGTGTAGGGTTAATGTACATTATATTTATTCACGGTTGACACTTAGAATACGTAATCTCTCATACTTTCCATGTTTGTCAACTTTAGTCCTTCTATAACATTTCCTTCACACGTTCAGACTTTATGACACGTGTCAACACATTATAGGACGTGAATTTTCGAGGTGTTACATTGACTAATATGATGACAAATGTCCTAAAATGGTTTCTTTTATTATCTAGAGTATAGACAGATTTGCCCTGATGATTAGAATGAAATATATGTTAACTCTCATAACAAAATCATTTAATATAATAATCATGTTCTTCTAATACTTTTCTATCGTTTGATACTTTAAAAAAGTCCCTTTTTCGTTTCAAAAATTATTTATCGATTCATTTAATAGTTCAGTTTTTGTTTTTATTTATTCTAGTCTTCATATATTATTAATATATTATCTATAACTAGTCGTTTACCCGCGCGATGCGGCGGGAAACATATCATTTAGGTTGATGAGTTTAGGGCTATGTACGGGGTAGTTCGGTTTGAGCCGTAACCAAAACCAAATTCGTGATGCAACGGAAAACACAACACTTGTTAGTAATTCTAAGGGTGTGCATGAGAAGGTTCAGTTCGGTTGGATCATACTCGTTTTATGTTAGTTTATCAATCATCATTGTTATATATTATATTACGTTAGTTTTTCAATCCTTTATGTGGTGATCTAGTCATCAAAGATTAAAGATCCTTATGATACAATGCAAGTCACACATAAAAGCAATTAGAAACGGGTAATCAATCAAACACTAAATGAAATCAGATAGTTTAATAGTGTTTCTACGTATGGGCCGCTAGGGTTAGCGAGGTATATGCCTTTTAATTTTGCATATACTAAGCTAAAGTCTAACGTGACAACAAAGTTTAGTTTATTGGTTTTAGGATGACTAAGGTGGTGTTTGTTTTTTAAGAGGTAAAATGTTTAGAAGAGGGTGGACCAAACTTCTACAGTCTCCAAGAAGTTTGTTTGTTTTTTAACGTATGCATAGTTCTAAAATAAACTGGTGGTGTACGGACGGTGGAGGTGCTGGACGGTGATGGTGATGGTGGTGGACGGTGGTGGTGGGTGGTGGACGGTGGTGATGGACGATAGTGGGTGACGGACGGTGGTGGTGGTGGTGGTGATGGAGACGGACGGTGGTGGGTGGTGGACGGTGGTGGTGAACGGTGGTGGTAGATGGTGGTGTTTAACAAAATAGAAAATGGGTCTCATATCATTAAAAATATTTACCACAAACATGGATTTAGTTTAAGAATGAACATGAAGCCTATTAAAGCAGCTTTCTTTATAAGAACATAATAGAAGCGCAACACCTAGCCACATCATGATTAGCTTGCTCTGAAAAACACGGCAGAAGTTTAGTAAAACGGTGCTGCTCATTTTAGTGAACTCATTAAGTCATTATTTCAAAAAAGACCATCCGTATACATGAGAACAATAGCTACACTAATGCTATAGTTACATTCATTCTAAGTTTTAAACCAAATTAACATTAGTAAGTAACAGGTTTCGAACTTTACAGGCGCATCAACAGTGTACCTTCCCTTATCCTGTGGCCTCCTAGCATTCTCATGCCATAGAGTAGGCTCGGGTTGCAAATCATCCACCGTTACAGTCTACAGCAAAATGAAATAACATCTATGATACATGGAAATTCAAAGGGGAGAAAATAGGTCCCTTCGGTCATGGGAAATGTAGTATTACACATAACTAACAGTTAAAGATGGAACATATTGCAGAAATAAAGATAATTTCTTATATTTACTCAACAAGCTATCATATCATATATATTATGACATTTAAACCCTTCAGCCCTTCTCTTGAAACTTGAATTATATAGAAGTTTAGAGAGAAAGAAAAGTGTCTAATGGTCGTTTTATTGTATTTCATGAAATGGGTAAATATGAATACTTTCGGATATTAAATGGGTCAATATGATATTTATATTTTTGGTTAGGTAAACATGATATACAAGTTTTCACCACAGATATATAACTGCTAAGACCAAAAATCCAATTTCAAACTGAAGAATGACATGATATGGTAGGCCCTTGCAGGTGATCAAAATATATGTTTATAATACTCTGAAACTTTGTTGATCCTGCCCCTTTAGATCATACTAAAAAACCTTCATTGGACCTGAAGAATCTTATCGAACCATAATACCTTGTTCAAGAAGCTTCGGAGCCGAAGAGTGCATCCTACCAATCCGTAACGCCTCGTTCAAGAAGCTTCGGGCCACGGACCCAGGCCGCCCACTGAGCTTCCTGGACATACCAGCTATGGAAACAAGAGTCTATACATGGGTCAGATACATGTCTAAAGTCAACTCCAAGAAACAATAATTAATTGAACAAACAAGAAAAAACACATCAACTACACAAACATTTGATAAAAATAATTCATTTGAACAAACAAAAGTCAAAATTCTGAATCTTTGATTCCTAAATTGAACCAAAAGTATATCTAACTCCTAGAAACAATTATTAATTGCAACATACAAAGATCAAATCCTACATCCCTACAAATTATTAATTCCATTTGTCATCAATATATTTACTTTAACATAAATTACCATCAGGGGGGGGGGGGAACGAACTTCCAGAAAACACACAGCAACATAAAACCAAGCTGCATGCGTAAAAAGTCAACAATGAGACGGTCAACAAGTTACCTTGACTTTTGAGGTCAAACATACAACTTTTAAATGTTAAAACGGATACACTTACCACGATACGAATAGTAATAGAAACCGCATATATCTGAAGAAGAAGAAAATAAAAATGTTAGTAGTCTAAAAGATACGCACTACAAAACAGAAGACTTTCAGCGAGTAGACCATTTACCCGCGCGATGCAGCGGGAGTTGCGATAATTTCAACATGGTACTCATTTTCTGTTAGTTTGTTAGTTCTCTCACGATATATTGTATCGTATGTGGTCTGATAGTTTACAACTTTATTAGTGTTTTTAAATTTATAGTTTTGAGGTGTTAACATGAAAAACATAAACAAATTTGGAGCTCTGGGCGATTATCTCGAGATTGAAAGTGCACTTAAGTTCAGGGTGTGTCACATGGGCTTTGGTAAACCGCAAACCACTTGGACGAATAAAACGCTCATACTTTGGAGGTTTCCTGGTAAAACCCTGTCCTACAAATGTAACTTTGGTAATCATCCTCTTCCACTGCTTGGCTGCAAACAACATCAACACATGTTTTTATGTTTAGATCATAGCAACAAAAAAAGAGTGTGCCTGGGCATGCGGGATACTCACTTTTCCTTTTACCAGTTCTGATTACTTTAAACATCTCATCTTCAGCCACTGGTCTAACCTAAATCATGAGCATCAAAATTCAGCTAACAGGCAACAGTCATGTAAATATTAGCTAAAGAGGAATATGCTTACCTTGGGTAAAGGCACATCCCACTTCCCTGCTTTCTCCTTCCTTTTTTGTTTTACTGTGTTGCTAAGAACCTTCATACATACAGAATCATATAATTTGCTATAAATCATGATAACACAACCCATTAACAACTCAAAAACAAGTGATAAACAAGAATATGAGGCGATGCTAACAAAAATTACCTTTAGATTGCTCAGCATCTTTACAGAACCCTAAAACCCCAAATCTTCCATTGCCGGAATCGATAGTCATCGCTATGTCAAGTTCGACTCGCCGGAACCCCACCCCCTGCTGTTCGTAGAACACCTTCAACCACCATATATTCTGCTCCAGCTCAAACATTAAATCCTAACTTCAAAAGCTCCCTGCACAAACCATCCGTCATTTAACACTCTGAAAATCAAGTGCAAAATCAAGAAAGGGGAAACGAAAATCATAACATACTTGATGATTAAACCAGAAATCTGAGATTTTGAAATGGATGCTTGATTCCATTATGAAATTAGAACGTGGATGGCTACCAAATCCTAAACAACAAAATCCGAAAATTTTAACTTACTTGAACGGCGGATCTGAGATAGAAACATGACATGGTGATGGTTAAAGGTCAAACCTCAGATTACCAATCAAGAACCAAAAGTTCATAATCAAAGAAAAAACAAATTCAATATAGAAATAATCTATCAGTAAAAATGACATGTCTTTTAAAGATGAAAACCATTTACTCTTTTCTTTCACTTGATTATCCAATGCAAAAGCTGTCAATAACTATAAATTCTGATAAGTTTGCAAATTAAAACACACACACACACACACACACTTCACTTGATTTAGACTTCACGCAAGAACAACTGCGTGGGTCGGGTCGAGCGGAACAACGGTTGTTGAAGTTAATCAAAGTGGTGCTAGTGGAGCCGTGGAGGACACCACCGGAAGCAGCAAACTATTTGAATTCTACCTATAATTGTGTTAAAGAACCATCAAAAACCAACAGCATAAACTACAAAAAATTAGCAACACACTTCGCGTAAGCTAAGTTTATTGTAAACCATTTGACTCTTCGAAAGTTTAAACATATACAAACGAAGAGGTACCATGTTTTGTATACTCCTATTGTAATTTAGATTAATCACCTCAGAAACTAACCCATGAATCACTTTAATGATTGATTACAGGACAATTTGAACACTTTGAATCAACACTTACGGATGGTTATTGTTAGTGAATGAGAGTAAAGATGATAAAGTTGAAGATTAAGGCATGAAACATAACAGAAGTGTGTTATCAGTTATGTATCACATATACATGCATACAAACAGGTGCAAGTGTGCAACAAAGGGCATGATCACCATACCTTCCGTTATCAATCTTGATTAAGTTCACAGCTCCATCATCGGTTCCAGTATAGTAGCTCCCTTTGACCAGACTACATGGAAGGTTGATCTTATCAGCAAGTACCTAGCAATCAGCATTGAATGAATATTTGACAATGTGCTAAAAAAGTTATATGAATTATAGAGGCTATTAGCAAAACTCCATATCTTAAAGAGCAACGCTCTATGGCGGGAAATTCCAACATCAAGACAACCAATAGGAAGAATGATAGTGTTCATTAAGTTCCTCAACTCGTAACTTCTGAAAGTCCACTTTCTCAACATTTCATCAGTATCAGTTACAGGTCCACCCATTTGACCAACAACAATATTAGCAATTTTTTGGACTAAAATGCTCATAATTTGATTCGTCCCAGCGGCTTGGCATTCGACTAAGATAGTCATAGTAGAAACTCTATCTTTGAGGTACCGTAGATCCTTGTCAACCATTGTGTTGACTAAAATTACTTCATAGTCGACATTATCTGAAACACTTATTGCTTGAAGGTCCACTAACAATGGCATCTTCCCTTGTGTGATTGAATTTGAAGCAATACCGTATACGTCATAAAAACCATACATCACTTTTTCATCATAATTTATTACATTATTGCTCTGCACAACATACAAAACTCATTATAAATTTGCATTTTAAAAAGCATCTTGCATCAGAAGCACAAAAGTAGTCCATAGGGGATGGTAAACACTAAGAAGAGATTGAACAGATACATATAACTCAATTTCACAAAAACATCAGTCATATCCAAGCAATATATAACTGCATGTGCTTCCATGGTATATACCCATGTATAAACTCAGAAACTTTATAGCCAAGTAATTCACTGACACTATGCCGCTCAATACCACTTGTTGAGGCTGTCATAACAGCCACTCATTCGTATGATTAATATTTATTCATATCCTCGGGTTCAACATCATCATCTCTTAAGTTGAACATTATACAAAGAAAAAAGAAACCTTACCTGAAACTTTGCCGACGGTGCGTGACGGACGGAAGGGATCCAGATGGCCACCGATATGCGGAATTTCCATGAATAAAAACTGATGAAGAGGAAGATAACGGGAAGATAAACATCAAATTTAACATCAAAACATGAACAAATAATCGTAGATCAAAACCCTAACGAATCAAGGCATACAATAATCGATCATCAAATCGTCGATTAAAACCCTAACTTGAAGCAATCCCGTGTACGTCAAAAAACTTTCAGAAAAAATAGAACATATTAATAATCAGAAAAAGAAGAATGTTTACCTAAAACTTGAATCGTATGGATAGTAGATGACTGAAACCAGAAAAACACAAGGTGAGATCTAGGGTTTTCATAAAATGGTGAAAAAGAACTGCACATTGATAATCTGAACCAAAACTCTGATTAATAATGGTAGCCGGAACATACCTATGATTAATATTGATGAATCGATGAAGGAAGAAGTGGATTAAGGAAAAGAGAAAGTGTGAACAAAAATGAAAAATGGCTCTGGATTTGAAATTTGAAATGAAATTTTGGGGTTTTGTTGGCCGCCCAAAGATTGGATGAGGGGGTTTGGGTGGAAAGGGTATTGTTGGAAATGTATAAATGTATTGTGTTTTAGAGAGTTGTACTTCATGCTTGAAAGGTGTTTTCAACACATTTTTTCCTTGCCCTTCCTATATGCTTATATAAGTAGTATAGATATAGATATAAGATATTAAAATAAATAATATTTCGTAAATGGTTATCTTTAATTAATTAGAAGAGATTAAACTAATATTATAATTATCTATAAGAGATTGGCTAATATAATAACAAGTGTCCTTAAAGTGGTTTCTTTTATTATATAGTATAGATAAATACAAAAAGTCTTGAAAAAAAAAAAACCCACGTTTCAGTTTATTGTGATTTCAATCCAAATGACTAAGTTCCATCCACTTTCATGTTAGGTCATCTCTATTGAATAATAAAATCTTTAGATATAGAATCAGATGTCTTCTATGTTTTCAATAAAATTTTTAAATATAGACAAATACAAATAAACTGGAATTTAAATAGTGTAAAAGACCATTAATTACTAAAATTTGTGAATGAAGAATTCCCCTTAAAAATATTGATTTTGTACAAATATACGTTAAAAAAATAAACACAGAAAGCCCCAATTACATGCTAAAAGACGACTTTAATTCTTAAAGCACGTCTTCTGGCTTTTGATGCTATAAGATTGCTCCTTGAATTTTATATTCCGCGATCATAATCAAACACAGCATACGCATAAGTTTTTCAAACAAGTTTTCATTTGAATCTCGGATATTAAAAAGACATTGAATCTAAGGAACACAAAACAATTGTTGTGCAAATTACATCTCCCTCTCAACATTTAAAAGACCTTGAATTTAAGGAACACAAAACAATTGTTTGTGTAAACTATATCTCCCTCCCGGGTATTAAAAAGACCTTAAATTTAAGGACCACAAAGCAATTGTTTGTGTAAACTACATCACTGAGGAATTACGTATTCTACTTAAAAATAAATGAACAATTTTATTTATTCTGATTCTATATTTAAAGACTTTATTATTTGTAATATATAAAATAACAAATTATTTGTAATATTTTTTTTTTGTAACATATTTAACGATTTTATTATTCAATAGAGATGGGTAATTACCATATTGCTCGTCACATGTTTGGCGTGTGACATGGACTTAACACCAAAGTGGATAGAATTTAGTCATGCGGACTGAAATTGCAATAAATTGAAACACAAGTGTGTTTTTTGTAAGACTTTTCATATTTGTAAAATATAGCAATTTACTGGACCAAAACAACAATTTAGTGAAATCTTTATGTTCTTGGGTTGACATTTCTTTTACTTTAGCTTGTTTACTATTGTTTTACAACTGATAAAATTATGTTCTTGGGTTGATATTTCTTTACTTTAGCTTGTTTACTATTGTTTTACAAATGATAAAATCTTAACAATAAATTTTAAGATGTGAATCAACGTTATACCATCTTCATTAACAAAAATAAAAAGCCCTTCTCATCCCTAATGTCGCTTCTTACGTAGTATCATGTGTAAACTAAATTAGGTGATGGCATTGTGACCGGTGGTAACTATTGGGCTATTGGCATGCCGTATTTGCAAGCATAGTGTTTGACATAATGCCTGAGAGAACACCGCCTCCCTAAGTCGCGATAATCGGGTGTCACACTCAACAGGGCTATTGGCATGCCGTATTTGCAAGCATAGTGTTCAATAGTGGAAGTGAGTAATGCATTTCATATGTATCAACATATCGAAGAAAGTTTGGTGGAGGTTGTTGGTTAGTTGGTGGTCAAGAGAAAATGGGGTCACGAGTTACAACTTTTTTTCATTTATTTTAATCAAAACCGAAAAAAAAAATATATTTTTTTTTTCAAAAAATGTATCTATCTATGTAAACAACAATTTTTAGCATGATATCAACTCACGTGCGCACGTGCCCCCCAATTCGCTCCTACATTCTTTCCGATTCCGTCTGCAAATATCACTCACGCCACCGTAACGCCGCCGCACCTCCGTCATCGCCACCATCTCCAAAACCTAAAATACACCGTTAAATTTCACTTCACCGGCATTTCAAACTGAAAAAACACTCTCATCTTAAACCTCCACAATCCCTACGGATCATAATCGCTTCTCTGCGTGTGTTTGCACGAGTAGAACTGTAAAAGTTCGATTTAGCGAACGAACTATGACGGCGAAGAAGAGATTTGTAAATGTTGCTTCGAGACGCCATATATCGCCGTTAGTTTTGAAGTTTTTGATCTTATTGTTGATATTATTTTGTATCGTTGTTTTTTCCGGAGTATTCTCGCAATTTAGGCTTCAATCGTCGTCTAGTTTCACGGATTTAGGTTTCGATGAATTGCGTCTCGATAGTTATCGTATGAAGATCGCTTTTCTTTTCCTTGTTCGTGATAATCTTCCTCTCGATTTCCTCTGGCACAACTTCTTTAAGGTTCGTTTGTTTATGATTTTGTTGTGTTAATTTTTGTAGTTGATGTATGATTCAGTTTATCTTAGATGATGCTGGTTATAGTTACAAAATATTGCTTATAATAATCGTATATGTGTGTGTCATTAAGCTATATTATTCAATTTACGCTATTCTGTTTCATTTTGATTATTAGGTTTATTATTTAGTTTATATTGATTGTTAGGTTTACTATTTAGTTCATATTGATTGTTAGGTTTACTGTACAGTTCTTATTGATTGTTAGGTTTACTGTACAGTTCTTATTGATTGTTAGGTTTACTCTATAGTTCTTATCGATTGTTAGGTTTACTCTATAGTTCATTTGGATTATTAGGTATACTATTTAGTTCATATCGATTGTTAGGTATACTATTGAGGGGCTGTTTGTTTACATTTTAATGAGGCTCTTAATAGTTCAGACCTGTTATTGGTTCAGCACTTAATGGTTCAGACTGTTTGTTTCACGAGCAGATGTCTGAATGGTTCAGACATTTGCCTCTGAATGGTTAAGCATTATACAAAGAGTCTGAATGGTTAAGACCTCTAATCTGAATTGGTCAGACATTTGCCTCTGAACTCGGAAGTTTGACTATTGTCTTCTTGCAGACAATGCTTGGAGATTTTCAGATTTTACAGGCTGTATGAATAGTTATATAACTTTGGTGTGTTGTAGATTTGATAGATCAAGCTACAGTTCAGTATTTCTGACTTTTAAGGGCATACTGTGATATAAATTTTACAAAATTCAGCTATAGTTTTGGGGTCAGCAGCTTGTTATATACAGAATCTTATAAAATGTGAAGTGCAAACTATATATCCATATGAACTTCATATATGTACATGCACTAACTTGTGCAGCGTATTTTGGGCCAGAAATTAGTAAACTGTATTGAGACACGTTATCAAGCATTTGAAGTTGATGAGTTTACAGAATGCAGATCCTGAGAAATTCACAATTTACGTACACTCGAAGCCTGGTTATGTGTTCGATGCGTCCACTACCAAATCAGTGTTTTTCTACAACCGACAGTTGGAAAACAGTGTTGAGGTAAACTGATCAACCGACTGTTTCAAATTGCGAATACAAACGTCCCTTGATAGAGTTAACATTATGAACATCTTTAACATGCTTAAACTGTAGTTTAACCTTATTGTACAGGTAGGTTGGGGTAAGCCAACTATGATTCAAGCAGAAAAGCTGTTGTTCAAGGCAGCCCTTGATGATCCTGATAATCATATATTTGTTCTTCTCTCTGACAGGTTTCTTTCACTGAGCTTCTTCTATATATATAATATAATATATGTGTGTGATATTACACATACATGATGTATTTATTGTAAAACTTGATTATCTATTACCTTATACATGTTTTGATAAAACATGTGTCGCCTTACTATAAGTTTGTTTTTTTCTTTTTTCAGTTGTGTCCCGTTATATAATTTCAGTTTCATATACACATATTTAATGTCATCTCCAAGAAGTTTCGTGGACAGGTAATTTTCATTGTCTAGGGGAAATACTAATTTATTTGATGTATAGTGTGCATCTTTTTTATTTTTAAATTTATTTTTTGTTTTTCAGCTTTGTTGATGCTACGGAAGAACGTTATAATCCAGAGATGTCGCCTGACATACCTGAAGAAAAATGGCGGAAAGGATCCCAGGTCATTTTTCGTTTTTTTAACCAACAAAATCGTCTTTATACCAGGTTCATTGCTACTATACAGGACACCTTTGAATGTGCATTATGATTTGATAGAAATGAAAAATAGGATTTTCATTTTCCTGTAAACACGTCTTTCTTTCTCCGGATAACATATAAATAGGCTATCCAATTATTTAAGAGGCAACATTAAGGCGACCAACATATTCAACAACATTACAGGCTACTCGACTATCAATTTGGTTATTTGGTTGAGTATAGTGTTATTTCGACCATGTGGTTTGGCTACTTTTGCAACTTTCGTCCAAAGGTTTGTTTTACCGTTTCTGGATCCAAAATGTTTGAAATGTTGCCATTTTCATTCAACTCGTTAACTCCATCCATTTTTTAACATTAAGTCAAGGGGTATTTTTCGTCTTTTTAGACATTTTTTGTGATGATTAAAGGGTTTTGGTGGGAGAAAGTCAACAGAGGTGTGGATCTTTATTTCTTATAGTGTTCTTAATATAATAAATAGTGTGTAAAAAGACAGAAATGCCTCTCATTTAATGGAGAAAAATGGATGGAGTTAACGAGTCGGATGAAAATGGCATGATTTCAAACCTTTTGGATCCAGATGCAGAAAAACAAACCTTTGGACGAAAGTCTCAAAAGTGGCCAAACCTCAGGGACGAAAATGACATTTTACTCCAATTTGGTTTGTTTACGACAATTCCAGCCAAAAAACTTGTAAAATGCCATAAGTGTCCTCCCTAACGTTAAAGCTTTTCTACATTTAGAGATGTAAAATAATATAAGAGAGGTGATTTGTACGCTAGCAAAACCTTTTAGTTTTACGAATATGCCCTCCTGATTACAAGATAAGATAAAAGAAAGAGAGGGTAAAGTTGTAAATTTGTTCTAGGTTTTGGTGGAGTACAAATCACCCCCATAACAAAAATGCCCGCTAATTTATTCATGTATTTTCCTTGCTATCCATCTAGAGTTGATTATTTTTGCCATTCATGGGCATTTTTGTCATTATACAATTTTCAGATATTTTTCTGATGGAATTTGTATTATACGAAACAAATTTGATACTTGAGTGGTTGGTAACAACAAAGTTAATATATGGGTAGGCTATGCTATGAATACATTATCCCTCTACATTTTCATTTCTTTTACTATTAATTGACTTTAAAACAGTTGTATGATTACAGTGGATCACATTAGTAAGAAGGCACGCAGAGGTGGTTGCATATGATCACGTTGTTTTCCCGGTATTTAACAAACACTGCAAGGTAGAGATGAAGATACAGGCTACCTCTAATTAGCATGTTACTTTGTTCTCATCTTTATTTCTTATCACTATGTGTATTTATACTTTTTTTAATTAAAAATCAGCGGCGGCCGCTTCTAGACTTGAGCAAGGGAAACGAGTCTCTTGTAAGTAAACATAGAATATATTATTTTGTTTTTACGTGTACTGAAATTTGTTATATCGTTTTATCATATGATTCCTAGCAAGTTGACTAATATAAATCTACTGTTTTTTTAATTATTATTGTTATTATTATTATTATTATTATTATTATTATTGTTGTTGTTGCTGTTGTTGTTATTGTTATTATTGTCGTTATTATATTTGCAGATAGAGCAGCAGCAACACAATTGCATCCCGGATGAACATTATGTCCCCACCTTACTTGCAGTAAGCAAATTATTGATCATGTCTTTAGCAATATTTTATGTCATGTGTTTCATCATTGTGGATAACTGGATATATTAGATCATATGTCATCCCTGAGGTTTGTCAAGTTTGCGACACTCGTCCAAAGGTTTGTTTCTCCGCATCTGGATCCAAAAGGTTTGAAATCTTGCCATTTTCATCCGGCTCGTTAACTCCATCCATTTTTCTCAGTTAAGTCGGGTATTTGTCTTTTTTGCTTACTTAAAGGGCAATTCGGTCTTTTTCACTTATTGTAAAAGACCGAGTACCCCTGAAAATTACCAAATTGCCCTGAAGTTAACAAAAAAGACAGAAATACCCCTGACTTAATGGAGAAAATGGATGGAATTAACGAGCCAGATGAAAATGGCAAGATTTCAAACTTTTTGGATCTAGATGCGGAAAAACAAACATTTGGGCGAAAGTCGCAAAACTGGCCAAACCTCAGGGACGAAAATGGCATTTTACTCTAAAGGAAACATATTTTTTATTATTACAACTTCAAACAGCCCAAACACATTCAAGCACTATCTTATACAACCCATTTTATTATAACTCATAATATCACATTATCACTTCAAATATAACTTTAAACACCCGATTACAGAAAACCTTACAATTATGTTTGTTACTATATTCTTGTGATAAGATGCAGGGATTTGAGGATGAATTGGCGAGAAGAACATTGACTTACTCTTTATGGAACCAGTCTACCGAAACGATGGATACACAAGCCTGGCACCCTGTAACATTTAGTTATGCAACCGCTAGCCAGAAAAACATTCAAGATATCAAGGTAATTAACTGCTTCAAGTTATTCCGTTGTTTCACCATTTTTATATATCCATTTGTGCAAAAAACCGAAAACAGAACCAAAACACATAAACCATTTTGAAAGCTGCTTGTCTAGTTTTTGAATTGAGAAAAAATAAATTGACCAATATTGACCCAAAAGTACATGCCCCTTTTAAAACCATACACTAAAACGTTGTTTAGCTTACTAGAATAATAAATATTTGATTATTTGTGTCATCTAAAGTAAAGTTATAACGTTGATAATATTACTGCCATTCACTAAGTATTAAAATTTAAGCCCGCACTATACACGATATAATGGATTGTTGCACTCAGTTCTCTCGAGCCCAGAAAAAAAAAACCAAAAAGGAAAAACGAGAACCGGACAGGCGAAAACCTACCCATTAAATAACGAAACATGCCTGTTTAATTGTCCAAAAGGTTTTTGGTTTCAGTTTATTGCATGGTTGTAAAAATCACGCCTAGCCTCTGATTAGTAGTCGGAGGTTCACCGAGTAGTTTTCATCTAATATGCTAATAAATCGCTAGGCGGTCAACAGTGGTCAAATACGGCCCTAATCGGCCAAAAATCGGTGGCAGTCTAGCAATTCCGGCCAAACCCTAAAAATTTCGGCAGTTAATCCTATCTCCTTCAAAACATGGGTCGAAAAAGGTGTTAAAACATGTCTACTTAAAAGATTACATATAAAAATGTGTACATACATATAAAACTGAAAATTACATATAAAATACCAATCTGATTAATCCCGATTAATTGCTAGTCTGTACCCCATCAGCTGACTAGCACCTAGCGATTCTTACCACACTGGGGTTTAGTTTTAGTCAAAAGTAGAAGTGTAGAACAGATACATGCTCACCCCTGTCTGAAATGAGTTGATTTACACACAATAAAAAAATGATTACGTAAACAACAGATAAATAAATTGACAATTTATTTTTGGCCCATTGCATCTAAACTCAGCGTTCTTTTCTTAAGATGCAAGGGTAAATTCGTCGGATTACACTCGTGTGTTAAACATGAATCACTTTTTGTTATGTAAAACTCAACTCCCCAATTAAAATGTGTACTAAACATGATGAATGTGCCAGGATATTGACCATGTTTATTTCAAGTCTGAGAACCGGACTGAATGGTGCAGTGGACCATGTTATCTATTTGCTAGGAAGTTCACTCGTGGTGCATCCATGCGCCTTTTGACGAACGGTGTCGTGGGTCCATATGATCCCAACACATTGTTTTTGGACCGGATATAGGCTCGTGTTCTTGTGTTGGGAGAAAATATGGAAGATAGTTGCAGTGAATGTATACCGATTTGATGTACATATGGAGGGTATTTCTGATATACCCAACATTTTGTTAAAAGTTGAGACCATCCAATTCCTCTAAATATTGAAGAAGTGAAGAACACTATTCATTTGTTTAAGGGTAAATTACCTTTTGAGTCTCTGTGTTTTATAGGTTTTAACCACTTGACTCCAAAATCAAAATGTTTAACGCCCTGAGTCCCTACAACCACTGTTCTTAAAGGCTCGTGTTCTTGTGTTGGGAGAAAATATGGAAGATAGTTGCAGTGAATGTATACCGATTTGATGTACATATGGAGGGTATTTCTGATATACCCAACATTTTGTTAAAAGTTTGAGACCATCCAATTCCTCTAAATATCGAAGAAGTGAAGAACACTATTCATTTGTTTAAGGGTAAATTACCTTTTGAGTCTCTGTGTTTTATAGGTTTTAACCACTTGACTCCAAAATCAAAATGTTTAATGCTCTCTGTCCCTACAACCACTTTTCTTAACCATTTGAGTCCAAATTTATAACATCATCCACTAAGTCTGTTAACTACGAGGGTAATTTAGTCATTTACATACAAAGTACAAGTCTTATATGTACATGAGTACAAGAGACAAGTCTTTAATGCATAAAGTTTTAATATATAATATACTAGGTTATTTACCCGTGTGATATACGGGTTGAACAATTTAAGTTGTATAAGACATAAAAATATAATAAAAATTATGAAAAATAAATTGCATTACATAGCTTTTGCTCAACAATAATTGTACATAAAAGTTGTCACACCATAGTAGCTAATTCCAAACAAAATGGGATTGTGTTACCCTTAAATCGACTGTAAATGTTGAAACATTCTATTATATTAGAACTTGTAAGCACTAAATTCATCAAATAAAAAAAATACAAAGTTACAATCTTTTTTTTTAATTCGTGTTTAGTATTGTCGGTAAAAGCTATATGGTTCTACAATAATTGCATTACAAACCAAACATAAGATGATGACATATCAAAAAATGAGAAAAAAATGTATCCATCAAAGTCATGTGTGAAATAAACTACATGTGTACCTCAATTGCATGGACAACATTACTATATCCATCGACTCTTGCCACATAAAGTGCAGTTTGACAAACATCATTCATCACCATCGCATTAGAGGAAAACTGAAATAAAAAAAATAAAAAATTAGTGTAAGCAATTATGATCAAGCAACTTGACCCATTAAATAAGGATACTTTCCAATATCAACCAAGAGACATATTTCAAATATCTAAAATTAAGAAAACAGTGTAGCAAAAAAAGCATAACACACACAACACTAATACAAGAATAAGTGGGTTAACTTCTTTGATTATGGCTGCCTTTATGTGCAAACAACCAAAAAATATTCGGACAGCAACAGAGTGGTTAAATGGTGCTTTATCATGGTATGGTAGATTTCTCTCGAGATCGGGCAGCTTTCGAGTACCCGACCTAACTCCACCACCACTGCCATACGATCTACCACTGCCACCACCAAAAGAGCTGAAGATATTATCAAATCTACCCACATTATTGCCAAACATATTGCTCGAAAAGCCCATTGTTCTGACACTTGGACCGTCTCCGCCGACCCGAAAACTCAGCGATCATGTCATCCATGTTGAATGTGATTATGTGAATAGGCTAAAATTCGGATAAAATACAAAATAAAACTATAGAGCAATGTGTCTAATTACGATAGAATATAAGATGTAACTAAAACAGATTTTTATGTTATTTGAAATCAATATATGTTGTAGTACATACAATAAAATTAAAATTACATGATATAGTTATAAGCTCAGGGTTGTGATGGCATAGCAAGTGAAGATAGATTTATGTAAAGCTATAATTAACTAATAATATATGTACCTTTAATTTGGACTTGAATTTGTTTAAACAAAGAACTCGCATTATAACGTGTCCTCAACCAAACCGATCACACAAAATAATATATGTACCTTTATTGCTTGCCAAAGCATGTTTCTTAAACGTGTCCTCAACCAAACCGAATGCACACACAACACTCACCGAACCGTATTCGGGTGTAACCAAATTAAAAATGCCTAAGATAAAAGCCCTATATTAAAAAAATAGAAGTTGCCTATATTGTTCCCATGTAGGAGTGTTGAAAGGCTAAATGAAGTCGGATATTAAGATGTGCAGGTTGCGACATAGGATATGTGGAGGCCATCCAACCACTCCATATCTTTTGAGCTAGTCTAGTTGATTGGAAACGAAAGATATTGTGACTCAATTTTGCAAGAATACTCAAACTGATACTATGACTCAATTGTGAAATAGTGGTTAAACGACATTATATAACATTTAAACTTTATAAGGTGCATCGTGTGTAAACAATAATATTGTGTAAATTTTGTTAGACAAAGTCCATATAGCAGTTTAGCCTATAAAACAATAATATGTGTAGATCAATATCTATAGGCTAAAAGAAGATTAGCAAAACAATAATAGTAACAACAGCAACAACATACCTTGTGAATTTAATTCACATAAATGCCAGATGTAAGCCATGGGAACATAAAAGGAATTAAATAGTCAATCTCAATCGAGCAACCTTGAATCGTTTGGAGCTATCAAAACCTGGAATGCTAGAATTATGAATCAGAAATTAGAAATTGAAAAAAAGAAAAACCCCGAAGAGATAAAAACAAAGTACTGATTTTAGTTCAAGTGGAATCAAAGGAGTTTTAAACAAACCTAAGCAAAAAATCGAAACATGATAAACCCTAAGGACTCAACAATTTAAACAAAAAAAAAAAACACAAAATAATCATTGGGAGACCGAACGAACCTGCGATCAATTGTGGGATCGGATATTAGAAAGGTACTCCTTGGAAGATTGTGTTGCCTTCAATATTTTGGGGTATTCATGTGGACGACATTTAGGGTTTTAGTCTGATGAAACATAAAGGAGAGGAAGTAGCGAATCATGATAAACCCTAAGGATTCAACAATTAACCAAAAAGAAACACAAAATAATGATTGGGAGACCGAATAAACCTGCGATCAATTGTGGGATCAGATATTAGAAAGGTATTCATTGGAAGATTGTGTTGTCTTCAATATTTTGGGGTATTCATGTGGACGGCATTTAGGGTTTCAGTATGATGAAACATAACAGAGGGAGAAAGTAGCGAACATAAGAAGCAAAAGTCGTATTTGATATGGGTCGGGTCCCCAAAAATTGATCCAATCATTTGAGCGGGAAACCCACAAAAACAATGCCCTAAGAATTGGACACGTGTCCCACAATTAGTTTTATTTATTATATATAGAAGATAAAAATAATTTACATATATATAATACAAACACACACACCATCTCCACCATTGCCCCACCAAAATAATTTACAAACACTCTATCTCTATAAACACCACTGCACCGCAACCATCTCCACCACTGCCCCACCAAAATCCAAGTCCAGATCCAGAAACCCTCCACCACCAGTGTCGCCCCACTGCCACCACCATCCAAGTACCGCCACATCTGAACACCCATCACCACCGTCTCACCCCCACTGCCGAGATGCCTCCACCACCACCAACCCTTTAACTTTCCTTCTCTAAACGAAATAACACAACAGTTTTGAAACATCTAAACCATCAGATCTGAAAAATCTTAGTAATCCTAAACATAGGAAAACTCCAAAATGTTGACACCATCGTCTCCATCCTCCTGACTCCACCACCACCTAGCAGCCATTGTCATAACCACCATCCAACACCATAGCGATACAATCTAACTCATAACTCTTCTTTCAATCACAACACAGGCTATGAGGGTTTGTAATTTTTTTTCTACAGTAACCCCCCTCAAAAACTTTATAGAACTTACATCAATCGTGGTATATAAGATGTGTAGTTCGACAGATCGAAACTATGGTGACCGGCACAGGTATCGGCAAGGGATGACAAAAATACCCGAGCCCGATAGGTATACCTGAAACCCGACACAAATGGGACGGATATACCAGACACCTGACGAGTATTGGGTTGGGTATGGGAATAGTTTTAGAAATTTTCGCGGGTATGGCATTAGGAGATACCTGACCCGATTACCCGAAACGACATACCCGTTTACCCGAACTATATACCTGAATTTTTTAATTTATATTTTTATTTTCCATTAACCCTTGTATATTAGTGATTTATTTTAGTATGTTCATAATGTAAAAAAGTAAATTTGCTTTTAGTATATGTATTTGATAATAGTATTTAGGGAAAATCACGAAAATAGCCAAGTCAACGCCGTTTTTTTTAATTTTGACCAACTGACACCCCTCGCCGAGCCGTTTCATCCTGCTGAAACGGCACAAGATTTCCCTTTAACGGCCAACCAACCCTTGATAGCCACGTGTCCGACAAAGCCTGTAACGGCTTCAGGTTGCTTCATTAGACGCCACGTGTCCGACATTGTGGAAAGATCTTAGCCAAGCCGTTACAGTCGGCTGCCGTTGAAAGATCTTAGCCGAGTTCTTTCCACGAGCCAAGCCGTGTACTTAGGTTCCAGCCGAGCCGTTACCCGTACACACGTGGACCCCACTTCTGCATGCCAAGCCGGTTCAGCTGACTCCAAGCCGGTTCGCTTAACTGTCCAAGCCGTCTCAACTGCTCCGAGCCGGTACACCTGGCTCCAAGCCGGTACAGCTGCTCCGAGCTGTTTCAAGCTATGGTTCGAGCCGGTTCAACGTGTCCGAGCCGTTTCATTGCATTATTTTATTGATTTATATTTGGGGATATATTTGTCTGATTTATATTTAGCTTTTGTAAGGAACTTACCAACTTAGAATTATGAAGATTCGTTTGGTTGTATACACCGGCGGAAAGTGGGAAATCGTTAACGGAAAGTTGGAGTATGTTGCTGATGCTGATTCAAGTAGACGTGGTTTAGAAGTTGAACCCAACCTTTCATACACTGCTTTTCTAAGTAAAGTGTCAAACATGTGTAGTTCTACAAACATTACGAAGTTATCGTATCGTTTGTCTTCCTTTAGTGATCCAATCGATATAATAAACGATGATGATGTTGTAATGTTTTATAATTTTGCTATGGAAAATATTTTTGAAATTTATAAATTATATGTCGTTGAAGGGTTTTGTGCTGGGTCATCTAGTTTTTCACCTCCAAAAAAATTTACAGTTCCTGATTTGAATCTATGTACTGATGAAGAAAATTATGCTGTTTTAAACGACTACCTGCTAACTCCTGATAATTCATTTGAAAATTGTTTGCCATCTTCATCAATTACTTTTGAACAAGGGCACGTATTTAATAACAAAGAAGACATGAAACTTCAGTTGGGAAAAAAATGTTTGTTAGAACGCTTTGAGTTTAAAGTAGATAGATCTTCTAAAACACGGTACGAAGTGTCATGTTTGGTGGACGGATGCGTTTGGCGTTTTTGTGCATACAGTTTTGGGGATAGTGGGGTGTTTTTTGTTAAGAGATTTAACGATAAACACACATGCTCGAAGACGCTAACGTACCCACATCTTCGTCAGGCAAACCCAAAGGTTGTTGCTCACTATTTAAAAGAACCTTTAAAAGACAGTGGTAGAATATATCGTTGTAATGAAATAGTGAAAGATTTTAGACAAAGATTCCAAGTTAAGATAACCACTAGTCAAGCTTGGCGTGGAAAAAGTCTGGCGCTAGAGGTTTTACAAGGAACAAGCAGAAATTCGTTTGCAGAACTACCATTTTACTGTTACAATCTAGAGCGGGTAAATCCAGGTTCTGTCACTCATATCAAGACTGATGACGAATGTCGGTTTGAAACGGCTCGAACAACACGTTGACCCGGCTCGAAGTATAGGTTGAACCGGCGTTAGACAGCTGTACCGGCTCGGAGCCAGTTGAACCGGCATTAGGCAGCTGAACCGGCTCGAACCACAGCTTGAAACGGCTCGGAGCAGCTGTACCGGCTCGGAGCCAGGTGTACCGGCTCGGAGCAGTTGAGACGGCTTGGACAGTTAAGCGAACCGGCTCGGAGTCAGCTGAACCGGCTTGGCATGCAGAAGTGGGGTCCACGTGTGTACGGGTAACAGCTCGGCTGGAACCTAAGTACACGGCTTGGCTCGTGGAAAGAACTCGGCTAAGATCTTTCAACGACAGCCGACTGTAACGGCTTGGCTAAGATCTTTCCACAATGTCGGACACGTGGCATCTAATGAAGCAACCTCAAGCCGTTACAGGCTTTGTCGGACACGTGGCTATCAAGGGTTGGCTGGCCGTTAAAGGGAAATCTTGTGCTGTTTCAGCAGGATGAAACGGCTCGGCGAGGGGTGTCAGTTGGCCAAAATTGAAAAAACGGCGTTGACTTGGCTATTTTCGTGATTTTCCCTAGTATTTATATATTGGATGTTGTGAAGTGTATAAATATAACTGTATAAGTATTATAAAGTTATTATTAATTTCTAATAAAATTTATATGTATGTAATGTACATTTTTAATTTATAAGTAGTATTTACACCCGCCCGTGCGTTGTGTGACACATGTGCCTCCACGACCATCAAACAAATATTGTATCAATGAAATATTGTATTTCATACTTGGGATTTGTACAAATATGTGTATCATTTGCACATATCAATTCTTGTTCGATTTCAGGCTCTAAATCGATTTCTGGAAGGTTATACGCGCACCGATGCGTAAATATAACCAGTTTAATGCAACGAACACTCCGGAATAGTGAAATAGGCTTAACATACCTTAAATGACCTTTACATAACTTAGAAATAAGTTTTGAAGGATTTGGTATGGCAAAATCGAGTTAATTCGTCTACAGGGACTAAATTTGACAAACTGCGAAAGTATGCCAATTTGAACTGTAACAGACATTCCGGAACATGACCATAAGTTAAACACGCCTTAAATATCCTTTATATAGCTTAGAAATAGGCTTTGAGGGGTTCGGTGTGCTAAAATAAACTTTTGGCTCATTCAGGGACTAAAAGTGTCAAAAAGTGCATAAGTTTGCATTTTCGCGCATAACTTACGTTCTGAATACATCCGGACATCCAAAAATTTATGTAAGCATTAAAATATTTTATTTTAGAGTTTGGCATAAGAAAAATTCATTCGTCGCGCAATTTGGACCGTTTTTGCGTCCGTTACGACTTCCGTCGTAATTAACCGAACAACGCAACCGTACGGCCAAACGAATCGACATCCAAGATATTTTTGGGCACATCTTAAGTTCCCTATACTTTAACTTCATTTTAGAGCTTTGAAATGGGGTTAACGGGCCTTAAACGTGTCGGAAATGGCTTTAATGCATGACAGGGACTAAAATTGTAATTCTGCCAAAGTTGATGGCTTACGGACCGTAAGCCATCACCCTTACGGTCCGTAAGGCTTCCCCAGAACATCAGAATGTTAATTAACATCTGTTAACCACTTCTAATCCCCTTGCACATGGTATTGGACAATACTAGGGGCTCACATGGTTTTGTAAAACCATTGTCTTGAGGTGTATGTCCAAGATCAAAGCACGGTTTCTAAGAAACGATCCTAACGGCTCTCCGAACACTATATATACCCAACCCCTTCACCTTCAAAACCCATAAAAAAATCTGATCTTAGAAGCTCTAAGTTGAAACCATTGTTTCATACCTGAGCTACTTGGATCAAGATTAGCTTTCGGGGACCCGTTGTAAGTGTTCTTTCGTTCTTTTCCTTTCGTTTTAGCGTTAAAGTCAAACTGCGTTTGACTTTCTGCGTTGACCAGTTTATGGTCAACACGAAGTTCGTTTGAACTTCATAACGTGAGCGTAATCACGATGGTTATAGTCCCTAGTGACTATACCTACTGATTACCACGTTATCTAGGCTCAGTGACGAGTCGTAGTTTCGGCCAAAATACGCATTTACGCGTATTTTGTAACCAAACTACTCTTGGGTATCAAAACCGTTTGTTTTGATACCAAACTTGTTTTCTAACTTAGTTAAGCATGTTTTAACATGCTTAGCTCGTCACTTTTAGTTTAGTGCTTATATAGGGTCGTAAGGTAAGCGATCTAAACAATCTCTTATACTTTCGAACCCGACCCGTTTGGTCGATCGTTAGGATCCGACCAAACACATTAGGTGACCATAGCATATAGGGGATAACCTTCCGAGGTTATACCTTATGGTCGATTCGTTAAGTAGTTGTATGATAGGTAGTTTATATGCCTTAGGTAAATTACCAAAATACCCTTTTCATGTGTAATTGGTAATTACGCATATGTAACCTAAACTTTCGTCACTTAACTGATTATGTAACATAATTAAACATGTTAAGGCATATTTTACTTATCATAGGGCTAGTTAGGCGTTCCGAACGCGTTTTACGCGAACGACACGTTAAAGTAGCATAAGCTACCTAGACGGGTCGTAGTGGGTCGTAAGCACTTAGGATAGGTTTCATTGTAGTATGTAGGCTTTGTTAAACCATATTACATGAGTTCCCATACTCATTTGGTTTACGAGCCCTCATTCTATCCGATCCTCCGATATAGGTCCGGTTATTAATATAGTTACCTATATTAGGTACCGTTTGATTCCGTGATCTTCTAGCTTTGCTTGGTGGTTATCCTAGGACTTCTAAGCAATCTCAAGTGAGTACATAGACCCCTCTTTTACTGTTTTCCAAACATTTTGGGGTGAAACACATGTGCCTACTTGTTACTTTCATGCTTTCCTGTTTTCACATCATATACTTGCTATGTTCATTAGTACATTTATAGTACATGATTTCATTGTGTTTTATGCTATGTATGCCCATTGTGTGCGTACTTAGTACATTATTTTACATTACATTTTATGCTATGTATGCCCATTGTGTGCGTACTTAGTACATTATTTTACATTACATTCTATGCTATGTATGCCCATTGTGTGCGTACTTAGTACATTATTTTACATTACATTTTATGCTATGTATGCCCATTGTGTGCGTACTTAGTACATTATTTTACAAATTTTATGCTATGTATGCCCATTGTGTGCGTACTTAGTACATTATTTTACATTACATTACATTTTATGCTATGTATGCCCATTGTGTGCGTACTTAGTACATCATTTTACATTACATTCTATGCTATGTATGCCCATTGTGTGCATACTTAGTACATTTATTATTCATCACATGCTTACATTTTGGTATGACATTTGGTTTGTTTAAATGGGACAATGTACATTCATTAACACCGATCATGCCGCTCGGTAGTAGGTAGTGGTACCATAGGACTTGACAACTCCCATTCCTGAAATCTCGGGTTTGTTTGGATTGGAAGGAATGACCGAATCCGAATACATTTCTAGGTGGACCTTAGACTTTGTGCTAGGGTTTATTCTACTGTCGCAAGGCTTGGATGTATGAATTTTCACAATACCGCATAGATGTTTATATCAGTATAGCATGCATTTTTTTTCACAAAACATAACTTTGATTTAAACCATGTTTTACTTCAATACCCTGTTTTGTGCATTTTTTACATATGGTTTAATTGATATATTTCACTTACCATACATAAACATTTTGACATTTATATACACAATTCATGATTTACATTAGACATAAACATTTGGACATTGATATACACAAAACATTTTGACATTTGACTATACATAAACATTTTACAATGGTGGTTTGGTTTGAGTAAGTGATTTAAGTAACGAGGCGTGTGTAATATGATACAAGCATGGTGGATACGCCGCTGGTACTTCCTATATATAAGTGCTTGTATGGTATTACATATCGTAGCGTTATTTGAATCATTTCAATTTAGACATATAACATTTTATACAAATAACATACTTTTCACAATACATTGTTTTACAAACAACTTATCTAATACAAACTCATTTTACTTGGTTATTTACTTAACCATGTATTATTCTTTTATACATATATATCATTTGGTTTATTTATCACTTTTCAAATGATTTACAAGACAAAGCAAATTACAAGGTTCATGACTAAATATTTTCTTAAACATAAGTCATGAACTCTATTTTCACAAAACCTATGTATCTCACAGGCATTTTTATGCTGACGTACATATTTTCACATGTGTTTCAGGATATGATGCATAGAATTTATCAAGATACACTTAGGCGGACTTGGGCCTTAGTGACAATAAAAGATGCAAGACTAGTTATTTATGTTATATTTCTTTGATTGTCAAGACATTGTAACTCTTTTAATCAATAAAACACTATTTCAATTTCCATGTGTTATGAAACAACGATTCTGTTACAACACTCCCCGACGTTTCCGCCACGTCTTGTTGCTTTACGTGGTCGGGTGTGACAGAAAAGTTGGTATCAGAGCCCATGGTTATAGGGAATTAGGTTATTAGTAATACTTTGACCTAGTCTATAACCTTCCTAGGACCCTAACGCGAGTTTACTTGCGTTTAGTCATAAAACAATACTGTCACCTATCCTTAGGCGACAACCACAACAAGAACATAAATTTCAAAACCGCTTTGAAAACTAATAATCTGTTCTAGGATGATTGATTACTAGGTTTTGAACCCTCTATTGTAAGGTTTTGAACCCTCTGTTATAAGGTTTTGAACCCTCTAAGTTTTCAAATCTCGTCAAAGTTTGGGTCGTATAATGTGAACACGTGCAAACTGGAAGAGTGAATGCCTGTACCCTGAGTTTTCTGTCGAAGGCTAGAGTGTTCGTACAAATCCGCAGTATCGGACCAGTCACTCTTACTTGGGAACTCTTGGGGTGAGTGTTCGCTTATAGGCGAGCATGTCTTCAGTGATACATTAATATGACCCGTTTACTTTGATTTGTCACCGTCTCATTTGTTTGCCTTAGGTAACAAACAAATGATCGCAATTTTTATGCATTGCCATCCTGTTTTGATTGTCTGATAACCTTTCACTTGTTTCTTCCAATGTCTTTCATTTTCTTCTAAAATGTCTCTTCCTCTCAGCAACGGTCAAATGTCCGAGCAAACAGCCAAATTTGCCCAGCAAATAGGCGAAGTGATTCTGAAGACTGTGGAATTAGGAATCGCCATGTCTCATCTCAACAATGAAGCCACTCAAGAGTCACCAAAGGAAGCAGAAGTCAAGCCAGCACCACCAGCCAAGAAACCAACCGAGGAATCAAAGACCATGGATGAACGATCCCCTAAGAAGTCAAAGAAGGGAAAGGCTTCTCAGAACTTCTCCACGGTCGCTCACAATGGTAAAGCCGTCCCCAACCAACCAGCTCAACCTCCTGCTAGGAAGCCATACAAAGGAGCTGTTCCTCTGTGCAAACGATGCAACCGTCATCATTCAAACCTCATACCCTGCTCCAAATGTACCTACTGTGGACGGCGGGGACATTTGGTTAACATATGCCACTTTGGTATCCAAAACAAAGCTGTTATAAACCTTGCTACTGCTCAACCTCCTGCTAGAAAACCTTATGCCGGTACTGCACCAAAATGCGACAAATGTAATGGGCATCACCAAGCTCACTTACAATGTCGTCTGTGTGTATCATGTGGGCGAATTGGTCACCTGGTAAGTGCTTGTCAATGTAACCCGAACCAAGGTGGTCCAAATCAACCACAAGCCAATCCTGCTCAAGCTCGCTTCCCGCCTGGATCGTGCTACAACTGTGGCAAGATGGGTCATTTCGTGAATAAATGCCCGAAGCTTGTTAAGGCAAATCCAACCCACGGATGAGCAGTTGGCTGATTAGAAGATGTTGCTGTCTTATGCTTTTGTTTCTTCTATTTTCTTGTAATGTGAAACAATCTGTTTTGTTTATAAATAAATTGTTGTTCACAATTCTGATATACAAATGTAGTTACATGTGTATATGGCATTTCCCTATGGTACCTACATCATGGAAGTATGTTCCTTACAAACTACTCTTGTGATTCTCCCTTCCAAGTGATCGCTCATGATTTCCTTGGAAAAATTCTAAGTACTCGTTTCACTCTAAGAAACAAAGTACAGAAAATAAAGTGACATTTTGAGTAATCGTGCTTTTGCACATCTGTGCCTTTGAATCCTTGGTTAGATAACCAATGATATTTTTCAAATCTCATACCCATTACGTTCTGATTTTTTTTCAACGCATAACATAATTTTCAAAACAACCTACATGATTTCAAAACATTCTATATATAGTTCGAAAACATTTTTTTTATATAGTGTATTTACTTAACATAACAAATGCACAAAGCTTTGTCTGTATTTTCAAAAACAACCTTCATGATTTCAAAATGTCTCATATAGTCTGAAAACAATATTAACACAATATATTTTCTTATCAAGTGCATGATTTCAAAAGCATCATTCATGTTTTCCAAAAACCTTATACATAATTTCAAAATTCATCTCGCATGATTTTAAAACAATTTTTTTATAAATATATACCTACCTAATACACCTACTTTATGATTTCAAAGGTATTATATATAAGGTTTCAAAAACATTGAACACATTTTTTTAAGAACCCCATGCATAGTTTTCAAAAATATTTTCTTCATACATTGAATTAACTTTCAAATTTCGCTTCATATGTCACCTTGGCATATCTAGCATATTAACTTCATAAGCATTTTTACTTCATGTTTTGACTTAAGCACATCCAGTACAAGGTTTCAAAACAGGTTTCAAAACATCTTCAACTTCTAAATTCCATATGGGATCTTTTTATCTTCACATTTAGACCCTTGTGGATGATTATCATTCAAATCAGATTCCTTAATTGGATTCCTTAGGTACCTAAATTCGAACATTTCGGTTCCTTATAATCGAAATCGAATTTTTCTTTTAAAAATCTTTCTATCTTTATAGTTAGATTCTTGATAATGTTTAAAGTACCAAATGAAATCCACGAGATGGATTCCTAGTGTGCTTTAAATACATGTGCTCTGTTAGCAAAACAAATTAACAAATTAAAGATCTAGATAAACAATCTTTGTGGTTATATGACTATGTGTTTATGCATCTTGTGTTTTCTTTTATGCATTTTGTGTTTTTGTATACTCTGGATATTCGTTATCCAAATCCTCGTAGAATCTTTCATATCTTCATATGAGGGATTCGTAGTAGGATATTCAAAAAGGTACTACCTTAAATCCTTAATGGGCTTCTATGTAATAGTTAAGACCCTTGGATTATATAGTACCACTCCATGATTCATAAGAGACCCTTCTAGGGGTCTAGTCTAAAAGATTGATTCAAAAATCTGGTTAAGAATGACATGTGATGATATAAGCTGAAAAGACTCCTTGGTTGTCTATTAAAATCATTTATTGATTTAATAAAAGGGACCCTATGGTGGTCTAGTCACACTCATCACAGGTTTGTTCGTTTGGTTTTTCCCTACACATTATAAAATAGACTGTGTGAACTATGCAAGGAATTTTCTAATTATGGACGCGTACATAATTATGAAATTTAGTGCACAGAAACCCAGTAAGATTTATTATGTGTAAGAACCGATAGTGACAACAATAACAAAATGAGAACGAT
Source organism: Helianthus tuberosus (assembly GCA_030545235.1). NCBI lineage: Eukaryota > Viridiplantae > Streptophyta > Magnoliopsida > Asterales > Asteraceae > Helianthus > Helianthus tuberosus. The sequence continues at coordinate 43,758,626 of CM060442.1, forward strand.
GTAATGGAGGTACGGTGGACGCACCAATGACGCTTCATATACTTGTATATAAGTATCCCTCTTACATTGCAAGCATGATGTTATTAAAGTTACTAGAAGTTCAGAACCCTAACCAATGTTGTTCGATCTTTTCAACTTCATGTTTTAAACTCTCACAAGTTTCCTCTAAATAAAATTTCGGGACGAAATTTCCTAAAGTAGGGCATAGTGAAAATCTTTTGTAAGCAAACATGGTAAGATGCAACGAACCATCTTTGCAAGAATCCTTGCCAAGCATGTCATTATCACTTATATATATATGTTAAATTTAAGAATTACCATGGATGGTGAACATGGCTTCATGATAGTTGTGATCAAGGATCCATATACTTGGATCTTCCATTTAGAAGAATGAATGTTAGATGAATAAATATTAAAATACGTTTTTAACTAAAAAATGGGACTCATGGGTCAAACTGGTGAAATAGGTCGAATTCACCCAAAGCGTGTCTCTGTTTTATGTATACAACCTAGTATATCGCTATATACAAAAATTAGATAAACGAAGATTATTCCATCGCTTCATTGAATTCATGCTTGATTTTTTCCACGAAACAAAACTCTATCATATCATCCAGTTTGGTGAAAAATTAAACTGAAGCTGCAATCCATGGGCCAACTTAACAGGATCAACATTATTCAACCAATTTTTGGACCTATGGAATAAAAAATCATCATCATACTGTGTTTTGGCAAACATATCTAGGAATCAAGAACATGGAAACAAAGGAACATATAGACAAATCACATTAAAGTCAATAATCAGTTGACCTTTTTTTTCTCTAAATTTGATTAATTTGACCCATTACCATGATTTTACTCTTTTGTTAGCTATCACAACCTTCTAACCACTACTGAATTAAGTAAAACTAAAATCTTCTTAACTTTATATCTAGTATGGGAATCTTCCTCTATAAGTTTTTCAAAAGAGCCTCTTTGACTTCATGTCACGGCCCCAGCCCCAGTTTGACCCGGTCAGGAGCCGCGGGACAGGAACCCGTGGTATTTATTAATTGATGCGACAGCGGAAGATTTATCAGGATCTTTTAAAAATTCGAAATGCCCGATTATTTTATTTCATAATTCGGGATTAACCCCGTAATTTACAATAGAAGAATTTTACTAGGAAATTCCCTGATTTATAAAACATGTTTATTCATTTTTATTGAGCCACCTCATCAAGCTTGTTAGTGCTCTATAGCACGTTTTCCTTGAATCACAGCAGGTCGCCTGAAACATGTTTTAAAAATATTTTATCAGCGGGGAAATACTAGTGAATAATTCAGTTTGCACAAAACGACACATAGTTATAAATTACAGCATAAGAGCGATTACAATGGCTTTTATCTTATTTTTATCTGGCGCCGTGTCACCTGGTGACGATGGTCATACCACTATTGGGTCTTTCCCCAAGTAGTGACGTTTATCACTGTTAGGATTTATTAGCCTAACCGTGAGAAATTAGTAATATGCACAATACCCCACTAGCCAGTGATTAAGATAACCATGACTTAATCTCTGTAATTATAACATTTGAAAATGGAGTATTGTAAAATACTTTTGATAAAAGAGAATGACTCACATTGCAGATTTATACGGGCAGAGTTTAGCCTACTGATTAGCCTTGTAACCTAATTTAAATAACAATGCACACAAACTAGGTCAGTAACTAATACAGCATTTACGATAACTCACGAGATTAAAACCCTCACGATGAATGACAAAGTACAATACTTAAACATCCATCGAATTCACGACGAATGACAAAGTATAACCCTAATTTGAGCAGCACTTAAACATTCATCGGATAGTTTCAATCGATCGGACATTGAATCGTAGTAGCGATCGAGTTAATACCCTGTATCGTAGCAGCGCCTCGCTATATTAATTGAAATTTCGAATTTTGAACAGTGATATTTCGTTTTTGTGAAATGGTTTCGACACCAGAGGACTGCTCATGATCCACCCTATTTATAGGTGAAATTTGGGGTTCACGTGGCCCGCGTGAACCTTGGCTTGATCTTTACGCGGCCCGCGATAGGGTCTATTTCGTAGATTAGGGCTACGGTGTCATCACTAGACTTGCCACGCGTGTGACACGTGGATCTGGAACGCTTATCCGGTTAATGCAGGTTTGACGCGGCCCGCGTAAGGTTAAGCTTACGTTTACGCGGCCCGCCTGAAGACCAATTTTCTAGATTTCTTGGTTTTTGATATGGATTAGGGTTTCAGAGGTCCAGGTTTTTACTTATGGGTCGGTTTGGGACATTTTTGAAGGTCTTTACACTTCAAAAGTCATATTTTTGTAGCTGACAAATAACATAGTTTCTCTAAACCTAGATTGAACCTCTGAATATGCAATGCTTAAGAGTTTCTCAAGATAGTGACTAATTTAAGGCTTGGTATCTCCATGCTAATATTACCAAAATAACAAACCTAACTTATAAAAATCATAAAATCTGGAGCAAAATTGAGTCCTAAATTACTTTTCCATAAGTGTATAAGATCGGAAAATAATTTCAAAACAGAATATAATCAACACAACGAAGATAAGTTTGGTAAACTGTAAGAAGAAAACGTAAGATGTACCTGGTGAAAACGACAGAGACTGAAGTGAAAATAAACAGGAGGAATGATACGGATGACTGCACCACGACAATCCTACGACACCAAAACCGACGATTGTCGCCGGCTCGCCGCCCCTACCCACCAACAGCCCCTCTTCTACCATGTCTGCCCGCCCAAGCAACCGATTCCACTCATCTTCTCCGCCGTGAAACCACATCACCATCATCGGTCGCTGTGAAACCCCCAAACGCACCACCATTACCTACGCCGGGATCCACAAGCAGCATCACTGGTCGCCGGCCAGTACCCACTCCCATCGTTATCTCTCTCTCTCCGATCGACACTCTGACGCACACAAGCAAGACCACCGGAGTCCTCAAGATAAAGTGGCCGGCCGAGGCCATGCCTGGCACCCGCTCCCGTCAGCGTCGTGTATCTCTCTAGTGGGTTCACTCTCTCTGTCTCTGAAGTCTGAAAGCAGGGGACAAAACGGGTGAGTGGCACGGTTATTTGAACGGTAAATTAAGAAAGTACCCCTAAGAACTGTTCCTAACACCTTTCATCATTTGTTATTATATATAATTAGAGCGTTATTAAAACAATAAACAACCTACAAGGAGGCTCTACACTGTATCATTTATGTCAGATCTTGCTAGTTAAAAAAAAATACATATAGACGCATTTTGATTTTCTAATCTTGATAGAAACTCAAATTCATACAATGTCAAATTGAGAAACAACCATAAATGGATCATGGATGAATTGACTCCATATAGCAAACAGGACAAACAATAGAAAATGGGAATTAAATTTATACATAATTAAAACTAACTAATTAAGGACATACCTTTGATTTTACTTGAGATTGCTAGTGGATATTCTGCAAAGTCTCAGTTGATAGCCTATGAATGTAAATAAAAAAATAAAAGGATTAGCATGGTTTTATAATCGAGGAAAAAAATAAAAGGGGGCCGGACACGTAGGTGTGACGCGCAGCAAAAAAAAATAAAACGCACAAAACCAAACAGCAGGCGTGCAACTCTATGTACGGTCGCCGGAAGTTTAACTCGACTAAATAGCCTTATATGACGCCTTTCTTGAGTTGAGTATTATAAACCCAACACACCTTTCACCAGTGACATTTGCTGCTCAACATCTTCTCACAAAACCATTCAAGATCCAAAGGTTGTCAGAATTTAGAAGAACCATTGTATCAAACTCCAATCCAACAGAAGTTAGTTGTTAGATCTAAAGAGGACCGAAACATGCAAGCCGATCGGAATGATACAAAGTGATAAATGGTTCACCTTGTGTCTCTCATTTGTCGTAGGTAACACTGATCTACTCAGATAACATGCACACACCTTGAAGAACACCAATAAAATCAAAATAAAATGAGTAAAGAACAAAAAAAAAAAAAAATCAATAATATCAAATTCAGCAAAACCATTACATATAGAAACCCCGCAATAATATGAAATTCAGATAAGTAAAGCTTAAAATCAAAGAACAAACCAGACCAGAAATCGAAGAAACAGGAAAAAAACATGCCATAAAGCCGACAAACTCCGATCATCTACGTTGGCGGGTTCGAAGCGGAACCCTAGCCGTCGCAGAACTGAGCATTCCACTCATCGCAACCGTCGTTTAGTAGGACAGTGAGGCGGTGGGGCGTTGGAGCATCGCCATCGACGGGTGGTAGGGATGTGAAGCGGTGGGCTGATGGAGTTCTGTACACGTCTCTCTCTCTCTCTCCATCTCAGTCTATGCCTGGGTTAAAAGAAGAAAACAAAATAAAGAAGCCACATAAACCCACTCATAATACACGTGGCATTCAACAAAGAAATCACAACACTGGATGCCAAACGTATAACAACGATTTGCACAAAAGTCACTTTATGCATACTGTACAACTACATGAAGCCTAAAGATGTTACAAAATTATAATATATAATAATTGTTGTATAAATAAAATTATATAATTATATAAAAATTATAATAGTAAAAAATATATTTGGAAATCCCAACGTATATCTTTTAACAAACTAATGGGTATACCCGAAACCAGATGGTTAATTACCCGACAAATACCCGATGGGTATTGAGTCGGGTATGGGACACAATTTTACAACCGGGTATGGGTATGGGATTACCAACACCCGCCCCGAACCCGACCCATTTGGGGTACCTTAAAAAGTCAAAATAATAAAATGAGTAAATTACTGTTTTGGCCCCTATGGTTTAGCCTGTTTAACCCTTTCAGCCAAAAAAAATATTTTAACATATCAGACCCCGAGTTTGCATTTTATAACGGTTTTGGCCCCTGACACTAACTTTGTTACTTTTTGTAGTTAAGTGTAAGGATAATTAGGTCATTATATACCCCAGGGACTGTTTTTGATAATTACAAAGTTCTTTTAATATTTAAGAGATTATTAATACAATTACTAAAGTTTTTTTTTTTTTTATTTCTTTGTTTTCACGACTATTATTTAACAAAATATGTTTTACATATACAAATAAATATGTATTTTCATTAAGTGTTTGTTTTTATAAACGTCGTTTTTAAAATCATTTGTTTTTTTAACCGTCTATCGTTTTTAAAATTATTCCTTTTAACCAGTTGTTTATTAAAATCGTTCTTTTTAAAGTTGTTTGTTTTTTAAAGTTTTTTTAAACAATTCATTTTATTCCGTTCTTTTTAAAACCATTTTTAAACTTTCTTAAACAATTCGTTTTTTAAGTCGTTGATTTTTAAAAGCGTTTCTTTTTAAACCGTTCCTTTTAGAACTTTTTTCGAAATCGCTCATTTTTGAAACTTTGTATTCAGTTTATTTATAGCCGTTAGGGAAAATGAACTTCAGAAAATGAACGATTATAGAAGGAATTTAAAAACTATCAATTTTAGAAAAAGATTAAAAAAAAACGACGTTTATAAAAAAAAACCTTAAAAATATGTTAACAAATGTATGGTTTTAAAAAAAGCATGAATTTTAATAAACGAAAGTTAAAAAATAACGAATTTTGAATAAACAAACGGTCCAAAGAACTGGAAGATTTGAAAAAAAAAACCATTTAAAAAAAGTTTGAAAAATGAACGATCTTTTGCATACTTTTTATTAGAATGTTTCATCTTTTTTTTTCAAATCTTACATTTATTTTGTTTTTTATACACGTCGTTTCGTAAAATCATAAAAGTGAACGACTTAAAAAGTGAGTTGTTTAAAAAGGTTTAAAAAACAAACGATTTTAAAAAGATTGTTATAAAATGAAGTGTTTAGATTTTAAAAATAATGTTACAAAATGAAGTGTTTAAAAAACTTTAAAAGATAAACGACTTTAAAAAGAATGATTTCAAATAATAAACGATTTAAAAAGGAACATTTTTAAAAACGATGGACGGTTTAAACAAAATGTTAAAAAAGAAATTATTTTTAAAACGGCTTTTATAAAAACAAACGGTTAATGAAAATACATATTTATTTGTATATTTAAAACGTATTTTGTTAAATAATAATCGTGAAAATAACAAAATAATAAAAAAAAAACCTTGAGTAATTGCATTAATAACCTTTTAAATATTAAAAGAAATTTGTAATTATCAAAAACAACCCTTAAGGTATATAATGACCTAATTACCCTTATAGTTAACTGCAAAAAAGTAACAAAGTTAGTGTTAGGGACTAAAACCGTTATAAAATGCGACCTCGGGTTTTGATATGTTAAAAAAAAAATTTAAGCTGAATGTGTTAAACTTGCTAAACCATAGGGTCAAAAACAGGATGGTGTGAAAAAAGTACTTTTATGAATTTTCGTTTTTCTCGGTTTTTTTTTGTTTTCCTTGTGATATTTTTTGTTTTCTTATTTGTTTTTTCTTGAACTTTTTGTTTTTTCTGGACCTTTTGTTTTCTTCAGTTCTTTTTTTTGAATAGTCATAAACCGAGCATGTTTGATTATAAGGAGTTCAATTAATTTTACGTAAAGAAAAATATCTCACAAACAAGATAGTATGCGTTTTATCTACCTTTGAACCAACCTGCTGTAATGTGCGACCGTTATGTTTGTATTTATATACATTTTGTTGCAAATTTTGTTCAAATACCTTTGCTTTCGCATACACCAACGTAACTTTTCCTTAACTATCGAACATACCGTTGCTACGTGGTTTTTATCGACATGTTCGCCGTTACGAATCCGCCCCAAAGGGTGGGTGGCAACCCACCAGTTTAAATTAAACCATAATATTTTTTCACTTTGGTTTCAATATTTTTTGTCATATCAAAATCCCTAAACATTTAAAAAAACACGAAATCCGCTCAACCAATTTTTGTTATATTAAATTTATTACCCTTGGATGTATTTTGTAAACAAAATATAAAAATAATGACTTGTAACCTCTTAAATTGGTAGATATATAATCATATTTTTATAGTTTGAACAATACAAGATCATATGTAAAAGAAAAATTAAAAAAATAAAATAAACATGTCACTTTATCAAATCTAAAAGATATTATTCTAAATATATATTTTTTATATATAGATGTTTTCTAGAGTGTATAGGATATCTGATATTTCAACAAAATTGAGGTGACTTTTTTTCATGTGTGTTTTCACATGTTTTATATATGGAGATTTTTCCTTAGTACTATCTATTCCCACCCTCTGCCTACCACAATTCAATCAATCACTCACCCTTAAAATCCATTCAAATTCCAAATCAACAACAAACACATCTCTAAACAAACTCTGCAATGGATCTGTCTGCTGCTTATTCCACTCCACTTCACACCATCAGGCACCCAATCACAACAAAATCTTCCACAACAAAATTTACAATCAACAAAATATACTCCTACTCATCCCCACCACCATCAATAACAACATCCACTACTTCACAATCCACTTCACTACCAACCCGTACAATCCCGGGCAGCTACGGGCTGCCCTTGTTGGGACCGTTAGCTGACCGCCTTGATTACGCATGGTTTCAAGGGTCAGAAACATTTTTTAAGAAGCGGGTTGAGAAGAATAAGAGCACTGTGTTTCGGACCAATGTTCCGCCTAGCTTTCCTTTTTTCTTGGTGAACCCGAATGTTATTGCGGTTTTGGATGTTAAGTCTTTTGCGCATATGTTTGATATGGAGTTGGTTGATAAGAGGAATGTGCTTGTGGGTGACTGGATGCCGAGTACTAAGTTTACTGGCGATCGACGTGTGTGTGCTTATCTTGATCCGTCTGAACCGCAGCATGAACAGGTGCGTTTCGTGTTTTTTTTTTTTTTTTAACTTAATTGGCTAGTTTTGCTTTGATTTGTTTGATTTGCTTTGTTGTTGCATCTGATTGTGTTTGGTTTGGGGATAATTAGTCATGTTGAGATGAGATTGTACGTGTTAGACTATGGGGTATGGGGCGGGGGTTGGGGTTGGGGCGTGGGTTGGAGAGAAACGCCCAAGTCACCACCCCGGGTGGGCTTGGGTTGGGTTTGGGCGTGGCCCCTTGGGCGGGAGTTTAAAGCCGGGCGTGGGGTGGGGCTACCTCATGACATGGCGGAACCTCATTGGCCAAGAGCACTAGCCTTTTGAAATTGACTTTTTTTTTCACGCCACCCAACCCACGCCCCACCATACCCCTTTGAAATTGACTTTTGGTCTTGGGTTTGGGTGTCCCATAGTCCACGTGTCGCACCATGCCCCAAACCCACGTCCCACCATACCCCACGTTCTTAGATCATTCATCATTTACTTTTTATAGAAATATATATTGGGGTCGTATCTATCTGGTACAAATGAAATTAATGTGACGTACAAATAACTAGAGTAATTATTGTTACTTTATAGTTTTTTACTAGAGTAATTACATTAATTAGCTGTAGTTAAAATGAGGTTGTTAATAAAAGGTTAAGTTATTATACAAATAAGTTTTAACATACAAAATAGTCTTAGAAGTGAAAGAGGGAAGTGTTTTATTTTATTTTTTTGAATTTTTTTTCTTCATATTATTAACACGTATTTTAGTTCCGGAATTAAAAAAAAATCATGATTTTACATTAGTAGAGTAATTATGTAATTTTGTATAGTGATTATAATTACTCTATAAAAAAATGTGAAATTAGTTGTGTATAAAAAAAGGAACATTTCATGATTCAGGCATTGCCAGTCGACACTGGCCATTTTCGAAAAATCCAGTTTAGATTTTTTATTTTTATTTTTAGCTGAATAAAATATTACCTTATCTTTATTTCAGAAGGTCACAAGATCTCCACCCTGTGTTAGGATTTCGCATGTGCAAGTTCAGTCAAACTGAACAAAAATTCGTTACATTTTTGTTTTTTTTTTTAAATAATAAAAGGTTATATACTTATATATATGCAAAATTTACGAGTGTTTTGTTTTTTTAAATAATAAAATGGTTGTATATATATGCAAATTTTATAGTGTCATGAAAACAGCAAATTTTATAATGTATATATGGGAATCGTATGATTCATATGTACATGATGCCTAGTACGCATAACGAGAACTAGAAAGAGAGTAAGTGGATACATATTGCCTTATCTATCATAGCTAAAGCTAAGGATACAATTATTGGTTACGTATTAAACACTCTAACACATATGCACGCACACATATATATTAGAACGGTTACTAAAAATACCAGCTTTAAGTAGATAACCATAAGAGCCGTATAATATCTTGTAAATAATATTTTTTTAGAGCTTAAAAGTGGGTTTGAGGTAATGTAACCGCCTTATGAATTATAGTTGAAGTAGAAAAAGTTTTTATACGATGTTACAATTCTATATTTAAAATTGGTTTTGTATGATAGATATCCATGTATATATTTTGCATTTTGCAACCATATGAAGATTATTGGAGGGATGTTTGATTAATGACATATGGGGTCACAAATTATTATTATTATTTTTTTTAGCAAGATGTTGTCTTTTGCAAAAAAATTTAGTTGGAAAAAACATCCTCTCTCATTGATTGATAGTGGGACAAACTCACAAGCATCCACGTGAATACCGTGTGGATCGGTGGATATAATATATTTATTTAAGGCGTTATTATGTGTCACAATTTAATATCTTCTTTATAAATTATTTAATAAATAAACCACAATCATATTTATTTAAGGCGTTATTATGTGTCACAATTTTGGCATTATTAAATTTGGCTTCGTTATAATTTTATATCCGAACAAATTAACTTTTTAGCATTGTAATTTATTTCATGATTATTACGGTCTAACTCAGTTTTTGAAAATTCAGATAAAAAACTTTGCAATGGACACACTCAAACGAAGCTCAACCAACTGGATCCCAACGATAACCACGTTACTAGACACAATGTGGGACAACATCGAGCCACAACTCCCATCTGGCCCGGTCAGCTACATCATACCCATTCAGAAATTCATCTTTGCCTTCTCATCCCTTTGCATAGCCGGTGCGGACCCGGCTAACTCACCGGACATAGCCGAAAACGGTTACATTCGTATGGACCGGTGGCTCGCGGTGCAGCTCCTACCGACAATCCCAATCAACACGCTCCAACCGTTGGTGGAAATTCTACTACACTCGTTCGCGTACCCGTTCTTTCTAGTGAGTGGTGACTACGACAAGTTATACGAATTCATCGAAAACGAGGGCAAAGAAGTAGTTTCACGAGGTCAAACCGAGTTCAATTTAAGTAAAGAAGACACAATCCATAATCTCCTTTTCATCCTCGGGTTCAATGCGTTTGGAGGGTTTTCGATATTTTTCCTGAGCTTATTAAACGTGTTAGGGACAGATAAAACCGGGATTCAAGAAAAGTTACGTAAAGAAGTGAGAGAAAAAGCCGTGTCAGGTTTGAACTTCAGGTCCATTCAAGAAATGGACCTGGTTAATTCCTTTGTTTATGAGACACTCAGACTCAACCCTCCAGTACCTCTCCAGTACGGACGGGCCCGAAAGGATTTTGAACTGAGCTCTCATGACTCGGTTTTTAAAGTGAAGAAAGGCGAGCTTCTTTGCGGGTTCCAGTCTTTGGTTATGAAAGATCCAAAGGTGTTTGATGACCCGGAAACTTTTGTTGCTGATCGGTTTGTGGGCGAGAAGGGTAAAGAGTTGTTGGGTTATTTGTACTGGTCAAACGGGCCGCAATCGGGTACGCCTAGTGTGTCTAACAAACAGTGTGCGGGAAAAGACTTTGTTACCTTTACGGCTTCATTGTTTCTCGCACACTTGTTTCTTAGGTATGATTCGGTTACAATAGACGGTACTTCATTTTCGGCCGTTGAGAAACCAAAGCCTTGATGTATCTAAGAATCTAAGAACAAAAACAAGGATTGTTAACCTTGATGTATCTAACAATCTAAGAATAAAAACAAGGATTGTTAAAAGTGCCCTTGGAATTTATTATTATTTTTTATGTTTTTAAAGTATCTAATTATTATATAACAAAAAACTTACCCTTTGTATCTAAATAAATCATTTTATTTAATCAAACGTTTGAAATATTATAGTTCCCCATAATATTATTTATCAGATTAATTATTTACAATATAAAGAAAAATGTGTTGCTTATTTTTGTGAAGATAAAAGTTATATGTTTGACGTCAGTTCAAATCATTTTCACTCAACATAAACCCGACCTGTTTTTCAACTCTATCCGTTGAAAGCGGATCACTAACTCGATTTTGTATCTTTTTTCATTTCGTTAACTTAATTGGAATTGTGTTCGAGTTTCGCTCTTTTCATTGACATTCAGCGTTATGTGATGTTTTGCTAATTGAAATTGTGCAATCTATCATCAATTTTACAGCAAAACTTATGGTTATAGGCACTTAAACAAGTTAAGTGTTTCAGTAGAAACGAGGAAACATTATTTAATAGCTATTTTGCTTCAATTTCTTCGCTTACACTTATGCAAATTGTAACACGACTAATGTCACGCAGTGTTCACATAAGAGTTCATAAAAAAAAAAACAAGTTTGTAACAGTGAAAAGACCTGGCAAAACAAGCCCATCCATTCTATTTTGGATTGATATGAGTATTTTAAATTTTAAGATGGGTTAAGATGGACCAAACAAAATTAGTTACTAGATTAGGATGGGTTATAAAGTGGTGGATAAAAAAAGAGTGGGCCAGGATTGGTATGACATAAACCCAAGCGGGTCAGGATGAGGTGGTGGATAAAAAAAAGAGTGGGTCAGGATGGGTATAAGATAAAATCACTAAACTAATTACTACTCGTAGATATCTCCTGTAGTACTCTCCCGTCGTTCTTCGTTTAAAAATAATAAAAATTTTAAAAATAATAAAAAAATCAAAAAAAAAAAAAAAAAAAAAAAATTCTTAAAAATCATAAAAATTCTAAAAAACAAAAAAAGCATAAAAAATAAAAAAAAAGTCTAAAAATCATAAAAATTCCAAAAAATTTTATAAAATCAAAAGAATTGTAAAAAATAAAAAAAATTTCTAAAAAATAAAAAAAAACTATAAAAATTCAAAAAACCCTAAAAAATCTAAAAATTTCTAAAAAATCAAAAAACTTATAAAAATCCAAAAAATTATAAAATATCAAAAAAATCATAAAATATCAAAGAAAATTCTAAAAAATAAAAAATTCTACAAAATAAAAAAAAATCTAAAAAATAAAAAAGATTCTAAAAAATCAAAAAAACTCTAAAAAATAATATAAATTCTAAAAAATCCAAAAAATTCTAAAAAATCAAAAAGTCATAAAAAATAAAAAAATATAATTAATCAAAAAAATTCCCAAAAATCATAAAAATCCTAAAATATAAAAAAAACTATAAAATAAAAAATTCTAAACAAATCAAAAAAGTTCTAAAAAATTATAAAATTTCTAAAAAATCAAAAACCTCATAAAAAATCAAAAAATTTCAAAAAAACCATAAAAATTCTAAAAAATCAAAAAATTCTAAAAATCATAAAAATTCTAAAAAATAAAAAAAATTATAAAAATTCAAAAAAATCATAGAAATTCAAAAAATCCCAAAAATTCTAAACAAAACCAAAAAATATAAAAAATCAAAAAAATTCTAAAAAATTAAAAAATAGGATTTCTTAGATTTTTTTTGATATTCTTTTATTTATTAGAATTTCTATGATTTTTAGAATTTTTTGATTTTTTAGAGTTTTTTTGATTTTTTATGATTTTTATAATTTTTTGACCTTTTTAGGTTTTTTTTTGAATTTTCCTTATTTTTTTGAATTTTTCTGATTTTTTGGATTTTTAGAATTTTTATGATTTTTTATAATGTTTATGATTTTTTAAGAATTTTTGGACCTTTTTAGATTTTTTTCGATTTTTCGATTTTTTTGAATTTTTTTGATTTTTTAGAATTTTTATTATTTTATATAATTTTTATGATTTTTTAGATTTTTTTTAGAACTTTTATGATTTTTTTATATTTTTTTTTGATTTTTTAGAATTTTTATGATTTTTTAGAATTTTTTTATTTTTTTATAATTCTTTGGATTTTTTTTGAATATTTTGATTTTTTAGAATTTTATGATTTTTTTTATAATTTTTATGATTTTTATAATTTTTTAGAATTTTTTGGATTTTTTAGATTTTTTTTGATTTTTTAGAAACCATCTTAACCCAAACGCATCCTAACCCAAACCCATCTTGACCCATTACCCATCCAACCATTTTTTTAAAAATACCCATCCTGACCCATACCCATCCTAACTCAAACCCATCTTGACCCATTATCTAAACCAATCCAACTTACCCACTTTGCCACCACTAAGTGAAACTCATAAAAGACCTTGAGTTTTCCTTTTGTTTTAGACCTAAAAAAACCATCCACTGTTTAAATATGTAAAACACAATACAGGCTAATGCATAAAACACGTTAAACACTTCATTAAAGAAGTTGGTTACAACTGTTATGATAGCGATATAGTTTTTGGAATCACACTTTACACATTAATTAATTATTTATATATATGTTCTATATTACCTAAACTTTAATAAAGTTATTAAACTACCTATTAGCTCTAATATTATTTTATAAACGATTTACGTATACCCGTGATTTTTAATATATTAATTATATGAAAGTTTAATAATAATTTTTATTCTATAAACGATTTACGTTTCAACCCCAAACTTAATAAAGTCATCATACGTCCCTTAAAGTTTAATAAAGTTAATTATTTTTAATAAATGTTTGTTTTTTTATAAGTTTGATTCTTTCCTGTTTTGCTTATTATTTATTTAATTTAACTTAATCATGTTGCTTGCTTATTTTTATCGGCGATTAAATTAAAGCTAACTTTTAATTCAAAAACAAATACTTGTATAATTCTAGAAGGACAGAACTGATTAATTACCGGTTTTTGTTGACCCTAAACCAATAATATGCCAAATAGAGTTTAGAGTTCACACTTATGCAACTAAACAAAATATGCTAATTAATATTTTTTTTCACATAAATTAACTTAAATAACCCCCCCAAAAACAATATAAGTATAAAATCTTCATCCAAACAACAATTGATTTTAAGCTATAAGCTAACAAATTGTTACATATAATAAGAGAACTTGATCTCATAAACATCAAAACTCAAAAAATCACTATGCAACTGTAAGCTAGTATCACGCGGTCTTTACCGCTTTAGAACTGTTTTCCTTCCACCCTCTTTGCCGGGCTCTCGACTGCCACAATTCACTCTGACGTTTTTGCGTAATCAAAGCTGCTTCGGCTTTTTCACGGGCTTCTTCACAAGTTTCCATTCCGGAGTTACACTTGTCAGCTTCTTTTTGATATTGTGATGTCAGCTTCTTCGCCTCGAGAAGTGCCATGTCAGCATGTTGTTGGCTTTCTAATGCTTCAGCTTCGCGTAACCTTAGTTCCTCTGATAAAAGGTCTGCGAAATTCTTTTCGGTTTCTCCATTCACTTCAGGATCATGCTTTGCACAATCTGTTTGAGATTAAAATCAACAATTAGAAAAACGTAGCTCACAAGTCAAACATTAGCCCATTTACGAAAAGTGTAATTACCGAGTTTGAGACATTCGTGACCATAATTACCGAACTATTCAAACAAACTAGGTGTTAATCCAAAAATAGAGTTTTCATGATCATATTTGAATCATGGGGTCGTCCTTGGTTTTAAAATGCGTGTAGCGATCCAATGCGTTTTGATCCCAAAATCTGATGTGTGATGCGCAATGCATGAAGCCCACGCATCACGTATGCAAGGTGTTCTTCATTCAAAAATACTAAAAAACATATATAGCTAATATTTTAACTTGTGAACCTCTAACACTAATATATAATACATTCTCATCATCTATAGTCAGATTTGTTCAATTAAAGATCTAATATGTTCAAATACCGGTCAACTGCATAGGGTGCCGCCACATTAGACCACATCATTTGATGCGTGCATCATGGAATCGCAACACGCGATGCGATCTCATCATTGCATCATGCGACGCGCGCATTTTAAAACCAAGGGTCAACCTGGCCCGACCCATTTCATTCACATGAAATACTTACCCACTTACCCGTATGATCTGCCCATATTGACCACAGTTCAAAAAAAAAAAAAAAAAAAAAAAACTAGAAGTTCAAATTGCTGAATTAGTGATACTAACCTGTGAAAGAACCATTGCTTAGAGCTGCAAGAAACATAAACCAATTATCAGCATTATGTTCTTTAATTACTTAGCCAAGTCACAAAAAAACAAAGCATCATCACAACATTTTAATCTTCTATATATATTAGTTTGGAATAAACAATCTCAAAATGCTTAATATATACGATATATTTCACCCATATATAAGCATAAACACCTTTCTATCATCCAAACACGCAAAAGTGTTTCACTTTATAAGCCAGAATAACGGCTTTACGCGTGTGACAGACTACATGTAAGACTGCAGGGAGTGGGGTGTTGGTTGGGGCGGGGATGCCCTTCTACGCCAGCTGCTCCACTCCGGGTTGGCGTTGCCCCTTTAGCGTGGTTATTGGGGGGGGCAGGGTGACTTGGCTGGCTTTGGTTGGCTGGTGTTGGCTACTTTAATTTAAAAAAATTCACATAGCTGGCCACGCCAAGCTAAGCGACGCCACACCATACCACTTATTTTTCACCATAAGCTTGTGGATCCCACCTCGCCAAGTGTCGAACAATGCCCCCAACCCAAGCCTCTCCACTCCCTGCAGTCTAAAACCGTTTATCTGCTTATTTGTTTTGTTTCCCGAAACAAATAATCAGATAAACGATCTAGATAGCACTATAAAAGGTAAAAACTGTACATAAGAACACACAGATTCTACCAGTCAAGTAATCTTAAAAGGTAACTGAGCATGAAGTGTATGTCAATTGTAAACTTATTTAAATGCAATCTTGTTTTCCTGTAAAAACATGAAAGTCAATACCAAAAAAGGCAACCTATTTGATTCATGAAATAGCTAAGATCTAACTCTTACTACTAAAAGGGCTATAAGATCCAATAATGGAGACCAAATTTAGGTGCAATATTTGACAGATCAGGTGGGAAATAATAAATAAATAATAATACTAGAATTGGGTACAAAAGTGAAATATTGCATATTGAAGATTGAACCTTGAGGAATGGAGAGAAGGGGCTGAGAATCACAGTCGCAGTTGCATGTAGGGCAGGACACGGCGGCGGAGGACCGGCGGACGGCGGCTAAACCTTCAAGAACATGCCAGTATAAAGGTGGGCCCACCAAATAACCCACCAAACACACACCCAATAATATTATTCCGACCTTCACCACTGTTGGATTACACGATCTACCTCTGTTTAATGACATGTTTCTCTCTCACACACTCTTTCTGTATGTATGTACTATATGTGAAAATTGCAGAGCTGATCTGGAAGAAAGATGGTGGGAAAATGAAGGCAAATTGGGGAGAGAATGGGGTCTTTACTTGTTTAAATTTGTTCAAGATCACCGACAGAATTATGACTTTAGTGATTTATGAGTAATGTGGTAGGTGATATAGCAATTAGGGGTGTGCATCAATGTGGGTTTTGATCAAAATTATGAACATAAGTGAGATGTGGGTTAATGTACGTTTAGATATGATGGTTTTCGTTAAGTAGTTTAAAGTAGGGCTGGCAAATCCTGTTTTACCGGGTTTAACAGGTTTTTTACGACGCGAATAACACAAGTATTAAACATGAATACAACTTGTTTAACTACTTTACATCTCATTTCTGTAACATAGTTGTATGTTTTATGTACCAAGGAGAAGAAATGATGGATCATAGTCTCCTAATTCTATTTATTTTTAAAAAATTACAAAACCAAGTAGTGTATTTTTTCAGTAAACATGTTTAATCGTGTCTTATACAGATATCTATTGCCAGCCCTAGTTTAAAGGTTACAGCGAGTTGCTTATGGTTAACCGTTAAATTAGACTTAACTAAAAATAGCTCAAAACAATATAATGAGTCTATTTGGGCATGAAAGTTTGAGTTTAATTTTTTTTTTTTTACCATGAATCAAGCTGTTATTGCATATACATTAGTAGATTACATAGCATAAAAAAATACATATAATCTATAGAGTAAAGTGCAATTTTGTAGAACCAAACATACATAACTGAGAATTTCTAAAATTTTTTGCAATTTTATGTAAGTAATGCAAATAAGCGTTCATACAATGATTCGGACTAAAAGTTCATAAGTATTTAAAGACTTTAACACTTTAGTACGTTAACACGTTCATAAAATATAAAACACTTGTAAGGTTCATAAGTATTCGGTTCGTAAAGTAACCAAACTAAGCGGAAGCTTGAACTTCGGTTGTGTTCGGTTCTTCGTTATGCTTGATCTTCATCCGTAAGGTCCTAGCTATTACCTATACACCAATAACAACTCATATGTTAATTATATGGTGCTTAGACATGGATTAGTAACCCAAATTTATCAAACAAACAACAAAAAAAATATATTGCTGAAACCCGTCGTAAGCTATGGCATATTTGTCGTGGCCTATTTTAAACAACAAAAGTCAGACAACGTCTGCCGTAGCCTACGGCGGTCAGCCGTAGGTTACGACTTGTTGCTGCTGAATTGTTTTCCTGTTTTGCCCTTTAACACGAAAACTTCCATAACTTTTCGTACACTTATCCGTTTAACCTCAAGTTTGTTTCTACGTGATCGTAAATTAATCGCCCACATTTTAGACTCAAAATCCGCAACCCGGAATAATGACTTTTTTCATCATATGCCATTGACTCACAATTAATTCATGCAATTATTTGACTCGTTATCATACTTGACTATACTATCCACATTTTTAGGGCAAGGATCAATTCCTTACAGATTTTAACACTTCTCCGGGTTTACTAAACATGCGCTTACACTTCCGTTACCTGGTTTTCGTTTACGCATTTACTTTGACCCGTTTGATTACTTTAACCAAATAAAACTTATTTTGACCCATATCTTAGTTTCACCATTCATAACTTGCGTTCCCACTTTATGATCTTTATTTATCTATCATCACAACTTCAATTGTGATGGATTGTGATAGAAAATCATTATATTCCTATACTACCCTCAAGTTTGACCACTTTACGAAAATGACCCATAATGTAGCATTATGCCAAAATGGTTTAAGCCTTCCACTGTATATTACCGGAAAGATTGACCAAATTATAAAACTCATATTCAAACAACCCTTAAGGGTCGTTTGCCCGGTTTATCATTCGAGGGTGTTTTGGTCAACTTTAGTCTTTTTAATCACGAAGGATATTTAAATCTTGTTTTGACCAAGTGGGCATTTTAACCCAAATACTATTTTAAAATCATTATGTTTCTAAGAACTATATTTCTTATTTAAATTATTAGACTTACCTCATTTTAGGTAATCCATTGTCCATCCATGACTTGTTTAACTCTCATCGGACCCTAAGTACTCATTGGGAGTTTGATCCGTTACACATACCTGGCTCGAATCATTGCGTTGACCCATTTTAATGCCTTACATTATTAGTTGCTAATTAAAAATGGTGCAAGCCATACGCTATTCTTCCTATGAGCACAAAACTCGACAAAAAACCATTAGTCATTATTGTCAAATGGTGAAACATCACCGTTTGACTCGTTTGGCCTAAATGACCATTTTACTCTCCACTTAACTTACCCCTTTTTTTGCGTTAGGATGACCAAACATTATGTATTACGAGATAGTACTCATTTACTGTGACAACCCGCAACTTCAGGTTACTACTTTAATCTAACCACAGTTAATTTAGACATACATTCATAGCACTGCTTTAACTAGGGTTAGTTAAATAAGTCTACTTTGGTAATTCGGGGAATTACTGGAACACACATATGATAACTCTCGAACGTTGGTGACTAACACGAATAATAATTATAAACGGATGATTTTATACGAAATGGATGTGCTGCATGACTAATACGTGAACTACATGCTTTAATTGTAAATTACATATTGTTATGTGCTTTATGTGAAAGTTGGATAGTTAAGGGTGCATTATGGATAAATTAGAAACCTTAATAACCCTAAAACCTCTCAAATTAATCATACGTAGTTTCTATCATTTCTCTAATCATCATATCCAATCATTCCTCTAATCATTTGGCTACACCAAGTTCTCCAATCTTTGATCTTTCAAGAACAAACCCTAGAATTAATCTAAGGGGGCGTTTGGTTCGCAGGAATTCAATGGAATTTAAGGGAATTAGAATTTGAATTCCATCTATTAAGATGCTTGGTTCATAGAATTAGATGGAATTGGAATCCCAATTCCAATCTTCATGTGTTTGGTTGGCAATGGAACTGGAATTGGAATTAGGCATGAATTCCTTCAAATTCCTTTAACTAAAGGAATTCAAAATCCATCATATATGTGAAGGAATTAAAGTAAATTCATTGGAATCTTCGACCGTTTCGACCTGCACCGTTTCGACCCATACTGGTTTTGATCCGAACCGTTTCGACCCGTACCATTTCGACGCGAACACTTTCGACTCGTACCGTTTCGACACGAACAGTTTCAACCCATAACGTTTCAATGAGAACCGTTTCGAATCGAACCGTTTTGACCCATACCGTTTCGAATTGAACCGTTTCGACCCGTACCGTTTCGACGCGAACCGTTTCGAATCGAACCGTTTGATGTGGCTGGAATGATATAATAAAGTGGTCAGGGTTTATATAAATTTAACAATGGGCCAGTCTTATTAAGTTAAAGGGGTCCGAGTATATGTTGATTTTATGGGGTGCGAGCTTGGCAACTAATGTAGTAGAGTTTCCTTTTTATATATTACTATATTCCGAGGTTTATAAGTGTAACAAATGAATCAGAATATTTGGAGGTAGTGGTCCGAATTTATATCTATAATATGCATTGTGGTTCGAATTTAGTTGAAAACTCATGTTCAAGGTTTATAAAAATAAAAGATGGTCCGATTTAATTGAAAACTCATGTTCAGGGTTTATAAAAATAAAAGATGGTCCGATTTAATTGAAAGAGCATGTTCAGGGTTTATAAAAAATAAAAGATAGTCCGAATTTAGAGGGGTGCACATGTCCGAGTTTCTGGTGTGGGTTCAGAACTTATCAAAATCACATGGGGAGTCCGAACTTAATGAGGATTTAAAAGGGTCCGGGTTTATTGCTTTGGGCCGTCTGGGTTACCGTTTTATTTTGGGCCGAGGGTAATGGTGATACATGTGCATGGTATATCTTGAGTCATTATTTAAACAGGTGTATGAATACGCGTGTAACAGACCTAACATTTAATTAACGCTAGAAGTATGTTAACACATACTAAGGTGAGTTCACTACTCTTTCACAAGCATGCATCCCGGGGGGATAAACAAACTAATATTCCTAGGAGGAATACTTTTAAATGTCTTAGTTTAATTTCGATGTTAGTTAATAAACTCAAACTCTATCACGAAAGTCCCTACTTACTACCGATTCAGTTCTGAAAGCGACCATGACAATATGCTCCTGATTGCATGGTTCGTCTTTTATTATCATATACATTATACTAGTAGCATATATGTATGCATTGCATTGCATATAGTTACACACAACATTATAGCACGATTACATGTGTCACTTATTCATGTTATGACAAGTTGTTGGTATGACGTTACCTCTAGACCCTTTGTGATCCTTATCTCTCTGATAACACCTGCTTTTAACATCCGAATCTGAGGATCTTTTGAAACAAGTTAGGAGGAACTGAGATGAACATGCAAATCACATTATCATTACGGGTGCACACGTAATAATAATTTGGGGTGCATGTGAGTCCCAGTGAGACCTAGCATGTGTAAAGGATTCTGGCCCATTATCCGACATAATTGGGGATTCAACAATCTATACGAGTCATAGCGATGATTGACTTCTACTCAATCTTGATCCTTACTCTTTCCACTCTTCTTGTGGATGCAGAATCACGAGTGGACGTGGTGACGCGGTGGTGGCCGCGGCGGTGGACGTGGCAACATCGTCATGACTCAGGCGGAGTTGACGGATCTCATTAACATACGCGTGGCTGAAGCCTTAGCAGCTCAGCAAGCTGGTACGACACTTACAACAAGATGGTTTTTTTTTTTACTTTATTCGTATATTCAAACTCTCATTCGTGCGTTGTACGTTCTTTCACTTCCAGGTCAACACGTGGACCAGAATCAGAACAATTAGCCCGTCTGTACTTTCAAGATGTTCATGGATTGCAAACCACAGTCTTTCAGTGGGACTGAATGAGCTGTGGGACTTCTTTGTTGGTTTGAGAAGGCCGAATCAGCGTTTGCTATGTGTAACTGTCCGGCTAGGGACAAGCTGAAGTTTGCTACAGGTACACTGGAGGATGGTGCCTTAACCTGGTGGGAGGCCCAAGTTCAGATGCTTGGAATTGAAATGGGGAATGCTACAACGTGGGATGACTTTAAGGAATTGATGCAGGAGGAGTACTGTCCTCGTGAACATATTCAAAAGTTGGAGAACGAGTACTATCATTTGAAGATGGTAGGATCAGAGATCGAAGCCTACATGAAACGTTCTCATGAGCTTGCAAAGGTGTTCCCTAACCTATCAAACCCACCCTACAAGAGAATCGAGTTGTATATCAATGGATTAGCACCTCAGATCAAAAGTATGGTTACTTCGGTGAATCTCGATAACTTACCATGGATTATTCGTTTGGCTCATGATGTTTGTAAAATGCAACATATAAATTACATCAAATGAGGCATAAAACTAACCCTTTTAAGTACTAATATTGGAAAATGAGTGTTTTGTCTTCCTTTTGTATTTTCAGGATTAAATGAGCTCAAAAACACAAAAGAAGCAAAAAGACAGCTAAATCCAACATAAATACAAGGAAAGGATCATAAGTGGACTGCCCGAACCCTCAACGACATCTTCCAAAGCAAAATAGAGAAGGCAGAAGACTGAACACGCCCCGTGCTCAGCCAGCACGGGGTCGTGCCCAAGAAGCAGCAGAAAAGACAAATCTATAGAAGCTTCTATTGCCCACCACGGGGCCGTGCCCAGTGAACACGGGGGCGTGGCGAAAGTACAGCAGGCGCATTAATTGTAATTGCGAATTACAATTAATGAGGAGAGAGAGTGTCAGACAGGCACGGGGCCGTGCCCAGCGGACACGGGGCCGTGCCCAGCCCTCTGTTCAGCCTATAAATAGGAGTGCTTGGTTTCATTTCAACTCATCCCTTGGCACACCACCTCTCTCACACTTCATCCACCACCCACCACCACCATCACAACACCATCATCCATTGTCCATCGTAGAGTGTGTGAGTCGTCTCGGGATCCAAGATTAATCGTAAGAGTTCTTGACAATCAAGGCCATGTTTGCCTAAGTCTCTTACATCACTTGGTGAAGACAAAGTGTCTAGTATAATACTTTTTATTTCTAATCTTTTGCACTTTTTATTTGGTTTTGTATTAATGACTTTAATAACTAGTTACTTATGTTGAAGGTGATCTTTCCTTATCGTTTGTCCATGGTGTCTTGGCATTATTTTACTGTCTATATAAAATAAAAGATTTTCACCATTCATATCTCCACGGTCTATATGGAGGTATGTTGGCTACCTGGTCGGGGGTTAAGGGAACGGTTTGGTAAAGGTCTTGCCATTGTTCAGCGTTTAGAGGTCCTGCAATGGACCTGGGTCAAATTTAGTAGGACCTCCTTCAATGCTTCACGGTATTGGATGGCGGGGGTCCAAACTCTTTGATCCCCTCATAAGTTAACTACTATTAATACTATAACCCGGCTATTTAGGACTGTATCCCTGCTGACTCAGACTACTTAGTCGAGGGTAACGTCACCGCCAAAAGCGGGGCCTACCATAATATTGCATTAATAACTTAATTCATTATCTTCCAATAATCCACCCTTTTAGGATTGTATCCTTGCTGACTCAAACTACTGGGGTGAGGGTAACGTCACCTTCAAAAGAGGGGCCTACTACAATAACTAAGATAATCTCTTAATTATGTGCAAAAGTGCGGAAATAATCAAAGGTTATACTAGATACGAGTCGGAACCAAGTGATTCATCTTGTCTATCTGTTTTTTCTTTTTATTTTATTTTCAGCATTTTAGTTAGTTTTTATTTTTCTTAGTTTAAAACATTTTTCTAAACTTTTTATTTTTGATTAGACGTTGAGGATAAACCGGTACTAAAAGCTCTTGTGTCCTTGGACGACCTCGGTATCTTACCAACGCTATACTACGCTCACGATGGGTGCACTTGCCCATATGTGTGTTTAGTGTTAGTAAAATATCGTGTTTTATAAATTTAAAACTTGGCTAAAAATAAGTGTTAAAAGGGCTTAAAATATACACCTAATATAAATAACACTTAAACGCGCATCAAGTTTTTGGCGCCGCTGCCGGGGACACAAGGATTTTAAGAAAGCTTAAAATCGACGGCCTAATCAGTTTTTCAAAACCTTTTTAAAACGCGCGCACATTTTTCTGCATTTTAGTTTAGTTTTGCATTTACAGTAATCTGTACACGGGGCCGTGTTCACTGAACACGGGGCCGTGCTGCACATTTTCATAAAAACACCCAGTAACAGAAGCTTGAACACGGGCCGTGCTCACTGAACACGCCCTGTGCTCAACGCAATCAGTAAATTTAATTAAAACGCCCAAATACAGATCCTGAACACGGGGCCGTGCTCACTGAACACGGGGCCGTGTCCAGCCTCTGTTTCCGTTTTTCTTTTTGTTTTCTGATCTCGAGACTCGGTTGTGGTCTGCTGAGTGATTCTTATGGATCAATACTCAGGAGGTTACAACTACACCTATGAGGAGGATGATTATAGGGGTAATTATTGCACTAATTGTCGTAATGCACGCGCGATTCAAAATAATCACTCATATCAACCATCCAATTCATACACCTACTATGAGGAGCCCAGGTACGAGCCATCAACTTCATACACATCCTATGAAGACCAAAGGTATGAACCTCCTCCCTCATACTCATATTTTGATGAACCAAGGTATTAGCCCTCATACTCCTACTTTGGGAAACCAAGATATGAGCCACCACCTTCATATGCTTACTATGAGGAACCTTGGCATGAACAACCCACCTCATATGAGTATTATGGAGAACAAAATTACGAACCTTATCCATCATATGCTTACAATGAAGAACAATGGTGCGAACCATCGACTTCATATGGGTATTATGAGGAACAAAGGGTCGAACAACCGGATTCAAGCTTAGGAAATAATGATTCTTTTTCTATAACCAAAGTGACCGATAGGATATTAGAACACATTAGAGTTATCGATCGATGTATAAAAGAAGCTCGCGCAAGGGAAGAGGAGTCCCGCGCAAGAGAAGAGTTAAAAAAGGAAGAGATAACTAAAAATGTAAAAATGGAAGAACAAATAAGTGAAAAACCGACACATGAGTTAAACAACGAAAAAGGTGAGTCCGACAACGTTAAAATTCAAGAAGAGTCTAATTTTGAAGAAATTAATCTCTTGTCACCTTCTTTCGAAAACCATTGTTTAGTACCCACTCATGCTAAGTTTTTAAAAGAGTTAAACACTAACGCTAAAATTGACGAAACGGTAAGTGTTAAGTTAACTAATGATCAAACTTCACTAATAAAAGAAGACCCATTTGAAATTAACATTACACCGGTTCCATGTTTCTTTCAAAATTCGTTTATTAGTAATGTCACAATCGATAAAGATCTTTGTGTTAACATAATGCCTAACTACATTTTCGAAAAATTAAGTATTAGTGATTTTTCTCCACTTCAAATACACATTTTTCTATCAAATCGGAAAGTAATAAAATCAATCGGTATAGTTGAAGATGTCTTGGTTCAAACAAATCAAATGGTAATCCAAACCGACTTTGTCATCCTCGATGACGCTCCTCTAGTGTTAGGACGACCATTTGTAAAAACTCATGAAGCTTTGAAAAACCAGAAGTTCAACAATCTACCTCTTCAATTAGGGGCATTTAAAAGAAGTGTCGATCTCGAACGATCAATGAAGTATCCATTCGGCAATAATGACCCCCTAATTGAAGATGAAGATGAACCACCCGATACAAGTGAAGAGATTGACCACTTTGTTGAAGAAGAGGTCGCCATAGAACAAACTTTTAAAGTTCTTGATCGAAATGAGCAACCAAATAAGGAGTCTCCTAAAGACCCACCTCTTGAGCTCAAAGAACTTCCAAAAGGTTTGGAATATGCTTTTCTAGACAAAGATGGTAATTTACCGGTAATTATTTCGTCTAAATTAGATAACTTAGAAAAAGAAAAATTAATTAACCTTTTAAAAAAACACAAAAACGCAATAGCTTGGAAACTTGTAGACATAAAAGGAATTAGTCCTTCTATGTGCACACACAAAATTTTGATGAATGGTGACTACAAATCGGTCATACAACCACAACGTCGAGTAAATCCAAATGTTCAAGAAGTGGTTAAAAACGAAGTCATCAAGTTACTTGACGCCGGACTTATCTATCCTATCTCAGATAGTCCTTGGGTAAGTCCCGTCCAAGTAGTTCCAAAGAAAGGAGGTATGACGGTAATAACTAACGAAAAGAATGAACTAATACCAACGAGAACCGTCACAGGATGGAGAGTATGTATAGATTATAGACGATTAAATGAAGCAACAAGAAAGGATCATTTTCCTTTACCCTTCATTGATCAAATGTTAGAAAGATTATCCGGTCATAAATTTTACTGTTTCTTGGATGGTTTTTCAGGTTACTTTCAAATCCCGATAGCACCCGAAGACCAAGAAAAAACAACTTTCACATGTCCCTATGGAACTTTTGCTTATCGACGCATGCCGTTTGGTCTATGTAATGCCCCAGCAACATTCCAACGTTGCATGGTAGCTATTTTCCATGACATGATAGAAAAGACAATGGAAGTCTTCATGGACGACTTTTCTATCTTTGGGGATTCATATGACCAATGCCTCGATAACCTTGAACGAATGCTATCCCGATGTGAGGAAACTAACCTCGCCCTTAATTGGGAAAAATGCCATTTCATGGTAACGGAGGGAATAGTACTCGGTCACAAGATCTCAAGCGAAGGAATGGAGGTGGATCGAGCCAAAATAGATACCATTTCTAGATTACCACCTCCATCCTCCGTACGAGCTATCAGAAGTTTCCTAGGGCATGCCGGATTTTATAGACGATTTATCAAAGACTTTTCAAAAATCTCAAGGCCTCTAACGAAGTTACTTGAAAAAGATGCTCCTTTCATCTTTGACAAGGATTGCAATCAAGCATTTCTAACCCTAAAGGAAATGTTAGTCAATGCACCTATCATGATAGCGCCTGATTGGAAATTTCCTTTCGAAATCATGTGTGATGCCAGTGACTTTGCAGTTGGAGCTGTCTTGGGACAGAGAAAAGAAAAGCATTTCCACCCAATCTATTATGCTAGTAAAACACTTAATGATGCACAAGAAAATTACACAACAACTGAAAAAGAATTACTAGCTGTGGTATTTGCTTTTGATAAATTTCGTTCTTATCTTGTTCTTTCTAAAACTATAGTCTATACAGACCATGTAGCCATTCGATATCTCTTCAAGAAGCAAGATGCAAAACCACGTTTGATTAGGTGGATTCTACTCCTCCAAGAGTTTGACATTGAAATCAAGGACAAAAGAGGAGCAGAAAATACCGCAGCAGATCATCTTTCACGCTTAGAAGACCCAGCTTTAGAGGCAACCAGGGACGAGTAAATCAACGAAAAATTTCCAACTGAGTCCCTGGAAATGGTGGAATACAAGGAAGAACCATGGTATGCCGACTATGCTAACTACCTAACTAGCGGTATAGTCGCAAAAGGATGGCCACATCAACAAAGAAAAAAATTCTTTGCCAATGTGAAACACTACTTTTGGGAAGATCCATATCTTTTCAAAATGTGTGCCGACCAACTCGTCAGACGATGCGTACATGGTAGTGAAGCACGAAGAATTCTCCGCCATTGTCATGAAGGTCCATACGGAGGACATCATGGTGCTGCTAGTACCGCACGAAAGGTATTCGATTCAGGATTTTATTGGCCAACCATTTACAAAGACGCTCAAAGTCTTGTAAAAACATGTGATGCTTGCCAGAGAACAGGTAATATTTCTTCCAAAAACGAAATGCCACAAAATGGCATTCTTGTTTGTGAAATTTTTGATGTGTGGGGACTCGACTTTATGGGACCCTTCCCACCATCGAAAGGAAACAAATATATACTTGTGGCAGTAGATTACTTGTCTAAATGGGCCGAGGCCGAAGCACTTCCAACAAATGATGGAAGAGTCGTGGTAAGATTTCTGAAAAAAAAATATTCTCTCGTTTTGGCACACCTAAAGCTTTAATAAGTGATAGAGGTACCCATTTTTGCAACCATCAACTTGAAATTTTTTTAACAAGATATGGGGTCTATCTCCGGGTTTCAACAGCATATCACCCTCAAACAAACGGACAAGCCGAAGTGACTAATAGAGGTTTAAAACGAATACTTGAAAAAACCGTAGGGTTAAATAAAAAAGAATGGGCTGATAAATTAGATGATGCTTTATGGGCTTTTCGAACTGCTTATAAAACAACAATAGGTACAACCCCGTATAAGCTAGTCTATGGAAAAAGTTGTCATTTGCCAGTAGAAATTGCACACAAAGCCTACTGGGCAATCAAAAATGTAAACTTAGATTTAGAATTTGCTGGTAAAAATCGATTTTGTCAATTAAATGAATTAGACGAGCTTAGGAATTATGCATACTCAAACTCTGAAATTTATAAGGAAAGAATGAAAAATTTGCATGACAAACATATTAAACCTAATGAATTTCGGGTAGGGGATCTCGTTCTTTTGTTTAATTCACGACTTTGATTATTTCCTGGTAAACTAAAGTCTAGGTGGTCAGGACCTTTTTCCATCACCCACATTTTTCCACACGGTGCAGTAGAAATTAAATCTTGAAATGGGCCACCATTTAAGGTCAATGGCCAACGCCTGAAACTCTATCAAGGATTCATTGAGGATGAGGAAGAAGAGATCTCGCTTCAAACGGTGGAAGAATAAAAACATCATGCCTGGTAAGTTACGAACGATTGAGACGACAAAATAAAGCGGTAAGTTTTCTTACCATAGCTTATGGGAAAAAGGGGCATTCACACGAGCACTAAAAAAAAAAAAAAAAACCGGCTCGGCACGAGACCGTGTCCGCTGGACACGGGGCCGTGTTCGCGCTGCAGACGGGATAAAACCCCTTTTTCAAAACAGTTTCTTCATTCCACACGCCCCGTTTCCCCACAAAAGCTCTGGTTCCAGGCGATTTTTCGCAAAATTTCGACGTCTCCTATAGATCTAACAACGTCAAGGTATGATTCTATCACTCTTAGTAGTTAGATTAGTTACTTGCATGTAGTTAAAACACCAAGAATTTGGGGAAAAATCTAGGGTTCTTGAAGTTCATCCGGATCAAACCTCAAATTTTTGTTTAGATCTGTTTGCATTTAGTTAGATTAGTGTTAAGGGAAGTAAATACACTTGTATTGTTCATAGATTCACCCGATTTCTTACAAAAACCCCAAACCCTTGTTCTTGAACCGAAAAAGATGAAATTGATAGGGTAAACGGGATATTTTGAGAAAAATGGCACTTAGGGTTTCATTTTCGGGGGAAACCGCACCTATTGGACCAAAAATTTTCAAGTTTTCGAAACCGGGTCGAAAAATGGGATTTTTGAGTAACAGACCTCTGGACACGGGGCCGTGTCCGCTGAACACGGGGTCGTGTCCAGGCCGCTGTTTGCAGTTTTGTCCGAAAATATTTCTGTTTCATGCTAACTTTTGGTGTATTCTTGCAGATGGCCAGGAAGTTCACAAGATTCAACGCCAATGAGCTAGATGCAAGAGCTCGATACGAGCTTCTTCAAACAAGGCCGGAGGAATACCCGAGGCAAGCTTGCACAGAACTACTAACCATGGTGAATCAAATTGATCGTTTCAACAACATTGTCACGGGACCACTCAGAGTCGCACTAACAACTCGACTCCGTTCCGTCCATGAATGCACCTTGGAATTCTACAGCACCTTTGTATTCACTTCAAGGTGCGACCCGTTCGATAATGACGGGGTGTCATTCCGGTGTGGCGGAACGAGGTATTCGATCTCTATGGCACAATTTGGGTCGATTATCGGGTTGTATGCGGAAGAGGATGCGGGAAACGAAGAAAATACCGGGGGAATGAGAGAGATAGGTGACAACGAACGCCAAGCCATGTGGGCTCAGATTGGGGAAGGGTTCTACAATCCGAGCAGCACTAAGAGTACAAAGCTGAGGGATCCGCTATACAGATACATTCATAGGCTCCTCGGCTACTCTCTTAGCCAAAGGCATGACAGTAGTGGCGTCGTTGGGTTACGAGATTTGCTTGTCCTCCACTGCATTCACAACCGCAGGCCGCTCGATGTTCCGTTCCTCATGCTCCGAAACATGCATCACAACCGCCTTGCTACTGCACCAACTCCTATTTTCTTTGGGGGATGGGTGTACCGTCTTTTCAAACACTTCGCCCACATACCTAGGTCATTTGAGAGGAGCCCATGGTCAGGTACGGTGGATATTCACATATGCCGCTCAATGAACCTAATTTATGAGGCAGAAGACGGGACGGTAACCTTTCAAAGGATGCAAGGTCATGCATGGAACCCGCAAGAAGCGCTTGTCCTCCCAGCTCCGCAACATCATCAGTACCAATACCAACCCCACGGTGATCCGGGCCAATCATCCTCCTCGGGAGGCGGTTTTCCTAACTTTCAAAGTTTGCATGATTTGTTGCAGGAAAACCTTATGTGTACTAGGAACACCTATAACATGGCGAGCAACACCTACCACCGGGTCGGAGCTATCGAGAGAAACCTATCCGAGATCCAAGACGATGTTGGATACATACGAGACCACATTGCACGCCATGGAGGGGATGATGACGATGATGATGATGACGATGCTATGGAGTAGGCGAGAGGAGCAGAGGAGGAAGCAGTTGATTGATGACCCCACAGGTTTAAGTCCCTTTATCTATCGAACAATTGGTGGCCTGCGTGCCAAATGTTAAACAATTTACTTTCCTTGAACACTTTTATTTTCCGTTTTATTTTTCTTTTACTTTATGCTTGGAACAATTAACTATGGTAATGTAGGATGTTTGTGTTGCTTGGTGTGGTATTAAGTGATGAAACAGGTACAAACCAAGGCTCGGAGTGCTAAGCCTCATCACTTATAGGGCCAGGATGGAAAAACCGGGGGAAGAAACCTGTTTTTCAGGCTAACAGACTGTCCACACGGGGACGTGTCCAGCCAACACGCCCCCGTGCTCACCTCCCAGACCTGCTGTTTGGTTACTGTCCTCCAGATTTTTTGCCAGACATGGGGCCGTGCCTAATCAACACGCCCCCGTGTTCATTTTCTGTAAGTTTTCGTTACTGGCAGTTCACCACGGGGTCGTGTCCAGCGGACACGGGGCCGTGTCCAGACTACCAGTAACATAAATCTTTGCTTTTTAACACCATTTTACACATCTAATCAACCTAAAAATTTATTTTTGGGACACATTGAGGACAATGTGTAATTTAAGTGTGTGTGGGGGGGGGGGGGGATGCTAAAACCTTGAACTTTGCAAGTCCTAAATACAAGCCTTACACAAAACTCTATTGGAACCGCTAATCACCCCAAAGTTTTTCAAAAATTTCATTTTTCTTACTTGTCTAGGTTTAACTCGGGAAATTCAAGTTCTCAAAAAGGTTATATTTTTACGAATTTACAACCGATAGCGTAGTGATAAAAAGAACCAACATAAGAAAATTATGAAAAGGCATGGCAAACTTAGTTAAAATTTGATTATATATACTAGATCACATAAAAACCCATTCCCACAAAAGTGAGTTTTGAGCCTTTATTGAGCATACAATTACATATCATTAGACTAAATGCTCATTTTTCGTTTCTTGTGTGAATAACCGCTTGGTTCTTACGACTCTAGAACTTGCCATGACGATACATTCCCGGTCCTTATCAACTTAAAACCCGAGTAAGTAAATGATGGAGGCATTAGGACTAACCCTTTTTATTTCTACACCATTATTTTTCTTTTTCTTTTACCACCTACCCAAAAATCCCCCTAGTTAACCCCTTTGAGCCTAAACCTTTTCATTTCATCACCCCAAAAAAAAAAAAAAAAAAAAAAACCCTTTTTCCCACCAAAACCTTTTTTATTTTTAACCCTTTGTTTTAGTAACAAGTCCGGTTTTTCGTATGATCGTTCAAAAAAAAATGTGTTGATGATGAAGCAAAAATAAAATAAACAAGTTCATCAAAAATAACTTTGTTTGAATAAAAGCTTCATCAAAATAAAAAGTTACAAAAATAGAAAGTCTTACGAAAACCGACACTTGTTACGTTTTTCGCCCTTTTTCTACTAACCACTAACCACTATCCCAACCACCTACCTTTAACCCAAGCCTAACCCTTAACCCACAAAGTCCTCTTGATATTTACAAAGGTATAAAAGTTAAAAAGGAGGAGGATTGATTGCTTGGCAAGCTTATGGTAGGAATAAGTTCCATGCCGCTCTCGAGTGATTCACTAAAAATACACCTTCGGCCGAGTGTGAGTGATTTCTCCCGTGAGGTATGTGAACTTGTATATAAATGGAATTTTAAAAAGGCATGTTATGCCCAAATAAGTAATTTCTCCTTTGAAACGTTCTAAATAAATCATTACGAATAGGATTGTAAATAGATAAAAATAAAACCCAAAAAGATCTTGGATTCCCAACACTCTACGACAAGCCAAAAACCTTCTCTTCTACCCATTCCATTTGGGAGTGTAAGCCACATATTAAAGAGTTTTGCTTGAGGACAAGCAAAAGTTCAAGTGTGGGGGTATTTGATGTGTGTAAAATGCAACATATAAATTACATCAAATGAGGCATAAAACTAACCCTTTTTAAGTACTAATATTGGAAAAAGAGTGTTTTTGTCTTCCTTTTGTATTTTCAGGATTAAATGAGCTCAAAAACACAAAAGAAGCAAAAAGACAGCTAAATCCAACATAAATACAAGGAAAGGATCATAAGTGGACTGCCCGAACCCTCAACGGCATCTTCCAAAGCAAAATAGAGAAGGCAGAAGACTGAACACGCCCCGTGCTCAGCCAGCACGGGGCCGTGCCCAAGAAGCAGCAGAAAAGACAAATCTATAGAAGCTTCTATTGCCCACCACGGGGCCGTGCCCAGTGAACACGGGGGCGTGGCGAAAGTACAGCAGGCGCATTAATTGTAATTGCGAATTACAATTAATGAGGAGAGAGAGTGTCAGACAGGCACGGGGCCGTGCCCAGCCCTCTGTTCAGCCTATAAATAGGAGTGCTTGGTTTCATTTCAACTCATCCCTTGGCACACCACCTCTCTCACACTTCATCCACCACCCACCACCATCACAACACCATCATCCACCACCATCATCCATTGTCCATCGTAGAGTGTGTGAGTCATCTCGGGATCCAAGATTGATCGTAAGAGTTCTTGACAATCAAGGCCATGTTTGCCTAAGTCTCTTACATCACTTGGTGAAGACAAAGTGTCTAGTATAATACTTTTTATTTCTAATCTTTTGCACTTTTTATTTGGTTTTGTATTAATGACTTTAATAACTAGTTACTTATGTTGAAGGTGATCTTTCCTTATCGTTTGTCCGTGGTGTCTTGGCATTATTTTACTGTCTATATAAAATAAAAGATTTTCACCATTCATATATCCACGGTCTATATGGAGGTATGTTGGCTACCTGGTCGGGGGTTAAGGGAACGGTTTGGTAAAGGTCTTGCCATTGTTCAGCGTTTAGAGGTCCTGCAATGGACCTGGGTCAAATTTAGTAGGACCTCCTTCAATGCTTCACGGTATTGGATGGCGGGGGTCCAAACTCTTTGATCCCCTCATAAGTTAACTACTATTAATACTATAACCCGGCTATTTAGGACTGTATCCCTGCTGACTCAGACTACTTAGTCGAGGGTAACGTCACCGCCAAAAGCGGGGCCTACCATAATATTGCATTAATAACTTAATTCATTATCTTCCAATAATCCACCCTTTTAGGATTGTATCCTTGCTGACTCAAACTACTGGGGTGAGGGTAACGTCACCTTCAAAAGAGGGGCCTACTACAATAACTAAGATAATCACTTAATTATGTGCAAAAGTGCGGAAATAATCAAAGGTTATACTAGATACGAGTCGGAACCAAGTGATTCATCTTGTCTATCTGTTTTTTCTTTTTATTTTATTTTCAGCATTTTAG
Organism: Helianthus tuberosus; assembly: GCA_030545235.1. Lineage (NCBI taxonomy): Eukaryota > Viridiplantae > Streptophyta > Magnoliopsida > Asterales > Asteraceae > Helianthus > Helianthus tuberosus. The sequence goes on from CM060442.1 coordinate 43,792,132, forward strand.
TTAGTTTTTATTTTTCTTAGTTTAAAACATTTTTCTAAACTTTTTATTTTTGATTAGACGTTGAGGATAAACCGGTACTAAAAGCTCTTGTGTCCTTGGACGACCTCGGTATCTTACCAACGCTATACTACGCTCACGATGGGTGCACTTGCCCATATGTGTGTTTAGTGTTAGTAAAATATCGTGTTTTATAAATTTAAAACTTGGCTAAAAATAAGTGTTAAAAGGGCTTAAAATATACACCTAATATAAATAACACTTAAACGCGCATCAGCTCACAACATTACTCATCAAGAAGTTGAACGTGGTACACTACTAGAGCGTGGTGCTGTGACCGCTCCTACTACAGACAACAAACGAAAGTAGAATGAGTCATAAAAATCCTCCAACTCCAGCCAGCAACAGAAGAAGGCTGACAACAACAACAACATTCGCAACTTTAATCAGTCTTCGTCTGCAAATCAAAACCAGGGTACCAATCAAAATCAGGGTTCTTACGCGGGCAAGCAACAAAAGTGCAACAAGTGTAACTACCACCATCATGGGAAGTGCACTCGAACATGTCAGAGGTGTGATAAAGTGGGCCATATGGCGAAAGATTGCAGAGCTCCGTTTCCGAAGCATCAGCAGCAGTCGCAACAGCAACAGAGGCAACAACCACATCAGCATCAGGGTAATCAAAAGGGTGCTTTCAGTGTGGAAGTGAGGGTCACTTTAAGAAGGATTGCCCACAGTTAAATTAGAAGGCCAATAACGACGGGAACAAAAACAATAACCACAATGCCGGGTTCACAACAATAATAACAATGGTAACAACGGTGGAAATGGTGCTCGCGGGAGAGCATTCACTATTGGCGTGGGAGATGCCAGGAACGACAACAATGTTGTGACCTATACATTTTCTGTGAACAATCTTTTCGCTTCTGTTTTATTCGATTCCAGTGCCGATTGGAGTTACGTGTCCTTGAAATTCAGTATACTGTTAGGATCGACCCCGACACCTCTCGAAACCAAACATATCATAGAATTGGCTGAAGGCAAGCCAATTGAAGCATCCCATGTTCATGTTGGGTGCAAACTCGATTTTCTAGGTCAAGTGTTTGACATTGACCTCCTTCTTGTAACCCTTGGTAGCTTTGACGTAGTCGTCGGTATGGATTGGTTGTCCAAACATCGAGCTGAAATTCTCTGTAAAGAGAAGATTGTTCGTATTCCACTCCCTAGTGGAGATTCACGGTTTGTTCAAGGTCATCGGAGTGGTGCTACGGTTGGTATCATTTCAGCTATGAAAGCCTAGAAGTGCATACAGAAGGGTTATCCGGCTATTCTAGCTCTCGTTACCGATACTCAACCTGGGGAAAAGAAGATCGTAGACATTCCGGTCGTTCATGACTTTTCCGACGTTTTTCCCGAAGAACTTCCAGGACTACCTCCACATCGAAAGGTGGAATTTCAGATTGAACTCACGCCAGGAGCAGCTCCGATTGCTCGTGCTCCTTACCATCTTCCACCGGGAGAGTTGCAAGAACTGTCTAACCAACTTCAGCAACTGTTGGATAGGGGTTTTATCCGACCTAGTTTTACGCCATGGGGAGCCCCAGTCTCATTTGTGAAGAAGAAGGATGTGTCTTTCCGAATGTGTATCAATTACCGCAAACTCAACGAGGTGACTATCAAGAACCGTTATCCTCTTCCTCGTATTGATGACCTGTTTGACCAGTTGCAAGAGTCAAGCTTCTACTCAAAAATCGATTTAAGATTGAGCTATCATTAGATGAGAGTCCGAGAGGAAGATGTTCCCAAAACAGCCTTCCGAACGCGGTACGACCATTATGAGTTTTTGGTCATGCCATTCGGATTAACCAACACACCAACGGTCTTCATGGATCTCATGAACCGCGTGTGCAAACCGTATCTTGATGATTTCGTCATTGTGTTTGTCGATGACATCTTAATCTATTCTAAGAGCAAGGGGGAACACGAACAACACTTGCGTCTTATTTTGGAGCTCCTGAGGAAGGAGCAGCTATACGCGAAATTTTCTAAGTGTGATTTTTGGATTCGAGAAGTACACTTCCTTGGTCACGTGGTCAACGAGTCGGGAATACTTGTTGATCCAGCAAAACTCAATTCTATCAAGAATTGGGCAGCACCTAAGACTCCCACAGAGGTGCGGAAATTTCTTGGTCTCACGGGGTACTATCGTAGATTTATTGAGGGATTTTCAAAATCGCTCAACCTCTTACCGCTTTAACTCATAAGGGTGTCACTTATTCGCGGGGAGCGAATCAGGAGAATACTTTTCAGCTTTTGAAACAAAAACTCTGCAGTGCTCCGATATTGTCCTTACTCGATGGTACAGATGACTTCATGGTATACTGTGATGCTTCTATTCAAGGTCTCGGTTGTGTTTTGATGCAACGCAAGAAAGTGATAGCCTATGTTTCTCGACAGTTGAAGGTCCACGAGAAGAATTACATGACTCACGATTCGGAATTGGGAGCCGTAATTTTTACACTCAAAATCTGGAGGCATTACTTGTACGATACTAAATGCACTATTTATACCAATCATAAGAGCCTTCAACACATTTTTGATCAGAAAGAGTTGAACATGCGACAGCGTCGTTGGGTTGAACTATTGAATGATTACGATTGCGCAATCAAGTGTCATCCAGGCAAAGCTAATGTGGTAGCTGACGCCCTTAGTCGGAAGGAAACCAAGCCTAAATGTGTTCAACCCTTTCAGACCCAATTTTCTCTTGATCTACTTTCATGATTCTTTTTATTGGATTTGGATTGGTGTAGTGGATTCTTAATTCACCTCTTTCTAGCCTTTCTTCCCATATGCCCCTTCTGTAAGGACTTGGTGGTTTCTCTGGCACATCTTCTCCAGTCTAGTAATATTCCATCAGATTGTATTCAGGGAATATCATGATATCCCTGTCAATCTCTTGAACCATGACTATTTGAGTTTCAGAGATCTTTCTTTTTACAATCTGTGGTTGTCTTGAAGAGTTAGCTTCCTCTTCCAATTCTTCATGGCTTGTTGATTTATTCTTGTACTAATGACAGTGTCTCCAGATGAAGTTGGCTTTGGACCAGTTTGAGGGATCTTGAGGTTTAGATTAGAGATAACAAAAGTTAAGGAAGATGCTAACCTTTTTACCATTTCTTCTTTTGAGACTGCAGGAGGTGGACCCATTACAGTGGTTCCAGCTTCAGTGATTGGTGTGACACTTTGTTGTTGTCTGTGTTGGTGCATATGTCTGTCGACTTCGTCTTGTATCGAGTCTTGCATTAGATTAGAAAGATCAGGGCACGTAGTACGAGAAAATGAGAAATGTACGTGTTAGAGGTATTTCGCACGAAATAGGCATTTCGTGTGAAACTGATTTCGTGACAACCATTCCGTGCGAAATAGCCAGGCCTATAAATACTAGTGTCTTGGATCTCATTTGTAACTTTCTGGTTTCAGTACCGAACTGCTGCCGAAGTGTCTACTCGCTGTAAAACGTTGTTATATCAATCAAAAGACAGTTTAAAGTGAATCTCAAGCTGAATCAAATCGATACGTTTGTTTTCGCATCTCGTATTGAGTAAAAACTCTTCTGAACGACTCGTTTGGTCGTGCAAACGATCCTACAAGTGGTATTAGAGCTCAGGAGGAAGAGTTCTTACCGATTCAGCTCAAAAATCTGATTTCTACACTTTCTTTTCAAAATTAAACAAAATTTCACGGATAAAATGGCTTGATTTTTACACATTATATGTGAAACTGTGTTTTAACAAAGCCTTAAAAGTTTCAGACTTAAAATCGGACTAAAACCTGGTTAATTGGACAAAAATCTGTTCGATATGATGATGTCAGCAGTATTTCGCGCGGAATAAGCACGTCATTTCGCACGAAATCACATTTGTGAGGCATTTCGTACGAAACAGTCAGTTCATTTCGTACGAATTGACAAAATTTGTTTCATTTCGCACGAAATACCTCATTTCATGTGAAAATCCTTTATTTCGTACGAAATCATTATTTCGTGTGAGCCATTCCGTACGAAATCACCTATTTCGTACCAAAGTCTTTATTTCGTGTGAAACTATTTCGTTTGAAAGTGTTTTGCAGGTCATTTCGCTTGAGGAAGTTCATTTCGCACCAAAGGCATTTCGTTTGAAATCTGATTTCGTTTGAAAGTGACTGATTTGTGAAAAATTTCTCCGAAACATGGAAGAAGAGTTTTATAACACATATGCTACTGCCCCGAGTACACCTGTTGCTATTGCTCAGAACATGAACATGGAAAATGAAACTGGAACTTTGCAAAAACCACCGAAACTAATGGGCATTGAGGAGTATTATGGTTGGAAAGATCGGTTTGAAAACTGGGTTCAAGCTAATCATTTGAGATCTTGGGAGTGTATTGAGAAAAAGTATGTACTACCACGTACAGATTTGGGAGTTGAAAAAAAGATTTTTGAATTTACGGATAAAGAACGAGACATGTACAAAGCAGAAAAGATGATGATTAGTTTACTCCAGGAAGCTATTAAAGAAGACATATTCATATTGCTTCAACATGATAAGACTTCACGTTCAATTTGGGAAGCACTTCGAATTAAGTTTGAGGGAAGTGAGAAGATGATCAAGAGTAAAAGATCATTGTTAAAGAAAGAATTTGATTTATTTACAAGTTTTCCGGGAGAAGATACAAAGAAATTGATTGAAAGATATTGTCACTTAGTACGGTCAATGTCATTATTAGATATCAACAAAGATCGTGAGGAATGGGTTGACAAATTAGCTGATGCTTTACCTTAGAAAGAATGGGGTACATTTTTGATGATATTAAAGAATACTAGAGAATATGATGGCTTAACAATTTCTCAGTTCATCGAAAAGATTGAAGGACAAGATCTTGAGCAACAAAAGATTGCTAGAATGAGCAATCCAAGTGCACAACAAGATGTTAAGATGTACTTCAAAGGGAGTGTTCGGGATGTCGAAGCAAGTCCGAAAATCCAAACTGCTTTCAGTGCAGAAAACTCATCAGGATCAATTAATCAAAGTCCAAACAGCAGCAATGGATTTTCCTCATACCCAAGTGTTAATCCAAAGGGATCAACCTCGGGTCATCAGTTTCAAAGCTCAAACAGCAATAATGGTCATGTATTACACTGCAACATCGCGTTGCATCTTCAGAATGGTCAAAATTTTTCTGAAGAAGTTGCTAAAAGTCATATGTCATTGCTAGCTACAGTGTTAGAATCATATGAAGGATTGGTTGCAGGAAGGATCGGAAATCCTATGTTGACAAAAGAGGATTACGATCAGATCGATGCTGAGGAAATGGAGCTTATGGACATTAAATGGTGTTTAGCAAGTGTTCTGAGAAGAGGAGAAAAATTCAAGATGATTACAGGAAGAGATGATTTCTTGGATGCTAATGTTTCTACTTTAGGTTTTGATAAATCTAAAGTTACTTGTTTTCGATGCAGGGAAAAAGGACATTTCAAGAGGGAATGTACTAATCGAGATGCAGGAGGAGCTCAAAATCCATTCGGGAATAATGATTATTATCGGAAAGCTATATATCAACAAGTTGCTCAATCACCATCATCATCAAAAGCAATTGAAGATGGAAAGAAGAAAGCAATCGTAGAATCGACAAAGAGAGCTTATTATGGTATAATAGATCAAGATGATGAAAAAGTGACAGAAGGTTTTAGTTGGGACAGATATATTCCACCTGATTCAAAAACAGTTGCATTAATTGCACAGATAGTTCAAGAACCAGATTTGATGAAAGAATGGATGAAAGTGTTTGCTGATGATGAGAAGAATCAAGATGATGAATCTAGTTCTTCAGATGATAATTCAGAACAGACACAAGTGTTTGATCAATCATCAACTGATGACAGTGATAATGAGGAAGAAATGCATATTAATATTGCAAAAACTCATTTATCTCCTGAAAGTTTTCAATTTTATTTTGCAGATCGTTTGGAAAAGTTAACGGAGAGCAACAAAGGAATAGAAAAATATGAAGTGTAAAAGTATTGCTCAGGAAAAGAATTTTGAACAAAGTAAAGAAGATAAAGCTACTGAGCAGGCAGTTGAAGATGAGAAGATAATTGAAGTTGAAAAAATGATTGAAGTTGAAAAGATTGTTGAAATTGAGAAGATTGTTGAAATAACAAAACCTTGCTTAAAGTGTTTGGAGTCATGCAAGCAGTGTGAAGAGAAAGATGAGAAGTTGAGTGAGTTGGACAAGATGAAAGAAAAGTTACTGTTCGATCTCAATTATGTGAAAGAATCGTATGATGTGTTGAATAGAACAGTGAATGGTCTACAAAAGACAAATTCTGAAAGAGAAGACGCATTAACCATGATGAATGCGGTGATGATGACTAAGCAGAAGGTCATTAATCATTACATTGAAGAATGTGCCAAGTTGAAGCAGGAGTTGGAGACAAAAAAGATAGAAAATGAAAGAATCAGACGGTTACTGCAAAGTTATTCAAGTTCTGGTTATTTGATTGACAGAATTTATCCAACTGTTGCAGGTTTTGAAGCCTTTCAAGACAAGGAATCGGAAGAGAAGGATACTGGTAAGAAACAAAGTGCAAATTATAACAAGTGTCCGCCTCCGATCTGGGAAGGTTATTCTCCCAGAAAACCAAATGAGGAGCAAGTAAAAAAGGCAGTCAATATAAAGTTAAAGTCCGAAACAACTGATGAGTTACCAGAAAATATTGACGTCACATTCACATCGTTTGACACTGATCATGAGTCTGAGTTAATAAAGAAAGTGGTTGACCAGGTGTTGGATAAAGATGAGGAGTCAGAGTCAAAGTCCGAATCCAAGAGTTCGAGTTCATCAGTTGACAGTCCAAAGTCGTCGGTCAAAAGGGTTTATAATAAAGAATTTCTTTTATCAAAATCTAATTTGAATGACGAACTAATCAAAGTGGCATATACTTTGATTGATTCAGACAAATTATATTCTGATGAGGAATTTCCAATAAGAGGTGTTAAAACTGAAATGATTAAAAAGGTTTTTAAACTAACAGAAATTAATATTTCTGAAATAAAAGATGAAAATCTTTCTGAAAAACCAAGACCTTACACCTCAAGAGATAAACAAAGGTTAAACAAGAAAAAGGGTTACAGTTCTGGTTTAGGTTATTGAAAGAAACCAAACCATAACGTTAATTTCAAAAAGAAGGGATTAGGTTTTATTCCACCGAAAAATCATAAAAATGAGAAAACTTATAAACCAAAAACTGTATTTGTTTCAGGAGCAAGTTCGGAGGAAGAAGAAAAGAGCTCATTCTGGAAGCAATCGAACAAAGATTTCCTTGATAAAAAACAAGAGGGAATAAATAATGGAGTTCATCAGAGAAAAGAGACAAGAACCTGTTACCGATGTCAAGAAGTTGGTCACATCGCCTGGAATTGTCCAAAGGTAACCAATACAAAACAGGAAGTTGTTTCTAAACTTAAAGAAAAGATTGTTGATAAAACCGAACCACCAACTGAAAAGTTCAGAGTGTTTAAGAACTCAACATATGAAGTTGGTGAATGTTCAAAAATGTTTTACAAAAGAAGGGTAAATCTTGACAACCAAATGTGGGTTGTTAAGAAATCTGATGTGAAATCTGGCGATGAATCTGATTCCACAAAGTTAGAGGAGCCACATGTTGTTAAAAAGGAAGAAAATTCAGTTCCTCCATTGAGGACTGAAAATTTTAAACAAAAGGTTGGTAAGGTTGAGATTTCAAATCAATTCTATTCTGAAAAGAAAGAATTTGATGTTGAAAAAGTTTTTAATGTAAATGTGAAAAAGATTTTTGGAAATATGATTGATGGAAAAGTGAAAGGGGTAAAAGATTTTTATGAAACAAAGAAGGCAACTTACACCCCGAGTGAAACTGAAGAGGTCACATCCAAGTTTGGTCAGGCTTGGATGTCTGTTTTTCATATGCAAAATTCTGACTTGCCGGAGCTTCCAAGTTGTTAATCGAGGAGCATGAATCGGCATCTTTCTTGAGAAATTCACATTTGTGATATTTTGACCTACATGTGGTATTTTCATTCTTGAAAATTGTTATATTTTGTGTTACAAGTGATATTGGTGATGAGAACCTACAAGTGGTTGAAGAAGGTTTTCACCTACAAGTGGTTAATCAAGGTCATTAAGTTGAATTTGATTTAACTCTCATTCTAGTGGTTGAAAAAACAATGTGATGAAACCCCTAAACTACAAGTGATTTGTAAAATCAACAAAACTAATTTTCTGGAAAAACCATTTGATTAAAACAAACTTAAGTGTTTTGAAATCATAATGGGAAAATAGTTTGTTGTCAGGGGAAGTTCGGATTGTTTATGCCAAGTGGATGGTTATTTGAAGCAATTCACAACAGTTGTCATTTTATTTTGTATAGTTTAGTTTCAAAGTTTCTTTAAATGTTTTTGAATTTTAGGGGGAGTAAGAATTTTCAGAAAATCCAAAAACATTTGAAAATTTGAAAAAAGCAAAAACTTTGAAAATTTAAAAATGAGTTTTGTTGTGAAAAAGAGGAAATGATAGTACATCAGTAGACAATCACAACATGCTAAAGAATTGGAAAGTTAAAAGTGATAAATAGTCTCACTGATGATGTGCCAGTAGGTTTTTACACATTTAGTAGATTGTGTCGAGATATAAACCTAAATATCAAATTTACTTATCTCGTGGGGAACATCTCTCGGATATATGGGTAACCCCCGAAATCTTGTTTGAAAGGTCCCTCTTTCTGAGATACTAGGTCTTTATGCTTAGTGATATCTAGAGTATTATCCCAGGACTTCTGATTTTGCGGAAGCAATGGCCTAGTCCCCGTATAATACTTTTTGCTTGCTTGAAATATAGCACCACCCTCAGCATAAAAAATGATGAAACATTGAAAGATGCTAATCATGTGCTGTTGAAGAAAAGATTCTCTAAAGGGAACACACCAAAAGTCGAAGCCATCATCTCTCTGATTTTGCGGAAGCAATAGCCTGAGATCTCATGGCCCTCGCATTTAACCCTTTACAGATATCATCTAGGTATACTCACCTGTAAGACTGAATATTGGGATCTGGATACGGGAGTATATTCTGAGGTGGGACACGCAAATAAGTTCAAGTACTTAAAACATTAATCTCGTATCTCGAAACAGTTGAAATTTGTGTGAAAATTTAAGTGGATCAGTATACTGACAATCTAAGTGAATCGTTTAGAACTTAAAATGTTGAAAGCTTAACGGTGTTGGTGATTTGTCTCATAAACCGATATGATCCTCTTACACAAACTCACAAAAATATTGTCTGTATATATTTCTTTACTGCATTTTCATTTTAATCAAAATTCAAAAAGATTTTCGGAGTGTTTTAGCATAAATTTTTGAAAATTCAAAAAGATTTTCGACAACTGATGTTGGAGAGCTGATTTTCAAAATTCCGAGTGCTAAACATGATGATAACTAGGTTTGGGAGAGTGTGTTTGAAAATAATTTCTTACCAGTGGTCATTAGAGATTATAAATGTTAAATCATTTTGAATGATATGTTCAAATGATATGTATTTGTTTCTACATGTGGTAAGTAGAGAATAAATTTGTCAAATTTTAAATTTGTGAAATTTATTTCTGGGTAGAGATTGTGCAGGTTAGACAGGTTTTGATACCTGAGTTGAATGAAAGCCAGAGCACGAGCTTGGAATATGAGCTATTTCAGACTGAGATCCCAGCTTATCGAAAGGGGGAGTCTGAAGACATCAAGAGAAGAGAGAGGATTGAGGATGCTTTACATTGTTAGATACTTTGGAGAGAATGAAAAGACTGATAAAGACTAAAGATTGAAGACTCAACACTGAAGACTTCGTCAACATCCAAGGGGGAGTCTGTTGGTGCATATGTCTGTCGACTTCGTCTTGTATTAGATTAGAAAGATCAGGGCACGTAGTACGAGAAAATGAGAAATGTATGTGTTAGAGGTATTTTGCACGAAATGAGAACCTGTCATTTCGTACGAAATGAATTGGTTGTTTCGCACGAAATAGGCATTTCGTGTGAAACTGATTTCGTGACAACCATTCCGTGCGAAATAGCCAAGCCTATAAATACTAGTGTCTTGGATCTCATTTGTAACTTTCCGGTTTCAGTACCGAACTGCTGCCGAAGTGTCTACTCGCTGTAAAACGTTGTTATATCAATCAAAAGACAGTTTAAAGTGAATCTAAGCTTAATCAACTCGATACGTTTGTTTCTGCCTCTCGTATTGAGTAAAAACTCTTCTGAACGACTCGTTTGGTCGTGAAAACGATCCTACAGTCTGATTGGCTTTGGAATTTCCAGATGAGATGCTTCAACAAGAATTGGCTTCATGATTTCCTTAGGGTTAATCTTAGCCAATCTGGCAATGTTGAAATGCATTCTCTTCATGAGAGACTGCACTTCTCCTACTAGTTTTGTATTGTTGGCTACATTCTCCTGTACTTTAGCAAATTCTGTTTGATTCTTTTCCTACAGAGCAGTTCATTCTTTTATCAGATTCCCAAGGGTATCAGTTGTAACACCCCAAATTTCGTATGACGTATTATAATGTTTAATCGCAATACTTTGACGAAAATGGTAAACATAAATTTTTACCATTATTAAGATTTATAGCTTTTAGCAAATCTTAAATCTTATATATATGCATAAAGGTTTACTAAGTTAGTATGTAAATATGAGAAAAGTGTCATGTTCTAAAAGATGAGGGGGTTAAAATGAAAAAAATATGTAATTAAAACACTTAACAAAAAATGACCAGTGCTTGAATGTGTGTGTGTGTGTGTGCGATCGTGAGAAGGGGCCAGGAGGAGCTTTCCCCTCAAAACCCTAACATCCTAAAATCCATCAAATTGAAAGGGAAATCAAAGATTAATCGATTGCATGAGCCAAGAACTTTGATTATCTGAGTGTTCTTGACATCAAGTAAGTTTAATTTCATGATTTAGTAATGTTTGATGAAATGGTTTATGTGGAATTTGTGAATTTCTATGGAATCAAACATGAATGCAGAATGATATGAACATGTAGGATTTGAAACTATGCTCAAATTTCTCTATAATGATGAATTAGGGTAAAACCCACTTGTATGTCAAAAGATGATTAAAAATTTGTGAAATTCTATATGCTAATTAGTTTAATGTTGATGAAATTTTGATGAATAGATGATTTAGAACAACATGTATTCGGTTAGGGTGACAAATTGTGAAAATGGGAATGCTTATGTTAATCAATGGATGAAATATGAAAAAATATGCTTTAAACACTTGTACTGCATGCTTTATAGATAGTACGCACGCCATGTGTTTGATGAAATGCCTAAGAATGATTTAGTTGAAAATTTGACATGAATTCTTGATTTAATGGCGATATAAATGAAAATGGATGTATGTGTAATTATGTTAAGTCATGATGAATAAATCAAGATACATATGTGAAGTAATGTTTATGAATGCTAAAAGTATGAAGTTATGACGTATAGGCACGAAGAAAGAAGAAGGCGCAAGTCACTTGAAGTCGCAAGCATCGCAAGATCACGGTAAGTTCATATAAAGTTAATTCTCCTTTCATGTAAATCTACGAATGATGGTTTGCTAATTAAATCTTAGTGTTGAGTTGTATGTTCGTTTATGGTAGAATTATGATATGTTGTATGTTGGAAAACGGATAAGTAACCTAATAGTATTGGATGTGTAACGACCACTCAAGTGGGGTCATAAATTGTTTGGAAAGTAGGATGGTAAATGGTTAGAAATTGACTTGTTGATAACGGGTCAAAATAATGAAAGTATGTTAAATGAATGGTATGTATCGAACCATTACGGATGGGTCGGATAGACTATATGTTGAACATTTCCGAAAGAAATGTTGAAGAGCATAAATAAATTTATGCTAGAAAGGAAAGAATTAATTGAAATATGGTTGTTGATGAAAGGATAAATTTTGTTAACGAGTCGAATAATTGTAGTTAAATAAAAAATTTGTTATTCCATATATATACACACACATATATATATATACATATGTCGGACTAATAAATGTTTGGTGTTAGGAATGATAGGTAAATCTCATGCTTGATGTTGGCGAGCTCGGACAACACACCATATCGCCCTTTATACGCTTTCAGTTAAAGTAGTCTTTTGAAAATGGGTCGAACCACTTTCTTAATGTAAATGTTGAACTTATGTTTAGGATGTTTTCGTAAGTAAATTAGGATTTTAAAACTTTATTTTGGTAGCTTGGACATAACGCTTTGATGAAATTTTGTACGGTTGCGATATATATGTCTTTTGAAAGCGTTTTAGTTTTTAGTTGAATGGTAATTATCAAAAGCAGGGAATTGCTTAAATTACGAATTGGTCATGCAAAAATTTTGTCAAAAATTAGTGTGTTATTTTTAATCTATTTGAATGTTCAAAAAGTGGGCGTCTCATCAGCGATGCTGTTGTTGCTTGTCCTTAGAATGATGATTTCTTCCAGGACCTTTATGCTTCGATTCTATTTGATACTGGTGCCGATAAAAGCTTTGTGTCCGTGGAATTTGAGTCTTTGATAAGCTGTACACGCTCCAAGTTACCTGAGTCATTCTCTGTTGAGGTCGCTAATGGTAAGTCGATTCTTGTGAATTCTATCGTGCGTGATTGTTCCTTGATTCTTAACGATCACGTCTTCTCTATTGATCTTATACCCATGCGGTTGGGTAGCTTTGATGTTATCATCGGCATGGATTGGTTGCATAAGAACCATGCCGAAATTGTGTGTCACGAGAAACTTATTCGTCTTCCTCTTCCCTCTGGTGATACTTTGATCGTGTATGGAGACCGACCTTCAAAGGGACTGAGATTGATGTCATGCACACAAGCGAACAGAAGCTTACGTAAACAGAACCCTGCCTTCTTGGCCCACGTGGTGGAACAAAAAGGCAAGGGGAAGAACATAAGCGACGTTCCAATGGTGTGTGACTTCACTGACGTCTTTCCTGAAGATCTTCCTGGTCTTCCTCCTCCCAGATCCGTTGACTTTCGTATTGATCTCGTACCTGGTGCGACTCCTGTCGCCAAGGCTCCTTACCATCTTGCACCTTCTTAGATGCAAGAGTTATCTAGTCAGCTACAGGAATTACTCGATAAGGGTTTTATTCATCCAAGTACCTCCCCGTGGGGTGCTCCCGTGTAACACCCCGTGTTTCAGAAGTCAAAGTCAAAGTCAAGATTGAAGTCAAAGGGATACAAGATTGCTAATTGCGATCTGTCACTACTTGCTCAATTCCTGTTTTGACTTCTTTGGCTCGTAGATAGTCTATTTTATGCGTTACGTTAATTGTATTATGTGGAGTACTTATTAATAATCGAGGTTTATTCAACATTTATCGCATATTTTATCGCTTCATCGCTATCGCAATCGCACTCGCAACTCGAATTACGCATTCTGGATATTGTTTTATGTGTGTGTGTGTGCCTTATGTGTTACTTGTGCATGTTTATTTATGTTATATTGTGGTGGATAATCGAAACGCAATCGAAACTCGAATCGCAAACGCTAAACGCAAGTCAATTAAGGACGATTGTATGTTGATATAGTAGTTGGGATTAAAAGTAATTTGAATAGGAAACTCCATCGCATCGCAACACCTGCAATCGCAATCGAAATGGCCAAACTCGTCGCACCGAACACTCGAACCAACTGGCTAATCGACCAAGTGACCAGTCGACCAGGCTGCCACTCGATCGATCCACCCTTTCCACTTTGGGAAACCCTATAAATACCCCCTGCCACCATCAAACTTACCACTTTTGGCACTCTCCTATCCGACCAGCGCTCCAATCTCACTTTTCCTTTGATTTCTCGCGATTCCGGTAAGATTTCAACCTAAATCTTGTACTTCTTTGATCTACACGCACTCCTACACCTTTGTATCTTTTGAATCTTAACTTTTAACCGTGAAATCATCAAGATTCAAGGTGTTCTAGGATGATTTCATCATGGTGTTCTTGAGAACTTCATGTTTTGGCCTCAATCCACCAAGAACAACTTAGATCTGAACGATTTCCACACAAAAAACAAAGATCTTTCACAGATCTAAACATATTCATGGTGAAAAGGATTGAAGGATGGTTTCAAACTTTCTTTCAACTCTTTTACACTCAATGCACTCAAAACCGATAGAATCAGAGCTTGTTCTAACCTTCTACTCAGTCTTGTGATTGTGTTGGTTCAAGATCTGGATTCTATCCACGAGATTACCGATTTCGGGTTAAACAAGGAACTCCCTCTCGAACAGTTAACTGGTCGGATTTGGGTGATTCCTGTCCGATCAGGAGCACCAAGTATTGACGAGGTTTCTGTTGCTTAACACGTTATCAAAACATCTCGATAAATCGACAAACTATCAAAACAACCAAGTGCAAGGAGATCAGAACGACCAGGACGGAATGCCGTCCGATCGGACTGTCAACCGATCGGGTTGCCACCCGATCGACTCGTACCTTGGCCCACACTTAATTTTCATTGCAAACTTGAAGAGTTTTGAACACCGAACGGACTGCCGTCCGATCGGGTTACAACCCGAACGACCGGCCATCCGACCATGTGATGTTTGGAACTCAACACTTAACAATTTTCAACATATTCAATACCAACGGATTGTCATCCGATCGGACTACCATCCGATCAAGTGACAAACTACTGTGAATTTGTTCTCACTAAAGTGTCCAACCAATCGGGTTGTTGTCCGATCGAACGTCCGTCCGATCGACCTACCTGGAAGGTAGAGATACTTCTGTGTTTTTAAAATGCTACAACAAAAACTTCAAAAGTCAAACCATCATACACAAACACATCTTTCCAAAGGAAGAAATAATCCACTCGAAAGGTCACCCGATCACATGACCATCCGAGCGGACTGTCACCCAAACGACCGGCTATCTGATCAGACTACCATCCGATCGAACAGCTGATCGACCCACTGACACTTGTATCGTTTTACGCGACGCTTATTGTTATGCTATCATTCTAATCAGGCTAACCTTACTCTCTAGCGCTCCCTTCAATCCACCAGTCGCTGTGAGTATACTCGATCCCTTTTTGCTTTACGCACTTTTGGGTGTTACATACGTTACATATTCTAAATAACATCGAACACACTACTCAATACTTTAATCGCTAGCCAATTACCGCATGTTATACGTGACTAAATGAATGCTTGTTTGTTATGTTTACACATGGAATTCTGTCTACCTACCTTAGCAATGATAGTACTATTTGTTTGGACTCAGCACCTGTTTGCTCAGGGGTTGTTAAGGACAATTTGTTACATGGTTCACAGTGGTGAGTGTGTATTACGAACTGCCTCGGGCAGTCAACTCGCAGTCATTGGTATCGATAGGTTCATGTCGATAACTAACATGCCTCATTTCACACTGTGTACATGCTGGTTATGCGAAACTATTTCAAACTCTATTATATATATTAAACTTGTATGCTCACCTTTGCACTATGTGTATTGACCTTTACTTTAACGTATGTGACAGGTGCTTAGGATGCTTATTTGCTTAGCTTGCTGTGAAATCGAGGCTAGGAAAGACCTAGGTCAACAATAAACAATTATCTGTAATAAAAATCTGAGTTGTCAGAACAGAACAATTTGACTAGATCTTTTCTGTAATAATTGTATTATCATTTATGACATGGTATGGGACGTGTTGCTTTAAATATTTGGTAAATATAGTTGTTATGGAAACTTCTGGACAATCTGTTTCGCTCAGTGCCGCGCCCCGATGTTTCCGCCATCGGTTGGGGTGTGACACATTGGTATCAGAGCCATAACTATAGGGAATTAGGCAAGACTCGACCTAGTCCGGGTCGATGTCTTAGAAGTGACCTAGTCTATAGTTAGGAACCAACAGACCGACTTATGCATATCCTGTAAGGGTTACGTACGAGCTTGCTTACAATTCTCGCTATTCACGCTACACTATTACTGCACTTTAATTTTCAAAAAAATAAACGAGCGATTAGGCCGAGATTAGGTGTGAAAACCGCGAACTCTTGACTAAATTGCTTGTTTGCCTCGCATTTTCTTCTATAAACACGAGAATTTACGTTGGACCAGGAGTGAAATCCATACTTTGACGCATAATTCTCTTTTATTTTATCAAAACAGGAACGAAGTTGTTAAGTCAGGGGTGAAAACCTAACCTTGACGACTTCTCCGACCTTTACTTGGTTTTACAAAACTCTCACCAAAGTCTCGACGGACTCCAACGACTTGAAGTCACGATATGACTAAAAGGACGCGTGCCGAGCCCAAGATTCGAGGCAAAAGCACAATCCTGAAGGTCAAAGTGTGTACAACAAGTCCTTGAGAATAGTCGAATCACTTTGGTTAGTCAACGTCTATATAGCCGTAGACGATCTATTTCTCGATTTTTATATGCTTCGATTCTGAGCTCGCTACTGCCGACTCTGATATTTGTCGATTTTATGTGTTTTATGTGACTTTATATGTTTATATGTTATGATTTTTGGTGATTTATTCGCTTCTCGCTTTCGCTTTGATCGACACACAAAACTCGCACTACACTTCTATCTCAAAACGTTAACAAATCGCTACTACCATGAGGAACCACCGTACGTTATGTTGCTTGCTATGCTATACGCTTATACTATACTACTCAATATGTTAATCGCGATCGCTATACTCGAACGCGCGCGGACTTTGAACAATAGGTTTCTGTATTTTGACTACTCCCATGTGCTTTTAGGTGGATTACGTGTTTATGTGCTTCTGTGCCTTACATGCTTATGTGCTTCTGTGCTTATGTGAATCTGTGATTATGTGCATACGTGTTTACATGATCGTATTCCTGAGCTTTAGTAGTATTAGACGTGTGAGGTGAGATCCGATTGTACTGTGTCTGAGACCCATGATGATGTCTGTTGCAGACAATGTCAACTGGACCATCATCTGGACCCCGTCACCCATGAATCACTCGCCAAGAACAGAGAGACAAACGCCTTGCTGATCTCGTCGCTAAGCAAGTGGCAAAGGTAGTTCCTCAGATTGTGAGGGAGATATACGAGAATGTGAGCAAATCCTCTGAGGAGTCCAGAACTGAAGCTCCTAAAGCTGCTCCCAAGACTGCTTTCAGCTTCAAGCAGTTCAAAGCCTGTGGTCCAAAGGAATTTACTGGCGAAGATGGCCCTACGGCTATGTTTCAATGGTTTGATTCCGTCAAAGTCACTCTGCGCAAGAGTGGATGTCCTGAAAATGTAACACCCCAAAAACAGGTTTGGTAATCAAACCACATTAATACTAAAAGACGGGTAAAATACTGCTAGTGGTAAAAATTAACCCGGTGAATATTAGGATTTAAATAAATAAATCTAATATTTATTAAAAAGATGGGAAATACTTTGAGAAAGCAAAGTATATAAAAAGGCCCGAGATTTAGCGGGACTTAAAATAAAACGGGTTTTTTGAACAAGAACTAATTAACTAGGAAAAATTATAACCTAGTTAGCTAATAGTCTAGAAATAACTTATAATAAGGTTAAAAAAACAGCCAAACTATAGGTTATACAAAAGAGGAGGGGTTAATCTTGTAAAAAGTGAAACTAGAATTAATTAAAACAAAAACCAAACACACCATTTGGTGTCTGGTTCGATCAAGAAGCAGGGAAGGGCGACCAGGGTTCTTCAAACCCAAAAACTTCACAAATCTCAGAAATTGAAGGTTCAAATCAAGTTCTAAGCAAAAATCGAACATAGATTAGTGATCCCCATTGCAAGGAGATCATAAGGTATGTAAAATTTGACAAGAATTCACTACTTGAAATTCTCATGAATTTAGAAAAGTATAAATCTGATGTTGCATGTTTGCTATGTGGATAGAATAAGGATGATATAGTGTCTAGGAGTAAAACCTAGACAATAACATGTGAAATAATGTCTAAATTCAGGAAATCTCATGAACACATTGAAGGCGGTTCATGGGTTTTGTGAGAAAATGATGAACACTAGGGTTTAGAAGACTATTCTAGTGCAAATTGATTCATAGAAACTGAATTCTGAAAAATATGATGTTTAATTCTATAAATGATAGCTCAATGTTTGTTAATCTAGGCTAAGTGACAAGCCATGAATTAGAATATAAAAGATATAAAATTCTGCATGTTGAGTGTTTGTAAAAATGCCCCAAAGAAGGCTTGAAAGTTAAAAATCGGACAAAAACGCATGTTTGATGGATATGGAAAATTGTGCGTGGAGACTTATAAAAAGGGTTCTAAACGGATTGTGAATTAAACTCTTTAGGCGAGGAATCCGGATCGTCAAGTGGACAAGCCGGTGGAAATACGCGTTTAGAAAGAGTGCTTAAAAGGTACGTAACTACGACTCCGTTACGTTATGCTTGATTCCGTATTCTAGCTAGTAGACTTTAAATTAGCATAATACATGAAATTGGCATTTACTTGAAGTGATGAACATCACTAGGTAAATAAACAGGTCAAAAGGTGAAATTATCACCCTTTGACAATATTGTCTAATGGTTTGCCGAGTTACATGTTATAGGAATAAATAGCAAATGGATAAGTACATCGCTATTGCTTAGCGGTTACGAAGGCAAGGTATTGAAACGGGTCAATATATTGATCCGAGCCAGGTATGTATAATAACACAACTCATCATGTAGAATTTGGAGTTCTATAAGAGTTAGACAATGTTAAAGTATAGATATTCGGTTATCTTTAAGGTAAACCGAATAAATTGAATTATGTTCATGGTGTTTTAGAAGCACATGGGTTTATAAATAAGATTATAGTTAAAAGGGTCGGATTTTGGGTTAATCAAGTATTTAAAGGACCCTTGTAGTTAAAGAAGGATGAAAATTGACCAAATTGCCCTTGTAAGCTAATTCGGACGAACGACCCTTAAAGGTGGTTCGGAAATAAGTTTTATGATTATATAAATGCTTAGAATAAGTTAGATAGTGAAAAACATAAATTCTTGGGTCGAAGGGCTTTATATGAGTCTTTGCCGTAAAATGGTAGTCCGAGGGGTAAAACTCGGAACATATAGATATTCACATTAAACCCAATTCATATATAGTTGTAGTGGGAGACTACTAGATAAGAAATGTAGAACTACAATGCTAGAAAGGAATGAAAGCGATTTCAAGCTTTAAAGTGCTTAAAATACCCTTAACGGGTCAAAATAAGCATACGAGCGAAAACGGGTTTAAATTGTGTAATAAACCTATGATTAGAACCTAATATAGTAGGTAACATTAATTTGAAGAAGTGTATGAGATATAGGAATCAAATAAATACGTTTGTTTGATAAAATGCATAAACGGGTTAAAATTCGGTAAAAAGGTAACGAGTCAAAGGCTTAGAAGTCTCAAAATTTCTTATGTTGGATGTAGGATTTTAACTCCATATGATGGGGGATCAAATTACAAACATGTATGAAGAAACGGTAGGTCAAACGGATGAGCGGATTGAAAGATACGAAAGTTTTCGTGTCAATAAACGGCAAAATGGAAAGGCTGAATGCAGGGGCCACCGTAACTTACGGTGCCACCGTAAGTTACGGTGGAGCTAAAATCTTTACGGTGGATTACCCCTGATTTACGGTGGGGAAAGTTGACATTCAGGGGCCACCGTAACTTACGGTGACCACCGTAAGTTACGGTGGAGGCCAGAATTTAATTAATCATTTGTGGATCAGATATCAATGTTGGATTTTCTTAATTTCCTTATTATATTGGTTATTTAATTATCAAAACTGACCTTTAAGTTGGTTTTGATCACAGATGAATGTCGAGAGTCCCGGATGAAGATCAAGTATCGTGCAAGAACCGAACACACGTTAAACAAAGCTTCCGCAACGTTGTTTTGTCGATATTCTATAACGACGAAATAAACCACATTATGTTGTATCACTTTTAAATTGTAAAAGTTTTTAACAAACCTGTATTTTCAGTATAATTGTGACTATAATTACATGATTATGATTTTAAATTATACGATAAACGTTAAACTATAACTAGGGTGTTATAAGTTGGTATCAGAGCCTTGGTTTAAGAGATTCAAGTATGGTGGGAAAAACTATGCTTGAACTTAAACCTTATGCTCTTAATAAAGATTGGTGTTCGGTTCGAGGCTTGATCGTAAATCCGGTAAGTGCATGTATATTAATCGTTTAGCGTATTAGAGTGTTGTAAACGACACATAGGGTTATCATGTAATACACGTTACCCCAATTAAATGATTGATATAATTGACGAAAATACGTGCATTGACGCGTATAGTAGAAAAAGCCTTGTATTATAATACGGGCGATTATTGAAGTAGATGTTACTAACTTTTGTGAATGTTTTAATTGAAGGACACTCGCGTTTGAAGACGACGAGAGTCAAACGAATTGTGGATATGATGATGGAATGGTCCGAGATATGACAAGAAGAGCATGCTCATTAAGGACCCAAATCGCGTAATGGTCGCGAACAAGGCTAATGGCAAGAAAAGCCCGTTAGGGCAAGCATTTACCAGGTGCACGTTTAAATTATTGCATGAATATAAACATGCAACCAATACGTAGAAATTGATAGTTACAGATTTAGATTGAAAACTTGGACAAACCTGAATAGAATACCTATCCAGGATATTGTTTCCAAGAGAAACAAATAGAGGCATTACTTACATGGGGTGTAATGTGAAAATTATAAAAAGGTCATGTATACCAGGTGTTGATCGCTTACTCTGGCCAAGTAAGTAGTGAACACGTGGTACCATGAACTTCTTATGATGGACACATTTATGTCCGATGTAGTAAGGGTGGGGTGAATGGGACTAACTTAAATGGTACCCAAATGAATCAAATAAGTAAGATGTTTGATGGTAAACTTAAACGTAAGTCGGATGACGGAAGCGTATTACGTAAGAATAACGAGCCCGAGAGAAGGGACAAGGATTAAGTAAAAAGAAAATACAGACCGACCAATAGAAATGCTAAGGCATAGGGATAAAAGCTTGACTGTCACAACTGATAAAATTCACATGGACAAGTCAAACGAATTGAATAAAGAATAAAGGACTTGATTGACTAAAAGCGATGGATCTCGCTAAGACGACCAAATAAATTAAAATAACGTCTAAAACCATATAAAAATGGTTTCTTGAAAATGATTACGGTAAAGATACCCGATGAATGGGTAGGATTTGGAAAGAATGCGTAAACCAAGAGACGGGAACGCGAAACAGAAAGTCAAAAGACTCGGAATATGAGTCATGACTAAAAGACAATGAGAATTTGCAAACAGAAATGTTAATAACTACGCTCAACTATTTTAAAGTTGAACGGGTCGAATAAAGAACATAGTTTGATGTTCACAAGTGATGAAATTTCACAGGAACAAGTCAAACGAGATAAATAAAGTATAAAAACTTGGTAGTGCAAGTAAGCGCAAACCGAATAATGGAAGCGCGAAACATTAATGAACCTACGTGATGGCTCATAAAGGAATATATATAGGAAAAACGCAAACTAGCGAAACAAAAATGTTAAAAACATTAAAATAAAAGAACCCGGGTAATGGGACGTAAAGAAGTATAGGTAAGAACCGGGTAACGGTAAGTGTAGGGCAAACTGACGTGTAATTGACGTTAGAAGTCAAGAAGTCGGAAAGATAATTCAAAAGAAAACAATGTAGCCTTAGACTACGGTCAAGGTCAAAAGAAATCCAAAAAGTAAAGGTGAATAATTCTAAAACATAAGAAGGGGTGCCTTAACGCCATATGCGTATATAAATGTATACACATTTGAATAAAGACTCGAATAAAAGATGATCTGCGGGATCATCATAACCTACGGGATATTAATTAGAGCAAAGGTCTACGGGGCCAAAATGACCCACGGGTCACGAATTGAAGCAAAAGGATCATAAGGGTATCGCCTCAAAGAGGCGAAAGCCTAAGGAAATAGCCTACGGGGTTAAGTGAAGGAACCTACGGGTCGATAGTGTGAGGTAAGGGAACTTGTTAAGATTCCCCGTATAAAACTAAGATTTTAAAGGAATAAATTATGGACTGTCAATATCATGGTATGGATAATTGACAAAAGTTAAAGAAAAGATCCTAAAACTAAAACTTCGATTTTAGTAAGAAATAACGTTGTTACAAATATAAATTCTGATAGGAATTTGAATAGTAAGCATGAAAGGTTCAAGTCTTGACACTGATAGGTGCAAGACGATATATTCAAAAAGTGATATTTTCGAAAAATGAAAGGTTGATGCAAACTAAACACGATGTGACATGATCACGGTTAGGAAATGTAATGTGAAGTAAAATCACATTATAACCAACCGAGCGGTGAAAAGTAACGGGACTAATAAGTCTAGTTAGTAAGACCGGTTAAGGCCAGTAATTCAAATCAATAAAAATTGGTTTGCTTGTAAGCAGTGGATTCGGTATAACTGAACCGAATAAATAAATCTGAAAACAAAAGAAATTGTTGCTAAAAGTGAAATATTTCACTAAAGACCTTTAAACAGGTCAAGGTAACGGATTCACCAAGAGTTCGATAATATATAAAAGCGATGGAAATCGCTAAGTTAACTAAACTAGTAGAAATAACGGAATTACGTTATTTCAAGTTACATCATGTCGTATGAGGTACGTAGAGGTTCTGTAACCAAAAATATATTACCATAAATTTTCTGGTAATACTAACAATTGGTTAAAGTATGAGTAATGCTTAAGAGATTACTCAGGTCAAACGCATTGAGTTTAGAACTCAATGAACTATGTAAGCAAGGTTTCGAGGACGAAACCTTTTTAAGGGGGGTAGACTTGTAACACCCCAAAAACAGGTTTGGTAATCAAACCACATTAATACTAAAAGACGGGTAAAATACTGTTAGTGGTAAAAATTAACCCGGTGAATATTTGGATTTAAATAAATAAATCTAATATTTATTAAAAAGATGGGAAATACTTTGAGAAAGCAAAGTATATAAAAAGGCCCGAGATTTAGCGGGACTTAAAATAAAACGGGTTTTTGAACAAGAACTAATTAACTAGGAAAAATTATAACCTAGTTAGCTAATAGTCTAGAAATAACTTATAATAAGGTTAAAAAAACAGCCAAACTATAAGTTATACAAAAGAGGAGGGGTTAATCTTGTAAAAAGTGAAACTAGAATTAATTAAAACAAAAACCAAACACACCATTTGGTGTCTGGTTCGATCAAGAAGCAGGGAAGGGCGACCAGGGTTCTTCAAACCCAAAAACTTCACAAATCTCAGAAATTGAAGGTTCAAATCAAGTTCTAAGCGAAAATCGAACATAGATTAGTGATCCCCATTGCAAGGAGATCATAAGGTATGTAAAATTTGACAAGAATTCACTACTTGAAATTCTCATGAATTTAGAAAAGTAGAAATCTGATGTTGCATGTTTGCTATGTGGATAGAATAAGGATGATATAGTGTCTAGGAGTAAAACCTAGACAATAACATGTGAAATAATGTCTAAATTCAGGAAATCTCATGAACACATTGAAGGTGGTTCATAGGTTTTGTGAGAAAATGATGAACACTAGGGTTTAGAAGACTATTCTAGTGCAAATTGATTCATAGAAACTGAATTCTGAAAAATATGATGTTTAATTCTATAAATGATAGCTCAATGTTTGTTAATCTAGGCTAAGTGACAAGCCATGAATTAGAATATAAAAGATATAAAATTCTGCATGTTAAGTGTTTGTAAAAATGCCCCAAAGAAGGCTTGAAAGTTAAAAATCGGACAAAAACGCATGTTTGATGGATATGGAAAATTGTGCGTGGAGACTTATAAAAAGGGTTCTAAACGGATTGTGAATTGAACTCTTTAGGCGAGGAATCCGGATCGTCAAGTGGACAAGCCGGTGGAAATACGCGTTTAGAAAGAGTGCTTAAAAGGTACGTAACTACGATTCCGTTACGTTATGCTTGATTCCGTATTCTAGCTAGTAGACTTTAAATTAGCATAATACATGAAATTGGCATTTACTTGAAGTGATGAACATCACTAGGTAAATAAACAGGTCAAAAGGTGAAATTATCACCCTTTGACAATATTGTCTAATGGTTTGCCGAGTTACATGTTATAGGAATAAATAGCAAATGGATAAGTACATCGCTATTGCTTAGCGGTTACGAAGGCAGGGTATTGAAACGGGTCAATATATTGATCCGAGCCAGGTATGTATAATAACACAACTCATCATGTAGAATTTGGAGTTCTATAAGAGTTAGACAATGTTAAAGTATAGATATTCGGTTATCTTTAAGGTAAACCGAATAAATTGAATTATGTTCATGGTGTTTTAGAAGCACATGGGTTTATAAATAAGATTATAGTTAAAAGGGTCGGATTTTGGGTTAATCAAGTATTTAAAGGACCCTTGTAGTTAAAGAAGGTTGAAAATTGACCAAATTTCCCTTGTAAGCTAATTCGGACGAACGACCCTTAAAGGTGGTTCGGAAATAAGTTTTATGATTATATAAATGCTTATAATAAGTTAGATAGTGAAAAACATAAATTCTTGGGTCGAAGGGCTTTATATGAGTCTTTGCCGTAAAATGGTAGTCCGAGGGGTAAAACTCGGAACATATAGATATTCACATTAAACCCAATTCATATATAGTTGTAGTGGGAGACTACTAGATAAGAAATGTAGAACTACAATGCTAGAAAGGAATGAAAGCGATTTCAAGCTTTAAAGTGCTTAAAATACCCTTAACGGGTCAAAATTAGCATACGAGCAAAAACAGGTTTAAATTGTGTAATAAACCTACGATTAGAACCTAATATAGTAGGTAACATTAATTTGAAGAAGTGTATGAGATACAGGAATCAAATAAATACGTTTGTTTGATAAAATGCATAAACGGGTTAAAATTCGGTAAAAAGGTAACGAGTCAAAGGCTTAGAAGTCTCAAAATTTCTTATGTTGGATGTAGGATTTTAACTCCATATGATGGGGGATCAAATTACAAACATGTATGAAGAAACGGTAGGTCAAACGGATGAGCGGATTGAAAGATACGAAAGTTTTCGTGTCAATAAACGGCAAAATGGAAAGGCTGAATGCAGGGGCCACCGTAACTTACGGTGCCACCGTAAGTTACGGTGGATTACCCCTGATTTACGGTGGGGAAAGTTGACATTCAGGGGCCACCGTAACTTACGGTGACCACCGTAAGTTACGGTGGAGGCCAGAATTTAATTAATCGTTTGTGGATCAGATATCAATGTTGGATTTTCTTAATTTCCTTGTTATATTGGTTATTTAATTATCAAAACTGACCTTTAAGTTGGTTTTGATCACAGATGAATGTTGAGAGTCCCGGATGAAGATCAAGTATCGTGCAAGAACCGAACACACGTTGAACAAAGCTTCCGCAACGTTTTTTTGTCGATATTCTATAACGACAAAATAAACCACATTATGTTGTATCACTTTTAAATTGTAAAAGTTTTTAACAAACCCGTATTTTCAGTATAATTGTGACTATAATTACATGATTATGAGTTTAAATTATACGATAAACGTTAAACTATAACTAGGGTGTTACAGAAAATCTCCGTACTCTCAACGCTACCGGCGTCTTCCAGTCCCGCGCACTAGACTGGTGGACGACCGAGAGAAATAAACGCGGAAATGACGTAGCCTATGAGCTGACGTGGGAAGAGCTGAAGGCCATTATGATGGATGAATTCTGCCCTCCCCATGAACGCCAAAAGATGGAGGACGAATTCTGGCATATCAAGCAGAAGGATGGAGAGAACGCAGCTCTGACTGCTCGCTTTAAGCAGCTCAGTATCATCTGTCCCGATCAAGTGAAGACGCCCGAGATGACAATCAAGAAGTATATTCGAGCTCTGCCAGACTGTGTTGCAGATTTTGTGCATGCCGCAAAGCCAACAACGATTGAAGGGACTTACTTGCTTGCCGCTGAAATCAACGACAAGCGAGTAAAACCTGGATTTTGGGATAAAGCTTCGAAGAACCTGCATCAAGCCACCCCCGCGCCATCCACTGAAACCGCCACCGCTCAATCATCAAAGTCCTCACGCCGCAAGAAGAAGAACAACAACAGCAGCTCCAGCAACAAGAACTGTGCTGTCACTACCACTGCTGCTCCACTTCAAGTCGTGCCGGCTCAGCAGCAATCTCAGCACCGACCAGCTCCAGTCATCTATGCACCACCTGCAAAGCGTGCATACGCTGGTCCCCACCCTGCCTGCCCAACATGTACTTATCATCACCCGGTGGGTATGGCCTGCCGTTTTTGCGTGCACTGCAACATGTACGGCCACTTTACCGCCAATTGCCGTACTGGTCCCCGTCAAGCACCAACTCAAGCCACTGCTCATCAAGCTCTGCTTCCAGCTCCTCAAGGCCAACAAGCGGCTCAGGCACCTGCGGTCAACGCCAGAGTCTGCTTCGCGTGTGGTGATCCCAACCACTTCGCAAACATGTGCCCAAACAGGTTTGTGAAACAAGAGCCCCAGCAGCAACAGCCTCCACAGCAGCATCAGCCTCAACAGTAACAGCAACAAGTCGCCCGAACTTTCAACATCAATGTGCGCCAAGCCCAGGCTGACAACAACGTGGTCAATGGTACGTTCCTTATGAATGGTATTTATGCTTCTTGTTTGTTTGATATCAGAGCCGATAACTGCTTTGTATCATTTGAATTCGAGAAGCTCCTTAGTCGTAAGCGCTCCCAACTCCCCTCGACGTTCGATGTCGAAGTCGCCACCGGAAGAACTGTCGCTGTTAATTCCGTTCTTCGTGATTATACTCTTGAGCTCAACAATCACATCTTCCCAATTGACCTCATTCCGTTGCAACTCTGAAGTTTTGACGTCATAGTAGGCATGGACTATCTTCGTGAAAACCATGTTGAAGTTGTGTGCTGCAATAAGATGATTCGATTCTCACTCACGAACGGTGATGTATTGTGTGTTTATGGCGAAACTGCTTCGAGAGGTCTCAAGCTCATGTCATGTGTCCAAGCTAGCAAATATCTCCGCAAGGAATACAGAGCTTTCTTGGCTAACATTGTAGTAGCGGAGAAGGAAAAGAAAGGAACGACAGAAGTGAGAGATGTTCCTCTGGTTCGTGAATTTCCTCATGTGTTTCCTGATGATCTTCCCGGACTCCCGCCAAGTCGTGATATCGACTTTCGTATCGACCTCATTCCTGGAGAAAACCCTATTGCTAGAGCTCCTTATCGACTCGCTCCGTCCGAAATGCGTGAACTCTCGAGTCAACTCCAGGAATTACTTGATAAAGGCTTCATTCGCCTGAGCACCTCTCCGTGGGGCGCGCCAGTCCTTTTCGTCAAAAAGAAGGATGGGTCGTTCAGGATTGGCATCGACTATCGGGAATTGAATAAGTTGACCATCAAGAATCGCTATCCCCTGCCCCGCATTGACGATTTGTTTGATCAGCTACAAGGTTCTACGTGTTTCTCGAAGATCGATCTACGCTCAGGCTATCACCAGCTACACATTCAAGAGGAAGATATACCCAAAACCGCTTTTCGCACTCGATACGACCACTATGAGTTCGTTGTTATACCTTTTGGTTTAACCAACGTACCCACGGTTTTCATGGATCAGATGAATCGCGTGTGTAAACCTTATTTCGACCGCTTCGTCATCGTGTTCATCGATGATGTCTTGATCTATTCCAAGTCGAAAGCCGAACACACGCAACATCTACGTTTGGTTCTCGAGCTACTCCAAGGGAACCGACTCTATGCCAAGTTCTCCAAGTGCGAATTTTGGCTAGAGGAGGTTCAATTCCTCGGTCACATTGTCAATAGTCAAGGTATTCACGTCGATCCGGCGAAGATTGAAGCAGTTAAGAGTTGGATTACACCTAAGAACCCGTCTGAAGTCCGCTCTTTTCTCGGACTAGCGGGCTATTATCGACGATTTATCGAAGGATTCTCAAAAATCGATGTGCCTCTTACCGCTCTCATGCATAAAGACAAGCCTTTTGTTTGGGGAACTGAACAAGAGTCTGCTTTCCAAACCCTCAAGCACATGCTCTGCAATGCTCCTGTCCTCACTTTACCCGACGGAAACGACGACTTCATTGTCTATTGTGATGCTTCGAACCTTGGTCTTGGTTGTGTCCTCATGCAACGGGACAAGGTTATTGCTTACGCATCTCGTCAGCTCAAAATCCACGAGAAGAACTATATAACCCATGATCTCGAGCTAGGCGCAGTTGTTTTTGCGTTAAAGATTTGGCGACACTACCTGTATGGTACCAAGTGTATGATCTTCACCGATCATAGGAGCCTACAACATATCTTTGATCAGAAAGAACTTAATATGCGTCAACACTGATGGGTAGAACTTCTCAACGATTACGACTGTGAGATTCGTTATCACCTAGGCAAAGCAAATATCGTTGCCGACACCCTCAGTAGGCGGAGCTATCTGCTCAGCATTCGGGATGTCCAAGCCCAATACGACATCCGTGAACCCCAGCATGCTTGTTTTAATGAGCGCACTTTGAAGAAGGAAAGAATCTATCACGATGGAGCCCAGCTTGTGAATTAGTCGAATGGGATATTCCACTTTCTGGACCGAATTTGGATCCCTAAACAGACAAATTTCCGACAGATACTGATGGACGAAGCCCACAAATCTCGGTATTCTATTCATCCCGGTGCCGACAAAATGTACCAGGACCTTCGCTACAAGTACTGGTGGCCGGGCATGAAAATGGATATTGCTCTCTACGTTGGGAAGTGCCTAACTTGCTCAAAAGTCAAGGCGGAACACCAAAGACCCTCTGGCTTACTCGAACAACCCCCGATCCCTATGTGGAAGTGGGAGAGTATAGCTATGGACTTCATAACAAAACTCCCGTGCATGCCATCAGGTCATGACAGCATTTGGGTTGTTGTTGACCGTTTGACCAAATCAGCTCACTTTTTGCCAATACGGGAAAACTACAAGGTAGAACGATTAGCCCGAATCTACACCAATGAGATCATTTGTCGACATGGGACGCCTCACGACATCATCTCGGACCGTGACGCTCGGTTTACCTCAAGACTGTGGGAAACGTTTCAAGCGGCTCTCGGTACTACGCTTAATCTGAGTACCGCATTCCACCCTCAAACCGACGGTCAGACTGAGAGAACGATCCGTACTCTTGAAGACATGCTCCGTTCGTGTGTCATAGATTTCGGTGGTAATTGGGATGCTTACCTGCCATTAGTCGAATTCCTGTATAATAACAGTTATCATTCCAGCATACAAATGGCACCATTTGAGGCTTTATATGGAAGAAAATGTCGATCGCCTATTGTATGGCACGAGATCGGGCACTCGCAATTAACCGGTCTTGAGCTATTGCAAGAAACGACTGACAAAGTCCTCCAAATTCGAGACAATCCGCTGAAAGCTCGGAGTCGACAGAAAAGTTATGCCGATAGACAATGCAAGCCCCTTGAATTTGACGTTGGCGACTACGTACTCCTAAAGGTATCACCTTGGAAGGGTGTGGTCAGATTCGGCAAGAAAGGGGAACTAGCGCCTCGATATGTTGGACCTTTTAAGATTCTGGAAAGGATCGGAAAATTCGCCTACAGACTCGAACTACCGGAGGAGCTTAGTAACGTTCACCCGACTTTCCATGTTTCGAACCTCCGAAAGTGCCTGGCTGAGCATGATTTAATTGTGCCTCTTGATGATCTCCAAATAAACGAAACACTACACTTCGTGGAGAAGCCTGTCGAAATCATGGACCACCAAACCAAGCAGCTCAAACTCTCGCGCATTCCTATTGTGAAAGTCCGATGGGAAGGCAAGCGAGGCGCAGAGTTCACTTGGGAACTCGAAAGAGACATGAAGACGAAGTACCCGCAGTTATTTGTTACGGCTTTAGCCTAATTTCGGGACGAAATTCCCTCAACTAGGGGAGGCTGTAACACCCCGTGTTTCGGAAGTCAAAGTCAAAGTCAAGATTGAAGTCAAAGGGAGACAAGATTGCTAATTGCGATCTGTCACTCCTTGCTCAATTCCTGTTTTGACTTCTTTGGCTCGTAGATAGTCTATTTTATGCGTTACGTTAATTGTATTATGTGGAGTACTTATTAATAATCGAGGTTTATTCGACATTTATCGCATATTTTATCGCTTCATCATTATCGCAATCGCACTCGCAACTAGAATTACATGTTCTGGATATTGTTTTATGTGTGTGTGTGCCTTATGTGTTACTTGTGCATGTTTATTTATGTTATATTGTGGTGGATAATCGAAACGCAATCGAAAATCTAATCGCAAACGCTAAACGCAAGTCAATTAAGGACGATTGTATGTTGATATAGTAGTTGGGATTAAAAGTAATTTGAATAGGAAACTCCATCGCATCGTAACACCCACAATCGCAATCGAAACGGCAAAACTCGTGGCATCGAACACTCGGACCAACTGGCTAATCGACCAAGTGACCAGTCGACCAGGCTGCCACTCGATCGATCCACCCTTTCCACTTTGGGAAACCGTATAAATACCCCCTGTCACCATCAAACTTACCACTTTTGGCACTCTCCTGTCCGACCAGCGCTCCAATCTCAATTTTCCTTCGATTTCTCATGATTCTGGTAAGATTTCAACTTAAATCTTGTACTTCTTTGATGTACACGCACTCCTACACCTTTCTATCTTTTGAATCTTAACTTTTAACCGTGAAATCATCAAGATTCAAGGTGTTCTAGGATGATGTCATCATGGTGTTCTTGAGAACTTCATGTTTTGGCCTCAATCCACCAAGAACAACTTAGATCTGAATGATTTCCACACAAATAAACAAATATCTTTCACACATCTAAACATATTCACGGTGAAAAGGATTGAAGGATGGTGTCAAGCTTTCTTTCAACTCTTTTACACTCAATGCACTCAAAACCGATAGAATCGGAGCTTGTTCTAACCTTCTACTCAGTCTTGTGATTGTGTTGGTTCAAGATCTGGATTTTATCCACGAGATTACCGATTTCGGGTTAAACATGGAACTCCGTCTCGAACAGTTAACTGGTCGGATTTGGGTGATTCCTGTCCGATCAGGAGCACCAAGTATTGACGAGGTTTCTGTTGCTTAACACGTTATCAAAACATCTCGATAAATTGACAAACTATCAAAACAACCAAGTGTGAGGAGATCAGAACGACCAAGACAGAATGCCGTCCGATCGCACTGCCGTCCGATCGGACTTTCAACCGATCGGGTTGCCACCCGATCGACTCGCACCTTGGCCCACACTTAATTTTCATTGCAAACTTCAAGAGTTTTGAACACCGAACGGACTGCCGTCCGATCGGGTTACCACCCGAACGACCGGCCATGAGACCAAGTGATGTTTGGAACTCAACACTTAACAATTTTCAACATATTCAATACCAACGGATTGTCATCCGATCGGACTACCATCCGATCAAGTGACAAACTGCTATGAATTTGTTCTCACTAAAGTGTCCAACCAATCGGGTTGTCGTCCGATCGAACGTCCGTCCGATCGACCGACCTGAAAGGTAGAGATACTTCTGTGTTTTTAAAATGCTACAACAAAAACTTCAAAAGTCAAACCATCATACACAAACACATCCTTTCCAAAGGAAGAAACAATCCACTCGAAGGGTCTCCTGATCGGATGACCATCCGAGCGGACTGTCACCCAAACGACCAGCTATCTGATCAGACTACCATCCGATCGACCCACCGATACTTGTATCGTTTTACGCGAGGCTTATCGTTATGCTACCATTCTGATCAGGCTAACCTTACTTTCTAGCGCTCCCTTCAATCCACCAATCGCTGTGAGTATACTCGATCACTTTTTGATTTACGCACTTTTGGGTGTTACATACGTTACATATTCTAAATCACATCGAACACACTACTCAATACTTTAATTGCTAGCCAATTACCGCATGTTATACGTGACTAAATGAATGCTTGTTTGTTATGTTTACACATGGAATGCTATCTACCTGCCTTAGCAACGATAGTACTATTTGTTTGGACTCAGCACCTGTTTGCTCAGGGGTTGTTAAGGATAATTTTTTACATAGCTCACAGTGGTGAGTGTGTATTGCGAACTGCCTCTGGCTGTCAACTCGCAGTCATTGGTATCGATAGGCTCATGTCGATAACTAACATGCCTCATTTCACACTGTGTACGTGCTGGTTATGCGAAACTATTTCGAACTCTATTATATCTATTAAACTTGTATGCTCACCTTTACACTATGTGTATTGACCTTTACTTTAACGTATGGGACAGGTGCTTAGGATGCTTATTTGCTTAGCTTGCTGTGAAATCGAGGCTAGAAAAGACCTAGGTCAACAATAAACAATTGTCTGTAATAAAAATCTGAGTTGTCGGAACAGAACAATTTGACTAGATCTTTTCTGTAATAATTGTATTATCATTTATGACATGGTATGGTACGTGTTACTTTAAATATTTGGTAAATATAGTTGTTATGGAAACTTCTGGACAATCTGTTTCGCTCAGTGCCGCGCCCCGATGTTTCCGCCATCGGTTGGGGTGTGACATCCCGTGTTGTTCGTCAAGAAGAAGGATGGTTCCTTCCGTATGTGTATCGACTATCGTGAACTTAATAAGCTTACCGTAAAGAATTGTTATCCGCTCCCTCGTATCGATGACCTATTTGATCAATTACAAGGCGCGTCCTGCTTCTCTAAGATTGACCTTCGATCTGGATATCATCAACTACGTGTCCTCGAAGATGATATTCCTAAGACTGCGTTTCGTACTCGATATGGGCACTACGAGTTCGTAGTCATGCCTTTTGGCTTGACCAACGCACCTGCAGTGTTCATGGACCTTATGAACCGTGTGTGTAAACCTTATTTGGATCGTTTTGTGATAGTCTTTATTGATGATATTCTTATTTATTCTAAGTCTAAAGCTGATCATGCTCGCCATTTACGTCTTATGCTTGAACTCTTACGTGGGGAACGTCTGTATGCTAAATTTTCTAAGTATGAGTTTTGGATTGATGAAGTGCAATTTCTTGGCCATATTGTTAGTAGTCGGGGTATTCATGTTGATCCTTCTAACATT
Organism: Helianthus tuberosus; assembly: GCA_030545235.1. NCBI lineage: Eukaryota > Viridiplantae > Streptophyta > Magnoliopsida > Asterales > Asteraceae > Helianthus > Helianthus tuberosus. Next base: position 43,825,382 of record CM060442.1, read on the forward strand.
GAGGCAGTGAAGAATTGGTGTACGCCTAAATCCGTAACCGAGATTCGTTCTTTTCTAGGATTGGCGGGTTATTACCGTCGGTTCATCGCGGATTTCTCTAAAATCGTTGTTCCTCTTACTATGCAAACCCAAAAGGAGAAACCTTTTGTTTGGGGTCCCGAACAAGAGGAATCCTTTCTGACTCTTAAGAGCCTTTTGTGTAATACTCCTGTGTTAACTCTACCTGATGGCAATGACGATTTTGTGGTATATTGTGTTGCCTCGAATCGTGGACTGGGCGGGCTGTGTACTCATGCAGCGAGACAAGGTTATTGCTTATGCCTCTCGTCAGCTCAAAGTGCATGAGAAAAAACTACACTACTCACGATCTGGAGCTTGGTGCGGTTATTTTTGCGCTAAAGATCTTGCGACACTACCTTTATGGTACTAAGTGTGTGGTCTTCACCGACCATAGAAGCCTTCAACATATCTTTGACCAAAAAGAACTGAACATGCGACAGAGACGTTGGGTGGAATTGCTTAACGACTATGATTGCGAAATTCGCTATCACCCTGGCAAGGAAAATGTAGTAGCCGACGCCCTAAGTCGTAAAATCCATTTCAAGGCTATTCGTATCTCTAGTGATCTGCATGCTAGTATTCATGAAGCTCAGTATTCGTCAGCTAATGAAGGAAGTTTAACTGTTGAAGTTCATGGCGCTAATGTGAATCAGCTCGAAACTAAATCTGATGGTCTTCAGTACTATCTAAATCGCATCTGGGTGCCAGATCGCGATAATCTCCGTGAGCTCATTATGACCGAGTCTCACAAATCCCGTTACTCTATCCATCCAGGTGCCGATAAGATGTACCAGGATCTACGTACGACTTATTGGTGGCCTGGCATGAAGAGAGACATTGCTGTACATGTGTCTAAGTGCCTTACTTGCTCGAAGGTAAAGGCTGAACACCAGCATCCTTCTGGACTCCTAGAGCAACCTAAGATCCCAGTTTGGAAATGGGATAGCATTGCTATGGACTTTATTACCAAACTACCCCGAACCTCTAAAGGTCACGACAGTATCTGGGTGATTATAGATCGTTTGACCAAATCAGCCCACTTTCTTCCTATTCGTGAAGATTACAGAGTGGAGAAACTTGCTCGAGTCTATACTAATGAGATTATATGCCGTCATGGCATACCTCTTGACATAATCTCTGACCGCGATGGTCGCTTTACTTTACGTCTTTGGCAAACATTTCAGTCCGCTTTGGGTTCGCACTTGAATCTTAGCACGGCCTTTCATCCTCAGACGGATGGGCAGACCGAGCGTACTATTCAAACCCTAGAGGATATGCTCCGTTCTTGTGTCATCGACTTTGGTGGTAACTGGGATGTACATTTACCATTGATAGAATTCTCGTACAATAATAGCTACCATTCCAGTATTCAGATGGCTCCTTTCGAAGCTTTATATGGGCGAAAATGTCGATCTCCTCTCAGCTGGCACGAGGTTGGGGAAAAGCAGTTCACTAGCCCTGAGATTGTTCAAGAGACAACGGATAAGATTCTTCAAATTCGTGATAACTTGATCAAGGCTAGGAGCAGACAAAAGAGCTATGCTGATAATAGGTGGAAGCCCTTGGAATTTGCTGTTGGTGACCGAGTTCTTCTTAAGGTATCTCCCTGGAAGGGAGTAGTTCATTTTGGAAAGAAGGGAAAGCTTGCTCCTCACTATGTGGGTCCTTTCGTGATACTTGAAATGATTGGCAAGGTTGCATACAAACTCGACTTGCCACAAGAACTAAACAACGTGCATCCAGTGTTCCATGTATCTAATTTACGTAAATGCCTAGGTGACGAGGGACTGTAGGTTCCTCTTGAAGACTTGAAAATAAACGAAGCTATTCAGTTTATGGAGAAACCGGTCAAAATCATGGATCAAACTATCAAGCGTCTGAGGCGTAGCAAAATTTTCATTATTAAGGTTCGATGGGAAGGAAAGCGTGGTGCCGAATTCACTTGGGAGTTGAAAAGTGATATGAAGGCCAAGTACCCTTATCTCTCCGAGCAGTCTTCTTCTAAGATTTCGGGGATGAAATCTCCTAAAGAAGGGGAAACTGTAACACCCAGCGTCCCTAAACTTTAGACACTTGGCAAGATTAGTCTCTGAACTTCTATTAATTGTCAGTTTTAGTCCCTGTAGTTATGTGATGTTAATACTTTGATACTTTTGGTGTGAATCTTGTTGATACTTGATGCTTAACACTATGATGCTTGACTCTTTATTCTAGATGCTTAATTCTTGATACTTAAACTATGAGACTTGATACTAAATCTAGATACTTGACTCTTGGTGCTTAAAGATTAAACTAGATACTTGATTCTTGATACTATGAAAGCTAGATTCGTATTGTTAATTTTTGATACTTTATACTTGGACTCTTGATTCTTGAAACTTGAGAAACTATGATTCTTGACTCTTGAAACTTATTTGGTGCTTGGCTCCTTAGACTCGTGAAACTTGATTCTTGATCGAACGAGAGACTAGAGTCTTGTCACTGGTGGAATCTATGAAACTTGGAAACCTTTAGTGTTTATGATGTAATCTAGTATTGAGATACTTGTACCTAAACCATACGCAACGCAACGCTTAATATAACTCACGAAATGAATCAAAGTCAAGAACGTGGAAATAATGGATTGGCCAGAGTGGCCATCCGATCGGATTGCCACCCGATCGGATGACCACCCGATCGGATGACCACCCGATCGGATGACCACTCGATCGGGTGACCATTCGATCGATCGGCCACCCTATCCATCTTGCACCGCCTTAATACCCTCTCTCACTATAAATAGACCTGTCACATCACCATTTTGAGTGATGTGACATCTCTGCTCGACCACACACACGCACTCTTCATTTCTTCATTTTCTCATCGATTTCGGTACGTTTTAGGCTAGATCCTTGTACTTTCTTAATCTACACATCATCCTCTACGTGATTCTAACTTGAAATCACACTTTTCACCGTGAAATCTCTCGGATCTAAGTTCTTGAGGGTGACGTCATCATGGGGGTTTGTACAAACTGCCATGTGATGTCATTCTGAGCAAAATCTAGCTTGGATCTAAGGTATTTCATGCGTTTTTACACCAAATCTAAGCTAAATCTGGACTTTTTCCTATAAAACTTGTGTATCTTCATCTTTTTCTCAAACTTTCACCATTAATCGGTAGAACCCGGGTCTAAACGGGCTGTGGACTGGATGAGTAGTCTAAATCCGGCTTGGATCTGAGTTAATACTAGTGAAGACGAGCATGGAACGGATTTTGACATTAACCCGTTACGAACAGACGACTGAACGGGAAGGGGTGATTCCCCCCCGATCAGAACGGCGGTGTGCTAATGAGTTTACTGTTGTCACAATACGTGCTGTACCGTCACCATTAAACTAGAAACTTAGAAATTTAACAAATATGTTAAACAAGAGTAAGGGTCGCCCGATCGAGTGGCAACCCGATCGGACAGCCGTCTGATCGGATAACCACCCTATCAGGTGACACTTGCCTTAGTCTTGAAACTTTCAAACATTTGGTAAACAATCAAAACTTAGAAGTTTGATCGAATGACAACCCGATCGGACAGCTGTCCGATCGAACAACCATCCGATTGGGAGGACCATGATACCTACACTCGGATCAGGTGGCAATCCGATTGGGCAACCATCTGCCTACTCTCATACGGATGTCATCCGATCGACTGGTAATCCGATCGTACAACCATCCGATCAGAAAACCATCCGATCCAATGACCCATTTGACACTTTGAGCAACCTCGTATTCTGCCCAACTCTTATCATGTTGTAATCTAATCAGGTTAATTCTAAAAAGAGCTCCCTTTGATCCAATAGCCGTTTATACTGTTAAGCAATCACTGTGAGTATACTCGATCCCCTTTTACTTTAAACTTTTGGGGTGTAACATGTATTCTATGAAACTTAAACTTGAATCTTTGAAACTTATAGTCTATCCTATGTGTACGTGAAACTTGTGATTCTTGATTCTTTGTGCAATGTTACGTTTAATCCAGAGTGTGTAGTTCCGCCTAAACACTAGTAGCGCTATAGGAGATACACCTCTCCCATTATTCTCGGGGGGTATTGTTAGGAGGATTCTAGTTTACCTTGAGTCTTGAGTAAACACTAAAGCATCGGGATACTTGGGCTATCTCTGCGTGGACTGCGACACTAGCACGGCTGAAACTATTTCATTGCTTATGTTGTGGATATTGTTGGTGCACATGTCTGTCGACTTCGTCTTGTATCGAGTCTTGTAATAGTCCAGATAGATCAGGGCACGATATACGAGAAAATTGTGAAATCATGTAGGATGGGTCATTTCGCACGAAATGGAATGTGTCCATTTCGCACGAAATGGCACTGGCCATTTCGTGTGAAGCCATCTCGTACAAAATGGCTGGCCTATATATATGTGCCTTGTTCAAATCATTTGTAACTTTCTGATTCCGGTACCTAGGTGCTGCCGAAGTGTCTCCAGGCTGTAAAACGTTGTTATATTAATAAACAAGACAATTAGAGTGTATATCAAGCTGATTCAAAGTTGATACGTTTGTTTCCGCCTCTTGTATTGATTAGAACTCTTCTGAACGACTCGTTTTGGTCGTGCAAATGATCCTACAAGTGGTATCAGAGCTCAGGAGGAAGAGTTCTTACCAAACCAGCCTGATTTCACCAATATTTCTGACTTCTACTCATTCTTCTTCACATTTTTCAAAATTAAACAAGATTTTACGGTTAAAATGGATTGAATTTCACATATAACAAGCAAAACTCTGTTTTAAACAATCCTTGAAAGAATTAGACCTAAAATCGAACTAAAACCTGATCAATTTGACAAATATCTGACCGATTGAGTGACATCAGCATCTCATTTCGCACGGATTGGGTTATATTTCATTCATTTCGCACGAATTGGACCATAGAGACATAATTTCGCATGAATTGGACCATAGAGACATCATTTCGCACGAAATGGATCTTCATTTTGCTTGAAAATTGCCAATTCGCTTGAAAGGAACCCCCATTTCGCACGAAATGGTCTGTTAGAGAACCATTTCGCTTGAATTTGTCCCATTTCGCACCAAAGATCATTTCGTACCAAAGTCCATTTTGCATCAAAGTCAGTTCGTTTGAGATATCATTTCGTTTGAATCTCCATTTCTCTTGAACATTGTGTTATTGTGAAATTTTTTTACCGAAACATGGAAGAAGAGTTTTACAATGCGTTTGCTACCCCAGTTGCTCCAATTACAGTTGCCGAAACTGTTGAAATCGAAAATGAAACAGGAACGTCTCAAAAGCCCCTAAAGCTTATGTATATCAAGGATTTTAAAGGATGGCAAAATCGTTTTGAAACATGGGTGCAAGCTTATAAATTTGATGCAAGGGTTTCGTTGGACAAAGATTACGTTAAACCGAAAGATGAACATGGAAATGAAAAATCTTTAAGTGATTATTCAGCGGATGAGAAATTGAAATACACCAGTGAAAAAATGATGATTAGTATTCTTCAACAAGCAGTCAAAGAAGATATCTTTGTTTTGCTTCAACATGAAGATACTGCTAGATCAATTTGGTTAGCGTTGTGTAACAAGTTTAAGGGAAGCGTTGATATGATAAAAAACAAACGTGCATTACTAAAGAAATCATTTGATATGTTTGTAGCTTTTGAAGATGAGACGACTAAGAAGACTATTGATAGATATTGTCATCTTGTTTAGGAAATGAGAAGATTGGAGATCAAAGAAGAAGACGATGAATGGGTTGATAAGCTTGAAGAGGATTCACAATCACCCAAGGCTGGTCAGGCTTGGGTGACAGCGTTTACTTAAAATCCTGACTTGCCGGAGCTCCCAAGTTGGTAATCGTGGAGCATGCATCGGCATCTTTCTGAAGTGTTATTTCAAAATTGTTATATTTCAATTTACAAGTGGTATTGTGATAAGTACCTACAAGTGGTTAATCAAGGTCATTAAGTTGAACTTGATTTAACTTTCATACAAGTGGTTGAGAAAACAAAGTGTTGAAACCCCACAAAACTAATTTTCCGGAAAAACCATTTTGATTAAAACAAACTTAAGTGTTTTGAAATCGTAATGGGAAAATAGTTTGTTGTCAGGGGGAGTTCTGATTGTTTATGCCAAGTGGATGGCGAATTGAAGCAATTCACATCGGTTTGTCAAAATTTCTTTAAATGGTTTTAAATTTTAGGGGGAGTAAGAATTTTTCAGAAAATCCAAAAACATTAGAAAATTTGAAAAAGCCAAAAACATGATAAAAATTTAAAAAAGGGTTTTGTTGTGAAAAAGATGAAATGATAGTACATCAGTGGACTATCACGGCATGCTAAAGATTTGGAAAGTCAAATGTGATAAACGGTCTCACTGATGATGTGCCAGTAGGTTTTCGCACGCTTAGTAGAATGTGTTCGAGATATAAACCTAAATATCAAACTTGCTTATTTTGTGGAGAACATCTCTCGGATATATAGGTAACCCCTGAAATCTTGTTTGAAGGGCTTTCTATTTCTGACATACTAGGTCTTTGTGCGTGGTGATATCTGGGGTATTATACTAGGACTTCTGATTTTGCGGGAGCAATAGCCTAGTCCTCGTATAATACTTTGCATTGCTTTAATCATAAAGCCCACCCTCAGCATAAAAAAAGATGAAACATTGAAAAATGCTAATCATGTGCTGTTGTAAAGAAGATCCCCAAGGGGGACCCACCTAAAGTCGAACCATCGTCTCTCTGATTTTGAGGAAGCAATAGCCTGAGCTCTCATAGTCTCGCATTTAACCCCTTACAGATATCATTAGTGTACATTCACCTGTAAGACTGAATATAGGAGTCTGGATACGGGAGTATATTCTGAGGTGGGACACGCGAATAAGTTTAAGTCTCTTAAAACACTAATCTCGTATCTCGAAATAGTTGAACTTTGTGTGAAAATTTAAGTGGATCGGTATACTGACAATCTAAGTGAATCGTTTAGAACTTAAAGTGTTTAAAGCTCAACGGTGCTAGTGATGTGTCTCAAAAATTGATATGATCCTCTTACACAAACTCACAAAAATATTGTCTGTAAATATTTCTTTACTGCTTTTCTTTAAAGGAAAAATCTAAAAAGATTTTCAGTGTGTTTTAGCATAAATTTTGAAAAATTCAAAAAGATTTTATTTCATCTTATTTTTGACAACTGATGTTGAAAAGCTGATTTTCAAAATTCCGAGTGCTCAACATGATGAACAACAGGTTGGGAGAGTTTGTTTGAAATGAGAATTGATTTTGAAAAGATTAAATGGTTAAGTAAGTTGAAACCAAATTTTGAATGATTTTCTTACAAGTGGTCATCAGAGATTAAAAATGTAAAATCATGTTGAATAATATCTACAAGTGTTTTTCTAAATTTGTTAAATCATTGTGAAATTTATTGTTGGGTAGAGATTTGTGCAGGTCCCCGAGCATAAAGCCTGAGCAGAGTTTGAGCCAGGTTTTGATTTTAGAACAAAAGCTATGTCAGATTGCGATCCCAGAACAATTTAAGGGGGAGTCTGCTAGCAAAGGGGAGTCTGAAGATGCAAGAGCCAGTTTCTGATCCTGAAAGTTTGTTAAAGATAGAGCTAGGATTAAGATTCTAGGAATGAAAGAGAAAAATAGGAGATTGAAGATTAGATCAACATCCAAAGGGGAGGATAGTTGCTGATAGAAGCAGAGAAAAGATTGAAGGAAGCTTACAATGTCAGATACTTTGAAGAGAGCACAAGAAGACTGATCAAGACTGAAGACTTATCATGTTGAAGACTCGACACCGAAGACTTCGTCAACATCCAAGGGGGAGTCTGTTGGTGCACATGTCTGTCGACTTCGTCTTGTATCGAGTCTTGTAATAGTCCAGATAGATCAGGGCACGATATACGAGAAAATTGTGAATTCATGTAGGATGGGCCATTTCGCACGAAATGGAATGTGTCCATTTCGCACGAAATGGCACTGGCCATTTCGTGTGAAGCCATCTCGTACAAAATGGCTGGCCTATATATATGTGCCTTGTTCAAATCATTTGTAACTTTCTGATTCCGGTACCTAGGTGCTGCCGAAGTGTCTCCAGGCTGTAAAACGTTGTTATATCAATAAACAAGACAATTAGAGTGTATATCAAGCTGATTCAAAGTCGATACGTTTGTTTCTGCCTCTCGTATTGATTAGAACTCTTCTGAATGACTCATTTTGGTCGTGCAAATGATCCTACATATATGAGTTGTTTTAATCTATTATCAAACTTGTATACTCGCCAATACTTTTGTATTGATATTTTAATACATGTTGCAGGCTGATAGGTTGCAAAGGATCATGGAATCAAGCTAGGAGATGCTTAGAAACGTCGCCTAGTTAATTTAGTCTTTTGAACAATTTGAACATTTTATGATTTGGTTTGTAATATGATACTTGTGATGACTTTTGTTAGACATTTGCATGAAATCAATTAATCTTTATTGAAACAATAGTGTTATGGAATCTCATGAGCAATCTGAATGCTTTGTGCTCGCACCCCGATGTTTCCGCCATCGGTTGGGGTGTGACAGATTGGTATCAGAGCCATAACTATAGGGAATTAGGATAAGTAGGAATACTTGCCCTAGTCTATAGTTCTAGGAATCTTGACTCTTAATTGTTGTTTAAGACTTATGTATTCTACCGTATCTGCTTCCTAGCAGCACATTTCCCTGTTAAACTTACACACCTTTCCTAAGGCTGATACAATATATACTTGATGCTTTGGAAACGCTGTTAATCAGTGTTTGTATTTTGCACGAGATTTGCCCTCAAGTCAGGAGTGACATCCAAACCTTGATGGGAAATCTCCCTACTACTCTAATAGGTCTTATCTACGGGTAAGTACCGACGCTATTTAGGGTACGATGATTGTCAAGTTAGAGGTGAAGCTCAGACCTTGATAACTAGTCCCACTCCTTGATTTTGATATGTCTCGCCAAAGTCTCGAAGTTCTAATCAATTAGGGACGTGGAATGACTAAAAGGACGAATATCATAGTCAAGACACGTTACCTCAATTCGAAAAGGGTTCGAATCACTTTGGTTATTCGTCGTTCCTCTACCCGGAACAATCCTATGTTTTATGAACCAATCTTGCTTTTATGTTATCTCGATTTTATGCATGTGGTTTTAAACTCGATTCTTCGATCATTTGGTATACTTTTACACGAACCGCACGTTGTCTGCAATCTAAAAACATAAATTCTAATCTCAAATCGAATTAAATTTATGAAGCTTCATACTATGTACAATCTATGTGATAATGTGATTGTAAGACACTAGATGTAACATGGCATGGAATACGAGGGGAAAGTGACGTGTCCGAAACATGGTGTATACGCTGCTGGTACTTCCTATATATAAGTGTTTCTAGCATGTTACCAACTTTCGTACCAAGTGCCATGCGAAATTTAGTGTCTGATGTGGGATTCTAAAGCTATGGAAGGCCTATTTGTGTATTCTATGAGAAACTCATGTGAAATCTATTGTGTACTCTAGTGAAATCTATGTGTAAGCTATGTATGTGCGGTTTAGAGTAACAAAATATGAAACGTAGCCTAGCGCTGAAAATGAGGCGAAAGTGGCATGTCCGAAGCGTGGTGGATACGTCGCTGGTACTTCCTATATATAAGGGTTTTTGGCATGCTACCGAACCTTCGTACCACGCGCTAACTGAAGTTCGTAGTTTTGTAGGCTCGGGTTTGCGTGATTGAATCTACCTTGATAAACTATGTGGTTGAATCTATCTGGTTAACTCTATGTTTTGAGTAGTGGTGAAATCTAAGCGGTGGTTAACGAGGCATGACACCAATGACAAGACGGACGTGGCATGATTGAAGCATGGTGGATACGCCGCTGGTACTTCCTATATATAAGTGCTTCCGTCATGTTGCCGAACTTTCGTAGCACGTGCCATGCGGGATTTCGTTGTTTGTGGAATGTTAACACGAATCTATGTGAAACTATGTGAATCTATTGGAGTCTATTGAATCTATGTGAATCTATTGGAGTCTATTAAATCTATTGAATCTATGGGAATCTATAGAATCTATTGGAATCTACGTGAATCTATTTATTGTAAACTATGCGAATCTATGATAATGATGATGAGTGTGTTCTATGACACGTAACATGACACCGAGTACGAGGTGGAAGCGATGTGCCCGAAGTGTGGTGGATACGCCGCTGGTACTTCCTATATATAAGCGCTTCTGACATGTTGCCAAACTTCCTACAACGTGCCATGCGAAGGTCGTGGGTTTTGTGGTATTGAAATCTATGTGAAACTTGAATCTTGATCTTGAGAATCTTGTTGAGTTTTAAGTCTGTTGTGTGTAAATCTATATTGTGAGGCTTCGTAAATCTAGACTTATACGATCCTCTCATTGGATCTTTAGGATGTCTTCTCAAAAGCTATCAGACACTTTCAAGAAATCCAGGGAGAAGTCTCAGAAAAAGATGATGTCGTTCATGGCCGACCAGATTGCCTGAGTCGTACCAAAGATCGTCTCTGAGCTCCAAGGATCAAACACTCCTCCATCCTCTGTGGACTCAAAGGCCGAGAAGCAAAAGCCTACTAAGTTCAACTATAAGCATTTCATCTCTTGCAACCCTAAGTCTTTCACGGGCAGTGATGGGGTGACCGCTATGCTCGAGTGGTTCGACAGCATCGAGGTTACATTCATTAACAGCGAGTCCCCAGACCACTTAAAGACTAGGAGTGCAACTGGGATGTTTCAAGGCAGAGCGTTGGAGGGTGGTCGAATGAGAGAAACATCTGTTCAAATGAAGAAGCTTATGCTCTCCCATGGGCTGAGGTGCGAGAACTCATGATGCCAGAGTTCTGCCCTCCTCCTGAACAATTGAAGCTTGAAGAAGAGTTTTGGCATCTGAAGCAGGTTGGTGATGATAACCTGGCTTATACTACCAGCTTCAAGCAGCTTAGCTTGATCGTTCCTCACTTGGTTTCGACCCCTAAGCGAATGATAACCAAGTACATCAATGGTCTACCTCCTGCTATGCGTGATTCTTTTGAAGCAGCTCAACTGGAAACTATTGAAGAAGTCTATCATTTGGCAGCAAGTTTGAACAACAACCGTGTGCGTGATAAGCAGTTTGCTACTCCTGCTCCGTCCAAGTCTGCGAGTCAAGTTACCCAGCACTCAGGCGGCAGCAAGAACAAGAAAAGGAAAGCTCAGGGTTCCGGATGTAATGCTATTACTCCTGCTGCAAACCCTACCGCTAAAGCTGCTCCTGCTACTGCTGCTGCTCCCGAAGCTAAGAAACAGTACACTGGTTCTCACCCAAAGTGTACCACTTGCAACTACCATCATCCTGCTGCCTCTGCTTGTCGTTTGTGTACCAACTGTAATCGCTATGGTCACACGACTCCTTATTGCCGTCAAACTAACCCTGCACAGCAAGCTCAGCAAGCCCCAGCTCAGGCAGCTCTACCTGCACCTCCAGCTCCTCTACAGAACCCAAGGCCAGTCAATGCTGTTCGTGCATGCTACAAGTGTGGAGATACTACCCACCTCCGTAACCAGTGTCCTCAGCCGAACTAGGACCAACAGCCAGCCGCTCGTGGATGAGCGTTCAACCTTAATGCTAGTCAGGCTTGTAATGACAATGACGTTGTCAATGGTATGTTCCTCGTTAATATCCTTTATGCTTCGATTCTATTTGATACTGGTGTCGATAAAAGCTTTGTGTCCGTGGAATTTGAGTCTTTGATAAGCTGTACACACTCCAAGTTACCTGGGTCATTCTCTGTTGAGGTCGCTAATGGTAAGTCGATTCTTGTGAATTCTATCGTGCGTGATTGTTCCTTGATTCTTAACAATCACGTCTTCTCTATTGATCTTATACCCATGCGGTTGGGTAGCTTTGATGTTATCATCGGCATGGATTGGTTGCGTAAGAACCATGCCGAAATTGTGTGTCACGAGAAACTTGTTCGTCTTCCTCTTCCCTCTGGTGATACTTTGATCGTCTATGGAGACCGACCTTCAAAGGGACTGAGATTGATATCATGCACATAAGCGAGCAGAAGCTTACGTAAACAGAACCCTGCCTTCTTGTCCCACGTGGTGGAACAAAAAGGCAAGGGGAAGATCACAAGCGACGTTCCAGTGGTGTATGACTTCACTGACGTCTTTCCTGAAGATCTTCCTGGTCTTCCTCTTCCCAGATCCGTTGACTTTCGTATTGATCTCGTACCTGGTGCGACTCCTGTCACCAGGGCTCCTTACCGTCTTGCACCTTCTGAGATGCAAGAGTTATCTAGTCAGCTACAGGAATTACTCGATAAGGGTTTTATTCGTCCAAGTACCTCCCCGTGGGGTGCTCCCGTGTTGTTCGTTAAGAAGAAGGATGGTTCCTTCCGTATGTGTATCGACTATCGTGAACTTAATAAGCTTACCGTAAAGAATCGTTATCCGCTCCCTCGTATCGATGACCTATTTGATCAATTACAAGGCGTGTCCTGCTTCTCAAAGATTGACCTTTGATCTGGATATCATCAACTACGTGTCCTCAAAGATGATATTCCTAAGACTGCGTTTCGTACTCGATATGGGCACTACGAGTTCGTAGTCATGCCTTTTGGCTTGACCAACGCACCTGCAGTGTTCATGGACCTTATGAACCATGTGTGTAAACCTTATTTGGATCGTTTTGTGATAGTCTTTATTGATGATATTCTTATTTATTCTAAGTCTAAAGCTGATCATGCTCGTCATTTACGTCTTATGCTTGAACTCTTACGTGGGGAACGTCTGTATGCTAAATTTTCTAAGTGTGAGTTTTGGATTGATGAAGTGCAATTTCTTGGCCATATTGTTAGTAGTCGGGGTATTCATGTTGACCCTTCTAATATTGAGGCAGTGAAGAATTGGTGTACGCCTAAATCCGTGACCGAGATTCGTTCTTTTCAAGGATTGGCGGGTTATTACCGTCGGTTCATCGCGGATTTCTCTAAAATCGCTGTTCCTCTTACTATGCTAACCCAAAAGGAGAAACCTTTTGTTTGGGGTCCCGAACAAGAGGAATCCTTTCTGACTCTTAAGAGCCTTTTGTGTAATGCTCCTGTGTTAACTTTACCTGATGGCAATGACGATTTTGTGGTATATTGTGATGCCTCGAATCGTGGACTGGGCTATGTGCTCATGCAGCGAGACAAGGTTATTGCTTATGCCTCTCGTCAGCTCAAAGTGCATGAGAAAAAACTACACTACTCATGATCTGGAGCTTGGTGCGGTTATTTTTGCGCTAAAGATCTAGAGACACCACCTTTATGGTACTAAGTGTGTGGTCTTCACCGACCATAGAAGCCTTCAACATATCTTTGACCAAAAAGAGCTGAACATGCGACAGAGACATTGGGTGGAATTGCTTAACGACTATGATTGCGAAATTCGCTATCATCCTGACAAGGCAAATGTAGTAGCTGATGCCCTTAGTCGTAAAACCCATTTCAAGGCTATTCGTATATCTAGTGATCTGCATGCTTGTATTCGTTAAGCTCAGTATTCATCAGGTAATGAAGGAAGTCTAACTGTTGAAGTTCATGGTGCTAATGTGAATCAGCTCGAAACTAAATCTGATGGTCTTCAGTACTATCTAAATCGCATTTGGGTGCCAGATCGCGATAATCTCCGTGAGCTCATTAGGACCGAGTCTCACAACTCCCGTTACTCTATCCATCCAGGTGTCGATAAGATGTACCAGGATCTACGTACGACTTATTGGTGGCCTGGCATGAAGAGGGACATTGATGTACATGTGTCTAAGTGCCTTACTTGCTCGAAGGTAAAGGCTGAACACCAGCGTCCTTCTGGACTCCTAGAGCAACCTAAGATCCCAGTTTGGAAATGGGATAGCATTGCTATAGACTTTATTACCAAACTACCCCGAACCTCTAAAGGTCACGATAGTATCTGGGTGATTATAGATCATTTGACCAAATCAGCCCACTTTCTTCCTATTCGTGAAGATTACAGAGTGGAGAAACTTTCTCGAGTCTATACTGATGAGATTATATGCCATCATGGCATACCTCTTGACATAATCTCTGACCGTGATGGTCACTTTACTTCACGTCTTTGGCAAACATTTCAGTCCGCTATGGGTTCGCAGCTGGCATGAGGTTGGGGAAAAGCAGTTCACTGGCCCTGAGATTGTTCAAGAGACAACGGATAAGATTCTTCAAATCCGTGATAACTTGATCAAGGCTAGGAGCAGACAAAATAGCTATGCTGATAATAGGCGGAAGCCCTTGGAATTTGATGTTGGTGACCGAGTTCTTCTCATGGTATCTCCCTGGAAGGGAGTAGTTCGTTTTGGAAAGAAGGGAAAGCTTGCTCCTCGCTTTGTGGGTCCTTTCGTGATATTTGAAAGGATTGGCAAGGTAGCATACAAACTCGACTTGCCACAAGAACTAAACAACGTGCATCCAGTGTTCCACGTATCTAATTTACGTAAATGCCTAGCCGAAGTGGGACTGCAGGTTCCTCTTGAAGACTTGCAAATAAACGAAGCTATTCAGTTTGTGGAGAAACCGGTCGAAATCATGGATCAAACTGTCAAGCGTCTGAGGCACAGCAAAATTCCCATTGTTAAGGTTCGATGGGAAGGAAAGCGTGGTGCCGAATTCACTTGGGAGTTGAAAAGTGATATGAAGGCCAAGTACCCTTATCTCTTCGAGCAGTCTTCTTCTAAGATTTCGGGGACGCAATCTCCTAAGGGAGGGGAGACTGTAACGCCCAGGGTCCCTAAAATTTACACACTTGGCAAGATTAGTCCCTGAACTTCTATTAATTGTCAGTTTTAGTCCCTGTAGTTATGTGATGTTAATACTGTGATACTTTTGGTGTGAATCTTGTTGATACTTGATGCTTAACACTATGATGCTTGACTCTTTATTCTATATTCTTGATACTTAAACTATGAGACTTGATACTAAATCTAGATACTTGACTCTTGGTGCTTAAAGATTAAACTAGATACTTGATTCTTGATAATATGAAAGCTAGATTTTTATTGTTGATTCTCGATACTTTATACTTGGACTCTTGATTCTTGAAACTTGAGAAACTATGATTCTTGACTCTTGAAACTTATTTGGTGCTTGGCTCTTTAGACTCGTGAAACTTGATTCTCGATCGAACGAGAGACTGGAGTCTTGTCACTGGCGGAATCTATGAAACTTGGAAACCTTTAGTGTTTATGATGTAATCTAGTATTCATATACTTATACCTAAACCATACGCATTGCAACGCTTAATATAACTCACGAAACGAATCAAAGTCAGGAAAGCGGAAATAATGGATTGGCCAGAGTGGCCATCCGATCGGATTGCCACCCGATCGGATGACCACCCGATCGGGTGACCACTCGATCGATCGGCCACCCTATCCATCTTGCACCGCCTTAATACCCTCTCTTATTATAAATAGACCTGTCACATCACCATTTTGAGTGATGTGACAGCTCTGCTCGACCAGACACACGCACTCTTCATTTCTTCATTTTCTTATCGATTTCGGTACGTTTTAGGCTAGATCATTGTACTTTCTTAATCTACACATCATCCTCTACGTGATTCTAACTTGAAATCACACTTTTCACTGTGAAATCTCTCGGATCTAAGTTCTTGAGGGTGACGTCATCATGGGGGTTTGTACAAACTGCTATGTGATGTCATTCTGAGCAAGATCTAGCTCGGATCTAAGGTATTTCATGCGTTTTTACACTAAATCTAAGCTAAATCTAGACTTTTTCCTATAAAACTTGTGCATCTTCATCTTTTTCTCAAACTTTCACCATTAATCGGTAGAACCCGGGTCTAAACGGGATGTGGTGTGGATGAGTAGTCTAAAGCCGACTTGGATCTGAGTTAATACTAGTGAAGACGAGCATGGAACGGATTTTGACATTAACTTGTTACGAACAGAGGACTGAACGGGCAGGGGTGATCCCACCCGATCAGAACGGCGGTGTGCTAATGAGTTTACTGTTGTCACAATACGTGTCGTACCGTCACCACTAAACTAGAAACTTAGAAATTTAACAAACATGTTAAACAAGAGCAAGGGTCGCCCGATCGAGTGGCAACCCGATCGAACAGCCATCCGATCGGACAACCACCCTATCAGGTGACACTTGCCTTAGTCTTGAAACTTTCAAACATTTGGTAAACAATCAAAACTTAGAAGTTTGATCGAATGGCAACCCGATCGGACAACTGTCCGATCGAACAGCCATCCGATTGGGAGGACCAGGATACCTACACTCGGATCAGGTGGCAATCCGATCAGATGGGCATCCGATCGGGTAGCCATCTGCCTACTCTCATACGGATGTCATCCGATCGACTGGTAATCCGATCGGACAACCGTCTGATCGGACAACCATCCGATCCAATGACCTATTTGACACTTTGAGCAACCTCGTTATTCTTCCCAACTCTTATCATGTTGTAATCTAATCAGGCTAATTCTAAAAAGAGCTCCCTTTGATCCAATAGTCGTTTATACTGTTAAGCAATCACTGTGAGTATACTCGATCCCCTTTTACTTTAAACTTTTGGGGTGTAACATGTATTCTATGAAACTTAAACTTGAATCTTTGAAACTTATACTCTATCATATGTGTACGTGAAACTTGTGATTCTTGATTCTTTGTGCTATGTGACGTTTAATCCAGAGTGTGTAGTTCCGCCTTAACAATAGTAGCGCTATAGGAGATGCACCTCTCCCATTATTCTCAGGGGGTATTGTTAGGAGGATTCTAGTTTACCTTGAGTCTTGGGTAAACACTAAAGCATCGGGATACTTGGGCTATCACTGCGTGGACTGCGACACTAGCACGGCTGAAACTATTTCATTGCTTACATTATGGATATGAGTTGTTTTAATCTATTATTCTATTATCAAACTTGTATACTCGCCAATACTTTTGTATTGATATTTTAATACATGTTGGAGGCTGATAGGTTGCAAAGGATCATGGAATCAAGCTAGGAGATGCTTAGAAACGTCGCCTAGTTAATTTAGTCTTTTGAACAATTTGAACATTTTATGATTTAGTTTGTAATATGATACTTGTGATGACGTTTGTTAGACATTTGCATGAAATCAATTAATCTTTATTGAAACAATAGTGTTATGGAATCTCATGAGCAATCTGAACGCTTAGTGCTCGCACCCCGATGTTTCCGCCATCGGTTGGGGTGTGACATTGTACTTCTGATAGCAACAGATCAAGTTTCTCTTCTACAGGATTCTTCTTGCAGACTTTGAATACATTATCCAAACCTGTTTGAAGATTTTCTTGTGACATGGGTGGTTCAGGGACATTTGGAACAACAAATGTTCCTTTTAACACACCAGCTATAAACACATTTGCAGCTATTTTGGAAATGATTGGTGTAGCTTTGGTTTTACCAGAATCTGGTGCAACCTTGGGTATGCCAGAATCATCTCCACTAGATGTGAATAACATATTTTCACTCTGGATTTCCTTATGTCCTTGAATCAATCCAGTGAATGATTCTCCATAAGTTGTTAAGATAAACAAATTATTTCATCCCAGATTTCATTGACCAGTTTCCTGATCTCCATCTGTTGGGATCTCATCCTCTTCTTCATTATCTGATTCAAAGTTGTTATGAAATGAACTAGAAACATCCTCATCAACAATAGTTTTTCTAGGTTCAATTTTGTAAGATGCAGTAATTGAATCTTCAGAATTTGACCTATTTAATGAAGTGTTAACTAAACCTGTGTTTAAGAGAGAATCTGTACCAGCAACATGAGATTCTTCATAGTGTAGAACTTCAGTGTTTTGTTGGGTTGCACCAGCAACATGTGATTCCTCATAGTGATGAACTTCAATTTTTCCATGGGTTGTAGCAGCAACATGAGACTCCTCATAATGTTGGACTTCAGTGTCTTGATGAGTTTCATATTCAAAGTGAAATCCAGCATCAGGGATCTGATGGCTTTCTTCAAGTTCTGGTTCTTCCCTATTTTCTGGTGAATTTCTTATCATCAGAATTGGGTATTCTTCAGCAGATCCTGTCTCTGATGTCCAAGATCTTTGAACTTCTTATTCTTCTGGTGAAGAAGAGCAGTCATACACTTCTTTGGTGGGTGCATCTGTTGGTGTGTCTGGTTTGTTGAGATGTTCCTCATGTTTTAGTATGTATGGTGAATCTGATGGAATTGGACTCAACATACTTTCTAGTAACACAAGAACATCCCTATCTGATGTCCACCCTTGACTGGCACTCCATGGCTTCATTATAGTTGAGCTCCAAGCATCTTCTAAAATAGGAATTTCTACATTCCTTTCAACAAGAGTTTCAAAGATGAAAATTGAAATGAACCTTGGATATGGTAGATGAGAAGAGTTTTTTCCATTTCTTGCAAGGATTGATCTCTTAATCAAGTTGAAGATTTCTGTCCCGTAATCAAATTTGAACCCTTTTATGAGTCCATACATGATTGACAGTATTGCTTGGTTCACTTGGTCAGCTCCACCTATCTTTGAAGTGAGGCACTTGTTTAAGACTTCCATCATGACTTGCCAGAATGCTGGCATTTCATTCCTTCTGAGTTCACCAATTTTGGTAACCTTCTTATTCTTGTATCCTAGCTCAATGAGGAAACTTAACAAATCCTCTTTTCTTGATGCTTCAATATAGTTCCCAAAAACAGGAAGCTCAAGTCATTGTCTCACTCTTGCAGGGGTTAATGTCACAGAGACATTTCCCCAAACATGAGCAGAGACTTGATTTTCCCCATCTTCACTGAAAGTGTGGATGAATTGTTGTAATAGTCTCTCCGGTACTTTTCTTCCTTTAGTCAATGCTCTTGAGATTGGACATCTCAAGAGGAATTCTACCAGAATTGACATCTTTCATCATATTCGGAATGCTCTGTATTCATTAGTAAGTTATTCTCTTTTATTGGCAAAAATTCTTCGTCTTCAATGAATGGAACATCGTGTTGAATGATTGGAATGTTGAGATTAACTTCTGGCTTCTGCCATTGCTGAATTTTGAGAGTTTGGGAATTTTGGCTTTTGAAAAACAGAGGGTTTTAGGGTTTAAGGTTTTTGTGAGGAAGAAGGTGAGCGATTGAAAATTTCTGCTAAGGTTGGGTTTTATAGTGAGGGTTTTAGTAGAGAGTTGGTTGTTATGGGAGTTGAGGGGACACATAACGTGGGTTGTAATAGCGGTTAAAAGGTCACTAATTCCTTTTATCACCGTTAGATCGTGTGATGTGAGGTTGGTTCAGAAAGTAACCGTTGGATCGTGGGTATCAAGGTAAAGTTAATGGATTTTAATCTGTGCAACCGTGGGTTTTATCATGTCTTCTCAACTTGCATTTTCTCCAATCATTCTTTTTGTTTGGAAATATCTGAATTTGATTGTAGAACCCTACCGGCCATATGACACCTTTCCTTTTGTGTGGGACCAATTTTTGAGAAATGGTCCAATAATCTGGCTTTGTATTCTGCCACCATTTTCAAAGTCAAAATTCATTTCTGATGATGTCATCAGAAATAAATCCCATTTTCTGATAAATTTAAACCGATCTTGATTAGAATG
Organism: Helianthus tuberosus; assembly: GCA_030545235.1. NCBI lineage: Eukaryota > Viridiplantae > Streptophyta > Magnoliopsida > Asterales > Asteraceae > Helianthus > Helianthus tuberosus. The sequence goes on from CM060442.1 coordinate 43,845,119, forward strand.
TTTTCTGTTGACTTGTTAACAGAAGTCAAAAGAATTCAACGAATGAAGTTCCCCCTTGACTTGTAAACATTTGTTCAACAGAAGTCAACAGACTAAAAAGTTTCCCTTTGCAACAAGTGGTATCAGAGCGAAAGTTGGGTAAATTGTTTCCAGATCCCTTGCTCCTGTAAGAGAGAAGTATATTCATGATCTTCCAAAGGTAAAAAGAAAAATATTTTTTTGCAGATAAAAAAAAAGTATGTAGAAGAGTTATTACTATTATTATTGCTTTTATTACTATTATTATTATTATTATTATTATTATTATTATTATTATTATTATTATTATTATTATTATCTCTATTAGTATTTTTTTTCTAGTATAAAAAGAGGTGTAGAAAAAGGATATGAAAACACAAAAAAGGGAGTTAAACAAAGATAAATGAACTAATTAGTTTATCAGAAAGAAAAATTTTGACATCTAAAAAGAAAGTTTCTGATAAAACAAAGTTCATTCGTATCTTATCTGATGAAAAATCTCCAAATTCTGGTCAGTTAATCTTCAAAAAGGAATGATAATAATAAAAAGAGATAAAAAAACTATGTGAAACTTTAAAAAACGTACTCATGACTATTATCTTTTAAAAAAAAAGGGTTTTAATAAAAAGAGAAAAAAAAACTATGTGAAACTTGAAAAAAACATACTCATGACTATTATCTTAAAAAAAAGGTTTTCACAAAATATTCCTTGAAGAAAAGAACAAGTACTTAGACTTACACCAGAAAAATATGTGTAAGTAATATCTCTGTTCTCTACTTATTCCCTCTCATCTAAAAAAATATATTTCTGATTCGTTTACACAGATTTTCTGGTGAATTCTGATGAATTTATCAGATTTCATCAGAATCAGATTTTCTGGTTAAAAACAAAAAACCTCGACGGTTCAAGATCATTTTTATAGTCTTGCACGGTTCATTATTTTTTTAAGCCTCATCAATCGATACCCTAAACACTTATCCTATGTTGGATAGAAGATACTTATATCCTACGTGGTGGAGATACAAGATATAATGCATTCATTTAGGTGGAATTACAAACCGAGGTGAAGAATTATAACAAGGAATAAAATATAATCAAATGATCATCCATAAAAAGTTGGACGTTTGCCAAATAAACTTTCATGCCAATCTGCTGAAGATACAGTCAACGAATATTACTAAAAAGGTGCCTACATGATAACGTGACAAGAAGAAAAGCAAGATACGTCTTCAACAAGTTTATTTGTTATTTCTAAGTATAAATGCATTGTTTGTATTTTCAACAACAAATAGGGGTGATTGTTAGGAAACTTTATTGTATTTGTTGTTGAAAATTGTCTAAGTTACTTGGAAATAATCCCGTCAACGCGAACCGACCGACGAACCATCCCAGAAGCACTAAATATGAAGACCGAGAAAGAAAAAATCAAGCTTCTAATTCTTTGATTAAAGATCACTACAAGGTTACAAGACTTCAAAATGTTAGCGGGACATTATTGAGTATACAAGATATACATTAAAAGATTTATGTTCATAAAGATAATATATCTTATGAACATATTTAATATATTTTCTTATGAAAAAGGTTTCATAAGTAAAAGAAAAGCTTTCAACAGAAAAGAAAATGAATCTTTTCTTATGAAAAAAGCTTTCATAAGAATAGATATATAATATCTCAATATGTGAAGACTTCATCAGAAAAGAAAAAGACAAGTTGGTGACAAAAAGAAGATAAGGCACATTAAATAATGGATGGGCACACAAACCAATTTCCCATCAACCAATCGCATTTGAGATAGGCACATGGAAATCTCTATAAATACATAATTCATTCATAAGAATTATGTGTGTCATTTGAAGTTATATTTTCATATAGAGTCTGTGTGTGAGTTTACCCCCTGGTTTGGCCCAGGGGGTGACATTCAAGATTCGAGTTTATTTTCGGATTGACCCCTTATTCTTTGTTTGATTCCGCCAAACAAAGATTAATTCTTATGTTCATAGAATGATTCATTTATTTTATAAAAGTTAATCATTGAAGAAATCTCACTCTCACTGTCTCTATTTTTATTATTTGAATGTTTATATACTTCACAAACACCCGTCTCTATGATCGAAGAAAGTTAGAATCATTCGAACAGGGTCAGAAAAGGGGACCAACAGGTAACCATAATAGGACATGGTTGACCAACTTAGGACAAGTAAATTTATCTACCAAGCAAAGCAAAGGTGAGTTCACACTTTCACTTAAAGCATGTATTCCCGGTGGGTTGGGAACCTAATATTCCGAGGGAACGGAATAACAATGAATTGATTTATACTTATAATTCATGTCTCTAGTGTACTAAACGAAACTCTACCATAAAGTCCCCGCATTACTATACCAATTAATCGCCGGGGACGAACGAGATATTAGTTGATAGCACTATTAGGTTTGACTAACCTCACACCGGGCCTTAGAGGACGGGCGTGAACTATTATGCCTTGACACTGGTCAATGATGGTAGACATTGACCTGGGGCACAAACAAATAACTACGTCACAAGTATCGGTACCACACAGTTTAGTAGCTTACAGATGGGGTAGTTCCCCATGACGTGTTTTATACTCGTTAACTTAAATAACTGATCTTTTGGGATAAAACGTTTAAAACATTTTAAATCCGTGAATTCGACAACTTTATGTTGACATACTACGGCATGCTTGCAGGTGGTTAGGTACAACTTCGGACGGACATTGCAAACGACTAAAGTGTGTGTTGTTTGGAAAGTCTTTCAAATAGTACATTTATTTAAACTGTGGTTTATATTTGTAAAGGGTTTACTTTATATTTTCAGCTGCTAACTTAAAATTATATTTTGAACTTTTTAACATAATCACTAATCGTATTATTTGTAATAATTTACAACTTACGTAGATGGTTCAATATGATTAGTGGCTGGATCCTGGTCAGTCGCACGCCTCGCGGTAATACTCCGCATGTGGAAAATGAGGGTGTGATAAATGGAAGAAAACCTAATACATTCTTCTTTTGATTTGAGAATGATGCTAAATGGAGAACCTGATATGAAATCTCCTAGAGCATTAACATTGAAGCCTTCATCTCTATCTATATAATAACACTTAAAAACACCTTTATCTAAATATTTAATATCTCTCAAAAATCTTCCACATCCAACTCTCTATCTTTATCTCTATCCTACTTACAAACACTTACTTAATTTGTTTTTTTATTTTTCCTACACACTCACAATAAACATATAGATAGTTAAATGTGAGCCTCTAAATATAGAGGCGTACTTTAGTTTCTATATGTTTTTCTCTATTTTAGAGATTTCAAGTAGTGGTGTTTTTGTTGTTTCCTCTTTTTCTCCTATATTATATAGAATGCATGTATATAAAGGCTCGAATGTGAATGCTCTTAGGATGATGTGTTAAAGTGCCTTCCATGTACGTTTATCCTATTCAATTTGAAATGAACATGCAATTTGCATACAAACAAGTTGTTTAATTAAAACCAGGGGCGGAACTAAAGGTATGTGAGACGTAGCACGGGCTACGGCTGAAGTCCGTATGCGTAGTGTATTATATATATATATATATTGGTTCTATACAAAAGATACCTCTAAAATAATACAAGGATATCCCTAACCAACCTAAACTTATAAAATAAGGGAGCCCGATTGAAACAATGACTCAATTGATTAGATAAGCCCAACTGCTTAGATTAGCCCAAAAAAACACAAAACTACGTACGGCGGCATTTTTTCTTATCGTCGCTTAGGTTTTGGAAGAAAACCAAACGTCGTTGGTCATCATTTACGCACTGGTCTCCTGTTTTGCTACTGCCAATAACATCGGTTCGATAAAAGAATCCACAATCATGTTGTTTGCTGCTGCGATAACACTGGTTCCGGTCGTTCCGCCCCTGCTTAGGTATTTGTTTTTTTAAAGTAAAAGATGACGATGTGATTAAACGATTTCAAGCTATGAAAAAAAATGACAAATTTATTAGGCACTTAGTTTACTTTATTTATTTATTGTCTTTTTTAATAATTTATTTATTATCGTTTTTTTAATATTGTTGATTGCACTGTAAAATTTTTTTTTAGGGATACCCCTGATTTAATGGACTAGTTCCGCCACTGATTAAAACCATTGAATATATATTTGATAATACAATATTAATATCATGATATTTTTTTTTGTATTTTAACACATTTTAGAAGATTCTATGCAATCTGTATACATAATTCTTTGGTATCGAAGCACTCAGATTGATCGTCACAACAACAATAGTGTAATATAGGTTGATCATAGTATTTGCAAGTAAGCCATCTTATGTTCTCATTTCATAGAGTTGAAACGTTGTCTCCATATTGCTTTTGTCCTACAACTCTAGTACCTATATTCGTGTTAAAGCGATATGAAGAAACGTTATAAAATGGAAACTCAATCACAATGTTTAAGTTCTTCTCAAATGGTAGCTGAAAAGACTAGAAAACAAAAAACTTACTATCAAGACCAATGAGCAATGTTAGAAACATTATTATATATATCAATCGATAAAAGGGGTTTGCGCCAGTCAACTTTCTTCTGTTTTCGTTTTTGCCACCAAAGTTTTGTTGTTTTATCCGCTTTCTATAATACGCCTTGCACAAATACTCCCCTGCCTTTTGTTGTTCTCAACCACTCCTGCACAAATCACCGGTCAGTTTGTAGGGTTTGGTGGCCACCCTCACATTTCAATGGATTCTGACGTGACCGGCGACGCATAAACTTCCTGATGCAGAATCCATTTACTTTGGTTTCGGTGTTGGCATCCCAATAAACCTGGAAGGATTTCCCTCTGTTTTATCCAACTTTGTTATAAGGCGGTCATCACGATTTCCGATGACAGAAAACGACGTTTGACAATCGATGTTCCGGTAAATAACTTTTTCATCTGAAATAACATCACTACCTAGGTGTTGTAGGTATGAATACGAAAAACACCTTCGCTAACATAGTAGAGGGCTAGAGGCGGTGGTACGGTAGCGCTAGCACCGTCACGATGGCGGCGGTGAAGAGGTGTGTAAGAGGGAAAGGGAGCTGCTACTACTGGGAGAATGTGTCGTTCTATTAAATTTGACAAATCTAAAATCTAAAAATTGCAACCTAAAGCTGTGAAAGAGGTTTTTGAAAATTGGAATTAACCTCAGCAAAAAGTTTTAACTTTCATATGATTTATGTTAATGTAAAAAATAAAATTTACTTTCATATAGTAAAATAATAATGTTGTTGCATATCTTTGTTTTAAAACAATCTCTTTAACGCTATTTATGTATATTAGCTTAATGTGTTAGCTTACTCGGTTGTCATGTAAAAACTTTTATACAATTTGAATTTTGAAAGATTATTTGTTACATGATAAAGTGGTTGTTAAATCGATACAATAACAAAACAAGCTCTTTGATCACATCACGACTTATTTTTAGTTGTTTTTAAGTTGTTATTGTTTTGGTCAAAAATTACCGAAGCAATTAAGTGATCAAATTAGTTAAGTGAGGTAGTGTGCTAAGAATGTGTGTTGAAAATATGCTAATTAAGTTATTTGCAAAAAACAGTTATCAGGATACGGCTCAGGATATCGAGCTGTATCTATGATCAAACAATGAGCGAAAATGTAAATGCTGACACGGGATGTACGAGGAAAGCCCTTGATCAATCTAGATCGCCGGCGCAAAACCTCGGGAGCTGACAATCGCAGCTGCCTTGTTCTTCTTATTACTTCAAATGTCGGGATACAGTGCAGGATATGATGCGGATCAACTAAGTGTTACAATGTGGTTTCGATATAAGTGTAAGTGTGTTGTGAGTATTTGCAGCTAGAGAGAAAGAGTGTACGAGAGATTGTGTGTTCTAAACTGATCCGATCAATCCTTTTTATAGTAAAAGAAACTAACTAACTATCCTATTAATCCGGTATATATCGAATATTCCCCGTGTGAACGTTGTAGCCCACGTCTTCCGGCTTCAACGTCTATAATTCAACAGATTTGTCCGAGTCTTGCGGAGAAGAAGTCCACTTGAACGTTAGAGACTTGCACCATCTAATCTGCACGTGAGTTAATTAGTTACCACCATGATATCGTATCAGGATGTTACCAATATCCTGATCCGGTATCCTGGTCACAATAAAAGAAACACAATCAGAATATTAGTCAGGATATATGAGCAGAAAACCACCCATAACAATTGTCCCCAAAATATATCTATTGGTATACCAATTCCAACGGATATATTTTAAAGCTTATCTCTTAAATAGAGGTTATTAAGTTGAGGCGACGACCGAGATAACATTGGGAAACTTCCATCGCGGTTTACACTCAATGGCTATCTATTACGCCCCTATATCTTCTCTCTTTCTATTTGAAAACCAAATATCATCAACGGAATCTTCAGGTAATTATTCATTCTTTCTTCTTTCCCTGCTAATCTCTTCATTCTACCCCCAATGGCTACCAGAACCCATTCTCATACCGGCGAATCGACGGAGACCTTCGTTCAGCAAAACCTTCTCAAGAACCCAGAGAAGGAGATCTGTGCCTTCGATAACGCAGACATTGCAGCGTTAAGAGCCTCCGACGCCTTTCCAGATAGCGCGATTATTAGACCATTCGACCGGTCAGTTCGATCGGACGTTTCTTCTGCCGATTGGATATGTTTTCCAGCATATCCTTTTTCGCTAGGCCTTCGGTATCCCTTTCCCGAATTCATGATGCAATTCTTTCGAACCACCGGTCTTTGCTTTGCCCAAATAATGCCCATGGTTTGGAGGGTATTGACTGTTCTCAACCAAATCAAAAACCTTCACTTTCCTGACCTCTGCATCGAGGATATTCCGATCACCTACCGTCTTCGATCACACGGTTCTAGCAGGTTTTTACTCTTTTCCACTTCCAGTAAACCCCTTGTTCTCAGAGCCACCAAAAACGAGGATGGATGGCAACAGAAATTCTTCTTCGTTAAGCGAGATTCCATCTACGAGGGCGTTAGTCTTCCGGTGGAGTGCTTAACCACCGGTAGGGTTTAGGGTTTTAAGAATATCCCCAAATACCTTTTGGGCCTTTACCTTGTGCTGATACTTTTTTATTTGGCCTTTATGTAGTGAACTTCAAAGAAGTAGCCCCTCCTACTGCAGAATCTGAAAAGAGAATCAAAGAAATTTACCAGCTACCGGAAGGTGACAGAAGTTTTTTCACACACCTCCTGAGTTCCAGCCAATATTCATCATCAGATATGTCTGGTAAGAGTTATTCTGCAAATAATTGATTAGCGTAATATAATGAAAGAATAGAAAAAAATTAGAACTTCTCCTTTTATGCAGCACCAGTCAAAATCCCAGAAGTTTTCGATCTTGAAGAGTTGGACAGTTACTCCGATCCTGTCTAGATCAAGAAAGAGCCAAGTCCCAAACCCATTGCTCCATCCAAGCCTACCAGTTCTACAGCCGTCATTATCCCCAAGCCTTCGCCAACTACCAAGCCCCGGACCTCTAGTTCTCGTAAGAGAAAAGAGATTGATTCGCCTGTCACTCCCGAAACGTTTCCCTACGAGAATCACGGATTCATGGAGGCAAGCGGGTTTATGACTTCCTTTCCCAACCAGGTACAGATCCTTATCTCATATCCTGCATATATGTCAAACCAGTATCTTGGTCACTATACAATAATACATGCGTTTTTCATTGTAGGGCCTCGAACGTCTGGTTCATTTGTACGAAGAATCCTGCGGGCTCAACAAGATTCTCGAGTCCAAACTGAAGAAAGCTGAGGTCACCATTTCTGATCAAGGTATGATCGCTGCTGCTAAATCCCAACATTATGAGGACAAGTTCAAAGCTATGACCCAGGAACACCAGGCTGCCATCAAAAAGGTTACTCACGAAGCCCAAGCCCATCTCGACGCCACCCAGGCTCAACATGAACAGGATATGACCTCTTACCGGGAAAGCCTGAAAAGCTCCGTCGTCATCTCCCTTCTCCAGGCTAGGCTAAGAATGGCTTACGAAGCCAAGGCCCTGGGCTTTGAATGCCCTTCTTGGAATATTGATGCCTGGGAGACGAAGCTAAGGGGTCTTGGCGGTAACCCCGTAGAGCATCCTGCTAAATCTGCAGCTGAGGGGTCTTCGAAAGTGACTGAAAAGCTAATTGGCGCTGGTGGTGAGGCTGAGAAGGATACTAGAAAAGATGTTGCTGATGAAGTCATGGAAGAGGGTGCTGCCCCTTGAATGCAGAGAAATGGGCGATGATGGACGTATGTGCCTAGGCCGGAGCCCATCTTTTTAAGTTTGAACAATTTACTTTTCCTGTCTCTAAACAATTTACATTTCCTGCATCAAGACAATATGATGGCCAAAGGTGGATGGGTCCAGGGTTTCAGGATGAAGCCCTTGGTCATCAATTAGTATCGTTTATTTTGAACAATATAACGGTTGGAGGCGGATGGGTCTCGGTTTGAGATGAAACCTTCAACCGTTATGTAAATATGGTTAGAAACTAATCGTGCTTTTGGCGGATGGATCTCAGTTTGAGATGAAATCAAAAGCATAACTTTTGCTATGTTAATAATATAACCTCCTTTTGACCTTATCTATGATTGTCTTATTTCAACTCTTAATATGTATTGCTTAGTTTGAATTTCAATGTTCCAAACTTAGTGCAATCATTTCTTATGAAAATATCTCGATCAGTATACTCGCGAATATCCTATAAAGACTTTTGTCAAAAAGGGTTTTTATAACTCAAACAATTCAGATAAAGTTTTCAAAGAAAAAGGACAGTTCATTTTTATTCTACAAAGTTTGTTTTGATAACACTTGTTTGACTGGAATACAGTTTTAGTTTTCAATCCAAGTATCATATCTCAAATATTCCAACTAAATATCCTGAAGCATATTCTAAAATATATTTTGAAAATATATCCTGGAAACATATCCCAATCAGGATATTCAAGCTTTTGTCAAATATAGTTTAAAAAACGTAACCGATTTAGACAAGGTTTTTTAATGGAAAGATCATACCAGAAACAGAGTGCAAACTCCACTCTCATTCTTCGATCCTTTTGCAATCTTTCCATCGAAGATGTCCCCAGTCTGGGACACTTAGTGTATCGGGTCCAAGCTTGATCCTTTAAGCTTTGCACAACTAGCTTGGTAGGAATGTCCCCTGTGTATTGTGTTTTTCAATACTTAGAAATTTTTTTGGACATCAATTGCAGTCGTTTGAATAATTTTTGTATTTCAAGGGATAAACCCAAAAATATACTGGAGACAAATCCTTAGTGTTCTGGGGATAAACCCATAAGTATTCTGGGGAAAATCCCAAATTTTCATGCGCTGCAGGCGGGAGTGTATAAACTCCAAGACTTAGAAAGGTGAAAACCTTTAAACCTTAGAGAGTATGAAAATACCCTTTCGTGAGAGAGGGTGATCAATCCTCATATACCTTGAGGATCCAGGATATAGCCAATAGTAACAAAATTGTCAGCCACTTTTACATGAACTGGTCCCGCCACCTTGAACTATCCATGGATAACTTGCGCTCCAGGCAGGGTGTTTAAACCCAATTCAGAAGAAAGGTGAATACCTTTAAACCTGTGAAGGGACCAGGATCCCTTAAACGTGAGAGAGGGGGCCAATCCTCTAATCTTTCGAAATATCCTGAGTGTGTATCCTGGAGCTATATCTTGAAGCATATACTGCAAAACAACTGTAAACTAAGGTGGGTGTTAGCCTGGCTAACACCCCTCCGATGCTTAAGTCAGTATTGGGAGGCTAACACCCCTCCGATGCTTAAGTCAGTATTGGGTTCCATAAAATAAACAATACCAAATATATTAAAAGAGATAGAATTCATACCATCCTAAGTTAGAAATTAAATTCTAAACTCACTTGAAATAGAACTTTAGGTGTATAGCATTCCAGGATCTTGGTAGCATATCCCCTCCATATTCTTGAGTCGGTATGCTCCTTTCCCTGATTCTGATTCAATCTTATAAGGTCCTTCCCACTTTGGAGCTAATTTTCCATCAGCAGGATTAGTTGTATTCTGAAAAGCCTTTCTTAATACCCAATCTCCAACCTGAAACCTTCTAGTCCTTATATTCTTGTTATATGCTCTGTATATCCTCTGTTGATATGCTGCCATCCTTAGCTTTGCTGCATCTCTTGTCTCATCAATAGTATCCAATTCTTGACACAGGGCTTCAGGATTCTGCTCAGGATCCCGGAGATTAGATCTTGCTGTAGGTATCACCATTTCTATTGGGATCACCGCTTCTGCTCCAAATACTAAGGAGAATGGAGTTTGGCCAGTCGCACCCTTTATTGTCGTTCTATCAGCCCATAAAACAAAGGGTAATTCTTTTGCCCATCTTCCTTTCTTAGCTCCAAGTCTTTTCTTCAAATTGTTGACAATTATCTTGTTCGAGGATTCTACTTACCCATTTGCTTGAGGATGTACCGGTGTGGACGTGATCATTTCAATTCCCCAACTCTTGCAAAAGTCAGTAGTCCTCTTACTTATAAATTGAGAACCATTGTCACAAATTATCTCAGCTGGTACTCCAAATCTAGTTAGGATATTCCTTTTAATGAAGGATACTACTTCTTGGTCTCTAACTTGAACAAACGCTTCAGCTTCAACCCATTTAGAAAAATAATCAGTCATTGCCAACATGAAGACTTTTCCTCCTGGAGCCTTTGGCAACTTTCCCACTATATCCAATCCCTACTTCATGAATGGCCAAGGGGAAACAATAGGATACATTGGTTCAGCAGGCTGATGTAATATATTACTGTGTCTTTGACATGCATCACATCTTCGAGCATATTCTGCAGCATCTTTCCTCATCGTTGGGCAATAGTATCCTGTTCTTAATACCTTCGAGAATAACGACCTGCCCCCAGTATGGTTACCACAATCCCCTTCGTGTATATCTTGAAGCACTTATTTGGTTTCGGGATCCTCCAAGCACCTCAGATATGGTCCTGCAAGAGATTTCTTGTACAAAACATTATTTATGATAGTGAATCGTGATACCTTCATTCTAAAGGCCTTAGGATTTTCATCCTTCGGGATGTGTCCTTCCTTGAGATATATCATGATTGGAGTCGTCCAGGACTTAGGATCCTCCTCGGGATACTCATCATCAGGATCCTGAATACTTACTACTTCCTTATCCTGAGATTTAAGAAGATCCGTCGCAGGATACAGAATATGTAATATTGGTATTTGGGTTCCCTTCGGTATCCTGACTGATGATCCTAGATTTGCCAAGGCATCAGCTTCAGCATTATCCTCTCTCGGTACCTGTTCAAGTGTAAAAACATCGAAATATCCTGCTAATTTTTTGAGAATTTCGAGATACTCGATCAACTTCTCACCTTTAACTGCATAGGTCCCATTAAAATGATTAAGTAATTAACAAGGAATCAACAAATACTTGTAAACCCTTGATATTCATGCTCTTAGCCAATTCTAATCCTGCAATTAAAGCTTCATATTCTGCTTTATTATTAGTGGCAGGAAACTCACACCTAATAGCCTGGGGTAATATGTCCCCCTGTGACGATTTTAGTAGTATACTCAATCCTACACCTCTCACATTAGATGCACCATCAGTATATAATGTCCAGGATTCTACATTTTCTCCTAGCTGTTGTACTTCTAGGTCAACTTCACTTTGAATATCACTACTGAAATCAGCCACAAAGTCAGCTAGAGCCTGAGACTTTATGGCATTTCTAGGTTCATATATTAGATCATAAGCACTTAATTTCACTGACCACTTAGCCATCCTACCTGACATCTCGGGTTTCCTAAGCACATTTTTAACAGGATAGTTAGTTTTAACATGAATCCTATGTGTCTCAAAATAATGTCTAAGTTTTGTTGATGCCATAACTAGTTTCTCTAAATGAGAATATCTATTTCTCTAAATGAGAAATATCTATTTCTCTAAATGAGAATATCTAGTTTCAGCATCTAATAAACTTTTACTAACATAATAGACAGGATACTGCTGACCTTCATGATCCTTTACAAGGACAGCACTTACTGCATTCCCTGATACTGCAAGATACAGGGAAAATGGTTCACCATCCTCAGGCTTCATCAATAGAGGTGCGGTTGAAAGATTCTGCTTCAAATCCTGCAAGGCTGCTTCATGCTTCTCTCCCCATTCGAATTTCTTATTCTTCTTCAGGATATCATAAAATTCCTTGCATTTTTCCGAGGATCTTGAGATAAATCTGTTTAATGCTGCTACTCGTCCCGTTAATCTTTGTAAATCCTTCATATTTTATGGTGAATTGATGTCCAAGATAGCTTTAATCTGCTCCGGGCTTGCTTCTATCCCCCTTTTGGTCACCATGTATCCTAGAAACTTTCCTGCTCCCACTCCAAAATGGCATTTGGCAGGATTTAGCTTCATATTGTGTTGGTCCAGGATATCGAATGCTCCCTTAATATCATGGAGGTGATCCTCAGCCTTTTTAGATTTTACTACCATGTCATCGATGTACACCTCCATGGTGTCCCCCAGCTTTTCTTTAAACATCATGTTCACCAATCTTTGGTACGTTGCACCTGCATTTTTTAGACCAAAAGGCATAGCAGTATAACAATAAATACCTGTCGGTGTCATGAAAGCGGTATCCTCCTGATCCAAGGGTTCCATTTGGATCTGTTGGAATCCTGAGGAGGCATCTATGAAGGTTAACATCTCGTGGCCAGCAGTAGCATCCACCATTGAATCAATATGAGGTAGAGGAAATGGGTCCTTGGGACAAGCTTTGTTCAAGTCTGTGTAATCTACACAGACTCTCCATTTCCCGTTTTTCTTTTGCACCACAACTACATTTTCCAGCCATTTGGGAAATTTCACTTCCCTTATCATCTTGCTCTTTAATAATCTTTCAACTTCTTGATGAATGATTGCGTTTCGTTCTGGAGCAAACTTCCTTCGTTTCTGTTGGACAGGCTTGAAAAACCTATCAATTCCGAGCTTGTGAATTATAATATCCTTGGAAATACCTGTCATATCCTCGTGTTACCACGCGAATGTTGACATCCTGCATTTCAAAAAGTTCGTTAATTGATTTTCAATATCCTGAAGGATATTGGTTCCCACGAGCACCGAGATATCTGGATTATCCTGGTCCAGGATAATTTTCTTTACATCCTGCTCTGAAGCCTCCATGATATCCTGGGCTCGCCTCTTTAATTGCTATGCTGAACTAGGCTTTATCGAGGATTTCATTGAAGAAGAATAACACTCCTTTGCTTCCTGCTGATCACTTTCCACCTTGACTACTCCCCAAGGGGTTGGGATCTTGATGCATTGATGATAGGTTGACGACACAGCTTTCATATCATGGATCCAAGGCCTACCTAATATAATATTATAGCAGGATAAGGAGTCCATGACACAAAAGCGCTGCATTGAGTTGACCCCTTCAACATACACGGGCAACTTTATCTCCCCTACGGTATTCCTGGCTTCTCCACTGAAACCAACAAGCACAGTGGATTTCGAAGTTATATCCATCGGGGATACATTCATCCTCTTCAACGTTTCCAGCTGAATTATGTTGACGGAGCTGCCATTATCCACCAGTATCCTGCGCACAAAGTGGTTAGCAACATATAACGTTATTACCAAAGCATCATGGTGAGGATCCTGGACAGTATCCCTGTCATCGCTATCGAACATGATCACTTTATCAGTTGTGAGGGTTGACATCCTGGTTGGCTTATCTCCCCTCTCTGCCTTGGCTTCCTTCGCGTGCCTTTTCGCCACAGAATATGATGTCCCGCAAATGTCGGATCCTCCTGAAATGAAATTAATTATCTTGGCATCCGCCGGAGGTGATGCTGCTCGTTCATGTTCCTTCTCAGTATCCCGACCCTTATTCTTCTTTCTTCCCAGGAGATCCTTCAGATATCCCTTGCTCAAGAGATAGCTTATTTCTTTCCTTAGAGCAATGCAATCCTCAGTAACATGTCCGAAATCCTCGTGGAAGGCACACCATTTGGACTTATCCTTCCAATCAGCTTTTTGTTGATTCTTCCGGGGCCATCTTGCTTGGTCTCCTAAACCCTGCATAGCATACATCAGTTCAGGTCTATTAACAAAAAAACAATATTTAGACAACTCAGGATACTTCTCAGGATCCTCGTCTTCAACAGCATTCACTTTTTTGCTATCATTTCTGCCATATGGCTTAGATCGATATGGTTTATACAAGGATTCTGATTTCCTGTTGGTTGACTCATAGGTTGTGGATGAATTCATCCTCTCTTGCATCTTTTTGTCATCCTCCAGCCGAATATATCTTAAAGCCCTGTTCCGAGTTTTATCCAGATTCCTGTAGGGATTCATTACAAGATCCTGGTAAAATTGAGAATCTTTTTGCAATCCTAACTTGAAAGCCTGCACAGCTGTTGCAACATCAAGATGTGGGATGTCTAAGGATTCCCAGCTAAACTTATTCACATAATCTCTCAAGGATTCCTGCGGTCCTTGAGTTATCCTGTAGAGATCACTGGTTAGTTTTTCAAAACTCCGACTGCTAGAAAATTGACTATTAAATAAATTTACTAAATGAGCAAATGATGTAATCGAATGAGGAGGAACGTTTAAGAGCCATTTTAAGGCCGATCCTGTTAAGGTAGAACCAAAAACCTTGCATAGGCATGCTTCCTAGAGATCTGGGGAATAGGATTAATTTCAATCCTTTCCCTATATTGAGCAATATGCTCTTCAGGATCCGTAGTTCCGTCATAGAGCTTCATGTTGGGGGTTTGAAATCTTTTTGGGATTTTAACATCACAAATAGGATATGCAAACCAGGATATCCTATGGCTGTCTTGGGATACTTCTGGAATTGGCTGGACCACCCCAGGTACACTGGATATCATGTCCTTCAATTTCTGAAGCTCCCTAGAAAATGTTGATGTCATACCTGCATCCTGCAAAGATCCAACACCATTAGTAGCAAGAGTATTATTATTATTTAACACGTTACCAGTCTGAGGATTCTGGCCATATCCTGAAGCATATCCTGAACTTCTCATAGTTGACACCCTGACCGAAGAGGGTATCTCAGGAGTATGATTCTGAGAATGGCTAGGCACAATATTCCCCCTGTTATCTTCAGTAAACACTGCAGAACTGAAGTTCAAAGCTCTGGGTTGCAAGGGGGTGATAGTATCCTCAGCGGGCCTGCTTGAACTGGATTTCAAGAGTTGTATCTCTCTTATCAGCATTTGGTTGGTCTCCTGCTGTTGCCTCATCTGTTCCTGTACACTACCAAACAGAGTTAGAATTTCTTCATTAGAGGCCAAAACAGGAGCAGATCCCTGAATGTTGCGAGCGGGGATGACATCCTAAGGCAGTGAAGAGGCTTGCGCCCTCGGAGGAGGTGGTGGAAGCACCGAACCAATTGTTGCAGAGGTTGTAGCAGACACGGTGGAAGCGCTCATGTTTGATCTCGAGGCAATTGAAAATAGTGTAGCAAAAAGTTTTGAGAATAGAAAACCAAATAATGATTTTGAAAAAGCTTTTAGTAGAAACAGCACTACTCGCCCCACGGTGGGCGCCAAATTATTTTGGTAAAAAATTACCGAAGCAATTAAGTGATCAAATTAGTTAAGTGAGGTAGTGTGCTAAGAATGTGTGTTGAAAATATGCTAATTAAGTTATTTGCAAAAACAGTTATCAGGATACGGCTCAGGATATCGAGCTGTATCTATGATCAAACAATGAGCGAAAATGTAAAGGGTGACACGGGATGTACGAGGAAAGCCCTTGATCAATCTAGATCGCCGGCACAAAACCTCGGGAGCTGACAATCGCAGTTGCCTTATTCTTCTTATTACTTCAAATGTCGGGATACAGTGCAGGATATGATGCGGATCAACTAAGTGTTACAATGTGGTTTCGATACAAGTGTAAGTGTGTTGTGAGTGTTTGCAGCTAGAGAGAAAGAGTGTACGAGAGATTGTGTGTTCTAAACTGACCCGATCAATCCTTTTTATAGTAAAAGAAACTAACTAACTATCCTATTAATCCGGGATATATCGAATATTCCCCATGTGAACGTTGTAGCCCACGTCTTCCGGCTTCAACGTCTATAATTCAACAGATTTGTCCGAGTCTTGCGGAGAAGAAGTCCACTTGAACGTTAGAGACTTGCACCATCTAATCTGCACGTGAGTTAATTAGTTACCACCAGGATATCGTATCAAGATGTTACCAATATCCTGATCCGGTATCCTGGTCACAATAAAAGAAACACAATCAGAATATTAGTCAGGATATATGAGCAGAAAACCACCCAAAACAGTTATACATTGCCGATACTGTATCAATAACATAATAGACCGAAATACCGATCGAATTCTCGCGCAACGTGCAAGAATCCCACTAGTTAAGCATAAGATGATAGCATATGTTCTCATAAGCTTGGCCATGGAGGAAAGTGTCCTTCGAGATCTTTAAGATATGTTTGAATGAATTATATAAAGTTGCGAGGTATGGGGATCGTCCCCGGTTCGTTCTGGTCCGGCGCCGGGCCAAACACCGCCCCGCCCCCAGCTTCGTCCTCTCCGTCCCTTTCCAGACGTTGGTGCCGGTCCATATAATATATACATATACGTTTTAGGTCCATCCTCCAATTTCCATACCTCTATCCTCTTTGCCTCATCCTCACACCCATCCTACGTGGATCATACGTCGCGGATCATCCTCCAAGGGAGGACCATTACCATACTGCATAGCCTAAGCGAAAGGCATTGATATTTATATTCATAGTTATGACACCTATTAGTAGGTTGATTAATGATAAAAGATTGTATGACATTATTAAACATCATGGTTGACAATTATTATTTTCGTAATAAATTATAGAGTAAATTACTTTTTGAGCCCTTGTGTTTTAGTGGTTTTAACTACTTGAATCTAAAATTAAAATGTTTAATGTTCTGTGTCCCTAACCATTCATTTTATAACGTTTTGAGTCCCTGTGTTTTAGTGGTTTTAACCACTTGAATCCAAAATCATTATATTATATTAATAAAAATGAAAAGGGTAATAGATGTCATTTTATAAAAAAAAAAACTAAACCCCGATGTTATATGGCACTGGTACGGTGTTGTTCGAATGGTATCGATAATATTGAAAAATGAAAATGATTGAAAAAAAAAATTAAAACGTATTTAAGATTAAAAGAAAATATAATAATAATTTACTATAATAAAAATAATTAAAGTGTTAAAAAACTATATATTTAAAAAAATGAAACTATAATTCATAGAGGTTTGGAAATTATATATATAGCGGGATGAATCTTGCGCGTTGCGGTGGTTGGAAACTCGGCTAGTTTTGATACACTCACTATAGCTAAGGGAATCAAAATGTAAACTCGTAATAATATTATTAGAATATGTACTATAAATTATAAATTTGCAACATTTTGTTGTATTATTATGTTGTACCCCAAGCATGGGGAGTTTTTCAAAAAAAAATTTGATTTTCACTTTCAACCCAAATATTTTAATATTTGTATTTTAACCAGTTTTTCAAAATAAAAAAAAATTGATTTTCACTTTTAACCCAAATATTTTAATATTTGTATTTTAACCCCTTTTAATTTTTACTTTTAACACAAAACTTTTTATCCTTTGTAATTTAAGACAACATTTTTTTATTTACAACTTTGGTCATCCATACTTTTTATCTTTTGCAAGTTTTTCGTTTAACGTTTCGTTCTAAATTTTGCGAGTTAACACGTCGTAACGTGCATTTGAGGTTCAACGTTTTTTGCTCTATTTTTTCACATTTGACAGGCCGTCACAATGTGTCCATTTTCCCCGTTTGACAAGTTCGCCGCAACGGGCGGATCCTAAATCGACTTATTTATTCTTTTCTACGTTTTACGTTTCTGTTTAATTTATTCGCAGTAACACACTGTAACGGATGTGCGTGGTTCAACGATTTTAAGTCTGCTTATCGTTCGGTGTAATTTTTTCCAGTTTATCAATTTTATTTTTATGAGTTTTTCCGATGTTGAGGGTCGCTGCCGATGTGTCATTGGTGCAACTTGGTACGGTTTTACGAACGTTTTTAACCTATTATTTTTTTTACTAATATTTTGTTTCGGTTTACCCCTATATTTCCTTCACTTAAAAACTAAATTTTTATGTGCATATTTTATGTACGTGTAGGCACAAATATGATTTGCTCTACGTTTCGTCGTAATTTTTTTTAAATGAGTCAGGTCAAATATAATATGTTTTCGTTTAAAGAAACCAATTTTTACGTGCATATTTTTATGTAAGTTTCGGTATAAAGTCGAGTTGTTCTAAGTTTCGATGTAAACTTTTTTGGGGAAATGGTTCAAGTCAAATATAATATGTTTTCGTGCTTATTTTATGCATGTTTCATAAATTTTGTTTAGGACCGACTAGAGTAAAATTATGGTTTATTTTTTTTCTTTTTTCAAAAGCTCTAATTAATCTCTTTTGATTACACGTGTCAGTTTTTCCTTCGTACCCGTTACGTTTTCTATGTATGAGTCGGGTCGCATATAGTACGTTATGATTGTACGATATGAATTTGATTTACTATACGTTTTAATCCAATCGCAATGCTTATACATGTTACAATGAGTTCAATTGGATACGTTCAAACGCATGTTTTCATATGGTTAATGTGTCACATAATGTTTGGGCTAATCCATTCAATGTTTACGATGTACTGCGCCGTAACACGCGCGGGTCTTAATGCTAGTTCACTTTTAAAATACACTAAATATTTCTTGTTTTGTATTAATTATAAAGATTTAAAATCCTGATTATTTAGAAAAGGAACATTATTAAAAAGTATTATAACAACTATTTATATAATTGTTTAATTAATTTAACCAACAAAATAACCAAAACAATATGATCCTCATTTCTAACCAAAAAGTTAAATCATTTCCAATACAAACATTCTATAACAGTAATAAATGTTGATAAACAAATAAGCATAAAAAATAAAATATGCAATCAATTATGGGGTGGGAAAAAAGAAAACAGAGGTTAGGAGCATTGATCAAACTCATATGATAGATGTTATTATGCTTTAGTTTTATCACAACTATTCATCAAGCCTCACCACTAATATGTATATAATATAGGAAAATTGGCCTCTAATAATCGCACCAAGACCTTATTGGCTGTAAGTCCCAAAAACTATCAACCGGATATCAAAATCACAATCACGAGCGCGGAATACTGATGAAAGTGATAAGAACAAGAACGATTCGTATTGATTGAATATCAAAGTGCACACGGTTTCTAGGAACCGTCTGGTACACAAACAAGCAACTCGAAAATACTAGGAAGAACAAAACAGAATAGCCTCTCTAAAATGTCTAACCTAATAATGAACTAGGTTCACCCTATTTATAGTTACATAGGGTGATCTAGTTATAGACTGGGCCAGGCCCACATGCACAATATTACTAACCAAACAAGCCCAAATCACTGGCGTAAACCTACACCATTATAGGGCCTTACAATATCCTCCTAGGTTTATGCTGTCTTTATCAAACTGTTGTCAATATCATGTGTCTGTGGGAAGATACTTCATGTCTTCAACCTGAAGCTTGGGCTCTTTGTTCTTCTCTTTCACGATCAGCTTTGCTTGAAAAACTTGTTGAAAAGAATGCAAGCGGAGGATTCTCAGCAACTCTTTTCTTTGTCAATGACTTCTCTTTCAAGCAGGTTCACATGTACCTCTTCAAATGTACTATCACTGTCAGACGATGACACGTATCTGGTTCTTCTGACTCAGGCACATCTTGTTGTTGTGATGCTTCATACTTTGTCAGCAGCCAACAACATCTCAATCTTCAACAACCCCTGTTTCTTGATTTGAATCAAACTCTGCACATTCTCAGAAATTCATAAGCAAACATTTATGTGCAACAGAGGAAAGTACCACATGAACACTCGGTACATCCAAGTATTTGTACTTGGATTTCACAATTCAAATTTCATTCAATTTATGATGATCAATCAAATCTTCAAGAACGGTTAATATTTTTAATAAAACAAATAAGCACTCTATTTTTGGATTTTTTGATTTTATAAAAACTAACAATATAAACTAAAACACCAATAAACAAAG
Organism: Helianthus tuberosus; assembly: GCA_030545235.1. NCBI lineage: Eukaryota > Viridiplantae > Streptophyta > Magnoliopsida > Asterales > Asteraceae > Helianthus > Helianthus tuberosus. The sequence goes on from CM060442.1 coordinate 43,865,360, forward strand.
AAACTAATATACAATTACAATTTGCAATGGGATCAAATCACCGTGTTTCAGGCCAGACTACACTTATCAACACTAATTTACTTTGGGTGATCCGAGCGATTGCCAGTATATTTGTCCACTTAAACTTATCTCCCTAGGCCTTTTTCAAGTGACGGTCTGCAACTGATTTATCATGTTTTATTTTATATTATATGAACACTCAAATCAATCACGATCAATTCCCGGAATTTTAGACTTGAACAGACTATCATACGAGTAGTTTCCCTACCACATATTTCACAAGCCCGTTCTAGGATTCTGAAATCTTGACTAGGACTGGATTGAGAAGAGAAAAGAATAGATCAGCAGCAGAGATGGATATAATATACAGATCAAATGAGATTTTCTCAGTTTGATATAGGTTTTTATTTTTGGGTTTCTTTTGGGCACTAGAGGGCCTCTTTCGGGTGTAATTGATCTATAGCGCGACAACGTACAGCTAGGTCAGCATGTATCTGGATGCAGCAGAAGCTGACGTTGCCTAGCACCTCCAGGTCTTTGCTCATGCAAAACAGAGGAGATACACGAGTTGGTCAGACAAGATTTCAGAACTAGAACGAAATTGTGTGTATCGGGATGTCACACACGCATTCAAATAACCATGTCCTAATTCCAAGTGACGTTCTTTCCTGAGGTCATAGATTAATATTAGTGTTCTACGTAGTACCAGTCAAAGAATCTAGCCATCAGGATAAAGCCTACCAACATATCGCTCTAGAGTCGGACCGTTTCAATATTGGTCTTACATGAGTCAGCCTTAATCCACATTGTGAAATTATTTCATTTCCCATATATGCAACAAAATATTTTTTGATTTTTTCTGTTTTTCGAATGTTTTTGTATTTTCTCATTTTCTCTATTTACTGATATCTCAAGATATCCCCCTAAATTTGTGCGTAAATCTTATGCGCAAATTTACCTGACAACGAGAAAGCATGTACAAAGAGAAACACAAAAGAAAATGAAAATATTTTTGTTGTTTTTGCCTAACCGTTCCATCATAAGATTCAATGACTCATCAGTATCAAAATTTGATCACAAAATTTAAATTGTACCTTTCTCGCTGATCTTGTCTTACTTACTTCTCTTATCTCCTCAAAAAGAAACATATCAACTGTAAAAGAATATACCTTATTGCAACAGTGAGATATTACCCGTTATGTCTCTGGAACAACCGCTATCAACATCCAAGGATTGTCAACAGCTCCTCCTTGGTTGTCCCTGAAATGTAAGGAGATTAGTAAGACATTGGTACCCAGGCCATCGTGGTCCTGGGTATTCCTGAAGCATCAACGTATGACACTTCTCGAAAGCACATGTTCCCTATAGATTCAAGGACTGGTGATGTTGCTGCATTTTGTTTTGCCTTCTAAACTTGTTTAGGCTTCTCTAATTTCTTAGGTGCCTTTGGCAAAACAGTTTGCTTTTCAACCTTTTTGTTTTTCAAAACTTGTTTTGGTTTCAAAGCTTGTTTTCGTTTAGTTTTTGCAGCATTCCAGTCCCCATCAGATGGTTTAACCTTGGGACTCTTATTCATCATTGCCTTAGGCTTTTCAACTTTCATCGGCTTAGAACAAGATCTATCCCTAGATGTAACCTTCTGATGTTGTGCATAGTATGGCACATAGGGATGATGTGTGTAATTCCTCGCAATGTGACCGGGTATGCCACAATTGTAACATGTTTGCTTCTTTACGTAAGGAGCATATCCCGATCCATTCCATCCAACTGATGCTGAGTATGAGTTATAACACTCGTTGTATGATTTGTTTGCAGTCTGTTCAACCTTTCTGCCTGTTTCATCTGTTTGTGTTTACAACAGTTAGCACATTTACTGGATTTAGCATTTTCATTTCTAACTGTTGGCTTTGGAGGCACATATTTGTTTGAAGGGCCTCTCAAAGCTGGCTCAGAAATAGCCTTTCTCACATATGGAGGAGCATCAGCAGACAAATTTGATGTTTTAGAACAAACATCGTCAGCCTTTTGACAAACGATGTCATCCTCCTCAACCCAATCCTCTATTATTACCTCATCTGCACATGAAGTAGAAGCATCAGTAACGTTCACTTGTTCACAAATGGTGTCAGGCGATGTCATAGTAGTGCTTGTAGTTTCGAGTGACACCTTCGGTTCAGAAGTTCTAGAATCATTATCTTTTGAAAGAGCAGCAGGGGCTTCTGTAGTCTCAGTACCATCTAACTCAACAGAGGCTCCTGATGTTGTTTCTGATTCTTCTTTAAGCGAATCTGAATCTACTGTTTCATATGATTCATTTGTTGACTTCACTGAAACAACAGACTCTGAATTATCACAATCAGTCTTTTCATAGGAGTCACTGGTTGAATCAGATGAAACTGATGATTCAGTTTGAGATGCCTCTGCTTCCTCAGGTGATGCACTGTTGACACTAGGTGATTCGCCCATTTCTGATTTCTCAGAAGTAGATGTCTCAGAAGTGTCGCAAGATGTGTCACATGACGAAGCAGATTCACTTTGTTTGCTCCTATTGAATTCTTTCACAAACTCAGTCAAACCTCTTAACATGGCAAACTCAATGTTGTCTACATTAACTCTAGGCGCTCTTACCTCAGGCTCTTGTGTTGCTGATTTATTTTCAAGTGATTGTTGTGACTCACACGACTCTTCCTTTTCCAATACTTGAAAATATTTATCAACACTTACATTTTTCTCAAAATTTAAAGTCTCAGTGTGGTTTGAAACTTCAGCAGGTTTCACAAAAGTTTTCTTGAAGGCCTGTTTTTCTAAAGTGATCTCAGTTTTATCAGGCCTTGTGATCTTTACTTTCCTAGATTCAACAGGCTCTACCTTTCTATCCCTGGGCTTCCCATATTCCATTTCAGGAAAGTCGGCTATCTCCTCATCAGTCATGGGAATTGAGGTGTAATTGTGATTGTATGGTGGAGGTATGCATACATATCCCAACCCTTTATTCCTCACTTCCTTTTTGCTATACTTTAACTGTTGATTTATCATCTTTTTGACCTTTTCACTTGAGACATCAAACTTTTTAAAATTGAATTCTGTATTTTCAAAAGTTGATTTTAAGTCATTTAATTCAACAGTTAATTTTTCAGATAGCTCTTTGAAGTGGAGATATCGACATTTTGCCTCGCTTAAATCACTATGCAACTTTCGAATGTCACGTTTTTGAGCCTCTACCATTTCCTTATACCCATCCAGTTTCTTTTTAACTTCATAGCTACTGGATTTGGTACATTGAAGTTGCATAACGAGCGAGTCTGCCTGCTCTTTGAACCCCTTAACCTTTTCCCTACATTTAGCAGTACAACAAATATCGTCTACACATACCTCAGTAGAAATGGGAGTGAAATTATGAATTTGAATACCTGCATCAGAAGTAGATGAGCAAACTGCAGCAGGCAATGGAGCAGTAGAAGTAGGAGTGGGTAAGCAAACTGCATCAGATGTGTTGCCTTGAGTAGACTGTTTGTCAGCATTGTTATATGATTTGATGAGTGAGATCAGCTCATCCGGTTTCATTTTGTAACAGTAGCAGTCGGTTGTCACAATTATCTGATTAACATTTCTAAACCAACTACAGTTTGCCTGATCTGGAATCCTTTTTATAGCATCCAGAAGCTTTGTGTTGCTAGTGCGATTAGACACCTCAATCTCAGCCTTCTCCATTTCAGAGAGCAGTTCAGCAAACCGGCCTGTAAGTGATTCTATAGATTCACCATACGAGTATCTGAATCCTTGAAATTCCTGCTCAAGCACTTCTCTCTTAGAAGACATTTTTTAAGATTTGATCCCCTGAAAATGTGATCCCCCAGAAATGCGATCCCCCCTATTTCCTCAACACAAGCCCAAAGCAAGAACCCGTGTACTCGCTAACTCAAACCCTTTGCCACACGCACGAACCAGCTTCCTGTACTGTACCGCACCTCCAATCCTGTCAAAACTTATCGCCAAAACAATAACGAAACCCCTTTTTTTATTTAATAAACCTTTTTGTTTTTTTTAAATATAATATATAAAGTAATAAATGATATTATTATTATTTATTATATTATTACTAATGATTAGGTAATTGTTACCAAATGATGATTATTATTATTATACTATTATTATTATAATAAATTAATAAAAACCTAAATAAACTGAATCAAAGGTCTGTCTTCTTCTTCTTCGTTACGGAACAGTTGTCCAACTTCAAAACCCTAATAATTGAAACTCAGCCACCAAGGTTAGAAGATGAAAGATGTACGGTGGTCGGAAGTAGTGATGACGACCGGTGGGTGTTGGAAGGTGACCAGAGCCGATGATGATGTTTGAACAGTGACCGGAAGATGGACTACGAACGGAGACGATGGTTGTCCGGGAATGTTGAAAAAAGTGAACAGTGGATATGGTATGATGGTAGTTATGAAGAATGACGGTGATGTGATTCTGCGGATACCCGAACTCGAACTCGATACCGAAACGGAGAAGTTGATGGTGTCGTGATCGGAGGTGGTGGTTTAGATGATGATAGTAAGGTGTGTTGCAGGTTAGTGGTTCAACGTGGAGGTGGAGGAGATGACCAAATGAACGTGAATAATTCTCGCAGTTGTCGATGATAATTACGGTGTTGAGTGGCACGTCGGAGTGAGCGGGGTCGATGTACGGTTCCGGTGTGCGGTTCAGTGGTGATGAGTGACCGGAGTAATGATAGGTGTTATAGGTGGAACGATGGTGAGGATGAAGGTAACCGGAATTTTGTTTCGACTCAACGAAGTATGGTGACGAATTTAACGGTTGAAGATGATGATGTCTTGATGAAGTTTAAGTTGTCTGTTGATGATGAACGTGGTTGGATAGCACAAGTTGAGGTTTCTGATCGCACAAATAGGATCGCACAATAATCCCATAGTCGCACAAGAAGGAAATTCAGTCGTACAAGATTGAAATTCAGTCGCACAAGATGAATATGAATTGAAAAAAAATGATGATGACTGTTGCACGCTACAAAACAGATCGCACAAGATTGTTTCTTAATTCAAATCCCACACTTTGACTTTCCAATCGCACAAGATGTCTATATTTGAAAGAAGCACCAACTGAAATCTCGTAAATCAAGGAAAAATTTAGAAAATCAATCTCTTTGATTTATTTCCACCAATAAACTCCGAATAACACGCAAACACTTTTACTATTTCCCAAAATAGATCAAAGTTCGAGATTTTTGAATGTTCTTGATGTCTTCAAAAATTTCTTCGTGTTCTTCGAATAAAAAAAAATTCTTGTTCTTCGAATGATATCCAACGAACCGAGCCTTCGTGAGACTACTTAGTCTCTGATACCAATTGTAAGTCCCAAAAACTATCAACCGGATATCAAAATCACAATCACGATCGCGGAATACTGATGAAAGTGATAAGAACAAGAACGATTCGTATTGATTGAATATCAAAGTGCACACGGTTTCTAGGAACCGTCTGGTACACAAACAAGCAACTCGAAAATACTAGGAAGAACAAAACAGAATAGCCTCGCTAAAATGTCTAACCTAATAATGAACTAGGTTCACCCTATTTATAGTTACATAGGGTGACCTAGTTACAGACTGGGCCAGGCCCACATGCACAATATTACTAACCAAACAAGCCCAAATCACTAATTAGCCCACATGGCTTATTTCATTACTATCTAACCCACTACAAGGCTAAGTCCAATAGCCTATATTTGTGTTTGATAAAGATAGGCGTAAACCTACACCATTATAGGGCCTTACATTGGCCATTAATAATCTCACCTCAAAATATTCCCCCCCACCAGTCCCACCTTTCACCTATTTTTCCTACAATGGTCCCCCGTTAAAAAAACTTAACGGAGTTAAGCTTTTTTCCAAATTACAAACAGATTTTTAGGGCTTTTGATTAGAACGACGATACGAGTCCATTGATGTAAAACTTGCCTCGAAACGGTGCTCCAAACGATGAAAACGTCGGCCAATTCGGGTGTTTAAATTTTCAATTAACCAAAATCAAGTCACTTGGAGCACCATTTCGAAGTAAGTTTTACATCAATGAACTCGTATCATCGTTCTGATCAAAAGCCCTAAAAAATCTGTTTGTAATTTGGAAAAAAGCTTAACTCCGTTAAGTTTTTTTTAACGGGGGACCATTGTAGGAAAATATGTGAAAGGTGGGACTGGTGGGGGGGATATTCTAAGGTGAGATTATTAATGGCCAATACGGTTCAGGTGAGATTATTACAGGTCAATTCTCCTATAATATATAATATAACGGATGACAATTACCATATGACTTGATTGGAAACTTTAACAAAATTTATAATTAATATATTTACCCTATGTTATCACTTACCATAGCTATAGACTACTCACATTCACAACCTAACTCAACCTTACCTTTCAATAAAAAAACTAATATCTCTCTGTTCCACCTACAGCCCAACTCAACCTTTGACGCTGGTGTAGTGTTTTGTTACGATGTGTTATCGTTAATTTAATATCTCTTAGCACATATTAGGTGGGTAAATCTAATATAGTTTAAACAATTTCAACTAGTTTTAAATTTATAAAACATGTTTAATACTTAGGTTAGGCACGCACACAATAGGCAAGCGTACCTATCATTTTTAGTAGAGCTTAAGGTAAGAACCAAGCATCAACCACAAAGGATACGGTTTATAATAGTTTACTTTAAATTACCAACTAGTTTAACTAATTATCTTTTGTTACTTTTATATTAAAACCAAAAAATAAAAGCAAGTAATAGATGATTAGTAAAGAATATCAAGAGCACGAAGAGTGTTGCTTTGGATTTCCGAATCCACTTGGGATGAATTATAAGTAAACTTCAATTTTCGTCCCTGTGGTTTCCTAATTTTAACACTTCCAGTCCAATAGTTTAAACATTTCATTTATCATCCATTAATTTGCTGATTTTAACAGTTTAAGTCCATTAGTTTCCTGATTTTAACAGTTTCAGTCCACACCACTAACACTGGTGTGGACTGAAACTGTTAAAATTTAACACTAGAGTGGACTGAAACTGTTAAAATCAGCAAACTAATGGATGATAAATGTAATTTATAAACTATTGGACTGAAAGTGTTAACATCAGCAAACCACAAGGACGAAAATTGAGGTTTACTCTTAACTAAAAGACCCGACTCCTAGCTAAGGTTACCAGCGAATTTTTATTGGATTTAAAGGATGTGACTTTAAGTTTAAAATAGAACTAAAGCCGGTTAAAGATAATTCATTGCCCGATCTTAGAGAAAGGTTATTTTTAAGGAACAATCCCCTAATCTTATGTTAGTTACATCCAACTACTCTTCTTTCTTTTACATTGTTCCCATGGCTTGCGATCCTCTATTTGGCATACCTTTGTCTCACTTCAAAGGGCGCAAAGATATATCAAAGTGCTCCCCACGGGTGCTAATGACACTTGTGATTAATTACGGTGATTGATCTTTATTTAATGGGTGGCGTTATAATAATAAAATATATATAAAAACAAATAGTATGTTAACATGGGTTCACCAACTCTTGCACCGTGCCAAGTCTAACATATAGACTTTGTTAAACTCATCACAAGACTAAGTTTTGGCTAATCGTTGAGGCCTAACATATAGACCGTGCATGCCAACTACGATATTCTTGATAAACGAGTGTTGATCACAAGATGTGTTTCCACAAATGGGTGAACCACTTCTTCAAGATCGGATTTCCCTTATTAGTATATGGGTTGTTACACACCATGAGTGTACTAATAAGCTTCGCCTCCTTTGGTTATCAAAAACCTCACAAGATCAAAGAACAAAACAATCATAAGCTCATTACGAAAGAAGAAGGGTGGAAGGAGTTATTAAAGACACACCACACCTCTTTTCAACAGATTAAACATTTAATTCATACCAAGTTTCATCTTCAACCCAAGCAACACAAAGGGTTTAGCCAATAATGGCCATCTGACGTGGTGTTGGAGTGCGTATGATTTTCATTATATTTTTAAGTACTTTTCACTCTTTTATCAAGTTTTAAATTTATAATACACGATATAACACTATCACTCTCTACAACACGCTAGGACAAGTGCACCCATCTTTGGCGTAGTATAGTGATGGTAAGATACCGAGGTCGTCCAAGGACACAAGAGCTTTTAATACCAGAATAACGTCATCGTCTAATCTAATCAAATTTTAAGCAAGGATTTTTAATATGTAAAATAAAGAGACTAAATAAATAAAGCAACAATAGACAAGATAGAATCACTTGGTTCCGACGCATCCTTTATGTATCCTTTGATGATTTCCGCACTTTGGGTTTTTTAAGAGATTATCTTAGTTATAGTGACATGTGCTTCTTTTGGAGGCAACGCTACCCTCAGCCATATTGGTCTAGGTCAGCAGAGATATAGTCCCGCAAGGGCGGAATATTGAAAGATAATCAAGTAAGTTATTAATGCAAAATGTGGCATGTCCCTCATTTAGAGGCAACACTACCCTCGGCCATATTGGTCTGAGTAAGCAGGGATACAGTCCGCAAGGCCGGTTGAAATTTTTAATAGTAATTTATCTATAAGGGATTCAAGTAGTTCTTACTTCCCTTGTAACACCTCGTAATTTCATGGCCTATAATGTATTGACACGTGTCATAAGCTTTGAATGTGTGAAAAAGTACTCTAGAGGGACTAAAGTTGACAAACAGAGAAAATGCATGAATGAAAGGGTTCAAAGTGTCAACAATGAATAAATATACTTCGCAATAGCCCCACATGATGTTTATAACCTTAAACGAATAAATTATGGATCATACGAACCTAATCATGAAAGAAAGTGAGGAATTACAAACTACAGGGGTTAAATGTGTCAACATGTTGAAGTATACCTCTGAGTGACCTTTTAGCAAACCCGAAGCTTTGTAATGATAATTTATACTCACTGGAATATGTGGTAAAAATTTCACAGAGTTTCGTTATCGTATGAGAAAGTTATGACAATATTCGTATACGGGGGGTTAAAAGCGTTAAAGTTGAATTCTAGGGCCTTACGAGTGATCACAAAGTTAACCAAGGACTTAACCAAGTTAGTATAAGTCTTAAGGTCCTTAAAAGTCAAGTTAGATGGTCAAAAGTGCAAGAAATAAAGGTGAAACCACGCATACAAGGACCAGGGACCAAAAATGCAAACTTGGAAACTTGTTTGGCAGGTTATGCAAACTTAAAAGTCAAGTTAGAGGGTCATTAGTTATCCGATTCATATGCATGTTTCTGTTAAATGCTTAAATGTTGACTATTATGCCCTTTTCACCTTAAAATGTGATTTTTGAAAAAGTAAAAGAGTAGAAACCTTAGTTACTGATTTATAAACTTGCACCTAAAATTTGACATCTGTTTGAGGTCTAGATTAAGAGTTATGCTCATTAGCGTAATTTAAAAAGCTTCTTATTAAATAAACAGCGTAATTAGCATATAGCCTATCTAAACCCGATTTTAATACCAAACTTTTTACCCACTGGTATAAAATAATATTTTGAGATTTTTAAAGATTTTTATTTAATTTTTGGCTGAGCATAACATAGGTCTCTAAGCTTGATTCGGTAATTGTCGGTTTTGCCCTTTTAGGCTATAAAATGAGTTTTACAAATAATTTTGATACCAAACCTTTTGCTACTGATTTGTTATGATAAATAAAATATTTTGAGCCCTCTGGAATATTAAAATTTTCAGCTTTCCGTTAAAAACCCGGAAATAGCTCAAAATCGCCTTTTTAAGCGTTTTTAACGCATAGTATATATTAAAACTATTTTAAACATATAAGGTTTGATGCCTACTGATATTTTTAGTAAATTTTTATATTTTAATAGTAAGCAAAAGTTTTAAACTCAGATTTCCAGTTTTGACCTTTTAAGCCTAGGTGAAATTACCAAAATGCCCCTAAGGTGCATAGTTTGGTTTTAAATGGTAAATTTCACATATATCTAGTACCCTACTGTTATAACTTATTAAATTAAGTATATTTACTGAATAAATCATACCTGTAACTCAGATTACTGATTAAACTCTTTATAACCTTTTAAATGACCAAAATGCCCTTACGAGGCATAGTTTGAGTTTAAATCCATTTCGGGCATAATAGGAGATATCTTACTGATGTCTCAACATATTTAAGGCATATTAACTTAGGAAACTTGTATATGACTCTTATGGTTACCCGTTACGCCCTTTTCACGTTCGGTTCGGTTTATGTAACTAGTTTGCATAAATTGACCAAAACGGGTCAAACCTTATCATTTTTGTCTCAAAATCCAGAATGTGTTTAGTTTACCCATATTATACAAGTCTTCAAACTTGTCGGGTCTAAATCACATTCCATTCCGGTCTTCGCTTAATCGTGCGTTTGAACAGTATCTTCCTTTAAAACTAACCGGTCTAAACTTAAGCTTAAATAAAGACCCGTTAGAAATCTAATAGGTTATTATAAACCTTTGTTCCAGAATAGAAGACCCAGTAAAAGCTACACGCACTTCCTAATTGTGATTTATACTTGCAAAGGTAAATACTTTTAACTTATTTTCCCTATACGGGCTTGGGGTATGGTATATAAAATACCGCTTGGTCGGGCATTGAATCTTTAATCGAATAGAGGTTAAACCATTGATATGCTCCGTTTGGAAATGTTTTGTTTGCTTAAAGCCTTTGGGGGGTTAATGACCATGTCTCGGATATCCTTGGCATCATTTTACGAAATGGCCACGACCTAAGCACGGGGTGTAGGCGTACACCCGTCAGTGCCTAAAATAATAATGTGGTGTGTCTATTGATCTTTAACCCGACACAAACCGGGCTACTGAACGCATAAGAAACATGTAATTCTTTTACAAGATTATATTCAGATAATTATCCCAAGTTATAAAATGTTTTGTGCCACGTGCATTCAAATAAATTTTCAAACCTTTTCAAAATGAGTCAGTTAAATTGTATTTACCAGTGTAAACTGACGTATTTTCCCAAAAGGTTAAGTGCAGGTACTACTCGAACTACGCTGGCCTTCTCCTAGCGTCCACAATAAGTCTCACAAGCTTGGATGTCAATAAAACTATTGAACAATATCTCCTTTTTATTTTGATCCACCTGTGGATCTGTTTCAACTATTTCGTGATATTTAATATTACAATTTATTAAAGTTGAAATGAATCTATCTTTGCTTCCGCTGTGCATTTAAATTTGTGTTGTTTGACTATGATGATATCAACTACGTCACGATACTCCCCACCGGGCCCACCGGTAATACGTGGAAATATCGGGGTGTGACAGGTTGGTATCAGAGCCAACACTGAGTGAATTAAACACTAGCCTTTTGTGTTTAATCTCAGTTACACAATTGCACATTCCTAAATTTTCGAGTCTAGATAAAGAACTTAGGATTAATCCCAATTGGTCTTTATTTCTAACCTTGTCTTTTATATATCTTCTTGTTGTTATATTGACTATGTTGACAGATCTAAAACATGCCGCCAAGATTTTTCAGAGGAAGAGGAAAAGGAAAAGGAAAGGCACCGGTAGGAACCCACGACAAGGAGGCAGGGCCTTCTCAAAGGCGAACTTCACCTGTTCCTATTAGCACCTGTCCACAGGGAGACTGGAGATCACACCTACATCCAGCGAGACGGTCTGTCTCGTTAGCTTCGTCACCTTCTTACCTACATTCCTTTGGACCCCACTCCGAGAACGAACCAGATAACCCACAGCCTTTGTTTATCCCTCTTCAGCGGTCCAACTCATGCCATTCCTTTGATAACCCGTCCCATCTCTTCCAGAGCCGGTTCAACCCGGCGAACTACCTAGAGGAACCAGTGGGTGTTAACCCGTTGGGGCCTGAAGCCCACTTTCCAGGAGATCACGCCATGGACATGGATGAGGATACTGACCCTACCGAACCACCGACTGGTACCCCCACACATCCTATTGAAATATCTGATGGATCGTCTTTTCACGGATCACCTTACCGTGGTCCAGACAGCTTTCAAGCGAGGATGAACCAGTATGAGTGGTATTTCACACCCTCTTACCATTCATCGCCTTATCAGCAGCAACAGCAGCAGCAGCAGCAGCAATCGGATCATTCCAGGGATTCTCGCTTTGTGGCAGTTACCCCGCCACCACCACCACCTCAGCAGCAGCCTCCTGAGCCACCAAGGCGAAGGAGAACAAATGCACGAATGTCCGTGCAAGGTAGGGGAGTGCATATCAGCACCCCCCAACCATCGAGTAGCAGCCATTATCCACCGCTCAGGGAAGACCAGCAGTTTGGGGGACCTTCCAACCCCAACCCGGAAGTGAACTCTGCACATGCCATGCCACCACCATTGGGCTTTGATAACCCAATTCCCACGTACACTGGCCCAGCAACATATAATCCCTTCGAGCAGCCGGCTCACACCAGTTTCAACTATGCGGAGATCGACCCATACCTGGCGGCGTGGAACTACAATGCTGTTAACCCCGAAGGGCCCTACGGAGCTCCTTGGGGAGTTGGTTACCCAGCTTATGGATACCAACAGCAGTCGTCTCTTCGACCTCCACATCAGCCGCAGCCGCAGGTACCGCAGTTTTCCCCGCCCGAGAGGGAGGAAATTCTTCAAAGACTGGACCAGGTGGAACATCAAATTCACAAGGATCGCAGGGAACGACACGGTTTCTTCAAGGGATTAGCAGGTTTAATAAAAGTAAAGAGCAAGAAGGACCATTGAATCCTTCAAATTGTTAGTTGTACTTCCTTGTTTTAAGTTGAGCCCATGCATGGGCCTGTTTTTCTGTTTTAACCCCTGCGTGGGTATGATTTGTTTGTTAAGCCCCTGCGTGGGCAAGTCTTTATTTTGACCCCTGCGTGGGTATGTTTGTTTGGTTAAGGTGGGCATGTTAGTTCATTTAAAAGTCCCGTTCAGGGCAGACTCGTATTTTAAATTCATGTGGTAAAATGGTTAGATTTAAATTCTATTTTTAGTTATATGCATGAACAAAAGATATAAAATAAATAATAACATTAATTATACAAGATCCATCATTATATTAAAATGAAAAAAATCTAAAAGGACAAGACCTAGCCATGTGTCACCTTAAGACAGGGCCAAGATGGTAGTTTCCACAATTAGATTAAGATCCATATTAACATCTCAATTTATAAATTGTTCTGTGTTAATGTTAAAAAGAATCTTAAAAGGTAAAACCTAGCTTGTATGTCATTATAAGACCTGGCCAATATGGTAAAACCTGTTTTAAAAAGATTCAAATCTCTGTTAACATCTGCAAACATGTTAACATTCTTGGTTAAATGTGATCCGCAAAATCACACGTGCCATCCTTGCATTAAATTATCCCAATTATTTATTGTTAACTGAACATCCGATTGCGATGTAATGCCTACGGGCTATAATTATTGTCATATAAGACAAAAGACAGTCGTAGCTTATAGACTCCCTGTCAAGAAAAGTAATGAATTTTAATTCAAACCTTAATAACTAGATCCTATAAGATCTAAATCTATAATTTAGAATTGTCCACGTGACTAGGCCTGTTGTGCCAATATTATATTTCATTCTAGAACTAAGGGTTACTAGTAAAAAGTCCCGAAATTACTTAACAAATTAACTAGTATGGCTCTTTAATTACCATGGTTAATAAATTATCAAGATGACAGACCTATTATAATTCCTTGAATGAATCATTGTCATCATCTTATGTAGCAGTTCAACTACATGGCCGAGTCTGACGAGGTCAACAGTCGGCCAAAGGAAAATCATGACGCCACCAGGATCAATATAACTGGTGATAAACTCCAAACATTGATTGACAACGCCGTCACTAAAGCCATAGATAGGCAGTATAGTGAATCGAGTAGTACTCGAAGCAGAACCCAATCAGCACCCCATTCTAAGCCAAAAACACATTCTGAGGCTCATAGTAAGCCACCCTCTAAGCTAGATAAGCCAAAGAAGGATGATGACGATCATCATTCCTCGAACCAGCAAAGTGTCCCGTCAAAGAGGATCGAGCTTAAACAGGAACCGCGAGGTAAGTCCTGTACATATAAATACTTCGTCTCATGTAAACCCAGAGACTTTACTGGGGAGAAAGGAGCGATTGACTGCATGGCATGGTTGGATGAAATGGATACCGTGGTTGACATCAGCGGGTGCGCTGATAAGGATGTAGTAAAGTTTGTGTCTCAATCGTTCAAAGGTGAGGCCTTAGCTTGGTGGAGATCTTTGATTCAAGCTACAGGGAAGATTCCACTGTACAATATGACATGGGAACAATGTGTTACCCTCATCAAGGAGAACTACTGTCCTCAGCATGAGGTTGAAAAGATTGAGTCGGATTTTCTGTCGTTGGTAATGAAAAATCTGGATTGCCAAGCTTACCTTACGAGCTTTAATACAATGTCAAGGCTGGTTCCTTATCTTGTGACCACGGAACCCAAAAGAATAGCTCGTTTCATTGGGGGTTTAGCCCCAGAGATTAAGGCAAGTGTAAAAGCCTCTCGGCCAACTACATTCAGGTCTGTAGCTGATATATCCCTGTCCCTCACACTGGACGCGGTCAGGCAGAGATCGCTTAGGAACACGGATGCCGAGAAAAGGAAGCGTGAAGATGACAATTTACGACGTTCAGACAAGAAGCACAGGGGAAACAATGACCACAAGAAGGGGTCTGGATCTAGGAAGGATGGGCATCAATCTGGAGATAAGCCCAAGTGTAAGGTTTGTAAGAAGCACCATTTTGGGAGGTGCCGACTTGAGTCGAAATCCCAATCTCAGCCGAGGCCATGTGGGATTTGCAAATCTTCAGAACATAAGACCCTAGAGTGCAAGAAGCTGAAGGACGCAACGTGCTATAGTTGCAATGAAAAAGGGCACATCAAGTCCAATTGCCCAAAGATCACTAAGAAAACCGAGGATGGGAAAAAGACCAATGCTAGGGTCTTCAAGATGGAAGCAAAGGAAGCTGTTCAGGATGACAACGTGATCACAGGTACTTTTCTCATAAATGATGTTTATGCTAGAGTGTTGTTTGATTCTGGAGCGGATAAGTTTTTTGTGGATAACAAGTTTTGTGAGTTACTGAATTTACCTGTTAAAGCCTTAAGTGTGAAGTATGAGGTGGAATTAGCAGATGGAACCATAGAAACCGCCTCAACTGTGTTAGATGGATGTGTTATATCCATTAGGAACCACTCTTTTCCTTTGTCCTTACTTCCCTTTAAGCTAGCCGGTTTTGATATAGTGATAGGTATGGATTGGTTATCGCATAACCAAGCCCAGATTATGTGCAACAAAAAGCAAGTTGTAGTCAAAACCCCGTCTGGTGAGCCACTTACCATTCAGGGGGATACCCAGTATGGATTGCCTGAGCAAGTGTCTATGCTCAAGGCATCTAAATGCCTGAAGAAAGGTTGTGCCATTTATATGGCACAGGTTACGATGGATGAGCCGAAACCTAAGATGGAAGACATCCCCGTCATCTCTGAATATCCTGAAGTTTTTCCTGAAGAGCTACCTGGTTTACCACCAGATAGGCAAGTGGAATTCAGAATTGACATCATCCCAGGAGCAGCACCTGTTGCTAGAGCACCTTATAGGTTGGCACCAACAGAGATGAAGGAGTTGAGGATGCAGTTATATGATCTGCTAGCCAAAGGTTTCATTAGACCTAGTTCGTCTCCATGGGGAGCGCCGATCTTGTTTGTCAAGAAGAAGGATGGATCGATGCGTCTATGCATAGATTACTGTGAGCTTAATAAGGTCACTATCAAGAATAGGTATCCTTTGCCCAGGATCGATGATCTGTTTGATCAATTACAAGGGGCAAGCTACTTCTCTAAGATCGATTTGAGGTCAGGCTATCATCAGTTGAAAGTTAAGGAATAAGATGTACATAAGACTGCATTTAGGACTCGTTATGGTCATTACGAGTTCCTAGTGATGCCATTTGGGCTCACTAATGCACCTGCCACATTCATGGATCTCATGAATCGCGCCTGCAAGCCTTACTTGGATAAATTTGTCATCGTCTTCATTGACGACATCCTCATCTACTCAAAGAACCAAGCTGACCATGAGAAACACCTTCGTTGTATTCTTAAACTTCTACATCAAGATAAATTCTACGCCAAATTCTCGAAGTGTGAATTTTGGCTTCGAGAAGTCCAATTCCTTGGACATGTGGTTAGTGAGCATGGTATCCAAGTGGATCCCGCCAAGGTGGAAGCAGTTATGAACTGGCAAGAACCAAAGACGCCTACAGAGATTCGTAGCTTCCTGGGTTTAGCAGGATACTATAGGCGATTTATTGAAAACTTCTCAAGAATTGCGGCACCCCTGACTTTACTCATCCGCAAGAAAAGTAAGTTTGACTGGGGGCCTAAGCACAAGAGTCTTTTGATATTCTGAAGCAAAAGTTGAGCAATGCTCCTGTATTGACGTTACCGGATGGAATTGATGAGTTTGTAGTATATTGTGATGCATCACACACCGGAATGGGCTGTGTGCTTATACAGAAAGGCAAAGTCATTGCCTATGCTTTGCGACAGTTAAAGGTGCATGAGAAGAATTACACCACCCATGACTTGGAGTTGGGTGCCGTTGTATTTGCACTAAAACTGTGGAGACATTACTTGTATGGAACCAAGTGTGTGATCCACTCGGATCACAAAAGCCTTCAACACTTGTTCAATCAGAAGGACTTGAATATGGGGCAACGACGCTGGATGGAGACTTTAAATGATTATGACTGTGAGATAAGATACCATCCAGGCAAGGCGAATGTAGTTGCTGATGCCTTAAGCAGGAAGGAAAGAGTGAAGCCTATAAGAATCAATGCCAAGAGCATTGAGATAAAGAATAGTTTGAACGAAAAGTTGTTAGCTGCACAGAAGGAAGCTGTGTTGGAAGCTAACTATCCTGATGAAAAGCTAGGAGTAACTGAGGAGCAGTTATCCTATGACAAGGACGGAATCCTAAGGTTGAATGGACGAATATGGGTTCCAGTTTATGGAGGACTTAGAGATGTTATCCTCCAGGAAGCCCACAATTCTAAATATTCCGTTTATCCTGGAGCTGATAAGATGTACCAGGATCTAAAGGCAAACTATTGGTGGATAGGCTTGAAAAAGTCTATAGCTGCCTATGTAGCTAAATGTTTGACGTGTGCGCAAGTCAAAGCTGAACATCAGAAGCCGTCAGGTTTGCTACAACAGCCCGAACTTCCCACATGGAAGTGGGAAATGGTGACAATGGATTTCATCACCAAGTTGCCAAAGACAAGGAAGGGAAATGATACTATATGGGTGATAGTAGATAGACTGACTAAGTCAGCACATTTCCTACCCATTAAGGAGACTTATAGCTCTGACATGTAAGCCCAATTGTACGTAGATAAGATTGTATCTCTACATGGCGTACCAGTGTCAATTATCTCTGACAGAGATACCAGATACACATCACATTTTTGGAAAAGTTTCCAACAGTCTTTGGGCACGCGCTTGAATTTTAGTACGGCTTACCATCCACAGACAGATGGGAAAAGTGAGCATACAATCCAAACTTTGGAAGACATGCTTCGTGCATGTGTAATTGATTTAGGTGGTAGTTGGGATAACCACCTGCCATTGATAGAGTTCTCCTATAACAATAGCTATCATACGAGCATTAAGGCGGCGCTTTTTGAGGCATTATATGGTAGAAAATGCAGAACACCTATTTGTTGGGCGGAAGTAGGAGAAGTTCAATTATCAGGATCTGATTTAGTCTTTGAAACGACGGACAAGATTGTCCAGATTCGCGACCGTCTGAAAGCTGCCAGGGATAGGCAGAAAAGCTACGCAGATTTAAAGCGTAAACCTGTGAAATTCGAGGTTGGTGATAAAGTTTTACTTAAGGTATCACCCTGGAAGGGGGTGATGCGATTTGGTAAGAAAGGTAAGTTAAGCCCAAGGTACATAGGACCATTCGAGATCATTGAATGTGTCGGGTCAGTGGCTTACAAGTTAAACTTACCTAAAGAGCTCAGTGGTATTCACAACGTATTCCACGTCTGCAATCTGAAGAAATGCCTAGCTGACGAATCGCTAGTCATACCACATACGGATGTGCATATAGATGAAAGCTTGAAATTTGTGGAAAAACCATTGTCGATTGAGGATCGACAGGTAAAGAAGCTTCGAAGGAAGCATGTGCCTATTGTAAAGGTCAAATGGGATGCCCGCAGAGGTCCCGAGTACACGTGGGAGGTAGAGTCCACAATGAAAGAAAAGTACCCTCATTTGTTTCAGTAAATGTTGAGGTCGAGATTTATTTTAAGGGGGTAAGGATGTAACACCTCGTAATTTCATGGCCTATAATGTATTGACACGTATCATAAGCTTTGAATGTGTGAAAAAGTACTCTAGAGGGACTAAAGTTTACAAACAGAGAAAATGCATGAATGAAAGGGTTCAAAGTGTCAACAATGAA
The DNA here is from genome assembly GCA_030545235.1 of Helianthus tuberosus. Lineage (NCBI taxonomy): Eukaryota > Viridiplantae > Streptophyta > Magnoliopsida > Asterales > Asteraceae > Helianthus > Helianthus tuberosus. Next base: position 43,883,907 of record CM060442.1, read on the forward strand.
TAAATATACTTCACAATAGCCCCACATGATGTTTATAACCTTAAACAAATAAATTATGGATCATACGAACCTAATCATGAAAGAAAGTGAGGAATTACAAACTACAGGGGTTAAATGTGTCAACATGTTGAAGTATACCTCTGAGTGACCTTTTAGCAAACCCGAACCTTTGTAATGATAATTTATACTCACTAGAATATGTGGTAAAAATTTCACAGAGTTTCGTTATCGTATGAGAAAGTTATGACAATATTCGTATACGAGGGGTTAAAAGCATTAAAGTTGAATTCTAGGGCCTTACGAGTGATCACAAAGTTAACCAAGGACTTAACCAAGTTAGTATAAGTCTTAAGGTCCTTAAAAGTCAAGTTAGAGGGTCAAAAGTGCAAGAAATAAAGGTGAAACCACGCATACAAGGACCAGGGACCAAAAATGCAAACTTGGAAACTTGTTTGGCAGGTTATGAAGGGCCATACCGGCCGCGTAAGACATGGGTGGTATCTTACGCGGGCCGCCTGAACCGCCCAGTAACAGAAAAGTGCGAACAGCTGCCAGTTGCAAGTCTGTAACCGACTTAAAATGGTTGTTTTCTTATACCAGAGACATCTCCAATGGTTTTACATGCAATAGGGGCACTTGTCTTGATCTGGAAACCTTTGTAGACCTCCTTGGCATGATATTGTTGAATTAAAATGCATATATAAGGGGCTCTAGTTGCAACAACTTTGTTCACTCATTTGCAACATTCACACCTTCAAGTTCTGGAGCTCCCCTGATCAGCAACAAGCTTCCTAGTGATTCCTAATCATACTTAGGACCTTTGTAAGTGTCCTAAACCCTTCCTAATTCAGTTTAGCTTAGTTAATTAGCTAAAAGTCAAACCGTCGTAATTAAAGTTTGACTTCGAGATTAATTAAAATTTGTTCAGCCAAATCTCGAATTAAAAGTACCTATAAGGAGGTATTTATGTGGGTAATAAACCCTTAAAAGGGTACTCCCTGATTCCCACTCTAACTAGGTCAATTGTCGGGTCAAAGCTAACTTTAAAAAGTCAACAGAATGCTTATTTTCAAATTAATGCATAATTAGCAATGTAGGATCCATGTAACCTGTTTTATCATTGATATAACTTGGTAATTAATGTAAGAACATGTCTACACATGTTCAACCCGACAATTTTCAGAAGAGACCCGGTTCGGAACCGAAAATCGCATAATTTGACTTTTGCTTGGACTTTTAGTTCTGAACCGTTTAAGCCTAGTTTAGGATTGCCTTAGAGCTTCTTTTGAACCTAGTTACATGTTAGTATAACTCTCTGAGATTATACAACCTGGTTCATTAGTTATCCGATTCATATGCATGTTTCCATTAAATGCTTAAATGTTGACTATTATGCCTTTTTCACCTTAAAATGTGATTTTTGAAAAAGTAAAAGAGTAGAAACCTTAGTTACTGATTTATAAACTTGCACCTAAAATTTGACATCAGTTTGAGGTCTAGATTAAGAGTTATGCTCATTAGCGTAATTTAAAAAGCTTCTTATTAAATAAACAGCGTAATTAGCATATAGCCTATCTAAACCCGATTTTAATACCAAACTTTTTACCCACTGATATAAAATAATATTTTGAGATTTTTAAATATTTTTATTTAATTTTTGGCTGAGCATAACATAGGTCTCTAAGCTTGATTCGGTAATTGTCGGTTTTGCCATTTTGGGCTATAAAATGAGTTTTACAAATAATTTTGATAACAAACCTTTTGCTACTGATTTTTTATGATAAATAAAATATTTTGAGCCTTCTGGAATATTAAAATTTTCAGCTTTCCTTTAAAAACCCGGAAATAGCTCAAAATCGTCTTTTAAAGCGTTTTTAACGCATAGTATATATTAAAACTATTTTAAACATACAAGGTTTGATGCCTACTGATATTTTAAGTAAATTTTTATATTTTAACAGTAAGCAAAAGTTTTGAACTCAGATTTCCAGTTTTGACCTTTTAAGCCTAGGTGAAATTACCAAAATGCCCCTAAGGTGCATAGTTTGGTTTTAAATGGTAAATTTCACATATATCTAGTACCCTACTGTTATAACTTATTAAATTAAGTATATTTACTGAATAAATCAGACCTGTAACTCAGATTACTAATTAAACTCTTTAAAACCTTTTAAATGACCAAAATGCCCTTACGAGGCATAGTTTGAGTTTAAATCCATTTCGGGCATAATAGGAGATATCTTACTGATGTCTCAACATATTTAAGGTATATTAACTTAGGAAACTTGTATATGACTCTTATGGTTACCCATTATGCCCTTTTTGCGTTCGGTTCGTTTATGTAACTAGTTTGCATAAATTGACCGAAACGGGTCAAACCTTATCATTTTTGTCTCAAAATCCAGAATGTGTTTAGTTTACCCATATTATACAAGTCTTCAAACTTGTCAGGTCTAAATCACATTCCATTCCGGTCTTCGCTTAATCGTGCGTTTGAACCGTATCTTCCTTTAAAACTAACCGGTCTAAACTTAAGCTTAAATAAAGACCCGTTAGAAATCTAATAGGTTATTATAAACCTTTGTTCCAGAATAGGAGACCTAGTAAAAGCTACACGCACTTCCTAATTGTGATTTATACTTGCAAAGGTAAATACTTTTAACTTATTTTCCCTATACGGGCTTGGGGTATGGTATATAAAATACCGCTTGGTCGGGCATTGAATCTTTAATCGAATAGAGGTTAAACCATTGATATGCTCCGTTTGGAAATGTTTTGTTTGCTTAAAGCCTTTGGGGGGTTAATGACCATGTCCCGGATATCCTTGGCAACATTTTACGAAATTGTTACGACCTAAGCACGGGGTGTAGGCGTACACCCGTCAGTGCCTAAAATAATAATGTGGTGTGTCTATTGTCCTTTAACCCGGCACAAACCGGGCTACTAAACACATAAGAAACATGTAATTCTTTTACAAGATTATATTCAAATAATTATCCCAATTTATAAAATGTTTTGTGCCACGTGCATTCAAATAAATTTTCAAACCTTTTCAAAATGAGTCAGTTAAATTGTATTTACCAGTGTAAACTGACGTATTTTCCCAAAAGGTTAAGTGCAGGTACTACTCGAACTAGGCTGGCCTTCTCCTAGCGTTCACAATAAGTCTCGCAAGCTTGGGTGTCAATAAAACTGTTGAACAATATCTCCTTTTTATTTTGATCCGCCTGTGGATCTGTTTAAACTATTTCGTGATATTTAATATTACAATTTATTAAAGTTGAAATGAATCTATCTTTGCTTCCGCTGTGCATTTAAATTTGTGTTGTTTGACTATGATGATATCAACTACGTCACGATACTCCCCACCGGGCCCACCGGTAATACGTGGAAATATCGGGGTGTGACATCCCTCGATTTAATGCTATCTTCCTCAAAGGAAGTCCTAATAAGCTTGAATCAAGTGATCACAGGATCTATACACTGAACGAGGCAAGAACTTTACCCATACCACCCTTCTAACCCCTTTCTAAGCAGTTACCGCGCTTTATATATATCGTAAAGACACGAATGAGTGAGTCAACAAAACATGAAGAAATGATAGAATGGAGTTCATTTTCAATAAAAAAAAAAACTAGTCATTAAAGTCAATAATACATGCCCAATTAAAAAGTTTACCAAAGCTTGGAAATCAAAAGTAATACATAAATGATTTGTCTTCACCAAAGTGATGTAAGAGATTACCCAAGCATGACCTTTATTTGACAAAAACTCTTACGATCAATCTTGGATCTTGAGACTACTACACACACTCTAAAGATGGATGATTGTGGTATTGTGGTGGTGGAGTGGTGGAATGTGTGAGAGAAGTGGTTTGCCAAGGGATGAGTTGCAATTGAACCAAGCACCTCTTTTTATAGCTGAAAACAGAAGGTTTACATGGCCCCATGCCTGATAGGCATGGCCCCGTGCCCTTCTCCTTCTATGTCTTCATTTAATGAGCTTGTTAGTCCAGATGCTCACACGGCCCCGTGTATCAACGGCATGGCCTCGTGGCCATTGTACTTGCTGTAAGATCCAAGATTTGCGAATCTGAGAGTTGACCATGGCCCGTGTCCATGAGACACGGCCCCGTGCCCCTTGTCTGCTTCTATTTGTCTTCTTTTTCATGGAATCTTTGGTGGGGCACGACCCCATGCCCGGCAGGCACTACCCGTACTTAACTTCTGATTTGTTGTTCTTGGTCTTAGGGTGAAGCTCGGAGGGTTGGTATATTGTATCAACTTCTCTTACTTTGTATCCATGCTCGTTTTTTGCTGTTATTTGTTCCTTTTGTACATTTAAGCTCTTTTAGTCCTGAAAATCAAAAGTATACAAAGTAACACACTTTTTCCAACATTAGTACTAAAAAGGGTTGTTTTTATACCTTATTTGTTATAATTTATATGTTGCATTTGTTACATATCAAATACCTCCACACTTGAATCTTTGCTTGCCCTTAAGCGAAACTCTTTAATATTGCTTACACACCCATATGGAATAGGTAGAAGAGAAGTTTTCGGGTCTTGTTAGTAGAGTGTCGGGAATCCAAGTACTTTTTATTCATGTTTTTATTTTATTTACAATCCTATTCGAAATGATTTATTTAGAACTTTTTAAGAAAAATAAATATTTGTGGGCATAACATGTCTTTTTAAAATTTCATTTAGCTATATATAAATTCAAATACCTCACAAATGATCATTCATCACTCGGTCGAAGATGTATAAGTGAAACGCTCGGTCCCAGTATGGATCTTACTCCTACTATATGTTTGACAAACAATAAAACCTCCTCCATTTTAACTTAATCTTTGTAAATATAAAAGGGACTTTGAAATGGTATGTTTTTGGTTAAGGGTAGGGTAGTTTTTTTTTTTTTTTTTTTTGAAAAGTGGCAAAAGGCGTAAAATATAGATTTTCTTTGGAAAATTTATTTGTAACTTAGGTACCAACTAAATGCTTATAGGCAATAAGTTTGCTTACTTTATTTCAAGCAACTAGAGATTTTTTTTTGATGGAATAAAATTAAGTGACATGCTTTTGCGTATTTCAATAGAACCGAATTTTACTAAAATAAAGGGGTGTAAAAAGTAAATTGCAGCTTTGAAGTTTGAAGCTTCAAGATTCAATGGAGGTTGTTGAAGGTTGAAGAATGAGAAATGACTAAAAGTGGTAAAGACAAGAAGGTTTAAGGAAACCTTTTTAAGAACCTACCTTTTTAGGTATGTGTGTAAGATCAGGAAGGATCTTGGTCTTTCAGGAATGGGTCTAAACATTCTTCTCATGGCTGATTTTATAGAAAGTGACAGCACGTTGACACAGCCCCGTGTCCAGGAAGCACGACCCCGTGTCGTCTGCATAAGTCAGAAAATCTTGTCCTTTAGTGACACACTGGCCGTGTCAAGGTAGACACGACTCTGTGTTGAAAAATACGGGAGGCACAACCCCGTGTTGAAAAATAGGAGAGGCACGGCCCCGTGTTCTTCTGACACACCCTCATGTCTGGAACTAGATGGGACACGACCCCGTGTTCAAGGAACACGACCCCGTGTCTTAGGGTTTTTATGAAGTTTTGTCGGAATCTTTTTGGACCCATGTTTTATCAGGGGGTTCCTTACTGGTTCGAACAACACTGAGATGCCTGATGTACCTTAGGTTCTTGCGAGAGGTACGGAAACGCAAGAGGTTTTCGGAAAGGTGGAAACCTAAGCTAAAAGTAGGAGGGCGAAACCTTCCTTTATTTACCTTTTCTAGGCTCTTGTTAAAGAAGGTGTGAGTCGACTCGCTCTAGTCTAAACCGAGGTCGATATAGGGACGATTATCGCCTTCGTTTTCGCATGGGGCTAGGGCAGATTTGTTGGCCTCGGCATTGTTATTCTTGAATGTGGCTCCATCGAATCTGCTTCATTTCTACTCCTTGATGAATTTCGTGCCTTCATCATGGATTCTATATCTTTGAGTTTTTGGAGAATCCTCTTCTCTATTTAACATAATTCTTTTGAGCTTATGTCTCCTATTGAAGAGGTTTGATGGAATTCAGGTGGACGGTAGTTATTGTTTTTACTCCTACCCATCTTAAGGTAATCGTCACAGGAAAACGATAGGTCTAAGTAATGGGGATTGAATCTTAGAATGGGACATTCTAAATCTTTATGAATTCCTCCACATAACTGACACCATTCACCGTAAGAGTGGTGAGGTAAAAATAATCATTAACATCCATGGTTGCAAGATAAGTTTTAACCGTCAGGATCAAACGGTACCGTTTTCTTAGAAACTGTTGTTTAGGCACGATCCCGTGTTATTGTCACACGGCCCCGTGCTACAGCTTTTATCTAGCAGTAAACGATTTTATGTTACTGGGGAGTTAACACGGTCCCGTGTTGATCAAACACGGCCTCGCGTTACTCTTGCTGAAAGCAGAAAAATTGAGGAAAAAGAAGAAAAACCTAAAAAGAAAAATTAGAAAAGCATAAAAATGATTAGGCTGCCGATTTTAAACTTTCTTAAAATCCCTGTGTCCCCGGCAGCGGCCCCAAAAACTTGATGGGGGTATTGGAGTGCATATGATTTTTATTATATTTTTAAGTACTTTTCACTCTTTTATCAAGTTTTAAATTTATAAAACACGATATAACACTATCACTCTCTACAACACGTTAGGGCGAGTGCACCCATCGTTGACATAGTATAGTGATGGTAAGATACTGAGGTCGTCCAAGGACATAAGAGCTTTTAATGCCGGAATAATGTCGTCGTCTAATCTAATCAAATTTTAAGCAAGGATTTTTAATAAATAAAATAAAGAGACTAAATATATAAAGAAACAAATAGACAAGATAGAATCACTTGGCCCCGATTCATCGTTTATGTATCCTTTGATGATTTCCACACTTTGGTTTTTTAACAAATTATCTTAGTTATTGTGGCATGTCCTTCTTTTGAAGGCAACGCTACCCTCAGCCATATTGGTCTAAGTCATTTGGGGTCCTAGGTTAAAACCTAGCCAGAACCTTGCGAGAATTCTAGACCTTCAAGACGTTGCCATCTTCCTTCTATCAAACCCGATTCAACTCATTTCCTACTCGTTCACACAACCAAGACCAAACAGCAAATTGTTCCAATTACCTATTTTTAGTTGTTCATATGGTGAAGATTGAGTTGATTTTTGTTGACTGGATGTTAATTTATGAAGATATGATGTGTTCACACAACCAAGACGAATATGTAACCCTGTTTTTTTTAATGGTAATTGTTTACATTTCAAGTACGGTCGCCGTATTATTTCTATTTTACAAATGATTATTCTGATTATTATTCATCATTTTACCTAATTTTAGTTGTAATTTGGTGGAGATTGAGTGGATTTCTATGGAATGTTGGCCTGTGAAGTTGTGATGTGTTTTTGATGAATGATTTACTTTTCTAATAATACTTGTCAAGATTTCGGATTTGATTGTGTTATTTCTTATATTTTATAGTATTTTACAACTAGTTGTTTGATTATTTGTCATGTGGTTATTTTACCTAAAGTTTTAGTTGTTTGGATTTTTGATAAATTTTTTTAACAAATTTAGAAATTCATCAAAACAGTAATAATAAACACATCAATCAATACACAACTGGATTTGGGAAAATGATTTTCAAATGATTCATATATTCATTTTGATTTCAGTACAATCAAAAGTACATACACTCTCCCTCCCAGGTGCACTCTCTCTTATTTCTTATGCTTTTCTCTCTCTAGATTCTGTGTTCAAAGGGTATTCAGTTGTAAGAGTTAACTCTTTGTGACATCACCATGAAAACGACCTTAAACAACCTATTAAATGATGTAAACTGTTGAATAGTTGGGATAAAAAAGCCGTTACATTAAAACTACTCGAAATACAAGGAAAAACTCGGAAACCAAATCTATTGGAAGAATTCTAGCACTTTTGGAATCCAATACTTATGTCTTCTGTGTTGACTTGTTGACCAACCTTTGGTCTTCAGCTATTGACTTGTTGACCAACACCTTTCTTTTCAGCACTTGTACTTTTCTTCCATCACTTTAACCCAGTAGTTTTGTTCTAACTGTTTTGGATGGTTGGTTGAGAAGCTTTCAAGAGGGGGGGGGGGGGGGGGGGGGGGATTTTTGGTACTTCGATTATACTTCAACCTTATTCTGTCAAGCAAAGAATAAGGCTCCTTTGGGTTTTGTCTTTCATCATCAGCATATCTTATATAACCCAACAATTTTCTAGCCAATATGACACAATCATGTGTCTAGTTCGTCTCTCATCTCAAACTAGATATTTATAACTGATTTCTTAGTTGCTCACAATGCATTATAATCACTACTAAATCATTATACATATAAATGCATAACATTCCTATCTACATTCTAATTCTGAAACTTAGCAAAGTCTAAACCCAACACTTTGAAATCAAAATTTTCAATTTTTTCTGTGAAGAATAACGTCCTCAAAGGTTCACGGACCTTAAATGTGAAATCCAATTCAAACAATCATATGAAAAAGGTTCTCCGGGTTATTTTTTTTAGGTCTTTACTTTCAACCGCACAAGTGAGGTTCAATGACCTCCTTTGTGAGTATCAATGACTTCAATCACTTACAACCTATCATTAAACATAACATCTACTCAATGGTGGCTTAACCATTTTAGGGAACAAAGCAAAATATATATATATTCGGGGCCCTTTCTAAAAAAAGTTTGGTTTCCGATTTCATCATTTGGTTTTTGCTTTTCTACGCTTTAGTTCCTTTTCCTATAAGAATTGTCCCGTGTGTGTTAGAGCATCTTTTTCCCTAGACTTTGTTTATTTTTCAAAAAACAACCCCTCACATCAAATTCTCTATTTTTATGTTACTCGCAAACTCTTATTTATTGGTTTTCTTGTTTTATAAAATTACCAATTTATATTTAGAGATAAATAGTGAATCTAAATACTTCCAGAACTAGTGTAGGTTCCCTAAATCTTATCAATATTTTAGAGATGTTGATGAGTACAAATGGAAGAAAACCTAATACTTTTTTCTTTTGTTTTGAGAAAGAGACTAAATAGAAAACTTGATATGCATTCTCTTACAGCATTCACATTGAAGCCTTCATCTCTATCTATATAATAACACTAAAAATACACCTTTCTCTAAATATTTAACATTTCTCAAAAATCTTTCACATCCAACTCTCTATCTTTATCTTTATCCTACTTACAAACATTTATTTAATTTGATATTTATATTCATAGTCATGACACTTATTTAGTTGGTTGATTAATGATAAAAGATTGTGTGGCATTAATTATAAGTGATTGTTAAACATCATGGTTGACAATATTATTTTCATAATAAAGTACACATGATTTGATTTGAAACTTAACTATTGGATTTAAGTTTTTTTTAATTGCTAATATTACTCTCCCAAACTACTATATTTACAAAAAACTCACCCTTGCTTGGGATTGAATCCAAGACCTCCCACTAAGAGGCAAGAGCCTCTACCAAGTGAGCTAGCCCCACTTGGCTAACTATTGGATTAAAGTGGTTTACTTTATTTGTTGTGTTGGGTTTTTACTTTTTTTTAACGCTAAACTTTTTCTCCTCCATAAATCTTACACTACATCTTAAACCTTTATCTCCACACAAGAGGTAATCCTTTTGACCATCAGGCCAAAGCCTCTTGGTTTTACAATTGAGTTTTTAAAACCTTGTTGGAGGTTTATGTTATATGTTTAATAACTTTTGAATAATAAAGCATGCTTCTGATCTTACTTGACATATAGACCTTCAGTTTTTTGTGAAAAGTAAATAGACCTTAAGTGACGTAAATTCACAAACAAAGATTGTCAAACTAACCCATTAACTTTCAAATGATACGTTGTCACGGCCCTTGACCCAGTTTCCCGGCTCGGACGCAGTGGAACAGAAAACCCGTGGTATTTGTGTTTTATTTGGTAGCGGATAATTTAACAGGATCGTTTAACTTAAAGCACCCCTTTATTTTATTTCAAGTTTCGAGATAAACCCCATAATTTACAATAAAGGAATCTCACTGGGAAATTCCCTGATTACAAAAACATGTTTATTTATTTACTGAGCCATTTTATTCAAGCTGGTAGTGCTACGCGGCACTTTTTCCTGATTCACAGTAAGTCACCTGAAACATGGTTAAAAAGATTTTATCAGCGGGGAAATACTGGCGAGTCATTCAATTTGCACAAAATGACACCTTGTTATAATCTACAGTATTAAGAGCGATTACAATGTTTATATATCAACCAATTACCCCAATCGGTATTTGTTACTCGACCGTATCTGTGACTATGGTCATATCACCCATTGGCTAACCCGTTGTCTAACGGTGACGGTTATTAAGTAATGTATACAAAACCCCACATACCGGCAGTAATTGAAGATTACAAGGACTTAATCCCTGTAATTATAATTTTGAAAACAAATAGGGTTTTAGAAACAATTTGGTAAAAAGATAATGACTCACACTGTAAGTTTAACTGGACAGAATTCGCCTACTGATTAAGCCTGGTAACCTAGTTAAAATAACAATGCAAACGAAACTAGGTCAGTAACTTAATACAACATTTACGATAACTCACGAGATCAAAACCCTCAAAACGAATGACAAAGTATAGCCCGTATTCAGGCAGCACTTAAACATCCATCGGATCGGTTTTAATCGATCGGACATTGTATCGTAGCAGTGATCGAGTTATTACCCTGTTGTCGCAGCAGAGGTTCGGGATTTAAGTATTTTTTAACGAAACAGCGTATAACTTAACGTGTGTAGTGAATTTTTTTACGTCGAAACAATCAAACCATGCAAGTGCCAAACCCCTGCATTATATATTGAATTTTGGTCTCCCCCGCGTGTCGCGACGGCTGCCAGGGATCCTGGCGTGACACGCGGGGCACACCCATTTAGGCTAGGGTAGCCTCGTGTCCTACATAGCCCTGGTGAGTCAATATCAAACAAATTTTCGTGGTTTAGTTCGATTTTATAGATAATTATCCATTAGGGGATACCCCCCCCCCCCTTGAGTTTTAGGGCCCTGATCCTAGTTTTGGTCGTTTTAAAAATTATGGGTCGCACCATATTATTTGGGGGTCTCAATTAGGGTTTCCTAATGTGCTTTACTACAATAAGAAATAATAATTTTGGCAAGGGTTGTTATACCCTCCCCACCTTGTTTAAATCTCGTCCTCGAGATTTACCGGAACAAGTAAGGGTACTTTCGCTTCATTTCTGATTCCAGTTCCCATGTATATTCTGGTCCTCTTTTTGAATCCCACTTCACCTTGACCAGCACCAATCTCTTGTGCTTGACCTTTCTGTCTACTATTTGGAGAGGTTTTTCAACGAATTTCAACTTTTCGTTTACTTCTATTTCTTGAAGAGGTACTACCAGTGTTTCATCAGATAAACACTTTTTAAGATTGGATACATGAAACACATTATGTACCCCGCAAGCTCTTCTGGTAGTTGCGGTTGTTAGGCAACTGGTCCTATTCGTTGGGAAATGGTAAAGGGTCCTATGTACCTTGGACTCAGTTTTCTTTTCATGCCGAATCGAACTACCCCTTTCCAAGGTGAAACTTTCAAGAGTACCTTGTCTCCAACTTGGAATTCTAGCGGCTTATCTCGATTGTCTGCATAACTTTTCTGGCGATCTCTGGCCGTTTTCAGTCTTTCCCTGATTTGTGTTATCTTGTTGGTGGTTTCCTGTACAATCTCAGAACCTGATAGTTGACTTTCTCCTATTTCTGCCCAGCATACTGGGGTTCTACACTTTCGTCCATACAGTTGTAACACCCTTATTATTATTTAACGGTTTTCGTATAGCTTATGAAGATAAATGGGTAATTATGATTTAAAATACATTGAAATTACGGGTTCATTAAACCTTTTACAGAATTAAAAGGTTACAACATAACGTGTCTGAGTTCGTCATTTAACATAACAACGATACATAGTGCGGAAGCTTATTTCTTAATCGTGTTCGGTTCTTCATTGTGCTTGATCGTCCTCCGGTGCTAAAATTATACCTGAAACTCATAAAACATGAGTTGGATTAGTCATACATAACATAGAACGTATTTAAACGAGTCCGGGAAGCGAAACTGATTAAAATAAAAAATTTTCGCCAAAACAGGGTTCTTTCGCATGGCGCGGCGGCGCCATGTTGCTCCCTCACGTGGCACGGGGGAGACCAGTTTCCAGCAGGTCTGGAGCTGGGTCCTGCATTTTTCAGCAATATCGGTTTTTACGAAAACAGCCGTAACTTCTTCGTTATTGATCCGTATTACGCGATTCTTTTTCCTACGCGTCCGTAATTTAATTCTCCATCATATGGAGTTAAAATCCAACATCCAACATAATAAATTTTGAGACTTCTAAGCCTTCGACTCGTTACCTTTTTACCGGATTTTAACCCGTTTACGCATTTTATCAAACAAACATATTTGTTTGATCCTTATCTCACATACACTTCTTCAAATTAATGTTATCTACCATATTAGGTTCTAATCACAGGTTTATTACACAATTTAAACCCGTTTTCGCTCGTATGCTTATTTTGACCCGTTAAGGGTATTTAAGCACTTTAAAGCTTGAAATCGCTTTCATTCATTTCTAGCATCTTATTCCTGCATTTCTTATCAAGTAATCTTCCACCACATCTATATGTGCGTTGGATTTAATGTGGATATCTATATGTTCCGAGTTTTTACCCCTCGGATTATCATTTTACGGCAAAGACTCATATAAAGTCTTTCGACCCAAGAATTTACATCTTTCACTACCTATACTCATTCTAAGCATTTATTTAATCATAAAAATTGTTTCCGAACAACCTTTAAGGGTCGTTCGTTCGAATTAGCTTACAAGGGCAATTTGGTCAATTTTCATCCTTCTTTTACTACAAGGACCTTTAAATACTTGTTTGACTCAAAATCCGACCTTTTAACTATAATTCTTGTTTGTAAACCCATGTGCTTCTAAAACACTATAATCATAACTCAATTTATTCGGTTTACCTAAAAGATAACCGAATATCGATATTTTAATCTTGTCTAACTCTTATAGAACTCCAAATTCTACATGATGAGTTGTGTTATTATACATACTTTGCTCGGATCAGTATATTGACCCGTTTCAATACCTTGCCTTAGTGGCTGCTAAGTGATAGCGCTGTAAACATCCATGTGCTATTTATTCCCTAGAATCATACAACTCGACAACTCATTAGTCGATATTGTCAAAGGGTGATAATTTCACCTTTTGACCCGTTTGGTCTAAATGACCAATTATGTTAGCGAGATGACATTTATTACCACCTCGTATATATGACTCGCTCCGATTTACACCGTGTGGTCATTTTACTTATAATTCCATTTCTTAACACTTTTTGGCCTATTATGGCTTACGTCATAATTGTCTTTCAAAACTAACGGTTATGGTCAACGTGTGACCAAATTACCATTTTGCCCTTATTGGTTATTATGATTTACCTTATATGGTAACCATTAAAAGTACACGCTTCATTCATCATAATAAGATCGAATTACCGATTTAACTCATTTTTAGCCATCACTATGGTTTCTCATCATATTTGATTATCTTGTTCCGTACGACTACACGCCGGAACACCATATCTCAATTAGGTATTTGTCTTTTTTGTAATTAACACGACAAAAGGATATTTTAAAATATATGACTAGTGTAAGATATACTTACCTTGCATCCGAATTATGTTTTTCCTCCATTCTTGATTAGTTTGACCCGCTTCCTTTCTCAAGCCTCCACCTAGCTCGTTAGGCGTCAAACTATTTTCAATCATTTACACGGCGGTTAAATTAGTCATAAAAATCATGACTATTCCACCTCACTTATTTTCCATACCGAAGCTACTATTCGACTTCATGATTAGTTAACTTAGCTTATCTAAAGTTAACTACTTTTTGATCACATGGGTTACAACATTAAGTCTAAATCAACATAATATTTAGAACCCTTATCACTTCATATTACGTGTAATTGCCATATCATTCAAATACACATTTTCACTCTAATTTCAACACTTTAATCCTTATTTAGGAATTTTAACAAACACCTAATGTGCATAAATTTTTACACATTTACAACTAGTTCGTAACTAGTTATTTCTACTAAACATAAACATGATTTCAATTCCATTATGTTTAGCATGCATACTATTCTCAGATCCATCTCATGGAAATCAGTTAATCACCATTTTAATAGTCATAATTCTAGGGTTCATCTTATTTCTACAAAACCCATTTAACACATAAATGGATAATCATGAAATTCACAATTATGAACCTCAATTCAACAAGTAAATGACTAAGGTTTACTCCTAGACATAAAAATCATTCCTAATTTCATCCTTGGATCATAATCCATCAATTTATTTGCAAGTAACCTACTTGTCTCAAATTTCAACTTCAACCAATCTAGGTTTTGTGACATACCTTGTGATCCCCATGACTTGGTGATCGTTTCTACGCGTTCATGCATTGATTTGGGTCTTGATTCGAGCTTCAATTTGACCAATTTGTTGAACTGGGGTTTTGAGCTCCTTGCTCTTGCTCCTGGTCGTACGCACACACACACTAAGTGTGTGTTGTGTTTTGATTTTTAGTTTTTATAAATCAAGTCCCTTTTTTTGCAACTTAAGTCCCTCTAGTTTGGTTAGTTATTAAGTAGGCCATAACCTACTTATTTCTAGTAACATTCCCTCTTATTAACTAGGTTAAACATTCCTAGTTAACTTAGTGGGTTCGGGGAAGTTACGACTGAGTTTATTTTAAGTCCCGTTATCTCGGGATTCTATAAACTTTATTTCTTCGAAAACTTTCATTTAACTTTTATTTTAATAATAGGTTTGTTTATTTAAGAATCCTAATATTCACCGGGTTACTTTTACCACTAAAGGTAAATTACCCGTCTTTTAGTATAAACGTAGTTTGATTACCAAACCCGTTTTCGGGGTGTTACAAGTCTACCCTCCTTAAAGAGGTTTCGTCCTCGAAACCTTTCTTACATAGTTCATCGAGTTTTAAACTCAATGCATTTGACCTGAGTAATCTTTTAAGCATTACTCATACTTTAACCAATTGTTAGGGCATGTTTGGGTAAGCTTTTTGAAACAACTTATTGACTTATTGGCTTTTTGAAAAGTCATAAGCTCTAAAATGATGTTTGGCAAAGAGGGTGTATGTGAGGGGAAAAATCCAATAAGTCAATAAGTCACAAAATCCTGACTTTTCCAAGAAGCCAATAAGTCAATAAGTCATTTCAAAAAGCTTACCCAAACATGCCCTTAGTATTACCAGAAAAATTATGGTAATATCTCTTTGGTTACAAAACATCTACGTACCTCATACGACATAATGTAACTTGACATAACGCAATTTCGTTATTTCTACTAGTTTAGTTAACTTAGCGATATCCATCGCTTTTATATATTATCGAACTCTTTGTGAATCCGTTACCTTGACCCGTTTAAAGGTCTTTAGTGAAATCTTTCACTTTTAGCAACAATTTCTTTTGTTTTCAAATTCATTTATTCGGTTCAGTTATACCGAATCCACCGCTTACAAGCAACCAAATTTATTTAAATGACCTTAACCGGTCTCACTAACTAGACTTATTAGTCCAGTTACCTTTTACCGCTCGCTTGGTTATAATGTGATTCCACTTCACATTGCATTTCTTGACCGTGATCGTGTCACATCATGTTTAATTTATATCAACCTTTCATTTTGGAAAATATCACTTTTCGAATATATCGTCTTGCACCTTTCAGTGTCAAGACTTGTATCTTTCAGGCATACAATTTAAATTCCTATCAGAATTTATATTTGTAAAAACATTATTTCTTATCAAAACTGAAGTTTTAGTTTAGCATCTTCTCTTTAACTTTTGTCACTTATCCATACCGGGATACTGACAGTCCAAAATTTATTCTTTTGCAGTTTTTTGTTTTATGCGAGGATTCTCAACTGATTCCCTCGCTTTGTCTAATTAACCCGTAGGTTTTATCACTTAGCCTTATGGGCTATTATATTAGACTTTCACCTCTTTAAAGCGAGGTCCTTATAATCTATTTCTTTCTAGTCATGACCCGTGGGTCATTTTAGTCTCGTAGACCTTTCCATTGTTTATAACCCCAGAGGTTAGGTTGATCCCGTAGATCGTTCCTTACTCATGTCATTCTTAAAATACATGTTTGGCTCCTGTTTTTGTTTAAAATCATTTTTTTTTTTTGCCTTGGTATTTTCTTTGACCTTGACCGTAGTCTAAGGACATTCGTTTCCTTTCAAACAAATTTTCCGACTTTATGACTTCTCACGTCATTTATGCGTTGGTTTATCTTATGCTCACCATTATTCAGATTACATACATTCGTATTTGATTATGTCCCATTACCGGGCTCATTATCCTAATATAATACGCTTCCGTCACTCGGCTGTGCGTTTACATTATGATCAAATATTTTGCTTAACTGATTCATTTGGGTACTTTTTAATTTGTCCCTTTAACACCGTCCTTACTACATCGGATGTAAACGTGTCCGCTATAAGAAATTCATGGTATCATATGCCACTACTTACTTGGCCAGAGTAAGCGATTAACGCATGACACTCATGACCTTTTTATAGTTTTCACATCACGTCCTATGTAAGTAATGCCTCTATTTGTTTCTCTTAGAAACAATATCCCGAATACATTTTCTATTCGGGTTTTTCCAAGTTTTTAATCTACATATGCAACTTTCAATTTCTACATATTTGTTGCATATTACTATTTGTGCAATTAAATTTAAAATGTGCACCTGGTAAAGCTTGCCCTCACGGGCTTCTCTTGCCATTAACCTTGTTCGCGATCGCTACGCGGTTTAGGTCCTTGATAAGCATACTCTTTGGACCGTTCCTCTGTCAATTTCGTGATTTGTTAAACTCTCGCTATCTTCATATGCGAGTGTCCTTCAACTAAAACATTTACAACAGTTAGTAATTTCGACATTAATAAACGCCCGTATTATAATATAATGCTTTTTATTGTACGTACTAACGCACGTAATTTCGTCAACAATGTTTATCATTTAACTGAGGTAACGTGAATTACACGCTAACCCTATGTGTTGTCCACAACACTTTAATCATGTTAATCATTAATATACATGTACTTACCGGATTTGAGATCAAGCCTCGAACCGAACACATTTGCCAACAACCTTGAGCTCTGATACCAACTTGTAACACCCTTATTATTATTTAATGGTTTTCCTATAGTTTATGAAGATAAACGGGTAATTATGATTTAAAATACATTGAAATTACGGGTTCATTAAACCTTTTACAGAATTAAAAGGTTACAACATAACGTGTGTGAGTTCGTCATTTAACATAACAACGATACATAGTGTGGAAGCTTATTTCATAATCGTGTTCGGTTCTTCATTGTGCTTGATCGTCCTCCGGTGCTAAAATTATACCTGAAACTCATAAAACATGAGTTGGATTAGTCATACGTAACATAGAACGTATTTAAACGAGCCCGGGAAGCGAAACTGATTAAAATAATTTTTTTTGCCAAAACAGGGTTCCGTCGCGTGGCGCGGCGGTGCCATGTTGCTCCCTCGCGTGGCGCGGGGGAGACCAGTTTCCAGCAGGTCTGGAGCTGGGTCCTGCATTTTTCAGCAATACCGGTTTTTACGGAAACGGCCATAACTTCTTCGTTATTGATCTGTTTTACGCGATTCTTTTTCCTACGCGTCCGTAATTTAATTCTCCATCATATGGAGTTAAAATCCAACATCCAACATAATAAATTTTGAGACTTCTAAGCCTTCGACGCGTTACCTTTTTACCGAATTTTAACCCGTTTATGCATTTTATCAAACAAACATATTTGTTTGATCCTTATCTCATATACACTTCTTCAAATTAATGTTATATACCATATTAGGTTCTAATCACAGGTTTATTACACAATTTAAACCCGTTTTTGCTCGTATGCTTATTTTGACCCGTTAAGGGTATTTAAGCACTTTAAAGCTTGAAATCGCTTTCATTCATTTCTAGCATCTTATTCCTGCATTTCTTATCAAGTAATCTTCCACCACATCTATATGTGCGTTGGATTTAATGTGGATATCTATATGTTCCGAGTTTTTACCCCTCGGATTATCATTTTACGGCAAAGATTCATATAAAGTCTTTCGACCCAAGAATTTACATCTTTCACTACCTATACTCATTCTAAGCATTTATTTAATCATAAAAATTGTTTCCGAACAACCTTTAAGGGTCGTTCGTTCGAATTAGCTTACAAGGGCAATTTGGTCAATTTTCATCCTTCTTTTACTACAAGGACCTTTAAATACTTGTTTGACTCAAAATCCGACCTTTTAACTATAATTCTTGTTTGTAAACCCATGTGCTTCTAAAACACTATAATCATAACTCAATTTATTCGGTTTACCTAAAAGATAACCGAATATCGATATTTTAATCTTGTCTAACTCTTATAGAACTCCAAATTCTACATGATGAGTTGTGTTATTATACATACTTTGCTCGGATCAGTATATTGACCCGTTTCAATACCTTGCCTTAGTGGCTGCTAAGTGATAGCGCTGTAAACATCCATGTGCTATTTATTCCCTAGAATCATACAACTCGACAACTCATTAGTCGATATTGTCAAAGGGTGATAATTTCACCTTTTGACCCGTTTGGTCTAAATGACCAATTATGTTAGCGAGATGACATTTATTACCACCTCGTATATATGACTCGCTCCGATTTACACCGTGTGGTCATTTTACTTATAATTCCATTTCTTAACACTTTTTGGCCTATTATGGCTTACGTCATAATTGTCTTTCAAAACTAACGGTTATGGTCAACGTGTGACCAAATTACCATTTTGCCCTTATTGGTTATTATGATTTGCCTTATATGGTAACCATTAAAAGTACATGTTTCATTCGTCATAATAAGATCGAATTACCGATTTAACTCATTTTTAGCCATCACTGTGGTTTCTCATCATATTTGATTATCTTGTTCCGTACGACTACACGCCGGAACACCATATCTCAATTAGGTATTTGTCTTTTTCGTAATTAACACGACAAAAGGATATTTTAAAATATATGACTAGTGTAAGATATACTTACCTTGCATCCGAATTATGTTTTTCCTCCATTCTTGATTAGTTTGACCCGCTTCCTTTCTCAAGCCTCCACCTAGCTCGTTAGGCGTCAAACTATTTTCAATCATTTACACGGCGGTTAAATTAGTCATAAAAATCATGACTATTCCACCTCACTTATTTTCCATGCCGAAGCTACTATTCGACTTCATGATTAGTTAACTTAGCTTATCTAAAGTTAACTACTTTTTGATCACATGGGTTACAACATTAAGTCTAAATCAACATAATATTTAGAACCCTTATCACTTCATATTACACGTAATTGCCATATCATTCAAATACACATTTTCACTCTAATTTCAACACTTTAATCCTTATTTAGGCATTTTAACAAACACCTAATGTGCAAAAATTTTTACACATTTACAACTAGTTCATAACTAGTTATTTCTACTAAACATAAACATGATTTCAATTCCATTATGTTTAGCATGCATACTATTCTCAGATTCATCTCATGGAAATCAGTTAATCACCATTTTAATAGTCATAATTCTAGGGTTCATCTTATTTCTACAAAACCCATTTAACACATAAATGGATAATCATGAAATTCACAATTATGAACCTCAATTCAACAAGTAAATGACTATGGTTTACTCCTAGACATAAAAATCATTCCTAATTTCATCCTTGGATCATAATCCATCAATTTATTTGCAAGTAACCTACTTGTCTCAAATTTCAACTTCAACCAATCTAGGTTTTGTGACATACCTTGTGATCCCCATGACTTGGTGATCGTTTCTACGCGTTCATGCATTGATTTGGGTCTTGATTCGAGTTTCAATTTGACCAATTTGTTGAACCGGGGTTTTAAGCTCCTTGCTCTTGCTCCTGGTCGTACGCACACACACACACTAAGTGTGTGTTGTGTTTGATTTTTAGTTTTTATAAATCAAGTCCCTTTTTTTGCAACTTAAGTCCCTCTAGTTTGGTTAGTTATTAAATAGGCTATAACCTACTTATTTCTAGTAACATTCCCCCTTATTAACTAGGTTAAACATTCCTAGTTAACTTAGTGGGTTCGGGGAAGTTACGACTAAGTTTATTTTAAGTCCCGTTATCTCGGGATTCTATAAACTTTATTTCTTTGAAAAATTTCATTTAACTTTTATTTTAATAATAGGTTTGTTTATTTAAGAATCCTAATATTCACCGGGTTACTTTTACCACTAAAGGTAAATTACCCGTCTTTTAGTATAAACGTAGTTTGATTACCAAACCCGTTTTCGGGGTGTTACAACAGTGTTTCGAATGGGGCAGCATTTATGCTTGTATGATAACTATTGTTATAGGAGAATTCTATTAATGGTAAGTGGTCATCCCAATTTCCACCGAAATCTATTACACATGCCATGAGCATGTCTTCTAGGGTTTGGATTGTCCTTTCACTTTGTCCATCTGTTTGGGGATGGTATGCAGTACTTAGGTTTAATAGTGTTCCCATTGTTTTTTGGAAACTTGTCCAGAAATGCGAAGTGAAACGACTATACCTATTTGACATAATGGAGAGTGGAACTCCATGTAGTGACACTATCTCGTCTACGTATAACTTAGCCAGTCTTTCCATGCTAAAGGTTTCCTTCATTGGTAGGAAATGAGCCGATTTGGTTAATTGATCTACAACCACCCAGATTGCGTCGTTGCCTTTCCTGGTTTTGGCTAGCTTAGTAACAAAATCCATTGTTATTAGTTACCATTTCCATACAGGCATTTCTAATTGTTGAAGTAAACCTGAGGGTTTCTGGTGTTCTGCCTTGACTTGCGAACAAGTTAGACACTTAGAAACGTATCTAGCTATGTCCTTTTTCATCCCTATCCACCAGAAATTATTTCTTAAATCCTGATACATCTTGTTATTACCAGGATGCATTGTATACCTAGATTTATGGGCTTCTTCCAAAATCTTATCTCTTAAATTTCCTTGCCTAGGTACCCAAATCCTTTTCTTGTAAAATCTCCAAATTCCATCAGACCATTGCTTTAATTCTGTTATCCTTCCTTTCATTCCTTCAGCATCATCCTTGATGGCTGTCTCTTGAACACCTTTTAGTTGTTCCATTAAATCTAACTGGAGATTTAATCTAAGAGATCGAACTCGCCTTTTCTTTTCATGATATTTACGACTGTGAGCATCGGCTACTACATTTGCCATTCCTTCATGATATTGAATATCACAGTCGTAATCACTTAGAATTTCCATCCATCTTCTTTGCCTCAAGTTCAATTCTTTTTGCCCAAATATGTATCTTAGACTCTTATGATCTGTATAGACAGTAAACTTACTTCCATACAGATAATGTCTCCAAATCTTAAGGGCAAAAATTATTGCTCCTAATTCTAGATCATGTGTTGTATAATTTTCCTTGTGCTTTTTCAACTGCCTTGATGCATATGCAATTACCTTTTTGCGTTGCATTAATACACATCCTAATCCTAGTTTAGAAGCATCGCAGTAGACTTCAAAATTTTCTATTTCTTCTGGTAAAGTAAGGATTGGGGCATTTGTTAATCTTTGCTTTAAAATCCTAAAGGCCTCATCTTGTTTGGGTCCCCATTCAAACTTAATAGTTTTACAGGTTAGCTTAGTTAATGGAACAACTATCTTAGAAAAGTCTCTAATGAAGCGCCTATAATATCCTGCTAATCCCAGAAAACTTCTAACTTCGGTAGCTGATTGCGGGACCTTCCAGTTCGTGATTGCTTCTATCTTGGAAGGATCTATGTGAATACCTTCGTGATTCACCATGTGTCCTAAAAATTGCACCTCTGGTAGCCAAAATTCACACTTCGAAAATTTGGCGTACAACTTTTCCTTTCTTAACAGAGTTAAAAGTGCATGCAGGTGCTCACAATGCTAATCCTGGCTTTTGGAATAAATAAGTATGTCGTCGATGAAGACAATTACAAATTTATCCATATACGGCTTACAGATCCTATTCATCATGTCCATGAATGCTGCAGGGGCATTCGTTAATCCAAAGGGCATGACTGTAAACTCGTAGTGACCATACCTAGTCCTGAAAGCAGTTTTAGGTATGTCTTCTTCCTGTACCTTTAGCTGATGGTATCCGAAGCGCAAATCAATCTTAGAAAAATACCTAGCTCCCTGAAGTTGATAAAAAAAGATCATCAATTCTAGGTAATGGGTATCGATTCTTAATTATAACTTTATTCAATTCCCTGTAATCGATACACATTCGTATCGAACCATCCTTCTTTTTCATGAATAACACCAGTGCTCCCCAAGGGGATGAACTGGGTTGTATGAATCATTTGCCTAACAATTCATCTAACTGCTTTTTCAGTTCTAGCATTTCTGTGGGTGCTAATCGATAAGGTGCCTTAGCTATTGGAGTAGTTCCAGGAATTAAATGAATTCTAAATTCTACTTCCCTATCAGGCGGTAATCCAGGTAGCTCTTCTGGGAATACATCCGGATATTCTGATACTACTGGGATTTCTTTAGGTTCCTTGCTTCTAGTGTTAATGATTACCGAAATCATATACACTATTCCTTGTTTTCGTTTATAACTAGCGACTTTCATTACTGAAATGAACTTCATTGGTTTACGCGGCTTATCTCCAGTTATCAAAATTACTTCCCCTGCTGGCGTATGAATTTCTATGGAATTTTTATCACAAAGGATTCGGGCATGGGTGGCTACTAACCAATCCATTCTTAACACGACATTGAATCCAACTAAATTCATAGGCAGTAGGTTTGCAGAAAATTTATGTCCTGAAAGTTCAATTTTTCCTTCTTGAAGAATCTTATCAATATTAACAGAATTTCCTTCTGTCGTTTCTACCGTATAAATTTGCCTAAGTTTGATTAAAGGTTGCTTAAGAGCTTGGCAGAATGAAGTATTTATAAAACTTTGGTTTGCACCAGAGTCAAATAATATTTGTGCGTAAACGTCATGTACAAGAAACGTACCAGCTATCACATCCGGAATCAGATCTGCTTCCTATGTTGTCAGCTGGAAAGCTCTTGCATTATTTTTATTAGTTCCTTCAGCTGCTTTTGCCTTGTTATCAGCTGGCTTGACCAGTTTAGGGCATTCTGGTCTAAAATGTCCAGCTTCTCCGCAATTGTAGCAGATCTTGGATTTCTTTCTGCACTCCTCCTCTCGGTGCCCCGGTGCTTTGCAGAAATTGCAATTTTCCTGACATTTACCAAAATGTTTCTTTCTACAGTTTCTGTAGAATGGAGGTGTGGAAGATTGCCCCGTTCCCTTTTTCTTGAAGTTACTATTTATATTACCCCCACGAAAACCTTGGGTAATCTTTTGTGCCAATTCCTTTTTCCTGTTTTCTTCTCTTGTGCGCACCAGTCCGTCCGTCAATGTGTTAGCCAGTTCGACCGCATCGTCAATCGTTCGGGGTCTCGCAGCTTTGACTATATCACGAATCTCGCTAATTAGTCCCCAAATATAGCGAGAAATAAGTACCGGCTCTGGCGAAGCCAGAGTTGGTACAATTCTAGCATACTCGAAAAATTTCGAAGTATACCCTCAGCAGTCCATGTCCACCATCCAGTGGTTTAGGAACTTATTTTTCATTTGTTCCTTTTCGTAGGAGGGACAAAACTTTCTTTCCACCAATTCCTTGAATTCCTCCCAACTCATGGCATACGCCACGTCACTTCCTTTTGCTTGCAGCACCGTGTTCCACCATTCTAATGCCTCTTCTTTGAAAAGGTAGGATGCATACATAACCCTGTCTTCCTCGGCGCATTTACTTATTTTAATTACTGCTTCGGTCTTTTCTAACTAACGCAGTGCGGAAGTCGCCCCTTCATTGCCTGCAAATTCGACCGGCTTACAGGCACGAAATTCTTTGTAGGTGCAACCAGTCGTTGCTACTTTCATTTTATTAAGAAATGGGGCTTGAACCACATTATTATTATTATTATTATTATTATTATTATTATTATTATTATTGCCACCCCCGATTACACTGTTACTGAAATTATCATCGTGGGTGCGTTTGCTATGGTTAGCTTGTGAAGGTTCAACGGGATTCTTAACAGCAGCGACGAATGCGGGGATAGCGTTGGCTATTCCCTGAGCAACGATATTTTCTATATCTTGTCTATTGAGAAAATGGTCTTCATTATTAGGTTCAGATTGGTTAACTTCATTTGCCGGTTGGTTTACTGCGTTTTCCATCTGAATAATTAACAATATATACAAATTATTGTCACAACATGAATAGCAATTAAACATAATAAGGCAATGACAACACAAGTAAGTCACACATATAGCCAAAAGCGTCGACATTGCGACATTGATATTTTTATATATAATAGTATGCATCAATACAAATCATCTATTTTACAAAGGTTTTATTTTAGTTATTATTATATAATATTATATTATTATTGTTATATATTTCCACATTTTAATATTATACAAAACTTTTAACTTAAGGTTAACTGGCTTTTTCAGAAACGACGCTCCCCCTCGTCGTACTTCCACGTGATGTTTTCCCCCACTTCTCGAATCCGATTCCCCGCATCCACCAGTTTCTCGCCATAGCGGCGCAATTCGGCAACGTTCTCCGGGTTCATGGGTGGAAAAGGTGCAGGTTCAGGATTAAACTGGGGAAAATAAACATTTGGGTTATTCATAAAATTCTGAAAATGCCAGTCGCTCGTCCACCATTCTTCCAGCTGCCTTGTAACAGGTTGGGGGTTGATAATAGGGTCTGGAATAGTAGGTTCCAAATTGATAATAAGTTCTGACTGGGCGGGGAAATTGAAAAGGGTTTCATCAGCAGGTCCGATGAGGTCACAATTTGCAAGTTTTCTATCAAGTTCCTCCCAAGGTGGCATTTCCTGGGCATGGACAGAGCTTTCTCCTATCTCTTTTCCCTTTCCTTTTGGATCCTCCGTTTTCTTTACCCGTTGGGCAGCGGGTTTCTTCTTTCTTCCTCGTTTCCAATCCAGCAGCCTTCTTCTCTTTTTGGGTTTTGGTTTCTCCTGAGGCTGGGCCTGGAACACTATTGGCTCCTCAGTGTCAGCTTTATAACCGGTCTGGGTTCCGGTTATATCCATATCAGTTGTATGGATGGTAAAGTTCTGGAGTGCTTCCGACAGTTCATTCATGCTGTTAGGCACACGTGAAGAAACGCACAAAAATTCAAGTTAAAATTTTATTTATTAAAGCAAATTCTCACAGAATCACAAAATGGCAGATTGAAAATTTTTATATTTTTCAATTACTTATATAGGCTTAAATCAGTGGCTCTGATACCACCTTTTTCTGTCACGGCCCCCGACCCAGTTTCCCGGCTCGGACGCAGTGGAACAGAAAACCCGTGGTATTTGTGTTTTATTTGGCAGCGGAAATTTTAACAGGATCGTTTAACTTAAAGCACCCCTTTATTTTATTTCAAGTTTCGGGATAAACCCCATAATTTACAATAAAGGAATCTCACTGGGAAATTCCCTGATTACAAAAACATGTTTATTTATTTACTGAGCCACTTTATTCAAGCTGGTAGTGCTACGCGGCACTTTTTCCTGATTCGCAGTAAGTCACCTGAAACTTGTTTAAACAGATTTTATCAGCGGGGAAATACTGGCGAGTCATTCAATTTGCACAAAACGACACCTTGTTATAATCTACAGTATTAAGAGCGATTACAATGTTTATATATCAACCAATTACCCCAATCGGTATTTGTCACTCGACCGTATCTGTGACTATGGTCATATCACCCATTGGCTAACCCGTTGTCCAACGGTGACGGTTATCAAGTAATGTATACAAAACCCACATACCGGCAGTAATTGAAGATTACAAAGACTTAATCCCTGTAATTATAATTTTGAAAACAAATAGGGTTTTAGAAACAATTTGGTAAAAAGAGAATGACTCACACTGTAAGTTTAACTGGACAGAATTCGCCTACTGCTTAAGCCTGGTAACCTAGTTAAAATAACAATGCAAACGAAACTTGGTCAGTAACTTAATACAACGTTTACGATAACTCACGAGATCAAAACCCTCACAACGAATATGAATGACAAAGTATAGCCCGTATTCAGGCAGCACTTAAACATCCATCGGATCGGTTTTAATCGATCGGACATTGTATCGTAGCAGTGATCGAGTTATTATCCTGTTGTCGCAGCAGAGGTTCGGGATTTAAGTGTTTTTGAACGAAACAGCATATAACTTAACGTGTGTAGTGAATGTTTTTTACGTCGAAACAATCAAACCATGCAAGTGCCAAACCCCTGCATTATATACTGAATTTTGGTCTCCCCCGCGTGTCGCATCGGCTGCCAGGGATCCTGGCGCGACACGCGGGGCACATCTATTTAGGCTAGGGTAGCCTCGTGTCCTACATATCCCTGGTGAGTCAATATCAAACGAATTTTCGTGTTTTAGTTCAATTTTATGGATAATTATCCATTAGGGGACCCCCCCCCTTGAGTTTTAGGGTCCTGATCATAGTTTTGGCCGTTTTAAAAATTTTGGGTCGCGCCATATTATTTGGGGGTCTCAATTAGGGTTTCCTAATGTGCTTTACTACAATAAGAAATAATAATTTTGGCAAGGGTTGTTATATACGTGATATCAACCGAAGCGAAGTCAAATGATAGATGTGAAACTTATCTTCTAGTTCACTATAATCTTCACTAGTTTTTTTGTCGTCGCGCTTTGCGGCGAAACTGAGCAAATGATAATGTAAAACAAACGTGATTTGAAAATAAAGAATGTTGTTTAGAAAGCCAAATCATTAGAACGGTTTAGTTTATCATCGTACTGTTTTATGATACCAAATAAATACTTTATTATAAGTACAATTTCGTTTTTAACAAAACCTATAACAGAATGTCCGGGAAAAAAAAGCATAACTACGTACTTACGTTTTTAGAAAAAAAGTTATAAACGTAAATTATTAAAGAAGTATCAAATTAATCGATAATATATGTTCTAAAAAAAGAAAAGAGAATTATTAAAAAAGTAGGAAATATATGGTTTTATAAAAGGAAAAAAATTTAAAAATGTGCAATTAAAAATAAAAAAATAATAAAAAGCTATATATTAATATAAAATTACTAGTCATCGTTCTTTATTAACAATATATACTTGGTTTGATTTGGTTTTTCAAAAAACAACCCCTCACATCAAATTCTCTATTTTTTATGTTACTCCCAAACTTTTATTTTATTGGTTTTTCTTGTTTTATAAAATTACCAATATATATTTAGAGATAAATAATGAATCTAAATTCTTCCAGAACTAGTGTAGGTTCCATAAACCTTATCAATATTTTAGAGATGCTGATGAACAGTGGCGAAGTATTGTGGGTGCCCGGGGGTGCACCCGCCCACCCCAATGTTTCGGTTAGAAGTGTATAAGTTCCGATTTTTCGTCCGAAAATTTTAAAATTGTATAGAATCGTCCCCCGATTATTTTTCCTAAATTGTATATCCTAAATATTTATAAACTTTGTATATAAATGATGGGTAGTTTGGTAAATATACACTTTGTTTTATTTGGAACTATTATTATTTGACCCGACTTGAATCGAATAGCCAACCCGACCCGACCCAAAACATAACGATAGAAAAAAATTTTGGGGTCTCATCAGTTTACGCCCCCTCAAAACTTTTGGTCAAGCTTCGCCACTGCTGATGAAGAGTACAAATGGAAGAAAACCTAATACGTTTTTCTTTTGTTTTGAGAAAGAGACTAAATAGAGAACTTGATATGAATTATCTTAAAGTATTCACATTGAAGCCTTCATCTATATCTATATAATAACGCTAAAAACACTCATTTCTCTAAATATTTAACATTTCTCAAAAATCTTCCACATCCAACTCTCTGTCTTTATCTCTATCAACTCTCTATCTTTATCTCTATCATACTTACAAGCATTTTTTTTTTTTGAACGGCTAATTTTTCCCTTACATCCCTCAAGGATTGAACCTTGGTCTCCTCACAAGAGATAATTTCTCTTGACCACTAGGCTATAACCTAAGTGGCTTACAAGCATTTATTTAATTTGATATTTATATTCATAGTCATGACACTTATTTAGTAGGTTGATTAATGAAAAAAGATTGTGTGGCATTAATTATAAGTGATTGTTAAACATCATGGTTGACAATTATTATTTTCATAATAAAGTACACATGATTTGATTTGAAACTTAACTATTGGATTTAAGTGGTTTTCTTTATTTGTTGTGTTGGGTTTATACTTTTTTTTAATGATAAACTTTTTCTCCCCCATAAATCTTACATTAATTACATCTTAAACATTTGTCTCCTCACAAGAGGTAATCCTTTTGACTATCAGGCCAAAGCCTCTTGGTTTTACAATTGAGTTTTTAAAACCTTGTTGGAGGTTTATGTTATATGTTTTAATAACTTTTGAATAATAAAGCATGCTCGTGATCTTACTTGACATATAGACCTTAAGTTTTTTTTGTGAAAAGTAAATAGACCTTAAGTGACGTAAATACTCAAACAAAGATTGAACTAACCCATTAACTTTCAAATGATACGTGGTATCAACTGAAGCGAAGACAAATGATAGACGTGAAACTTATCTTCTAGTTCACTATAATCTTCACTAGTTTTTTTTGTTATCGCGCGTTGCAGTGAAACGAGCAAATGATAATGTTAAACAAATGTGATTTGAAAATAAAGAATGTTGTTTAGAAAGCCAAATCATTAGAATGGTTTAGTTTATTATCGTATTGTTTATGATACCAAATAAATACTTTATTATAAGTACAGTTTCGTTTTCAACAAAACTTATAACGGAATGTCCGGTAAAAATCAAGCATAACTACGTACTTAAGTTTTTAGAAAAAAGTTATAAACGTAAATTATTGAAAAAGTATCAAATTAATCGATAATATATGTTCTAAAAAATAAAAGAGAATTATTAAAAAAATGGTGTAGGAAATATATGGTTTTAAAAATGAAAAAAAAAACGTATGTTATTAAAAAAAATAATAAAAAGCTATATATTATTATAAAATTACTATTCATTTTTCTTTATTAACATTATATACTAGGTTTTATTCCCTGCGCTACTCGCGCAGGAATCTTGTCGTTTTCTCCCATGCTACGCAGCGTGACTATGCTCATTATTTCAACTCATCAAAAACCATAAAATCAAATAGCGATATCGGTTTTAATAATACAAATACTTGAACCGATGATGCTCGCTCATAACCGGTTTGGGTCCTAAAAAACTAAGGTATCTGATCTCTATCATTGTAATTTAACGAAAATACATCTTTTTTCCCTAAATTTTATTTATTTTCCAAAAAAAAAAAAAAACCTCACATCAAATTCTTTATTTTTATGTTACTCGCAAACTCTTATTTTATTGGTTTTTCTTGTTTTAAAAAATTACCAAATTATATTTAGAGATAAATAATGAATCTAAATACTTTGAGAACAAGTGTAGGTTCCCTAAACCTCATCTATATTTTAGAGATGCTGATGAAGAGTACAAATGAAAGAAAACCCAATACATTTTTCTTTTGTTTTGAGAAAGAGACTAAATAGAGAACCTGATATGATTCTCTTAAAGCATTCACATTGAAGCCTTCATCTCTATCTATATAATAACACTAAAAATACACCTTTCTCTAAATATTTAATATTTCTCAAAAATCTTTCACATCCAACTCTCTATCTTTATCTCTATCCTACTTACAAACACTTATTTAATTTGTTTTTTTTTTTCTTTTTTCCTATACATTCACAATAAACATATAGTTGGTTAATTGTGAGCCTCTAAATATAGAGGTGTACTTTAGTATCTATATTTTTCTCTTTTTTAGAGATTCTAATATAGTGGTGTTTTTCTTGTTTCCTCTTTTTCCCCTATATTATATAAAATGCATGTATATAAAGACTTCAATGTAAATGCTTTTAAATGATGTCTTAAAGTGCCTTCCATGTACGCTTATCCTATTCAATTCGAAATGAACATGCAATTTGCATACGAACAAGTGTTTTAATTAAAACCATTGAATATATATTTGATAATTCGACATTAATATCATGATATTTTTGTATTTTAACACATTTTAGTAGATTTTGTGCAATACTGTATACATGATTCTAGGGTTTCGAAACAATCAATTTGATCGTCACAACAACAATAGTGTAATATAGGTTGATGACCATAGTATTTGCAAATAAACCATCCTATTTTCTCATTTCGTAGGGTTGAAACGTTGTCTCCATATTGCTTTTGTCCTGCAACTCTAGTACCTATATTCGTGTTAAAGCGATATGAAGAAACGTTATAAAACGGAAACTCAATCACAATGTTTAAGTTCTCAAATGGATGCTGAAAAGACAAGAAAACAAAAAACTTACTATCAAGACCAATGAGCAATGTTAGAAACATTAAGCATAAGATGATAGCATATGTTCTCATAAGCTTGGCTATGGAGAATAGTGTCCTTCGAGTTCTTTAAGATATGTTTGAATGAATTATATGAGTGAAAGGCATTGATATTTATATTCACAGTCATGACACTTATTTAGTAGGTTGATTAATATAAAAGATTGCGTGACATTAATTATAATTGATTGTTAAACATCTTGGTTGACAATTATTCTTTTCATAATAAAGTACACATGATTTGATTTGAAACTTTTTTTTTTGAACGGCTGCTGCTGCATATTATTAAACGCCCAAATATTTACAACCCAGCAGACTAACAAGAAGCTAGTCCAGGGCCACACCCAAATACATTGAATTTTACCCTAAACTGCATACCAAAATTACAACAAAATAATTACATCTCGAATGCAAAACATCTCCATTTCTCCCAGGTTAGTTCCCTATTTTTTGCTCTGTTCTTGAACCACATAAATGAGGAAGCTTGCACTTCGCCAAAAATTTTATCAATGTATACCCGCTTACCCGAAAAAATCAATTCGTTTCTATGATTCCAAATCACCCAACATGTCACTAAAATGATGCCTTGTACCGCCTTCACCTTCCAATCTTCTGTTCCATGCCTTTTGTGCGTTCCCAACAGATCTCTAACGGAGAATGCAAAAATTTGATTTGAAACTTAACTATTGGATTTAAGTGGTTTTCTTTATTTGTTGTGTTGGGTTTTTACTTTTTTTTTAATGCTAAACTTTTTCTCACCCATAAATTTTACACTAATTGCATCTTAAACCTTGGTTTACTAATCCTCTTGACCATCAGGCCAAAGCCTAAGTGGCTTTACATTTTTATTTGAATCTTGATTTTACAATTGAGTTTCTAAAACCTTGTTGGAGGTTTATGTTATATGTTTTAATAACTTTTGAATAAAAAAGCATGCTTGTGATCTTACTTGACAAATAGACCTTAAGTTTTTTTTGTGAAAAGTAAATAGACCTTAAGTGACGTAAATTCTCAAACAAAGATTGTCAAACTAACCCATTAACTTTCAAATGATACACGATATCAACTGAAGCGAAATCAAAAGATAGATGTGAAACTTATCTTCTAGTTCACTATAATCTTCACTAGGTTTTTTGTCGTCGCGCGTTGCGGTGAAACCGAGTAAATGATAATGTAAAACAAACGTGATTTGAAAATAAAGAATGTTGTTTAGAAAGCCAAACCATTAGAATTGTTTGGTTTATCATCGTACTGTTTTATGATACCAAATAAATACTTTATTATAAGTATAATTTCGTTTTTAACAAAACTAATAACGGGATGTCCCGGAAAAAAATCAAGCATAACTATGTACTTAAGTTTTTAGAAAAAAAGTTATAAACATAAATTATTAAAGATGTTTCAAATTAATCGATAATATATGTTCTAAAAAAAGAAGAGAGAATTATTAAAAAATGGTATAGGAAATATATGGTTTTAAAAAATAAAAAATATGTTATTAAAATAAAAAAATAATAAAAAGCTATATATTATATTAAAATTAAAATTACTATTCATTGTCCTTTATTAACAATATATACTAGGTTTTATTCTCCGCGCACGGGAATTGTGTCGTTTTCTCCCATGTTACGCGGTGTGACTATGTTCGTTATTTCGACTCATCAGAAACCATAAAATCAAATAACGATATCGGTTTCAATAAAACAAATACTTGAACCGATGATGCTCGCTCATAACCAGTTTGGGTCCTAAAAAACTAAACCCATTAAACTTTTGTGTCAAGATTATATAAAAAAAAATCAAAGTTTTGTCGTGAAAATGGAAAACCTAAAGTTAATTCCTCTCTTTTCCTAAAAAAAACCCACAAAAAGACAAATTAGACAGTATTCTTAACTACCTTTTAAATATATAGTAATTTAAAAAAACTATATTATATTAATAAAAATGAAAAGGGTAATAGATGTCATTCTATAAAAAAAAACTGTTTTTCAAATGGTATCGGTAATATTGAAAAAAGAAAATGGTTAAAAAATAAAACATATTTAAGGTTAAAAGTAAATATAATAATAATAATTTTTTATATATATAGCGTTGCGGTGGTTGGAAACTCGGCTAGTTTTGATACACTCACTAAAGCTAAGGGAATAGAAAAACCAAAATATAAACTCGTAATAATATTATTAGAATACATATTTTATATTAATTATAAAGATTTAAAATCCTGATTATTTAGAAAAGGAACATTATTAAAAAGCATTATAACAATTATTTATATAACTGTTTAATTAATTTAATCAACAAAATAACCAAAACATTATGATCCTCATTTCTAACCCAAAAGTTAAATCAATTCCAATATAAACATTCTATAAAAGTAATAAATGTTGATAAACAAATGGCCATAAAAATTCAAATATGCAATCAATTATGGAGTGGAAAAGAAGAAAAGAGAGGGTTAGGAGCATGGATCAAACTCATATGATGGATGTCATAATGCTTTAGTTTTACCCATTGTTGTAAAAATCCCGACTAGTTTTCGATTAGTCGCCGATTAATCACTAATCGTAGGTTGGCCGATTAATAGCTAGGCAGTCAATGGTGGTCATATTCTTGCCTAATTTTGGCTAGATGCCGGCCAAATTTTGACCAAACCATATAAATTCCTTCCAATTACTTAAAAAATGAGTTAATGAGGGGTTAAAACATGTCCACTTTAAAAAACTACATATAAAAATGCGTGTGTATATATGCAACCAAACCACAACTATTTTAGTTAATAATTTGCATATCGCTCATAATATATATAGGGTGAAGATCATTTCAGAACTAAAAATAATTTCAGAAGTTACATAACTCATCTCAACCATTTAACTATTATATCAATGGCTCAAATCAAAAATGGCTTTTTTGTAATTATCTAGAATTTTGAGGAGATTAAAAAAATGTGATAAGGGTAGTATAGGTATTTTATTTCATCCATACCATAACAAATCCAAGTTTCTCTCCATATATTTCTCCTTCTATCTCTATCTCGGTTCTACAAAAAGATCAACCCTAGAACTTTTTTATATTCATCAAATCGGTGCTGCGTAGAACAAATCTGTTAGTCAGTGTGTTTTGGGTAAGCTTTTGTGTGTACTGGGTAATATAGGTATTCACGCATGTATTCCCTTTAATTTTTGGGTGTTGGTGGTGAAACTGAATTTTGAAATGAAAAATACATCTGCCATAGTCATGTGCTTGAGAAATAAAATGGTTTTTCTTTACAATTACATCACTAACTAGTTTAGGTTTTATTTTTTATTTTTTGGTTCTTATGTTATGAACATATCGTATTATTTACATATATGTAAATAGTTTATTTACACATATGTAAAATAAAGTTTTATGAAGAAATAGTTACTTTGTCAACTTATTATTGATTTAAATATTGTATAACTATTTAATTAAAACTGTAATTTTACTTATAATTTAACAAACAAAGATAAAAGTTTTAATAATAAAGTTGTTTAGATTGACTGATATATTCTTTACCTTTTGAATATGTTGTTTAACCTTTTATTTATAATTTGTATAAAGATTTGCATGCATGTAAAGAGAAGACCAGTTTAAAGAAAAAGATAATTAATATGAAGATTTACATACATGCAAATAAAGTTTCTTCTTTGAAAAAAAATGATAAAGAATTTGAAAATTTACATCTATACTATATTATAATGAATGAGGGAAGGGTATTTTAAGATACCCAAAAAATAAGAACTTTTCTCCCCTTTATTTATAGATAGACCCCTAAAATAAAGGTAATTTCGTCTTTTAAATACTATTTATTTTTTAACCCCTCAAATTAATTACATTTTAATCCTTTTTTTGACCAACCAAATCTCAAGTTAATAAAGTTACGGAAACATTCAAAAAAGGTTGAACAGGTCTTTTAAGCTCTAATTTTAAATTTTGAATTCCCAAATATATCACATGCCTCTTTAATCTTCCACACAAATAGAGAGAGAAGCTCGATGCTGAAATGCAGGCCTTCAGAACCTATTCCGGCGATTATTTAGGCCTACACTACCGTCAACATCTTCCTGTTAGCAAAGCAACACAGCGAGAGGGATGACTGTGACTTCCGATAACCTCCGCCATCACAATTTTGGTGACCGTAATCTTTTCAAAACCATTCAAATCCAAAGATCATCTCCTTTTTCACCTCAAAGCTACAAATCGAGATCTGAGGCAACTAAGGTATCAAATCTAAAACTATCATTCGATCTCATAACCACAATTTAAAATCTCACCTTCATATAAGATTTTACACACAAAATCATCACTTAATAACAATCCACTTCAGTTGCTGGCTTATTCATCTGATTCTTTCTCATCAAGTTCGGTTTTTGTGATTTCAAGTCGTCAATTGTGATGTTGTTTAATTATTCATAGTGTTGCAAGCGTGATTCGATTTGGTTGTTTTTAATCTGTGATGTTTTTCTGCATGCATGCGGCTGATTAATTTTGAAGTAGACTAAGTTTTACATAGATCTAGGTTTTAAAAAGTTGGGTGCCTGAGTGGGCTAACTGATAAATGGTGCTATTGGTTCTACATTCAGGTTTTGCAGAGTGAACATCAAATTGTTGGACCCTTGTGGCTTTTGGTAATGTGAATTAACTAATAATATAGTTGAAATGGTGAGCAAGCTGATTACATTTTACTTGCAGGGGACACTCCTTATCGTGATAGCACGCTCACTCATTTTCTTTAACCTGCACTTGGTGGCAATGCAAAAACTTCAATTATTTGTAGTGTGGCACCATATGAGGTATAACCACATCATTTTCTTATCATGTTGTCCTCTTACAAAGTCAATGTAGACCCATCTGTGGTATTATTTAATTTTTAGTGGTGATGATACAGGTGCGTAGGGATGAGCAAATGGCACTGGGTACTGGTTCATAATTCGTACCGAATTTCCCGAACCGATACCATTTTCGGTACCGGTATTTACTGGTTTTTACCTCCAAATACCGATGCGTACCGGTACCGAACCGTGCAGTACCGGGTATTTTCGGTACCGGTATGAGTACCCGTTTTTTGGGATTTTCGGTGTCGGTTGGTACCGAGTTCATCCCTACCGGGGGGTGTTTGTTGTGTTATTATTTCTTTTATGGAACCGGTACACGATAAACAAGACTTTGACAGATCATATGTGTTTTCAAGGATGGACCTAAAGCTAAAACAAATGCAAATGGAAATACTGGTTCGTTTTTTTGTTAACACCATCAAATTTTAGTAATCTACTTTCGAGTTTTTACGGTAATTTATTTCCATTGGAATACATCTCCTATCCCAAACAATGTTTTTCATATGGTCATGTATGATTTGTGGTCACGTCATTCAAATGCTAAACTATAAGTTTGTAAGTCATACATGCTTCAAAATGTTGTTTTGAGTTACTTTACATATTTTTTTCAACTTCTAAAACTGGTAATATGTAGTAATACAACCAGGTCATGTCTGTTTCTAATTCTATTTTAACTGAGCTCTGGTTTGTCAATTATTGTACTGATCATGAGATAACATTTAGTTTATGTTTGATTTTCTTCATTGCGCTTTAGACCTGCATCAAGTGGAGGCATGTTTCTTTTCAACTGAAGTAAAGACTCGCAGCCGTTCCTGAATGTTGCGAGTCCTTTGCTTGTGATCTTGAGGTAGTGGCTGACATCCAAGACTATGAGATTTGGTAGTGGTTTTATGTTCTTAAATATCATTTGGTCAGTAATATCTGTTATTGGCATTTGCAGCAGTTTTCGAAAAAAAAAATATTCCATTTAAATAGGCATATAACAAGAGAGTTTCAAAATATTAATTAATGATATAGTTTTTATAATCTTGATTCAAACACTAAATATGTTCTTTATAACACTATAAATAAATTGTGCTAGACATGTCATTTTAACCTGGCCCGACCCGTTTTAAGTTTGTGCCCGGCCCGTTTTATGTGGGTCTAACCTGGATCAATCTGTTTTAAGTTGGTCTAACATGGCCCTACCTGTTTTAAGTCAGTCAAACTTGTTCGACCCATTTTAATATTATAAAAGAGATGCACAAAATGAAATTGTTGTAAAAATGAGATAAAATGGATGCGGTCTATTTGCCTTTTTCTACACTCCATAAGCATTTATTTGACGATAAAATACAGATTAATAGAAACAAATAACTCTATAGTGTCTCTTTATAATGTTAGATTTTTCATTTTAAATTTACACCCACACTATATTATAATGCATGAGGCAATGGCATTTTAAGATACCCAAAAAATAAGAACCCCCCCCCCCCCCCCTTTATTTATAGAAAGACCCCTAAAATGAGGGTTGTTTGGTCTTTTAAACACTATTTAGTTTTAAGCCCCTAAACTTATTACACTTAAATCCCTAAGGTTTTAACAATATTATAGATAATTAGTCTTTTTAAACATTAATTACATTTTAATCCCATCATCTTAATTACAATTTAATTCCCTCCACTTTAACAAAATTATAGATAACTAATTAGTAGTTACACTTTATCTCCTGTAAAAACTAACTACCATCACGATTTTTAAACAGTGATAACTTTTTTGTACGTTAATATTATTTTTTTAAATTAAACTATAAAAACGAGTATTTTATTTTCTTTAATTTGAGTACGGTATTGCTATAGTTTTTTCAAATAAAAAAGTGATATGTTACATGATTAAAAATGTCTAACGGTAAACAATAACTGAATCGTTAACCGAAACCGAACCAAAAACAGAAGAAACGAACCGAACTCCATAAAAATGAGCATTTTATTCTCTTTAATATGGATTTAATACCTTTATAATTATATTTTGTAATTAAAAGAAAACTTGATATGTTTGTTTAACAGTGTCTAGAGGTGAATAATAACTAAATTGTTAACTGAAAGCAGACGAAACCCAACCTAAATCAACCAATAACCGGAAACCAAATTAACAAAAAATCGTTTATTGATTTTTGTATCCACAAAGACCTAAATTAGTCAAGCCGTATCATTCATGTATACTATTATTATATAATAGAGACTGAAATAAGAATTATTTTAAGAGTTTTACAACTAATTAACATGTTAAAACCCATTATTACATATATAGTAAAGAAAAAGGGTTAAAGAAAGCACTTGCTATTCCCTGATTTGAATCCATATGAAAGAAAAATGGGCGCTCGCATTTTGAATCCCATCAAAAGAGGAGATCCATTCAACGCATCTTTCCCATCTAACTAAAAAATCTCATTTTAAAATTCAAACCCCACCTATCTTATCTCTTATTTTGTTCTCTCTCTATTTAGAGAGCATTGGAATCTCTGACCGTCGTACTAACAACCACATCTCCACTATTGCACATCTCCACCATCGACAGATCCATGGTAAATGTTTCAGCCTCCCTGGAAACCCTAAAATCGGATCAAACGAAATCCGACAACTCATTTTTTGTTCCAATCAACTATTCATCCCCCCTTGCTCCATTCTCATCATTTGAAAATGAGTAGTTCAGATAGAATCGAACTTTCGATCGATCCGGGTTCCGCACCCCTTTCTGCTAGAATTTAATTCCTTGACAATGAAAGTTGCTTTCTAAGGAATTGGATTCCATGTCTTTTGAACCGATTGTTTTAATTCTTCATCTTTATACATTTTGTGGTTTATGGGTTTCGAATTTGATTTTGTTTTTGTTTTTTCTCTTTGGTCTTGGTCTTGAACTACAACCTAGAAAGACACTTGATGGAAAGTTCAGGTATACCTAGGGAGTGATTACAGGTTAGGTTTAGTAAAACGTAAGTATCTATTTAGTCAAGGTTGTTTTTTTATATATTTTAATCTCCATTAAACATCATTAATTCGTTATTTACTTTTTTTAGCATTTGAGAAATAATTCATTAATCATACTAGACTACCAAGAAGAGGACATTTGAGAATTAATCATCATTAATTCGTTAGGAAATTGATTGAATTATTGTTTGCATTTTATAGGTTGTAAGCTAACATACCAGACTACCAAGAAGAGGGAAAGTGGACCA
The DNA here is from genome assembly GCA_030545235.1 of Helianthus tuberosus. Classification (NCBI taxonomy): domain Eukaryota; kingdom Viridiplantae; phylum Streptophyta; class Magnoliopsida; order Asterales; family Asteraceae; genus Helianthus; species Helianthus tuberosus. The sequence continues at coordinate 43,922,686 of CM060442.1, forward strand.
TAATGCCCTATTAATGGGAAGAGAATCCATGGGGTATGGTTGTTTATCACTGCGTTTGTTAATTGTTTTTGTTTATGCGATTATTAGATCTGTATAGTAACCAAACTTTTCACCATCATGACATAATGTTGGCCATTGGTTTTTAACTATATTTTTAGAAAATCCAAATTGTTGCCGACAACAAGTTATAACCACTCCCTACCTCTGTTTGATCTCAGATGGTTCCATCACAGCAATACCGTACCCGAATTGATAAGTCATTTGCCCATGTTAATCTGGAGATGAGGTAACAAATCATTCTTTTTATCCAGTTATATTTTGGAATGTGATTCTGGATCTGGGGTGAAATAACAGGCACGTATTTCAATCTTTCGCCTCTAAAGCATTTTCTTTTCGAAGCTAATAAAGCACTACTAATAGTTGAGCTAGAGTCAAAGTTCAGATTCGTTAAATCATTGTCATCACATATTAGATAGATTGTAACAGTTGTGGCATATAACAGTTTATCTGTTAATTTCAGATCAATGGGGATTGGCAATTTAGGTATGGGGATCTATAGCTACTAGGTCGAGAAGCGATTGAGATTTCCGGTGAAAACTTCAAAAATCTATTAAAATATGTCATTCAAGACCAGGTCAAAGTAAGATCACCTCAACCAATCACTTAGTTTTATTAATTCTTTTAGTTAAACCATGACGACCTTGCAAAGGGTAGGTTAGTTAAACCATGACGATCTTTCAAAAAAAAAAGTTAAACCATCACGACCTTGTAAAGGGTAGGTTAGTTAAACCATGACAAGGAGTCTAAATTAGTAAAATGTTGAGCTTTTGAGAGACTTTGAAATGGTGACCGGTATTTGAAAATGTCAATATGAGGTGATTTGGGTTGGGTGAAATTTATGCTAAATAAAACATGTGTGTTTATAATTTTATAATTTCTTCCTGGTTGCATCTTACTTGGCCAGGATTTATTTAAGTATTTGAAGGCGTAGAAATTTTCTTCTCGCGTATGAATCGACACACTTAGCATCTAATTTTTTGAATAAAATGATTTTGATGATCATGCACATTAAGGAGTGCACTTTTAGCAACTTTCAAGTTGTTCAACCCATTTGACCCATTTCTTTTTTTAAGTAAACTAGGGTGTTACACCCGCGCTTCGCGGCGGGGCGACCCGATTTTTGATCCGATACAAAAGTATGTCGACACATGTCTTACATCAAGTGGGAAACTCGATTAGAAAAGTATTTACAAAGTAAAAAGGTTATCAGTGTGAATGCTAATCAACTTAAGTTTATAGCGACATGTAAATAAAAATAAAGACGTCAAAGTTGATTAAAAAGTATTTAGAAAGTTAGGAGGTTGTAAGAGTCAATGCTGAAAATTAAAGGTTATAAGTAAAAAAACAAAACCACAAAAAAGAAAGAAAAAAATTGTGCAAGGGGTAAAAGCGTAAAGTTTAAAAGTTGACGAAAACCTGTAAATTACAAAAGAACTTGGTATTTAAGAAACAACAAACAAAGCATAAGGGCCGAAAACGTATATTACAAAAGATGGGAAAAATACGTAAGTACAAGTGGTAAAAACGTAAAGTTAAAAAGTTGATGAAAAATGTAAATTGCAAAAGAAGTTGGTAAAAGTCAAAGGTTGCTAGGAAAAGAAAAAAAAAAGGTTGCCACCGACATAGCCTTTTTATAGTTATACAATTTGTATTTTATCCGTTTGATACAAAATTATAACATGAGTAAACCATTCAAGCTATGGGATTTTTCAGAATTCAATAGCGACTGCACGACGGGGCAATGGAAAACTCTTTCGGTGATGTTAGGGATCAGAAGGAAGATATCACACAAGCATGCTCTCAATGTTGTCTCAGTTGCATAACATATATGATCATGACAAAGTGAGTATTGTTACTTTTGCATTTTCTTGCTATTTTTGAGTTTTATCTTTGAGATTTACTATTAAATTCATCTTGTTTGATGGTGCTTTGATAGATATACCCTGTGTTGAGAGGTGGTTGATGAAGCAAAGAAAAACCAAACACAATGGGTTGTCTTGGATACACTTTATCATAGCAGAATAATGCATCAACACATGTTATTCATACCCAAACTCAATGAGTTGTTTGGTCCGTCTTCCGAAGGGGTCGTGTTTTAACCATATGTTTTTCTTTCCTCAAGTTTAGACCACAATATCATATGTATGAGTATGTTATTCATTAGTTAGTTCATTCTGTAATAACTTGATCTCTTTAATTATGTGTGATATATATTGTTTAAGAATCTCATTTTCAGACTTATATGCTTTAAATTATGCTGCTGAGACACTTTTTTGCTAAAGAAGCTGAGATATGGTAGTCGAATTATTTATATCACATTGATTGTTATTGCTAAGGCCACATGGGGCAGTGGGATATTTTCCCGTGATGGAATTTTTCAACGCGTGGAATATTACAAAACACCACCGCCACCTCCATTTTTCACGCTCCCATTTTTATAACGTGTGCTCTTTTTGACGTGTGATGGGTATTGGGTGAGGAAGGAAATTGTTGGTTGGGGGGGGGGGGGGAATTGTTAGGTGTGGTGGTGAGTGATTGGCATTTCCACTAAAAAAGATTGTGAGTGATGGAATAATGGTTGATGACATGACGGAACTTGATTGGATGTTGTTAGTGATGGAATTTGTACAAGTGATGACCATCCCTACCCCTAAGGGTGGTAATGTATTAGTTATTGTCAACTTACTAAATTGCAAATGATAATCTATACATATTATAATGCATAGGGAAGGACAAGTTAAGATATCAAAAAATTAATATTTGGCTTAGTTGTGTTTCTTTTTGTTGTTTGCACTTATTTCTTTAACAGATATAGATATTCCGCGAACATTGGAAATACGTGAAGAGAAAAAACTAAAATGCTAGAGTTGGTAAGGAGTTTAATAAATTTCTATTTTATAATTTTAGACACATTGTTTTTCCTTTAAGACTGTTGTGTGGTTTTAGATTTTCAACCTTTGGAGTTGATGTTTTATTTAAGATAAGTTTTAAAATATCTTTTATTTATTGTATTGTGACACGTCAGCCCTAATTGGGTCAAGGTGTTATATAATCGAACTGACCGAACCATGCACACCACAATAAAGTGGACAAACCGATGACTTCGTATGACGTACATCCATCACATTGATGTTACAATACATATCACACGAATATGAAAGCTACCAGAAACGAGTGCCGCAATGCAAACTATCGCCCCCGCCGCATCGCGTGGGCACCCTACTCAGGGATGTGGTATAACTATTCAAATTCAAGTCATGAGATCCTCATCTTTGTGGTTTGGGCTAAACTTCAACAAACCAACATTTTTTGGTTGATTTATAAAAATGAAAACTATATATACTAACTTAATGTTATTATGTCAAGTTTAAAAAAAACATTTGTGATCAAACTTTAAGTTAGATGAACCATTAATAGTCAGTTTATAAAAAATAACAAAAAAAAAAAACTTTTGTGGCCCTTTAGATAAGAAAAACTGTGGTAAATTAAAAAAGAGAAATGTCACAGAATAGTAACCAAGTTTTAAAAGTTTTATAATTAGGTCACTAATATCAGAGCCGTCCCCGAAAACTCTTGAAAAAATTTAGGCCTCGGGCGACGAAAAGAATTGGGCCCAAAATTATGGTTAAGGGTAAATGAATTACAAAAATAAAAACTTAGTGATGGAGCAAAGACTCGAACTTGAGAACTTTATATTATTTTGAGATGGTTTTTGCCACTACACCACCAATACTTTTTTGCATAAAGAACGGATAAATATACTAAATATATAATTTAATAAATATATACAAGCTTATAAAGACTTTTCGGGCCCTTTGAAATTTTGGGCATCGGGCGTCGGCACGGGTTTGCCGGGCCCAGAGCCAGCCCTGACTGATATTGTTTTTGTCCCAATTAGATAACTTAACATTCAAATCGAGTCATGTCCACCACAAGATGTTGGGGTCAAATTATTTTAATATATGAAATTATATTTGTGAAAATTAAAAACACTTTAATTACATTAAAAATTAAAAATAAGTTACAATTCACGTCATCACTCGACATTAACATCAAATAAAAGGGAAAAAAGAAACAAAAATTCACATCACCATGGTAACCTATGAAATAGATAGAAAAACACTTAATTTTAATGAAAAATAAATATTGAATAACCTGATTAAAACATTTTTGAAACTTGAGTGACTTAATTAGAACACTTTTAAAACTTAGTTATTATTAAAAAAACATAAATTTGGTGTGTGTATAGATATAATATAATTAGTATCTTACAACAAAAACAAATCAATTTATAATTATCCTATATATTAAAAAACAAAGCTTATGAATAGTATGAACAGTAGTCTTGTCATTGTTTATATACATATGTTGCTGATGAAATGATATGTGCCTGGTTTTGGCTCACTGGTCTGCCTCGTCTCTTTCAATAGAAAAGGGGCCAGTTCGACTCTTTTTTCACTTCCTTTTTTGAGGCCGCGATGCCCTCATAATCTCAGAAACCCTAACACCAACCCACCATCACCGCTCCATCATCCATCTCCGGTCGTCGAGCCTTCACGCCGTTGATCGGATGCTTTCTCCAGTAGCTCAGCGTTCATATATTGCTCAAGTTTTAATTAATTTGTTGAACTATTTGACATTTAGGGCTGAAAATTGAGGTTTTTTTCTCTGATTTAGGGTTACAAGAATACGTCAGAAACGGAAGCAAAAAAATGGCAATGGGAGGTCAAAGATTGGAGATTATGAGGTTATTGAGCAGCTTGGTAGAGGAGCTTTCCTTCAATTTCTCGGTATTGTTTGTTTTAGGTCCCAAATTTTGCCTTCGCTTTGCCTTTATCTATAGACTTTTCAGTTTTCTTCAGCTTTTTGTTTATGTTTGTAGTGATTGAATTTAGGAAAATTACACAATGTTTGTCAACGGTGGGGGTATGCTTCTCGGTCTTCTTCAGTTCAGGTGAGTAAAAAACAATCCCTTTGATTTGATTTTGCTATTTTCAATCACTTTTTGATGGATTTTTTTTAGAGTTAATTGCCAAAATAGTCCCTGTGGTTTGGGCTGTTTTGCCAGTATAGTCCAAAGGTTTCATTTTTAACATCTGGATCCAAAAAGGTTTCATCGTTGCCATTTTGGTCCAACTGACTTAACTCCATCCATGCTCCTCAGTTAGTCAAGGGGTATTTTTGTCATTTCATGTATTCTGAATTTTATTAAAGACTAAAAAAGGAAACAAAAACTGTTGTGGATTAGGAACGAACCTGAAATCAAGATTAATAAGATTAGTTAGTTTTATTTAGGTTACCTCTGGTCGTAAAGTATTCTGGTTGCGAAGGTGTCACCGGAAAACATGGTGTGGCGGTGGTAGATGTGTTTCTCAGGTTCAAGTGGGCACACAAGGTAGCTGGAGGTCGGAGGTGATCAATGGTGGACTCAGTTGGCGAAATCTGGTGTGAAATGTTGGTTTTCCGATCGGGCTTCTGGTTGCCGGAAAAAATGGTGTGCGACGGTGGTGATTGTTTCTCGTTTCGGTTGGTCGGGCTGGAATACCGAGAGCAGAGGAGGCTTATGGTGTTCGCCTGGTTGGTTTGGAGTGTAGGAGGGTCATCGGTAATGAGTTGCTGGTAGCTGGAATGCACGTGTAGTCGCCGGAAACACGATATGAGCATGAAGGTTCACCACCGTCGTTGCATATTTAATCCGTCTTTGTCTCTAAACCCCAATCACCACCGTAACAGATCTGACCATTGCTTGATCTTTGTTAAAATCCCCCACCTTCACCGTCTCAACTGTACACCACCACCACTACTACCGCAAGGCCATCACAAGCCACCACCGTCCCTGACAGTTGCAAAAATCTGCTTTGAGACCCTGAATAGTAACTAGACCAGAACTTTGAGCAATTTTGGAGGAATTGAGAGATGGGCTTGGTGGGTTTGCATTGTGGGGATGTTTGGAAGAAACTGAGGGTAATTTAAGTGGGCGTTTGTGGAGGTTGTTAGGGAGATAGTTGCAGGAAACAATGGAGCTGAGTATGTCTTGTTGTTGGTGGTGTTGATGTTCAACATCGTTGTAGATGTTGCAGGTGTGTAGAGAGAGAGAGAGAGAGAGAGAGAGAGAGGTGTTGGGGTGGGGTGGGGTAGGGCAGGATTATTTTTATATTTATGAAATGACTAAAATGCCCTTGACAGATTTAACACATATGGATGGAGTTAAGTCAGTTGGACCAAAATGGCAACGATGAAACCTTTTTGGATCCAGATGTTAAAAATGAAACCTTTGGACTATACTGGCAAAACAGCCCAAACCACAGGGACTATTTTGGCAATTAACTCTTTTTTTATTTGCTCGAAATTTCATGACGGGTTTCAAGATCTGTTATTTTGTGAAGATTAATGGGAAATATTGGGAATGGTATGCTGACAAACACCATAATTGCAAACTATAATGGATAAAATTGTTATTGAGCAGTTTGAGTGTTTAACATTCATAATGGGGTAGAAACTATGATTTATGAATGATGTTATTTTGGTTGTTCAGGGACGGGTTGACCATATTTGCCCGGCCTGAATACACAATTTTTCTTTTTCATGAAGGCCTTTGTGATCACAAACTGGTGCTACCCGTTCAAGTATTTTTTTTTCAGCAGTGATGATTCATAGGAGGAAAAACTTAAAACTGATATGGAAACTTCAAAAATCTTGAATTTATAGAGAATAAGTAAGAGGGAAAAATAAGACGTGTTTTAACCTTAAGTATTGAGTTATAGTCGGTTAATATCACTTGTAGAGTTGCATAGCGAAGGTGGTTGTTGATGGTGGTTCCGGCGAAGAGCAAAAGTGGCTGTTGATGGTAGTTCAGGTGGTGAACAGTAACGGTAGTGGTATGTATGCCGGCTGATGATGTTGTGAATCTTGTGATGGTGATTTATGGTGGTTGTCGGCTGCGAAGACCCTTTTCAGCCACCGGTCAGAGGTGTTAGCTTGGTAATGGTGGTTGGTAAGGTTGCGGTGGTAGTACAAAGTGACTGTAATGGTGATGGTTGATAGTGGTGGTGGCTGCCGTGATGATTGCAGGTGGTGGAGACCCTCTCCGGCCGCCGATCAAGTGGTGGTTAGTGGCTGGAGGTGGTCTAGACTCAATCCTTCTTACTACGTCTCTTCAGGTATACATTCTTTGATTTCTCTTATTCCACGCTTCTAATTAGAAAGGAATACGGTTAGCTTAGCGAGATTAGGGTCTAGATTACAAGTAATTTTCTGTTCGTTATAAAATTACAATGAAATCTTATGAATTTAATGTACAATATTCATCAAATTCACTATCACTATGAATGCATACTCAAAATTATTACTATTGGGCTTTTCAACTAATCATGCGTACCTTTCACGGTGAAATCAAAAGATGCACAACTACACAATCTATATGTGATCTAGACCTGGCAAATGGGTCGGGTCGGGTCATGGGTCAAAACGGGTTCGGGTCAAAACGGTTCGACCAATTATAAAAAAAGGGTTGTTTTGGTTCAGGTCGAAACGGGTCCGGGTCAGAACGGGTTTCGGGTTGGGTCCTTTTTTTTAAGAATGGCCATCGATTGAAAATAGATAAACTGCACTTGAAAATCACAAACTGAAACTGAACAAGTAAACTACTAAACTTGATTCGAACAGGTGGTCAAAACAAAACGCAAGCTAACTCCGATTCTTATTCGATTAACCAATAAACTTCTAAAAGAATTCATATAAATGACCACTTATAGTTATTGCTAAAATTTACAGTATCTGAAAAAATAAGCTGATTCTAGCTAGCATCAGTTGCATACAATTCAAAAAGATCAACTGCTGGGATTAGATGGACATAAAAACTAATGCACAAACAATTCAAAAGCAATCAATCAACTATTAGATAAACCACCGTCTTTAATATTTAACGTGTTTGTTAACGTTAAATATTAAAGAGGGTGGCGGCACTATTCATGCCGGCTACCATCTTTAATGTTAAGTTTTTTTTTTTTACTTGCAGCCATGATATATTAATATAGGAAACCAGCAAGTAGCTGGGCAAAATACAACCAGAACAGAAAGAGATTACAATGCTGCAGATAATATTAAGTATTATGTGTTTGCTTCTTGATTTTATTACTTATTTAATTGGAATAAATCATTTGGTAACAAGTTCAAATCGTTCGAGTGCGCGCAGCATTGTATTACGGACTGTTTTTTTTCATGTTCTTTGTCTTTTTAATAATAAGTTGGATGCCAACAGAACTTTCAAGAAAAGCTTTACTTTAGGCCAACGCTGAAAACATCAACACAAGCATTTCGTTTGTCTGTTATTTTGGAGTGTGCGCAACATTGTATTAGGGGCTGTTATTTTTTCACTGTGCTTTATGTGCTTCATGTCGCTGTCATTTTCTAAGCGTGTTCTTTGTCAAACTTTCAAGAAATGTGGGTTAAGATCCTACTTATCTTTTTTTCCCCAGCAATAGTAAACTTGTTGGCTGTTAGATAGTACTTGAGCTATTGTACTGTTAAATAAGACTCATTTTGGTGGTCGTGAACATACGAGTACAAATAAGACTCATTTTGCTCTGTTTAGTCCCTGACCCGTCTTGTCTTTGCTTAAATTATGTAATTTACCCACTTCAACAGTTAGAATACAACCCAGGTTGATAGCTCGTCAATACGTTTTATTTCTTTACAAGTAGTTTTTAAATCAAACTAACTGGCCAGAGATAAAATATACACATAAGCTGCTGATACAAACTGGTTTCATTGAAACAGGTCTTCAACTCCAGCTCAAAAAGGAAGCATTGCAACTAGAGCGAAGCGTCAATTGGAATTTCACGGTAAGCCAAGTCAACCAAAACATTTACACATCCACACAACACAAATACTCACATCAAATGTGCCTTCACCTGCAGACTCAGATCCACCGTCGAAAAGGCAGCCTCACGAACTAAGACCCAGTTAACAGAAGTTCGTCCTTTTGTCCACCAATAACAAGAACGACGGGTAATTAATGCCTGAACATACAATTTTTTGATGGCTGCATTTGTTAACATCAGCGTGATAACTTAATGATATTCAGTTATCGACATAACCAAATCTCACTGCCATAACCAAGTGAAAACAACACTGAATGTCGCGCAACGCGCGAACGCTCGAACGCTCGAATACCCCTAGTTACTTTAAATTATAAATTACTTTATACGTGCACCATTCTTTGCTAGATTCTATGCATCCTAATTGTCATTTGATATCTCGTGACTTTATTTACTGTGAGTACAAAAGTTGTCACTTTCTTTAAACTTATGACATATATCCACCACAATAATATTATCATAAATATTATACGATTAAGAAAACTACTAGAAACGAGTGTCGCAATGCAAAGTGTCGCCCCCGCCGCATCGCGCGGGCACCGGACTATTTATAAATGAAAGAATTTGGGTTGATGTGCCAGCTTCTTAGAGCTTCTCACAATGGGTTTTGGCGGGAAACTCATCGGGTCTAGAAATTGCATGCGGAGCCTGATTGTTTTAGTAACTGACCCATGTATTCGGATCTATTATAAAAGCCATTTAAAACCTAAATTCCCACATTCGTGCCTCTGTTCTTTCATTTTTCTGCCATCATCTACCAAGACCCTAATGGATCCTTCATCGCTACTTGAACCACACCATAAAAACTGCAGGTATCAATTTTCTATCATTAATCTTGATTTCTTTTAAAGTTTATTTGAGAATCCATATTTGTTTCAAAGTTTATTTGAAGAGAGAAACATAAATTAGCATCAAAATTCATCATAATCTTCGTCTGTTCATCTTCGCCTTTTCTTTTAGAGAGTGAAAGTAAGGATTTGCAGTGAGAGAAATTCCAGAAATCGAACTCCGGCAAAAGTATGAATCTCCGGCGAACCGGATCAGAGCTATGGTGAAAATCCGAATCTCCAGGTATGCTTCATCAAAAATCAATGTAAAGTTTAGGGTTTCTCCTGGTCTTAGGAAGGTGGTGGTTTAACGCCACAATGAAAGGTCGACGGCTAGGGTTCTACCAGCGCATAAATCATCCAGGATTTTATCTACTTTTCCGATTAAATCCAGGTATGTTTTCCTTTTTTCGGTTCGATCTGATCTTTGTTTTTATTGTAATTTTGCTTCGATTATGTTCATAGAGTTTGTTTTCATGGATGTTTGATGGTTTATCCTTTTTTTTCCCTTATTTTGCATATACATACTCTATCTTCATTCTTCGATTTCTTCAACAGTAGCTAACATATTATGATTGCTATGATTTATTAATTTCATTGATTTTAGGGTTTTGAAGATATTAGTTGTTTTTGCGATTTCAATGTTATTAGGATTTAGGAATATATTAGGTGTATTTGTTTCCGGTTTTGCATCATTTATCATCATTTTTTTTAAGAAATTAGATTTTGTTTGTTTTGTTTTATAGCGAAGTTGTTTGGATGATCTATTGTTATCTGTTAGTGCAATAGTAATTTTGCGTAATGTACCTTTTGAGTTTTGTCATATATAATTAAAATTTGAAATACTATTCTTATTATTTATATTTATACTTGCACTCGAATTACATCTTTCAATTTAACAATGATTTTAAATAAATTTCAATTATCTTTTAATGCATTATTATCATTGAATACTTTCCTTCTTAACAAGTCGTTTTCAATATACATTTTGACTCATTTTGAATCCCAAGAACACATATCTAAGAATTAGGAAAGTTGTATTAATTAGAATAGATAATTTAAAATTATATTCCACTTTCTAAATTCTGTTAATTTTCTTCAATTTAAATTAGAACACCCTTTCCTTTAGTTATATAAATCAATCACTTTCAATTATATATTAAAACACAATTCTACTTATTACTAGACACGAATTTCTTAATCAAATTTATATATTAAATTTATATAGTTTCTTTGATTAACTTTTTATCTTCTAATATATAGTTTTCATTCATACATTATATAAAGTGATAGAACTGCTATTCTTACCTTACACTACTTTAATTGCATTTTTCGTATATTAGAGATGAAAAATCGGTATGCATGTAATTGTGATTATGTTTGTTATTCTTTTTTTAATGATTTTCTTAAATTTGTTTCTTATCGTTTATATTTTTGGATCTCACCCATAAATCATACATACGTACTTGGTTTTAAAAAGCGAGAGGCGCACAAAAGCGACGAGGTCTAAAATTAAGGCGCGAAGCGCAAAGCGCAAAAGCGGTGGGCTTTTCGTACCCGAGGCGCAAGATGTTTGTATAATTTTTTTTATATATCCCATACATATCCAATAGGTTTTTAGCTTCCTTTAACCAAAATATAGCTATAAGTAAGGCTTTTATACCATTTTAATTACATGTACAAGTCAAAAAACCCAAGGTACAACATTTTTATGCAGTAAAACGCCTAAGTTACATGAGGCGCGCGCCTCAGGCCATAAAGCCCACAAAAAAACATCAAAAAATGCGCTTTTTGGTCGCTTCCTGTAATTACACAAGGCGAGAAGCAAAAAAGCCCCAAGCCCTGCGCCTTGCGCCTAGGGCGCGCTTTTTAAAACCAAGCATACGTATAAGTTTTGATTAAGATTCTCATAAAAAATATGTTTTAACTGGACATAATTTTTATATATATTTTTTGGGGATTTGATGGGAGGACTTGATTCCTTGAATCTCAAAGAGATTTGGAGTTTAGAGCAGCAAACCGATACAAGTCTATAACACATAAGATTAAGAAAGGTATGTTGCATCTTCTTCATTTCTTTTCATGCACTTATATGCTAAGTAGTGAAACTATATATATATATATATATATATATATATATAACTAGTGGGAAAGCCCGCGCGTTGCGGCGGGTTTGTCTGTTTTGTTGCCTTGTAGTTGTTGGAGTTTGCGGTGTGTATGTGGCGTTTGTGGGTTATTCGTTTGGTAAGAATAATGATCTTAAAATTATGAGTGTGGTGAGGGTAGGTTCAAGTGGTGTGCGAATCACATAAGTAATTCAAGAGTGTTCCGATGTGTGCCTAAATGTTAGTTAAGTTTAGTTTCCAATTATTAATAAAAAAAGTGTAACAACTTGCTTATCCATAACTTTAATAATCGCTTCAAACACACATATTAAACACTTGAGTACCACATTTTAACTAATTAATTCAAAACCCAAAACCCCCAACCAGATTTGGGGAAAATAAAACAAACAAAAGAATCATAAAACTTAAAGAGTTTATCACCACAACGGCACAAAGACCAACATCTTCAAGAGCCATTTCATCAGCAACAATGCCATACCCCAAACAATCATCAGACCTCCAAATCGGGCCTGAAACTTGGACGCATCGAAACCCGATTCCAATCAAACTTTCTGTGCGACATCCTTCTCACTTACCTACAAACAACAAGCACAAAAAAAAACAATTATAAACATTCATTAACATCACTAATATATCCTAAATCAACAAACAAACAAGATATAATTGTATTTCAATTATATGTATAAGTAATGTAGTTCGTTAAATTGTATATTGTTTAAAAACCAGTTATAACAGTTGCACACGTTCATATGAATGCAGATCCATCCTGTAACGTCTCAATTCACGTAAAAATGTAGATTGAATCAAATAGCTCCAAATAAATGATTATCAAATGAATTCAACATCATATATATTCTAAATCAATGAACTTATGAACACAAGGTATTCTAAATCAAATAAGTGATTAACAAAAAGAAGGTTAAGAACTGCTAATGCATGATCTTACAACGGCCAACAATTGAACAAAATGAACTTACAGTCCTCGTGGAGATAAGCCAATCCTTTCGCAGTTCTTAGCCCACTTCGCATTCGGCAAAAAGTAGTCGAGCTCCCCCAGCCGCTCGCCTACCCGAAGGGGTGGCGGCGGTGTTTCGCATGCAGCTTCGAAGCCGATCAACCGCTAGCCGAAGGTGCCCCTTCCCCTCTTGTACTGAATTTGAATCCAAGGCCACTGGAATCAGTTCAGAGCTCTTAATTTTTAACTAAAATTCCTAACAAAGTTCTAAACGTTATAATCGACAACATTGAAAGTAATAATATGAGAATTTCCAATACCGACACCGTTGCCATCCTTTCATTGTTGTACAATCGTCGGAAAACCAAGCTCAACGCTCAAGTAGTCCCGAGTCATTAATCATTATCAAACACAGACTTGATCTTAGCCAAAAAAAACATAGCCCTAACATCATATCATACACAACAAAAATATCAAAACAGTAAAAAAGAATCAAATCTATCACCTGATAAATGATATATCACCTGATAAATGATATATCGACATCCTTTATTTTTTCCCTCTCAAACATCCTTCCTTAGCGATCAAAATACACAACATATGTGTAAACATACGAATCTTGTGATTTCACCCTAAAAATAGAACAAAAAAAAAAAAACAACAAATTATGTAAAAATTAAGCCTGGAAATACCCTAGAAATTCTCAAATTTCAAGAAGTATAGACAGGAACGAGCTTAGATTTGCACCCATTCTTTCTTCATAATGAGTTAATTCTCAAACTTCATAGAATGTAAGTTAGATAAAATTCAAATTTGAAAGCCAAACAGAAAGTAGTTTGCTAGTCAAAATTACATAAAATTGGTCAAATGTCAACGACAACAAACACAACAGTTGGGAAATAAAAAGCTAAACATGGTGCATAATGCTTATGTGCTTAATTTTTTTATTTATGATGAAAAAACAGTAAATGATTGATTGAATAAACTGAATATATGCATATACACGTTCAATTTCAACAAATTATACCTCAATTACACATAAGTTTTGTCGAAAAAAGAGTGTGCAGAAATAGTACTTGGAGTTAGCGACATCTGTGAAGAGAGCAACTGATAGAGTGGTTCCAGATATCTTGTAAACTTTCATATCTGCAAAAGAAATTGGAAGAAAGCTTAAATTGGCTGCGATAGAAGAAGATAAATGGAGATCTTGAGAATTAGGGTTTAGACTTTTCTAGAGATGGACAAAAAAATAGCCTTTGGATTTCAAATACCTGTTACTGAATTAAGCCAAACCGGTTACGTTTTAACTTTTAACCTCACGTAAACTGTTCCGATTCCTCCAAATCGGTTTCAACCTCACCCATAATTTTTTTTAAATAACGCTTTTGGGTATCGGTTCATGATCCTAACCGGTTTCACCATAGGGTTTTGCTTTAAAGAGGGAAGCAGGTCAAATGTCTAGATTGCCCCTAAAGTGTCTTAAATTTTTGAAGAATGGGCAAGTTTACCCCCTCTAAAATAGCTTGGTTCACTTGTACATGTTGCTTGAAGATGTGTACACAGTGGAAAATTACCAAAAGGATAGAAATCCTAGTTCTCTTAATATAGTAGTATAGATATTGTTAAAATCGATGATACTGAGTGCTTATTTGACCCTATTGATTTGCCGATTTTTAAAAGATTTCTCATTGTTATATCATGGGAGAATATGATACACATTTTTTTACAATGCAGATCAACATGGTTGATGGATAGCAAGAAATTGCAACAATGAGTACAAGTATCCGAGGCTTGCTAAAGGTATGGGTTCTAATAAGTCCATTTGTATTTTTTTAATGTGTTTTTTTCAATTCTTTTTTTAGAGTTATATTTCACACTTAAAACTATTTACATAAACAAATATGTATGCTCAAAATTTGATTAGTAAACTAAATATTGCTTGGATAAAGAAAAGTGTTTATGGTGAAATAAGTTGTTTTAGTAGCAGTTTAAGAATGCTTGGTTGATTTAAAATGGCAACGTTACCCTTTAAGTTAAATTAACTGTGATTAGTAATAAGCGGATTTTTGCATCTGCTTATACACAAGTGGAAAAATTTTGACTCCTTTGACCCGTATCATTTTTAGCCAAAATTCTTAAATTTTACCCTTTTGACCCGTTAGCTATTTTGATACAAACCAAACCGACCCATTTAAGTATCGGGTAGAATAGTGACTCGTACATAACGTGTGCAACTCAGTTTTTTCTTATACATTTGTAGATTTCTTTAATAATGTTATAATAAATGTGTAGCTATGAAGAGGTGCCTTTGATGGGTAGACAGGATGCGCTTTAAACTTTCCGCCAACTTCTAAATACGAACCAAATTCAGTTAAATATTTTGGCCAGGATCTTAAAGTTGGAAGGCATATTCCCGCGTGGTATGATTTCAGTTTAAAATGTATTTTAGTTTTTATTGTTAATTACTCTTATGAAATAATTTCATCATATTTTGTGTACAAATCATGTTGGTTTGACCAAAATACTTTTTGTCAAAAGTTAGCTACTTTGTAAATATAATTTAATGTTTTGAATAAATTGGTTTTAGATGAATTCTGTTAAAAATCAAATCCTTTTATTTAAAGCCTTCTAAGATTTTGTAGCGGGCTTTGGAGGAGAGTCGTTTGGAGTTTGCATAATAACTCGCAAAATTGGAATTTCATGTCGATAAAGTTGTCTAACCCGGGCCTTGGAAACAACTTGCGAGTATATCATGTGACCTAGAAGAAGTTGGGTGGATCTTGCCTCCATGTTTCGTGGTTTTACGGGCCATGACTCTCATATATGCTTCTGGAAGGAGGCATGGCTTTATGATGAGCCGCTGTCCAAAAAGGTCCCCAATTTCTTCAAATGAGACGAAAAAAAAAAAAAAAAAAAACGTTTTGGTTTCCATGAGAGTTACGGTGGTGGATGGTCGTGGCGCAAATACTGTTAATTTTGGGTGGAGTAGACAACCAATGGGTCAATCCGAAGAAGCAGAGCTGAACGAATTGATGGCTGCCAATATGTTATTATGAACTATTATTATCTATACATTCCAATATCTCAACATATTTAGTATTGTACATGTTCAAAATTATCTAATTTAAAGTTTCTAATTTTTATTTTTGAATGCTTGATTATGTAGGTGCATCAAGATAACGGATAGGGGGAGCATGTAGTCGTCAAATGCTCTGGTCTAAAGAGCCTAAATTTTTATGCACTTTCAAGGTATGGGGTTTGTGAAACTGATATTGTCTTTTTGATTTAATGTTTAACTATTAACTTAATTAAGCACTTATTTTAATTGTATAGTTTGTGGATTTTTATAGTTTGTTTTGCTTTTTGTGCTTTTGCCATGTCCTGTTACTACTTTCTCTTTGGTAAATTGGTTCTTGTGGAAGAATTCTTAAGCATATTAGTGGCAATAGAGACGAGTTCCCGGCTGTAGTTGGTGGTTGAGCTAGGTTCTGACATTCAAGGTTTGTGTTTGCTCTAAATCGTGACTTTATCAAGAACATGATTACTGGTGCCTAACAGGCTGACTGTGCTATTCTTATCATCGATTCCACCACTGGTGGTTTTGAAGCTGGTATTCAAAAGACGGACACACCCGTGAGCATGTTCTTCTTGCTTTTACCCTTGGTGTCAAGCAAGGTAAAAATGAAATAGATTTTTTATATTCTTTTTAATAAATATTTATAGTATGTTTTGCTAAATGTTTGGATTTACAATTGTAGATGGATGCCACCACACCAAAGTACTCTAAAGCGAGGCACGATAAAATTGTCAAGTGTCATCATACTTGAAGAAGGTCGGGTACAACCTGGACAAAATCACATTTGTTCCAATCTCTGGATTTGAAGGAGACTAACATTATTGAGAGGTCTACCAACCTTGGCTGGTACATGGGTGATGGGTCCGACCCTTTTTGAAGCACTTGACCATATCAACGAGCCCAAGAGACCATCATACAAGCCTCTCCGTCTCCCACTTCAGGATGTGTACAAGATTGGTGGTATTGGAACTATGCTGGACTGCTGGTGGGACGTGTTGAGATTGGTGTCATCAATCCTGGTATGGTTGTCACTTTTGGATCATCTGGGTTGATCACTTAAGTCAAGTCTGTTTAGATGCTTTCATACCGAGATATGTTTGGTACTTCATTTACCAGAAAATTGTTGTTTGCAGATAGAGAGTAACGATAAATACGTTGATTCTGGACCACCGTATATCATCCTTCTTCATCCCGCTCTTGGTCCTCTTTGGGAAGTCACCAGACAGAAAGTAAGCTCATTTCTTATCTTCTGTATCAAAACTGTTAACTGTTTAATAGAGTTTGTTCTTTATTGTTTCTCACTTATTCCGTCTCTTTTTACTTTACAAGTTTCATGGAGGTTCAATTTCAAAAGGCTCCGAATTGCAAGTCGATGTTTCTGAATTCCTATGGAGAAACGTTCAGCTTGATGGGACAATGGTCGTGGCTGAAAATGTGATAGGCTCTGATATCGATAGAAACAATGAGTCCATACTACAATATGGTTACAGGTAGTTAGAAGAAATTGATCGTCACTATGAGACATTGGGCTGAATATGACATTTATTTTATGTAGGTTTGCACAGTGCAAGTTAGTGAACGTAAACATACAAAATAAAGGAATAAACTGGAGTTCAGATAAAAATCTCTATTGGAATGTTCTTCGTTGTTTAATACTGATCTTGTGTATCTGTTGTGTAGGTAGAATTTTAGGAACATGATGTCAGCAAAAGGTCCGAAAATGCTATGTAATTTGCGTTACACTCACGACTATTGCCTTTTTTGCCGATGAGTCTTCTTTCCCACCATCACCACCTGATGGTTTTCGCTGCAGTTTTAGATATTTATGGATGTTTGTGAGCCCTAATTTGGATGCAATTAAGTATAATGGTGGCTGGCGGTTAATGTGTTAGTTTTTTATTGTTTCTGTTTTAGATAAATGGGGTCTTCTGCGGATCCGTGGATGAGGGAGTATAATGAAGCGTCTAAACTTGCTGATGACATTACTGGTATGATATCAGAGAGGAGTTTGTTTGGAGCAGGGCCGGAAGCTCAGTGTTATTCGTCTGCGATTCGGAGGAAGATTACGATATTGGGAACTAGACTTGATAGTTTGCAGTCTCTTCTGATAAAGCTTCCTGCAAAACAACCTTTGTAAGTGTTCAGAGAGCGTTATTATCTTGCTTTTGTCTTTCAAACATTTTTAAAGCTGTAACAAAATTATCTGCATATCAATTAACCTGTTTTTATGATTTTCAGAATGGAGAAAGAAATGAACAGACGCAGAGATATGCTTTGCAGATTTGACAACAAAAGAAACATAGATGGCGTCCGCGGTGAACATGTCAAGCTTTGGTAACAGGGACAACTTGCTTGGGCCAGATACTAAGCCGGCTGATGACAGCAGGGTGTAGGTTTATGGGACAGGGTTAGTTACCGTTGCTTGCTTACTTAAGTCAACTGATAACCATTTTTCTGTTCCACATCATATGATTATCGGAGTATGCCGAATGTCTGGTTTAAATTTATATTTATGGAATAATAATCATTCTTTCTATGGAAATCAATATTGAATATAGTTTGTGATTCATTGGATTCACGTGAACAAGCATATGGTTATTTGGTGTGCGATTGCACCAACTATTAATAAGTTATATTGTCATCTAACCCATTATATGTGGTCGTTTTGTTTTAGTCTGCAGGTTGCGTCGATGCTGCTATCAGGAACCTCCCCCATCTGTTGTTGGTGATCCCAACAATCTGGATGCAATGGGCCTTTTAGCTGCTAACAAAGGAAAATCGATGGAAGCTATTGTAGAGCAAGTTGGTGACGGAAGCTCACTTCGTGTTTATCGTGTTTATCAGCTTCCAGAATTTCAGTTCGTACAAGTATTTGTTACTGTAATCCAGGTGGGAAGTTTATTAGCATTAATTATTCGTTATTTGTTTTGGAGTTTCTATGTTGATACTTTGCGGTTCACTGTTCACGGAACGTTATATTTTTATCTTTGGTAATTAGGCCCCTTCAATGGGAAGAAGAACAACGCAAGAACCTACCAGAATGGCGAGTCTCGTGGGCCCTTAACATCAGCTCAAAGAGTTACATCCTCGCCAGCCTTTCATGAAGTTTCCCCTGATGCATTTGGTAGGGAAGCTTACTGAGATTCGCGTGCTAAACAGAGATGTATTAATCAATTATGTATAAAAATTTATGTATGATTTAATTATGTATTAATCATATATGGTTTTTAATACAAGTAACTTTCTCTAGCCTGGGAAGCAATCCCGGGTGATAACCTAGTATACTTATACATACGTAAATAGAAGATCATTAGTTAGTTTGATTATTTATCAGGTTAGAAAAAATAAAAGATCATAAAGATGAGTTTAATAATTAACATACATGTAATGGGTAGAGAGAGAAAGAGGAAAAGAAGAGAGAGAATTAACTAATTAAATAATTAATTAACAAGAGAGATAAATTATTTAAAAGATTACTATTGTACCCTTTTATATTTATTTTAAAACTTTTATGACTACAAAAAAAACTAGTGGTTCATAATGGTTCTGTAAGTTCTCGTTAAAAGTGAGGTTCTGAAAGGAACCCAACCCATGTATAAGAGAATGATTCGTTAGGAACCACCCTTTATTGCGAGAACCGCGAGAATCAATGTGAACACAACCAAAAATACCTAAAAAAAAATCGCTACTTTTCGTCATTATTATATGTGTGTGTATATATATATATATATTATGACGAAAAGTAGCGATTTTTTATAAAAAAATGTGTGGTTTTTTGATTTGTTAGGTTTTTTGGGGATTTACCTTTATGATTTAGTTTTGAGCATTTAGCTTGGGTGGGTGGGTGGGGGATTAGGTTTTTGGGGGGTGGGGGTGATGAGGGTTAGGTTTTTTTTTTTTTTTGGGGGGGGGGGGGGGGGGAGGGTGGGGGTTAGGTTTTATTTTATTTTTTTTAGTTTTTTTTAGGGGAGGGGGTAGCTTTATGGTTTAATTTTTAGCATTTATCTTGAGTTGGGTTGGGGGGAGGTGTTTAGGTTTTTGGGGGGTGGGGTGGTGGTTAGGTTTTTTTAGGTTTTTGGGGGGTGGGGTGTGGGGGGGGGGGGGTTAGGTTTTTCTTAGGTTTTTTTATGTTTTGGGTGGTGGTGTAGTGGTTTATTTTGTTGTGTTCACATTGGTTCTCACAGTTCTAGCAATAAATGTGGTTCTTGCATGAACCCTATCCTATATGTATAATAAAAACCACAAAAGGACAAAACTAAAACTATTCATCAAGCCTCACCACCTCACCACTGATATGTATATAATATAAAATATAATGGGAGACAACTACCAGATAACTTGATTGGAAACTTTAACAAAATTTATAACTTATATATTTACCCTATGTTATCACTTACGATAGCTGATAAACTACTCACATTCACAACCTAACTCAACCTAACATTTCAATAAAAAAACTAATATCTCTCTGTTCCACCTACAACACAACACAACTCAACCTTTAACGCGATGTAGTGTCTTGTTACGATGTGTTATAGTTAATTTAATAACTCTTAGCACGTATTAGGTGGGTTAACCTAATATAGTTTAGACAATTTCAACTAGTTTTAAATTTATTATAAATGATGTTTACTTAGGCTAGACACGCACACAATAGGGAAGCGTACCTATCATTTGTAGTAGAGCTTAAGGAAAGAACCAAGCATTGACCACAAAGGATATAGTTTATAATAGTTTATTTTAAATTACCAACTTGTTTAATTAGTTATCTTTTGTTATTTTTATATTAAAACCAAAAAAATAAAAGCAAGTAATAGATTATTAGTAAAGAATATCAAGAGCAAGAAAAGTGTTGCTTTGGATTTCCGAATCCATTTGGGATGAATTATCGTTATTTTATTGGCAATATGTAAGGTTAATTAACTAAAAGACCCGACTCTTAGCTAAGGTTACCGGCGAATTTTTATTGGATTTACAGGATCTGACTTTAAGTTTAAATAGAATTAGAGCCAATTAAAGATAATTCATTGCCCGATCTTAGAGAAATGTTATTTTTAAGGAACAATCCCCTAATCTTGTGTTAGTTACATCCAACTACTCTTCTTTCTTTTACATTGTTCATATGGCTTGCGATCCTCTATTTGGCATACTTTTGTCTCACTTCAAAGGGAGCAAGGATATATCAAAGTGCTCCACATGGGTGCTAATGACACTTGTGATTAATTACGGTGATTGATCTTTATTTAATGGGTGGTGTTATAATAATAAAATATATATATAAATACATATAGTATTTTAACATGGGTTCACCAACTCTTGGACCGCGCTAAGTCGAACATATAGACTGTGTTAGACGAGTCACAAGACCAAGTTTTGGCTAATCGTTGAGGCCTAACATATAGACCGTGCATGCCAACAACGATATTCTTGATAAACGAGTGTTAATCACAAGATGTGTTTACACAAATGGGTGAACCACTTCTTCAAGATCAGATTTCCCTTATTAGTATATGGGTTGTTACACACCATGAGTGTATGAAAAAGCTTCACCTCCTTTGGTTATCAAGAACTCCCACAAGATCAAAGACCAAAACAATCGCAAGTTTATTACGAAAGAAGAAGGGTGGAAGGAATTATTAAAGACACAACACACCTCTTTGCTACAGATTAAACATTTAATTCATATCAAGTATCATCTTCAACCCAAGCAACACAAAGGGTTTAGCCAATAATGGCCATCTGACGTGGTGTTGGAGTGCGTATGATTTTTTATATATTTAAGTATTTTCACTCTTTTATCAAGTTTTAAATTTATAAAACACGATATAACACTATCAGTCTCTACAGTACGCTAGGGCAAGTGCACACATCGTTAGCGTAGTATAGTTATGGTAAGATACCGAGGACGTCCAAGGACAAAAGTGCTTTTAATACCGGAATAACGTCATCGTCTAATCTAATCCAATTTTAAGCAAGGATTTTTAATAAGTAAAATAAAGAGACTAAATAAATAAAGAAACAAATAGACAAGATAGAATCACTTGGTTCCGACTCATCCTTTATGTATCCTTTGATTATTTCCGCACTTTGGGTTTTTTAAGAGATTATCTTAGTTATTGTGGCATGTCTCTCTTTTGGAGGCAAAGCTACACTCAACCATATTGGTCTGAGTGAGCAGCGATACAGTCCTGCAAGGCCGGAATATTGAAAGATAATTAAGCAAGTTATTAATGCAAAATGTGGCATATCTCTCTTTTGGAGGCAACGCTACCCTCGGCCATATTGGTCTGAGTCAGCAGGGATACAGTCCCGCAAGTCTGATTTATAGTTTTAATTGTAGTTTATTTATAAGGGATTCAAGCCGTTCTTACTTCCCTTGATTTGATGCTATCTGCCTCAAAGGAAGTCCTAATAAGCTTGAATCAAGTCCTCGCAGGATCTATACACTGAACGAGGCAAGAACTTTACCCATACCACCCTTCTAACCCCCTTATAGGCAGTTAACGCGCTTTATATAGACCTTAAAGACAGGAATGTGTGAATCAACAAAACATGAATAAATGATACAAATAAAGTTCACTTTCAATATAAAAAAACTAGTTATTAAATTCATTAATACATACCCAATTAAAATTTTTATCAAAGCTTGGAAATCAAAAGTAATACATAAATAATTTGTCTTCACCAAAGTGATGCAAGAGATTACCCAAGCATGACCTTTATTTGACAAAAACTCTTACGATCAATCTTGGATCCTGAGACTACTACACACAGTCTAAAGATGGATGATGGATGAATGTGGTGGATGATGGTGGTATTGTGGTGGTGGAGTGGTGATAGGAGTGAGAGAAGTGGTTTGCCAAGGGATGAGTTGCAATTGAACCAAGCACCTTTATTTATAGCTGAAACAGAAGGTTTACACGGCCCCATGCCTGATAAGAACGACCCCGTGCCCTTCTCCTTTTCTATCTATATTTAATGAGCTTGTCTGTTCAGATGATCACACGGCCCCTTGTGTCAACGGCACGACTCCGTGGCCATTGTACTTGCTGTACGATCCAAGATTTATGAATCTGAGAGTTGACCACGACCCGTGTCCATGAGACACGACCCCGTGTCCCTTGTCTTCTTCTGTTTGTCTTCTTCTTCATGGAATCTTTGATGGGGCACGGCCGGATGCCCGGCAGGCATGGCCTGTGCTTTCCTTCTGATTTGTTGTTCTTAGTTTTGGGGTGAAGCTCAGAGGATTGGTATA
This sequence comes from Helianthus tuberosus, assembly GCA_030545235.1. Lineage (NCBI taxonomy): Eukaryota > Viridiplantae > Streptophyta > Magnoliopsida > Asterales > Asteraceae > Helianthus > Helianthus tuberosus. The sequence goes on from CM060442.1 coordinate 43,945,864, forward strand.
TTGTATCAACTTTCCTTTCTTTGTATTCATGCTGGTTTTTTGCCGTTAATTTGTTCCTTTTATACATTTAAGTTCATTTAGTCCTGAAAATCAAAAGTATACAAAGAAACACACTTTTTCCAACATTAGTACTAAAAATGGTTGTTTTTATACGTTATTTGATATAACTTATATGTTACATTTGGTGCATATCAAATACCCCCACACTTGAATCTTTGCTTGTCCTCAAGCAAAACTCTTTAATATTGCTTACACACCCAAATGGAATAGGTAGAAGAGAAGTTTTTGGGTCTTGTTTGTAGAGTGTCGGGAATCCAAGTTCTTTTTATTCACGTTTTTATTTTATTTACAATCATATTCAACATGAATTATTTAGAACTTTTTAAGAAAATTAAGTATTTGTGGGCATAACATGTCTTTTTAAAATTTCATTTAGCTATATATAAATTCACATACCTCACAAATGATCACTCAACACTTGGTCAAAGATGTATAAGTGAAACGCTCGGCCCCGATATGGATCTTACTCCTACCATATGATTGACAAGCAATCAAACCTCATCCATTTTAACTTAATATTTGTATATATCAAGAGGACTTTGAAAGGGTAGGTTTTTGGTTAAGGGTGTGGTAGTTTTATTTGAAAAGTGGCTAAAGGCGTAAAATGTCAGTTTTCTTTTGAAAATTTATTTGTGACTTAGGTACCAACTAAATGCTTTTAGGCAATAAGTTTGCTTATTTTTTTTCAAGCAACTTGAGATTTTTTTTGATGGAGTAAAATTAAGTCACATGCTTTTGCGTATTTCAAAAGAACCGAATTTTACTAAAATAAAGGGGTGTAAAAAGTAAAAGGTGGTTTTTGGGTGATGGTGTTTTGTGGGGTTTGAAATGAAAGGTTTAGGCTCAAAGAGGTTGACTAAGAGAAGTTTGTTTGTGAGGAGTAAAATAGAAAATAAGGTTGAAAAAGAAAAAAAGGTTTATGGTCCTAATGCCTCAATCATATACTTACTTGGATTAGTCGGTAAGGACCGGGAATGTATTGTCTTGTCAAGTTCTAGATTCGTAAGAACCGTACGGGCTATTCACACAAGAAATGAAAAATGAGCATTTAGTATGGATATGATATTGAATGCTTGGTAAAGCTTCAAAACTCACAATTTTGTAGAAAAGGGGTACAAGTGTGAAAATATATATACAGTCAAATTAAAAAAAAAAACTATCATGCCTTTGTATGAAATTTTCTTTTATGGTTCTTTTTTTATCAAGACGATGTCAGTTGTAAATTTGTAAAAACTTGAACTTTTAGAACTTGGTTTTTTAACTTAAACTATAAACAAGACAAAACAAACTAAAAAAAATATTTTTGAAAAAGATTTGGGGTGTTTTAGCGGTTCTAATTAGAGTTTTGTGTAAGGCTTGTTTCAGGACAAACAAATTCAAGTCCCCCCCCCCCCCCCCCACTTAAATTACACGTTGTCCTCAATGTGTCTAAAATAAGTTAGATTTGATTAAATGTGTAAATGTGGGTTAAAAACAACATTTTTTTTCAAAAATCAGGCACTGAACACGGGGGCGTGTTTGGGGGACACGGCCACATGTTAAAAGTGCCAGAAACGATTTTTTTTTGCAGAAGATAAACACGGTGGCGTGCCTATGGGACACGGCCACGTGTGAAGGTTCCAGAAGCAAGATTATTTTTGCAGACTTGAGGCACGGGGGCGTGCTTACCTTACACGGCCCTGTGCTACACTTACTGTTTTGAAGATTTAGCGTCAGGAGACATCTGTTTTCGTGCATCGGGTGTTGTTTCAACGTCCTTTGGACATTTTCACATTTTTGCACACTTTGTTTTCAAAATACCACATTTCATTCCATTCATCCATCATTACAACTAAAAAAACATAAAAATACAAGATATATTTATATCCTAAGATAGATTATTGGTGGATACCCTACGAGAATTTTCTAACCCAAACAGTTTTCCCCTAGATAAATCGATGAAAGATTAGCAAAAACCGAAACTAGTTTTTGAAAAATGAGGAATTCGAGTTATTTTATGGGAATGCTCCTTCAAAGGTCGTTGAGCATCTTCTCAATCTCCCTTGGTAGGAAGACAAAGGTTTCATCGTCGACCTCCTCTTGTGGGAGAGGAGCGGGGTTTATAAGAATCTCAAAGTAGGCATTGATGGGTGGTTGCGGGGGTATTTCATCCCACCCGGTGGGATTAATCACCTCGTGAGCGATGTTCCAATCGTCTTGAGGTAAGATTGGCTCCATCGGGGGAATCACCAAGATGTTTAACCTTTGATGAAGAAGGTTGATCCCCCTAAAGCTATCCTTCAGGGCTAGAGTGAGGTAGTTCACCTAGCCTATGTGGACCTCCTCCACCGTTGTCATTTCTTCAATGGACTCTCTCAAGGCGTAAACATAGCGGACTAGAGTGGCTTCAAGTGAGAATCTTCACCCCTTTCGGTTGTTTCTTGTCACACCCCAATATTTCCACATAATTCGGTGGGCCTGGTGGGGAGTATCGTGACGTAGTTGATATCATCATAGTCAATTAAGCACAGTTATAGCACAGCAGAAGGCTTGGAAGGAAATTACTATTACAACCCAAAGGTTCAAAGTACGAATAAATAATATACAGACGGTTGTAAATGGATCCACAGGCGGATCTTAAATAAAATACAAACGGAGTTCAACGGACTTTAAGGCTTCTAAGGACTTGCAAGATCCTCTATATAGACACCGTGCAGCTCCCATCCTATTACGTGTAGCACCTGTCACTTGGCCTTTTGAAAATACGTCAGTTTACACTGGTAAATACAATTAACTGACTCATTTAAAAATGTTTATGAAAAATTGGTTTAAGTGCACGGGGCACGAAAATTCTTTTATAACTTGGGATAATTATATTTATAATCTTGTATACAGATTTACATGTTTGTCATACATTTAGGGCCCGATATAGAAGCCGAGACATGATTAACCGACACACCACTAATATAAACTCATAAGGAGTTATCCCCCAACATTATGGGTATATCTTTTTACATACGCAACTGTCGGGTGTATGCCTACACCCCGTGCTTAAGTCGTGGCCATTTGCAATTAAATGAGCCGAGGATATCCAGGACGGCCTTGAATCTGATGAAATCAAGTGAATTCTTGCATATTTGATCCGCGCAATCGATCTCCTACTCTGATACCACTTGTGAACGCGTTGTAGGATCGTATTTGACTCTCGGACGATTGCAAACGACACGTACGACGTTCGGAATCCATGCATGTGTGTGGTCCGAACACAAGAACTAATTATAACAATGATTCTATTAAGATTTGACAAAGTTTTACACCTTGAATCACCACCTTTTGCTACTTTCTATCTCTAGGCTCCAAAGCACTCCAAAGTAACAAATGGCCAAAAGTTCTAAAATGAAACAATACATGGGCTATTTATAGGGAAGGCTTAATGAAGGCTCATTTAAGTCTCTAGCTCCATCCGTCCGGATGGGTTCACCTCCATCCGTCCGGATGGACTTCTCCCTATAATCTTCAACTGTTAACCTTGTCTTGTTCCATTTCTACTACGACGTACGATTGACGGAGGTGATAGACATTAATGCACTCACAGATGGACTCAGTATACTCACCTGCTACGATGAACTGTTGTGCTTACCCTGATCGTGGGGGTATTTCTTGGAATGGGACACATGGATATCACAATATAACTCTACCCTAAGCATATCACAAGGTTGAAAGTTGAAGGTTGAGTATTAGATTTAAGAGGACAAATATATTAACAATCACGTGGACCAGTCCAAGTAAGCATGAGTTGAAAATTGTTCCTTAATCAGTTAGAGAACGATTTGATCCCATGGCAGTCTCCCAAAAACACCCCTGTGTTATAATTTTATTATTATTATTATTATTATTATTATTATTATTATTATTATTATTATATCGCTGACAAACAGTTGCTCGGTTGGTTGATTCGTTGACTTTTGAAAAGGATGTTTTCTTTTTTGAAAGAGAATATTATTAAAATAATGATCTGGCCCACTATCTCGGATAGGGCCCACCAGGTTAAACAAAGCCATATCAGACAAGGCCTACACATCGTGGATCACTAATTCGAGATGGGCCCGGCCCATGAGCCCATCCGAGATAGTTATATATAAGGTATCAGACATGGCTCGAGACATATATCTCGGACCAAGACTGACAAAAGGCATCTCGGATCACATAAGTTTTCTTTCTCTCGAACCATCATCTCGAACCATCTCGGATTGAACTCAGACTCATCTCGGACAACGATATATCATCCCGGATCATCTCGGACAAAGGATGTCTCATCTCAGACCATCTCGAACATGGGTTATGCATCTCAGACCATCTGGGATGGATGTTTGATTAAAGCCTAAGCATCCAAGATGCTTAAGGTTCATCCTAGATGACATTTGAACCCCTACATATCCCAAACCTTTGACCTATTGACTTGACCTGTCATTTGACCCCTCGTTTTGACCCATTGACCTTGTTTGAACTGTTGACTTTGTTAGTTCATGCGTCTGTAGCTCCCGTCAGCATTTAGTCATAATTTGTATGTTTATGTCCTTTGTGAACAATTATGTTATGTATGTATGTTAGATAGAACGACAGATCAGGAAATGGCACTTGGATGTAAAAGTGTTTGACCTAAGATTGACTTTGTGTCGTCCGATCGGTCAGCACCTACCATGCTCCTGAATCTGCCTATAAATACCCCATCAGGGTATGTCATTTAGAACTTTTGTCACTTTAGGAGAACTCTGTCAAGTCTGACTTCCACTGGCACTTGTGTACTTTCATATCAGTTGAATAGAAAGATCAGACGGTGTTTAAGCGTTGAATACTTTGTCGTACATCTGTGATTTGATCCCATGGATTCCGTACATTGATCAAAGTCGATTCATCTAAGTTCCTGACGAACAGATCCTTTACGAGGGACCCAAAAAGTGGTATCAGAGCGTCTAGGGAGCTGAATTGAGATCTACGACAGCGAATTCCCCGAAATTCGAGCTATTCTTGCCGATCAGAGTCAAATTTCACCGAAAATTTGATGAATTCTCTCACTTTCTACTCATTTCTTACATTGTTCTTCACTTTTATACCTTAAAAACCAGAAAAACATAAAATTGAACGTGAATCTACGGTTAAAATTGGATAAAACTGATATCAATCTATTCGCAATCAATCATAGTACAAATCTTCAAAATTTCATAAGAAAATTCCATCAAAAACTGAATCAAAATCATTAAAAACCATGTTGAACTGTTCTTGCATGCTGATGTCGTCTATCCGTTCGAACAGCTGTACGGACGACTTGGCTTATTTTTTGTTAGATATTATTTGCTGACATCATCAATTCGCTTGAACAGCTGTACGAACGACTTGGATTAGATTGTTTTGAGAAACGTTGTTGATTCTTATCCTTGGTGCTTACGTCATCCTATCACTCGATCGGACAGTCATCCGATAGGTGAAGGGTTGAAAAGTCAAAAGTCTGTCTGCTACTCGTTCAGACAACCATTCGTTCGAGTTGCATTCTGATTGGTGTACATCACTTGATACCTGACTATGACACTCGATCGGACAGCTATCCGATTCAAGTGCACAAGTGTGAAACTTTTCGAAAAATCACAAAAAATTGTCTAAGTGTTTGTAAACTGTTTTAGGTACTCTAAAATGGGGGACGATTTCCTAAACCCTTTTAGTGACATATTTGCTTACACCAGCAACACGGGAGACACCTCGTCAAGCAACACAAACAACACTGCTCCAAACCCGAATCCTAAGAAAGCCATTGCTGACTCACTAAGCGTGGATAATACTTATGGCACATACAACAAACCGCCCAAGCTCATGGCTATCGAAGATTATAATAGATGGGCGAGTAGGTTCGAGGACTGTTTGAAGGCTTTCGCCTACCAAAGTTGGAAGTGTTTGAAGAATGGGTTTGACATCGGAAGAAGTGACTATGAAAATTTAATCGATAATGAACAAGAAAACTTCATTGCTGAATAGAAATGTATAGCATTGCTACATCAATCAGTGAGGGATGATATCATATCTTTAATCGATTACAAAAAATCCAAAGATTTATGGGGAAAATTAGAGAAGAAGTGTGTGGGTGGAGAAGAAATTGTTAAGAACAAAAGAAAATTGTTGAAAAAGGAATTTGATCTTTTCGGTTGTATGAAGAATGAATCGGTCTCAAAGATGATAGAATGGTTTTGTCACTTAAAGATCAAGCTTTCTAGACATGGGATTACATTTATCGAGGAAGAATTGGTTGATAAGTTGATGGATTCACTGCCTGATGAAAAGGATTGGATGTACTTTGCTTTGTTGTTGAAAAACACTGTGGAGAAGAAGAATCTGACAGTTGATTTCCTGATTGAGAGGTTTGAAAGTCACGAGCTGGAGATTAGGAAAACAAATAAAGTCAATAATACTCAGTACCAGCAAAATGTCGATCTGTACTATCGAGGAAGCATGATTCCAAAGACTGTGACACCAAAGACTGCGTTCTCAGCAGAGAACTCAAGCATGCCAAATCAAGAGAATCAAAACAGCAGTCCTGCTCCAAGCAGCGGATATCATGGAAGATCGTCTTCATCGACTCCAAGTCAACAGCAACAATCTGCTCCGAAAAACATTTTCCAGTGCAACATTGCTGTAAATCTCAACAACGCACAAAACTTCAGCGAAGAAGCAGCCAAACAGCAGATGGTATTTCTGGCATCCATCTTGGAATCTTACGAAAGCTTAGTAGCCAGAAAAATCGGGAACACAAACCTTACCAAAGTAGACTATGATCAAATCGACCCCGAAGAAATGGAGTTGATTGACATTAGATGGTGTATGGCGAGTGTTGTTCGAATGGCTCAGAGGTTCATGGAGATAACTAGTAGACACTCCATTGGTGGACCTTCAACAAAATTGGGCTTTGATAAATCGAAGGTTACATGTTTTAAGTGCAAGCAAAAGGGGCACTTTAAACGAGAATGTCGAAACGCAGCTTCTGATGAAACTGTAACAACTCTCATTAAAAATACTATTTCTTATTTTAATTTGCCCAATAGGAAACCCTAATTGAGACACCCAAGTGATCCTGCATAACCCCTAAAATTTTCAGAACAATTGGAATCAGGATCAGGCCACTAAAACTCAGGGGGGGGGGGTAAATCCCATTCGATATTATCATCACAGTTTTACGTGGAAATTGAATTTTAACGATCTGTCAACTCAGCTAAGCTAGTTAGGGACGTGGCTACCCTATGCTAAAACCGACCTCGTCGCACCACGCGACAGAGCCTCGCACCACGCGGGCGCGCCTTTTTCCAGCTATAAATAGTGGGGTGTGGGACTTGACATTCTGCGTTCGTTCGACGTTAAAATTCATTTCGTACATTGATTTATCGACTGTTTACTACATAACACACACTTTCACGTAGAGAGACGTTGCTACGAATCCAAGGTATTAACTCGATCACTGCTACAATTCTTTCCTTTCCTTTCCTTCAGCTTTTATTATAGTAAATAGTAGCTCGGGATTATACCTTCTAATTCCTGAAACTCTACCCGTTATTAGGGTAATAACTCTAATCGCTGCTACAATTCAATGTCCGATCGATTGAAACTATCCGATGGATGTTTAAGTGCTGCCCGTAATTGGGCTATGCCTTTGTCATTCGTTGTGAGGGTTTTGGTCTCGTGAGTTGTCATTAAAGTTGAATTGAGTTAATACACTAATACGAGTTCCATTATGTCTATAAATTAGAACTCGTAATCAGGGAGCTGCTAGAATATTTAATAGCTAAGTAAATTTCGTAGTTAAATAAATTTATTAAACGTACTAATTACGTACACTTAGTTGTTGAGATAACTTAGCAATTAAGAAACCTTAATAAATAAGTTAAACTTAATCAAGTTAAGTAAGATTAATTAATCAGTTAAGAATGATTAATTAAGTTAAGTATGATTAACTAATCAGTTAAGCAAAATTAATTAAGCTAAGCAAGATTAATTAAGTTAAGCAAGGTTAATTAAGCTAAGCAAGATTAATTAAGCTAAGCAAGATTAATTAAGTTAAGTAAGATTTATTAATCACCTAAGTAGATATACAAGAAAAATAGATATGTATGGGGTACATATTATCTAAGGAAGATTTTATCTAAGGAAAGTATTACCTAGGGAAGGTATTATCTAAGGAAAGTGTTATTCAGGGAAGGTTTTATCTGGGGAAAACTTATCTAGGGAAATTCTATATAGGGGTAAGACTTATCTTCTTACCTATAAATAGGAAGCTTAGGAATTCATTTCCTTTGCTCATTTCTTCTATTCTTCTCTCTATACGTTAGTGTTCTAACCAATAATCGCAGATGCGATGTTCTGTCCGATTGATTCAGGAACCAACTAACAAATGCCAAAGTGCTGTACTTTGTGAATTTCGTTAAACAGAATCCAAAGTGCTATACTTTGTGAATTTTGCTAAGGTTCGAATCTCCTGACCACCGTTAGGTTTGATTTGGGTTTTACACAAATACGTATTCCATTCTGTTAAACTATATGTTTAACTATCAGAATACTCCCAAATATACAATCAAACAAGCTGTTAAATCATCAGAAGATTCAGAACAATAAAGTATACTCTTAATTATCAGAAGGAGTAGAATCAAGAAGCTTGTTAAATCAATACTGCATGCTTATGAAGTGAGTCATTCTCTTTTTACCAAAATTTCTTTCAAAATCATGTTTATTTTCAAAGTTATAATTACAGGGATTAAGTCTTTGTAATCTCCAAATTACAGCCGGTATGTGGGGTTTTGTATACAATACTTGATAACCGTCACCATTGGACAACGAGTTAGCCAAGGGGTGATATGACCATAGTCACAGACACCATTGGACAACGAGATAGCCAATGGGTGGTCGAGTGACAAATATCGTTGGGTAATTGGTTGATATATATAAACATTGTAATCGCTCTTAATACTATAACTTATAACACTGTTTTCTAGTTATACTTTGCAGTGATTAAGTCTTTGCCAATCTTAAAGAAGCAAATGTAAAAACTCTTAATACTGTAAATTATAACAAATGTGTTTTGTACAAAAATGAATGAACTCACCAGTATTTCCTGCTGACCAAATGTTTTTAAAAACGCGTTTCAGGTAAGTATAGTAGATCGGAATAAGAGTTGGATGCGGCACCAACAAGGCTTATAGAAGTGGCTCATTTTATCAATTAAATTAAATTAAGAAAAGTTGTTTTATGTATTCGGGATTATCCATATTAAAGCTACCTTTCAAAACATGGTTTTATCCCATCTATTTAATAAATAAAATCCGGTGTTTTCTAAACTCTGATAATTTTCCTAGCTCACGGTCCTGATGAAATTTCCGCTGCACTACTTTTCAAAATACCACCAGTACCACTTGGCTGCTCACGGCTCCCGATTCCGTACAGGGTGGGGTCGGGGGTCGTGACAGAAGGTGGTATCAGAGCCACTGATTTAAGCCAATAGGTGTTGTGATAATAATACCTAAGCTTAAATAAAAGAGTTAGGAAATTACTATTAACTGGTAGCACACATGATAGCATTTACACTTGAACTTAAGAAAAGATGCCTTAGTATAAGCTCCGAGATAAGCTAAATACTTGTATACTTAAAGTATGAGGGGTTTTGGTATGCCGTGAGAATGATAACTAGAACGTTGCAAGTACAATAAATAAACAATAACACTGGACCACTGTTATTTCCTTATTTATTGGTACTACTTTGTTCTAAAATATGATCCGTCCGGTAAATACTAAATTTCCTGCTTCTTGTTGAAAGTCATAATGCATTTTCCAAATCATGATTTAAGAAAAATACTATTTATGGGAAATATAAATTTCTTCTCCGGCAAGACTGGGTATGGTGTAGCAGACTCTCCAGCTTGTCCGGATATAATGGGGTTACCTCTCCGGCGAGAACCGGATAAAATGGGGTATATAATATGTCAAACAAGTGACAATATTTCCCTAAATAGTATCATGATCTGATATCTGACTTGTTTTTGGAAAAAAAATCTGTTTAATACATTGACCTTATGAAGGGTATGTATATTACAGCATGTGAAATATATGATTATATAGATATGTATATCTATAAGAAATTCCAAAAGTCATAACGATTGACAATTTAAATCACGAACATAAGTGTCAATAATAATTCTAGATTTCTTTATCAGAAATCTCTTGCATATGTCTATAATTCTGATATCAAACATTATTTCGTTTGATCATCTGTCTCGTAACTCGTGCAACAGTATAAACAATGGAAACCCTTTAAGTTGGAACGCCATTAAAAGTATAAGAATTTCCACTGCGTTACCACAAACTATTAACACAAATATAAAACATGTAAAATTATGCTTAAATTATACGTCCACAGACGTCAAAGTATATCACACACGACTTTCAAGGCAAGACCTTTGGAAAATATAATTGGGCATCCCGTCAGTGGAAGAACTACTAACCAAAACGCAACACTAGGCCACGTGATCCTACAAACGACATGAAGCTTGCTGAGGTACGATAGAACAAGATTTCACAACAATCGGTGCATAGTCTAATCCAATTCTTGACGCTGCAAAAGAAGTCACATACCTTTACAATCCCCTTATTCCATTTTATTCGACATTCTCTGATAATGTCACTTAACAACGATTATCACACGAAATTCCAGATAAAGTTCTTATATTTCTTTCGATGAAATTCTGATTTCTGCATATAATAAATTGACTTTCGCGTTTCTATTTCCCCTAATGGTCATCATACCATGAGGATTTCTTTCATAGTAGCGAATATTGATCTGTTTCATTTCTTGGTAAATTCACACATTACACATGCACTGTTTATTACGCATGTGGTTCGTTTGATTTATGAAGACCACTGGAGGGCTTCATTCTAATTTGTTGTTTTATCAAAAGTTCAAATCTCGTTTTGCTATACTTGATCTTTGCATTGTAAACCACATTTTGCAAAATAATGACTCTTTGATATCGAATCGATGAATTTCTTGAAAAACTCGATTTTATTTTGAATAGTATACATGGTTTTGTTGTGACCATGTCAGAACTTTCTTATTGATACATGAACTCGTTGTGTTTAAACCAAGTTCCATTGTTTGAACTTGCTTGTAATACGTATTCAATTCAAGGTCCCATATGATGGATTAAGGCCATCATATTCAAATTAATCCCAACAAGTCGTTCAATTGCTTTGAATCATAACAGGCTTGTTTGGTCTTCGGCTTCATTAAATTGTTTCTTTGATCACGATCACCTTGTGGTGACGTTTTCACAAATTTGAAGCTTGCGCTAATCTCGTTTGCACACATCATATACGGACTTAATTATTTATTTGTTTATCTTGAATCCGCTTTGTTGGTTTATCCTATAAAAGCAATCTTAACACAATCGTGTGCTAATATGATGATACACAAATTAATGTCATATTTCAGTGTATCTCTTAAACAGTTCTTACAACATCAATCGAGCCTTTCGTGATATTTAGTGCTTTATCATCGTTGATCAAAAAACATTATTAAATTGTTTCAATTTCAATTGAAAATCCTACTAGATTTGTTTTAAACAAACATTCGGACTTACTTCATTTGATTTAAAACACGGTGAACTCGTCCATTCACCGCTATTATTATTTCGATCACTACGACACCTTGTGGTGGCGTTTTCTTTAATTTGAAACTTGAGCTAATCTCCTTTTCACATCTGATGTACGGATTTATTTATTTAATTTTGTTAGCTCATTATCTTAAAACAGTCTTAATACAATTATGTGTTAAGATAAGAGTACCCAAATTCATATTATATACCGGTGTACCTCTAAAGTTTCTTTCATCCTTGATCGAAAATTCTATGATATTTATTTGGTCTTATCATCGTCAATTGAAAATCCTATTCGAAATGAATATCCAAAATTACTTCATTAAAGCTTTCAGTTGATCACACAGTGAATTTATTCGATCACCATAATTATTGAACTATTTCAATCATTACGACACCTTGCGATGTCGGTATAAACTTGTAGCTTGCGCTAATTATAATCATACGAATCATTCAAAACCACGTATGTCTTTCGTTTAACTCATCATTTAAAAATAGTCTTAATGCAATTATGTATTAAGACAATGATACACTAACTCTGTTATATATTGGTGTATCCTTGTAATTCAATAAATGTCAACCCATTGATTTTTCTTATATCATAACTTAATAGTTGACAAATTATTTTCGTATTTCTATTTCATTCGAGCTTGTTGATTCCGAGTCGTCCTCAGTTGACAATCAAAGTAAGTTTCTGTTGACAGTGAATTCTATTGTTTCTAAAGTCATTCACAACTTATAAACATTCAACGTAGACATCTACTGATCATATATCTCTTTTGACTTGAACCTAGTCACCTTGGAAATTATATCATTTCATCTCATTCGTTTGACATCGATTTCTTGAATTGATTCAGTTGAATTATTAAGTCCTATTTATTGTATAACTCATATTCACAAAATTTGATATTTTGATTCTGTACCATCTATCTTAATACTATTCTTATTGACAAAGGCGTGACATAATTCTAAAAGAGATATCGTAGCCCAAATCTCGAGGACGAGATTTAAAACAAGGTGGGGAGGATGTAACAACTCTCATTAAAAATACTATTTCTTATTTTAATTTGCCCAATAGGAAACCCTAATTGAGACACCCAAGTGATCCTGCATAACCCCTAAAATTTTCAGAACAATTGGAATTAGGATCAGGGCCACTAAAACTTAGGGGGGGTAAATCCCATTCGATATTATCATCACAATTTACGTGGAAATTGAATTTTAACGATCTGTCAACTCAGCTAAGCTAGTTAGGTACGTGGCTACCCTATGCTAAAACCGACCCCATCGCGCCACGCGACAGAGCCTCGCGCCACGCGGGCGCGCCTTTTTCCAGCTATAAATAGTGGGGTGTGGGACTTGACATTCTGCGTTCGTTCGACGTTAAAATTCATTTCGTACGTTGAGTTATCGACTGCTTACTACATAACACGCACTTTCACGTAGAGAGACGCTGCTACGAATCCAGGGTATTAACTCGATCACTGCTACAATTCTTTCCTTTCCTTCAGCTTTTATTATAGTAAATAGTAGCTCGGGATTATACCTTCTAATTCCCGAAACTCTACCCGTGGTTAGGGTAATAACTCTAATCGCTGCTACGATTCAATGTCCGATCGATTGAAACTATCCGATGGATGTTTAAGTGTTGCCCGTAATTGGGCTATGCCTTTGTCATTCGTTGTGAGGGTTTTGGTCTCGTGAGTTGTCATTAAAGTTGAATTGAGTTAATACACTAATACGAGTTCCATTATGTCTAGAAATTAGAACTCGTAATCAGGGAGCTGCTAGAATATTTAATAGCTAAGTAAATTTCGTAGTTAAATAAATTTATTAAACGTACTAATTACGTACACTTAGTTGTTGAGATAACTTAGCAATTAAGAAACCTTAATAAATAAGTTAAACTTAATCAAGTTAAGTAAGATTAATTAACCAGTTAAGAATGATTAATTAAGTTAAGTATGATTAATTAATCAGTTAAGCAAAATTAATTAAGCTAAGCAAGATTAATTAAGTTAAGCAAGGTTAATTAAGCTAAGCAAGATTAATTAAGCTAAGCAAGATTAATTAAGTTAAGTAAGATTTATTAATCACCTAAGTAGATATACATGAAAAATAGATATATATGGGATAGATATTATCTAAGGAAGATTTTATCTAAGGAAAATATTACCTAGAGAAGGTATTATCTAAGGAAAGTGTTATTCAGGGAAGGCTTTATCTGGGGAAAACTTATCTAGGGAAATTCTATATATGGGTAAGACTTATCTTCTTACCTATAAATAGGAAGCTTAGGAATTCATTTCCTTTGCTCATTTCTTCTATTCTTCTCTCTATACATTAGTGTTCTAACCAATAATCGCCGATGCGATGTTCTGTACGATCGATTCAGGAACCAACTAACAAATGCCAAAGTGCTGTACTTTGTGAATTTCATTAAAAGGAATCCAAAGTGCTATACTTTGTGAATTTTGCTAAGGTTCGAATCTCGTGACTACCGTTAGGTTTGATTTGGGTTTTACACAAATACGTATTCCATTCTGTGAAACTATATGTTTAACTATCAGAATACTCCCAAATATACAATCAAACAAGCTGTTAAATCATCAGAAGATTCAGAACAATAAAGTATACTCTTAATTATCAGAAGGAGTAGAATCACGAAGCTTGTTAAATCAATACTGCATGCTTATGAAGTGAGTCATTCTATTTTTACCAAAATTGCTTTCAAAATCATGTTTATTTTCAAAGTTATAATTACAGGGATTAAGTCTTTGTATTCTCCAAATTACAGCCGGTATGTGGGGTTTTGTATACAATACTTGATAACTGTCACCATTGGACAACGAGTTAGCCAAGGGGTGATATGACCATAGTCACAGACACCATTGGACAACGAGATAGCCAATGGGTGGTCGAGTGACAAATATCGTTGGGTAATTGGTTGATATATATAAACATTGTAATCGCTCTTAATACTGTAACTTATAACACTGTTTTCTAGTTATACTTTGCAGTGATTAAGTCTTTGCCAATCTTAAAGAAGCAAATGTAAAAACTCTTAATGCTGTGAATTATAACAATTGTGTTTTGTACAAAAATGAATGAACTCACCAGTATTTCCTGCTGACCAAATGTTTTTAAAAACGCGTTTCAGGTAATTACAGTAGATCGGAATAAGAGTTGGATGCGGCACCAACAAGGCTTATAGAAGTGGCTCATTTTATCAATTAAATTAAATTAAGAAAAGTTGTTTTATGTATTCGGGTTTATTCCATATTAAAGCTACCTTTCAAAACATGGTTTTATCCCATCTATTTAATAAATAAAATCCGGTGTTTTCTAAACTCTGATAATTTTCCTAACTCACGGTCCTGATGAAATTTCCGCTGCACTACTTTTCAAAATAACCACCGGTACCACTTGGCTGCTCACGGCTCCGGATTCCGTACAGGGTGGGGTCGGGGGTCGTGACTGAAACGACCAATCCATTCCGTGATGATTATTATAAAAAGGCCATTTACCATCAAAACAAAGCAGAACCTCCAAGAATGAAGCAACTAGAAGAAGCTCCAAAAGAAAAGTCAAGAGCCTTAGCAGTTATTGTAACAACTCTCATCAAAAAGTACTATTTATCACTTTAATTTGACCAATAGGAAACCCTAATTGAGAAACCCAAGTGATTCTGCATAATCCCTAAAATTTTCAGAACATTTGGAATCAGGATTAGGGCCCCTAAAAATCAGGGGGGGGGGGGGGTAAACCCTATTCGGTAATATCTTAACAGTTTGCTGTCAAAAATTCAAAATAACGCGAAACCAACTCAGCTGAGCTATGCAGACACGAAGCAACCCTATAGTAGACTAGGGTCTCTCGCGCCACGCGACGCGAACAAGGGGACCTCTCGCGTGGCGCGAGGGGGCGGTTTTTCATGTATAAATAGTAGCGTTTGTTTCATGCAATTGTGCGTTAGTTCGACGTTCAAACTCAAATTGTACGTTGAGATATTGTCTGAATACTACAATAAACACACACTGATCACGAAGTGCTGCCACAATTCAGGGTAATAACTCGATCGCTGCTACGATTCAATGTCCGATCGATTAAACTATCCAATGGATGTTTAAGTGCTGCCCACATTAGGGTTTATGCTTTGTCATTCGTCGTTAAATCGATGGATGTTTAAGTATCGCACTTTGTCATTCGTTGTGAAGGTTTTAATATCGTGAGTTGTCGTAAATGCTGTATTAAGTTACTAACCTAGTTTGTGTGCTTGATTATTTAAACTAGGTTATCAAGGCTAATCAGTAGGCTAAGCTCTGTTCATAAATAAATCTGCAATGTGAGTCATTCTCTTTTTATCAAATCTGTTTACAAAAGTATGTTTATTTTCAATATTATAATTACAGTGATTAAGTTTATGTAGTCACCAAATTACAGCCGGTATGTGGGGTATTGTGCACAATATTATTGTTTTTATCACTTTAGGTGGGTGAACCTAATTAATGATACTCGTTACTATTGGGTGAACAGACTCAATAGTAATATGACCACAGTCACCGAAACAAGTCGATGACAAGTACTGTGGGTATTTGGTTGAAATAAACATTGTAATCTCTCTTAATACTGTGAATTATAACAAACGAGTCGTTTTAGCAAAATGAATGATTCACTCAGTATTTCCCGCTGACAAAACCTTTTTAAACATGTTTCAGGTGATCTGTTGTGATCCAGGAAAAGTGCCATGAAGCACTATCAGCTTAAGGAAGTGGCTCAGTATAAAAATAAAGAAACATGTTTTGTAAAAAAAAGATTTCTTTGTGAAATCTCAAGATTGTAAATTACCGGGTTTTATCCCGAGTTGTGAAATAAAATAATCGGGAAATATTTCAGTTTTTAAAATGATCCTGAAGAAACTTCCGCTGTTAAACTCACTTAATTAAATACCACGGGATTTCTGTTCCGCGGCTCCTGAAAGGGGTAAAACCGGGTCGGGGGCCGTGACAGTTATTCACGATGATGAGGGTTTTGACTGAAGTGAACTGTTACCTGAAGAAGATGTTGTGGGATATGCCTTCATGGCAAAGATTGTGCCATTCAAAGACACCCGTACTGAGGAAGAAAAATATGTCAACAGAAAGGTGTTAGCACAAACCATGAAAGACAGACATTATCGTGCATGGAAAGAGGCAAAAAGTGAAAAGAGATGGGATGCTGACAGAGAATGCTATTTGGATCCTAAGGGAAATATACTTGTTGAACCATCAACGCTTCTTGTTGAAACTCTTATCGAACAAATAGCAGAACAGGAGGAAGAGAGACAGAGAATGTGGGCAAGAGAAGCTGAGGAAGAGAAGTTAAAATTGCAAAAGGTCGATGATGGGATTATCGACACGACGAAAGAGATGAATGCAGAGATCCTAAAGAAAATGGCAGATAAAGTGCTCGCAGCAAAGGAATTAGAGGTAGATTCTAAGTCCGGAACTGAGTCAAAGAGCAAGGTCAGTTCTAATGATTCAACAAATGGGTCAGGTAAGACTGATAAAGCCAAGATTGATAGTGACTGCAAAAATTGCATGAAAAACTGCAAGATTTGTAGTACACATGCATATCTCAGTGCTAAAAAGACTGAAGAACTGACTGAAAGAGTCAGAGAAGTTGAAAATCAAATCTTAAGTCGTGACAAATTGGTGAAAGCTTCAAATGATTGAATTAAGGAATTAATTGAGAAACTAGAAAAAGATAAAATTGAAGTAGACCGAGTAAGAAAAGAAAATGAAAAGTTAATTCATGAAAATCGACAACTTTCTGAAAATCATGAAAAGCTAAAAAGAACGATAAAAGATTCTGATGAGAGAAATAGTAAAACAAGCAAAGAAAATTTTCAATTGTTAGGAGTCCTTCGGTCAAAAGAAAAGCAAATCAACCAACAGCTGGATGAGATTGCTAATCTGAAGCTTTAGTTTCAGGAAGCTAAGATGGAAAATGAACGCATCAATCTGAAACTCAACAGTTATAACTCCGCAAGTTTTGTTCTTCAACACATAGTTCCCAAACCCATTGGGAAGAACAAAGCCGGCGAAGATGTATACTCTGATGGAACTGGGGTTGGGTATCATCAAGTTCCACCGCCTATGTTGAATAATTTTTCAAAGAAAAAATCTGGGTTGGTTAACAATGATGAAATAAATGAAATTAAACTTCCAGAAACAATTGACATCACATTCACTTCATCATCTGATGAAGACAGTGTTCAGTCTGAAGTTGTTAAAAATGTAGTTGAAAATGTTTTGAAATATGACAGTGATTCAACTGAGGACGAAGAATGCTTTTTGAATAATTACATTCCGAAATCAATATCCAAAAACAACTTAAGTGAAAAACCTACTCTTGTGATGTACAAGATGTCGGGTTCAGATAAGTTGTATTCGGATCTTGAGTTTCCATTAGAGAATGTGAATGTCGACAAATTGAAAAATGTTTTTAAACTGGTTGAGATTGATGTTTGTGAAATCGAAGGTTTGAAACGTTCTGAAAGACAATTGAACCTTGTAAAAGATAAATCCTACTACAAAAAACCTGTTGTACCGCCACGTTTTTCTAACAACAACCAAAACAAATGGTCGGGAGGTTATCAGTGTGGTAAGAATAATCAAAGAAGGAACTTTCAAAACAAGAAATTTGTTGAGAAAAAGGTGTTTGTGAAAAGCTCGAGTTCACACTCCGAGCAAGAATCTGAGATTTTTTCGAAAACTAATGAAGAATTCTTTAAGAAGAAAGCCTCGCAGCCTCAGACCGAAGGCACAAGTCGGGTAGTTGACACCCGAACATGCTTCAAATGCAATCAAGTTGGATACATTGCACGAAAGTGCACCAACTCGAAGCCTAAGTCTGTGGTTGTCGAGAATCCGAAAAGAAAAGATGATGTAAAAGGAAAAGCTCCAATGTTTGTTGAGAAAAAGATTTTAAAGAAGGAAAATGCCAAAGTTAAAACTGAATTTGCAAAAGAGTCAGTTAAGAAAACTGAACCCGTAAAGAAGTTGGTAACTAAAAATGACAAATTTTACAAGCGGGTTGCGTCATCTCAACAAACATGGAATCCAAAATCTGTTGAAAAGAAAGCAAGTTCTCCAAAACCAAAGGTTTCAGAGTCTGCAAAACAATCATCTTCTCCCACACCGGTAAAGATGAATGTTCCTTTGGATTACTATGAGAAACTTGAGAAACAAACTTCTACTCCACCAGAGAAGAAGTATGTTCCGAAGAAAGACCAACCATCTGGTCAACCTCAGAAAGACGAATTTTTCTTATACAAAGAGGTTGAGGTTGGGACTGAACAAAATTTAAAGATGAATGACAAAAATTTCCTGCCATTGTACACCAAAACCACAATTCTAAACGTCAAGCTACCTGAGTCGAAAGAGGCTTGGGTTGCTTCAAAATCTCACTAAATGTTTTTGAAATGTACAGGAGCTTCCGAGATCCGTCTCACGTTGGATAATGGATAGTGGAGCTTCTCGGCACTTGACAGGGAAGAAAACCCTACTGTATGATGTTCGAGGGTTTAATGGAGGATATGTGGGATTTGCAGGCAATCAAGGTGGTCGTATAGTTGGTGAGGGAACTTTATCGAATGGTATTGTCACGTTTGAAAGAGTGAACTACATCGCCGAGCTGGAAAACAATCTTCTAAGCATATCTCAAATTTGTGATCGTATGTATTCGACGCACTTCACAGACAAAGAATGTTTGATATTGAAGCCGGGGTTAGTCATCCCCGAAGAGTGGGTCATCATGAGAGTACCAAGAGTCGAGTATCTGTACGTGTTGGACATGAGTGTAGCAACTACTACCACGGGTCAGGCTCACTGCTTCATGTCAAGAGCCACGGAAAAGGAGTCAAAACTATGGCATCGAAAGATGGGCCACATTCATCTGCGAAAAATGAACTACCTGGTACACAACGACTTAGTAAATGGGGTTCATCTGAAAGGTTTTCATCTTGAGAGGGAGTGCATTAGTTGTATCAAAGGTAAACAGCGAAAGAAATCTCACCCTGGAAAGAAAATGAACTTAGTCTCGAGGCCGTTGGAGAGACTTCACATGGATCTTTTTGGTCCTGTGAATGTTAAAAGCATAACTGGGGATCTCTACTGCTTAGTTGTCACAGACGACTATTCGAGATTTTCGTGGGTAACGTTTATGAAGACAAAAGATGAAACATTTGAGAGTTTGATGACAATGTTCAAAAAGATTGAAAACTTGTATCGAACTCGAATTAGAAGAATAAGAAGTGACAACGGTACAGAGTTTAAGAACAACAAAATGGAAGAATATTGTGATGAAAGAGGTATACTACAAGAATTCAGTGCGCCTTACACTCCGCAGCAAAATGGAGTAGCAGAAAGTAAGAATAGGACGCTGATTGAGACGGCCAGGACGATGCTTGCTGATTCAAAACTACCTGTCAATTTCTGGGCAGAAGCAGTGTCAGCCGCTTGCTATACGCTCAACCGGGTTCTTACGATGAAGAAGTTCAACAAGACGTGTTTCGAGCTGATTAACAACCGCAAACCTAACCTGAAGTATTTGGAACCGTTCTGGTCTCCCTGCACATTTCTAGAACCTTATGGTAAATTTGGTCCAATGAGCATTGAAGGTATATTTGTGGGATATGCAAGCCCATTGAAAAGAGTCTTTGTTCCAAGCCTGAAGCGGATCATCGAAGCACATAATGTTGAGTGTCAAGGTTATACTATGCCACCTTAGAAACCTGCCGACTCATGGCGTTTCAATTACGACACTCTGTGTGACTCATTTGACATAGAGGAAGAACCATAGTTCTTTGATGAGTTGGATATTCTAAGAGAATATGAAGCATCACAAGAAAGATTCCCAGCAGAACCTTATAGTCGTCAACGACAAGCTTCAAACGATGATGAAGCGGGTCCAAGCAATACTGGAGAGAATGATGATGTTATGCAAACTCCGACATCTTTAGAACGTGAACAAGCTCCTAACAATCAGACGACAATCAATGATAATTCAGAATCTGATGAAAGGCCATCATTCGATCGTGGTGATTCAGAGTCTGAGGGGGAGCAAATCCAGTCTCCAGATCAGACAATCCCAGTCAGTGAACAAGTTGCAAACCAAAACATTACGAATTTGGAAAGTGAGGTAGATGTTCCAGGCGAGGTGATGCCAAGAACTATTTCATACCATCTAGAAGAGTTAAACATTGGAGAGTTGCAATCAGGCGTCCGCACTAGATGACAAATTGACCAAGGCCTTACTTGTTTTTATTCTACAGTCGCTCCTTTACAAAAAGAGTTTTCACTTAGTTGTTTCATTTCGCAGATTGAGCCGCGAACGTACAAGGAAGCACTAACTGAAGATTCGTGGGTCAATGCTATGCAGGAGGAGCTTAGTCAGTTTGAGAAGTTGGGTGTATGGAAATTGGTGGACCTGCCTAATGGTCATAGGAAGATAAACACCAAGTGGGTGTTTAAGTGTAAAAGGGATGATCGAGGGGTTATTGTTCGCAACAAAGCTTGACTCGTTGTCCAAGGTTTCAGTCAGCAGGAGGGTATAGATTTCACTGAAGTGTATGCTCCGGTTGCTCGACTCGAAGCGATCAGAATCTTCCTAGCATTTGCATCTTGGAAAGGATTTAAAGTGTTTCAGCTAGATGTGAAGTCGGCATTTCTCTATGGCAAGGTGAAAGAGGAGGTTTATGTCGGACAGCCACCGGGCTTCACCGGCCCAATTCACAAAGATAAAGTTGATCTCTTGGATAAGGCGTTATACGGCTTACATCAGGCCCCGGGAGCCTGGTATGAGACCCTGTCTCAACATCTGTTAGCCAACAACTTCATCCGAGGAAAGGTAGACGCCACTCTGTTCACAAAAGAAGTCGACGGCCATCTTCTGATAGTTCAAATTTATGTGGATGACATAATTTTCGGGTCAACAAATGAACAACTCTGCAAAGATTTTGAAAAAGTTATGAAGCAGAAGTTTGAAATGTCATCAATGGGTGAGATGAAGTTCTTCTTAGGGCTTCAGGTTGATCAACTGCCCGAGGGAACTTTCATACATCAGACAAAGTATGTTCACGACGTCTTAGAGAAATTCGGGATGTCTGGGACTGCTCCAAATTCCACCCCGCTAGCGACAAACCATGGAATAAACCCTGATCTCACCGGAGAGAAGGTGGATGAAACGTTGTATCGCTCCATGATCGGATCACTGATGTATTTGACGGCATTAAGACCAGATATTATGTATCCAACCTGCCTCGCAGCACTGTTTCAGTCAAGCCCCAGAGCCTCGCATATGATAATAGTGAAAAGGATATTACGCTACCTGAAAGGAACTACATCACTAGGGTTGTGGTATCCAAAGGATGTCGATTTCACACTCGAGGGATATTCTGATTCCGATTTCGGATGCTGCAAAGTGAACGCTAAGTCAACAACAGCGGGATGCCAGTTTTTCGGACTACGATTGGTCACCTGGCAATGTAAGAAGCAGACCTCTGTCGCTTTATCCACATGTGAAGCCGAATATGTATCTGCTAGCAGCTGCTGCTCTCAGATCCTGTGGATCCAGCAACAGATGCGAGACTACGGTTTGCAATTTCTTAACTCCCCTATCACTTCATCCGAGACTGTTTTGAGAAGAAGTTGATACAAATAGAAAAAATCCACACCGATGAACAAAAAGCTGACTTACATACCAAAGCATTTGACAAAACTCGTTTTCAATATCTTTTGAAACTTAATGGTATGAAGTTACTATCGGTTGCGGAGGGGATTCTTGGCGTAGATGAAGGTACCACTGTAGATGATGTTGAAAAGCAATCTGCAATGGTTTGTCGTTTTTTTACTTGTTTTGGTATTTAGGGGGAGATAGGTTTATATTTTCAGAAAATACAAAAACAATAAAAATTTCAAAACCCAAAAACAATAGAAAACCGAAAAAGACCTTGTGTAAAATGGGAAAATGATAGTACATCAGCTAGACAGTTGCAGTATGCTAAAGAAATGTAAAGATTAAAAAGTATTAAGCAGTCTCGCTGATGATATGCCAATAGGTTTTTACACATTTAGTAAGTTTGTTCGGGATATAAACCTAAATCATAACTTACTTTTACGTGGGGAACATCTCTCGGATATATAGGTAACTCCTGAAATCTTGTTTGAAGGGCTTTCTATTTCTGACATACTAGGTCTTTGTACGTGATGATATCTGGGGTATTATACCAGGACTTCTGATTTTGCGGGAGAAAAAGCCTAGTCCTCGTATAATACTCTGCGCTGCTTTATTCTTAAAGCTCACCCTCAGCATAAAAAATGATGAAACATTGAAAAATGCTAATCATGTGTTGTTGAAAAGAAGATCCCCAAGGGGGACACACCTAAAGTCGAGCCATCATCTCTCTGACTGAACGGAAGTTCTAACCTGAGCTCTCATGGCCTCGCATTTACCCCTTACAGATATAATTAGTGTGCACTCACCTGTAAGACTGAATATAGGAGTCTGGATACGGGAGTATATTCTGAGGTGGGACACGCGTATAAGTTAAGATCTTAAAACACTAAATTCGTATCCTGAACTTATTGAAATTTGTGTGAAAACTTAAGTGGATCAGTATATAGGCAATCTAAACGAATTGTTTAATTCTGAGTATGAAATCAAAGCTTAACGGTACTTGTAGCTTGTCGGTAGTTGATATGATTCCCTAACACGCTCACCAAAAATATGTTTGTAAATAGTTTACATTTACTGTATTTCATTTCATTTCAGTTTAACATTCAAAACACAAAAAGATTTCATAGCTTTCTAGTCTTAAACTTCTTAAAATTCCAAAAAGATTTTATATTTCTGCTTTGTTTTTATCGACAAATCAAAGTGGAAAGCTGATCTTCAGACTCACAGTTTGAGGCAGATGCAGGAAGTTTCTGAGTTGGACAGATGGGTTGGGAGCTTATCATGTTAAACCTGTGAAAATGAAAAGTCAAAACAAGTTCATTAAGTTGAAACTTGTAATTTTCAGAAAAATGTTTGAAAAAGTTTGAACAAAACGTCAGTATGCTTTGCTTCGGGTCAACCAAGGTCATTAAGTTGGACTTGGTAGGCAAATTAAGTACCGAGGGTCATTAACTTGGACCTAGATACTTAAGTGGATTCTTAAAACTGATAAAAACAACAAAAAGTCAAAAAGATCAAAAGGTCAAAGATTAAACGTCAAAGAGGTGAACTTGGCTCGGGCGACAAGTCTATCGAACGGCTGTTCAATCGGACAGTACTCCAATTCAAAGTCACTATAAATAGGGAGTCAACATGTCAGTCAAACTTTTCATTCGTTCGACCGACCGACCGCCCTATTCTCTCTCAAGCTCTTGATTTCTGATCTGTTTTTCTTCACTTTCTCTTTGCGAATCATTAGATTGTTGGTTAGCACAACCTTCTCAATGGCAAAGGTATGTTTTCATGCTCAAATCTGTTAAAAACTTGATGATTATTGACTGTTCTTGTTCAACGTCACTGTCGGAGCTTTAATGCTAGATCTAAATAGATTTAGGCTATTTTGTTGAGATTCAAGCATGAAGTTTTGATCACGAGGGTTAGATCTACAGCTTTACCGGTTCAATTTGCATTATAACTTGTTAAAATCTAGCAGATCTAAGATTAGAACGTGTCGGCAGTCGGTACTATTTTTGTTAAATTAATCCTTGATTAGGCCGAGTTTGAACTCAATGAACATAGGGTTTTGATCGCGATGAGATTCTCTACATAGATTTATGTTCAATTTGATGATTTGACTGAGAAAATTTTCATGTTCATGTTTGTTCTTGAATGTTCTTGAAACGAGGTGCTGACCGATCGGACAACAGTTCGATCGGGCGACAACCTAATTCTATACATGATGTTTTGGTAAATTTCTAAGTATTTTTGCCTAGGAATCTGTGCATTAGATTATAGACAAGTTGTCTTGAAATTTGTGTCTTCATAAATAAGTGTTTTTACAAAAGGCAATCCGATCGGACAACAATCCGATCGAACAACCATTATATTTCACATCATGAACTGTCATTGTCTTGTTTTTTGTGCCATCACAGAAAGTGACAACCCGATCGGACAGCAATCCGATCGGGCGGCTGTTCGTTTCAAAACACTTTGTCACTTAATCATTACATGTCATGGAAGGTGTGGCAATCCGATCGGACAACAGTTCGATCGGACAGCCATCTTTTCACATCTCTATTTCTTAAAAACTGTGAACTCATGACAAGTGACAATCCGATCGGACAACATCTGCAACCCGATCGGACAGCCACTAAACGAAAAAAAGCTTCAACTGTTTCAAGTTTGCCAGTGAAGTGGCACCCGATCGGACAACACTCTGATCGAGTGGTCATCCAATTGATGAATAGTTGATTATGTCAACTTTCTTCATTGAACAAGAATGGCAATCCGATCGGACAGTAATCCGATCGGACAGCCATCCGATCCGTCAGTACTATCACATAGAGAGTATCCCTAGTGTTAGAAAAATTTTTGAATTTTTCAAAAATTTTCATCATCTCTCTTTATGTTCCGAACCTTGTGCATAATAATTTAAAATGAATATTTTGGCAGGGAAAAGGAAAAGACTGGGACAAGGGTCATAACGCCTATTGCTTGCTAGATACAACAAATACAGAAGGTTTATAAAAGATTTCTCCAAGATTGCGCAACCACTCACTTCACTGACTCAGAAGGGTGTCATCTATCGTTGGGGTGATGCACAGGAGTCCGCATTTCAGCACTTGAAGGATAGACTTTGTAGCGCGCCTATCCTCTCATTGCCTGAGGGCACAGACGATTTTGTGGTTTACTGCGATGCTTCCATCCAAGGACTTGGTTGCGTATTGATGCAACGTGACAAGGTCATTGCCTACGCATCATGCCAACTCAAGGTTCACAAAAGAAATTACACTACTCACGATCTGGAGCTGGGAGCAGTTGTTTTCGCGCTTAAGATATGGAGACATTACCTGTACGGTACCAAGTGCACCATTTACACCGATCACAGGAGACTCGAGCATATCTTCAAGCAAAAGGAGTTAAACATGCGACAACGCCGATGGGTCGAACTCTTGAATGATTACGAATGCGCTATCAAGTATCATCCGAGCAAAGCCAATGTTGTGGCTGACGCCCTCAGTCGAAAGGATACTTTACCTAAGCATGTACGTGCATTACAGCTTACCATTCACTCTAGCCTTCCCGCTCAAATTCGTGATGCTCAAGTTGAAGCATTGAAGGTAGAAAACATCAGGGCTGAATCCTTGCGAGGATCGAGGCAGCGACTAGAACAAAAGGAAGACGGCACTTACTATGTAACAGGGCGCATCTGGGTTCCACTTTATGGAAACATACACAAACTTGTGATGGACGAAGCGCACAAGTCTCGTTATTCGGTGCATCATGGTTCGGATAAAATGTACCACGACCTCAAGACTACGTATTGGTGGCCTGGCATGAAAGCTCACATAGCAGCCTACGTCAGTAAGTGCTTGACTTGTGCGAGAGTCAAGACTGAATATCAGAAACCATCAGGCCTGCTTCAACAACCGGAGATCCCGAAATGGAAATGGGAGCAAATTTCCATGGATTTCGTTACCGGCCTACCTAGATCTCAACGCGGAAACAATACCATTTGGGTGATCGTAGATCGACTGACCAAGTCTGCACATTTTCTGGCTATCAAAGAAACGGATAAGTTTTCTACTCTTGCAGACATTTACCTAAAGGAAGTGGTATTAAGGCAGGGAGTGCCAACCTCTATTATATCTGATCGTGACGCGCGTTTTACTTATGAACTGTGGCAAGCAATGCACAAGTCCCTTGGCTCACATTTAGATATGAGCACCGCTTACCACCCACAGACGGATGGGCAATCTGAACGCACCATCCAAACCATGGAAAACATGCTTAGGGCATGCGTAATCGACTTCGGCAATGGCTGGGAAAAACACCTCCCGTTAGTGGAGTTTTCATATAACAACAGCTACCACACCAGCATCCAAGCCGCTCCATTCGAGGCATTGTACGGACGCAAATGCCGATCACCTCTCTGTTGGGCAGAAGTTGGTGACAGCCAAATCACTGGCCCAGAACTTGTGATAGATACCACCGAGAGAATTGCTCAGATACGACAGCGAATGGCGGCAGCTCGTGAACGTCAGAAAAGCTATGCTGATAAGGGAAGAAAACCACTCGAGCTCCAGGTTGGGGACCGAGTGCTACTCAAAGTCTCACCTTGGAAAGGTGTAGTCCGCTTTGGCAAATGAGGCAAACTCAATCCGCGTTATGTCGGACCATTCGAAGTCACTGAGAAAATTGGCAAAGTCGCCTACAAGTTGAACTTACCTGAAGAACTCAGCGGAGTTCACAATGTTTTCCATGTGTCGAATCTGAAGAAGTGTCTGTCAGATGAGACCCTTATAGTTCCCTTAAAGGAGCTCACAATCGACGACCAGCTACGATTCGTCGAGGAACTGGTGGAGATTACGGATCGAGATGTTAAGATCCTCAAGAGTACCAGGATACCTCTGGTCCGAGTTCGTTGGAATGCTCATCGTGGCCCAGAGTATACCTGGGAACGAGAAGACCAAATGAAACTCAAGTATCCCCAACTGTTTAAGAAAAATGCAACCACTACTGAGGCTGAAGCTACTGCAGAATTTCAGGACGAAATTCCAAATCAACGGGGGGATGATGTGACACCCCAGGAAAACCAGGAAACCAACGCAACTTAACTAGCTTCCTCAGTAACCACGTGCTAAATTTCGGGACGAAATTCTCTTAACAGGGGGAGAATGTGACAACCCTCAAAATCCCATGTATTCCGTACAAATTATTATTGATAATTAAAAGTGCTTGATGACTGTGCTGGATCATTTAACGGCTCTCTGGTTACTGTGTTATGCTTACATGTATTTGTGAATGTACTAATAGTATACTATAAAGTCATTAAATAGTCCGTTATGATTTCCTAAGTGTTAGAAATTAAAAACGTTACAAAAATATATATATAAGACGCTTTACGGATTAATTAAGCAGTTTACCGGAACAACATCGAACCGAACAACCGGACTTCACCCGGAACATAAAAATATTGTCAACGACATTGTTTTTCTTTTTCTGAGCCAGTTAGGGTCCCCGAGTACCCTAACACCCGTTACAAATTACAACACTCCTAATAATTAATTTGGACACCTAGATAACTAATTATAACTTAACTTATATAATTGAAATCCAACCATAAAACCCCAACCCCCCCAACCGTCGGTTCCCATGTGGGGACATCCTCCACAAATTTTGAATACTTTATTTGTTAATGTCTTGTATCTAGATAACACATAATCCTTTGGTTAATCAAGTTTGATGGTTTATAAATTTGACCAAAGAGCTCATTATCACTTACTTCTAAACACCAAACAAAACTTTGCATTTCTTTTCCCCTTCCTTGACCTACTGCCGAGAGCATTCACTTCCATCCATCCATTTTTCAATTTCCTTCAAGTAAGTCCAAGTACATACAAGTGTGAGGGATCACGCATAAGGGAGCTCGGTGCACTCGGGAACACAAGGACCCCTCTACGTTGCTATTAACCACTCGTTTTTCGTCTATTTTCTTCCCTAGCCTCGAGCTAGTAGTAAGTGACCCTAAACATCTTCTTGATCTATTCTAAAGTGGTTAATAAGAGTTTCGTCGGTTGAAAATCACTAACATATAAGATCACCAACTAAAAGTCTACTAAAGTGATGAACAAGGTGGTTAATGGATGAATATTAGTGTAAACCATGTAGATCTTGTGTGATTATGATTATTGGTTGATTATCTGATGTTTTGCTGATTAATATTAATATGTGATGTTTTTGTGGTCACTAAACATGATTAACGGAATCAATCGAACACAAGTTAGTAAGTTAGAAAGTGAAAACAGAATCTGTCCCGGTTTTACAGCCAACTTCAGTTGGCTGTAAACAGGACATAAACTCAACGAAAAACCGATATTTTGAATCTAAAATATGTTATTATGAAATATGGTTCTAATGGCACCAGAATCGTAATTTTTGGACTTCGTTTACTATTTTTAAAGTGTCGATTTGTAACAACAACTTAAGCTGAATTTGGACAGCAATAAATGGGTGTCATACTTTCAGTCATAACCTGAGTTTTGTGATGAATCGGACCATGAAATTTGTACAGTAGATGACAACCGACGCATTTGTAATTACCCCACTGGAATTTCGTAAATCGGACACTCGATGAATTTTTAATAAATTGTTCCGTGGACTGTGGTCAGAAATATATAAATCTGAGTTCAGTCCGGAATATGAATTTTTATAAAATATTGGTAATGAACTGGACCCCGATATTTTTAGGTTATAAAATTTGGAACGTTTAAGACATCTTGTAAAAATTTGGGAATTTTTGGAATAATTAACTATTTTATTAAAATGTCCGAAAACAGCCGGTTTTGAATATAAATGCTGAAATGACATAAGTTGTGACTCGCGTGTCTAAATGTCGAGTATGCTATCTGTGAATGATCTAACATGTTATATATGTTATGTGCATTATCGTATGTTTGATTTTGAGTGGGGAATGGATGGGAAACTTAGATGGGCATAAACCGTTAAAGTGATGCATGTTGTGTGATAGATACGTGTAGGAACTTTGTGTTCTATTTTAAAGCCACTAAATGACTAACTGGTAAATCATACTAGGACGTGATTGACCAACCTTGACTATTAGCTATATTGAGAATCTAACCGAGCAAACCGAGGTGAGTTCACACTTTCTAAGGCATGGGATTCCCGGTGGTTGGGAATGGGTTAAAGAAATTAAAACGGGATCTACATATTCTCCTTGGTTAGGATATGTACGACCATCCTCCATAGGCAGGATGCCATTATTAATCTTACGAATTCTCCTGGTGCAGAATACTTACGTTCGTCCTCCTTGGATAGGACAACAACCTTAAAACTAGCTAGACAAAACTCTATCATGAAGTCCCTCAAATTATATCGACTTAATCGCCGAGGCCAATGGCGAGCGGGTCATTAGTTAATAGCGCTATTAGGTTTAACAAACCTCACACCGTGCCATTCGGACGGGCGTGTACTAATGGACTATGGCAGATTGTCAGTGATGAGAGACACTGATATAGGGCACAACTTATTTGCGTAGCAGTCGATATCATACCGTCTAGTAGTTCACACGGGGAAAGCCCCCACTGCTTATGGTTATGGTTTGGGTAATGATAAAGGAACTGGTTAAACATACTTTCAACTACGGGGTAACCCCCACGGCAATTAAGCCAACGAAAGTCAAACCACGTTTTTCAGAAACAACTTAAAACTAAACAACCAAACGTGAACTCACTCAACTTTGTTGTTGACTAGTTGTTACATGCCTTACAGGTCGCTAGATGGAGCTTGCACGAGGAAGGAGTCGTTGTGGTGTGCGGACTGTTATGTCCCGTGCTTACTATTTAAATCTTTATGAACTTATCAAACTTGTGTTTCGAACTTTAACTTATAAACTGTGAACTTGTGCTTTTGGATTTACTTTTATGCTTCCGCTGTTTAAACTAAAAATCTGTTTACTTCCTTTTGGTCACCAATCGTATTGTGTTTGGTTTTATTTACTAAATTATGTTGTTCAATTTGATTGGTGGTTCGATCCTGGTCACGTCACGCCTCCAAGCGGTGGTACTCCGCAGGGTGGATTTTGGGGGTGTGACAGATTGGTATCAGAGCCATTGGTTATAGTGAACTTGGTTTTTAAAAAGGGAAAAGTTTTTGATAAAACCAGACTATAACCAGTACAGTGCTCAACGATCCACAACGACGCTTCGCTCCACGTGCAAGACTCGACACCATAAGTGGTATGATTTATGTTATATTGTCGGTTAGATAGTTCTCACTGTGCATTAGATAATGTGATAATTTCTATTTGAACCTTGTGTGTTTACTCTCTAATATCGTCCCACACTTACGCACTTTCGCGACACTTTTCTCACCTACGTTGCTTCGTTATGAAGATCATGAGCGGACGCGGAGGACGTATCAACCTCACTCAAGCCTAGTTGATGGTTTTGATCAACGAACGAGTTGCGGAGGCACTCGCAGCAAATCCAGCAGGAGGTATAACCTGCTATATCAACCCACCTTAGGACGTTTAGATCCTACCTTCAGAAACCAACCCTCATGCTTAATTTTGTCCTTTATTCTCGCGCAACAGGTCAACATGCTCAACCTCCTGTGTGCACGTTCAAGACGTTCATGGACTGCCGACCTACCACTTTCAGTGGCACCGAAGGAGCAGTGGGCCTTCTTCACTGGTTTGAAAAGCTTGAGTCTGTTTTCGAGATGTGCAAATGCCCCGAAGACCGTAAGGTGAAATATGCTACCGGAACACTTGAAGGAGCTGTGTTAACCTGGTGGAAGGCACAGGTTCAACTACTAGGACTGGCAGTTGCTAATGCCACGCCCTGGAATGGTTTCAAGGAGCTGATCAAAGAGGAGTACTGCAGTCGGGATGACATCCACAAACTAGAGGTGGGATTTTTCAACCTGAAAATGACGGGGTCTGAGATTGAGGCGTATACGAAAAGGTCAAATGAGCTGGCCATCTTATGCCCTACCATGGTGGACCCTCCCATCAAACGAATTGAGTTGTATCTCAAGGGCCTTGTACCAGAGATCCAAAGTCACGTGACTTCAGCCAACCTGGGTACCATACAGCAAATCATCAAGTTGGCCCATCGACTCACTGACCAGGCGGTGGAACAAAACAGACTGCCCAAACGAATCAGTGCCACAGCTACTTCTGATGCACCTACCGACAACAAGCGAAAATGGGATGGGAACTCCAGTAAGGGTTCTACTTCGGTTCAGTCTCAGCAGCGAAAGACTGATGACTACCAGAGTCCTGGTCAGCAATCTTCCGGTAATCAAGGACAGGGTGGGTACCGAGGGAACCACCCCAAATGCAACCGGTGCAACAAGCATCACAGCGGGCAGTGCAACAAAGGTCGCTGTCAGAGATGTCAAAAGCTGGGTCATGAAGCTAAGGATTGCAGGAGCCCGCGTCCTGTGAATCAGAATCGCCAACAGCAACAAGCTCCACAGAACCACCAGCAGCAACAACAACATGGCAATAAAGGATGCTTTCAGTGTGGTGCTGAAGGCCACTTTAAGAGAAACTGCCCCCAACTGAACCGGAATCAGAACAACAACAACCAAGGAAACGGGAACCACAATGGGAACAACAATGGAGGCAACAATGGAGGCGGCAATGGGGGAAACAACAATGGTAATGGAGCAAGGGGTTGTGTGTTCGTGATTGGTCAGGGAGAAGCAAGAAATGATCCCAACGTTGTGATGGGTAAGTTTCTTCTGGATGACTTCTTTGTTACCGTTTTATTCAATTCGGGTGCCGATACTAGTTATGTGTCCTTAAAAGTTAGCCAAATGCTTAAGCGTACTCCAACACTTCTAAACACCAAACACACGATAGAACTAGCTAACGGTAAAAGTCTTGAAGCCACACACGTAGTAAAAGGTTGTAACCTCGTCTTAGCTGGTCAGACTTTCTTTATCGATCTTATTCCTATCACACTTGGTAGTTTCGACGTCGTTATTGGGATGGATTGGCTATCTCATCATCAAGCGGAGATTGTTTGTAAGGAGAAAATCGTCCGCATTCCTCGTTCTGGTGAAGAACCTCTCATGATTCGTGGCGACAAGAGTGGTGCTGTCGAAGGCATCATCTCTTTCCTTAAGGCCCAGAAGTGTTTGCGAAAGGGCCACACTGCCATTTTAGCACTCGTTACTGACACATCCACAGAAGAGAAGAGAATTGAAGACATTCCTATAGTGCGCGTGTCACACCCCGACTTTCCACGAGTCACCGGTGGGCCCGGTGGGGAGTATTGTGACGTGGTTGGCAACATAATAGTCAAACAACACAATATATAAACGCACAGCGGAAGCAAAAGATAAATATATTACAATCCGAATATAAAGTAATATCCAGTATTACAACGGAAAGTAAAGGA
The DNA here is from genome assembly GCA_030545235.1 of Helianthus tuberosus. Taxonomy (NCBI): domain Eukaryota; kingdom Viridiplantae; phylum Streptophyta; class Magnoliopsida; order Asterales; family Asteraceae; genus Helianthus; species Helianthus tuberosus. The sequence continues at coordinate 43,978,712 of CM060442.1, forward strand.
TCCACAGGCGGATCTTAAAAACATAAATTCTATTCAACAGACTTTAGACGCCTAGAACTTGCAAGATTCCTTATTAACGTCCTGAGCAGCTTCCAGCCTATTACGTACTTGTACCTGTCACTTAGACTTTTGAAAATACGTCAGTTTTCACTGGTAAATACACTCAACTGACTCATTTGAAAAGAGTTTAAGAAAATTGATTTAGATGCATCAGGCACAAAATATTTTGACACTTTGATTAAAATGCACAGAGGAAAAATTAATCTTTTATAACTTGGGACAATCATATTTATAATCTTGTAAACAGATTTACATGTTCGTTGTACGTTCAAGGCCCGATGTAGAAACCGAGTCAGATTAACAGACACGCCACAAGTATAGGCCCACAAGAGAGTGAGATACCGTTATTACTTAAGCAACTGTCAGGTGTATGCCTACACCCTGTGCTTAAGACGTGGCCATTTTATAATACAATGATGTCAGGGATATCCAGGACATGGTCATTAACCCCTAAAGGCTTTTATTTCAAACAACACAGATTAAAACGGGTTACCTCAATAATTTAATCAGAATACGATTAAACATTCAATACCCGACCAAGCGGTATTATTATAATACCGTATCCCAAGCCCGTATAGGGAAAATAAGTTAAGAGTATTTACCTGAGCTAGCTCCTGTCTTAAATAGCAAGAATTATAATAACTCAGCCGTATTCACTTAAGTAAGCGTAGGTACAATTTACCGGAAGGCTCAAGTCTGGAATGATGGTATAAATAACCAATTAGAATGCTAACGGGTCTTTAATTAAGCCTAAGCTTAGACCTGTTAGTCTTAAAGAAATATATGGTTCAAACGCACAATTAGGCGAAGACCGGATAGAATGTGATTTAAACCCGACAAGTTCAGAGACTTGCTTAATATGGGTATTTCATACACATTCTGGATTTTGAGATAAAACCGTTAAGGTTTGACCCGTTTAGGCTAGTTTATGTAAACTAGTTACATAAATCTAACCGAACGCGCAATAAGCGTAAGGGTATACATATGAGCCATTTACAGGTTTCCTAAGTTAATATGCTTCATATATGTTGTGACATCAGTAAGATGTCTTTTATTATGCCCGAAACGAATTTAAACACAAACTATGCCCCGTAGGGGTAGTTTGGTCATTTACAAGGTTATAAAAGAGTTTAATTATTAACCTGAGTTACAGGTCTGATATAATCAGCAAAAATACTTAGTTTACTAAGTTATAACAGTAGGGTAAAGTATATATGTGAAATTTATCAATTATAACCAAACTATGCCCCGTAGGGGCATTTCGGTAATTTCACATAAGCCGAGAAGCTCAAAACTGAAGTCTGAGTTTATCAACCTTTTCTTACTGTTAAAATATTATAATTTGCCTAAGATATCAGTAGGTATCAACCCTTGTATGTTTAAAATAGTTCTAGTACATACTTTGCGTTAAAAAGGCGATTAAAAGCCGTTTACGGGTTCTATATACAAAGCTGATATTTTTATCATTCCAGAAGGCTTAAAATAATTTATTTACCATATGTAATCAGTAGCAAAAGTTTTGGAGTTAATTAGACATGTAAAACTCATTTTATAGCCCGTAAGGGCAAAACCGACAATTACCGGATTAAGCCTACGACTACAAATTATGCTCAGCCTAAAATTAATTAAAAATCTTTAAAAATCCCAAAATAATATATTACATCAGTGGGTAAAATATTTTATATCAAAAAGTATGTTTAAATAGGCCATATGCTAATTATGTCGTTTAATTAACATAAAGCCTTCAATTTACGCTAATGAGCATAACTCTCATTCTACACCTCAAACTGATGTCAAACTTTTCATACAAGTCTATATATCAGTAACTAAGGTTTCTACACTTTTACATTTGCAAAAATCACGTTTTAAGGTGAAAAGGGCATAATGGTCAACATATGGGCAATTAACGGAATCATGCGAATTAATTGGTTAACTAATGAACCATGGTGTATAATCATAGAGGGTTATACTAGCATGTAACCTGGTCCAAATAAAGCTCTTTGGTATTTCTAAAACATACCATAACGGGTCAGAACTGAAAGTCAAAGTATAAGTCAAACTATGCGACTTTCGGTTCCGAACCGGGTCTAAACAGGAAATTGTCGGGTTGAACATGTTTAGACATGTTCTTACACTAATTACCAAGTTATATAAATGATCAAACAGGTTGTATATGTTCTACATTGCTTATCATGCATAAATTGTAAATTTAACATTATGCTGACTTTTTATTCGTAGGTTTGACCCGACATTTGACCTAGTTAGAGTGGGAATCAGGGGGAACCTTTTTAAGGGTTTATTACCCACATAATTACCAACTTATAACTACTTTTGATTCGACTAATCACTGGACCATTTGTGATTAATCTTAAAGTCAACCGTTAATTACGACGGTTTGACTTTTAAGCTAAAACTAGGCTAAAACTTAATTAAGAAAGGTTTAGCAAACTTACCAAGGTCCTATGCACGAAATGTGATCACTTGAGAGCAGACTTGAGCTCCAGGAATGATCAGATTGCAAGAATGAAGTGTGAGGAAACTTGTTGCAACTAATGGCCTTATATAGTGGTTTAATCACCACAAGAAGTTGACAAACAAGTCTACTACTGACCACAATCCTTCTACAAGTGTCCCTAAGTGTTTAGGGGTCTCTTGGAAGGGTTTAAGGGCATTACATGTCGTTTAGAAGGCTAAACAGGCAAGTTAAACGATTTTCTGCATCTGGGCGGGCCAGGCGGCCCTCGTAAGATGTTGATATATGTCACGCGGCCCGCATGGGCCTTCTGATCAGGCAAAAACATTTTTAAGATGTTGCATCTCACCTCTTGGCCTTTCGAAAGGTCAACCAAGCTTATTTTCTTGCATTTTGAGCCCTCTATATTGACACATAAGGGCCTCAAGACTTATACTACCTTTTCTAAGTCCTTGGTCACTTCATGTTAACCCGAAAAGTCGTAACTTTCAACGTTGACGCTTTAACCCCTTATGTACGAATTTGATCATAACTTTCTCATACGATAACGAAACTTTATGAAATTTATATCGTGCATTCTAGTGAGCATAATTAACAGTTACAAAGCTTCAGGTTTGTCAAAAGGTCACTCAGAGGTATAACTTAAACCTGTTGACACATTTAACCCCTGCAGTTTGTAATCTCTCACTTTTAGCTTCGCATGATCCATGATTTATTCGTTTGATGCTATAAACAACATGTAGGGTTAATGTACCATATATTTATTCACTGTTGACATTTGGAACTCGTATATTAACATACTTCCCATGATTGTCAACTTTAGTCCTTTCAGAACACTCTTTCACACGTTCAAACATATGACACGTGTCAACACATTATAGGACGTGAATTTTCGAGGTGTTACATCTTCACCCCCTTAAAAGAAATCTCGACCTCGAGATTTGCTAAGGTAAGGGAAGTATTTTCTACCTTATATTGGGCTTAATCTTCCCCTGTACCTTTGAGCCTCTAAGGCACTCCAAATGACCTTTATAATAGGCACATGTATCTTTTTGGAGCTTCTAATCCTGTCGATCCTTAATCGACACAGGTTGCTCATACTATCATAGTTCTGCATATCATTATGTGATAGTGCTTTTCGACTTATTGGTGACACGTCGCTAAATCATTAGTGCGGGTCACATTGCGCGCTCCACCAAGCCCCTTAATTAGGTCTTGGCTCGTAAGCTATTTGATCTTGATACATTCGATTTCCTTCGAATGATTCTATATTCTCGAAGCTTAACTAGCCCGATAATTTAACAAATTTAGCACACCCTTCCAGGGTGATATCTATTGTTGAACCTTATTCCTTAACAAGAATTTAGGAGGTTTGCTATTTTCATTAATCCTTAATTTTCTGCCGAATACTGGCATCTTACAGATGATTATGAATTTGCGTGATCTTATTGGTCGTTTCTAATGCAACTTTCAGGTCCTGATGATTGGACTTACCAATCTATTGTCCTATCAATGGACGTTTAACATTCCATCTATACAAGGTCTTCAAAGGAGCAGCCTTGTTGCATATACATTGTTTTGGTCAAAAATTACCGAAGCAATTTAGTGATCAAATTAGTTAAGTGAGGTAGTGTGCTAAAATTATGTGTGAAAAATATGTCAACCAAGTTAGTTATGAAAACAGTTTCAGGATACGGCTCAGGATATAGAGCTGTATCTATGATCAAACAATGAGCAAAAATGTAAAGGTGGACACGTGATATACGAGGAAAGCCCTTGATCAATCTAGATCACCGGCATAAAACCTCGGGAGCTGACAATCGCAGCTGCCTTGTTCTTCAATTGCTTCAAATATCAGGATACAGTGCAGGATGTGGTGCGGATCGACTATGTGTTACAATGAAATTTGAATACAAGTGTGGTGTTTGCAATGAGCTAGAGAGTGAAAGTGTTCGAGAGTGTAAGTGTAAATTGTGTGCCTTAAACTGATCCGCCCCCATCTATTTATAGTAAAGATAATGTAACAAACTATCCTAAACTTCCGGGATCCAGCGAATATTCCCACTCGAACGTTGAGGACCAAGTCTTTCGGGTTCAACGGCTTCCTCATAACAAATACGCCCGAGTCTTGAGGAGAAGAAGTCCTGATGACCGTTAGTAACTTACAGCCATTAACCTGCACGTGTTTAATTCACTCAAACTTAGGATATCGCCCAAGATGTTAGCAATATCCCCGTCCAGTATCCTGGTCACAAATAAACAATAAAAAGCGGGATATTAGTCAGGATATGTATACTCAGAAAATGACCCATAACAATTGTCCCCAAATTTATCGGTTGGTATACCAATCCAACGGATATATTTCAAAAATCTTATCCCATAACTCAAGGCATTTAAAACGAAGCGACGGTCAAGATCACATCGTAACTTCCAACGCGCTTTTTGCTCAATGGAGATCCACAATGCCCCTATATCTTCTATTTTCTTGTTTGAAAAGCAGATATCTTCAACAGAACCTTCAGGTAATTCTCCATTTCTGATTTACTTTCTATCAATTTACATCGCCTTACTCGCAATGGATGCCGAGACCTTCACCCAGCAGAATCTCCTTAAAAATCCCGAAAAGGAGATATGTGCTTTTGACAACGCAGACATTGCAGCTTTAAGAGCCTCCGGCGCTTTCCCTGAGAACACGGTCTTTAGACCATTCGATCGGTCAATCCGATCGGATGTTTCTTCCACTGAATGGGTTTGTTTTCCAGCATATCCTTTTTCGCTAGGTCTTCGATACCCTTTTCCTGAATTCATGATGCAATTCTTTCGAACCACCGGCATCTCTTTTGCTCAAACCATGCCCATGGTTTGGAGAGTACTAATTGTACTTAACCAAATCAAAAACCTCCATTGCTCCGACCTCCGGATCGAGGATTTGCCTATTGCTTATCGCCTCCGATCCCATGGCTCTAGCCAATTCTTGCTCTTCTCGACCTCCAGTAAACCCCTGATTCTTAAAGCCACCAAAAACGAAGACGGATGGCAACGCAAATTTTTCTTTGTCAAACGAAACTCCATTGCTGAGGGTGCCAACCTTCCGGTGGAGTGGTTAACCACCGGTAGGGTCATAAATATTCTCATAGACCATTTGATTTTTATCTTCTATTAATATCCTTCTTTTTGATCTTTATGCAGTGAACTTCAAGGAAGTCGCTCCCCCTACCGCTGAGTCAGAAGAAAGAATCAATACTGTTTACCAGTTACCTGCAATAGACAGGACTTTCACCACACACGTCCCGAGTTCCAGTCAATACTCATCATCTGAAATGTCTGGTAAGGATTGCTTTCAAAATAATTAGTCAAAACAGTATAATAACAAAATGAAGAGTAAAACTTTTTTCCCTTTATGCAGCACCGGCCAAGATTCCTGAAGTCTTTGACCTCGACGAATTGGACAGTTATTCTGATCAGATCCAGGTCAAGAAAGAACCTAGCCCCAAAACCACAGCCACATCCAAACCTAGCAGTTCCAAAGCCATCATTATTCCCAAACCTTCACCGGCTACCAAGCCCCAGAGTTCAAGTTCCCGCAAAAGGAAAGAGCCTGATTCCCCTGTCATTTCTGACACATTTCCTTATGAGAAGTACGGGTTCATTGAAGCTAGCGGGTTCATGACTTCTTTTCTTAATCAGGTTAGTATTCTCATATCATATCCTGCGATTTACATTATTTTCAAAGGTTTATCAATATTAATACCTGTCCTCTTACCTTCGTAGGGTCTTGAGCGTTTGGTTCACCTATATCAAGAATCCTGCAAGCTTAACAAGATGCTTGAATCTAAGCTAAAGGAAGCAGAAATCACAATCTCCGACCAAGGCATGATCGCAGCCGCCAAATCCCGTCACTACGAGGAGAAATTCAAAGCTATAATCCAGGAACACCAAATTGCTCTCAACAAAGCTACTCTTCAAGCCCAGGCCGATCTGGAAGCCGCCCATGTGCAACACGAACAGGATATGGTCAGCTACCGAGAGAGCCTCAAAAGTTCCGTCGTCGTTTCTCTCCTCCAAGCCAGATTGAAGATGGCCCATGAAGCCAAAACATTAGGCTTTGAATTCATTTCTTGGGATATTGATGCTTGGGAGACCAAGCTAAAGAACCTTGTCGGCACCTCTTCCAAATCAGCTGTCGAAGAATCTTCCAAAGCCGTTGAAAAAGCAACCGATGCTGAGAAGGATGCTGAGGCGGATCCCAAGACGGATGTTGCTGAAACCACCATAGACGAAGAAGGCACTACCCCCTAGAGCTTATTTCTTTTAAATCATTCGAACAATTTTATGTTTTTATGAACAATTTTTATTTCTGTGTCGAAACAATTTGATATCCGAAGGTGGATGGGTCCTGGGTTTCAGGATGAAACCTTCGGTTATCAACCAGTATTAATTGCTTCAAGAATAATTTCATCTTTCTATTTTTCTTGCAATCATCTTCCGTCTTTCCTAAGTATAAGTCTTAGCTTTGCAAAAATTGTTATATCCTGATCAATATACTCAACAAAAACTTTTTATTAGATAGGACTTCCAAATGTTCGTTTAACTTTGTAGAAAGCTTTTGAAAAACAATCCATTTTTCCAAAACCTGTTTTGATAATACTTAAATGGTCGAAGTTCCATACTAGTATCAGTTTCAAACACCTTAACCAAATATCCTAAAAAGGATTTTGAGAATATATCAGGATATTTAACATAGTGTTATTAAAAACTTAAACGATGTTTACAAAGGAAAGATCATACCCGGAGTAGGATATAACCCTATTATCAAACCTCAATCTCCTTGCAACTTTTCCAATGAAGATGTCCCCTGTGCGAGGTACTTAGTGCATTAGTTCCGAGCCTTATCCTTTTAACTTTACATCACTACCTTGGTAGGAATATCCCCTGTGTACAATGTCTTCAAATACTTAGAAATCTTCTGAATGTCAGTTTCCATTGTATAGGCAATTTTTTAGGTCCCAAGGGTAAAACCCAAGGATGTACTGGAGATAAATCCCTTGTATCCTGGGGAAAATCCCAAATTTTCATGCGCTACAGGCGGGAGTGTATAAACTCCAAGACTTAGAAAGGTGAAAACCTTTAAACCTTAGAGAGTATGAAAATACCCTTTCGTGAGAGAGGGTGATCAATCCTCATATACCTTTAGGATTCAAGATATAGCCAACAGTAACGAAATTGTCAGCCACTTTTACATGGACTGGTCCCGCCACCTTGAACTATCCCTGAATAACTCGCGCTCCAGGCGGGGTGTTTAAACCCAATTCGGAAGAAAGGCGAATACATTTAAACCTGTGAAGGGATCAGGATCCCTTGTACGTGAGAGAGGGGGCCAATCCTCTAATCTTCCGAAATATCCTGAGTGAGCATCCCGAAGCTATATCCCGAAGCATATACTGCAAAACATCCTTACACTAAGGTGGGTGTTAGCTTGACTAACACCCCTCCGATGCTTAAGTCAGTATTGGGTTACAAAGAACAAATTAAACCAAACATATTTAAAAAAGGTAGAATTCATACCATCCTGAGTTAGAAATTAAATTCTAAACTCACTTGAAATAGAGCTTAAGGTGTATAGCATTCCAAGATCTCGGTAGCATATCCCCCTCCATATTCTTGAGTCTGTATGCTCCTTTCCCTGCTTCTGATTTAACTTCGTATGGTCCTTCCCATTTTGGAGCTAACTTGCCATCGGCAGGATTAGTAGTATTCTGAAAAGCCTTTCTTAACACCCAATCTCCAACCTTAAATCTTCTGGTCCTAATATTCTTGTTATATGCCCTGGATATTCTTTGTTGATATGCTGCCATCCTTAGCCTTGCCGCATCTCTCTTCTCATCTATAGTGTCTAAATCCTGACTCAAGGCTCCAGGATTCTGCTCAGGATCACTTAGGGTAGATCTTGCAGTAGGTATTGTCATTTCCGTTGGAATCATTGCTTCTGCTCCAAATACCAAGGAAAATGGGGTTTGGCCTGTTGCATTCTTTACCGTTGTCCTATCAGCCCACAAAACAAAGGGTAATTCTTCTGCCCATCTTCCTTTTTTGGCTCCAAGCCTTTTCTTTAAGTTATTGACAATTATCTTGTTCGAGGATTCTGCTTGTCCATTCGCTTGAGGATGTACTGGAGTAGATGTTATCATTTTGATTCCCCAACTCTTACAAAAGTCAGTAGTTCTCTTGCTTATAAACTGAGAACCATTGTCACAGATTATCTCGGCTGGTACTCCGAATCTGGTCAGGATATTCCTCTTTATGAAGGATACTACTTCTTGGTCTCTAACTTGAACAAATGCTTCAGCTTCAACCCACTTAGAGAAATAATCTGTCATTTCTAGCATAAAGACTTTTCCTCCCGAAGCTTTTGGTAGTTTTCCCACTATATCCATACCCCACTTCATAAATGGCCAAGGGGAAACAATAGGATATAATGGTTCAGCAGGTTGATGCAGTATGTTACTATGTCTTTGACATGCGTCACATCTTCGAGCATATTCTGCGGCATCTTTTCTCATTGTTGGCCAATAATATCCTGTCCTTAATACTTTTGAGAATAACGACCTGCCCCCAGTATGGTTACCACAATCCCCTTCATGTATATCCTGAAGTACTTCTTTGGCTTCAGGATCCTCCAAGCACCTCAAATACGGTCCTGCAAGAGATTTCTTGTATAAAATATTATTTATAATAGTGAATCGTGATACCTTCATCCTAAATGCCTTAGGATTTTCATTTCCAGGGATGTGTCCTTCTTTGAGATATCTCATGATTGGATCCGTCCAGGATTTAGGATCCTCTTCAGGATGCTCTGCTCCAGGATCCTGAATACCCGCTACTTCTTTATCCCGAGGATTCGTTGCAGGATATAAGACATGTAATATTGGTATTTGGGTTCCTTCTGGTATCCTGATCGATGATCCCAGATTTGCTAAGGCATCTGCTTCAGCATTATCCTCCCTTGGTACCTGTTTAAGTGTAAAAACATCGAAATATCCTGCTAATTTTTTGAGAATATCGAGGTATTCGATTAATTTCTCACCCTTGACTGCATAGGATCCATTAAAATGGTTAGTAATTAACAAGGAGTCAACATATATTCGTAAATTCTTGATACTCATACTCTTAGCCAATTCTAATCCTGCAATTAAAGCTTCATATTCTGCCTCATTATTAGTAGCAGGAAATTCACACCTAATAGCCTGGGGTAATATGTCCCCCTGTGGCGATTTTAGTAGTATACCTAAACCTACACCTCTTATATTGGATGCACCATCAGTATATAATGTCCAGGATCCTGAAGATTCTTCTAACTGTTGAACTTCTAGGTCTACCTCATCCTGAATATCACTACTGAAATCAGCCACAAAGTCAGCTAAAGCCTGAGACTTTATGGCATTTCTAGGTTCATATACTAAATCATAAGCACTTAACTTTACTGACCACTTGGCCATCCTGCCTGACATCTCTGGTTTCCTAAGCACATTTTTGACAGGATAATTCGTTTTAACATGTATCCTATGCATCTCGAAATAATGTCTAAGCTTTGTCGATGCCATGACTAGAGCTAATATTAATTTTTCTAAATGAGAATACCTAGTTTCAGCATCTAACAAACTTTTACTAACATAATAAACAGGATATTGCTGACCTTCATGGTCTTTTATAAGAACGGCACTTACAGCATTCCCTGATACAGCAAGGTATAAGGATAGTGGTTCACCATTTTCAGGCTTCATCAATAGAGGTGCGGTTGAGAGATATCGCTTCAAATCCTGCAAGGCTGCTTCATGCTTTGCTCCCCATTCAAATTTCTTATTCTTCTTGAGGATATCATAGAATTCCTTGCATTTTTCTGAGGATCTTGAAATAAATCTATTCAAAGCTGCTACTCGGCCTGTCAATCTTTGTACGTCCTTCATATTTGAGGGTGATTTTATATCCAGGATAGCTTTGATCTGCTCTGGGCTTGCTTCTATCCCCCTTTTTGTCACCATATATCCAAGAAACTTTCCTGCCCCCACTCCGAAATGGCATTTAGCAGGATTCAGCTTCATGTTGTATCGATCCAGGATATCAAATGCTCCCTTGATATCCTGTAGGTGATCCTCAGCCTTTTTAGATTTCACCACCATATCATCGATATATACCTCCATGGTGTCCCCCAGCTTATCCTTGAACATCATGTTTACCAATCTCTGGTATGTTGCACCTGCATTTTTCAAACCGAAAGGCATAGCAGTATAGCAATATATACATGTTGGTGTCATGAAAGCAGTGTCCTCCTGATCCGAAGGCTCCATTTGAATCTGCTGAAATCCTGAGGATGCGTCCATGAACATTAACATCTCATGTCCAGCAGTAGCATCTACCATTGCATCGATATGAGGGAGAGGAAATGGGTCTTTAGGACAAGCCTTGTTCAAGTCCGTGTAGTCTACACAGACTCTCCATTTCCCGTTTTTCTTCTGTACCACAACTACGTTAGCTAGCCATCTTGGAAACTTGACTTCTCTGATCATCCTGGACTTCAACAACCTTTCAACTTCCTCTTGGATAATCGCATTCCGCTCAGGAGCAAATTTTCTTCTTTTTTGTTGAACAGGCTTGAATGATTTGTCAATTCCAAGCTTGTGAGTGATAATGTCTTTGGATATGCCTGTCATATCCTCATGCTTCCATGCAAATGTAGACATCCTGCATTTCAAAAAGTTAGTTAACTGTTCTTCAATATCCTGAGGGATATTGGTTCCTACGAGCACCGAGATATCAGGCTTATCCTGATCCAGGATGATTTTCTTCACATCCTGCTTCAAATCCTCCACGATATCCTGGGCCTGCGTCTTTAATTGCTATGCTGTACTAGGCTTAGTTGAGGATTTCATTGAGGATGAGTAGCATTCCTTCGCTTCCTGCTGATCACTTTCAACCTTGACAACTCCCCAAGGGGTAGGGATTTTGATGCATTGGTGATATGTTGATGGCACAGCCTTCATATCGTGAATCCATGGTCTTCCCAGTATGATGTTATAGCAGGATAAGGAGTCCATTACACAGAAACGTTGTATTGAATTGACCCCTTCAACATATACTGGTAACTTTATCTCCCCTACGGTATTTCTAGCTTCTCCACTAAAACCAACAAGCACAGTGGACTTCGAAGTGATGTCCATCGGAGATACATTCATCCTTTTCAACGTTTCCAGCTGAATTATATTGACAGAACTACCGTTGTCTACCAATATCCTGCGTACAAAATGGTTAGCCACATATAATGTTATTACTAAAGCATCATGGTGAGGATCCTGGACAGTATCCCTGTCATCACTATCGAAAGTGATCACTTTATCAGTTGTGAGGGTAGTAATTCTGACTGGTCTGTCTCCCCTCTCGCTCTTAGCTTCCCTTGCATGTCTCTTGGCCACCGAATACGAAGTCCCACAAATATCGGATCCTCCTGAAATAAAGTTAATTATCTTGGCATCTGCTGGGGGTGATGCTGCTCGTTCAGGATCCTTCTCGGGATCCTGCCCTTTATTCTTCTTTTTTCCCAGCAAGTCCTTCAAATACCCCTTGCTTAACAGGTAATTTATCTCTTTCCTTAAAGCAATGAAATCCTCGGTCATATGTCCGAAGTCTTCGTGGAAGGCACACCATTTGGATTTATCCTTCCAATCAGCTTTCTGCTGGTTCTTTCGAGGCCACCTAGCTTTGTCCCCCAAGCCCTGCATAGCATACATTAATTCGGGTATATTAACAGAAAAGCAGTATTCAGATAAGTCAGGATATTCTTCAGGATCCTCGTCTTCAACAACATTCACTTTCTTGTTATCATTTCTGCCGTATGGCCTGGAGCGATATGGCTTATACGAGGTCTCCGATTTCCTGTTAGTTGATTCATAGGTCGAGGTAGAGTTCATCCTCTCCTGCATCTTCTTGTCATCTTCCAGACGGATATATCTCAAAGCCCTGTTACGAGCTTCGTCGAGATTCCTGCAGGGATTCATTACAAGATCCTGATAAAACTGAGAATCCTTTTGTAATCCCATCTTAAAAGCTTGCACAGCTGTTGCAACATCAAGGTGTGGGATATCCAAGGATTCTCGACTGAATTTGTTCAACTGAGAATCCTTTTGTAATCCCATCTTAAAAGCTTGCACAGCTGTTGCAACATCAAGGTGTGGGATATCCAAGGATTCTCGACTGAATTTGTTCACATAATCCCTCAAGGATTCCTGAGGCCCTTGAGTTATCCTGTAAAGATCACTGGTTAGTTTCTCAAAACTCCGGCTACAAGAAAATTGATTGTTAAATAAATTAACCAAATTAGCAAACGAAGTAATTGAGTGAGGAGGAACGTTTAACAGCCATTTTAAGGCTGATCCTGTTAGAGTAGAACCAAATCCCTTGCACAAGCATGCTTCCTTGAGCTCCGGAGGGATAGGGTTAATCTCCATTCTTTCCCTATACTGAGCAATATGCTCTTCAGGATCCGTAGTCCCATCATACAGCTTCATGTTGGGAGTCTGAAATCTTTTTGGGATTTCAGCATCACAGATAGGATATGCAAAGCGGGATATCCTGTGGCTGTCTTGGGATACTTCCGGAATTGGCTGGACTACTCCAGGTACACTGGATATCATGTCCTTCAATTTCTGGAGCTCCCTGGTAAATGTTGACGTTATACCTGCATCCTGCAAAGAGCCATTGTTGTTAGTAGCAAGAATATTATTATTCGACACATTGCCGTTCTGAGGATTTTGGCCATATCCTGAAGCATATCCTAAACTCCTCACAGTCGACATCCTGACCGAAGAGGGTATCTCAGGAGTATAATTCTGAGAATGGCTTGGGACGATATTCCCCCTATTATCCTCAGTGTAAACCGCTGAACTGAAGTTCAAAGCCCTGGGCTGTATAGGAGTGACAGTTTCCTCAACAGGTCTGCTCGAGCTAGCTTTTAAGAGTTGTATTTCTCTTAACAGCATTTGGTTAGTCTCCTGTTGCTGCCTCATTTGTTCCTGCACACTTCCAAATAAAGTCAGAATTTCATCATTAGAGGCTAAAACGGGAGCAGATCCCTGAACACTCCGAGTAGGGATAACATCTTGAGGTTGTGAAGAAAACGGCATCCTTGGAGGAGGTGGTGGAAGCACCGAACCAGTGGTAGCAGATGTTGTAGCAGACATAGTGGAAGAGCTCATGTTTGATCTTGAGGCCATTGTAAACAATGTGGCAAAAAGTTTAGAAAATAGAAAACCGATTAATGATTTTGCAAAGATTTTTAGTAAAAGTAGCACCACTTGCCCCACGGTGGGCGCCAAATTGTTTTGGTCAAAAATTACCGAAGCATTTTAGTGATCAAATTAGTTAAGTGAGGTAGTGTGCTAAAATTATGTGTGAAAAATATGTCAACCAAGTTAGTTATGAAAACAGTTTCAGGATACGGCTCAGGATATAGAGCTGTATCTATGATCAAACAATGAGCAAAAAATGTAAAGGTGGACACGTGATATACGAGGAAAGCCCTTGATCAATCTAGATCGCCGGCATAAAACCTCGGGAGCTGACAATCGCATCTGCCTTGTTCTTTAATTGCTTCAAATATCAGGATACAGTGCAGGATGTGGTGCGGATCGACTATGTGTTACAATGAAATTTGAATACAAGTGTGGTGTTTGCAATGAGCTAGAGAGTGAAAGTGTTCGAGAGTGTAAGTGTAAATTGTGTGCCTTAAACTGATCCGCCCCCATCTATTTATAGTAAAGATAATGTAACAAACTATCCTAAACTTCCGGGATCCAGCAAATATTCCCACTCGAACGTTGAGGACCAAGTCTTTTGGGTTCAACGGCTTCCTCATAACAAATACGCCCGAGTCTTGAGGAGAAGAAGTCCTGATGACCGTTAGTAACTTACAACCATTAACCTGCACGTGTTTAATTCACTCAAACTTAGGATATCGCCCAAGATGTTAGCAATATCCCCGTCCAGTATCTTGGTCACAAATAAACAATAAAAAACGGGATATTAGTCAGGATATGTATACTCAGAAAATGACCCATAACATACATCATTATTATAGAAAAGCTTATCTTAAGGTGAGATGGTTATTCTAACCACTGTTTAACTAATCTTACGAAATAGCTAATCCTTATAGTTAGTCGAACGAATCGTCTATCCTGGCAGGTAATAGCGATTCTTAATTGTTGCCTAAGTAGGGTAGCGGTAACAATGCATAATCAAAATGAACCGTTTTTTTATATTTAACTATACCGAATTCTCCGGATATTGAGTTAGGCTATATGAATCTATATCTTAAAATTTAATTAATCAGGGTTTCGGTTATTCCATAATCAACATGAGTTCTCACAACACTTCAACCCAAAGCGGGATGTTAGTCTTAACTCTACTTGCCTCTTGGGAGGTAAACAGGGTAGTCTTAGGAGAAGGCAATCAAAATACAAGGAGGTTACAGAGATTTACATATCTCAGGCTCCAGTTCACCCATCACTGCTTGTGTTAAATAAGTGACACATTTATGTTACTAGTCCACGAGTTTCCTTAATTGGGAACATTTACTTGGACAATTCCGTGCTGGATATCTCCTTTGAATACCATTAGTTGACTTTAGTATCATATGACCATCGGAATATCTTTGTGGTCCCATGCATTAAACCTCCATACTGATCAGGCATGGAAGCAATCTATGGAACATATTAAGATATACCAATCCTCATATGACGCTTTTTATCATACTGTTTGGTATTCGCAATCAATAAGGATTTAAGAGATGTCAATTACATGCGAATGTCCTTTATCTTATAGAGAGGGTATATTAAAATTTTATGGCTTAAAGATTTCTGACAGGAACGGAAGAAATGGTTCCTATTACTAAATGAATCAATTACTTAGTTGCAATCCAACATCTGCTATTCATCACCCTGATGGCCTTAACATATACTAACCCTGGTTTCATCAAACTATACCGGCCAATAAGGCACTAACATTTTTAATGAACGTTATTTTAAAAATATATCAATATCATTTAGCCTAGGTCACAAAAGACCATCAATGGCATTTAAGGGCTGGACCTGGTCCATCACCTTTTTGACAGAGGATCAAAAGTCACATCTGCCTTTATTATACTGATGAATTTGGATAGCTTGAAAGTTTTCCATAAGGGTATCAGAAAAGAGCGATTCCTAATAGATATAAGATATCAATCTAGGATTTATTGGAGCATTTTCTAAAGTACCATCGGTCACTTTCTACCTCGCATTAAATGACCGGAGTCTTAATCAGGCGGAGACAACAGTTCTCAACATTTATCATTCATTATAGAATCATATGTGCCAGTATCAAATAAATTTCTGCATAAACTGCTTGATATGGAAAGGTACCTGTTATATAGTTATCATTCTGCACCATCTCTTAGGCGTTCATCTGATTCCTAGGACAGTTGGTCTTGATATACCCCTTCTCGTTGCAACCATAACAGGTTGCATCTTTTAGCTTCTTGCAATCCAGGGTTTTATGTTCCTGAGATTTGCAAATTCCACATGGTAGAGGCTGAGATTCAAATCTGCATTTCCCGAGGTGGTATTTCCTACAGGTTTCGCACCTGGTCTTCTCAACCGACTGTTGGCTGTCTCTTTTAAACCCGGAACTCTTCTTATCAGAGCGATGAGAATTCTCATCCTCCCTTTTTCGCTTTCCATCTTCAGAGGCTTTGGCAGCCTTGTTTCTAACCACATCGAGTGTAAGAGATAGCGACAGATCTGCCGCTGACCTGAATGTAGTAGGTCTTGAAGCCTTAACACTGGCTTTGATTTCTGGGGCTAAACCCCTAATGAAGCGAGCAATTCTCTTGGGTTCTGGTGTTACTAGGTAAGGAACCAGTCTGGACAGAGTATTGAAACGGGTGAGGTAAGCTTGACAATCTAAGTTTGTCATAACCAATGATAAGAAATCTGACTCAATACTCTCAACCTCGTGTTGAGGGCAGTAGTTCTCCATAATGAGAGCAACAAACTGTTCCCATGACATGTTGTAAAGTGGGATCTTCCCAGCAGCTTGAATGAGAGCCTTCCACCATGCTAGTGCCTCTCCGTTGAACGATTGGGATACATACTTTACTACATCCCTTTCAGCACAACCGCTAATGTCAACCACCGTGTCCATTTCATCCAACCAGATCATACAATCTACTGCTCCTTTCTCCCCAGTGAAGTCCCGAGGTTTGCAGGAAACAAAGTATTTATAGGTACAGGACTTGGTATGCGGTTCATTACCGAACACTATCCTCTTGGATGGAACACTGTGTTGACCAGATGAATGTCGATCATCATCCTTCTTTGGTTCTTCTTTCTTAGGGGGCGGTGGCTTGCTGTGAGCCTCCGAATAAGTCTTAGGGTCAGAATTAGAGTGGGGTACATATGAGGCTTTACTATTAGTCTCACTATACTCCCTAAATTGCTCCTCTACAGCTTTAGATACAGCTGAATCAATCAACGTACGAAGCTCTCCTCTGGTTATATTAATCCTTTCATCATCGCGGTTTTCCAGAGGGTGACTGTTCTCTTCCTTTGACCTAGCCATGTAGCTTTAAATGCTACATAAAAATCAAACAAGGGCAAGGTTTATATGGAAGCTTTTACAGTTTTATCGTTTTAAACGATTTATTAACCATGGTAATATAAACCACATTGGTTAATTTGCTAGTTATATTTAGTTAGCATTTTCATTGTAATTTATCCTAGTTATAAAACATTAAGGATATTAAGGTGGCGTAAAGGGCCTAGTCACAAGGACAGTTTTAAATTTTTAAGCCATGATTTCAGAGAATCGAGGCATTTAGGTTTGAATCAAAGTTCATTACCTTTTCTGGACAGGGAGTTGTAGGCTACCACTGTCTTTTGTCTCAAAGGACATTAAGTATGGCCCGTAGGCATTTCATCACTCATGGATGTTTACAATATGATCATCTTCATTTGATGATATTAGTCAGGATCGCATTGATCATACAAACTATTATGCTTGGACGTAGTCCAACATCTTTAGACGGGGTCAGAGACCACCACGGTCGTTGTCTTATCTGACAACAAGTTTGGCTCGTAGGCATTTCATCACTAATGGATGATTATTTCAAACGAGGGAATTTATATTTAACCCCCTTTTTAAAAGATGGAATGTGTGACTTTAATGATTCACAGTTTACCACAAATGTTAACGTATTTATAGATGTTAACAGGGATTGGAATCCTTTGGATAGGTTTTACCGTCTTGGCCATGTCTGAAATGACATTTAGGCTAGGTTTTACCATCTTGGCCATGTCTGTATTGACATTTAGGCTAGGTTTTACCATCTTGGCCATGTCTGCATTGACGTTTAGGCTAGGTTTTACCTTTAAGATTCCTTTAATATTTAACGCAGAACAATCCTAAATTGAAATGTTTAACAAGGATCTGAATCTAATTGTGGAACTACCGTCTTGGCCCTGTCTAAAAATGACACATGAGCTAGGTCTTGCCCTTTTAGATTTTGCCATTTTATTATAATGGTAGATCTTATAATATAGGAATGATATTTTAAACATAATCGTTCCTTTAAAATTTAAACAAGTATATGGTTGCCCTAAACGGGACTTCTGATAAAATGACTTGCCCATGCAAAGGCTAATCAGAAAATAATAAAGGAACCAAATAAGGACAAATAAAACAATTTAGAATTCGTCCTATGTTCTTGTCTAGACTCAAAAGTGTGCAACTGTGTAACTGAGATTAAACACAAAAGGCTAGTGTTTAATTCGCTCAGTGTTGGCTCTGATACCAACCTGTCACACCCCGACTTTCCACGAGTCACCGGTGGGCCCGGTGGGGAGTATCGTGACGTGGTTGGCAACATAATAGTCAAACAACACAATATATAAACGCACAGCGGAAGCAAAAGATAAATATATTACAATCCGAATATAAAGTAATATCCAGTATTACAACGGAAAGTAAAGGATCCACAGGCGGATCTTAAAAACATAAATTCTATTCAACAGACTTTAGACGCCTAGAACTTGCAAGATTCCTTATTAACGTCCTGAGCAGCTTCCAGCCTATTACGTACTTGTACCTGTCACTTAGACTTTTGAAAATACGTCAGTTTTCACTGGTAAATACACTCAACTGACTCATTTGAAAAGAGTTTAAGAAAATTGATTTAGATGCACCAGGCACAAAATATTTTGACACTTTGATTAAAATGCACAGAGGCAAAATTAATCTTTTATAACTTGGGACAATCATATTTATAATCTTGTATACAAATTTACATGTTCGTTGTACGTTCAGGGCCCGATGTAGAAACCGAGTCAGATTAACAGACACGCCACAAGTATAGGCCCACAAGAGAGTGAGATACCGTTATTACTTAAGCAACTGTCAGGTGTATGCCTATACCCCGTGCTTAAGACGTGGCCATTTTATAATACAATGATGTCAGGGATATCCGGGACATGGTCATTAACCCCTAAAGGCTTTTATTTCAAACAACACAGATTAAAACGGGTTACCTCAATAATTTAATCAGAATACGATTAAACATTCAATACCCGACCAAGCGGTATTATTATAATACCGTATCCCAAGCCCGTATAGGGAAAATAAGTTAAGAGTATTTACCTGAGCTAGCTCCTGTCTTAAATAGCAAGAATTATAATAACTCAGCCGTATTCACTGAAGTAAGCGTAGGTACAATTTACCAGAAGGCTCTAGTCTGGAATGATGGTATAAATAACCAATTAGAATGCTAACGGGTCTTTAATTAAGCCTAAGCTTAGACCGGTTAGTCTTAAAGAAATATATGGTTCAAACGCACGATTAGGCGAAGACCGGATAGAATGTGATTTAAACCCAACAAGTTCAGAGACTTGCTTAATATGGGTATTTCATACACATTCTGGATTTTGAGATAAAACCGTTAAGGTTTGACCCGTTTAGGCTAGTTTATGTAAACTAGTTACATAAATCTAACCGAACGCGCAATAAGCGTAACGGGTATACATATGAGCCATTTACAGGTTTCCTAAGTTAATATGCTTCATATATGTTGTGACATCAGTAAGATGTCTTTTATTATGCCCGAAACGAATTTAAACACAAACTATGCCCCGTAGGGGTAGTTTGGTCATTTACAAGGTTATAAAAGAGTTTAATTATTAACCTGAGTTACAGGTCTGATATAATCAGCAAAAATACTTAGTTTACTAAGTTATAACAGTAGGGTAAAGTATATATGTGAAATTTATCAATTATAACCAAACTATGCCCCGTAGGGGCATTTCGGTAATTTCACATAAGCCGAGAAGCTCAAAACTGAAGTCTGAGTTTATCAACCTTTTCTTACTGTTAAAATATTATAATTTGCCTAAGATATCAGTAGGTATCAACCCTTGTATGTTTAAAATAGTTCTAGTACATACTTTGCGTTAAAAACGCTTAAAAAGGCGATTAAAAGCCGTTTACGGGTTCTATATACAAAGCTGATATTTTTTTCATTCCAGAAGGCTTAAAATAATTTATTTACCATATGTAATCAGTAGCAAAAGGTTTGGAGTCAATTAGACATGTAAAACTCATTTTATAGCCCGTAAGGGCAAAACCGACAATTACCGGATTAAGCCTACGACTACAAATTATGCTCAGCCTAAAATTAATTAAAAATCTTTAAAAATCCCAAATAATATATTACATCAGTGGGTAAAAGATTTTATATCAAAAAGTATGTTTAAATAGGCCATATGCTAATTATGTCGTTTAATTAACATAAAGCCTTCAATTTACGCTAATGAGCATAACTCTCATTCTACACCTCAAACTGATGTCAAACTTTGCATAAAAGTCTATATATCAGTAACTAAGGTTTCTACACTTTTACATTTGCAAAAATCACGTTTTAAGGTGAAAAGGGCATAATGGTCAACATATGGGCAATTAACGGAATCATGCGAATTAATTGGTTAACTAATGAACCATGGTGTATAATCATAGAGGGTTATACTAGCATGTAACCTGGTCCAAATGAAGCTCTTTGGTATTTCTAAAACATACCATAACGGGTCAGAACTGAAAGTCAAAGTATAAGTCAAACTATGCGACTTTCGGTTCCGAACCGGGTCTAAACAGGAAATTGTCGGGTTGAACATGTTTAGACATGTTCTTACACTAATTACCAAGTTATATAAATGATCAAACAGGTTGTATATGTTCTACATTGCTAATCATGCATAAATTGTAAATTTAACATTCTGTTGACTTTTTATTCGTAGGTTTGACCCGACATTTGACCTAGTTAGAGTGGGAATCAGGGGGAACCTTTTTAAGGGTTTATTACCCACATAATTACCAACTTATAACTACTTTTGATTCGACTAATCACTGGACCATTTGTGATTAATCTTAAAGTCAACCGTTAATTACGACGGTTTGACTTTTAAGCTAAAACTAGGCTAAAACTTAATTAAGAAAGGTTTAGCAAACTTACCAAGGTCCTATGCACGAAATGTGATCACTTGAGAGCAGACTTGAGCTCCAGGAATGATCAGATTGCAAGAATGAAGTGTGAGGAAACTTGTTGCAACTAATGGCCTTATATAGTGGTTTAATCACCACAAGAAGTTGACAAACAAGTCTACTACTGACCACAATCCTTCTACAAGTGTCCCTAAGTGTTTAGGGGTTGTTTAGGGGTCTCTTGGAAGGGTTTAAGGGCATTACATGTCGTTTAGAAGGCTGAACAGGCAAGTTAAACGATTTTCTGCATCTGGGCGGGCCAGGCGGCCCGCGTAAGATGTTGATATATGTCACGTGGCCCGCATGGGCCTTCTGATCAGGCAAAAACATTTTTAAGATGTTGCATCTCACCTCTTGGCCTTTCGAAAGGTCAACCAAGCTTATTTTCTTGCATTTTGAGCCCTCTATATTGACACATAAGGGCCTCAAGACTTATACTACCTTTTCTAAGTCCTTGGTCACTTCATGTTAACCCGAAAAGTCGTAACTTTCAACGTTGACGCTTTAACCCCTTATGTACGAATTTGATCATAACTTTCTCATACGATAACGAAACTTTATGAAATTTATATCGTGCATTCTAGTGAGCATAATTAACAGTTACAAAGCTTCAGGTTTGTCAAAAGGTCACTCAGAGGTATAACTTAAACATGTTGACACATTTAACCCCTGCAGTTTGTAATCTCTCACTTTTAGCTTCGCATGATCCATGATGTATTCGTTTGATGCTATAAACAACATGTAGGGTTAATGTACCATATATTTATTCACTGTTGACATTTGGAACTCGTATATTAACATACTTCCCATGATTGTCAACTTTAGTCCTTTCAGAACACTCTTTCACACGTTCAAACATATGACACGTGTCAACACATTATAGGACGTGAATTTTCGAGGTGTTACAGAGTGACTTTCCTGAGGTATTTCCTGAGGAATTACCTGGTCTTCCGCCTCATCGCCAAGTTGAGTTTCAAATCGAGCTAGCTCCTGGAGCAGCGCCAGTAGCTCGAGCACCATATCGTCTAGCTCCATCAGAACTCGAAGAACTGTCCACACAACTACAAGAACTCTTGAAAAAGGGTTTTATACGTCCTAGCTCTTCGCCCTGGGGAGCTCCAGTACTATTCTTGAAGAAGAAAGACGGTACCTTCAGAATGTGTATTGACTACCGCGAACTCAACAAGGTGACTGTGAAGAATCGTTATCCCCTTCCACGTATCGACGACTTGTTCGACCAGTTGCAAGGGTCAAGCTATTACTCTAAGATTGATTTAAGATCGGGATACCATCAGCTGAGAGTCCGAGAGGAGGACATCTCCAAAACAGCATTCAGAACTCGTTACGGCCATTACGAGTTTCTGGTTATGCCATTCGGGCTGACGAATGCACCAGCGGTCTTCATGGATCTCATGAACCGAGTGTGCAAGCCTTACCTGGATAAGTTCGTTATTGTGTTCATCGACGATATCCTGATCTATTCTAAGAGTCAGGAGGAACACGAGCAGCATCTACGACTTATGCTGGAACTTCTTCGAAAAGAACAGTTGTATGCCAAGTTTTCGAAATGTGACTTCTGGCTTCGCGAAGTCCACTTTCTAGGCCATGTGGTAAACAAGGATGGGATTCATGTGGATCCATCTAAGGTTGAATCGATCAAGAACTGGCCTGCACCCCGTACACCAACAGAAATCCGCCAATTTTTGGGTTTGGCGGGATATTACAGAAGGTTTATAAAAGATTTATCCAAGATTGCGCTACCACTCACTTCACTGACTCAGAAGGGTGTCATCTATCGTTGGGGTGATGCACAGGAGTCTGCATTTCAGCACTTGAAGGATAGACTTTGTAGCGCGCCTATCCTCTCATTGCCTAAGGGCACAGATGATTTTGTGGTTTACTGCGATGCTTCCATCCAAGGACTTGGTTGCGTATTGATGCAACATGACAAGGTCATTGCCTACGCATCATGCCAACTCAAGGTTCCCAAAAGAAATTACACTACTCACGATCTGGAGCTGGGAGCAGTTGTTTTCGCGCTTAAGATATAGAGACATTACCTGTACGGTACAAAGTGCACCATTTACACCAATCACAGGAGTCTCGAGCATATCTTCAAGCAAAAGGAGTTAAACATGCGACAACACCGATGGGTCGAACTCTTGAATGATTACGAATGCGCTATCAAGTATCATCCGAGCAAAGCCAATGTTGTGGCTGATGCCCTCAGTCGAAAGGATACTTTACCTAAGCGTGTACGTGCATTACAGCTTACCATTCACTCTAGCCTTCCCGCTCAAATTCGTGATGCTCAAGTTGAAGCATTGAAGGCAGAAAACATCAGGGCTGAATCCTTGCGAGGATCGAGGCAGCGACTAGAACAAAAGGAAGACGGCACTTACTATGTAACAGGGCGCATCTGGGTTCCACTTTATGGAAACATACGCGAACTTGTGATGGACGAAGCGCACAAGTCTCGTTATTCGGTGCATCCTGGTTCGGATAAAATGTACCACGACCTCAAGACTACGTATTGGTGGCCTGGCATGAAAGCTCACATAGCAGCCTACGTCAGTAAGTGCTTGACTTGTGCGAGAGTCAAGACTGAATATCAGAAACCATCAGGCCTGCTTCAACAACCGGAGATCCCGAAATGGAAATGGGAGCAAATTTCCATGGATTTCGTTACCGGCCTACCTAGATCTCAACGCGGAAACGATACCATTTGGGTGATCGTAGATCGACTGACCAAGTCTGCACATTTTCTGGCTATCAAAGAAACGGATAAGTTTTCTACTCTTGCAGACATTTACCTAAAGGAAGTGGTATCAAGGCACGGAGTGCCAACCTCTATTATATCTGATCGTGACGCGCGTTTTACTTCTGAACTGTGGCAAGCAATGCACAAGTCCTTTGGCTCACGTTTAGATATGAGCACCGCTTACCACCCACAGACGGATGGGCAATCTGAACGCACCATCCAAACCTTGGAAGACATGCTTAGGGCATGCGTAATCGACTTCGGCAATGGCTGGGAAAAACACCTCCCGTTAGTGGAGTTTTCATATAACAACAACTACCACACCAGCATCCAAGCCGCTCCATTCGAGGCATTGTACGGACGCAAATGCCGATCACCTCTCTGTTGGGCAGAAGTTGGTGACAGCCAAATCACTGGCCCAGAACTTGTGATAGATACCACCGAGAGAATTGCTCAGATACGACAGCGAATGGCGGCAGCTCGTGACCGTCAGAAAAGCTATGCTGATAAGGGAAGAAAACCACTCGAGCTCCAGGTTGGGGATCGAGTGCTACTCAAAGTCTCACCTTGGAAAGGTGTAGTCCGCTTTGGCAAACGAGGCAAACTCAATCCGCGTTATGTCGGACCATTCGAAGTCACCGAGAAAATTGGCAAAGTCGCCTACAGGTTGAATTTACATGAAGAACTCAGCGGAGTTCACAATGTTTTCCATGTGTCGAATCTGAAAAAGTGTCTGTCAGATGAGACCCTCATAGTTCTCTTAAAGGATCTCACAATCGACGACCAGCTACGATTCGTCGAGGAACTGGTGGAGATTACGGATCGAGATGTTAAGATCCTCAAGAGTACCAGGATACCTCTGGTCCAAGTTCGTTGGAATGCTCGTCGTGGCCCAGAGTATACCTGGGAACGAGAAGACCAAATGAAACTCAAGTATCCCCAACTATTTAAGAAAAACGCAACCACTACTGAGGCTGAAGCTACTGCAGAATTTCGGGACGAAATTCCAAATCAACGGGGGGATGATGTGACACCCCAGGAAACCAACGCAACTTAACTAGCTTCCTCAGTAACCACGCGCTAAATTTCGGGACGAAATTCTCTTAACAGGGGGAGAATGTGACAACCCTCAAAATCCCATGTATTCCGTACAAATTATTATTGATAATTAAAAGTGCTTGATGACTGTGCTGGATTTTTTAACGGCTCTCTGGTTACTGTGTTATGCTTACATGTATTTGTGAACGTACTAATAGTATACTATAAAGTCATTAAATAGTCCATTATGATTTCCTAAGTGTTAGAAATTAAAAACGTTACAAATATATATATATATATATATATATATATATATATATATATAAGACGCTTTACGGATTAATTAAGCAGTTTAACGGAACAACACCGAACCGAACAACCGGACTTCACCCGGAACATAAAAATATTGTCAACGACATTGTTTTTCTTTTTCTGAGCCAGTTAGGGTCCCCGAGTACCCTAACACCCGTTACAAATTACAACACTCCTAATAATTAATTTGGACACCTAGATAACTAATTATAAATTAACTTATATAATTGAAATCCAACCATAAAACCCCAACCCCCCAACCGTCGGTTCCCATGTGGGGACATCCTCCACAAATTTTGAATACTTTATTTGTTAATGTCTTGTATCTAGATAACACATAATCCTTTGGTTAATCAAGTTTGATGGTTTATAAATTTGACCAAAGAGCTCATTATCACTTACTTCTAAACACCAAACAAAACTTTGCATTTCTTTTCCCCTTCCTTGACCTACTGCCGAGAGCATTCACTTCCATCCATCCATTTTTCAATTTCCTTCAAGTAAGTCCAAGTACATACAAGTGTGAGGGATCACGCATAAGGGAGCTCGGTGCACTCGGGAACACAAGGACCCCTCTACGTTGCTATTAACCACTCGTTTTTCGTCTATTTTCTTCCCTAGCCTCGAGCTAGTAGTAAGTGACTCTAAACATCTTCTTGATCTATTCTAAAGTGGTTAATAAGAGTTTCGTCGGTTGAAAATCACTAACATATAAGATCACCAACTAAAAGTCTACTAAAGTGATGAACAAGGTGGTTAATGGATGAATATTAGTGTAAACCATGTAGATCTTGTGTGATTATGATTATTGGTTGATTATCTGATGTTTTGCTGATTAATATTAATATGCGATGTTGTTGTGGTCACTAAACATGATTAACGGAATCAATCGAACACAAGTTAGTAAGTTAGAAAGTGAAAACAGAATCTGTCCCGGTTTTACAGCCAACTTCAGTTGGCTGTAAACAGGACATAAACTCAACGAAAAACTGATATTTTGAATCTAAAATATGTTATTATGAAATACGGTTCTAATGGAACCAGAATCGTAATTTTTGGACTTCGTTTACTATTTTTAAAGTGTCGATTTGTAACAACAACTTAAGCTGAATTTGGACAGCAATAAATGGGTGTCATACTTTCAGTCATAACCTGAGTTTTGTGATGAATCGGACCATGAAATTTGTACAGTAGATGACAACCGATGCATTTGTAATTACCCCACTGGAATTTCATAAATCGGACGCTCGATGAATTTTTAATAAATTGTTCCGTGGACTGTGGTCAGAAATATATAAATCTGAGTTCAGTCCGGAATATGAATTTTTATAAAATATTGGTAATGAACTGGACCCCGATATTTTTAGATTATAAAATTTGGAACGTTTAAGACATCCTGTTAAAATTTGGGAATTTTTGGAATAATTTAACTATTTTATTAAAATGTCCGAAAACAGCCGGTTTTGAATATAAATGCTGAAATGACATAAGTTGTGACTCGCGTGTCTAAATGTCGAGTATGCTATCTGTGAATGATCTAACATGTTATATATGTTATGTGCATTATCGTATGTTTGATTTTGAGTGGGGAATGGATGGAAAACTTAGATGGGCATAAACCGTTAAAGTGATGCATGTTGTGTGATAGATACGTGTAGGAACTTTGTGTTCTATTTGAAAGCCACTAAATGACTAACTGGTAAATCATACTAGGAAGTGATTGACCGACCTTGACTGTTAGCTATATTGAGAATCTAACCGAGCAAACCGAGGTGAGTTCACACTTTCTAAGGCATGGGATTCCCGGTGGTTTGGAATGGATTAAAGAAATTAAAACGGGATCTACATATTCTCCTTGGTTAGGATATGTACGGCCATCCTCCATAGGCAGGATGCCATTATTAATCCTACGAATTCTCCTGGTGCAGAATACGTACGTTCGTCCTCCTTGGGTAGGACAACAACCTTAAAACTAGCTAGACAAAACTCTATCATGAAGTCCCTCAAATTATATCGACTTAATCGCCGAGGCCAATGGCGAGCGGGTCATTAGTTAATAGCGCTATTAGGTTTAACAAACCTCACACCGTGCCGTTCGGACGGGCGTGTACTAATGGACTATGGCAGATTGTCAGTGATGACAGACACTGATATAGGGCACAACTTATTTGCGTAGCAGTCGATATCATACCGTCTAGTAGTTCACACGGGGAAAGCCCCCACTGCTTATGGTTATGGTTTGGGTAATGATAAAGGAACTGGTTAAACATACTTTCAACTACGGGGTAACCCCCACGACAATTAAGCCAACGAAAGTCAAACCACGTTTTTCAGAAACAACTTAAAACTAAACAACCAAACGTGAACTCACTCAACTTTGTTGTTGACTAGTTGTTACATGCCTTACAGGTCGCTAGATGGAACTTGCACGAGGAAGGAGTCGTTGTGGTGTGCGGACTGTTATGTCCCGTGCTTACTATTTAAATCCTTATGAACTTATCAAACCTGTGTTTCGAACTTTAACTTATAAACCGTGAACTTGTGCTTTCGGATTTACTTTTATGCTTCCGCTGTTTAAACTAAAAATCGGTTTACTTCCTTTTGGTCACCAATCGTATTGTGTTTGGTTTTATTTACTAAATTATGTTGTTCAATATGATTGGTGGTTCGATCCTGGTCACGTCACGCCTCCAAGCGGTGGTACTCCGCAGGGTGGATTTTGGGGGTGTGACAGATTGGTATCAGAGCCATTGGTTATAGTGAACTTGTTTTTTAAAAAGGGAAAAGTTTTTGATAAAACCAGACTATAACCAGTACAGTGCTCAACGATCCACAACGACGCTTCGCTCCACGTGCAAGACTCGACACCATAAGTGGTATGATTTATGTTATATTGTCAGTTAGATAGTTCTCACTGTGCATTAGATAATGTGATAATTGCTATTTGAACCTTGTGTGCTTACTCTCTAATATCGTCCCACACTTACGCATTTTCGCGACACTTTTCTCACCTACGTTGCTTAGTTGGAAAGGATTTAAAGTGTTTCAGTTAGATGTGAAGTCGGCATTTCTCTATGGCAAGGTGAAAGAGGAGGTTTATGTCAGACAGCCACCGGGCTTCACCGACCCAATTCACAAAGATAAAGTTTATCTATTGGATAAGGCGTTATACGGCTTACATCAGGCCCCGAGAGCCTGGTATGAGACCCTGGCTCAACATCTGTTAGCCAACAACTTCATCCGAGGAAAGGTAGACGCCACTCTGTTCACAAAAGAAGTCGACGGCCATCTTCTGATAGTTCAAATTTATGTGGATGACATAATTTTCGGGTCAACAAATGAACAACTCTGCAAAGATTTTGAAAAAGTTATGAAGCAGAAGTTTGAAATGTCATCAATGGGTGAGATGAAGTTCTTCTTAGGGCTTCAGGTTGATCAACTGCCCGAGGGAACTTTCATACATCAGACAAAGTATGTTCACGACGTCTTAGAGAAATTCGGGATGTCTGGGACTGCTCCAAATTCCACCCCGCTAGCGACAAACCATGGAATAAACCCTGATCTCACCGGAGAGAAGGTGGATGAAACGTTGTATCGCTCCATGATCGGATCACTGATGTATTTGACGGCATTAAGACCAGATATTATGTATCCAACCTGCCTCGCAGCACGGTTTCAGTCAAGCCCAGAGCCTCGCATATGATAATAGTGAAAAGGATATTACGCTACCTGAAAGGAACTACATCACTGGGGTTGTGGTATCCAAAGGATGTCGATTTCACACTCGAGGGATATTCTGATTCCGATTTCGGATGCTGCAAAGTGAACGCTAAGTCAACAACAGCGGGATGCCAGTTTTTCGGACCACGATTGGTCACCTAGCAATGTAAGAAGCAGACCTCTGTCGTTTTATCCACATGTGAAGCCGAATATGTATCTACTAGCAGCTGCTGCTCTCAGATCCTGTGGATCCAGCAACAGATGCGAGACTACGGTTTGCAATTTCTTAACTCCCCTATCACTTCATCCGAGACTGTTTCGAGAAGAAGTTGAAAAAAATAGAAAAAATCCACACCGATGAACAAAAAGCTGACTTACATACCAAAGCATTTGACAAAACTCGTTTTCAATATCTTTTGAAACTTAATGGTATGAAGTTACTATCGGTTGCGGAGGGGATTCTTGGCGTAGATGAAGGTACCACTGTAGATGATGTTGAAAAGCAATCTGCAATGGTTTGTCGTTTTTTTACTTGTTTTGGTATTTAGGGGGAGATAGGTTTATATTTTCAGAAAATACAAAAACAATAAAAATTTCAAAACCCAAAAACAATAGAAAACCGAAAAAGACCTTGTGTAAAATGGGAAAATGATAGTACATCAGCTAGACAGTTGCAGTATGCTAAAGAAATGTAAAGATTAAAAAGTATTAAGCAGTCTCGCTGATGATATGCCAATAGGTTTTTACACATTTAGTAAGTTTGTTCGGGATATAAACCTAAATCATAACTTACTTTTACGTGGGGAACATCTCTCGGATATATAGGTAACTCCTGAAATCTTGTTTGAAGGGCTTTCTATTTCTGACATACTAGGTCTTTGTACGTGATGATATCTGGGGTATTATACCAGGACTTCTGATTTTGCGGGAGAAAAAGCCTAGTCCTCGTATAATACTCTGCGCTGCTTTATTCTTAAAGCTCACCCTCAGCATAAAAAATGATGAAACATTGAAAAATGCTAATCATGTGTTGTTGAAAAGAAGATCCCCAAGGGGGACACACCTAAAGTCGAGCCATCATCTCTCTGACTGAACGGAAGTTCTAACCTGAGCTCTCATGGCCTCGCATTTACCCCTTACAGATATAATTAGTGTGCACTCACCTGTAAGACTGAATATAGGAGTCTGGATACGGGAGTATATTCTGAGGTGGGACACGCGTATAAGTTAAGATCTTAAAACACTAAATTCGTATCCTGAACTTATTGAAATTTGTGTGAAAACTTAAGTGGATCAGTATATAGGCAATCTAAACGAATTGTTTAATTCTGAGTATGAAATCAAAGCTTAACGGTACTTGTAGCTTGTCGGTAGTTGATATGATTCCCTAACACGCTCACCAAAAATATGTTTGTAAATAGTTTACATTTACTGTATTTCATTTCATTTCAGTTTAACATTCAAAACACAAAAAGATTTCATAGCTTTCTAGTCTTAAACTTCTTAAAATTCCAAAAAGATTTTATATTTCTGCTTTGTTTTTATCGACAAATCAAAGTGGAAAGCTGATCTTCAGACTCACAGTTTGAGGCAGATGCACGAAGTTTCTGAGTTGGACAGATGGGTTGGGAGCTTATCATGTTAAACCTGTGAAAATGAAAAGTCAAAACAAGTTCATTAAGTTGAAACTTGTAATTTTCAGAAAAATGTTTGAAAAAGTTTGAACAAAACGTCAGTATGCTTTGCTTCGGGTCAACCAAGGTCATTAAGTTGGACTTGGTAGGCAAATTAAGTACCGAGGGTCATTAACTTGGACCTAGATACTTAAGTGGATTCTTAAAACTGATAAAAACAACAAAAAGTCAAAAAGTCAAAAAGATCAAAAGGTCAAAGATTAAACGTCAAAGAGGTGAACTTGGCTCGGGCAACAAGTCTATCGAACGGCTGTTCAATCGGACAGTACTCCAATTCAAAGTCACTATAAATAGGGAGTCAACATGTCAGTCAAACTTTTCATTCGTTCGACCGACCGACCGCCCTATTCTCTCTCAAGCTCTTGATTTCTGATCTGTTTTTCTTCACTTTCTCTTTGGGAATCATTAGATTGTTGGTTAGCACAACCTTCTCAATGGCAAAGGTATGTTTTCATGCTCAAATCTATTAAAAACTTGATGATTATTGACTGTTCTTGTTCAACGTCACTGTCGGAGCTTTAGTGCTAGATCTAAATAGATTTAGGCTATTTTATTGAGATTCAAGCATGAAGTTTTGATCACGAGGGTTAGATCTACAGATTTACCGGTTCAATTTGCATTATAACTTGTTAAAATCTAGCAGATCTAAGATTAGAACGTGTCGGCAGTCGGTACTGTTTTTGTTAAATTAATCCTTGATTAGGCCGAGTTAGAACTCAATGAACATAGGGTTTTGATCGCGATGAGATTCTCTACATAGATTTATGTCAAATTTGATGATTTGACTGAGAAAATTTTCATGTTCATGTTTGTTCTTGAATGTTCTTGAAACGAGGTGCTGACCGATCGGACAACAGTTCGATCGGGCGACCACCTAATTCTATACATGATGTTTTGGTAAATTTCTAGGTATTTTTGCCTAGGAATCTGTGCATTAGATGATAGACAAGTTGTCTTGAAATTTGTGTCTTCATAAATAAGTGTTTTTACAAAAGGCAATCCGATCGGACAGCAATCCGATCGAACAACCATTATGTTTCACATCATGAACTGTCATTGTCTTGTTTTGTGTGCCATCACAGAAAGTGACAACCCGATCGGACAGCAATCCGATCGGGCGGCTGTTCGTTTCAAAACACTTTGTCACTTAATCATTACATGTCATGGAAGGTGTGGCAATCCGATCGGACAATAGTTCGATCGGACAGCCATCTTTTCACATCTCTATTTCTTGAAAACTGTGAACTCATGACAAGTGTCAATCCGATCGGACAACATCTGCAACCCGATCGGACAGCCACTAAACGACAAAAAGCTTCAACTGTTTCAAGTTTGCCAGTGAAGTGGCACCCGATCGGACAACACTCTGATCGAGTGGTCATCCAATTGATGAATAGTTGATTATGTCAACTTTCTTCATTGAACAAGAATGGCAATCCGATCGGACAGTAATCCGATCGGACAGCCATCCGATCCGTCAGTACTATCACATAGAGAGTATCCCTAGTGTTAGAAAAAATTTTGAATTTTTAAAAAATTTTCATCATCTCTCTTTATGTCCCGAACCTTGTGCATAATAATTTAAAATGAATATTTTGGCAGGGAAAAGGAAAAGACTAGGACAAGGGTCATAACGTCTATTGCTTGCTAGATACAACAAATACAGAGAATACTGTGGTTGAAGAGATAGCTAAGTTTTTAAGAGAGAGCAGGATTGGGAAAGCGTTAACTGATAAAACCATTGTGTATGAATCTCATGTGAGAAATTTCTAGAACTCAGCTAGATACGAAGAATCTGATAAGTCAATTTATTCTGCTGTAAGAAAGAAGGATGAGAATGGAAAGGATGTGGATTTGGAGATGAAGTTTAATGTTGAAGATCTTAGACGAGTCTTACACTTAGGTGATAGTGATAATGATCCGACCGTCATTCCTGAACGTCTAGCTAAAGGATTATGGTGCAGAATGGGATTCACGGGGAGTATCAATGGAAAGATGATAAAAACGATGTTCACTAGTGCATACAGGTTCATGATTCACTGTGTGATACATGCTCTATCTCATAGGAAAGGAGCATACGATGAAGCATCTGATTACATCATGAACACAATCGCATGTCTGATACTGAATAGACCTTACAATGTTTCACAAGTAATTTTTGAATACATGAAAGAAAATATCAAAGCTGGAAGTGAAAAATATATCATGTATCCACGATTCATCATGATGATGATTAATGATCAGTTCAAGGATATTCCAAAGAATAATAGTGATATTTTTGGACTGAGAAACATGACATTTGAAACCATCACTAGACTGACCAAAGGAACTGATGAAAGAGTTAAGGGAATGATATGTAAAATTAGCAGGCCAGCATATGTTGCTCTAGAGGATGATAAATGGAGACATGAGAAGAGTGATTCGGATAATGAAGATCAAAGAATGAGTGAGATGGTTGAAAAGAAAACCAGATGGTGGTTTGTAAGAGATGTAAAGAGAAAGAGAACGCCAAAGATGTCCCCTGCAGTTTCTATTCTGAATATTGTAGTAAAGGGTATAATGAAAGGGGGAGTCATAAGGCAGTTAGAATTTTAAATTGTTACATGTTTCTAATAAATTTGTCAATGCTTGTTTTGCAGGGCCTTCTGCAGAGCCACAACAAAGATTGGTGGATGAACCAGTGTTAGATCCATCAAGCATACCACAAGAAGGAATTGATCTGGCAAAGGTGACATTTGAACAATTTGTACAGCTCAATGAAGCTGCAGGTGCTAATCAGAAAGATCAAAGTTCGAGTGTTCAAGCTGAAGTTGTCAAAGTTGCAAAGCCTGAAGGTGAGGTTCAAGATGATTCTAGTGAAGCAGATTCCGAGGCTACTGAGTCAGAATTAGAATGGGATCCTACAACACTTGGTAGAGGCAAAGCACAGTTAAAGAAGAAGCCAACCAAGAAGCAGAAAGCATCCGATGAGGAGGATTCTACTTATGTTCCACCTAAGGAAAAGAAACTTAGAGCAAAGCGTAAAGCAGTCCAAGCTGGGGTTGTTCCAAGAAGAGTCCGTGCAAGGAAAGGGAGTGCTTCTGTACCTGAAAGTCAAGAGGGAAAGAAAGAAAAACATGTTGAAAAGTCAAAGGTTATTGAAGCAGAAAAGAGTCAAAGTGTTGAAGTACCTGAGGTTGAAGTTCAAAAGAAGACAGGTGGTGATGATTATGTAGAAATCACGGGGTATAAAGCAACTACACCACCACCACCTCCACCACAAGATCAGCCGATTCCAGATTTTCCTGAATCTTCTCAACAAAGAAATACAGCTTTTGAAAATCTGTTTGGAGAACTTCCAGCTGCAACTGGAGTATACAGAGAAGATATTCCAGATGAAGATTACGACATGTTTAACAACGAAGCTGTAAAAGAATTGACGAAGAAAATTGCTGAACTCGAAAAAGAGAAAGCTAAAGCTGAAGCAGAGGTGACGCTTTAAAAAAGCAGGTTGAAGTGCTGATGAAAACAAGTGATGAAATTAGAATGGTTTTGATAGATCAAGAAGAGAAGATACAGAAGATGGAAGATGGTGTTGAAGACAACACAAAGCTTTTTAATGTCACGCAAGAAGAAATTTCTGATTTGAATATAAAGCTGCGAATGATGAACGATATCAACCAGACATTGAATCAATTGATCAGTGAACTTACTGAAGCATCAGCGAATGAAATGAAAGCTATGAAGCTGGAAATGGAAGCCATGAAAGCTGATAAAGTGATGAAAGATAATCAGCTCAACATGTTATATGCTGTTATGGAAAGTCACCTGAAAATCGATGTTCATGCTGCCTTTAATGATCTTGAAGTCAAAAGAGCTGAGGAACGTAGAATTGAAAGAGAAAGGCGACTGGCTGAAGAAGCCACACAAAAGAACAAAAGTGTTATTAAGGAAACTCAAGAAGCTGGTGGGTCTTCAAGCCAAATTGATGTGGAAATGTTCCAAGTCGGTGAGTCTTCTACTCTGTCCTTTGATCTTAATGAAGTTATTCATCGAGTGCATGTTTTGCAAAAGAAGAAGAAGGCAAAAGAAGTATTGATGTTGAAATGGAAAGAAGAGGAAGAAGTAAAGGAAGAGACACCGAATTTTGTTCTTATTCGTAAAGTGGTTTC
Organism: Helianthus tuberosus; assembly: GCA_030545235.1. NCBI lineage: Eukaryota > Viridiplantae > Streptophyta > Magnoliopsida > Asterales > Asteraceae > Helianthus > Helianthus tuberosus. The sequence continues at coordinate 44,013,527 of CM060442.1, forward strand.
AGTTCCTTACAATGTTAAGGAGATTGTACGTCAAATCAAAATTAAAGAAAGGAGAAGAAAAGCTAAGTTAGCTCGAGGAAAAATTGTTGATGATGATTCTGACAAAGAATTGTTTGGTGATGAAGAAGAATATGAAGATGACAATGACAATGATGACAAGTCTGATTAGAAAGATGATAAAGATGATAAGGGTAATGATGATGATGATCAAGGATCGTCTGGATTGCTGGTTGAGAATCCTAATGTTGAGCAAAGAATTGAACATTTTCTGAATGATGAAATCAACGAACAAGAGGATGATGATCAGTAAGAAGCCTCTACATCTGGAAAACAGCACGTTGACCAGGTACTCCTCACAAATCCAACTGTTATTTACTTACATGCTCAACATGAGGGGGAGCTCGACGTTCGGAGGTCCAGAGCAGAAATGTTGGAGGAACTGGGTTTGAATGATGGAAAATTTAAGTTCGACATTGAAGATGAGATACCTCAGTCATCTGAAAATGTATTTGAGCCTAGGTATGCTCAGGAAGCTGATCACTACAGTGATGTTATTGTTGAAGATGCTTCAGATTCATCCGATGAAGAAACTGATTTTCATTATTCTGGAATTGATGAAACATTTCCTTCGTTCGCGGAAATGTTCAAGGATCGAAACAAAGATGAGATCAGGAGAAAAATTGTGGAGAAAGTTTCAATTGAGGGTGTTCCAAAGACAATCCCAAGAGAAAACCTAGCTGAGGAAAGGAAAAAGTGGTTTAAAGTGATGCCGAAAGAGAGGAAGACTCTTAGGGCACTTCAGTTCTTCACTCACAACAAAGACATTTCATGGGGTGACATTTTATCATGGGGATATCTGGAAGATCTGCAGGTTTATGCAATTCGACATGAGCAAGGTGTTCAGTACTTCGAATTCCTGTCAGATATCAAAACACTTCCATGGTGGGTTGTAGATGAACTTGTGCAGACGAAGAATATAAAGCAATTTTATTATGGTCTGGATGTGAAAGTACATGATCAACATTTGTGGGATTACATAAAGCAGCAGGCCAAGGTTGGATATCCTGACTGGAAGCCTCAACGACCAAAGCAAATTGTCACAATGTTGGAGAACGGAGAGAAAGATATAACGTTAGATATCAAGCCTCCAAGATGTTTGAAGAACATGCCTCTTAGAGCAATTGAGCAAGATTTTCATGATCTATTTGAAGGATTGCTTTACAATGAAACAACGGCTGAGGCAGTAATCTCACTGTTCGACAAGTCCACAGGGAAGTCACGAAGAATCAGCATTCTGGATCCAATGTGGCTTGTTAACTGTTCGAAAAAAAATATCAACTGCTTCTTCTACAACAAGATTGTATATGAGAAAAGAGACAAAGAATAAGCGTTGCAGTATCAAACGATCGTGGATGTGTGTTTTGCCCAAGACATCAACTCAGGAAGATATTGGAAGACAAAATGGAGAGATCTTGAGATTGATGAATTCCTGAAAAGATACAAACGCAACCAGCAGTTTAAAGAGATTGCTGAAAGAGCAGCTGAGCTTGGCAAGCGCAAGTTGGGAAAACCGATACCAACGGATCAAACGCCAATCGAGAAAGAGGAAAACAAGATTCCCAAATGGGATCAGAAGCATGATGGTGATCCGGTATACAGGAAATGGTGGATCGAGGAAGGAAGGCTCATAAGGCAAAGAATGTTAGAAGAAAGAGCTGAAAAGATAAGACAGAGGGCCAAAGAACGAAGGCATAACAGGAAGGAATGAGGACTATGCTGGAAGGAACTGTAGCTACATCCGAGGGGGAGTCTGTTAGTTCATGTGTCTGTAGCTTCCGTCAGCATATAGTCGTATTTTGTATGTTTATGTCCTTTGTGAACAATTATGTTAGGTATGTATGTTAGATAGAACGACAGATCAGGAAATGGCACTTGGATGTAAAAGTGTTTGACCTAAGATTGACTTTATGTCGTCCGATCGGATGGGCCATCTGATCGGATAGCAGTGTCGTTCGATCGGTCAGCACCTACCATGCTCCTGAATCTACCTATAAATACCCCATCAGGGTATGTCATTTAGAACTTTTGTCACTTTAGGAGAACTCTGTCAAGTCTGACTTCTACTGGCACTTGTGTACTTTCGTATCAGTTGAATAGAAAGATCAGACGGTGTTTAAGCATTGAATACTTTGTCGTACATATGTGATTTGATCCAATGGATTCCGCACATTGATCAAAGTCGATTCATCTAAGTTCCTGACGAACAGATCCTTTACGAGGGACCCAACAGACTTGTTGACCTTATTGACTCGAAAAATTTTCAAATACAGGTTAACTTTCATCAATTATGCTTAATGTATTGAATGTCTGTGCAGAATATGGCGCAAGCAATGATGGCAAATCAACGACAGCTGGAAGTGGAGCTTTTTCATAATCAAGATGGATACCTTTTGGACCCACCTGCGGAATACTTTGATATGTTTAATTCATTAATGGTTGGTTTAAACAATTGTCCAATCACGCATGCGCTGAGGACGAATCCAACCATCTGCAACGACTGCGTTAACACATTTTGGAATACAGCAAAAGTGAATAAAAGAGGCGCAAACGGTGCAGGAGCCATTGAGGCTAAAGTACAAGAAAAGGAAGTTATCATCACAGAAGCCATGCTACGTGAAGTATTGAAATTCAGAGATCAGCCTCACTTTCCAACATCCTTCGAGCAAAGCAGAGTTCTTCCAGCACTTCAGAGGATAAGTTATGAAGGAGGTTATCCTACTGTTCTGAAGAAGTTGTTTCCACCATATTGGAGATTACTTGTATATATCTTCCTGCAGTGCATTGCAGAGAACAAAGGTGGATTTGATCAGTTGAACAAGACTCAAGCCTGTGCTCTAGTAGCATTAGTCAACAGTTGGGATTACAACTTCTCGGTATTCATTTTTTACAACATGAAGAAAATGTTAGAAGATCCAAAGAAAAAGGTTTTCATGTTATATCCCAGATTCATCCAGATGATTCTCAACGCTAAATACCCAGAGTTGGTCAAGAGTACTAACCACGTGAATTTGAAGCCAACGGGCCCCGATTGTTTTGAAAACGCTTACAAAGAGAGGAAAGCAAAGCAACATAATTCCGTTGGGAGAATTCCACTAGAAAAACATGGAAGATTTGGTCCAGTTGTGCCAGTCGTGCCAGCCCCCCAACCTTTGAACGTTACAGTTGCTGAAGAACACAACTTAAAACGGACGACTACTGGCAAAGCTAAGATAGAAACCAAAGTTCTTGATTCATACTCAGATGAATAAGAATCCAACGGCGATAGTGATGTGGAAGTGATTGTATCTGAAGAAGCTGAGGAAACTGTCAGGCAACCAAATCTTATGACTGCTGAAAACTAACAAGCCCTACTTGAGTCTTTGCAGGTTAGTGTCGGAAACCCTCCTTTCGTACCTACTTCTGAAACTCATGTCCAAGTTGAAGATGCAACAAATGATATTGAACAAGCATCAAACAAAAGACAAAGAACCGACACATCTCCTGATTCTCATCCTACAGGCCCAATTTCAGAACCAAAGTCTGCTATGCCCATAGATCCAAAGATCACCACAGCCACATAGGAAACTAGCTCACAGGATCCTGATTTTGACTTGGATTTCGACTTTGAAACGACTCACTCGCATCCAGAAAGCTCGAGTGGCATCAGGTTCGAGGCAGGAAGCTCTAGTGGTGCTGGATTCACTGAATATGATGAAGCTGCTATGCGCTATGCAACAGAGAAAAGGAAATTCATTGAGCAAAGCGATAGTGATGAAGATGTGGATATAAATGTGGCAAGGTTACAGCAAAGAGTGGTCATACTGGAACAAGATGCTGCATTAAAGGAAGCTCAGATCTCATCTCTGCAACAAGATGCTGCACTAAAGGAAGCTTAGATTTCATCTCTACAAGCTCAAATCTCAAGCAGTGATAAAACAATAGATCAGCTGCAAGGTGATTTGGGTATGCTAATGTCTGTTGTATATGACCTGAAATCCAAGTTGGAGAAGAGGTTCGGAAATGAATTTATTGACAAAGAGGATGAATAATTTAATGTTGGTCGTCCCGAACAAACAACTGAAGAAAGAGCTGCAGCAAGGGCAGCAACTGATGCAGAACATGAAGCTAGATTGAATGCTTATCTGGCCGCTGAACCAAAGAAGAAAAGAAAGAAGCCTGAAAAGAAACAGAGCAACAAACAGATGCTAGTAATGAAGAACCAAGATATGAATCCTCTTGATGAAAACTTTCAGCTAAAAGATCCAACGAAAAGGCCTGATAGAATTATCATGGAATTGGGATCCAGCTACTATGACACAGTGGGAAATAAGTCTAAAGTCGCAAATTGGAGATATAATCACGACAAGAACTTGTGGTTGATCACACGTGAAAGTAGGCACAAAGAATACTATGCAAAAGAATCCCAATTTGAATCATGAATGAAGATTGACTTGCAAAGCCTGCTGCATGCTCCGTATCATGATTCAGACCCAAACCAAAGAGACAGAGGTTGGGATTTTCATTGTAGGCTTGAGAGGGAGGTAAAGAACAACTTTCCGAACATGAAGACCGCTAAATCTACTATAAGAAGAAATCCTGGTGTGTTCGTGACCCTCACACAAAGCGAATAGTCAAATGTGTTATATGGCCTCCAACTGATAAAGAGAAGATCATTCCCATTTCTCGCAAGTTCGCAAAGGGAATTCTCAAGAACTTCCACTTCTGGGCTTATGACCCCAAGATGGCTGAGGCTATGATCGTGACTCAAGAGCTATCCATTCGATTTCCAGATACGTTGGATCTGATGAGTTTTCATGAGGAAGATATCTTGATTTTAAATCAACACCAAATTCGCACGAATGATAGATATGAAGAATGTGCAAAGTCCTAGATAAGTGCGGTTAGGAACATTGTCAGGAATCGTCTGTTTGCTGATCCAAATCCAGCTCAAGGTGGACCTCAAAACTGATGCTGCAACTAATCCAGTAAACCTAGGGGGGATAGTTAGGCCCTATCGGTTTATGGATTAGTAATTTTGTGGGTATTAGTTGTGGGCTTAAAGGGTTTTGGGCCTTGGGTTTAGGGGGAATGCTCCCTAATCCCTTTCTATAAATAGTAAATCACCATTAGGAGCATGTTGTTGGTGAATTGTTTTAGAAACTTGTATTGGACAATCTATTGTATGCAAGTTTAAGCATCAATCAACAATCTTTCTTCTTCATCTCTTTTCTTATCTTTGAATCTTAGCTTGTTTGTGTGATTCCGCCACCAAACAAGCTTGTGTGATATTGTTGTGATCTCGTATCGGGACTTACATGCATGCAAGTTTTGAACCGGTAACTTTTAGCAACAGGAATGGAACTATTAAAGTTAACTCCACATTTGAAAATGTCGTAGAGTTTAGAAGAGCGTTGTCCCATTATGCAATCATGAATGAATTTGCGTACTTTAGTAAGAAAAGTGAAGCAATAGGTACACCTAATGGACTAGTTATATCATCAGATATGCAAAAGGGTTTAGACATTGCAATTACACAAGTTTACCCTAATGTTGAGCATAGAGAGTACATTAGGCACTTATTTAGTAATTTCAAGAAGCGTTTTCGTGGTGATTTATCCACAAGAAATTTATGGTGAGTTGCAAAGACCTATAGTGTTAACGAGCATGATCGACTATTAAATGAAATTGCTGGAGCAAATAAAGAGGCACTTACTTATCTTAATGAGAATCACAATAAGGTATGGAGTCGTTGTAGGTTTGGGGAGACACCAAAGTGTAACTATGTTACAAATAATATTTCGGAGTCCTTTAATGCGTGGATAGGTGAGGTGCGATATAAACTGGTTCTTGAATTACTTGATTCAACTAGAGAGAAGATTACGGTACAATTTGATAAAAAAGGAGGCTTTCAAAAAAATGGAAGGTTACCTTAGTACCTAAAACTAAGACTTACGTCGACAAAATCTCTAAGGTTTGTATAATGTTCCTTTTTTTATATATATATTTCAAATATATTTTAGGTGAACGAATTTTTAATATTTTGAATGTTATATGTAGAAATTGGGTGTATATGAAATTTGTAGAAGTGGTGAAAATTGAGCTGAGGTGAAATACGAGGACAAGCGTTGGGAGGTTTCACTTGATGAAAAAAAATGTACTTGTCGGGTTTGGCATGTAAAAGGTGTTCCGTGTGTGCATACAACATCTTTTATTATTTTCAGAAGGGATGTTAATTAGGACATGTATGTTGATCCATTTTATACTATTGAGAAGTTTAAATTAGCCTATGCTTTAGAAGTTGTTCCAATGCCTACAAAGGATCAATGGGTGCATATAGATAATGAGGAGAAGATACACTCACCTGCAATCAAACGTCCACCTGGGAGACCAAGAAAGAAAGAATAGAATTAGACCAGGTGATGAGCCTAAAAAAGGATAAAAAAGTCCACGATGTGGTGAGTATGGACACCGTGAAAAGACATGCAAAAACTCAGTACCTGAAGATCCTACTCAACATCAAGCGTCAACAAGTAAAAGGGGACAAGGAAAGAGCGTCAACATCAAGCGTCAACAAGCGTTGGGAGGTTTCAGTTGATGAAAAAAATGTACTTGTCGGGTTTGGCAGGTAAAAGGTGTTTCGTGTGTGCATACAACATCTTTTATTACTTTCACAAGGGATGTTAACTAGGACATGTATGTTGATCCATTTTATACTATTGAGAAGTTTAAATTAGCTTATGCTTTAGAAGTTGCTCCAATTCCTACAAAGGATCAATGGGTGCGGTGCATATAGATAATGAGGAGAAGATACACCCACCTGCAATCAAATGTCCACCTGGGAGACCAAGAAAGAATAGAATTAGACCAGGTGACGAGCCTAAAAAAGGACAAAAATGTCCACGATGTGGTGAGTTTGGACACAGTGAAAAGACAAGCAAAAACTCAGCACCTAAAGATCCTACTCAACATCAAGCGTCAACAAGTAAAATGGGACGAGGAAAGAGTACAAAAAATATGTGAAAGTAGAAGAATTTGGGTTTGAACGGAATTTATGTTTTTATTATGAACAAAATTTATGTTTTTTGAACGGAATCTATTATGAACGGAATTTATGTTTTTGAATGAAATTTTTGTTTTTATTATGAGTGTTATGGTTTTGTGTGTATTGTTTGACAAGAGTAACAAGTAGAAGAATTGAGGTGATACTACATAATCTGTTTAAATATGTAATTGATTTTACGTATTAGAATGAGGAAATATGTAAATATTCATTTAATAAGTCATTAAAGGTAAAATAGTCATAAATAAGAGTCATTTAAATGAAAAGGAGAAATATGTAATATATATGAGTTAGAGAGGGGAAATATGTAATTGATTTTATTGTTTGGGGAAATACGTAAGACCATCCGTAGTCGTCGATGATGTGGGCGTTTTTTTGCCCGAAAACGCCAAACCATGCCCAAGGCATGGCCCCCATGTGCGTTTTATTTTTATTTTTTTTGAACGGCGTTGTAAAAATAACGCTTGTGCCCAACTCGATTTTCGAAAGTTTACCGTTGAGAAACGGTAATAACATTTAAACTTTATTTTTTTATTCAAAATTTAACCCTATATAAATCCCACTTTTCATTCATTTTTTATAAACCTTTCACCCCTACTCTCCATTTTTTTTTAAAACTTCTCCACTTTTCACCCACAATTATGAATCCCTTCCGACCTCAATTCGGTGTGTCTTCGAGACACTGTAACCCCAACGCAAGATTTCGAAGAGATGAATCGACGCTGATGCGTGTGAAGTGTGTATATAAGTTTAAGTATATTTTAAGCCCTTTTACACTTTCTTTAGCCAAGTTTTAAATTTATAAAACACGATATTTACTAACACTAAACACACATATGGGCAAGTGCACCCATCGTGAGCGTAGTATAGTGTTGGTAAGATACCGAGGTCGTCCAAGGACACAAAAGCTTTTAGTACCGGTTTATCCTCAACGTCTAATCAAATCAAAAGTTTAGAAAAAAGGTTTTTAAACTAAGAAAATAAAAACTAACTAAAATGCTGAAAAATGAAAATAAAAGTAAAAACAGATAGACAAGATGAATCACTTGGCTCCGACTCGTGTTTAGTGTAACCTTTCATTATTTCCGCACTATTTAAGAGATTATCTTAGTTATTGTAGCAGGCCCCTCTTTTGGAGGTGACGTTACCCTCAACCCAGTAGTTTGAGTCAGCAAGGATACAATCCTAAAGGGTCGGATTATTGAAAGATAATTAATTAAGTTATTAATGCATATTGTGGTAGGCCCCTCTTTTGAAGGCGACGTTACCCTTGGCTAAGTAGTCTGAGTCAGCAGGGATACATTCCTAAGTAGCCGGGTAGTAGTTTAACTTATGAGGGGATCAAAGAGTATGGACCCCCGCCATCCAATACCGTTAAGTATTGAAGGAGGTCCTACTAAATTTGATCCAGGTCCTTTGCAGGATCTATACACTGAACAATGGCAAGACTCTTACCAAACCGTTCCCTTAACCCCCGACCAGGTAGCCAACATACCTCCATATAGACCGTGGAGATATGAATGGTGAAAATCTTTTATTTTATATAGACAGTAAAATAATGCCAAGACACCACGGACAAACGATAAGGAAGAATCACCTTCAACATAAGAAACTAGTTATTAAAGTCATTAATACATAACCAATTAAAAAGTGCGAAAAGATTAAAAATAAAAAGTATTACACTAGACACTTTGTCTTCACCAAGTGATGTAAGAGACTTAGGCAAACATGGCCTTGATTGTCAAGAACTCTTACGATCAATCTTGGATCCCGAGACGACTCACACACTCTATGATGGACAATGGATGATGGTGGTGGATGATGGTGTTATGGTGGTGGTGGGTGGTGGGTGAAGTGTGAGAGAGGTGGTGTGCCAAGGGATGGTTTGAACTTGAGCCAAGCACTCCTATTTATAGGCTGAACAGAAGCTCAGGCACGGCCCCGTGTCCAGTGGGCACGGCCCCTTGTCCACATCATTCTCTGTCTTCATTAATTGCTCTTGTCTTTATTAGTTGACCACGGCCCGTGTCCGCTGGGCACGACCCCGTGTGCAGAAGCATATCTGTACTATCAAGATTTGCCTGGATTCTGCGAATCTTATAGTTGACCACGACCCCGTGTCCGCTGAGCACGGCCCCGTGGTGGGCGATGGAAGCTTCTACAACTTTGTCTTTTATGCTGACACTTGGGCACGCCCCCGTGTCCACTGAGCACGGGGCGTGTTCAGCCTTCTGTTTTCTTGTTTTGCTTGGGAAGATGCTGTCGTGGGGTCGGGCATGCCACGTTTGTTCCTTTTCTTGTATTTATGTTTGATTTAGCTGCTTTTTTGCTTCTTTTGTTAATTTGAGCTCATTTAATCCTGAAAATACAAAAGGAAGACAAAAGCACACTTTTTCCAACATTAGTACTAAAAAAGGGTTAGTTTTATGTCACAATTGATGTAATTTAAATGTTGCATTTTGCACACATCAAATATCCCCACACTTGAATCTTTGCTTGTCCTCAAGCAAAACTCTTTAATGTGGCTTTACACTCCCAAATGGAATTGGTAGAAAAGAAGGTTTTTGGGCTTGTCATAGAGTGTCGGGATTTCCAAGATTCTTTATTTAGTTTTATTTATATTTATTTACAATCCTATTCGTCATGATTTATTTAAAACTTTGCATAAGATAAATTACTTATTAGGGGATAACATGCCTTTTTAAAATTATATTTATATACAAGTTCACATACCTCACGGGGGATCACACAACACTCGGCCGAAGATGTATTTTAGTGAATCACTCTAGAGCGGCATGGAACTTACTCCTACCATAGGCTTGCCAAGCAATCAATCCTCCTCCTTTTTAACTATATACCTTTGCAAATATCAAGAGGACTTTTGGGTGAAGGGTTAGGCTTGGGTTAAAGGTAGGTGGTTGGGTTAGTGGTTAGTAAAAAAAAATGAAAAAGCGTCGGTTTTCGAAACACTTTTTATTTTTGCAAAATTTTTTATTTTTTTTTTATTTTGATGAAGCTATTATTCAAACAAAGTTTTTTTTTTTGATGAACTTGTTTATTTATTTCTTTTGCTTCATCAACAAAACAATTTTTTTTTTCAAAGTCAAACGAAAAACCGAGCTTGTTACTAAAACAAAGGGTTAAAAATAAAAAAGGTTTTGGTGGGTGAAAGGGTGTTTGGTTTGGGTTAAGAAACGAAAAGGTTTAGGCTCAAAGGGGTTAACTAGGGGGATTTTGGGTAGGTGGTAAAAAAAAAAATAATGGTGTAGAAATAAAAAGGGTTAGCCCTAATGCCTCCATCATTTACTTACTCGGGTTTAAGTTGGTAAGGACCGGGAATGTATCGTCGTGGCAAGTTCTAGAGTTGTAAGAACCAAGCGGCTATTCACACAAGAAACGAAAAATGAGCATTTAATTTAAAGATATATATTTGTATGTTCAATAAAGGCTCAAAACTCACTTTTGTGGGAATGAGTTTTTATGTGATCAAGTATATATAATTAAATTTTAACTAAGCTTGTCATGCCTTTTCATAATTTTCTTATGTTGGTTCTTTTTATCACGACGCTATCGGTTGTAAATTTGTAAAAATATAACCTTTTTAGAATTTTGAAATTCCCAAATTAAACCTAGACAAGTAAAAAAATAAAAATTTTTGAAAAAATTTGGGGTGATTAGCGGTTCCAATAGAGTTTTGTGTAAGGCTTGTAGTTAGGACTTGCAAGATTCAAGGTTTTAGCATCCCCCCACACTTAAATTACACATTGTCCTCAATGTGTCCCAAAAATAAGTTTTTAGGTTGATTGAATGTGTAAAAAGGTGTGAAAAAGCAAAAATTTGTGTTACTGGGCGCTGGACACGGCCCCGTGTTGTCCGGGCACGGCCCCGTGTTCAAGTGCCAGTAATAAAAATTAAACAAAAGAAACAAAAGCCTGGACACGGGGGCGTATTGGGTGAACACGACCCGTGTCCAGTTTACCTGAACTGGGTCATTTCTGCAGACTGTGCAGCACGGGGCCGTGTTGGGCAGACACGGCCCGTGCTGAACTTACTGTTAATGAAGAAAATTTTCGGATGGCCCTGTTTTCCTGCATGGGGGGCTGGTTCAAGTTTCCCTTGTTATCCTTTGTCATCCTGAGTGTGTTTTATTCCTGAAAATTAAAACTAACTAGAAAACATAAAGATTAATCTAAACTAAACTAAGGATAGTTCCGCGGAATGCCTCCGTGGTGCGCCACGTTTATAAGGGTCCTTGGCTAGACCCAAAGCCTGGTCATATGTTACTCAAGTGGGATGTTTTGCATCCCATGCTACACTGTCGGAGAGCGTCATCCAATCTTGAGTCTATGACCTTCATGTAGTTGACCGGGTCTTCGTCTTTTACTCTCTTTCCAACTCCAAACTTTACTTCCTCGTCCCCAAACTTCAATGTTAGTGTTCCGTCATTCATATCTACCACTGCTTGGGCGGTGGCTAGAAATGGCCTCCCGAGGATGAGAGGGACATCGGCGTCTTCCTCCATGTCTAGGATGACAAAGTCGGTCGGGAAAATGAAATTGTCAACTTTGACCAATAGATTTTCAGCGACACCACGTGGAAATTTGACGGATCTGTCGGCGAGTTGTATGCTCATCTTTGTAGGGCTCGTCGTTCCTAGGCCGAGTAGTTTGAACATTGATGTGGGCATGAGGTTAATGCTAGCCCCAAGATCGGCTAATGCATTACGAATGGGGGATTCCCCAATCGAGCAAGGAATCGTGAAGCTTCCGGGATCAATTTTCTTTTGTGAGAGTTTGTTGAGTACTAAGGCGGAGCATTCTTTGCCTAAGTTAACTAATTGCAATGATTCAATTTTCCTTTTGTGAGTGAGGAAGTCCCTCATAAATTTTGCATATTTAGGCATTTGGGTTAGGACCTCGATAAAAGGAATATTAACATGCAATTGTTTTAGTAAATTTTCGAACTTTGCGAATTGCTCATCGGTCTTTTGACGATTTAACCGACCGGGGTATGGAACCGGAGGAGTCTTGGTGGGCTCTTGATCTGGTGGAGAAGCCTTTTCTGGTTGTGGTGCGGGTGGAGTCGTGGCTTGGCTGGATTGGCTTTTTTCAGCCGGTGGTGACGGATCCTCCTCTAGACCCACGGTTCGGTTTCTCAATGTAATGAGATGTACTTGCGCTTTTGGGTTGGTTTCGGTATTGCTTGGTAACGCGCCTTGTGGTCTCTCGGAGAAATTTTGAGCTATTTGATTTAATTGTTTTTCAATGTTTTGAATGCTAACTTGTTGATTTCTAAAATTCGATTCCAATTGTTGAAATCGATCCGAGTTTTTCTTTTCGGTGTCGGAGATGAGGCGAGTTACAATATCTTTAAGCCTTTCTCGTCCACCTTGTTGTTGAGAAAAGTTTTGTGGATGTTGAAAGTTAGTTTGTTGGTTTTGTTGGTTACTACCATTGCCGGGATCTCTCCAACCAAGGTTAGGGTGGTTACGCCATCCTTGGTTGTAGGTACCCGTTGGTGGACCCGACGGCCTAGGTCTATTATCAATGTAGTTTACCGTTTCTGTTTGATCATCTACTTCTTTCATACAACTCCAATTTTCATGAGGTCCACCACACCCCTCACAAGCCATAACCGATGCCGTTTTTGCCATTTCTAATTTTTTTATTTTTGAAGAAAGGGCCTCGATTTGGGCTTGTAAAGAAGTGCTTTCATCAACCTTATGGGCGCCCGGGGCAATAGATTTATTACCTCAGGGAGTGTGCCACTGAAAATTGGTTTGCGCAATTTCCTCAATTTGATTGTATATTTCATTTGGGCGACGATTACCTAGAAGTCCCCCGGAGCTAGAATCAAGTGTTTGTCTTGTGTGTGGCAACAACCCATTGTAGAAAGTGGATACTTGTTGCCATACCGCAAGACCGTGATGAGGACACTTTCTTAGTAGCTCCTTGAACCTTTCCCAAGTTTCATATAAGGATTCCCCATCCTCTTGTGAATATGTGTTAATTTCAGTCATTAATTTAGCCGTTTTAGCATGAGGGAAATACTTATATAGAAACTTTTGGGCTAGTTCATCCCAGGTGTTTACCGAGCCAACTGGGAGGGTGTTGAGCCAAGCCTTAGCTCGGTCTTTTAGTGAAAATGGAAACATTCGAAGGCGGATGGCGTCGTTTGATGCTCCATTGATCCGAAAGGTATCACATATTTCTAAGAAATTAGTAATATGTAGATGGGGATCCTCGTCCGCAAGCCCATGAAAGGTTGCGGAGTTTTGAAGCATTTGTATCAAACGCGGTCGAAGTTCGAAGTTATTGGCTTCGACATTTGGTGCATTGATAGCGGCGCCGAGATTACCTACAGTGGGTCGTAGGTAATCCATAAGGGTACGTTGATCTGCCATTGGAAGTGGGTCCCCCGAAACTTTCTCTTGGTTTTTAGCTTTAAGTCTTTTTCTGAGAAAGCGTTCGGGTTCTTCTAGAGGTTCTTTTATGTCTCTACTAGAACTGGAGCTCATGCACTACGTAGGAAGTTCAAATGTGGCGCCTGGGTTCCAAGTCCTGCAGCAAAAACAGAAAAGAACGTTGGTCAGAAGGTTCACCACGGCCCCGTGTTCAGCGAACACGGCCCGTGGTCGGAGATACAGTAATTGTTTTCCGGATCCCTGTTACTGGGAGTTGGGCACGGCCCCGTGTTGCACCGACACGGCCCCATGTTCAGCTCTCTGTAACGCGGAAAATAAAAATTGCCAGTAACAATGCTGGGCACGGCCCGTGTCCGACCAGGCACGGCCCGTGCTGAGCTCTGCAGAAGCTGAAAAACTACGAAAAATCCTTAAAAAATAGAAAAATAAGAAAAACGATTAGGCCGTTGATTCCTAACTTTCTTAAAATCCTTGTGTCCCCGGCAACGGCGCCAAAAACTTGATGCGTGTGAAGTGTGTATATAAGTTTAAGTATATTTTAAGCCCTTTTACACTTTCTTTAGCCAAGTTTTAAATTTATAAAACACGATATTTACTAACACTAAACACACATATGGGCAAGTGCACCCATCGTGAGCGTAGTATAGTGTTGGTAAGATACCGAGGTCGTCCAAGGACACAAAAGCTTTTAGTACCGGTTTATCCTCAACGTCTAATCAAATCAAAAGTTTAGAAAAAAGGTTTTTAAACTAAGAAAATAAAAACTAACTAAAATGCTGAAAAATGAAAATAAAAGTAAAAACAGATAGACAAGATGAATCACTTGGCTCCGACTCGTGTTTAGTGTAACCTTTCATTATTTCCGCACTTTTGCACTATTTAAGAGATTATCTTAGTTATTGTAGTAGGCCCCTCTTTTGGAGGTGACGTTACCCTCAACCCAGTAGTTTGAGTCAGCAAGGATACAATCCTAAAGGGTCGGATTATTGAAAGATAATTAATTAAGTTATTAATGCATATTGTGGAAGGCCCCTCTTTTGAAGGTGACGTTACCCTCAGCTAAGTAGTCTGAGTCAGCAGGGATACAGTCCTAAGTAGCCGGGTTAAAGTTTTAATAGTAGTTTAACTTATGAGGGGGTCAAAGAGTTTGGACCCCCGCCATCCAATACCGTTAAGTATTGAAGGAGGTCCTACTAAATTTGACCCTGGTCCTTTGCAGGATCTATACACTGAACAATGGCAAGACTCTTACCAAACCGTTCCCTTAACCCCCGACCAGGTAGCCAACATACCTCCATATAGACCGTGGAGATATGAATGGTGAAAATCTTTTATTTTATATAGACAGTAAAATAATGCCAAGACACCACGGACAAACGATAAGGAAGAATCACCTTCAACATAAGAAACTAGTTATTAAAGTCATTAATACATAACCAATTAAAAAGTGCGAAAAGATTAAAAATAAAAAGTATTACACTAGACACTTTGTCTTCACCAAGTGATGTAAGAGACTTAGGCAAACATGGCCTTGATTGTCAAGAACTCTTACGATCAATCTTGGATCCCGAGATGACTCACACACTCTATGATGGACAATGGATGATGGTGGTGGATGATGGTGTTATGGTGGTGGTGGGTGGTGGGTGAAGTGTGAGAGAGGTGGTGTGCCAAGGGATGGTTTGAGCTTGAGCCAAGCACTCCTATTTATAGGCTGAACAGAAGCTCGGGCACGGCCCCGTGTCCAGTGGGCACGGCCCCGTGTTCACATCCTTCTCTGTCTTCATTAATTGCTCTTGTCTTTATTAGTTGACCACGGCCCCGTGTCCGCTGGGCACGACCCCGTGTGCAGAAGCATATCTGTACTATCAAGATTTGCCTGGATTCTGCGAATCTTATAGTTGACCACGACCCCGTGTCCGCTGAGCACGGCCTCGTGGTGGGCGATGGAAGCTTCTACAACTTTGTCTTTTATGCTGACACTTGGGCACGCCCCCCCGTGTCTACTGAGCACGGGGCGTGTTAAGCCTTCTGTTTTCTTGTTTTGCTTGGGAAGATGCTGTCGTGGGGTCGGGCATGCCACGTTTGTTCCTTTTCTTGTATTTATGTTAGATTTAGCTGCCTTTTTGCTTCTTTTGTTAATTTGAGCTCATTTAATCCTGAAAATACAAAAGGAAGACAAAAACACACTTTTTCCAACATTAGTACTAAAAAAGGGTTAGTTTTATGCCACAATTGATGTAATTTATATGTTGCATTTTGCACACATCAACGCCTTCAAGACATTCAAGATCTCGGTCATAGGCGTTTACAAACTATCGAGGAAAGAAACGCCGAAAACAAAAAGTTTGTTGCAATACAAGAATTAAGACAAATGGAGAAAGATATCGAATTTTTGTCTAAACCCATCGACCATCTCACAGGCGACGCGTTGATCCTAGCCCAAATGCGTCGGGAACAAATCCGTCAAAAATACGGACTCTAGCTTATTTATTTTTTCGGTTTTTTTTATTTAATTGTTTCGGTTTTTTTTTTGGAATTTTTTTTTCTTAATTCCGGTTTTTTTAAGAATGTAATGGTTTTTATTTAATGAAATTTTATTAGTTTTAATTAAAAAAATTTAATAATTGTGTAATGATTGATGAGACATTATTGGACATTATCACCACTACGCCCCTTTTGTGAATAACGCATGTTTGATGACTAGGATTATACGTATCATAAAACGCCCTAAGATGAGGCATTATTTGTTGTCATCACTACACATAGGTGCTGTTTGTTTTTGCAGACATAAACTGTCTGCAAGCTGATTTAATCTGTTTTCATGTCTGCAACTGAAGATGTGGTCTGAAGCTCTGCAAGCTGAAAATATAAGACTGTTTGTTTTTATAAGTTGATACTATCTGCATAAACCGAATCACGACTGTTTAGATTAAACAACACAAACATAAACAATATCAATATATCATAGAACTCATAAACTAATCAATTTATAACCAAATTATTCCAAATAAACTACTTCTGCTTCAATTAACCTCATCTAATCAAATCGAAAACACCTCATGTTTTAACTCTCTCTTCTCTCTCTGCCTCAACCCTTCACCAACCTCCAACTGCACTGCAAATCGCGCAACACAACTTCCAAACACATCTCCATTCTCACACCTCTGCAACTCCACAAGACGCTTCACCAAATCCGCTTCCAAAATTGCATCAATCCGCTTTGGAATTATGCCACCTGAAACATAAAATCTGTATCGACCGAACCGATTCATTCCTCAAACTCTTCAATCAAATCGATTAACACAGGTTCCTGTTTCGTATCAGATTCAACGGTTACAGTACCTATATGAACAAGCGTTGAAGCAGTGTTGAAACAGCTCGATCGTACGCTATGGCTGCTTCTTCTGCTGTATCGTAACTCCCTAGCCATAATCTCAAGCCTTTCTTTTCTGGGTTCCTCATCTTTGCAGTAAACTTCCCCCATGGCTTTCGTCTTACACTTCTGTACCTCCTCTCAGCCTGTGTAGCTTGCAACCCATCCCCGTCATGTCGCCGGCGACGCTGCCGTCGCCGGCCACTCCTCTATCCCGATTTCTCCTCTCTCTCCCTCTCTCCTGATTTCTCCTCTCTCTCTTCTGATTTCTCCTCCCTCTATTCTGATTTCTGTGCTCGTCACTCACCGGAGAAACGAAAGGGGTAAGAATGAGGGTATGGGGGTGCGACGGTCGTCGGAGAAGGAGGGAGTCGGAGGGGTGTCGTTTCCGGGAGAAACCACCGCCGGCAACCAGCCGGTGGTCTTGTTGGTTGGCCGCTGGTCTTCATTGAAACAGGAGGTGTTGAAGAGGGAGGTCGGAGAAGAGGTAGGTCAGAGAAGAGGGAGGTCGCCGGAGGAGAAGAGGCAGGTCGGAGAAGGAGGAGGAACGACGGTGGAAGGGACTGATGTTTGAGGGAGGAGTTAATAGGGTTTTTGTGACGATGTTTTAAGAAAGGGGTCCATAACTTATTTTTTAAGATGAAAAAAGCTGAGTTCAGATCTGTTAAAAAAAAAACAAAGAGTGTTCAATGTTAACGTCTGCGCGTCTACAAACATCAGGTCTCTTGAAGATGTTTGAAGAAAAAACAAACACCCCCATAGTCTAATAAGAAGGCTTAAGGGGACTGGGGGCACCACGTTATTCCAGCGTGATGAGGAAAAATAACGCGTGGAAAACATATTACTTCCACCGCCACCTAAAAGTCCACGCGTGATAAATTCCACGAATTCAAATTTCGTTATTTTCTTCATGGCGTGATTGTTTTTTTTGTGAAGGTAATTGTTGGTTGGGGGGAAATTGTTGGGTGTGGTGGTGATTGATGACCATTGCCACCAAAAAAGGTTGTGAGTGATGGAAAAATGGTTGATGACATAACGGAACTTGATTAGGTGCTTGTGAGTGATATAATTCTATCACTAGTGACCACCCCACACGAGGGGAAAATACGTAAAAATCACTTAAGACAAAAGAAAACTAACTATTCGTGAGATTTCTGATGACGAAAATGTAACTTTTTACGTAGGCCGAAAATAAAAGAGAAGACCAGAGCAGTGATCAGCCCCAATAACCCTAAGCCCATCATCTAAACACTCAACTCCACCACACCACCACCACAACCGCCACCGGAGATTCTCAACAGCAAAACCCACATCCACTTTTCAACAAACTCATCACACACACACACACACACACACACTCTCACACCAATCCACAAACCACAATGGACTTCGATACACCGTCAGATCTCATCCACAAAGCTCAGATCGGCTTCAAACAAGCTGCCGGACTTTCATCTTTCAACCGTAACGACACAAATCTGCCGTCCATTTCTACCGTCGAAGCCTCCATATCCTCCTTAGCCCCTTCGCCGCCCTACCTCAGATGCAAATTCTGTCAGGGTAAGCTTCTCAGAGGCTTACAGTCACTCATTTGCATTTACTGCGGTGAATACCAGAAGAAGGATCTAGATCCTGAACCTATATCGTTCAGTTCTACCCATGGTTATAGCTGGTTAATTCAGTCATTGAACTTCAACGGATCGGTTAGGGTTTCTTCTCTTTTTATGTGTTTTTGTTCAATTCCAGTTTCTGCTTTTGTTGAAACGAGTAACATAGGAAATGAAATCTATTATGTGAAACGAACACTACCTAATTGTTTGTGGATCCGTATAAAGAAACAAGGACTAGGAAGGTGTACAATGTACATTATGCTAATCCACTGTACACATCCATCCTGGCTTTTGTTTGAGATTTGAGACGGTGAAGATAGATTTTGAAGTCCGATTTTAAGACGGTGAAGCTGTATTGTGATTATTCTTAGTTACATTTTGATTTGATGACTCTTATATAGTTTGTCGTTTGCTAATTAGTTAAAGTACTACTGCTAACCTAATACGCGATAACCGATAGTTATTGTTTTATCCTCATGGATGTTATCATTTAGTGCGTATCATATTACCTAAACATGAGTTTGCGATTGAATAATAAAGAGAAAGACAGGAAACAGTATAGTATCTGAATGCTTATTATGATTTGAGAACTCAAATCATAATAAATATTTAGATAGTGTTTTCTGTCTTCTCTTTATTGTTCAATCACAAACTCATGTTTAGGTTATATGATACGTACTAGATGATAACATCCATGAAGATAAAACAATAACTATCGGTTATCGCGTATTAGGTTAGTAGTAGTACTTGAACTTATTAGCAAATGACAAACTATAAAAGAGTCCTCAAATCGAAATGTAACTAAGAATAATCATAATATAGCTTCGAATAGTTTTAATAATATCTGGAAATTTACAATCTGATGTTGTTTCGATGATCATTTTTGTTCCTGTATACTTCCATTATCGTCCTTACCGTACAATTTAATTTACTTTCAGGAAAGAGTCGGGTCATTAGCCGAAGGAGGTGGAGTAAACGGAGGACAGAGTCCCGCAGAAGACGAATTAACTTTATCCGATCTTCTAGATTTAAAAATTTCATGGTGGGAGCCTGAGAAACCCGAAAGTAACATCAGTATCAAAACCTCTGAACATAACAGTTCTTCAAATCTTGATTCAACTGATTTTGACGACTTCTTTACAAAGTCAACGTCAAAGAGCGCAACTGCGCCAGATGTACTCAAACAACCAGTTGCTGTTGCTAGCAAAGCAGATCAAAATACGATCGTCGAGGATCAAGAAAGTCTTACTGATTGGAATGCAGAGTTTCAATTTGCGGATACCAAAATCGAAAGCGAGAAGCGCGAATCGGTTGACCTGTTTGCAGGTGCTGAAGCTGACGTGTCTGCGAACATAGATGCGGTTTTTGGACAGACGGAAAGCTTTGATTTTGAAAAACAGAATAACGCTTCCGACCTGTTTCAAGATGATCTTTTCGCCAACATGCCAGATGTTGATCTTGGACAGACAGAAAGCTTTGATTTCGAAAAACCGAATAATGCTTCGGACCCGTTTCAAGATGATCTTTTTGCCAACGTGAGTTCTAAAACGTTTCAGCAGAATGATCCGTTGGATTCAGTTCTTCAAGCGAAAGATGATTTACCCGGTGATCGAAACGATTCTAGTTTAAAACATGCGGATGATGATTGGTTTAGTGACGATAACTGGCAGAAAAGTAGCGTAAAAAGCTTAATAAACGATGTATCCGTACAGGACAATCCAAATGTCTCATCAACAGATTGGTTTGAAAATACCAACAATACGGCTACCATTAAAGACGATAGTTTATTTGATATTAAACCACATGCAAATGACACGATTCCGTTCGAAAAGTCAGACGTTAATGACTGGTTTCAAGATAATCAGTGGGCGATCGGTGGTTCTAGTTCTACTACTACTAACGTTGTGGTCAGTAATGTTGATGACAATGACGGGTTTGGTGAATGGAATGATTTCACAAGCTCTACTGGTAATCAAGATTCTGTTCAAGATTCTTGGAAAGAAAGTGGTACTGAGAAAGTCGATTATGGTAGTAGTGAAAAGATGTCGGAATTGGATTTGTTTCAATCGGCGGTTGATTCACGGGATGTGGATTTCGGCAACTTTATGCAGCCGGATATGTTTTCTGGTGATAAAAATACGACTGTTACTCAGACGGTGTATGATATCTTTTCGGAACTACCTACAGGAAACAGGTAAACACAGTTTTTGTTTATATTTTATAGAGTAAAATGCCATTTTCGTTCTTGAGGTTTGGTCAGTTTTGCAACTTTCGCCCAAAGGTTTGTTTTTTTGCACCTGGGTCCAAAAGGTTTAAAATCTTTTCCGTTTTCATCCGGCTTGTTAACTCCATTCATTTTTCTCTGTTAAGTCGGGGGTATTTTCGTCTTTTTTCTCCGTTAAGGGTATTTGGATACTTGTACTTATGCAAAATGCTTGTGCATAAAGTGAAAAAGATCGAATTGCCCTTTAAGTTAACAAAACAGACGGAAATACCCTGACCTAACGTAGAAAAATGGATGGAGTTAACGAGCCGCATGAAAATGGCAAGATTTCAAACCTTTTGGATCCAGATGCGGAAAAACAACCCTTGGACGAAAGTCGCAAAAACTGGTCAAACCTCAGGACAAAAATGGTCTTTTACTCTTTATTTTTATTTTCAGGAGTATCTCTTATTGTTTCAAGTTTGAAAAACGAATAAAAGAACAATTTTTTTTAGGTTTTGAATCATATAACCAAAGCTGAATCTTTACTTGTTTCTTCTGATAACGAAAGAACAATTCATTACTATCTGTTAAACAGAAAATTGCGTATAGTGTGTGTATCTGCACTAAATACCTACATATCCAGGATTGCTAATACTGAAGCTGCAAATAATGCTAAGGGATTAAAGAAGGACGAAATTACCTCTACTGCAACCACAAGTCCGAAAGATGATGTACAATTGCTGATGTCACAGATGCATGATTTGTCATTCATGCTAAAAAACGAGCTTTCAGTTCCATCAAAGCCCGATGATATTGGCACGTCTCACAGTTAAAGACCAAGGTGAGATGCATGTGTACATCTGAAACTCGGTGTTAGGTTTTTGAGTTAATTTTTTTAATGGTTTAATCACATTTTTAATCCTCTTGTTGTACCACTTGTATACTTTTGAGCTGAGTTATTAAGAGAATAGTGTGTAGATAATAGCTAAGATGACCATCGAGATCCGGTTTAAACTTTGCTTGATTTGTGAATCTGTGAATTTTTATTATTAAATTTTTTTTTGTTTTTGGTTAATTTGATTCACATTTATTTGATATTAGAAAAAAGGCTACCAAATTAACTTGTGGTTTTAATTGATTTGAAGATTATTTTGTTACTTTGTGCTTCTGACTTGGGATGTTACAAGTAACATATATTGCTGATAAACCGGCCCGGGTTTAAATAAGAGCTCATATGATAAACCAGCCTGGCCCGAGCTTCATATATTGAGTTTGAGTTTGAGTTTTACCAGGCTCGTGAGGTTAGACAATCCTATTAATTTATACAACTACAATATATTTCGTTTAAGCTTGAAAACTTTTTTACGAGCCGAGCTTAAGCTCGAGCTCTATGAGGTTAAACGAGCTCGAACTAGTTTTAGTTGGCTTGGTTAAAGGCCAAAACCAAGCCTATAACAAATGTTTTGGTTTTGGCATATATAACATAACTGATAGGTTTCAGTTACGAACGTTTTGGTTAATTTGGTTTTTGGAAAAGACATTTGTTTGTTAAACCGGTTCTCATGGTGAGCAAATTCCAAGTCGTCTTGTTAATAAATTCAATCAAGTTTTGATCCAAATAAAGAAGCAAGTCTGTTATCTATAAAGAAGGATGATGCAAGTAATATATTTTATAAAGAGTAAGAGGGTGTTTGGCGTTGAGTTTTGAAAGAGATTTTTAGATTATTGAGTTTTGAAATCGTAAATAATCACTTTTGAGTGTTTTGGTAAAAAAATTAAAAAATTGATTATTTGTGTTTAGAAAGTTACAAAACGCAGTTTCCCAAAAGTCGCCCCCCCCCCCCCCCCTACTGCAACAAAACGCAATTTTCCAAAAATTGATTAGTTGCGTTTAAAAAAGAATTTTCACTTGTTTATTTTTTTAAACATATATTTTCCAAACACTCAAATAGTTGATTATCTGATTATTGTGATATCAAGCAACATAATCAAATCCAAACACTATATTTCAACATCACGTTTTGTTGCAGTTAATTATCTGATTCTGATTATTCAAAACGCATAATCTATTTTCAAAACTCAACCCCAAACACCCTCTAAATTAAAAAAAAAAATTGGTCCTTTATATTGATATTAGATTGCAAAGTGTGTCCTTTGTATTCATAAAGTACAAAAAACATACTCGATGTTTGTAAACCGTTGCAATTTATGTTCTTCAGCACTAACTCACACTAACTCTGTTAGTTTTCATGGTTAAAACTAAGTGGACCCCATGCGAGGGTATTTTGATCGTTATACCCTAAACACTAAAATAAATAATAAACAAAACAATTTAAAAAAATATAAATATAAATCCTCTCTCTAACTTGCTCAACTTCCCTCTCTCTCTAACTTCTACTCATAACAACAATCCGACAACAACCACTGCCAACATCTGCCCCAACCACAACAATCCGACAACCACCACCATCTGTCCCCACCACCACCACCACCCACTAACATCTGCACCCCCCCCCCCCCCCCCCCCCCCACACACACACACACACAAAACTTCTATCTCTCCATCTCAAGACACTTTCTCTCTCTAACTACCAAACCACCACCCACCACCACCTATCCCCACCACCACTACCACCCACGTGCCCTCACCCACCACACTACACACCACCTGTCATCACCAATCAAACCAACCACCCACGCCTGCCTCCACCACCACATGACCACCACCCACCTAACCCCCAAACTCCATCTTCCACAATATTCAGATATCAAATATCATGATTTTAAATTTGTAGATTATCTAAACTGATTATTAAAAAAAAAAAAAAAAACACATGATCACGTTAAAAGTGAACTTTGTTGATTATCTAAACGTGAACTTTAAAGTCTGATCAGAAGTTCAGAACATCAAAATCATAAGTAAAAATATTATTTTTGCCATCTCCTTCTATTCATTGTATATTTGTATGTGTAGATTACGTTATTTTGCACCAACACCTAAGTCATGATATGAATTAAGCACCACCAATTAAGTAAGAAATTCCAAAATTTACAAGATCAAAACAGAAATGAGGAACAAGTCTTGTTAGTACATTTATGTCTATCGCCTCCGTCATCTCAAACCGTAGCAGAAACTGTTAAATTCTAGGCTTTATATTGTAATATTTTAGTAAAAGGCAAGGTGGCATTTATTTAAATAATGAGATCTCTCATTATATCCCTTGGCCTATAAATAGGAGCCTTAGGGTTTCATTTAGGAACTTTTGACACTTTTACACATTTGGAGCTTGGGAGATCTAGAGCTAGAGAGAGAAAGTTCTAGAGAGAGAAAGCTTGTCCACGTGATTCAGGTTCTTGTACGTTATCAAATCTATCAAAGAATCACAGATTATATTACTTTCGTGTGTTTCGGTCTTGCTCGTGCACGGATTCCGCACGTCGCACGAGTCGGTTCGCAATCGTTCGGAGTCAAACCGGACCTAACAAGTGGTATCAGAGCAGGAGCTCGGTTGCGAGGATCAAACGCACGATTTCGTTCAAGATTTGATCAGATTCAGAGCCTAAATCACCCAGATTTGTCAAATTTTTCATATTTTTCTTGTTCTTCACGTTCTTATCTGATTTTTGTCAATTTGAACAGGTTTTTACGGTCGAAAATTGCTGAATTTTGGATATGATAAGCGAAAGTGCCTGATCTACAATCATACAAATTTTCAGTTCGAAATTCAAAGCCATTTAGGAGAAATCGAGATTTTTGTGGTGCGAAAATGTTAAAAGTTGCTGCTGTTGTTCTTGATGTTCATACGCACGCATGACCTATCCGTGCGGATAAGTCACACGCACGGATAGCATTTCCGGGTTGACCATTAGACTATCCGGGTTGACCAATACGGGCGGATAACATTTTTTTAATCCGTGTTGACCTGTTGACTCTGTCACACGCACGGATAGCTATACATCACGTGAACTTGTGCATTCGCTGACCTTGTGTGTTAAATTGCATGTCATCAGACTGATTGGTCAAATAGGATCATTATTTGAGTTTCTTGGTCGGCCACGTTCAATTGAGAATATCTAGATTAAATGTGAAGGATAAGTGTTGTGTGCATGTGATAAAGTTTGTCAGCCGATTCATACATTGCACGTGATACATTAATTGATTGCAGGTGATATTATTTGTTGGTCGAATAGGAGTTGTGTCATCCGTACGCATAAGTCATACGCACGTACAGGTCATACGCACGTATAGCATCATTTCCACCCGCACGGATTACTTTCAGCCATACGTGTTGACTTGTTGACTCTGTCACCCGCACGGACAACTTGTGCGTGCGGATAGCATCATTTCTCGTACGCACGGACACCTCGTGCGCGCGGACAACTTGTACGCGCGGATAACATCACCACCCGTGCGGATAACATCTTCCGGATTCCCACCCGTGCGTATCACCACCCGTGCGTATCACCACCCGCACGGATAACATTTTCAATACGTGTCATTGCACCTCATTCGACCGACCCACATTTAGTCAACATTATCAGCCTTTAACAGTCAACATTATCAGAATTTCATGTAAATCATATATGCAATCGGTGGGCATGTGAAACTAGGTACAGGTGTCATCTAGTGTTAATTCGTTGAATAATCAAACCACGTGATTCATTAATTGCATTCGGTGATCTAGTCGGCAAGCTTTAATTGAATATATCAGTTTTCACGAGATTCATATATGATGACAGAAAAAAGAGTTTTTTGCATTTCGCGTATTCGTAATTTCGAGTTAAAAAGGATCAAGGATTTGCAACAAAAGGCTCGCCTCAATTGGGCAAAATTAGGAGACGAAAATTCGGAGTTTTACCACAAATTTGTAAACATACGGAAGGCCTCT
This sequence comes from Helianthus tuberosus, assembly GCA_030545235.1. NCBI lineage: Eukaryota > Viridiplantae > Streptophyta > Magnoliopsida > Asterales > Asteraceae > Helianthus > Helianthus tuberosus. Next base: position 44,039,131 of record CM060442.1, read on the forward strand.
AATCGCATTAACTCTATTAGCGTTAACGGTGTCTTGTACAATGATCCGGGTGACATAAAGAGGACGATCAAGGCGGCGTTCAAAAGACAATTTTCCGAACCAAAAAAGTTGAGACCCAAGCTTATTCTTAACGGTTTCAAGAAGTTGGACACTCAGTTGGCAAATAACTTGGTGAACCCGTTTTCGGTTGAAGAATTAAAAGTTGCGGTTTGGGCGTGTGGTAGCGATAAGGCCCCCGCCCCGGATGGGTTTTCTTTTAAATTTGTTAAAAAGTTTTGGAGCACGTTGGAACCATTTTTCATGAATTTGATGCAGCAATTCCACTTAAATCCGGAGGTTAGCTACGATTTTAACTCGTTTTTTATCGCCCTTATCCCAAAAGTTAGAGACCCGAAGGTAGTCAACGATTACCGACCAATTTCTCTTATTGGCTTGATGAACAAAGTCATCACTAAAGTGTTGGCGAATAGATTAAAACCGGTTCTCCCCAATCTTGTTTCGCCGGTGCAATCGGGGTTCATAGAAGGTAGATCTATCTTAGACGGGCCTTTGATTTTGAGCGAGGTTCTCTCTTGGTCCAAGGTTTCGAAGAAGCAACTTTTCGTTTTTAAAGTGGATTTTCAAAAGGCCTACGATTCGGTGAATTGGGGTTTTCTCTTGGATACCCTTAAAGCTATGAATTTCTCGCCTATTTGGAGGAAATGGATTGGTTGTCTTTTAAAGTCGGGAAAGTCTTCGGTTCTTATCAACGGCTCTCCTACTTCGGAATTTAAGCTCTTTAGGGGCCTTAGACAAGGTGACCCTATTTCTCCGTTTCTTTTTGTGCTAATGTTGGAGTCTTTGGAGGTAATAATGAAAAAAGCGGTGAATACGGGATGCTATAAAGGGGTGAAACTTCCCAATGGTGGGCCTACCTTAACCCATCTATGCTATGCCGACGATGTCGTGTTTATTGGTGAATGGTCAGAGGAAAACATCTTGAACCTGAATCGGATTCTAAGATGTTTCTTTCTTTGTTCGGGTCTAAAAGTGAACCTTCAAAAAAGTTGCGTCTTCGGAGCTGGAGTAGAAGAGGATGAGGTGAGTTTTATGGCCAATTTGATTCATTGTAAAGCCGGGTTGTTTCCTTTCACTTATCTTGGCCTCCTGTTGGGGGCCAACATGAAACGGGTCAAATTTTGGAAGCCTATTATTGATAAATTCAATGCCAAGTTATCCGGGTGGAAGGCAAAAAACCTCTCTTTGGCGGGTAGGGTCACCCTTGCAAAGGCGGTCCTTGGAGCTCTACCCAATTACTACCTTTCTCTTTTCAAGGCACCGATGAGTGTGTTAAACTCTTTAGAGAAAATTAGAAGAAATTTCATTTGGGGCTATAAAAACGGAGGCAAAAACATCAAATGGGTCGCTTGGGAGAAGTTGATAGTTCCTAAGCGCCATGGAGGTCTAGGTGTGGGAGATATTCGGAGCTTGAATCTAGCTCTCCTAGCCAAATGGTGGTGGAAGTTGAAATCTAATGATGCGGCGCTTTGGACCAAAGTGATTCATGCCATCCATTTCAAGAAAAACGGGTATCACTCCTTTCCTTTTAATAATAGGGTGGTGGGTACGTGGAAGGACATTGGCATGATCGAAAAGGATTTTGCTAGGCTCGGTTTATCCTTAAAAAGTAACATAAAAGGTATAGTTGGGTCGGGCAAAAATATTAGCTTCTGGATCGATAATTGGTTAAACGGAGGACCGCTCAAGGATCGCTATAAGGATTTATTTAAATTGGCAATAAATAAAAATGCAAAGATTAGAGACTGTGTTGCAGAGGGTAGCTCTAATTCGTGGAGATGGGACTGGTCGAATGATTCTCTTAGTGGGTCAGCAGCATAGCAGTTGGCGGACCTCCAAAACACACTGCTGGGAGTTTCTCTCAATAATGATAAAAATGATCAGTGGGCTTGGAGTCAAGATGGTCCTGAATCCTTAATAGTGGCTGAGTTGAGGAACAAACTTTATGTGTCTTTATACTCAAGTTTCGAGCAGTGGAAATTTTGGAATAATTGGATAACTCCAAAAATCAATATTTTTTGTTGGCGGGCGTCTCAGAACCGTATTCCATCTAAGTCGGGTTTGAGTTATAGAGGCGTTATGCTTAACGATATTTTATGTTCGAGATGTGGATTAAGAGAAGAAACGGTGACACATATTTTATGGGATTGCCTCTTTGCAAAATCAGTGTGGTGGGCCATTTTTGTATGGATAAAGATTCCGTTTCCAGATCAAGCGTCGTCTTTTAACCAGATTTTGGGAGTACCTTTGGAGATGAACGGGTCGAGGCCTTGGAAGAAAATAATTGGGGCGGTTCTTCAAGTTGCGGCTTGGGAGATTTGGAAAGCGAGGAACGAGAAGACGTTCAACGAACGGCATATTGATTTTAATAGAACAACGGATATTATTAAGGAGAACTCTTTCCTTTTCGTTAGTACTAGATCTAAATATTGTACTCTCGAGTGGAGTAAGTGGTGTGATTTTAACATCCGTGATGTAATTGTGTAACTCGGGTCCCAGTTTCTTGCTGGGCCGTCTTTCTATATTTTTTATAGAAGTTTTGCCGTTCAAAAAAAAATATATGATGACAGAATGCATGTGAAAAATTAATAGTGTTGATCATTGTTTAGTGTGTATGACAGTTTGCACATGATATATCATTACTTTAATTGAGATATGCATGTGATATAATGGCTTTCACGTGATTGAAGTGTTATTGTCAGGTTGCAACTTGCAAGTGAGTTTATTAATTGTGGTCAAAAGGTCAACAAGAAACCCGTACGCATCAACTTCATACGCACGGATCCCCACCCGTGCGTACAACATCTCACATATCCCCACCCGTACGCATCACCTTAGTCTCACGGATCCCCACCCGTACGGATCTCCATCCGTTCGAAGACACCCATCCGAGTGGGCTGATCTCATCCGATTGAGCCAACATCATCCGATTGACTTTTGATCCATCCGAACGGACAACGTTATCACGAGATTTTCTTCACTGTTGACGTGATAATTTTAGAACTAATCATTGTCGTTTGTGTGATTCTTGTAATTCAGGTGATCAAAGTGATTCAAGGTGATTAAAGATTTACAAGGGGTGAATATCAAGAAGAAGATTTAAAATGTCAGGAGAAGGAGAAACTGATTCTGATAGATGGTGGAAAGCAGACTATGCAAGATGGGAAATTGATAAATATAGAGAACCATTCAAAGAAGCCTAGAGAGCAAAAAGATGGAATGACGAGTTGGAATGTTACATGGATCCACGGGGTAATCCAGTTGTTAACCCATCAAAAGTGGATTTCAAAGCTATAACAAGTTTGATTCCAAGGCAGGCTACTTTCAATACACGAAGGTTATCTGATAAAGCATATCTGCCTGATTTGGAGAAGAAGATAAGAGAGGTTTTTGAAGCAAGTCTACCAAAGGTAGTGGAAATGAAAAGGAGGAAGGAAGAAGAGTTGAAAAAGCTAGTTGAAGAAGTAAAGATTACTGCAAAGCTTGCTGCTGAAGAAGAGCAGAAGATTGAAGAAGAACAGAAACAAGAAGAAGAAGAAAACAAAGAGGAAGATCAGAAAGCTGAGACAGAAGAACCGGTGCTGAAAGAGACTGAGGTAATAAAATCTTCTGACTTGTCGAATGTTGAATTGGTTGATGAAAAAGAAAACAAGTGCAGGAATTGCATAGAAATGTGCAAAGTCTGTACCGAAAAAGATGAAATGATAAAAACAAAAGATATTGAAACAAATAAACTTGAAAATGTTTTCAAAATAAAATATAAAGAAATGATTGAAAAAGAAGAAATTTTGAAACAAAAGGTTGAAAAGCTGACACAGAAATGTCAAGATCTTGAAAAGGATAATGATGTATATAGACAAATGTGTTCAGCAAAATGTGTCGATTGTGTTGAAAAAGAATCTAAATTTCAAGATTTACAAAAACAGTATGATTCTTTAAAGTGGTCGAGTCAGAGAATACAAGAAGCTTATGATACTTTGAAGAGCCAAGTCAAAAGTTTTGACCAAAGATTGTCAGAAACTTTAGTCACTAAAGAAATGTATGAAAGAAAGTTTAAAGAAAAGCAAATTGAATTAAACAAATGTGTTGATGAAATTGCTAATCTTAAACAAGTCTTGGCTGAAAAAGAAAAGGTTGTTACAAAACTTCAAAGTTATCATAACTCTTCGTACATTCTCGAACGCATTTTCAACATCACACCAGATAACAAAGATACTGACAATTGCAAAAAAGGGTATTGGTTCAGAATTTCATCAGGTACCACCACCATTGAGAAACAATTATACTTTTTATGATGAGGAAAAGGTGGCAAAGGGTTTGAACATAGCTGACCAGTTACCTGAAAGTATCGATGTGACTTACTCCAAATCTGATGATGCTAATGATTCAGAGGTGGTAAGTAAGGTAGTTGAAAGCGTTTTGAAAGATGAGTCTACAAAAGGTAAGTCTGAATCACAGGATGAAGATGAAGGAAATCTTTATGATGGATATCTGAAAAACACAAAATCCGAGAAAAATTTGAATGATGATTCAAAAGGATTGGTTTATACCATGATTGGATCGGACAAATTATTCTTAGATATTGTATTTCCGATTCAGAATGTGATTTCAGAAAAGGTCGATAAAGTTTTCAAAATGGTTGAGATTGAGAAATCGGAAATTTCAAAGTTTGCTGGTAAAGGTCATAAATCTTTTTATAACAAACCTGGTTTTAAGAAGAAAAACATGAAGGCTGGTTTGGGTTATAAAAAGAAACAAAATTGGAAGAAAAATGTTCAGGTTAAAACAAGTTTTGTTCAAGGAAAAAGTTTAGCAGAGGAAGAAAAACTCAAAATTGGACAACAGTCTAATGCTGAGTTTGATGCTATGAAAAAGAAACAACAACAGGCCAAGGATGTTTCAAAGAAAATGTGTTTTAAATGTGAGCAAATTGGACATGTTGCTCGAAAGTGTCCAAATCCAAAGCCTGTTGATGTTGAAAAACAGAAATCTGAGGATGTGAAACCAAGGTCAACCAGATTTGATTCAAAACAAACTTGGAGGTACAACACAAACAAGTTTGCTTCGAATCAAACTTGGAAACCAAAACAGACAAGGTCTGATTCAAAACAAACACATATTTCTCACACACCCAGATTCAGAACAACACAAAGTTGGAACACATCTGTTGATATGACAAAACCCCAAGAGTTTTGGAAACCAAAAGTTGTTATTCAAAAACAAAATGTTAAAAAAGAATCACATTTTTACAAAAGAGGTACTCCGAAAGGTCAAACATGGAGTGTTAAGAAACAAGTGACTTCTGTAAATGTTGAAAAAGTTGAAGACAAAGATGAAAAAGTTTTTGTGAAAAATGACAAAGATTTTCCATCATTAAATGAAACTTATTGTGTTGAAATGCCTAAGGTCCAACAGACCTGGGCTAAATTGTTCAAGTAATTGAGTTTTTGAGAATGTGCAGGTGCTCATGAAGTTTGATTGTCAAGGAGGAGAATTGATGAGCAGCCTGGCACAGGAGGAGAAGGCTGCTGAACCCTAGTTTGGTTGAACAGGGAGTTTGTTTGTTTTCTGTACATAAATAAACAATATTTAAAAAACCCTAAAAAATTGAAAAATTTTGAAAAACCAAAAATATGTTTTTGTTTTGTAAAAAATTTGAAAAATTAAAAAAATATACGTGTTGATTGAATACGCCGAAACCCTCACGGCTGAACAAACATGATTACTTTCACAAGATTGAAAAACGGTTTTCAAACTGTCGAAAATCAATGGGTTGTAAATCATGGGGGTACGTTATAATTTCTGCTTCGCATGCGTATATTTTCTGCTAACCAGAGCACTTTAAGCAGAAAATGGATGGCGAGACAAAGCTATCAGTATTGGTTGTCAAATTTTCTTTAAATGGTTTTGCATTTTAGGGGGAGTAATATTGTCAGAAAATCCAAAAACATTAGAAAATTTGAAAAAGCCTAAAACATGATAAAATTCAAAATTGAGTTTTTGTGTAAAAAGAGGAAATGATAGTACATCAGTAGACTGTCACAGTACGCTAAAGAAATGGAAAGTTTAAATGTGTTAAACGATCTCACCGTGGATGTGTCGGTAGATTTTTATACATTTAGTAAATTTTTTCGGGATATAAACATAAATTCAAGCTTACTTATTTCGTGGGGAACACTACTTGGATATATAGGTAACCCCTGAAATCTTGTTTGAAAGGTCTCATAATCTGATATACTAGGTCTTTATACTTAATGATGTCTGGGGTATTATTCCGGGACTTCTGCTGAACGGTAGTTCTGACCTAGTCATTGGATAATGCTTTCTGCAAATGCTTGAAACATAGCATAAACCCTCAGCATGCCGATGAAACAATAAAATTGATAGTCGCTGCTGTTGTAGCTAAAAGATCCTCTAAAGGGGACATTCCGAAAAGTCAAAGCTGATATCTCTCTGCGTATACGGAAGTATCGACCTGAGATCCCTCGGCCCTCGCATACCTAATTTATGTACAGATATCATTGTAGTATACTCACCTGTAAGACTGATTATTGGGATCTGGATACGGGAGTATATTCAAGAGGTGGGACACATGAATGGGTTTAAGTTCTTAAAATACATAATTCGTATCCTGAATCAGTTGAAATTTGTATGAAAATTTAAGTGGACAAGTATATCGACAATCTAAGTGAATTGTTTAATTCTTAATGTGTAAATAAGCTCAACGGTACTTGTGACTTGTCAAAAACTGATATGATCCTCTGACGCAAACTCAAACAAAAATATTGTCTGTAAATATGTTTGGACATATTACTTTACTGCTTTATGTTTTCAGAAAAATACCAAAAGATTTTGATTTCCGCTTTATTTTCGACAGCCGATGTCTGAGATGCTCAGTGTCAAAATCTAAGTAAGCTGATTGTGTTTCTGAAAATAAAACAGGTTCATTAATTTGAAACTTGAAGTTTTTTTTTTTAAAAATCAAAAATCAAAAACAGTTTGTCATATCTCCAAGGTCATTAGTTTGGACTTGGATGATTTACCGTGAAGGTTTTGGATGCTTAGATTGTTAAAATCTGTAAAAGAGCCAGTTTCCGATCCGGTTCGTTGAAACTGCCAAATCTATGAAGATTGTTGATAGGGGGAGAGTATCAAGTAATCCTGGATATATTTCATATTATTATATCTTAGTCCCAGGATCTTGATTTAGAAAGTTTAATAGAGCTAGGTTACGATACCTGGACAATCGAAAATGCTTTCATTGTAAAATATTTTAGCAAAAGTTGAGAGAGCCAGGTTTTCAATCCTGGATGTTCAAAACGTTTGTTCTTATAAATGTTTGAGGATTGCAGATACCAGACTACGATCCCGATAGCCGAGTCTAAGGGGGAGTCTGAAGACGAGCTCAACGCAAAGGGAAGCGTGCATTCAAGGATCCAGGAACTATTCTGGAGGAGCTTGTAACCGGAAAGCCAGGTGTCGATCCCAAAGTACGGAAGCTTGACGAAAGGGGGAGCCTGAAGAGTTTACCGAAAGGGGGAGCTGGAGCTGAAGACAGATCCACGAGGATTCTGTTCGAGCTAAAGAGAGAGAAAGAAAAGAAGCTACGAGTCTGAATGTTTGAGATTGACTGCGGCAATATCCAAGGGGGAGTCTGTTAGTACATTTATGTCTATCGCCTCCGTCATCTCAAACCGTAGCAGAAACTGTTAAATTCTAGGCTTTATATTGTAATATTTTAGTAAAAGGCAAGGTGGCATTTATGTAAATAATGAGATCTCTCATTATATCCCTTGGCCTATAAATAGGAGCCTTAGGGTTTCATTTAGGAACTTTTGACACTTTTACACATTTGGAGCTTGGGAGATCTAGAGCTAGAGAGAGAAAGTTCTAGAGAGAGAAAGCTTGTCCGCGTGATTCAGGTTCTTGTACGTTATCAAATCTATCAAAGAATCACAGATTATATTACTTTCGTGTGTTTCGGTCTTGCTCGTGCACGGATTCCGCACGTCGCACGAGTCGGTTCGCAATCGTTCGGAGTCAAACCGGACCTAACAAGTCTGATGAATCTCTTTGTAATAGAAAATTTTCAAGTCAAAATAATCAACCATGAGTGTTTCCATTGACAACAAGTACGGGTTATAAACATTGTCAGGTTGATATTTGTGGTTCTTGCGTCGTGTTTGTGTCAACTTTTGTATTCCATTTACCGCGGCTTCTAGATCTGGATCCGTGGAACAAACGACTGCGGTGGAGCTATGGAACGAACGATGACGAATATGTGGAACGCACGTCGACGACGACTTTTAGGGTTTTGGCGACGACAAATTTATGGCGAGGTGCTGCTATAACGGCTAGCGGCAGATTTGTGGAACGACTACGAACGGCCGCTGTAGTGGTGGTGCACGGTGCTATGGCGGTGGTTCTATGGGTGGTGGTTTCCCTAAATTGTATAGAGAGAGAGATTTTGTAGAGAGAGAGAACGAGAGTTGAGAGAAATAGAGTGATTTTTGAGAGAGGGGTGGGGGGGGGGGGGGAGGGGCTTTTTGATTATTTACTTTGGTGTTTAGGGTAAAATGACCAAAATACCCTCGCATGAGGTCCACTTGTCAGGTTTAACCATGAAAACTAACTGAGTTAGGGCTAAAGGACATAACGTGCAAGGGTTTGCAAACATCGAGAATGTTTTTTGTACTTTTTGAAGACAAAAGACACACTTTGCAATCTAATGTCAACATAAATGGCGATTTTTGTAATTTACTCTTTTATAAAAGATTATAACAAGACCTTTTCGTATGTAACAATTAAAAAAATTAAAGAGAGATATTTTGTAAACTGGATCATCTTATAAGACAATCTCATCTAAGCTTTCATAAACATTTATAAAATCTTTCTACTATAGTATCAAGGTTACAATTTGGTCCAAAATCGGTTCTTGAAAAATATTGTTGTCACATCCTAACCGATGGAGGAAACATCGGGGCGGGACGAGGACGAGATCGCTCGAGACTTCATAACAATGTTTACGGCAATATTTAACAAAACCGAATTTCATTTCACTGAATAAATTGTCAAGTACAACATTGAAATTCCAAGTACAACAAGTTCAAGAAACAATACAACAAAATACATGAAACAAATACAACAACATAATCTAGATTTCTAAGTGTGTTTCTAGCCAATCCTACTAGATTCCATAGTCATCATCGCCTCAAATTCCTGCAATACATTTCAAAGTATAGTTCAATACAAAATGCATTGGCGAGTATACAAGTTTAATATTAGCATAAGTATGTAAAGTTTAAACAATCAACATGGCAAAACTTGTTATAAAAAATTAACATATGGCTGGCATGCAACTATAAATGTCAACCCAAAGATTACCGCTAGTGTAATCCAATCGTAGCAAAGATAGGACCATTCTATTTTAACTTAACATGACCTCAAGAATACGGGCGATGCGTTACTCCTATAGCGCTATACATGTTAAGGGAGGCTTGTACGAAGTTAATGACAAGTATACCTGATAAGAATGTTCCAGCACGTATGAATTCAAGTATAACATATTAAGCATGCATGAATGATTTTTTTTTTTTGTGTTTGAGCATAAAGTATGTGTGTATGTGTGAGTTTAATAGCATGAATGTGTTGCACCCAAAAGTGTAAAAAGTAAATCAGGGTCGAGTATACTCACAGTTTTGTAAGCTTTCCAATAAAACCGTGAGTCGACGAGTAGAAGGTTGGAACACCGAGTTTACCCTACAAGGGGTAAACGAAGGTGTGAGTCATTTAGAGTTGAACGGAAGATTCGGATATGGAACTAAAGTATAAAAGTATATATAAACACGAAAGTATATCTCGTCTAAGCACCCATCATGACACTAACTTTTCTGTGATTTCATGGGTCCTGATTTGCCGATTAGAATCAACAGACGAGGAACTAAGAACTTAGATAGAAAGATAACCAAAGCTCACAACACTGTTCGTGCGAATGGAAGTTCCATTCGTGCGAACAGGTGTCTGTTCGTGCGAGCAGGGTCAGTTCGTGCGAGTGGGAAAATTCCAGTCGTGCGAAAAGGCCTGTTCGAGACACTTTAACCATTAACCGGTTAACGTTCTATTGGTGCATATTCGGTGACAACATCTTAATAGTTTGTTTATTTAGTCTTTGGATATTTTGTAATGGGCTTAGCATATTGGTTAGTGAGTTAATTGTTGTAATGGGCTTGGAGAATGGCCTAGCCCAGTTAGAAGTCCAGTTCACAGACATGTGGTATATAAACATGTTTTGTGATTAGGGTTTGAAATAATAAGAGAATTCTTGAGAGAGAAAATGTGTAGAGGGAGAGAAACGTTTTTGAGAGAGACCAGATCACAGAGAGAGGCTGTGAGGTTGTTTGAGTCTTGAATTGATTGTAAAACTGCAAATTTGGATAATCAATAGAAGACTATTTAATTTGTGAATTCTATTTCTACTAATTCTGTAACAATCTGATCTTGAGGATTCCACACTCTAGGTTAGATAGATGATTCTGGAAAAGATCCATAGGATTAAAGGGACCTACAATTGGTACCAGAGCATTAGGCTCTTGATTGGCTCGGTTCAGAATTGGTTGCTGTAGAAAAGGGTGGAATTTTGAAGACGGATTCAAAATTTTTGAAGGTTAAAGAACTAGGGTTTCCGTTTTGGTTGAAGGCTATGAAATTGTGTAGTTTTAGGGTTTGGAGCTGAGTTTTGGTTTGATAAAAGGCTGAAATTAGTGTCCATCGTATTTGTTCTTCATGGTTCATTTGAATCTTCATAAAATTACTGATAAATTGGTTGTTTGATTTTGCAGGAAAGTGTTAAGAGATCAGGATAATATCTTTTCAAATTTTGAAAAGATTTGATCAGATCTGGTAAAATTATAACAACTTGGTGAACAAGAAAGTGTGAGTTTGTTAAAAATGCAGAGAAATCCGGCATATTTGGCAAACCAACGTTTTTAGGTTACCCGGTGTAATCTTCAGCGTATTTAAATCCAAACGCGACTTTGGTAACTGTGATAATAGTCCTCTGCGACATTATCACGGTGATAAGTGAATTTGCTAGTCGTCGTAATACTGAACTGATCAGCCAGCGTAATTAACCGACGTATTTAATTCTCGGTGTAATTAATCTCATCGTATTTGGAAACTAGCGAATTTGCCTAGCGTATTTGACCAGCGCATTTGACCAGCGCATTTGAACCAGCGTACTTGAACCTGCGTATTTAACTAGAACAATCGGCTAAGCAGCGTATTTGTTAGAGTATTTAAAAAGGTGGGGTATTTAAAAAAGTGGAGTATTTAGCTACGTATAGAGTATTTAACGTTTCCATGAATAAAAAATGATCCGTAAACAATCTAAGCAAACTATTTGCACGGTTAGACTAGGTTAATTTTTAGGAAAAAAGGCATGGAAATCCCGAAATAGGTTTTGGACGTTATATATCATTGGATTCGTAATCTCGAGATGAGTCTAACGGTATAATTTGGTAAAAACAGATTTTGGGAAATTTTTTGAACGTTTTTAACGGTATGGTTACGGTAAAATCTCGACAAGGACCAGTAGAGAAGGTAGATTTGGATTTTGACACAGGTTACCAAAATCCATTTAAACTTTTAAGCTGCGTGATGGGCAGAATGGACAATGTCAGCGAGACTGTTAATAATTGGCCAAAGCTGATAAACGTTAAACAATATGATGTTTGGAAGAAGGAGTTTGAAATGTCTGTTCAAAGTGAAGATGCGAGAATGTGGAGCTGTATGATTGATGGATACATTGCTCCTACATATGAAGTTGATGGGATATTTAGGGTGACTTCGTATGAGAAGATGCAAGAATCTGAGAAACGAATGTATGATGCTGAGAAGAAAGCTTTAGCAGCGATAAAGATGTCCTTGCCATTTGGAATAAAACACACATTTAATAGGTATGGGTCTTCAAGAGAGTTGTGGGAAGCTTTAGATAAACGTTATCGGATTTCTTCAAAACCGAGTACATGCAATCAAGCTTATGTAGTTGAGATTGCAGCTATGAAGATTGGAGAAACAACTGCTGAGTTACAAGAGAAGAAGGAAGCTGATGAGGAGAATGTTGAGAAGAAGGATGCAGAAGTTTCAAAGTGCTTGAATGGTATGCATGAACTTACCACAGAGGTGAAGGTAAAATCAGAATCTGTAAGTCATACATGTCATAATTGCACTGAACTACAAGGTAAAGTTAACAAACTATCGGAGCAAAACAAAATTCTGTTAGCTTATTTAGAAAAGTTAAAGAGTCAAATGTTCTTTTGATTAACAGAGAGTCAAATTGTTTAAATAAACTCAAATTAAATGAACAAGAAATCTATAGTTTAACAAGCAAGGTCAATGAACTGTTACAGATCATTGATTTGGCTCGTGAAACTGTGAAGGATAAAACTAATGAATTTTCTAAAAAGTGCAGGGAATTGGCCATTGCACAAGACCAAATTGTTGAACTTAATGGAAAGTTGGACAAATTTGGAAAATTTTAATTAGTTAGGACTCACATTCAAAAACGGCTGAAAAAGATTAATGATACAACGGGAGTGGGGTTTAGCAAAGCTTCACCATCTAAGGATCAAGACTACTCTTTTGTACCAAATGAGGAGTTAACTGATTTGGTGCCCACTGCACAAGAGGTAGTGGATTCGATAATTATGAACTTGCCTAATAGTCCAGTTCCTTTGAAAGAATCTGTTGAGTCTAACAGTACACCTCATAAATTAGATGAGGATACCGGAGACGAAAGAACGAAGCATTTAAAAAGAGATTTAACAAAAAGAAAATTTATAAGAAAAAATCTTGTTTTAAATGTCACAATAATGGGCATGTGGTAGATTGTTGCCCTTTTAAGAAAAACAAAGAAAAAGTTGACAAAGTTAAGGATGAAAATAGGGTTGGTTTGAGTAATAATGTGCAACAAGATTGTCACAGTAATCAACCAAGATTTCAATCTAAACCTTCAACATCGAGAAGATTCGATAGACCAAGAAGTATTTCTCCACAATTTAGTCATTTTAATGGTAAATCAAAGCAATCTCAAAGAAAAAAAAAATTGGATATAAAAACTGATACCAAACTTCTAGTAATCAAATTTTCAACAAAGAAATGGATATAGGGGTTTATGTAACTTAAATATTCAACAAAATCCAAAATTTTTCCAAAGTTCAAGTTATGAGAATGGGCGAAGAAGGTTTTGAGATAATGATTTTCAAAGGTCGGAAAATCCGAGAGTTTATTGGAACTCTCGCGATCAAAGACCTAGTGAAAACTATACATCTTGTTCAACAATAGGGAAGACTTCCAAGACAGCAGTAGGGTGTGATGGATATTGGTTAGAAGCATCTTATGTGGATTTTTATAGTCAACCCACAACCGGTAAGGTTTGGGTTCTCAAGTCTAACTGAGTTGTTGAGTGTGTGCAGGATGACCAAGAAAAACTGTTGATGTGTTCAAAAGTGGTTGTTCCTGTAAAGCATCTGAGGTGAATAGTAGGTTAAAATTGGTAACGAACTATTTACTTTTGTGATTGTTATGATTATTCTAAACTTCAAAATTGAAAAACTAATTGTTAGATTAAAGTGAGAGTCTGTGTTGTGTTTATTTGTGCTTTTAAAAACTTGCTCCATAAAAACAAAAAAATAGGGGGAGAAATTTCCCTAAGCCAAAAAGAGTTTAGTTAGTGCGTGAGTTTAGGGGGAGTAAGTTAAAAATTTCAAAACTGAAAAATGAAAAACATAAAAAAAAGAAAAATAAAAAAAAGAGAGATTTCATAGTGTGAAAAAGAAGAGATGATATCAGCAAGTTAAAATGTCACACTGAAATTGAACTTAAATTGCTTGTGTGTGACAGCAGCTTCATCGTATGATGTACCAGTAGGCAAGAAATATGAAATAATCAACTTACCATGGTGATATAAAAATGAGAAACTGTGTATGAGTGGGTAACACATCAGTGGCGTATCGTTTAATGACCTTAAATATTGCGTTGATAGATTGCCAAATTATGACATTTTAGGTCTTACTACTGTCATTTCAGGGGATATCAGGGTTGTCCTTTTGCTGCATCCAGATATATGCTGACCTAGGCACAACCAGGATATCTTAAAAGAGCTAAAAATGCCAAAAACCAAGAAAATGAAGAAGCTCTCCTAGAGAGTCATACAAGTGTACAAAATGCATAAATCATACCAATATTTGGTATTTGCCTTACCCTCGTTGGATATTAGTCTCCTTGTTGTACGGAAGTACTGACATGATCACCAATTATCTAACGTTTCAAAACAAAACGGATGAATTCGGTATACTCACCTACTACGATGAATCTTTGTGCATACCATGATCGTGGGGGTATGTCCTGAAGTGGGACACACTAGTACACCAGTATAATATAACCTTAATCATATCACAGGTAAAGCTACTTGAAATGTTCATGTGTTTTGTTTAAGTGGACAAACAACACTGGTAATCGTCTTTAACTGCTTTTTATGAAAATAAATAAAAAAATTTAAATGCTTGTGTGAAACAGTTTGATTTTGCTGATATGAGATTCTTGCACATGATTCTCACAAAAAGATGTATTGTAAATATTTTTGAGTTTTGTTTAGTTGTTTTATTTATAAAAAAAAAAAAAAAAAAAACATTTTTCTTTCTAAAAGACTTCCATTTTGAATTGATAGGTTGTTGTTTTTGCACGATGAGATAAAATATTGGTTTATCTTTAATGTGAAAAAGACTAATGGTTTTTCGAGATACTTGCTTGTGTTTCTAAATAGATTGATGCAATTATCAAAATGAAGTGCAGAACAGAAGTGAAGTGCAGATTGATAGTGAAATGCAGAATGTGTGAAGATGCATGGTATGATCCTTCTACTACATTGCAGAGTGATATAAAGAATTTGGAGTACCTACTTAACCTAAGTTTGCTAGTTCACAGATCTACATCGTTTGAAGACAAAGTTACACTATGAAGCTATTGTCAATGGGGAGTCTGTTGGTGCATATTCAGTGACAACAGCTTAATAGTTTGTTTATTTAGTCTTTGGATATTTTGTAATGGGCTTAGCATATTGGTTAGTGAGTTAATTGTTTCAATGGGCTTGGAGAATAGCCTAGCCCAGTTAGAAGCCCAGTTCACAGACATGTGGTATATAAACATGTTTTGTGATTAGGGTTTGAAATAATAAGAGAATTCTAGAGAAAGAAAACATGTAGAGAGAGAGAAACAATTTTGAGAGAGATAAGATCACAGAGAGAGCCTATGAGGTTGTGTGAGCCTTGAATTGATTGTAAAACTGCAAGTTTGGATAATCAATAGAAGACTGTTTAATTTGTGAATTTTGTTTCTACTATTTCTGTAACAATCTGATCTAGAGGATTCCGCACTCTAGGTTAGATAGACGATTCTGTAAAAGATCCATAGGATTAAAGTGACCTCCACGTTTTGATTTTTGTTAAGTTTTATTGTATTATATTATATTATATAGTATTAACAATCCAATAAGTCAGAGAGTTCATGGAATTCATGTATGGAGGTATAAACACCTCGTTGTATGATTCACCAAAGCTCAAAGTTTATTACCATAGTTAACAAACCCGGTTGGTCACGAATGATGATTTTGACAAAAATAAATAAGTACACGTACCTAAACAGCTGAACAAGGACAACCCGGGCGTGTCACTCCCATCATGGCAAGTGTTGGAGGCAATGTGGGGTTAACTTATTCCGGTTCTAGAAGACTGTTTGGGTGTTCGATTATAAGGTACAAGTGAGGCAGTGGAACTAGTTTGGAAAGACAAGGCTCCCACGGTTCACACTTTACCAAAACACAGGTTTATCCATATCGAGAATGGGGAATCCTGGATGGTGTCAACAGTTGAAACTTTGCATGAACTAAACATAACAGGAAGTCCATTCGCGCGAAGAGACTCAATCGTGCAGACTGCTTTGTGCGATTGGCCCTATTTTGGCACGAGGGGGTTCGGTTTTGTTTGAACAGACTCGTTTCTTGGCAGAAATCTGTTGGGATTGAACCCTACAGAGGAACAGTTGATTAAAGCCAAAACTGGATGAGAGCAGTGGATCCAAAATAAGCAGATGCTGTATTCAATCTTTCCCCTTGGAAGTGGTCCTAACAACTGATGACCTCTATCTACTGTTCGTCTACAACAACTGATCACTCAACATCTGATGAAGACCTAAAGATTGTTGAAGACAGACACTGATGCTCAATCTACTGTCATGGTTCAAGTACTGTTGATAAAGACAAAGCACTGCTAGGAGTATAACAGTGGAATGAGAAGCAATAGTTTAGCTTGTTTTTGTATTGTATTGTTATCAGTAGTTTGTCATAGAAGTAGTTGTATTAGATCAGTAGTTACAGGTTGTTAGGAAGTTAGGTGTCACTTTCATGGTGACGTCAGCAAAGATACTTCAGTGGTTTGCTTCGTACTATAAATAGAACAGTACCCTGTACTGTTCTATTAGCTCTTTCATCCCAAGTCATTCTGTACGAACAAACTCTGTGAGCTCAGGCTGAGGGGGAGATTGTAATACATGCATGCATTTGTAATTGAAGATTGAAATAAATTTAATCATTCGGTTCAAAGTTAAACATGTGTGTTGAAAGCAATTCTTCTGTTTGATTGTGTGTGAAAGTTTTGTTTCCATTTTAATTCCGTTGCAATTCTCATTCATCTTCATAATTATAAAACAAAAACACAATCATAAGAAACTCAGATCCTAACAATTGGTATCAGAGCTTGGACAGTCAAATTTGATTTAACAATCATTTTGACATAAATAGTTCAGCTCATATTCGTTGATACTTTTAAATTGTTCGTTTCGTTGAAAAACAGAGTAAGGGTTAATTACGATCAAAGTTAATTAACCAGTGCCTGTTAAACAACCAGGATGACGTCACAATCACAAGATATGAACAATAACATCAGTTCTCTCTTCAAACCACCCATGTTGAAAAGAAATGAATACCACATCTGGGAGCGAAGGATGGGTCACATCCTAGCTCAACAGAACACCAGATGTTGGAAATCGGTTATCTATGGACCACAGTTCCAATGGTGCCGAGTGCTGAGGATCTAAAGGTTTTTGTTCCTAAGAAATTAGAGAACTACACTGATCAGGATTTTCAAACATTAGAACTAGATGCCAAGGCATTCAGCATCGTTGCATCTGCACTCCCTAATGAAATCTATGCTGGGCTGTTACACTGTAACAGTGCCAAGGAATTGTGGGATGCACTTAAGGAACAATTTGGGGGAACTGAAGAAGTAATTGAAAACAACAGGGAAATTTTGAACCAACAATATGAAAGCTTTTGTCACATCAAGGGTGAATCATTAACACAGCAGTTTGAGCGATTTAGCTGTCTCATAAGTGAACTTAAGCTTGTTAAAACTGAATTTCCTAAATCAACTGTTAACAACAGGTTTTTAAGATCACTTCCTGAAAAATGGGACACCATTGCTTTTGTGACCAGAAACTCTATTGAGTTCAAAGATCTGACCCTGACCCAACTTCATGGTAGACTACTGACCTATGAAAGGGAGTTAAACCAGAAAAAGAAGTTGCCAGAGTTTGGAAAAGTTGCAGATGACTACTCATTTGGCAACACAGCTCTTCTGGGTCAGGAAGAGTCTGGCAGTGGTAAGGATCAGAGTTATGATCATTTTATTGATATAACTGCTGGTGGGAATTTCAACTCTGATCCTCACTCATCCAATTTTGCTTTCACAGCAAATGGAGAAAGCCAGAACTCTGACAATCTGTGCTTTGAAGTCAATGATTTACACCATTTTGATCCAACTGACTTAGAAGAAATGGACATTTTGCATCAACTTGCATTGCTAAGTGTAAGAACTAGCAAGTTTTACAAAAGGACAAGGAGAAAATTCCCAGGGTTACATGGGAATCTAAAAGTGGGGCTGGATAAGTCAAAGATTAAGTGCTATAAGTGTAATAGGCTAGGTCATTTTGCTAGGGAATGCAGGAGTCAAACCACTGGTCCAATTATTACACATCCCAGCTCAAACCCTAGACCACAAAATAACTAAAGCACTGTGCACTATGCCCAATATACCCATGCTGCCCATGTAAACACTGCCCATTATGAACATCCTGCAACCCCTGTTCCTGTGCATTATGTTCAAACCACTGTTCCACAAATTCACAATGTCCAAGCCCCTGTCCCTCAGGTTCAAGTGCAACCAGTTGCACCTCAACAAGCTGCTCCAGCAGTGGTTCAACCAGATCAGCAAAGCTTTTTCACCCAAGGCTTTGTTGACTGGAGTAGTATGCCTGATGAGCTAGGTGATGAAAATTTTGCACTCTATGCTACTAATGATGCTTCTAATGATGAATTTTGTTTTATGACATTAGAGTCAATACCATAAGGGATGGAAGCTGAAGAAGGACAGTCAAGTGATGAAACAATGGACAAAATTGCTGAAGCAGTGGTTACTGTTGTTGCTGATGAAGTACTGTTGGGAGAAAGTTCAAAACCCCTGTTGGAACCACTGTCCGACCCCTGGTCCAAAGAAGAAGAAGAAGAGAAGAAAGAAGGTGAAAAAGAAGAGAAAGCTGAAGAAGAAAGTGCTGATAGTGATTGTGCCATGATGGCTGCAACCAAGGTATCACCTTAGGTTCTTAAAAATCTATGTTTAGACAAATGCATCATAGCATTTGATAACAATAAAGAGGTGAATGAAAACCTTAGGCATAGTTTATTAACTTCTGAAGTTCAATTTGAAAAGTCATTAAAAGAACTAAAAAACAAATTGAATGAAAAAGAAAATGAAATTTGCAGCATCAAACAAGAGTATGCATAACCAAGGACCAACTCCAAACAATGATAGAAAAATATCAAGTTTGCAAAAAGGAGTTGGAAGCCACGCAAATAACTTGTGAAAAATGGGTGGAATCCTGTAAAGGTTATGAGATCATGCTTGAAAAACAGCTTAAAAGTAATGTAAAATTTGGCATAGGGTTTAGAAAAAATGACCAAGTTGAAAACACTGCTGCAAATCAAGCTGGTTTTGTTGAAATTGTCCCAACCAACAAGGATGGCCAAGAGGTTAAAATAACTGACAAACTTGGTAACAAGATCCCCCTGGAAAGATCTGTGGGGTCCTCAACTTTTGAGAAAATTGAGAAATACCAATTTAAACCCACATGGTCTGATGAGTGTGACATCCTTGAAAACTTCAAACCCATGGAGTTCACAACCACTGATGGTGTAAAAGCTCCCAAGGCAAAGGTTATTCCTCTTAAGGACATCCCAACAGTGGTTCAAAATGCTGTTGCAAAGGAGTCTGATAAGAAGAATAGAAAATGTTAAAAACTTGTTTTGTGATTTCTGTGACAAGAAGAATCATCTAACAAAAGATTGTTTTCATCTAAAAGCACATGATATTAACAAAACAAGTGTCATTTTGCTTGCTAAGAGCTGCACCATCTGTGGTAAATCAAACGACATCACTCAAGAATGTGTGTATCTCAAATCCTTTGATGTAAAAAAGAATGAGTACACTTCAAAAATATCCATGAGTTCATCAAAACCACCAATCAAGAATCAATCACTGTTTGTGCCAGTTCAAACAGCTGTTTCTGTTACCAAAACAGTTGAACCAAACCTCTGTTAAAAGAGATGTTCAGGTGACTGATGCACCCCCTGCTAACCAATACCGAAGAGGTAAAGGTCAACCACCATACCCAAGGGTCCCACATGTTTATGAAGCCTACAAAAGGCCTTCTAAACCAAGAGTGAACAGGCATCCCTTTGGGTATCAACAGCTGATAGGGCAAGACCCCCAATAGTGGTTAGAGAAAAACAGTTCCAAAACTATCCAAACCCCTGAGCTAACCACTGTCCATCCACCTGAACTTAACAAGACACTGTTGAGACCCCATCCAAAGCGTTATTGGCTTTGGAGACCCTAATGAACTAACCTTTTACTTGATGTGCAGGGAGCTGCTGCATGCTTAGATAGTCTTTGGTATGTAGATAGTGGAGGCTCCAGGCACATGACTGGATGTAGAGCCCTACTCAAAGATTTCAAAACTCATGGAGGGGGTGATATATCCTTTGGTAATAATAGTAAAGAGAAGGTGATGGCGTCTGGTATAGTTCAGTCTGGTAATGTTAAGTTTTAAAATGTCAATCTAATAGACAATCTAAAATTCAACCTCCTTAGTGTCTCACAAATGAGTGATAAGGGCTATGGCTCATTCTTTACTAAGGATTGTTGGACCAGAAATGGTTAAAAAGATTGAAGAAATAATAAAAAATGAAAAAACCCAACTTGTTGCTCAAAGAAGTGGCAATGTTTATGTAGTTGATTTGTCAAAAGAGAACCCAAGAACTGATGCCTGTCTGTTCTCAGCTGCCTCTAACAAAGAGACAGAACTTTGGCACAGAAGATTGGGACACACAAATCTCAAGACAATCACTGCTTTGTTAAAACAGGGGTTAGTAAGAGGTCTTCCTCAAAAACTATTCACCTGTCCTGAGCATTGTGTTTCCTGCCTAAAAGGAAAACAACATAAAAGCTCCTTCAAGTCCATTGAAGAGTCCAAAACAACCAAGTGCTTGCAAATGCTTCACATGGATCTGTTTGGCCCAGTTAAAGTCACGAGTCTTAGAAAGAAAAGACATTGTCTGGTAATTGTAGATGACTTTTCTAGGTTTACATGGACTTATTTCTTACATTCTAAAGATGAGACTGCAGACATTTTGCAAGAATTTGTTACACAGGTTGAAAAGCAGTTTGACTTGCCTGTAAAAATCTTCAGGAGTGACAATGGGACAGAATTCAGGAATAGGGAGTTGGATGAGTTTTGTGTGTCAAAAGGAATTGTAAGGTAGTACAGCATTCCAAGAACACTAGAACAAAATGGGGTAGTTGAAAGAAAGAACAGAACTTTGATAGAGGCTGCCAGGACCATGCTTGCTGATTCAGGTTTGCCATTAACTTTCTGGGCAGGGGCTGTAAACACTGTCTGCTATGTCAAGAACAGAGTTTTAATAAACCCCATGCATCAAAAGACTGCCTATGAAATTCTGTATAAAATAAAACCACTGATCTCATATTTCAAAGTTTTTGGCTGCCCATGCTTCATTTTAAACTTAAAAGATTCTATCTGCAGCCAAAATTGATTGTGGTTATCATTTGGGATACTCAACCACTGCTAAAGCCTACAAAGTGTTCAACACAAGGACTAAGACAGTGGAAGAGACCTTGAATGTGAAGGTCAATGAACTCTCTTCAATGAAAATCCCAGCAAACCCTGTAGAATTATTTGATCTTGATAAATTCACATTTGAAAATGTTTCTGTCAAGACTAACAGTGCAGGTCCATCACAAAGTCCTTCATCAGACTATGGATATGAAGTCATCATTCCACAACAAAAGCCTGCATCAATTGGAAGAGCAGCAGATGTACAAAATAGCTGTCAAAGCTCAACCACTGCTACCTCAACAGTTGTTGATCAAAGTAGCCCATTAACCCCTACTTCCACATCATCAACCACTGTTGACAAAAGCCATCAATCAGTGGATAAAAGTCAACATGTTTTCACACCAGTTCCTCCTATTCCTCCACCTCCATTTGAAGCCACTGTTGGATCATCAAAGTCACCAGCAGTGGTTAGCTCAGATGATTCACATCTGCAGCCTTCACCATTAAATGCCATTGTTCCATACAAAGGAGATCTAATCTTCTTGAAGTCTCATCCACCTGACCAAATCATTGGCAACATCAGTGAAGCGGTGCTAACAAGAAGCCAATCCCAAAACATCTGTCTTTTTGCTGCTTTCCTATCTCTCCATCAGCCAGTCAAGTACCAAGAGGCACTAAAAGACAACAGCTAGGTAGAAGCCATGCAAGAGGAACTCCAACAGTTCCGAAGACAACAAGTATGGGAGCTCGTACCACTGCCAGAGGGTGTGAGTCCTATTGGCACAAAGTGGGTCTTCAAAAATAAAACTGATGAAAGGGGTATTGTTGTCAAGAATAAAGCAAGGCTTGTGGTTCAAGGGTTCAGACAGGAAGAAGGCATTGACTATGATGAAACTTTTGCCCCTGTAGCAAGATTGGAAGCTATCAAATTATTCCTGGCCTTTGCTGTCAACCACAACATAAAGGTGTATCAAATGTGCATTCCTCTATGGTAAAATTCAAGAAGAGGTATATGTTTGTCAACCTCCAGGCTTTGAGGATCCATTTAATCCAAATCATGTCTACAAGCTAAATAAAGCTTTGTATGGACTGAAACAAGCACCAAGAGCCTGGTATGAAACTCTTTCCACTTTTCTTCTTTCCATTGGATTCACAAGAGGTAAAATAGACAAAACACTGTTTTTTAAAATGGAGAGGGAAAGATTTGATGATTGTCTAGATTTATGTGGATGACATCATTTTTGGAAGCACATGTAATAAAATGTGTGAAGAGTTCAAAAAACTCATGACAACTGAGTTTGAGATGAGTGCAATGGGTGAACTCCAGTGCTTTGTTGGTCTCCAAGTAAGGCAACTGCAAAATGGTACTTTCATCCATCAAGGCAAATATGCCAAAGAACTTTTAAAGAAATTTGAGATGGATGATTGTAAGCCATGTAGTACACCCATTGCAACCACAAAAATAGTCATGTGTGATGAAAAGGATGATTTGGTTGATCAAACTATTTATAGAAGCATGATTGGGTCTTTGTTGTACCTGACTGCATCTAGGCCAGACATCATGTTTGCAACATGTGTTTGTGCAAGATCCCAATCAGCCCCTAGAAAGTCACACCTTATTGCTGTAAAAAGGATATTCAGATACCTAAAAGGTGCTCCCACACTTGGTATCTGGTATCCAGCTGATGGAAATATCAAGCTTTCAGGTTTCTCAGATAGTGACTTTGCTGGATGTGACAAAACAAGGAAGTGCACTTCAGGAGGGTGCCAATTCCTAGGCAGTTGCTTAGTGACTTGGCAAAGCAAAGAGCAAGCAGCTGTTTCAACATCCACTGCTGAGGCAGAGTATATAGCTGCTGCAAGCTGTACAACCCAACTGTTATGGCTTCAAAATCAACTGCTGGATTTTGGTATCACTGCCTTAAAGACACCTCTCATGTTGGACAGCCAGGCAGCAGAAAATATCATCAAAAATCCAATATCCCATTCAACCACCAAGCACATTGATATCAGACATCACTTTGTGAGGGATTGCTATGAAAAAAGTTTGATTTCTCTGCATCATGTACCAACTAAAGATCAGCTGGCAGATGTGCTAACAAAAGGATTAGACACATCCACCTTTGAAAGCTTAATCTCTAGGATTGGCATGCTAAACATGGAATAACAAGCAAAATCTTGTTTTTCTATGAATAAAAGCATTAAAATGTTTTCAGAAAATCAAAATTCCATCCTTAAAAATAGCTAAAAATGAAATTTTTCATTAATCCTTAAAAGTCTACCATAACCACTGTTTTAGTTCAAACATCTGTTCTGATAATTATTGTCCACTGCTGAAAGTCAACCACTGTTTCCTCATTTTCTTGTTAATCACTGTTGTTCAAAATCAGTGTTTTAACCCACTGATAGGCTATCCACTGATAGTTAAAAATCAGCCACTGTTCTCATTGTGATCGTTGCAACCACTGATACTTGTTCCATCAGTGGTTGACATGTGGACAGTACTTGTCCGTCAGATCTTTTGTAACTGTTGCCATGTCAGCATTCAGTTTTTCCCTTTATAAAACCCTGATAAAAACCCCAAACAGGGTTTTCACTGTCGAATCGAATTCAAAATTCCTTTCTCAAAGCAGTTACCATCCATTTCTCTCAAATCCTTCATCATCTTCTTCCTCTCGCTCTCACACTCAAAATCACCATGGCTCTTCCATTCAAAGGTCCTCACAATTACTTGGGTCTACTTACAAAACCAAGTCATACCACCACTTTCGACTCCGTAATTGATGCACTTTCGTCCTCAAAGTACATAACTTTGTTGACTTCTGATGTTCCGGTTTACCTGGAAACCCAGCAAGAATTTTGGAAAAATGCGAAACTTGAATCTAAGGATTAAACGCCCTTAGCCATTACTTCTTCGATAAAGGGTGTTCCAGTTACAATCACAACACAAACTCTGTCAGAGGTTTTTGAACTAAATGATCTTCAAGGTAAAACTTCATTTCCTAAAACATAGTATCAAACTGATTTTCTTGAAAGAGGGTATGAAGAGGAAATGAAAAAAGATGCTTTACAAAAGGGCAGTTTTCCTCAAGACTAACTGAGTTGTTGAGTGTGTGCAGGATGACCAAGAAAAACTGTTGATGTGTTCAAAAGTGGTTGTTCCTGTAAAGCATCTGAGGTGAATAGTAGGTTAAAATTGGTAACGAACTATTTACTTTTGTGATTGTTATGATTATTCTAAACTTCAAAATTGAAAAACTTATTGTTAGATTAAAGTGAGAGTCTGTTTGTGTTTATTTGTGCTTTTAAAAACTTGCTCCATAAAAACAAAAAATTAGGGGGAGAAATTTCCCTAAGCCAAAAAGAGTTTAGTTAGTGCGTGAGTTTACGGGGAGTAAGTTAAAAATTTCAAAACTGAAAAATGAAAAACATAAAAAAAAAGAAAAATTAAAAAAAAGAGAGATTTCATAGTGTGAAAAAGAAGAGATGATATCAGCAAGTTAGAATGTCACACTGAAATTGAACTTAAATTGCTTGTGTGTGACAGCAGCTTCATCATATGATGTACCAGTAGGCAAGAAATATGAAATAATCAACTTACCATGGTGATATAAAAATGACAAACTGTGTATGAGTGGGTAACACATCAGTGGCGTATCGTTTAATGACCTTAAATCTTGCGTTGATAGATTACCAAATTCTGACGTTTTAGGTCTTAATACTGTCATTTCATTCGGGGATATCAGGGCTGTCCTTTTGCTGCATCCAGATATATGCCGACCTAGGCACAACAAGGATATCTTAAAAGAGCTAAAAATGCCAAAAACCAAGAAAATGAAGAAGCTCTCCTAGAGAGTCATACGAGTGTGCAAAATGCATAAATCATACCAATATTTGGTATTTGCCTTACCCTCGTTGGATATTAGTCTCTTTGTTGTACGGAAGTACTGACATGATCACCAATTATCTAACGTTGTAAAACAAAACGGATGAATTCGGTATACTCACCTACTACGATGAATCTTTGTGCATACCATGATCGTGGGGGTATGTCCTGAAGTGGGACACATTAGTACACCAGTATAATATAACCTTAATCATATCACAGGTAATGGTACTTGTAATGTTCATGTGTTTTGTTTAAGTGGACAAACAACACTGATAATCGTTTTAACTGCTTTTTATGAAAATAAATAAAAAAAATTAAATGCTTGTGTGAAACAGTTTGATTTTGCTGATATGAGCTTCTTGCACATGATTCTCACAAAAAGATGTATTGTAAATATTTTTGAGTTTTGTTTAGTTGTTTTATTTATAAAAAAAAAAACAAAAACATTTTTCTTTCTAAAAGACTTCCATTTTGAATTGATAGGTTGTTGTTTTTGCACGATGAGATAAAATATTGGTTTATCTTTAATGTGAAAAAGACTAATGGTTTTTTGAGATACTTGCTTGTGTTTCTAAATAGATTGATGCAATTATCAAAATGAAGTGCAGAACAGAAGTGAAGTGCAGATTGAGAGTGAAATGCAGAATGTGTGAAGATGCATGGTATGATCCTTCTACTACATTGCAGAGTGATATCAAGAATTTGGAGTACATGCTTAACCTAAGTTTGCTAGTTCACTGATCTACAACGTTTGAAGACAAAGTTACACTATGAAGCTATTGTCAATGGGGAGTCTGTTGGTGCATATTCAGTGACAACAGCTTAATAGTTTGTTTATTTAGTCTTTGGATATTTTGTAATGGGCTTAGCATATTGGTTAGTGAGTTAATTGTTGCAATTGGCTTGGAGAATAGCCTAGCCCAGTTAGAAGCCCAGTTCACAGATATGTGGTGTATAAACATGTTTTGTGATTAGGGTTTGAAATAATAAGAGAATTCAAGAGAAAGAAAACATGTAGAGAGAGAGAAACATTTTTGAAAGAGACAAGATCACAGAGAGAGCCTATGAGGTTGTGTGAGCCTTGAATTGATTGTAAAACTGCAAGTTTGGATAATCAATAGAAGACTGTTTAATTTATGAATTTTGTTTCTACTATTTATGTAACAATCTGATCTAGAGGATTCCGCACTCTAGGTTAGATAGACGATTCTGTAAAAGATCCATAGGATTAAAGTGACCTACACGTTTTGATTTTTGTTAAGTTTTATTGTATTATATTATATAGTATTAACAATCCAATAAGTCAGAGAGTTCATGGAATTCATGTATGGAGGTATAAACACCTCGTTGTATGATTCACCAAAGCTCAAAGTTTATTACCATAGTTAACAAACCCGGTTGATCACGAATGATGATTTTAACAAAAATAAATAAGTACACGTACCCAAACAACTGAACAAGGATAACCCGGGCGTGTCACTCCCATCATGGCAAGTGTTGGAGGCAATGTGGGGTTAACTTATTCTGGTTCTAGAAGACTGTTTGGGTGTTCGATTACAAGGTAAAAGTAAGGCAGTGGAACTAGTTTGGAAAGACAAGGCTCCCACGGTTCACACTTTACCAAAACACAGGTTTATCCATATCGAGAATGGGGAATCCTGGATGGTGTCAACAGTTGAAACTTTGCATGAACGAAACATAACAGGAAGTCCATTCGTGCGAAGAGACTCAATCGCGCAGACTGCTTTGTGCGATTGGCCGTATTTTGGCACGAGAGGGTTCGGTTTTGTTTGAACAGACTCGTTTCTTGGCAGAAATCTGTTGGGATTGAACCCTACATAGGAACAGTTGATTAAAGCCAAAACTGGATGAGAGCAGTGGATCCAAAATAAGCAGATGCTGTATTCAATCTTTCCCCTTGGAAGTGGTCCTAACAACTGATGACCTCTATCTACTGTTCGTCTACAACAACTGATCACTCAACATCTGATGAAGACCTAAAGATTGTTGAAGACAGATACTGATGCTCAATCTACTGTCATGGTTCAAGTACTGCTGATAAAGACAAAGCACTGCTAGGAGTATAACAGTGGAATGAGAAGTAATAGTTTAGCTTGTTTTTGTATTGTATTGTATTGTATTGTATTGTATTGTATTGTTATCAGTAGTTTGTCATAGAAGTAGTTGTATTAGATCAGTAGTTACAGGTTGTTAGGAAGTTAGATGTCACTTTCATGGTGACGTCAGCAAAGATGCTTCAGTGGTTTGCTTCGTACTATAAATAGAACAGTACCCTGTACTGTTCTATTAGCTCTTTCATCCCAAGTCATTCTGTACGAACAAACTCTGTGAGCTCAGGCAGAGGGGGAGATTGTAATACATGCATGCATTTGTAATTGAAGATTGAAATAAATTTAATCATTCAGTTCAAAGTTAAACATGTGTGTTGAAAGCAATTCTTCTGTTTGATTGTGTGTGAAAGTTTTGTTTCCATTTTAATTTTGTTCTAATTCTCATTCATCTTCATAATTATAAAACAAAAACACAATCATAAGAAACTCAGATCCTAACAAATGGTATCAGAGCTTGGACAGTCAAATTTGATCTAACAATCATTTTGACATAAATAGTTCAGCTCATAATCGTTGATACTTTTAAATTGTTCGTTTCGTTGAAAAACAGAGTAAGGGTTAATTACGATCAAAGTTAATTAACCAGTGCCTGCTAAACAACCAGGATGACGTCACAATCACAAGATATGGACAATAACATCGGTTCTCTCTTCAAACCACCCATGTTGAAAAGAAATGAATACCACATCTGGGAGTGAAGGATGGGTCACATCCTAGCTCAACAGAACACCAGACGTTGGAAATCGGTTATCTATAGACCACAGTTCCAATGGTGCCGAGTGCTGAGGATCTAAAGGTTTTTGTTCCAAAGAAATTAGAGAACTACACTGATCAGGATTTTCAAAAATTAGAACTAGATGCCAAGGCATTCAGCATCGTTGCATCTGCACTCCCCAATGAAATCTATGCTGTGCTGTTACACTGTAACAGTGCCAAGGAATTGTGGGATGCACTTAAGGAACAATTTGGGGGAACTGAAAAAGTAATTGAAAACAACAGGGACATTTTGAACCAACAGTATGAAACCTTTTGTCACATCAAGGGTGAATCATTAACACAACAGTTTGAGCGATTTAGCTGTCTCATAAGTGAACTTAAGCTTGTTAAAACTGAATTTCCTAAATCAACTGTTATCAACAGGTTTTTATGATCACTTCCTGAAAAATGGGACACCATTGCTTTTGTGACCAGAAACTCTATTGAGTTCAAAGATCTGACCCTGACCCAACTTCATGGTAGACTACTGACCTATGAAAGGGAGTTAAACCAGAAAAAGAAGTTGCAAGAGTTTGGAAAAGTTGCAGATGACTACTCATTTGGCAACATAGCTCTTCTGGGTCAGGAAGAGTCTGGCAGTAGTAAGGATCAGAGTTATGATCATTTTATTGATATAACTGCTGGTGGGAATTTCAACTCTGATCCTCACTCATCCAGTTTTGCTTTCACAGCAAATGGAGAAAGGCAGAACTCTGACAATCTGTGCTTTGAACTCAATGATTTACAGTATTTTGATCCAACTGACTTAGAAGAAATGGACATTTTGCATCAACTTGCATTGCTAAGTGTAAGAACTAGCAAGTTTTACAAAAGGACAAGGAGAAAATTCCCAGGGTTACATGGGAATCTAAAAGTGGGGCTGGATAAGTCAAAGATTAAGTGCTATAAGTGTAATAGGCTAGGTCATTTTGCTAGGGAATGCAGGAGTCAAACCACTGGTCCAATTATTACACATACCAGCTCAAACCCTAGACCACAAAATAACTAAAGCACTGTGCACTATACCCAATATACCCATGCTGCCCATGTAAACACTGCCCATTATGCACATCCTGCACCCCCTGTTCCTGTGCATTATGTTCAAACCACTGTTCCACAAATTCACTATGTCCAAGCCCCTGTCCCTGAGGTTCAAGTGCAACCAGTTGCACCTCAACAAGCTGCTCCAGCAGTGGTTCAACCAGATCAGCAAAGCTTTTTCACCCAAGGCTTTGTTGACTGGAGCAGTATGCCTGATGAGCTAGGTGATGAAAATTTTGCACTCTATGCTACTAATGATGCTTCTAATGATGAATTTTGTTTTATGACATTAGAGTCAATACCAGAAGGGCTGGAAGCTGAAGAAGGACAGTCAAGTGATGAAACAGTGGACAAAATTGATGAAGCAGTGGTTACTGTTGTTGCTGATGAAGTACTATTGGGAGAAAGTTCAAAACCCCTGTTGGAACCACTGTCCGACCCCTGGTCCAAAGAAGAAGAAGAAGAGAAGAAAGAAGGTGAAAAAGAAGAGAAAGCTGAAGAAGAAAGTGCTCATACCTGTGATTGTGCCATGATGGCTGCAACCAAGGTATCACCTCAGGTTCTTAAAAATCTATGTTCAGACAAATGCATCATAGCATTTGATAACATTAAAGAGGTGAATGAAAACCTTAGGGATATGTTATTAACTTCTGAAGTTCAATTTGAAATGTCATTAAAAGAACTGAAAAACAAATTGAATGAAAAGAAAATGAAATTTGCAGCATCAAACAAGAGTATGCATACCAAGGACCAACTCCAAACAATGATAGAAAAATATCAAGTTTGCAAAAAGGAGTTGGAAGCCACCCAAATAACTTGTGAAAAATGGGTGGAATCCTGTAAAGGTTATGAGATCATGCTTGAAAAACAGCTTAAAAGTAATGTAAAATTTGGCATAGGGTTTAGAAAAAATGACCAAGTTGAAAACACTGCTGCAAATCAAGCTGGTTTTGTTGAAATTGTCCCAACCAACAAGGATGGCCAAGAGGTTAAAATAACTGACAAACTTGGTAACAAGATCTCTCTGGAAAGATCTGTGGGGTCCTCAACTTTTGAGAAAATTGAGAAATACCAATTTAAACCCACATGGTCTGATGAGTGTTGTCACACCCCGACCACGTAAAACATCAAATCGTGGCAGAAACGTCGGGGAGTGTTGTAACAGAATTATTGTTCCACAACTATGGTAATTAAAATTTATTTTATTCAACAACCAAAAGTGGAATACATTGTTTCAAAACAAGAACCAAAGAGTACATTATATAATTAAACTAAGTCTATCATTATTTTTAAGTCTCTAAGGCACCGGTCCGCCCTAGTGTCACCATCATCCTAAGCATCAGCTCCTGAAACACATGTGAAAATAGGTACGTCAGCATAAAAATGCCTGTGAGTAACATAGGTTTTATGAAAAATAGGGCTCATGACTTATAAGTTTGGAAAAAAGGTTGTTTAACGAAAGTCAGTCATGATCCTTCTAAAATGTTTTGTTTTATATTTTGAAAAGCGATGTTAAAGAAGATGATATGTAAAAGAGTGATGTGAGGTTAAATGAATAACCAAGTAAAATGAGTTTTGTATAAAATGAGTTGTTTGTAAAACGATGTCTTGTGAAAAATATGTTATTTGTATAAAATTTTATAAGTCTAAATTGAAATGATTCAAATAACGCTACAATATGTAATACCATACAAACACTTATATATAGGAAGTACCAGCGGCGTATCCACCATGCTTGTATCATATTACATATACCTCGTTGCTTAAATCACTTACCCAAACAAACCACTAATGTAAATTTGCCCATATCAAATCATTTGTCAATGTCTTTGTGTAAACCATGTCAAGGTGTTTATGTCAAAATGTGGTCCATGAAATATGTATATCAATATCAAAAATGTCTATGTCAAATGTCAATTATGTGATGAGTAAACAAAATGTCATGTATGGCAAATGAAGTATATATATATATATATATATATATATCCTCAGAACCATAGGTAAAAATGCACAAAACAATGTATTGAAGTAAACGTGGTTTAAAATCAACGTTATGTTTTGTGGAAATGCATGCTATACTGAATACAAACATTTATGCGGTATTGTAAAAACGCATACATCCAAGCCTTGTGACTGTGGTGATGAGCCTTTAAACAAATTAAAGGTCTATCTGTATTATATTTTATCGAATTCGGTCATTCCTTTCATCCAAACATACCTAGAATGTTAGGAATGGGAGTTGTCAATTCCTATGGAACCATTACCTACTAACGAGTGGCGTGATCAAAGTTAATGAATGTATATGGTCCCATTTAAACAAGCCAAATGTCATATCAAAATGTAAGCATGTGATGAAATGAAAATGTACTAAGCATGATGAACATACATAGCATGAAAAGGTAATGTAAAACAATGCACTAAGTATGCATACAATGGGCATACATAGCATAAAATGTCATGTAAAACGATGTACTAATAATGTACTAATGAACATAGCATGTATATGATGAGAAAACAGGAAAGCACGAAAGTAACAAGTAGGCACACGTGTTTCACCCCAAAATGTTTGGAAAACAGTAAAAGAGGGGTCTATGTACTCACTTGAGATTGCTCAATAAACTTTATAAATCCACCAAGCAAGGTTAGAAGATCACGGATTCAAACGTCACCTAATATAGGTAACTACATTAATAAACGGACCTAATCGGAGGATCGGGTAGCATGAGGGTTTGTAAACCAAATGAGTGTAGGAACTTATGTAATATGGTTTAACAAAGCCTACATACTAAAACGAAACTTATCCTAAGTGCTTTTGACCCGTTTAGGTAGCTTATGCTACTTTAACGCGTCGTTCGCGTAAAACGCGTTCGGACCGCCTAACTAGCCCTATGACAAGTAAGATATGTCCTAACATGTTTAATATTGTTGTTAAATCAGTTTAGATGGCAAAAGTTATGTTACATAGGCTTAAAATGAATTTTGGCGCAAAAAGGGCATTTTGGTAATTTACCTAAGGCATAGGAACTACTTATCATACAACTACTTAAACGACGTGACCATAAGGTATAACCTCGGAAGGTTATTCCCTATACTACTATGGTCACCTAAATTATTTGGTCGGATCCTAATGATCGACCAAATGGGTCGGGTTCGAAAGTATAAGCGATTGATTAGATCGCTTACCTTTACGACCCTAGACAAGCACAAATCTAAAAGTGACGAGCTAAACATGTTAGAACATGTTTAACAAGGTTTAAAAACAGGTTTGGTATAAAAAAAAACGGTTTTGATACCCACAAGTAGTTTGGTTACAAAATACGCGAGAACACGCATTTTGCCCGAAACTACGACTCGTCACTGAGCCTAGATAACGTGGTAATCAGTAGGTATAGGAAATGTGAGGGATATAAACTTCCACTTAGAGAGTTTTGAATCAGATTCAAATGTGAGGGAAATGAGCAAGACATGGGGGAGGTATTTATAGGAAATGTAGAGCCGTTAAGATCATTTCTTGTTTCCCAAGCGTTAAATCTCAGCCGTACAACACATACCCACTGATTTAAAAACCCATGGGAGCCCATAGGATTGCTAGAAACCAGTTGCAAGTGAGAAAAGAGTGTATGACAGCTGAAAACAGGCTGTTTGCAACATTCTGCTATTCTGGGGACTGCTTGCGCACCGTAACACTCACAGTGTTGAGGTGCGCAAGGACCTAGTTTGGCAGAATGGCAGATTTGGTCCCTGCTGTGTAATAAGCTCATTTCTGACACGTTTAAGGCCCGTTAACCCCATTTCAAAGCTCTAAGATGAAGTTAAACTATAGGGAACTTAAAATGTGCTCAAAAATATGCCAGATGTCGGTTCGTTTGGCCGTACGGTTGCGTTGTTCGGTTAATTACGACGGAAATCGTAACGGACGTAAAAACGGTCCAAATTGTGCGACGAATGGATTTTTGACAAGCCAATCACTAAAACATAATATTTTAATGATTACATAAATTTTTGGATGTCCGGATGTATTCAGAACGTAAGTTATGCGCGAAAATGCAAACTTATGCACTTTTTGACGCTTTTAGTCCCTGAATGAGCATAAAGTTTATTTTAGCAAACCGAACCCCTCAAAGCCTATTTCTAAGCTATGTAAAGGATATTTAGGGTGTGTTTAACTTATGGCCATGTCCCGGAATGTTCGTTATAGTTCAAATTGGCATACTTTCGCAGTTTGTCAATTTTAGTCCTTGTAAGCGAATTAACTTGATTTTGCCATACCAATGCCTTCAAAACTTATTTCTAAGTTATGTAAAGGTTATTTAAGGTATGTTAAGCATAAATTGATGTTCTGGAGTATTTGTCGTGTTAAACTGATTACGTTTACGCACCAGTTTGCGTATAATTCCCCAGGAAGCGCTACATAGTTTGAAATTGAATAAAAGTCAAAACATGAAAAAATGTAAAACATAAATAAACAAACATTGGGATCAAATAACTTTATTTCATTGATAACTGAACTGTTTACAATGATTACAAGCACAGATGTCACAGTCTCCCCTACTTGTGGAAATTTCGTCCCTAAATTTGTTTAGAGGAAACTCGTGGGAAAAGATGTGGATACTTCGCCTTCATTTGATCTTCGCGTTCCCAAGTAAACTCAGGTCCACGTTTAAATTCCCAGCGAACTTTGACCAAAGGAATGCGCTTGCGTTTAAGCCATTTGACTATACGGTCCATGATTTCCACAGGTTTCTTAACAAAATGTAGTGTCTTATCAACACGAATTTCGTCAAGTGGTATGTGGAGGTTCTCATCAGCTAAACACTTCCTGAGATTGGACACATGGAAGGTTGGATGAACATTTCCAAGTTCAGGAGGTAACTCAAGTCTGTAGGCTACCTTACCGATTCTTTCGATGATCTTGAATGGTCCAACATATCTAGGTGTAAGTTTTCCAGTCTTTCCAAATCTGATCACACCTTTCCAAGGTGAGACCTTAAGTAATACTCGATCACCGACTTGAAATTCCATGGGCTTGCGTTTTGGGTCCGCGTAACTCTTTTGACGGCTTCTAGCTATCTGAAGGTTATCATGAACTTTCTTAATCTTATCAGTTGCTCTAAAATGAGGGCAGGTCCAGTAAGCTGAGCCTCACCGATCTCATTCCAGCAGACTGGTGAACGACATTTTCGACCATAGAGAGCCTCGAAAGGAGCCATGTTGATGCTGGAGTGATAACTGTTATTGTAGGAGAATTCAATCAATGGAAGATGTGAATCCCAACTACCACCAAAATCGATCACATAAACTCTAAGCATATCCTCCAGAGTCTGGATTGTTCTTTCAGATTGACCATCCGTTTGCGGATGATAAGCTGTGCTCAGATTAAGTTGGGTCCCCATAGCAGATTGCATGGTTCTCCAAAAATGAGAAGTGAAACGAGCATCTCTGTCAGAAATGATGTTTAAGGGAACACCATGTCGAGATACGATTTCATCCACATAGATTTTAGCAAGTTTGTCAGCAGAAAAATCCTCACGGATTGGCAAGAAATGCGCTGACTTTGTAAGACGATCAACAACTACCCAAATGGCATCATGACCTTTCTTAGTGCGCGGAAGTTTGGTAATGAGATCCATAGCGATGTTTTCCCATTTCCAAACTGGGATCTCTGGTTGCTCCAAAAGACCAGAAGGATGTTGGTGTTCAGCCTTGACTTTAAGACAAGTAAGGCATTTTGAAACGTACAAGGCAATATCCTTCTTCATACTAGGCCACCAATATTGAGTACGAAGATCCTTATACATTTTTTCCGAGCCAGGATGGATAGAATAACGAGACTTATGAGCTTCATCCATAAGCAGAGTGCGAAGACCATCTTGGCTTGGGACCCACAAACGGTCCATGAAATAGTATGATCCATTGTCCTTCAAAACAAGACCTGGCTTAATGTGATAGGGTAATTCCTTACCCATCAAGTCTTGTGAAACACAAGTATGTTGAGCCTGAGAAATACGGGCTTGAATATCAGCTCGAGCCTGAATATCAGATTGAACACGAACACAATGAAGCTTGACATGTTCCTTACGACTCAAAGCGTCAGCTACGACATTCGCCTTACCAGGATGGTAGCGAATTTCGCAGTCATAGTCGTTCAGAAGCTCTACCCAACGTCTTTGCCTCATGTTGAGTTCTTTCTGATTGAAGATATGCTGAAGACTTTTGTGGTCAGTGAAAACCACACATTTTGTACCGTACAAATAGTGTCTCCAGATCTTAAGAGCGAACACAACTGCACCTAACTCAAGATCATGAGTGGTGTAGTTTTTCTCATGCACCTTCAACTGCCTCGATGCATATGCTATGACTTTGTTCCTTTGCATCAGAACACAGCCCATACCTAATTTGGATGCATCGCAGTACACGACAAAATCATCATTGCCTTCAGGCAAAGTCAGAATAGGTGCGTCACAAAGCTTCTGCTTCAAGGTCTGAAATGCTACTTCTTGTTTAGAACCCCATTCAAAGGGTTTGTTCTTCTGAGTTAGAGCAGTTAGAGGAACTGCAATCTTCGAGAAGTTCTCTATGAAGCGGCGGTAATAACCCGCAAGACCAAGAAAAGAACGAACCTCAGTAGGAGTAGTAGGCGTATCCCAATCCTTAATCGCACTGATCTTGGAGGGATCTACGTGAATACCTTGTTCGTTGACAATATGTCCCAAGAATTGAACTTCTTTAAGCCAAAATTCACACTTGGAGAATTTGGCGAAAAGTTGCTCTTTCTTTAGGAGTTCCAGAGTAAGACGAAGATGTTGCTCGTGATCAGCTTTCGTCTTAGAGTATATCAAAATATCATCAATAAAAACGATGATGAACTTATCTAAATATGGCTTGCAGACCCTATTCATCAAGTCCATAAAAACAGCAGGAGCATTAGTCAAACCGAATGGCATAATTGTGAACTCATAATGCCCATAACGAGTATGGAACGCTGTCTTGGGAATATCATCTTCATGCACACGAAGTTGATGATACCCTGAACGAAGATCAATCTTTGAGAAATAAGAAGCGCCCTGTAACTGATCAAAGAGGTCATCGATGCGAGGTAGGGGATATCGATTCTTGATGGTGAGCTTATTAAGCTCACGGTAATCGATGCACATTCTGAAAGATCCATCATTCTTCTTGACAAAAAGAACGGGAGCACCCCAAGGTGAAAAGCTAGGACGGATAAAACCTTTGTCAGAGAGCTCCTGAAGCTGCTTAGACAACTCTTGCATCTCAGACGGTGCAAGACGATATGGAGCTCTGGCAATGGGATTTGCACCAGGTACGAGATTAATACGGAACTCGACTTGGCGTGCTGGGGGTAGACCAGGTAAATCTTCAGGGAATACTTCAGAGTAATCCCGAACAATAGGAATATCTTGGATAGACTTACCTTTGCCTTTATCTGCTGTGACATGTGCCAAGAAGGCCACATAATTCTTTCGCAGATACTTCCGAGCTTTAAAACAAGACATGAGTTTGAGACCACCAGTAGGTTTCTCACCATGAACCTGTAGGATCTCACCTGTCGGAAGTGGCACACGAACGATCTTCTCAAAACAAACTACCTCTGCGCGATGCTTGGCTAACCAATCCATGCCCACTATAATGTCGAAGCTTCCAAGTTGCATTGGCGTGAGGTCGATGGGAAAATGATGGTTATTAAGGTTCAACTGGAAGTTGCGAATGACAGAATTTAGAACAATGGGTTCACCACTGGCAACCTCTACTGTCAAGGGTTTACCTAGTTTCGTTCTAGACACGTGAAGCAATGGCTCAAAAGATAAAGACACAAAACTCTTATCGGCACCAGAATAAAAAAGAACAGATGCGGGTTGATTATTAACAGAGAACGTACCGTTCACCACTTCATTGTCTGCTTGCGCTTCTTGTGCATTCATGTTAAAAACTCGACCTCGAGCTGGAGCCTGATTCGGATTCGCATTAACCAGCCTTGGACACTGGTTTCGAAAATGGGTCAGGTCTCCACAATTATAACACGAGCCAGGAGGATAGTGAGGTCGTGCAGCTTGACCCTGTTGCTGAGCAGGAGGCTGAGCAACTTGTTGAGCCAGGTTTTGAGCTGCTTGATTACGAGCAGAACGACAAACTTCTGCAAGGTGTCCAGACTTCCCGCAGTTGGTACAGAAACGGCACGGAAGTTGCTGTTGATGATGACTATTGCACCTATTGCACAAAGGTGCATTCCCTTTATACCGCTTCTTTGCTGGAGGTTGCGCTGGCTGATTTGGTGCAGCTTGGTTTGCCTGTGCAGTAACGGCGTAATTTTGGGAAGCCTTACGCTTCCTTGAATTCCTTGAGGATCCAGAATCCTTACCCTTTTCGTTCTTACCCTTCTTGCTATCTTCTTTGTCAGACGACTGCTTCTTACCCTTGTCACCTTTTCTATGCAGCTTACCCCTTCGAATCTGCGATTCGGTCAATGTTGCAGATAGCTCGATTGCCTGACGGAGTGTGGTAGGGTTACTACCGGTAACGGTGTCTTGTATGGAGTCAGGTAGACCATCGATGTACCTTTCGATAGCCTTGTCAAGTGGGGTAACCATTGTTGGGCATAACAAACTCAGCTCCTCAAATCTATCAGTATACGCCCGGTGCTCGCCACTATCCTGTTTTAGATCATTAAACTCCCTTTCTAGAGCTCGCAGCTCATGACGAGGACAAAACTCCCTCATCATAAGAGTCCTAAGTTCAGCCCATGTTTGTGCCAAGGCAACCTCAGCACCACGATCTCTCATAACCCCGTTCCACCATGTCAAAGCCCTCTTCTGAAATACGCTTGAAGCAAACTCGACTTTGCGATTATCAGGACACTGAACGTGACGGAAAGTATTCTCAATGCTCTCGAACCATTGAAGAAGCCCAGTTGCTCCCTCAGTACCACTAAACTTGAGAGGTTTAGCCGAGTTAAAACTCTTGAAATTGCATGGAGCATTGTTGTTGTTGTTGGCTTGGTTCCATTGAGCAAAGAGGTTTGGGAATTGAGCAGCCATTTGCTGCGCAATAATTTCTGCCAGTTCGGCAACTGGTAGCGGATTTTCGCGTCGAGGAGGCATTCTAAAAGAGGAAACATGAAAGGAAACGAGTGAGATGATTTGATGAAAAAGAGCGAGATGAAACAAAATCAACAAAAGCAAAGATGGTGGTCATTCGTCCGTATCACAAAGCAAACAAACGACACACAGTGACTAATCAAAGTAAATGGGTTCAAAAATAATGCTTAGCGAAGACATGCTCGCCTATAAGTGAACACTCACCCCAAGAGTTCCTAGGTAAGAGTGACTGGTCCGATTATGTGGATTTGTACGAACACTCTAGCCTTAGACAGAAAACCCAGGGTACAGGCATTCACCCTTCCAGTTTGCACGTGTTCACACCATTTAGAACCCAAAACTTTGACGAGATTTTGAAAACTTGGAAGGCACAAGGCCAAAAGAATCATTAAACAACAAATGATAAATTTTCAAAATCAATTTAAAGAATCAAAAGGGTTCAAAACCATATAACAATTTATTTAAAAACAGATGATTGAATTTTCAAAAATCGTTTTAGGAAATTGGGTTCTCGTTTTGATGATCACCTAAGGATAGGTGAAATGCATGTTTTAAGATCTAAACACATGACAACTTGTGTTGGGGTCCTAGAAAGTTATAGTCTAGGTCAAAGCATTACTAATAACAAATTCCCTATAACCATTGGCTCTGATACCAACTCTTCTGTCACACCCCGACCACGTAAAACATCAAATCGTGGCGG
The DNA here is from genome assembly GCA_030545235.1 of Helianthus tuberosus. Lineage (NCBI taxonomy): Eukaryota > Viridiplantae > Streptophyta > Magnoliopsida > Asterales > Asteraceae > Helianthus > Helianthus tuberosus. Next base: position 44,078,065 of record CM060442.1, read on the forward strand.
AAACGTCGGGGAGTGTTGTAACAGAATTATTGTTCCACAACCATGGTAATTAAAATTTATTTTATTCAACAACCAAAAGTGGAATACATTGTTTCAAAACAAGAACCAAAGAGTACATTATATAATTAAACTAAGTCTATCATTATTTTTAAGTCTCTAAGGCACCGGTCCGCCCTAGTGTCACAATCATCCTAAGCATCAGCTCCTGAAACACATGTGAAAATAGGTACGTCAGCATAAAAATGCCTGTGAGTAACATAGGTTTTATGAAAAATAGGGCTCATGACTTATAAGTTTGGAAAAAGGTTGTTTAACAAAAGTCAGTCATGATCCTTGTAAAATGTTTTGATTTATATTTTGAAAAGCGTTGTTAAAGAAGATGATATGTAAAAGAGTGATGTGAGGTTAAATGAATAACTAAGTAAAATGAGTTTTGTATAAAATGAGTTGTTTGTAAAACGATGTCTTGTGAAAAATATGTTATTTGTATAAAATGTTATAAGTCTAAATTGAAATGATTCAAATAATGCTACAATATGTAATACCATACAAACACTTATATATAGGAAGTACCAGCGGCGTATCCACCATGCTTGTATCATATTACATATGCCTCGTTGCTTAAATCACTTACCCAAACAAACCACTAATGTAAATTTGCCCATATCAAATCATTTGTAAATGTCTTTGTGTAAACCATGTCAAGGTGTTTATGTCAAAATGTGGTCCATGAAATATGTATATCAATATAAAACATGTCTATGTCAAATGTCAATTATGTGATGAGTAAATAAAATGTCATGTATGGCAAATGAAGTATATATATATATATATCCTCGGAACCATAGGTAAAAATGCACAAAACAATGTATTGAAGTAAACGTGGTTTAAAATCAACGTTATGTTTTGTGGAAATGCATGCTATACTGAATACAAACATTTATGCGATATTGTAAAAATGCATACATCCAAGCCTTGTGACTGTGGTGATGAGCCTTTAAACAAATTAAAGGTCTATCTGTATTATATTTTATCGAATTCGGTCATTCCTTTCATCCAAACATACCTAGAATGTTAGGAATGGGAGTTGTCAATTCCTATGGTACCATTACCTACTAACGAGCGGCATGATCAAAGTTAATGAATGTATATGGTCCCATTTAAACAAGCCAAATGTCATATCAAAATGTAAGCATGTGATGAAATGAAAATGTACTAAGCATGATGAACATACATAGCATGAAAAGGTAATGTAAAACAATGCACTAAGTATGCATATAATGGGCATACATAGCATAAAATGTCATGTAAAACGATGTACTAATAATGTACTAATGAACATAGCATGTATATGATGAGAAAACAGGAAAGCACGAAAGTAACAAGTAGGCACACGTGTTTCACCCCAAAATGTTTGGAAAACAGTAAAAGAGGGGTCTATGTACTCACTTGAGATTGCTCAATAGACTTTAGAAATCCACCAAGCAAGGTTAGAAGATCACGGATTCAAACGTCACCTAATATAGGTAACTACATTAATAAACGGACCTAATCGGAGGATCGGGTAGCATGAGGGTTTGTAAACCAAATGAGTGTAGGAACTTATGTAATATGGTTTAACAAAGCCTACATACTAAAACGAAACTTATCCTAAGTGCTTTTGACCCGTTACGACCCGTTTAGGTAGCTTATGCTACTTTAACGCGTCATTCACGTAAAACGCGTTCGGACCGCCTAACTTGCCCTATGACAAGTAAGATATGTCTTAACATGTTTAATATTGTTGTTAAATCAGTTTAGATGGCAAAAGTTATGTTACATAGGCTTAAAATGAATTTTGGCGCAAAAAGGGCATTTTGGTAATTTACCTAAGGCATAGGAACTACTTATCATACAACTACTTAAACGACGTGACCATAAGGTATAACCTCGGAAGGTTATTCCCTATACTACTATGGTCACCTAAAGTATTTGGTCGGATCCTAATGATCGACCAAATGGGTCGGGTTCGAAAGTATAAGCGATTGATTAGATCGCTTACCTTTACGACCCTAGACAAGCACAAATCTAAAAGTGACGAGCTAAACATGTTAGAACATGTTTAACAAGGTTTAAAAACAGGTTTGGTATCAAAACAAATGGTTTTGATACCCACAAGTAGTTTGGTTACAAAATACGCGAGAACACGCATTTTGCCCGAAACTACGACTCGTCACTGAGCCTAGATAACGTGATAATCAGTAGGTATAGTCACTAGGGACTATAACCATCGTGATTACGCTCATGTTATGAAGTTCAAACGAACTTTGCATTGACCATAAACTGGTCAATGCAGAAAGTCAAACACAGTTTGACTTTAACGCTAAAACGAAAGATAAACGCGAAAGGATACTTACAGAAGGTCCCCGCAAGATTCGAACCCGATTCACTCTCAGGTAGGAAGCATATAAACTTCCACTTAGAGAGTTTTGAATCAGATTCAAATGTGAGGGAAATGAGCAAGACATAGGGGAGGTATTTATAGGAAATGTAGAGCCGTTAAGATCATTTCTTGTTTCCCAAGCGTTAAATCTCAGCCGTACAACACATACCCACTGATTTAAAAACCCATGGGAGCCCATAGGATTGCTAGAAACCAGTTGCAAGTGAGAAAAGAGTGTATGACAGCTGAAAACAGGCTGTTTGCAACATTCTGCTATTCTGGGGACTGCTTGCGCACCGTAACACTCACAGTGTTGAGGTGCGCAAGGACCTAGTTTGGCAGAATGGCAGATTTGGTCCCTGCTGTGTAATAAGCTCATTTCCGACACGTTTAAGCCCGTTAACCCCATTTCAAAGCTCTAAAATGAAGTTAAACTATAGGGAACTTAAAATGTGCTCAAAAATATGCCGGATGTCGGTTCGTTTGGCCGTACGGTTGCGTTGTTCGGTTAATTACGATGGAAATCGTAACGGACGTAAAAACGGTCCAAATTATGAGACGAATGGATTTTTGACAAGCCAATCACTAAAACATAATATTTTAATGATTACATAAATTTTTGGATGTCCGGATGTATTCAGAACGTAAGTTATGCGCGAAAATGCAAACTTATGCACTTTTTGACGCTTTTAGTCCCTGAATGAGCATAAAGTTTATTTTAGCACACCGAACCCCTCAAAGCCTATTTCTAAGCTATGTAAAGGATATTTAGGGTGTGTTTAACTTATGGCCATGTCCCGGAATGTTCGTTATAGTTCAAATTGGCATACTTTCGCAGTTTGTCAATTTTAGTCCTTTTAAGCGAATTAACTTGATTTTGCCATACCAATGCCTTCAAAACTTATTTCTAAGTTATGTAAAGGTTATTTAAGGTATGTTAAGCATAAATTGATGTTCCGGAGTATTTGTTGTGTTAAACTGGTTATGTTTACGCACCAGTTTGCGTATAATTCTCCAGGAAGCGATACAGAGTTTGAAATTGAATAAAAGTCAAAACATGAAAAAATGTAAAACATAAATACACAAACATTGGGATCAAATAACTTTATTTCATTGATAACTGAACTGTTTACAATGATTACAAGCACAGATGTCACAAGTGTGACATCCTTGAAAACTTCAAACCCATGGACTTCACAACCACTGATGGTGTAAAAGCTCCCAAGGCAAAGGTTATTCCTCTTAAGGACATCCCAACAGTGGTTCAAAACTCTGTTGCAATGGAGTCTGATAAGAAGAAAAGAAGATGTTAAAAACTTGTTTTGTGATTTCTCTGAAAAGAAGAATCATCTAACAAAAGATTGTTTTCATCTAAAAGCATATGATATTAATAAAACAAGTGTCATTTTGCATTCTAAGAGCTGCACCATCTGTGGTAAATCAAATCACATCACTCAGGAATGTGTGTATCTCAAATCCTTTGATGTAAAAAAGAATGAGTACTCTTCAAAAATATCCATGAGTTCATCAAAACCACCAATCAAGAATCAATCACTGTTTGTGCCAGTTCAAACAGCTGTTTCTGTTACCAAACAGCTGAACCAAACCTCTGTTAAAAGAGATGTTCAGGTGACTGATGCACCCCCTACTAACCAATACCGAAGAGGTAAAGGTCAACCACCATACCCAAGGGTCCCACATGTTTATGAAGCCTACAAAAGGCATTCTAAACCAAGAGTGAACAGGCATCCCTTTGGGTATCAACAGCTGATAGGGCAAGACCCCCCAACACTGGTTAGAGAAAAACAGTTCCAAAACTATCCAAACCCCTGAGCTAACCACTGTCCATCCACCTGAACTTAACATAGACACTGTTGAGACCCCATCCAAAGCGTTATTGGCTTTGGAGACCCTAATGAACTAACCTTTTACTTGATGTGCAGGGAGCTGCTGCATGCTTAGATAGTCTTTGGTATGTAGATAGTGGAGGCTTCAGGCACATGACTGCATGTAGAGCCCTACTCAAAGATTTCAAAACTAATGGAGGGGGTGATATATCCTTTGGTAATAATAGTAAAGGGAAGGTGATGGGGTCTCGTACAGTTCAGTCTGGTAATGTTAAGTTTGAAAATGTCAATCTAATAGACAATCTAAAATTCAACCTCCTTAGTGTCTCACAAATGAGTGATAAGGGCTATGGCTCATTCTTTACTAAGGATTGGTGGACCAGAAATGGTTAAAAAGATTGAAGAAATAATAAAAAATGGAAAAACCCAACTTGTTGCTCAAAGAAGTGGCAATGTTTATGTAGTTGATTTGTCAAAAGAGAACCCAAGAATTGATGCCTGTCTGTTCTCAGCTGCCTCTAACAAAGAGACATAACTTTGGCACAAAAGACTGGGACACACAAATCTCAAGACAATCACTGCGTTGTCAAAACAGGGGTTAGTAAGAGGTCTTCCTCAAAAACTATTCACCTGTCCTGAGCATTGTGTTTCCTGCCTAAAAGGAAAACAACATAAAAGCTCCTTCAAGTCCATTGAAGAGTCCAAAACAACCAAGTGCTTGCAAATGCTTCACATGGATCTGTTTGGCCCAGTTAAAGTCATGAGTCTTAGAAAGAAAAGATATTTTTTGGTAATTGTAGATGACGTTTCTAGGTTTACATGGACTTATTTCTTACATTCTAAAGATGAGACTGCAGGCATTTTGCAAGACTTTGTTACACAGGTTGAAAAGCAGTTTGACTTGCCAGTAAAAATCTTCAGGAGTGACAATGGCACAAAATTCAGAAATAGGGAGTTGGATGAGTTTTGTGTGTCAAAAGGAATTGTAAGGTAGTACAGCATTCCAAGAACACTAGAACAAAATGGGGTAGTTGAAAGAAAGAACAGAACTTTGATAGAGGCTGCCAGGACCATGCTTGCTGATTCAGGTTTGCCATTAACTTTCTGGGCAGAGGCTGTAAACACTGCCTGCTATGTCAAGAATAGAGTTTTAATAAACCCCAGGCATCAAAAGACTGCCTATGAAATTCTGTATAAAATAAAACCACTGATCTCATATTTCAAAGTTTTTGGCTGCCCATGCTTCATTTTAAACTTAAAAGATTCTATGTGCACCCAAAATTGATTGTGGTTATCATTTGGGATACTCAACCACTGCTAAAGCCTACAAAGTTTTCAACACAAGGACTAAGACAGTGGAATAGACCTTGAATGTGAAGTTCAATGAACTCTCTTCAATGAAAATCCCAGCAAACCCTGTAGAATTATTTGATCTTGATAAATTCACATTTGAAAATGTTTCTGTCAAGACTAACAGTGCAGGTCCATCACAAAGTCCTTCATCAGACTATGGATATGAAGTCATCATTCCACAACAAAAGCCTGCATCAATTGGAAGAGCAGCAGATGTTCAAAATAGCCATCAAAGCTCAACCACTGCTACCTCAACAGTTGTTGACCAAAGTAGCCCATTAACCCCTACTTCCACATCATCAACCACTGTTGACAAAAGCCATCAATCAGTGGATAAAAGTCAACATGTTTTCACACCAGTTCCTCTTATTCCTCCACCTCCATTTGAAGCCACTGTTGGATCATCAAAGTCACCAGCAGTGGTTAGCTCAGATGATTCACATCTGCAGCCTTCACCATTAAATGCCATTGTTCCATACAAAGGAGATCTAATCTTCTTGAAGTCTCATCCACCTGACCAAATCATTGGCAACATCAGTGAAGCGGTGCTAACAAGAAGCCAATCCCAAAACATCTGTCTTTTTGCTGCTTTCCTATCTCTCCATCAGCCAGTCAAGTACCAAGAGGAACTAAAAGACAACAGCTAGGTAGAAGCCATGCAAGAGGAACTCCAACAGTTCCGAAGACAACAAGTATGGGAGCTTGTACCAGTGCCAGAGGGTGTGAGTCCTATTGGCACAAAGTGGGTCTTCAAAAGTAAAACTGATGAAAGGGGTATTGTTGTCAAGAATAAAGCAAGGCTTGTGGTTCAAGGGTTCAGACAGGAAGAAGGCATTGACTATGATGAAACTTTTGTCCTTGTAGCAAGATTGGAAGCTATCAAATTATTCCTGGCCTTTGCTGTTAACCACAACATAAAGGTGTATCAAATGTGCATTCCTCTATGGAAAAATTTAAGAAGAGGTATATGTTTGTCAACCTCCAGGCTTTGAGGATCCATTTAATCCAAATCATGTCTACAAGCTAAATAAAGCTTTGTATGGACTGAAACAAGCACCAAGAGCCTGGTATGAAACTCTTTCCATTGGATTCACAAGAGGTAAAATAGACAAAACACTGTTTTTTTAAAAATGGAGAGGGAAAGATTTGATGATTGTCTAGATTTATGTGGATGACATCATTTTTGGAAGCACATGTAATAAAATGTGTGAAGAGTTCAGAAAACTCATAACAACTGAGTTTGAGATGAGTGCAATGGGTGAACTCCAGTGCTTTGTTGGTCTCCAAGTAAGGCAACTGCAAAATGGTACTTTCATCCATCAAGGCAAATATGCCAAAGAACTTTTAAAGAAATTTGAGATGGATGATTGTAAGCCATGTAGTACACCCATTGCAACCACAAAAATAGCCATGTCTGATGAAAAGGATGATTTGGTTGATCAAACTCTTTATAGAAGCATGATTGGGTATTTGTTGTACCTGACTGCATCTAGGCCAGACATCATGTTTGCAACATGTGTTTGTGCAAGATCCCAATCAGCCCCTAGAAAGTCACACCTTATTGCTGTAAAAAGGATATTCAGATACCTAAAAGGTGCTCCCACACTTGGTATCTGGTATCCAGCTGATGGAAATATCAAGCTTTCAGGTTTCTCAGATAGTGACTTTGCTGGATGTGACAAAACAAGGAAGTGCACTTCAGGAGGGTGCCAATTCCTAGGCAGTTGCTTAGTGACTTGGCAAAGCAAAAAGCAAGCAGATGTTTCAACATCCACTGCTGAGGTAGAGTATATAGCTGCTGCAAGCTGTACAACCCAAATGTTATGGCTTCAAAATCAACTGCTGGATTTTGGTATCACTGCCTTAAAGACACCTCTCATGTTGGACAGCCAGGCAGCAGAAAATATCATCAAAAATCCAGTATCCCTTTCAACCACCAAGCACATTGATATCAGACATCACTTTGTGAGGGATTGCTATGAAAAAGGTTTGATTTCTCTGCATCATGTACCAACTAAAGATCAGCTGGCAGATGTGCTAACAAAAGGATTAGACACATCCACCTTTGAAAGCTTGATCTCTAGGATTGGCATGCTAAACATGGAATAACAAGCAAAATCTTGTTTTTCTATGAATAAAAGCATTAAAATGTTTTCAGAAAATCAAAATTCCATCCTTAAAAATAGCTAAAAATGAAAATTTTCATTAATCCTTAAAAGTCTGCCATAACCACTGTTTTAGTTCAAACATCTGTTCTGATGATTATTGTCCACTGCTAAAAGTCAACCACTGTTTCCTCATTTTCTTGTTGATCACTGTTGTTCAAAATCAGTGTTTTAACCCACTGATAGGCTATCCACTGATAGTTAAAAATCAGCCATTATTCTCATTGTGACCGTTGCAACCACTGATACTTGTTCCATCAGTGGTTTCCTAAACAACTGTCTTCCATTACTCATCAGTGGTTGACATGTGGACAGTACTTGTCCGTCAGATCTTTTGTAACCGCTGCCACGTCAGCATTCACTTTTTCCCTTTATAAAACCCTGATAAAAACCCCAAACAGGGTTTTCACTGTCGAATCGAATTCAAAATTCCTTTCTTAAAGCAGTTACCATCCATTTCTCTTAAATCCTTCATCATCTTCTTCCTCTATCTCTCACACTCAAAATCACCATGGCTCTTCCATTCAAAGGTCCTCACAATTACTTGGGTCTACTTACAAAACCAAGTCATACCATCATTTTTGACTCCGTAATTGATGCTCTTTCGTCCTCAAAGTACAAAACTTTGTTGACTTCTGATGCTCCGGTTTACCTGGAAACCCAGCAAGAATTTTGGAAAAATGCGAAACTTGAATCTAAGGATAAAACACCCTTAGCCATTACTTCTTCGATAAAGGGTGTTCCAGTTACAATCACACCACAAACTCTATCAGAGGTTTTTGAACTAAATGATCTTCAAGGTAAAACTTCATTTCCTAAAACAGAGTATCAAACTGATTTTCTTGAAAGAGAGTATGAAGAGGAAATGAAAAAAGATGCTTTACAAAAGGGCAGTTTTCCTCCTGCCACAAGGTTTTTATTTCATACCCTCCTAATGTGTGTTTCCAATAAGACCACTGCTTTCAATGAAATTCCATTGAAGATCCAATACCTGGGTTATGCTATACTGAATGAGGAAAACTTTAACTACTCCCAGGAGATCTTCAATGATTTGGTCAAAAATGTTAATAAAAAATCATTTTTACTGTTTCCAAGGTTCTTAATCCATTATTTTCAAAAGAAATTTTCAAAGGATAATGATCATGTGCTTATCTAAGGAGAACCTTGTCAAATAAACAGCCTAACACCTGAAACATTTACAAGGCTGTCAAAAATTTCGAAAACACAAGCAGAGGTTCCTGGGCAGAATTTAGCAGCTACCACTGCTCATCAGGTACCTGCTGTTGAGCCCACTGCTCAAGGTGATCACAGCATCAAAACAGCTGCTGTGAAACCCACACCTAAAACTACCAAAAGACCAAAACAGAAAAAATCCCAAAAGCCCACCAAACCTACAAAAATGCAACTCTGGAAGATGAGATCCCAGAGCAACTGCCAGTGACAACACAAAAGTCACCAATACCTACTACTGCTACTTCCTCACAGCAGTTGGAAGAAAGATCTCAACCTGAGCCTGAAACTCCTCCTGCTTCTTCTAAAAAAGAACAGGTTGTAAGAACAGGGACACCAAATTATGATGCTCTAGAATCACTTGATTCTATCATCCATAGCCCAGCTCCGGGGGCAAATTCTCTTTCCACACCCATACTCACTGCCCAAATTCCAGCACAAATATTACCCTTGTTGGATGCACTTGATATAGCTCAAACAGAAATCAGTTCCTCTCAAACACCTATCACTGAGAGCATGCCTCAACAAGTGACTGAGTCTGAGCTCCCTATCATTGCTAACCCACCAACAACTGAGGAGGTTACACCCTTTGAGTTACATGTAACTCTTGGTGGTAGTTCAAGTGAAGCAGCTACTACAAGTGTTGAACCCACTGGTTTACACTTGGACAGTAGTTTCATCCCTAAGACTTCCTTGAAGGCAATATCTTCTTTGGAAACCATAATGCCCACTGGTGGATATCCAATATACACTGGTGAGCTTAGAATGTCAACCTCTTTTGAAGATAGAAGACCCCAGTACCAAGAAAAAGGGGCATCAGTGGATGATTTTTCGGATACTTTCCCTAAGTCAACCACTGATACAACCACTGCTAGTGGGAAATCAGATGATCCCATTAAGTTGGGTGATGGTTTTATGTACCGAGAATTGACGGAGAGGGTTGATAAACTTGATACATCTATTGCAGAAATCAAAGACATGCTGCAACAGTTGTTGAAAGCACAAAAGGCCACACCCACTGCTGCACCAACTCAAACAGCTGCTCCATCATCTGCTCCTACTCCCACTGAGCTCTGGAGTTTATTTCAACCTATGCTTATTCAACAAAGACAATATGCTGATCAGCAACATTAAATTCAAGTTCAAAAGATCAGAAATTTAATAGAAGCTAGGTTCAAGGATACACATGCAGATTTAAAGGCAATCAAGGCCCACTTGCTGAACACCACTGGCACTACTCCTCCCTCAATCATTTTTTGTGGACAACCCACCACCTAATGATGCCAAAAAGGGGGAGAAAATGAAGCAGTTGAAGAAAAAGGGATTTGAAGATGGTCTATACATTGCACCAGATAACTCCAGTATGCTTGCAGAAATCCCTAGGCCAGATGGTTCCAAAAAGGTTGATGTAACCTTAAATGCCTTTGCTGATGAAAAGACAAGTCTGAAAATGGATATGAAGGCAAAGGGTAAGTCAAGGTTTGAAGAGGAGAAGAAAGTTTTTTATGGCAATGGAAGATCAGGGTACTTCTGTGCCCAAGGATGAAGAAAATCCTAAGCCAAAAAGAACACAGCCCACTAGAAAAGTGAGGCAACCCAAATCCACACCTTCCAGAATCACAAAACATGCTCCCCAAACTCCCAAAAACTCCACTCATCAAACCTCCAAACCAACAGATGTTAAAACACCTGTTGTATCAACAGCTGTTGGTACTTCAGTGGTTTCAACAAATGTTAAACCAACAACTGCCACCAATACTACATCAACACACACTTCAACCATTGCTCCCACTTCAACCACTGCCCCACCAAAAATCTCATCACCACCACAAAAGCCTCCGGCCAAAAAGAAGAAGACAGTTGATGACAAATCATCAGCTGTAATGACAACAGTGGTTGAGACACCAGTTGTCTCAACAGCTGTTAGTCAGCCACCTGCCACTTCAATCACCACCACTCAAATCACCACTTCTCAACCCACCAAAACACCACCAACCTCTCCTAAACCCAAAAGGAGAAGGATAATCTTGGAAGATGATTCTCCACCACCTCCAACATCTTCACAACAACTGACCCTTGCTATCATTCCTAACCCTGATCCACTCTCTTCAGTACAAGCTCAAAATCCAAACACTGCCATTGTTCCTACAGCTGTTCAGTATCCATTAGATCTTCCAGCAGTTAGAGAGGAGATCAAATCCTTCTACTCTGAAGATGATCCTGCAAAAAGGAACTTTCCATCTCTTCAAGGATATCCCAGACCTAACAACATTGAAGAATACTTGAAGTTAAAGGGTCAACAAGCAGAGGATATCTCTAAAAGAAATACACAAGGAAAATCTGACAAAGAAATCCAAAGATACTTTCAATACCTGCTCACACAAGTCAGAACTTTGGAGCAGTTTTCAAAAAATCTCTGTCAGAAATTATCAGAAAGAGATGATGAAAGCCTGAGAAAAGATTACCTTGAACACATTATGACATTTAAGAAATACAAGGCAGATAAGGCTCAATACAAAGAATGGACCCATGGTGAGCTCAAAGAGGAGTTAGAGAGAGTTGAAAAGATGAACAAAGACAAAGTAAAACACACTCCTCCTGTTTGGTCAAAGTACAAGAAAAATGTACCAGCAAGAACTTTAAAACTGAAGAGAATGAAAGAAGAGCTGATAACAACTGATTTTGGGTCAAGGTATCAAGTTACAAGATGGTCAGAGGATAAAGTGTTGGCAAATTACCAAAGGTTGGAAGAGTTGAGAAAGAAAAATCCAAGTGTGCCTTAAAAGCCAGTTTATCCTGAAACAGTGGTTCCAGCCAAGCCACAAAAGTTACAAGTCAGGAAATCTACTGCTCCTCCTGCTGCCATCCTTTATCAAAGAAGGAAACAAAAGCAGATGGATGTAGAAACAGCAGAGGATATAGCACAAGGGGATTTCATTATAAAAATGGTCCTTAAGCAGATGATAGCTGAAAATCCTGAACTGGCAAAGGCTTCAAACATTGCTCAACCAGTCATCACCAGGCCACCATCTCCTAACTCATCATCAATAAAAACTCTCCCAAGAAACCCACTCGATTCAAAAATACTAAAGTGGAAATCTGATAAACAGACCCATGTATTGACTTTGCTCAAATCCAGTGGTGAAGTGAAGAACATATCAAGGGAACAAGCACTGGGCCTGGGTGTTAAATATCTGCAAGATCTCCTTGATCTTCCACTGTGCAGGGATGAGGATGACACCGATTCCTTGGACTTTGAATTACAATTCAAAGGTCAAGTCAGGGAATTATTGATGAGGCAATAAAGATCCAATAATAATGAAGGGTTTTGGCATCATCTGTTCCAGGGGGAGATTGTTGGGATTGAACCCTACAGAGGAACAGTTGATTAAAGCCAAAACTGGATCAGAGCAGTGGATCCAGAATAAGCAGATGCTGTATTCAATCTTTCCCCTTGGAAGGGTCCTAACAACTGATGACCTCTATCTACTGTTCGTCTACAACAAGTAACAACTGATCACTCAACATCTGATGAAGACCTAAATACTGTTGAAGACAGACACTAATGCTTAATCTACTGTCATGGTTCAAGTACTGCTGATAAAGACAAAGCACTGCTAGGAGTATAACAGTGGAATGAGAAGCAGTAGTTTAGCTTGTGTATTGTATTGTTATCAGTAGTTTTTCATAGCAGTAGTTGTATTAGATCAGTAGTTACAGGTTGTTAAGAAGTTAGATGTCACTTTCATGGTGACGTCAGCAAATATGCTTCAGTGGTTTGCTTCGTACTATAAATAGAACAGTACCCTGTACTGTTCTATTGGCTCTTTCATCCCAAGTCATTCTGTACGAACAAAATCTGTGACTCAGGCTGAGGGGGAGATTATAATACATGTATACATTTGTAATTGAAGATTGAAATAAATTTAATCATTCGGTTTAAAGTTAAACATGTGTGTTGAAAGCAATTCTTCTGTTTGATTGTATGTGAAAGTTTTGTTTCTATTTTAATTCCGCTGCAATTGTCATTCATCTTCATAATTATAAAACAAAAACACAATCATAAGAAACTTAGATCCTAACAAAATCCACCTTAACACTAACCTACAACTGTGGACTTTGCTGTGAGCTCGGTAGGTTCAAGATTTTGCCAAGTTTCGGAACAGAAAAGTATTTTATGTGAACTTTTATAAAAACAGAACTTAAATCTTATTTTGGACCTCAATGTGGTGAGTTTCAGCATTAGACTGCCAAGGCAAGTATGTGGAAACCTCCAAGAGTTTATCCAAGTTATGAAGATTGAAGAAAAGTAGAAAGAGTAGAAGAAATCAAGTAGAAAAATGTTAAAGTTAGTGAGCTAGAAATCACTTAGAAGCTACTGAGATGTCCTGCAGAAGTGTGCGAGTTCGGAATGCTAGAGAGAGTTTGGAGTGGCTGGAAGGTGTGAAGTGAGGAAATGGGTTCGTATTTATAGCGCGAAGGGGATGTTTGTGCGACTGAGTTTGGGGCGACTAAGGCCTCTTCAAGCGAAGGGAAATCCACTCGCACGAAGGGAGTCCAGTCATTTGAAGGGTAGGGTTTTTGGCCGGTTACGTGCATTTTAGCCGGTTTTAGGTATTTTAAGCATACACGTGTGATGTATATGTACAAGTATAAATAAAATGCATGTATAAACCAGTGTTGCAAGTATTCCAAGTATGAGTTTGCGTATTTGAGCATGTATCAATGTTTGCATCGTATAACAAATATGTATAAAAATGTATAACACAAGAGAGTTTTATTATGATCAAAGCCTCGGATTACAATGTTTGGAAGGAAAAGACAAATACGATACAAATACAAGTTTCCAAAAATAGAAATACAAACATACTTTCTAAATGAGGAAAGTACTAAAATGCAAAGCGTTACAATTGTTGTACTCAAATTATACATCATACATAAATCACATATAAAATAATCTAAAACCATTGAGATTATCTTCTACATATCTGCACAAACAACAAAGCTAAAGCTCCCGATTTCCAAATCGTGGACGAGGGAATCCCATATTTTCCATTACGAAACAACCCTTTCAAGTATTCCCAAAAGCATAGTAACACCCAAACGCTACAAAACATCTCTCCCAACCCCAATTTTGATACCACCATCCAGTTTTCACTATAGTCAACCTTATACAATCTTAACATACCGTTGACCAATGCCATTATGTTGATCAGCAAAATGACGACACCTGGCATGATCATGGGTGAGTTATCATAAGTAAACCTACCAACACTTACATTATCATTATCACCATCATTCGAACAGTTTTCCTTTTTTGTTACTTCAAAAACCGTGTTTGATAAACCGATAAGCTTTAACATCACACTTACAAATGCGAATAACCTCGCAGTCAAAGTATTCACTCTCCCCATTCTTTGTAAATTCCACCACATACGAAGCGATACACCTATACGCTTACACTCCCAATAAGTAGAAAGATTGTAAATGACAAAAATACCCATGAAGATGAGAATAGCCAGTTCGTTGACTTTGGGCAAGAAATGTGAGTCCTTGAAGATACAATATGCAGGAAGAGATGCATAACACAGCTCAGGAACTGAACAAACTGCCCACAAACAACAATAAAAATAAGCAAGGGCTTGTCGAAACCAAAGGTTTCCTTTTATAGTAAGAAGTAAAGGGTTTTTATCGGTGAATAAGATTTCAAAAAGCCCCGTGAACCATCTTTTTTGTTGTGTTAATGAAGATGGATATGTTGTAGCCGAACAACCAAGAAACGCAAGTGGATCAGGTGAGGTAATAGCGGATCTCCATCCTCTACCATGGATATTGAGTCCTGTTAGAACATCTTCCGTTGCGGATCCATAAAGCCAACCAATCTGAGAAAATATTTCAAAATCTATTAAATGATATCGTATTAGATTTTACTATGCTCAATCATCTTTAATATGTTACACTTGTTTTGAAGACCTTGCAAATTTCAAGAATATATATAGAGGGCCGTTAGTAGAGAACGACAAGAACCTCATAAACAAGTATAGATATTTCTATGTAACCACAAAACCGTCTCTCGCCTACTATATATGTCATGCACGATGTACACGTGCTTATATGATCTCGGCAATTATGAAATAATTCCATCATAATTACCTGTGTACCCCAGGAGGTGCCATACTCATAGCTACAACTTGCAACATAGGTTGCAGCCTCAATGAAATTAGAGGGGCAGCTTCGATTTTCTATCTTCGAATTTGTTTCTGACAATATCTTAGCAGCTGACTCTCTTAATTCAGTTGATTTTCCAAAGATTTTACGTAGATCTTCATTACTGATGTTATCTGTTTAACAAAAGAAAATGTGAAGAGTTAGATCAAGGGCTAGAGATGCATTTACACTACAAAAAATGACTATGAAGAGAAAAACAGGTTTTAATACAATATAAAATGTTAATAAAAATACCAGATTTTGTTGAATCGTTTGGAGATGAACCGTAAATAACCTTTCGTCTGTGAAAACAATTCGATCCTGCGTAGAGGGTCCCTTGAGTTGATGATATTCCATTTATAAGATACTGATATAACATGCCAAAAAGGTTAAAGCTAATTCAAGAAATTTCCAAGAATAGAAAATCAAAGCAAATATACTCACGAAAAGATCAGCGAGTTGATTCCCAAACGGATCATCCTTCAATCCATCATAAAAAGCTTGAGGAAACTGAAAAAACGCACAATTATCTTCATCCTTGAAGCTAAACACCATACACATTGCATGAAGAAAAACTTGTGGATTATTCGCATACATATCACAATCTACATTCAGCATCAGAGGTGCATTTGTCATTACTCCAGAGACCCTAGCCTGGTTATTGTTTAGAAAAAGGTTAAAAAAACTCCACATACATTATTATTAAATGCTCTTTTTTTAAACAAAAGCCGACTAACCAAAACATTCATAGCTCCAGCTTTGTAATGATGCTGGTGTTCGTGGCTCTTCGCTCTTGAGATGTATATTACATGGGGTAGATCGGTCGGACTACCTTCTTTGTTCTCGGATACAACCTAGAATAATTACCAAATGGAACATAAATCCTAGGTTGCCAATAACAAATGTAAATTTTCCGATTTCGATTAGAACCGGATAACCTTCTAAATCGTGTAAGAGTTCACTTTCAGATTAAAGTACGAAATCAATAATCAGTTAAGACAGATAGTATTTTGCAAGAACGTGATGTTAATTTATTTATTTTTTTTGTAAAAAGTAAATTGTTAATCTTCATGTGTTCACTAGTAGAAAACTGCTACTGTTCCTACAACAATTTCTATTGAAGCAGTTACCCACGGAAACGAGTTGTAGGAATTTTACTCGTGGGTAATCCATTTCTGACGCATTTCCTAAAGATTTTCTTACTCATTTCCCATACAAATGTTTCGTTGGAATTCTCCTACTCATTTCTGACGGAATTAATTTTCTTAACTTTCTAATGCATTCCCACAGAGTATTTATTTTTTAAATTTTTTTGTTTAAATCAATTATAATTATTTTTATTATATAGTTTTTATATATTTTAATTTTCTTACATATTTCCTACAAAATTATTTTTTTCTTCCTATACAATTCCACAACGAACTGAAATTTTTTCTACCCAATTCCAACGGAATGTATTCTTTTTTTTAACTCATTTTACGAAATTATTTTTTCCTACACAATTCCAACGGAATGTATTCTTTTTTCTTATGCAATTCCCACGAAATTAGCTATTCTTTTTTCCTACGCATTTCCTATGAAATTATATTTTTTTCCTACACAATTCGAACGAAATGTGACGAACTTGTTTAATCTTTCTCCTACACATTTCCTACGGATACATTTAGAAAAATGAACTAAAAAAAACCCCAGAAAATACCTGTTTTTCTTCCTGCTAAAAAAAGCACAATGATAAATATAATTCGGAACTTAAAGTCAGCAAAAACAAATAACATAAATACGGAGCATGGTTTATATTAAAAAATTACCATTGTAAAGCATAAATATCCGAAACAAATAACATAAATTCTGAGCCCGTTTAAATCTCAAAACTGCTATAGTTAAACATAAAGATCCGGATTAATTAAAAATAACATATGTATGCATTACAAATATTTTTTTAAGTATTCCGTCAGTAGTTTGTCGGTACGAATAGTAATAAATCAATTTAAAAATAACATATATTATTTTTATAAATAATAAAACTTTATATTTTAATCTCATTAGTTTTATTGATTATCAATATTTTTTATGATAAATCATATTCTTACGCATATCCTACTAACGGTTAAAATAAAAACGAATTCTGTTGGAATTCCGTCATAAATTTCCCACACTTTTCCTAAGCATACTGATTCCTACAAATATCCGACTAAAAACGAATTCTGTTGAAAATCCGTCATAAATTTCCGACACTTTTCCTACGCATACCAATTTATCGCTTTTTTGTCACAAAACTAAAACCGTTTTTTGTTGGTCAGAATCTCGTGGGAAAAATGTCGGCATTTTCGTTCGTAAGAAATTTTGGGAAGTGGTTGCAAAAACAGATATTTTTCTTTATATAGTGGTCGAACCATCACACCAATTCTGTTGAATCGTTGCAACCCTTCGTGAAATGATGTGACAATTGGGGTATAACTAACGGTGGTTACAACTTACAACTGCTTTGCATATATTAGTTGAGTCGTATCAGTGGAAAGTTTCAATACCAAATATATTTGATACCTTACGATGTTACCAGACTTTGTGTTTGTGTGTTTTAACAACAAACACTACAAGAAAAAAACCTTGTAGGGACGACATTTGTTCAGCTTATAGGGAGGACATGTTGTCTCAATAGGCCTTTTTCACCTATAGAGACGACATATCGTCTCTATAAAATTTGTCTCTACAGCCTTGTCCCTATAGGCAACAAAAGTCGTCCCTATAGGTGTCGTTGCTATAGAAGAGTTTGTAGAGACGACATATCGTCCCTACAATTTTGTGCAAAAAAAAAAAAAAATTAAAAATTAAACTTAATATTTACTAAATAAAAGAAATGTTTATTCTAATATTTTTTAAACCCTATAGAGACGATATGTCGTTTCTATATGTTCTTTTAAAAAAAAAAAAACATTTAAGCCCTGTCGTCTCTATAAGTTATTGTTTATAAAAAATAAAAAATATATTTTCACCTATAGAGACGACTGTCGTCTCTATAGGTTTTTAAAAAAAAATAAAAATAAAAATATTTAAGCCATATAGAGACGACTTATCATTTCTATAGGTTTTTCTTTATAAAAAAATAAAAAAAACAGATTTTCACCTATAGAGACGACTTGTTGTCTCTATGCACTACAAGAAATCCGGCCTTTAGCGACGACATATGTCATCGCTTTTGGTAGCCAAAACAAATTTGGAATGGTGAGAAATTTTGCCGCCTAAATTAAATTAATTTTTGACTAGTCAAACTTTTTACAGACAACATGTTGTCTCTATAAGTTAAACTTTATTTTTTAGCTTTTTTTTTAATTTTCATACATATTGATCATTAATAAAATTAAATTAAAAGAAAAATATTTATAGTTATAGAGAAAACATGTCGTCTCTATAAGTTGTAACGTTTTTATAAGTTTCCAATTCAACAAAGTAGAGAATAAAAAAAAGCAAAAAAAAAAAATTATTTTCACCTTATAGAGAGGATATGTCGTCTCTATAAGGTAACCTATCTTAAAAGGTACGAGAACCCTATAGAAACGACATGTCCTCTCTATATGGTGATCTATAGAGAGGACCTTTGTTGTCCCTATAGGTGTCGTCCCTATAGGGGTTTTTCTTGTAGTGAAATGGGAATGGTTGGACGTAGTACCTTAATGATGGTTGGGTGGTCCGAGCGGTGGACACCACAGAAAACACCAAAATCTGAATCATGATCACATGGGAACGGTCTCTGAGCTGCATGGTCAATCTTCTTGTAAAGATCTCCATACTCTTTCTGAATTCAGATGCAAACAAAAGAGGTTGTGAACCTAGCGAAATGGACATTCTCTGTACAATATCTTTGTACAGTTATACCACATGGGCTAAAATTTATAAGCCAATTTATATAATTTTTCATAAGAAGATATCAATAGAGTGGTTGAAAAGAAAAATAATCACACGGGTGACATATTTAACCTATTTAGTTGAACAAGTCAGGTATGGCATGACATTTTTCACTGTTCTATTACATGTTGACCCATTTAAAATAGAATAATATGAATTACACCTAATTTATCGCCCTTAAACTTATTAATCACAACTTTTTTTATTACTATACTACAATTTGAGTCAACCTATATCTATCTATCCATTTACCACTGATGACTTTGATTTGTTTAAATAAATGAGTTATATTGGTTTAGTGTAACCGACTTAAGTGTGCTTTTGACACACACATATATATATATATGTGTGTGTGACGTTTGGATTAATATTTCAACCCGCCGATCGAAAATCTAAACCTGTCAACCATACAAATCGAAGAAAGACGCCACTCTAAAAATCTCGAGATAGGTTTTAAGAGCATATTTGAAGATTGAACTAATATAACATTCGAAATTAGTACCTTTATATTTTTCCATTCTTGTTGGAACTCCAACGAATCATTTTCCAAAGGCGTGGCCTTAGTATTAAAGTATCGAAACGGAGCTCTAACTTGAACATTATACTTTTTGCAAAAAGGGACCCAAAGTTTTGCAAATTTAGTTGTCTCAACAAGCGAATAAAATGTAAGAGGCGAGCAACCATCATCGGACAGATAAAGAGCTAACTTGTCGGCTGGATAATCTACCGCTAACAAAGATAACACGGTGTTCATTGTTATGATAGACGGCTCAAGGATGGAGTCTGCGGTGGTGACAAAAATATCCACAGCTGGAAACTTTGATTCGCTTACCCTGAAACGCATGATTATCAAAGTCATCACAAGGAATCAACAACAAGATGCAGTTGAGATTTCAAAGTTTTGGAGTCAAATTTACCTCTTCAAGAGTCGGTCAGGGTATGTTTTCATGGTGCATTGATTCCATTTAATACACACGGCAAAAATCCAGTTGAAAGTAAACCATGACTCACATAGAAAAGCTAGCAACCATGGGAGGTATTGTTCTTGGTCTTTGAAATAAACGACTCGATAAACAAGCACTGAGACAAGAAGAGAAAGATTCACAAGCTCTATGGCTCGGGCCGTCTTGTTGTTATGAACAATTGTTTCTTGTAGAGGGAGATAATACAAGTCTTGAGTGTTTTTAGCCATATATATGGAGCCAACAAAGCTCTCTAGAGTGATGTTCTTGAAGAGTCTTTGTGTAGTAGTATTGGTGTGTTGAAATAAGTTTTTATAATACCTATCATCCACAACCTACCCAAAGGTTGAGGAAGGCTGCAAGAATGTAAGTGGTCTACGATATCATCTATATCCATTGAAGTATGACAAATTAATAGTTTTTGGGTGGTGGCAAAATTATACAAATACATGATTTCATTTTTTTTTCCACGTAGCTTGAAACAGTGGTGAGAAGAGATAAATTTTAATCTGACGATGATGTTGTAAAATAAAAACGAAGTTACTAAAATCATATGTTACGATTTTTTTTGTGAACCTCTTTACTCTTATAAATATATACAGTTGATTAAAATAAAAACCAAGTTACTAAAATAATATGATATTTGAACCCGGGAAGTTCTCTACAATGAACTGCATGCTCACCAAACGAATAAAGAGGTTAATTAACTAACCCATTGAAAGAAAGATCTACCATTAGAGCAACTCACATTTTGATCTTTGAATGGATAGGAGGAAAACAAACGTGTGTGGATCTAACATGGGTTCCTCCCTTGTGGGCTTAAGGGGTAGTGCTTTCACGGTGGGTCAGACTCATTTAAAGGCTGCGTCGGGCAAAATGACCAAATACGAGAAAGCGTGCCTTGACAACCAACATGTGTTTATCCCATTTGCTTTTGATACTTTTGGTTTCCTTGTGTGACAACTGACAACTCATATTTCCAGGTTAACACTGTTAACTTTTCTCAGTTAAAATATTTACGATTCATTGAACATTGTACGTGCATTTATTATTATACATACAAGTTATTAACACACGGAACTAACGTAATCTAGTGGGACTAGTTTTGTACAAACACACAAAATTAATTAGTTCAACTTTCCACCCAAGTTTGAGATTTTGAAACATGAGAGACTTAATGTGTTAGCAAATAAACTTGAAATTTATAATTTTCTTTGCAAGTTTCAAGAGTTTGAAACTTGAGGGACTAAGGGGTGGGGGTGGTCACTAGTGATAGAATTCTATCACTCACAAGCATCCAATCAAGTTCCGCCATGTCATCAACCATTTTTCCATCACTCACAACCTTTTTTTTTTGTGGCAATGGTCATCACTCACCACCACACCCAACAATTTCCCCCCAACCAACAATTACCCTAAAAAAATGAAAATTGAATTCGTGGACTTTATCACGCGTGGACTTTTAGGTGGCGGGGGAAGTAATGTTTTTTCCATGCGTTATGTTTGTGTATCACGGTGCTATAACGCACCGCCCCCTCTCCTCTAATAGGGGAAATCAACATACTTAAAAATTAAAAAAACTTATTTATATTAATCCCAACCCTATGCCCCCATAACCCCAGACGACCTCTCCTCTCTCGTTCCCCTCTTGTATCGCACACACACACAACCAATTATCATCATCTGTCTCTCTTGTGATCTCTATCCACCAATAAACCCTAATTCTTTGTATAGTTGATGTTATGTGAGTATTGTTTAATTTAGTTGTTTGAATACATGGATTTGATTTATGATTGCTGTGAAATCAAGTATATGGCTGCATGTTTATGTTGTTTATCAAACCATAATTGTTTTGGTCAAAAATTACCGAAGCAATTTAGTGATCAAATTAGTTAAGTGAGGTAGTGTGCTAGAAATATGCGTGAAAAATATGTTAACCTAGTTAATATATAAAAACAGTTTCAGGATACGGCTCAGGATATAAAGCTGTATCTATGATCAAACAATGAGCAAAAAAGTAAAGGTTGACACGTGATGTACGAGGAAAGCCCTTGATCAATCTAGATCACCGGCACAAAACCTCGAAAGCTGACAATCGCAGCTGCCTTGTTCTTCTATTGCTTCAAATATCATGATACAGTGCAGGATGTGATGCGGATCAACTAGGTGTTACAATGTAATTCGAATACAAGTGTTTGTGTATAGTGTTTGCAGTGAACTAGAGAGCAAAAGTGTTCGAAAGTGTGTGTGTAAGTTGCGTGCCTTAATCTGATCCGCCCCCATCTATTTATAGTGAAAGAAATGTAACAAACTATCCTAATAAACCAGGATCCGGCGAATATTCCCACTCGAACGTTGTAGGCCTGGTCTTTCGGGTTCAATGTCTCTCACATAACAGATACGCCCGAGTCTTGAGGAGAAGAAGTCCATCTGACCGTTAGTAACCCACAGCCTCTAACCTGCACGTGGTTAATTTAGTTAACACCAGGATATCGCCCAGGATGTTAGCAATATCCTAATCCAGTATCCTGATCACAAGTAAACAACCAAAAGCAGGATATTAGTCAGGATGTATATACTCAGAAAATGACCCATAACAATTGTCCCCAAATATATCTGTTGGTATACCAA
Organism: Helianthus tuberosus; assembly: GCA_030545235.1. Taxonomy (NCBI): domain Eukaryota; kingdom Viridiplantae; phylum Streptophyta; class Magnoliopsida; order Asterales; family Asteraceae; genus Helianthus; species Helianthus tuberosus. The sequence continues at coordinate 44,100,785 of CM060442.1, forward strand.
TCCAACAGATATATTTTAAAAATTCTATCTCGTAAATCAAGGCAATTAAATCGAGACGACGGTAAGATCACATCATAACTTCCAACGCGCTTTTAACTCGATGGAGATCCACAATGCTCCTATATCTTCTCGCTTCTTGTTTGAAAAGCAGATATCTCCAACGGAGTCTCCAGGTAATTCCCTACTTCTCATTCATTTTTTGTCAATCTTTCTTCCTCTATCTGCAATGGCTGCCAGAACTTACCCCAAACCGGTGAATCATCCGAGACCTTCATTCAGCAGAATCTTCTCAAAAATCCCGAGAAGGAGGTCTGTGCCTTTGATAACGTAGACATTGCGGCTTTGAGAGCTTCCGGTGCTTTCCCCGATAACACGATCTTTAGACCATTCGATCGGTCAAGTCGATCAGATGTTTCTTCTACTGATTGGGTTTGCTTCCCAGCATACCCTTTCTCGCTAGGTCTTCGATACCCTTTTCCCGAATTTATGATGCAATTCTTCCGGACCACCGGAATCTCCTTTGCTCAGACCATGCCCATGGTCTGGAGGGTATTAATCGTACTCAACCAAATTAAAAACCTTCACTGTCCCGACCGTTGTATTGAAGATCTGCCAATCGCTTACCGCCTCCGATCCCACAGTTCTAGCCGGTTTTTGCTTTTTTCGACTTCCAACAAACCCCTTATCCTTAAAGCCACCAAAAACGAAGATGGATGGCAACGCAAGTTCTTCTTTGTCAAACGAGACTCCATTGATGAGGGTGCTAGCCTTCCGGTGGAGTGGTTAACCACCGGTAGGATCATGAATGTTCCCATGTGCCTTTAGACTTTTATCTTTTGCTAATATCCTCCTTTTTGATCCCTTTGCAGTAAATTTCAAGGAAGTAGCTCCCCCTACTGCGGAATCAGAGAAAAGAATCAAAACTGTTTATCAATTACCTGCAAGTGACAGGAGTTTTATGATGTGTTATGGTTGGATGGTCTAATTTGTCATGATTTTGTATATTTTCACTTGGAATTATGCTTGGAATATGGTCACTTTGTGTGTATTTTGGTTGTGTAGGTTTGCGGCAAAGATATCATGATTTGTTGGAGCTTTACATGTACACAAGGATGGAAACAAAGCAAAGACAAGCATGGACGTAGCCCTACTCTTACTCAAATTTGATATTTGGGTGTATTGCATGGGAATTTTAAAGATTCCGGAAAGCTGACTTTAGAGAGGCCGTAGCCCTACTCTCCTGGGCGTAGCCCTACTCCTGCAAACGAACAAAAACGGTTCCAGACGGTTTTTGATGTTTTTCTATGGAGTTTTGACCAAGGAACTCGACATTCAACACAAGGGGGTGCCAAGGGACGACCAAGGAAGAAGAATCTTGAGTGACAAAGCCTTTCTATCATCCTAATCATGTCTTTCACTTCCGAATTCCACATTTCATCATCATTTCACACCATCATGAGTAGCTAAATCATTCATGGTTGCATCAAGGTCTAGGGTTTGATCTCATTTAATATTCAATCTGAATTGTAAGTACATTTGACATGGATTTGCTTTGATTTGTTAAGTACTTGACATTTTCTTTGTGATTTCATGTGTTTATCATGTTTCAATGTTGAACAATTTACTATTTTGAACACTTCACAACATTGTTTCTTCTATTTGGTGTTTATCATTAGAGAACAAGGTGTTTTGATTGATAGCGTCGGATAGTGTTTTGATAATTGATAATAACCTCATCCTACAACATAAATTATTCGGTCTAGAATCGTTAAAAGAGTTGTTGTTTGATTGAAGAGTCCATTGATTATCCAATGTGTGAATGTGGTAAACTTCACTATGTCTATGTAGTGATTAATGTGCTATTGAATTAGATTGTTTATTGAATGTGCAACCCGATCCTTGGTGTGACCATCTCTTAATTACTTGTGATAAAATCAATCACTTTAGGTTTTACTTTTGCGAATTACTTAATCTAAATAACTCAATCAAAGAATCAAGTTTACATTATGTTCATGAATCAATTGAGTCTAAACACTAACCAAAAGCTCTTCGTGGTTCGACACCCTACTTGCCCTAACTAAATTAAGGTATTTAGGAAAACAATTCTCTCTATCTTTGATCGGTACATCGACGCCGATCAAATTTTGGCGCCGTTGCCGGGGAGTTTCTGCGCTTGGTGTTTTATTTGAGTTGATTTGTTTTAATTTTCTGTTTAAAAATTCCAAAATCCAAAAACATCATAAAGATTGCTACTTTTTATTCACGGTTACGCGAGGTGTGTTGATTGTGCAGGTAATAGGTTTGATGGATGCATACTAGATTATCTGGAAGATCATCACCGTTAGTATTTGAACCAGAGATAGAAAGATTAGCAAGACATAACCGAGTTGTCCATAGAGCAAGCTTGACTTCAAGCCCAATTTCTTCATACATTTCTGATTTGGAAGGAAGTGATACCGAAAGCACAAATATGGCAGGTGGCGAAGGTGACCCACCACTACCCGGAGTAGACACTCATTTCAGGCCGACGATCTTTAGAAACCCATCTCCAATTGTTACACCGGTTTTAAATGGGAGAGTATTTGAAATCCGGCCTCAGTACTTGGCTATTTTACCAACCTTTAGGGGAGTTGCATCAGACGAGCCTTACACACATTTGATTGACTATGCAGCAATATGTAGCACCATTGGGAAGCAAGGCTTTACACCCGAAGAGGTAAAATTACGTCTTTTTCAATTTTCACTCAAAGATAGAGCTAAACAATGGTTTTCAACTTTACCATCCGATAGTATTCGAACATGGGATGAAATGCAAAGAACTTTTCTTGAGGAATACTATCCGATGAGTAAAACTAGTGAAGCTCGAAATGCTATCAAATCTTTTAGTCAACATGTTGGGGAAACATTTCATGAAGCCTTCAAACGTTTTAATGAAATGCTTAGAATGTGTCCTCATCATGACATCCCTAAATGGGATTTGGTCAAAATTTTTTATGATGGTTTAGTTACCGAGGATCAAAAAGTTGTCTTTGCATGCAGCGGTGGAACCTTTTTAACTCATGATGAGAATTATGAGTGGAACTTTTTAGAAACTTTAAGTAAAGGTTCAAAAACTCAAGCTTCGGCTGATCGGAGTGTTAAACCACACCAAATTAAAGTTGTAAATGACCAACCTAGTAATGAAAGGTTTGATGCATTAGAAAAGAAAATTGATATGATATGCCAAAAGATGGGAAGGGATGTTTCTCTTGTTTCGCAGGTACAAGAGTTATGTGAAATATGTGGAGATATGGGGCATGTTGCTTTTGATTGCCCTATGAATTTTGGAGGTAGTGAAGAAGTTAATCAAGTACACGGGGAAAGGAATATGAATTCTAACACGTATCATCCCGGATTGCGGAATCATCCAAATTTCCGTTACGGCAATCCCGCGAATCAAATGAATCCTAACTTTCAAGGATCAAGCCAACAAGGTGGACAACAACAATTTCAGCCCCGTCAACAAAATTTTCAAGGTAACTATCAACGGGGGCAATTCAATCAAGGCTTTAATCAAGGCTTCAATCAAGGTGGGTACCAACAAGGAATACCTCAACAACAAGGGTACTCAAGAAATTACCAACAAGGTCAAAGTCAAAATCAAAATCAAGGCCAAGCAAGTTCATCACAAGGAAATGCAAACCATGAAGGTTCAACCAAGTTAGATGAGATTTTAGGAATCTTGAAAGGGGTGGTGCAAGAACAAGAAGTTCAAGGTAAGACCGTAGGATCTCTAACCCAACAAGTTGGTCAACTAGCGGAAGAAGTAGCTATAAGACGACCGGGAAAGCTTCCAAGTGACACAACAATCAATCCACAACATCAAGGATCATCATCAAAGAGCAACAAAAATGCACACATCAATGAGGTATGTATCCTTAGAAGTGGCAAGTCTTATAAGAACAACGATCAATTTTCACCACAACTTGTTGAAGGTATAGTGGAGGATGTTAGTGATGAACCTGAAAGTGATCATGAAACTGATTCAAACTCCACCAATGTTCAATCCAACAAAATTTCTGAAAGCTCAACAAACCAAAATGTTTTGAACAAAGAATCAATTAAGGCAATGGATAAGGGCATGGAGGCTAATACCGTCCCATATCCATCTGCTTTAGTAAATTCATCAAAAACATCATCTTTTGGGAAAAAGGGGCCCCAAGCTGAAGAAATGTGGGAAACTTTTCGTCAAGTGAAAATAAATTTGCCTTTAATTGATGCAATTCGTCAAATCCCATCCTATGCAAAATTTTTGAAAGATTTATGTACTCAGAAAAGACAACATAAATTACCAAAGAAACTTGATTTGACAGCTAATGTAAGTGCAATTTTATCAAATTCTCTCCCACAAAAACTTAAGGATCCTGGGGCACCCCTCATCTCCATCCAAGTGGGTGATGTTGGCATTGAACAAGCACTGTTAGATTTGGGAGCAAGTGTTAGTATTCTCCCGGGGAGTTTATATGACCAACATGACTTTGGTCCACTTAAACAAACTGACATTACTGTGGTAATGGCTGATTTATCACCTAAACTCCCTAGAGGAATGCTACATGATGTAATTATGAAAATTCATGACTTTTATTATCCCGTTGATTTCTTAGTGCTTGATTCTACATCAAAACACATAGATAAACAAGCTAATGTGATTCTGGGAAGACCTTTCTTGGCTACAGCCAATGCTCAAGTTGGTTGTAGGGATGGGACAGTGGACCTCACTTTTGGGAATAGGAAATTGAGATTAAATGTGTTTGCTAATGTTACTAACCCATCTGTTGAAAGTGATTGTTTTGTAGCGGATGTCATTGATGGTTGTGTCCAAACTTACACTTCATGTGTAGAGGAGGATAACAACACCAAAGAAAAGAATTTTGTTTATGACAGAGATGCTTTGGAAGAAATTAGAAGCATGATGGATGAGGAATGCCCGGAAGCAGTTATGGCAATTGAAGATGGGAGGCCACCATGGACCTTGCAAGTAGAAAGCCTTCCTGAGCATATTGATTCAAAGCTCAAGCCATCTCTTGAAGAATCACCAAAAGGTAGAGTTAAAAGAGTTGCCTAAACACTTGAAGTATGCATTTTTGGGCGAAGGGCAAACTTTACCGGTGATTATTGCTTCAAACTTGCAACTCGAGCAAGAACATGCATTAGTGGAAGTATTGTCAAAGCACAAATCGGCTATTGGATGGACCATAGCTGATTTGAAAGGAATTTCACCCTCTATAGTGATGCATAAGATCATCACTGATCCAAATGCCAAACCAAGTCGGGATGCTCAAAGGCGACTCAACCCAAATATGCGTGAAGTTGTTAAAAAAGAAGTTCTTAAATGGTTAGATGCGGGTATAATCTACCCAATCTCCGATAGCACATGGGTTAGTCCAACTCAAACCGTTCCAAAGAAATCAGGTATTCAAGTTGTTAAGAGTGAGGATGGTGAGCAAATCGCCACTCGGCCCGTAACCGGGTGGCGTGTTTGCATTGACTATAGAAAATTGAATGCAGCAACATCTAAAGATCACTTCCCACTTCCATTCATTGATCAAATTGTTGAAAAACTATTAGGTCAGAAATTCTATTGCTTCTTAGATGGCTATTCCGGGTATAACCAAATAGCGATTCACCCGGAAGATCAACAATAGACTACATTCACATGCCCGTACGGCACTTTCGCATTTAGGCGAATGCCGTTTGGTTTGTGTAATGCCCCCGCCACATTCCAACGATGTACGATGAGCATATTCTCCGATATGGTGGGGGAGTCTTTAGAGATTTTTATGGATGATTTTTCGATATTTGGTCATACTTTTGAGACTTGTCTTGATGAATTAGAAAAGGTTTTAAAAAGATGCACTGAGACAAACCTTGTGTTGAGTTGGGAGAAGAGCCATTTCATGGTTCAAGAGGGAGTTGTATTAGGTCATGTGATATCTCAAAGAGGAATTGAGGTAGATCGGGCCAAGGTACACGTCATCTCTACTCTTCCCCCACCAACAAATGTGAAGTGCGTACGATCATTCTTAGGATATGCGGGTTTTTATAGACGATTCATCAAAGACTTTAGTGCAATTTCAAAACCGTTATGTAATTTATTGCAAAAAGATGCACCATTTGTTTTTGATGAAGCATGTCTTAAGTCCTTCAATGCATTAAAACAACACCTGGTTGAAGCTCCCATTTTGCAATCTCCCGATTGGTCCTTGCCTTTTGAAATCATGTGTGACGCGAGTGACCATGCAATTGGAGCTGTCCTAGGGCAACGAGTGAACAAAAAGCCTGTTGCAATCTATTATGCTAGTAAAACCCTTTCCGATGCCCAACTTAATTACACAACCACCGAAAAGGAATTACTAGCTGTTGTTTATGCTTTGGATAAGTTCCGATCGTACATTTGGGGTAGCAAGGTGATTATATTTTCTGACCATAGCGCCATTCGTTATCTAATGGAAAAGAAAGATGCCAAACCGAGATTGATTAGGTGGGTGCTATTGTTGCAAGAATTTGACTTTGAAGTCAAGGACAAGAAAGGCTGTGATAATGTTGTTGCTGACCATTTGTCAAGAATCCCTGAAATCAAGGATGAAGATACAAGAGAAATCAATGACAAATTTCCGGATGAACATTTATTTGTTGTTTCTAAAATTCCTTGGTATGCTGATTTTGTGAAATATTTAGCTGCAGGTAAGATTCCCGAGTTTTGGACATCAAGAAGAGCAAGCCGGTTCAAGGCCCAAGCAAAGTACTATATATGGGATGATCCAGATTTGTTTAAAGTTGGTGCAGATCAAATTATTCGAAGGTGCATTCCTGAAGAAGAGGTTCCAAGTGTCTTGGCACATGCACATTCATTTGCATGCGGAGGCCATTTTAGTGGTCGAAAAACAGGTCATAAGGTTTTAGATTGTGGTTTGTATTGGCCTTCAATTTTTCATGATTCCTTTGAATATGCTAAACAATGTCATCGTTGTCAACAAGTTGGTGGCATAACCAAACGAGATGAGATGCCACTTAACCCGATCCTTGTGGTGGAAATCTTTGATGTTTGGGGCATCGATTTTATGGGTCCCTTCCCAAACTCGTGTGGTTATCTTTACATTCTTATGGCTGTAGATTATGTCTCTAAGTGGATAGAAGCCATAGCCACAAGAACCAATGATCATAAGGTAGTTTGCAATTTTGTTCATTCAAACATTTTGTCAAGACATGGAATTCCTCGTGCTATCATAAGCGATGGGGGTTCTCATTTCAAACATTTTCAATTTGGCAAACTACTAAAACATTATGGCATCCACCATCGTGTTGCAACCCCATATCACCCACAAACAAGTGGGCAAGTCGAAGTTTCCAACCGGCAAATTAAAGATATTTTGCAAAAGACGGTACGCCCCGATCGCAAAGATTGGTCTTCACGTTTAAACGATGCTTTATGGGCGTATCGTACCGCTTTTAAAACACCGATTGGCACAACCCCTTATCGACTTGTATATGGGAAGGGTTGTCATTTACCTCTCGAGTTGGCTCACCGTGCCCTATGGGCGGTGAAAGCCGTGAATGTTGATTTTGATGCTGCAGGTAAAGAAAGAAAGTTGCAATTGGCGGAGTTGGAGGAACTAAGAGATGAGGCCTATGATTGTTCAGAAAGTTATAAGGCTAAGATGAAAAAGGTTCATGATGCTAAACTGCGCCTCAAGACGTTTGAGGTAGGGCAAAAAGTTTGGCTTTACAACTCCAAGCTAAAGTTCTTTCCGGGCAAACTAAAAAGTAAGTGGACGGGCCCATTTATTGTCAAAAGTGTTGGAAAGTATGGAAATATAGAGATTGAAGATGAGATTGGGGGTCAAAACCAAGTGGTAAATGGGCATCGTCTAAAACCTTACATTGTTGCTATTGATCAGGAAGGTGCACCGATTGAGGTGGTGAAGTTCCTTGTGGATTCACCGACTTATGAGGTCGACTAAATGGGCCAGGTAATGTCGGGCTGAGGACATAAAACTTAGCGCTACCCGGGAGGCAACCCGTTTGTTTGTTTCCTTTTTATTTTTATTTTTTTTGTGTGTGTTTTTGTTTGTTTTCTTTTGCTTTTCAATCACCACACCAACCCGTTCATTGTTCACATAGTTCCAAGAATCTAAGTTGGGGATGGGATCGTTGGAGATTCATGCAATGGTTGTCACGTTTTACAAACTCATTTCCACTATGAATGCATTGAGGGCAATGCACATTTCTAAGTTGGGGAGGGGAGTCTTTTTAGATGACAACATGTATCTTTTGTGAAAAATGGTTTTAAAATGTTAAAAAAAAATAATAATAATAAAAAATCAACAGCTCATCACATAAAACAAAAATGTTGTGTTTGATCTTTCAACGTCTGCACACGTTGAGATGCGTATGAATACGCTTTGTTTAATATAAAATCTAGTTTTCCTACTGCAGTACGTTTGTGATACGCTGGCAATGTGTTTTCTAAACACCGTATCCATACGTTGGGTGCCGTACGGATGCTGAATCCCAAATTAAAAAAAAAACAAGGGGCGGTTACAAGGTAATTCAAATTTCTCTCTCCAAACACCCCTTTATACATCAATCCCCAGATCATTAAACCACTTTTTCCTCATCTTTCTCACCTTTTCTTTCAAAACCTCTCAAGAACCCTAGCTACCCATTTTCATAACTTCATCAAAACTTAATCAAAATCAATGAGTTTGGTGTCAAAACGTTCGTGTTGACGAGTATATCGAAACCCATGGAGCAATTTTTCAAAAACATTCACGAGTCAAACGATTTCAGTGGTTGAAGTTCACGAATTTGGGTTGTTTTTGTGTGTTTTTGGTGCGAGCTTTCATCTAATCACATTCTCACCATCACGAGATAAGTAAGGTAAGAAATTTTCGTTTTTTATTTTGCTAGTGCTTTCACGAATGCTGAAAATCTTGCATGTTTATCATGCTAAATAACTAGAAATGGTGTTCATGCTTAGATTATTTACATGAAAAATAATTGTGGGTTAAACATGCTGCATTGTCAGATGTGTGATGGAGGTGAGAAAAGTTGAAAATTTGAAGTTTAATTTTAAGATAGAACATGAAAATGATAATGTGGGATGCTGTGAAGTCAAAAAGAAAAAAATCATATGTTGTGTAATTTTGGGTGAATAAGGTTAGGTTTGGTTGCTGACATTGTGTTATGCTAGATGGATGGTACAGTTGAGTTAGGAACGAAGTTTGTGAAATTGCCAATTTCAAATGTTAAGTTGTTAAAAAAAAATGTTAGACTACTTAGAAAGGAAATAAACACACATTTACAATTGATTTTATGAAGAATCGTTATATCATTTGAGCTAAATGGTGGTTATTTTCTTCACTTTTGTAGAATGGCATCCAAAAGGAAAAGTTCAAAGGAAGTTGTTGAATCAAGCAATAAGAAACCATCTTGGGGAAACAAAAAGTTATCGGACATAGAAAAGAATTGGCGACCACAATTGTATAGGGAGAAACTGGAAGATGTTAAGTCTGAAGAGATTCTTGTGCCAGAACGGAAAACTGAATTGGATGATTTCCGTCATTTTGGGTTAGTTGAAGGATTTGAACGTTTGGGATGGTTGGCTGCACTAACTTTCAACAACAAGGATAATCCGGAAGTATATCAAGAGGAGATTATCGAGTGGATGTCTACTTTAAGGAAAGTGGAGGGTGGTAATCATCCTTGGGACACAAAGTTAATTGGTACAGTGAATAAAACTGAAGTAACAATGTCTATGAAGTCTCTATTGAAGATTGCTCCCTTTGACACTTTACCTCAAGCACAATATGAAACTCATCCGGATAACTACATATGTCTTGATACAAAACAAGCAAAAGGGCCAGAATGGGCTGAAATGTTGGAAACGTTGTTTGAAGTTCCATTTGAGCAATTTTCTGAATCAATGCCTTTGAAGGCGAGTGATTTGAAACCATTGCCTCGATTAATCTCAAAAATTTTTACTTGGAACATTATCCCAAGAAGGAGTGACAAAGCTAAAGTAAGACATTGTGATGTGAGGGTTCTTTACGCACTTGTGACCGGTAAACCAATTTTCCCTTTTCGTCAGTTAATCATGTTAAATGTTTGGGAAGCACATGAAAAATCGAAAAGAGCTATCATCCCACATTGTCGGTTGTTATCGTGTTTATTGAAGAATGCAAATGTTATCTCTAAAAGAAGTACACCAAGGATCGTGCCTTTCACAGATTTTTGCAGATCTCAATTGGGAAAAGGAGAATTTGCTTATAAGGAAACTGTGACCCATTTTGTTCTACATGATATGAGTAATAGGCGGGTCCATGAGATAACTAAAGACGTAGTTATAGGGGAGAATGATGGGGGTCCTAACGGTGCAGAAAGAGAGTATGATCATTTAGGGAGAAATGAGCCCATAAATCCATATCCAGGTCAGCATCCCGCATATAGAAGCTGGAATTCATTTCAAAGAGCAATGTGGGATCGAAGTACAATGGAGTATGAAGAAGCGAGACAATGGAGGAGCGAGCAACGGGAATTGTTGCAATTGTGTGTGTACCAACAAGAAAGGAACTATCAAAAGCTCTTTGATTATGCTGAACAGGTTCGTCATCATGAGGACTATCGTGCAGGTTTGAATTACTTCGAGAATGTTTCAAGGGTGGACTATAGCACTCTACCGCCTTGGGATAAGGATGATGAAAACTTGACACTCCCGTATTACCCACGGATGCCATTTCCTAGTTGGAGATCAATATTTGCACCAGCTCAAGTTTATGATCAAGGAGAGAGTTCAAGCAATGAGCAACATATGGATCCGTACGCGACTCGGCCTCTTGCGCGTGGTGTTATGGAGTCTTTCTTTGGCCCCAATCGCGGGCCAAACTGATCAGAGCACTCTCTGATCTCAATTGATCAGGTCCACGTGCACTTTCTATCCCTTGTACTTTATCGTTGAACTTATTAGTCTTTTGTGTGTTGGTGTTTGGTGAATTTCTTTGCTTTAGTTTGTCATGTTTTTAAGACTTAGTTAATTTTTTTTAGTTTAAGTGACTTCATCAGTTTGAATATCATTGAAGTCCCTTATGCATGATGCAACTGAATAATTCAAAACCCCATTCGCACATACTTTCTAGCTTACAAAATACACATTGGGGACAATGTATAACTCAAGTGTGGGGATGAGGGGAAATTTAAAAATTTTTGACGAAAAGTCCTTTGAGTAAATCTTAATTGTGCACGAAAACAAAATTTTTCAAATCATCAATTCATTACTTGCCGGTGCACATGTATAGGTCCTTAATCATGGTTAATTCTTTAAGCTACAATCTAAAGTTTCTCAACAAGTTGTTTTCAATATAATAAGAAATGCCTGTTTAGGGGTAACATACTAAATGGGGGACAAATCTACATGCTTCACATCGGCAACCCTATTCCACCGTTTCCGTGAGATTTTGAGCCTATTCACATTTATGTGTTCGCTTGGATTCTTTGGTTTGAGTGTTGCCATTATGTATTTCAATTTCAGAACTTGTGTAGTTTGATGCATATCAAGATCATGAACCAAATGCTTGCACGAAAATGATAGAGGCACTAGGATTAAACCTTTGTTTGAAAGCCTGTTTCTTTGTTTTATTTTACCCACTACCTTAACATGATCCCTTAGTTGCCACTATTGAGCCTTTACCTATTCGTTTGTTAAAACCCATTTACACTACCCATTTAGCCTTTAGCCTTTTTTTTTTAAACCTTGTGTGGTGAAATCCGAGTAAATTTAGGTCTAGTAGTTATGTATTTTTGTGTATTTTGTTTAGTCAAAGAAAAAAAAAGTGATATATTGGGTCAAAAAGACCAAAAAAAAAAAAAAAAAGAGAGAATGAAAAAAAAAAAAAGAAAGAAAGAAAAAAAAAAGAAAAAAAAAGTAGAGCTACGTGTATGGGTCGCATTGATCCAAAGTTTAGTGTTCGTGTGTTTAGATTGTTTATATAGCCTAACTACTTGGATTTTCACCACCTTAGCCATTTTTTTTCTCTTTCTATATTCCTTTACCATACCCTTAACCTTAGCCAAATTACAACCCAATAAGTCCTCTTGATTCGCGCATTGTGTTTGTGTTATTTGGTGGCGATTTGATTGCTATACAAGCTTATGGTAATGATGTGCATATTGGTTTTGAGTGTTTACATATATACTAGTGCATCTTGACTAGTCCAGAAATAAACCGAGTGGTGTGATTAATTGTGAGGGGTGTGAACGCATCTAGACTAGAAACCTGAAGTATGTTAGGCTTGGCCAGGTAGTGTCTTGTTTATATCAATATAAATTGCTTGTTGGGTTATAAATATGTTTGTCTTAAGAAGTGGGCATGACTTTGGACCTTAACTCACATATGGTAAAGAGATGTTTTGATGCGTTTGTCTAATTATTGTCATAGTGTTACAAGAGAGTTTGCTTGAGGACAAGCAAAACATAAGTGTGGGGATGTTGATGTGTTATGGTTGGATGGTCTAATTTGTCATGATTTTGTATGTTTTCACTTGGAATTATGCTTGGAATATGGTCACTTTGTGTGTATTTTGGTTGTGTAGGTTTGCGGCAAAGATATCATGATTTGTTGGAGCTTTACATGTACACAAGGATGGAAACAAAGCAAAGACAAGCATGGACGTAGCCCTACTCTTACTCAAATTTGATATTTGGGTGTATTGCATGGGAATTTTAAAGATTCAGGAAAGCTGACTTTAGAGAGGCCGTAGCCCTACTCTCCTGGGCGTAGCCCTACTCCTGCAAACGAACAAAAACGGTTCCAGACGGTTTTTGATGTTTTTCTATGGAGTTTTGACCAAGGAACTCGACATTCAACACAAGGGGGTGCCAAGGGACGACCAAGGAAGAAGAATCTTGAGTGACAAAGCCTTTCTATCATCCTAATCATGTCTTTCACTTCCGAATTCCACATTTCATCATCATTTCACACCATCATGAGTAGCTAAATCATTCATGGTTGCATCAAGGTCTAGGGTTTGATCTCATTTAATATTCAATCTGAATTGTAAGTACATTTGACATGGATTTGCTTTGATTTGTTAAGTACTTGACATTTTCTTTGTGATTTCATGTGTTTATCATGTTTCAATGTTGAACAATTTACTATTTTGAACACTTCACAACATTGTTTCTTCTATTTGGTGTTTATCATTAGAGAACAAGGTGTTTTGATTGATAGCGTCGGATAGTGTTTTGATAATTGATAATAACCTCATCCTACAACATAAATTATTCGGTCTAGAATCGTTAAAAGAGTTGTTGTTTGATTGAAGAGTCCATTGATTATCCAATGTGTGAATGTGGTAAACTTCACTATGTCTATGTAGTGATTAATGTGCTATTGAATTAGATTGTTTATTGAATGTGCAACCCGATCCTTGGTGTGACCATCTCTTAATTACTTGTGATAAAATCAATCACTTTAGGTTTTACTTTTGCGAATTACTTAATCTAAATAACTCAATCAAAGAATCAAGTTTACATTATGTTCATGAATCAATTGAGTCTAAACACTAACCAAAAGCTCTTCGTGGTTCGATACCCTACTTGCCCTAACTAAATTAAGGTATTTAGGAAAACAATTCTCTCTATCTTTGATCGGTACATCGACGCCGATCATTTTACCACACATATCCCGAGTTCCAGTCAATACTCATCATCTGAAATGTCTGGTAAGGATTGCTTTAAAACAATTAATTAGCACAATATAATATGATGAAGGGTAATAAAGATGTAAGACTTTTCCCTTTACGCAGCACCGGCCAAGATCCCTGAAGTCTTTGACCTCGACGAGCTGGACAGTTATTCTGATCAGGTTCAGATCAAGAAGGAACCTAGTCCCAAGGCCACGGCCTCATCCAAAATCAGCAGTTCCAAGGCCATCGTCATCCCCAAACCTTCGCCAGCTACCAGGCCTCGGAGTTCAAGCTCCCGTAAAAGGAAAGAACCCGATTCTCCCGTCATCTCTGATACATTTCCTTATGAGAATCACGGGTTTATTGAGGCAAGCGGGTTCATGACTTCTTTTCTCAACCAGGTTAATATCCTCGAGTCATATCCTGCATCTTATACTGCTTATAAGTATTTAACAAAACCAATACCTGTCCTTTTAATTTGCAGGGTCTTGAACGTCTAGTCCACTTATATCAGGAATCCTGTGGGCTCAACAAGACGCTTGAATCCAAGTTAAAGAAAGCTGAGGTCACCATCTCAGATCAGGGTATGATTGCAGCCGCTAAATCTTGGCATTACGAGTGTTAGGGGAGGATTTCTTAATGACCTGTGATCCTCAAGTGTTATCCTGTTTGGTGATCCTTACTTCTGTGACAATTAGTGATCCTCAGAAGTACTTCAGGATCAGGATCATGGATCATCCTAAGGATCCTTATACTAATGATTGTTCACTTTGAATTCGGTATTGTTTTGCAGGAGTACCGGCTTGGACTTGGTCATGGCGATATTCCTGGAGCATATTCCCTTCAATTCTGCACGTGCTTGACCATTGTGAACGTTATGGAGAACGTGGGGAGAAGGCACGAAATGCGGACAGTTAGTTAGGCTAGATATTTTCTAATTTGAAGGGGGTAGCGAGCTATTTTTTTAGAACACTTGGCTATTTTTGGCTACACACACTCGTACAACTGCACTCACCAGCTCTCGGCAAAACACTTAGCATTTTTCATACATTTCTACACGATACACTGTAGTGATCCTTGTACTTAGCTCGCTATCATCCGAAGTTGTAAAAGGATTATTGTTTAATTTAAGTTGGTGATCGGTAGTTTCCATCACCCGAGGTTTTTTATGCCGGAGATCATTCATTGATCAAGGGCTTTTTCCTCGTATAAATCTTTGTGTCTCCTGTGCAATTCATTTCTGAGTGATCCTCATTTTCGTTTACCAATTCAAGCATCATACCCCGTAACAGAGAGTTTGGTTGCATCATCCTCGTCTGATTTTTGACCAAAACAGTTTGGCGCCCACCGTGGGGCAATTGGTGCTTCATTCCTAAGAAATTCTCATTTTTGTGATCATTTCGGTTCGTTACATCCAAGCAGATGGCTTCATCATCAAAGAACACCTCCAGTGCGATGTCCGCAGTCAATTCATTCCAGGGCATTCCACCTTTGCCTCCACCACCTTCTGGACCTCAGAAAAATGCCGAGAAGAAACCGACTCCCATTTTCTCAAAACCTCCAACTTCTTCTGCTTCTTATACTCCCACTACTAGTGACTTGTTTACTCTTATTTTGCAGATGAAGGAGCATATACAGCAGCAGGATAAGACCAATGAAAGGATTCTTAGAGAAATTGGAGACATCAAGAAACAGAAGAGATCGGCAGAGGATCATTCCCCACTGATGCCCAGATCTTTGAATTTCGATACTCCGGTTATAACTTCTCAGCCTTCAGTGGTTCCAGACGTTCAATATGTGGGAGGACCAAAAGGACTGCATTACGGATCATCAGCAATGACTCAGGCTTCAGGGTCATACTTCCAACCAGCAGGATCCCATCCTCAGCATATAGGATCCTTCGTAAGCTCAGGAGGATACTCAGGAGCGCAGCAGATTCAAGGGTTCTGGCCGTTTCAAGGATCCTCGCAGGTTCTAGGATCCTCATATGTCCCAGGATCCTCCTATGTTCCAGGATCCTCCCAGGTTCAAGGATCCTCTCAGTTTCAAGGATCCTCCCAGGTTCAAGGATCTTCCTACGTCCCAGGATCCTCGCAGGTTCAAGGATCCTCTCAGTTTCATGGATCCTTCCAGATTCCGGGATCCTTAAGGAGTTTGCAATCAGGGAGTTCCGATATCCATCAGGGAGATTTTATTCCAATGCAGACCATTGCTTCTACTGGTCCATCGGTCATTCCAGAGCCCCAACAATATGGATTCACATCCGCTCTTCCTAATTTGAACCCAATGGGAGGTAACACTTTCAATAATTCTTATACCACTAACCATGGCCTTATGCAGGATACGGGTATCAATCATGCCATGGCCAGAGAATTGCAAAAGTTAAAGGATATGATATCAAGTGTCCCAGGAGTGGTCAAGCCTATCCCGGAGACTGCAGATGGGAGCCACAAGATATCTCGTTTTGCACCACCAATCTGTGATGCTGAGATACCCAAGAGGTTCCACGTGCCTACCATGAAGTTGTATGACGGTTCAACAGATCCTGAAGCACACATATCACAGTACAGGGAAAGGATGGAGATCAATCCCATCCCAGAAAGGTTAAAGGAAGCATGTCTGTGCAAGGGATTTGGATCCACTCTTACTGGATCGGCTCTTAAATGGCTGCTAAGTCTTCCCCCTTACTCTATTACCTCGTTTGCTAATCTAGTTAACCTATTTAATAACCAGTTTTCTTGTAGTAGAAAGTTTGAGCGTTTAACTAGTGATCTGTATAGGATAACCCAAGGTCATAATGAATCATTAAGGGATTATATCACTAAATTTAGTAAAGAATCCTTAGATATTCCTAACCTGGATATAGCTACGGCTGTTGAAGCCTTTAAAATGGGATTGCCTAGGGATTCATTATTCTATGATGATCTTGTTATGACACCATGCAGGAATCTAGATGAGGTAAGAACCCGGGCCCTTAGGTTCATCCGGCTAGAGGATGACAAAAGGATCCAGGAGAGGTTAGCAGGATCCTCAAAGCAAGAGAAGCAAGGATCCTCATTCAAGAACAACAAGTTCAGATCCTATAACAAATCTGATAACCAGAATGTGCATGTTGTTGAACAAGAAGAGGATGATGAGGATTATCATCCAATTTCTGAATATTGTTTTTATGTTGATAACAATGAACTAATCCTTGTGATGCAGAATTTAGGTGATAAAGCTAGATGGCCCAGGAAAAATGACAGACCAGCTGCAACTAAAGATAAGTCAAAGTGGTGTGCATATCATGAAGATTTTGGGCATCTCACAGAAGAATGCATCGCACTGAGAAAAGAAATTGGATACTTGTTGAGCAAGGGGCACTTGAAAGAATTATTGGGGAGAAAGAAGTCAAGGACTCAGGATCCTGAAAGGATCCCAGAGAAAGCTCCAGCCCCTCCAGCAGATGCACAAGTTATAAACTTTATTTCTGGAGGATCAGACATTTGTGGAACATCCTTCTCTGCAGCTAAAAGACATGCAAAGGAAACCAAGATGGATAATGGAGATAGACCCATTCGAACATCCGGTGTCTCCGAAGGAAAAGTCATAACTTTTGATGAGGATGATCGTGTTGACATTCAGGATCCTCATCACGATGGTTTGGTTATCACTCTTTTTATTTCTAACCATTTTGTTCGCAGGATCCTTATAGATGGAGGAAGCTCTGTGAACATTATCCAGCTTGATGTCCTCAAGAAGATGAATATTCCTGAATCCGATATCATACCAAGATCCTCTGTGCTCGTGGGATTCAGTGGCGAGACTAAGAATACTCTGGGGGACATTAAACTCCCAATCTATATCGAAGGCCTACATTCTTACCAAAAATTTTGTGTTATTGACTGTTTATCTTGTTGTAATGTTATCCTTGGCAGGCCTTGGATACATGACATGAAGGCAGTCCCATCCACTTATCATCAATGTGTGAAGCTTCCTAGTCCTTGGGGAATAGTGAAGATTGATAGTGATCAGCAAGAAGCTAAGAACTGCTACACCTCATCAATGAAACCAGCCTCAAAGTCAAGGGAGCAATAGCAATTAAAGCATCCTCCAAGGGATGTCTTGGAGGCAAGAGAGCAGGATGTAGTAGAAATCCTTATGGATCCTGATGATCCTGAATCTAAAGTTTATATAGGATCAGGGATCCTTGGCGAAATGAAGGAAGACCTCATATCCTTCCTCAAAAGGAGAAAGACTACCTTTGCATGGAAACACGAAGACATGACAGGTATATCTAAAGATATAATCACTCACAAACTTGGCATTGATAGGTCCTTCAAACCAATCCATCAAAAGAGGAGGAAATTTGCACCAGAAAGAAATGCCATTATCCAGGAGGAGGTAGAGAAATTACTCCGAGCAGGTATGATTAGAGAGGTCAAGTATCCAAGATGGTTGGCCAATGTGGTTGTTGTTCAAAAGAAAAACGGAAAATGGAGGGTATGTGTCGATTTCACTGATTTAAATAAGGCATGTCCCAAGGATCCTTTCCCATTACCCCACATTGACTCCATGGTGGATGCAACTGCGGGTCATGAACTGTTAACTTTTATGGATGCTTCATCTGGATTTCAACAAATTCAGATGGAACCATCCGATCAAGAGGATACAGCCTTTATGACTCCAACTGGTATATACTGTTATATTGCTATGCCATTTGGACTAAGAAATGCAGGTGCAACTTATCAAAGGCTAGTGAATATGATGTTCAAGGATCAGATTGGACAAACTATGGAGGTTTACATAGAAGATATGGTGGTAAAATCCAAAAAGGCTGAGGATCACCTAAGGGACTTGGAGGAAGCATTCAATATCCTTGACAAATATAACATGAAACTTAATCCTTCAAAATGTCACTTTGGTGTTAAAGCAGGTAAATTCTTAGGATATATGGTGACAAAGAGAGGCATTGAAGCCAGTCCAGAACAAATCAAAGCTATAGCGAACATCAAGTCCCCTGCCAATGCTAAGGATGTTCAGAGGTTAACAGGCAGGATTGCAGCTTTAAACAGATTCATATGCAAATCCTCAGAAAAGTGCAAGGAATTCTATGATATCCTAAGGAAGAACAAGAAATTCGAGTGGACTGAGAATCATGAAAGTGCCCTAAGAGCTCTTAAGGATTACCTATCCTCAGCCCCGGCCTTGATGAAACCAGAAAAAGGAGATGTGTTATCCTTATATCTTGCGGTATCCTCAAAAGCAGTAAGTGCCGTCCTTGTTAAGGATCACGAAGGTACACAACATCTTGTCTATTATGTAAGTAAGAGTTTAGTTGATGCTGAATCCAGGTATTCACACTTAGAAAAACTTATCCTTGCATTAATTATGGCATCTACTAAATTGAGACATTATTTTGAAACTCATGCCATTATTGTCAAAACTAATTTTCCAATTAAGAATGTCCTCAGGAAACCTGAAATGTCAGGAAGGATGGCTAAGTGGGCAGTGAAGCTTAGTGCATATGATATAAGATATGAGCCCAGGACAGCCATTAAATCCCAAGCATTAGCTGACTTTGTGGCAGATTTCAGTAGTGATTTGCAAAAGGAAGCTGAATTAGAAGTCCAGCAGCTAGAGGAGACCAAGGATCCTTGGATACTCTATACTGATGGATCCTCAAATGTCAAAGGAACAGGGCTTGGAATACTACTAAAATCACCACAGGGGGACATAATACCCCACTCTATAGCTTGTGAGTTCCAAACTACTAACAATGAGGCTGAATATGAAGCCTTGATAGCTGGTTTGCAAATTGCTAAGCATATGAGGATCAGGTATCTTGAGGTACATGTAGATTCTTTGTTAATCACTAATCACTTTAATGGATCCGATGCTGTTAAAGGTGAAAAGCTAACCAAATATTTGGAGATAGTCAAAGAATTGGCACTCTCTTTTGTTTCCTTTAGTTTGACACAGGTACCAAGGGAAGAAAATGCAGAAGCTGATGCATTGGCTAATCTAGGATCGTCTTTGAAGATCCCGGAGGATATAAGTATCCCCATTATCCATATCCTGGCTCCTGCCATCGAGGATCATGTGGCTATGGAAATAGGATAGGATTCTACAATTATATCTAGT
Source organism: Helianthus tuberosus (assembly GCA_030545235.1). Taxonomy (NCBI): domain Eukaryota; kingdom Viridiplantae; phylum Streptophyta; class Magnoliopsida; order Asterales; family Asteraceae; genus Helianthus; species Helianthus tuberosus. The sequence continues at coordinate 44,120,629 of CM060442.1, forward strand.
GAGGATACTCAATCTCATTCAGGATCATGGATCCTCCCAATCATGAGATACTTACAACATGGAGAGATTCCTACAGGAGAAAACCCTAGGGCTTTCAAAATTAAGGTATCTCAATTCACAATTTTAAATAATATGTTGTATAAACGATCTCTTGCAGGACCATATTTAAGATGCATTGAGGATCCTGAAATCCAAGAAGTTTTAAAAGACTTCCATGAAGGAGATTGTGGAAACCACACTGGGGGCAGGGCATTATTCTCAAGGATCCTGAGGACAGGATACTATTGGCCAACTATGAAGTGAGATGCTGTGGAGTATGCTAAGAAATGTGATCCTTATCAGAGACACAGCAATATCCTTCATCAACCAGCTGAATTTTTGCATCCTATATCCTCCTCTTGGCCATTTATGAGATGGGGTATGGATATAGTTGGTAAGCTCCCTAAGGCACCTGGCGGAAAAGTGTTCATGCTTGCTATGACTGATTACTTCTCCAAGTGGATAGAGGCTGAAGCTTTTGCCTAAGTCAGAGAAAAGGAAGTTATATCCTTCATTAAAAGAAATATTATAACTAGATTTGGTATTCCTTCTGAAATTATATGTGATAATGGTTCCCAATTCATTGGGGGCAGAACTACTAACTTTTGTGACAGCTGGGGGATTAAGATGATAACATCAACACCAGTCCACCCATAAGCTAATGGTCAGGCAGAATCATCCAATAAGATCATCATCAACAATTTGAAGAAGAAGCTTGGATCCAAGAAAGGGAAATGGGCAGAAGAACTACCTTATGTGCTTTGGGCTGATAGGACAACTTCTAAGAATGCTACAGGCCAAACTCCATTCTCTTTGGTATTTAGGGCAGAATCAGTGATCCCTACAGAAATGGTGGTTCCAACTGCTAGAACAAGTATTCGTGATCCTGAGGAAAATGATGAGAACTTGGTTCAAGACCTGGATACTATAGAAGAAATCAGGGATTTGGCAAGGATAAGGATGGCCAGTTATCAGCAAAGGATGGCTGGTGCTTACAACAAAAATGTTAGGATCAGGAAGTTCCAAATTGGTGATATGGTGTTGAGGAAAGCATTTCAAAATACCACCAATCCTGCTGATGGAAAGTTGGCACCAAAATGGGAAGGCCCTTACTTGATTGAAGCTGAGGCAGGAAAGGGGCATATCGATTGCTAACAATGGAAGGTGATTTGATACCCAGGGCCTGGAATGCTGTCCATTTGAAGAAATACTTCATATGATAAGGACCTATGATCCTCACATGATAAGTATCCTTGAAGGATCCTTAGAGCACAGATGATCCTCATTTTGGTAACATTCTAATCTCAAACTATTTCATTTCCTTACTTTCTCACATTAGGATAAGGATCCTGCATCCTTTATCCCCCTTTCACGTGATTCTGAGTTTTGAAGGTTCAGGTACTCTTAGCAAAAGGATGGTTATCCACAAAAGCAACCAGTTACTTGGGTTTGACCCCAGTTATTTGGGCTTGACCCCAGTTCCGCCAGTAGCGCACGATGATCCTGGTATAGTTCATGGCAGTGGGACCAGTACTCGTTTTAGGGGCTGATAATTCCATTGTACTGGCTATACCTAGGATCCTACGTATAATGGTAGACGTACCATACATCCGTTCTTAAGATTTCTAACGTTTTCACGTTAGCTAAGGTTTTGGCATTTTCATGCCACTAAGTTTGGATAGTCGCCAGTTAGGGCCATACTCCAGTTCACACACGATCCTTGGGCTTGTCCCCAGTTATCCATGGGCTCGTCCCTAGTTATCCATGGGCTTGTCCCCAGTTATCCTTTGGGCTTGTCCCCAGTTGCTAACTTTTATCTTATATAGGCTTAGTCCCAAGTTATGTTCTATTTCAGGTCTTCGAAGTTAAACAACCAAGGATCCTTGATCCTTACTTCTTACTAAGGTTTGTCTTATGGTTATCCTGGTTATAGTATTAAGGGTTAGGATCCTAACTTGGATCCCCAGGTATGATCCTTAACTATTTTGATTTTATTCATTGTTTATTTGAATAACCCTTGTACTTTGACAACTGAACTCATGATCCTTAAAATATACCACTTTTTGGAATTTTTTCAACTATAGGATATTTGATCCTGGATCATATCCTAAATATTTTTTATCTAATTTGTTCAACTTTTCTTATTCAGACAAGTGTATGTCAAAACAATTGAAAATTAAAAGGACAAACAAGGATAACAACACAAGATAAGCCAAAAAAGATTAAAGTTATTTTATTAACAAAAGTTTAACCGTCGAAGGTTGTCAAAATTGCCAACCCACGTTTCTACCAGCAAAACGTGGCCCGTCCACATGGGTTGGCAACGGGTGTCCATTGTTTATGCGGTTATAGCAAGTGCAGGAAATCAAAGGCGGCAGGATCACAATGGCTTCATCCCCCAAACAGAGGATCCCTCCACCATTTGTAATCCTACCTATTATCCAAAGGATCCTAGATCCTTAATCCTAAAACTATTGTTCAAATACAAACCAACCATTGTTTAACGAAAACAGCACAACCACAAAAAAAAAAAAAAAAACTACCACCAAACCTATAAAAAATGGGCTCCGGCTATGTCTAGAAGTGTCCATCATTGCCCATTGCTGCAGCCTACACCTTCGCTGCATCACCATCTCCAGCTCCACTAGCTTCACCAGCATGATCCTTGCCACTGCCTCCAGCCTCGATCGTCAGGATCTCCTCAGCCTCCTCCTCGTCATCCAGCTCAGCCAGCCTTGCCTTCCAGCCTTCCACATCCCAGTTGCTCCTGTCGAAGTCAGGATCCTGAGCTTCCAAGGCCATCTGCAATTTGGTCTTGTACATCGCTATGGCAGCATAGACTTTAGCATCCTGGGTGATCTCATGCTTCTCGTAATCAGCATTGATCAGAACCTTGGCCGTTTCAGCTTTGGCATTTTGGAGGTCCTTTTGGAGGTCAGCAATCTTAAGATCCTTGAGCAATGCGACTTGTTGGAGGCCAGCAATCTTCTTGTCCTGCTCCTCGACATGCTCAACGTAGTCTTCAATCTCAGCAAATTTCTGCAAAGAAGAAAAAGAACAGTTCAAGAACAGGTGATCCTCAAATAAGCTGGATACCTAAAGCAGGGACAAGGGTCCTTACATCGTTGAAGTATTCAAGGAACTGGTGGCGGATCAGGGGCAGACCTTGCAGATCCTCAGCTTCAGAGGCTTTTCTTTTCTTGCCACCCCTTCCTTTAACGGGTGCCTTGGGGATCGAAGCAGTTGGGCTGGCAGGAAGCTTTTTCTTGGAGGATCGTACGTTGTCCAGATCGGTCACGCTGAACTTGGAGGCAGATTTTGAAGCTTTTCCAGCACCTGCACATTCAAAGCAAGATAAGTATCCTTATCCTTTTTCTATTTAACTATTTATTTAAATCTTTAACTATACAAAAAACAGGATACTTACTTGACATGGTGACTGAGCCTGAGGATACCTCTTGAGAATCCTGGGTGATTGTCTTGAATGATCTTGTTTCAGGATCGAGTCTTCTAAAAGCAGCAAGCCTTTCCTTGGTAGAAGGAGACGGTATGAGGTGTGAAACAGTGACAGCTGCATAACATAAAACAAAAGGGGGTTAGTGATCCTATCACAAGAGCAAGATTATCCGGTGATCCTTCTCAGGATCCTCTGTCCTACCATGGGTGGACCACTCCCTGGGTAGATCCTTTCCGTTTGGGATAGAGTCTCTTCTGACAAAGAAAAAGCGTCGTTTCCAGTTTGTATCGTTCTTGGTGGCTTTAAAAATGGGGTGTTCTTCACCAGGTTTTCGTTTAAACAAATATCGGTGGGATCCAAACGTTGTGAGATCATACATCTCAGCCAACTCCGACATTCCTAGATCAATACCTTCCTGCTCGATGATCCTTTCAAGGGTATATAAGAGCCTCCAGATCATCGGCATAGCTTAGATGTAGAAGATGTCGGTAAGGGAGAAAAAGGATTGGGTAAAGGCTGGAAAAGGATAGGTGTATCCTATGGTGAATGCAGGAAAGGCAATCCAAGTTTCAGAGATATAGTCACTCAAAGCAGTGGGATCAAAGGATTTGAAAATGGTGTTCGCCGGGAAACAATAGTTAACTCTATCAATTTGTGGATCGGTGAAACAACAGCGTTCTTTTGCGGAATCTTTGATGATCCCTTGGCTCTTTAAGGGGCTGTTCTTCTTGTGATCCTTGCCCGGTGAGTTTCGGAGCATCATTTTTGAAGAGATGATGGTAAAGAAAGAAAAGCAGATTAAGAAAAGGAAGAAGAGGAAAAGAGAATACCTGAATAAGTCTTCTGATGAGGATTTAAAAAGGAAACGCTCGGATTTAAATGCCCTTTCGCTCTTATCTTTAACTGCCATTTATAATGATGATTTTGCAGGATAAGTCACCTCAGTGACGTCAGGATTCCAACGGCTAGTTCGATCTTAACGGCTATATATCCGTTAGTTTGTTGCGGATAAGATCGACAAAATACAAATCGTTTATTTACAATATTACTCCTTATATTTTGGGGGCAATTGTTAGGGGAGAATTTCTTAATGACCTGTGATCCTCAAGTGTTATCCTGTTTGGTGATCCTTACTTCTGTGACAATTAGTGATCCTCAGAAGTACTTCAGGATCAGGATCATGGATCATCCTAAGAATCCTTATACTAATGATTGTTCACTTTGAATTCGGTATTGTTTTGCAGGAGTACCGGCTTGGACTTGGTCATGGCGATATTCCTGGAGCATATTCCCTTCAATTTTGCACGTGCTTGACCATTGTGAACGTTATGGAGAACGTGGGGAGAAGGCACGAAATGCGGACAGTTAGTTAGGCTAGATATTTTCTAATTTGAAGGGGGTAGCGAGCTATTTTTTTAGAACACTTGGCTATTTTTGGCTACACACACTCGTACAACTGCACTCACCAGCTCTCGGCAAAACACCTAGCATTTTTCATACATTTCTACACGATACACTATAGTGATCCTTGTACTTAGCTCGCTATCATCCGAAGTTGTAAAAGGATTATTGTTTAATTTAAGTTGGTGATCGGTAGTTTCCATCACCCGAGGTTTTTTATGCCGGAGATCATTCATTGATCAAGGGCTTTTTCCTCGTATAAATCTTTGTGTCTCATGTGCAATTCATTTCTGAGTGATCCTCATTGTTTTTTACGAATTCAAGCATCATACCCCGTAACAGAGAGTTTGGTTGCATCATCCTCGTCTGATTTTTGACCAAAACAACGAGGACAAGTTCAAGGCTATGATCCAAGAACACCAGGCCGCTCTCAGCAAAGATGCTCTTCAAGCTCAGAACGATCTTGATGCTGCCCATGCTCAACATGAACAAGATATGATCAGCTATCGGGAAAGTCTTAAAAGTTCTGTCATCGCTTCCTTTCTCCAGGCCAGGCTAAAGATGGCCCACGAAGCCAAAGCACTGGGCTTCGAATGCCCTTCTTGGGACATCAGTGCCTGGGAAACAAAGCTAAAGAGCCTTGGCGGCACTTCTGCCAAATCTGCTGCTGAAGGATCTTCAAAAGCAGTTGAAAAACCAACCGGTGCTGAGAGGGATGCTGAGGCGGATCCCGAGACGGATGCTGCTGAAATTACCATGAATGAAGAAGGCGCTGCCTCCTAAAACTTATTTTCTTTAAATTTGAGAGTTATGCTTTTGTTTGAACAATTTTATTTCTTATCCTATGAACAGTTTCTATTTCGGTATTAAGACAACTTGATAGCCGAAGGTGGATGGGTCCTAGGTTTTAGGATGAAACCTTCGGTTATCAACTGGTATTGCTTATTTCAAATAATTTCATCTATCAATTGACTTGCTTTTGTTTTCTGTATTTCTCAATGTAGATTTTAGCTTTGCAAAATTTTGTACAACTATCTTTTGAAAATATCCTGATCAATATACTCAGTGATATATTATGAAAACTTTTATAGAACTTAAAAATTCAATCAACTTTAGAGAAAACTTCTAAAGAATAAAAGATAGTCCATTTTCTAAAACCTGTTTTGACAATACTTGTTGTTTTGGTCAAAAAATCTGATGAGGATAATGCAACCAAACTCTTTGTTACGGGGAATGATGCTTTGAATGTAGAACAATGATAAGGATCACTTCAATGTAAATTGCACAAATGACACAAGGATTTATACGGGGAAAAAGCCCTTGATCAAGAGTTGATCTCCGGCACAAAAAACCCCGGGTGATGGAAACTACCGATCACCAAGCTCAAATAAATCAATAAATGTTTACAACTTCGGATAGTAACGAGCTAGGTACAAGGATCACTATGGTGAAATGTGTAAAAATGAGTGTAAACTAATAAGTGTTCGTCGAGAGCTTCAAGAGTGCGATTGTATGAGAGTGTGTGTAGCAGAAAAATGGCTAAGTGTTCTAATTCTAGCTCGTCACCCCTTTAAAAATAGAAGTTAACTACGCTAACAAACTATCCGACTTTTGTGCCAAGCTCCCACGTTCTCCACAACGTCCATTTCCAGTCAAACGTGTGCGAAATACCCGTGGAATATTCCATAGTAACGTTGCCAAGACCAAGTCAAGCTTGTTACTCCTGCAAAATAATACGAAACATAAACAAACAATCGTTAGTATGAGGATCCTTAAGGTGATCCATGATCCTGATCCTGAAGCTCTTCTAAGGATCACTATCTGTCACAGAAGTAAGGATCATTAATTAGGATAACAAATAAGGATCACTAATTGTTAGAAAATCCTCCCCTAACAATTGCCCCCAAAATATAAGGAGTGATATGTAAAATGAGCGAATTATATTTTCTTGATCTTATCCGCAACTAACTATCGGAAATATAGCCGTTATTGTAGAACTATCCGTTGCAACCATGACGTCACAGAAGTGACAACCCTGCACAATCATGATTATAAATAGGAGATATAGATAGGATCGATTGCATTTAAAATTTCAGAGATACTCCCTTTATAACTGCATTCCGAAGATAAACAGGTATTCTCTCTTCATCTTCTTCCTTCTTTTGCTCTGTTTTCCTTCTCTTCCATCATTCTATCAAAGATGTTGCTCCGGAACTCCCCAGCTAAGGATCACCCGAAGAACAGCCCACCGAAAAGCCAGGGGATCATCGAAGATTCCATAAAAGAACGCTGCTGTTTCAACGATGCACAAATTGATAGGATCCGCCACTGCTTCCCGGCAAACACCGAGTTTAGACCTTTTGATCCCAATGCCCTGAGCGATCATATCTCCGATAAATGGGTTGCTTTTCCTGTCACCCCGTTCACCATAGGCTATACATATCCTTTTTCCAGCCTTCACCCAATCTTTCTTTTCCCTAACCGACATCTCTTATATCCAAGCCATGCCGATGATATGGAGGGTTTTGTACACCCTTGAAAGGATCATCGAGCAGGAAGGGATAGACTTAGGAATGTCAGAGCTGGGAGAGCTGTATGATCTTACTACCTTTGGTTCTCATCGTTATTTGTTTAAACGTAAACCAGGTGAGGAACACCCGATCTTCAAAGCTACCAAGAATGATGCTAACTGGAAGCGGCGTTTCTTTTTCGTCAGGAGAGATTCTATTGATGACGGAAAGGATCTACCCAAGAAATGGGCTACCCATGATAGGGTGGAGGATCCTGAGAAGGATCACCAGAGAACTTTCCTTTGATATAAGGATCACTTATATATTTTTGCTTTCTTGTTATGCAGCTATCACCGTCTCACACCTCAGACTGTCTCCTGCTGCCAAAGAGAGACTCATCGCTTTCAAGAAACTTGATCCTGAAACAAGAACTTTCAAGACAACAACCCAAGACTCTCAGGAGGTATCCTCAGGCTCTGTCACGATGTCAAGTAAGTATCTTTGTTTAAAAATTTAAATAAATAGTGAAATATGAATGAAGTAAAGATACTTATCTTGTTTTGGTTATGTAGGTGCTGGAAAATCCACCAAGCCTGCTTCTCAATTCAACACGGCTGACCTTGATACTGTTAGACCCAGGAAGAAGAGGTCCACCACCAGTCCTAGCATCTCCATTCCCAAGGCATCCACTAAAGGAAGGGGTGGCAAGAAGAGAAAGGCCTCCGAGGCTGAGGATCTGCAGGGTCTGCCACTGATCCGTCACCAATTCCTCGAGTACTTCAATGATGTAAGGATCACTGTATCTGCTTGTATATCCTGCTGATTTGAGGATCACTTGGTCCTGACCTTATCTTTTATCCCCTTTGCAGAAATTCGCTGAGATTGAGGACTATGTGGGAAGCGTCGAGGAGCAGGATAAGAAGATTGCTGACCTCCAACAAGTTGCAGTGCTTAAGGACCTCAAAATTGCTGATCTTCAGAAGGAACTCCAAGATGCCAAGACTAAGACGGCTAAACTTCTGATCGACCTTGACTATGAAAAGCATGATCTCATAGAAGGTGCAAAGGTCTCTGCTGCCATCACAATGTATCAGACAAAACTGAAGATGGCCCAGGAATCTCAAGGTCCTAACTTCGACAGAAGCAGCTGGGATGTTGAGGGCTGGAAAGCAAGGTTGGCTGATCTTGAAGATGATGAAGTGACTGAGGAAGTTTTGGCGATTGAGGCTGGAGGCAAGGGTGAAGGTGGTGAAACAAGTGGAGCTGGAGGTGGTGATGCAGGGAAGGTTTAGGATGCGTGATTGGGCGATGATGGAAACTTCTAGACATAGCCGGAGCCCAATTTTTTTAGTTTGATGGTTGTTTTGTTGAACAATTTGATGGTTTGTACTGAACAAAAGTTTTTAGGATTAAGGATCATGTATGATCCTTTGGACAATAGGTAGGATTGCAAATGGTGGATGGATCCTCTGTTTGGGGGATGAAGCCATTGTGATCCTGCCGCCTTTATATTCCTGCACTACTTTTGAACCTATTATCATGGACACCCTTTACCTACCCCAGCGGATGGGCCACGTATTGCTGGTAGATGCTCGGGGTAGGTAATTTTGACAACCTTTTAAGGGCTAGTCTTTTGTTAATAAATAAAATCTTAATCTTTTGTCGCTTATCTTGTATTGCTATCCTTTTTGTCTCTTTAATTCTCAATTGTTTTGATGTACATTTATTGAATAAACAATTTTGAATAAGTCGGATTGAAAATATTTAGGACATGATCCATGATCAAATATCCTATAGTTAAAGAATCCCAAAAAGTAATATATTTTAAGGATCATAAGTTTAGTTGTCAAATTTTAAGGGTTATTCAAATAAACAATGAATAGAATTGAAAATAGTTAAGGATCATACCTGAGGATCCAAGTTAGGATCCTAACCATAATAAGGATAACTATAAGATAAACCTTAGAGAGAAGTAAGGATCAAGGATCCCTAGTTGCTTATTTTCAAGGACCTGAAATAGGGCATAACTTGGGACTAAGCCAATATAAGATAGGAGTTAGCAACTGGGGACAAGCCCAAAGATAACTGGGGACAAGCCCAAGGATAACAGGGGACAAGCCCAAGGATAACTGGGGACAAGCCCAAGGATAACTGGGGACAAGCCCAAGGATAACTGGGGACAAACCCAAGGATCGTATGTAAACTGGAGTATGGCCCTAACTGGCGACTATCCAAACTTAGTGACATGAAAATGCCAAAACCTTAGCTAACGTGAAAACGTTAGAAACCTTAGGAACGGATGTATGGTACGTCTACCATTATACGTAGGATCCTAGGTATAGCCAGTACAATGGAATTATCAGCCCCTAAAGCGAGTACTGGTCCCACTGCCTTGAACTATACCAGGATCATCATGCGCTACAGGCGGAACTGGGGCAAGCCCAAATAACTGGGGTTAAACCCAAGGTACGGATTGCTTCTGCAGATAACCAATATTATGCTAAGGATACCTGAACTTTCAAAACTTAAAATCACGTGAGAGATGGATAAAGGACACATGATCCTTATCCTTATATGAGAAAATAAAGAAATGAAATAGTTCAAGATTAGGATCTTACCAAAGTAAGGATCACCGATACTTTAAGGATCCTTCAAGGATACCCCTATCGTAAGGATCATCTGTGTCATGAGGATCCTGCTCACATGAAATATTTCTTCAAGTGGACAGCATTCCAAGCTCTTGGTAGCAAATCACCTTCCATGGTTAGCAATCTATATGCCCCCTTTCATGCTTCAGCTTCAATCAAATAAGTGCCTTCCCATTTTGGAGCCAATTTTCCATCAGCAGGATTGGTGGTATTCTGAAATGCTTTCCTTAATACCATATCTCCAACTTGAAACTTCCTAATCCTGACATTTTTGTTATAAGCACCAGCCATTCTTTGTTGATAACTGGCCATCCTTATCCTAGCCAGATCCCTGATTTCTTCAATAGTATCCAGGTCTTAAGCCAAGTTCTCATCATTTTCCTCAGGATCACGGGTACTTGTTCTAGCAGTTGGAACCACCATTTCTGTTGGGATCACTGATTCTGCCCCAAATACCAAAGAGAATGGCGTTTAACCTTGTTGGATGATTCTGCTTGACCATTAGCTTGTGGGTGGACTGGTGTTGATGTTATCATCTTAATCCCCCAGCTGTCACAAAAGTTAGTGGTTCTGCCCCCAATGAATTGGGAACCATTATCACATATAATTTCAGAAGGAATACCAAATCTAGTTATAATATTTCTTTTAATGAAGGATATAACTTCCTTTTCTCTGACTTGGGCAAAAGCTTTAGCCTCTATCCACTTGGAGAAGTAATCAGTCATAGCTAGCATGAACACTTTTCCACCAGGTGCCTTAGGGAGCTTACCAACTGTATCCATACCCCATCTCATAAATGGCCAAGAGGAGGATATAGGATGCAATAATTCAGCTGGTTGATGAAGGATATTGCTGTGTCTCTGACAAGGATCACATCTCTTAGCATACTCCACAGCATCTCTTTTCATGGTTGGCCAGTAATATCCTGTCCTCAGGATCCTTGAAAATAATGCCCTGCCCCCCGTGTGGTTTCCACAATCTCCTTCATGGAAGTCTTTTAAAACTTCTTTGATTTCAGGATCCTCAATGCATCTCAAGTATGGTCCTGCAAGAGATCGTCTATACAACATATTATTTAACATTGTGAATTGAGATACCTTAATTTTGAAAGCCCTAGGGTTTTCTCCTGTAGGAATCTCTCCATGTTGTAAGTATTTCATGATTGGTGAGATCCATGATCCTGATCCTGAATGGGATTGAGTATCCTCACTAGGGATAATTGCAGAATTATTTCCTATCTCCATAGCCACATGATCCTCGATAGCCGGGGCCAGGATATGGATAATAAGGATCTTGATATCCTCCGGGATCTTCAAGGATGATCCTAAGTTAGCCAATGCATCAGCTTCTGTATTTTATTCCCTTGGTACCTGTGTCAAACTAAAGGAAACAAAGGAGAGTGCCAAATCTTTGACTATCTCTAAATATTTGGTTAGCTTTTCACCTTTAACAGCATAGGATCCATTAAAGTGGTTTGTAATTAACAATGAATCTACATGTACCTCAAGATACCTGATCCCCATATGCTTAGCAATTTGCAAACCAGCAATTAAGGCTTCATATTCAGCCTCATTGTTAGTGGTTTGGAACTCACAAGCTATAGAGTGGGGTATTATGTCCCCCTGTGGCGATTTTAGTAGTATTCCAAGCCCTGTGCCTTTTACAGTTGAGGATCCATCAGTATAGAGTATCCAAGGATCCTTGGTCTCCTCTAGCTGCTGGACTTCTAACTCAGCTTCTTTTTGTAAATCACTACTGAAATCAGCCACAAAGTCGGCTAATGCTTGGGATTTGATGGCTGTCCTAGGCTCATATCTTATATCATAGGCACTAAGCTTCACTGCCCACTTAGCCATCCTTCCTGACATCTCTGGTTTCCTGAGGACATTCTTAATTGGAAAATTAGTTTTAACAACAATAACATGAGTTTCAAAATAATGTCTCAACTTAGTAGATGCCATAATTAATGCAAGAATAAGCTTTTCAAGGTGTGAATACCTGGATTCGGCATCAAGTAAACTTTTACTTACATAATAGACAGGATGTTGTGTACCTTCATGATCCTTAACAAGGACCGCACTTACTGCTTTTGAGGATACTGCAAGATACAAGGATAGCACATCGCCTTTTTCTGGTTTCATCAAGGTCGGGGCTGAGGATAGGTAATCTTTGAGAGCTCTTAAAGCATTTTCATGCTTCTCAGTCCACTCAAATTTCTTGTTCTTCCTTAGGATATCATAGAATTCTTTGCACTTCTCTGAGGATTTGGATATGAATCTGTTCAAAGCCGCTATCCTGCCTGTTAGCCTTTGGACATCCTTAGCATTGGCCGGAGATTTGATGTTCACTATTGCTTTGATTTGTTCCGGGCTAGCTTCAATGCCTCTCTTTGTCACCATATATCCTAAGAATTTACCTGCTTTAACACCAAAGTGACATTTTGAAGGATTAAGTTTCATGTTATATTTGTCAAGGATATCGAATGCTTCCTCCAAATACCTTAGGTGATCCTCAGCCTTTATTGATTTTACCACCATATCGTCTATGTAAACCTCCATAGTATGTCCAATCTGATCCTTGAACATCATATTCACCAGCCTTTGATAAGTTGCACCTGCATTTCTTAGTACGAACGGCATAGCAATATAGCAATATATACCAGTTGGAGTCATGAAGGCTGTATCCTCTTGATCGGATGGTTCCATTTGGATTTGTTGAAATCCAGATGAAGCATCCATAAAAGTTAACAGTTCATGACCCGCGGTTGCATCCACCATGGAGTCAATGTGGGGTAATGGGAAAGGATCCTTGGGACATGCCTTATTTAAATCGGTAAAATCGACACATACCCTCCACTTTCCGTTTTTCTTTTGAACAACAACCACATTGGCCAACCATCTTGGATACTTGACCTCTCTAATCATACCTGCCCGGAGCAATTTCTCTACCTCTTCCTGGATAATGGCATTTCTTTCCGGTGCAAACTTTCTTCTCCTTTGATGGATTGGTTTGAAGGACCTATCAATGCCAAGTTTGTGAGTGATTACATCTTTAGATATACCAGTCATGTCTTCGTGTTTCCATGCAAAGGTAGTCTTTCTCCTTTTGAGGAAGGATATGAGGTCTTCCTTCATATCGCCAAGGATCCCTGATCCGATATAGATTTTGGATTCAGGATCATGAGGATCCATGAGTATTTCTACCACATCCTGCTCTCTTACCTCCAAGACATCCCTTGGAGGATACTTTGATTGCTATTGCTCCCTTGACTTTGAGGCTGGTTTCATCGATGAAGTATAACAATTCTTTGCCTCCTGCTGATCACTATCAATCTTGACTATTCCCCAAGGACTAGGGAGCTTCACACATTGATGGTAAGTAGATGGGACTGCTTTCATATCGTGTATCCAGGGCCTGCCAAGGATAACATTACAACAAGATAAACAGTCAATAACACAAAATTTTTGATAAGAATGTAGGCCTTCGATGTATATTGGGAGCTTAATGTCCCCCAGGGTATTCTTAGTTTCGCCACTAAATCCCACGAGCACGGAGGATCTTGGTATGATATCTGATTCAGGAATACCCATCTTCTTCAGAACATCGAGCTAGATAATGTTTACTGAGCTTCCTCCATCTATAAGGATCCTGCGGACAAAATGGTTAGAAATGAAAAGAGTAATAACTAAATCATCGTGATGAGGATCCTGGATATCAACACGATCATCCTCATCAAAGGTTATGACTTTTCCTTCAGAGATACTTGATATTCGAACGGGTCTTTCTCCACTATCCATCTTAGTTTCCTTTGCATGCCTTTTAGCTGCTGAGAAGGACGTGCCACAAATGTCCGATCCTCCAGAAATAAAGTTTATTACTTGTGCATCTGCTGGAGGGGCCGGAGCTTTCTCAGGGATCCTTTCAGGATCCTGAGTCCTTGACTTTTTTCGACCCAACAATTCTTTTAAATGCCCCTTGCTCAACAAGTATCCAATTTCCTTTCTCAGTGCAATGCATTCTTCTGTAAGATGCCCAAAATCTTCATGGTATGCACACCACTTTGATTTATCTTTGGTTGCAGCTGGTCTGTCATTTTTTCTGGGCCATCTGGCTTTATCACCTAGATTCTGCATCGCAAGGATTAGTTCATTGTTATCAACAGAAAAACAATATTCAGAAATTGGAGGATAATCCTCATCATCCTCTTCTTGATCAACAGCATGCACGTTCTGGTTATCAGATCTGTTATAGGATCTGAACTTGTTGTTCCTGAATGAGGATCCTTGCTTCTCCTGCTTTGAGGATCCTGCTAACCTCTCCTGGATCCTTTTGTCATCCTCTAGCCGGATGAACCTAAGTGCCCGGGTTCTTACCTCATCTAGGTTCCTGCATGGTGTCATAACAAGATCATCATAGAATAATGAATCCCTAAGCAATCCCATTTTGAAGGCCTCAACAGCCGTGGCTATATCCAAGTTGGGAATGTCTAAGGATTCTTTACTAAATTTGGTAATGTAATCCCTTAATGATTCATTATGACCCTGGGTTATCCTATATAGATCACTAGTTAATCGTTCAAATTTTCTACTACAAGAAAACTGATTATTAAATAGGTTAACTAGATTAGCAAATGAGGTAATAGAGTAGGGGGGAAGACTTAGCAGCCATTTGAGAGCTGATCCAGTAAGAGTGGATTTGAATCCCTTGCACAGGCATGCTTCCTTTAACCTTTCTGGGATTGGATTGATCTCCATCCTCTCCCTGTATTGTGTGTTCTTCAGGATCCGTCAAACCATCATACAGCTTCATAGTTGGGACATGGAACCTCTTGGGTATCTCAGCATCACAAATTGGTGGTGTAAAACGAGATATCTTATGGCTTCCATCTGCAATCTCTGGGATAGGTTTGACCACTCCTGGAACACTTGATATCATATCCTTTAACTTTTGCAATTCTCTGGCCATGGCATGATTGATACCTGGATCCTGCATAAGACCATGGTTAGTAGTATAAGAATTATTAAAAGTGTTACCTCCCATTGGGTTCAAATTGGGAAGAATGGATGTTAATCCATATTGTTGGGACTCTGGAATGATCAAAGGACCAGTAGAAGCATTGGTCTGCATTGGAATAAAATCTCCCTGATGGACATCTGAACTTCCTGTTTGCAAACTCCTCAAGGATCCTGGCATCTGGAAGGATCCCTGAAACTGGGACGATCCTGGAACAAAGGAGGATCCTTGAACCTGGGATGATCCTGGAACAATGGAGGATCCTTGAACCTGGGATGATCCTGGGACAAAGGAGGATCCTTGAACCTGGGATGATCCTGGAACAATGGAGGATCCTTGAACCTGGGATGATCCTGGAACAAAGGAGGATCCTTGAACCTGGGATGATCCTGGAACAAAGGAGGATCCTTGAACCTGGAATGATCCTGGAATAAAGGAAGATCCTTGAATCTGTTGCGCTCCTGAGTATCCTCCTGAATTCATGAGGGATCCCATATGCTGAGGATAGGATCCTGCTGGCTAGAAATATGAACCTGATGCCTGGGTCACTGTTGTTGTTCCGTAGTGCACTCCTTTCGGTCCACCCACATATTGAACATCTGGAACCACTGATGGCTGAGAAGTAATCACCGGAGTATCAAAATTCAAAGATTTGGGCACCAGTGGGGAATGATCCTCTGCCGTTTTCTTTTGTTTCTTGAGATCTCCGATTTCTCTGAGAATCCTTTCATTGGTCTTATCCTGTTGTTGTATATGATCCTTCATATGCAAAATCAAAGTAAACATGCCACTAGTAGTGGGAGTGTAAGAAGCAGAAGAAGTTGGAGGTTTGGAGAAAATGGGAGTTGGTTTCTTCTCGGCATTTTTCTGAGGTCCAGATGGTGGTGGAGGCAAAGGTGGAATGCCCTGAGATGAGTTGACCGCAGACATTGCAGTAGAGGTATTCTTCAATGATGAAGCCATGTATTTGTATGGAATGAACCGGAATGATCACCAACAGAAAAACTTCTTAGGAATGAAGCACCAATTGCCCCACGGTGGGCGCCAAACTGTTTTGGTCAAAAAATCTGATGAGGATAATGCAACCAAACTCTTTGTTACGGGGAATGATGCTTTGAATGTAGAACAATGATAAGGATCACTTCAATGTAAATTGCACAAATGACACAAGGATTTATACGGGGAAAAAGCCCTTGATCAAGAGTTGATCTCCAGCACAAAAAACCCCGGGTGATGGAAACTACCGATCACCAAGCTCAAATAAATCAATAAATGTTTACAACTTCGGATAGTAACGAGCTAGGTACAAGGATCACTATGGTGAAATGTGTAAAAATGAGTGAAAACTAATAAGTGTTCGTCGAGAGCTTCAAGAGTGCGATTGTATGAGAGTGTGTGTAGCAGAAAAATGGCTAAGTGTTCTAATTCTAGCTCGTCACCCCTTTAAAAATAGAAGTTAACTACGCTAACAAACTATCCGACTTTTGTGCCAAGCTCCCACGTTCTCCACAACGTCCATTTCCAGTCAAACGTGTGCGAAATACCTGTGGAATATTCCATAGTAACGTTGCCAAGACCAAGTCAAGCTTGTTACTCCTGCAAAATAATACGAAACATAAACAAACAATCGTTAGTATGAGGATCCTTAAGGTGATCCATGATCCTGATCCTGAAGCTCTTCTGAGGATCACTATCTGTCACAGAAGTAAGGATCATTAATTAGGATAACAAATAAGGATCACTAATTGTTAGAAAATCCTCCCCTAACACTTGTTTGATCAGAGTTTTAATTTCAATCAAGTATCACTTTCAAACATTTCAATCAAATATCCCGAAACATATTCCAAAAACAAATTCCGAAGACGTATCCTAAAGATATATCCTTAATCAGAGTTAAAAATTCGTTTAAGGTTCACAAAGGAAATATCATACCAGGAATTGAGTGTAGCCTTAATATTAAACTCCAACCCTTTTTGTGGCTTCTCCTGCCAAGATGTCCCCAGTTCGATACACTTAGCTCAACTTTGATTCTTTATGCTTCATAAAATTTTTGTAGATGGAATGTCCCCTGTGCATGAATTCCTTAAACACTTAGAAAATTTTTGAACAATAGTTCCAATTGTATAGACAATTTTTGTGTTACAGGGGTAAAACCCAAAATATACTGGAGATAAATCCTTCGTATCCTGGGGGAAATCCCAAATTTTCGTGCGCTACAGGCGGGAATGTATAAACTCCAAGACTTAGAAAGGTGAAAACCTTTAAACCTTAGAGAGTATGAAAATACCATTTCGTGAGAGAGGGTGATCAATCCTCATATACCTTTAGGATTCAGGATATAGCCAATAATAACGAAATTGTCAGCCACTTTTACATGGACTGGTCCCGCCACCTTGAACTATTCCCGAATAACTTGCGCTCCAGGCGGGGTGTTTAAACCCAATTCGGAAGAAAGGTGAATACCTTTAAACCTGTGAAGGGATCAGGATCCCTTATACGTGAGAGAGGGGGCCAATCCTCTAATCTTCCGAAGTATCCTAAGTGTGTATCCTGGTGCTATATCCCGAAGTATATTCTGCAAAACCACTATAAGCTAAGGTGTGTGTTAGCCTGGCTAACACCCCTCCGATGCTTAAGTCAGTAATAGATTCAAAATAGTAAGTAATATCAAAATTTAATAAGAGACACAGAATTCATACCACCCTGAGTTGGAATCTAAATTCCATACTCACTTGAAATAGAGTTTTAAATGTATAGCATTCCAAGATCTTGGTAGCATATCCTCCTCAATATTCTTGAGTCGGTATGCTCCTTTTCCTGATTCCGATTCAACCTCGTAGGGTCCTTCCCATTTCGGAGCCAACTTTCCATCAGCAGGATTAGTAGTATTCTGAAAAGCTTTTCTTAATACCCAATCTCCAACCTGAAATCTTCAGGTCCTTATATTCTTGTTATATGCTTTAGATATCCTCTGTTGATATGCTGCCATCCTTAGCCTTGCAGCATCTCTTGTCTCATCAATAGTATCCAGTTCCTGGCATAGGACTTCAGGATTCTACTCAGGATTCCTGAGGTTGGATCTTGCTGTAGGTATCACCATTTCCGTCGGGATCACCACTTCTGCTCCAAACACTAAGGAAAATGGGGTTTGACCAGTTGCGTTTTTTACCGTCGTTCTATCAGCCCACAAAACAAAGGGTAGTTCTTCTGCCCATCTTCCTTTCTTGGCCCCTAATCTCTTCTTCAAGTTGTTGACAATTATCTTGTTTGAGGATTAAGCTTTTCCATTTGCTTGAGGATGTACCGGAGTAGACGTAATCATTTTGATTCCCCAAATCTTGTAGAAGTCAGTAGTCCTGTTACTTATAAATTGAGATCCGTTGTCACAAATTATCTCAGCTGGTACTCCAAACCTAGTCAGGATATTCCTTTTTATGAAGGATACCACTTCCTGATCTCTAACTTGAACAAATGCTTTTGCTTCAACCCACTTGGAGAAATAATCCGTCATTGCCAACATGAAAACCTTTCCTCCTGGAGCCTTTGGAAGCTTTCCCACTATATCCATACCCCACTTCATGAACGGCTAAGGGGAAACAATAGGATACAGCGGTTCAGCAGGCTGATGTAATACGTTACTATGTCTTTGACATGCGTCACATCTTCGAGCATATTCTGTGGCATCTTTCCTCATCGTCGACCAATAATATCCTGTCCTTAATACTTTTGAGAATAAGGACCTGCCCCCAGTATGGTTACCACAATCCCCTTCATGTATATCCTGAAGTACTTCTTTGGTTTCGGGATCCTCCAAGCACCTCAGATATGGTCCTGCAAGAGATTTCTTATATAAAACATCATTTATAATAGTGAATCGTGATACCTTCATTCAAAAGGCTTTAGGATTCTCATTCTTTGGGATGTGTCCTTCCTTGAGATATCTCGTGATTGGAGCCGTCCAGGACTTAGGATCCTCCTTAGGATACTCATCATCAGGATCCTGAATACTTATTACTTCCTTATCCTGAGGATTCGTCGCAGGATATAGGATATGTAATATTGGTATTCGGGTTCCTTCCGGTATCCTGACCGATGACCCCAGATTTGCCAAGGCATCCGCTTCAGCATTATCCTCTCTTGGTACCTGTTCAAGTGTAAAAATATCGAAATATCCTGCTAATTTTTTGAGAATTTCGAGATACTCGATTAACTTTTCTCCCTTAACTGCATAGGTTCCATTAAAGTGATTAGTGATTAGCAAAGAATCAACATATACTTGCAAATTCTTGATACTCATATTCCTATCCAACTCTAATCCTGCAATTAAAGCCTCATATTTTGCCTCATTATTAGTAGCAGGAAATTCACACCTAATAGCCTGGGGTAATATGTCCCCCTGTGGTGATTTTAGTAGTATACCTAAACCTACACCTCTTACGTTAGATGCACCATCAGTATACAATGTCCAACATTCTAATTGTTCTCCTAGCTGTTCTACTTCTAAATCTACTTCATTTTGAATGTCACTACTGAAATCAGCCACAAAGTCAGCTAAAGCCTGAGACTTTATGGCATTTCTAGGCTCATATACTAAGTCATAAACACTCAGTTTTACTGACCACTTAGCCATCCTACCCGACATCTCGGGTTTCCTAAGCACGTTTTTAACAGGATAATTGGTTTTAACATGAATCCTATGTGTCTCAAAATAATGTCTAAGTTTCGTTGATGCCATAACTAGGGCTAATATCAATTTCTCTAGATGAGAATATATAGTTTCAGCATCTAGTAAACTTTTACTGACATAATAGACAGGATATTGCTGACCTTCATGGTCCTTTATAAGAACTGCACTTACAACATTCCCTGATACAGCGAGGTATAGGGATAGTGGTTCACCATTTTCAGGCTTCATCAATAGAGGTGCAGTCGAGAGATATCGCTTCAAATCCTGCAAGGCTGCTTCATGCTTTGCTCCCCATTCGAACTTCTTATTCTTCTTGAGGATATCATAAAATTCCTTGCATTTTTTTCGAGGATTTTGAAATAAATCTGTTCAATGCTGCTACTCGGTCTGTTAACCGTTGAACATCCTTCGAAGGTGATTTTATATCCAGGATAGCTCTAATCTGCTCCGGGCTCGCCTCTATGCCTCTTTTGGTCACCATATATCCTAGAAACTTTCCTGCCCCCACTTCGAAATGGCACTTAGCAGGATTCAGTTTCATGTTATACTGATCCAGGATATCAAATGCTCCCTTGATATCCTAGAGGTGATCCTCAGCCTTTTTAGATTTCACCACCATATCATCAATATATACCTCCATGGTGTCCCCCAGCTTGTCTTTAAACATCATGTTTACCAACCTCTGGTATGTTGCACCTGCATTTTTCAAACCAAAGGGCATAGCAGTATAACAATAAATACCTGTTGGTGTCATGAAGGCAGTATCCTCCTGGTCCGAAGGCTCCATTTGAATCTGCTGAAATCCTGAGGATGCATCCATGAACGTTAACATCTCATGCCCGGCAGTAGCTTCCACCATTGCATCAATATGGGGAAGAGGAAATGGGTCTTTAGGACAAGCCTTGTTCAAGTCCGTGTAATCTACACAGACTCTCCATTTCCCATTTTTCTTCTATACCACGACTACATTTGCAAGCCATCTTGGAAACTTGACTTCTCTGATCATTTTGGACTTCAACAATCTTTCAACTTCCTCTTGTATGATTGTATTTCGTTCAGGAGCAAACTTCCTTCTTTTTTGCTGAACAGGCTTGAATGACCTGTCAATTCCAAGCTTGTGAGTAATAATGTCTTTGGATATACATGTCATATCCTCATGCTTCCATGCAAATGTTGACATCCTGCACTCCAAAAAGTTAGTTAATTGTTCTTCAATATCCTGAGGGATATTGGTCCCTATGAGCACCGAGATATCAGGATTATCCTGATCCAGGATAACTTTCTTCATATCCTACTCTGAAGCCTCCACGATATCCTGGGCCCGCATCTTTAATTGCTATGCTGGATTAGGCCTGGTTGAGGATTTCATTGAGGATGAGTAGCACTCCTTCACCTCCTGCTGATCACTATCAACTTTGACGACCCCCCAAGGGGTAGGGATCTTGATGCACTGGTGATAAGTCGATGGCACAACCTTCATGTCATGGATCCATGGCCTGCCTAGTATGATGTTATAACTGGATAGGGAATCCATTACACAGAAGCGTTGTATCGAGTTGACCCCTTCAACATATACTGGCAAATTTATCTCCCCTACGGTATTCCTAGCTTCTTCACTGAAACCAACGAGCACAGTGGACTTCGAAGTAATGTCCATTGGAGATACATTCATCCTCTTCAATGTTTCCAGCTGAATTATGTTGACAGAACTACCATTGTCCACTAATATCCTGCGTACAAAATGGTTAGCAACATATAATGTTATTACGAGAGCATCAAGGTGAGGATCCTGGACAGTATCCCTGTCATCACTATCGAAAGTGATCACTTTATCGGTTGTAAGGGTAGTCATCCTAGCTGGTTTGTCTCCCCTTTCAGTCTTAGCTTACTTTGCATGTCTCTTGGCCGCAGAATACGAAGTCCCACAAATGTCGGATCCTCCTGAAATAAAGTTAATTATTTTGGCATCTGCTGGGGGTGATGCTGCTCGTTCAGGATCATTCTCAGGATCCTGCCCTTTATTCTTCTTTTTTCCCAGAAAATCCTTCAAATACCCCTTGCTTAATAGGTAGCTTATTTCTTTCCTTAGAGCAATGCAATCCTCGGTCACATGTCCGAAATCTTCATGGAAGGCACACCATTTGGATTTATCCTTCCAATCAGCCTTCTGCTGATTCTTTCGAGGCCACCTGGCTTTGTCTCCTAAACCCTACATAGCATACATTAACTCAGGTATATTAATAGAAAAGTAGTATTCAGATAATTCAGGATATTCTTCAGGATCCTCGTCTTCAACAGCATTCACTTTCTTGTTATCATTTCTGCCATATGGCTTGGAGCGATACGGTTTATACGAGGATTCTGATTTCCTGTTGGTTGATTCGTAGGTTGAGGCAGAATTCATCCGCTCTTGCATCTTTTTGTCATCTTCCAAGCAGATATATCTCAAAGCCCTGTTACGAGCTTCGTCGAGATTCCTGCAGGGATTCATTACAAGATCCTGATAAAACTGAGAATCCTTTTGTAACCCCATCTTAAAAGCCTGCACAGCTGTTGCAACATCAAGATGTGGGATATCCAAGGATTCCCGACTAAACTTGTTCACATAATCCCTCAAGGATTCCTGAGGCCCTTGAGTTATCCTGTAAAGATCACTGGTTAGTTTCTCAAAACTCCGACTGCAAGAAAACTGACTATTAAATAAATTAACCAAATGAGCAAACGAAGTAATTGAGTGTGGAGGAACATTTAACAGCCATTTTAAGGCTGATCCTGTCAAGGTAGAACCAAAACCCTTGCACAAGCATGCTTCTTTGAGCTCCGGAGGGATAGGGTTAATCTCCATTCTTTCTCTATACTGGGCAATATGCTCTTCAGGATCCCTAGTCCCATCATACAGTTTCATGTTGGGGGTCTGAAATCTTTTTGGGATTTCAACATCACAGATAGGATATGCAAAGCGGGATATCCTGTGGCTGTCTTGAGGTACTTCCGGAATTGGCTGGACCACTCCAGGCACACTGGATATCATGTCCTTCAATTTCTGAAGCTCCCTAGTAAATGTTGATGTCATACCTGCATCATGCAAAGACCCATTATTGTTAGTAGCAAGAGTATTATTATTTGACATGTTACCGGTCTGAGGATTCTGGCCATATCCTGAAGCATATCCTGAGCTCCTCACAGTTGACATCCTGACCGAGGAGGGTATCTCAGGGGTATGATTCTGAGAATGGCTTGGGACGATGTTCCCCCATTTATCCTCAGTGTAAACTGCAGAACTGAAGTTCAAAGCCCTAGGCTGTAAAGGAGTGACAGTTTCTTCAGCAGGTCTACTTGGGCCGGATTTCAAGAGTTGTATCTCTCTCATCAGCATCCGATTAGTTTCCTGCTGCTGCCTCATCTGTTCCAGTACACTACCAAACAAATTCAGAATTTCATCATTAGACGCCAAAACAGGACCGGATCCCTGGGTACTGGGAGCGGGGATAACATCCCGAGCTACATGACTTTCAGTTCCGTGTGACGAAGCTTGCATTCTTGGAGGAGGAGGTGGAAGCATCGAACCGATTGTTGCAGAGGTTGTAGCAGACATGGTGGAAGAGCTCATGTTTGATCTCGAGGCCATTGAAAACAATGTAGCAAAAAGTTTTGACAATAAAAAACCGAGTAATGATTTTACTAAAGTTTTTAGCAAAAATAGCACCACTTGCCCCACGGTGGGCGCCAAATTGTTTTGGTCAAAAATTACCGAAGCAATTTAGTGATCAAATTAGTTAAGTGAGGTAGTGTGCTAGAAATACGCGTGAAAAATATGTTAACCAAGTTAATATATAAAAACAGTTTCAGGATACGGCTCAGGATATAGAGCTGTATCTATGATCAAACAATGAGCAAAAAAGTAAAGGTTGACATGTGATGTACGAGGAAAGCCCTTGATCAATCTAGATCGCCGGCACAAAACCTCGGGAGCTGACAATCGCAGCTGCCTTGTTCTTCTATTGCTTCAAATATCAGGATACAGTGTTGGATGTGATGCGGATCAACTAGGTGTTACAATGTAATTCGAATACAAGTGTTTGCAGTGAACTAGAGAGCAAAAGTGTTCGAAAGTGTGTGTGTAAGTTGCGTGCCTTAATCTGATCCGCCCCCATCTATTTATAGTGAAAGAAATGTAACAAACTATCCTAATAAACCGGGATCCGACGAACTACCTCTTCCAAATCCGATCTGAATATCAAACAGGCGAGGAAGAAGAAAATGGATTTCAAAACCATCACTTTGGAAGATGACGAAGACGACCAGGTCACCGGGTTTTCTGCCGCTAGGGGTTTGTTGGCGAACTTAGACGCCCATCTTCACGGGGGGCGTACCCCAAGGGACCGTCCGGTAAATATTCCGACGAGCCCGTTATCTTTCGGAGGGGGGGGGGGGGCTACCAAAGTTATTGAAGATATCCACATGCCCGACCCTCTATCTTTCAAGAAAGTCTAGCCTTCTCCTTAGGGTAAGCCTACAACGGGGATTGCTTCTAATGTATCAAGGCCGAGCCCCCAACCAATTGATGGTGGGGATCGTGCCTCCTCCTCCCCTTTATGGTACGAAACTGAAGCTGTTTTCTTGTGCCGGGAGTTAGGTTCGGGTGATGCTGTGGATATGGACTCAACTCGTGCTTTGGAAAAGTATATACCTGAGTGGTCGTTGGCAAACAAAGATGGGATTGTGGATGCTTTATCGGCAAAGATGGCATTGTTTCACCTTGGAACTCCGGCCAAGTATGCACATTACCGGAAGATGAGTGGTCCGGAGCTTGGGAATGCTCTGATGTTAAATCAAGCCCAATCGAACTCTTTGGTGGTGGAGACTTACAAACGCTGGGTTGAGGCTGAATCGAATTGTCGCAGGTTTGAGCGTGAGATTGCCAACTTGAAAAGTGAAGATAATGTTCGAATAAAAACTAAGCAAGAGCTTTCATCTCTTCGGTCTCAAGTGGATCGTCTGAAGGACCAGGTCTCGGAGGCGAAAGAGGTTAATAAATCTTCCCAGGCTTCGGATGCGGCCGCTTACGAAGCTCGAGACAAAGCTCTTCAGGAGCTGGAAGCTCTTAAGTTGAAATTTGGCGATCTAGAGAAGTAACTGTCTGATGCGGTGAAAAGAAACAAGGTTGAGCTAAAAGAGATGCAAACGTCCTCCGACCAACTTCTGGCCGATCATCACCGCTTGATCAACGGTACCTTCATAGTTTATTTTTTACTGTTTCCTTTTTCTATTTATTAAATCCTATTTCTCTTCGGACAAGGATGAACTAGAGAGGGCTCGCGACAGGGCAATCGAATCGCACCGGACAACAATTGACAAGGCGAAAGGCATGTTGACTCGTTGTGACAGCGAGATGGTCGAACTGTATGCTCAAGTGTCGGAGCTCATGCTTACCAAGTAATGGTTTCTAACAGATGGGATTGCTTGGGTGGTCAAATTGGTTCATCAAAGCCCTGAGCTGGAGAAGGTGGTTGCTGATTTAGTGAACAACGTTAATGTGGTTGGAGTGAACGAAGGAATTAAACAGGGTTTTCAGGCGGCCAAAGGTTCGGCTCGCTCGTTTGAAGAAGTCTCCGATTACGACGAAGGAGCCCAGGACGCATTAAATGCTGCGATAAAGGCCTTTGATGATTTCCACATCTCCGTTCTTGGGAAAGTTGCAGACTTGGTGGATAAACCCTTGTCCGTCATCAAGCAAAGGAGTGAACTTCCCATTGTGAAAGAAGATTATGAATCTTAAACTTGATGTTCACCTTTGTAATCGTACAATGTTTTGTTTTTGTTGTTGCATGTAACCGAACAACTTAATTTCCTGCTTATAGTTTTGACAAATATGTTTCCGTAGCTTTATATGAAGTAACATTTTTTATGAAAATATTTATGCCTGGCTTTTCAGCTTTTTAGTTTGCGTCCAAACTTTTTGCTGTTTGACCAGATTATGGTTCGGCCATCTAGGTGACCGGATTATAGCAAGAAGTTTCTCTTAGTTGACTTCTTTTACTTAGTAGATTTTTTATAGTCGAACCGTGTTGGATACGGGCCTTCTGCTTAATAGATTTTGTTGTTTTTGGAACTATTTAAGCCTTCTCGATCGGCGCGAGGCATGGGTCGAGGCCCGTTCGTGCACGTTTTTATATTGTTCGAACTTATACATACGCTATGCCTTATACTTAAAAAATGCAGATCGCTTTATTTATTGATCTATTTAATCATAGTTCCGGGGAAAACCCTCCCGGCTTAGAAGGAAAATGGAAATGTGTTCAGGGCATTACCTTCCCGATTCGTACATGGAAATTGGAAATACTAAAAAAATAAGAAATAGCGATCTTTTTGGCCGTAACTGGCTGTCGTTTACATGAAGCACTTCTTTAAGTGAACTCTGTTCCATGTTCTGGGTACGGGGGTTCCGTCAATTTTTTTCCAACACATAGGAGCCTTTATCGCTTGCTTCTTTGACTCGGTATGGCCCTTCCCACTTTGGGGTCAGTTTCCCAGGAGCTTCGATGCGGCTTGCAACGTTGCTTCGGAGCACAAAGTCTCCGACCTTAAACTTGTAAAACTTGGCGCGGGCATTGTAATACTTTTCGATCTTCTTTTTGTATCGTGCCTCCTTAATTGCCGCAATGTTCCGACGTTCATCCAACAGATCGAGATTGGATCGGAGCTCCCGTTCATTTTCTTCCCAGTTTTTACACTTTTGATTTGGGAGTCCGATTTCTGCTGGAATCACGGCTTCAGTGCCGTATGTAAGACTGAACGGTGTTTCTCCGTTACTGGTCTTATGCAACGTTCGGTGAGCCCACAACACGTTCGGCAATTCATCTGCCTATCCTTTGCCTTCATACCCGAGTCTTCTTTTTATTCCATCTACGGTCCGTCGGTTTATCTGCTCAACCTGCCCATTCCCCTGAGGGTGTGCAACCGAGGAGAAGACTTGGTTAATGTTTAAATTCTCGCACCAGCTTTTAAATGGATTTTCCGTGAATTGCTTCGCATTATCGCTCACAATGTAGAGCGGAAGACCGAAACGGCACACGATCTGCTCCCAAAAGAATCTCGTTACATTGTAGCCAGATATGATGGTGAATGGTCGGGCTTCCACCCACTTGGTGAAATAATCCACCGCCACAAGCAGATATTGAGCGCTTCCGCTCGACCGTGGGAAGGGTCCTACTATGTCGACGCCCCACTTCTGGAAAGGCCATGCGACGGTTACTGGGATCATCTCATTCTTCGCTCGGAGACTTACTGGTGCATGCTTTTGGCATTCGTCACATTGCTGGAGTTCTTTGACTTCACTCTCGTGCATCCCGGGCCAATAATATCCTGCGTTTTTCACCTTTGTTACGATCATTTTTGGCCCGGCGTGAATCCCGCAGATGCCGTAATGTATTTCTCTGATGATATAGCAGGCCTGCTCCGGGTCAAGGCATTTTAACAGAGGCCCAAGAAAAGTCTTTCGGTACAAACCTCCTTCCTGCATCTGATATTGAAGAGAGTTGATTTGGATCTTTCTCGCCTCTGCTTTATCAACCGGCAAGACATCATGCACCAGGTAGTTGATTATGGGTGTCATCCATGTTTGTGACGGAGCTTCTACTTGCATAATGTGAGGAGTGCCAATTGAAGGTGCGGTTAACACCTCCACCCTTACCTCCTTGGCCAGGTGACTGAACGATACGGATGCCAACTTGCTCAATGAGTCGGCCTTTTTATTTTTGATGCGGGGAATATGTTCAACTTTACATGAATCGAACGATGCCATAACTTGCTTTACCTGTTTGAGATACTCGATCATGTTGGCTTCCCTTGCTTCATATTCTCCGTTCACCTGATTCGCTACGAGCACCGAATCTACATGGGCCACAACATTTCTTGCTCCAACTTTTGTTTGCCAGACGTAAACCGGCTAACAGGGCCTCATATTAAGCTTCATTATTAGAACTCTTGAATTCTAATCGGAGCGCATACGTCATATCTGTGCCATCCGGATCGGTGAGAATCAAACCTGCTCCCGCCCCTTCGGCGCTCGAAGCCCCGTCTGTATACAAATACCAGCGTTTGTCTGGAGCTTTCTCTGTTTCTTCCATTTCTTTCTCCTCCGGCATTTCTACTAGGAAATCAGCTATCACCTGTCCTTTTAACGGACCTTTAGTTCTGAAGGTGATATTGAATGCGCCCAGCTCGATCGCCCATTTTGCCATGCGACCTGAAACTTTGGGCCGTCGCAGAACATGTTGGATTCTTTGATCCGTGCGTACCTCAACTGGATGGGCTTGAAAGTATCGACGAAGTCTTTTTGAAGCATGGACTAATGCCTGAGCTAGCTTTTCCAAGTTTGAGTATCTCGTTTCATAATCTTTTAATGTTCGGCTCACGTAGTAGATGGGGATTTGTGCTCCGGTTCGGTGGGCAACTAGCACTGCGCTGATAGCACCAAATGATGCGGCTAAGTAGACCATTAGTACCTCATCTTTTTCTTGTACGGTGAGGGTTGGCAAAGTGCCGAGATAAGCTTTAAGCTCTTCAAAGGCTCGTGCGGCTTCTTCAGTCCATTTAAACTCCGATCTGAAGCTTTTTCTGAGCACGTCCATGAATGGGAGAGATCTATCTGCCGCTTTTGACAGGAACCGATGGAGGGCGGCCAATCGCCCATTTAAGGACTGGATCTCTTTAACCGACGTTGGAGGCTTCATGGTAAGAACAGCATCAATCTTGTCTGGGTTGGCTCGCAAACCTTTTGACCCAACCATGACTCCCAGGAACTTTCCTTCTTCTACCCCGAACGTACACTTTTTAGGGTTTAACTTAACGTTGATGCTTCGGAGTCAGGTAAATGTCTCGAGTATGTCTATCAGCATAGCGGCTTCATCGTGACTTTTGATTATGATATCATCAACATATACCTCTACATTTCGTTCGATCTGGTCTTTGAAGGCTTTTCTCATTAAACGCTGATACGTAGCACCGGCGTTTTTCAACCCGAAAGGCATCTTAGTGACGCAGTAAACTCCTTCGTTGGTGACAAAGGCTGTCTTGTCCTCATCTTCGATAGCCATTTGTATCTTGTGGTATCTGTCACACCCCCAAAATCCACATGCGGGGTATCTACGCATGGAGGCGTGACCGACCATGATCAAGCCACCAATCATATTGAACATTGTAAGTAATAAATAAAATTCAATCCAACAATACGAAAGGTGTTCAAACAAAACATAGTTAAGTGTTTAGCGGAAGCATAAATGTGAAAACCCAACATAAGTATTAAGTTCGAAATGTTATAATGTTTTTAACATGGCACCCACTGTCCATGTCCCACAACTACCGCGCCTCCCTGTGCAAGCTCCATGAGTACCTATTGACCTGCAAGGCATGTAACAACGAGTCAACAACAAAGTTGAGCGAGTTCACAGTTGATTGTTCAGTTATTGAGTTCGTTTAAAAAACCGTAAGTTTGTCTCAGAGTCGTGTGTTACCCAGTTTCCTTGTTTCCCAAACCTTTACGATATTTAGTGGGGGCTTCCCATGTTGTATATTACTAGACTAGTTGTATCTATAGGTGTCCTTCCCAATCCGAGGACAGTGGTACGTAGGTTTTACGTAGGTTTAGTGCTGGTGTCCTTCCCCATCCGAGGACAGTGGTATGTAGGTTTTACGTAGGTTTTAACACTGGTGTCCTTCCCAAACCGAGGACATTAGTAAGTAGTCTAGTAGTGATTTAAGTACGAGAAGTCGTTCAATCCCATTCCCAACCCACCGGGAATCCCATGCCTTGGAAAGAGTGTGAACTCACCTCGGTTTGCTCAGTAAGATTATTACTCGCTCACAAATAATTCAATCAAAGCCGCTTACTAGGTGATCCAACAAGAATTCGAGAGGAAGGATGGTGAGAGATGATGGTTGCCGTCGTACAGAGGGGAACTCTAGGGTTTAAAACTGATCACTCAGACTTTTACGTAACCCTACCTCGTTAAATATGTATTTGTAACGCGTTGAGCCCTTACTGGGCTTCGGGGAAACTTGGGCCGGCGAAACACTTGTTTCGTCGAGGTGTGTGTGATGAAACACACCCTTGGTTTCGTCGAGATGGTTAACGGCGAAACTCATGTTTCATCGAGGTTGTTCAGGGTGCAACATTTTAAAATTTCAACTTCTCCACAGGTTAACGAGTTACCAGTTTAAATCACTAAACATATAACATAATAATCACAATACGATTTAACACATTACAAGCGTGTATGGTTACAAAACAACCAAGTCGTGTAAACCAACAACTTAACAATTAACATGCGAAGATGGAATCTTGGAAACTCGAGTTGTCACATTATCCCCAACTTGAAAGAAATTTCGTCCCAAAATTTAGCATGCGGTTACTGAGGAAGCTAGTTAGGTTGCGTGTTTCACTGGTTTTCCTGGGGTGTCACATCATCCCCCCGTTGATTTGGAATTTCGTCCCGAAATTCCACAGTAGCTTCAGCCTCAGTAGTAGTTGCATTTTTCTCGAACAACTGGGGATACTTGAGTTTCATCTGGTCTTCTCGTTCCCAGGTGAACTCTGGGCCACGACGGGAGTTCCAACGAACTCGAACAAGAGGTTTTCTGGTGCGCTTGAGGACCTTAACGTCCCGGTCCGTGATTTCAACTGGTTCCTCGATGAATCACAACTGATTGTCGATAGTGAGCTCCTTCAGAGGAACTATGAAGGCCTCATCTGATAGACACTTCTTCAGATTTGACACGTGAAAAACGTTGTGAACTCCACTGAGTTCTGATGGTAGGTTCAGTTTGTAGGCCACTTTGCTTATTTTCTCTATGATTTTGAAAGGTCCGACGTATCGCGGGTTAAGTTTGCCTCATTTGCCAAAACGGACTACACATTTGCAAGGTGAGACTTTGAGTAGCACTCGATCCCCAACCTGGAATTCGAGTGGTTTCCTGCGCTTATCAGCATAGCTTTTCTGGCGATCACGAGCTGCCGCCATTCGTTATCGTATCTGAGCAATCCTTTCCGTTGTGTCTACTACAAGTTCTGGGCCCGTGATCTGACTATCCCCCACCTCTGCCCAACAAAGAGGTGATCGGCATTTACGCCCGTACAACGCCTCAAATGGAGCGGCCTGAATGCTGGTGTGGTAGTTGTTATTATACGAAAATTCCACTAACAGTAGATGTTTTTCCCAGCCGTTGCCAAAATCAATCACACATGCCCTAAGCATGTCTTCAAGGGTTTGGATGGTGCGTTCAGACTGCCCATCCGTTTGTGGATGATATGCTGTGCTCATGTCTAAACATGAGCCAAAGGACTTGTGCATTGCTTGCCACAGTTCAGAAGTAAAACGTCCATCACGATCAGAGATAATAGAGGTCGGCACCCCGTGCCTCGAAACCACTTCCTTTAAATAAACGTCTGCTAAAGTGGAGAACTTGTCCGTTTCCTTGATAGCCAAAAAAGTGTGCAGACTTTGTGAGTCGATCCACGATCACCCAAATAGTATCATTTCCACGTTGAGATCTAGGCAGGCCAGTAACGAAATCCATGGAAATTTGCTCCATTTCCATTGTGGTATTTCTGGTTATTGAGGTAGGCCCGATGGTTTCTGATATTCAGTCTTGACTCTCACACAAGTCAAACACTTGCTAACGTAAGTTGCTATGTGAGCTTTCATGCTAGGCCACCAATACGTAGTTCTGAGATCGTGGTACATCTTATCCGAACTAGGATGTACCGAGTAACGAGACTTATGTGCTTTCATCCATTACAAGTTCTCGTAAATTGCCATAGAGTGGGACCAGATGCGTCCTGTTACGTAGTAGGCGCCGTCTTCCTTTTGTTCTAACCGTTGCCTTGAGCCGCGTAGGGCTTCAGCCCTGACGTTTTCTGGTTTCAATGCTTCTGCCTGAGCATCTCGTATCTGGGAAGGAAGACTAGATTGAATGGTGAGTTGTAATGCTCGCACACGCTTAGGTGTAGTATCCTTTCGACTGAGGGCGTCGGCCACAACATTGGCTTTGCCTGGATAGTACTTGATGGCACATTCGTAATCATTCAATAGCTCGACCCATCGACGTTGTCGCATGTTCAACTCCTTCTGTTTGAAGATATGCTCGAGACTCCTGTGATCAGTGTAAATGGTGCACTTGGTACCGTACAGGTAATGTCTCCATAACTTAAGTGCGAAAATAACAGCTCCCAGCTCCAAGTCGTGTGTGGTGTAATTTCTTTCATGAATTTTAAGTTGGCATGATGCGTAGGCTATGACCTTGTCACGTTGCATCAACACACAACCAAGTCCCTGGATGGACGCGTCGCAATAAACCACACAATCGTCTGTGCCTTCAGGCAATGAAAGAATCGGTGCACTACAAAGTCTGTCTTTTAAGTGCTGAAATGCAGATTCTTGTGTATTACCCCAACGATAGGTGACACCTTTCTAGGTTAGTGAAGTGAGAGGTTGCGCAATCTTGGAGAAATCCTTGATGAACCTTCGGTAGTATCCCTCCAAACCCAAGAATTGGCGGATTTCTGTTGGTGTACGGGGTGCAGGCCAGTTCTTAATTGAGTCTACCTTGGATGGATCAACATGTATCCCATCCTTGTTTACCACGTGGCCTAGAAAGTGGACTTCACGAAGCCAAAAGTCGCATTTTGAAAACTTAGCGTACAACTGCTTGGTTTGAAGTAGTTCCAGAATAATTCATAGGTGATGCTCGTGCTCCTCCTGACTCTTAGAGTAGATCAAAATGTCATCGATGAATACAATGACGAACTTATCCAAGTAAGGCTTGCACACTCTATTCATAAGATCCATGAAGACCGCAGGTGCGTTTGTCAATCCAAAAGGCATAACCAGGAACTCATAATGTCCATAACGAGTCCTTAACGATGTCTTAGAGATGTCCTCGTTTCGGACTCTCAGTTGATGATAGCCTGAACTTAGGTCAATCTTCGAATAGTAGCTCGACCCTTGCAACTGATCGAACAAGTCATCAATACGTGGAAGAGGATAGCGATTCTTCACGGTCACCTTGTTGAGTTCACGGTAGTCGATGCACATCCTGAAGGTACCGTCTTTCTTCTTCACAAATAATACTGGTGCTCCCTAGGGCGAAGAGCTAGGACGAATGAAACCCTTATTCAAGAGTTCTTGCAATTGTTTGGATAGTTCTTCTAGTTCAGTTGGAGCTAAGCGATAAGGTGCTCGAGCTATGGGCGCTGCTCCAGGAGCCATCTCAATTTGGAATTCGACCTGGCGATGAGGTGGAAGACCAGGTAATTCCTCGGGAAACACTTGAGGGAAGTCACGTACTACTGGAATATCCTCTATTTTCTTCTCTTTTGATGATGCGTTAGTAACAAGTGCTAAAATAGCAGTGTAGCCCTTTCGCAAACACTTCTGGGCCTTTAGGAAGAGGATGATGCCCACAACAGCACCACTCTTGTCGCCTTGAATCACGAGAGGTTCTTTGCCGTAACAGGGAATACGAACAATCTTTTCCTTGCACAGGATCTCTGCTTGCTGTTGGGATAACCAATCCATCCCAATGACGATGTCCAAACTACCCAGAACTATAGGAATAAGATTGATGGAGAAGGTCTGACCCGCTAAAACGAGACCAGAACCCTTAATTATATGCGTGGCCACTAGGCTTTTACCATTTGCTAACTCTACTATGTGCTTGGTGTTCATAAGTGTTGGTGTGCGCTTGAGCATTTGACTAACTTTTAGAGACACATAACTGGTATCGGCACCCGAATCAAATAAAACAGTAACATAAAAGTCGTCGAGAAGGAACTTACCCATCACTACGTTAGGGTCATTCCTTGCGTCACCCTGACCCAGCACGAACACTCGACCCCTGGCACCGTTGTCATTATTGTTTCCCCCATTGTTGCCCCCATTATTGTTCCCGTTTCCTTGGTTGTGGTTCTGATTCTGATTCTGATTTAACTGTGGGCATTGTCTCTTGAAGTGACCTTCAGCGCCACACTGAAAGCATCCCCTGTTGCCCTGTTGCTGATTCTGCGGTGCTTGTTGTTGCTGCTGACGATTCTGATTTGCAGGCCGTGAGCTCCTGCAATCCTTGGCTTCATGACCCATCTTGAGACACCTCTAACAAAGTCCTTTGTTGCACTGACCACTGTGGTGCCAGTTGCATTTGTTGCACTTTGGGTGGTTTCCCCGATATCCACCCTGCCCTTGACTACCAGAAGATTGCTGACCAGGACTCTGGTAGTCTTTCACTGCTGTGCCTGGGACTGAACTGTAGTCGAACCCTTGCTGGAGGCTCCATCCCATTTTCGTTTGTTGTCACTGGGAATAGCAGAAGTAGTAGTAGCAGTAGCACCTATACGCTTAGGCAGCTTGTTCTGTTCCACTGCCTGGTCTGTGAGACGATGAGCAAGACGAGTAACATCCTGGATGGTAGCAAGGTTAGCAGAAGTCACATGGCTTTGAATCTCTGGTACTAAGCCTTTGAGGTACAGCTCGATACGCTTGATGGGGGGATCCACCATAGTTGGACACAAGATTGCCAACTCGTTTGATCTTTTCGTGTATGCCTCTATCTCTGACCCCGTCATCTTTAGGTTAAAGAACTCCACTTCCAGCTTGTGGATGTCATCACGATTACAGTATTCTAGCTTGATCAGCTCCTTGAAGTCGTTCCATGGGGTGGCATTAGCAGCAACTATCCCCGGCATTTGAACCTGAGCATTCCACCACGTGAGCGCTATGCCCTCGAGAGTACCAGTAGCATACTTCACCCTACGAGCCTCAGGGCATTCACACATCTAGAAAACAAACTCGAGCTTCTCGAACCAGTGGAGGAGGCCTACAGCTCCTTCAGTGCCGTTGAAAGTAGTAGGTCGGCAATCCATAAAGGTTTTGAAAGTACACACAAGAGCCTGAGCGTGTTGTCCTGTCGTGTGTGTAAAACAAAATTAAGCACAAGTGTTGGTTTATGAGAGTAGGATCTAAAGATCCTAGAGTAAGTTGTGATGGCAGGTTATACCTCCTGCCTGGGCAGCTGCGAGTGCTGCAGTAACTTGTCCAGTGATCAAAGCCGCCAACTGGGCTTGAGTTAGGTTAATGCGTCCACTCATGATCTTCATATTAAAGGAAACATAAGTGAGAGAGGTTCGTGAAAGTGCGATGACAGAAGAGAGTAAGCACACATGTGTTTTCAAACAATAGTTGTTACGTTCATCTAAGCATACCATAAGTAAAGTTCCATGTAACTAGCAAGTACGCAATATAAACATAAACCATATCACCTATAGTGTTGAGCCTTGCACGTGGAGTGAAGCGTCGTTGTGGATCGTTGATC
The DNA here is from genome assembly GCA_030545235.1 of Helianthus tuberosus. NCBI lineage: Eukaryota > Viridiplantae > Streptophyta > Magnoliopsida > Asterales > Asteraceae > Helianthus > Helianthus tuberosus. Next base: position 44,155,750 of record CM060442.1, read on the forward strand.
ACTATACAGGTTATAGTCTGGTTTTACCAAAAAGCTTTTCCCCTTTTCAAAACCAAGTTCACTATAACCAATGGCTCTGATACCAATCTGTCACCCCCCCCCCCCAAAATCCACATGCGGGGTATCTCCGCATAGAGGCGTGACCGACCAGGATCAAGCCACCAATCATATTGAACATTGTAAGTAATAAATAAAATTCAATCCTACAATACGAAAGGTGTTCCAACAAAACATAGTTAAGTGTTTAGCGGAAGCATAAATGTGAAAACCCAACATAAGTATTAAGTTCGAAATGTTATAATGTTTTTAACATGGCACCCACTGTCCATGTCCCACAACGACCGCGCCTCCCTGTGCAAGCTCCATGAGTACCTATAGACCTGCAAGGCATGTAACAACGAGTCAACAACAAAGTTGAGCGAGTTCACAGTTGATTGTTCAGTTATTGAGTTCGTTTCAGAAACCGTAAGTTTGTCTCAGAGTCGTGTGTTACCCAGTATCCTTGTTTCCCAAACCTTTACGATATTTAGTGGGGGCTTCGCATGTTGTATATTACTAGACTAGTTGTATCTATAGGTGTCCTTCCCAATCCGAGGACAGTGGTAAGTATGAGATTACGTAGGTTTTACGTAAGTGCCCTTCCCAATCCGAGGACAGTGGTATGTAGGTTTTACGTAGGTTTAGTGCTGGTGTCCTTCCCCATCCGAGGACAGTGGTACGTAGGTTTTACGTAGGTTTTAACACTGGTGTCCTTCCCAAACCGAGGACAGTAGTAAGTAGTCTAGTAGTGATTTAAGTATGAGTAGTGAACTCACCTCGGTTTGCTCGGTAAGATTATTACTCGCTCACAAATAATTCAATCAAAGCCGGTTACTAGGTGATCTAACAAGAATTCGAGAGGAAGGATGGTGAGAGATGATGGTTGCCGTCGTACAGAGGGGAACTCTAGGGTTTAAAACTGATCACTCAGACTTTTACGTAACCCTACCTCGTTAAATATGTATTTGTAACGCGTTGGGCCCTTACTGGGCTTCGGGTAAACTTGGGCCGGCGAAACACTTGTTTCGTCGAGGTGTGTGTGACGAAACACACCCTTGGTTTCGTCGAGATGGTTAACGGCGAAACTCATGTTTCGTCGAGGTTGTTCAGGGTGCCATTTCAACTTCTCCACAGGTTAACGAGTTACTAGTTTAAATCACTAAACATATAACATAATAATCACAATACGATTTAACACATTACAAACGTGTATGGTTACAAAACAACCAAGTCGTGTAAACAAACAACTTAACAATTAACGTGCAATTAATGCGAAGATGGAATCTTGGAAACTCGAGTTGTCACAGTATCCCTTGTAGGCATCTAGAAAACACTTCAACCTGAACGTGGCGACGGAGTCAATCTTCTCATCAATCTCCGGTAATGGAAAACAATCTTTCGGGCACGCATCATTTAGATCGGTGAAGTCGATACACATTCTCCATGAGTTGTCCTTTTTTCGCACCATAACTGGATTCGACACCCAAGTTTGGTACCGGACTTCTCGAATAATTCTGGCATCTAGGAGGCTCTTTACGTCTTTTGCAATTGCCTTGGCTCGATCCGGCGCCATATGCATTTTTCTTTGTGCTATTGGCTTTATTGATTCTTTTACGTTCAGGTGGTGCTGTGCCATAGACCTGGGGACCCCTTGCATATCGGAGTGCTTCCATGCGAAAACATCAATCGAGTTACTCAATAATTCCCATAGGAGCTTCTTCGTTCGTTTTGGGAGCTGAGCACCGATAACCACTTGCTGTTCGGGGAAGTCCGGATTTATCGCCCATAGTTCTGTAGGCAGTTCGGACTTTTTGGAGCTCGTTTCTGCTGCGTGTCTTACCTCAGCTACGAATGAATTTCATTTCGAAAGGATAGTGGCGACCCCAGCTTCGGTAGGGAATTTTATGGCACCGTGTATCGTTGAGCTAATTGCTCCGAGAGCTCGTAGTCCGGGTCGCCCGAGTATTATGTTATGCGACGAATGAGTACCAACAACCAGAAAGGTTAGCTGAACAGTTCTACTTTTGTCATCATCCTTGAATGTGGTCGGGAGGGTAATCTGCCCTATCAGACGAACCACCTCTCCCGAAAAACTTACTAGAGGGGTGGATACTTCAATCAATCTCTTCTTCGTTTGGGGGTTTAGCTGCTGGAAACACTGCAAGTACATTATCTCAAAAGCGCTTCCTCCGTCTACGTAGATTCGCCAAACCAAGTGTCCCGCGACTACGGCCGATATTGTGATTGGTCCATCTCGAGCATCTTCCGGATCAATTGGGGGAAAGTATGTTGGTTGGTGCATCCAAGCTGCCATGTGTTGGCTCGACCGCTTTACCCCTCTTGGCTCGGTAGACCGAATCATATTGATTCCAGCCTCGGTGTTCGGATTATCAATCGCTGCCGCAGACTTCTTCCCATCGTTTACTTCTTTCACGAGATGAGAGAGTTTTCCGGATCGTACAGCCTTTTCGATTTCTTGTTTCAAAGCCCAACATTCATCAGTCGTATGCCCTTTGTCTCGGTGATACTCACAATACTTCTTAGAATGCTTATCCGAGGTAGGCCGCTGCTTCGACGGCATAGGAAACCGGGTGGTTTCCGTACTAAGGATCTCGCTTGGTGATTTTGTTAGCTCGGAGAAGGTGTTAAAGCGTACGTTTCCAGTTCGGAATCTGCTTCGATCTGATTTTTGGTACGGGCCACGATTTCTGTTCCAATTGTTGCTTCTATCTTTTGGTGGTGACGCGTTCCGTCTCCATGATGTGGTTCGAGCCTTGGCATTCCTTGCAGCTGTTTCGTTTGGTTGACCGTAGGCACTCTTTCCCAGGACAAAGGCTCGAGCTCGCTCCATAACTATCTCCATGGTTTTTGGGAGATCTTCGTGGAGCTTTTCCATAAGCTGATTGTTCCGAACTCCGTGACAAAATCCAGAAACTCGGAGCTGGTCAACCGCTCCACTTATCTGCATGCTTTCTCGATTGAAGCGTTCGATGAAATCCACCACGGATTCTCCATCACGGTGTTTTATGTGGTGAACCTCGGTAATGCCTTTCTTGCAGCGTCGCTGCTGGCAGAAATTTTGCAAAAATATACGCCGAAAATCTTCAAAGTGATCAATCGATCCTTCTGGCAACCCGTCGAACCAAACCCTTGCCGATCCGGTGAGAGTTTGGGTGAACATGTGACACCAAGCCGGCATAGGCCACTGTTCGACCTTAGCCGCTCCGGCGAACGCGAACATGTGGTCGTCCGGATCAGACGTACCGTCGTAAAACTTCAACGTGGGGGGCATCTTCAGTTTGGCCGGGAGTGGGGCATTAACGATCCTCAACGTGAACTTCGATTGAGAAGTCATAGATGTAGGATGGTACGGCATAATCAGCTCCTGATCCTGAGGGTTTAAACCCATAGTCCCTTGGCGAAACAGGTCATTGAGACCGTTATTCATCGGAGCACTCGTAAACGAGGAAAGTTGTGCAACACATGTTATGGGAGTGGGGATTACAGGACTTACCATAGATCCAGAGGTGAAAGCTCCAACGGAGACGGGATTAGACCCTGGATAAACGCTACTGAACAAATTCGTGCGGAGGCTCTGCAACATTTCTTCTCGTTGTTGTTGTTGTTGTAGTTGCCGTAGTAGATCAGCATTCCGCAGGAGAAAAGCGTTGTCGAAACTAGGTAAGGGTGTAGCGACTGGAGCAGTAACCGAGAGCATGGTGACAGAGCTCGCGATCTCAGAACTTGCAGCTGGAGGTGCTGTCGTTGATCCTGTCAAAACCGCTGCGGCGGCAACTGCTATATGGGCAGTTGTGGATACAGTATTTCCTTCCCAGATGTCATTATAAGACGGGAAAGTGTTTGTGGGAGCGGCTGTCGTGGATTCCATGGTTTGGAGTAAGCAGAATCAACAAAACGAATTGAGTGAATTCGAGGGGATGGCGCCACTGAAGACTCAAAACCAGTTGGTTCGACCTGGTCAGAGTATAGCTTCAGATGACCTAGCAAGAACCTGCAAGATCACAAGGAAACAAGCACACCGTTAGCCTCGTCACAGGGAGGGGGGCCTCTCTGTGACCAAGATCGGGCATGAGAATAAGTATTTGTGAGGAGAGAATAGGTCAGGGAGAGAGAGAGGATAGTTTAGAGAGAGAAAGTAGCGATTACCTCTTACTGGAAGCCTTGGCGGGGTATTTATAGCTTTTGGGTATGCTGACGTGGCAAGTTAGTTAGGGTCAGACCAGTCATTGTCAGGGCAGTTAAAGCTGTAGGCCCAAGTTAGTTAGGCCGGACCAGGGAGTTGGGTTGTTCCTCCTTGCGATACTAGGTGCAACCGCTCCTTTGTTCATTCAGTTCGGTCATGTGTTCTCTAGGTGTTCGGTCCGACTGAGGACGTATCCTCATCAGGTAGCAAATAAAAACCCTAGAACTGAGAAACCCAACCTACGGCCGAATACGGCGACACTCCATTCGTATAGGGTAAGGATTGTAGGATCGAGACAGCGTGTTTTTGACTGAAGGGACACCGTTGTTGTTGGCGGATGACGGGAAGGATAAGACCATTGTTGTTGTTCGTCGACGACGATGGTGATTCAGTTGTTGGAATTGTCTTGCCATACCACCGACCCATCAATCAATATACTATATATTAATTTGCATCATGATACTACAGTAGCCACTATAGTTTTCATTTTGTTTTTAGTTACAAAAATATCGTTCACACTAACATTATTATGTTATAAACCAGATATTTTAGGCCCAACCCATTACTTATAGGCTTTAGGGTTTACAGCTATGTTTATCTATATATTGTAATGTTGAATAGAATGAAATTGATAATTCAGTTTATCTCTATTTTCTCTTTGGTTTTTATAACATTATCAGCATCAAATGCACATGCTCGAATTGAAGTAAAAAACCACAAAAGGTTCCAAAGACAAAAACCCAAGGAAACGAAAAGAGCAAAGTAACGCAGTTGGTGAAAACTCACAAAAGGTTATAAATGAAACCCCGGTAGAGGTAAATGTCCCAGAAGAGACAACTATAATTCCAGAGGAAAATGAAGTTTCAGAAGAAACACCGGTACCGAACGAAAATGAGATCTCTATTAATTATGTACAAGATAGTACAATGTAGAACCGGAATAAAACACGTGTAGATGATATATTCGCATATGCTATAGCAACGGATGTAATCAATGAAAATGATTACGTACCTAAAACTTTGGAAGAGTGCATGCACAGAAATGATTGGCCAAGATGGCAAGAAGCCATAAATGCCGAATTAAATTCGCTCGAAAAGCGACATGTTTTCGGACCTGTAGTTCGAACGCCCATAGACGTCAAACCAGTAGGTTATAAATGGGTGTTTGCAATAAAGAGAAATGAAAAGAATGAGATTGTACGATATAAGGCTCGGCTTGTAGCACAAGGGTTTTCCCAAATCCCAGGAGTTGATTATGAGGAAACGTATTCCCCTGTAGTGGATGCGATCACCCTTAGGTTCCTAATCGGCCTCACAATCTCTGAAGGACTTCATATGAGACTAATGGATGTCGTCACCGCATACTTATACGAGACACTTGAAAATGACATCTACATGAAAAATACCTTAAGGATTAAAATTGCCTGAAGCATTAAAATCAACACCTCGAGATATGTGTTCTATAAAGCTCCAGAGATCTTTATATGGTGTCAAACAATCTGGTCGTATGTGGTACAATCGACTTAGTGAATATCTCGAAAAGGAAGGGTACAAGTCTGATGTAATCAGTCCATGTATCTTTATAAAACGATCACTCTCAAATTTCACTATAATAGCAGTCTATGTTGATGATATCAACATCATCGGATCTCCTGAATAGATAGAGAAAGCTGCTCAGTTGTTAAAGAAGGAATTTGAGATGAAAGATCTTGGTATAACAAAAGTATGCATCGGACTACAATTTGAGTATCTGTGCAATGGCACATTTGTCCATCAATCAAACTACATCCAGAAGATGTTAGTACGTTTCAATATGGATAAAGCACATCCGTTTAGCGTACCTATGATTGTCTGACTGCTAGATCCACACAAGGATCCTTATCGTCCTCAAGAAGAAGGCGAAAAAGTACTTGGTCCAGAAGTACCGTACTTAAGCGCGATCGGTGCCCTTATGTATCTCGCAAATAACACAAGACCTGACATTGGATTTACAGTTCATGTACTAGCGAGATACAGTTCGAATCCAACACGTAGACACAGGAATGGTGTAAAACATATATTCTGGTATATTTGCGGGACACAAGACTTAGGTCTTTTCTATTAGAAAGATCAAAAGTCCCAGCTTGTTGGGTATGCGGATGCCGGATATCTATCAGATCCTCACAAAGCAAAATCTCAGACAGGTTAGGTATTCACATACGGTGGCACAACAATTTCTTGGAAGTCAACTAAGCAAACACTTACAGCAACATCATCAAATCATGCCGAATTGATAGCACTATATGATGCTGGTCGAGAATGTGTGTGGTTGAGATCAATGATTAATCACATACAACAAGCATACGGATTAGAACAGATCAAGAAGAAGCCGACAATTATCTATGAAGACAACGCTGCTTGCATAGCTCAAATAAGAGAAGGCTACATTAAAGGCGATAGAACAAAGCACATCTCACCAAAGTTCTTCTCAACATATGACTTGTAAAAGGAAGGGGAAATTGATGTCTCAAGTGAAAATCTAGCTGACCTGTTCACGAAATCTTTACCTAGAAGCAGTTTCGAGCAGCTATCACACAAGATCGGTCTTCTTAGATTGAAAGATTTTTGTTGAATTTAGGGGGAGAATTATACACGCTGTACTCTTTTTCCCTTAACTAAGTTTTGTCCCACTAGGTTTTCTTAGTAAGGTTTTTAATGAGGCAGCATAGCTGATCCAGTAGTATCAGTTTATTTATTCAGGTCCTGAAGTACGTATTTAACATCATCCTGAAGTATGTTGTTAAACTGTGTATAATTCTAAATGTCTGAGGGGGAGTGGGAGTGTTATAAACCAGACACTTTAGGCCCAACCCATTACTTATGGGCTTTAGGGTTTACAGCTATGTTTATCTATATATTGTAATGTTGAATAGAATGAAATTGATAATTCAGTTTATCTCTATTTTCTCTTTGGTTTTTATCATATTAAATTTTCTTTTTGATGGCATTTAAGTAACTAACTCATATATGAGTGGCATTTGTAAGCATAATATAAGACAATTTTTTGAATGTTTTAATCACAAAGATTTTTTATTTTTACACGTTTGACCACTTAATTTTTGTTAGGTTTTTTCATAAACCAATTTAAATTCGTACTCCCTAAATTATAATAAATAAAGTTATCAAGCGTCCCCTGAACTTTAATAAAGTTATTATTACCATTTTAAACCTCTTTACACTACAACCCTACAACTTTAATAAAGTTACCGCTTTAAGTTTTAAAGAATTCTCCGCTACGATGTCATGATTGTTTTAAATGTTTTATCTTATTATATATAGTTTCAAATAATATTAGCCGCGCACATTAGTTATTTGTTATCTACAAATCCAACGTTATTTTTTTAAAAACCGACCGGTTGTTTTAAATGTTTTAAATCATTTGATTTTTTTAAACTGTCTAGCGCTCATGTAAAAATATACCGTTATGTGCTTTTTTCTACACTTAAACTGACCTGCTATAACACGTTATACTATATACTAAAAAGCAACCTTAGGATGATTATTTGTTCGCCGAAAGTGGTGATGCTAAAGAGTCTCGAAAGTATAATTCATTTGGGGTGTGAGTGACAAAGGACTGTTAACATGGGAGGTGGTGGGATTTGAGATCCTGCTATTTAGTTAAAACTCCGGAAATTCGAGATGAAAATAAGTAGTCATCTTATTTGAATCTGGTTTAACTCTCAAGTAGAAGAACCAATATATCCACATATTTATATTCCAACCCTTATTATCACATTTTTCTAGCAACATGTGAATCATCATCAATTTATAATGTGGAATTATGAATGACATCACTCAGATATGTATGCATTTAGCTTTGGGTTTTATAAATAGTTTACGTTATTGTAGTGAGAATATCTAAATGAAAACTAAATCGTGATCAATAACTAGATTCTTAATTACTTTAGTCATTTTTTGCTTTCCAAAATAGGTTGGTTCTCTGCCGCAATGCGCGGGTGGGAACAACCTAGTTTTATTTAACCATCATTGTGCCTTCTTCAAAACTATGTGGTAGTTGTTGGTTTAATTTAACTAGGAGCTTTTCAGCCCGCGCTTCGCGGCGGGGTAATCAGCTTTTAATGCAAAGGCGTACACCGCCACGAATTTCATGGCGCCGGGTTAATCAGCCTTTAATACAAAGGCATATACCGCCACGAATTCCATCCAACAGTGCCGAATATCTTGCTTTGATGCGAAGTGTTTTGATGTAAGAGTTTAAGTATTACTTAAACACATACACATGTGATATAGCGATGACAAAAAACACAAACCCAATTATCAAGGTCATCATATTACAATAGAACAATTGATATTATTTTGTCACAAATCAAATTAATAACCTTTTCCTTTTATGAAAATAAACCAAATTAATAATTACGAAACTAAATTAATGAAAGTCTTAAATTTAACTTTAAAAGAAATAGAAATTATAGAATAGAACCCAAAAATAAAAATAACCTTTCTCTAGATTTAGAGATAATAATTTATAGGTTTGCAGCTTTACTTGAAATATGATGAATTTATTTCTTATAATTTAATAATGGTTTTGAAAAATACACCTCTTTTCAAGATGGTTTCATAAAAACCATTTGCGCCGCCAAATTTTATAAAAAGAAACAAATCAACCACTATTTTAATTTACTGCAACTCTCTTAAATTTCTTTGGTGATAACCTCTTCTGCATTGAGTTTTGCATGTTTATTACACATCAGTTCATCATCTTTTCCTCATCAGGTTAACGATCTTTCTTCAACACCAAATTTAAACACCTTGGACCATATATTATACAACAATTTGTCTATATGATCGGGTCGTTGTTTTAAGTTCGGTTTTTAGAAATAAATTTTCTTTTAATTTTTTTAAAAGCAAAACCAATTTTCCACTATTCAAAACGGGTTTCAAACCCGAGGAAGAAGAGGCGCCCACAACTTCTCCGGTGATGATTAACCGCCGATGAGCAGACCTTGTTCTTTTTTGTCAAAGAATCCATCACGCAGGTGAAGTTAGCATACATTAGCTCTGATTTTTTCATCACAACCATATAACAAACAAAGCTGGTCCACAAATTCAAGGAAATCCACAGTGTTAAACGTTTACAAACAGTACACAATTGTTGGGAGCATGAAACCATCTAAAAAAATAACAGCAAAATGAAGCAAAAACCCACACCGAAACGAAGCAGACCTTTCTATGGCTCAGAGTTTACAAAAACCATGGCTGCAAGACGGGTTGTAGGTCAAAACCTACCCTCCACCATCCTTGCCACGCCATCCTCATCAATTGTCGTAAAGTGTTTTGAACTCATCACAGCCCAAAAAAACATAACTCATGACAGCCAAAAAAATCAGAACTCACCATAGGCAAGCAACGTAACCCTAATGTTACACAGATCATTCACTATCGCCACAATCCACAACCTATCACCCACTGTCATCATCGCCCAAAACAGAGGCCAAGACACGAAAGATGGCATAAACCATCGCTAATAGCCGACGTACGGAACGAAAGGAGGGAGGCGGCGACATATTTGTGCTCATTGGCACGACCAGGTTCCGGCCGACCATAGGAGGGCCGATGAAGAGAGAGGTCTGCAAAGAAACCCTCAAAAAAACCCATCAAAGCAGGTATAAATTGGGGACAAATAAAAAGGGACAACTTGTACAGATGGGGGACACGTGTTTAATAAAGAATCAAACCAAGCATACACCTAGACCACAAAAGTAGAACTGATGCCACGGAACTCTTTTGAAAAAACTGGTGATGACAAGTGTTAATGAAAAGGTGAAGCAAGTAGGTGAATCACCTGTTGACCACTGTTCATTTCATTTGTCTATTAACATATAGTAATTTAACTGCTAATTTTATCTATGTACAATATATATGATTAGTGGTCGTTGTTGGTTTAATTTCGTAAGGCATATCATTAATGGTTAATTTTTGGAATATCATCAATGGTCTGGCTTTAACGCACGGGCTCGATAGATTTTTAATTTCGAATGATAGTCGGAAGTTAAAGATGACCACAAATAATATTTTTGGTTTACCTAAATTACATATACAATTACAAGTTTGAGTTTGCCACAACGCGCGGATCCTAATTCTAGTTTAACAAAAAGTTCACAACAATGAAATTATATTAAAAGTTAAATGTTTTTTTACTATCACTATATTAATTAGTAAATTTGGGTCGCCTCGCACATGACTATTCATTTTTGCTTTGTTTTCATTTGTTTTTTTTTTATACTATCCAATCACTTAATAACATTTGCCCACTCTTTTTGAATCTGTTTTTTTTTTGGTCAAAATAAGAAAGCTTGCATGTAGTGTACCCTCTTTCAAAATTATTTATTATTTCCACGTTTTTTCTTCCATCAAGTTTTGACATATAACAAGCACGTTAGGCATACCTCATATAACAAAAAGAAAAAAACAAAAACACAAACAAACAAAATAGTGATGAACGATTTAATATACTAATATTTTTGTGCTCAGCCCTATTAAATTCTAACTACAATACAGAAAAAAAGAAAACAAATCCACCAAGCCTACAGAAAAAGAAAACACCATTTTATATACTAGTGGGATTACCTCTCGCGTTTCGCGGTGAGAACTCACTCTGTATTGGTTTGATTTATTACCCTATATAGATCACTAGTTAATCGTTCAAACTTTTTACTACAAGAGAATTGGCTATTAAATAGGTTAACTAGATTAGCAAATGAAGTAATAGAGTAAGGGGAAAGACTTAGCAGCTATTTAAGAGCTGATCCTGTTAATGTGGATCAGAAACCCTTGCATAGACAAGCTTCTTTTAACCTCTCCGGGATGGGATTGATCTCCATCCTTTCTCTATATTGAGCTACATGTTCTTCTGGATCTGTCGAGCCATCATATAGCTTCATGGTTGGTATTTGAAACCTCTTTGGGATTTCTGCATCACAAATGGGTGGTGCAAAGCGAGATATCTTGTGGCTTCCATCTGCAATTTCAGGAATGGGCTTGACCACTCTAGGAACACTGGATATCATATCCTTCAGTTTCTGTAATTCCCTAGCCATAGCTTGATTGATACCCGTATCCTGCATGAAGCCATGGTTAGTGTTATAAGAATTATTCAAAGTGTTACCTCCCGGAGGATTCAAGTTTGGAGTTCCAGATGTGAATCCATATTGACGGGATTCTGGTATGACTGTAGGACCAGATGAAGCAATGGTCTGCATTGGAATGAAGTCTCCTTGATGAACATCTGTACTTCCGGGTTGCACATTCCTTAAGAATCCTTGATCCTGAAAGATGTTGGATCCTTGATGTGCTGTGACTGGGGGTCTCGGAGGATAACCCATGGATCCGTAAACCTGAGATGAGGATCCTTGAACCTGAAAGGATGATCCTTGACCTGAGAGGATCCTTGAACCTGAGAGGATCCTTGAAACTGAGAGGATCCTTGATGCTGGAAGAAGGATCCTGAAGGTTGAAAGTAGGATCCTAGAGCTTGAGTCATTGCCGATGATCCAGAGCGCATTCCTGTTGATCCACCCCGGTATTGGATATCTGGAGCTGCAGATTACTGGGCAGTTATGACCGGAGTGTCGAAATTCAACGACCTCGGCATCAGAGGAGAGTGATCCTCCACTGATTTCTTCTGTTTCTAGATGTCACCAATCTCCCGGAGGATCCTTTCGTTGGTTTTATCCTGCTCTTGTATGTGATCCCTCATCTGCAAAATCAAAGTAAAAAGATAACTGTTAGTAGGGCTAGAAGAAACAGCAGAAGTTGGTGGTTTTGAGAAAACGGGGGTCGGTTTCTTTGCAGGATTCTCAGCATTCTTCTGAGATCCAAAAGGTGGTGGAGGCAAAAGTGGAACGCCTTGTGAAGAAGTGATTGCCTGCATGGAACTTGAAGTGTTCTTTGCTGAAGAAGCCATCTGGTTGAATCGAAGTGATCACAATGACTAAAATTTTTCAGAAATGAAGCACCAATTGCCCCACGGTGGGCTCCAAACTGTTTTGGTCAAAAATCAGACTAGGATTATGCAACCAAATCTTATTTTGTGAGGTGTGATGCTTGAATTGAATAGTGAATGTATGAACAAACTTCAAATGAAAAGAACAAGTGACACAATGATTTATACGAGGAAAAAACCCTTGATCAAGAGATGATCTCCGGCATAAAAAACCTCGGGTGATGGAAACTACCGATCACCAACTATAATTAAACAATTGATGATTACAACTCGGGATGATAACAAGCTTGTTACAAGGATCACTAGAGTGTAATGTGTATGTAATCGCCAATGAACTGTTGAGAGTTTGCGAGTGTGTGTGTGTTTGCTAACTTGTTCTAATTCAAGCTGTTATCCCCTTTAAAAATAGAAATAGACTAAATAACTAACTATCCGCTAAATGTGCAAGCTATCCACGACTTCTAAAACGGTCACCAAGCTATGCACGTGCGGAATATTGAGAGCATATTCCCCAAGAATATCAGCAAGACCAAGTCCAATGCACATACTCCTGCAAAACAAGCTCACATACAATGAAGACAACCGTTAGTGTTAGGATAACAATGAGGATCCTGGATCCTGATCCTGCAATGTCTTCTGAGGAATTCAAACAAAATTGAGGATCCGTGATCCTGGTAGTATTTGAGGATCCGTGATCCTTAGGTTTAGAAAATATATCCCTAACACTTGCATCACCTGAACCAGTACTAATCTCCCGTTACATCTGGGGATTAATTGGAGAGATTAGACATGTAGTATAGGCAGCTAGACCTCAAACTATAGAAGAAGCTGTAGAAATAGCAAACACCTTGACTGACGAATAAGTCCATACACGAGAAGAGGATCAGAAGAGGAACCTAACCCAGAAACTTACCCAAGAATTTCGTTCTGGAAATTTTAACCGTGGAAGAAATATAGGTTCTACTTCTGTACCCTATTGCAAGTATTGCAAAAGGAAGCATTCTAGACGATGCTCCATATACTGCAACTTCTGCAAAATATCTGGACATAAGGAGGAGGACTGCAGGAAGAAACTTAACAACAGGATATGCTACAATTGTGGAGAACAAGGCCACATCAAGCCAAACTGTTCAAAAATAGCTCCAGCTACGAAGAACAAGAACACTAAAAATGCTAGAGCATTTGTTCTGACTGTAGAAAAGGCAAAGATAATCCCGGATGTGATAACCGGTACATTTTTAGTTAATAATGCTTTTGCTAAAGTATTATTTGACTCTGGTGCGAACCAAAGTTTTATTAATACTCCATTTTGCAAACTTCTCAATCAACCATTAACTAAACTCCCACAAGAATGTCTAGTAGAGACAGCAAATGGGGAAACCATTAAGATTTCTGAAATCTTGCAGGGAGCAAGAATAGAAATTCTAAATCAAAAATTTATTGCAAACCTTTACCCAATGAATCTGGTAGGATTTGATGTCGTATTATGAATGGATTGGTTAATAACCAATAAAGCCAGTATTTTATGTGATCAAAAGTCAATCCGAGTAAATTCACCAGGGGTGAAAAGATCACAATTAAAGGGGATAAACCATCTAGATCCACAAAATTCATCTCTGTGATGAAAACAGCAAGTTATATAAGAAAAGGATCGTTAGTGTATTTGATTTCTATAATCATTAACACTAAAGGAAAAGAATTAAAGGATATTCCAGTAGTATCCCAGTTTTCAGATGTATTTCCAGAAGAATTACCAGGACAACCTCCAGACAGAGAAGTTGAATTCAGAATTCATCTGCTATCAGGGACAGCACCGATTGCCAAAGCACCTTACCGTTTGGCACTCGCAGAAATGCAGGAACTGAAGAAACAGTTAGACGAATTATTGGAGAAAAGTTTCATACAGCCAAATTTATCGCCATGGGGAGCGCCAATCCTATTTGTCAAAAATAAGGACGGATCAATGCGTATGTGCATTGACTACCGTGAATTGAACAAGGTCACGATTAAGAATCGGTATCCATTGCCAAGAATTGATGATCTGTTCAATTAATTGCAAGGAGCTCGATTTTTCTCTAAAATCGATTTAAGATCAGGATATCATCAATTAAAGGTACAAGAAGAGGACATTCCTAAGACCGCTTTTAGAACAAGGTATGGCCATTATGAATTTAATGTCAAGCCATTTGGTTTAACCAATGCCCCAGCTGCATTTATGGACATGATGAACCGAATATGTAAGCCATATTTGGATAAATTCATAATTGTCTTTATAGATGATATTCTCATTTACTCTAAGAGTAAAGAGGAACATGCAAAGCATTTGCACGCACTTCTAAGTTTATTAAGAAAAGAAAAGCTTTACTCTAAGAAAAGTAGACTCTGGTTGTTACACGTAAAACATCTGCAAAAATGTGTAACAAAATGAGGTCCATTCATTTGTGTTTGTTAGTTTCCGTAACTAATGATATGCAAATCTATATATATATATATATATATATATATATAGGGTGAGAGTTGGCTACAAAGTCTATTTTTCCTACAAAGTGTAAAAAGTCATAAAACACTATAATGTCACCCATAAAACACACTCAAAACTCACAAATAAATAGTGAAGATTACTAAAACACCATATTTGTGGGTTTTGTGTTATGTTTTGGATGATAAGGCTTTGATTATCGAATGACTAACATTAGTGTGTTTTATGTTGATTATCATGCTGTGTTTTATATTCATAGTTGTAGGATGATGTGTTTGAAGTTTTTAAGGATTGTTAGGGTTTGGATATTGTGTTTTATTACTCTTCACTGTGTTATTTGTGGGTTTTGAGTGTGTTTTAAGGCTGAAATTGTAGTGTTTTATAACTTTGTACACTTTGTAGGAAAAACGGACTTTGTAGCCGAACCTCACCCTATATATATATATATATATATATATATATTCCCTATATTAATTCGTAAAAGTGTTGTGTGAAGTGATTTTACTTTTTAATTTTGTGCAAGTCTTCTAATCGTTGTATACAACTAAGTTAGGCACACGTCAGTTTTATGTTTCTTTCTATTTACTTTCTTTCTCGGCACTTCAATGAAACCCACTACCTTAGTACCATTTCTCACAACAGCCACAATTGCCGTCGTCAGACCTCACTCTCACCACCGCCTCTCTCTCTCTCTCCTCTCATTCGCCATAACATTCTATTTGTTCACCACCCTTTCGTCGCCACCCACCCGCTACCCAACCCCATGTTCGAGGTCGTCAGTGGCAGTCACGTCCGACCAGGATGCACCAATCTGAACACCGCCATCACCTCCTTTTTTACAGATCTGTTATAGGGGGAGGGGTCTGTGTTGGTCGGCGAGGGTTGTTGATGGTCGATGGGACCAATGTTATGCAGTAAAAAACCCATAATGATGGGTAGCAGATAAAAACCCTAGAAATGAGAAACCTAACCTACGGCCTAATACGACGAGACTCCATTCGTATAGGGTAAGGATTATAGGATTGTAGGATCGAGACAGCGTGTTTTTGACCGAAGGGACACCGTTGTTGTTGGCGGATGACGGGAAGGATAAGACCATTGTGGTTGTTCGTCGACGACGATGGTGATTCAGTTGTTGGAATTGTCTTGCCATACCACCGACCCATCAATCAATATACTGTATATTAATTTGCATCATGATACTACAGTAACCACTATAGGCTTCATTTTGTTTTTAGTTACAAAAATATCGTTCACGCTAACATTATTAAATTTTCTTTTTGATGGCATTTAAGTAACTAACTCATATATGAGTGGCATTTGTAATTAAGCATAATATAAGACAATTTTTTGAATGTTTTAATCACAAAGATTTTTTATTTTTATACGTTTGACCACTTAATTTTTGTTAGGTTTTATCATAAACCAATTTAAATTCGTACTCCCTAAATTATAATAAATAAATTTATCAAGCGTCCCTTGAACTTTAATAAAGTTATTATTACCATTTTAAACCTCTTTACATTACAACCCCACAACTTTAATAAAGTTACCGCTTTAAGTTTTAAAAAAATTCTCAGTTACGATGTCATGATTGTTTTAAATGTTTTATCTTATTGTATATAGTTTCAAATAATATTAGCCGCGCACATTAGTTATTTGTTATCTACAAATCGACATTAATTTTTGTAACGTTATTTTTTAAAAACCGACCGGTTGTTTTAAATGTTTTAAATCATTTGATTTTTTTAAACCGTCTAGCGCTCATGTAAAAATATACCGTTATGTGCTTTTTTCTACACTTAAACTGACCTGCTATAACACGTTATACTATATACTAAAAAGCAACCTTTGGATGATTGTTTGTTCGCGGGAAGTGGTGATGCTAAAGAGTCTCGAAAGTATAATTCATTTGGGGTGTGAGTGACAAAGGACTGTTAACATGGGAGGTAGTGGCGGAGTTTCCAGGATTTGAGATCCTGCTATTTAGTTAAAACTCCGGAAATTCGAGATGAGAATAAGTAGTCATCTAATTTGAATCTGGTTTAACTCTCAACTAGAAGAACCAATATATCCACATATTTATATTCCAACCCTTATTATCACATTTTTCTAGCAACATGTGAATCTTCATCAATTTATAATGTGGAATTATGAATGACATCACTCAGATATGTATGCATTTAGCTTTGGGTTTTATAAATAGTTTATGTTATTGTAGTGGGAATATCTAAATGAAAGCTAAATCGTGATCAATAACTAGATTCTTAATTACTTTAGTCATTTTTGCTTTCCAAAATAGGTTGGTTCTCTGCCGCAATGCGCGGGTGGAAACGACCTAGTTTTATTTAACCATCATTGTGCCTTCTTCAAAACTATGTGGTAGTTGTTGGTTTATATTTAATTTAACTGCTAATTTTATCTATGTACAATATATATGATTAGTGGTCGTTGTTGGTTTAATTTCTTAAGGCATATCATTAATGGTTAATTTTTGAAATATCATCAATGGTCTGGCTTTAACGCACGAGCTCGATAGATTTTTAATTTCGAATGATAGTCGGAAGTTAAAGATGACCACAAATAATCTTTTTGGTTTACCTAAATTACATATACAATTACAAGTTTGAGTTTGCCACAATGCGCAAATCCTAATTCTAGTTTAACAAAAGTTCACAACAATGAAATTATATTAAAAGTTAAATGTTTTTTTATTATCACTGTATTAGTTAGTAAATTTGGGTCGCCTCGCACATGACTATTCATTTTTGCTTGGTTTTCATTAGTTCTTTTTTATACTATCCAATCACTTAATAACATTTGCCCACTCTTTTTGAATCTGTTTTTTTTTTTTTTCAAAATAAGGAAGCTTGCATGTAGCGTACCCTCTTTCACAAATTATTTAATTATCTTCACCTTTTTTCTTCCATCAAGTTTTGACATATAACAAGCACGTTAGACATACCTCATATAACAAAAAGAAAAAAACACAAACACAAACAAACAAAACAGTGATGACGATTTAATATAATAATATTTTTAATTAAACAAATGTTACATGTATAATAATTAATAAAGTACATATTATCTAAATCTAAACAAAATCATGAGTTTCAAAAAATTTTAATCTATCTTTTAAATAAAATCTAACAATTAGTAGACTTTTTTTTTACCAAAATAAAAGTATGAATTGCAAGTGATATTAGAAAGATAAAAGAACGACAATTTATATATCAAAAGCAAGTATACAAATGATTTCCAAATGATATTAAAGGATATAATAATTAGTTTTAAAAAGATATATGGTTTAGGAAATTACATGTATGGTCTCAATGATTTGCTTAAATTACATATATTATTACGGGTCGTCGTAACGCGAGAAATGTTTGATACTAGTTAGAAAAACAAAGTAAGGATGATTTTAGTGAAACAGTGAAGTAATGTGGCTATTAATTAAATGGTTATTGGATTTTATCACCATCAACTATCGGCCTTTGGCCGTTGCCACCCGCAACTAACACTTTGACCCCCGGCACCCCCAACTTGACTTTTTGTTTGCACTAGCACCACTCAGTTAAATCTGCTCTAACTTGGTTAGTTTTTTGTCCGACGTGGCACCATTTTGCTGATGTGTACATGATTGCGTGGCTGGTTATGTGTATATGTGTATAAGCTTCCTCTCTCAGTTATATATATATAACAAACAATGGCACAATGCAGATATTTCTCTCCCTCAATCCCTCTTCTCTCTCACTTCACCTACCCCCATCATATGCCGCCGCAGCCACCGTCTTCACCACCACCACCGTCTTCACCACCACCATATGCCACCGCCACCACCTCCCAACTGCAACCACCCCCTTCTTCATCTATTACCAGCACTCAGACGGCCACTCTCTCTCTCTAAAACCCCACTGCCACCACTCATACGTCATCTGTTAATCTGTTGACGATCGATTTTGTAGGTTGGATTTTGTAGAATGGGTTTTGCAAATGATTTGGGATGAAAGATAATATAGAATCTGTATGTTAGATTAGATTTTGTAGGTTGGATTTTGTAGAATGATTTAGAAATTAATTTTAGGATTAGATTTAGGTTTTGTTTTTTTATTTGTTCTTGTTTGCAGATGATTATTATTAGCTTCTTGAATTTGGAGATGAAATTTGATGATAATCTTTGAATATGTTCTTGATTTTCTGGGTTTTTGATGTTCTTGAAGATGATGAACGATGATGACTGAAGATGAACTGTGATTATGATGTTTGAAGATGTTCTTGCTATGAAAATAATGAAATTGATAAGAACATAGGCCCAGATCTTCAAAATAATGAAATTAGAATTTAGGATTTGTTATTGTTTTTTTTTTTAAATATTGTAAAGAAGGAGATGAGGTTTAGATACACGTCAGCGCCACGTAATCATCTCCAACTCAGCAAAATGGTGCCACGTCAGACAAAAAACTAACCAAGTTAGAGCAGATTTAACTGAGTGGTGCTAGTGCAAACAAAAAGTCAAGTTGGGGGTGCCGGGGGTCAAAGTGTTAGTTGCGGGTGGCAACGGCCAAAGGCCGATAGTTGGGGTGATAAAATCCAATAACCCTTAATTAAAACTGGTCATAAATTACACAATTTGATTAGAAAAATATTAAATAGGTGAAACAAGTAAAGAACATTTAGGAATTACAAAATAACATTTCAAGCTAAAATATTATTCAAATTACATATGAGTTACCAAACATAATAGAATAGGTGAAACAAGAAAAGCGGGAAAAAATTATTGGTATTACATAATTGTGACACGATGCAACAACTACTTATTTATAAAGTATAGATTTTTGTTCCCAAAATATTGATGTTACAACTAGGTTGCAATTGTAAGATAGGTTGCAATGTTAAAGAGCATCTCCAATCGTTTAGCGGGTTTAAAATCCAAACACAACACATCATTTCAAACCACAACCGTTTCAAATCTACTTTTTCTTCTAACAATAAACCATTTTAAACATCTACCCCCATCACCTATTTTTTCTATTATCTAACTTATTTATTTTTTCATAAATTATGTTTAATATTTTGTTTATAATTAACTTATATTAAGTAAAAAATTGTATAATAAACAAAAAAGAAAATTACGTTATATGATATAAATTAAAACTTTTAATAGTAAATAAGGGTATGCTATGTTTTTCTAAATGAATATATATATATATATATATATATATATATATATATATTGAGTTCCTGTAAAAAAAAGATCAAAAGCGTGAGAAGGTTAAGAAAGAATCTCAGCCATTAGATCTTTGATCTAATGGTTGAGATCAATAGGGACCAAATTGTAAAATGTGTTTTGTTTTTTGGACTGATTTGAAAATTGTAGGGGTAATAGAGTCTTTTATATCCACTTGAAACTGTAAATCAAATCCCTAAAATTTCGAATCCTCTTTCTTCTTTCCAGATCTATGAATTTTCATCCTCCTTCTTCTCCAGATCAAAGATCTCGAATCATCATCATCATCGACACAACAGCATCTACATCTCCGAATCAGACCTGCTGGACACCACCGACCAACCATCGCAAGCCACCCACCTGCTCCGATCGGTTCCCACTGAGAACCACTCAAGTTGTCGCACCTCCGCCACCGGTCCGACCACCCTTCACCATGTCTTTGCTGTTTCAGACACCCACTATTACGGGGTTGTAGTGTTATACAGAGTTATATACATATTAAATGGTGTTGTATAATTATTGAATGATGTTATATAACATGAGATATATTATTTTGCATACAATGGGTAATTCTATATGTAACAAGTTCAAAGTTTTAAAAATTTTAATATTTGGAGCAGTTTACATTACAGTAAATCACCAAAAAATGTAAAATAAACAAAAATAAATAAAGCGAACTCGTCGTTTTTCGTTTCTTGTAAATGATAGTTTGCACCTCCATCGTCTGAGATCTGCACGGACACCCCACAAAACTTGTAAAAATCACAAAATTTTTACGACCCCGGTTGCAAATTTTTTTTACGCCCCTGTTAAAATTTTTTAACCTTTTATACACCACGGTTGTAAACTTTTTTTAAACCGCGGTTGTAAACCTTTTTTAAGCCGCGGTTATAAACTTGTTTTTACACCCCGGTTGTAAATTTTTTACGCCCATGTTAAAAAAATTAAACTTTTTTTACGCCCCGGTTTTAAACTTTTCATACACAGTTTTTCGTGTATAGTTTTTTTACGGTTAGCGTAAAATTTTAAGTAAAGTTTTAAAATAGTTTTTTATATGTTTTTTTAGCTTTTCATACACAGTTTTTTCGTGTATAGTTTTTACGGGTAGCATAAAAGTTTTTAAGTAAAGTTTAAAAAAGTTTTTTATAGATTCTTTTAGCTTTTCATACACAATTCTTTTATATGTGAACCATCTAAAAAATAATTTTACACACGGTGTCGTATGTGAAAACGTTGCTATTTTTACATGGGGCGTGAAAAAATTTACAAAAATATTTACATAAGGCGTCGATTGTTTAACTAGGAATATGTATGTAAACTATTATTACATGGGCCGTAAAAAAATTTAAACCTTTTTTATACCACGGTTGTAACCTCATACGTAAAAATATTCTTTTTTACGTGTCGGTGTAAAATGCAAAAAAAAAAAAACAGATTTACGCATGCGGTTGGGTATAAAAAAGTTTTAACTTATAGTTTTTATGGGAAGCGTAAAGTGTTTAGTTTTACGGTTAGCGTAAAATTTTAAGTAAAGTTTTAAAAGAGTTTTTATAGGTTTTTTTAGCTTTTCATAAACAGTATTTTCGTGTATAGTTTTTACGGGTAGCGTAAAGTTTTTAAGTAAAGTTTTAAAAAAAGTTTTTTACAGGTTTTTAGTTTTTCATACACAGTTTTTTCGTACGTGAAAACGTTGCTATTTTTACATAGGGTGTATAAAATTAAAAAAATATTTACGTAAGGCGCCGATTGATTAACTAGGCTTATGTATGTAAACTACTTTTACATGGTCCGTAAAAATATTTAAACCTTTTTTACACCACAGTAGTAACCTCATACGTAAAAATATTTTTTACGTGTCGGTGTAGAATGTCAAAAAAAAAAAAAAACAAAACAAATTTACGCATGCGGTTGGGTATAAAAAAGTTTTAACGTATAGTTTTTACAGGTAGCGTAAATTTTTAAATAAAGTTTAAAAAAGTTTTTTACAGGTTTTTTTAGCTTTTCATACACAGTTTTTTCGTGTATAGTTTTTTCGGGTACCGTAAAGGTTTTTAAGTAAAGTTTTAAAAAAGTTTTTTTACAGGGTTTTTTTAGCTTTTCATACACGGTTTTTTCGTACGTGAACCATCCAAAAAATAATTTAACGCACGTTGTCGTGGGAGAAAAACGTAGCTATTTTTACATAAAATTTACAACCGAGGCGTAAAAAAGGTTTTTTTTTTTTTTACTTTTCATACACAGTTTTTCGTACGTGAACCATCCAAAAAATAATTTCACGCACGGTGTCGTGGGTGAAAAACGTAGTTACTTTTACATGGGGTGTAAACAAATTTACAAAAATATTTACGTAGGGTGTCGATTGTTTAACTAGGCGCATGTATGTAAGTTTTGCAAAAAATTTACGTAAGGCATCACCTGTTTTAAGTAGGCGTCGACTGTGAACACCGCCATCTTGACCGCAAGCAGAGTAACCACTTAACCGAAGGATTCCTCGTACACGCTCAACAGCCAACGCTCTCGCAAACCAGTCAGCTGTCTGCCCTAAAGCCTGATCTCATATTTATCATAAAATAAAATTGTTATAAACATAACACACAAATAATAACCAATAACCGAATACCCATCAAGAAAAATCTAAGTTCGAACAATACCCTTCGAAGACGACGCCGTTTATCCTCGCCAGCCATATCCCCTGAAGTGCAATTATACCAACAATCACCAAATATCGGAGGATCATTGCGAGGATTACATGAAGGTGTACCCAAATGAGAAGCTGCAGGTGGTTCACCTAACTGCAAAACAACTAAAAAAATATAATAATAATAATCAAAAAAGACGTTTTGTTTTGCATTACAATTTCAAAAAAACGGTTTGGTTAACCGTTAACCTAAGTAGCACTGGAACGGGTACGGGATCAGGGTACGGGGACGATACGGGAACGGGGAACGGCAAAGCTCAAAATTCCAAGATACGGGTACGGCAATAAAAAATATAAAAAATAAAAATATATTAAACAAATTCAAAAAATACTACATCTTCCAAAGGTAATTAATTATCAATAATCAAATCATTTTCAAATTCCGGTTCATCTAGTGAGAGTTCGGCAATCGATATAGAATTAGAGATGATAAGACTTGAGAGTTTAGAGATTAGAGAAGCCGAATATGATAGGTCTATTTATTTAATGGCCGGTTGTGGAATTTGAAAGGGTTAAAACCCTAAAAATAAATGGTAACGAGCTGGATACTTCTATTAGATACGTCCCCGACATTGGAAACGTTTAGGAAACGTCCCCAACGAGTACCCATGGTGTTTCCGTCCCCGACAAGTACCCGAGACGGGTACGGCCACATAAATGGAGTCCCCGTGCTACATAGCCGTTAACTAAACTTACTTTCAAATATCACCAATGTTTCTACAATCTCTAGCGGGCGAATGACCCACAACATCATAATTTAAATAAATTCTGATGGGTTGTTTAGAGTTTTTAGAAAAGCCCGAAACTTTTGGGATTTCCAATAATGCCCTTCCGGTGCGATGAAGAGGCTCGGTATCAGCAGCTTGAACGATGCATCATAATGTTGGACATTTTGACTTAATTGAAACATAGTTTTTAAAACATAGAGTCTTAAAGTTCGTCACAACCACACCATAGTTAAGTTGTTTTGATCCTTATGGATCTTATTACATTTGTCCCAAATAGTTTTAAAAATTTGTCCAAAACATTATCAAACCAAACATGCATCAACAACCACAAGATACGCCATAATTCCCGAAGCCGAACTCAAGTACCTGAAGAACACGTTAAAAATCAAGTGACAACACAAAGGAGGGTGAGTTCACATATTCAAATTTAAATAATTTGATTCAAGGAAAAACTTTCTAATTATGTGTTTATTACTAAAACATTCATATAATCTTTAAGAAAGTTATTTTATTTCCTTATAAAAATTCTAGGGTCAGCCGTCGTAAGCATTTCCGTAGAACCTCTGACCATAAACATCATCCCACGTTTACATATTAAATTGATAGAATCAAATGTTCGGACTCGTAAGTTAGCAAGACATTACGAACTATATATCAACAATGAAAGTATAATCAATGCTAGACTATAACAGAATATAAATTCGTCGTTTAACTTGACACGGGGCGACAGGTCACGACGGGGTTGTCAACCCGATAGATCTACCAACAATTCCTCGCGTGCAATACTTAAATGATTAAACGACATTACTTGCGCATGGCCCATATCGAGGTCATCTATAATTCCTGCCTCATGAACAATATATATATCCTACTAATAATGATAAATTTAATATATCATGTTGCACGAATACCCCGAAGTCCCCACTGAAATGTAAGCCTATAGCCGATATTTACTCTCTTGAGATCAAGCAAATTCGTCCCAACTATAGATTTAAGAAATTTTAATTCTACACGGTAGTTTTCTCTGAAACACCGTAATAATCCTCGTTTCTCCCCGAAACATATTTATTCACAAAAAACGTTTCTACCCGAAACATATAAATTTAACAAATCCGTATATTTTCTATGAAAATATACATTTTATATATCAAAGGTATTTTTTATTCAAAAACATTATTAAACCTTTTTTAAGGCGTGTTCTTCCCCCAAAACATATACAAAACAGTAAAAAAGGGGGATTTAGTGACACTCACCTTTGGATGCGTATTATAAATAGCGCAATCCCACAAATTGATTTCTACACGTCTTAATATACGTAGGAACGATTTATCACAAAATTCCTAAGTTTCTCCTTATCTTAGAATTTTCACATAACTTTGAGATTTTCTCAAAAAGTCATTATTTTTTATTATGTTGGCACGTTAATATATATATATAATATTTTGTGACTTGAACGATTTTATTGGTGACCTTTATCATGTAAATCCTTAACACTCCCGTTTATACGTAATATATCTACGATTTGCGCATCGTAATATATATATACATAAACGTGCACATATACTAAATATCATAACAAGCGAAATCTCATTAACTTATTTATTTTATCATTTTTAAAGCACGTATACATGAAATAACTTACCAAATTAACATATGTATCAATTTTCATGCTCGACAAACAAGTTACACATTTAACGCGATTTTACCGATTCTACCGCTTTAAGCGCACACGTGTACATGCATAGTTTAAATTCCCGCTATCATGTCAACACTCAAAATATTATCATATACACATATCTAAATCGCATAACACATTTTAACACATAAGGTTCACCCAACAATAACACATGCTAGTGTACATTGTAAAACGCGTATTTTAGTGATTCGGTAACGTTTTCGGGCGTCAGAAGTCACGTATGACTAACCAAACACCAAGTAAACTTAATATAAGTTAAAATACTTATATTTATACTTAAAATGTTAGTTTATGTGACACCTGTGTCACTTCAACCATCATACAAATACCAAACCAATGAAATATTGTATTTCATACTTGAGATTTGTATAAATATGTGTATCGTTTGCACATATCAATTCTTGTTCGATTTCAAGCTTTAAATCGCTTTCTGGAAGGTTATACGCAATCTAATGCGTAAATACAACCAGTTTAATGCAAAAAACATTCCAGAATAGTGAAATAGGATTAACATACCTTAAATAACCTTTACATAACTTAGAAATAAGTTTTGGAAGGTTCGGTATGCCGAAATCAAGTTTAAATCACTCACAGGGACTATTTGCGTCAACTTGCAAAAGTCTGCCGTTTCGTAAGGCAACGTACAGTTCGGAACATGATCTTAAGCTAAACATACCATAAATAACCTAAACATAGCTTAGAAATAAGCTTTGAGTGGTTCGGTGTGTGAAAATATGCTTATTTGATCTTTCAGGGACTAAAAGTGTAAAAAACGGCGTAAGTTTGCATTTTCGCGCATATCTTACGTTCTGACCACATCTGGACATCCAAAATTTTTGTACACACTAAAATATTTTTATTTTAGTGATCGGCATGCAAAAATACCATTCTTCGCTTAATTTGGTTCGTTTTCGCGTCCGTTTGAGTTTCGTCGTAATTTAATGAACAACGCGACCGTACGACCAAACGAGCCGACATCCGAGAGTTCTCCGAGCACATTTTAAGTCCTCTAAACTTTATTGACTTTGTAGAGCCTTGAAATGAGCTCAAATCAAGTTCAGGGACCAATTATGCAATTCTGCCAAACTTGGCCACACGGGCCGCGTAAGCTCAGCTTACAGCCTACGCGGGCCGCGTGATATGCCCAGCGACAGAAACATGTTTCCAGCAATCTGTTGCTAATTCAAGGACTTTCCTTGCAATTTCCTTGTGTGGAGGCCAAGTTTAAGTGTTATCCAAGGTCCCTAATCAGTTCCTAACACATGTAGGGCTATGATTTAATCCTTGTTGGCCACACAAACACATGGAATGATCTTGTGATCCCATGATCACTATAAATAGCCAACACCATCAACTTATTTCCTTGCTCATTTCCTTCTCTTCTCTTCTCTAATCTGAATTGGGAGCTCTTTCATCTGATTTGGGAAGCTTATTCTTTGTAGAAAAGATAGCAAGGACCTTTAGTTAGCATTCTTTTATTCTTTTATTTATGTGAGTGCAGAAAGTCAAACAGTTTGGCCAACAGTCTGACTTTCAGTTTGACCAGTCAATTGGTCAAGTCAAAGTTCAATTGAACTTTGTAACGTGATTGTAATCACGACGGTTATAATCCTTAGTGATTATGCCTTCTGATTACCACGTTAACTAGGTGTAGCGACGAATCAAAGTTTCGGTCAAAATGCGTTTAAGCACGTATTTTGCAACAGAACTTTTTTCGGGTATCAAAACCCGTTGTTTTGATACCAAATCAGTTTTCTAAGTAGGTTGAACATGTTTTGACATGTTTAACTCGTCACTTTTAGTTTAGTGTTTGTTTAGGGTTGATGTGTGCAAAATGAAACATATAAATTTCATCAATTGTGGCATAAAACTAACCCTTTTTTAGTACTAATGTTGGAAAAAGTGTGTTTTTGTCTTCCTTTTGTATTTTCAGGATTAAATGAGCTCAAATTAACAAAAGAAGCAAAAAGACATCAAAATCTAACATAAATACAAGAAAAAAAACAAGACGTGACATGCCCGACCCCACGACAGCATCTTCCCAAGCAAAACAAGATAACAGAAGACTGAACACGCCCCGTGCTCAGCCAGCACGGGGGCGTACCCAAGTGTCAGCAGAAAAGACACAGTGGTAGAAGCTTCTATTGCCCACCACGGGGCCGTGCTCGGCGGACACGGGGCCGTAGTCAACTATAAGATTCGCACAATCTAGGCAAATCTTCATAGTACAAAGATTCTTCTGCACACGGGGTCGTGCTCAGCGGACACGGGGGCGTGGTCAACTAATAAGACAAAGCTGCATTAAATGAAGAAAGAGAAGGATGTGGACACGGGGCCGTGCCCACTGGACACGGGGCCATGCCCGAGCTTCTGTTCAGCCTATAAATAGGAGTGCTTGGCTCAAGCTCAAACCATCCCTTGGCACACCACCTCTCTCACACTTCACCCACCACCCACCACCACCATAACACCATCATCCACCACCATCATCCATTGTCCATCATAGAGTGTGTGAGTCATCTCGGGATCCAAGATTGATCGTAAGAGTTCTTGACAATCAAGGCCATGTTTGCCTAAGTCTCTTACATCACTTGGTGAAGACAAAGTGTCTAGTGTAATACTTTTTATTTTCAATCTTTTCGCACTTTTTACTTGGTTTTGTATTAATGACTTTAATAACTAGTTTCTTATGTTGAAGGTGATCTTTCCTTATCGTTTGTCCGTGGTGTCATGGCATTATTTTACTGTCTATATAAAATAAAAAAAATTTACCATTCATATCTCCACGGTCTATATGGAGGTATGTTGGCTACCTGGTCGGGGGTTAAGGGAACGGTTTGGTAAAGGTATTGCCATTGTTCAGCGTTTAGAGGTCCTGCAATGGACCAGGGTCAAATTTAGTAGGACCTCCTTCAATACTTAACGTATTGGATGGCGGGGGTCCAAACTCTTTGATCCCCTCATAAGTTAACTACTATTAATACTATAACCCGGCTATTTAGGACTGTATCCCTGCTGACTCAGACTACTTAGTCGAGGGTAACGTCACCTCCAAAAGAGGGGCCTACCATAATTTGCATTAATAACTTAATTAATTATCTTTCAATAATCCACCCTTTTAGGATTGTATCCTTGCTGACTCAAACTACTGGGGTGAGGGTAACGTCATCTTCAAAAGAGGGGCCTACTACAACAACTAAGATAATCTCTTAAAAAGTGCAAAAGTGCGGAAATAATCAAAGGTTACACTAGATACGAGTCGGAACCAAGTGATTCATCTTGTCTATCTGTTTTTACTTTTATTTTTTTTTCAGCATTTTTAGTTAGTTTTTATTTTTCTTAGCTTAAAACATTTTTTCTAAACTTTTTGATTTGATTAGACGTTGAGGATAAACCGGTACTAAAAGCTCTTGTGTCCTTGGACGACCTCGGTATCTTACCAACACTATACTACGCTCACGATGGGTGCACTTGCCCATATGAGTGTCTAGTGTTAGTGAATATCGTGTTTTATAAATTTAAAACTTGACTAAAAAGTGTTAAAGGGGCTTAAAATATACACCTAATATATATAACACTTGACACCCATCAAGTTTTTGGCGCCGTTGCCGGGGACACAAGGATTTTAAGAAAGTTAGGAATCAACGGCCTAATCTTTTTTCTTATTTTTCATTTTTTTTGGATTTTTTCTTAATTTTTCAGTTTCTGCAGAGCTCAGCACGGGCCGTGCCTGGTCGGACACGGGCCGTGCCCAGCACCATCACTGGCAGTTTTTATTTTCTGAGTTACAGAGAGCTGAGCACGGGGCCCTGTCGGTGCAACACGGGGCCGTGTCCAACTCCCAGTAACAGGGATCCGGAAAACAATAACTGTACCTCCGACCACTGGCCGTGTTCACTGAGCACGGGGCCGTGGTGAACATTCTGACCAACGTTCTTTTCTGTTTTATTGCAGGACTTGGAACCCAGGCGCCACATTTGAACTTCCTACGTAGTGCATGAGCTCCAGTTCTAGTAGAGACATAAAAGAACCTCTAGAAGAACCCGAACGCTTTCTCAGAAAAAGACTTAAAGCTAAAAATCAAGAGAAAGTTTCGGGGGACCCACTTCCAATGGCGGACCAACGTACCCTCATGGATTACCTTCGGCCCACCGTGGGTAATCTAGGCGCCGCTATCAATGCGCCGAATGTCGAAGCCAATAACTTCAAACTTCGACCGCACTTGATACAAATGCTCCAAAACTCCGCAACCTTCCATGGGCTTGCGGACGAGGATCCCCATCTACATATTACTAATTTCTTAGAAATATGTGATACCTTTCGGATCAATGGAGCATCAAATGACGCCATCCGCCTTCGAATGTTTCCATTTTCGCTAAAGGACCGAGCTAAGGCTTGGCTCAACACCCTCCCAGTTGGCTCGGTAAACACTTGGGATGAACTAGCCCAAAAGTTTCTATATAAGTATTTCCCTCCTGCTAAAACGGCTAAATTAATGACTGAAATTAATACATACTCACAAGAGGATGGGGAATCCTTATATGAAACTTGGGAAAGATTCAAGGAGCTACTAAGAAAGTGTCCTCATCACGGTCTAGCGGTGTGGCAACAAGTATCCACTTTCTACAATGGGTTGTTGCCACACACAAGACAAACACTTGATTCTAGCTCCGGGGGACTTTTAGGTAATCGTCGCCCAAATGAAATATATAATCAAATTGAGGAAATTGCTCAAACCAATTTTCAGTGGCACACTCCCCGAGGCAATAAGTCTATTGCCCCGGGTGCCCATAAGGTTGATGAAAGCACTTCTTTACAAGCCCAAATCGAGGCCCTTTCTTCAAAAATAAAAAAAATTAGAAATGACAAAAACGGCATCGGTTATGGCTTGTGAAGGGTGTGGTGGACCACATGAAAATTGGAGTTGTATGAAAGAAGTAGATGATCAAACGGAAACGGTAAACTTCATTGACAATAGACCTAGGCCGTCGGGTCCACCAACGGGTACCTACAACCAAGGATGGCGTAACCACCCAAACCTTGGTTGGAGAGATCCCGGCAATAGTAGTAACCAACAAAATCAACGAACTAACTTTCAACAACCACAAAATTTTTCTCAACAACAAGGTGGAAGAGAAAGGCTTGAAGATACTGTATCTCGCCTCATCTTTGACACCGAAAAGAAAAACTCGGATCGATTTCAACAATTGGAATCGAATTTTATAAATCAACAAGCTAGCATTCAAAACATTGAAAAACAATTAAATCACATAGCTCAAAATTTCTCCGAGAAACCACAAGGCACGTTACCTAGCAATACCGAAACCAACCCAAAGGCGCAAGTACACCTCATCACATTGAGAAACCGAACCGTGGGACCCGAGGATGCCCCATTACCACCGGTTGAAGGAAGTTAAAGCACGACTTCACCCACACCTCAACCAGAAAACGCTTCTCCACCAAATTAAGAGCCCACCAAAACTCCTCCAGTTCCATACCCCGGTAGGTTAAATCGTCAAAAGACCGATGAGCAATTCGCAAAGTTCGAAAATTTACTAAAACAATTGCATGTTAATATTCCTTTTATTGAGGTCCTAACCCAAATGCCTAAATATACAAAATTTATGAGGGATTTCCTCACCCACAAAAGGAAAATTGAATCATTGCAAATAGTTAACTTAGGCGAAGAATGCTCCGCCCTAGTACTCAACAAACTCCCACAAAAGAAAATTGATCCCGGAAGTTTCACGATTCCTTGCTCGATCGGGGAATCCCCCGTTCGTAATGCATTAGCCGATCTTGGGGCTAGCATTAACCTCATGCCCACATCAATGTTCAAACGGCTCGGCCTAGGAACAACAAGCCCTACAAAGATGAGCATACAACTTGCCGACAGATCCGTCAAATTTCCACAGGGTGTCGCTGAAAATCTATTGGTCAAAGTTGACAACTTCGTATTTCCAACCGACTTTGTCATCCTAAACATGGAGGAAGATACCGATGTCCCTCTCATCCTCGGGAGGCCATTTCTAGCCACCGCCCAAGCAGTGGTGGACATGAATGACGGAACGTTAACATTGAAGTTTGGGGACAAGGAAGTGAAGTTTGAATGTGGAAAGAGAGTAGAGGACGAAGACCCGGTCAACTACATGAAGGTCATAGACTCAAGATTGGATGACGCTCTCCGACGGTGTAACATGGGATGCAATACATCCCACTTGGGCAACATATGACCAGGCTTTGGGTCTAGCCAAGTACCCTTATAAACGTGGCGCACCACGGAGGCATTCCGCGGAACTATCCTTAGTTTAGATTAATTTTCATGTTTTCTAGTTAGTTTTAATTTTCAGAAATAAAACACACTTGATATGGCAAAGGATACAAGGGAAACTTGAACCAGCACCCCAAGCAGGAAAACAGGACCGTCCGACAAAATTCTTCGTTTACAGTAAGTTCGGCACGGGCCGTGTCCGCCCAACACGGCCCCGTGCTGCACAGTCTGCAGAAAAAGACCCAGTTCAGGTAACTGGACACGGGCCGTGTTCACCCAACACGCCCCCGTGTCCAGGCTTCTGTTTCTCTTGATTTAATTTTGTTACTGGCACTTGAACACGGGGCCGTGCCCGGACAACACGGGGCCGTGTTCAGCACCCAGTAACACAAAATTTTTGCTTTTTCACACCTTTTACACATTCAATCAACCTAAAAACTTATTTTTGGGACACATTGAGGACAATGTGTAATTTAAGTGTGGGGGGGGGGGGATGCTAAAACCTTGAATCTTGCAAGTCCTAAATACAAGCCTTACACAAAACTCTATTGGAACCGCTAATCACCCCAAATTTTTTCAAAAATTTTCAATTTTTTTTACTTGTCTAGGTATAACTTGGGAATTTCAAAATTCTAAAAAGGTTATATTTTTACGAATTTACAACTGATAGCGTCGTGATAAAAAGAACCAACATAAGAAAATTATGAAAAGGCATGACAAGCTTAGTTAAAATTTGATTTTATACTTGATCACATAAAAACCCATTCCCACAAAAGTGAGTTTTGAGCCTTTATGGAGCATACAATTACATATCATTAGACTAAATGCTCATTTTTCGTTTCTTGTGTAAATAGCCGCTTGGTTCTTACGACTCTAGAACTTGCCATGACGATACATTCCCGGTCCTTAACAACTTAAACCCGAGTAAGTAAATGATGGAGGCATTAGGACTAACCCTTTTTTTTCTACACATTATTTTTCTTTTTTTTTACCACCTACCAAAAATCCCCCTAGTTAGCCCCTTTGAGCCTAAACCTTTTCATTTCATAACCCAAACCAAACACCCTTTTTCCCACCAAAACCTTTTTCATTTTTTAACCCTTTGTTTTAGTAACAAGTTCGGTTTTTCATATGACTTTTCAAAAAAAAAAAAAATGTGTGTTGATGATGAAGCAAAAGAAAATAAACAAACAAGTTCATCAAAAAAATAACTTTGTTTGAATAATAGCTTCATCAAAATAAAAGTTACAAAAATAAAAAGTCTTACGAAAACCGACGCTTGTTACGCTTTTCGCCCTTTTCTACTAACCACTAACCCAACCACCTACCTTTAACCCAAGCCTAACCCTTCACCCACAAAGTCCTCTTTATATTTACAAAGGTATATAAGTTAAAAAGGAGGAGGATTGATTGCTTGGCAAGCCTATGGTAGGAGTAAGTTCCATGCCGCTCTCGAGTGATCCACAAAAATACATCTTCGGCCGAGTGTTGAGTGATCCCCTTAAGGTATGTGAACTTGTATATAAATAGAATTTTAATGAGGCATGTTATGCCCTAATAAGTAATTTATCTTATGAAAAGTTTTAAATAAATCATGACGAATAGGATTGTAAATAAATAAAAATAAAACTAAATAAAGAATCTTGGAAATCCCGACACTCTATGACAAGCCTAAAAACCTTCTTCTCTACCCATTCCATTTGGGTGTGTAATAGCCACATATTAAAGAGTTTTGCTTGAGGACAAGCAAAGATTCAAGTGTGGGGGTATTTGATGTGTGCAAAATGCAACATATAAATTTCATCAATTGTGGCATAAAACTAACCCTTTTTTAGTACCAATGTTGGAAAAAGTATGCTTTTGTCTTCCTTTTGTATTTTCCGGATTAAATGAGCTCAAATTAACAAAAGAAGCAAAAAGACATCAAAATCTAACATAAATACAAGAAAAGGAACAAGACGTGATATGCCCGACCCCACGACAGCATCTTCCCAAGCAAAACAAGATAACAGAAGACTGAACACGCCCCGTGCTCAGCCAGCACGGGGGCGTGCCCAAGTGTCAGCAGAAAAGACAAAGTGGTAGAAGCTTCTATTGTCCACCACGGGGCCGTGCTCAGCGGACACGGGGCCGTGGTCAACTATAAGATTTGCACAATCTAGGCAAATCTTCATAGTACAAAGATTCTTCTGCACACGGGGTCGTGCTCAGCAGACACGGGGGTGTGGTCAACTAATAAGACAAAGCTGCATTAAATGAAGAAAGAGAAGGATGTGGACACGGGGCCGTGCCCACTAGACACGGGGTCGTGCCCGAGCTTCTGTTCAGCCTATAAATAGGAGTGCTTGGCTCAAGCTCAAACCATCCCTTGGCACACCACCTCTCTCACACTTCACCCACCACCCACCACCACCATAACACCATCATCCACCACTATCATCCATTGTCCATCATAGAGTGTGTGAGTCGTCTCGGGATCCAAGATTGATCGTAAGAGTTCTTGACAATCAAGGCCATGTTTGCCTAAGTCTCTTACATCACTTGGTGAAGACAAAGTGTCTAGTGTAATACTTTTTATTTTCAATCTTTTCGCACTTTTTACTTGGTTTTGTATTAATGACTTTAATAACTAGTTTCTTATGTTGAAGGTGATCTTTCCTTATCGTTTGTCCGTGGTGTCATGGCATTATTTTACTGTCTATATAAAATAAAAGATTTTCACCATTCATATCTCCACGGTCTCTATGGAGGTATGTTGGCTACCTAGTCGGGGGTTAAGGGAACAGTTTGGTAAAGGTCTTGCCATTGTTCATTGTTTAGAGGTCCTGCAATGGACCTGGGTCAAATTTAGTAGGACCTCCTTCAATACTTAACGGTATTGGATGGCGGGGGTCCAAACTCTTTGATCCCCTCATAAGTTAACTACTATTAATACTATAACCCGGCTATTTAGGACTGTATCCCTGCTGACTCAGACTACTTAGTCTAGGGTAACGTCACCTCCAAAAGAGGAACCTACCATAATTTGCATTAATAACTTAATTAATTATCTTTCAATAATCCACCCTTTTAGGATTGTATCCTTGCTGACTCAAACTACTGGGGTGAGGGTATCGTCACATTCAAAAGAGGGGCCTACTACAATAACTAAGATAATCTCTTAAAAAGTGCAAAAGTGCGGAAATAATCAAAGGTTACACTAGATACGAGTCGGAACCAAGTGATTCATCTTGTCTATCTGTTTTTACTTTTATTTTTGTTTTCAGCATTTTTAGTTAGTTTTTATTTTTCTTAGCTTAAAACATTTTTTCTAAACTTTTTGATTTGATTAGACGTTGAGGATAAACCGGTACTAAAAGCTCTTGTGTCCTTGGACGACCTCGGTATCTTACCAACACTATACTACGCTCACGATGGGTGCACTTGCCCATATGAGTGTCTAGTGTTAGTGAATATCGTGTTTTATAAATTTAAAACTTGACTAAAAAGTGTTAAAGGGGCTTAAAATATACACCTAATATATATAACACTTGACACCCATCAAGGGTCGTAAGTTAAGCGGTCTAGACAACCGCTTAGACTTTCGAACCCGACCCGTTTGGTCGATCATTAGAATTCGACCAATCTTGCTTAGTGATCATAGTTGCATAGGGAATAACCCATGAGGTTATACCTTATGATCACCTAGGATTGGTTAGTCATTTGCTAGTTAGCTTATATGCCCATAGGAAATGACCAAAATGCCCTTTTGAAGCATAAATCCGTATTTTTCCTATGAGAACATATTTTTGACATATAATCTGATTTAGTAACATGTTTAGGGATAATTGGGCATGTAAGACTTGACATAGCACATAGATAACCATCCGAACATAGTTTTGTGCAACCAACGAGTTATAGTAGCTTATGCTACCATAATGGGTCGAAACAGGTCAAAAGCACTTAGGTAGACTTTCAAATCAGAATGTTAGCTTTATTAAATCATACCATATGAGTTCAATTACTCATTTGATTTATAGAACATCATTCTATCCTATCTCTCGCTTTAGGATCCGATTAATAACATAGTTACCTATATTAGGTGCCATTTGATTCCGTACTCCCTCTAGCTTTGCTTGGTTGTTGTTTAAGACTTCTAAGCACCCTCAAGTGAGTACATAGTTCCCCTCTTTTACTATTTTAAATGTTTTGGGGTGAAATATGTGTACCTATTTGTTATGCTCACGATTTCAAAGTATAATTGATTATACATATTAGTACTTATCTTTTGACAAACCGAATAATTATTTATGATCTAAACACTGATTTTTCAAAGATTATAAAATTAATTGTTGGATAGTACATATTTTGTTCACCAGACCGATTGGTAGTATGATATAGCGCTATAGGATTTGACACCCCATTCATGTTGTCATGGAATGTCTGAAACCAATTTGTTTCTCCATCCTAATAGGGATTGCCTTTGTGGTGTCCCTATAGTCTTAAAGGTGTATTTTGATGCACTAGGTCTGATTGAATTCTTAAATCACATTTTATTTGTATATTTTATTATACTCCCAAAAGTATAGTTTGATATACTCTCATGTGTGATATTGTACAAAACAACATGTATTTTATTAACTACCAAAACATATTTTAATATGTTATTTATTCAACCAAAACATAGTTAAATATGTTATTCACAAATCCAAAGTATACTTTTGATATACTATCAAAAACGATTATTTTGACAACCAAAGTATATTTAATATACTATCTATTTAACGATTTTGGAACCGAAATATATTTTGATATATTACCTAATCGACTTTCTTAAAACCAAAGTATATTCTTATATATACTTCAAACATTTTATCTAAAACATTATTTTATAAACTCATTTTACTT
Organism: Helianthus tuberosus; assembly: GCA_030545235.1. Taxonomy (NCBI): domain Eukaryota; kingdom Viridiplantae; phylum Streptophyta; class Magnoliopsida; order Asterales; family Asteraceae; genus Helianthus; species Helianthus tuberosus. The sequence continues at coordinate 44,191,980 of CM060442.1, forward strand.
GATTATTTATTTATGCATCATTCTTTTATATCATCAAATTTCTCCTAAATTTCCACATGATTTTTATAAAGAAAATACTTTTAGGTTCCTGACTACTTTTGTTACAACATTCTTTTAAACTTATAAGTCATGAATCATGCATAAACAAAACCTATGTATCTCACAGGCATAATTATGCTGACGTACCTATTTTTAAACATGTTTCAGGTACTGCTTTGCGATGATTGTTGATACATGCTATACATAGGATGGACTCGTGCCTTAGCGACTTTAAAACTTGAAAGATAATAGTTGTGCTTATTTGATTATATTAAAACAATGAGTTCATTTATTCAATAAAACAAAATTATTTATTCCATGGTTGTGAAACAATGATTCTGTTACAACACTCCCCGACGTTTCCGTCGCGTTTTGTTGTTTTACGTGGTCGGGGTGTGACAGAAAAGTTGGTATCAGAGCCAATGGTTATAGGGAATTAGGTTATTAGTAATGCTTTGACCTAGACTATAACCTTCCTAGGACCCTAACACAAGTTATCTTGTGTTTAGCTTTAAAACAATACCGTCACTAATCCTTAGGTGACGACCACAATGAGAACACAAATTTCGATTCCGTTTTGAAAACCAATCATCTGTTCTAGGATGATTGATTACTAGGTTTTGAACCCTCTGTTATAAGGTTTGAAACCCTCTTAGTTTCCAAATTCTCGTCAAAGTTTGGGTCTAAATAATGTGAACACGTGCAAACTGGAAGAGTGAATGCCTGTACCCTGAGTTTTCTGTCTAAGGCTAGAGTGTTCGTATAAATCCGCAGTATCGGACCAGTCACTCTTACCGGGGAACTCTTGGGGTGAGTGTTCACTTATAAGCGAGCATGTCTTCGGTGATACATTATAATGATCCATTTACTTTGATTAGTCATTGCGTATCGTTTGTTTGTTCGAGGTAACAAACAAATGATCGCCTTCCTTATGTTTTGTCAATGTTTTCAATACCTCTTTTGTTTTCCAATCACCAACCTCACTCGTTTCCCATGTTCCCTTTAGACAATGCCTCCTCGACGTGATGCTCAAACTTTTACAGCTGAGGAAGTCGCATCCCTTGTTGCTCAACAAATGGCTGTAGTTCTTCTAGGTGTAGTAACTCAGATCCATGAGTTGTATAACAACAATAACAACAACAACACCCAGTGTAATTTCAAGACCTTTAACTCTGCCAAACCTTCGAAGTTTTCTGGATCTCAAGGAGCAACCGCGCTCCTGCAATGGTTCGAAAGTTTGGAGAGCACATTCAGGCACGTGCAATGCCCGAATGAGCGTAAGGTTGAGTTTGCATCCAGTGCGTTCGAGAAGCGTGCTCTTACATGGTGGAACGGTGTGATGCGTGATAGAGGTGCCGATGTGGCAATGGCACAAACCTGGGAAGAGCTTCGAGCTCTAATGATGAAGGAATTCTGTCCTCGTCATGAGCTCTGGGCTTTGGAACAGGAATTTGACGATCTTAGACAAGACAGCGGTGAACATCGAGCCTATACTAACCGTTATGAGGAATTGAGCCTGTTATGTCCTGCCATGGTCACGCCTGTGGATAAGGCGATTGAGAAGTACATTGATGGTCTTCCTGATTTAGTTCAGGATATCGTTACTGGCAGCAACCCTACTACTGTCAGACAGGCCATTGAATTGTCTGCCTCCCTGACTGAATCCCATATCAGGAAGGGTAAAATTTTTCGAAAAGGCGACTCAAGACCATCTGACAAAGCTGCTCAAGTTGAACCAAAGGAAAAACAGGCCGAGCAATCCAAGAAGAAGAAGCGTAAGACTTCTCAAAACTGCGCCATAACTGCTCAGAACGATCAGGTTGCACCAAACCAACCAGCACAACCTCGTAAGAGGAAAAATTATGTTGGTACCGCACCTTTGTGCAACAAATGCAACCGTCATCATTTGGAGCAAGAGCAGTGTCACAAATGCACCCACTGTGGACGTTTGGGACATTTGGTCGATACCTGCCGTTATGCAAATCAAGCTGTTGCAAATCCTGCTGCTGTTCAAGCACGATTCCCACCTGGGTCGTGTTATAACTGTGGTGACCTTACTCACTATAGAAACAATTGCCCAAGACTTGTTAACGCAAATCCAGCACGTGGACGAGTGTTTAACATAAATGAGGCAAACGCGAACAACGATGCAGCAGTGAACAATTAGTCTTTTGTATTTCTTTGTCTGATATCTTTGACATTGGAACAATTTAGTTGTTATATAAATAAAATTTGATGTTTCAATTTTATTTTACATAACTGATACGATTGTGTGAATGTTTGATCCAACCCTTCGATGCTGACTAAGACAAACTACTCGTGTGGTTCTGTCATTTTATGATCACTTGTGATCTCCCCGAAAATCTTAAGTACTCGTTTCTTTTTAAGAAACAAAGACAAATCTCTATTAAGATCTTCCTATCTTCATCCTAATATTTAAAGTGCCAAACGGAATTCATGGATTGGATTCCTAGTGTGCTTTGAATACTCGCGTGCTCAATTAACAAGAAAATTAACAAAATAAAGATCAAGTTAATTAACTATGTGATAATGTGTATGTGTTTCCTCTATGTTTCGCGATTTTATGTGATTTATCCAAATCTTCATAGAATCTTCCATATTTCAATATGAGGGATTCATAATAGGATATCAAAAGGTACTACCTTAAATCCTTAATGGACTTCTGCGTAGTAGTTAAGTCCCTTGGGTTATAAAGTACTATTCTATAATTGGACCCCTTGAGTGGTCTAATTAAATAGATTGATTCAAAATCCTGGTTAGAAATATCATGTGATGATATAGTTGAAAATATCCCTTAAGTGATCAATTTAAAAAGATCGTACGACGGTCTAGTTAAGAAGATCATGTGTTGATCTAATTAAAAAGATTGTTCATTGATCTACTTAAAAAGATCATCTGGTGGTCTAGTCAAGTCACTTCATGTTTATTCGATTGATTTTTTCCTTGCGCATTATGAAATGAACTGTGCGGACTGTGCAAGGAATTACGTAATTATGGATGCATACATAATTATGGAATTTAGTGCACAGAAACCACAACAAGTTTTGTCATGTGTTAAGACCTATAGCACAAACAAGTTTCCTATGATAGTCTTCATAAGAAACGTTCTTCTGTCCGTAGTTCGAAACTCCATGTTTTGTTACAACAAGGACTTCACGTTGATAGTTGACAATTTCGCTAAGAATCCAAACATGACCCAGAGTTTTACTTAGGGTTCGAGGGATTCATTCGAAAGCGGAACAATCACGGTTGTCTTCACAAGTTTCCTCTAAAATTAAATTTTGGGACGAAATTTTCTAAAGTAGGGGAGACTGTGACACCTCTGTCACTTCAACCATCATACAAATACCAAACCAATGAAATATTGTATTTCATACTTGGGATTTATATAAATATGTGTATCGTTTGCACATATCAATTCTTGTTCGATTTCAAGCTTTAAATCGCTTTCTGGAAGGTTATACGCAATCTAATGCGTAAATACAACCAGTTTAATGCAACAAACATTACGGAATAGTGAAATAGGCTTAACATACCTTAAATAACCTTTACATAACTTAGAAATAAGTTTTGGAAGGTTCGATATGCCGAAATCAAGTTTAAATCACTCACAGGGACTATTTGCGTCAACTTGCAAAAGTCTGCCATTTTGTAAGGCAACGTACAGTCCGGAACATGATCATAAGCTAAACATACCATAAATAACCTAAACATATCTTAGAAATAAGCTTTGAGTGGTTCGGTGTGTGAAAATATGCTTATTTGATCTTTCAGGGACTAAAAGTGTCAAAAACGGCGTAAGTTTGCATTTTCGCGCATATCTTATGTTCTGACCACATCTGGACATCCAAAATTTTTGTACACACTAAAATATTTTTATTTTAGTGATCGGCATGAAAAAATACCATTCGTCGCTTAATTTGGTTCGTTTTCGCGTCCGTTTGAGTTTCGTCGTAATTTAACGAACAACGCGACCGTACGACCAAACGAGCCGACATCCGAGAGTTCTCCGAGCACATTTTAAGTCCTCTAAACTTTATTGACCTTGTAGAGCCTTGAAAATGGCTTAACGGGGGTCAAAAGGGGCTGAAATGAGCTAACATCAAGTTCTGGGACCAATTATGCAATTCTGCCAAACTTGGCCACACGGGCCGCGTAAGCTCAACTTACAGCCTATGCGGGCAGCGTGATATGCCCAGCGACAGAAACATGTTTCCAGCAACCTGTTGCTAATTCAGGGACTTTCCTTGCAATTTCCTTGTGTGGAAGCCAAGTTTAAGTGTTCTCCAAGGTCCCTAATCAGTTCCTAACACATGTAGGGCTATGATTTAATCCTTGTTGGCCACACAATCACATGGAATGATCTTGTGATCCCATGATCACTATAAATAGCCAACACCATCAACTTATTTCCTTGCTCATTTCCTTATCTTCTCTTCTCTTCTCTAATCTGAATTGGGAGCTCTCTCATCTGATTTGGGAAGCTTATTCTTTGTAGAAAAGATAGCAAGGACCTTTAGTGAGCATTCTTTCATTCTTTTATTTATGTGAGTGCAGAAAGTCAAACAGTTTGACTTTCAGTTTGACCAGTCAATTGGTCAAGTCAAAGTTCAATTGAACTTTGTAACGTGATTGTAATCACGATGGTTATAATCCTTAGTGATTATGCCTTCTGATTACCACGTCAACTAGGTGTAGTGACGAGTCAAAGTTTCGGTCAAAATGCGTTTTAGCACGCATTTTGCAACGGAACTATTTTCGGGTATCAAAACCCATTGTTTTGATACCAAATCAGTTTTCTAAGTAGGTTGAACATGTTTTGACATGTTTAACTCGTCACTGTTAGTTTAGTGCTTGTTTAGGGTCGTAAGTTAAGCGGTCTAGACAAACGCTTAGACTTTCGAACCCGACCCGTTTGGTCGATCACTAGAATTCGACCAAGCTTGCTTAGTGATCATAGTTGCATAGGGAATAACCCCTGAGGTTATACCTTATGATCACCTAGGATTGGTTAGTCATTTGCTACTTAGCTTATATGCCCATAGGAAATGACCAAAATGCCCTTTTGAAGCATAAATCCGTATTTTGCCTATGAGAACATATTTTTGACATATAATCTGATTTAGTAACATGTTTAGGGATAATTGGGCATGTAAGACTTGACATAGCACATAGATAACCATCCGAACATAGTTTTGCGCAACCGACGAGTTATAGTAGCTTATGCTACCATAATGGGTCGAAACGGGTTAAAAGCACTTAGGTAGACTTTCAAATCAGAATGTTAGCTTTATTAAATCATACCATATGAGTTCAATTACTCATTTGATTTATAGAACATCATTCTATCCTATCTTTTGATTTAGGATCTGATTAATAACATAGTTACCTATATTAGGTGCCATTTGATTCAGTACTCCCTCTAGCTTTGCTTGGTTGTTGTTCAAGACTTCTAAGCACCCTCAAGTGAGTACATACTTCCCCTCTTTTACTATTTTAAATGTTTTGGGGTGAAATATGTGTACCTATTTGTTATGTTCACGATTTCAAAGTATAATTGATTATACACATTAGTACTTATCTTTTGACAAACCGAATAATGATTTATGATCTAAACACTGATTTTTCAAAGATTATAAAATTAATTGTTGGATAGTACATATTTTGTTCACCAGACCGATTGGTAGTATGATATAGCGCTATAGGATTTGACACCCCATTCCTGTTGTCATGGAATGTCTTAAACCAATTTGTTTCTCCATCCAAATAGGGATTGCCTTTGTGGTATCCCTATAGTCTCAAAGGTGTATTTTGATGCACTAGGTCTGATTGAATTCTTAAATCACATTTTATTTGTATATTTTATTATACTCCCAAAAGTATAGTTTGATATACTCTCATGTGTGATATTGTACAAAACAACATATATTTTATTAACTACCAAAACATATTTTAATATGTTATTTATTCAACCAAAACATAGTTAAATATGTTATTCACAAATCCAAAGTATACTTTTGATATACTATAAAAAACGATTATTTTGACAACCAAAGTATATTTAATATACTATCTATTTAACGATTTTGGAACCAAAATATATTTTGATATATTACCTAATCGACTTTCTTAAAACCAAAGTATATTCTTATATATACTTGAAACATTTTATCCAAAACATTATTTTATAAACTCATTTTACTTGATTATTTATTTATGCATCATTCTTTTATATCATCAAATTTCTCATAAATTTTCACATGATTTTTATAAAGAAAATACTTTTAGGTTCATGACTAGTTTTGTTACAACATTCTTTTAAACTTATAAGTCATGAATCATGCATAAACAAAACCTATGTATCTCACAGGCATAATTATGCTGACGTACCTATTTTTACACATGTTTCAGGTACTGCTTTGCGATGATTGTTGATACATGCTATACATAGGATGGACTCGTACCTTAGCGACTTTAAAACTTGAAAGATAATAGTTGTACTTATTTGATTATATTAAAACAATGAGTTCATTTATTCAATAAAACAAAATATTTATTCCATGGTTGTGAAACAATGATTCTGTTACAACACTCCCCGATGTTTCCGCCGCGTTTTGTTGTTTTACGTGGTCGGGGTGTGACAGTTTACTTACTGATTTAAAACAGTTTCGTAAAATTCTCTCGAAAAGCCGATTTTTAACCGTTTTACCGCATAGTTTTGCATTAAACGTTACCTTAACCATCCCAACTCGTAACGACTTGATATTTTAACATAATACATGTTATTTACCGATTAAAATGATGGTTATAATCAGATTAGTGCAGTTTTTGTTTTAGTTACATAAATCATGCGATTTCACGTATTTTACTACACTTTAAGCACTAAGTATAACATGCAAGACTAGTAAACTTTATGACAAAGTTTTATACTATTTTAACACTTTAAATATTAATATTTTAGTCTTAAGAATCTGATTAAAAAATTATTTTTATCAAATCATGTTCAAATCATCATTTCATGATCATACATCCACATGCATGCTTAAGTATAAGTATCTAATGCATTCAATTCACATCATCATCATCATGCATGAACTAATTTATGTCCAATATGTATTTAACTCATGTTCAACCATTAAAGAACATTCTAATCTTCATATGATCATTAATCAATCATTCATCATAAATGCAAGAATCTTGTTCCTACATATTTATGAACTAACATCAAATTTTCACATGCATGCATATATACATATATATATACACACGACCACATATATACACACACATGATTCCAAAATTTCACTTTTCATATTCATCTTTAATCATAGAAACCTTTATAAAATCAACTTTTGATCATGCATACATCAAATCCCTCATGAACATCATCAATTAAGAACATTCAAAGTCAAAACCCAATCTCATATATATACACATACATACGGCCCTACCTACATATATATATATATATATCCATCCATTTCATTTTTTATTCAAAAACCAATTTGTTTTAGTTTTTAAGTTTATGTTTAGATTCAAGAACAAGAGAAACTTTCACTATCATCTTCATCACCATGAATCATGAACAAGATTTGAAAGATGAAATGTTATACCTTCAAGATTCTTAGGGGGTTTTAACAAAAGTGATGATATGAAGCCTTGTTCTTGCTTGAATCTCCTTGGAATCCCCTCTAAACCTTCATATAAGCTTGAAAACACATTGGAATACCTTCAAATCTTCAAGAAATGGTTTGAAATTTTTGAAAATGAATGGATGTAGGGGTGTTCGGCTGAGCTTATTGTTTAGAGAGAGAGAGAATTGATTTTGAAATGGTTTCTTGGTTAATGGAAGATTTTAGATGATTTGTTGAAAAGGCTAATCATTGTTTGAGATTTTCAAGACCCACAAGTGTCAAGTGAGAGAGTGTGGACACTCCCTTTAGCCGCCACCTTTCACAACACACACACACAAACATATATATATATATATATATATAGGGGATGGATCATGAGAAAACTAGTTTAAATGAGAAAACCAAAAAACTAACCAAAAAGGCCTAAAAAAACCTAAAAACTTACCAATTTTTTTTTTACAATTTTTTATAGAAAAATCGCTACTTTTTATGTATGGAAAAAAAATTTCAAAAAAAAAATTTTTTTTTTTGGTTGTACTGCACATGTGCACTAATCCATAAAGTTTAAACCACTTAACCCACCCCCCACCGACACCCCCCAAAAACCTAAACCCCCCACCCCCACCCCCCAAAAACCTAAATTCACCCTCCCACCAAAAGCCTAACCCCCACCCCCCAAAAACCTAAACCCCCACCCTCCTGAAAACCTAAAACTAAACCCTAAACATAAACCCGAAAAAAACCTAAACCCCCCACCCCCACCCCCCCCCCAAAAAAAACCTAAACCCTCCCTCCCCCCACACCCAAAAACCTAATCCTAATCCTAAACCTCCAAAAAAACTAACCCTAAAAGCTAAACTAGACTCAAAAGGCTAATTTTAAGCATGTAATGCAATTGTAGTACATGTTATATTGCACATGTGCACTACTATAATAATAGTATTGAAAACAAGACGACACCATAAATCTTTTTTATGTCATAAAAAATATGCTCGAATATACTTGAATGAAAGATACAAAAATTTGTGATCTTATAGTGCCATTTTTGTTTTAAAATGATAACGTTTGGAGAAATGGGAAATGTTTGAAAAGTTATATATTTTTTTTCCAATTTTACCCCTCCTTCATTAAAAGTCCCCCCCTCCTTCATTAAAAGTCTCCCCCCTTCTTTTTAGTGGTTTTTAGTTAGTTTTCTAGTTTTCTCATTTATATCTTGTTTTCTCATGATCCTCTCCCTATATATATATATATATATATAGGGTAGGGATCCTAAGAGAAGTCCACCCTATTTGAGAAACTTGAGAAGCAATCTGGACCACACATTTTCCCTAAGCAAAAAATGCAAAAAAAAATGCAATTTTTTTTTTTTGGAAAAATCGCAGCTTTTTCTTTAAGGATTAAATTTTTTATTATTTAAAAAAAAAAAATTTTGGATTTATACACATGTATATATTGTTAATCTTTTAACTATACATATATGTATATTGTCTATTATACATATATGTATATACGTGTTTAAAATTGAAAAAATATGTGTTATAAATCCTAAACCTTAAACCATAAACACTAAAGCTAATCCTTAATGCTAAAGCTAAACCCTAATGCTAAACCCTAAATACTAATGCTAAACCCTAAACCCTAAAGCTAAACCCTAATGCTAAACCCTAAAGCTAAACCCTAATTCTAAACCCTAAAGCTAAACCCTAATGCTAAACCCTAAAGCTAAAACTAAACCCTAAAGTTAAACCCTTAATGCTAAACCCTAATGCAAACCCTAAAGATAAAGCTAAACCCAAAAGTTAAAGCTAAACCCTAAAGCTAAACCCTAATTCTAAACCCTAATGCTAAACCCTAAAGCTAAACCCTAAACCATAAAGCTAAACCCTAAACCCTAATGCTAAACCCTAAATACTAATGATAAACCCTAAATAACACTTATTTTTCAATTTTAAACATGTATATACATATATGTATAATTGACAATATACATATATGTATAGTTAAAAAGATTAACAATATACACATATGTATAAATCCAAAAAAAAAATTATTCTTAAAGAAAAAGCTGCGATTTTTACAAAAAAAAAAAAAAAAAAAATTTACATTTTTTTCACCTTTTTTTTGCATTTTTTTCCTTAGAGAAAATGTGTGGTCCAGAATGCTTCTCAAGTTTTCTCATTTAGCCTACTATTTCTCACATGATCCTTATCCTATATATGGGTTGAGTTCATCTCAGAACTCTAAATAACTACAGAACTTTCAGAACTCCTAATAAACAATTATTTTATATATAAGTTTTTGTTTTTAGGATCTTTTTATTATCTATTATATGTATTTCTTTGATTACATACATGTTAAAAGTAGTTTACATATGTTTAATTGCCAAAATTATTTATATGTGTCAACTAATTACATATATGTAAAAAAACTAGTTTACATATGTGTAATTATAAAATTACATATAAAAAAAGATAAAATTACTCTTAACATGTATGTAATCGTAAAAATACACATAATAAATGATAAAATTATCCTAAACATAAAAATATATAAATAAAAAGATTGTTTATTAAGAGTTCTGCGAGTTCTGTAAATATTTATGGTTCTGAAATGATCCTGGTCCATATATATATATATATATTGTTGGCCAAAAACTGGTATTTTGCTGGTTACCGGGTATTTTATCTAGATCCCGTTTTAGCGCGTTTTAAATTATTTTATCACTCTATTAAAATAAACTCGCCCAATTATTACTGAAATAATTATCAGTTGCCTTGACTGGCTGTGTTGACAGTCTTTTGTCAGATACACACAGTATCGCCTGGTACGCGCTTAAACTCGAAAAATGGAGTTTCTTAGTGTTTTAATTTATTTTTCCTTCCGGACATGATTAAAATTACTATTCTAATCATAACGAATTATTTTTAGGATTTTAACATTGATCGAGCGGTCACCGACATTCGTTTCGCATTTTGTTCGTTACGCGATAAGCGTTTATCTTGTTATTGCCAACATAGTTTTTTTTTTTTTTTTATCAAAGTTTGGATTTTCCAACACATCAAATATCACACATAAACATTAATATCAGTCAAATACAACCTTTTATTCATTCATGACACGTGTTACATTTGTACGGTACAACCTAAATAGCCGGGTGTCACAGTCTCCCCCTGTTTAGGGGAATTTCGTCCCCCAAATTCTATTCTACAGGTTTCATTTTCCCACTAGGTGGTAAGAGATGAGGATATTTTCGTTGCATCTAGTCCTGTCATTCCCAGATGAATTCGGGTCCACGTTTAGAATCCCAGCGAACCTTGACCAACTTAATCCTACTCCTCTTAAGCTTCTGAATTTCCCAATCCAGAACCTCAACTGGTTCTTCGATAAATCTCAGTTTATCGTCCACACGAACCTCTCCTGGGGGTATAATTAGCGTCTCATCTGACAGACACTTTTTCAAATTAGAGACATGAAACACGTCATGAACTCCACTCAACTCATATGGCAGCTTAAGCCTATACGCGATTGATCCAACTCGAGATGCGATTTCGAAAGGACCTATATAATGCGGTCTTAGCTTCCACCTTTCCCAAATCTCACAACGCCTTTCCAAGGCGACACCTTCAAAATAACTCAATCACCAACCTGAAACTCCAACGGTTTCCTTCAGTTATCCGCATAACTCTTCTGTCGATCTGCAACAGCTTTCAACCTTCCCTTGGTCTGGACAACCTTTTCAGTGGTTTCCTAATAAGCTCGGGTCCGGTAAATTGCTTCTCGCCGACTTCAGCCCAACAAAGTGGTGATCGACACTTCCTTCCGTACAAGGCTTCAAACAGAGCGGCCTTGATACTAGCGTGATAACTATTGTTGTAAGAAAACTAATCCAAAGGCAAGTGAGTATCCCAACTTCCACCGAAATCTATCGCACATGCTCTCAACATATCCTCTAACGTCTGGATGGTTCTCTCGCTCTGACCATCCGTTTAAGGATGATATGAAGTACTCATGTCCAAACGAGAACCTAGCGATTCTTGAAGAGGTCGACAAAACCGGGATTCAAACCGTCCGTCTCTATCTGAGATAATTGACACTAGTACTCCATGACGGGCTATAATCTCGTTAAGGTACAATTGCGATATCTTCTCCGTGTTGTCTGTTTCCTTAAGTGCTAGGAAATGAGCAGACTTTGTCAATCGATCCACGATTACCCATATCGTATCATGTCCACGCGACGTACGGGGTAACTTGGTGATAAAGACCATCGTAAGATGTTCCCATTTCCACTTAGGAATCTTTGGTTGCTGCAGGAGCCCAGACGGATTCTGATGTTCAGCCTTAACCTTCGAGCATGTCAGATATTTACTCACGTACACCGCAATATCTTTCTTCATATTCGGCCACCACTATAACTCCTTAATATCCTGATACATCTTGGTAGAACCCGGGTGAATGGAATATCTGGATTTATGAGCCTCATTCATAACCAGTTCACGTAGGTTACCTCTAAGTGGAACCCAAATCCGGTACATGAAGTACATCACTTCATCCGCTTTTGGTATCAGTTCACACTCTAAACCTCTCAAACCTTCTCTTCTCAGGTTCTTATCCTTTAAAGCTTCTCGTTGTGCATTACGAATTCGATCGTCAAACTCGGCTGTATGGTCAAACCCAAATCACGCACACGTAGAGGCTTCTCCTGCTCCTTCCTACTGAGCGCATCAACAACAACATTTTCTTTACCAGAGTGATAACGGATATCACACTCGTAATCATTGAGTAACTCTACCCAATGTCGTTGTCGCATGTTGAGCTCCATCTGATCAAAGATTTGCTGGAGGCTCTTATGGTCCGTGTAAATCATACACTTCCTGCCATACAAATAATGTCTCCAAATCTTTAAGGCAAACACAACAGCTCCTAACTCCAAATCATGCATCGTGTAATTCTTCTCATGCACTTTCAATTGTCTGGATGCATAGGCTATCACTTTGTCCTTATGCATAAGCACGCATCCGAGGCCCAAACGTGACGCATCATAATACACAACGAAATCGTCATTTCCCTCAGGAAGGGAAAGAAAAGGCGCACTACACAACTTCTCCTTCAACAGCCGAAAAGCTTCCTCTTGCTTTTCAGTCCAATCAAACTTCTTCTCCTTCTGGGTCAATAGCGTCAAAGGCTGCGCTAATCCTGAGAAATTCTCTATGAATCTCCGATAATACCCAACGACTCCTAGGAATTGTCGCACCTCTGACGGAGTCTTTAGACTTCCCAATTCTTAATCGCTTCAATCTTCGACGGATCCACGTGTATAAGTTTCTCATTTATGACGTGTCCGAGAAATTGAACTTCTCTTCCTTCAGCAGCTCCATAATCAACTTCAAATGTTGCTCATGATCTTCTTTGGTTCGTGAATAGATACGTATATCGTCGATAAATACTATCACGAATTTATCCATATAGGGTTTGCATAACCTGTTCTTGAGATCCATGAATACGGCTGACGCATTGGTTAAGCCAAAAGGCATGACTAAAAACTCGTAATGGCCATATCATGTTCGAAAAGCAGTCTTTGGAACATCTTTGTCAGCAACCTTCAACTGATGGTATCCTGAACGCAGGTCGATCTTTGAATAGTAGCTGGATCCCTGTAGCTGATCAAACAAATTGTTAATTCTCGGTAGAGGGTACCGATTCTTGATAGTCAACTTGTTCAACTCTCTGTAATCAATGCACATACTGAAAGGAACCATCCTTCTTCTTCACAAACAAAACAGGTGCACCCAAGGAGAAAAGCTTGGACAAATGAAACCTTTGTCTATTAGCTCTTAAAGCTGATTCGACAATTCTTTCATCTCTGACGGTGCCAATCTATAAGGAGATTTTGCAATTGGTGCAGCACCGGGTACCAGATCAATTCTAAACTCGATCTGTCTCGCAGGGGGCAATTCAGGTAAGTCTTCAGGGAAAACTTCCGGATAATCACGAACTATAGGAATCTCTTCGATCTTCCTACCTTCAGCCTTCATATCCACTACGTTAACTAAGAACGAAGGATAACCCTTACGCAACATCTTAAGCATCTTCATAACACTAACAACTCTTGATACTCGACTCGTTCGGTCTCCGTGAACAACTATAGCTTCACCATCACCAGGACGAGGTATCCTCACTTGCTTCTTCGAACAAATAATCTCAGCTTTATTCTTGGATAGCCAATCCATCCCAACAACTACATCAAAACTACCAAGCTCCGCTGGTAATAAATCGATACTAAAACTATGATTGTCTAACTGAATACTACAACCACGAATGACTTCACTAGTCTCTAACAAATTACCATTTGCTAGTTCTATCGAGTACTTTTTTTAGCTTACTTGTTGGAGAACATAAAAATGGTTCAAAGTTTTTCGAAACAAAACTGAAGTCAGTCCCAGTATCCAAGAGTACGAACGCAGAATGGTTATTGATCAAGAACGTACCAGTAACAATAGCAGGATCGTCACGTGCCTTCCCAGCATTTAGCTCGAACGCTCTGCCCCTGGCATTCTGACCCTTTGCTTTCGGACAATCTCTCTTGAAATGTCCCTGTTCACTGCACTCGAAGCATCCCTCTAGTTTAACTCCCTCCGAAGTACTCTTAGCATAGCACTCGCGAGTAACATGCCCAGTTCGACCACACCTGGCGCACTTTCTCTGCTCATCACTGTGAGTCTTCTTCTCAGAACCACTCCTGCCATCCCTGGCATTATCCCTTCTAGAACCACTGGAGTTTGCTATGTAAGCCTTCCTCGAGCTGCGTTTCCTGCACGCTTCTCATCGGTCTCCTTCCTCGAGCTCTTAGACTTACATTTCCACGAATCCCCAGATCTAGGCTCAGAATGCTCCGACCGCTCAGATTTCCCGTCTACATTGGCCTTGCCTGATGACTTCCCGGTTTCCTCCTTCTTGTTAAAGCTACCTTTTCAAGCAGTGTCATCCACTAATGATTTCATCAGAGTAGTAGCTTCTAGATGGGTAGTGGGTTTCGCTGATGTGACCATGCTGCGAATTCGTGGCGATAGCCCCCAAATGAACCTATCTATCTTAACATACTCAGGAGTGACCATCCATGGAACCATCCTTGCCAAATCATTGAACCAAAATGTGTAAGTTCTAACGTTCAGGCCTTCCATGGTCAATTTCCAGAAGTCGGTCTCAATCTTTTGTATCTCACTACGCGGGCAGTATTCCTTTAGGAGAATCTCTTTTAGTTCATTCCAGGTTAGACCATAGGCAGCGTCTTCACCCATTATTTAAACTTGTGCATTCTACCAGGATAAAGCTTCATCAAGAAAAGAACAAGAAGCATACCTAACCCATTGATCAGCAGCACAACCGCTTATTGCCATGACGGACTCCATCTTCTCAATCCATCTGGTGATATCAAGGGGTCATTCAGCACCGGTAAATGATCGTGGGTTGCAGCCCTAGAATGTTTTGTATGTACATCCGTGCACTTTTCACAAGGTTAATGAAAATCAGGATTACGCTCTGATTATATCATAACACAGGAACTACTAAAACTTTTCGAATATTATATTACCTTGAGGGTTTCAGATCTGTGCTCCACCAAAACCATGCCCATGAATACCACGTCCACGTCCCTAGCCATTATTCTGGTTAGCATCGCGCTGTTCCATGGCAGTATTAACGTGTTGGGCTATGAGTTGTGCCAACTCTTCTGGGGTGGTAGGTAGTCCAGGACACTGTCTCGCTTTTGGCGGCATTTCGTCGTTTCTATTATTACAACAACAATAACTAAGACGATATCCAAAAATAATTCAATCATTAAATGTTAGTGGACCAAACATTGTGCATGTATAATATCCACATAATAATGAGAACAATTTTTAAACCAAAAGTAACCCATTTGATATTTATATTAGAAATTACAATGCTTGTTTTTAGTACAGCGACTAATCAAAATTTGGTGTATCAACACCAACAACAAGTCTTCATGGAGTTTCCTCCTAAATATCCAAAAGTCTGGTATGAAAGCCGTAAAGGGTTTATCAAAAGAGACATACAACACAACCAACAAAAACAACAAACAGCTAACGCTTCTGTGACACCCGACTTTTCAGGCCGTACCGTACAATTGTAGCACATATTGTAAATAGGTAATAGGGCCATATTTGACTGATTATGATGTTTATATGTGAAATTTAATGAGTTGGTAAATTTAAACTTTGATAAAAATTATGTTGGCAACGGTAAGATAAACGCTTATCGCGTAACGGTTAAAATGCGAAACGAACATCGGTGATCACCCGATCAGTGTTAAAATCCTAAAAATAGTTTGTTATGATTAGAATAATTATTTTTATCATATCCGTGTGGAAAAATAATTTAAAACGCTAGGAAACTCTATTTTTCGAGTTTAAGCGCGTACCGCGCGATGCAGCGCGTGTACCGACAAAATAATGTCAACGTCGCCAATCCCGGCAAAAAAAATATTGTTTAATAATACTTTGGTGAGATTATTTTTATAGAGTGATAAAAATATTTTGAAACGCACTAAAACGGGATTAAAACGCTAGATAAAATACCCGGTATCCAGTTAAATACTAGTTTTTGATCTTTATATATATATATATATATACCATATGTATGCGTGTATGTGTGTGAGTAAGAGAGAGAAACACTTGTTGGCAGCCATGCATATACACTCTCTCTCCTCTCTCATGATATCATTGGTCTTGTTGAGTGGTGGGTGATGATGATGGACCTTAAAGCTTTCAAAATCTTGAGAAATCCAAGATTTATGTCACCAAAAACACCCTAACTTTCACTCTCTAAGCAATTCAGCCGAGAATCACCTTCCCAACTCCATAATTTTCGAAATATTTATGTTCTTACAAGAACTAAATTAAATCCAAGGTGTTTCCAAGCTATTTTGATGATCCAAAGGTGCTTTCTTGGTGAAATAAGCTTTAAAACATCAAAAATCATGTCAAAACCCAATTGAATCTTGAAGGTATAATTTTTTTTTCTAGAAACCTTGTTTTTAATTCTTGATGTTCTTGATATTGATGTAAGTTTCTCTTGTTCTTGAGTTTACTCATAAACTTGAAAATAAAAACAAATGGGTTTTTGAATAAAATAAAAATGGATATGTATGTGTATGTATATGTGGCCGTACATATACATGTGTGTATCTAAGGGTATGAGTTTTGATTTTTGGTTTGATCTTGTTTGATAATATGTTGAAAAGTGATGTGCATGTAATCTTGGAAAGTTCAAAAGGGGTTTTAATCATATGAATGAACATGTAAAAGTAAAAGTTTGGATTCATATGAGTGTATGTATATATGAGCCGTGTATGTATGTATAAATATGCATGCATGTAAGATTTTGATGATTAAAAGTATTAGATATGTAAGAATGTGTATGTCTTGCTTTATGTTAATTGACTAGATGATGATATATGAAGAAGATGATGTTCTTGAATGTTTGAACATGAGTTAAATGCATGATGAATATGATTTAGTTCGTGTATGTTGATGATGATGATATGATATGGATGCATTAGATGTATTTACTTGAACATGCATGATGATTTGTGGTAATGAAATGATGATTTAGATATGATTTGATAAAAATAAATTTTAATCAGATTCTAAACACTAAAATATAAATATTTGAAGTGTTAAAGTGATATAAAACTTTGTCATAAAGTTTGCTAGTTTTGCATGTTGTACTTGGTGCATTAGAAGTTGTAAAATATGTGAAATCGCATGATTTATATGACTTATACAAAAACTGCACTAATCATATTATAACCATTATTTTAATCAGTAAATAGCATGTATTGTGTTAAAATATCAAGTCATTTCGAGTTGGGATGGTTACGGTAACGTTTAATGCAAAACTATGCGTTAAAACGGTCAAAAATCGGCTTTTCGGGTGATTTCTGTAAAACTGAATTAGATCAGTAAATAAACTGATATTTTTAGTTTAAAATAAGTATTTTAACTAATTTTAAGTTTACTTGGTGTTTGGTTGGTCATACGTGACTACCGACGCCCGAAAACGTTACCGAATCGCTGAAATATGCATTTTTCAATGAACATGAGTATGGGTAAATTTTGAGTGAATCTTATGTGATTAAATGTATTCGGATTTGAGCATGTAAATGTGATTATATGTTAAGTGTTAATTCGATAAGGGGAAAATTAGACTATGCATGTATGCATGTACGTTTTGTGCGGTAGAAATAGTAAAATTGCGTTAAATGTGTAACTTGTTTGTCGAGCATGAAATTTGATACTTATGAAATGTTTTATGTATATTTGCTATAGAAATGACAAAATAGATAAGTTAACAAGATTTCGCATGTATCGGTGTTAAATTATATGAACGTGTATGTATATATATTATGACGCGCAAATTATAGATATATTGCGTATAAACGGGAGGTTAACGGGTTTACACAATAATGGTCACCAATAAAATCGTTCAAGTCGCAATATATATATATATATATATATATATATATATATATATTAACGTACCAACATAATAAAAAATGACAACTTTTCGAGAAAATCTCAAAGTTATGTGATAATTCTATGAAACGGAGAAACTTAGGATTTTTGTGATTAAATGTATATTGATTTAGAATTGTTCCCATATTAGGACGTATATAATCAATTTCTGGGATTGCGGTATTAAAATACGCACCCAAAGGTGAGTGTCACTAAACCCCTCTTTTTACTGTTTTGAATATATTTTGGGGGTGGAACACGTTGTTAAAAGGGTTTAATAATGTTTTCGAAATAAAACATACCTTTTACTATAAAATATATATTTTCGCTGAAAATATATGAAATTTGATGAGTTATACATTTCACAGAAAAACGTTTTTGATGAATAAATATTGGATGTACGATTTTTCTTAAGAGATACAAGTTCGTACAGTTGGGGTACGGATGCCGGCCTGGGTCTCGAGTGATGGAGATTCAGGGGATTCGTACACATCGTGTATTTAATTGTCATATTAGTAGGATATATATATTGTACGTGAGGTAGACATCATACTGTTCTTCGAGAAAGAACCCTGCACCCATGATGTCGTTTAATTAGTTTAAGTATTGCACCCGAGGAATTGTTGGTAGATCTATCGGGTTGACAACCCCGTCGTGACCGGTCGCCCCGTGTCAATGTCAAACGACGAATTAATATTCTGTTCATTGTCTAGTTTTGATTATCCCTGCATGGTTAATATATAGTTTTTATCGTCTAGCTAACATACGAGTCTGAAAATTGACGCTATAATTTAATATACAAAACTTGGGCAGTATTATTATTGTCGGAGTAATGACCCGATGGAAGGCCCATGGATTTTATCAAAGGAGTAAAATGGATTTTCTAAAACTACATGAATGTTTTCAAATAAACACCTAATCAGAAAGTTTTCCTTGGAATAAAATCTGTTAGCAAACAAATAAGTGAACTCACCTTCCTTTGGGTTGACACTTGATTTTAACGTGTTCTACAGGTACTTGAGTGCGGCTTCGGGAATTATGGCGTATCTTGTGGTTATTGATGCATGTTTTGTCACTTAAATATATTGGATTAATTTTAAATTTTTTCTGGGACGAATGTAATAAGATCCATGAGGATCAAAACAACTTAACTAAGTTATGGTAGTGTCATAATTTAAAACGTAATGTTTAAAATGTATATTTTGAATAGGATAATATGTCCAACAAATTAAATGCATCGATCGACAAGATATAAATGGGCACCAACTTCTGTCTCCACTACGTTAGATATTCCGCTGCGACGTTTTTGGGGTGTGACAGAAGTTGGTATCAGAGCCATTGGTTGTTAGCAAACTAGATGTTTTCGGAGGAAAACACTAGACTTCAACCGAAGAATTTTGAGATTTAAAGTTCAAAATTCTCGAAGCCAAGATTTTTAAATGAATGTGGAAATTTTATCATGTATGAAAACCCTTAGTTTATGTGCATACGTGATTTTCTATTTACTTAGACTTTATGTGTTACTATTCACGTTGATCACACACTTACTTTGTACGGATATGATATGTCACGTCTCGATCTATAGAGCCATTAGTAGACCTGCTCATTGATACCGTTGAGCCTACACTTGAGATTCCTTCGCCCATCGTTAGAGAATCGTTTATGCTGCTACTCGAGTCATGTGTTTTGCTACAACTCTTTTAGGCTACACTCGCCGTAGGAAGAGGACACGATCCGTGGGAGAGATCGCATTCGAGTTCGAGAGCTGAGACAGGGTCCGCCTTGATGAAGCAGAAGGAGATTTGGGTCAATCGTTCTCACTGTGATCGTCAGTTCGCCATGTTACGAGGAGGCATGGAGACGATGAAGGACTTAGAGGGACAGATGGACTACTATGTTGAGCTAGAATTGTTAGGGAGATGTTGGACTTCCAGGGATTGAAGCGTTTCTGTTGTTTGTTCTGTATGTCAGATTTGATGAACCTTATTTATGGCTTGCATGCCAAAATTTCAGATATTTAGGAGGAAATTTCATATAGACTTGTTGCGGGTGTTGATGTAGACATGCCGAATTTCGATTAGTCTTCGTACTAAAAACAAGCTTTGTAATTTCTATATAAATATGGGATGGGTTCCTTTTGGTATAAAAATTGTTCTCATTAATACGTGGATATTATACATGCGCAATGTATGGTCCACTAGCATTTAATGATTGAACTATTTTGGATATTGATGAGAAGCGTGTGTAACTAACCCTAGAGAGAGTCGGGAAAGGATAATGCCAAGGATGGTAGGAGTGGTCTTGAGAGGAAGACTCACGAGGATGAGTGGAGAAAGTACGCCAGACGTGGTCGGACTGGACAAATGACACCCGAGTGCTATGTTAAGAGTACGTTGGATGGAGTTACGCTCGAAGGATGCTACGGGTGTGGTGAGCAAGGACATTTTGAGAAAGATTGTCCGAAAACCGAAAGGACAGGATGTTAAGGAGTAGAGCGTTCAAGCTAAACATTGGGAAGACACGAGATGATCATGCTGTTGTTACCAGTATGTTTCAAATCAAAAACCAATCTATGTACATACTTTTAATACCAAAGCTGAGTTGAGTTTTGTTCGAAAAACTATGAACCATTTTTGTGTTCACCTACAAGTAAGCTGAGTATAAAGTGCCTGATAGGACTAGCAATTGGTAAGTTGATGGAAACTGGTGAGGTTATTTGCGGTTATAGTATTTAGATAGGTGATTGTAGTTCTAGTGTTGGAATATTTCCAGTGGAGCTTGGGAGCTTTGACGGAGATGCAAGAATGGATTGATTTTTCCATGGATGAAGTGGGGACTATCGCTTGGAGAAGCTAGCTGGAATATCTTGACCTGATGATGATAGAAAGGTGGTAGTTGTTCAAGAAGACCGATCGAGTCGAGTGTTGAGTGTCGAGTATTGATGGTTGAGAGCCGTCAGTATTATGGAGATGTTCGAGTTGTTACGAAAAGGCTATCCTGCGTTCTCTGTTAACGTTGTGGATATGAAAGCCGAATGTAGGAATATCGGAGAGATTCCTATTGTTCGCAATTATCCAGAAGTTTTTTTTCCTAAAAAGACTTACCTGGATTCCCCCCCCCTGCGGGACAGATCGAATTTCGGATTGATCTAGCTCCCGGTGCTGCACCCAATTGCACAATCTCCTGATAGATTAAGCACCTTCTGGGAATGATAGAAGTGTCAAGTCAGTTTCAAGAGCTGCTGGACAAGGGTTTCATTCAATCAATCTTTTCGCTTTGAGGCGCATCTGTTTTGTTGAGAGAAAGAAGGATGGATCCTTCAGGATGTGAGAGGATTTCAGAGAGCTGAACAAGTTGACTATCAAAGAATCGGTACCCTTTACCAAGGATTGACGACTTGTTCGATCAAGCTACCGGGATCCAGCTGCTACACGAAGATCGATCTACGATTGGGATACTATCAGTTGAAGAATGCTGACGAAGATATGCTGAGGACTGCTTTTCGAACCCGATATGGCCATTACGAGTTATTAGTCATGCCTTTTGACTAAATTAATACGCCATTTATATTCGTGGATCTCGTGAACAGAGTATGGAAACCCTAATCGGATGAATTCGTGATAATATTCGTCAATGACATACTTGTCTATGTGCGAACCATGGAGAATCATGAGTGACATTCGAAGTTAACCATGGAGTTGGTGAATTATGAGGAGCGCCAAAGACCCCGTCAGGAGTATGACGATCCATATAACTAGTTAGATGCTACTGGAGATTTATTAAGAATTTACCTAAATTAGTGCAGTCTTTGACACTAATAACCCCAAAAGGAAAAGGGAAGTTGATTGGACATCAAGATAGTAGGAAGCTTTTCGGACCTTTGAAAGAAAAATTGGGAGGATGTATGATGGACTCCGAAGGAAATCAAGATACTCACATGCCCTTGGCAGAGTTATCTTACAATAATAATCAACACGCTAGTATCTAGGTTGCTCGGTTTGAAGCCTTGCATGGATAGAAGTGTTGATCACCATTTTGTTAAGCTAACATGACAAAGGAAAATTAGCCAGGCCTTTGTTTATCTAGGAAACCAGCGACAGGATTTGCTTGGATCGAGGGAAGGTTAAAAGTCGCCGATTGATTAGCAGAAGGATTACATGGACAATTGAAGGAACTATTGGAATTCCAGATTGAAGATTTAGTTCTGTTTAAGGAGTTATCTTGAGAGAGATGCTAGTAGATTTAGCAGAGGAAAGAAAATCTGAGCCACATTGACTTAGTCCTTTCGAGAGCCCATCTTGAGTTGGACCAGTCGCTTATAGGCTCAAGTTACCATCAGGATGGAGAGCGTTGAGACGTGAGATTAGGAATTGAGAGTGTATGTAATATAGGTCTACGAAGATTCTTTGTAAGAATCAAAGTTTCTTGCAGAAACTATAAGACTATATTCATTAAACCTGTTTTTGCTATTTTCACCCTGTGTGAAAACAAAACCTGTAGAGTAAAAATTTCAGGGACGAAATTTCCTAAACAGGGGGAGACTGTGACACCCGACTTTTCAGGCCGTACCGTACAATTGTAGCACATATTGTAAATAGGTAATAGGGCCATATTTGACTGATTATGATGTTTATATGTGAAATTTAATGAGTTGGTAAATCTAAACTTTGATAAAAATTATGTTGGCAACGGTAAGATAAACGCTTATCGAGTAACGGTTAAAATGCGAAACGAACATCGGTGACCACCCGATCAGTGTTAAAATCCTAAAAATAGTTTTTTATAATTAGAATAATTATTTTTATCATATCTGTGTGGAAAAATAATTTAAAACGCTAGGAAACTCTATTTTTTGAGTTTAAGCGCGTACCGCGCGATGCAGCGCGTGTACCGACAAAATAATGTCAACGCAGCCTGTCAAGGCAACTAATAATCATTTTAGTAATAATTTAATGAGTTTATTACTTTAGAATAATAAAAATAAATAAAAACGCATAAATCCCTATTTTTGCGATTTTAAGAGCGTACCGCGCAGCACAGCGCGCATACTGCCAAATACCGACAACGTCGCCAGTCCCGGAAAACAAAATATTGTTTAATAATACTTTGGTGAGATTATTTTTATAGAGTGATAAGAATAATTTGAAACACACTAAAACAGGATTAAACGCTAGATAAAATACCCGGTATCCAGTTAAATATCAGTTTTTGATCTTTATATATATATATACCATATGTATGCGTGTATGTGTGTATGTGTGTGAGTAAGAGAGAGAAACACTTGTTGGCAGCCATGCATATACACTCTCTCTCCTCTCTCATGATATTATTGGTCTTGTTGAGAGGTGGGTGATGATGAGGGACCTTAAAGCTTTCAAAATCTTGAGAAATCCAAGATTTATGTCACCAAAAACACCCTAACTTTCACTCTCTAAGCAATTCAGCCGAGAATCACCTTCCCAACTCCATAATTTTCGAAATTTTTATGTTCTTACAAAAATTAAATTAAATCCAAGGTGTTTCCAAGCTATTTTGATGATCCAATGGTGCTTTCTTGGTGAAATAAGCTTTAAAACATCAAAAATCATGTCAAAACCCACTTGAATCTTGAAGGTATAAATTTTTTTCTAGAAACCTTGTTTTTAATTCTTGATGTTCTTGATATTGATGTAAGTTTCTCTTGTTCTTGAGTTTACTCATAAACTTGAAAATAAAAACAAATAGGTTTTTGAATAAAATAAAAATGGATGTGTATGTGTATGTATATGTGGCCGTACATATACATGTGTGTATGTAAGGGTATGAGTTTTGATTTTTGGTTTGATCTTACTTGATAATATGTTGAAAAGTGATGTGCATGTAATCTTGGAAAGTTCAAAAGGGGTTTTAATCATATGAATGAACATGTAAAAGTAAAAGGTTGGATTCATATGAGTGTATGTATATATGAGCCGTGTATGTATGTATAAATATGCATGCATGTAATATTTTGATGATTAAAAGTATTAGATATGTAAGGATGTGTTTGTCTTGCTCTATGTTAATTGATTAGATGATGATATATGAAGAAGATGATGTTCTTGAATGTTTGAACATGATTTAAATGCATGATGAATATGATTTAGTTCGTGTATGTTGATGATGATATGATATGGATGCATTAGATGCATTTACTTGAACATGCATGATGATTTGTGGTCATGAAATGATGATTTAGATATGATTTGATAAAAATAAATTTAATCAGATTCTAAACACTAAAATATAAATATTTGAAGTGTTAAAGTGATATAAAACTTTGTCATAAAGTTTGCTAGTTTTGCATGTTGTACTTGGTGCATTAGAAGTTGTAAAATATGTGAAATCGCATGATTTATATGACTTATACAAAAATGCACTAATCTTATTATAACCATTATTTTAAACAGTAAATAGCATGTATTATGTTAAAATATCAAGTCGTTTCGAGTTGGGATGTTTACGGTAACGTTTAATGCAAAACTATGCGTTAAAACGGTCAAAAATCGGCTTTTCGGGTGATTTCTGTAAAACTAAATTAGATCAGTAAATAAGCTGATATTTTTAGTTTAAAAATAAGTATTTTAACTAATTTTAAGTTTACTTGGTGTTTGGTTGGTCATACGTGACTACCGACGCCCGAAAACGTTATCGAATCGCTAAAATATGCATTTTTCAATGAACATGAGTATGGGTAAATTTTGAGTGAATCTTATGTGATAAAATGTATTAAGGGATTTGAGCATGTAAATGTGATTATATGTTAAGTGTTAATTAGATAAGGGGAAAATTAGACTATGCATGTATGCATGTACGTTTTGTGCGGTAGAAATAGTAAAATTGCGTTAAATGTGTAACTTGTTTGTCGAGCATGAAATTTGATACTTATGAAATGTTTTATGTATATTTGCTATAGAAATGACAAAATAGATAAGTTAACAAGATTTCGCATGTATCGGTGTTAAATTATATGAACGTGTATGTATATATATTACGACGCGCAAATTATAGATATATTGCGTATAAACGGGAGAGTTAACGGGTTTACACAATAATGGTCACCAATAAAATCGTTCAAGTCGCAAAACAATATATATATATATATATATATATATATTAACGTGCCAACATAATAAAAAATGACAACTTTTCGAGAAAATCTGAAAGTTATGTGATAATTCTATGAAACGGAGAAACTTAGGATTTTTGTGATTAAATGTATATTGATTTAGAATTGTTCCCATATTAGGACGTATATAATAAATTTTTGGGATTGCGGTATTAAAATACGCACCCAAAGGTGAGTGTCACTAAACCCCTCTTTTTACTGTTTTGAATATATTTTGGGGGTGGAACACGTTGTTAAAAGGGTTTAATAATGTTTTCGAAATAAAACTTACCTTTTACTATAAAATATATATTTTCGCTGAAAATATATGAAATTTGATGAGTTATACGTTTCACAGTAAAACGTTTTTGATGAATAAATATTGGATGTACGGTTTTTCTTAAGAGATACATGATCGTACATTTGGGGTACGGATGCCGGCCTGGGTCTCGAGTGATGGAGATTCAGGGGATTCGTACACATCGTGTATTAAATTGTCATATTAGTAGGATATATATATTGTACGTGAGGCAGACATCATATTGTTCTTCGAGAAAGAACCCTGCGCCCATGATGTCGTTTAATCAGTTTAAGTATTGCACCCAAGGAATTGTTGGTAGATCTATCGGGTTGACAATCCCGTCGTGACCAGTCGCCCCGTCTCAATGTCAAACGACGAATTAATATTCTGTTCATTGTCTAGTTTTGATTATCCCTGCATGGTTAATATATAGTTCGTATCGTCTAGCTAACATACGAGTCTGAAAATTGACGCTATAATTTAATATACAAAACCTGGGCAATATTATTATTGTCGGAGTAATGACCCATTGGAAGGCCCATGGATTTTTATCAAAGGAGTAAAATGGATTTTCTTAAACTACATGGATGTTTTCAAACTAACACCTAATCAGAAAGTTTTCCTTGGAATAAAATCTGTTAGTAAACAAATAAGTGAACTCACTTTCCTTTGTGTTGACACTTGATTTTAACGTGTTCTACAGGTACTTGAGTGTGGCTTCGGGAATTATGGCGTATCTTGTGGTTATTGATGCATGTTTTGTCACTTAAATATATTGGACTAATTTTAAAATTTTTCTTGGATGAATGTAATAAGATCCATGAGGATCAAAACAACTTAACTAAGTCATGGTAGTGTCATAATTTAAAACGTAATGTTTAAAATGTAGATTTTGAATAGGATAATATGTCCAACAAATTAAATGCATCGATTGACAAGATATAAATGGGCACCAACTTCCGTCTCCACTACGTAAGATATTCCGCTGCGACGTTTTTGGGGTGTGACAGCTTCAAACCCAAGAAGTCCAACATCTTCCTAACAAGCTCTTCCAGCTCCACTATTCTCCAGTGCATCTGATCCATCGCACTGTCCTCTAGATCCTTCAGTTCGTCGTACCAGTCCATCTGTCCCTCTAGATCCTTCAACTGATCCCTCGCTGAGTCCAGGTCTCCGCGTAGAGTGGCGAATTGTCGGTCGCAATGACAACATCGATTAACCGATAATCCTTTCTGCTTCTTGGAAGCAGCTGTCTCAGCGCGTGACGTCGATGCGATCTCTCCAACAGGTCTAATCCTTTTCCTACGTCGGTAGTAAATCAAGAGAGGTGTAGTAGGAGCGCGTGACTCGATCAATGGTAAGGATGACTCAGTAATAACAGGTGGAAGGATCTCAGTAATAGGCTCAGCAACAACAACAGGTGGGATGACCGATGGCTCTAATGCTTGAGCCATAACGATAGTGGCGTCCACCACTGTTGCGATACTGAAAGTTCCTCTGATCATAGGGACACCTCTATCAAGGTCATCGATAACTGGTACAATGCCTGACGATTGTCCCATCTTGTGAATCGAGGGAGGAACATCATCATCGTCTTCTATCCATCCGTTGCTCGTGAAAGCATAATGGGGGTCTACCTAGTTGGCGAAAGCAGAAGGATCAACATGGAATGACGAAGCGAATTCGGCCATACCAACCATCTGTGGAGTCGTGAGGGGTATCTCTGGTAGAATGGATATGGGTGAAGTCTCGAATTTTGGCTCGCTACCTGAGTCATGAATCTCGATAACCTTGTGCTCGTGTGACATCTGTGACATATATAACCGTACAAAGTAAGTGTGTGTTAAAATGAAAAATAACACATAAGGCCCAAATAGACAGATAATCAATCACGTACGCACATAAACACGCAATGGTTTTTATACATGATAAAAATTCCAAGTTTATTTAAAAATTCTGGCTTCGTGAATTTTGCACTTTTTTTCTCAAAATTCTTTGGTTGAAGTCTAGAGCTTTCCCAAAAAACATCTAGTTCGCTAACAACTGTTGGCTCTGATATCAACTTCTGTCACACCCCAAAAAACGTCGCAACGGAATATAAAATGTAGTGGTGACGGAGGTTGGTGCCCGTTTATATCTTGCTGAACGATGCATCATAATGTTGGACATTTTGACTTAATTAAAACATAGTTTTCAAAACATAGAGTCTTAAAGTTCGTCACAACCACACCATAGTTAAGTTGTTTTGATCCTTATGGATCTTATTACATTTGTCCCAAATAGTTTTAAAAGTTTGTCCAAAATATTATCAAACCAAACATGCATCAACAACCACAAGATACGCCATAATTCCCGAAGCTGAACTCAAGTAACTGAAGAACACGTTAAAAATTAAGTGTCAACACAAAGGAGGGTGAGTTCACATATTCAGATTTAAATAATTTGATCCAAGGAAAAACTTTCTAATTGTTTATTATTAAAACATCCATATAATCTTTAAGAAAGTTATTTTATTTCCTTATAAAAATTCAAGGGTCAGCCGTCGTAAGCATTTCCGTAGAACCTCCGACCATAAACATCTTCCCAAGTTTACATATTAAATTGATAGAATCAAATGTTTGGACTTGTAAGTTAGCAAAACATTACAAACTATATATGAACACTGAAGGTATAATCAATGCTAGACTACAACAGAATATCAATTCGTCGTTTGACTTGACACGGGGCGACCGGTCACGACGGGGTTGTCAACCTGGTAGATCTACCAACAATTCCTCGCGTTCAATACTTAAATGATTAAACGACATTACTTGCGCATGGCCCATATCGAGGCCATCTATAATGCCTGCCTCATGAACAATATATATATCCTACTAATAATGATAAATTTTATATATCATGTTGCACGAATACCCCGAAGTCCCCACCGAAATGTAAGCCTATAGCCGATACTTACTCTCTTGAGATCAAGCAAATTCGTCCCAACTATAGATTTAAGAAATTTTAAATCTACATGGTAGTTTTCTCTGAAACACCGTAATAATCCTCGTTTCTCTCCGAAACATATTTATTCACAAAAATAGTTTCTACCCAAAACATATAAATTTAACAAATCCATATATTTTCTATGAAAATATACATTTTATATATCATAAGATATGTTTCATTCAAAAACATTATTAAACCCTTTTTTAAGGTGTGTTCTTCCCGAAAACATATACAAAACAGTAAAAAGAGGAGGTTTAGTGACACTCACCTTTGGGTGCGTATTATAAATAGCGCAATCCCACAAATTGATTTCTACACGTCCTAATATACGTAGGAACGATTTATCAATCAATATATATCACAAAATTCCAAAGTTTCTCCGTATCTTAGAATTTTCACATAACTTTGAGATTTTCTCAAAAAGTCATTTTTTATTATGTTGGCACGTTAATATATATATATATATGAGTTCATATATATATTTTTAAGATTTTCCGACTTGAATGATTTTAATGGTGACCCTTATCATGTAAATCCTTAACACTCCCGTTTATACGTAATATATCTACGATTTGCGCGTCGTAATATATATACATTAACGTGCACATATACTAAATATCATAACACGCGAAATCTCATTAACTTATTTATTTTATTAGTTTAAAGCACGTATACATGAAATAACTTACCAAGTTAACATATGTATCAATTTTCATGCTCGACAAACATGTTACACATTTAACGCGATTTTACCGATTCTACCGCTTTAAGCGCACAAGTGTACATGCATAGCCTAAATTCCCGCTATCATGTCAACACTCAACATATTATCATATACACATATCTAAATCACATAACGCATTTTAACACATAAGGTTCACCTAACAATAACCCATGCTAGTGTACATTGTAAAACGTGTATTTTAGTGATTCGGTAACGTTTTCGGGCGTCAGAAGTCACGTATGACTAACCAAACACCAAGTAAACTTAATATAAGTTAAAATACTTATATTTATACTAAAAATATTTGTTTACTTACTGATTTAAAACAGTTTCATCAAAATCCCTCGAAAAGCCGATTTTTAACTGTTTTACCTCATAGTTTTGCATTAAACGTTACCATAACCATCCCAACTCCTAACAACTTGAAATTTTAACATAGTACATGTTATTTACTAATTAAAATGATGGTTATAATCAGATTAGTCCAGATTTTCTGTAAGTCACATAAATCATGTGATTTCACGTACTTTACAACAATTTAAGCACTTAGTACAACATGCAAGACTAGTAAACTTTATGACAAATTTTTTTACTATTTTAACACTTCAAATATTAATATTCTAGTGTGAAGAATCTGATTAAAAAATTATTTTTATCAAATCATGTTCAAATCATCATTTCAAGATCATACATCCACATACATGCTTACATACAAGCATCTAATGCATTCAATTCACATCATCATCATCATGCATGAACTAATTTATATCCAATATGTATTTAACTCAAGTTCAAACATTCAAGAACATTCTAATCTTCATATGATCATTATCCAATCATTCATCATAAATGCAAGAATCTTGTTCCTACATATTTATGAACTAACATCAATTTTTCACATGCATGCATATATACATATATATACACGACCACATATATACACACACATGATTCCAAAATTTCACTTTTCATATTCATCTTTAATCATAAAAACCTTTATAAAATCAACTTTTGATCATGCATGCATCAAATCCCTCATGAACATCATTAATCACAAACATTCAAAGTTAAAACCCAACCTCATATATATACACATACATATATACGGCCCTGCGAACACACACATATATATATATATATATATATATATATATCCATCCATTTCATTTTTTATTCAAAAACCCATTTGTTTTAGTTTTTAAGTTTATGTTTAGATTCAAGAACAAGAGAAACTTTCACTATCATCTTCATCACCATGAATCATGAACAAGATTTGAAAGATGAAATGTTATACCTTCAAGATTCTTAGTGGGTTTTAACAAAAGTGATGATATGAAGCCTTTTTCTTGCTTGAATCTCCTTAGAATCACCTCTAAACCTTCATATAAGATTGAAAACACCTTGGAATGCCTTCAAAACTCGTTAAGAAATGGTTTGAAATTTTTGAAAATGTATGGATGTAGGGGTGTTCGGCCGAGCTTATTGTTTAGAGAGAGAATTGATTTTGAAATGGTTTCTTAGTTAATGGAAGATTTTAGAAGATTAGTTGAAAAGGATAATCATTGTTTGAGATTTTCAAGACCCACTAGTGTCAAGTGAGAGAATGTGGACACTCCCTTTAGCCGCCACCTTTCACAACACACACACACCACACGTATATACACATATATATATAAATTGTTGGCCAAAACTGGTATTTTGTGGTTACCAGGTATTTTATCTAGCGTTTTAATCCTGTTTTTGTGCGTTTTAAATTATTTTTATCACTCTATAAAAATAAACTTGCCAAATTATTACTGAAATAATTATCAGTTGCCTTGACTGGCTGTGTTGACAATATTTTGTCAGATACGCGCAGTATCGCGCGGTACGCGCTTAAACTCAAAAAATGGGGTTTCTTAGCATTCTTATTTATTTTTGCTTCCGAACATGATTAAAATTACTATTCTAATCATAACGAATTATTTTTAGAATTTTAACATTGATCGAGCGGTCACCGACGTTCGTTTCGCATTTTGTTCGTTACGCGATAAGCGTTTATCTTATTATTGCCAACATAATTTTTATCAAAGTTTGGATTTACCAAAATATCAAATGTCATACATAAACATTAATATCAGTCAAATAATACCTTTTATTCATTCATGACACGTGTTACATTTGTACGGTACAACCTAAATAGCCGGGTGTCACAAGGGGTGCTGGTTGCGACGGTGAATGAAGGTGGTAGAAGCGGTGACGGATGGTGGTAGAAAGAGAGAAGGCATAGGGTTTCAAAACCATTATTAAGCCAGATGATAAAGGGAGAGGGACAGAGAAATCTTGAAGATGATGGATATGAAGAGACAGAGAGAAATATGTGATTTAAAGAGAAATGGCAGAATGCTATTATTGATTGACAGTGGAGAAAGAATTCAAATGTAAATTGTTCAAAATACCCTTGCAGTTTAAAAAGTTGAATTGATGAGGTGTCAAAAAACTATTGGTTTTGAGTGGTTCCTACTGTTCTTGCAACTGGGCTTGGTTCTCCCTTGATCCGGATCCTATATATATATATATATATATATATATATATATATATATATATAGGAGAAGGATCTCTTAGAAACCACCTTTTATTACGAGAACCGCGAGAACCAATGTGAAAACAACCAAAAATACCTAAAAAAATCTATAAAAACACCCAAAAAAAATTTCCTATTTTTTTTGAAAAAATACTATATTTCATCAATAATAAAAAAATCAATTTTTTTTTCGAGTAACAGTTATCCATGCACATGTGCATATGTATCATTTCTTTGACAAATTCCGTAATTCATTACAAATATTAGAAAATTGCACTTTCATTTACACTACCATATGTAATACACTACGTTTTACATTACCAATATTAGAAATGCACATGTGCATCTATATGTATCAACATGAAATAAGGTGTTTTGGTACAATATTTTGAACACACTTTCCCTTTCATCTATCACACCATCCATAATACACTACCATTACCTCCTACCATCCATAATACAATACCATTACCTCCTACCATCCATAATAAAATACCATTACCAATATTTTTACTTTATTACATGTATATCAACACCATTTAAACCATCCAATCAACATAATACATCATAAAGTGACAACTATAACCAAACCATCAACCACTAGATATAACTAACCAAAAAACATATATATGGGCCTACTTCTCCATTCAAAATCACAAACTTTTTGTACCAAAACACGTTATATCATGGGTATACATAATGATGCACATGTGCATTTTGAATATTGGTAATGTAAAAAGTAGTGTATTACGAATGGTATTGTAAATTAAAGTGCAATTGTCTATTACTGATAATGTATTACGGAATTTGTCGAAGTAATGATACATATGCACATATGCATGGATAACTGTTACTAAAAAACGTTTATTTTTTTGTAAGGAAATATAGCGATTTCTTTTTAAAATATTAAAAAAAAAATT
Source organism: Helianthus tuberosus (assembly GCA_030545235.1). NCBI lineage: Eukaryota > Viridiplantae > Streptophyta > Magnoliopsida > Asterales > Asteraceae > Helianthus > Helianthus tuberosus. The sequence goes on from CM060442.1 coordinate 44,224,829, forward strand.
TGAGTGCTTTTTTGATTTTTTTATATATTTTATTTTGTGTTCACGTTGGTTCTCGCGGTTCTCACAATAAAGGTGGTTCTCAAATGAACCTTACCCTATATATATATATATATATATATATATATATATATATATATATATATATATATATATATATAGGGGCAAGATTTAGGGAAAACGCCTACAAGTGTGAAAACTGTGAGAACGCCTCTCATCCGTTGGATCAAAAAAATCTATGGACTATATTGGAGTGGTGACGTTTTCGTAAATAACATCAACTTTATTACGTTACGTGGACGCGCTTCATTAAGGGTAAAATGGTCTTTAGACTTCTCTAGGCATAACGCCAAACTCATGAGTAAAACACCATTAAATTCCCGCCTAAACTACAAAGCTCACATCATCCTCATCTAAACGCTATTAATATAAAACGCCAAACTTTGTGTTTAAATGATAAAGTTGAACAAATAGTAATTGAAACGACTGAAGCTTCATTACTAGCATTTATTATAATAAAATCCAGCTTAAAATACGCGCCAAAAAACATCCTATATAAACAACGTCTCAGAACTTCCATTGAACACACCAAAAACAAATGTCATATTTTACTAAATACCATTCAATTTATAAACGCCAAAAATTTTCAAAAACCACAGATTCCAAAGGACGTTTCTTTGAGATTCAGTTTTGTTCTCAGTAAAATTTCACTCAATGTGATGGATAAAATCTTTAACTGAGGATATCGTCCATCTCATTGAGCAAAATCTTATTGAGTTTATCCTCGCCTTCCATTGTTCACACCAAAAAAAACAAACGCCATATTTTACTAAATACCATTCAATTTATAAACGCCAAAATATTCAACAACCACATATTGCAAACGTCCTTTCTTGGAGATTCAGTTTTGTTCTCAATAAAGTTTCACTGAATGGGGTAGACAACATTTTTGGACAACATTCTTAACTGAGGATTAATAATATTGTCCATCTCATTCAGTAAAATATTATTGAGTTTATCATCACCAAATTAGTGTGTGTCCGACTCATTGAGTATTCAGAAGAGCAATTTGGGGAAGCCTCTTTACGCCATCTATTCAAAATGTACTGTTTTGGAAATTCCCTAATATCCAAACTTCTCAAAACATAAAATTTATGTCTACATAGCAAAACAAACTGCTCAAAATGCCTGCATGAGCAATTGCTGGTGCAATCAGACTTTCGATACATTACCGAGGAACAAAGCTGACAAACGAATCGCTTCACTTGTGGCCAAGGAAATGGCCAAGGTCATACCTCAAATTGTCAGTGAAATCAATGAGGTTAGCAGCAAATCTTCTGTTGACTCTAAGAATGAAGCACCTAGAACTCCATTCAGCTTCAAACAATTCAAAGCCTGTGGTCCCGCAAACTTTATTGGCGAAGATGGACCCAGTGCAATGTTTCAATGGTTTGACTCGATCGAAGTCACCTTTCAACAAAGCGGAGGTCCTGAAAATCTCCGCACTGTGAATGCTACAGGAGTCTTCCAGTCCAGGGCACTAGATTGGTGGACCGCTGAGCGTAACAGGCGTGGTAATGATTCAGCTTATAGTCTCACATGGGAGGAGCTCAGGGAGCTCATGATGAAGGAATTCTATCCTCCCCACGAAGTCCAGAAGCTGGAGAATGAATTCTGGCACATTAAGCAAGAAGGAGGTGACAACGTTGGTCTCACTGCTCATTTCAAATAGTTGAGCATTATCTGTCCCAGTCAGGTGGACATGCCTGAAAAGACCATCAAGAAGTAAATTCACGGTCTTCCAGATTGTGTAGCTGATTTTGTCCAGGCAGCAAGACATGCTACTATTGAGGAAACCTACCATACCGCAGCTGAGATCAACGACAAGCGAGTCTTGGCTGGAGCTTTCAAAACCTACACCAAGAGTCTCAATCAGCATCTCAAGGTTCAAAGTCTTCATGCCAAAGCCGCAAGTGAAAGAACAATAGCAACAAGAACTATGTGACTACCGCCGCAGCACCACTCAATGCAGTCTCTGCACCGCCCAACAACCAGAACCGTCAAGTTGCTACTACCAACGCAACACCTGCCAAGCGTGCGTGTACTGGAACACACCCTTTGTGCCCTACTTGCACCTACCATCGTTCGATAGGGGTCAACTGTCGTTTCTATGCTAATTGCAACATCTATGGGCACTTTACTGCTCACTGTCGCTCAGGCCCCCGCCATCAAGCTCTTCAAGCTCTTCCTGCACCGCCAGCTCAACTTCCAGCCCCTCAGGTCCACCAAGCAGCTCCTGCACCTGCTGTTCATGCACGAGCTTGCTACACTTGTGGTGACCCGAATCATTTTGCTAATGTATGCCCTCTGCGTGTTGTGAAACAAGAACCGCAGTAGCAACCACCACCACAGCAGCAACAACAACAGCAGCCTCAGCAGCAAGAACAACCACAGTTCGCAGCCTGCGGAAGAACCTTCAATATCAACGTCCGCCAGGCTCAGACTGAGAACAATGTTGTCAATGGTACGTTCCTTGTTAACGGTATTTACGCTTCTTGCTTGTTTGATACTGGAGCTGTAACACCTCGTAAAATCACATCCAATGATGTATCGACACGTGTACTAAACCCTAATAAAGTCAAACGTTGAATTTGAGAGACAAATTTTGTGAAAAATCAAAAACTTTGATTATAGAAGGACTGGAAATGTTAACATGCTTAATATAAGCCTCTGAATAACGTTACATGGTAATCATGTTCACAAATGAGCCACTTCTTGATCAAGAGTAGCCGTTTGCGTAATTAATTGAAAGTTTGCGAGACGAAGGGTTAAAAGTGTCAACATGTTAATTCTTACCTCTGAGTGACCTTTTAACAAACCAGGAGCTACATGATATTTGATTATACTCTCGGGAATGCCAAGTATTGGCCATTTAAGGCTTTTATGCCTATAAGTGACGTTACGCGCAACTTTGCAAGTTTAAGGGGTTAAAAGCATCAATATGTTTAATTATACCTCTGGATGACCTTTTTATGAACTCAAAGCATCGTGATGTTTAATAATACTCTCAAGAATGCCTAATATGGATTAGATAAGGCTTCGATGATATTAAACAATGATATGCGCAAGTTTGCGCATTAGAGGGACCAAAAGCGTCAACTACTAAATCTAAGCCTTTGGGTGACCATTTAAGCGAACTGGAGCATTGTAATATTTAAGTATATACCCGGGAATACACATCATGGGCCACGGAAGGCTTGGATATCATTAAACGACATTTCGCGATACTTTGTGCGAATAAGGGGCTAAAAGCGACAACTTGCGAAACTACGCCTTTGAGAGGCCTTTTGATTAAATCGGAAACTCCGCTATGCTTGGTTATACTACTAAATGTGCCTAAGGTAGGCCGGCAGAAATTTTCTACCATATTATAGCGTTTCACAAGGATTTTAACATAATGTGCCGAAAACGTCAACTTTGGAAAAGTTGTTATGCGTAAACTCAGGAGGACCTTTCATGCCATAACCTCAAGCTGCATCCGATGTGAGCCAAGAATCGAGAGTCCATTGGACCGTCCCTATTACGGGTCAATTACAACAGCAAAAACAGCTGGTATGACCGTTTCGCACGAAATTACGGAAAACAGGGACGAAAACTGCACATCTGCCAAGTTTTTGGCTGGGCCTGATGGCTAGGCGGGCCGCGAAGACAGAACAGCAGCATCATGTTTTCATTTGTTGCTGGTTTTCATTTCTTTTTTCCCCACTCTCATTAAAACCATTTCTAGCAAACATTGGGCTGGTATCCTTGTTATAACAGCTGTCAAGACACTTGTAAAGATCTTAGTGACCCTCTAACACATGTCAAGCATCCACAAACTATCCAAATACTATAAATAGATGGTTCCCTTCATTCATTTCTTTGCACATATCATTCAAGCTTCTCTTGCTCTCAATCATAGAGGATCCTGAACATATTGGAACCTCTTTTGAGTTCTTTTCAGTCAAATGGACCCCTTGTAAGTGTCCTCTTGTGACTAATTATTTTTATTTGGCTTAAAAAGCCGAAAAGTCAAGCGTTTACGATAAATGCTTTGACTTTTAAACGATCAAGCCATGATTCGCAACGAACATGGCTACGTGACCGTAATTAGGTAGGTGTTAAACCCTCAATGGGGCCCCTCCTAATTATCACGTTTGCTTAGTTAATTGTTGGGTCAAAGTAATTAAAATAAAATTCAAACGAGTCGGTTTTTAATTAAAATTCATAACTAATGATATAAAAGCAATAAAATCAGTTTTATCACTTTAATAACTTGGTAAATATTAGTTGAACATGTCTAGGCATGTTCAACCCGATAATTTTGAGTTTAGGCTCGGTTCGCAACCGAAAGTCGCAAAAGTTGACTTTTGCCTTGACTTCGAGTTCTGACCTGATTTAGATTAGTTTAGTTATGCGATAGGGTTCCTTTAGGACCATATTATATGTTAGTATAACCCTCTGAGGTTATACAACATGGTTCCATAGAAATCCTAGTTCATTGCATGTTTCCGTTAAAATGCTTAAAAGTTGACCATTATGCCCTTTTGATATTAAAACGAGATTTTTGAAAATGTGAGTAGACAAAAACCTTTATGACTGACATTTAAGTATGTCCTAAAAATTTGACATCAGTTCATGGTCTAAAATGAGAGTTATGCACAATATCGTAAAATGAAAGCTTTTTATTAATTAAATGACATTTTTACTATAAATCACATTTAAACCCAAATTTTGACACCAAACTTTCTACCCACTGATGTAATATAATATTCAGAGATTTTTGGAAATTTTTGTTAAATTTTAAACTGATCATAACATAGAGTTCATGCATAGGCTGGGTAATTGACGATAATGCCCTTTTTGCTAATAAAATGAGTTTTACACATCCTTTACATATCAAACCTTTTTATACTGATTTTATATATTAAATAAGTTATTTTAAACAGTAAAGGCTGATCAAAATCTCAGATTTCCTTAATCAACCCGAATATCGTCAAATACCGACTTTTATGCGATTTAGGCGCGTAGTATGGTTTAAAACCATATTTGGCACCTAAGGCTCGTTACCTACTGATGTTATGGATAAATTTTTATACTTTAACAGTAAGTATTTAAACTCAGATTTCCAAATTTGACCCTTATAGCATATGTGAAATAACCAAAATGCCCCTACGGTGCATAGTTTGGCCTTAAATGATAAAATTCACATATGTATGATATCTTACTGATATAACTTGTTAAAATAAATATTTTTACTGATTGTTTTAGACCAGAACCTCAGATTACCATTTATCCACTTTCATAAACTTTAAAATAACCAAAATACCCTTACGGGACTTAATTTGGTTTTAAATTCGTTTTGGCCATAATGGAAGGTATCCTACTGATATCATAACATATTTAAAGCATATTAACTTGTGGAACCTGTACATGACTCTTTTGGTTACCCGTTATGCATATTCGCGTTCGGTACGGTTTATGTAACTAGTTTGCATAAATTAGCCGAAACGGGCCAAACCTTATCAATATTACTTCAAAATCCAGAATGTGCTTAGTTTACCCAATTTATACAAGTCTTCGTACTTGTTGGGTCTAAATCACATTCTAATCCGGTCTTTCGCTTAATCTTGCGTTTTGAACCGTAAACCTTTCTTTAAAACTAACCGGTCTAAGTTAAGACTTAAATAAGACCCGTTAGGAGTCTAATAGGTTATTAAAACCTTTGTTCCAGATTAGGAGCCCAGTAAAAGCTACTTGTACTTGCTGATTGATATACGGCTAAGAATAAAATTATATTTTTGCTCAGGTAAATACTTTTAACTTATTTTCCGTTATACGGGCTTGGGATACGGTATTATAATAATACCGCTTGGACGGGTATGTAGTTATTTAAATCGGATTGTGATTAATACATTTACATAACCCGTTTTAATCTGTCTTGTTTGATGCAATGCCTTTGGGGGGTTAATGACCATGTCCTGGATATCCTCGGCTCATTCATTAGAAATGGCCATGACTTAAGAACGGGGTGTAGGCATACACCTGACAGTTGCGTATGTAAAACGGTACCCCACTCGTGAGGAAACTTCTTGTGGGTATTATACCAAGTGGTGTGTCTATTAATCTTATCCGGCTCTTCTAACCTAGTCCTAAATGGACGAAAAACATGTAAAACTGTATACAAGATTATTTTTAAATAATTGTCCCAAGTTATAAAAGATTTTTGCCTTGTGCATCTAAATCAATTTTACACTTTTCAAAAGAGTCAGTTAATTGTATTTACCAGTGTAAACTGACGTATTTTTAAAAAGATTAAGTGCAGGTACTACGCGTAATGAGCTGGAAGCTCCTGAGTATTAGATAAAGGTCTTGCAAATTCTTAATACTTAAAGTCTGTTGAACTAAGATTCACTATCTGTTATAGATCCGCCTGTGGATCCACTTACAACTGTTGTATAATATTTTATTATACTTTCAATTCGGTTTGTGTTATTACTTTAGACTTCCGCTGTGCATTAAACTGTGATTAATTGACTATGATGATATCAACTACGTCACGATACTCCCCACCGGGCCCACCGGTAATACGTGGAAATATCGGGGCGTGACAGGTTGGTATCAGAGCCAACGTTTGAGTGAATTAAACACTAGCCTTTAGTGTTTAATCTCAAATGACACAGTAGCACATTCCTTAGAACTTCCGAGTCTAGACTTAACATAGGAATGTTCTCATCCCTATTAAGTAAACATTGCTTTCGATTTTATGTATTTTAAATATGTCGATATGCAAAGAAGCCGAGATGGAAATTCTCCACATCCGAAGCCTAGAAATGCCGAACTTCGTACCACGGCTAGGATAAGCGTGCAACCAGTTGGAGGAAAGACCTTTATGGACCTATTCCCAAAACCAAACTTGTTTAAACCCTCATCCAGATTACGGAGTCCATACCAGAAGGTCCCTGAGGCTCCCACATTGAAGATGATACATGTGGATGATATTAGTCCCTATTTCTTACCTCCGAGTTTTGGAATTTTAGACTTAGACTATACCAGTAAAAACCTAATCCGTAATCCATGTCATTTCTTTATTCATTGAATCCTTGGATTCTACTTCTATAACGGATTTTGATTGGAATACTTACTTTATTTCACTGAGGTCTTCAGTGTCCCTGCAGTATGTGGTAAACAAAGAAGGGAAAGAATCGAAATGGAGCAAGGAAGGCGTTAGAGAATCCTTCTGTCAAAATATTTATTATCCTTTAAGTCCCTATAAGGACCCATCTCTTCTATTTAGTCCCTGTGTGGGCATATCTTTCAACTTAAGACCCCGTATGGGCATTTGCTGTTTAGTCCCATCATGGACATTATATTTCATCAAAGTCCCTTGGCGGACATAATAATTCATTATAGTCCTTTTGAGTACATGTTATTTCATCACAGTCCCTTCATGGACATGCTGATTCATCAAAGTCCTTTTTTGGACATATTATTCCAATAAAATCCCTTGGGGATATGATATTTTATTATAGTCCTTTCAAGGACATATTATTTCATTAATAAGTCCCAATAAGGACGTATCTTTCGACATAAAGTCCCTACGAGGAAAATTGTTTATGAACGTCCCTTCGTGGACATGTTATACCATAATAATCCCAATGCGGACATATCTTATAGCCGGCATACAGACTTATATTTCCTTTCAGTCCCTACGTGGACTAGTGTTGCTTAAAGTCCATGTGAGGACATCTGTACAGCAAAGCCCCTTTTGTGCGCACGCTGTACCAATGTAGGCCTTTTATGGATAAGTTATTTGTTTAAAATCCCTCTAGGGATATACTATTTTAATATAGTCCCTTGGGGACATAAGATTTCACCATAAACCCTTAGCGGACATGACATTTCATCATAAGCCCTTCGTAGGCAAGTTGTTTCGATATAGTCCCTATATGGATTTATAATATTTTAATAGTCCCCATATGGACTTATAATACTTTGATAGTCCCCATATAGACTTATATTTTCCTTTTAGTCCTCTGTGGACAAATAGAATACAAAAAGTCCTGATAAAGGCACTATTGTAGATTTCTTAGTAATTTATAGAAAGTTTTAAAATTTTTATATAGGTATTCATTTCGTCCTTTATCAAACACTAGTATCAATTTTATTCGAACTTTATCGATCTGTTAAATATTTCAAAAGATCTTCTTAATGGTTTACCCCTGCCAAGTGGCAAGCCCACACTAATTGGCCAAAACTTTCTGTAGTTAAGGATAATTATTCCTTCTACTATGATAGTTAAGGGAGATACCCCTTCTATCCAGAGGTGGTGAACTACGTTCAAGCCTCCAAACCTATATGATCAATGTGATCATGGTAATATTGTGTAACCATTAAGACAAATTAATCCTTGTTAACATCTGAGAACATATTAACACTCCTGGCAGTGTGACTTGAGAGACCACACCAGCCGTCAAGGTATTTGGACTATGTCCAAGCCTTAAAGCCTAAATGATCGAATTAGATCATGGCAAGTATCATCAATGTGATGATCATAATATAAACATCCATTAGTGATGAAGTGCCTACGGGCTGAACTTGTTGTCCAATAAGACAACGACAGTTGTGGTCTATGACCCCCTGTCTAAAGATATTGGACTATGTCCAAGCATAATAGTCTATATGGTCAGTGCGATCATGACTAATATCATCTGATACGATGATTATATTTTTAAACATCCTTTAGTGATGTTCCGCCTACGGGCTGTATAAGATATTATCCATTAGTGACATTGACAAATGTGACCGTTATGAGTCACCGTCAAAGTTGATGGGCAATGCCCAAGCCTTAGAGTCTGTAAGATCGATAAGATCATGACTAATATCCTCAAATACGATAATTATATATACCTATAAGTATAAACATCCGTTAGTGATCTTCATTGATTTGCCTATGTGGCAAAATAAATCGCCTTTCAAAGCAATGTCAGATGTAGTCCATGACTCTCTGTCTGAAGGTGAAGAACTATGTTCAAACCTTAAAGTCCCTGATCAAATAAGATTGTGACTTATAGATTTAAATGCCCTTGTGGTGAGGCCTTATGTGCCATATCTTATATGTCCCTTGCGACAAGGCCTTCATATTATATGGCTATTAATGTCCTTCGTGGCAAGCCTATGTACTACATTTTTCATGCCCTTCATGACGAAATTATATTTCATATTTAAAAAGTCCTTGCGACAAGCCATAGAGCTATACAAAATCGTCAATATGACAAAGAGAATCGTGACACTGTGATTCCCTGTCTAAAAGGTAATGGACTCGGTCCAAACCCAAAATGCCATTGATGGTCCTTTCGTGACCTAGGCTAAATGTAAATGATATACGTTCAAATAACATTCAATTAGGAATGTTCATACCCTATTAGCCTGTATGGTTTAATGATACCATGGTTAGTGTATGTTAGGTCATCAGGATGATGACTAGCTGTTGTAGTGCAACTAAGTAAGTGTTTCGTTTGGTATTAGGGACCTAGTCTCGAGTATGGAAAACTCAGATGAGGCAATCAACAGTCGCGATGATATAGATTCGACAAATGCAAACGATGCAACAAATGTAAACCTCAAAGGTTAATGGAGATAATCTCCAAGCTGTGATTGACACAACCATTAGAAAAGCTATGAGGAAGGTCATGAAAGGATTCAAAAAGCCAAATGATACTTGCTCTAAAAACACATCCCTCTACTCATGAGAAGAGCTTTATTCATACTTAGAATGCGAAGAATAAACCAAATAAGATGATATATAGCAAGGAGCCCTGTTCCTCTAAAGGATGTACTTGGAAAGTACTTTGTTTCTTGCAAGTTAAGAGACTTCAATGGTGAAAAAGGGGCCATTGATTGAAGGAAATTGAAGGATGAAGTGGAAATCATTCTGTAAATCATCGTCTGTGCTGAGAAAGACATTCGAGGTAAATATCACAATCATTCAAGGGCGATGCCCTTAGTTGGTAAGGACATTAACAAAATCCACAGGAAAGATACCCTCATATAATATGGGATGGTCCAAGTTTATGAACTCATCTGAAAAATCGGTTGTCTGTGACACCAAATAGAAATGATGGAATAAGAATTTTTGACTCTCACCATGAAGGATCCAGATTGTCGACAGTATGTTACAGACTTCTGAAATAGTGTCCTATTCGGTTCGTCCAAAAAAAAATCTAAGCATAATGCACTATATATTGGTGGTTTAGCATCAGAAATAAGAAGGCAAATTAAGGTTTCAAAGCTTGCTTTTTATAAATCCATTATGGATCTATCTCAGCCACTTACAATATAAGGGTTAAGAAATAAACCAGTCAAAGCTGAGACTGCCCTAAAATTGTCAAAGATAGTATAGCTAAGTATAGAGAGACTAAGAATGGAGGCGCTTAAAACCCTCCTGATGAATGCCAAGAGGCAGTTCATATCAAAGATGACACCAGGTACATCCCTTATTGTGAATCAATTGCTAAGAAATTTTTTTTTGATTCAGGTGCTACTAAGTCTTTCTTAGATCATAAGCTTAGCAAACTCTTAGAATTTTCCCATAAGAACTCCAGATATTGAGTATAAGGTAAAACTTACCGACGAAAATCATAGGAATCATTTCTTCCATTCTTGTCGGAAATCTTCATTCATAAAATCTAGAGTACTCTTTCTCCAGACAGAGTGCGATAATATATGTTAATTTATTTTGTTATCTCATTGATTTCTATCAACTGCGAATGCCAAACTGTATTGATAAAGGCGCCATATGAGGATTGGTGTATATTAGTGTATTCCGTTGATTGCTTCCATGCCTGATCAGTATGGAGGTTTAATGCACGGAACCACTAAGATATCCCAATGGTCATATTGTACTAAAGTCAGCTAATGGTATTCAAAGAAGATATACAGTATAGAAATGTCCAAGTAGGTGTCACTACTTAAGGCATCCATGCACTCGTAAAGTAAATGTGTCATTTATCTGACACGAGCATCGATAGATGAACTGGAGCCTGAGATTTAGAATATCTTTTAAATATCTATGTGTCTCAATTATCTTCTCCATAAGAACTACCTTGTTCACCTCCTAAGACAAGCAGAGTTAAGATTAACATCTCGCTTAGGGTTGTATTTATTGTAAAAGCTCTATATCAGTCAGTACCGACAATAATGAAAAGATTGAAACCCCAATCAAATGAATTTTAAGATAAAGGTTCACAAAGTCTAGCTCATTCTTGAAGCTCCAGAATTATTTAATTAAGAAAGACGGTTCATTATGCTTATACATTGTTTACCGCAACCCTATTTAGGCAACAATTAAGAATTGCCATCAGCTGCCCAGGTTCGTCGATTTGTTCGACTAACTGTGAGGTTAGCTATTCCTTGAGATTGGTTTAGGCAGTAGTTGGAATAACCATCTCACCTTAAATAAGCTTTTCTATAACTAATAGTTGTTATTTAAACATCAAGGCTGCTCCTTGGAGACCTTGTATAGACGGAATGACAAACGTCTGTTTGATGGGCAGGAATTTAGTAAGTCCACTCAACAGGATCTGAAGGTTACCCTGGAAACGGCGGATAAGATCATATAAATTTATGATCGTCTGGAAGCTGGCAGTAATCGGCGAAAATTCAAGGATTAATGAAAGTCGCAAACCTCTTAATTCCTTAATAAGGAATAAGATTCAACTGAAAGTATCACCCTAGGAAGAGTGTACTGAATTTTAATTTAACGGGCTAGTTAAACTCTGGATATATATTGGACCGTTCGAGAAAAACTGAGTATGTCAAGATCGGTAGCCTGTAAGCTGAAACTTACCTAAGGAGCTTGATGGAAATCACAATGTGCTCTACACTAGTGACTTAAGGATATGTCTAGCCGTTAAGTCAATAGCATTATGATGTGCAGAGTAATGAAAACTTATGGGTTGTTGGGAAACCAGTGTCGATTGAGGATCGACAGGATTAAAAGCTCCAAAAGAAAGTATACACCTATTGTAAAGGTTAAACGGGATACCGTTGGGGTCCCGAATATATACGAGAGGTCGTATTCACTTTGTAACAAAAGAACTCCTATCTTTTTAGAAAATCTTGAGGTCGAGATTTCTTTTAAGGGGGTGAGGATGTAACACCTCGTAAAATCACATCCAATGATGTATCGATACCTGTACTAAACCCTAATAAAGTCAAACGTTGAATTTGAGGGACAAATTTTGCGAAAAATCAAAAAATTTGATTATAGAAGGACTGGAAATGTAAACATGCTTAATATAAGCCTCTGAATAATGTTACACGGTAATCATGTTCACAAATGAGCCACTTCTTGATCAAGAGTAGCTGTATGCGTAATTAATTGAAAGTTTGTGCGAAGAAGGGTTAAAAGTGTCAACATGTTAATTCTTACCTCTGAGTGACCTTTTAACAAACTAGGAGCTTCATGATATTTGATTATACTCTCGGGAATGTCAAGTATTGGCCATCTAAGGCTTTTATGCCTATAAGTGACGTTACGCGCAACTTTGCAAGTTTAAGGGGTTAAAAGCGTCAATATGTTTAATTATACCTCTGGATGACCTTTTTACGAACCCGAAGCATCGTGATGTTTAATAATACTCTCAAGAATCCCTAATATGGATTAGATAAGGCTTCGATGCTGTTAAACGATGATATGCGTAAGTTTGCGCATTAGAGGGACCAAAAGCGTCAACTACTAAATCTACGCCTTTGGGTGACCATTTAAGAGAACGGGAGCATTGTAATATTTAAGTATATGCTCGAGAATACTGATCATGGGCCACGGAAGGCTTGGATATCATTAAACAACAATTCGCGCTACTTTGTGCGAATAAGGGACTAAAAGCGACGACTTGCGAAACTACGCCTTTGAGAGGCCTTTTGATTAAACCGGAAACTCCACTATGCTTGGTCATACCACCAAATGCGCCTAAGGTCGGCCAGTAGAATTTTTCTACCATATTATAGCGTTTCATAAGGATTTTAACATAATGTGCCAAAAACGTCAACTTTGGAAAACTTGTTATGGGTAAACTCAGGAGGCCCTTTAATGCCATAACCTCAAACTGCATCCGATGTGAGCCAAGAATCGAGAGTCCATTGGACCGTCCCTATTACGGGTCAACTACAACAGGAAAAACAGCTGGTATGACCGTTTCGCACGAAATTACGGAAAACAGGGACTAAAACTGCACATCTGCCAAGTTTTTGGCTGGGACTGATGGCTAGGCGGGCCGTGAAGCCCACCTGGGCTTCCTACACGGGCCGCGAAGACAAAACAGCAGCAGCATGTTTTCATTTGTTGCTGGTTTTCATTTCTTGTTTCCCCACTCTTATTAAAACCATTTCTAGCAAACATTGGGCTGGTATCCTGGTTATAACAGCTATCAAGACATTTGTAAAGATCTTAGTGACTCTCTAACACATGTCAAGCATCCACAAACTATCCAAATACTATAACTAGGTGGTTCCCGTCATTCATTTATTTGTACATATCATTCAAGCTGCTCTTGCTCTCAATCATAGAGGATCCTAAACATATTGGAAACTCTTTTGAGTTCTTTTCAGTCCAATGGACCTCTTGTAAGTGTCCTCTTGTGACTAATTATTTTTATTTGGCTTAAAAAGCCGAAAAGTCAAGTGTTTACGATAAATGCTTTGACTTTTAAACGATCAAGCCATGATTCGCAAAGAACATGGCTATGTGACCATAATTAGGTAGGTGTTAAACCCTCAATGGGGCACCTCCTAATTATCACGTTTGCTTAGTTAATTGTCAGGTCAAAGTAATTAAAATAAAAGTCAAACGAGTCGGTTTTTAATTAAAATTCATAACTAATGATATAAAAGCAATAAAATCAGTTTTATCACTTTAATAACTTGGTAAATATTAGTTGAACATGTCTAGGCATGTTCAACCTGACAATTCTGAGTTTAGGCTCGTTTCGCAACCGAAAGTCGCAAAAGTTGACTTTTACCTTGACTTCCAGTTCTGACCCGATTTAGATTAGTTTACTTATGCCGTAGGGTTCCTTTAGGGCCATATTATATGTTAGTGTAACCCTCTGAGGTTATACAACATGGTTCCATAGAAATCCTAGTTCATTGCATGTTTCCGTTAAAATGCTTAAAAGTTGACCATTATGCCCTTTTGGTATTAAAACGAGATTTTTGAAAATGTGAGGGGACAAAAACCTTTATTACTGATATTTAAGTATGTACTAAAAATTTGACATCAGTTCATGGTCTAAAATGAGAGTTATGCACAATATCGTAAAATGAAAGCTTTTTATTAATTAAATGGCATTTTTAGTATAAATCACATTTAAACCCAAATTTTGACACCAAACTTTCTACCCACTAATGTAATATAATATTTAGAGATTTTTTGAAATTTTTATATAATTTTAAATTGATCATAACATAGAGTTCATGCATAGGCTCGGTAATTGACGATAATGCCCTTTTTTGCTAATAAAATGAGTTTTACACATCCTTTACATATCAAACCTTTTTCTACTGATTTTATATATTAAATAATTTATTTTAAACAGTAAAGGCTGATCAAAATCTCAGATTTCCTTAATCAACCCGAATATTGTCAAATACTGACTTTTATGCGATTTAGGCGCGTAGTATGGTTTAAAACCATATTTGGCACCTAAGGCTCGTTACCTACTGATGTTATGGATAAATTTTTATTCTTTAATGGTAAGTATAAGCTTTTAAACTCAGATTTCCAAATTTGACCCTTATAGCATATGTGAAATTACCAAAATGCCCCTATGGTGCATAGTTTGGCCATAAATGATAAAATTCACATATGTATGATATCTTACTGATATAACTTGTTAAAATAAATACTTTTACTGATTTTTTTAGATCAGAACCTCAGATTACCATTTAACCACTTTCATAAACTTCAAAATGACCAAAATACCCTTACGGGGCTTATTTTCGTTTTAAATTCGTTTTGGGCATAATGGAAGGTATCCTACAGATATCATAACATATTTAAAGCATATTAACTTGTGGAACCTGTACATGACTCTTTTGGTTACCCGTTATGCATATTCGCGTTCGGTACGGTTTATGTAACTAGTTTGCATAAATTAGCCGAAACGGGCCAAACCTTATCAATATTACTTCAAAATCCAGAATGTGCTTAGTTTACCCATTTTAAACAAGTCTTCATACTTGTCGGGTCTAAATCACGTTCTAATCCGGTCTTCGCTTAATCTTGCGTTTTGAACCGTAAACATTTCTTTAAAACTATCCGGTCTAAGTAAAGACTTAAATACGACCCGTTAGGAGTCTAATAGGTTATTAAAACCTTTGTTCCAGATTAGGAGCCCTGTAAAAGTTACTTGTACTTACTGATTGATATACGACTGATAATAAAATTATATTTTTGCTCAGGTAAATACTTTTAACTTATTTTTCGTTATACGGGCTTGAGATACGGTATTATAATAATACCACTTGGTCGGGTATATAGTTATTTAAATCGGATTGTGATTAATACATTTACATAACCCGTTTTAATCTGTCTTGTTTAATGCAATGCCTTTGGGGGGTTAATGACCACGTCCTGTATAACCTCGGCTCATTCATTAGAAATGGCCACGACTTAAGCACGGGGTGTAGGCATACACCTGACAATTGCGTATGTAAAACGGTACCCCACTCGTGAGGAAACTTCTTGTGGGTATTATACCAAGTGGTGTGTCTATTAATCTTATCCGGCTCTTCTAACCGGGTCCTAAAGGGACGACAAACATGTAAAACTGTATACAAGATTATTTTTAAATAATTGTCCCAAGTTATAAAAGATTTTTTCCTTGTGCATCTAAATCAATTTTATAAACACTTTTCAAAAGAGTCAGTTAATTGTATTTACCAGTGTAAACTGACGTATTTTCAAAAAGATTAAGTGCAGGTACTACGCGTAATGGGCTGGAAGCTCCTGAGTATTTTATAAAGGGTCTTGCAAACTCTTAATACTTAAAGTCTATTGAACTAAGATTCACTATCTGTTATAGATCCGCATGTGGATCCACTTACAACCGTTGTGTAATATTTTATTATACTTTCAATTCGGTTTGTGTTATTACTTTAGACTTCCGCTGTGCATTAAACTGTGATTAATTGACTATGATGATATCAACTACGTCACGCTACTCCCCACCGGTAATACGTGGAAATATCAGGGTGTGACAGGAGCCAATAATTGTTTTATGTCGTTTGAATTCGAAAAGCTTTTAAAACGTAAATGAGCTAATCTCCCAACGACCTTCGATGTAGAAGTTGCCGCCGGAAGAATTGTCACCGTCAGCTACGTTCTCCGTTATTGTACTCTTACACTCAACAATCACGTTTTCCCGATCGATCTTATTCCTATGCAACTTGGTAGTTTCGACGTCATAGTAGGCATGGATTTTCTTCATGAAAATCGTGCTGAAGTTGTTTGTTTCGAAAAGATGATTCATTTCTCTTTTTCAAATGGCGATCAATTATGTGTTTATGGCAAAGTATCCTCGAAAGAATTGAAACTGATGTCTTGTATTCAAGCAAGCAAGTATCTCCGCAAGGAATACTTGGCTTTCTTAGCCCACATTATAGTAGCGAAGGAGGAAAAGAAGACGATGGAAGAAGTACTCGGGGTTCGTGATTTTCCTACTGTCTTTCTTGACGATTTACCCGGTCTACTCCTAACTGAGATATCGACTTTCTTATTGACCTCATTCTTGGAGCTAACCCTGTCGCTAAAGCTCCTTACCACCTCGCACCGTCCGAAATGCGTTAACTTTCTAGCCAACTCCAGGAGTTACTTGATAAAGGCTTCATACGCCCTAGCACATCTCCTTAGGGCGCACCTGTCCTTTTCGTGAAAAAGAAGGATGGATCATTCCGAATGTGCATCGATTATAGGGAACTCAACAAGCTTACCATCAAGAATCGTTATCCTCTACCCCGAATTGACGACTTATTTAATCAACTGCAAGGCGCTACATGTTTCTCGAAGATCGATCTACGTTCTGGTTATCATCAGTTGCATATTCAAGTGTAAGACATTCTGAAAACCGCTTTCTGTACCCGTTATGGCCACTACGAATTCATGGTCATGCCTTTTGGTCTCACAAACACACCCGTGTTTTTCATGGATTTGAGGAACCATGTGTGTAAACCCTTCTTAGATCGCTTTGTTATTGTTTTTATCGATGATATCCTCATCTACTCAAACTCAAGAGCCGAACATGCGCAACATCTCCGTTTAGTTCTCGAGCTTCTCCAAGGGAATCGCCTCTACGCCAAGTTCTCCAAGTGTGAATTTTGGCTTGAGGAGGTTCAATTCCTCGGTCACATCGTCAACAGTCAAGGAATTCACGTCGACCCCGCAAAGATCGAAGCAGTTCAGAGTTGAATTACACCAACTCTCCGTCCGAAATTCGTTCATTTCTTGAATTGGCAGGTTATTACTGTCTATTCATTGCTGATTTCTCGAAAATCATCGTACCGCTTACCGCGCTAACTCAGAAGGACAAACCTTTTGTCTGGGTCCCAAACAGGAGGAAGCCTTCCAAACTATTAAGTATATGCTTTGCAACGCTCCTGTTCTTACACTTCCCGACGGAAATGACGATTTCGTTGTTTATTGCGATGCCTCTAACCTAGTATTGGTTGTGTCCTTATGCAATGAGATAAGGTTATCGCGTATGCGTCTCAACAACTCAAGGTCCATGAGAAGAACTACACTACCCACGATCTCGAACTCAGTGCAGTTGTCTTTGCGTTGAAGATTTGGCGACACTACCTTTATGGTACCAAGTGTACGGTCTTCACCGACCATAAGAACCTACTACACATCTTGAACCAGAAAGAACTAAACATGCGCCAACGCCGATGGGTTGAACTTCTCAACGACTATGATTGTGAGATAGGCTACCATCCAGGCAAGGCAAACGTCGTAGCCGATGCCCTCAGTCGACGAAGCTATGTGTATAGCGTTCGCGACGTGCAAGGCCAGAATAACCTCGAGGCCCTAATTTGCGACGCCCAGCATGCATGCTTCATTGAGAATACCTTGAAAGTGGAAATGAAATGTGGTGCTAAAACTAAGCTTGTCACCAAATCGAACAGTATCTATCCCTATCTCGACCACATTTGGATTCCTAGTCGTCATAATCTCCAGGAGATATTGATGACTGAAGCCCACAAATCTTGATATTCCATTCACCCAGGTGCCGACAAGATGTACCAGGATCTTCGTTCTAATTATTGGTGGCCGGGAATGAAGAAGGATATCGCTCTCTATGTTTCGAAATGCCTGACGTGTTCGAAAGTTAAGGCCGAACATCAACGACCCTCTGGCTTACTCGAACAACCTGAAATCCCGATGTGGAAATGGGAGAGTATAGCCATGGACTTCTTTACGAAACTCCCTCGCACTCCTGCAGGTCATGATAGCATTTGGGTTATCGTTGATCGTCTTACGAAATCCGCCCATTTCATACTGATACGAGAAGACTTCAAGGTAGAACGATTGGCACGAATCTATACCGACGAACTCATTTGTCGACACGGGACGCCTCATGACATCATCTCTGACCGCGATGGTCATTTTACCTCACGTCTTTAGGAGACTTTTCAGTCTGCTCTCGGTACGACTCTCAATCTCAGTACCGCATTCCATCCCCAGACCGACGGTCAGACTGAGCGCACGATCCGCACCCTTGAAGACATGCTTCGTTCGTGCGTTAAAGATTTTGGTAGTAATTGGGATTCGCATTTACCTTTAGTAGAATTCTCGTAAAATAAAAGTTATCATGCTGGTATTCAAATGGCACCCTTTGAGGCATTATATGGTAGAAAATGTCAATCGCCCATTGTATGGCACGAGATCGGAGACGCACAGATAACCGGTCCTGAGTTGATACAAGAAACGACAGACAAGATCCACCAAATAAGAGACAATCCCTTGAAAGTTTGAAGTCGTCAAAAGAGCTATGCCGATAAACTACGCAAGCCCCTTGAGTTTGAAGTTGGTGATCACGTACTCCTAAAGGTTTCACCTTGGAAGGGGGTGATTCGATTCGGCAAAAAAGAAAAGCTAGGGCCACGATACGTGGGTCCCTTTAAGATTCGGGAAAGAATTGGCAAAGTGGCATATCGACTTGAATTACCGGTTGAACTCAGCAACGTACATCCGACTTTCCACGTCTCGAACCTCAAAAAGTGCCTAGCTCAAGAAAACCTCCATGTACCTCTCGAAGACTTACAAGTAAACGAGACTCTTCACTTTGTGGAAAACCTGTAGAAATCATGGATCGAGAGACCAAGAAACTTCAACGCTCTCGTATTCCCATAGTGAAGGTTCACTGGGAAGGCAAACGCGGCACCGAGTTCACTTGGGAACTCGAAAGTGATATGAAAGCTAGATATCCTCAACTCTTTATTATGCCTGCTCCTTAATTTCAGGACGAAATTTCCTAAAGTAGGGGAGGCTGTAACAACTCGACCTTTCAGATCATTACCTGATTGCTTTTGCTCCGATTTGTAACCATCTTGTATTCTGAGATTCGATATAAATAAAGGGATATGTTAAACTAAATACATTTTCATCACACCGCACCGCTATACGCTTAATGCTTTATATTCTCAAACGCTTACGCAACATGAATTACAGAGAATTATGCTATGTAAATTGTCGAGTGTGTTTGTTTAGTTACCATACGCCTCCGCATTCGTTTATCACGACTAGCACGCTAAATCGCAAACGTTGTTATTAGTAGTAGTAATGTAATAACGTGTGTTCTTATGTGTGTTGTTTACTCGCAAACGCTATCGCAACGCAAACTCAACGCTACTCGCACAACTCGATTTATCACACTAAAATGCAACGCGACCCGAAACTCAGTACTACTCTAAAATACTTAGAGTACCCGTACTAACTAACGCAACAAAACACATTAAACGAGCATCCTACGCACGAAAACGGGGATTTTATGCACAAAACAGGCCCCTCGTATGAAGCCAGGCACCCTCGTACGAAGGCAGCTGGTTCGAACCAGGACCTTCTGTGCGAACCCCCATCCTCTATAAATACCCAAGCCACTCCTCATTCATTCTCACTTGCTGATTTCATACCGAAACTTTGCCGAATTGCTGTCCGACTATTTTCAAGTATGATTTAACAGTTTTCTTTAATTACACAACATTTTCCACTTCGATTTCCACAAGAACCACTTCGTTTTCATCTACACTCTTACATTTTCTCTTAAAAACATTCATCTTTTCACTTAATTTCTTCTTTTTTTCATAAATTCCTGCTTTTACAAAAACCCTTCATCTTTTTCATCAAACCTTCTTCTTTTACAATAGATCTACACTTACCTGAGTGTATTGGGACTAGCTACGGCTTCCCAAGTTAGAAATCTATTGGTTTCACACTCACCAAGTGTTAGATCTAAGTGTAAACCTTTCAAAATTTTCTTTAACTTGATATTCATACCAAGACAGACCAAAAACGGCATGTACCTCGTTCACTAAATAGTGGAATGAGGTAAAATCAAAACCAGCTCGAATAGGACTCAAAAACACATCCGATTCAGGCGAAAACACAGCACTGAATGCCAAGAACAGCCACGTTTGTGAACTGGAGTGTTATGTGCGAAGTCAGCTTTGTACGAAGGCACTGCCTCCATACGAATTTTGTTTGATAAATTAAATAACCTTTTTGAAATCAGAAAACAAATTAGAAATTAAAAAAATTAATTTCATAAATGTATTAAATGAATAAATAAATAATACAAAATAAGAAATAAAACATACCATCAACATGTAAATCTTTCTCTTGTCTATATAAAATGTCATATGATAAATATTTCCATGTCTTCTCCCATACAAAATCTGGTCTAGACAAACTACCAAACATCAGCATTGTTCCAAATAAGGTCCGTAAATAAGTAGCGCTCCATACACATTTACTTCATTAATGGCTTCGATGTACTCGTTGTCATCGTCCAAAAGCCCAAGGGCATAACATGCGTCTCTAACAGTTGGATATATACAACCATTTGCAGTACGAATATCTTCAAATGATTTTAGTCCCTGTACTTTATTCAATAATATTCTTAGATAGTATGCTTCACTAGATGAAGGGAAGACAGAATGAATCCTACCGATTGAAGGATGTCTTTTCCTTACTTCCAAACTCTGAGTACTTAATTTATAAACATACTTTTTATGGAAACTCAACATAAGTAAGCTTGCATGCTTCGTGTAATCTTTCGTTACACTGCATCCAAGATAAGAACATAGTTGAAGCAACACATGGTTTGTTAAGAACATTATCAATGTCATCGTCTGCACCATATACTACGTTTTGTTGATCGGGTAGACGAAACAGGAGTCGAACTGAAGGATGTCGATAATGAATTGTAGCGGTAAGCGTAATACTTTTGTATCTCATCGACTACAGGTTCCTGATCATTCTGATTTCCATTTTCTATAACTCTAAGAGTAGTTCTATCTGGACCTTTGTTAATATACTTGAACAAATATTTGATAGAACCAACTTGATTGCACCATTCAATGTTAGTGTGCGCCTGGTATCTTTTTATCAGCACTTTACTATATGGAAAAACAAATCTGTTATCTACGTTCACACGTGATTTTACAACAAATAAGCTAGAATCTCTTCTATAATAAACTGGAAATTCTTTTTTATCCAAATAGGTTTCGTTAACGGTTTTTTTAGGAAACTTTTTTGGAACACTTGCGATCGACCATGCAAGGACAATTCATATTCAGAGCACCACACGAACCATGAATCGTGTAGTCTGCCACAAGTTTATATAAATCTGGATCTACGAATTTGTCAGGAATTTCGGTGGAAATGATTGGATCTAGTTGGTCAGTGTATAGTATCTTGCTATCAGGATGCATGAATACACAAATGTGCGCATGAGGAAGTCTACGTTTTTGAAATTCGACAGCATAGACAACTACACAAGGATAACAAAATGGTTACCAATTATAAAAAATATATATATATAACAGAACTGTATGCCCAATAATGTACATAATAATAATAAAAATTAAAGTAACATAATTTAATAAGTTTAGGTTTTAAATGTTAACCTCTAAAGGAATAATACCAGAATTCACTCTCCCAAGTAAGTGACGGTCTTTCAAGTCTTTGGTTATGGAATCAAGTTTGATCTTGAAAATTCGACACAAAATGCCTGGTCTTTCTTCAGGTCTTATGGTGGTATCTTTTAAAAACCTTTGGACTTCCGGCTACTTTGGATTACATGTAATAGTAATGAAGAAATCTGGATACCCAAACCATTTGCACAAAGACATTGTGTCTAAGTAATTTTGCATCATATATCGTGAACTGCCAGTGAATGAAGAAGGAATAAAGATACGTGTGCCGATTTTAGACATATCTTTTTTCCAGCATTATTTGCATTTTGTATATTCTCAATAGTTTCATATCTCACGTGCGTTTATTGTCATCGTATGTAAAATAATCGTTCGCTTTCCATCATAGTGTAAGCACCAACCACTAATTTTTGAAAAAGTCGTTTAGCATGATGAAGGAAAGAAAAATTATTGACACGGTCTTGGAATCTATATGCAAAGAACTCACGCATAGTACACATTGGTCATTTGCTCTTTGTGTCTGGAGTAAGACCTCTATGATGGATGTCAACCCTATACATATCTTCTCCATATGGAACTAAGAGAAGGTATTGTAGAGAAAGATAAGAAGGGTGTAGTTCACTAATGCGCTCAATTTGACCAGTTTTATTTTCACAACAATATCACGATTTTCAACGGCATGACTTAGATCTCCAATAACTAATGCAGCAACTTCAGAAGCTTCAGACAGGTTGTATGTTCTACCATCTTTGGATCTCTTACCAACAAGACAAAGCTTCAAGTCGATATAAGGATTTTCATTTAAACAGTTTCTAGCCTGTCTATAACTTTTAACCAAAGCATTATGAGTGTCTAACATACGTGTAAGTTCCTCAATGAACTCCACATTATAAGCTGCTTCGGTTGATGAATAAGAACTTGGTGAACCAATGTTATATTTTGAACTATTTTATAGAACCGCGTATTACACGTGTTGAATAAAGACAATATGTTACATAAACTCGTGTAACGCATAGACAATAACCTAGTGACTTAGATAATAATAATTCATAATTATAATAATATAATAATTACGAATAGATAATAATAACAATAGCAATAACAAATTTTCTCATTTGTTCCAGAGTTTTGCATTTTTTGCCATTTTCATCTAGCCCATTAACTTCATCAAAAAAGTCAGTTTATTGAGGGGCATTTTTGCCTTTTTACTTATTTAATTTATTTATTTATTTTTAGTCCAAATAAAACCCACCCCAATAATTTATAGCATCGCTCAAATGTGAACTAAAAAACTATGTAAATATTTTCTATTTAACTTAATCATTGTTGATATTAAATTACAAAAATGAATTAAAATATAATCTAAATTATATAAAATATAATTTAATTTTTAAACTATATACCATATTCATTTTTATAGGTTTATTGGCTTGACGGTACAAATTCGTTGAATAAAGAGTTATATTCATAATAAAGTTTTTTTTTGTATCGGACACCACATTTGTTATATATTAATAATAATAATAATTGGATATTAATCTAATATATTATTAATAAAATAATAATATTGTGAAATTAAGGGATATCTGTGTGTAGTTATTCGCAAACAAATTATTTGGTTAGATTAGACAATCTAGGTCTA
The DNA here is from genome assembly GCA_030545235.1 of Helianthus tuberosus. NCBI lineage: Eukaryota > Viridiplantae > Streptophyta > Magnoliopsida > Asterales > Asteraceae > Helianthus > Helianthus tuberosus. Next base: position 44,248,719 of record CM060442.1, read on the forward strand.
CAAGTATATAACCTAATTTGGTTTGATCAACAATGATTAAAAAATAGAATTTAATATCACATATTAAAATAAAAATAAATAAATAAAATACTACAATAGTGTAAGATATTTTATGTATTACGTATTTAACTATAGTTATGTATAGATTAATAAATTGGATATATTAATATGATATAATAACAATATGTATTTATTTGTTGTTGTGTATAAATTAATAAATTGTATACACAACAACAAATAATGAGAGAATGCAACATGGCATTAAGATAATGATATTAAAGGAGAGAATGCCACATGACATTAAGATATAATTTTAAGAAGAGAATGCCATGTGGCATTAACATGATTCTTTTATTAGTATTAGATATAAAAAGGATTAATAATGTGTAAATCTATATTCTGATAATTAAGTTAAGTATTTAAATATAAAGAGTAAAATAAGAATACATACCCAACAACATTTTGTCGATTAAAGATCTCATTATCTGTGTCGTATATTTACAACTGGCTGAATCTTGGCTCATCTCCATCGACAGGTAACAGACTACTTATCGTATGATAATTTTGACCACTTAATCTAAAGATAAAAGGCGCATTTACACGATTGATAGTTTTGTCATCCTTCCTCCCATAGACGTAAAGAGAACATAGAGTTATAACTGCGAATGTTTTTGTCACACCCCCAAAATCCACATGCGGAGTACCACCGCTTGGAGGCGTGACTGACCAGGATCCAACCACCAATTATACTGAGCATTGGTTAATAGTAAAAATTTTCACCAACCACAATAGCTAGTAAGCATTACAGTTCGAAGTTTTAAAAGTTTAAGTTCAAATAACAGTTTAAGTAAGCAGCGGAAGCATAAACCAAACAGTTTCAAAACAAGGTTCATAGTTCAAGATTATTTAAACCCAACACATGGGTTAGACGGCCACTACACATTCCCAAGCTGCAAGCTCCTGAGTCACTAGGTACCTGCAAAGCATGCAGTAGGGTATCAACAAAAATGTTGGCGAGTTCGTGAGTTGTCCAGTTTTTAATTACCAAAAACTTGTTTCACCAGTTAATTTATCCGTTTATACATGCCATGGGGAGCTACCCCATAAGTAAGCGACTAAACTGTTTTTACAATACCGAATACTATTCATTCATACGTTTCTGTAGAGTGCCCCGTTTGTCAATGTTCTATCATCATTGACAGTTTTGCCAGAGTACATTAGTTCACGCCCGATCCCATACGCGGGCACGGTGTGAGGTTGGTGAGACCTAAATAGCGCTATCAACTAATAACCCGTTCGCCCGACCCCGGCGACTAATCGGTATTAGGAAGTGAGGACTTGAGTGATAGAGTTTCGTTTAGTGTTGCTTGTTGCATTCCATATAAACAGTAATTAACTAAGAGTCCCATTAAAGGGAAGAAAGTAGGTTTGTATCCCTTACAAGGGGATAGCGTTGTTTAAGTTTCCGTTTCCCAAACCACCGGGAACGCATGCTTTAATAGTTGTGAACTCACCTTGGGTTGCTCGGCAGATTAGTTTACTTGGTCACGCACGCTGGTTACCATGCCCTGGCATGGTTACCGGTATAGGTCAGGTTGGGTACAAGTAATCACGTTTATTCTACACGTATCTAACACGTAGTATGCATTCAGTTCGAGTTATTGGGCCTGTTCTAATAATTGCACAATCAAACAGTACAGTCAACACTTAGTCCATTCAAACAGGTAGTCCAAACACGTAGTGGCCCAATGACCATCCGGCCCACTCGAAACCATCGACAGATTGGATCCACTGGTGAGCGGTCTCGAGTCGAAACCACTGAGAAGTGGTCTCGAGTCGCCACCGTTGATGCGGACGTGGACAGGGGTTTCGAGTGTCATCCATTGTTGATGGTGATCTCGAGTCGCAACAGTCGGTCTCGAGTCGCGTAATCAAGTGCCGAAACCAGGCAGTGTTTCGACTTGCAACCACTAGTGGTCTTGAGTTACCACACTGATGGATCACTTGCTGAGTCGAAACCTTTGTCGAGACCATTGATGAAACAACTGTTCTCGAGTAGTACGTTGATGGTCTCGGGTTGTCTCCTTAATGGTCTTGAGTCGAAACCAGAGGTCTCGACTAGCAACCATGGATGCGTGCACAGGAGGAGGCCTTCTAGAACCTCAGCTCTACTATCCAATAAGATTGGAATTTCATGTAAAAGTGTACCATCCAATTAAATCACACAAACATGTTTTCTTGTCTAAGGTTGATTCAAAATAGATCAAACATACAATTTTTAAATGTTCAACATATATTCAAACAGTTCATCATTTTAGGGTTTTCTCATTCGTCTCCATATTCATTCGGTTTATCAAGTATGATTTTTAAAACATAACAATAAGCCTACAACACCACAACACTCACATAATGCACATTTCATAAGCAATCCATGTATTAATTCATAAGCCACAATCATGTGATGTCTCATAAAAATCTTCATGTGTAAAGACTAGTAAAATATCATGATAGCATCATCATTTCATCTCATTATTGTTCAAAGTGCACATTTTCGAGTATGTATGTAGCTTTTAAACTATACGACAACACTAACCTATATCATCACACATCAACACCTTAATCATGTATGTCATTTACCAACCAAGCATTGTAACATTTAGAAGCATAAAACACTAACCGGATGGTATTCGAGTTTGAAGAATCAACGAACCAAATGCCGAGTGATGATCCCGAGCTTGATCCGACAGTCTTGGTGCTACCGGTTGAATCCGAGAGAGAGATGAGGGGAGGTTTGTGGTGGTGTTCTAGGGTTTTAGTGAGAGGGAGAGAGTGTGTAGGAGAGTGTGTGTGAGAGTGAGTGTGGGTTGCCCAAAAATGGCAAGGTTAGCTATCAACATGGGTTATATACTCGTTCCAAGTTGGTGCACTCTAATGGGCTTTCGGGTGGACTAAAGGAGGTCCACGGCCCAACCGGTCCACTGTTTACTCGAGACCGGGTGGTCTTGAGTCATGATCTCGGTTCACTAGAACTTATACACATATATATATTTATTACATACATACAACTTAATGCAAGGATCATATAACACACCAAGGTATTTCACAAATTTCCATTTAATAAAATATGTACACATAATTTTCAATACAAGATAGTTGCTCGGGAAAACCCAGAGTGTCACAGTTTTTTTTTTTAAATTGCTCTTAGCATCACCACCATCAAATAGATCTTTCAAAATATTTGGAGGCTGTTTTAAATCAGGTAACAAAACTTTACCATACGCATAGCAAATAGAATAGTTAACATTCTTTTGCTTTTTTTCTCCCATGCCCGCCTCTACTTTCCATATCTTTGCGTTACATGATTGATAAATCATGATCTGGTCACCATGATCTAAGTAGTCTGTATATTTTTTATATTTTAGTAAAAAATAAAGAAAAATTTAAAAATTTGTGATCGTCAAAAGAAATTTAAAAATCTATCAACCACTAATAAAGATAAGAGGATCAGATATACCTTTTGAAACAGCTTTTAAATGTTGTTGGTCGATATCAGGAAATTCCTTATCATCATCTGCTGTAAGGTCAATAATAGGTATAGGGGTTCAATCTCGACGTTTTCATACTAATTTACGCTTCCCCGATGACGTCCTTGGCAATGTTGAAGTGTTTGTTGTGCTGTGTTTCTCCCACTGAAACAGAATACCTGATTAAGGAAATACATGAATGAATTTGCGGTATTCATGTCGACCCCCGGTCAGTGGTGGCAAAGATAACCAATGTCATGTATTATTGGCCCGGAATGCATGAGGATGCAGTAAAGGAATTACGCAAATGCATGAGTTGTCAACATTATGCACCGCAAGCCTTGCGCCCCAAGAACAGCATGATACCAGTAACCGTTGCATTGCCTTTCAAGAAATGGGTAGTCGATATCGTAGGCCCTTTCCCGATGGCTTCGGGTAAAAGTCAAATTCCTTGTTGTTGCAATTGGTTATTTTACTAAGTGGATTGAGGCCAAACCTTTGGCAAAAATTATGGCAGGCAATGTCAAGAAGTTCTTATGGGAACACATAGTTTGTCATTTCGGTTTACCATTATACCTAGTCAGCAATAATGGGACGCAGTTTGCTGACAAGACAATCTAGGATTGGTGTAAGGAGCTTGACATACAACAAATTTTCACCTCAGTGGCTCATCCTCATGGCAACGGCCAGGTAGAAAGAGCCAACAAGAGCTTGTTAGATGGAATCAAGAAATGTCTCGATCGAGAAGGCGGATGTTGGGTGGATAAATTGCCAACAGTCCTCTGGGCCCATCGAACTACGCTGAAATCCGGTAACAAGGAAACGTCATATAGTCTAACGTATGGTACAAAAGCAATGATCCCAGCGTAGGTTGGGCTTCCATCCGTAAGGCATCTAACCAAGCAAGATAACAATGACCAGCGCCTTCGAGAAAACATGGACCTGTTGGAAGAACGATGTGAAGCGGCCGCCATCAGCGAAGCAAGATACAAACAGGCTATGGCTAACTACTACAACAAAAGAGTGTCTCATTTACTATATGTCTTTCTTCTATTGTAATGCAATTTCGATCTTTTGGTCACATTTTACTAAATGTCTTCAATTGTTTGAAATAAAATTTCGATCTTTTGATTACAGTTGTTATAATGAACATTTACGCACAACACAATTACAACCTTTACTTTCAATATTAAGTAACAAGGAGTATACAACACATTAGCGTCAAAACAACAACTTAAACAAACACGCCGTTTCGACCAAAAAAATCCCTAACAACTTACATCGCTAATAGATGGGTGCCTTGGTAATAGGCACATTAACTATCTACTATTTGACTTACATGGAACTCATATGTTTTCATCATAGTCCAAAAACCAAGTACTTGTCCCATTCCAATACAGCTAGGAACAACAAAACATAAAATTTCCTAACAAATATGTTAATCAACACTTACAACATCTCCATTACTTCCGCAGGAGTATGGAGTATGCCAATGTTCAAAACAACTAAACCTGGAAACAAATCCAGACCATCTTCTATCACAACTGGGTGCACTGCATCAACATCTTCGTGTTCAGAAAAGAGGGATGCTCTAGTCACTATTGGGCAACTCTTTCGACGGACATAGGAGAGACTAAAGAGACGAGTCTCAGTGTCTCCAACAGGTTTTTTCATGGCAATGCAATGCTTCCCTCGAGGACCCTTTGAGGGAGGAGGATACAATCCAGGTATGGTAGGAAGTAGCCCACCATGAGCTAACGACGGTTCACCCATGCTACCCCTAGTTGGTGGAAACCGTCCGGGATATGATGTGCTTGTGCATTCAGGCGTTTTTTGCAGGCAGAGTAAGGCCTCAGTGGCCTCACAGGTCTCTAGCACCGCAGACACACGAAGACGACGATCAATTTTACTCATGGTCTTAAAATGGTTAACAGGTGCATGCATTGATCATAGTTAAATAGCACTAAGTGTAATTAATTAGATGGACGTCAAACAATCACATCGCCCCTATGTCAGGGCGGAACTAAAGCAATCATGACAAATCATTAAAAACGTCCCTGATGCTTACGTCAGAGTGTCATGATTAAACAAAAAAAGAAAAAAAATAAAAGTCTTAATACATATTGTTTGAAATTGTTAGTAAGGCGACACGTGCCTCAAATATTAATTAACAACGACAGCATTAGAAGAGGAAGCGTCAAGTAGGTGACATAATACCTCCGGGTCTTCGTTTCCCGCAGCATCTAGGATTTGCTGAAACTCTGGGAGCGGATCGTAGGCCACAACAGATAGAGTTTCCACCATACTGTTTGACGCTGCAGCATTTGCAGCCCGGAACTCTTCAGTCAGCAATTCCTGGCAGTTGCACCCTAGATCCGTGGTGTGCATACCATCGTGACGCCTAGTTTCGTATGCTGCAGTCTCCAGGTCATCCAGCAAGCCACTAAAATGAGGGGATCTCCAAAGGTACTCGAAGCAGGATATCACGCCATGAGAGCCCCATAATTTTTTCTCATCTTCCAGTGCGCCAAGTTAGGTTGTAAGCTCACTTCGGCTAAGGCTTGATTGGTGATGCTCTCTATCTCCGTATGGCGAGACTTCTCAGCGTCAAGGTCATGCTGAAGGCGAGTCCTCTGGACCATGAACTCGTCACACTTCTGACGTGCCTGCTCATATCGCGCTTGGGTATCCTCCATTTATTCCATCAAGGTAGTATGTCGTTCCTGCACCTGCGACACAAACTTAGTGTCAATACGAAGACCTTGTATTTGGGAAGTCAGAACACAAAAGTGCTCCTTGATCAGACAAGTTCATCCCAAGGCTGAGTGATTGATTAGGGTTTTTTAAAATTTGGTTTATACCTTCTAATTCTGAAACCCCGGATTGCACCTTGAACCCCACCGTAACCTACGGCTCCCAGCCGTAAGCTATGGCGGGTCCTCTCTGGTCTCTATGCTGCTTGACCGTAAGCAAAGGCAGTCATTCTCTGTTCCATTTCTTCATAGTGAAACTTTCTCCAAATGACAATTAGGCCCCCGAAGTTCATTAATACACATTTCCATGCTTCCAAGCTATCCTATGGGCCAAAACAAGTCTCGAACAATATCTTTTGCCTTGCTTATCATCTTCAAGAGTTCTAATTCATCTCCAAGCACTTTAATTCCCTCGATTTAAGCGATCAACCTACATAACCACAATTTCTCATAGTTATCACATTCAAACAATATAATCACCTAAAACGCCATAAAACCCATAAGATAAACACATCAATTCTTGGGTTTTACCCTCTCCATCAAATGCGCAAAGAGAATAAAGGGTAAAGGTAGGAAAATCTGAACCACTCACCAAGACCTGCTAGCACGGCGTGCCTTTTGGCATCAAATTGGGCTAGCAGAGGGGTGGTTTTCGTTCTTTTTAATGGCGGCCCCGGAATTGTTGCTGATGTGGTCACTATGGAACTCGTAACCAGCATATCGGCTACCCTGGTAGCCACTGGTGGTGTCGCAATGACGGTTGCAGGTTCTAGGGTGCCCTTGGAAACTTGACCTTTGGTACTACTTACCGCTCTAGTTTTTCAGATACGAATAGTTCTTCTAGGGGCTATCACAGTTGTCCCACTCTCACTTGTTATTCCAATAGCGGGAAAACCTTGGACAACAGCGTTGAGATAGGGATCTGAAACCAAGAAAGTCCCTGTGTGCATCCGCATGAGGTTTTTTCCCCAGGCTGAAGGGGACGGTCCGTGGTCAGGATAGAAGAAGATTTGTCCCCGTACAAGAAATCCACCAAGGCATAGGTAGATGTAAAAGGTTTTTGTTATACACATTAGTTGGGACAATGGAAAACTCATAGTTCTTAGAAAGCTTACCTCCATCAGTGGTCTTCAAAGTTGGATAGGTTTGGATGTTGGGCCAACAGAGGCTCATCCCAACCAACGCCAGTGCAACTTCAGAAATAACCATGCACTCTGATGGTTGAGCGGTTAAGGCTTTGAACAACGCGTTTTCTTGGTACTATGCCTTGGCTGGGCCAACATCTTTCACTTTCTCTTTCGACACCATCGTTTTCCAATGTATCCCTAGGGGTAACATCAGCATCAACGAAGAAGAATTTTCTTTTCCAGTCCTTATCTCGAGAGCTCAAGGGAACCAATCACAGACATGCCTCGTCGGTGCTCCGGTGATCGAAGGTAAAGAATGGCGCCTTCCAAGCTTGGGTGTAAAAAGCACGGAATATCAAGGGTTCTTGTAGAAACCCCAAACTCAAGGAGGCGTATTCGAAGTGGCGAAGTTTAGCAAGGCCAAGCGGGTGCATCTGAGATATATGCACGACATACTCATCAATCATTTCCTAGAATTTGGTGATAGGAAAGGTAATGTCTTTCTCTGAGGGCAGAACTTGAAAAAATCAGAAAATAGAGTAATTTGGCCATTTCGCAGGGGAAAGGCAATGTCTTTCTCTGATGGCATTAAGGGTGCCACTCTGACCTAATACAATAGATTTGAAGCGATGAATCAAATGATGCCTTATTCCATTTGAAGTACAGGGCATCGTCGCGTGGAGATTGTTCGGATACTTTGGTGCCATCGGAAAATGAGGAGGAATAGAAACGACGGTTGGAATTTTTGGGAAAAGTTCGTTTATCGTAGGAATCTACCCCTATTTATAATACCTTGCCACATTTTTGAATTTGAAAATTTGGAGCCCAAACATACAAATGTATTCACAGACACTCATTAGTAGGTCCTGCCATATGACAGCTAGCCTCGCCTATCGAGTTCTCAGGTGTACCTTGACAATGATTTTTTCTGTTTCTTATTTTTTTTATTTTTTTGTTTATTTTTATCTTTTGGTGGTTCATTATTTTCTTAAGTCCGACCGCATGCCAAATTCCTATAGCATCGAACTGCGGCGACATGTGGATGAATGACCCGGCTCGGTCATCCCGGGTCGGGTAAGCCATCATTAAATAACGAATATCAATAATGATAATATTCAGATATCCATAGAAGATTTTGTTGGACCGTTCTACGACCTTTAAATGTCAGTTAAGGCAGTTCACCTTTGAGTATGAAGGCGGAATCAACATAAACAAAGTCATAACAGCTATTATCCTTTTAATCCTTCTTTTCTGATTGATATTCGTGCTTTTACAACGTATTCTGATACAAAACCGGCAGCACTTCGTGTCTCATACAATGACCATCTCTACCAAATGAACTACACAACAACCTATATATAGATCTAAGATTTCGCTTGAGACTGTTCAAGCTAAATCATGATTTCGCTTGAACATGTTCAAGCTAAATCTCTGTTGTTGATTTCGCTTGAACCTGTTCAAGCTAAATCTGATTTAGCTTGAATTACACAAGAACACTTTCAAGCGAAATTTACAAGATAAACATGTAAAAACCCTAATTAAGACCCTGTTGTATGTACATTCAACCAATCTAGACACAAGACTTGATTATGACGAAATCAGTAGACATTTAGTGCACCAACAGACTCCCCCTTGGATGTTGATGAAGTCTTTGGCTTCAAGTCTTTGTCTTTATCATTCTTCATACATTGTAAACACTTTCTTCAATCTTTATCTCCAAACTTTAAACTTTAAACTTCAATCTTCCCTTTGACCGTTGATCCAGACTCCCCCTTTCACAGACTCCCCCTCTCGATATGCTAGAATCTGAGAAATCTGGTTCAAGCTTTGACAATTAGCTTCCGTTGGGAATAATGAAGTCCAAACCTGTTTCTCAACCAACAAACATTACAATTCTATCTTTTCAACAATAAATCACAAATTCAATCAGTTTTAACAATCCACTCAAGTATTCAGGTCCAAGTTAATGACCCTGATCACTTGATTAATCTACCAAGTCCAAATTAATGACCTTGGTTGATCTTTTGACGAATCAATACTGATTATAAAACAACAATTTCAAACATTTTCTGAAAATAACAAGTATCAAATTAATGAACTTGTTTTTGACTTTTCAAACAATTCAAACTTCTTCAAAGTAAGCTCTCCTCATTCTTCAGTCCAGAATCTCCTGCATCTGCTTCAATCAACTGAGAATCCAACAATCAACTCTCTACTTTGGTTTGTCAGAAAATAAAGCAGAAATAAAATCTTTTTGGATTTTATAAAGTGTTCTAAACTAAGAAATGAAATACAGAAAACTTAAATTGCAGAAAGTAAACAAAGTAAACTATTTACAAACATATTTTTGGCGAGCGTGTCAGGGAATCATATCAGCTTTTCAGACAAATCACAAGTACCGTTAAGCTTCATTTCATACTCAGACTTAAACAATTCACCTCGATTGTCGATATACTGATCCATCTTAAATTCCCACACAAATTTCAATTTACTCAGGATACGATTTAGATGAATTATGAACTTAGCTCATTCATGTGTCCCACCTCTTGAATATACTCCCGTATCCAGAATCCCAATAATCAGTCTTACAGGTGAGTATACTACAATGATATCTGTATATAAATTAGGTATGCGAGGGCCGAGGGATCTCAGATCGATACTTCCGTATACGCAGAGAGATATCAGCTTCGACTTTACGGTATGTCCCCTTTAGAGGATCTTTTTGCTTACAACAGCAGCGACTATCAATTTTATTGTTTCATCGGCATGCTGAGGGTTTAATGCTGTGTTTCAAGCATTTCAGCAAGTATTATCCAAGGACTAGGTCAGAACCACCGTTCAGCAGAAGTCCCGGAATAATACCCCAGACATCATTGAGTATAAAGACCTAGTATATCAGATTAAGAGACCTTTCAAACGAGATTTCAGGGGTTACCTATATATCCAAGTAGTGTTCCCCACGAATTCACAAGTTTGAAATTTAGGTTTATATCCCGAATAAATCTACTAAATGTGTGAAAACCTATCGACACATCATCAGTGAGACTGTTTAACTCATTTAAACTTTACAAATTTTTAGCATACTGTAATCGTCTAGCTGATGTACTATCATATTCCCTATAAACACAAGCTCTTTTTCAGATTTTATCATGTTTTTGTTTTTTTGCATTTTTTACTGTTTTTGTATTTTCTGAAAACATAACTATATACAAATATCTACTCCCCCTAAATACCAAAACAAGTAAAAATTCGACAAACCATTGCAGATTGTTTCTCGTCTTCATCCGCAACAGTACTCTCATCAACGCCCACAATTCCATCCGACACCGAAAGAAGCTTCATACCGTTCAGTTTTAACAAATATTTAAACCGATTTTTATCAAAAGCTTTGGTATGTAAATCAGCTTTCTGTTCGTCAGTGTGGATTTTCTCAATTCGTATCAACTTTTTCTCAAAACAATCACGAATAAAGTGATGACGAATTTCTATGTGTTTAGTTTTAGCGTGATGTACTGGATTCTTTGTTATATTTATAGCGGCCTCATTATCAACAAAAAGAGGTGTGTTTAGAAACTGCAAACCGTAGTCGCGCATCTGTTGCTGTATCCACAAGATCTGAGAGCAGCAACTGCTAGCAGACACATACTCTGCTTCACATGTAGATAACGCCACAGACGTTTGTTTCTTACACTGTCAGGTAACCAATCTAGGACCAAAGAACTGGCATCCTGCAATTGTTGATTTTGAATTGACTTTGCAGCATCCGAAATCCGAATCGGAATACCCTTCGAGCATAAAGTCGCCTTTCCTAGGATACCACAACCCCAATGAAGGAGTTCCTTTCAGGTAGCGCAATATCCTCTTCACAATGATCATATGCGATGCTCTCGGGTTAGACTGAAATCTTGCTGCGAGGCACGTTGGGTACATGATATCAGGACGTGAAGCAGTTAGGTACATTAAAGAACCTATCATGGAACGGTAAAACGTTTCATCAGCCCTGTCTCCGGTGAGATCTGGGTGAATCCCATGATTTGTTGCAAGTGGGGTAGCAGCTGGAGTAGAACTTGACATCCCAAATTTCTCTAGAATATCATGAACGTACTTCGTCTGATGAATGAAAATTCCCTCAGGAAGTTGTTCAACTTGTAAACCCAGAAAGAATTTCATCTCCCCCATTGATGACATTTCAAACTTTTGCTTCATCACTGATTCAAAATCTTTGCATAGATTTTCATTTGTCGACCCAAAGATTATATCGTCTACATAAATTTGAACTATCAGAAGATGACCATCGACTTCTTTAGTGAAGAGAGTGGCATCCACTTTTCCACGAATGAACTTGTTGGCTAGTAGGTGTTGAGACAAAGTCTCGTACCAGGCTCTCGGGGCCTGGTGTAAACCATACAACGCTTTGTCCAATAAGTAGACCTTGTTTTTATGGATTGGATCGGTAAAGCCCGGTGGCTGACCGACATAAACCTCCTCTTTAACCTTCCCATAAAGAAACGCCGATTTAACATCCAACTGATAAACTTTAAAGTTCTTCCAAGACGCAAATGCTAGGAAAATTCTGATTGCCTCTAGTCGTGCGACAGGAGCATAGACTTCGGTAAAATCAATCCCATCCTGTTGACTAAATCCCTGAACAACGAGTCGAGCTTTATTCCTTACAACAACTCCTCTATCGTCCCTCTTGCACTTGAACACCCACTTGGTGTTAATCTTTCTCTGACCATCCGGCAAATCAACTAACTTCCACACTCCCAATTTCTCGAATTGACTAAGTTCCTCCTGCATTGCATTGACCCATGAGTCTTCAGTAAGCGCCTCTTTGTAAGTTCTTGGCTCAACCTGCGAGATAAAACAACTCAATGAGAATTCAGTTTGCAAAGGAGCAACTTTTGTATAAAAACATGTAAGCCCTTTATCAATCTGATTTCGAGTGCGAACGCCTGTCTGCAATTCTCCTATGATCAACTCCTCTGGATGATATGAAAAAGTTCGCGGCATCACTTCGCTTGGAACATCTACATTTCCCTCCAGATTAGTAACATTCTGTTCTGCATCTTGTTCACCAACTTGGTTTGTTTGACTTGAAATCTGAATTTGCTCCCCCTCAGAATCTGAATCACCATGATCAAATACTGGCATGTTTTCAGCTTCTAGATTATCATTCTGAACCGACTGATTATCCTGAGCAACTTCATTCTGTTGGACATCATCATGTTCACCAGTATTACTTGGACCTGCTTCATCGTCATTGGAAGTTTCCCGTGGTCTCCTCGAATACTGAGCTGGGAACCTTAGCTGCGACTCATATTCACGCAAAATATCCAACTCATCAAAGAAATCTTCATCATCCTCTGATTCTTCTCTCATGTCAAACGAATCCCAAAGTTTGTCATAATGATAACACCATGAATCACCAGGATTCTGTGGCGGCATAGTATAACCTTGACATTCAACATTTGCAGCTTCAATAATCCGCTTCTTACTTGGAACGAAGACACGTCGCAACGGATTTGCATAACCAACAAATATATCCTCAATGCTCTTCGGACCAAACTTTCCATGAGGCTCTATAACCGTACAGGGTGACCCGAATGGTTCTAGATACTTCAAATTCGGTTTGCGATTATTGATTAACTCAAAGCATGTTTTGTTGAACTTCTTGACAGTGAGAACCCTGTTGAGCGTATAGCATGCGGCGGAAACAGCTTCAGCCCAAAAATTAATTGGTAACTTTGAATCTGCGAGCATAGTTCTAGCCGTCTCGATTAGTGTCCGGTTTTTGCGTTCTGCGACTCCATTCTGCTGCGGAGTGTACGGAGCACTAAACTCATGCAAAATACCTCTTTCATCACAAAATTCTTCCATCTTACTGTTCTTGAATTCAGTACCATTATCACTTCGAATTCTCTTGATACGCCTTTGGTACAAATTCTCAATCTTCCTGAACAGCCCCATCAAACTGTCAAATGTTTCATCTTTCGTCTTCAAGAAAGAAACCCACGAAAATCTGGAATAATCATCAGTAACGACCAAACAATAATAATCTCCTGTAATACTTTTGACATTCACAGGACCAAACAAATCCATGTGAAGTCTTTCCAAAGGTCTCGAAACTGAATTGACTTGCTTTGTAGGGTGTGACTTTTTCTTCTACTTGCCTTTAATGCAGCTAATGCACTCCCCTTCCAGATGAAAACCTTTGATATTAACTCCCAATACCAAATCATTGTGCACCAAATGATTCATCTTCCTTAGGTGTATATGCCCCATCTTTCGGTGCCACAATCTTGATTCTTTCTTAGTTGTTCTAGACACAAAACAATGTGCTTGACCAGTAGTTGTAGTTGCAACAGACATATCTAACACATATAAATCATTCACTCTAGGTGCCCTCATGATAATCCATTCTTCAGGAACAACAAATCCTGGTTTCAAAATCAAACATTCTTTATCAGTGAAGTGAGTAGTATACATATTGTCACAAATCTGCGAGATACTAAGCAGATTGTTCTCCTGCTCAGTGATGTAGTTAACTCTCTCAAACGTCACAATCCCATTGGATAACGTTCCTTCACCAACAATTCTACCACCTTCATGACCTGCAAATCCCACATAACCACCATTGATATTCCTCACATCATACAGCAATGCAGTTTTTCCTGTCATATGTCGAGATGCGCCACTATCCATGATCCATCTTGAAATGGCTCTTGGAAGATCCTGCACATACCACAAGTTGATTTTAAAACATTTCAATAAAGATGCCGATTCATGCTTCGCGATCAAGGAAGCTCCGGCAATTCAAACTGCTTATTCGAACATGGTGTCCACCCAGGCCTCATCAGCCTTAGGTGTAACCTTGACTCTCGCAATTTGAATTTTGAAATTTTCATCCTTCAAAGGTGGAAAATTTGCATCATAATCAACCGAAATTGATTCTTCAGCCTTTTTCACTTCAGAAGTTGAAATTTTCATTTCAGTTTTTGGTTTCCAAACTTGTTGAGATAATGCAACCTGTTTATAAAACTTGTCGTTTTTAGTTACCACTTTCTTTACAGGTTCATTTTTCACTTTTATGTTGTTATTTTTCACACTCTTTTTCTCAACAACGATTTGTGCTTTACCCTTCACATCAACTTTCTTCTTTTGAATCTTCACATTTTCAGTCTTAGGCTTCACATTGGTACACTTTCGTGCAATGTGACCAACTTGATTACATCTGAAACATGTTCGAGTATCAATAATTCGACTTGTGCCTTCAGACTTATAATGTGAAGCTCTTTTCTCAAAGAACTCTTTATTTGATTTTGAAAAAATTTCATTTTCCTCATCAGAAAGTGAACTTGAACTGTTCACAAACACCTTCTTTTCTGCAAACCTCTTGTTTTGAAAACTCTTCTTCTGATAACTATTACCACCCCGATAACCACCCGACCAATTGTTTCTATTGTTATTATAAAAACGTGGTGGAACAACAGGCTTTTTGTAATAAGCTTTATCTTTCTCAAAATTCATTTGCCTTTTTGTTTGACACAAACTGTTCACTTCTGACAACTCAACTTCGACTAACTTGAAAACATTTGTCAACTTTTTCACATTAACATTCTCAATTGGAAACTCAGAATCCGAATACAACTTATCAGATCCAGCCATCTTGTACATCACAAGACCCGGTTCATCACTTAAGTTGTTTTTGGATTTTGATTTCTGAATGTACTTGTCCAAGAAACACCCATCATCTTCAGTTGAATCAGACATTAAAACACTTTCAGCTGTGCTCTTAACAATCTCTGTCTGAACACTATCATCAGATGATGTAAAAGTAACATCAATGTTTTCCGGAAGTTTAACTTCTTTTTCTTCTTCAATTTCAACCAACCCAGATTGCTTTTTCGTGTAGTTATCAAGAACAGGTGGTGGAACTTGATGAAACCCCACCCCAGTTCCATCACAATACACATCTTCGCCCGCTTTATCTTTCCCGATGGGTTTGGGAATGATATGTTGCAAAACAAAGCTTGCGGAGTTGTAACTGTTAAGCTCCAACTGGATTCGCTCGTTTTCAATTATAGCCTCTTGAACTTTAAGTTTCAATTTAGCGATTTCATCCAGTTGTTGGTTGATTGATTCTTCTTTGACTCTAAGCACTGCTTTTAAATGTTCATTTTCTTTAAAAGTTTTACCATTTCGATCATCACAATCTTTCATTGTGCTTTTGAGTTTTTCAAATTTTTCAGAAATCTGGCGGTTTTCAAGAATCAACTTTTCATTTTCTTGTTTAATTTTGTCATGATCAATTTTATCAGATTCAATTTGAGCAGTTAATTCTCTTATCCGTTCAGTTGAAGCTTTAACTGTTTTGTCACGACCAAGAATCTGATTATCAACGCTTCTGACCTTTGCTGTCAGATCTTTAATTTTCTCACCGTTGAGATACGTGACAGTATTACAAAATTTGCACTCTTTGTTGCAATTTTTGCAATCAGCATTTCCTTCGATCTTTTTACCTGACGCATTTGTTGACGAGTTTGGACTGACCTGGCCTTTTAACTCAGACACGGAGTTAGAGTCTACCTCAAGTGCTTTAGCAGCCAGCACTTTGTCAGCCATTTTTCCCAGGTTCTCTGCAGTCAACTCCTGCGTTGTATCGATAACTCCAGTATCAATCTTCTTTGATTTTTCGATCTCTTCTTTCTCTTTCATCTCTTTTTCTTCTTTTTCTTTCTTCGCTTCCTCTTTCATTTTCTCAGTTGGAGTTCCCCACCATTTGTGTTGCCAATACTCATCATCATCTTTCATTTCCTTGATTAAAGCTTCCAGATCGAGAGTTTTGTGATCGATTGCAATATTTCCATACTCATCAAGATAACACTCTCTGTCTGGATCCCATCTTTTTGCTCTCTTTGCTTCCAAATAGATACCAGAAAGTCTAATCATTTTGTTTTCCGAAATCATCTTTCTGTATCTATACTTCTGCTCTTCAGTTCTATCATCTTTCCATGGAATAGGTTCATTTTTCGCCATGAATGCGTAACCAACTGCATCTTCTTCTGGTAGAACCACTTGACTCCAATCATACCCCTCATCATCGTAAATCACTGCAAGAGCTCTAGATTTCTCTCTGTTGTCTTCAACCTGCTTCAATCTAGGCGGCTCGGATTTATTCTGGTGATAAATTGCCTTCTTGTAGTAATCATCTCTGAAAGGATTCTCCGACTCATCAGCATAAGCGTTTCGACATTCTCGTTTGAAGTGACCCTTCTGCTTACACTTGAAACAAGTCACCTTCGATTTATCAAACCCCAACTTAGTAGATGCACCACCAATTGTTTTTCTTCCGGTAATTTCCATAAAACGCTGTGCTCGGCGAACAGCACTTGCCATAGCCCAACGAATATCGATCAGTTCCATTTCCTCCGGATCAATCTGATCGTAATCTTCTTTCGTCAGATTTGTGTTGCCTATCTTCCCAGCTACTAACCCTTCATACGATTCCAACACTGATGCTAGGAAGATCATCTGCTGCTTGGCCGATTCCTCATCAAAATTCTGAGCATTCTTCAAGTCTATTGCAATGTTGCATTGAAAACGATTCTTTGCATCTGGATGATTTCCAGATGATGAAGATCCACTGTGATAACCACTGTGACTTCCACTGCTTTGACCACTTTGACTTTCTTTATTTGCTGTGAACACATTCTCAGCAGAAAACACAGTTTTTGGAGAAGTTACTTTTGGCATCATGCTTTTTGGATAATACAAATCCAAATTCTGCTGGTAAGATGAGTGATTAACTTTGTACGTCTTCTTCAACTCCAGCTCATGACTTTCAAGTCTCTCAATCAACAAATCTGGAGTAAGATCTTTCGGCAAAATAGTATTTTTAAGCATGAGAGCATAATATCTCCACTCCATCTCGTCTGGTAACGAATCGAATAACTTGTCTACTTGCTCATCATCAGAATACTTAATTCCATGTCTAACTAACTCCAGCTTCAAGTGCCCAAACCTCTCGATCATTTTTGACACTGATTCATTTTTTAAGCACCCAAACATATCAAACTCTTTCCTAAGTAGTTTTATTTTATTTTTCTTGATTTCTTCACTACCTATACATTTCTTTTCTAACTTTGCCCAAAGATCTTTAGCATTTGAATAGTCTATCAATGAGATGATATCCTCCCGAACAGACTGAAATAACAATGCCACACACTTTTGTTCGGCTACGAATGATTCAATCTCATCAGTAGCTGTTAAGACTTCACCATTCTTGTTTCCGTGTTCATAACCGTTCTTTAGACTTTTCCAACTTGGAAATGCAAATGCCATCATCCAGTCCTCAAACTTTCTTGACCACCGACTATACTCCTCAATAGCCATTAGCTTTGGAGGTTTATTGAACGTTCTGAAAGCACTTTCCGATTCCCAAGCTTCCTTTTTCTTCTCTTTTGGCGGGTTATCATTCACATTTCTTGACGAAGTGTCATTGTTTCCGGAATCTCCAGCGAACGCGTACATATCGCTGAATGGGTTCATGAAAAGATCATCCATTGTGAATGTTCCTGCAAAATCAGCAAACACTTATAAAAATTTTAAGTTTTGAAAATTCAGCAAGTTCAAATGAAATCCTTTGAAGTGTTAACAACTTCAAGCGAAATCTGACTCAAACAATTTTCAAGCGAAAACTACTATTTCGCTTCAACTATAAAAGATATTCAAGCGAAATCTGCCAGAAGTTTCAAGCGAAATCCACCAATACAATTTCGCTTCAACTTGTTTCAAGCGAAAACTAAGACCAGATCTGATTCAAGCGAAATCCAACCCAACAATTTCGCTTCAACTGATTTCAAGCGAAATCCGAGAATACAAATCCAACAGTTTCAAGCGAAATCCAGATGATCAATTTCGCTTGAACTATTCAAGCGAAATCCTGATTTTCAAGAGAAATCCTATGTTTTTTCAAGCGAAATCTACCTTCAAGTTCGAACACTTTCAAGCTAAATCAGATTTTAGGTCATTTTTAACAAGTTTTAATCTGAATTTTAGTCCGAATCTTTGTAGGCTTTGTTAAAACTCTGTTTTACACGATATACTCGAAAATCAGACCATTTCGACCGTTGGAACTTGTTCAGATCAGAAAATTATAAAAAGAAATGAGTAGAAAGAAGAGAATCCGCTGCTATGGTATGAACTCCTCGTCCTGAGCTCTGATACCACTTGTTGGACCGTTCTACGACCTTTAAATGTCAGTTAAACAACGTATTCTGATACAAAACCGGCAGCACTTCGTGTCTCATACAATGACCATCTCTACCAAATGAACTACACAACAACCTATATATAGATCTAAGATTTCGCTTGAGACTGTTCAAGCTAAATCATGATTTCGCTTGAACCTGTTCAAGCTAAATCTGATTTAGCTTGAATTACACAAGAACACTTTCAAGCGAAATTTACAAGATAAACATGTAAAAACCCTAATTAAGACCCTGTTGTGTGTACATTCAACCAATCTAGACACAAGACTTGATTATGACGAAATCAGCAGACATTTAGTGCACCAACAGATTTGCATGATCTCCTATAAAATAGGAGACATTGCACAACTAACACTCTGATTTAAGGGGAAACCCTAATTCACCAGAAAGTATAAATAAAGGATGAAATCCCAAGGTAAAGGCATTCAATCTCTCTCAAACACTTTTACTCCCACCTATGAATACTTATTCTCACGCCAGAGGGTGGTTACAGGAATAACCTCATTCTTGTAACGAGTCATAACAGTGATCTGTTTTGCAGACTAAAGTTCAGGCCATTCACAATCGGATCATCCAACCTAGGGATGTATCTCAGGTAACGTTTCTACAGATAGAAATTAACATTAAATCAAATTTTTATTTACTAAAATTATGAAAAGATGTATCATAGGTAAATATACAATGTACAAAAATTATAAATATTTAACGTGAATTATATATATAGAAATATATACATTTATATAAGATTAGATTGTAACCAAATTTAATTGGAATATTGACATTTTAACAACTTATTAATAATTAACATAGTCTAATTATTTATAAAAAAAATATTAACTATTGTTTTTACAACTTTTCAATGGCGGCCCCGGAATTGCTGCTGATGTGGTCACTACGGGACTTGTAACCGGCATATTGGCTACCTTGGTAGCCACCGGTGGTGTTGCAATGACGGTTGCAGGTTCTAGGGTCCCTTGGAAGCTTGACCTTTGGTACTGCTTACCACTCTAGTTTTTTGGATGCGAATAGTTCTTCTAGGGCGATCATAGTTGTCCCACTCTCACTTGTTGTTCCAATAGCGGGAAAACCTTGGACAACTGCGTCGAGATGGGGACCTGAAACCAAGAAACTGCCCGTGTGCATCCGTAGGATGTTTTTTCCCCAGGTTGAAGGGGACGGTCCGTGGTCAGGATAGAAGAAGATTTGTCCAGGTACAAGAAATCCACCAAGGCGTAGGTAGCTGTAAAAGGTTTTCGTTATACACATTAGTTGGGAAAATGGAAAACTTATAGAGCTTAGATAGCTTACCTCTATCACTGGTCTTGAAAGCTTGATAGGTTTGGATGTTGGGCCAACACAGGCTCATCCCAACCAACGCCAATGCACCTTCAGGAATAACCATGCACTCTAATGGGTGAGCGGTTAAGGCTTTGAACAACGTGTTTTCTTGCTACTATGCCTTGGCTGGGCCAACATCTTTCACTTTCTCTTTCGACGCTATCATTTTCCAATGCATCCCCAGGGATAACATCCGCATCAATGAAGAAGAATTTTCTTTTCCAGTCCTTATCTCTAGAGCTCAAGGGAACCAATCACAGACATGCCTCGTCGGTGCTCCAGTGATCGAAGGTAAAGAATGGCACCTTCCAAGCTAGGGTGTAAAAAGCACGGAATATCAAGGGTTCTTGTAGGAACCCCAAACTCAAGGAGGCGTATTCGAAGTGGCGAAGTTTAGCAAGGCCAAGCGGGTGCATCTGAGATATATGCATGACATACTCATCAATCATTTCCTTGTAGAATTTGGTGATAGGAAGCGGGAAGTTGCAGAACTTGAAGAAATCAACAAATAGAGTAATTTGGCCATTTCGCAGGGGAAAGGCAGTGTCTTTCTCTGAGGGAATTACAGGGTGCCACTCTGGCCTAATACAATAGGGTTGAAGTAAAGAATCAACCGATGCCTTATTCCATTTGAAGTACAAGGCATCGTCGCGTGGAGATTGTTCGGATACTTTGATGCCATCGGAAAATGAGGAGGAATAGAAACGACGGTTGGAATTTTTGCGAAAAGTTTGTTTCTCGTAGGGATCTACCCCTATTTTTACTACCCTGCCACATTTTTGAATTTGAAAATTTGGAGCCCAAACATACACATGTATTCACAGACACTCATTAGCAGGTCCTGCCATATGACAGCTAGCCTCGCCTATCGAGTTCTCAGGTGTACCTTGACAATGATTTTTTCTGTTTTTATATTTTTATTTTTATTTTTATTTTTTGTTTATTTTTATCTGTTGGTGGTTCATTATTTTCTTAAGTCCGACCGCATGCCAAATTCCCATAGCATCGAACTGCGGGGACATGTGGATGAATGACCCGGCTCGGTCATCCCGGCTCGGGTAAACCATCATTAAATAATGAATATCAATAATGATAATATTCAGATATCCCTATGCAAATAGAAGATTCGCATGATCTCCAATAAAATAGGAGACATTGCACAACAAACTCTCTAATTTAATGGGAAACCCTAATTCACCAGAAAGTATAAATAAAGGATGAAATCGCAAGGTAAAGGCATTCAATCTCTCTCTCAAATACTTTTACTCCCACCTATGAATACTTATTCTCACGCCAAAGGGTGGTTACAGGAATAACCTCATTCTTGTAACGAGTGATAACAGTGTTCTGTTTTGCAGACTAAAGTTCAGGCCATTCACAATCGGATCATCCAACCTAGGGATGTATCTCAGGTAACGTTTCTACAGATAGAAATTAACATTAAATCAAATTTTTATTTACTAAAATTATGAAAAGATGTATTATTGGTAAATATACATTGTATAAAAATTATAAATATTTAACCTGAATTATATATATAGAAATATATACATTTGTTTAAGATTAGATTGTACCAAATTTAATTGGAATATTGACATTTTAACAACTTATTAATAACTAACATAGTCTAATTATTTATAAAAAATATTAACTATTATTTTAACAACTTTTCAATGGCGGTCCGGAATTGCTGCCGAGGTGATCACTACGGCACTCGTAACCGGCATATCGGCTACCCTGGTAGCCACTGGTGGTGTTGCAATGACGGTTGCAAGTTCTAGGGTGCCCTTGGAAGCTTAACCTTTGGTACTGCTTACAGCTCTAGTTTTTCGGATGCGAATAGTTCTTCTAGGGGCTATCACAGTTGTCCCACTCTCACTTGTTGTTCCAATAGCAGAAAAAACCTTGGACAACAATGTCGAGATGGGGACCTGAAACCAAGAAACTCCCTGTGTGCATCCGTAGGATGTTTTTTCCCCAGGCTGAAGGGGACGGTGTGGTCAGGATAGAAGAAGATTTGTCCAGGTACAAGAAATCCACCAAGGCGTAGGTAGCTGTAAAAGGTTTTCGTTATACACATTAGTTGGGAAAATGGAAAACTCATAGTGCTTAGATAGCTTACCTCCATCAGTGGTAGTGGTCTTGAAAGCTGGAGAGGTTTGGATGTTGGGCCAACACAGGCGCATGCCAACCAACGCAAGTGCACCTTCAGGAATAACAATGCACTCTGATGGGTGAGCGGTTAAGGCTTTGAACAGCGCGTTTTCTTGGTACTATGCCTTGGCCGGGCCAACATCTTTCACTTTCTCTTTCGACGCTATCATTTTCCAATGCATCCCCAGGAATAACATCAGCATCAATGAAGAAGAATTCTCTTTTCCAGTCCTTATCTCGAGAGCTCAAGGGAACCAATCACAGACATGCCTCGTCGGTGCTCCGGCGATCGAAGGTAAAGAATGGCGCCTTCCAAGCTAGGGTGTAAAAAGCACGGAATATCAAGGGTTCTTGTAGGAACCCCAAACTTAAGCAGACGTATTCAAAGTGGTGAAGTTTAGCAAGTCCAAGCGGGTGCATCTGAGATATATGCATGACATACTCATCAATCATTTCCTTGCAGAATTTGGAGTTAGGAAGCGGGAAGTTGCAGAACTTGAAGAAATCGGCAAATAGAGTAATTTGCCATTTCGCAGGGGAAAGCTAGTGTCTTTCTCTGAGGGTATTACAGGGTGCCACTCCAGCCTAATACAATAGGTTTGCAGCAAAGAATCAAACGATGCCTTATTCCATTTGAAGTACATGGCATCGTCGCGTGGAGATTGTTCGGATACTTTTGGTGCCATCGGAAAATGAGGAGGAATAGAAACGACGGTTGGAATTTTTGGGAAAAGTTTATTTATCGTAGGGATCCACCCCTACCCTGCCACCTTTTCGATTTCGAAAATTTGGAGCCCAAACGTACACGTATATTCACAGGCACTCATTAGAAGGTCCTACCATATAACAGCTAGCCTCGCTGTTAGTGCATATGTCTGTTGACTTCGTCTTGTAATCGAGTCTTGTAATTAGAATGATAGATTAAGTCACGTAGAGAAATGACATAAGTCTATTCCACACGAAATGGGCTTGTCACTTTCAAGGGGAATAGATTTAGTATAACTAGGTGCCTTAGTCATTTCATTTGTAACTTTGGGAAATCTAGAGCCAAGGTGCTACTAGTGTGTCTCTAGCCTTGTAAACGTTCTAAAATCAATACAAGAGATTTGTAAAGTATATAACAAGCTGAACGAATATCAAATCTTTGTATTCCGCCTCTGATTTGATCCAAGAATTCTTCTGAACGACTCGTTTGGTCGTGAAAACGATCCTACACTCGCCAATCGAGTTCTCAGGTGTACCTTGACAATGGTATTTTCTGTTTCTTATTTTTTACTGTTTATTTTTATCTTTTGGTGGTTCATTATTTTCTTAAGTCCGACCCCATGCCAAATTCCCATAGCATCAAATTGCGGGGACATGTGGAGGAATGACCCGGCTCGATCATCCCGGGTCGGGTAAACCATCACTAATAACGAATATCAATAACGATAATATTCAAATATCCCTATGCAAATAGAAGATTCGCATGATCTCCGATAAAATAGAAGACATTGCAAAACAAACTCTCTGATTTAAGGGGAAACCCTAATTCTCTAGAAAGTATTAATAAAGGATGAAATCGCAAGGTAAAGGCATTCAATCTCTCTCTCAAATACTTTTACTCCCATCTACGAATACTTATTCTCACGTCAGAGGGTGGTTACAGAAATAACCTCATTCCTGTAATGAGTCCTAACAGTGTTCCGTTTTGCAGACTAAAGTTCAGGCCATTCACAATCAGCTTATCCAGCCTAGGGGTGTATCTCAGGCAACGTTTCTACAGATAGCAACTAACATTAAATCAAATTATTATTTACTAAAATTATGAAAAGATGTATTATAGGTAAATACACATTGTACAAAATTATAAATATTTAATGTGAATTATATATATAAAAATATATACATTTGTATAACATTAGATTGTAACCAAATTAAATTGCAATACTGACATTTTAACAACTTATTAATAATTAACATAGTCTAATTATTCATATAAAAAGATTAACTATTATTTAAACGTATTAATGTTTCTAACTTCATGCTTATCAAAATTTGGTTAATTTCATTGAATAATGTAAGATTACCATTTTATATGATAGTACCAACGTAGTAATAACAGATAAAAACTATAGTATATGTCTTGGAATTACATAAAATATAAGAAAAAACATAAACCTAGAAATAAAAGCAAGGAATATTTTAATAATTTCTATTATTTAAATGTAAAAACCAACATGCTGAGTGAAACGATAATGTCTCGGAAATAAACCAAACCAAGAAAAACACAGTATTCCAACTTCAAACACAATAAAAAACAAACAAATCTAAAAATATAACAAATATTTAAAAATTATTTCTAAATTTTTGGAATCAGCATCATCTTCTTGTCAGCATTGTTGACATCTTTACCTTCACTTGATTTATGAACCTTAGTTGCAGATGTGTCAGAATGTTCTTCCACATCATGCACCTGTACCAAGTTACGCTTGACTACATCTTTAGCTGATGAGATAGTAGGAGTATCAATGGCAGCTAAACTAACAGGTGAAACAGTGATGTCCATGTTAGAAATAGGCGATGTGTTTTCACCTCCTTTTGCACCACAATCCTACCAAAAAATAACCGGGTACTTTAAAAAGGATCCGTATACTTATGTATATATGCAATAAAAAAAGGTTAACAAAAGATAAAAATTATATATGAAAAATAATTTTTATATGAAATGGAATCGTATACTTATGTATATATCCAACAACATCTACAATTGATAAATGACATGTTAGTAGTCAGGTAAAAACAAAAATTATATATGAAAAAAAAATATTTTTCAGAGAACATTTGATATACATACCAACTAAAATATTTACATTAGTAGCATTGTTTAAGATGTCAGCAAAGTTTAGGAATTCAAAACCGTACGGACATCCACCAAAATCTTCACATTCAGATACATGGGTTGTACTCTAGAAACATAGCCTGTTTTGATTTTCCACATACTTGTAGATAGAGTTATTAAACCCCATTGTTGGATTCCTAATAATCAAACATTGCTGCTCTATTAATGCTGGAAGAAACTGTGGTAACACATGATTCAAGCAAGTAGCTTCCATCTTTGTACCCTTTTGGATGTATGAAAAAAAAATATGATAGAAAAAAATAAGACATAATTTAGAATATAAAACAATCTAAATTTGAAAATATATGGAAAAACAGAAAAAACATCTTCATCAATTAAGATCATGTCAATTGAGTAAAGCTGACTTGGATTTCTCCTCTCAGGGTGTTCCTAAATTCTGATCACCCGAACCTTCACTGTAAACTGTTCTTGAAAAGCATCAACAGCTCTCAACATGGTTATGTTCTAGTTCTCCATAATATCTACCACATGTTGCAAAACACGTTTTGATATACTAATTACGAAAACCAAACAACAATGCAGGATATGAAAAAAAAACATTTGCAGATACATTGTGGATGCAAATACGAAAGGTGTATAAAGAAGGACAAAATATAAGGTGAGTAAAACAAACGCCTAACCAAATAATGAGATACTATGAATGCAGTAATGAGAAAAGGTTGGAGTCTAGGAAACATATTTATAGGTAAAATGTCAAAAATTATAAAAGGAAAACTAATAACATTAGCATAAATAACACATCAATCATACAACATTTACTTATTCATATTATTAACATAAACAACTATCTTGAATAAAATAAAAGACAGATCTTTATTGAACAAATGGTATTATATTTAATAATTTGAATTTGGAAAATAGCCTTCTAAGGACTGTTGTATGAAGATGTGATAATTTACTAAAAGCATTAACTACAACATGTAATAGTATGAAACAACCTGTAATTGGGACTTTATTATGATAATTTAATTATGTTTAATTATATTATATAAATAATAATTTATTAAACAATGTGAAGTACATGATTATCATTTGAAAAATAGAATGAGCTAACAATATTAGCATATAATAAATCTGGTCCAAATCATAATATAAGAATTATATTTTTTATATGGTATTTTCAATGGAAACCATAATATTCCATTACACTGTAATGTCTTAACATAAAGCAAAATTATCAGATCAAAACTTTCAAGTGCATATAATATGTAAAGTTAATCATCAAAAACATAAACATATGAAAAATTAAATGCTTGTATTACGATTTGAACCAGATTTATTATATGCTGACATTGTTAGTTAATTGAAAATTTTGGTGGTTACATGTCTTAATTGTTTTGGTTCTCTCACAATAATCAAACTATAGGTGTCAAATCCACCATTTGTAAAAAGTTAACTGTATTTGTTAAATAGTTTCTATTGCAATTCGCACATCCTGAACTGTCATTACAGAGAAACATTCAAATTCGAAGCTCACTGTTTAATAAGTTACTATTTATAGGGAATTTGGCATGTAATAATCCCACCTAGACCTTACTGGCCATTAATAATCCCACCTCAAAATATTCCCCCCACCAGTCCACCTTTCACCTATTTTTCCTACAATGGTCCTCCGTTAAAAAAAACTTAACGGAGTTAAGCTTTTTTTCCAAATTACAAACATATTTTTTAGGGCTTTTGATTAGAACAACGATACGAGTCCATTGATGTAAAACTTGCCTCTAAACGTGCTCAAAACGATGAAAATGACGCTTCAATTCGGGTGTTTGAATTTCCAATTAACCAAAATCAAGTCACTTGGAGCACTATTTCGAAGTAAGTTTTATATCAATGGACTCGTGTCATCGTTCTGATCAAAAGCCCTAAAAAATCTGTCTGTAACTTGGAAAAAAGCTTAACTCCGTTAAGGTTTTTTAACGGGGGACCATTGTAGGAAAAATAGGTAAAAGGTGGGACTGGTGGGGGGAATATTCTGAGGTGAGATTATTAATGGCCAATAAGGTCTAGGTGGGATTATTACAGGCCAATTCCCCTTATTTATATAACTAAACATAATTAAATTATCATAATAAAGTCCCAATTACAGGTTGTTTCATACTATTACATGTTGTAGTGAATGCTTTTAATAAATTATCACATCTTAATACAACAATCCTTAGAAGTCTATTTTCCTAATTCAAATTATTAAATATAATACCATTTGTTCAATAAATATATGTCTTTTATTTTACTCAAGATAGTTGTTTATGTATATATATATATATATATATATAGAGAGAGAGAGAGAGAGAGAGAGAGGAAGTATAATGTACAAAAACCTAATCATACTTCATGTACGTGACAAGGAGATCTTAACGCGTGGCACGGTTTAAGTTTTCTCATTAAGGGCAAACTAGACATTTTTCACTCTTGAGGCAGGGTAATTCAGACATTTACTAATATCAAGAGATTTATGCGAGTTCGTTATCTCCTGCATCCCGGTAATTATGATTTCAAATATTTTCCATTTTTCAAATATCAAATTAGCGGTTATAGGTGTGCGATTAGGGTTACTATCACTTATTGTTTGAAATGGATCCACAGAGCAGTAACGCACGAAACACAGATGATGTTGAATTTGAAGATGCTGAATTCCATGCCGTTCATGATGCTGCTGAGCATTTGAGGAATCCGACATCAGACAACCAAGTTCTATTAGACGATCAGACCAGTAAGTTGTCAATTAATCGTTTTAATTTTCCAGAAATCAACGAAATTATTGTTATATGATGTTTTTTATTTGATCGTGCATCATTATTTGATAATTAGTTTTTTGAAATGAATGTGTCATAAATCACGCATGTTCATAAGCTATATAGTGTAGGAGACCTGTGTAATTCCAGCAAACAAGCGTTATTATTATGAAGTATACAGTATACGTTATTTTTTAGGTTGTCATGCGTGATTTTTTTTGTTTGCGTGATTTTTTTTATTTCCTAGATTAGTGACTGTGTGTTTTTGGTCTAGAGCTCATGTTTTTTTGTCATTTCAAAATGTGCAGATGAAAGATTGTATATTCCTGATGTAGCTTCATCGTGTGTTCCTGTTATAGGAATGGAATTCACTTCCCTAGAGCAAGCATGTGTGGTTTATCAGATATATGCCAAGAAGTCAGGGTTCTCTGCTCGAAAAGGAGGTGATCACCATGTTGGTGGTATTATCAAGACTAAATACTTTGTGTGTTCAAAGGAGGGGCATAAACCTCTGGCTTTTGATGATCCTTATTCGAAGTTGTCTAAGCCATATAAAAGGAGGAACAGACCGACTATTCGAACCGGGTGTAAAGCTCAAATTAAGCTTTGTTCGACGGATGGGGTGTTGTATAAGGTTGATAAGTTTGTTCAAGCGCATAATCATTCATTCGTGTGCCCCAAAGATATGCATTTATTACCAGCTTATAGGCATCTATCCGAAACACAAGAAGAGATGATATGGGATCTTGGTACATTGAATTTTGGGCCAGTGAAAGCGTTCAATATAATGAGACAAAGATACGGTGGTTTTGAAAATGTTGGCGCAACTAAAGACGACTGCAAGAATTTTAGAGCTAGGTTACATAGCTATATAGGAGAGTATGATGCAGATATGGTTATAAATAGGTTGACCGATAAAAAGCAGTTTATGGTTGATTATTCATTTATATATTCTGTCGATGAAAACAAGCGATTAACTAGCCTGTTCTGGGCTGATGGTTTGTACAAACGTAACTATGCTGAGTTTGGAGACGTCATATCGTTTGATGCTACATTCAAAACCAACAAGTTAGTATTCACTTTAATGTTTTAACTTTTTTTTTGTATAATTTTGTTTTTTTTATTCAATTTATTTCATCATTTTGAAGGTATAAAATGGTTTTTGTACCCTTTACTGGTATTGATAACCACTGTCGGAATGTGACGCTTGGAGCCGGGTTGCTAGCTTCCGAAATTATTGAATCATACAAATGGTTGTTACAATCATTTTTGGACTCATTTGGTAAGCAGCCGAAGGTTGTCGTCACTGATCAGGACCCGGCGATGAAACAAGCTATCGAGGCAGTGTTCGATAAGAGTAGGCACAGATTATGTATGTGGCACATAATGAAGAAAGTTTCCGATAAGGTTTATTTCCAACACTCAGTTTTTTTATATGCACTTTGTAAAAAAAGTTGATCATGCGTTATTATTCCCTACACTCATTTAATTATTAAGATTTCTGATTTTTGTTCATTCCAATCCTTTGTTTTAATAGGTGGGACATGATTTGTGTAACAACGAAGACTTCAAAAGACGTATGTGTGACATTGTATGGACTGATTCGATTGCGCCAGAAACGTTTGAGAGAGAATAGAAACTGATAATGATTGAATTCGGTCTAACCGAGAATAAATGGATTGACGATATGTTTGACATGAGATCTTCGTGGATTCCAGCTTTCTATCGTCATAAACCTATGTCTGGACTCATGCGGACCACCTCCAGATCAGAGAGCGAAAACCATTTTTTCTGTCAGGTGGCGAATTCTTAACTTACCCTTGTTGAGTTTTTAACCATTTTGATGGTGCAATGGACGTGGAAAGATTCAACCATCGGAAAAATGACAATATTTCTAGAAATACAACTTCAGATAACTAGTCTGAAACTACCTTAGAGGATGATGCTATGAAAATTTACACCAGGTCCATCTTTGCTGATCAACAGGCAGAGTTATATGGAACACTGTCCGAGTGTCTTCCTATGGAGACTAAAATCGAGGAACCATTCTTGAAGATAAGGGACTATGATGAAATAATATGTCCTCAAAAATATTTCAGTGAAATAATATGCCCATGAAAGGACTGTAATGGAGTACAGTGTCCATGAAAGGACTATTTTGAAATATTATGTCCATGAAATGACTATATTGAGATATAATGTCCACGAAGGGACTATAATGAAATATAATGTCCACGAAGGGACTAAAATAGAAAATGCCCATACAGGGTCTTAAGTTGAAAGGTATGTCGTCCTTATAGGGACTTAAAAGACAATGAGTATTATAGAAGAATGATTCTCCAACTTCTTCCTTGCTTCATTTCGATTGTTTCTCTTCTTTGCTTACCATATACGGTAGGGACATTGAAGATCTCAGTGAATAAGGTAAGTATTCCAATCAAGATCCGTTATAGAAGTAGAATTTAAGGATTCTATGATTAAGGAATGATATGGATCATGGATTGGGTTTTGACTGATATAATCCAAGACTGGGATACCAGAACTTGGAGGTAAAAATTATGGGTCATTAGGATCTTCTGATGTTATTTTCAATACGGGAGCCTCAGGGAGCACCTGGTATGGACTCCACTGGTACAGACTTTAAAAATTTGAGCCTTAGGGACCTCCGGTATAGACTCTGAAGTCTGATTAAAAGCTTCAATAGGCTTGGTTTTGGGAATGAATCCATAAAGCTCTTCCTCCAAACCGGTCGCACGCTTATCCTAGCCGTGTTACAAAGCTTGGCATTCTTTGGCTTCGGATGAGGAGAATCTCCATCAACGGCTTCCTTGCTCGGTGACTTATTCAAAATACATAAAATCTAAAACAATGTTTACTTAATAGGGATGAGAGCATTCTTATGTTAAGTCTAGACTCAAAAGGTCTAAGGAATATGCTACTGTGTCATTTGAGATTAAACACCAAGGGCTAGTGTATAATTCACTCAAACGTTGGCTTTGATACCAACCTGTCATAACCCTATATTTCCACATACTACCTGTGGGCACGGTGGGGAGTATCGTGACGTAGTTGATATCATCATGGTCAATTAACACAATTATAGCACAGCGGAAGTCTTGGAATATAAAATATTATTACAAACCCAAATGTCTGAAAATATCAAAGTATTTACTATAGACGAGCCTGTAATATCAAATCCACAGGTGGATCTTTACAGAATGTACAAAAAGAAGTTTAGCAGACTATTGTTACCTGAACCTTTTCTTGAACCATATAATGCACACAGTTGCTTAATGACCATTTTTACCCCAATCTTTGACTCTTAAGTGTTTTATGTTTATGCTCTTTTCTTCTGACTTCAAAAGTTTTGAGATAAACACACTTATGAGGGTTTTTTTTTTTTTTTTGAATTTTCTTCTTCCCCTTTCACCCTTCCCATTCATAAGTAATAAAATACTTATTGGGAGGTCTTTATTGAAGGAATACTTAATCCAGAATCATTTTGCAGTAATGCTTTAAGAGAATTGGCCATATTTGTACAAATTTTTGAACAATCTCACTTTACAAATGATGCGGATTATCCTGTTTTCTTGATGTATTTTAACAGAGTTGAGTTGTTCCTTTTGAGGATCTCAACCTGTTTTCAACACATAAGTCCTTATGACTAAAGTTTTAATTTCCCTCTTTTTACATTAGCAAAAACACTAAGGTTTTTATGAACATAGGCTTTTGTTAACCTGAGGTTCATACTTTAGCATCTAATATAGTGACATCACAAGTTTCATAACAACAGTTGAAATCAATTTTTGAAAATAAGAACTAATCCCATAGTTTATCAGATATGTTTTCAGATCTGAAAACTATGAGTGACTTGTGTATGACATCACTTGTTGTGTGAAATTTGTGTGTCTTATGACATCTTGGTTGTTTTACAGAGTTTTTGAATAACCACTTTGAGCATGGTTTACTCGGCACTCTGTTTTTCAACTAAATGCACCCAACCTTAGTATCAATGAATTTTGAGCCGAAACTGTTATGTCAAATTGATTGTTAGATCGAATTTGACTATCCAAGCTCTGATACCAATTGTTAGGATCGGAGGCTCTCAGATTGTGTTTGTTTGTATAATTTGAATAAATCAAATAGAGATGAATAGAGTTTAAGTGCAGCGGAAATGATCACAAACTTTGTAAACATAATTAAGGAAGAAAATAGTTTAGATAAACAAATGCTTTTCATCAGTCAAAAGATTACAAAGCAATTCAAAAGATTACAAGCATGCTTACAAACTAAACTCCCCCTCAGCCTGATACTTCAGCGGTTGGTTGCACAAGATGAAAGGATTGAATTGAGGAGAAGAACTCACTCAAAACGATCAAATGTAACAGTACAGAGTACTGTTCCATTTATAGACAATCCAAACCACTGAGGCATCTCAGCTGACGTCACCATGAAAGCGACGTCTAACAGCCTAACAACCTGTATCTACTGTTCTTATACAAACACTGCTAAACCTAACCACTGACTATACATAAAACAGATGACATACTAAACTACTGCTTTCTCTTTACATCAGTGCTTTCATCAAGGTTGATCAGTCCTTGATTGAGCAGTGCTTTGTCATCAGTAGATTGTACCAGCAGTGTTTTCTTCTCAGCAGTTTTCTGGCTTCATCAGTAGTTAGAAGAACAGCAGCAGTTGTATCCGGGCAGTGGATGTAAGACCATCAGATGTTATAATCACTTTCAAGGGAGAAGACTTAGTGTAAACTGCTGCTTATTGTGAATCCACTGTCATGATCCGGTTTTGGCTTTCATTATCTGTTCCACTGGCAGGGTTCAATCCCAACAACAACCGAAACAGACTGCATTCTATATGTCCCTACATTCATGGGACTGATGACCAGTTCCTTTGCAGATGCCACACTGCTTTGATCTTCGTTCTATTCGACACTGTCCCCAGTGTCTTTTATAGCAGTTCTTACATACAGACTTCTTACTGAACTTTTGTTGGTTCTTATTAAGCCCGTACTTGCTCTTTTTCTTAGATTTCTGGGAGTTATCCTCCTCCTTTGGTTCATCCTTCACATTCGAAGTGTGAACAAAGCTCTTTTCATAAGCAACTGAATGTGGTTTTGAATGGGATTTGGAGAGAGTAGCACTCGGCTCTTTGAACTGTTTTATGACCTTTTCCATGGCCTTTCCTACAGCCGCGTCTATCACAGCTCGGATATTAACTCCATTAATATTGAGGTTTATGTTTGTAGCATCATTAGCTTTTGTCGCATCATTAGTATCACGACTGTTGTCTACCTCATCCGAGTTTTCCATACTCGAAGCTTGGTACTAATCACCAACTTAAACAATTGTTAGTCATCATCCTGATGACATGACATAGATTAGCCATGGAACCAATAAACCGTATAGGCTATCATGTTCCGAACATTCCTACTGAATGTTATTTGAAGGAATATTAGTTTCATTTAGCCTAGGTTACAAGAGAACCATCAATGGCATTTAAGGTTTGGACCAAGTCCATAACCTTGTTGACAGGGGATCACAATGTCACAACTGTCTCTTTCACATAGACGATTATGAATAGCTCGAAGGCTAGCCTTAAATGACTTTTAATATCTATATGGCACAGAGGCCCATCACTAGGGACATAAAACGATATGGCGTAGAGCCTAGTCATGAAGGACATAAATGATTATACAGCATAAGGCCTTGTCGCAAAGGACATTTAGATATGGCACAAATGGCCTCATCACCAGGACGTTATAAGATATGGCACCATGGCCTGTCACGGAGGACATTTATCAAATTTGGCACAAAAGGCCTGTTACAGAGGATGATAACATTTGGTATGTTAACTTGTCACGAATGACAAAATTATAGCACAATGGCTTGTCATGAATGACTTTAAAAATGTAACTAGTTGGTTTGTCACGAAGGACATTAATTTATAAGCCGCAATCTTGTTGGATTAGGGGCTTCAATGTTTGAACATAGTTCTTCACCTTTGGACAGGGAGTCATAGACTACAACTGTCATCGTCTTGAAAGACGATTCATTTCGCACAAAGGTAAACCAATTGACATCACTAATGGATGTTCATATATAATCATCGTATTTGATGATATTAGTCATGATCACACTGATCATATAGACTGCGAAACTTGGGCATAGCTTTTTACTTTAGATAGGGAACCATAATGGTTATAACTGTCATTGTCTCACATGGACGATAGAATGTAGCCCGTAGAGGAGACATTACTAGGAATGTTTAGTATGATTAAGATGTTGATGAGATTAGTCATGATCGCATGGATCATATAGACTATTAGGTTTGGGTATAACCTATCACTTTGAACAAGGGATCACAAAGACCACCACTATCTTTGTCTTATCGACAATAGAGTAAAGTATAGCCCGTAGGCATTTCATCACTAGGGATGTTAATATTATGATCATCATACTGATGATATTAGTCAGGATCGCAATGATCATATAGACTATGAGATTTGAGCATAACTCACCCCCTTATGCAAGGAATCATAAAAGATTACAATTGTCTTGTCACAATTGGACAATATAATATAGCCCATAGGCAAACATCTCCAAGGATGTTATGTATGATCATCATATTATATGATATTAGTCATGATTATATTGATCGTATAGACTCTGATGCTTGGATATAGTCCAATATCTTTAGACAGGGGGTCATAGACCACAACTTTCGTTGTCTTATGGGATAACAAGTATAGCCCGTAGGCACTTCATCACTAATGGATGTTTATAATATGATCATCGAATTAGATGATATTAGTCATGATTGCATTGATCATATAGACTATTAGGCTTGAGCATAGCTCACCACCTTAGACAAGGAATCATAAAGATCACAATGTCAATATCTCAATTGGACAATATGTTATACACGTAGGCAAAACATCACTAGGATGTTATATGATATGATCATCACACTGATGATACTTGCCATGATCTACTTTGATCATATAGGCTTTAAGGCCTGGACGTAATACAATACCTTGAAGGCTGGTGTGGTTTCTCAAGCCACACAGCCAGGAGTGTTAACATGTTCTTGGATGTTAACAAAGATTAATTGCCTTAAGAGGGTTTTACCATCGTAGCCATGTTCATAGACATATAGGCTAGGTTATACCATTAAGAGGATCTTTTGAAATTTTCAGCTGATCGATAAAGTTCGAGTAAAATCGGAACTATCGTTAGGATAAAGGACGAAATGAATACCCATATAAAATTTTTAAAACTTTCCATAAATCATTAGGAAATCTACAATAGTGCCTTAATCAGGACTTTTAGCAGTTCATCTGTCCACACAGGGACTAAAAGGGAATATAAGTCCGTATAGGGACCATAATATATGTCCGCATTGGGATTTATTATGATATAACCTGTCCACGAAGGATTTTCATAAACAATTGTCCTCGTAGGGACTTTATGTCGAAAGGTACGTCCTCATTGGGACTTATTAATGAAACAATATGTCCTTGAAAGGACTATAATAAAATATCATATCCACAAGGGATTTTATTGGAATAATATGTCCAAAAACGGACTTTGATGAATCAGCATGTCCACGAAGGGACTATGATGAAATAATATTCCCTAAAAAAGATTTCAATGAAATAATATGCCCATGAAAGGACTGTAATGGAGTACACTGTCCATGAAAGGACTATTTTGAAATATTATGTCCATGAAAGGACTATATTGAGATATAATGTCCACGAAGGGACTATAATGAAATATAATGCCCACGAAGGGACAAAAATAGCAAATGCCCATACAGGGTCTTACTTTGAAAGGTATGTCCACACAGGGACTATATAGAAGAGATAGGTCCTTATAGGGACTTAAAAGACAATGAATATTATGGAAGAATGATTATCTAACGTCTTCCTTGCTTCATTTCGATTGTTTCTCTTCTTTGCTTACCATATACGGTAGGGACATTGAAGATCTCAGTGAATAAGGTAAGTATTCCAATCAGGATCCGTTATAGAAGTAGAATTTAAGGATTCTATGGTTAAGGAATGATATGGATCATGGATTGGGTTTTGACTGATATAATCCAAGTCTGGGATTCCAGAACTTGGATGTAAAAATTAGGGGTCATTAGGATCTTCTGATATTATTTTCAATACGGGAGCCTCAGGGACCACCTGGTATGGACTCCACTGGTACAAACTTTAAAAATTTGAGCCTCAGGGACCTCCGGTATAGACTCTGAAGTCTGATTAAAAGCTTCAATAGGCTTGGTTTTGGGAATGAATCCATAAAGGTCTTCCTCCAAACCGGTCACACGCTTATCCTAGCCGTGTTACAAAGCTTGGCATTCATTGGCTTCGGATGAGGAGAATCTCCATCAACGGCTTCTTTGCTCGGCGACTTATTCAAAATACATAAAATATAAAACAATGTTTACTTAATATGGCTGAGAGCATTCTTATGTTAAGTCTAGACTCAAAAGGTCTAAGGAATATGCTACTGTGTCATTTGAGATTAAACACTAAGGGCTAGTGTTTAATTCACTCAAACGTTGGCTCTGATACTAACCTGTCACACCCCGATATTTCCACATACTACCGGTGGGCCCGGTGGGGAGTATCGTGACGTAGTTGTTATCATCATGGTTAATTAACACAATTATAGCACAGCGGAAGTCTTGGAATATAAAATATTATTACAAACCCAAATGTCTGAAAATATCAAAGTATTTACTATAGACGAGCCTGTAATATCAAATCCACAGGTGGATCTTTACAGAATGTACAAAAAGAAGTTTAGCAGACTTTAAGGCATCTTTAAGGATTTGCAAGATCCTCTATTTCGACACCGAGCAACTCCCAGCCTATTACGAGTAGTACCTGTCACTTAGTCTGTGGAAAATACGTCAGTTTTCACTGGTAAATACAATTAACTGACTCTTTTGAAAAGAGTTTATGAAAATTGATTTAAGCGCACAAGGCACAAACCATTTATAACTTGGGACAATCTTTATTAAAATCTTGTATATAGATTTCCAGGTTTGTCATACATATGGGGCCGGTTTGGAAGCCGGTCATGATTAACCGACTCACCACTATAGAACCCACAAAGGAGTTATCCCCATCATGTGGGTTAGTTTAGCATTTCCATCTGTCAGGTGTATGCCTACACCCCGTGCATAGGTCGTGGTCATTTACAAATGAAATGAGCCAAGGATATCCTGGACACGGTCGTATTAACCCCCAATGTTTATGTTATCAAACAAAATAGATTAAAACGGGTTATGCAATTTATTAATCACAATATGATTAAATGATTCCATACCCGACCAAGCGGTATTATTATTATACCGTATCCTAAGCCCGTATAAGAGAAAATAAGTTAAAAGTATTTACCTGAGCTAATACGTGATTCACAGCAAAATAACTCAGTCGTATCCAATCTATTTAAATGCAGGTAACTTTTACCGGGTGGCTCTAGTCTGGAGTGATGGTAATATATAAAAAATTCAGAATGCTAACGGTCTTATTTAAGTCGTAGACTTAGACCGGCTAGCTTAAAGTATCTAAAGCGGTACGATACGCTAGATTAACAGATGTCTGGAATAGAATGTTATTTAGACCCAACAAGTATGAAGACTTTGTTGGATCGTTGTTTGACCCGACTGAGTCAATCAGAAGAGTTTTAAGTCCAGTTCAAAGGCGGAATCAGAGAACTAGACACAGAAACAGCTTGATAATCTAATATCTGTCACTTATATTGCATTTAACAACTATTACAACCTTGACAGAAATCCGGCAGCACTTCGTTACAGTTCTGAAATCGTACTGATTGAATGACCAAGTGCACCTTATATAGTGTGAGAGATTTCGCTTATGTGTACATGCCATAAAAGTGAAATCACATGTTTATGATTTCGCTTATATGGACATGTCCATATGAGCAAAATCACTCCCTTAACCTCTAACAATCGTTTCTCGAACCTCATGCACTGGATATCCTATCTAATCTTATCCTATTACATGATACAAGACGAAGTCAATAGACGTAATGCACTAACAGACTCCCCCTCGAATATTGACGAATCTTCAGTGACTAATCTTCAATATGACACATCTTCAGTCTTGATCATTCTGTCTTTTCTTTCAAATTGTAACAATGTAAGCATCCAACAATCTTTCTCTTCTCCTATCAGCTTCAGGCTCCCCCTTTCATCAAGCTTCCGTGCTTTGGGATCGATGCCTAGCTTTCCATCTACAAGCTCCTCCTTGCTTCAAGCTTGTCTTCAGACTCCCCCTATCAACAAACTTCATTGATCTAGCAACATTAAAGAATCCAACTCCCTCACAGTTTATCATCCAAGTCCAAATTAATGACCTTGGAGATATCACAAACTGTTTTTGAAGAAATTCTGTGCAACATTGCTCTTAAACTGAAGAATTCTCCTGCAATGAGCATAAATGCAGCTAAGCAACAAATGAGTTTCCTTGCATCTGTTCTGGAGTCATATGAAGGTTTTGTAGCTGGCAAAGATGGAAATTCCGAATTGACCAAAGAAGATTACGACCAGATTGATCCGGAAGAGATGGAGCTCATTGACATCCGTTGGTGTTTAGCTAGTTGTATTCGAAGAGCTCAGAGGTATATGGAGATTACCGGGAAACAGTCTCTTGGAGGTGCGTCAACAAAGCTTGGATTCGACAAATCCAAAGTGACCTGCTTCAAATGCAAGCAAAAAGGTCATTTCAAGAGAGAATGCACTAATTCTGCAGTTGGAGGAAATGAACATCCATTCAACGATGACTATTATCGAAAGGCAATCTACCATCGAAGCAGAGAAGAGCCAAAGTTGATTGAAGATAAACCAAAAGAAAAGTCAAGAGCATATGCAGTAATCTATCCCGATGAAGGATTTGACTGGAGCACAGTATGTCCAGAAGAAGATCGTTTAGAGAATGTTCGTAAAACAGCTAATGGGAGAGCTATGACAGAAGAAAGAAAGTTTGTTTTTGTTGCTGAGATTCAAGATGAAAACAAAGACAAAGACACTGCTGAAATCCGTGAAGAAAAAGTTGAGATCAAAGAGAAAACTCGAGAAGAGATCTTGAGTGAGAAGACCTACAGAGAAAGAAACGTGGTTTACAACAGAATGGATGACATGCAGGAGGAGTATGAGATGGCTGTCGGTAGCAAAAGATGGGATAAAAAGAGAGAATGCTATTATAACAGAGAAGGAGAACCGGTTGTTCCCAAGAAAGACATAATCTTCGATGATGTTCTTCTCAAAGTCCCGTTGAGAGCTGAATACTATAGAAATGTATTGAAAGATGACACATACGTTAAGAGATTTGAAAAGGAGATCAGATATTCTATGTTATCGTGTCTGAGAAAAAGGGATGAGGAGAGAATGAAGAAGAATGTTGAAGAAATGGTGAACAATCTGAAGAAAGCTGCTGGAGAGGTTAAAGCAGAAACTGTTGAAGTTGAAGTTGTGAAGGAAATCAAAAGTGAAGAAGTTGTTGTGAATAAAGAGGTTGAGAAAGCTGTTACTGAAGAACAGCAGATTGAAGAAGAGGTGAAGAAAGAAGAAAAAGAAGAAAAGAATGAGAATGAGGAAGTTGATAATGTTGGTGATGAAGTCGGTGTTGAAGAAAAGCAGAATGTTGATGAGCAGACAGAGGTTGCTGAAAACACTGAAGTGCTAATCACTGAGGTAAATTCTGATTCTGAAAACTTGAAACTGATTGATCAGTGCAAGAAATGCATGGAACTGTGCAGAGCTTGTACTGAAAAAGATGAGCAATTCAGAACAAGAGATCTTGAATTCACAAAAATAGAAAACATTTTCAAAGAAAAATGCAAAGAGATGTTAGAAAAAGAAAAGGTTTTTAAAGAAAATGGTGAAAAACTTTTAGAAAAATGTAACAAATTAGAGAAAGAAAATGAAGTTTTGAAAGAAAATGTATTGAAAATGACAAATGAATGTGAACAAAAAGAAATTGCTTGTCAAGAAATGAAAAAGGAATATGACTCAATGAAATTATCATATCACATTACAAAAGAGTCATATGATAAAGTAAAAAATGAAATGAAATATGCTCAATCAAGAATGAATTTTATCTTTCTGAAACAACCAAAGAACTTAAACGAATGTATGCTATAAAACAAGATGTTGTTAATTCTTATATTGAGGATGTTGCTAACTTGAAGCGACAGATTGCTGATTTAGAACAGGATAACAACAAGTTAAAAAGTTACCACGTGTCGTCATATGTGCTTGAACGAATTTTCAATATAAAACCGGGTGATGGTGAGTCTGAGCAGAACAAGAAAGGCATTGGCTCAGAGTTTCATCAAGTTCCACCACCGAGAAAATTTGCATTTTATGATGAGGAAAAGGTCGAAAAAGCTTTCAACATGGTAGACCAATTGCCAGACAACATTGACATAACCTATTCCAAATCGGATGATTCTCATGATTCAGAGGTGGTAGGTAAAGTCGTTGAAAGTGTGTTGAAAGAAGAGTCAGTTGTTACAGGTAAATCTGAATCACAGGATGAAGATGAAGGAAATCTTCATGATGGTTATCTGAAAAATACAAAATCCGAGGAAAGTTTGAATGATGATTCAAAAGGATTGGTTTATACCATGATTGGATCGGACAAATTGTTCTTAGATGTTGTTTTCCCGATTCAGAATGTGATTTCAGAAAAGGTTGATAAAGTTTTCAAAATGGTTGAGATTGAGAAGTCTGAGATTTCAAAGTTTGTTGGTAAGAGTCATAAAGGTTTGTATAACAAACCTGGTTTCAAAAAGAAGAACATGAAGGCTGGGTTGGTTTATAAGAAGAAACAACATCGGAACAAAAATGAGACGCCGAATTTTCAAGCAAAAATGAGTTTTGTTCAAGGAGACAGTTTAGAAAAAGAAAAAGAACTCAAAATGAGACAGTCTAATGATGAGTTCTTTGCTCAAAAGAAAAAGAAAAAGCAACAACCACAGGTCAAAGATGTATCCATGAGAACATGTTTCAAATGTGATAAAAAGGACATCTTGCACGCAAGTGTTC
The DNA here is from genome assembly GCA_030545235.1 of Helianthus tuberosus. Classification (NCBI taxonomy): domain Eukaryota; kingdom Viridiplantae; phylum Streptophyta; class Magnoliopsida; order Asterales; family Asteraceae; genus Helianthus; species Helianthus tuberosus. The sequence goes on from CM060442.1 coordinate 44,289,629, forward strand.
TAATCTAAAACCTGTGGATGTTGATCAAAAGAAGATTGATGCTGAGAAACAAAAATCTGAGAATGTGAGACAAAGGTCAACCAGATTTGACTCAAAAGAAACTTGGAGGTACAACACAAACAAGTTTGCTTCGAATCAAAACTGGAAATCAGACTCGAATAGGTTCGATTCTAGACAGATCTGGAATTCTCACACACCCAGATTCAGAACAACACAAAGTTGGAAAACAATTGTTGATATGACAAAACCACAAGAGTTTTGGAAACCAAAAGTTGTTCAAAATCAAAATGTTCAAAAAGATTCACATTTTTACAAACGAGGTACACCAAAAGGTCAGACATGGTCTGTTAAGAAACATGTTGAATTGGTAAAAGATGAGAAAGTTGAAGTTAAAATTGAGAAAATTTTTGTGAAAAATGATAAAGAGTTTCCAACATTGAATGAAAATTATTGTGTTGAAATGCCTAAGGTTCAAAAGACCTGGGCTAAATTGTTCAAGTAATTGAGTAGTTTTGTTTGTGCAGGTGCTCATGGAATTCAAAGATTGTGAGAATGGAGGTTGGAGCAGCCTGGCACAACAAGGAGAGGAGGCTACTGGATCCTGTGTTGGTTGAAACAGGGAATTTATATGTTTTTCTGTACATAAAAAAAAACAATATTTTCAAAACCCTAAAAATTGGAAAACTTGAAAAACCAAAAATATGTTTGTTTTTAATTTTTGTCAAATATTCAAAAATACAAAAATATGTGTTGATTGAATACGCCGAAACCCTCACGGCTGAACAAACATGATTACTTTCATCAGGTTGAAAAATGGTTTTCAAACTGTAAAATATCAATGTGTTGTAAATCATGGGGGTATGTATATTTTCTGCAAATCAGAGCACTTTAAGCAGAAAATGGATGGCGAGACAAAGCTATCAGTGTTGGTTGTCAAATTTTCTTTATATGATTTTGCATTTTAGGGGGAGTAATATTGTTAGAAAATACAAAAACATTTGAAAATTTGAAAAAGTCAAAAACATGATAAAATTCAAAAATTGAGTTTTTGTGTAAAAAGAGGAAATGATAGTACATCAGTAGACAGTTCCAGTACGCTAAAGAATTGGAAAGTTAAAATGTGTTAAACGATCTCACCGTGTATGTGTCGGTAGATTTTTATACATTTAGTAAACTTTTTCGGGATATAAACTTAAGCAAGTTTGAATCTTACTTATTTCGTGGGTAACACTACTTGGATATATAGGTAACCCCTGAAATCTCGTTTGAAAGGTTCTTTTTTCTGATATACTAGGTCTTTATACTCAATGATATCTGGGGTATTATTCCTGGACTTCTGTTGAATGGAAGTTCTGACCTAGTCCTCGAATAATACTTTCCGCAAATGCTTGAAACATAGCATCACCCTCAGCATATATGATAAGACAATAAAATTGCTTAGCAATGCTGTTGTAAAAAAGATCCTCTAAATGGGACACACCCACAAGTTGAGTCATGATCTCTCTGCTGAATGGTAGTTCTGACCTGAGCTCTCATGATTCTTCATAAATTATTAACCCCTTACAGATATCATTTGTGTTATAATTACCTGTAAGACTGAATATTGGGATCTGGATACGGGAGTATATTCAAGAGGTGGGACACATGAATGAGTTTAAGTTCTTAAAACACCTAATTCGTATCCTGAATCAGTTGAAGTTTGTATGAAAATTTAAGTGGATCAGTATATCGATAATCTAAGTGAATTGTTTAATTCTTAAAGTGTTATTAAGCTCAACGGTACTTGTGATTTGTCGGAAACTGATATGATCCTCTGACGCATACTCAAACAAAAAATATTGTCTGTAAATATGTTTGTACATATTTCTTTACAGCTTTATATTTTCAGAAAAATACAAAAAGATTTTGATTTTTGCTTTATTTTCGACAACCGATATCTGAAATGCTGAGTTTCAAAATCTAAGTAAGCTGATTGTGTTTCTGAAAATAAAACAAGTTCATTAATTTGAAACTTGATTTAAAATCAAAAATTTCAAAAACAGTTTGTGATATCTCCAAGGTCATTAATTTGGACTTGGATGATAAACTGTGATCTGTCACTTATATTGCATTTAACAACTATTACAACCTTGACAGAAATCCGGCAGCACTTCGTTACAGTTCTGAAATCGTACCGAATGAATGACCAAGTGCACCTTATATAGTGTGAGAGATTTCGCTTATGTGTACATGCCATAAAAGCGAAATCACTTGTTTCTGATTTCGCTTATATGGACATGTCCATATGAGCGAAATCACTCCCTTAACATCTAACAATCGTTTCTCGAACCTCGTGCACTGGATATCGTATCTAATCTTATCCTATTACATGATACAAGACGAAGTCAATAGACGTAATGCACTAACAGACTTGTATAATATGGGTAAACTAAGTACATTCTGGATTTTGAAGCAAAAACGATAAGGTTAAACGCGTTTCGGCAAACTTACGTAAACTAGTTACATAAACCGATCCGAACATGTAAATGCATAACGGGAAACCAAATGAACCATATACAAGTCCCTTATGCTATTATGCTTGAAATATGTTAATACTTCAGTAGGATGTTAACATATATGCCCAAAAGTATTTAAAACCAAATTAAGTCCGGTAGGGGTACTTTGGTCATTTTAATATTTATAAAAGTGGTTTTAAATTAAACTGATATTCTGGTCTAAAACATTCAGTAAAAGTATTTATTTTATGATGTTAAAACAGTAGGATATCGTTCATATGTGTGGTTTACCATTTATGGCCAAACTATGCACCGAAAGGGTATTTTGGTCATTTCACATATGATTTTAAGGACATAATTGGAAGTCTGAGTTCATGACTTATACCTACTGTAAAAGTATTAAAAATTATTTATAAATTCAGTAGGTAACAAGTCTTGGGTGCTAATTATGGTTTTAAACCATACTATGCACCTAATTAGCGTAAAAATCAATAATTGACGATATTTAAGATGTTTATGTGATTTTAAGATTTTGATCAGCCTTGTATGCTTAAAATATTTTATTTTTCATATCAAGTCAGTAGAAAAAGGTTTGGCATGCTAATCACATGTAAATCACATTTTATTTGTCAAAAGAGCATTATCGTCAATTAAGGAATTTATACAAGAACTCTATGTTATGGTCAGTATCAAAACTGACCCAACATTCCAAAAATTCCTAAAAATGATATCGTAACAGTAGATAATGAGTTTTGGGTCAAATTCTATGTTTAAAAAAGTATTATGCACAAAAGCGTAATTTAAATAATAAAAAATTTCAATTTTACGATATCGTGCATAACATCGTTTTGAGACCAGAGAATCATGTGAAATTAATTTGGACCGGTTTACAAATCAGTAATTTACCTATTAGTATGCTCACATATGCAAAAATTTCATTTTTATATTAAAAGGGCAGAATGGGCATTTATAAGCATAATAACAGGAACTAGCATATAATTCAGAATACTAATGACCAGGTAATATAACTCCAGAGGGTTATACTACAACATAATTTGGTCCTAATGGAAGCTTAAAACATAGAAGAATTAAGCTTAATCGGGTCAGAACGGAAAGTCAAAGTAAAAGTCAAGCTTTTGCAACTTTCGGTTGCGAACCGACCCTAAACTAAGAATTGTCAGGTTGAACCTGTTTGAACATGTTCTAATAATAATTACTAAGTTATTAGAGTGTTAAAATATAATTTACAACCTCTGTGTTATTAGTTTTAATTATTATTTATAATTCTGTCCAGTTTGACTTTTTAGCTAACTAGTTTGACCTGACAATTAACTAGGTAAACGAAATAATTAGGAGGTGCCCTTTTAAGGGTTAATCACCTACCTAATAATGCTCGCATAACCATATTCATCTCGAACTGTGGCTGGTCCATTTGGGTTTAAACCGAGAGTCAAAGCTAATTTACGATAACTTGATTTTTCGGTTTTTAAATTATAAAACTGAACTAAAGAGGGGACTAAGACACTTACAATGGTCCTAGCAATCTTTTCTACTAAAAATGAGTTTCCTTTCAGGTCAGGAACCCCCAGGTATGAGAGAAGAAGGAATGAAGAGGAATGGTGCAATTGAAATGGATGAACTTGTGGCCTTTATATAGTTTTCAAAAATTCCTAGGATATTGCCATGTATTATGTGTGTTCTCCAAGTAATGATAGGATTACAACATGTGTAAACCAGGTTTAAAACCATCTAATAGCCCCTTGATTCAATAGAAATGGTTTAGAATTGGTTTTGATTGGAGAGCAAACAAGAACAAGAAATAAAAAAATAATCTGCAGCTGATGGTCTCTGGCGGCCCGCGAACGCCTCAGCTCAAGGCTATGCGGCCCGCGAGCTAACCCTATTCGGAAACAACTTTGGCAGATTACATATTTGGTCCCTATGTTCATAGTTAGCCTATTTAATCTTCCATTTCTTGCATTTTTGGCACAATACTAGTATATTTAATATTTTACACGTGTATAAGGTATGAAAACCTCTAGTGGCCCAATTTAGGCACACCCGGGAGTATGACAGAGTATTACAGAGTTCCCGATTTTTCAAAAGACCCTTCAAAGGAGTGGTTTCACTTGTTGACGCATTTAGTCCTTTTAACGCATAAAGTGGTGCGTAACATCATTTACAACGTCAAGGTCTTACATAATCCATATTAGGGATTCCCGAGAACGTGACCGAGCATTACGGAGTTCCTGGTTCTTTTAAAAAGGTCATTTGAAAGCGTAGTTTCGCTTGTTGACGCTTTTGGTCCCTTTAACGCGCAAACTTGCGCGTATCATAATTTAATAGCATCAAAGCCCTACATAGCTCATATTAAGCATTCTCGAGAGTATGATCGCACATCATAATGCTTCGGGTTTGTTAAAAGGTCACTCAGAGGTAAGAATTAACATGTTGACACTTTTAACCCTTCGTCGAGCAAACTTTCAAATAGTTACGCAAACGGCTCCTCTCGTCCAACAAGTGGCTCATTTGAGAATACGGACATCGTAAAAGGTCACTCAGAGGCCTAGTTTAGGCATGTTGACACTTTCAGCCTTCTATTTTCAAGGTTTTTGATTTTTGACGAAATTAGTCCCTCATAGTCAACGTTTGACTTTATTAGGGTTTATTACACGTGTCAACACATTGTTGGACGCAATTTTACGAGGTGTTACACAACCGGTATTAGAAACAAAGGACGCAGTTCACATAAGTGGATTAAATAAAAAAAAGAGAAGATTATTAGTCTAAAAGGAAAGAGAAGTCGGACATGCAGTGTTGGAAATACCAAAGGTCATGATATCCGAACTTGCGAGGTTTTAAAGGGTCAAGCTAGTGCTGCCGATAAGAAGGGTAAGAAAAGAAGAGTAATTCAGTTAGAGACTGATCCTGGTTTAGTAGACGAAGAGGACGAGGAGGCAGAAACTGGTGAGGGAGAGGAGTATGAGGAGGTTGATAAAGCAGATGATAATGATTCTGAATGGGAAGAGCTAAACGACAACGACTAGTAATTTTTGAACCACAATTGCATACAATTAAACATTTGTTTTTTCATGCCTTTTTTAAGAAACAACTGTAGGTGATCTGTGACATTATAACAAGCGTGATTTTTGAATCCTTTTTTATAACATGCGTGATTATCTATGCCATCTCAACTGATATTATAACATGCGTGATTTTAATACCAGTTTTATATGTTTTACCATGCCATGCGTGATTAACTATACCAACTCAACTGACTTTTTTTTTACCCTTTTTCTTCAGTATGCATATGCGTTATATCTCAAATGGAGATCTCAAATGACCATTAAACCCCTCTCTAACATTTTGTATAACCTGTCTTAACCATACCCAATCATACCCCTCTCTAAATGGAGATCTCAAATGACCATAAACATACCCAATCACAGGTTTTTTTTCATAACTAGCGTCATAAAAAATGTAACATGCGTGATAATGTTTAACATGCCTTTTCATATAAATAACGCCAAAATGACATACATAGATGCCTGAAAAGGTGTCAAAACATATTAAAAGTAAGCCTACATGATTTTCCTAAATATATCCACTTATCAGTAACTATTGCCAAAAACCACCATACTTCTAAGCTTACAAAATACCAACATTATAACATCCCCAAAAATCAACAAAAAACGTTGATTAATCAGACATACCACCTAGTTCGATGTGAATATCTTCCCAAGCTCCTTGTCACTGGTTTCCATCTTCTCTTACACCGTCTCCACTGCATCATTGAGATATGAGTAAACCAAGTGATCAGCAGATGCCTGATCCTTCATGAGCTTTATGCCGTTGTTCTTTTAGTAGTTTCCCCCAGACTTCCTGGTTCATCTTCTATTGTTCTAAGACCTTCTTCTGCACATCAAAAATACTGTTAGTAGAGTTTACATTAGACGCAAGCTCTGTCAACGTGCGGCTCGAGAGGAGCTCTTTGATGGCTTTGCTTGCCGGATCAGTAGACATTCTTGTTTCTTGACGAGAGTTGTTATTTTTGTGCAAAAATATCTAATAATATGGGGAATCATATATGTATGAAGATTGTGATTTAATATGGTAGTTGTGTGAGATTTGGTAAGTAGAATTAAGTATCTCACATAATTACATGTCATGTGGATTTGGAAGGCTATTTGTAGGTTTCATTATTATTAGGATTAATTATATTTTATATCAACTTGCATCTTGCATATTTTTTAATATTCTTAACAAATGTTTAGTAGCTTACATAATTCACAAGATGCTCATGCGTGATTATCAACACATGCGTGATTATTCATACACTGCGTGATTATTTTTTTATACAAGCGTGATAATCTTTTCATGCGTGATTATTTTTTATACAAGCGTGATAAGATATTTGTACTGGACCAAGAAAACTCCAAAAAAACAGCGAGAATGATTTCTGAACCATACAACTGTCATGGTTAATAATTTTAGATGTCCTCTTGTTTGGTATTTCCTTTTATATATCATTGAAAGAGTATTCAAATATTACTTTAAAGATGACAAATTCTTGTAATTCATCTTGTGGTTCTTCTTCATCATCAACTATGAGTGTTTATCTCAAAAAGAGAATCGAGGAACAAATTGCTGAAGACAAGTCTTGTAAAGACTTGTTAGAAACTAACATTTCTAGGATCAGAGAGAACATGAAGAGGCGAGAAGAGATTTTCAACTTGCTGTCTGGTATGAAAGAGTCAAGTGTCCAAGAGGTGGCTATAATGTTTATGGTTGATCTAGGAGAGAGGGATGAGAAACAGTTAAAGGAGCTTGCGGATGCAATAACCGTCTTAGGATGCTCTATGGACACCAAGATCAAGTTTTTGAAGTCCTTTTTCTTATGGGTATTATGTATTATGTATCATTTTCATCTGGGTAGTGAAATCATGTGCTTTTTATGTTTGTCTAAGTGTTTTTTCTTGTATCGAAATTGTGTGTTGAATAAAGAAATTTTCCCCTTGTTTTTACATTTTTCATGTTATCTCATATCATAGTTTATGGGTAATCAGCAAATTTAAAAATTAAAAATAAAATTAAAAAACAAGCAAGTCAAATATGTTTGCAACAAAGTAGTTCTACGACTTAGCATTTTGTTTCACCTTTTTAAGGTTGAAGAACTGATCCAATCGATCCTTAATTTTGTTATCTAGATCGCGCAAAACATCTACGGTGCTCGCGTTCTTCGTAAATTCCATAGCTTTGTCGTACACTTCTTTCCTTATAAGATTGTAGTCGGACAATACAATCTTACTAAGATATCGGTACCGCAAGAATCAAAGTTGTGAATCTTGAATCTTCTTTTTATCTTCGTTCACAAACGCTGGATTCCATGGTGATTTGCCTTTGTACGTCTCCATATGTCTCATAGTGAAGACACCACAGTCAAATCCGTTTTGAAGAGTTCTCCAATCCATCTCCTTTCGAATTATGCTTGCTGTTTCCAAGTTTGTTATCCACTCTTTTCGTCGTATCTTGCCTTTCAGGTATAGAACTAGAACTCTTCGCTATAATCACGATAAAAAATCATATTAGTACCTAGTCATTATAATATATAGTCCTTTTTGTATATAAAGCTAAGTATTCAAGATTTGCTAAACGATTAGTCAAACCTAGAGTTATCAATTAACTCAATTTCGCCATTTTTCAACTTAAAGCATATGCATCAGAAATGATCAGATAGTAGTACTGGAATGAAGATAAGATCCAATGTGTCAACTTTCTTGACCTGATACTTACACAGTATATCGTCTAGGGTTGGTGCAAATACTTTCAATCGATCATTGTCTGTGTATTTTGGCCCAAACATTTCGTCAGGCTGCAAAAATTATGGTGATTTTTTTCATTAAACTCCATCTGTCCATTAAGCTTAAACAGGCGTGATTATCATATAGCATGCTTGGGTAACCTTAAACATGTGTGCATTAACTTTCAACATGCGTGATTATCGTATAACATGCGTAGTTAACCTTAGACATGTGTGCATTAACTTTCAGCATGCGTGATTATCATATAACTTGCGTGATTACAATTCAATATGTGTGATTTAACATTGTAAAATACATACATGCGTGATTATCTAAGAAAAATACATGCATGCGTGATTATTATGGAAAAACTTACAATCATTGTACTTGGCAAGAACAGCCTGTAGGGTGATGATTTTTTGTCCCTTTTTTTCTCTTCAAAGTTTAACACATCTACAAACGCGTCCACTCCATTTGAAGCTATGTATTGCGATGGGTGAAAGCTTTCAAAAATGATTTTTAGTGTTTCGACTCCACTTTCAGACTTGTATATCAATGAGCTGTTGTTTAAAACCAAAAAGGATAGTTAAAAAAGAGATCAAGATTCTAAGCGGTTTAATAGAGACAAATTATCTTACCCAATAACTCTGATCGGAGCTAATAGGTAACAGATGATCATTTGGTCACGTTCCAGAAGTGTCTCATATAAGCTGGTTATCCTGTTGCAGTAAGGTGATCTGTATGCGTCACCTAATTCTGCCATTCGTTTTTCGTTCTTTTCCCTCAACATTTTGATATGCGTTCTCACTAGTTGTGTCTGTCTCTCTTCATCCATTTTCTTTTTGTTAGCAGACACGGGAGTTTTTTCCTTACTTTCATTTGATGTTTGTAGGATGGGAGCCAATTTTAAAAGCGTCTCCACCTACTGCAGTTCTGCATCCGTCACTTCATCTGTTTCTTTAGCGGATGTTGTGGGACGCATTTCTTTACCATAAACGTCAGGGTTTATCTTTTCAAGCTTATTCAACATTGACTCGGTTATTGTATTCTGACTTTGTGCTTTTTGTTGACTGCACTCTGCTAAATTTACAGCTTGGTCCATTTGGTGTACCACATCTGCTTGTGTCACTGTTTGTAAGTTCGAGTAGGTTAATTTTCTGTAAACACAAGTTAGAATATGGTTAATAATTTAGCAATGATTGTATTTGTTACCTTCTATCGTCTGCTTGTATACACCTGGTTCGATGGTTTGTAATGCAGCCAGACATGAGTCTGAAATACCCCCATCGTCAGACGTCATATTATCAACACCATGACATCCTATAAAATTACAAACGTTGACATTATTGAACTTAAATTATTGTTACTCTTAAGAAATAACACAAATTCTTATCTACCTTTTGTTTTTCCTGTGTTTTCATCTTCCACGGTTGCATCTCTATCCACTCCAAACTCTTGAATTGTTTCACCATCCTTTACAACTTTGTTTTGAAACGCCTCCTCACCACCAGAGCTTACTTGATTAGTCGTCAAAGTATTTTTAACTGCATCATCCCATCTTTTACACATTCTCATTATATCTGGATCCCAGAAACACTTTTCCTTTGCGTCCGTAATGATATTGTTCATTTCCGTAACTAGAGAAATGTATTTATTTATATTCGTATCCATTGTTTTCAACAAAAGCTGCAGAATTGGAGTTTTATCAATATCATGCGTTATTATCAATCTAAGAAGCGTAATTTTCATTTTTAGCAATATCATGCGTCATTATATAGGTAACTAGCGTAATTTTTATTTATGTTCTTGTCCATTTTTGTTGTTAATCATGGGCTTGATTTCAAAGCAAATTTAGTTCAATTTTTCCATTTCAGAAGACCACAGCCCAATGTTACTCCTAATAAATTGGCCCAAACAGGCCAATGTTTCTCCTAATAAATTGGCCCAACAGCTTAATCTCCTGGGTAGTCTATATCATTAGAAGCCCATTCCACTATTTATGACATCAAGACTTATGCTAATGGGGCTCTTGTTCCAGTTATATATATTTGGGCTTAGTACATGCGTTATTAATTTCTTAAACTAACTTGACCCAGTTAATAGTAATACAAAATCCTGACTCAAATCATGCGTTATTAATTACTTAAACTAACATGTGTTATTAATTTTTTAACTAGCGTGATTTTTCGTAATGTACATGCGTTATTTTTCTAACATCATAAACAAGCATTATACTGTAATATGAGGTTCTTAAAGCATGCGTTATTCATAATATCATAAACAAAAATCCAAAACAGTTTACCTTCTTATTTTTGTTTGAGGCTTCTCGCGCAGCATCATCATAGATCACCCCGGTTAGTTGAAGCGGAGTGGAGCAGTAGTCAAGCTCTTTTTGCGTTTGTGTCCCGATGCCCATTTCTTCTAGGTTCAACTCTGAAATATGTTCACTAGGATTCCAGCCCTCAAACCAATCGGTAGTTGATGGTATGTAACATTCGTCAATCGAATCTTCACCAGCCTGGTTTCTTCTTTTATAGACCTTTGTGGTATCCACTGGTGGTATTGTGAAATCATCCGTATCTGCCCTAGGCTGATCTGAAGTATCGAATGCGGTGAGGTTTTCTTGTACTGCAACTGCCTCGTGTAATGGGATGTTGTCAGCGAACATGTCCGTGAATAACGTTGAAGTTTGTTGATTTACGATATCGAATGGTGTTGTCGGAGCCTCTTCATTTGGATGATCATCGCTATTGATGTCCGAGGTAGTCACATTTGTTGATCCCGGCGATTGTCATGCGTTTCTTCGTCCTTGTCGACTTCATCACAATCTTCAACATCTGTCAGCGGCCCATTGTTGTATAAATACTCTTCCACGTCATCGATCATACCAGATGTTATATACTTTATGACAGGCAGTTCGACAACTTCATCGAAAATTTTGTGCCTTTTGTTGAAATCATGGCTGTATAGAAGCTGCATATAATTGTTTGAAAAAAAACCAAATTACTACTAACAATATTGTATTAGCTTACATTTTAAAGATGTCAACAAAACATACCGTTAGAAATGCAACTGGTCCATTCTATTGTGAGTCCAGTTTTTTCCAACCTTGTCTAGTTCGTTTAAGCGATTCTAAAACAAAGGAGCACCAATCCAGCTTTGAAATGTCTTCCTCTTTGTCAATGGCAAGTAGAAAACTTTGTTTAACCGTTGTTGACTTTGTTATCTCTACAAACAAAGTGTTCCACTAGGCTAGAAAATTAAACTTAAATAATCTGCCGCCATTTGTTTGTTTTTTCATAGCTTTTGCAACTAATGTATGAGTAATTTTGTTGGTGTCCGGCCACTGGTTTTTGAACACATCAATAGTTGTTTCGACCCCTTGAGTAGCAGTATTTTTTTCAACTATCGCTCTTTTCCGAGGCTTATTTTTTTCCTGTACTATAACATGTCCTTTTGGAATACCAAACACATCATGTACTGCATCTCGTGTGATTTCTATCTTATGATTTCCTATGTTTAGTGTGCTGTATTGCTCGTCATAGTTTCGTACGAGCCAATAACCTAGACGTGTGCTTATATGATTAAGCTTTATATCAAGAACATCACCAAATCCAATGCTTTTCACATCCGCTACCTGTGCTTCTGTAAATTGTCTTACTGTATCCAAGAAACCTGAAGGACTACACCGTAGGCTTATTACATCATGATGATATTCATAGTACGGTCTTGGTTCCGTCCTAATTGGTTCCGCTTCGGTAATCGTCTGTTTCCCCTTTCTAGGATCCATCTGCTTGTCTTCTTTCGATGGTTTCTTTTTTACTGGATCAAAGTCATCATCATCTTGGTCAGTTAAAGTCTTTGCCCTCTTTTTTGTGTTTTCGGCCTTTTTCCTATCAAGTCTTTAATTGGTGCTTCAAAATCATCATCATCATCTTGAAGATTTAATTTCTTTGGCTTTTTATTTACCTTTAACTTGTGAGGTTTGTTTGTTATCATCGGCTTAATGGAGGCTCAAAATCATCATCATAAGCAACCCATATTTCAAAACAAATTAAATCAAGCAAATTAGCTTTTTCATATAATAACATGCGTTATTATTTTCATTGGTTGTGCTCAACAAATCTTATACAACTTGCGTTATTATTTTCATTGGTTGTGCTCAACAAATCTTATACAATAGGCGTTATTATTTTGCCAACAATTCTTTTTCATAACAGAAGTTGTTTAGTGGACAAATAAAAGCCACAGGATGTCCATCTTGCATCAGTTTCAATGATTTCCTCACCAAAACTAAGTAATTCTACCCTTAAGACCCTTTTTGACCTGTTAATACCTGTATTACAGAATGCATACTAACATATTTTCACTAGTTTGTGCTCAACAAATCTTATACACCAGGCGTAATTATGTTCATTGGATGCGTTATTATTTTCATCCTGCTCAATAAAAAAATTGCTTAAAAACGGATGAAAACAAAGGGCAAGTTAGATCAGAAGCCCTAATATCAAAATTTAACCAAATAAAACATTTGATAATTGTTTAAACAAAAAGGCAAGTTAGCTCAAAATCCCCAATTTCAAAATTTAACCTAATAATAAAGGGGATGGGGGATGAACAATCTAATACCGCTAGTTCATATCAATCGATCGTCTAATATCAATCATTCTAATACCGCTAGTTCATATCAATGAATCAACATCAAATTACGCTAGTTCATATCAAATAACGCTAGTTAATCAAACCGGATTTTTTTAGAAGAAACCTGGATTTATGCTGCTAGTGTGCACCAGATCGTTTCGTTTCTTGCTCCTTCTCTCTCGTTTAGCTTCAATTTTTGTTCACCATACAATGAAACCACCGATCAGTATGACAATTTCTTCAACTAAAACCGTGTGATTAAAGAATAAAATAAATGGATGAGAAGATGATTTCATCGATACCTCCTAATGCCGTATTCGTCATTCCTCACTTCAAATCGATATTCGTTTCTTGTTCACCGCTGTCGTTGTTTACCCTCGGCCGTAATCGCTTTGAAACTTCACCGTCAATTTTGGGGTTCTAATATCGTTTTTGATTTTAGACGGAGCTATAGCCGGGTAAATAGATATAGTAAGTTGACGATTTTAACCTTTAGATACCATAATTACGCTTTTGCCACCGCTTCTCATCATCAGTTTAATCACGCTTTAATCACCCTGATCTGACAGTCATGATAATCCCGTACTTAATGTACGATTACTCATAATGTATGATAACCGCTCTTTCTCTCTCCCTATATATATATATATATATATATATATATATATATATATATATATATATATATATATATATTATTTCATACACGTATAATTCTGACATTTGGATATTGACTAACCAATAAAATTTAAGATTCTAAGAATATTTATATAACTATACCATATTTAGTAAAATATACCTTATTTAGTAAAACTGATATTATTACTTAAAATACATAAGTTATCTCAAAATAGGTTAACCTATATTTGAAAGAACATTGTAATTGATTCCAATTTTAATTGACTGGCCTGTTTTTAACAAAATGATGCTAATTATGTTAATCATATGAATAAGTAAATGTTATCTGATTGGTGTGTTATTTATGCTAATGTTATTAGTTTTCGAGTAATATGCATGGATAGTCCCTGTGGTTTGATGAAATTTCATCTTTAGTCCCTAACTTTTCAAAATTACACTCTTAGTCCGTGTGGTTTGACAAGTTACTCGGATAGTCCCCATAGCGGATGAAGGTTACTCGGATAGTCCCTGTGGTTTGACAAGTTGTTACTTGGATAGTCCTTGTCATTTCACACCCACTTAACTAGGAAAAAAACTAACCTCCATTTGCTTTGGGGACTATCCGAGTAACAACTTGTCAAACCACAGGGACTAAGAGTGTAATTTTGAAAAGTTAGGGATTAAAGGTGAAATTTTACCAAACCACAGGAACCATCCGTGCATTTTACTCTTAGTTTTCCTTTTATAATTTTTGACATTTTACTTGTGAATATGTTTGCTAGACTCCAACCTTTTCATATTACTGCATTCATAGTACTCATTATTTAGTTAGGCATTTGTTTTACTCTCCTTATATTTTGTCCTTCTTTATACACCTTTCGTATTTGCATCCACAATACATCTGTAGATGTATTTTTTTTCATATCCTGCATTGTTATTTGGTTTTCGTAATTAGTATATCGAAATGTGTTTTGCAACATGTGGTAGATATTGTTGAGAACCACAACATAACCATATTGAGAGTTATTGATTCTTTTCAAGAACAGTTTACAGTGAAGGTTCGGTTGATTAGAATTTGGGAACACCCTGATAGGGGAAATACCAGTCAGCTTTACTCAATGGACATGATCTTATTTGATGACGAGGTTTTTTTTTTCCATATATTTTTAAATTTAGATAGTGTTATATTCTAAATTATAGAAGTTTAATTTTTTTTTCTATAATGATTTTTTTTCATACATCCAACATGGTACAAAGATGGAAGCTACCTGCTTGAATCGTGTGTTACCACAGTTTCTTCCAGCATTAATAGAGCAGCAATGTTTGATTGTTAAGAATCTAACAATAGGGTTTAATAACTCTACCTGCAAGTATGTGGAAAATCAAAACAGGCTATGTTTCCAGAGTACAACCCAAATAATTGAATGTGAAGATTTTGGCGAATCTCCATACGGTTTTGAATTCGTAAACTTTGATGATATCTTAAACAATGCTACTAATGCAAATGTTACAGTTGGTATGTATATCAAATGTTATCTGAAAAATAGATTTTTTTTCATATGTAATTCTTGTTTTTACCTGACTACTAACATGTCATTTATCAAAATTATATTGTTGTAGATGTTATTGGATATATACATAAGTATACGGTTCATTTTCATATGAAAAATCATTTTTTTCATATATAGTTTTTATTTTTTTGTTAGCCTTTTTTATTGCATATATACATCAGTATATGGTTCATTTTAAAAGTGCCCGGTTATTTTTTTGTAGGATTGTGGTGCAAAAGGAAGTGAAAACACAACGCCTGTTTCTAACATGGACAACACTGTTTCACCTGTTGGTTTAGCTGTCATTGATACTCCTGCTACGCTAAAGATAAAGTCAAGCGTAACTTGGTACAGGTGTATGATGTGGAAGAAGATTGTGACACATCTGCAACTAAGGTGTATAAATCAAGTGATGGTAAAGATGTCAACAGTGCTGACATGAAGATGATGCTGATTCCAAAAATTGAGAAATAGTTTTTAAGTATTTGGTATCTTTTGGGATTTGTTTGTTTTCAATTGTGTTTGAAGTTGGAATACTGGGTTTTTCTTGGTTGGTTTTATTGCCGAGACATTATCATTTCACTCAGCGTGTTGGTTTTTACATTTCAATAATAGACATTATTATAATATTCCTTGCTTTATTTCAAGGTTTATGTTTGTTCTTATATTTTATGTAATTCCAAGAGATATACTATAGTTTTTATCTGTTATTACTACGTAGGTACTATCATATAAAATGGCAATCTTACATTATAAAAATGAAATTAACCACATTTTGATAAGCATAAAGATAGAAACATTAATACGTTTAAATTATAGGTAAAAAAATTTATGTTAATTATTAATATAAGTTGTTAAAATGCCAATATTCCAATTAACTTTGGTTGCAATCTAATGTTATACAAATGTATATATTTCCATATATATGATTCACGTTAAATATTTATAATTTTTTTACAATGTATATTTACCTATAATACATCTTTTCATAATTTTAGTAAATAAAAATTTGATTCAATGTTAATTGTAATCTGTAAAAACGTTACCTGAGATACGTCCCTAGGCTGGATGATCCGATTGTGAATGGCCTGAACTTCAATCTGCAAAATAGAACACCGTTAGAACTCGTTACAGGAATGAGGTTATTCCTGTAACCACCATCCGGTGTGAGAATAAGTATTCGTAGGTGGGAGTAAAAGTATTTGAGAGAGAGAAAGAGATTGAATGCCTTTACCTGGCGATTTCATCCTTTATTTATACTTTCTGGTGAATTACGGTTTCCCATTAAATTGGAGAATTAATTGTGCAACGTCTCCTATTTTCTCGGAGATCATGCGAATCTTCTATTTGCATAGGGATATTTGAATATCGTCGTTATTAATATTCGTTATTTAATGACATGGTTTACCCGACCCGGGTCGAGTCATTCATACACACTATCAATTTAATGTATCTCCATAATTAACGTTATTTCCTTTTTAATCATGTATTGCACTCTCATAGAATCCTATTTATAGAGACACTCATTGCTCCAAACAACAAAGAATTCACTCAATGAGTCTCCTAAAGTTTAACACACACTGCTTCCAGATCTCATAAGGTACGTATTCTAAAATTAATATACATTTTCGGTAAAAATGACCATTTTATCCCTAGATTGGTGGCTATAGGCAAAAACCAGGGGTACAATTGTGCTTTTGACCCTTAATATACGCTGCGTATAGGCCTATACGCAGCAGCGTATATAAAGGGTGTTTTTTTATAAACCTATTAATCCTTATTATATGATAAATAACGTATCATATAGGTGTGTAACACCCCAAAAACGGGTTTGGTAATTTAAACCCGGTTAATATAAGGAACGGGTAAAATACCGTTAGGGGTAAAAGTGAACCCGTAAATGAATATTAACTAGGAATAATTAACCTAGTTGAATATTAGTATCGTTGGTATTAAACGAGGGGTTGTAGCCTTATTTAATTAAAACGAAACATGGGGACCAAAGTGAACAACTTGAAAGTTGTTTTCTTAAAATGTCTAAGTGTTTTATATAATTAGATAAGTTTAAAAGTATCAAGAAAGTTTATAAAACTTGGAAAAGGGTTATTAGGTGACAACAATAGATAGCATGGGGGTTGAATGTGTAAGATTGATAAATAACATAATAAAATTAAAAACCCAGTAGTTGGGTGCGTGGTGGGTATCGCGACCAGGAGGGGGAAAGAAAGGGTGAAACCCTACTTGTTCAATCAAGGTCAAAATTCAGCAAATTAATGGTGGTTCTTGACACAAATCGAATGCATGAGACTGGATACAACTTAATCCAAGTATATTGATCATAAGGTAAGTTGCAATTTATGATTTGATGATCTTGTATGAAGTGGTTTAGGTTTAATCCGTGAAATTGTGTGAAATTAATCATGTATATGTGTTAGAATCACCGTGTAGAACATGAACTATGTAAGATTCTAAGCAATTTGATGTTTTGGGATAAAACCCACTTGTGCTAGTAAGAATGGTGAGATGAATGAATTACCATGTTCAATTCTTGTATAATTTTGATGTATGGTGTGCTATATGATCGATTCTTACTAGTTAGATTGAGTAGGATTTGAAAGAAATATGATGTAGTGTTATTGTTGAGGATTGGAAACAAGTGGTAGAATATGAGCATGAAATACTTGTACATTGTGCCTTTTGTTGTACGCCCACAAAGTGTTTGATAAAATGCCTACACGCAACTTGAATTGATTCAAGTTTGTGTTAAAAAGTTAGTAAATTCGTCACTTTTGACAGCCCTAGATAGCCATCTTGTAAAGGCCGTATCTCATTCGTTATCAGGAGTTAGACAACGAGCCTTATATCGTTGGAAAGCTTGTTTCGCATGTTACAATTCTTATTTGGTCATAAGATGCTGGTTATGAGATTTAGTGGGTCAAAACAGCATGAAAAGTTAGTAAATTCGTCATTTTGACAGCCCTAGATAGCCATCTTGTAAAGGCCGTATCTCATTCGTTATGAGGAGTTAGACAACGACCCTTATATCGTTGGAAAGCTTGTTTCGCATGTTACAATTCTTATTTGGTCATAAGATGCTGGTTATGAGATTTAGTGGGTCAAAACAGCATGAAAAGTTAGTAAATTCGTCATTTTGACAGCCCTAGATAGCCATCTTGTAAAGGCCGTATCTCATTCGTTATCAGGAGTTAGACAACGAGCCTTATATCGTTGGAAAGCTTGTTTCGCATGTTACAATTCTTATTTGGTCACAAGATGCTGGTTATGAGATTTAGTGGGTCAAAACAACATGAAAAGTTAGTAAATTCGTCATTTTAACAGCCCTAGATAGCCATCTTGTAAAGGCCGTATCTCATTCGTTATCAGGAGTTAGACAACGAGCCTTATATCGTTGGAAAGCTTGTTTCGCATGTTACAATTCTTGTTTGGTCATAAGATGCTGGTTATGAGATTTAGTGGGTCAAAACAGCATGAAAAGTTAGTAAATTCGTCATTTTGACAGACCTAGATAGCCATCTTGTAATGGCCGTATCTCATTCGTTATCAGGAGTTAGACAACGAGCCTTATATCGTTGGAAAGCTTGTTTCACATGTTACAATTCTTATTTGAAAGTCAAAGTCGGATTAGGTGATTAAAAAGGGGGAAAGTGACCCCGAACAGCTGTTGCGTGAAAAATGCAGCAATGAAAATAATGTGTTTTGTGAACTTAAAACATATGATTTTCTAGTCACCAATTTACTAAACACTAAATATTGCTTCGGGTGAATGTTACAGTTGTTAAGGTGTGTTTAAAGCGTTACTATGTGTAAAATTGTCGTTAATATATAGCATGGTTTGCCTTTCGGATATGATTGTAATAGTAGAGAAGTCAGGCGTATTGTAGTAGATGATCTATGTGTCGTGTATGATGATAATTGAGTTGCTTGAATAAGGAACAAGGTGACTTTTAGTCTATATGCCTTATGTATGTGGTATTTGGTTAATAAAAGGTCAAGTAATGTATGAATGGAAAGAAACGAATGTAGTATGAATGAGCATGTGTGCTAACCATAATGTAATTGTGATGACATGAAAGGATAGGAATCACATTAGCAAGGACTCGAAAACGGAAGGTTAACGGGTCAAACGGAGGCGAGGAAACAAGCATGAACACTAACACTCGAGGTAAGTGACTTTCGATTCACTTCTTAGTATACATATAGAGTTTTCTTGTTTGTGGATGAATGGAAATGATTGATGTATATATGTAGGTATCGGTATATGTATGTACACAAGTAGTTATGTATAAACATGAGCATTATGTATTTGAGTGTGAAGGTACATACGTGTGTAGGTATGAACGTATATATATATATATATATGTGGATGCAAGTATGTATGTATGTATGTATGTATATATGTATGTATGTATGTATGTATGTATGTATGTATGTGAGTAGGTGGGTATGTATGTACTTATGAATGTGGGCATGTATGTATGTATGAATGTATGTATGTATGTAAGTAGGTATGTGTGTACGTAGTTATGTATGTAGGTATGTAAGTACGTATGCGAAGATGTAATCTTGTATGTATGTAAGTAGATGCGTGGGTATGCAAGTAAAGATATGTATGTTTGCACGTGGATATATATATATATATATGATTTGTATACATGGTTTTTAATGCATTTAAGTATTGACGTCTTTAACAGTGTGCTTCGAGAATGAAATGTAATGCAGGAAGACATAATAATGGATGTATGTACATAGATGTGTATCTATGTGTATGCGAAGATACGTATGTGTATATGAACGTATGTAGAGATGTAGTAATGTATGAGCGTATGTAGATATGTATTTGGTATATATGAAGGTAAGTATGAGAATATGCAGGTATGTAGAGATATAGGAAGGTATGTAAGTGTGTAGACGCATATGTATACATGTAAACATGTACATGTGCATGATTTAGATACGTAGAATTTTAACGTTACTAATTATGCGTTTGAGGTTGGTATGTGATGCAGGAACAAGTACACCGGATTCTTACGAAACTTAAACCGAACCCGGAATAAGAGGATGAGAAAGAATAATTGGATGAATTGATGTTAAATTGACGAACGTTATTCAATCTTTAATTACATGAGATTAATGTTAAATGATGTTTCCTTTGACTAATGGCTAAGTTGTATGTGATGCCCACAGGTGTTACACGGACTTCTTCTGCTGCTAAGGAAGTGAAGCGGACGTAGATCGAGTCAAGAGCAAGGATTGTACGGATAGATTGGTCACATAATTGAAGTATATAACGTTTGGAAATCTAAATTTTAGTATGAATGTTGTAAAATTCTTTTATAGTACGTTTAACATTTTTAGGATTTGGAACCTTCGTGAAAGAAATGTTGTTAATACGGAAGAAAATTTTAAAGCTCTTTTTCCGCTGCGTCATTTTTAAGGTTAAACGTGTTAGGGTGTAACAAGTTGGTATCAGAGCCCTGGTTTGAGAGAATCAAGTACAAGAGGATAAGTACTTGAACTCGAACCTGTGTGCTCTTATGACAAGAAACCCGTACAATCCGAGACTCGACCAAGATCTAAAGGTAGAAGCAAAGGTAAGTATGTGCTTAAGTATGTATTGGAAGATAACTAACTATATGTTATGTGTAAGGTAAGCATGGTTGCTTGGAAAGAATGATTTGTGGATGCGGTCTAGTACCGACGCCAAGGTATGTAATTTGACATATTGACCCAAGTACATATGTTTAATATATGTAAGTACATGTGATGGTAAAACCTAACAATGAAAGGAAAATTTTAAATGAAAAATAATGATAAGAATGGTAATGAAGTTTTGGAAATGTTACACGTGCCGAAACCTAATTCTTCGGACATAAGGTGACAATTACACGAAGACACGAAACTAGTGTGTGGATTGTGTACCTGGCCAGTACACAAGAAACGCATGACTTTCGTGAGCCCGTGATAATTGTTACAGGTGTGTCCGTTCGAATTAAGTAGTAGGTGGACGTGAGGGTGAAGAGAAATGTAAGACTCTCAAAAATGAGAGTATGAAATGCTATGTTAGAATCCGCGAGACGGATTCGAAATATGAAATGCTATGTTAGAATCCGCGAGACGGATTCGAAACATGAAATGCTATGTTAGAATCCGCGAGACGGATTCGAAACATGAAATGCTATGTTAGAATCCGCGAGACGGATTCGAAACATGAAATGCTATGTTAGAATCCGCGAGACGGATTCGAAACATGAAAGAAAGGTATGAATGCAATGCTTGAATCCGCGAGACGGAATCAAGGGATGAAAAGCGTAGATGCAATGTTTGAATCCGCGAGACGGACTCAAAGAATGAAAGATGTTAATGCAATGCTTGAATCCGCAAGACGGATTCAAGGAATGAAATGTATGAATGCAATATTTGAATCCGCGAGACGGATTCAAACATAATCACAATTAAAGGTACAAATGATAAGTATGAATCCGCGAGACGGATTTAAGGACGAAAGAATGACCATAAATGACATGCAAAACTTAAAATTCGAGTCAAGAAAAGAAAACTTTGATTAAGCCACATACTAGACACGTTGTTAATTGACTCGTGTGAGTCGGAATGAACGACGGGATGCAACCTGAACGATAACTTAAGTATGGTCGGGAAGAGGAAGTTTTGCAAAAAGGTTAATGAAATAATTTTAAGAATAAAAGAATTAGGAGCGTGTAAAACCCCAAATAAAATAAGTATGGAGAAAAGGTAATAATGATGAGAATCGATGGAAAGTGCTAATATTGATGTTGGGCTTGTAGGCCATGTTCATTTGAACAAGGCATTATTGAAAGGATGCGCATAGGCGGGTGCTCAACAAATCAATGGAAGCAATCAATGAAAGCATTACATGAACCCATGAAGAAACGGGCCGACTCGGGCAACAAACCGCTGGCATACACGACGAAGTCAAGGTTAGTAAGATGTTTAGCTTGTGATTATGAGTAAGTATTGATATAAATAAATGATTATAGTATGCCTATAATGATATGTTGTCCTCTCGTATAAACATTAAGATAATTAGAAGTAACATTAGTAATGAGATGCTAAGTAGATCTCAAAGCGAATAAAATGAAAGATTGTACATGATGTATGAGTAGAATGAAATAAATCAATTTATTTCGATATATGAAGGTAATATGCTTAAATAGGAAGCTAGAAACAAGCCGTAAATTTAAAATCAATACGAGTAAGGATTGTATACTTTTGGATTAAGTTCAATAAATGAAATGCTAGGGATGATATGTGCTAGAAACTAGCAATATGAATTGAAGGACACTAATAAGAGCTCTGGAACTTGAAGGGGGTAAGAGTAGAATTGGTTTGATTCGAATAAGGAAGGTTTCGGGGACGAAACCTCTTTTAAGGGGGATAGACTTGTAACACCCCAAAAACGGGTTTGGTAATTTAAACCCGGTTAATATAAGGAACGGGTAAAATACCGTTAGGGGTAAAAGTGAACCCGTAAATGAATATTAACTAGGAATAATTAACCTAGTTGAATATTAGTATCGTTGGTATTAAACGAGGGGTTGTAGCCTTATTTAATTAAAACGAAACATGGGGACCAAAGTGAACAACTTGAAAGTTGTTTTCTTAAAATGTCTAAGTGTTTTATATAATTAGATAAGTTTAAAAGTATCAAGAAAGTTTATAAAACTTGGAAAAGGGTTATTAGGTGACAACAATAGATAGCATGGGGGTTGAATGTGTAAGATTGATAAATAACATAATAAAATTAAAAACCCAGTAGTTGGGTGCGTGGTGGGTATCGCGACCAGGAGGGGGAAAGAAAGGGTGAAACCCTACTTGTTCAATCAAGGTCAAAATTCAGCAAATTAATGGTGGTTCTTGACACAAATCGAATGCATGAGACTGGATACAACTTAATCTAAGTATATTGATCATAAGGTAAGTTGCAATTTATGATTTGATGATCTTGTATGAAGTGGTTTAGGTTTAATCCGTGAAATTGTGTGAAATTAATCATGTATATGTGTTAGAATCACCGTGTAGAACATGAACTATGTAAGATTCTAAGCAATTTGATGTTTTGGGATAAAACCCACTTGTGCTAGTAAGAATGGTGAGATGAATGAATTACCATGTTCAATTCTTGTATAATTTTGATGTATGGTGTGCTATATGATCGATTCTTACTAGTTAGATAGAGTAGGATTTGAAAGAAATATGATGTAGTGTTATTGTTGAGGATTGGAAACAAGTGGTAGAATATGAGCATGAAATACTTGTACATTGTGCCTTTTGTTGTACGCCCACAAAGTGTTTGATAAAATGCCTACACGCAACTTGAATTGATTCAAGTTTGTGTTAAAAAGTTAGTAAATTCGTCACTTTTGACAGCCCTAGATAGCCATCTTGTAAAGGCCGTATCTCATTCGTTATCAGGAGTTAGACAACGAGCCTTATATCGTTGGAAAGCTTGTTTCGCATGTTACAATTCTTATTTGGTCATAAGATGCTGGTTATGAGATTTAGTGGGTCAAAACAGCATGAAAAGTTAGTAAATTCGTCATTTTGACAGCCCTAGATAGCCATCTTGTAAAGGCCGTATCTCATTCGTTATCAGGAGTTAGACAACGAGTCTTATATCGTTGGAAAGCTTGTTTCGCATGTTACAATTCTTATTTGGTCATAAGATGCTGGTTATGAGATTTAGTGGGTCAAAACAACATGAAAAGTTAGTAAATTCGTCATTTTGACAGCCCTAGATAGCCATCTTGTAAAGGCCGTATCTCATTCGTTATCAGGAGTTAGACAACGAGCCTTATATCGTTGGAAAGCTTGTTTCGCATGTTACAATTCTTATTTGGTCATAAGATGCTGGTTATGAGATTTAGTGGGTCAAAACAGCATGAAAAGTTAGTAAATTCGTCATTTTGACAGCCCTAGATAGCCATCTTGTAAAGGCCGTATCTCATTCGTTATCAGGAGTTAGACAACGAGCCTTATATCGTTGGAAAGCTTGTTTCGCATGTTACAATTCTTATTTGAAAGTCAAAGTCGGATTAGGTGATTAAAAAGGGGGAAAGTGACCCCGAACAGCTGCTGCGTGAAAAATGCAGCAATGAAAATAATGTGTTTTGTGAACTTAAAACATATGATTTTCTAGTCACCAATTTACTAAACACTAAATATTGCTTCGGGTGAATGTTACAGTTGTTAAGGTGTGTTTAAAGCGTTACTATGTGTAAAATTGGCGTTAATATATAGCATGGTTAGCCTTTCGGATATGATTGTAATAGTAGAGAAGTCAGGCGTATTGTAGTAGATGATCTATGTGTCGTGTATGATGATAATTGAGTTGCTTGAATAAGGAACAAGGTGACTTTTAGTCTATATGCCTTATGTATGTGGTATTTGGTTAATAAAAGGTCAAGTAATGTATGAATGGAAAGAAACGAATGTAGTATGAATGAGCATGTGTGCTAACCATAATGTAATTGTGATGACATGAAAGGATAGGAATCACATTAGCAAGGACTCGAAAACGGAAGGTTAACGGGTCAAACGGAGGCGAGGAAACAAGCATGAACACTAACACTCGAGGTAAGTGACTTTCGATTCACTTCTTAGTATACATATAGAGTTTTCTTGTTTGTGGATGAATGGAGATGATTGATGTATATATGTAGGTATCGGTATATGTATGTACACAAGTAGTTATGTATAAACATGAGCATTATGTATTTGAGTGTGAAGGTACATACGTGTGTAGGTATGAACGTATATATATATATGTGGATGCAAGTATGTATGTATGTATGTGAGTAGGTGGGTATGTATGTACTTATGAATGTGGGCATGTATGTATGTATGTATGTATGAATGTATGTATGTATGTAAGTAGGTATGTGTGTACGTAGTTATGTATGTAGGTATGTACGTACGTATGCGAAGATGTAATCTTGTATGTATGTAAGTAGATGCGTGGGTAGGCAAGTAAAGATATGTATGTATGCACGTGGATATATATATATATATGATTTGTATACATGGTTTTTAGTGCATTTAAGTATTGACGTCTTTAACAGTGTGCTTCGAGAATGAAATGTAATGCAGGAAGACATAATAATGGATGTATGTACATAGATGTGTATCTATGTGTATGCGAAGATACGTATGTGTATATGAACGTATGTAGAGATGTAGTAATGTATGAGCGTATGTAGATATGTATTTGGTATATATGAAGGTAAGTATGAGAATATGCAGGTATGTAGAGATATAGGAAGGTATGTAACTGTGTAGACGCATATGTATACATGTAAACATGTACATGTGCATGATTTAGATACGTAGAATTTTAACGTTACTAATTATGCGTTTGAGGTTGGTATGTGATGCAGGAACAAGTACACCGGATTCTTACGAAACTTAAACCGAACCCGGAATAAGAGGATGAGAAAGAATAATTGGATGAATTGATGTTAAATTGACGAACGTTATTCAATCTTTAATTACATGAGATTAATGTTAAATGATGTTGCCTTTGACTAATGGCTAAGTTGTATGTGATGCCCACAGGTGTTACACGGACTTCTTCTGCTGCTAAGGAAGTGAAGCGGACGTAGATCGAGTCAAGAGCAAGGATTGTACGGATAGATTGGTCACATAATTGAAGTATATAACGTTTGGAAATCTAAATTTTAGTATGAATGTTGTAAAATTCTTTTATAGTACGTTTAACATTTTTAGGATTTGGAACCTTCGTGAAAGAAATGTTGTTAATACGGAAGAAAATTTTAAAGCTCTTTTTCCGCTGCGTCATTTTTAAGGTTAAACGTGTTAGGGTGTAACAAGGTGTAGTATAGGTCACGTATTGACATCGTATAAGCCTGTAAGTGTGATATCATATCGTATAGGGATATGATACGGTATTATACGATACGATACTATAGGATACGATACGATACTATAGGTTATGATATAACACTCGTATAGGCCTATAGGTGTAGTATAGGTCCCGTATAGGACTATAGGTGTGGTTTAGGTCCCGTGTAGGCTTATAGGCATATACAAGACCTGTAGGAAACCTATACGAGAGTTATACTATACACTATACGATGATACGG
The DNA here is from genome assembly GCA_030545235.1 of Helianthus tuberosus. Classification (NCBI taxonomy): domain Eukaryota; kingdom Viridiplantae; phylum Streptophyta; class Magnoliopsida; order Asterales; family Asteraceae; genus Helianthus; species Helianthus tuberosus. The sequence continues at coordinate 44,315,893 of CM060442.1, forward strand.
GTGTTGTATGATACGATGCAATACGATATGATACTATACGATATCATATAACACTCGTATAAGTCTATAGGTGTAGTATAGGTCCCTTATAAGCCTATATGTGTGGTTTAGCTCCCGCATAGGCCTATAGGCACATACAAAACCTATAGGTAACCTATATTATACTGTACGATACGATACGATAAGTTACAATTTTATATTACACGTATAGGCTTATACAAGATTTATACTACACTATATGATACGATACTACATCCATAGGTCTATACGAGACCTATATTATACTATACGATAGAATACTTAACAATGTTTTTACTACACTATACGATACGATAGGATACAATATTATATTACACGTATAAGCCTATACGAGGTTTATACTATACTATATGATACGATACTACATTCACAGACCTATACGAGACATATATTAAACTATACGATATAATACTTAACAATGTTTTTTATTTATCTATTTTTATAAATTACTTATTATAAAAGTTTGCTACAACGATAAATAATGTATAACAATGTTTAAAAAAACCGTCATTTATATACGCTGCATATAGGCCTATACGTGACATATATAAATATAAAAGGACAAATTCCCACATCATATCAGAGATTCTCTTGGAAATTAAAAAAGATGGGCGTAAATATAAAGTTAGAGTTTGCTGTGCAAGGGTCAAGTTATTCTACAAAGTCTTCTAATTGTAAGAAGTGTAAGAAGGATTTATAGAGTGACAAGTGTCGAATAACCTAAAACTAAACCCACTACATCACCACCAAAAACCTAAACACCCACACCCACCACCACCCAAAAACCTAACCCCCCCCCCCCGGTAAAAAAACAAAAAAAAACTATACCTCACCAAAAAAACCTAAACCCCCCCCCCCCCCCCCACCCCCAAAAACCTAAAAAAAAAAACTAAACACCCACCCCCACCACCACCCAAAAACCTAAACTCCCCACCCTCTCGGCAAAAAAAAAAAAATTTTTTTTTTTTTTTTTGGGGGTTTAGGTTTTTGGTGGTGGTGGATGTTTAAGGGTTTTTTTTTTTTTTTTTTTTTGTAGCGGGGTTTTTTTGTGTGGTGAGTTTTTTTAGGTTATTGGACACTTGTCACTCTATAAATCCTTCTTACACTTCTTACAATTAGGATCCTTTGTATTTGATCCTAATCCTGCCGTGCAAATAGGCATTTTGGTATGTCCACCCTAATTATAATATACCCAATCCCCCTACCAACGCAAACCCTTCTATTAAATTCCTAAAACAAACAGATTACTTCCCAAGCCTGTGTACCGTCCCCACCCCCAACAAGCTCTAACCGGGTCTCAAACGTTCCCCAAACTATAACCTGTCCAGTCCATGCGTAACCCATTTTTGGCTACACAACCTTTTAAAAAGACGCAATGCATTACCTGGAATGGTTTCGGGTTGATGATGATGCGCCGACACCCGCAACCCACTATGTTCATCCTCTTTTACGGCTTCAAGAACCCCTGCGAGAACAGTAAACAACTTCAGTAGCCCGATCCTAACTGATGCACGACAACTGAACCAACAACGTAACCGATCCATCCTCACGGCCCGACTAAAAACGATCCGAACATCCATGAAAACTTAGCTAGAACAATTGCACGTTTTCGAGATTAAGCAAGATGAACGGAAATTCGAAACCGTATGCAACAACGTTATACACCGTAACCAATCAAATCCTAGCGAGATAGAATGGTACTAACCTGTCAGAACTCGAAAGTGAACAAGCAGCCTTGAACTCGATCCTTTGCCGCCGAAAAAGATGTGGAGAATCCGTTTTAAAGTGGTTTACGGCAAGTAGGGTTTTGTAAGTTGGATGATGATTCGCAATTTACACCTAGAACCCTTTTACTATCATCCAACTGTCAATAAATTCTCAAATTATAAATGACCATAATTTCACATCAGTCCCTCAAGTTCCTCCATGTTTCCATCCAGCTCTTATAATTAACTTGTTTAACAACCACTACGTCTCGTAGATAGATATCCCGTTAATTTATTTTTATCGTGAAAAAACACACAACAAGGGACATAACAACGGAGATGAAGACAACAACTTATGTTAAAATTAAATAGAATTCAGTTACCAAGAATCTAGAAACATAGATGTGACATGTTAGGCAATTTCTTCCTAGAATTTTTGCTTTATTTTATCATTCACATGTATATTTAAATGTTTTAGTTAAGAACATTATACGAATAAGAATTTTTGTAATATCTAGCCGGTATGGGATCAAATACAAACACTTATGTTTGTAAACAGTGGCGGATCTAGGATTCGCGCAAAGCTGTAACGTTTTATAAAAATAAGCTGTAACGAAATCGAAAAACGTCAATTTTTTCTAAAATTTACACTAATTTTACACTACCGTCGGAACGCCGAGCCTTAGCGGACGCCACCCCTTACACTAATGTACATCTTCCCATGTTTGTAAGAACTACAAGAACCAACACATAATTGATAAGTGTCCTTTAATAAAAAATTAATCTAGAGGTAATTTATACCTTTTGACCCTATTTATTTATAATTAATTAAAATTAATTATTAATATATCCCTAAATTCATGCAAATGTAATTCAAATCAAAATTCAAATTTTTTAACACCACTGTCAGCACATCCGACGGTAACATCCCACACCACCACCGACAGCACATCCCGTAATCAGCATACCACTGTAAACGACACATTAATCTGTAACACCACAAAACCCAAATATTAAATTACAAGCATGATTTATTTTACACAATATGATATTGGGGTAACTAAGTTAGTTAACTTGGTTATAAATACAAATCAGATAATAGTAATGAAATTTTGTGATTAAACAAATAACAAACAAAATTACAAGCGCTAAAAGGGGGCAAGTTGGAAAATGTTTTAATTAAAACATGGAGAAAAGGGAGAACCCATTATGGGTGTAACACCCGTCTCATTTGTTTAATAATTTTTCATAAAATACGCATTTTTATAAGAAATGCATAATTTCTAAAGTTATACAAAATGATAAGGTTTCATGGTGATAGTATCTTAGTTAACCAACATCTAGTTTAAATATCTAAAAACGATAAGATAAGTGTTTACAACATGAACAATGTTTACTACAAAGTTAGATAAACGCGGAAGCTTCAAAAAGTTGTGTTCGGTTCATGTTCGTCACTTGATCTTCACCCATCCTAAGTTCAAACACACCTACATTGTAAATTTATCACAAACGTTAGTATATGAGACCCTATAACCCGTCTAAACAGACCCGAAAGCTCAAAACCATCAAATAAACAAAATAAAAATTTTGTTTGGAAGTCGACCGTAGGCTACGGTTCACAGACCGTAACTTACGGTTCACCACTGATTTGTCAACAGAACTTCTGGACCGTAGGCTACGGTCCACGGTCCAGGACCATAGCTTACGGTCTGACCTGCAGATTTTGTTTGTTTTCCGATTTTAGTACGAAAACCTTCATGACTTTTTAACCGTTTGTCCGATTTACGTGATTCTTTGTCCTACGCGTCCGTAATTAAATTACCAACGCATCTATCATGAACATTTAATCAAAAGTTGAGTTTACGGACCGGGAGTCTATAATCCCCTATTATACTTATTCAACCCGCATAGTTTTGCGACAAATCTTATATTACTCAAAATTGGGACTTTTACGCATATTTACCCATTCCATGGGCTTATGATCATCGGCATATCATTACCCATTTAATGGTTTTACGCCTCCGTGATCTACAATCGCCCAATGATATTTAATCACTTCCGTAATGGCTACTTAGACAATTATTCGACCCGTCTGGCTCGTTTATGGAATCCTCCATTTTCAACGACTACCAGACGTTTTCTAACAAGTATTGATTCGATTAACTAGGTAGTGATCATCATCACTTCTACTAATACTACCAATTCTAATAAACACCAATTAAACGACTATAATGTTTCGAGTAACATAATATAACGGTGTCACGGTGATGTGTGAAATGTGTATATTAAATTCGAACAAGTTTTAAAAATGAAATCATAACCTAAACCACACACAATCGGCAAGTGCACCGGTCGCAGTGTAGTGTAGATGGCAAGACCGGATATCAATCCGTGGACACTATATGCAAACTCTAGATAATGAACCTCTATCGAATAAGTAGTCAAATCTTAGAATTGTTTTGAAGTGATTTTTTTTAATAACTAAATTAAATAAGAAAATGTAGGAAACAAAGCCAACAAACGAAGCAAACACGCGAGCAAATTGTGATCAAATATATATGAGATAAAGGCTACCTAGGTGTCGAATCCCTAGAATCATGCAATGCTAATGTGACAATGATAACGGTTAAATATCTATTTCCCTCAATTGACCCCCCGCTAGAGATGTCCCAAATGAAGAAGCAAGACTAAATGTGAAGTGCTAGAACGAACCGGCTCGAGCTATCGATACCAAATCCTACGAAGATCAAGCAATGAAAGCAACTTACCCCCAAAACCCTCAAATCGCAAAGCAAACCCAACTTTGATAATTGAAATCCTATGAAACCTTAATTACGATGCAATAAACGAGCCTGAGCTATCGGTCACCCAATCTACCCACCAATAATTAGCTAATAACCTAGCTCACCCTAATCGTCTTTCGAGTCACAAGATGAGGATGCAAGTTTTAATATAGTGATTTTAATTATTAGTCAACTTGGTCAATTTCTCAACACAATACCTAACCCGAAAATCCTAAGATAACCGAATTAAATTAAATTCTAAGTCTAGGGGGAATTTCTTCGTGCCTAAACCGCTGAATTTATTGACTAATAAAATAACCAAAACATACCAACATGCAATATCAAGATCAATATCAAAGAAAAGTTATGTAAATCACATCAAATAACCGAAAACATGTCACAAACGCATTACAATCCTCTAGTTCATAAAAACCTAGGTAGTTATGAAGTTTAGCTACTCATAATATTCAATAAAACAACTGAACAAGGTCTGAAAACAACTGAAAACATGGTTCAAAGCGAATAGAAACCGAAAAACTAATGTTTAACGAACCCGAATTGCTCAAAACTCAAACCGAAAGCTTCCAAGACGCTTGCACAGTTCCAATATGCTTCAAGTTCATCCCAAAGTGCTCCAATGTCGTCTGGTGTTGCTGCCGTCTTCCCTTACTTCTAAATTGCCGCCAATGTTCTCCTCGAATAATAGATTGCCTCCACTATTTATTATGACTCTCTTTTCTTTTAGGGTTGACTCATGACAAAAAAAAATATACAACCCACAAAATTCCACAAGTCGTTGAATTGTTTTTCTTGTGCGGCCCACCTCTGATGTCGAAAATAATAGCACAAATCCCTCTTATGCCTTCTGTCGTAAAAAATAGGAATGAATAATCCCACTGATTGCTTTCGAATTTCCATAATAATATGAATCCACCCTCAAGTCTCTGCGTCTCTTGTTAACATCCATCTTCAAGTGGGCCCTTCCCATTTAATTCCTACAATATTGTCAAATTAGTGTACGACCCAATTGCAAAACATATACATATGTATTCATTGACTACTTGTTTCACTTAAATATGACCAAAACCCATTAATAAATGACAATAAATGTGAGCTCACCATATTGATATCTTTTTCTTTTCTTTAGCATGTGGTTTAGCAAGAATATTTTTTTATAACATGTCTTTATTAGGCCGTGGGGTATGGTAGGGCTTGGGTTGGGGCTTGGATTGGGGCATTGGTTGACATGTGGAAAGCAAATTTAAACCCACGCCCATGGGGTATGGTGGGGCTTGGGTTGGGGGCTTGGGTTGGGGGCATGAGTTTGGTTTGGCCATTGAGAGTCTGACATGTGGAAAGCAAAATTTAAACCCACACCTTGCTAGCCCGCCCCACGCCTGGCTTAAAAGCCAAGCCCCAAGGGCCACGCCCAAAACCCACGCCCCAACCCAAGCCCCCGGGGTGGTGACTTGGGCATTTTCAGCCAACCCAGGCCCCAACCCATGCCCCATACCCCATGGTCTTAACTCCATAATTAATTTCTAATTGAATGCCATTTAACCTCAATGTCCATTAAATGTCATCATTAAACCATTTTAGCTCATTTTCTTTTAAAACCATTAAAATCCAAATATGAACTAACTACAAGTGGATTTTAATAAAAACAACCCAAAAACTATTCAAAAGTGTAGGAATAATGATATAAAATATGTATAATTTGGACCACGTCAAATATCCCCACACTTTACCTTTTGCTTGTCCCTAAGCAAAATCCCAAGCAACATGTCCAACTTAAACACTTAACAATAACGCAAGTCTCGAACAAATTATAACGCGAACTACGAAATCATCAAACACAGCGGTTTCGCAAGACTTACAACGTTCAAAAGGTTGACGAATCATAATATTTAAATGAAAACGGGCCTACCTAATCAAGTCTTTCTTACCTTCAAGCAATCAACTATGCACTGTCAACACCCCTCACAATGTCACTCATCTCTCGGCAAATATTATGTAATTTTGAGTGAACTCTCAAAACCGAACTATGAAGCATACTATCATAAGCTTGTACGTCAATCAGATCTCCACCTAATTGTTAAAACTCGACATGGATCAAAAGGACTTCAACGGGTAGGTAAGGGCTAAAGGTAGTCTCCCATCCCCACACTTAAAATTTACATTGTCCCCAATGTAGGATGAAAGACAACTAAAAATAAATAAGAAATAAAACCTAAAATAATATACAAAATAAAAGGATAACGAATCGGAAAGGACTTAGCTGGTTAGGATAAAAATCAGTGCCAACTGCGCGTGTCTTCAATCCAAAATCCGTACACGATCGTATAGCATTTCCTTCGCGATCGTATCCAAAACTGACGTACCAGGGCTGCCCTTTACAATATGGTATAAACTTGAAATCGCCGTCCGAATGGAGATTGAGTACGAACGGGTCAATCAAACCTGTACACATAATACACAAACAAACCCAAGCGTAAAACTGACTCAACGACAAAACTGACCCAAACCAACTAATTTAGACTCATGTACACAAAAGATAAAAATAAAATAAATACTACGAGAAATCATACAAACTCTACAACTCGGACGAACATCCGAGTATGCAACCCAAGCCCTCACGTGCTCATAACCGGGAGGTCCAGTACCTCCTCCTCTCTCTCCTCAGCTGGTCCCTCGACAAAATGCTTCAAACGATGCCCATTGACCTTAAACCTCTGACCGTCCTCATTTTCAACCTCTATCGTTCCGTATGGGAAAACCCGCGTAACCACATACGGTCCATGCCAACGCGATTTCAACTTTCCCGGGAAAAGCTTCAACCGGGAATTGTAAAGCAACACTTTCTCCCCACACTTGAATTCTTTCACATGTTTCAAGTGTTTGTCGTGCAACGCCTTAGTACGCTCTTTATATGCCCACGACTTCTCATACGCCACATCGCGTAACTCCTCTAACTCATGAAGTTGGAGAAACCTGTTCTTGCTCGCAGCTGGCAAGTCAAGATTTGCTGCCTTCAATGCCCAGTATGCACGATGCTCTAGCTCCACCGGTAGATGACACGCTTTCCCATAAACTAACCTAAATGGTGTGGTCCCAATAGGCGTCCGATAAGCAGTACGGAAAGCCCACAGAGCGTCATCCAACTTCTCGGACCAATCAATACGACTGTTTCAGACAGTTTTCTCCAAGATTCTCTTAATCCCCCTGTTCGAATTTTCCACCTGCCCACTCGTTTGTGGATGAAAGGCCGTCGAAAGCCGATGAGTTACCCCATAGCGTTTCAAGACCTTCTCCATCTGTGAAATGCAGAAGTGGGTGCCTTGATCAGATATCAAGGACTTCGGTGTCCCGAACCTGGCAAACAATCTCCTCAAGAATCTCACAACAACCCTAGCGTCGTTCGTAGGCAAGGCCTCTGCCTCCACCCACTTAGAAACGTAGTCAACTGCTACTAGGATGTATCGGTTCCCTCTCGACATAGGGAATGGACCCATAAAATCGATACCCCAAATATCAAAGATCTCAACCACCTGAATGGGGTTCTGAGGCATCTCATTACGGGATGAGATATTTCCTGTCCTCTGACAGGCATCATAGCTTCGCACAAACTCATGTGCGTCCCTAAAGATGGTCAGCCAATAAAAACCCGCGTCAAACACCCGTTTGGCGGTGTAAGCCGCACCATAATGGCCACCAGTCGGTCCCTCATGACAATGTCGCAGAATGCTGCGAGACTCGGACCCAAACACACATCTCCTAATAACCTGGTCCGCACCAATCCTAAACAAGTACGGATCCTCCCAAATGTAGTGCTTGACATCCGCAAAGAATTTCTTCTTTTGCTGGTACGTCATGCCCTCTACAAGGTCACCTGTAGATAAGTAATTCGCTAGATCAGCGAACCAGGGAAAGCCTTCCTCGTGGGCTTTCAAAAAAATCAACGCCTCATGGGGAAACTCATCCCCAATCCTATCCTCCCGAGTCTTCTCAATCTCGGGGCTCTCTAATCTCGACAGATGATCAGCAGCGACGTTCTCAGCCCCCTTCTTATCCCTAATCTCTAGATCAAACTCTGGAAGCAGCAAAATCCATCGAATAAGCCTAGGCTTCGCATCCTTCTTCGCAAACAAGTACCGAAGAGCCGCATGATCCGTGAAAATAACAGTCTTCGACAGCACAAGATAAGAACGGCATTTGTCGCACGCGAATACGACTGCTAGTAACTCCTTCTCCGTCATGGTGTAGTTTTCTTGGGCGTCGTTTAGGGTCTTGCTAGCATAGTAGATGGGATGAAAGTGTTTCTCCCTACGCTGCCCTAGAACGGCCCCAACAGCGAAGTCGCTGGCATCGCACATGATCTCAAATGGGAGGCTCCAATCGGGAGCAATCAGAATGGGAGCACTCACTAACATCTCCCTAATCAACTTGAAAGCCCTCAAACACTCATCGTCGAACACGAATGGCCTATCCTTCTCTAGCAGCTGGGTCATCGGGCGAGCAATCTTCGAAAAGTCGCGGATGAAACGGCGGTAGAATCCCGCATGACCCAAGAAACTCCGAATCGACTTCACAGAAGTAGGCGGCGGGAGCTTAGAGATAACATCAACCTTGGCTTGATCAACCTCAAGCCCCGCCTGTGAAATCTTGTGCCCTAGCACAATCCCCTCTCGAACCATAAAGTGACACTTCTCCCAGTTAAGCATCAGGTTCGTCTCCTCACATCGAGTAAGCACACGCTCGAGATTACGCAGACAATGATCGAAGGAACTCCCAAACACACAAAAATAATCCATAAACACCTCCATGGAGTCCTCAATCAACTCATGAAAGATCGCCACCATACAACGCTGAAATGTGGCTGGAGCGTTACACAACCCAAATGGCATGCGTCGATACGCGAAGGTGCCAAAAGGGCATGTAAATGTGGTCTTTTCCTGATCCTCTGGTGCAATAGGAATCTGGAAATAACCTGAGAATCCATCAAGAAAGCAATAGAACTGCTGTCCTGACAGTCGCTCCAGCATCTGGTCAATGAACGGCAAAGGAAAGTGATCCTTGCGCGTGGCATCGTTGAGTCTGCGATAATCTATGCAAACTCGCCAGCCGGTGACGGTCCGGGTAGGTATCAACTCATTCCTATCGTTGACGACCACTGTCATACCCCCCTTCTTGGGGACCACCTGGACGGGACTCACCCATGCAGAGTCCGAAATCGGGTAAATCAGTCCTGCATCCAGCAACTTAATCACCTCTTTCTTCACTACGTCCTGCTTATTAGGGTTTAGCCTTCTCTGAGGCTGAACCACCGGCTTGAACTCCTATTCCATCAAGATCTTGTGCGTGCAAAACGAAGGGTTAATACCCTTGATATCCATCAGCTTCCACGCGATTGCCAGCCTATGGTCTCTCAGGACACTCATCAGCTTCTTCTTCTCCTCCTCCGTAATCCAGCAGAAATGATGACGGGTAACTGAGATCCCTCACCCAAGAATGCGTACTCCAGATGAGACGGCAACTCCTTCAACTCAACGGGCGGGGGTGCCTCAACAGATGGTTTCTCCTTTGGGATCTCCTCCTCCTCGATGACCTCAAACACCTCGAATCTAGGGGCAAGCTCGGTAGCCTGCGACAGAGGGTCCTGCTCAACATCCAACTCAGTGACCCCACTCCCCTGATCATCCATACTCGCATCATGCGTATCAGACGCATCTCTCCCACAAATCTCGCTGAGGAGGCCACCCACACGTGACATAAGAGTGTCAATAAAGTATAAAGTGTCGTCATGCTGTTGGGTGTGCCTCATAGAATGTTGGATATCAAAAGTGACCTCATCCTTATCGACACGAAGAGTCAACTTGCCATCATATACGTCAATGACTGCTCGTGCAGTGGCAAGGAATGGACGGCCTAAGATCAATGGGACCTCAACATCCTCATCCATGTCAAGAATGACAAAGTCAACTGGAAATACGAACTTGTCGACTTTCACCAACATGTTCTCCACGATTCCCCTCGGATACTTCACCGATCGATCGGCGAGCTGAATGCTCATGCGCGTAGGGGAAGGCTCTCCTAGGTCAAGCTTAGTGAATATGGAATATGGCATGATATTTATGCTAGCACCTAGGTCAGCAAGCGCATTGCTGATAGTAAGATTCCCAATCAGACATGGGATGGTAAAGCTACCAGGATCAGTCATTTTCTATGGCAGCTTGTTCTGCACGACAGCAGAACACTCTTCACTCAGGGTGACAGTGGAAAGATCCTCTAATTTCTTCTTATTCGTAAGAAGATCCTTCAAAAACTTCGCATACTTTGGCATCTTCGCCAAAGCCTCGACAAGCGGGATGTTCACATGCAGCTTCTTCAGCATCTCCATGAAACGACCATACTGCTCTGCATCCTTACCCTTCACTAACCTACCAGGGTAAGGGGTGTCGGCTTATACACCCTCAGCGGCTCCTTCTCTGGCTCCTTCTTCTCTCCTGGAGACCCGCTGGACTGTGCTGTACTTGCTGGGCGCAGCATAGGGTGCACTTTTCCAGCTGGTGTCTCCATCTCAATCTCCTCGTTGACCTCCGGGTCCTCGTCGGCTACCGGCTCGACCTCTGCACCTCCTCGACCACTCCTTGTGGTAACGGCTTTTGCAGTGGCGTTCGGGTTCCCAACAGTGCTACTAGGGAGACCACCAGGAGGTCTTTGACTCAACTTCTCTGACATCGCACTTACAGTCCTCTCAAGGTTTTGGAAAGCTGTGTTCTGACTCTTCATGAAAACTTCATGCTCCAAGAACCTCGCCTGGTTCTCCTGATGTCGTGTCTCCTCTCTAGTCATGAACTGAGTCAGTAATTGTGTCTGCTTGACCAGGGTCTCTTGATTATGCTTCATCGTCTCTTGGTTCTGCCTCAGCATCTCCTCTAACGTGGGGTTTTTATCCCCACCACTCGATCCTGTACCTGCGTCCTGGAACAAATTGAGACGCTGCTGAAACCCCGGCGGGTTGCTGTTCTTCCAACTGAAGTTCGGGTGGTTTCTCCAACCGGAATTATAGTTATTTCTGAAGTTATTTTGATTCCGGTTGCCCACAAACTCTACCTGCTCTGGTGACTCCACAGGGGCAATAGGACACGCGGTCGTGTCAAGCCTCCCAGTGCATATCTCGCACACCTGCTCCTTTTTCAACTCCATATCATGCACCTTTTTTTTTCAGGGCGTCGATCTGCCTTATGCACCCCTCTCTGTGTAGCGGACGAATTTCTAGAATCAGGAAACTCGTAAGTACTCATCGCTATGTCCTCGAACATCTCAGTGCACTCCTCTGGTGTTTTGGCGGTCATCAGATTACCACCAGCAGTAGTGTTCAGCATATTCCGCGTGGCGGGCGTCACTCCATAATAGAACTTCTCAACTAACACCCAATCCTCGAATCCGTGATGAGGACACTTGAGTAGCAGCTCCTTGAAACGCTCCCACGTCTCGTAAAAAGACTCTCCCTCCTGTTGGCGAAACTCTTGAATCATGCTCCTCAGACGAGCGGTTTTGGAAGGAGGAAAGTACTTGCTTAAGAACTTGTCTTTCATCTCGGCCCAAGTGGTGATGGATCCCGCAGGAAGGGATTCCAACCAAGCATGGGCTCGATCAGCAAGTGAGAATGGGAATAGACGCAGCTTGCAGGCGTCCTCGCTGACACCTTGCTCCTGAAACGTGTCGCAAATAGCTGAAAAGCGCGACAGATGGACGTTCGGGTCCTCAGAAGGTAGTCCAGGGAATTGGATGGTGTTCGTAACCATCGTGATGATCTGGGGTGGAATCTGCCAGCGATTAACTCCGATAGCGGGTCGGGCAATGCTGGAACGAGCATTGGCCGCGTTCGGCCGGGCGTAGTCTGCGACGACTCTCCTAGCAGGGGCTTCGTTGTCACCCATAGTAAAAGCAGAAGATGAAGTGTGTACCTGACTAGCTCGGAAAGTGCGAAAGCGCTCGTGGAAATCTCGCTCGGGCTCAGACGAAGCAGCAAACGAAGGTGGCCCCTGTGAACGAGTGTGGTGCATCCAATGAAAAGATTACTTAGACAAATACTAAAGCAAAACTAACACTAAAGGCACAAATTGCAAGCAAAAGGCACCTAAAGGCAATGGAAATCTATGAAAGCAAATAAACAACTAAATAGACGACTCGGGTCGTTCTCTAAAGTGCCAGTGTCCCCGGCAACGGCGCCAAAAACTTGATGTGTGAAATGTGTATATTAAATTAGAACAAGTTTTAAAAATGGAATCACAACCTAAACCACACACAATCGGCAAGTGCACCGGTCGCAGTGTAGTGTAGATGGCAAGACCGGATATCAATCCGTGGACACTATATGCAAACTCTAGATAATGAACCTCTATCGAATAAGTAGTCAAATCTTAGAATTGTTTTGAAGTGATTTTTTTAATAATTAAATAATAACTAAATTAAATAAGAAAATGTAGGAAACAAAGCCAACAAACGAAGCAAACACGCGAGCAAATTGTGATCAAATATATATGAGATAAAGGCTACCTAGGTGTCGAATCCCTAGAATCATGCAATGCTAATGTGACAATGATAACGGTTAAATATCTATTTCCCTCAATTGACCCCCCGCTAGAGATGTCCCAAATGAAGAAGCAAGACTAAATGTGAAGTGCTAGAACGAACCGGCTCGAGCTATCGATACCAAATCCTACGAAGATCAAGCAATGAAAGCAACTTACCCCCAAAACCCTCAAATCGCAAAGCAAACCCAACTTTGATAATTGAAATCCTATGAAACCTTAATTACGATGCAATAAACGAGCCCGAGCTATCGGTCACCCAATCTACCCACCAATAATTAGCTAATAACCTAGCTCACCCTAATCGTCTTTCAAGTCACAAGATGAGGATGCAAGTTTTAATATAGTGATTTTAATTATTAGTCAACTTGGTCAATTTCTCAACACAATACCTAACCCGAAAATCCTAAGATAACCGAATTAAATTAAATTCTAAGTCTAGGGGGAATTTCTTCGTGCCTAAACCGTTGAATTTATTGACTAATAAAATAACCAAAACATACCAACACGCAATATCAAGATCAATATCAAAGAAAAGTTATGTAAATCACATCAAATAACCGAAAACATGTCACAAACGCATTACAATCCTCTAGTTCATCAAAACCTAGGTAGTTATGAAGTTTAGCTACTAATAATATTCAATAAAACAACTGAACAAGGTCTGAAAACAACTGAAAACATGGTTGAAAGCGAATAGAAACCGAAAAACTAATGTTTAACGAACCTGAATTGCTCAAAACTCGAACCGAAAGCTTCCAAGACCCTTGCACAGTTCCAAGATGCTTCAAGTTCGTCCCAAAGTGCTCCAATGTCGTCTGGTGTTGCTGCCGTCTTCCCTTGCTTCTAAATTGCCGCCAATGTTCTCCTCGAATAATAGATTGCCTCCACTATTTATTATGACTCTCTTTTCTTTTAGGGTTGACTCATGACTAAAAAAAATATACAACCCACAAAATTCCACAAGTCGTTGAATTGTTTTTCTTGTGCGGCCCACCTCTGATGTCGAAAATAATAGCCCAAATCCCTCTTATGCCTTCTGTCGTAAAAAATAGGAATGAATAATCCCACTGATTGCTTTCGAATTTCCATAATAATATGAATCCACCCTCAAGTCTCTGCGTCTCTTGTTAACATCCATCTTCAAGTGGGCCCTTCCCATTTAATTCCTACAATATTGTCAAATTAGTGTACGACCCAATTGCAAAACATATACATATGTATTCATTGACTACTTGTTTCACTTAAATATGACCAAAACCCATTAATAAATGACAATAAATGTGAGCTCACCATATTGATATCTTTTTCTTTTCTTTAGCGTGTGGTTTTTTTTTTTTTTTTTTTGAACGGCTAATTTTTCTTTTACACCTCCCAAGGATTGAACCGTGGTCTCCTCACAAGAGATAAGTTCTCTTGACCACTAGGCTATAACCTGTCTTTATTAACTCCATAATTAATTTCTAATTGAATGCCATTTAACCTCAATGTCCATTAAATGTCATCATTAAACCATTTTAGCTCATTTTCTTTTAAAACCATTAAAATCCAAATATGAACTAACTACAAGTGGATTTTAATAAAAACAACCCAAAAACTATTCAAAAGTGTAGGAATAATGATATAAAATATGTATAATTTGGACCACGTCACACGGTTACATACCTTTAGAGCGCTCCCTTCAAACGTGTATCGCCACCGGCTTGTCCACTTGACGTCCCGGTTTCCTTGCCTATAGAGTTCAATCACAAATCGTTTAGAACTCTTTTTGTGTCACTTAACACATTTGTTCACCAATATATATAAGTATGCATTTTGGTTCAATTTTCCAATATTTAGCTCTCTTTAAGGCATTTTTACAAATAAGATCATAATTTTACACAATTAACAATCAAGTTCATAGCTTGTTATTTAGCCAAGATTAATATCAATTAGGCATGTTCATATCAATTTTCGCATTAACAAATCTGAATTTACTCCCTAGAACTCAAGTTACACTAGAATAATAGTCAAAATCCTGGTGTTTGTCATACTTCTACATAACCCACTTAACACCATCATTGGTGATTATTTGTTTCACAAGAAATAAGCAAAAATTCAACAAGTAATTGACTAGGGTTTATTCCCAAACACAACTTCATTCCAAATTCATCCAAACAACATTAATGCATCACCAATTTCGAAATTCATATGTTCATCCAGAAATTTAGATGGAACTTTTCTATGAAATTTTACATACCTTATGATCCCTTTACTATGGAGATCACCAATCTATACTCGGATTTTGTTTTGGAACTGATTTGAGCCTTCAATTTGTGAAATTTGTGTGAGTTAGGGTTTGATGGAGGATTCTTGGTCGCTCCTGTGCTCTGATCGAACCAGACACACACTTATGTGTGTGTTTGGTGTTTAATTTTTTTGTTTTAATGATTTAGGTTTCAAACTTAACATCTTTGGTCCCCTATCTATTATCAGGTTTTTATTTTAAGTGTATTAACCCACTAGCATGTTACTACAAGACTATTCCTTTAACTAGGTTATTTTTTTTATTCCTAGTTAATTCATTTCGTTTATTTACCGACATCGCGTATTTATAATAAAGGATTTATATTTTCGGGGTGTTACAAGTCCACCCCCCTTAAAAGGGTTTTGTCCTCGAAACCAGAATACATATCGAATGATGATGGGTAGAGACGTCGCATCTCCTCTTCGGATTCCCACGTAGTATCCGAGCCTTTTCTATGCTCCCACTTGATCTTCACTTGATCAATTCTCTTATTCCGCAAATCTTTAACCTTCCGATCTAGAATCTCCATTGGCCTTACCGCATAGTTAAGGCTATTGTCCACCTCGATATCATCGTAAGCCATTTCCTCAGCTAAGCACTTTCGGAGTTGTGACACATGAAACGTGCCATGGATTCTGCTCAATTCGTCCGGTAATTCAAGGCGATATGCTACCTTGCCAACCTGTTCGATGATTCTAAATGGCCCGATAAACCTCAGGCTTAGTTTCCCTCTTTTTCTGAATCGGATAACGCCCTTCCATGGGGAAACTTTTAGCATCACCCTGTCGCCCACCTGAAATTCAATTGGTTTCCGTCTTTTTTCGGCATATGACTTTTGTCTGCCTTGGGCCGTTTTCAAATGGGCTCGAACCACGTCAATTTTTCTCATTAGTGGCTTGAACTACGTCTTTATGGGCCAATTCACGCGGACCTACCTCACCCCAACATACCGGGGTTCTACACTTCCTACCATACAACATCTCATATGGGGCCATGCCAATACTGGCATGATAACTGTTGTTATAAGAGAATTCTGCTAATGGTAAATATACATCCCAACTGCCCCCGAAATCGATAATGTACGCCCTCAGCATGTCTTCTAGTGTCTGTATCGTTCTTTCACTCTGCCCATCCGTTTGAGTATGGTATGCAGTGCTGATAAATAGTTTTCTTCCCATCAGATCTTGGAAATCTCGCCAGAATTTTGAAGTAAACCGGGTATCCCTATCGGATATGATGGATACCGGTACTCTGTGACGTGCCACTATCTCATTGGTATACACCACCGCCATCTTTTCAGACGTATAAGTCTCACGTATAGGGATAAACTGATCACTTTTCATCAGTCTATCAACAACCACCCAGATAGCATCAAATCCTATGTTCGTCTTTGGTAGTTTGGTCAATAGGTCCATGGTGATATGTTCCCATTTCCAAACTGGAATATCTAATGGCTGAAGTTTACCATAGGGTCTTTGGTGTTCCACCTTGACTTGTAAACAAGTCAAGCACTTTTCCACATACTTTGCAACATCCCTTTTCATTCCGGGCCACCAGTAATTTTATTTCAAATCGTTGTACATCTTGGTCGCTCCCGGATGGATGGAGTAATCGCTTTTGTGTGCTTCATCTAGTAGAAGCTTTTTAACTCCACACGAGTTAGGAATCCATATTCTACCAAACCAGGTTTTCAACCCAATGTTATTATCCGTTAACTCTTTCAACTGGCCAACGATTCTTTCTCTTTTCAAATTTTCCTCTTTCATCGCCTCGGCTTGTGCCTCTCGGATTCGTTCAAGTAAACCCGAGGTTATAACAAGCTGCATCGACCATACTCGTATTGGAACATAATCTGTTTTTCTGCTCAAAGCATCCATCACAACATTTGCCTTCCCGGGGTGGTAATGTATCTCGTATTCAAAATCTTTTATCGTTTCCAACCATCGCCTTTGCCGCATATTTAACTACTTCTGATCGAAGAAGTATTTTAAGCTCTTGTGGTCGGTAAATATGGTGCACTTTACTCCGTATAAATAGTGCCTCCATATTTTTTATGCAAATACCACCGCCGCCAATTCAAGATCGTGTGTGCGGTATTTCTTTTCGTGCACCATTAGTTGCCTTGAGGCATAAGCTATCACTTTGCCTCGTTGCATCAAAACACATCTGAGCCCTGAATGTGACGCATCCGAGTAGACTACCAAATCGTCTACTCGGTCCGGCAACGTTAATACCTGAGCATGAGTTAATTTCTCCTTTAGCGTTTGGAACGCCTTTTCCTGTTCAACACCCCCATATGTATCTTTCCTCCTTCCGAGTTAATTTAGTTAGCGGTGAAGCAATTTTGGAGAAATCTTGAATGAATCTCCTGTAGTATCCCGTAAGCCCTAAGAAACTTCTAATTTCCGAAGGATTCTTCGGAGGGCTCCATTTCGACACGGCTTCTATCTTTGATGGATCTACCAATATTCCATCGGCACTTATGATGTGGCCGAGGAATTGTACCTTTCGTAACCAAAAGGCACACTTCGAAAATTTCGCGTACAATCTTTCCTGTCTGAGTGTCTTGATGGAGAGTGTGAAACCCAAGCCTTAATGTGTATTACATTACGTGTATTAATGCGTTTTACGTGATTATACGCCTCGAATGTGATAACTACGAGTTCTTGTGGTTTACAGGTTAATCGGCGTAATCCGGTAAAGTTGGAGTGTTTGGTGATGAAGCAGAACTACCAAGGATAATAGTCGAGACACACTACATAGTTCGCAAGCCGTTACGAGTTAAGAGGTAGCTTGAATGTGAAAGAAATATAACACATCGAAGTCTACAAGCCGTTAAGTCATTTGTTGAAAGTATCAAAGGTGTTAGCAGCTATTGGACATAACCTACGGACCCAAAAACATAACTTACGGTAGGTGTACACAAAAGAAACAGAATCTATGTTTCGTAACTTACGGACTAAGGCTGTAGTCTACGGTTAGAAACATATGGCAGTGCATGTTTGTTTTTATTCAAGGTTTTAAAAAGGATTTGGAGGTGAACATTAATGAGATCATATCAATTGAATCTTTGGGGACGGCACCTGTGAAGAAGCAAACAACATAACATCATCATCTTCGACGACAGACAAGAGGGGCACGAAGATAGAGACGTCTACAAAGATCAACCAACCACTATGAGCGGCTAGTCTTTTTAATGGTTTCCTCCGGATGGAGGGTTTTTGTATGTTAATTGATATTATGTGTTTGCCACAATCGTTTTAACTTAGTGATCTAAGCATTCAATGCATTTCACCTTGATTTGATTTATTGGTTGTAAACAGTTACACTTATTTAAACCTTAATTTCTAAGCATTCAGTTCCCGAGAGTTCTAGTAAATGGGATATATTTGACGTGGGGTTAGGGTTTGTAATTTGTAATTGATAATCATTCGATAACCTCC
This sequence comes from Helianthus tuberosus, assembly GCA_030545235.1. NCBI lineage: Eukaryota > Viridiplantae > Streptophyta > Magnoliopsida > Asterales > Asteraceae > Helianthus > Helianthus tuberosus. The sequence goes on from CM060442.1 coordinate 44,334,748, forward strand.
CGTTATGTATTGACCGGAGTACTTAGTCGTTGGTTATCACAATTAATTAATCGAGTGTAATACCTATGTCTATGTAGGTTACGACTAAACACATAGTGGAAATTAACTGCAAAACCTGAAATCTGGAGGAACCATTTTCTCGCCTATTAATTTAAACCTTAGTTTTTATTCATTAATTTAGAAAATTCTCATAACCAATCAAACTGATTTTCCAAATTAGCATTAGTTAATTAATACTTAGCATTACGACACTTTCCACAATCCTCCTCTGGTTCGATATCCGACTTACTCTAGCTACTAGTTTATTTCGGTTTTTGCATGTCACTAACGATAGACATCAAAATGGCGCCGTTGCCGGGGAGGCGTGCGCAAAGTGTTTAGTGTTAAGTTTTAGTAAAAAATAAAAAATAAAAAAAATTATAAATTATAAAAAAACCCTTAAAAGAATTTTTGTTTTTATGTTGTTATCTTATTTTTTCGTGATTTACATGGGTAGTTGAGTTGTGTTCTACATGCATTTTGTGCGAGGAACCACTTCACCCGTGTATCGGTTGCCACGAGGCCCGATTTAGAAGGGAAAGAGCGAAATTGGAAGAACCACCGATGCCTTGCTATGCTAATCCTTCCCCTCCACCATATTTCTATGATTCTGATACAACGGTGGAGGATGGTTATTACTCTGATGGATGGGATCAGGACGAGGATGCTTATTATGAACCAAGGACGGATGGACAATGTTTCTGTTGTGGTCGTAATCATACTTATGATTATGATGATGTGTTCGTGGTGTATTTGGAAAATCCAGAGTATTGGAATAAAAAAATGATGGATGCGTACATCTCAAGACCGTATCAGGGATACCGACAGTATCATCCTGAGGAATATTCTAAGCCCGAGGGTGTCTATGCTTATCAGACCGAGGAGGAGAAAAAGCTTGCAATGTTGGAAGTGACTTTGTCCAAACTCGAGCAGTATTTATCAGCACCCAACCTTTCCGATGAAGATCGAATCAACTGTTTAGTTTCTAAGTGACAGAATTTAAAAATGAAGATAGAAATAGAACAACGCCTTTCACCATTACCTGATGATATTAGAGATTATTCTCACGTGAAGGAGGAGGTTGTGGAGGATAATACCACACTAATGAATCCTTTATCTGATGAAGAATCACTGGTGGATCAGATGGTGTGTGAGGATGAGGAGGCAGAGCAGTCTGATGAGATGAATGTGTGTACCAAACCTCTCCCCATATCAATCATTCAAATTAATAAGTGTGGGGAAGAGGGTTCGAGGAAGAAGATGAGAAGGGTGAAACAACAAGGCATCAAGGTATATCTCATAAAGTGGATTAGCGAAACCCGCAGGTGCAGTCTGAACATGCCAATTATACTTACAAATCTATGGAGATGGCATGTAAATTTCCGGGCATTCGTTGGAAATGGTTTGGGTAAGTGTGCATTGAGACCACCGTAGTGCATAGCAGGTACGGTCTGGCTGAAGACCTTTAAACTTAGCGCTCTCGGGAGGCAGCCCAAGGATGTAGAGCATTGTATTTTGGTTTGGTTTCATTTTGGTGTGTTTGTGTTTTGACAGGTTTCTACGTTCCATCTTCACGGATGCAATGAATCAAGTGTTGGGATGTTTGGCAACATTCCCGGTGAGATCTCAAAGAATCTATGAGGGGCGTATGTTCCGGTTAGATCACAACAGTTACACCGCCATAGACACTCACTTGTTTTATGATCAGGTGCATGTGTTTATCTATCTTGTGTTTTATTTGTTTTTGTGTACTTGGTGGTGTAAAATTTTTGTGTTGGGAGTGGTTTCTTTGTGTTGAGTCGTCTAGTTGTTAGCTATTCATGGTTTGTGGGTGATATTTCTCGAGTTTAGATTATAAATTGCACCATACATTGGGGACAATGTATCCCAAGTGTGGGGATGCGGTAACTCGAGAGAGGGTTGGTAAGATTGTGCTCTTAAATACTTAAATTGGTTTAAATTGGAAAAAAAAATGTAAAATTTTAAATTTTTTTTGTCTCAAGTATGCTTGAACTTCATGAAAACCAACATTTTCAATCGCTAAAGGGTTCCTACTGATATTAAACTAACTTAGATCCCTAGTCATGGTTCTCCCTTTAAGTTTCATGAGAGTATTTCTGACAAGTTTTAGAGAATAATGAGAAGAGATGCCTAACTAGGGGTAACATGCTTTAGGAATTACACATGCTACATGTCGGCAACCCATATTCCCTTTGTTCGGTGAGATATTTGAGCCTACTAGATTATTAGTTGAAATTGCTATAAATGTTCATTTGTTGAGTGTGGGCCATATGTTGCTTTGTGTTAGAACTTGTGTGGTTTGATACGCGCCGAGACTGTGCTTTAGCGTTTGCATATAGATGATAAAGGCATTAGGATCCATTCATTGTTGTATATGTTGATTGTTGATTTCACCCACCTTAGTTAACCATGTTGAGCCTTATACCTTTCATTTGTTATACCTTGTTTGACCTATTTGAATTATCAACCGTGAATGACAAATGTGTTTAGAAGTATGTTATGAAGAAAAAAAAATGAAAAGAAAAAAAAGAGAAAAAAAGAGAGAAAGAATAACAAAGAAAAAAAAATCATTGTTAGATTCGTGTTAAATAAATCGGTCGAAAATCACCAAAGTTGTTGGTCCCCTTTGGCGGCCCTGTTCGAATGGTGTAACTTTCTTCGTTCATTGAGACGGGTGTTTGTGAAGTGTATAAACATTAAAAGAATAAAAATAGAGACAGTGAGAGTGATATTTATTCAATGATTAATTCTTATAAAATAAATGAATTGTTCTATGAACATAAGAATTAATCTTTGTTTGGCGGAATCAAACAAAGAAGAAGGGGTCGATCCGAGAATAAACTAAAATCTAAATGTCACCCCCTGGGCCAAACCAGGGGTAATCTCACAAGAAAAACTCTATATGAGAATATTACTACACAAAGACACACATAATTCCTTCGTAGGAATTATGTATGTATTTATAGATATTTTTCATATCCTATCTCAAATATGATTGGTCTAATGTATGTTGGTATGTGTGCCCAGAGACTTTATCTTCATTATTCACCAACATGCTCTTTTTCTTTTCTAATGAAACCTTTACTTTTGAGATTATATATTTTCTGATGAAAAGCTAAAGAATCTTTTTTATGAAAAAAGAATCTTTTTTATGAAAAAGGAATCTTTTTCCTTTTCTGGTGAATGCTTTTCAAAAGGAAATATTCCTTTTGTCCTTTTTTTTATGGAAGCCTTTTTCATAGAAAATATTTAATGTGTTAATAAGATATATTATCCTATTAACACAATTCTTTGACTTTGTATCTTGTATACTCCATATTATCCAGCTAACATTTTGAAGTCTTGTAACCTTGTCGTGATCTTTAATCAAAGAATTTAGAAGCCTGATTTTTTCTTTCTCGGTCTTCATATTTAGTGCTTCTGGGACGGTTCGTCAGTCCGTTCGTGTTGACGGAATTAATTCTAAGTACCTTAAACTATTTTTAACAACAAATACAATAAAGTTGTCTGTGTTTATTGTGAATAAAGTTGTCATGGTTTGGTATATTCATTTGTGTTCGCCATATAAACATAAAAACCCAAAAATATATCCCTACCTTTACCTTTAACCCCAAACCTGAAAGTCCTTTTGATATATGTTACGTTATTTGATACAGTGAAGGTATGATTACTATTCAAGCTTATGACTACAAAGTAGCATATTTGGTTTTGAGCGATACATATACTAGCACATTACACGCTAGTCTTGATTGAGCCGAGAGGAGTGATCATTGTGAGGGGCGTGTGGCACGTGTGTAGTAATATAAGCATGTTAGTTTTAGTTAGGCAACTCTTAAGCTCTTTTAAACGCGTATCATTTATCTGTCAGATTGTCAATCTCGATTGTGTCAGTCTATGGGACGTGTATGACTTGGGACATTAAATTGTTAATTCGGTAAGGGATTTAATGGTGATTTGTTAATAAGGTAAGTAATGTTTGTAATGGTTGCTTGAGGACAATCAATGTTAAGTGTGGGGATGTGATGGATAGTGTGAAACCCGAGCCTTAATGTGTATTACATTACGTGTATTAATGCGTTTTACGTGATTATACGCCTCGAATGTGTTAACTACGAGTTCTTGTGGTTTACAGGTTAATCAGCGTAATCTGATAAAGTTGAAGTGTTTGGTGATGAAGCAGAACTACCAAGGATAATAGTCGAGACACACTACATAGTTCGCGAGCCGTTACAAGTTAAGAGGTAGCTTGAATGTGAAAGAAATATAACATATCGAAGTCTACGAGCCGTTTAGTCATTTGTTGAAAGTATCAAAGGTGTTAGCAGCTATTGGACATAACCTACGGACCCAAAAACATAACTTACGGTAGGTGTACACAAAAGAAACAGAATCTATGTTTCGTAACTTACAGACTTAGGCCGTAGTCTACGGTTACAAACATATGGCAGTGCATGTTTGTTTTTATTTAAGGTTTGAAAAAGGCTTTGGAGGTGAACATTAATGATATCACATCAATTGAATCTTTGGGGGCGACACATGTGAAGAAGCAAACGACATAACATCATCATCTTCGACGGCAGACAAGAGGGGCATGAAGATAGAGACGTCTACAAAGATCAACCAACCACTATGAGCGGCTAGTCTATTTAATGGTTTCCTCCGGATGGGGGGTTTTTGTAAGTTAATTAATACTATGTGTTTGCCACAATCGTTTTAACTTGGTGATCTAAGCATTCGATGCTTTTCACCTTGATTTGATTTATTGGTTGTAAACAGTTACACTTATTTAAACCTTAATTTCTAAGCATTCAGTTCCCGAGAGTTCTAGTAATTGGGATATATTTGACGTGGGGTTAGGGTTTGTAATTTGTAATTGATAATCATTCAATAACCTCTCGTTATGTATTGACCGGAGTACTTAGTCGTTGGTTATCACAATTAATTAATCGAGTGTAATACCTATGTCTATGTAGGTTACGATTAAACACATAGTGGAAATTAACTGCAAAACCTGAAATCTGGAGGAACCATTTTCTCACCTATTGATTTAAACCTTAGTTTTTATTTGTTAATTTAGATAATTCTTATAACCAATCAAACTGATTTTCCAATTTAGCATTAGTTAATTAATACTTAGCATTACGACACTTTCCACAATCCTCCTCTGGTTCGATATCCGACTTACTCTAGCTACTAGTTTATTTCGGTTTTTGCATGTCACTAACGACAGACATCATGTCTCTAACACCTCCTGTAAGTGATGCGCGTGATCCGCCTCATTTTTCGAGTATACTAGTATGTCATCGATAAACACGATTACCGACTTATCCAACTTAGGCTTGTAAACCCGGTTCATGAGGTCCATGAAAGCCGTGGGTGCATTCGTCAATCCGAATGACATCAAGAGGAACTCGTAATGTCCGTACCGTGTACGAAAGGCTATCTTCGGTACATCCTCTTCCTTGACCTCTAACTGATGATACCCCGATCTCAGGTAAATTTTTGAAAACCAATTCGCACCATGTAGTTGGTCGAATAGATCATCCATTCTCGGGAGCGGGTATCGATTCTTCACCGTGAGTTTGTTTAACTCCCGGTAATCGATACACATTCGCAAGCTCCCGTCTTTTTTTTCTCGAACAATACCGGTGCGCCCCAAGGAGACACACTCGGCCTTATAAATCCTTTATCGTGCAAGTCTTGAATTTGTGACATTAGTTCTTGTAATTCCGATGGCACGAGTTGGTATGGCGCCTTGGCTATGGGTTTCGCGCTCGGAACCAACTCGATTCTGAACTCTACTTCTCGTTCAGGCGGTATTCCTGGCAAATATTCCGGAAACACGTCTTCATAATCACATACCACCGGTACTTCTCCAATCTTCAGTGATTCTTTCCCGGGTTCATTTGCGTATATCATGAAAGCCCTACATCTGTGCCTCATAAGCTTGTGAGCTTTTAACATTGAGCATATTACCGGATTGCCTCCTTTCTCGCCATAGATTGTAATGTGTTTTCCACTTTGAGATGTTAACTTTATATCCTTACGGTAGCACACAACCTTTGCATGATGTCGGGATAACTAATCCATCTCGACAACCACTTGGAACTCTCCCATCGACATCGGGATTAGATCTATTGAGTATTCTTCGTCATCGATACTCAACTTTTGTTAGGATCTGAGTTTCTTATGATTGTGCTTGTTTGAGAATAGTGAAGATGAATTGTAAACAAGTGCAACAGAATTAAATGAAACAAACTTTCAACACACAATCAAATGAGAGAATTGCTTTTAACAAACATGTTTAACATGGAATCGAAAGATTATATTTATTACAATATTCAATTACACTTGCATGAATGCATACAATCTCCCCCTCAGCCTGAGCTCATAGAGAATGTTCGTACAGAATGAGTTGTGATAAAAAGAGCTAATAGAACAGTACAGGGTACTGTACAGAACAAACCACCATGGCATCTTTGCTGACGTCACCATGATAGTGACATTTAACCTCCTAACAAACTCAAACTACTGACCTATTACAACCACTGTTTACAAACAACTGATTACAATATATAAAGCATAAACAAAACAACTGATCCTTCATTCCACTGGTTAGGCTCCATCAGTGCTTTTGTCTTCAGCAGTACTTGAGACATAACAGTTGATTGAGCATCAGCACTTAGTCTTCATCAGTCTTTTGGGTCAGCAGTAGTTAGGAAGGGCAGTACATGAATCCATCAGATGTTAGAGCCACTATCAAGGGGAAAGATCAAATACAAACATCTGCTTATTCCGAATCCACTGATCTGATCTAGTTTTGGCTTTAATCAATTGTTCCTCTGTAGGGTTCAATCCCAACAATCTCCCTCTGGAACAGATGATGCCAAAACTCTTCATTATTCATGGATTTTTATTGCCTCGTCAATAATTCCCTGACTTGTCCTTTGAATTGTAATTCAAAGTCCAAGGAATTTGTATCATCCTCATCCCTGCACAGTGTAAGCTCATGGAGATCTTGCAGATCTTCAACACGCAGGCCCAGTGCTTGTTCCCTTGATAAGTGCTTCACCTCACCACTGGATTTGAGCATAGTCAATACGTGGGTCTGTTTGAATTCAGTGGGTTTCTTGGGAGAGGTTTTATTGATGATGAGTTTGGAGATGGAGGCCTGGTAATGACTGATTGGGCAGTGTTTGTAGTTTTTGCCAATTCAGGATTTTCTGCTATCATTTGCTGAAGGACCATTTTTATAATGTAATCCCCTTATGCTTTATCAGCTTCTGTTTCTGCATCCATCTATTGTTGTTTCCTACTTTGATAAAGGATGGCAGCAGGTGGAGCAGTGGATCTTTTGATAGGCAGTTTTTGTTGTCTAACTGGAACTACTGCTTCAGGATAAATAGGCTTTTGAGGAGCAGTGGGATCTTTCTTTCTCAACTCTTCCAACCTTTTGTAAGTGTCTATCACTTTTTCTTCTTTCCACCTGGTAACCTGATTCCTTGACCCATAATCAGCAACAATAAGCTCTTCTTTCATTCTCTTCAGCTTTAAAGCCCTTTCTGGTAAATTTTTCTTATACTTGGACCAAACAGGAGGAATGTGTTTTACTTTGTCTTTGTTCATCTTTTGCACTCTTTCTAACTCCTCTTTAAGCTCACTAATGGTCCATTCTTTGTTTTGATATTTCTCTGCCTTGTATTTCTTGAAAGCCATGATGTGATCAATGTAATCTTTTCTCAGGCCTTCATCATCTCTTTCTGATAGTTTCTGACAAAGATCTTTTGAAAACTGCTCCAAGGTTCTAACTTGAGTGAGCAGGTATTGAAAGTTTCTTTGAATCTCTTTGTCAGATTTTCCCTTTTTCTTTCTCTTAGAAATATCCTCTGCTTGTTGAGCCTTTAACTTCAAATATTCTTCTATGTTATTAGGCCTAGGACAACCTTAAAGAGATGGCAGGTTCCTTTTTGCAGGGTCATCTTTAGAGTAGAAGGATTTTATCTCCTCTCTAACTGCTGGAAGATCTAATGGATACTGGACTCCTGTAGGAATAATAGCAGTATTTGGATTAAGAGCTTGTATTGAAGAGAGTGCAACAGGGTTTGGAATGGTAACAACGGTTAGTGGTTGTGAAGATGTTGGAGGTGGTGAAGAGTCATCATCCAGTATTATCCTTATCCTTTTGGGTTTTGGAGAGGTTGGTGGTAGATTTGTGGGTTGAGTGGTAGTGATTGAAGTGGTAGGTGGCTGACTAACAGCTGTTGAAACAACTGGTGTTTCAACCACTGTTGTCATTACAACTGCTGATGTGTCATCAGTTGTCTTCTGCTTTTTGGCAGGTGGTGTTTGTGATGGTGGTTTTGTTTGTAATGTGGCAGTGAGTTGTATGGTTGTTGTTGAAATGGTGAGGGCAGTGGTTGAAGTGTGTGTTGATGTAGTATTGGTGGCAGTTGTTGGGGTAACATCTGTTGAAACCACTGAAGTACCAACAGCTGTTGATACAACAAGTGTTTTAACATCTGTTGGTTTGGAAGTTTGATGAGAGGAGTTTTTGGGGATTTTGGGAGTTTATTTGATGGTTTTGGAAGGTGTGGTTTTGGGTTGGCTTGGTTTTGCTAGTAGGCCTTCTTCTTTTTGGCTTAGGAATAACCTGCTCTTCCTTAGGCTCAGAAGTACCCTGATCTTCCATTTCCATCAATACTTTCTTCTCCTCCTCAAACCTTTTAGACCCTTTTATCTCCATTGACTCTTTCATGCCTGCTTTTAAATCAGCAAAGGCATTTTGAGTCTCATTAATCTTTTTAGAACCATCTGGCCTAGGGATTTCTACAACCAGTTTTGATGATGGATCTGGTTTTATGTATAGGCCATCTTCATATCCCTTCTTCTGTTTCTTTTTCTCCCCCTTTTTGGCATCATCAGGAGGATTGTCAACAAAGATGATTGTAGGAGGAGCAGTGCCAGTGGTTTGTAGTAAATGGGCCTTAATTGCCTTGATATCTACCTGTGTATCCTTGAACCTAGCTTCCATCAAATTTCTGATCTTTTGAATTTGAACTTCATGTTGTTGATCAGCATATTCTCTTTGTTTGTGAAGCAGAGGTTGAGACAAATCCCAAAGCTCATTGGGAGTAGGAGCAGATGATTGAGTAGATGTTGCAGGTGTTGCAGCAGTGGGTGTATCCTTTTGAGCGTGTAACACCTGTTGCAGCATAGTTTTGATTTCTGCAACAAATGTGTCAATTTTGTCAACCCTCTCCGTCAATATTTTAAACCATCACCCAAGTGAATGGGATTATCTGATTTCCCACTAGCAGTGGTTGTATCAGTAGTTGAGTTAGGGAAATATTCCCAAAAATCATCTCCTGATGCCCCTTGTTCTTGGTATTGGGGACTTCTTTCCTCAGCAGAGGTTACCATTCTAAGCTCACCAGTGAATATTGGATACACACCAGTGGATAGTATGGTTCCCATAGAAGAAATTGCCTTCAAGGGAGTCTTACTAATGAAACTACTATCCAGGTGTAAACCAGTGGGTTCAACACCTGTAGTAGCTGCTCCACTTGAACTACTGACAGGAAGTACTTGTACTGTGACACCTGGGTCACTGCGACCATCAAACAACTGCCAAGCCAATAAATATTGTATTTCATACTTGGGATCTATATAAATATCTGTATCTTTTGCACATATCAATTCTTGTTAGATTTCAAACTCTAAATCGCTTTCTGGAAGGTTATACGCGCACTGATGCGTAAATATAACCAGTTTAATGCAACGAACACTCTGGAATAGTGAAATAGGCTTAACATACCTTAAATAACCTTTACATAACTTATAAATAAGTTTTGAAGGCTTTGGTATGGCAAAATCAAGTTAAATCGCTTACAGGGACTAAAGTTGACAAACTGCGAAAGTATGCCGATTTGAACTATAACGAACATTCCGGAACATGACCATAAGTTAAACACATCCTAAATATCCTTTACATAGCTTAGAAATAGGCTTTGAGGGGTTCGGTGTGCCAAAATAAACTTTTGGGTCTTTCAGGGACTAAAAGAGTCAAAAAGTGCACAAGTTTGCATTTTCGCGCATAACTTACGTTCTGAATACATCCGGACATCCAAAAATTTATGTAAGCACTAAAATATTTTATTTTAGTGTTTGGCATGAGAAAAATCTATTCGTCGCGTCATTTGGATCGTTTTTCGCGCTTATGCGCATTCCGTCGTAATTAAGCGAACATCGCTTTCGTACGACCAAACGAACTGACATCCGACATATTTTTGAGCATGTTTCATGTCCACAATGTTTAGGCATCATTTTAGGGCCTTGAAGTTGTCTTCACGGGCCTTAGAAGTGTCGGAAATGGGCTTAAACACCAACAGGGACTGAAACTATAAATATGCAAACTTGGTTCTGATCAGACATGGCCAGGCGGCCCGCGTAAGGTTTGTGTGTATCCTTACGTGGCCCGCGTCAGTGTCCCAGATCAGATAAGATCAATTACTCAGCAGATTACAGCTGTTAAACCCACAACCACACACCCACACTTGCCCTTTCAGTCCATGAGAGGCCATTTTTAGTCACCACAACATTTCAACAAGTGTACGCACGAGATTCAATCACGTTATTCAAGAAACGATCCTAACGGTTCGGGAAAAACTATAAATACCCCACCCCCATTTGCTTCAAACTCACAAGAATCTGATCTAATGTGCTCTAAAGTTGAAACCTTTGTTTCATACCTGAGCTATTTTGATCTAGATTAGCATTCGGGGACCCTTCGTAAGTATTCCTTCGTTCTTTTACTGTTTTTCGAGTCCGAAAGTCAAACTTTGTTTGACTTTCTGCGTTGACCAGTTTATGGTCAATGCGAAGTTCGTTTGAACTTCGCAACGTGATTGTAATCACGATGGTTATAGTCCCTTGTGACTATGCCTACTGATTACCACGTTGTCTAGGGTGGTAGGGTAAGCGATCTAATAAATCGCTTATACCTTCGAACCCGACCCATTTGGTCGATCGTTAGGATCCGACCAAACACATTAGGTGACCATAGTATATAGGGAATCACCTTTCGAGGTTATACCTTATGGTCACGACGTTTAGCTAGTTGTATGATAGGTAGTTTATATGCCTTAGGTAAATTACCAAAATACCCCTTTGATGCCAAAATTCATTTTAAACATATGTAACATAACCTATGACCTCTAAACTGATTTATCAACAATATTAAACATGTTAAGGCATATTCTATTTGTCATAGGACTAGTTAGGCTGTCCGAACGCGTTTTACGCGAACGACGCGTTAAAGTAGCATAAGCTACCTAAACGGGTCGAAATGGCTCGTAAACACTTAGGTTAAGTTTCATTGTAGTATGTAGGCTTTGTTAAACCATATTACATGAGTTCACATACTCATTTGGTTTACGAGCCCTCATCCTATCCAATCCTCCGATTTAGGTCCGGTTATTAATGTAGTTACCTATGTTAGGTGCCGTTTGATTCCGAGATCTCTAGCATTGCTTGGTGGTTATCTTAGGGCTTCTGAGCAATCTCAAGTGAGTACATAGACCCCTCTTTTACTGTTTTCCAAACTGTTTTGGGGTGAAACACATGTGCCTACTTGTTACTTTCATGCTTTTCATGCTTTCACATCATATACCTGCTATGTTCGTTAGTACATTATAGTACATGATTTCATTACATTTCATGCTATGTATGCCCATTGTGTGCGTACTTAGTACATCGTTTTACATTACATGCTATGTATGCCCACTGTGTGCGTACTTAGTACATTGTTTTACATTACATGCTATGTATGCCCATTTTGTGCGTACTTAGTACATCGTTCTACATTACATTTCATGCTAAGTATGTCCATTGTGTGCATACTTAGTACATTGTTTTACATTGCATATTGTTGCATATGCTCATCCAGCATATGAACACATTATATTACATTTTGAACCGTTGTAACCATTTGGCTATGTGAACCGTTGTAACCATTTGACTATGTGAACCGTTGTAACCATTTGACTATGTGAACCGTTATAACCATTTGACTATGTGAACCGTTGTAACCGTTTGATCATTTGAACCGTTTGTATCTATTGAACCATGTGACCCGTAATTGACTATACATAAACATTTCTACAATTGTTAAACATTACATCTTGGTGGTTTGGTTTGAGTAAGTGATTTAACTAACGAGACTTGTGTAATATGATACAAGCATGGTGGATACGCCGCTGGTACTTCCTATATATAAGTGTTTGTATGGTATCACATATTGTAGCGTTATTTGAATCATTTCAATTTGAGACATATAACATTTTATACAAACAACATACTTTTCACAAGACATTGATTTACAAACAACTTATCTTATACAAACTCATTTTACATGGTTATTCATTTAACCATACATTATTCTCTTATTTATACATATCATCTGATCTTATCGTTTTTCAAATGATTTACAAGACAAAGCAAATTACAAGGTTCATGACCAAACCTTTTCTCAAACATAAGTCATGAATTCTGTTTTCACAAAACCTATGTATCTCACATGCATTTTTATGCTGACGTACCTATTTTCACATGTGTTTTCAGGAGATGATGCATAGGACTTATCAAGACATACTTAGGCGGACCTGTGCCTTAGTGACTTAAAACGAGACAAGAACTAGTTACTTTATGTTATATACTCTTTATTTCTTGTTTAAAACAATGTAACTCTCTTGTTTGATTAATAAAACGAAACTTTAATTGCCATGGATTTGAAACAATTAATTCTGTTACAACACTCCCCGATGTTTCCGCCACGTTTGGTTGTTCCACGTGGTCGAGGTGTGACAGAAAAGATGGTATCAGAGCCAATGGTTATAGGGAAATAGGTTATTAGTAATGCTTTGACCTAGTCTATAACCTTCCTAGGATCCTAACGCGAGTTTACTTGCGTTTAGTCATAAAACAATACTGTCACCTATCCTTAGGTGACGACCACAACAAGAACATAAATTTCAAAACTGCTTTGAAAACTAATCATCTGTTCTAGGATGATTGATTACCAGGTTTTGAACCCTCTATTGTAAGGTTTTGAACCCTCTGTTATATGGTTTTGAACCCCTTTGAGTTTTCAAAATCTCGTCTAGGTTTTGGGTTTGAAATAATGTGAACACGTGCAAACTGGAAGGGTGAATGCCTGTATTCTGGGTATTCTGTCTAGGCAAGCACTTCGTATATATCTAATCAGACGCGAGACCAGTTGTGCTTACCTGGGAATTCTTGGGATGAGTGTTCACTTATAGGCGAGCATGTGTTCACGATACATTATTTTTGACCTATTTACTTTGATTAATCACCGGGGTCGTTTGTTGCTTTGTAGTAACAAACAAATGACCACTATCCTTGCTTTCATCAGATTTGTTTCATCTCATTCTTTTCGTCTAAGTCTCTCACTCGTTTCTTTTCATGTTTCCTCTTTTAGAATGCCTCCTCGACGCGAAAACCAGATAGCGACTGCCGAACTGGCAGAAATCATTGCGCAGCAAATGGCTGCTCAATTCCCAAACCTCTTTGCTCAATGGAACCAAGCCAACAACAACAACAATGGTCCATGCAATTTCAAGAGTTTTAACTCGGCTAAACCACTCAAGTTTAGTGGTTCTGAGGGAGCGACTGGGCTTCTTCAATGGTTCGAGAGCATTGAGAATACTTTCCGCCACGTGCAGTGTCCTGACAATCGCAAGGTCGAGTTTTCTTCGAGTGTGTTCCAGAAGAGGGCCCTTACGTGGTGGAACGGGGTTATGAGAGATCGTGGTGCAGAAGTTGCTCTAGCACAAACATGGGCTGAACTTAGGGCCCTTATGATGAAGGAATTCTGTCCTCGTCACGAGATCAGGGCATTGGAAAGGGAATTCGACAATCTTGAGCAAGACAGCGGTGAACATCGAGCCTACACGGACCGTTATGAGGAGTTAAGTCTGTTATGCCCAAACATGGTCACGCCTTTGGATAAGGCAATCAAAAAGTACATTGATGGCCTCCCTGACTCAATACAAGACATTGTAACTGGTAGCAACCCTACTACAGTTAGACAGGCCATTGAGCTATCTGCAACCTTGACTGAATCAAAGATCAGGAAAGGTAAACTTTTCCGAAAAGGTGACAAGAAACCGGTCGAGGAATCGAACCCAATCGAGGAATCAAAGACGAAGGATGAACAGACTGGATCCCCTAAGAGGTCAAAGAAGCGGAAGGCTTCTCAGAACTTCGCCATGGTTACTCACAATGATCAAGCCGTCCCCAACCAACCAGCTCAACCCCCTGCTAGGAGGCCATACAATGGAACAGCACCCTTGTGCAACCAATGTGGACTACATCATCATGCTGGTGTGAAGTGCCGCACATGCCAAGTTTGCGGACTTATAGGTCATACAGCGAGGGTTTGCCCAACAGCAGCTGCACCAAATCAAGTTAACAACAATCATGCTCAAGCTCGTTTTCCACCGGGATCTTGCTACAACTGTGGCGAGATGGGCCATTTTCATAGGAATTGCCCAAAGCTTGCTAATGCAAATCCAGCGCAGGGATGAGTATCTGACCGACAGAAGATAACGCTATTTAGAAAATAATCGAGCCTTGTGTATTATTTTCTTTTGTTATCACGATCTATGAAACAGTTGTTATTATTGTTGTTATGAATAAATATTTCATTTACGTTTTAATATGTTTATGTGGTTGCATGTATAAACATATCCTCTACAATACCAACAATCAAGGAACCATATTCCTTGAAGAACAGACTACCCCCAAATTTCTTCCATTGTATGATCTCTTGCGTTTTCCACGAAAATCCTAAGTACCCATTTCTTCCAAGAGAAACGAAGCACGAGGCGCCAAGATAATAGCAATCAATAACAAGATAATAACAATTAAACAATTATGTGGTTATGTGCTTATGTGTTCCCTTTTATGTGTCGTATGATCCAGATTATGTTATCCAAATCCTCGTAGAATCTTACATATCCTTATATAAGAGATTCATAATAGGATACCCAAAAGGCACTATCTAAAATCCTTAATGGACTTCTATGTTGTAGATAAGTCCCTTGGATTATAAAGTAATGCTTCATAATTAGACCCTTTGAGTGGTCTAGTTAAACTGGATGATATAGTTGAAAGGACTCCTTGGTGGCCTAATTAAGAAGATCCTCTGTTGATCTAAATAAAAGGACCATATGGTAGTCTAGTCACCGTCATCACAAGTTTGATATCCTTCCTCACAACATTACCAAAACGAACTGTGCGGACTGTGCAAGGAATTACGTAATTATGGATGCATACATAATTATGGGATTTAGTGCACAGAAATCACAGCAAGTTCTATCATGTATCTAGAGTTAACCCTATTCATTTCCAATTCTGATGAAGCATCCGTTGAGGAAAAATGAACTAGCTATTCATTTTTCACTTCTGAAGAATATCCGTTGAGGAAATGAATATCCGTTTATCCTTCATTTCCAATTCTGAAGAATACCCGTTGAGGAAAATGCCTCCGTTTGTTCATTTTCGTTCTGAATAGTATCCATCGAGGGAAATGAATATCCGATTGTTTAATCCTTCATTTCCGTTTCTGAGGAAACAACCGTTGAAAATGACTCTGTTAGTTCATTTTCGTTTCTGAAGATTATCCGTTGAGGAAATGAATATCCGTTGTTAAATCCTTCATTTCCGTACCTGAGGAAGCAACCGTTGAAAATGACTCCGT
Source organism: Helianthus tuberosus (assembly GCA_030545235.1). Classification (NCBI taxonomy): domain Eukaryota; kingdom Viridiplantae; phylum Streptophyta; class Magnoliopsida; order Asterales; family Asteraceae; genus Helianthus; species Helianthus tuberosus. The sequence goes on from CM060442.1 coordinate 44,350,586, forward strand.
TAGTTCATTTTCGTTTCTGAAGATTATCCGTTGAGGAAATGAATATCCGTTGTTAAATCCTTCATTTTCGTACCTGAGGAAGCAACCGTTGGAAATGACTCCGTTAGTTCATTTTCGTTTCTGAAGATTATCCGTTGAGGAAATGAATACCCGTTTGACTATCCTTTTTCATTTCCGTTTCTGAGGAAGCACCCGTTGAAAATGACTCCGTTTGTTCATTTTCGTTTCTGAAGATTATCCGTTGAGGAAATGAATATCCGTTTGTTTCTCCTTTTCATTTCCATTTCTGATGAAGCACCCGTTGAAAATGACTTTGTAAGTACATTTTACGTTTCTGAAGAATGTCCGTTAAGGAAATGACAGGATTGTGCCTTACCTATCTCTGGTGGTTTTTGACACAAAGTCACAAATAGACTCCTACGAATAAATTTCGGGACGAAATTTCCTAAAGTAGGGGAGACTGTGACACCTGGGTCACTGCGACCATCAAACAACTGCCAAGCCAATGAAATATTGTATTTCATACTTGGGATCTGTATAAATATGTGTATCTTTTGCACATATCAATTCTTGTTAGATTTCAAACTCTAAATCGCTTTCTGGAAGGTTATACGCGCACTGATGCGTAAATATAACCAGTTTAATGCAACGAACACTCCGGAATAGTGAAATAGGCTTAACATACCTTAAATAACCTTTACATAACTTAGAAATAAGTTTTGAAGGCTTTGGTATGGCAAAATCAAGTTAAATCGCTTACAGGGACTAAAGTTGACAAACTGCGAAAGTATGCCGATTTGAACTATAACGAACATTCTGGAACATGAACATAAGTTAAACACACCCTAAATATCCTTTACATAGCTTAGAAATAGGCTTTGAGGGGTTCGGTGTGCCAAAATAAACTTTTGGGTCATTCAGGGACTAAAAGCGTCAAAAAGTGCACAAGTTTGCATTTTCGTGCATAACTTACGTTCTGAATACATCCGGACATCCAAAAATTTATGTAAGCACTAAAATATTTTATTTTAGTGTTTGGCATGAGAAAAATCCATTCGTCGCGTCATTTGGATCGTTTTTCGCGCTTATGCGCATTCCGTCGTAATTAAGCGAACATCGCGTTCGTACAACCAAACGAACTGACATCCGACATATTTTTGAGCATTTTTCATGTCCACAATGTTTAGGCATCATTTTAGGGCCATGAAGTTGTCTTTACGGGCCTTAGAAGTGTCGGAAATGGGCTTAAACACCAACAGGGACTGAAACTGTAAATATGCAAACTTGGTTCTGATCAGACATGGCCAGGCGGCCCGCGTAAGGTTTGTGTGTATCCTTACGTGGCCCGCGTCAGTGTCCCAGATCAGATAAGATCGATTACTCAGCAGATTACAGCTGTTAAACCCACAACCACACACCCACACTTGCCCTTTCAGTCCATGAGAGGCCATTTTTAGTCACCACAACATTTCAACAAGTGTACGCACGAGATTCAATCACGTTATTCAAGAAACGATCCTAACGGTTCGGGAAAAACTATAAATACCCCACCCCCATTTGCTTCAAACTCACAAGAATCTGATCTAATGTGCTCTAAGTTGAAACCTTTGTTTCATACCTGAGCTATTTTGATCTAGATTAGCATTCGGGGACCCTTCGTAAGTATTCCTTCGTTCTTTTACTGTTTTTCGAGTCCGAAAGTCAAACTTTGTTTGACTTTCTGCATTGACCAGTTTATGGTCAATGCGAAGTTCGTTTGAACTTCGCAACGTGATTGTAATCACGATGGTTATAGTCCCTTGTGACTATGCCTACTGATTACCACGTTGTCTAGGGTGGTAGGGTAAGCGATCTAATAAATCGCTTATACCTTCGAACCCGACCCATTTGGTCGATCATTAGGATCCGACCAAACACATTAGGTGACCATAGTATATAGGGAATCACCTTTCGAGGTTATACCTTATGGTCACAACGTTTAGCTAGTTGTATGATAGGTAGTTTATATGCCTTAGGTAAATTACCAAAATACCCCTTTGATGCCAAAATTCATTTTAAACATATGTAACATAACCTATGATCTCTAAACTGATTTATCAACAATATTAAACATGTTAAGGCATATTCTACTTGTTATAGGACTAGTTAGGCTGTCCGAACGCGTTTTACGCGAACGACGCGTTAAAGTAGCATAAGCTACCTAAACGGGTCGAAATGGGTCGTAAACACTTAGGTTAAGTTTCATTGTAGTATATAGGCTTTGTTAAACCATATTACATGAGTTCACATACTCATTTGGTTTACGAACCCTCATCCTATCCAATCCTCCGATTTAGGTCCGGTTATTAATGTAGTTACCTATATTAGGTGCCGTTTGATTCCGAGATCTCTAGCATTGCTTGGTGGTTATCTTAGGGCTTCTGAGCAATCTCAAGTGAGTACATAGACCCCTCTTTTACTGTTTTCCAAACTGTTTTGGGGTGAAACACATGTGCCTACTTGTTACTTTCATGCTTTCCATGCTTTCACATCATATACCTGCTATGTTCGTTAGTACATTATAGTACATGATTTCATTACATTTCATACTATGTATGCCCATTGTGTACGTACTTAGTACATCGTTTTACATTACATGCTATGTATGCCCACTGTGTGCGAACTTAGTACATTGTTTTACATTACATGCTATGTATGCCCATTGTGTGCTTACTTAGTACATCGTTCTACATTACATTTCATGCTAAGTATGTCCATTATGTGCATACTTAGTACATTGTTTTACATTGCATATTGTTGCATATGCTCATCCAGCATATGAACACATTATATTACATTTTGAACCGTTGTAACCATTTGGCTATGTGAACCGTTGTAACCATTTGACTATGTGAACCGTTGTAACCATTTGACTATGTGAACCATTATAACCATTTGACTATGTGAACCGTTGTAACCGTTTGATCATTTGAACCGTTTGTAGCTATTGAACCGTGTGACCCGTAATTGACTATACATAAACATTTCTACAATTGTTAAACATTACATCTTGGTGGTTTGGTTTGAGTAAGTGATTTAAGTAACGAGACTTGTGTAATCTGATACAAGCATGGTGGATACGCCGCTGGTACTTCCTATATATAAGTGTTTGTATGGTATCACATATTGTACCGTTATTTGAATCATTTCAATTTGAGACATATAACATTTTATACAAACAACATACTTTTCACAAGACAATGATTTACAAACAACTTATCTTATACAAACTCATTTTACATGGTTATTCATTTAACCATACATTATTCTCTTATTTATACATATCATCTGATCTTATCGTTTTTTAAATGATTTACAAGACAAAGCAAATTACAAGGTTCATGACTAAACCTTTTTCTCAAACATAAGTCATGAATTCTGTTTTCACAAAACCTATGTATCTCACAGGCATTTTTATGCTGACGTACCTATTTTCACATGTGTTTTCAGGAGATGATGCATAGGACTTATCAAGACATACTTAGGCGGACCTGTGCCTTAGTGACTTAAAACGAGACAAGAACTAGTTACTTTATGTTATATACTCTTTGTTTCTTGTTTAAAACAATGTAACTCTCTTGTTTGATTAATAAAACGAAACTTTAATTGCCATGGATTTGAAACAATTAATTCTGTTACAACACTCCCCGACGTTTCCGCCACGTTTGGTTGTTCCACGTGGTCGGGGTGTGACTTGTACTTCCTGCAGTGTAACCTCCTCAGTTGTTGGTGGGTTAGCAGTGATGGAGGCACCAGACTCAGTCACTTGTTGTGGCATATTCTCATTGACAGGTGATTGAGAAGAACTGATTTGTTTCTGGGCTATATCAAGTGCATCTAACAAGGGTAATATTTGTGGTGGAATTTAGGCGGTGGCAATGGGTGTAGAAAGTGAATTTGCCCCGGGAGCTAGGTTGTGGATGATGGAATCAAGTGATTCCAGAGCATCATAATTTGGTGTCCCTGTTGATACAACCTGATCTTTTTGAGAAGAAGCAGGAGGAGTTTGAGGCTCAGGTTGAGATCTTTCATCCAACTGCTGTGAGGAAGTAGCAGCAGTGGTTTTTGGTGACTTTTGTGTTGTCACAGGTATAATCTCTGGGATCTCATCTTCCAGAGTTACCTTTTTTGTGGGTTTGGGGGGCTTTTGTGATTTTTTCTGTTTGGGATTTTTGGTAATTTTAGGTGTGGGTTTCACAGCAGTGGGTCTGCTACTGTGATCACCTTGAGCAGTGGGCTCAACAACAGTAACCTGAGGAGTAGTTGTTGCTGCTAAATTCTGCTCAGGCTCCTCTGTTTGTGTTTTGGAAGGTTTTGACAGCCTGGTAAAAGTTTCAGAAGAAAGGCTGTTTATTTGAAGAGGATTTCCTTGGATAAGCACATGTGCATTATCCTTTGAAAATTTCTTTTGAAAATAATAGCTTAAAAACCTTGGAAATAATAGAAATGATTTTTTATTGTCTTTGATATTATTAATATTTTTGACCATATCATTAAAAATCTCTTGGGAGTAGTTAAAATTTTCATTTTGCATGATAGCATATCCCAGATATTGGATTTTTAATGGTATTTCATTAAAAGTTGTGGTCTTGTTTGAGACACACATGAGGAGGGTATGGAACAAAAACCTCATGGCAGGTGGAAAACTGCCCTTTTGCAAAGTATATTTTTTCATTTCCTCTGCATACCCTCTCTCAATAAAATCAGTTTGATACTCTGTTTTTGGAAAAGAGTTTTTACCTTAAATATCATCGAGTTCAAAGACCTCTGACAGAGTTTGAGGTGTGATAGAAACTGAAATACCCCGAATTGATGAATTTATTGCTAAGGGCTTTTTGTCCTTAACATCAAGTTTAGCATTTTTCCAAAATTCTCTTTGGGTATCCAGGAAGATGGTTGCATTGCAAGTCAACAAAGTTTTGTACTTTGAGGACGAAAGAGCATCAATGATGGAATTGAAGGTTGTGCTTTGACTTGGTTTTGTAAGTATGCACCGGTAGTTGTGAGGAGCTTTGAATGGAAGAGCCATGGTGATTTGAGTGATTGTGAGAGGATGAAGACGATGAGTGATTTGAGAGAAATGGATGGTAACTTCTTTGAGAAAGGAATTTTGAATTCGATTCGACAGTGAAAACCCTGTTTGGGGTTTTGATCAGGGTTTTATAAAGTGAAAAAGTGAAAGCTGATGTGGTAGCGGTTACAAAGATCTGACGGATATGTACTGTCCACGTGCCAACCTCTGATGAGTGATGGAAGACAGTTGTTTAGAAAACCACTGATGGAACGAGTATCAGTGGTTTGCTGAAAGGACAAATGAAAACAGTGGCTGACTTTTACTATCAGTGGATAGCCATCAGTGGGTTAAAACACTGATTTTGAACAACAGTGATTAACAAGGAAAATGAGGGAACAGAGGTTGACTTTCAGTAGTGGACAATATTATCAAAACATATATTTTGAACCAAAACAGTGGTTATGGCCGACTTTTAAGGATTAATGAAAAATTTTCACTTTTAGCTATTTTTAAGGACGAAATTTTGATTTTCTGAAAACATTTTAATGCTTTTATTCATAGAAAAACAGGATTTTGCCTGTTATTCCATGTTTAGCATGCCAATTCTAGAGATCAAGCTTTCAAAGGTGGATGTGTCTAATGCTTTTGTTAGCATATCTGCCAGCTGATCTTTAGTTGGAACATGGTGCAGAGAAATCAAACCTTTTTCATAGCAATCCCTCACAAAGTGATGTCTGATGTCAATGTGCTTGGTGGTTGAGTGTGAAACTGGATTTTTGATGATATTTTATGCTGCCTGACTGTCCAACATAAGAGGTGTCTTTAAGGTAGTGATACCAAAATCCAGCAGTTGATTTTGAAGCCATAACAGTTGGGCTATACAGCTTGTAGCAGCTATATACTCTGCCTCAGCAGTGGATGTTGAAACAGTTGCTTACTTTTTGCTTTGCCAAGACACTAAGAAATTGCCTAGTAATTGGCACCCTCCTGAAGTGGATTTCCTTGTTGTATTGCATCCAGCAAAGTCACTATCTGAGAAACCTGAAAGCTTGATATTTCCATTAGCTGGATACAAGATACCAAGTGTGGGAGCACGTTTTAGGTATCTGAATATCCTTTTTACAGCAATAAGGTTAGACTTTCTAGGGGCTGATTGGAATCTTGCACAAACACATGTTGCAAACATGATGTCTGGCCTAGATGCAGTTAGGTATAATAAATACCCAATCATGCTTCTATAAAGTGTTTGATCAACCAAATCATCCTTTTCATCAGACATGACTATTTTTGTGGTTGCTATGGGTGTACTACATGGTTTACAATCATCCATCTCAAATTTCTTTAAAAGTTGTTTGGCATATTTGCCTTGATGGATGAAGGTACCATTTTGCAGTTGTTTTACTTGGAGACCAAGAAAACAATGTAGTTCACCCATTGCACTTATTTCAAACTCAGCTGTCATGAGTTGTCTGAACTCCTCACACATTTTGGGACATGTGCTTCCAAAAATGATGTCATCCACATAAATCTGGACAATCATCAAGTATTTCCCTCTCCATTTTAAAAATAGTGTTTTGTCAATTTTCCTCTTGTGAAACCACTGGAAAGAAGAAAGGTGGAAAGAGTTTCATACCAGGCTCTAGGTGTTGCTTGTTTCAAGCCATACAAAGCTTTATTTATCTTGTAGACATGATTTAGATAAAATGGATCCTCAAAACCTAGAGGTTGACAGACATATACCTCTTCTTGAATTTTACCATAGAGGAATGCACATTTGATATCCATTTGATACGCCTTTATGTTGTGGTTGACAGTAAAGGCCAGGAACAGTCTAATAGCTTCCAATCTTGCTACAGGGGCAAAAGTTTCATCATAGTCAATGCCCTCTTCCTGTCTGAAACCTTGAACCACTAGCCTTGCTTTATTCTTGACAACAATACCCCTTTCATCAGTTTTATTTTTAAAGACCCACTTTGTGCCAATAGGACTTACATCCTTTGGCAGTGGTACAAGCTCCCATACTTGTTATCTTTTAAACTGTTGGAGCTATTCTTGCATGGCTTCTACCCAGCTGTTGTATTTTAGTGCCTCTTGGTACTTGACTGGCTGATGGAGAGATATGAAACCAGCAAAAAGACAGATGTTTCGGGATTGGCTTCTTGTGAGCACCCCTTCACTGATGTTTCCAATGATTTGGTCAAGTGGATGAGACTTCAAGAAGATTAAATCTCCTTTGTATGGAACAATGGCATTTAAGGGTGAGGGTTGCAGATGTGAATCATCTGAGCTAACCACTGTTGGTGACTTTGTTGATCCAACAATGGCTTGAAATGGAGGTGGAGGAATAGGAGGAAGTGGTGTAGAAACATGTTGATTTTTATCCACTGTTTGAGGATTTTTATCAACAGTGCTTGAGGATATGGAAGCAGGGGTTAATGGGCTACTGTGGTCAACAACTGTTGAGGTAGCAGTGGTTGAACTTTGACAGGTGTTTTGAACATCTGCTGCTCTACCATTTAATGCAGACTTTTGTTGTGGAATGATGACTTCATATCCATAGTCTGATGAAGGATTTTGAGATGGACCTGCACAGTTAGTCTTGACAGAAACATTTTCAAAGGTAAACTTATCAAGATCAAATAATTCAGCAGAATTTGCAGGGATTTTCATTGAAGAGAGTTAATTGAACTTCACATTCAAAGTCTCTTCCACTGTCTTAGTCCTAGTGTTGAACACTTTGTAGACCTTAGCAGTGGTTGAGTATCCCAGATGATAACCACAATCAATTTTGGTTGCAAACTTTGAAATGGAATCTTTTAAGTTTAAAATGAAGCATGAGCAGCCAAAAACTTTGAAATATGAGATCAGTGGTTTGATTTTATACAGAATTTCATAGGCAGTCTTTTGATGCCTGGGGTTTATTAACACTTTGTTCTGGACATAGCAGGCAGTGTTTACAGCCTCTACCCAGAAAGTCAATGGCAAACCTGAATCAGCAAGCATGGTCTTGGCAGCCTCAATCAAAGTTTTGTTCTTTCTTTCAACAACCCCATTTTGTTCTGGTGTTCTTGGAATGTTGTACTGCCTTACAATTCCTTTTGACACACAAAACTCATCCAACTCCCTATTTCTGAATTTTGTGCCATTGTTACTCCTGAAGATTTTTACCAGCAGGTCAAACTGCTTTTCAACCTGTGTAACAAAGTCTTGCAGAATGCCTGCAGTCTCATCTTTGGAATGTAATAAATAAGTCCATGTAAACCTAGAAAAGTCATCTACTATTACCAAACAATATCTTTTCTTTCTAAGACTCATGACTTTAACTGGACCAAACAAATCTATGTGAAGCATTTGCAAGCACTTGGTTGTTTTGGACTCTTCAATGGACTTAAATGAGTTTTTATGTTGTTTTCCTTTTAAACAAGAAACACAATGCTCGGGACAGGTGAAAAATTTTTGAGGAAGACCTCTTACTAACCCCTATTTTGACAAAGTAGTGATTGTCTTGAGATTTGTGTGCCCCAATCTCCTGTGCCAAAGTTATGTCTATTTGTTAGAGGCAGCTGAGAACAGACAAGCATCAGTCCTGGGGCTCTCTTTTGACAGATCAACTACATAAACATTGCTACTTCTTTGAGCCACAAGTTGGGTTTTTTCCATTTTTTATTATTTCTTCAATCTTTTCAACCATTTCTGGTCCAACAATCCTACAACACTCCTTAGTAAAGAAAGAACCATAACCTTTGTCACTCATTTGAGAGACACTAAGGAGGTTGAATTTTAGATTGTCTATCAGATTGACATTTTCAAACTTAACATTTCCAGACTGTACTGTACCAGATCCCATCACCTTCCCTTTACTATTATTACCAAAAGATATATCACCCCCTCCATGAGTTTTGAAATCCTTGAGTAGGGCTCTACATCTAGTAATGTTCCAAGAGCCTGCACTATCTACATACCAAAGACTATCTAAGCATGCAGAAGCTCCCTGCATATTAAGTAAATAATTAGTTCAGGAGGGTCTCCAAAGCCAATAAGGCTTTGGATGGGGTCTCAACATTTTCTATGTTAAGGTCAGGAAGATGGACAGTGGTTAGATCATGGGATTGAGCAATTTTTGAAACTTGTTTCTCTAACCACTGTTGGGGGCCATTTCCAATTAATTCTTGATATCCATAGGGATGTCTGTTCACTCTTGGCTTAGAAGGCCTTTTGTAGGCTTCATAAACATGTGGGACCCTAGGATATGGTGGTTGGCCTTTACCTCTTCGGTATTGGTTAGCAGGGGGTGCATCAGTTACCCGAACATCTATTTTAACTGAGGTTTGTTTCAGCTGTTTTGTAACAGCTGTTTAAACTGGCACAAACAGTGGTTGTTTCTTGACTTGTGGGTTTGGTGAACTCATGGATGTTTTTGAAGTGTACTCATTCTTTTTTGCTTCAAAGGATTTGAAATACTTGTAAGATCGTTTTGCAACCTAATGAGTCGTTCAGAGTCAACACAAAGCTGTTTGAAAGGCGGAAACAGTCAAACAACCTCAAATCTGTGTAAGAAATGTGTAGAAACAGAGTATGATACTTAAAACAAGATTCTCATTGAAATTAGACTTGAATACACGGTGAAAATTGAGCAGCACTTCGTTACACCTTGACTAATTTCGTTACAAATGAGAAGCATGACCTGCCTATTTATAGACATCTAATTTCGCATAGAATTACCACTTGTAATTTCATGTGAAATTACTTGCCAACCTATTTTTGACATATTTCTCAAACTTCGTGCCCTGATCTTTCAATACTAATCTTAGACTCGAACGAAGACGAAGTCGACAGACGTATGCACCAACAGACTCCCCCTCGAATGTTGACGAAGTCTTCGGTACTAGTCTTCAGCATGTCAACTCTCCAGTCTTGATCGGTCTTCTCTTTTTCACAGAATTTGACGTTAAAAAGAATCCACAAACTCTATCTTCTCTTCTTCAGCATCAACACTCCATCTTGAATAATGTTCCAGGATCTATCTCTGGCTCTAATCTCGTCAGACTCCCCCTTTCATCAAGCTGGGATCGCCGTCTGGAATTAGCTATCGCCTTGAGATCGAATCCTGGCTCAAACTCTGTTCAGCTCTTCACAGGTTCTGGATTGTATCCTGGCTCTCCGTAGTATCAGGATCAGAAACCTGGTCTTTAACCTGCACAAATCTCAACCACTTTTAAGATAAACAGATTTGACGCTAATAAGCTCTACTTAACCTCTTGAATTAGTAACATTCAAATTTTGATTCAAATTAATGAACCATTTAAACTTTTCAAAAATTATTTCACATCTTCAAAAAATTCTCCCAAACCATTTGTTCATCATATTTAGCACTTGGAATTTTGAAAATCAACTCTTCAACATCAGTTGTCGAAAATCTTTTTGGATTTTTCAAAATTTTATGCTAAAACACATTCTATTTGGATTTTTGTTTTTAATGAAAAGCAGTAAAGAAATATTTACAGACAATATTTTTTGTGAGTTTGTGTAAGAGGATCATATCAGTTTATGAGACCAATCACTAGCACCGTTGAGCTTTAAACACTTTAAGTTCTAAACGATTCACATAGATTGACGATATTGTTTCCTCTTAAACTCAATCTAAAAACTTTCGAAATGCTTACCGATACGTTAAGGTATATTAATTTTGCATTAAATTCTTATGGACCCCACGATCTCAGCATATCTCCTCATCATGCAATACACTGACTCAAGTAATGCCTTTAAACTTTCATCAACTGTGATATGTGCGAAAACAACGCAAAATGTTTAAACATTAACAATCAGGTCGATCTTTCGATACGCAGAGAAAGTCCAATGTTTAAACAAAATAAGAAATAAAAACAAGTTGAAAATGTTTAGATCTTAACCACCAGATCGATATTCCCATATACGCAGAGGTGATCCAAGATTTAAACGAAACACCAAAGAAAATAAAGCAGAACGTTTAGGCACTAACATCCAGTTCGATACTCCCGTATACACAGAGGATGTCCAATGCTTAAACAAAATAAAGAAATCAAACAAGTTTAAATCTTTGCAAAATGAAATGCACAATCACAATGACTTTTTCAGCAAGTTGTGAAAGTTCACAAACTGACCGGTTTTTATGCTTTTTTAGCATTCACCGATTACTGAGCAGGCACACAATCAAGAAGGACAAAACTAAGTACTATGCTATCAACCATGTTTCCCACTAGAACTAGGCTTTTTCATTTAAGTTTGTATCGTTATCGCAAATCTACTAGTCTAACTGAGCCTATCGTCACATCTTTAGTGAGACCATTTATCACATTTGACATTTCATTTCTTTAGCATGCTGTGATAGTTCACTGATTTACTATCATTTCCTCTTATTACAACAAAACTCATTTTTGATTTTTCGATGTTTTTGACCTTTTAGATTTTATCATGTTTTTGTATTTTTCAAATTTTCAAAATTTCTAAAAATTTTCTTACTCCCCCTAAAATCAAAATATGTTTCAATTTTGATATTCTGGGAAAATTTGAAAACAATAAACTGTACAAACAAAATGACAAACTGATGAGAATTGCCTCAATTCTCCATCCACTAGGCATAAACAATCAGAACTCCCCCTGACAACAAACTATATTCCCATTATGATTTCAAAACACTTATGTTTGTTTTAATCAAAATGGTTTTTCCGGAAAATTAGTTTTGTTTGCCATTTCACAAACATGGGGTTTAATTCATCACACTGTTTTCAACCACTTGTAGGTTTATCACAAAAACAATCTGTTGGTGCATACGTCTGTCGACTTCGTCTTGTATCGAGTCGTGTAATAGAATAGATGAAACAAGTCACACAGTTCGAGATTAACAGGATACAGAGGTGAACAAGCCAGTTCAAACGAAGTGGCCAGTTCAAACGAAGTGGTCAGTTCAAACGAAGTGGTCAGTTCAAACGAACTGGAGATGCTTGTTCAAACGAACTGGAGTTAGTATAAATAGTGGACTTGTTGTTTTCATTTGTAACTTTCAGATTCCGGTAGCGAAGCTCTGCAGAAGTATCTCCAGGTCTGTAATCGTCATCAAATCAATACAAGAGATAGATTAAGTGATTCTAGTGTGTATACAGCTGAAATAACACCGATACATTTGATTCCGCCTCTCGTATTGGATGAGATCTCTTCTGAACGTCTCGTTTGGTCGTGAAAACGATCCTACGCAATTTCCAATAATCATACCACTTGTAAGATAGTTAAATCAAGTACAACTTAATGTCCTTGATTAACCACTTGTAAGTCGAAATATCACATAACAACCATCATTCACATCTGTGATATTTTTAAGAAAGATGCCGATTCCTGTTCCACGATTACCAACTTGGAAACTCCGGCAAGTCAGGATTTTAAGCAAAGAATGCAGGCACCCAAGCCTGACCAGCCTTGGGTGTGACCTTTTCAATTTCACTCGGAGTTTGATCATTCCTTTTTGCTTCATAAAATTCTTTTACCCCTTTTACCTTTCCCTCAATCATCTTTCCAAAAATATTTTTCACTTTTCCATTAAAAGCCTTTTCGACATCAAATTCTTTCTTTTCAGAATAGAATTGATTCGAAATTTTCACCTTGCCAACTTTTTGTTTAAAATTTTCAGTCCGCAATGGTGGAAAGTTGACATCATCCATTGGCGGAACTGATGTTTCAATTTTTAGCTCAACTTGTGGCTCTTCTGACTTTGACGAGTCAGATTCATCGCCAAAACGTGACCCCTTTGCTTCCGAAGAAGCAAAGTCATCGCCATCCATTACTGGAACCGTTTGATTAACCAATTTTTCCTTTACTTTCCCTTTTGTCCTCAGATTTGTATCTGATGAATTTGTTTTACTTGACTGATCATTTTTTGTTGAGTGAAGCGATTCATCAGAACTTTTATCTGAATTAACAGTTGTACCCGAGGACAAAATCCTTTCAAGATACTCCCTTGCTTTCTTTCTTTTCTTCCTCAGTCTGTCTTTCTGCCCTTGTGACAATTTCACTTTCTGTTCTTTGGGCTTTTTTTTATTTTTACTGTTTTCTTTACCATTCTCTGAGATTCAGCCCTCGATCTTCTCTTTGATCTCATTGGGCAATCTCTGGCAATATGACCTCTGATTTGACATTCAAAACATCTCCTCGTCTCAAAACTCTGACTCTGGCAGTTAACAACAATGTGTCCTTGAAAACCACATTTGTAACACACTCTGTTATCATTCCATTCTCCATTATCAATCCAAACTCTGACTCCTGTAAGCTTGATTTGATGTTTGAGCACTGTGGTCAAACCTGCACCACTTATTACCAACTTTTTGTGAGTTTAAATTTTCAACTTTTTGTGGTTTTTTTATAATGATTGGATGATTGAACTGATGATCTTTTATTGTTGTTTTGAAATTTTTTTGAATCTTTAACATTTTGTTTTTGTTCTACGTTCTTCTTAAAAGGTTTATGCGTTGAGCATTCACCTCTTTCAGTAGATTGTAAAATAGTTTCTTGAAATTCTTCTTTTACTTTCAAAAATATTTTCTTTTTATCATTTTCATCATCAGATTTATCATCACAATCCTCAATTATGACATCGTCATAATTTGTGACATTGTCACTTATTGGAATTTCATTGATCGGTTTTGGACATATATGATCTAGCAATGCAGACGAGGTCACAAAACCTTTCAATGTCTTTTCTAACTCAGCAATTTTATTTCTAGCATTCTCAACTTCTTTTTCAAGTTGAGATATTTTTTCACGATGAGAATTTTTTGCTTTTTCATTTTCAATTTTATTCTTTTCAAGAACAGATTTTTCATTTTCTAAAACTCTTATTTGACTTTGAAATTTTGTTTCTTTTTCTTTTAAATTTTTATTTTCCAATTTTATCCAGAAATCTTCATTTTCTGAAATTTTTATTTTGTTTTCAAAATATTTTTCAATTTTTAACTTTTCATTTTCTAAAAATGTTATTTTATTTTGAAAAACTTTTTCATTTTCTTTTAACTTTTTGTTTTCCAATGTCAAACTCTCCACATCTTTCAAGAGTTTGACATTGTCTGCTCCAGATTTATCACAGTTTAAGCACTTCTCGGACATCATTTCAGCTTCAGCTTTCTTCTCAGCCTTGATATCTAAAATTTCTTCAACTTGTTTCTCTACTACTCGAACATTTTCTTCAGATTTGATTTTTTCTTCAGTAGTTGCTGCTTTATGATTCTTCTCTCCTGAATCAGACTTCAATTTTCTAATCTTTTGGAGTTCAATCTCTTGAGCTTCAATCTTCTCGATGAACGTGCTCAAATTAAAGCCAAAATATTCCAAACTATTTTTCCAGGCCAGCAAATACGTGCCCCACTCATCACGCGGTAACGCATTTCCCAACTTGTCAACCCATTCATCATCTCTTTTGGTAATCCTCAAACGTTTCATTTCTACATACAACTGACAATATCTTTCAATCAACTCTTTTGTTGATTCTCCCCTGATAGCTGTAAAACTATCAAACATATCCATGTTTTTTTTATCAAAAACAACTGAATCAGATGAATATCCGATTGAGTGGCAAAAATCAGGTGACAACGGATCGAGTGGGGATTCGCTCGGGCGAGTATCCGATGCTTGACAAATCACAATTTTTTTAACAACAGTGGCCGACAACTTTATTAAATCACATAAAATCTTATTGGACCGAACTTTAATTGGGCTGCTAGATTGTGATGGATTGTTGAATATTATTGTTTTATTTGGCCTAGAAACATTAAATCACATGCAGCTGACAAAGATTAGTGGATTCTGAACCAATTGTTCTCTAATTGGACCTCTTTAATTCTAATCACATGGGGCGATGTCAGATAAAGGATTGCATCTAATTGGACCTCAACACTTTGTAATAAATGGACCTGACACTACTACACAAGCATTGGGCCACTTAAATCAAAGTCAAAGCACATGAATCGGATCAATTTCGGGTCTGACACATGCAATCTTACAACATGCAAATCTGAATTTATGTCTGACAATACTAAATTACAATTCAATTTGATTGGACCACAAAATTTGTATTTAATACTGGCTGTTGATAATTGGGCCGATTACAATTGTTCACATGATGTTCTCAATGGGATTTAATTGGACCACTGATTTCTTTAATTACTATGTTCGACAACACTATCAATGATCTGAAATGCTAACTGACAATTTCAAACGAAATGACGTATTTCACACGAAACACATTCACACGAAATAAGCACCTTCAAACGAAATAGAGGACTTTTCAAACGAAATACTTAATTCCGTGCGAAATAGCCAAATGGAATTACTTTTTCAAACTAAATCAGATGTAATTCAAACGAAATCAGTAATTTTGTGTGAAATTACCTCGACTTTTCAAACGAAATAAGATGCTCGTTCAAACGAAATTAATCTTTTGGCCCATTTTTGTCACTTTTAGTCTGAATTTAGGTCTGATTCTTTCAAGGTTTTATTAAAACGGTATTTTACACATAATATCAAAAGATCAGTCCATTTTGTCCATGAATTTGTCCCGAAGTCCAAAAATGAGAATTCTAAGCACTGATTCAAGTGTATTGACTCATCCTGAGCTCTGATACCACTTCTAAGATTGTTTTGCGACCTAATG
This sequence comes from Helianthus tuberosus, assembly GCA_030545235.1. Classification (NCBI taxonomy): domain Eukaryota; kingdom Viridiplantae; phylum Streptophyta; class Magnoliopsida; order Asterales; family Asteraceae; genus Helianthus; species Helianthus tuberosus. The sequence continues at coordinate 44,366,311 of CM060442.1, forward strand.
AGTCGTTCAGAGTCAACACAAAGCTGTTTGAAAGGCAGAAACAGTCAAACAACCTCAAATTAGTGTAAGAAAGGTGTAGAAACAGAGTATGATACTTAAAACAAGCTTCTCATTGATATTAGACTTGAATACACGGTGAAAATCGAGCAGCACTTCGTTACACCTTGACTAATTTCGTTACAAATGAGAAGCATGACCTGCCTATTTATAGACATCTAATTTCGCATGGAATTACCAATTGTAATTTCATGCGTAATTACCATGTAATTTCGTGTGGAATTACCAATTGTAATTTCATGTGAAATTACCATGTAATTTCGTGTGGAATTACCATGTAATTTCGTGTGGAATTACCAATTGTAATTTCGTGGGAAATTACCAATTGTAATTTCGTGGGAAATTACATGCCAACCTATTTTTGACATATTTCTCAAACTCCGTGCCCTGATCTTTCAATACTAATCTAAGACTCGAACGAAGACGAAGTCGACAGACGTATGCACCAACAATACACACATTCCTGAGTGAGATGGTTTGTTTTACCACAGATGGTGTAGCTTTTGGCAGGCACAATGGTACTTGTTTTGTTAATATCATATGCCTTTAGATGAAAACAATCTTTGGTCAAATGATTTTTCTTTTCACAAAAATCACAAAACAAGTTTTTAACCTTTTCTTTTCTTTTTTTCAGACTCCTTTGCAACAGAGTTTTGAACCACTGTTGGGATGTCCTTAAGAGGAATAACCTTGGCCTTAGGAGCTTTGACACCATCTATGGTTGTGAAGTCCATGGGTTTGAAGTTTTCAAGAATGTCACACTCATCAGATCATGTGGGTTTAAATTGATATTTCTCAATCTCCTCAAAAGTTGAAGAGTCCATTGATCTTTCAAGAGTGATTTTGTTACCATTTTTATCAGTTATTTTAATTTCTTGACCATTCTTGTTTGTGGGATTGATTTCAACAGAACCAGATTCATTTGCAACAGTGTTTTCAACTTGGTCATGTTTTCTAAAACCTACACCAAATTTTACATTGCTTTTGATTTGTTTCTCAAGCATAACTTCATAACCTTTGTAGGATTCCACCCATTTTTCACAAGTGATTTGGGTGGTTTTCAACTCCTTTTTGCAGACATGATATTTTTCTATCATGGTCTGGAGTTGGTCCTTGGTTATGCTATGCTCTTGTTTGATGCTGCAAATTTCATTTTCTTTTTCACTCAATTTGTTTTTCAGTTCTTTTAAAGACTTTTCAAATTGAACTTCAGCAGTTAATAACCTATCTCTAAGGTGTTCATTCACCTCCTTAATGTTTGCAAATACTATGATGCATTTGTCTGAACAAAGGTTCTTAAGAACCTGGGGTGATACCTTAGTTGCGGCCATCATGGCACAATCACAGGTATGATCACTTTCTTCTTGAGCTTTCTCTTCTTTTTCACCTTCTTTCTTCTTTTCTTCTTCTTCTTCTTCTTCTTCTTCTTCTTCTTCTTCAGACCAGGGGTCAGACAGTGGTTCCAACAGGGGTTCTGAATTTTCTCCCAACAGAATTTCACCAGCAACAGCAGTAACCACTGCTTCAGCAATTGTATCCACTGTTTCATCATTTGACTGTCCTTCTTCAGTTTCCAGCCCTCTTGGTATAGACTCCAATGCTACAAAACAAATATCACCACTAGAAACATTATTTTGAGCATGGAGTACAAAATTTTCATATCCTAGCTCTTCAGGTAAGCTGCTCCAGTCAACAAGGCCTTGGGTGAAAAAGCTTTACTGATCTGGTTGAACCACTGCTGGTACAGCTTGTTGAGGTGCAGCTTGTTGAGGTGCAGCTTGTTGCACCTGAACCTGAGGAGCAGGGGCCTGGATATATTGTATCTGAGGAACAGTGGTTTGAACATTGTGCACAGGAACAGGGGTTGAAGGGTGTGCATAGTGAGCAGTGTTTACATGAGCAGCAGGGGCATATTGGGCATAGTGCACAGTGTTTTGGTTATTTTGTGGTCTAGAGTTTGAGCTAGGGTGTGTAATAATTGGTCCATTTGTTTGACTCCTTCATTCCCTAGCAAAATGACCTACCTATTACACTTGTAGCATTTAATCTTTGACTTATCCAGCCCCACTTTTAGGTTCCCATGTAACCCTGGAAATTTTCTCCCGGTCCATTTGTAAAACTTGTTGGTTCTAACACTCAGCAGTGCAAGTTGGTGCAAAATGTCCATTTCCTCTAAGTCAGTTGGATCAAAATGCTGCAAATCATTGAGGTCAAAGCACATATTATCAGAATTCTGGTTTTCACTACTAGCTGTGAAATCCTAGTTGTTTGAGTAAGAATCAGAGTTATTAAAGGTTCCACCAGTAGTTATGTCAATATAATGATCATAACTCTGATCCTTACTACTACAAGATTCTTCTTGACCCAAAAGAGCTGTGCTGCCAAATGAATAGGCATCTACAACTTTTCCTGACTCTTGTAACTTCTTTTTCTAGTTTAACTCCCTTTCATAGGTCAGGAGTCTACCATGAAGTTGGGCCAGGGTCAGATCTTTGAACTCAAGAGAGTTTCTAGTTACTAAAGCAATTGTATCCCATTTTTCAGGAATTGGCCTTAAAAACCTGCTGTTTGCAGTTGCTTTAGGAATTTCAGTTTTAACAAGCTTAAGTTCACTTATGAGACAACTAAATCGCTCAAACTGTTGTGTTAATGTTTCACCCTTAATGTGACAAAAGGTTTCATACTGTTGATTCAAAATTTCTCTGTTATTTTCAATTACTTCTTCAGTTCCCCCAAATTATTCCTTAAGTGCATCCCACAATTCTTTGTCACTGTTACAGTGTAACAGTCCAGCATAGATTTCATTGGGAAGTGCAGATGAAACGATGCTAAATGCCTTGGCATCCAGTTCAGTTTTCTAAAAATCTTGATAAGTATAATTTTCAACTTTCTTAGGTTCAAAAAGTTTTGGATCCTCAGCACTCGACACCATTGGAACATGTGGTCCAAAGATAACCAACTTCCAACATCCAATGTTCTGTTGAGCTAAGATGTGACACATCCTTCGCTCCTAGATGATGTATTCATTTCTCTTCAACATAGGTAGTTTGAAGAGAGAACCAATGTTATTGTTCATATCTTGTGATTGTGACGTCATTCTGGTTGTTTTACATGCACTGATTAATCAACATTGCTCGTGATTAATCCTTACTCTGTTTTTCAACGAAACGAACAATTAAAAAGTATCAACTATTTTAAGCTGAACTTTTATGTCAAAATGATTGTTAGATCAAGTTTCACTGTCCAAGCTCTGATACCAATTGTTAGGATCTGAGTTTCTTATGATTGTGCTTGTTTGAGAATAGTGAAGATGAATTGCAAACAAGTGCAGCGGAATTAAATGAAACAAACTTTCAATACACAATCAAATGAGAGAATTGCTTTTAACATACATGTTTAACATGGAATCGAAAGATTATATTTATTACAATCTTCAATTACACTTGCATGAATGCATACAATCTCCCCCTTAGCCTGAGCTCACAGAGAATGATCGTACATAATGAGTTGTGATGAAAAGAGCTAATAGAAATGTATAGGGTACTGTTCTATTTATAGTACAGAACAAACCATTGTGGCATCTTTGCTGGCGTCACCATGATAGTGACATCTAACCTCCTAACAAACTCAAACTACTGACCTATTTCAACCACTGTTTACAAACAACTGATTACAAAATATAAAGCATAAACAAAACAACTTATCCTTCATCCACTGCTTAGGCTCCAGCAGTGCTTTTGTCTTCAGCAGTACTTGAGACATAACAGTTGATTGAGCATCAGCACTTAGTCTTCATCAGTCTTTTGGGTCAGCAGTAGTTAGGAAGGGCAGTACTTGAATCCATCAGATGTTAGAGCCGCTATCAAGGGGAAAGATCAAATACAAACATCTGCATATTCCGAATCCACTGATCTGATCCAGTTTTGGCTTTAATCAACTGTTCCTATGTAGGGTTCAATCCCAACAACTTGCAGTTTTGACAAACATCACACACTATAAAACTCTTGTTGTCCCTATTTCAACTTCTAAGGGCATAGGTAATTTTGTCAATACAAATGAAGGATGTCGAATAAATCCATGTGAAATAAAGGATTTATTCGCACCCGTATCAAATAATACACGTGCAGGGATTGAGTTTATTGTGAATATACATGAGACCACATCGGGTTCCGTCTTCGCTTCTGCCACGGTTAGTTGGAAGGATCTAGCCTTCGCCTTGTGAGTTTCTGTTGGCGATTCTTTGTTGTCTTTCTTTCCAACCAAGTCTGGGCATTCGGACTTCTTGTGGCCCGGTTGGTAACACTTGTAGCAAACATAAACTTTACCCGGACATAGTGACGTTGTGTGCCCCGTCTTCCCGCATATGGGACACGGTTTGTCTTTGAAGCGGCACTCACCCTTGTGCCCTTTCCCACACACTTTGCAATTTGGGGACCCGCCTTTCACATCCGCCTTTCGTGTCAACTCTGATGTTCTTTCCCTCTTTTTAGGACTTGGATTCACATCCAGCGCCCTTCGTTCGCCCCTCTCTACTTGTTTCTTCAATTCAATCTCCCGCTCCCGTGCAGTGTTAATGATTTCTGTGAGGGTCTTGTACTTCGAGGGAGTCATAAACTCTCGATATTCAGTGCTTAGCATATTGTAATAGTAGTATATCTTCTGCTCCTCAGTAGTCACTAACTCATCACAGAATTTCAGCTTATCCATGAAAATACCCATGATCTTATCGATTGATTCACCCTTTTGCCTTAACTGGATAAATTCCTCCTTGATTCTGTTGATGACCGCCTTGGGACCGTGGTGTTTAAGGAATGGTACCTTAAACTCGTCCCACGTCATAGCCTTTGCAGCTTCGGTTCCAATCTCCTTTTTATTATCCCACCAGTCCTTGGCTTGACCCCTTAACTGACCCGTTCCGTAAGCCACAAAATCGCTTACGTCACAGTGGGTCCTTTCGAACACCCCTTCGACATCACTTAGCCATCTTTGGCATATTATCAGGTCAACTTCCCCGTTGTAAATTGGCGGTTTACATGCCATAAATTCTTTGTATCAGCAACCCTTACGTTCTTCGGATTTTTCTTTCACAAGGTTGACATTGTCTTCCAGCCTTTTAACATGTTCTTCAACTAACGAAAGCACCGTACTTTGGATTTTGTCTATAAAACCAGATAGACTATTCTCGATTTCCTTCCCTACCTCTTCGGCAATCACTTCTTTCATTTGCTCGGTGACTGTCGGCACCGCATCATTGTTACCTTTTTTCGTCATCTTGAAACTGAAATGTTTATACCAATTGTTAAACATTTCATTTATAACATATACTTTATTCACTTTGGTTTAGCTAAGTTCATAACTTGCTTTAACCGTTCTCATTTAGTGCACTTTCCGGGTTTGAGTGTGTTAACACGCTCCTCCCATGCACGTCCATTCAAATTTCTTTTTCTAACATTTAATAAAATCTACTAAAGTAACTAATTCTTACCAGATGTTTGATCAAGCTTGAACCGAACACACTTTGTTAACAACCTTGAGCTCTGATTACCAACTTGTAACACCCGTCTCATTTGTTTAATAATTTTCCATAAAATACGCATTTTTATAAGAAATGCATAATTTCTAAAGTTATACAAAATGATAAGGTTTCATGGCGATAGTATCTTAGTTAACTAACATCTAGTTTAAATATCTAAAAACGATAAGATAAGTGTTTACAACATGAACATTTTTACTACAAAGTTAGATAAATGCGGAAGCTTCAAAAAGTTGTGTTCGGTTCATGTTCGTCACTTGATCTTCACCCATCCTAAGTTCAAACACACCTACATTGTAAATTTATCACAAACGTTAGTATATGAGACCCTAGAACCCGTCTAAACGGACCCAAAAGCTTAAAACCATCAAATAAACAAAATAAAAATTTTGTTTGGAAGTCGGCCGTAGGCTACGGTTCACAGACCGTAGCATACGATTCACCACTGATTTGTCAACAGAACTTCTGGACCGTAGACTATGGTCCAGGACCGTAGCTTACGGTCTGACCTGCAGATTTTGTTTGTTTTCCGTTTTTAGTACGAAAACCTTCATAACTTTTTAACCGTTTGTCCGATTTACATGATTCTTTTTCTTAAGCGTCCGTAATTAAATTACCAACACATCTATCATGATCATTTAATCAACAGTTGAGTTTATGGACCGGGTGTCTATAATCCCCTATTATACTTATTCAACCCGCATTGTTTTGCGACAAATCTTATATTACTCAAAATTGGGACTTTTACGCATATTTACCCATTCCATGGGCTTATGATCATCGGCGTATCATTACCCATTTCATGGTTTTATGCCTCCGTGATCTACAATCACCCAATGATATTTAATCACTTCCGTAATGGCTGCTTAGACAATTATTCAACCCATCTGGCTCGTTTATGGAATCCTCCATTTTCAACGACTACCAAACGTTTTCTAACAAGTATTGATTCGATTAACTAGGTAGTGATCATCATCACTTCTATAAATACTTCCAATTCTAATAAACACCAATTAAACGACTATAATGTTTCGAGTAACATAATGTAACGGTGTCACGGTTACATACCTTTAGAGCGCTCCTTTCAAACATGTATCGCCACCGGCTTATCCACTTGACGTCCCGATTTCCTTGCCTATAGAGTTCAATCACAAATCGTTTAGAACTCTTTTTGTGTCACTTAACACATTTGTTCGCCAATATATATATAAGTATGCATTTTGGTTCAATTTTCCAATATTTAGCTATCTTTAAGGCATTTTTACAAACACCTTAAGAGCATAATTTTACATAATTCACAATCAAGTTTATAGCTTGTTATTTAGCCAAGATTAATATCAATTAGGCATGTTCATATCAATTTTCGCATTAACAAATCTGAACATACTCCCTAGAACTCAAGTTACACTAGAATAACAATCAAAATCCTAGTGTTTGTCATACTTCTACATAACCCACTTAACACCTTCATTGGTGATTACGAGTTTCGCAAGAAATAAGCAAAATTTCAACAAGTAATCAACTAGGGTTTATTCCCAAACAAAACTTCCTTCCAAATTCATCCAAACAACATTCATGCATCACTAATTTCGAAATTCATATGTTCATCCAGAAATTTAGATGGAACTTTTCTATTAAATTTTACATACCTTATGATCTCTTTACTAAGGAGATCACCAATCTATGCTCGGATTTCGTTTTGGAACTGATTTGAGCCTTCAATTTGTGAAATTTATGTGAGTTAGGGTTTGATGGAGGATTCTTGGTCGCTCCTGTGCTCTGATCGAACCAGACACACACTTAGGTGTGTGTTTGGTGTTTTATTTTTTTGTTTTAATGATTTAAGTTTCAAACTTAACATCTTTGGTCCCCCATCTATTAACAGGCTTTTATTTTAAGTGTATTCACCCACTAGCATGTTACGACAAGACTTTTCCTTTAACTAGGTTATTTTTTTTATTCCTAGTTAATTCGTTTCGTTTATTTATCGACATCGTATTTATAATAAAGGATTTATATTTTCGGGGTGTTACAGTGGGCAGATATGTGTGTTCTTGAGAATCAATCTAAGAAGAAGAAGATGAAGAGTCGAAATGTGCATGGATAGTCCATAAGTTTCAAAGTGTTCATCACCTTCTAAACATCGTGGGCCACATTAGCACGGACTTAAGCGTGTAAAGCTAAGGAGTCAAGGGGAAGCAAGGAAACAAGCATGAACTAGACGCTCAATGTAAGTGATTCCCGAACTCAATTTATTATTATTCAATGAAGTTTCGTATGCAAGAGGAAAGGGAATCATGAAAGGATAGATGAATAATGGTAGTATCAAGGTAAGTAATGTCATAACGAGTTATTTGTGGTTTAACTATGAATGAATATACTTATTGGGAGAAAACGGGTCAAACTTTGAATATGTTTATCGCAAGGATTAGAAATGATAGTATAATGTCTTTTTATGTATTGGTTAACTTATTAGAGGATTAAGTATTAAATGTCAGAAAAAGAGGGCCTAAGGCCACAAAAGGTGTAAAGTAATAAAAATGCCCAGCTCAGTTACCCAGTCATGTTGAGTTCTGACCCGGTCGGGTAAGTGTTTAATAACAATGCCCAGCTCATTACCCGGTCGTGTTGAGGTCTGACCCGACCGGGTCAGTGTTCTGTCCCAAATTTTTATATATGAGCAAGGTTGAGAGTTTATGCACATGTAATGGTTATCACTCGCTTGTATCGACTATGCTAAACCCTTGAGGGTAGATAATCAACATAATAACGTGGATTACACTCTAAGAGTTGGACGTTTGAATGTTTAGGATGTAAAGTGTTAGTTTATGTATGGATAGAAAGGAATGTATGTAGGTGTTAGAATTTAGTATATGCGAACGTATTAGTAATGATGTGGATGTATATGGTGACTGCAGGTTACACGGATCAACTTCATCATGCAATGCAAACGGTTGAAGATCGAGTTAGAACATGGAAATTATGGGAATGAGATCAAGTAGGTTTGTATAAGTAGGTTATATTTTATCTCTTAAATAAGAATGAAATATGTAATTCTTGTAAAAGAGTCATTTCAAATGGTAATCAAGTATGCTAGAACGTTTTGAATGAAACAAATTTTATGATTCGCATTTCTGATGCGTCTTTAAATTTAGACTAAGTCGAGTGTCTTACAAGTTGGTAACAGAGCCCTGGTTTGAGTGAAACTAAGTATAAAAGAGGTAAGTACTTGAACTCAAACATGTGTGCACTTGTGACTAGGAGCCCGTACAATCTGAGACTCGGTCAAGACCCGAAAGTAGCACCGAATGTAAACATGTATATGTAAGATTCAATGAAGAAACTATCTGTGTCGTATTAAGGTGAGCTTAGATAATTAAGAAGGATGATACAAGGATGTGGTCCAGGGCAGACACCAAAGCATGAGATTAGACTGTTGGACCTCAGGTACATACTATTAATAAATACGGGTACCGATTTTGGGAATATCTCCCACGTGAGAGTGAATGTTTAACGAAAGGCATTGATGTTGCCTTGGTAGGGTTTTATAGATGATGCACAAACTGGAACCCACTTCTCCAGGCATAAGGTAATGAATACAAGATAGCATGAGGTTAGTATGTTGATTGCGTGCCCGGCTAGTGCGCAAGAAGCATATGAAACTTGTGAGGCCATGATAATAATCACATGTTTGATCGGTAGACTTGGAAAGTAAGTGACCGAGCGAGTGAAAAGAATCATAAGATTCACATGGAAATAAGAACATTCTGTAAGAATAAAAGGTTCGAATCCGTAGGCAAGTACGGATCGACCAAGTAAGAATGAAAGGTTTAAATCTGTAGGCAAGTAAGGATCGACCAAGTAAGAATGAAATGTTTGAATCTGTAGGAAAGTACGAATCGACCCAGTAAGTATGAAAGGTTCGAATCCGTAGGCAAGTACGGATCGACCAAGTAAGAATGAAAGGTTCAAATCCGTAGGTAAGTACGGATCGACCAAGTAAGAATGATAGGTTCGAATCCATGGGCAAGTACGGATCGCCCAAATAGGAATGAAAAGTTTGAATCCGTAGGTAAGCAAGGATCGAATAATTAAGAATGAAAGACAAGATTGAAGGATTGTGTCCTTATGTAAGTATAGAAGTGAAACAAAAGAAAGTTAAGTGAAAGGCACTGTCTTGGAGAGAGGCTCGGTGAAATAGACATGTCTATGAAGATGCGGACTACCTGCGCCAATTGGGATCCATAGGTAAACTCTGATAAAACCTTAAGAATAAGTTAAAAAAATGAATGATTGAAATGGTTCTCAAGTGTGTAGGAATGGACGAAAACGAAGGATGATATATATTCCTCTCCCCAACTAAAGTAAGTACAAACCTTGTAAGTAAGTGGTGTCGGTAGCATTGTCGGGTTAGGTATGTTGCTTCAATAAAAGATTGCATATGTACATATGACGCGTATATGAATATATATGTGATGGTTTGTAGCTAGTTGTTGAAACCTAGTTATGGATGTGTTGATAGTTTGACCTTTTTAGAGTCAAACGGTTTAGATGAGTAAGTATAAAAAAATGTCAATAAGATAATAAGGGGGTGGTGATTAAAATTAGCACGTAAACATGAAGTCTTTGGTAAGAAATGCCAAAATGATGAAATGAAGTTTTGTAAGTATGTTCGAATTAAAAGTGAGTGCAACGCGTATTTCAAGATGCATATACATGTAAAGTAAGTAAGAAATGGCAATTTGACTTTGAAAAGTCAAACTGCAGAGTTGGCGAAACATAAGAATTGTACGTAAGGAACGAAGTGTGTAATAGAGCATAGTAAGTAACTAAGTAAGTAAATAAGGAATTTTGGAAGAAAAGCACAAGTGAATAAACACCATGTGGGATGAATGTTTGAATAAAAAGTACTAACCGTTAATTTTTATAGATAAGGATGGTAGAAATCTTGATGTGATGAAACCAATAAGGTCGATGAAAGAATGTTTACGAGCAGGAGCTCATCACACGAATGAAGGAAATCAATCCAGAGACGTTATGGGCTTGTGATGAAGTGGGCTGATCCGTTTTGCGGGTCGTAGTATTGCGCCAAACAATAAGGTTAGTGAATTGTTTAAACTATGACTGTTAGATAGAAAGTTATGGTTTGAGGGATTCAAGCACGAGTTGAAGTGCTTGAACTCAAACCAACAGCTCACGCAATGAGTGTGTTCTCTCCAAGACACATGAGATAAAGGATTTTAAAGTTTTTGATATATTTATGTGTGATGTGTAATGTTAGTTTAAAGACAGAAGGGTATTAGTGAGAATAATTCTGGAAGTTACGGGGCATGTTATGTCAAAACAGGAATCAGAAACGGGTTGGGACAGCTAACATTGGAACAACAGCAAAACTGATGCCAGACATAGCGTCACCGACGGGGCTTCAGGCAATCGCCGACGTGATGCCTGGTGCCGACGCCCTAAATTGTTGTCGACGCACTCTCCCTTCGACGCGAATAAGTAGGTTGCATCGTCGGTGCCGCCTGCTAAACCAGAAATTTTGTGTTGTTTATTTTTCGCATTTTGAGCCCCCGCACTCGTTAAGGTCTAAAATATAACCCTGATAAACTTCCAGGAAAGTATTATGAGCTACGAAAGACCACAAGAACCAAACCACATTACACATAAGCTTTTTGAGAATTTACTTAACACTGGTTGAATGTATTCTAATAAGTTTTAGTTTAAGTACGTATTAGCAATAGAATGATGCTTAACCTTCTAGTGATAACGAATAAGAGAGGATGAAATGACTAGCTATATAGTGATAGGAATAACCCTGAATGAATATTAGTAGTAAGGTATGTACATGGTCCAAACTACCACGTGTCACTAAAAGTATATAGAAAGATTGTTAACAGTAGAATGATGTGGTAAGCTCGAAAGGAGCGCCTTGGCAACTAATATAAGATAGATGAATTAAGTATGAAATGAAAGTTGAAAAGTAACAATGAATCACATCATTGAGAGTGATGAGTACCTGAAAAAATGCATATTAATGTAATAAAGTAAGAACTAAAGAAAACTAATGACTGTTCCTAGTAGATTGTTATGCGGTATGTACCTTGAATGAAAAGAATGGATACATATGTAAGATAATGATGACTAGGGATTGGTTTCTCGTAAGAAATCGAAAATCTTGATAGGTATGAATGAATGTTGGGATACTAGTCTCAAAATATGGACTATGGAATGTGTGACTAGAAGTAGTTTCACATAACATTCTTAAATATGTCTTCCATTGTAACCCGAATGAATGAACAATCGAACAATAAAAATAGACGCATTATGAAAGGAACGAAAGAGGTTTTGGGGATGAAACCTTCTTTACGGGGGTTAGACTTGTAACGCCCAAAACACAAATGTTATAATATAAGCATGATTTATTTTACACAATGTGATATTGGGGTAACTAAGTTAGTTAACTTGGTTATACATACAAGTTAGATAATAGTAATGAAATTTTGTGACTAAACAAATAACAAACAAATTTACAAGGGCTAAAAGAGGGCAAGCTAAAAATGTTTTAATTAAAACATGGAGAAAAAGGAGAACCCATTGTGGGCAGATGTGTGTGTCGACACACACACATAGTGTGTGTGTGTCGACACACACACATAGTGTGTGTGTGTGTGTGTGTGTGTCTATGTGTGTGTCTGTGTGTTCTTGAGAATCAATCTAAGAAGAGGAAGAGGATAGATTCGAAATTTGCATGGATAATCCATGAGTTTCAAAGTGTTCATCACCTTCTAAACATCATGGGCCACATTAGCACGGACTTAAGCATGCAAAGCTAAGGAATCAAGGGGAAGTAAGGAAACAAGCACAAATGCACACGCTCAATGTAAGTGATTCCTGAACTCAATTTATTATTATTCAATGAAGTTTTGTATGCAAGAGGAAAGGGAGTTATAAAAGGATGGACAAATAATGGTAGTGCCAAGGTAAGTAATGTCATAACGGGTTATTTGTGGTTTAACTATGAATGAATACACTTATTGGGAGCAAAAGGGTCAAACTTCAAATATGTTTATCACAAGGATTGAGTTATGAAATACTTCTTAGAAATGATAATATAATGAATTTTTTATGTATAGGTTAACTTATTAGAGGATTAAGTATTAAATGTCGGAAAAAGAGGGCCTAAGGCCATAAAAAGGTTTAAAGTAATAAAAATGCCTAGCTCAGTTACCCGGTCGTGTTGAGTTCTAGCCCGATCGGGTCAGTGTTTAATAAAAATGCCAAGCTCATTACCCTGCCATGTTGAGGTCTAACCCGGTCGGGTTAGTGTTCAGTCCCAAAATTTTATATATGAGTAAGGTTGAGAGTTTATGCACATGAAATAGTTATCACTCGCTTGTATCGATTATGCTAAACCCTTGAGGGTAGATAATCAACATAGTAACGTGGATTACACCCTAAGACTTGGACATTTGAATGTGTTAGGATGTAAAGTGTTAGTTTATGTATGGATAGAAAGGAATGTATGCACGTGTGAGAATTTAGTATATACGAACATATGGAAATTGTATATATGTATACATAGTTTTTAATACGAATGAGATTACACAATGCTAACCATGTTACTTGGAATGAAATGAAAGTGCAGGTATATTGATGATGGGCTCTCGAAGAATCGAACTAGAGTGCCATGATTAAGTTCAGAAGGATAACTGGATAGATCAGTATATGAGAAAGAATGTGAGGCGTATGTTAATTATGTATATGTTTAAATTTTTGTAAGGTGTCACCAATTACTAATGATGTGGATGTATATGGTGACTGCAGCTTACACGGATCAAGTTCATCATGCAATGCAAGCGGTTGAAGATCGAGTTAGAACATGGATTGTACGAGAGTGTGGTGAAGTAGTTTTGTATAAGTAGGTTATATTTTATCTCTTAAATAAGAATGAAAGATGTAATTCTTGTGAAAGAGTCATTTCAAACGGTTTTCAAGTATGCTAGAACGTTTTGAATGAAAGAAATTTTATGATTCGCATTTCCGCTGCGTCTTTAAATTTAAACTAAGTCGAGGGTCTTAGAAGTTGGTATCAGAGCCCTGGTTTGAGTGAAATCAAGTATAAAAGAGGTAAATACTTGAACTCAAACCTGTGTGCTCTTGTGAGTAGGATCCCGTACAATCCTAGACTCGATCAAGACCCAAAGGTAGCACCGAATGTAAACATGTATATGTACGATTCAATAAAGAAACTAACTGTGTTGTATTGTGTAAGGTGAGCTTGGATAATTAAGAAGGATGATACAAGGATGCGGTCCAGAGCAGACACCAAAGCATGAGATTAGACTATTGGACCTCGGGTACATATTTTTAATAAATACGGGTACTGGTTTTGGGAAGATCTCTCGCGTGAGGGTGAATGTTAGACGAAAGGCATTGATGTTTCCTTGGTAGGGTTTTATAGATGATGAACAAACTGGAACCCACTTCTCCAAGCATAAGGTGATGATTACCTGATAGCACGAGGTTAGTATGTGGATTGCGTGTCCGACCAGTGTGGAAGACGCATATGAAATTTGTGGGACCACGATAATAATCACATGTATGATCGGTAGAATTGGAAAGTAAGTGATCGTGTGGGTGAAAGGAGTCATAACATTCTCAAGTAAATGAAAACACTCTGTAAGAATAAAAGGTTCGAATCCATAGGCAAGTATGGATCTACCAAGTAAGAATGAAAGGTTTGAATCCGTAGGCAAGTACGGATCAACCAAGTTAGAATGAAAGGTTCGAATCCGTATGTAAGTACCGATCGACCAAGTAAGAATGAAAGGTTCGAAAATAGGAATGCAAGGTTTGAATCCGTAAGTAAGCAGGGGTCAAACAATTAAGAATGAAAGGCAAGAATGAAGGATTGTGTCATTATATAAGTATAGGAGTGAAACGAAAGAAAGTAAAGTGAAAAGAATTGGGATCCGTATGTAAAATCTGATTAAACCTTAACAACAAGTTAAAAAAAAGTTAATGATAGAAATGGTTCTCAAATGTGTAGGAATGGACGAAAACGAAGGATGAAATATATTCCTCTCCCCAACTAAAGTAAGTACAAACCTTGTAAGTAAGTGGTGTCAGTAGCGTTTTCGGGTTAGATATGTTGCTTCAATAAAAGAATGCATATATACATATGATGCGTATATGAATATATATGTGATGGTTTGTAGCTAGTTGTTGAAACCTAGTTATGGATGTGTTGACAGGTTGACCTTTTTAGAGTCAAACGGTTTAGATGAGTAAGTATATGACAAATGTCAATAAGATAATAAGGGAGTGGTGATTGAAATTAGAACGTAAACGGAAAGTCTTTAGTAAGAAATGCCAAAATGATGAAATGAAGTTTTGTAAGTATGTTCGAATTAAAAGTGAGTGCAATGCGTACTTCAAGATGCATATACATGTAAAGTAAGTAAGAAATAGTAGTTTGACTTTGAAAAATAATGAAGTATATAAAAGTTATTTTACTTTAAAAAATTGGTGGAATTAGTATTTAATGGGAAATGGCTAAATGACTAAAATACCCCTAACTTGATAGTATTAATTATAAATTATAGAGGTTTTATTTCTAATCAATACCAACCCTTGATTTAAACTATCAATGACTGTTCTTACGGTTCTTACAGATATCACTGTTTGTACAGGATCTCAACTCATATCTAGCCTTCATGTTTTTTCTTTTGTCTTATTGTTGTCATCCTCATTATCATATATATTGGTTATACACCCAACCCTAAAAATATCCAGGCCATAGTGATTAGTTGTCATATATCTAGTTCCCTAAAACTTCACAAAAGGTTCTTAGTAACAGTAAGAAGCAACTCACCACTTTTAAATCTTCCTCGTTTATTAAAAGTTGTATCAAGCCCTTGAGTTACGCCGGAGGTGTAAAACAGTGCCAAATAACATCAATGCCACACCACCCACCGGCGAGGGTTGATGAAGGCCCGGGGGTCCCCCAGCCTCCACCGATTCTTTCGCTCGTGGTGTTTACTTTTACCGAAAATTTTGAGTTTTTTGTAGTGTAAAATATTGAAATTTTAAGAATCCAACCCCACTAATTTGGATTTTGAGAGTCCGGCACTCACCGAGTTTTCATTCAAGCTCCGCCAACACCAACACCAATGACAACCAACACCGAAGAAAGTCTGTATATAAAAAAAATTAGAACCATACGAAAAGCAGATGTAAAAAACTTTGAACCACACATGTGAAACATAAAAGATAGAAAACAATAATTAAGTCAATCTAGAACCCGCGTGTCACAACGAGCCCGTTAAATTGAGAATAATATGTGTAAAAACGTTGAATTACACACACACGTTGTGACGTGTTAACTCGCAAAATTTAGATCGAAACGTAAAACGAAAAATTTGTAAAAGATAAAAAGTATACGTTGTGACGTGTTAACTCCCAAAGGTGAAAGTTGAAAGGTGTTGGGGTTAAACTGTAAAAGATAAAAAAAAAAAGATCGGGATTAAAAGTAAAAAAATAAAGATAAAATGAAAAGGAATACGTTGAAATTAGGGTGTGCATGTATCAGTTCGGTTCGGTTTTTACCATTAATCATAACCATAACCGCTAGCTTCGGTTATGGAATTCCTTAATCATAACCATAACTGAACTTCGGTTATGGTTAATAGATTATGAAGTCGGTTATGGTTCGGTTTTGGTTTATTTCGGTTATTTAACCAATCAAGCTTTGAAATAAATATGTGTGTGCATGGTTTGGACTTAACTTGGGTGTTTTTTATACAATAAAAATGACTACACTTTTTGGTTAAACTACCTTTGATGGATTATCTTTAATAAGGTAATTTTCAACAACAAAAAATAACGACCATAGCACCTCAATTGTTCATCAATATAAAAGGCATCCACATCATGATTACTTTGTTACCAACATACTTTTATCTTAAACTATATGGTTAATGTAAAACATAAATCCATTATATAAACTTAAATTTACAAGTTCGGTTCTGTTTCGATTATATCGGTTAACCAAAGCTTCATAACGTAACCATAACTGATTGGTCGGTTAAACAAAGTTTTATAACCATAACCGTTGGTTATGTCGGTTATCGGTTAATAGTGGTTCGGTTATGTCGATTATGGTTCGGTTATGTCGATTATGGTTCGATTATCGGTTATGATGGTTAATTGGCTAACCCTAGTTGCAATGCATCATGGGTACACCCATGATGCCAAATGTACAACCCTTGACGCATTGCAATTGGTAATAAATAATATATAGAGTAAATTACAAGTTTTGTCCTTTATGTTTGTGACAAATTGCAGGCGGTGTCCTTTACCTTTAAATTTGACGAGTTTTATCCTTAACGTTTCAAAATCTTACACGTTATGTCCTTTAAGCTAAACCCAAATAGATTTTTTGGTTAAGTATGGTCATGTGCCTTGCACATGAGGGTATTCTTGTCATTTTACCTCCCTATGGTCTATTTTGTAAAGAATCCTTATTCAGAGGCTATTTTGTACAAAACTAAAAAATAAACACTCTTTTATCATCTCTCTCTCACACAAACACACTCCCAGCCACAACCTCACTCACAACCACCATCCACCCCACCTGCCATCACCATTGTTCACCATCTCCACCACCATTCAACAACAACACCAAAGTAAACCTAACCCTGTTAATTTCAGGAATCGGTGGCTTTTGCAGAGACGATAGGTAAGGACGAGAAGCTTTGCTTCGATTGTAAAACCTCCAAAACGTCATTGTGGAGGAGCGGTCCCGCCGGTCCAAAGGTGCTTCTATTTCCTGTCTTTTTAATTCGTTCTTATGATTCACATATTTCATGATCTGTTGGATCTAATTTGATATGTTTGATTCGTGGTCGTTATGTAATGCTTGTGGAATTAGGTTTAGGAAAAAGAAGAGTGTATCAACATCAGATAAGAAGAAAGAGAAACCGCATCCTTCATCTTCTCCTCCACCAAGTTCATCCGCAGCCGATGATAACGTGACGAGTTTTCGAAAACGAGAGATCGATGAGGATGATTTGAGGATAAAACATCAGTGACAATGGACATACCAGACGACATCGAAATGAAGGTGAAAGCCAAAATCATCGAAGTGAAAGGACCACGAGGAACCCTAACTCACAATTTCAAGCATTTGAATCTCGATTCATGCTTATTACCGATGAAGAGACAGGAAAACGGAACTTGAAGGTTGATGCGTGGTTCGGATCTCGCAAAACTACTGCCGCTATCCGTACAGCACTCAGCCACGTCAGCAATCTCATCATTGGTGATTTGGTGTAACTCAAGGGTTCCGGTATAAGATGCGGTATGTGTATGCGCATTTTCCGATTAACTCTAGTATTACGAATAATAACTCGGCGATTGAGATCCGAAACTTTTTAGGTGAAAAGAATGTATTACATAATATGTTCAAGTTATTTCGTTTTTAATTTGTTAGTTGTGGATTGATTTGTTAGTGTTGTTGAATGGTGGTGGAGATGGTGAACAGTGGTGGTGGCAGGTGGGGTGGATGGTGGCTGGGAGTGTGTTCGTGTGAGAGAGAGATGATAAGAGAGTTTTACTTTTTAAGTTTTGTACAAAATAGCCCCTGAATAAGAGTTCTTTACAAAATAGCCCATAGGGAGGGAAAATGACAAGAATACCCTCATGTGCAAGGCACATGACCATACTTAACCAAAAAATCTAACTGGGTTTAGCCTAAAGGACATAATTTGCAGGATTTTGAAACGTTAAGGACAAAACTCATCACATTTAAAGGTAAAGGATACCGCCTGGAATTTTAGTAGAAACATAAAGGACAAAACTTGTAATTTACTCTAATATATATATATATATATATATATATATATAATATTTTTATAACAGAAAAAGATTTGCAATCAATACTCATCTCCCATCATTAGGCTAATCATTATGGTCCATAAATCCCCTCCATCCCCATTTTCCATTAAACGACACATCATCATCCCCTTTGATCCTCTCCCTCAATCCCCATCAAGGGGTATGGTCCCTTTCCCCTCCATCCTCATCTGGTGTTCCAATTTGAATAAGGGGGCGTGGTGGATATCACAATGGAACTGAATCCTAATCGAGGTGAGCGGTGTTCCCCATTGATCCGGATGTCACGTCACCTCACTACCTCAGTATTCCAATCTCCAATGCCCTTAGTGTAACACCACGTAAAAACGTGTTCAATCATATGGAGACACGTGTCCTAAACCCTAAACCAGGTGACGGAGTTATTCTGAAGGACTAAACTTGACAACATTTGATTTTGTATGCAAAGGGACTAAAAGTGTCAACATGCTAATTTAAGCCTCTGAGTGACCTTTTACTAAATCCGAGACCATATAGAATTGAAACACGCTCTCGGAAATAATTAAGAATGATTATAAAAGTTGAAGGATAAAAAGTGTCAAGATCAAAAGAAACCATGTTTCTGATCAACCTCTTACAGGCTGCAAGGGCCAAGGTTTACGGTCCGTAAGATAGCTACCTGGGCGATACATTCCAATATCGGTTACGGACCGTAAAGGGTGTGACAACTGTGTTCTGTATAATGTAAAACAATGTTGATTATCAATAAAACAATGTGCTTTGGTGTTATTATATGTGTTATTGTGTTTGATGATTTTACAATTTGATTCGATTCCGATTTCAAGCTTTAAATCACTTTCTGGAAGGTTATACGCAAACTGGTGCGTAAACGCAATCAGTTTAACGCGACGTACACTCCGGAACTGTGACGTAAGCCAAACATACCCTAAATATCCTTTACATAACATAGAAATAAGTTTCGAAGGATTCAGTATGGCAAAAACATGTTTATTTGAATTAAAAGAACTAATTGCTACAAAACTGCGAAACGAACGTTAGTGACCGCGCGGATAATATTTAAATCCCAAAAATATTCTGTTATGATTAAAATTTTATTTTTAATCAGGTCCGTGTTGAAAAATAAATTAAAACGCTTAAAAAAGTTATTTTTCAAGTTTAAGCGCATACCGTGTGTTACTGCGTGACACAGTGCTTCTACTGCAAAACGCAGACAACGCAGCCAGTCTCGGCAACTGAAATTTATTTCAGTGATATTTTGGCGAGTTTATTTTATAGAAATAATAAAAATAATTTAGAACGCCATAAACCGGGATTTAAACGCTAGATAAAATACCCGGTATCTAGTTAAATACCTGTTTTTATCTAATTTACCCAACAAACTTACACTTTAACCCCCCCCCCCCACCTTCAAATTTACGGTCACATTATGTGTGGCCCCCACCAAAATTTTGCTAGATCTCTCAATATCTTAATTGATCTTTACATGACACTTGTAAAGGAAATGCTACACCTCCATATCTCTACATAATCTTTCTATATCACTCCATATCCTTCATAGATCACTAATCCTCCTCCTTCTCTCCTCCCCCAAAACCGTAACCATCACCACCACCTTCATTCCCAACCTTTCAACATTGTTCTTGAAGATCAAGCCAAATTCAAGTTGGTGTGAAGATCCAAAGGTGTTTCCAAGGTGCTTTCAAGTGATTTCAAGCTCCATATCATCAAAACCTCATCCAACAACTTACTTGAATCTTGAAGGTATAACATTTATGTTTAAATCATACTCTTGATTCTTGGTTGTACTTGATGATCTGAAGTTTCTCTTGTATCTTGGAATTTTCACAAACTTGAAATCTAAAATGAAATGGGTCTTGATACAAATAAAAATGGTGATGTTTATGTGTGTGTATAAACCGTACATATATATATGGGTGTATGAGTTTTGAAGTTTGATTTTTTTTATAAGTACATGTTTAAGTTGTTGCTTGTTCTTGAATAATAGTTAAAATGCAAGTGTTTAATGATCTATGCATAATATGATAAATGTTCAAATACATCAGCAAATAAACTTGAATAAGTTGCATACTTGATGCATCTAAACTCATATGAAATGTTGGTGATATGATAGTATGCTTTAGACACTTGTACATGAGGATATATGTTGATTTAAAGCTCAAGAAATGATAAAAAGTGATTGTATGACAAAAATGTTTTAGATCAGATTATAAACACTAAAAATAACATTATTTGGTATATTATGATGGCATGGAACTTTGACATAGGTTTGATAGCTCTGCATGTTGTACATATAGCTTAAAAAGTGGTAAATATGTGAAATTTGCACGATTTATGTGCTTTATGTGAGACCTGCACTATCATGAGTATAACCACTATTTTATTCAGTAAATAACATGGGTTATGTTAAAATATCAACTCGTTTTGATTTGGGATGATTAGGGTAACGTTTGATGCAAAACTATGCGGTAAAACGGTTAAAAATCGGCTTTTCGGAGGATTTTTATAAAACTGTTTTAGATCAATAACCAAACTGATATTTTTGCTATAAAAATAAGTATTTTAACTTATATTAAGTTTACTTGGTGTTTGGTTGGTCATACGTGACTTCCGGCCCCCAAAAACGTTACCGAATCACTAAAATACGTGTTTTTCAATGTACACTAGAATGGGTTGTTCATGGGTAAATTTTATGTGTTACAATGTGCTATGTGTTTTACAATATGTGTATGATGTGTTAGTGTTGACAAGATTATGTGTATTACGATATTTATTTCATGTTACATTTGAGTATATATTACAACGCGTAAATCGTAGATATATTACTATTAACATGATGAGGGTCACCAATAAAACCGTTCAAGTCGCAAAGTTTTTAAAATATATATGTGAACTCATATATATACAAATACACCAATATAATAAAAATAATAACTTTTCGAGAAAATCTCAAAGTTATGTGAAAATTCTAAGTATCGGAGAAACTTATGTATTTTGTGGGTTTTTTATTATTAAATCATTCTTATTTTATTTAGGACGAATAAACAATTTGAGGGATTGTGTTAACATATAAAAACGCACCCAAAGGTGAGTACATAGATCCCCTCTTTTTACTGTTTTCGATTATTTTGGGGTGATTCATATGTATCAAAACGATTTCGATATTTTAACGATGGTTTCAAAAACGATTACGATGGTTTATACTAAATTAATAACGATTTCAATAATGTGAACGAACTTGTTGGTTGTAGTTACATAACGAATGACATTCATTAATTTTGGCCGAACCGACCAGTATTAGGTTATGGTACCATAGGATCCGACAAATCCCGTTATCAGACTGCACTCATGGTTATGTGTTAGGTGGATAACGACTGAATCTGTGATTGTTAACTTACCCTTTGGTGGTTTGTTAATACGAGTTGAACGATGGACGAGTTACGAAGGTTTGAATGTTATTAGCGAGACGACCAAAAATAGTTTTCACAATTAAAACGAGAGCGATTTTGAACGATTGAACGATTATGAACGATTTAAACAAATGAACGATGATCTATAACGAGAACGAGTTAAACGATGTCACACAACGATGTTTACGAAAATATATAAACCATACGAGTTTTATTACGAGAACGATTTATGATTTGGTTTACATAAACAAATGTTTTGGGTTAAGATTCATGGCATCGAGGTTTATAAATTATAACCAGTCCATTTTGACTTGGTTATTCATTTTACAATACAAACATTTTACAAAACAAGGTTTCTAATATCGATTAACGAAGTTGTAAGAGATATTTCAACATGTAAACGAGCCATGAATCTGACACTCACACAAAAACTATGTGCTCGCCAGCATTTCTTTGCTGACTTTGTTTTTACATATGTTTCAGGTGATGTTGCTTGATGTTGATTGCTAGGATGCATAAGTCACATAGGATCTGGACGAGGCCTTAGTGACAATGATAGTCGATATATAACTTGCTTGTTTCATGTTAAAACAATGTAAATTACTTAATGAATAAATAAAACGAGACTCTTTTGTATCTATGGTTGTGAAACAATAATTCTGTTACAACACTCCCCGACATTTCCGCCACGATTTGTTGTTTTACGTGGTCGGGGTGTGACAGAAGAGTTGGTATCAGAGCCAATGGTTATAGGGAATTAGGTTATTAGTAATACTTTGACCTAGACTATAACTTTCTAGGACCCCAACGCAAGTTGAATTGCGTTTAGATTTTTAAAGACAAAACCGTCACCTACCCTTAGGTGATAACCACAACGAGGTTACAAAATCCGAATCTGCTTCGAAAATTAATCATCCGTTCTAGGATGATCGATTACTAGGTTTTGAACCCTCTGTTGTAAGGTTTTGAACCCTTCCAGTTTGACTCATTTTTTGGCTTAGTACCTTCTGAGTTTCCAAAAATCTCGTCAAAGTTTGGGTCTAAATAATGTGAACACGTGCAAACTGGAAGAGTGAATGACTGTACCCTGAGTTTTCTGTCTAAGGCTAGAGTGTTCGTACAAATCCACATAATCGGATCAGTCACTCTTACCTGGGAACTCTTGGGGTGAGTGTTCACTTATAGGCGAGCATGTCTTCGCGATACATTATTTTGATTCATTACTTTGATTTGTCACTGCGTGTCGTTTGTTTGTTCGAGGTAACGAACAAATGATCGCCTTCCTTATGTTTCGTCGATATTTTCAACATCTCTTTTGTTTTTCCTAATTGTCGACCTCACTCGTTTCTCATATTTCCTTGTTAGACAATGCCTCCTCGACGTGATGCACAATCTTTTACTGCTGAAGAAGTCGCAGCCCTTGTCTCTCAGCAAATGGTTGCTGTGCTTCCAGGCGTTGTGACCCAAATCCACGAGCTATACAACAACAATAATAATAACAATGCGCAATGTAATTTCAAGAATTTCAATTCTGCTAAGCCGCTAAAGTTTTCTGGGTCGCAAGGAGCAACTGCGCTCCTTCAATGTTTCGAAAGTATCGAGAACACATTCAGACATGTGCAATGTCCGGATGGGCGTAAGGTTGAATTTGCATCAAGTGTGTTTGAGAAGTGTGCTCTTACCTGGTGGAACGGAGTGATGCGCGATAGGGGTGCCGAAGTGGCATTGGCACAAACATGGGAAGAGCTTCGAGCTCTCATGATGAGAGAGTTCTGTCCCCGTCACGAAATTCGAGCTTTGGAATGAGAGTTTGACGATCTAAAACAAGATGGGGGAGAACACCGTGCGTATACGGATCGATTTGAGGAACTCAGTCTGTTGTGTCCTACTATGGTTACCCCGCTGGAGAAAGCGATAGAGAGGTATATTGATGGTTTACCTGATTCCATACAGGATATTATGACTGGCGTTAATCCTACTATTGTTCGTCACACGATCGAGTTATCTGCTACCCTGACTGAGTCGCAGGTCAGGAAGGGTAAACTTACCTGCAAGGGTCATAAGAAGAAGTCGACCGAATCTGTCAAGGAAAAGGGTAAGGGTAAGAAAGGTGAGTCGTCGAAGAAGTCGGGAAAGTGAAAGGGTGCTCAGAACTTTGCAGTTACCGCTCAGAACCCTCAGAATCCACCAGCTCAACCGTCTGCGAAGAAAGCATATGCTGGTACCGCACCTCATTGTGCTCGCTGCAACGGTCATCATGTTGCACAACAAGCTTGTAGGCAATGCACAACGTGTGGTAAGCTTGGGCATCTGGCCAATATCTGTCGTTTAGGTCAGAATCAGATTATTCAGAATCAAGCTCCAGTTCAGGGGAATGCTGCTAGATTTCCACCGGGTTCATGTTTCAATTGTGGAGAGTTTGGTCACTTCCGTAACAACTGTCCGAGTTTGGCGAATGCAAATGCGAATCCGAACGTGAATGTCAATGTCAATGCGAATGCGAATCCCGCTCGTGGACGAGCATTTAATCTGAATGCAAACGAGGCTCGAGCTGACAACCTCATTGTCAATGGTACGTTTCTTGTTAACAATCGACCTACATCTTTTCCTTTTAATTCTGGTGCCGATAGAAGTTTTGTTTCATTATCTTTTGAACCTTTGCTTGCGATACCTAGAACTAAACTGAGGAAACCCTTATCTGTCGAAGTTGCTACTGGTAAACCTCTTGTTCTCGATTCTGTTATTCGTGATTGTCAGTTAAACCTTGATAACCATCTTTTTCCCATTGACCTCACGCCGATGCAACTTGGGAGTTTCGATATTATCGTGGGGAATGGTTTGGTTAACCAAACATCATGCTGAGGTAGTTTGTTTCGATAAGATTGTTCGTATTCCTCTTCCATCTGGTGATGTTCTGGAAGTTCGTGGTGAGAAGCCATCTGAAGGTTTGAAGCTTATGTATTGTACAAAGGCCCAAAGTTATTTGCGAAAAGGATATGTTGCTTTCCTGGCACATGTCACCGAGGAGAAAGGCAAGAGAAAGAGTATTCAGGATATTCTGATTGTTCGGGATTATCCAGAGGTGTTTCCCGATAAAGTGCCTGGTTTGCCTCCAGTTCGTCAAGTCGAGTTTCATATTGACCTTGTACCCAATGCCAACCCGATTGCGAAAGCACCTTATCGTCTTGCACCATCGGAGATGCAAGAGTTATTGAAACAGCTTCAAGAGTTGTCTGATAAAGGATTCATCCGTCCGAGCTTTTCGCCTTAGGGAGCTCCTGTCCTCTTTGTGAAAAAGAAAGATGGATCTTTTCGAATGTGTATCGATTATCGTGAGCTTAATAAGCTTACCATCAAGAATCGATATCCCCTACCTAGAATTGATGATCTCTTCGACCAGCTGCAAGGTGCTTCATGCTTTTCCAAGATCGATCTGCGATCTGGGTATCATTAACTTCGTGTACTCGAAGAAGATATTCCCAAAACTGCATTCCGTACGAGATATGGGCACTACGAGTTCACTGTCATGCCTTTTGGTTTGATAAATGCCCCAGCTATCTTCATGGACTTAATGAATAGGGTTTGTAAACCTTATTTAGACAAGTTCATCATTGTGTTCATCGACGATATTCTCATTTATTCGAAGTCTCGAGCCGATCACGAGCAACACCTTCTTTTGACCTTGGAACTTCTGAAGAAGGGTCATATAGTCAACGAGCTGGGTATTCATGTAGATCCATCCAAGATAGCTGCTATTAAGGATTGGAATACACCGACGACACCTACAGAGATTCGATCATTTCTTGGTCTTGCTGGTTATTGTCGTCGATTCATTTCTAATTACTCAAAGATCGCGGTTCCACTTACTTCTTCGACTCAGAAAAATAAGCCTTTTGAGTGGGGACCTAAGCAAGAAGAAGCATTCCAAACGCTGAAACGGAAGCTCTGTGATACTCCTGTTTTATCTCTACCTGAGGGAAACGATGATTTTGCTGTCTATTGTGACGCGTCGAATCTAGGACTTGGTTGCGTTCTTATCCAACGAGGTAAAGTCATAGCTTATGCGTCTAGACAACTGAAAATTCACGAGAAGAACTATACGACTCATGATCTTGAATTAGGAGTTGTGGTTTTCGCACTTAAAATCTGGAGACACTACCTCTATGGAACGAAGTGTGTGGTTTTCACAGACCACAAAAGTCTCCAGCATATTCTCAATCAGAAGGAGCTGAACATGAGGCAACGACGTTGGGTTGAACTGTTAAACGATTATGATTGCGAGATCCGCTACCATCCTGGTAAGGCGAATGTCGTAGCCGATGCGCTTAGTCGAAAGGAACGAGTCAAGCTTCATTATGTTCGAACTCTATCTGATATTCAATCTCGTGTCCTTCAAGCTCAACGATCTTGTGTAATCAAAGACTTATTGAAATATAAGCTACCGCTTCAACTCAAACTTAAACTCGAAACGAAGGACGATGGGTTGCTATATTTCAAGGATAGTTTGTGGATTCCGAAACAAGACGATCTTCGCACCTTGGTAATGGACGAATCTCACAAGTCTCGATATTCTATCCATCCTGGTGCTGATAAAATGTACAAGGATCTTCGCACTCAGTTCTGGTGGCCTGGTATGAAGAAGGATGTTGCCTTGTATGTATCGAAATGCCTAACTTATCTCAAAGTCAAAGCTGAACATCAACGACCTTCTGGTTTGCTTCTACAACCAGAGATACCGGTTTGGAAGTGGGAGAACATTGCAATGGATCTCATCACTAAGTTACCGCGTACGTCTAAAGGTCACGATGCTATTTGGGTTATTATCGATCGATTAACTAAATCAGCTCATTTTATTCCGATTCGCGAGGATCTATCTGCTGATAAACTTGCAAAGATTTATGTTGATGAGATTGTATCACGACATGGTGTTCCTTTGGATATCATTTCCGATCGTGATGCTCGATTTTCATCTCATTTCTGGAAGACCATGCAATCTGCTTTGGGAACCCAACTAAATCTAAGCACTGCTTATCATCCCCAAACAGATGGTCAATCTGAGAGAACAATTCAAACTTTGTAGGATATGCTTAGAGCATGCGTGATAGACTTTGGTGGTAATTGGGATTCTCATCTTCCACTGATCGAGTTCTCTTACAACAACAGTTATCATGCTAGTATTAATATGGCACCATTTGAAGCTTTCTACGGTCAAAAATGCCGTTCACCTGTCTGTTGGAATGAGATCGGTGAAGCTCAGCTTACTGGACATGAGCTCATTCTGGAAACAACAGACAAAATCAAGAAAATTCGCGATAATCTTGTAACAGCTCGAAGCCGTCAAAAGAGTTATGCAGATATACGACGCAAGCCCTTAGAATTTCAAATCGGAGACCGTGTCCTACTCAAGGTGTCACCTTGGAAGGGAGTGGTGAGATTTGGAAAGAAAGGAAAACTTGCACCCCGATATGTTGGACCATTTAAGATTGTTGAAAGAATTGGAAAGGTTGCCTATCGACTAGAGCTACCTCCAGATCTTGGAAATATTCATCCGACTTTTCACGTGTCCAATTTGCGAAAGTGTTTAGCTGATGCTGATCTTCACATTCCTCTCGACGAGATTCAAATCGATGAAACGATGCACTTTGTCGAGAAACCTGTGGAGATAGTGGACCGTACATTCAAAGAGCTGAAGAACAAACGGATTTGATTGGTCAAAGTTTGCTGGGAATCCAAACATGGCCCTGAGTTTACTAGGGAACGTGAGGACCAGATGAAGACAAAATATCCGCATTTGTTTTCGCAAGTTTCCTCTAAGTAAAAATTTCAGGACGAAATTTCCTAAAGTAGGGGAGACTGTGACAACTGTGTTCTGTATAATGTAAAACAATGTTGATTATCAATAAAACAATGTGCTTTGGTGTTATTATATGTGTTATTGTGTTTGATGATTTTACAATTTGATTTGATTCCGATTTCAAGCTTTAAATCACTTTCTGGAAGGTTATACGCAAACTGGTGCGTAAACGCAATCAGTTTAACGCGACGTACACTTCGGAACTGTGACGTAAGCCAAACATACCCTAAATATCCTTTACATAACTTAGAACTAAGTTTCGAAGGATTCAGTATGGCAAAAACATGTTTATTTGAACTAAAAGAACTAATTGCTACAAAACTGCGAAACGAACGTTGGTGACCGCGCGGATAATATTTAAATCCCAAAAAAATTCTGTTACGATTAAAATTTTATTTTTAATCAGGTCCGTGTTGAAAAATAAATTAAAACGCTTAAAACGTTATTTTTCAAGTTTAAGCGCATACTGCGTGACACAGTGCTTCTACTGCAAAACGCAGACAACGCAGCCAGTCTCGGCAACTGAAATTTATTTCAGTAATATTTTGGCGAGTTTATTTTTATAGAATAATAAAGATAATTTTGAATGCCATAAACCGGGATTTAAACGCTAGATAAAATACCCGGTATCCAGTTAAATACCTGTTTTTATCTAATTTACCCAACAAACTTACACTTTAACCCCCCCCCCCCTTCAAATTTATGGTCACATTATGTGTGGCCCCCACTAAAATTTTTCTAGATCTCTCAATATCTTAATTGATCTTTATATGACACTTGTAAATGCATGCTACACCTCCATATCTCTACATAATCTTTCTATATCACTCCATATCCTTCATAGATCACTAATCCTCCTCCTTCTCTCCTCCCCCAAAACCGTAACCATCACCTTCATTCCCAAACTTTCAACATTGTACTTGAAGATCAAGCCCTATTTCAAGCCAAATTCAAGTTGGTCTGGAGATCCAAAGGTGTTTCCAAGGTGCTTTCAAGTGATTTCAAGCTCCATATCATCAAAACCTCATCCAACAACTTACTTGAATCTTGAAGGTATAACATTTATGTTTAAATCATACTCTTGATTCTTGGTTGTTCTTGATTATTTGAAGTTTCTCTTGAATCTTGGAATTTTCACAAACTTGAAAACTAAAATGAAATGGGTCTTGATACAAATAAAAATGGTGATGTTTATGTGTGTATATAAACCGTACATATATATATGGGTATATGAGTTTTAAAGTTTGATTTTTTTTATAAGTACATGTTTAAGTTGTTGCTTGTTCTTGAATAATAGTTAAAATGCAAGTGTTTAATAATCTATGCATAATATGATAAATGTTCAAATACATCAGCAAATAAACATGAATAAGTTTCATATTTGATGCATCTAAACTTATATGAAATGTTGGTGATATGATAGTATGCTTTAGACACTTGTACATGAGGATACATGTTGATTTAAAGCTCAAGAAATGATAAAAAGTGATTGTATGACAAAAATGTTTTAGATCAGATTATCAACACTAAAAATACCATTATTTTGTATATTATGATGGCATGGAACTTTGACATAGGTTTGATAGTTTTGCATGTTGTAAATATAGCTTAAAAAGTGGCAAAATATGTGAAATTTGCATGATTTATGTGCTTTATGTGAGACCTGCACTATCATGAGTATAACCACTATTTTATTCAGTAAATAACATGGGTTATGTTAAAATATCAAGTCGTTTTGATTTGGGATGATTAGGGTAACGTTTGATGCACAACTATGCGGTAAAACGGTTAAAAATCGGCTTTTCGGAGGATTTTTATAAAACTGTTTTAGATCAGTAACCAAACTGATATTTTTTCTATAAAAATAATTATTTTAACTTATATTAAGTTTACTTGGTGTTTGGTTGGTCATACATGACTTCCGGCGCCCAAAAATGTTACCGAATCACTAAAATACGTGTTTTTCAATGTACACTAGAATGGGTTGTTCATGGGTAAATTTTATGTGTTACAATGTGCTATGTGTTTTACAATATGTGTATGATGATGTGTTAGTGTTGACAAGATTATGTGTATTACGATATTTATTTCATGTTACATTTGAGTATATATTACAATGCGTAAATCATAGATATATTACTATTAACATGATGAGGGTCACCAATAAAACCGTTCAAGTCGTAAAGTTTTTAAAATATATATGTGAACTCATATATATACAAATACACCAATATAATAAAAAATAATAACTTTTCGAGAAAATCTCAAAGTTATGTGAAAATTCTAAGTATCGGAGAAACTTATGTATTTTGTGGGTTTTTTATTATTAAATCATTCTTATTTAATTTAGGATGAATAAACAATTTGAGGGATTGTGTTAACATATAAAAACGCACTCAAAGGTGAGTACATAGATCCCCTCTTTTTACTGTTTTCGATTGTTTTGGGGTGATTCATATGTATCAAAATGATTTCGATATTTTAACGATGGTTTCAAAAACGATTACGATGGTTTATACTAAATTAATAACGATTTTGATAATGTGAACGAACTTGTTGGTTGCAGTTACATAATGAATGACATTCATTAATTTTGGCCGAACCGACCAGTATTAGGTTATGGTACCATAGGATCCGACAATTCCCGTTATCAGACTGCACTCATGGTTATGTGTGGGTTAGGTGGATAACGACTGAATCTGTGATTGTTAACTTACCCTTTGGTGGTTTGTTAATACGAGTTGAACGATGGACGAGTTACGAAGGTTTGAATGTTATTAGCGAGACGACCAAAAATAGTTTTCACAATTAAAACGAGAGTGATTTTGAACGACTGAATGATTATGAACGATTTAAACAAATGAACGATGATCTATAACGAGAACGAGTTAAACGATGACACAAAACGATGTTTATGAAACTATATAAACCATACGAGTTTTATTACGAGAACGATTTATGATTTGGTTTACATAAACAAATGTTTTGGGTTAAGATTCATGGCATCGAGGTTTATAAATTATAACCAATCCGTTTTGAGTTGGTTATTCATTTTACAATACAAACATTTTAGAAAACAAGGTTTCTAATATCGATTAACGAAGTTGTACGAGATATTTCAACATGTAAACGAGCCATGAATCTGACACTCACACAAAAAGTATGTGCTCGCCAGCATTTCTTTGCTGACTTCGTATTTACATATGTTTCAGGTGATGTTGCTTGATGTTGATTGCTAGGATGCATAAGTCACATAGGATCTGGACGAGGCCTTAGTGACAATGATAGTCGATATATAACTTGCTTGTTTCATGTTAAAACAATGTAAATTACTTAATGAATAAATAAAACGAGACTCTTTTGTATCCATGGTTGTGAAACAATAATTCTGTTACAACACTCCCCGACGTTTTCGCCACGGTTTGTTGTTTTACGTGGTCGGGGTGTGACAAAGGGTCAGGCTTACGGTCCGTAAAACCTGTATCTGGGCAGCAAATTTTGGACAGCTGCAGGTTATCATCTTTAACCGACTTTAATCTCTTATAATCGATACCAGGGGCTATTTAACTGATTTATATTACCACTAGGACACCTGGGGTGATCCTAGGAGCTTCCATAACAGTTGTAGATCATCCAATTGCTTGCAATTTAGTATATAAGGAGCTCTAGTTCATAGTTCTTGTGCTCACATTTGCATCAACTTTCAAACAACTCACTTCTGGAGCTTGCAAGCAGTAGGAGAAGAATTCCAAGTGTAGAAAAGACAGCAAGGACCCTAAGTAAGAGTTTTAATCCCTGGTTAGTCCATTTAATTAGTTTAAAAACCGAAAAGTCAAACATATCGTAATTAAGCTTTGACTTTCGGTTTAATCACTAATGGTCTAGCCAATGACCGAAATAAAAGTGGTTATGGGACCATATTATGGTAGGTAACTAACCCTTAAAAAGGCACCTCCTAATTATTTCATTTGACTAGTTAATTGTCGGGTCAAACTAGTTTGACAATAAGTCAAACTGGACAGAAAGTTTAAAAATGATTTAAATTAATAAAACAGAGGTTCTAAATTATATTTTAACATTCTAATGACTTAGTAATTAATATTAGAACATGTTTAATCAGGCGTAACCCAACAATTATCAATCTAAGGTCAGTTTATAACCGAAAGTCGCAAAAGATTGACTTTTGCTTTGACTTTCAGTTCTGACCCGTTCAAGCTTAATTCTCCCATGTTTTAAGCTTCCCATAGGACCATATTACTTAGTAGTATAACCCTCTGAAGTTATATTGCTTGGTCCTTAGTAGTTTGAATTATATGCACTTGTTTGTTAGTATGCTTATAAATACCATAAATGCCCTTTTGACATATAAATGAGATTTTTAGAAATGTGAGAGGACAAAAACCTTTGCTACTGATATATAAGCTTTTCCCGAAAATTTGACATCAGTTCTTGGTCTCAATTAGGAGTTATGCTCGATATCGTAATTAGAAGTTTTTTATTAGTTAATTTGCGATATCTTGCATAATACATGTTAAACTTCGATTTTGAACCAAAACTCATTACCTGCTGTTAGGATATTATTTTTAAGGAATTTTAAGATTTTTGGTCAGATTATAATTTGTTTAAAACTTAGAGTTCTTGTGTAATTAGGTTAATAACGATAATACCCTTTTTAGGCATAAAATGAGATTAACAAATGATTTGAATGCCAAACCTTTTCCTACTGATTTCCTACATTAAATAAATTATTTTGAGCATTTAAAACTGTTCAAAATCTCAGATTTACATAAACATCTTGATTATCGTCAATTAGCGAGTTTTACACTATTAAGGTGCATAGTATGGTTTAAAACCATACTTAACATTTAAGACTTGTTACCTACTGAATTTTAAAACAAATTTCAATATTATTGCAGTAGGTATAAGTTATAAACTCAGGTTTCCAAAAATGTCCTTAAAAGCATATGTGAAATGACCAAAATGCCCTTTCGTGGCATAGTTTGGCCATAAATGGTAAACCTCACATATATGTAATATCTTACTGATATAATGAGATAAAATAAATATTTTTACTGATTACTAAAGACCAGAACTTCAGTCTGTTATAAAATCTCTTTTATAATTACTAAAATGACCAAAATGCCCTCACGGGACTTAAATTGGTTTTAAATACTTTTTGGGCATATATGTTAACATCCTACTGATGTATTAACATATTTTAAGCATATTAACAAATAAGACCTATATATAATTCATTTGGCTACCCGTTACGCATTTTAGCGTTCAGATCGGTTTATGTGACTAGTTTGCATAAAATAGCCGAAACGGGTTTAACCTTATCATTAAATCCTCAAATTCCAGAATGTGTTTAGTTTACCCATATTATACAAGTACCCAAGCTTGTCGGGTGTAAAGCACATTCTATTCTGGACTCCGCTTAATCTAGCGTTTAGAACCGTAAAGTTTCTTCCTAGCTAGCCGGTCTAAGTCTTTGACTTAATTAAAGACCCGTTAGCATCCTAATAGGTTATTAAACCTTCTATACAGATTAGTAGCATCCAGTAGAAAGTACCATCATAAAGCTTTAGGATTTTACGGCTGAGTTACTTTTCACTTTTAGCTCAGGTAAATACTTTTAACTTATTTTCCCTTATACGGGCTTGGGATATGGTATTATAATAATACCACTTGGTCGGGTATGAAACCATTTAATCAGATTGTGATTAATAAATTTACATAAACCGTTTTAATCTGTCGTGTTTGATAACATAAGCATTGGGGGTTAATTCGACCGTGTCCTGGATATCCTCGGCTAATTTCATTTGAAAATGGCCACGACATATGCACGGGGTGTAGGCATACACCTGACAGATGCAGATGCAAATGCTAAAACATAAACCCACATGTTGGGGATAGCTCCTTTGTGGGTTCTATAAGTGGTGAGTCGGTTAATCATGACCGGCTTCCAACCGGCCCCAAATTGTAAGACAAACATGTAAATCTGTATACAAGATTATATTTAAATAATTGTCCCAAGTTATAAATGATTTGTGCCTTGTGTGCCTAAATCAATTTTCACACACCCTTTTCAAAAGAGTCAGTTAATTGTATTTACCAGTGTAAACTGACGTATTTTCTAAAGATTGATTGACAGGTATTTCTCGTAAATAGACTGGAGCTATTAGGTGTCGTATAAGAGGATCTTGCAAATCCCCAAGATACCTGAAGTCTGTTATTTTGTTTGCCCTTGTATTTATTTATGATCCGCCTGTGGATCTTATTACAATCCAGTCTGTATATTCTTTCATTTGAACACTCAGACATTATGGTTTGTAATAGTTTATTCACCAAGCCTTCCGTTGTGCTATTATAATGTGTGTATTGACAATGATGATATCAACTACGTCACGATACTCCCCGCCACCGGTAATATGTGGAAATATCGGTGTGTGACAGGTTGGTATCAGAGCCAACACTGAGTGAATTAAACACTAACCTTTTGTGTTTAATCTCAATGACACAATAAGCACATCCCTTAGACTTCAGAGTCTAGGCTAATGACCTAGGATTTATTCTTAACTTTCCTTTTTATTGTTTATATTATATCTTCTTGTTTTGTCAGGTTAACTGATTGGAAAATGCCGCCACGTGTGAGAGGCAGAGGAAAGGGACCAATGAGAGGAGGGCCATCAGGCCATGCGGGACCATTCCATCGACGTACCCCGTCAGCGACTTTCTCTAGTTTCGACTCTCGGGACCATTGGAGTCATAACTTCGAGCCGGCGAGGCATTCTGTTTCGCTGGGATCCTCACCATCCGACCCTCCATACTTTGGGCAACCCATTCCTGATGAACCCCAACATTCCCATCACTCTCTAGAATCACATCATTCGAACCAATCTCACCACTCCTTTCACTCCCATTCTTTCCATCACCCCGACTCCATTTATTCCCCAGCTCAATTCAATCCCAACGATTATGTCAACAATCTTTTTTATTTCAATCCCTTAGGACCCAAAGACCACTTCTCTCAGGAGATGGAAATGGACGACGACCCTGACCCAGATATGCAAACCGGAACACCGGGCCACCCTATCAGTATCTCGAGCGGTTCTCCTTATCAAGGATCGTCGTACCAAGGGCCCGATCCATTTAAAGAATGGTGGTCAAAGTATGAATGGGAATTCACCCCTTCATATCATAACTCCCCGGCTCAACCTCCTTTGAATGAGCCTTACCTTCAAGTTGTCACTCCTCCACCTCTTCCTGTTGAGGAGCCACCTCCCGAGCCGCCTAGGCGAAGGAGGAATGCACGAATATCCGTGCGAGGAGGACCTCGGTTCAGTTCTCCTCAAGGTTCAAGTACTTACCCTCCTATCCCCAAGGACCCACAAATGGGTGGACCCTCGCATGTGGTGCCAGAAGACAATCCTCCGCCAATTTCTTATGCACCACTGCCACCACCAGTGGGTTTTGACAACCCAATACCAACATACCCAGGTTCATCTGGGTATAACCCATCTGGATACCCAACGGATTATGGAACCCATGATCCATATCTTACTGCTGCACAGTATAATGCACTTTATCCTTCTTCTTACCCTCCAGTTTACCCAACTGGATATCCGGTGCAGGGGTATCAATACCCACCATATCAGCAACCTCCCCCTCCTCAACAGGAGCAAACCCAAGAAATACTGCAGAGGTTAGACAGGGTTGAGCGTGAAGCAGATGATACCAAAAAGAAGCATAACAGCTTTCTTAAGGGCCTTGCAAGTCTCATCAAAGGCAAAAAGAAATAGAAAGTTTATTGTATTTTGTATTTTATTTTCAATCAAGTCCCTGTAAGGACATTTTATTTTCAGTACCTTGTCCTTGTGAGGACTTATTTCTGTTTTTGTAGCCCCTGCGTGGGCAGTATGTTCTTTTCAAGACCCGTTTAGGGCACCTTTGTAATAGTTTAATGTTTAATGGAATTCCTTTGGATTTTAATTATGTACTTTATTACATCATCATGCTGTATCATTTCAATTTATAATTGATCTGCCAAAGAATTTCTTAGAGGTATAACCTAGCCAAAATATTAAATGGCTATGATGGTACAACCTTTTTAAGACAATAACTCCCTGTTAACATCTGAAAACATGTTAACATTCCTGGTTGTGCGGTACGAAAAACCACACAAGCATCCAAATGTACTTGGACTTTCCCAAGTCACTTTCATAGCCTATATGATCTATATGAATCATGGTTAATAAACACCAATATGATGTATACGCCTAAAACATCCATTTGAGATGTATGCTTGCAAGCAAAGGTGTAATAATGACAATGATAGTTCTACTTTATAAACTTCTTGTCAATAAGGCGATGAACTATGTTCGACCCTTAAAAGATCACCGATCCAAGAGATCATTGGTTATATTCTAATCGTCTCTGTTACATAGCCTTTTGCGCTATCTAAATGTCCTTAGAGACGAGCCTTGTGCTATATAAAAATGTCTTTCCTGACATTGACAGTCGTGA
Source organism: Helianthus tuberosus (assembly GCA_030545235.1). NCBI lineage: Eukaryota > Viridiplantae > Streptophyta > Magnoliopsida > Asterales > Asteraceae > Helianthus > Helianthus tuberosus. The sequence goes on from CM060442.1 coordinate 44,402,606, forward strand.
TTTATATCCCTCTGTCTCATAGATATAAAGGATTTTAATCCTATTAATTGCTCATAATGGTTTTGATGTAGCCTAGGCAAATCATGATTAAATTATTTATTACTTAAAATGGTCTGTACGGTTTAATAATACCATGACCATCTAGACATCAATACGATGATTCATTATATGATTTAAATATGTCATTATTGTTGATATAGTACCCCAAATCATGGCTGGATCTGATGAAGTAAACAGTCATCCACGGGAAGAAAACAATAATGAGGCAAGAATCAATCTTGCAAATACTAAACTGCAAGTAATGATTGACACCGCGGTTGCTCAAGCGGTGGATAAAATATTCAAGGAGCCGAGCAATGTTCGGTCCAAAACTCATACGAAACCCTTGTCACAGTCGCATACATCAAAAAGGGATGAATCTCAACATTCATCCGACCAGAGATCTGAGTCTCAGAAAGTGGTGTTAAATCAGACTCCTAAGTACAAAAAGAGTTGTACCTATAAGTACTTCGTCTCCTGTAAACCGAGGGATTTTACGGGGGAAAAGGGAGCAATCGATTGCATGAAATGGTTAGACGAAATGGAGACTGTGATTGACATCAGTGGATGTGCGAAGGAAGACATAGTTATGTTTGTGTCTCAATCTTTCAAGGGTGATGCCCTCACTTGGTGGAAAGCGTTAGTACAGTCCACTGAAAAGGTTCATTTGTATAACCTTTCCTAGGACAAGTTTGTTGATTTGGTAAAGGACACTTACTGCCCTCAACCTGAAGTTGAGAGGAAAATGACTTCCTCACCTTGGTGATGAAGGATCTGGATTGTACCATACTTGGTCACCCCTGAACCCAAACGCGTTGCACGTTTCATCGGTGGTTTGGCCCCTGAAGTGAAAGGAAATGTTAAGGCTTCTAAGCAAGCCACTTATAGATCTGCTGTGGATCTATCTTTGTCCCTCACTCTTGATGTTGTGAGGAGTAGGGCAAAGAAAGCTACCGATGATGGGAAGAGGAAGAGGGAGGAAGACAAGTCTCCTCAGTCAAACAAGAAAAGCAAACGGAACTTTGGTTCTAAGAAAGGGCAGTCCAGTGACAAACCCAGGTGCAAGACTTGCAACAAAAGGCACTTTGGAAAGTGCAACCAAGACCCACAAGCCAAACCTTGTGGGATTTTCAAAAAGAAAGGGCACAAGTCCGTAGAGTGCCAGAACATTAAGGACGCAACCTGTTATGGTTGCAATGAAAAGGGGCACATCAAGAAAAATTTCCCCAAGAATGCTAAGAAGCCTGATGAGGCGAATAAATCGAATGCGAGAGTTTTTCAGATGAACGCGAGGGAAACGGTGAACGACGAGAACGTCATAACAGGTACCTTCCTCATCAATAATAACTATGCTAGAGTCTTATTTGATTCAGGAGCTGATAAGTCCTTTGTAGACCATAAATTTTGTAAATTGTTGAATCTGCCTATTAAGACTCTAGACATAAAATATGAGGTAGAGCTTGCTGATGGTACCATAGAATCAGCTTCAACTCTTCTTGATGGTGTTTCGTATCCATTAAGAATCATTCTATCCCGTTATCCCTCTTGCCAATGAAATTGGTTGGGTTTGATATTGTTTTAGGCATGGACTGGTTGTCGCATAACCAAGCCCAAATCGCCTGCAATAAAAAGCTAGTTATCATCAAAACCCCTTCTGGTGAATCCGTCACCATCCAAGGAGATACACAGTATGGTCTGCCCAACAATGTGTCCATTCTCAAAGTATCGCAGTGTCTGAAGAGTGGATGTGTCATCTATATGGCACAAGTGTCAGTAAACGACCCAAAGCCCAAGATTGAAGATATTCCTATTATCTCCGAGTATCCTGATGTCTTTCCTGACGAATTACCTGGATTACCTCCGGAGAGGCAAGTTGAATTCAGGATAGACATTCTCCCAGGATCTGCACTAATTGTGTGAGCTCCTTATCATTTAGCGCCCACTGAAATAAAAGAGCTCAGGACCTAATTGGATGACCTACTAGAGAAAGGTTTCATTCAACCCAGCTCTTCGCCCTGGGGAGCTCCAATATTATTTGTGAAAAAGAAGGATGGATCAATGCGCTTATGCATTGATTACCATGAGCTAAACAAGTTAACGATCAAGAATCGATATCCCTTACCCAAGATCGACGACAGCTCCAAGGGGCGAGCTTCTTTTCAAAGATTGATTTGAGATCGGGATACCATCAACTTAAGGTCCGAACTGAAGATGTGCCTAAAACAGCATTCAGGACGAGGTATGGACATTACGAGTTTTTAGTGATGCCTTTTGGGCTCACTAATGCGCCAGCAGCATTCATGGACCTCATGAATAGAGTCTGCAAGCCATACTTATCTACTCTCGTAATCAAGTTAATCATGAGAAGCACCTTAGATGTATCTTAGGATTGCTCCGACAGGAGAAGCTATATGCTAAATTCTCCAAGTGCGAGTTCTGTCTTCGTGAAGTCCAATTCCTTGGACATGTTATTAGTGATCATGGCATCCAAGTAGATCCCGCCAAGATAGAAGCCATTATGAATTGGGAAGCACCGAAGACGCCAACAGAAATTCGCATTATAGAAGATTCATTGAGAACTTCTCAAGAATAGCTGCACCATTGACTACTTTGACCCGTAAGAATGTAAAATTTGATTGGGGTCCAAAACAACAAGAATCCTTTGAGATTCTTAAGCAGAAATTGAGCAATGCTCCAGTGTTGACATTGCCCGAAGGAATCGAAGAGTTTGTCGTTTATTGTGATGCATCACACACCGGTATGGGTTGTGTACTTATGCAAAAGGGCAAGGTGATTGCCTGTGCATCACGACAACTAAAGGTGCATGAAAAGAATTACACCACCCATGACTTGGAGTTGGGTGCCGTTGTATTCGCATTAAAGTTGTGGAGAAATTATTTGTATGGAGCTAAATGTGTGATCTATTCGGATCACAGGAGTCTCCAACACCTATTCAATCAAAAGGATCTCAATATGAGACAGCATCACTGGATGGAAACTTTAAATGATTACGATTGTGAAATTCGCTACCATCCTGGCAAGGCGAATGTAGTCGCTGATGCTCTAAGCCGAAAGGAAAGAGTCAAACCTATCAGGTGTTGGATCGTTATGTGACCCTAACGAGTCAATCTGAGTATTTCATTATAAAAAACAAAGGCGGAATCAATGTAAATGACGTCAACACAGCTTGTTCCTTTCTAATCTTTATCTATTACTGATTTCCTGAGCTTTTACAAGTCAATTGACAATCCGGCAGCACCTCGGCTCTAAATCAGAAAAGTTACAAATGAGATGGTCCACTTGGTATATATAGGAGAGCTAATTTCGTGCAAAATAGCTAATGCTAATTTCGTACGAAATTACCTGATGTTAATTTCGTGCGAAATTAGCCTTGGTTATTTCATGCGAAATTACCACACAATACCTAAAACTGATTTTTCCCGTACCAAGCACCATTCTATCCTATCTAGACTCAAAACTCTATAAAGACGAAGTTAACAGACATTTATGCACCAACAGACTCCCCCTTGGATGTTGACGAAGTCTTTAGCATCAAATCTTCAGTCTTTAGTCTTGACTTATCGTTCTCTTGTTCCAAATTGTTTTGACATTGTAAAGCTCCCATCAATCTTCTATCTTCAAACTTTAATCTACAATCTCCCCTTTGAATGTTGATCCAGAATTCTGACTCCCCCTTTCGCAGACTCCCCCTCTCGATAAGCTAGGGCTCAAATTCTTGTTCAAACTTTAACATTTTCTTTGCCATGGGGAACTTGATTCCTATTTCCTGCACAATCTCTACCTAAATATAAGATATATGACAATAACAGTTTCAATTTAAACTTACCATTCAAACTCATTCGATGATCTTGTCAGAATTTAGAAATCCACTTAAGTATTCAGGTCCAAATTAATGACCCTGATTACTCAATTTGTCTACCAAGTCCAACTTAATGACCTTGGTTGATCTGAGACAATTCACACTGACATTTTGAAACAATTTCTAAAAATTTACAAGTTTCAAATTAATGAACTTGTTCCGACTTTTCAATTTTCACAAACTTATCCACAACTCATCCTCCAGCCCAAAACTTCCTGCATCTACTTCAAATTCGAATATGAAGATCAGCTTTCCACTTTGGTTTGTCAGAAAATAAAGTAGAAATGAAAAATCTTTTTGGATTTTTAATAAAGTTCCTATGCTAGAAATGAATAACAGAAATAAAATGCAGTAAAAGTAAACTATTTACATACATATTTTTGGTGAGCGTGTTAGGGAATCATATCAGCTATCCGACAAGTCACAAGTATCGTTAAGCTTTAATTTCATACTCAGAATTAAACAATTCACTTAGATTGTCGATATACTGATCCACTTAAATTCTCACACAATTTTTAATCTGTCCAGGATACGGATTTAGTGTTTTAGAGACTTAAACTGATACGTGTGTCCCACCTCTTGAATATACTCCCGTATCCAAATCCCAATATTCAGTCTTACAGGTGAATATACCACAGATGATATATGTAAGGGGTTAAATTGCAAAGAACCGTGAGAGCTCAGGTCAGAACTTCCGTTCAGCAGAGAGATGACGGCTTTGACTTTTGGTGTGTCCCCTTTAGAGGATCTTTTTTACAACAGCCATGATTAGCATTTTTCAATGTTTTATCATTTTTTAGCTGAGGGCGGCGCTATGTTTCAAGCAATGCAGAAAGTATTATTCGGGGACTAGGCCATTGCTTTCGCAAAATCAGAAGTCCTGGAATAATACCCCAGATATCACTGAGTATAAAGACCTAGTATCTCAGAAAGAGGGATCTTTCAAACAAGATTTCAGGGGTTACCTATATATCCAAGTAGTGTTCCCCACGAAATAAGCAAGTAAGGATTTAAGTTTATATCCCGAACAAACCTACTAAATGTGTAAAAACCTATCGGCACATTATCAGCGAGACTGTTTAACCCATTTTAAACATTACATATCTTTAGCATACCGTAACTGTCAAGCCGATGTACTATCATTTTCCCTTTTTACACAAGCTCTTTTCTGGTTTTTCTATTGTTTTTGGATTTTGAAAAATATCTCATGTTTTTTAATTTTTGAAATTTTTACTGTTTTTGTATTTTCTGAAAATATTACCCTATACTCTCCCCCTAAATACCAAAACAAGTAAAAAATCGACAAACCATTGCAGATTGCTTCCCAACATCATCATCTATAGTGGTACCTTCATCAACGCCAAGAATCTCTTCCAACACCGATAAAAGCTTCATACCGTTTAGTTTTAGCAAATATCGAAAACGAGTTTTGTCAAATGCTTTGGTATGTAAATCAGCTTTTTGCTCGTTAGTGTGGATTTTCTCAATTCGTATCAACTTCTTCTCGAAACAATCTCGGATGAAGTGATAACAAATTTCAATGTGTTTCGTTTTAGCGTGATGAACATGATTATTAGTAATATTAATCGCTGCCTCAATATCAACAAAGATATGGGTGTTAAGAAATTGCAAACCGTAGTCGCACATCTGTTGCTGGATCCACAAGATCTGAGAGCAGCAGCTGCTAGCAGATAGATACTCCGCTTCACATGTGCATAAAGCCACAGAGGTCGGCTTTTTGCATTGCCAGGTGACCAATCTTGTTCCAAAGAACTGGCACCCCGATGTTGTTGATTTAGCGTTAACTGTGCAGCATCCGAAATCGGAATAACCTTCGAGCATAAATTTGCCATCTTTTGGATACCACAACCCCAATGATGGAGTTCCTTTAAGGTAGCGTAATATCCTTTTGACAATCACCATGTGCGACGCTCTCGGGTTAGATTGAAATCTTGCTGCGAGGCAGGTTGGATACATAATATTGGGTCTTGAAGCAGTCAAGTACATCAGCGATCCGATCATGGAACGATATAACGTTTCATCTACCTTCTCTCCGGTGAGATCAGGGTTTATCCCATGATTCGTCGCTAATGGGGTGGAAGCTGGAGTAGAACCTGACATCCCGAATTTCTCCAAGATATCATGAACATACTTCACTTGATGTATGAAAATTCCCTTAGGCAGTTGATCATCCTGAAGTCCCAAAAAGAATTTCATCTCACCCATCGATGACATTTAGAATTTCTCCTTCATAACTTGTTCAAAATCTTTGCACAGATTCTCATTTGTTGACCCAAATATGATGTCGTCCACATATATTTGAACTATCAGAAGATGTCCGTCGACCTCTTTGGTGAAGAGAGTGGCATCCACTTTTCCACGAATGAAGCTGTTGGCTAGTAGGTGTTGAGACAATGTCTTGTACCAAGCTCTCGGGGCCTGGTGTAAACCATACAGGGCTTTGTCTAGCAAGTAGACCTTGTCTTTGTGGATTGGATCGGTGAAGCCCGGTGGCTGTCCAACGTATACCTCCTCTTTTACCTTCCCATAGAGAAACGCCGATTTAACATCTAACTGATATAGTTTGAAATTTTTCCACGATGCAAATGCTAGAAAGATTCTGATCGCTTCAAGTCGAGCAACCGGAGCATATACTTCAGTGAAATCTATACCCTCTTTCTCACTGAAACCCTGGACTACGAGTCGAGATTTGTTACGAATAATAACCCCTCTATCGTCTCTCTTACACTTGAACACCCACTTGGTGTTTATCTTCCTTTGACCATCAGGCAAGTCTACTAACTTCCACACTCCTAACTTCTCAAACTGACTTAACTCTTCTTGCATAGCATTGACCCAAGAATCTTCAGTTAGCGCCTCTTTATAAGTTCGCGGTTCGATCTGCCAAATAAAACAACTTCGTGAAAACTCAGTTTGTAAAGGTGCTACTGTAGAATAAAAACAAGTAAGGCCTTGGTCAATTTGACGTCTAGCGTGAACGCCTGATTGCAATTCTCCAATGATCAGCTCCTCTGGATGGTATGAAAGAGTTCTTGGCATCACCTCGCCTGGAACATCTACCTCGCCTTCCAGATTAGTAACATTCTGATTTGCACCTTGTTCACTAACTGGGTTTGTTTGACTTGAAATCTGAATTTGCTCCCCCTCAGAATCTAAATCACCACGATCAAATACTTGCATGTTCCATATTCTTGATTATCATTTTGTGCCGTCTGATTATCATGAGCAACTTCATTTTGTTGGATATCATCATGTTCTCCAGCATTACTAGGACCTGCTTCATCATCATTGGAAGCCTTTTGACAACTAGAATACTCAGCTGGGAACCTTTCCTGCGAAAACTCATACTCTCTCAGAATATCCAACTCGTCAAAGAAATCTTCTTCTTCTTCCTTTTCTTCTTTCATGTCAAATGAATCCCACAAAGTATCATAATGAAAACGCCATGAATCGCCTGGATTCTGCGGTGGCATTGTGTAACCTTGACACTCAACATTGTGTGCTTCAATAATTCGCTTCAAGCTTGGAACAAAGACTCGTTTCAATGGACTTGTGTAACCCACGAAAATTCCTTCAATGCTCTTTGGACCAAATTTACCAAAAGGCTCTAGAACTGTGCAGGGAGACCCAAACGGTTCTAAATACTTCAGGTTTGGCTTGCGGTTATTGATCAGCTCGAAACACGTCTTATTGAATTTCTTGACAGTGAGAACCCGATTGAGTGTATAGCATGCGGCGGATATTGCTTCTGCCCAAAAGTTGACTGGTAGCTTTGAATCAGCAAGCATCGTCCTAGCCGTTTCAATTAGCGTCCTGTTCTTTCGTTCTGCTACTCCATTCTGCTGCGGAGTGTAAGGAGCACTAAATTCATGCAATATACCTCTTTCATCACAATATTATTCCATCTTGTTGTTCTTGAACTCAGTACCATTATCACTTCTGATTCTTTTGATACGCCTTTGGTACAACTTTTCAATTTTTCTGAACAACGCCGTCAAACTATCAAACGTCTCATCTTTCGACTTCAGAAATGAAACCCATGAAAACCTTGAAAAATCATCCGTTACCACTAGACAGTAGAGATCCCCTGTAATACTTTTGTCGTTTACTGGACCAAACAGATCCATATGGAGTCTCTCTAACGGTCTTGAGACTGAGTTGACTTTCTTTTTAGGATGTGATTTCTTTTTCTGCTTGCCTTTAACACAACTTATACACTCTCCTTCTAGATGAAAACATTTCACATGAACACCAGTAACTAAGTCGTTATGCACCAGGTGATTCATTTTTCTTAAGTGAATATGACCCATCTTTCGATGCCATAACTTTGATTCTTTTTCTGTTGCTCTTGACACAAAACAGTGAGCCTGACCCGTTGTTGTAGTTGCTACACTCATGTCCTGCACGTACAAATCATTCACTCTAGGTGCCCTCATGATCACCCATTCTTCGGGAACAACAAATCCTGGTTTCAAGATCAAACATTCTTTGTCTGTAAAGTGCGTTGTATACATGCGATAACAGATTTGAGATATGCTCAGAAGATTGTTTTCAAGCTCGGAGATGTAGTTAACTCTTTCAAACGTAATAATCCCATTGGATAACGTTCCTTCACCAACTATTCTACCACCTTGATTGCCTGCAAAACCTACATAACCACCATTGAAATTTCTAACATCGTATAGACGGGCTGTTTTCACTGTCATGTGCCGAGAAGCTCCACTATCCATAATCCATCGTGAAACGAATCTTGGAAGCTCCTGCACCAAATAGAAATATGATTAGCTGAAATAAGCTGCCCAAGCCTCATCAGACTCAGGTAACTTAATATCATCTATGCACTTTACAACCGATTTAAGAGGTGGAAAGTTTTTATCATTCATTTCCAGTCTGTTATCAATAGACTCTTTTATTTCAACTTTCTCCTCTTTTTCCAATGAAACATTCTTCTTAGCAAAATCTTCATAAGGAATTGAAATATTTTCTTTTCTGTTTTCATTTTGAAGAATCTTTTTAGGAACAACTTTCTTCTCTTGTGAAGTTGAAACTTGTTTCTCTGATTTTGGTTTCCATGTTTGTTGAGATGAAGCAACCCGTTTGTAAAATTTGTCATTTTTAGTTACCATATTCTTAACAGGTTCAGTTTTGATCTTGGTGTTGTTATTTTTCAAAACCTTTTTCTCAACAACCAATGGAGCTTTTCCCTTCACATCATCTTTCTTTCTTGAATTCATCACAACTTCAATCTTAGGCTTCAAGTTGGTACACTTTCGTGCAATATGTCCAACTTGATTTCATTTGAAGCATGTTCGGGTGTCAACTACCCGACTTGTACCTTCAAACTGAGGTTGTGATGCTTTCTTCTCAAAGAACTCTTTGTTTGATTTTGAAAAAATCTCAGATTCTTCATCAGAAAGTGAACTTGAACCATTCACAAACACCTTTTTCTCAGCAAACTTCTTGTTTTGAACATTCTTTTTCTGATAATTCTTACCACCCTGATAACCATCCGACCATCTGTTTCGATTGTTATTATAAAAACGCGGTGGAACAACAGGTTTCTTATAGTAAGCTTTATCTTTTTCAAAATTCATTTGCCTCTTTGTCTGATTCAAACCTTCTACTTCAGACAAATCAATTTCAACAAGTTTGAAAACATTTTTCAACTTGTCCATATTAACATTCTCCAGAGGAAACTCAGAATCCTAATACAACTTATCTGATCCCGACATCTTGTACATGACAAGATTAAGTTCTTCATTTAAGTTGTTTTTGGATTTTGGTTTCGCAATGTAATTGTTCAGAAAACACTCTTCATCCTCAACTGAATAACTATCAGGCTTCAAAACACTTTCAGCCATGCCTTTCACAATATCAGTTTGAACACTATCATCAGATGAAGAAAATGTAACATCAATTGACTCTGGAAGTTTTATTTCATTTGTTTCATCTTCATCATTAACCAACCCGGACTTTTTCTTTGAGAAATTGTTTAACACTGGCGGTGGAACCTGATGAAACCCAACCCCAGTTCCATCTGAGTAAACATCTTCGCCTGCTTTGTTTTTCCCGATGGGTTTAGGAACAATGTGTTGTAAAACAAAGCTTGCGGAGTTGTAACTGGTTAATTTCAGATTGATGCGCTCATTCTCAATCTTAGCTTCTTCATACTGAAGCTTCAATTTAGCAATCTCATCCAATTGTTGGTTGATTTTCTCTTCTTTATGTCTAAGAACTACAGTTAAATGCTCATTTTCTTTATTGGTTTTACCATTTCTTTCATCAGAATCTTTTACCATTCGTTTTAGTTTATCAAAATTTTCTGAAATTTGACGATTTTCAAGAACCAATTTTTCATTTTCTTTCCTAATTCTTTCTACTTCAATTTTATCATTTTCAATTCTCTCAGTTAACTTGTTAGCTCGATCATTTGAAGCTTTTAGCATTTTATCACGGTCTAGAATCTGATCTTCAACCTTTCTGACTCTTTTTGTCAGTTCTTCAACCTTTGTATCACTAAGGTAACTAAATGTACTACAAAACTTGCAGTTTTTCATGCAACTTTTGCAGTCACTATCACCTTTGACTTTCTTACCTGTCTCACTTGTTGAAATGTTTTGACTGACCTTGCTTTTAGACTCAGTTTCAGACTTAGAGTCTACCTCAAGTTCCTTTGCAGCAAGCACTTTGTCAGCCATCTTCCCCAAGTTTTCAGCGGTGAATTCTTGTGAAGTATCGATAAACCCATCATCAATCTTCTTTGACTGGGAATCTTTCGCTTTCTCTTTTTCTTTTTCTTTCTCTTTCTCTTCTCCATCTCCCCACCATTCTCTCTGTAAGGCGTCTTCTTCTGCAGCCAATTCCTCAATAAAAGCTTCTATACTAAGAGTTTTCGTATCAATAGCATTGTTTCCTTGAGGATCAAGGTAACATTCTCTATCAGCATCCCATCTCTTTGCTTTCTTGGCATCACTGAACACCTTAGATAATCTCATTATCTTGAATTCTGCTCTCTGCTTTCTTACGAGGTATTTTTGTTCTTCAGTTCTGGTGTCTTTGACAGGAATAATCTTTTCTGCTGCAAAAGCGTATCCTACTGCATCTTCCTCTGGTAGCAGTTCACTCCAATCAAAACCTTCGTCATCATGAATAACAGCAAGAGCTCTTGATTTTTCTTTGGGGGCATCCTCAAGCTGCTTCATTCTGGGCGGTTCTGATTTATTCTGATGATAGATCGCTCTTTTATAGTAATCCTCACGGAATGGATTTGCAGTATCATCAGCAGGAGCATTACGACATTCACGTTTGAAATGTCCTTTTTGTTTACACCTGAAACACGTGACTTTTGATTTGTCAAAGCCAAGTTTTGTAGACGGTCCGCCAATTGAATGTCTGCGCATAATCTCCATGAACCTTTGGGATCTCCTGACCGCACTGGCCATACACCACCTGATATCGATTAGTTCCATCTCTTCAGGATCTATTTGATCATAGTCCTCTTTAGTCAGGTTGGAGTTTCCAATCTTGCCCGCCACGAGGCTCTCGTACGATTCTAACACAGACGCTAAGAACACCATCTGTTGTTTTGCTGACTCTTCACTGAAATTTTGAGCGTTCTTCAGATCCACAGCAATATTACATTGGAACAGATTCTTTGATGTAGATTGGCTTGGATTTGTTGAAGAAGATCCACTATGAAAACCACTGTGAGGAGTTTCTTGATTCACATTTTTTGAACTCTCTGCAGAAAATGCTGTTCTTGGAAAACCAGTCTTTGGTAGATTTCCTCTGTAGTACAACTCCACATTCTGCTGATAAGATGTGTTGTTGACTTTGCTAGATTTCTTGATCTCCAACTCGTGACTCTCCAGTCTTTCGATAAGCAGATCCACTGTCAAATCTTCAGACTTGATTGTATTCTTCAGCATTAATGCAAAGTACTGCCAATCTTGTTCATTCGGCAGCGAGTCGAACAATTTGTCAACTAACTCTTCTTGAGTATATACAATTTTGTGTCTTTCCAGCTCCAATTTCAGATGCCCGAATCTCTCAATCATCTTGGAAACAGACTCGTTCTTTAAACATCCAAATAAATCAAACTCTTTTCTTAACAGTTTCTTTTTGTTTTTTGACTATCTCAGCACTACCTACGCATTTTACCCTCAGTTTCTCCCAAAGATCTTTTGAATTTTCATATTCAATCAACGAAATTATATCATCTCTCACAGACTGATGAATCAACGCAATGCACTTTTGTTTAGCAATATATCTTTCAATCTCATCAGTATCTGTCAAACTTTCACCAAACCGTTCTCCTCTAAGGTAACCATTCTTTAAACTTTTCCAGCTTTGATATGCAAAAGCTTGAAGCCACTCGTCAAATCTTGTAGCCCACCTATTGTAATCTTCAATAGCCAACAGTTTTGGAGGTTTGTTGTATGTTCCATAGGCACTTTCAACACTTAATGTATCCGAAAGAGTCTTTTTCGCACTCGGAGCTTTCTCATTTGTATTGTTTGATGTGTCGTTTGAAATATCATCTCCACCATTTCCAGCAAAGGCAAAAACGTCACAGAACGGATTGAACTCATCCATTTTCAAGTACCTGAAATGATCAACAAACACTTACAAAAATTTTGGACTTTACAAACACTTTCAAATGAAATAGAACTTTCACACGAAATATGATTTCACACAAAATAACCTTTGGTGCGAAATAGGATAATTTCGTACGAAATTACGTTCTAAAGTTAATTTCGTGCGAAATAAGGTATGATTTCGTGCGAAATTAGGAATAAAGTGCAAATTTCGTGCGAAATTAGAACCAATATGCTGATTTCGAGCGAAATTAGTTGATTTCGTACGAAATTAGATGTCACAGATGTAATTTCACGTGAAATAAGAAGAGCAATTTCGTGCGAAATTAGGATAACGCCAGCAAGTCGAACACCTTTTTATCAAATTGATCCTGTTTTAGTTCGAATTATGGTCCAATTCTTTCAAGGATTAGTTAAAACTATGTTTCGCTTGATATGTGTGAGTATTAAGCCATTTTGACTGTTAAATTTCATTCAAGTCAGAAAAGAAAGAGTAGAAGTGATAGAATCCGATGAATTCAAGCTGAATTGGTATGAACTCCTCGTCCTGAGCTCTGATACCACTTGTTGGATCGTTGTGTGACCCTAACAAGTCAATCTGAGTAGTTCATTATCAAAAACAAAGGAGGAATCAATGTAAATGATGTCAACACAGCTTGTTCCTTTCTAATCTTTATCTATTACTGATTTCCTGAGCTTTTACAAGTCAATTGACAATCCGGCAGCACCTCGGCTCTAAATCAGAAAAGTTACAAATGAGATAGTCCACTTGGTATATATAGGAGAGCTAATTTCGTACGAAATTACCTGATGTTAATTTCGTGCGAAATTACCACACAATACCTAAAACTGATTTTTCCCGTACCAAGCACCATTCTATCCTATCTAGACTCAAAACTCTATAAAGACGAAGTTAACAGACATTTATGCACCAACATCAGGATTAATGCTAAGAGCATTGAACTGAAGAACAACCTGAATGAAAGGCTATTAGCTGCACAGAAAGATGTTGTTTTGGAAGCTAACCTTCCAGATGAAAAGTTAGGTGTAACTGTTGAACGGTTAACACCTTGCAAGGATGGAATTCTCAGACTGAATGGAAGAATCTAGGTTCCCATTCATGGAGGACTTCGAGATGTAATCCTCCAGGAAGCTCACAACTCCAAATATTCAGTTCACCCTGGAGGTGACAAAATGTATCAGGATTTGAAGGGTAATTATTGGTGGATAGGTTTGAAGAAATCTATTGCCACACATGTAGCTAAGTGCCTAACTTGTGCTCAGATTAAAGCTGAACATCAAAAGCCATCAGGTCTGCTACAACAGCCAGAACTTCCCACATGTAAGTGGGAGATGGTAACCATGGATTTTATAACCAAGTTACCTAAAACAAGGCATGGAAATGATACAATATGGGTCATAGTTGACAGATTAACTAAGACAACACATTTCTTACCCATCAAGGAGACTCATAGCTCCGACAAGTTAGCCCAGTTGTACGTAGATAAGATTGTATCTCTTCACGGAGTGCCGGTGTCTATTATCTCTGATAGAGATACTAGATATACCTCTCACTTTTGGAAAAGTTTCCAACAATCTTTGGGCACCCGTTTGAATTTTAGTACTGCTTACCATCCTCAAACCTATGGACAAAGTGAGCGAACAATTCAAACTTTGGAAGACATGCTCCGAGCATGTGTTATTGATTTGGGAGGTAGCTGGGATGACCACCTACCTTTGATCGAGTTTTCCTATAACAATAATTACCATACCAACATTCAGGCTGCGCCTTTTGAGGCTTTGTATGGAAGAAAATGCAGAACGCCTGTTTGTTGGGCGGAAGTAGGAGAAGCTCAGTTATCAGGACCTGATATAGTCCTTGAAACGACGGACAAGATTGTCCAGATTCGCGATCGCCTAAGAGCTGCTACGGATAGGCAGAAAAGTTATGCTGATAAGAGGCGGAAACCTCTAAAGTTTGAGGTAGGCAATAAAGTCTTACTAAAAGTATCACCCTGGAAAGGAGTGATGCGTATTGGTAAGAAGGGCAAGTTAAACTTGCCTGAGAGTTGAATGTGTCGGCAGTGTAGCTTATAAGCTATCGAATGTGTCGGCAGTGTAGCTTATAAGCTAAACTTGCTTGAAGAGTTGAATGGAATTCACAATGTGTTCTGTCGCAACCCCGATCCCTGATCCCGGAAACGGGCGACCGCGAGCCAGTTTCGGTGGTATCGCGTGTTTGTCTAATTTGGCAGCGGAATTTTTTTCATCGGGACCGTAGTTAGGAAATATTGGATCAGAGTAAAATACCACATTTTCATAATATTAAACATATGGGATAAAACCAAAGTTCGTAGTACACATGTTTTCATAGGAATAAATCCTATTTTATTTAATAAAAACATCTATTTTATTTTAGGTAACTTTATTGCCACTTTTCCAAGCCTTCAGTGCTGTCCAACTGCCTTCTACTTGGCCTTCACAATTTGTTACCTGAAACGCGTTTTAAAAAGATTTGTCAGTGGGAAATACTGGTGAGTGAATCCCAATTTAATCAAGTTTAAATAAAACCCATTGTACAGTATTGAGGGCGATCTCGCAATTACATGTGTTTCCAAGTTATATCAATTAACATCCATGGTACTGTCAGACCCGACTTGTGGAAATGTTATTCTTTGATCAGGTGGTAACAAATTTTGTATACAAAACCCCAACATACTCATGATAATTGTATTCTTACAAATACTCAATAACTGTTATTCGCATGGAAAAGTATTTAAGGTTTTATCAAAATAGTTAACAAAAGGTTTACAAAAAGCGGATCAACTCACATTACTGTCTTAGATTTTCCGTAAGGGTTTCCTGGTCACAATCTATAATTTACACAAATGCACACGCGTTAGTATAATAACCCATTTTAACATTAGTAATACCCTCCCCGAGATGGCATTCCAACGACTACGTCGGGCAGAACCACGACAGCCGTTACGGAACCCTAGATCAATCGGGCAGCGTATCTAATACGTATCCAGGGGTTATAATACTTACAACGGAGCAGAACTTCGCTATTTAGGGGGGTATTAGACCCGAGTATAATGCCTACTATCAGAAATTACGTTTAGAAAGAAATATTTGAGCGAGTCGACTGAAGATCCGAAGCATTCTATATATAGTGCTGATTTCTCACTTTCACGCGGCCCGCGTAAATGTAAGCAAAGGCTTACGCAGCCCGCGTCAAACCCTGGTCAACGCGTAGCTGGTCCGGGTCAGCAACTAGACTTGACACGATGATGACACGTGTCATCACCGGGCTGTGCCACCCATTTGATCTCACGCGGCCCGTGTAAGACCCTTAAGAGGTCTACGCGGCCCGCGACAAACCTAGAAATTCAATTTTTAATTATTTTTGACAATATTTAGGGTATTTGGGGACCGTTTTCACGTATGGGGTGTATGTTGGGACATATTGGGATATTTTCAAATATATTAGGGTGTCGGTTTTCTTTGAGGATTGTTATATGTTCCACATCTGTAATTTAAAGAAATGTCTAGCTGATAAATCGCTAGCAATGTCTCATAAAGACGTACAGATTGATGAGAGCCTGAGGTTTGTTGAAAGACCTATATCGATCAAGGATCGACAGGTTAAAAAGCTCCGAAAGAAGCACGTACCTATAGTAAAGGTCAAGTGGGATGCCCGTAGAGGCCCTGAATATACGTGGGAAGTTGAGTCCACTATGCGACAGAAGTACCCTCACTTATTCCAGTAAATCGTGGGGTTGAGATTTCTTTAAGGGGGTGAGGATGTAACACCACGTAAAAACGTGTTCAATCATATGAAGACACGTGTCCTAAACCCTAAACCAGGTGACGGAGTTATTCCGAATGACTAAACTTGACAACATTTGATTTTGTATGCAAAGGGACTAAAAGTGTCAACATGCTAATTTAAGCCTCTGAGTGACCTTTTACTAAATCCGAGACCATATAGAATTGAAACACGCTCACGGAAATAATTAAGAATGATTATTAAAGTTGAAGGATCAAAAGTGTCAAGATCAAAAGAAACAATATTTCTGATCAACCTCTTACGGACCGCAAGGGCCAAGGCTTACGGTCCGTAAGATAGCTACCTGGGCGATACATTCCAATATCAGTTACGGACCGTAAAGGGTCAGGTTTACGGTCCGTAAAACCTGTATCTGGGCAGCAAATTTTGGACAGTTGCAGGTTATCATCTTTAACCGACTTTAATCTCTTGTAATCGATACCAGGGGTTGTTTAACGGATTTATATTACCACTAGGACACCTGGGGTGATCCTAGGAGCTTCCATAACAGCTGTAGATCATCCAATTGCTTGCAATTTAGTATATAAGGAGCTCTAGTTCATAGTTCTTGTGCTCACATTTGCATCAACTTTCAAACAACTCACTTCTGGAGCTTGCAAGCAGTAGGAGAAGAATTCCAAGTGTAGAAAAGATAGCAAGGACCTTAAGTAAGAGTTTTAATCCCTGCTTAGTCCATTTAATTAGTTTAAAAACCGAAAAGTAAAACATATCGTAGTTAAGCTTTGACTTTCGGTTTAATCACTAATGGTCTAGCCAATGACCGAAATAAAAGTGGTTAACCATATTATGGTAGGTAACTAACCCTTAAAAGGGCACCTCCTAATTATTTCGTTTGACTAGTTAATTGTCGGGTCAAACTAGTTTGACAAAAAGTCAAACTGGACAGAAAGTTTAAAAATGATTTAAATGTAACACCTGTGCCTCCACGGCCATCAAACAAATACCAAACCAATGAAATATTATATTTCATACTTGGGATTTGTAAAAATATGTGTATCATTAGCACATATCAATTGTTGTTCAAATCCAAACTCTAAATCGCTTTCTGGAAGGTTATACGCGCACCGATGCGTAAATATAACCAGTTTAATGCAAAAAACACTCCAGAATAGTGACATAGGCTTAACATACCTTAAATAACCTTTACATAACTTAGAAATAAGTTTTGAAGGCTTTGGTATGGCAAAAACAAGCTAATTCGCTTACAGGGACTAAATATGACAAACTGCGAAAGTATGCCAATTTGAACTGTAACAGACATTCCGGAACATGACCATAAGTTAAACACACCTTAAATATCCTTTATATATCTTAGAAATAGGCTTTGAGGGGTTCGGTGTGCTAAAATAAACTTTTGGGTCATTCAGGGACTAAAGGTGTCAAAAAGTGCACAAGTTTGCACTTTTGCGCATAACTTACGTTCTGAATACATCCGGACATCCAAAAATTTATGTAAGCACTATAATATTTTATTTTAGTGTTTGGCATAAGAAAAATCCATTCGTCACGTCATTTGGATCGTTTTTCGCGCTTATGCGCATTCCGTCGTAATTAAGCGAACATCGCGTTCGTACGACCAAACGAACCAACATCAGACATAGTTTTGGGCATGTTTCATGTCCACAATGTTTAGGCAACATTTTAGGGCCTTAAAGTTTGCTTTACGGGCCTTAGAAGTGTCGAAAAAGGCCTTAAACACGTGTAGGGACCATTTCTGCCAATTCTGAAACATTTCTGAATCAGGGGGTGCTAGCGTAGCGCGAGCCCTAAGGGCTTACCCGTCGCGCTACGCGATTGCATGATCAGACCAGATTCAATGTTTTTAATATCAGATTTCAGCTGATTAATCCTCCACCACACATTCTCACATGTCTAGTCAGCGGATAAGAACCATTTTTAGCTACCATGAGTTTCCGACAAGTGTACGGGTTGGATCATTGCACGTTTTCCATCAAACGATCTCAACGGTGGACCGAAAACTATATATACCCCATGCCCCCCATTGCATAACTTACAAGAATTCTGATTTTAGAAACTCTAAGTTGAAACCATTGTTTCATACCTGAGATTCTTGGATCGGGATTAGCATTCGGGGACCCTGGGTAAGTATTCTTTCGTTCTTTTCCTTATTTTATTTGCTTTTCGAGTCCGAAAGTCAAACTTTGTTTGACTTTCAGCGTTGACCAGTAATGGTCAATGCGAAGTTCGTTTGAACTTCGCAACGTGATTGTAATCACGATGGTTATAGTCCCTTGGGACTATGCCTACTGATTTCCACGTTGTTTAGGGTCGTAGGGTAAGCGATCTAATAAATCGCTTATACCTTCGAACCCGACCCAGTTTGGTCGATCATTAGGATCCGACCAAATACATTAGGTGACCCTAGTATAGGGCATAACCTTCCGAGGTTACACCCTATGGTCACATCGTTTAAGTAGTTGTATGATAGGTAGTTTATATGCCTTAGGTAAATTACCAGAATACCCTTTTCATGTATAATTGGTAATTAAGCATATGTAACCTAAACCTTTGTCACATAACTGATTATGTAACATGTTTAGGCATATAACACTTGTCATAGGGCTAGTTAGGCGGTCCGAACGCGTTTCACGCGAACGACGCGTTAAAGTAGCATAAGCTACCTAAACGGGTCGTAATGGGTCGTAAACAATTAGGTTAAGTTTCAGTTAGTATGTAGGCTTTGTTAAACCATATGACACGAGTCTCTATACTCGTTTGGTTTACGAACCCGCATTCTATCCAATCATCCGATTTAGGTCCGGTTATTAACATAGTTACCTATATTAGGTGCCGTTTGATATCCGCGATCTCTAGCATTGTTTGGTTGTCACTCCAGAACTACTGAGCAATCTCAAGTGAGTACATAGACCCCTCTTTTACTGTTTTCCAAACTATTTTGGGGTGGAACACATGTGCCTACTTGTTACTTTCGTGCTTTCCTGTTTTCACATCATATACCTGCTATGTTCGTTAGTACATTATAGTACATGATTTCATGACATTTCATGCTAGGTGTGCCCATTATGTGCATTACTTAGTACATTGTTTTACATGACATTTCCTGCTAGGTGTGCCCATTATGTGCATTACTTAGTACATTGTTTTACATGACATTTCACGCTATGTATGTTCATTTGATTACATACTTAGTGCATTGTTTTCACATGCTTACATTTTGGTATGACATTTGGTTTGTTTACATGGGACAATACATTCATTAACATTAGCTACGCCGTTCGTTAGTAGGTAGTGGTACCATAGGAATTGACAACTCCCGTTCCGGACATCCCAGGGAAAGGGGATGAAAGGAATGACCGAATTCGATGATATAAGACAGATAGACCTTTAATTTGTTTAAAGGGTTTATCACCACAGTCACAAGGCTTGGATGTATGCATTTTCACAATACCGCATAAATGTTCATATTAAATATTTGCATGCATTTACACAAAACATAGCTTTGATTTAAACCAAGTTTTACTTCAATACTTTGTTTTCGTGCATATGGTTTAGTTGAGACATTTCACTTGCCATACATGACATTTTGACATAGACATTTGACATGGATATTTGACATAGACATTTGACATGGATATTTGACATAGACATTTGACATGGATATTTGACCTAGACATTTGACATGGATATTTGACCTAGACATTTGACATGGATATTTGACATAGACATTTTGACATGATTTACATTTGACACAAACACTTTTGACATTGGTTATACATACTACATGATTTACATCTTGACATGAACACTTTGACATATTATTTAATACATTTGACAATTGATTTAAACATAGACTTCTTACATTGGTTGGTTGGTTTGATTAAGTGATTAAGTAACGATGCGTGTGTAATATGATACAAGCATGGTGGATACGCCGCTGGTACTTCCTATATATAAGTGTTTGTATGGTATTACATGTCGTAACGTTATTTGAATCATTTCAGTTTGAGACATAGAACATTTCATACAAATAACATACTTTTCACAAGACATTGATTTATAAACAACTTATCTTATGCAAACATATTTTACTTGGTTATTCATTTAACCTTACATTTATTTATACTTATCATCTGATCTTATCGTTTTTCAAATGATTTAAAAGACAAAGCAAATAACAAGGTTCATGACTAAACATTTTCTCAAACATAAGTCATGAATCTTATTTTCACAAAACCTATGTATCTCACAGGCATTTTTATGCTGACGTACCTATTTTCACATGTGTTTTTCAGGAGCTGTTGCATAAGATGATCAAGATACACATAGACAGACTTGGGCTTTAGTGACAATAAAAGATGCAAGACTAGTTAATTATGTTGTATTTTCCTTGTTTGATTAAGACATTGTAACACTTTTAATCAATAAAACGAAACTTAAATTTCCATGGTTGTGAAACATTAATTCTGTTACAACACTCCCCGATGTTTCCGCCACGTTTTGTATGTTCTACGTGGTCGGGGTGTGACATTAAATTAATAAAACAAAGGTTCTAAATTATATTTTAACATTCTAATGACTTAGTAATTAATATTAGAACATGTTTAATCAGGCCTAACCCGACAATTATCAGTCTAAGGTCAGTTTATAACCGAAAGTCGCAAAAGCTTGACTTTTGCTTTGACTTTCAGTTCTGACCCGTTCAAGCTTAATTCTCCCACGTTTTAAGCTTCCCTAAGAACCATATTACTTAGTAGTATAACCCTCTGAAGTTATATTGCTTGGTCCTTAGTAGTTTGAATTATATGCACTTGTTTGTTAATATGCTTATAAATACCATAAATGCCCTTTTGACATATAAATGAGATTTTTAGAAATGTGAGAGCACAAAAACCTTTGCTACTGATATATAAGCTTGTCCCGAAAATTTGACATCAGTTCTTGGTCTCAATTAGGAGTTATGCTCGATATCGTAATTAGAAGCTTTTTATTAATTTGCGATATCTTGCATAATACATGTTAAACTTGGATTTTGAACCAAAACTCATTACCCACTGTTAAGATATTATTTTTAAGGAATTTTAAGATTTTTGGTCAGATTATAATTTGTTTAAAACTTAGAGTTCTTGTGTAATTCGGTTAATGACGATAATACCCTTTTTAGGCATAAAATGAGATTAACAAATGATTTGAATGCCAAACCTTTTTCCTACTTATTTCATACATTAAATAAATTATTTTGAGCATTTAAAACTGATCAAAATCTCAGATTTACATAAACATCTTGATTATCGTCAATTAGCGAGTTTTACACTATTTAAGTGCATAGTATGGTTTAAAACCATACTTAACATTTAAGACTTGTTACCTACTGAATTTAAAAAAAAAATCAATATCATTGCAGTAGGTATAAGTTATAAACTCAGGTTTCCAAAAATGTCCTTAAAAGCATATGTGAAATGACCAAAATGCCCTTTCGAGGCATAGTTTGGCCATAAATGGTAAACCTCACATATATGTAATATCTTAATGATATAATGAGATAAAATAAATATTTTTACTGATTACTATAGACCAGAACTTCAGTTTGTTATAAAATCTCTTTTATAATTACTAAAATGACCAAAATGCCCTCACGGGACTTAAATTGGTTTTAAATACTTTTTTGGCATATATGTTAACATCCTACTGATGTATTAACATATTTTAAGCATATTAACAAATAAGACCTGTATATAATTCATTTGGCTACCCGTTACGCATTTTAACGTTCGGATCGGTTTATGTGACTGGTTTGCATAAAATAGCCGAAGCGGGTTTAACCTTATCATTAAATCCTCAAATTCCAGAATGTGTTTAGTTTACCCATATTATACAAGTACCCAAGCTTGTCGGGTCTAAACCACATTCTATTCCGGTCTCCGCTTAATCTAGCGTTTAGAACCGTAAAGTTTCTTCCTAGCTAGCCGGTCTAAGTCTTTGACTTAATTAAAGACCCGTTAGCATCCTAATAGGTTATTAAACCTTCTATACAGATTAGTAGCATCCAGTAGAAAGTACCATCATAAAGCTTTAGGATTTTACAGCTGAGTTACTTTTCACGTTTAGCTCAGGTAAATACTTTTAACTTATTTTCCCTTATATGGGCTTGGGATATGATATTATAATAATACCACTTGGTCGGGTATGAAATCATTTAATCGGATTGTGATTAATAAATTTACATAAACCGTTTTAATCTGTCTTGTTTGATAACATAAGCATTGGGGGTTAATTAGACGGTGTCCTGGATATCCTCGGCTCATTTCATTTGAAAATTGCCACGACCTATGCACGGGGTGTAGGTATACACCTGACAGATGCAAATGCTAAAACATAAACCCACATGTTGGGGATAACTCCTTTGTGGGTTCTATAAGTGGTGAGTCGGTTAATCATGACCGGCTTCCAACCGGCCCCAAATTGTAAGACAAACATGTAAATCTGTATACAAGATTATATTTACATAATTGTCCCAAGTTATAAATGATTTGTGCCTCGCTCACCTAAATCAATTTTTATAAATACTTTTCAAATGAGTCAGTTAATTGTATTTACCAGTGTAAACTGACGTATTTTCTAAAGATTGATTGACAGGTATTTCTCGTAAATAGACTGGAGCTATTAGGTGTCGTATAAGAGGATATTGCAAATCCCCAAGATACCTAAAGTCTGTTATTTTGTTTTCCCTTGTATTTATTTATGATCCGCCTGTGGATCTTATTACAATCCAGTCTGTATATTCTTTCATTTGAACACTCAGACATTATGGTTTGTAATAGTTTATTCACCAAGCCTTCCGCTGTGCTATTATATTGTGTGTATTGACAATGATGATATCAACTACGTCACGATACTCCCCGCCTGGCCCACCGGTAATATGTGGAAATATCGGGGTGTGACACTTAGCCTTTTTCATTCCTAGAGGCTAGAACCCGCAACCATAGCTGACACGTCCACCCAAACTCAAGCCAATGCTACTTCTTCTACCACTAACCATAGCTGACTTTTATATATGTTCCATTCGCAAATAGATGTTGTAGCTTGTATTTCAGGAACAATACTAGTTGTGGGTTGTGTTTAGGAATGATTTTGGGTGTGGGTGGCGGTGGCAATTGGTTCATTTGAGGTAGGTTCTGTTGTCCAAAAGTGTAGAACAATTGTCAATTTCCACTAAATCGTCACCCCTTCCCCCAAGCCCAGATGCCCTCTTCATGAAACCACCTCACACACCCTCTCTCACGATGAGGGGGTGGTGTTCCTCACCCAGTGGCCACCTCCACGACCCATAACACATATTCTAACACCCATACGCTACAAAACACCTCATCTCCAAACAACCCTTTTAAGTTTCTAAGAGTAAGAGTTCCCAAAAGCATAGTAATGTGCACCCCAACATACAAAACATCTCCTAATCTTGGGCATGCTATCCCTATTTTGTGTCATATAGAAATTTCAAATTTCGGTTGTTTTTCATAAGAAAAGGTTACTCTATATATAATGTAATGTCGGTATTTAGAACTAAAACCGGTATAGTTTGCAAGTGTAGATCAAATTTGATCAGAAACTACTAAACCAAATCGTGATATATTTGACCAAGTTTGGTCACGAGTTCAACTGAAAGCTGTACCACGAAGGGACAAAAGAGATAATTCAAACAAAGTAGCCTACACAAATCACTCACAACCACATAACAAATCTAGCTAAAATTTCAAATTGAAGAATCTTTGGTCTTAGTTTTTATAACGGCCAATCAAATAAAAGTCCGACTACTCGGGGTAACCCAATGTCAAAAGATGACCCAGCACGCTTGCGACCGAATTTCCGGGAAATACATATCGCCCGAAGACTCACTACGATAAAACCCGGTTGGGATCAGATTCGAATTAGAGACCTCTCATCTCAAACCTAAATCTTCACTTCCCCTCCAATATTATAAACCCTTATATAATTAAAGACGGCTAATTAGGGTTTTAATTTTAATATGATGATGTTATTATGTTTATGTGTTACAAGAGTCATGGGTTAAGGAATGGGATCAAATACAAACACTTATGTTTGTAAGAATCGTAAGAAACAACACATAAATGACAAGTGTCCCTCAATAAAAAATTAGTTTAGGGGTAATTTAGACCTTTTGACCATATTTATTTATAACTAATTAAAAATACTTATTAAAACATCCCTAAATCCATGCAAGTTTAATTCAAATCAAAGTTTGAATTTTTTAACATATCCATGATCTAGTAACTTTCCATGATTGAACCAACCTGTAGGAACCAACACAAAAAATATAATCAGCACAACACTATATAATTAGCATAACATCCTTAATCGTTCTCCATTATCAGCACATCATCCTCAATCGTTCTCCATTATCAACATAAACGACATTAGCACAATATCCTCAATCGTTCTCTATTATTAGCACATCAGATGTGCTGATTATATCTACTTTTAGTGTTTGTTTGTTTTATATTCTAATTAACACATAATCAACACATTATCAGCACAATTATAAAACAACTTTTTGTAACTTTTTTAAAAGTCACTTTTATATATAAAAAAAAGGTATAGCAATATGGTATTCATATTAAAGATAAAAAAATACTTGATTTTATTGTATATTTAAAAAAATAATGAAGTATATAAAAGTTATTTTAGTTTAAAAACCTTGGTGGAATTTGTATTTAATTGAAAATGATCAAATGACTAGCTATTTTACGAAATTACCCCTAACTTTTTAGTACTAATTTTTAATTATAAGGGTTTTATTTAAAATTAACCCCAACCCTTAATTTAAACTATCAATGGTTCAGATCTGTTCTTACGGTTCTTACAGTTAGCACTGTTTGTTCAGGATCTCAACTCCATGGATTAATAGCAATTTAGTTTTAGAAAGGATAACTATTAAAAACATTTTGTGTTGTTTTTGTTTATTATTGCCTTGTTAAGGTAACCAAATGCAAGGTACAGAGCAATCTGTAGTATCCTATTTGGAAGCTAAAATGCAAGGTACCTCTTCTTGTAGTCAACAGAGCGAGCTGAAAGATGAGCCGTCTGGTTTGACTAAAGAAGTTATTCACTTAGGATATACGATACAAGAAGATATAGATGAACTTGAATACCCAACATTAAGAAGAATAATTGTCGTCTTCTCTTTGCAGTATGAACAATTTGTGCTATTGACAGTTTCTTGGTTCATTAGTAGTTCATGTTCACAGTTTTCTTGCTGCTCCTGGAGTTTCACTTTAAACCTCCATTCTCTCCTTAGTTCCTCTTCCCCGATTAATACCCCTGCCAGTTCTTCTAGGAAATTTCCAGACAACACATTTGATATGTAGTCTATCTTTTTTTATGTTTATTAAGTCACATGTTTATAATAAGTTTTTTTATTTATGTGCTATTTTTGTTTATTATTGTCTTGTTGAGGGATCTTTTTTTATGTTTATTAAGTCACAAGTTTATAATTGTTATGAATGCAGACATTCAGGCCCATAGGCCAAGCCTGACCTAATGTTAATGGGCTTTAGGGTTGTTGTTGTATTGATCTATATATATGATATATGTACACTCAATGAATAAGAATTCTCTCATTTTCTATACTTCTCATTGTCTCTATATTCTCTATAGTATTCTTTACATATTATATGTTGCTATTAGGCCGTTGTTTTTCAACACGTTATCAGCACGAAAGTGCTTTAATCATCATTGGTTTTAATCGTTGATTAAAATCTCGGATGACCCATGTCGTTGATGATGTTTTGTTGATAAAAGTTTTGGTGGCCCGAGGTGTTTCCAACGAAGATTGGATTTCGTAGACATGGCGATTGAAAAGTGATGGAGATACTATTTCCTTTAGTTATTTCAAGGTAAGTTTTTTTTTCCACCATACATGTTTATCTACATAAGGTACTACTCTTATACCTATATTGTTTCTTGTTGAATATGTCTTATCTTTTCAACTTGATTTTACCATGATAAGAATAATCGTTAACCAGAATGAGATTTTTGAAAGTCGGTTGAACAGGGGATGTTCAAATCCTACTCATAATTTTCATTTTTATTTTCAATTACCTTTTCTAGAATAAATGATCATCACGGTATTGAAAAAAAAATAGGAAATATAAGTTTAATATATACATGGACATTTGTTACAGAAACCCGATGAGAAAATATTTGTTATTAATTTATTAAGTCTAATCTTATCTATTTGCTAGTTATATTGCAAGCTTATTCCTTGGTTTAAAAATTGATATATAGTTTGATAAATTCTTTTTATGCATGTTTAATAGATAAACCTTGAAAAAAAAAAGTTGTATTATGATATCCATGATCTTGCATTTACTTGTTGATTATATTATTTATATATATATTTTAAAGTTATATATATTTTCTAGTTTTAATTAATATAACATAAATTCAATTAAAGTTCTACTATATAACTTATGAGTGTGGATTGAATATTATTAATTATAAAATTAATTCCGATTTCCTCATCATTAATTCATGTTGATGTATATTTACCTTTTTTTTCCTCAATTTACGAAATGAGTAAATAGTAATTAAATAGCATTTTATTGTTGTTATAATAAATTGTTTTTATTATATTTTATGGTTAGTAATTAAATAGCCTTTTATTGTTATTAATATATATGATGTTTGTTAATGCTTAAAAATTAAAATCATTAAATATCATTTTCCCATCATGTAGTTTAATTCATTCTTTATTAATTTTAATTCATTTTTACGTTACAAATTTGATTAATTCTTATTACTTTAAATGATCTTTAATATCCATTTAATTACAATCTTAAATGATATGGAGTTATGAACATTAATAGTCACAATATTCATGACATTAAATGAATGGAGTTATGAACATGAATAGTCACAATATTCATGACATTAAATGATATGGAGTATGAACATGAATAGTCGCAATATTTATGACATTAAATGATATGGAGTTATGAACAAGAATAGTCACAATATTCATAAATGATATGGAGTTAGGAACATGGATAGTCACAATAATACTATTTTTTTATACAAAATTAGGTGATTTACAATTTAATTTAAGAGATGATGGTTTTAAAATTGTAGTACGAAATTATAGATATATTAAATCTCTTACTTGTTGGCTTTATAGTTTATACTATTTAGATAATATGTTTATGTATGCATTGATCATATTTCATAATAACGTTTGATGGAGATGATTTTGTAGTATACAATAGTTGACAGATTATTATATTATGAAAAAGTCTGTTTAGTATTTAATATGTTCATGTACATTCACTTCTGATGTGTAATACTTGTATTTGACGTATAAATTTTAATGTGATTGTTCGTAACAATTTAACTGGAAATACAATACGATAAGTGTAATATTTATGGTGTTCTTATTTGATATATAAGAATAAGAAATTTGATGTTTTATATGACATTACATGACATGTTATGATATAATTTTTAATCTGTTTGATGACAAATTATAGCTATATTTTAGTAGTAAAAAAATCATATATTAATTTACTCATTTTTCTTTATAAATGTTATCTTACTATTAATCAAGATGTATGATTTTATTGTGGCTTTCATCATATATCAACTTTGTCCTTTATAGAACACTACTAATTTGAAAGCTAACGCACACGATGCCGATAAATTAGAGCATAACCTATAATAATAGACTTATTACTATTGCAATTTATTGCGTCTTTTATATGCTTTAATTTATTTAGATGATATGCTAAATTAAAAAAATATATATATATTTCTTAAAAGTGATGAAAAAATTATTATTTCATAAGGTTGTGTCATAAGTCATTCTTATAGTGACATAATATAAAGTGATGCATTGTATAATTATCACCTTTACATATTACCATAAACCTTTTTAATAGTGTTCTTGATATATTTTAATATTTAATCATGACAGTAAGGCAAATTAATTATATGTATTTTATTATATTGTATTTGATGAGAAGACATCTTATATCAATTATATATTGTACAATTTGACTTTGTACATTAATATGTCATTGTTTATGTATATGAACAGTCTTCAATGAAGCGGCTAAATTAAAGTTGTGTATATGATCACACGTTATAAACATGTTTGAATAGTGATCAAGATTTATTTATAATATGACATTCGAAGTTTCAAACTCACTAAAGCTTATTGTAAATTTATTGATGCTTGTAAGATTTTGGACTGATAAATCTTAATGATTCGGTCATATAATTGATGTTATGTGGTGAAAAGATTATTTATACATGTGGAATAAAACAATTTCCACTTGTCAAACCTCAAATGCGCTCTTGATATATAAGGTTTGAAACAGTCACCATAAAAGTTGTCTGACTCTATTCCATTCCTTGAAGAGAATGTGATGAGAAAAATATATATCATAATCTATTGAGCAAAACAATTTCCATCGTCAAATATCATTAATTGTTAAAGAATATATATAAAGTTTGAAACAACAAGCATGAAAGTTCTGTGGTTCTAATCCACTCCCTAATATGAATGTGATGATGATCAATTCAAAGGTTATGATCATATACATAACTAAGAAAATTGTAATGATGCCACCATGAATGTTGTATGGGAGTATAGCAAATATGGCCCGAAGACTATATTAGAAGTTACTAGAAATGATACTAATTTTCCACAAAATTCCATTAAATCAAATATGGTGAGTAACCAGAAGTTACTAGAATATTTATACGTTCACCACATGGCATGACCAAATAGGTTATCAAGATAGCATCATGATATGCTAAACAATCAAACATGCTAACCGGCACCTTAGCACCTCTAAGTAATCTAAAAACATTGCTCCCAAAATGCCTTATCATATGTCTAGTTAGTTTTTTTTTTTTTTTTTTTGTGGCAAATAAATTTGTATGCCCTTCCAAACAATAAACTCCTACAAACAATCCCTCTTATATGGGACCATTAAAATGTACAATTGTGTGGATTGTGGCATTCATACATGGTTACATGTGAGTTTATAGCTACCCGTATGTAGCATATGCCCAACACTATGGAACGTTGTTTTTTGACATGGTTTAACACTGTTCTTTGACAACCCAATTGTAGGGACCATTGTTGGGCACAATGTGAAATATAGTGAGAGGCATACGTAGTCTAGACGGAATTCGTCGATTGATTATATCAATTCAAAACCAACTGCTTATCACAAATACTCCCCATTACAACTGGTTTCCTGAAGAGAACCAAGTTTCCATTTTTTTATATATTTTGTTGTGCAGCCTATGTACCAATAGCACCATCATAACATATAAAATGGGATATGTACATCGTATTCCCAGTCTTAGGGGGAGACAAGAAAATGAAAGACTGGTAACATAAAAAAAAATGCATCATATTATATATCGACCCCTGAAGTGGTCAATGCAAATCTGAAGTCCAAAAGAAAGAACGTGTATTTGCAAATAATAACAAATGAAATACAAGATGCATTCATTAACACAAATAAGGTGACAAAGTCACATATATCATCTTAAACTTATCTGCTCGAATGGAAGTACTCACAAAATGATTATCATATTAATAAATTATGAGAGATAAATCGGTTTCAAAAGATAAAACCCACAAACACAAAAAGAGCAGAGTAACGCAGTTGGTGTAACCCCAAAAGAGGTGCCACATAAAACACCATAAGTGGTTGCATACAAAACCCCAGAAGTGGTTGCATACTAAACCTTAAAGAAGGTTGTTGTCAAAACCCCAAAAGAGGCTAATGGAGTTCTAAAAGAAACTCTAGTACCAAACAAATATGAGATCGCGATTAATTATGTACAAAATAAGTACAATATGGAACCGTAATGAAACACGTGTAAAATGATATATTTGATTATGCTATAGCAATAGATTTAATCGATGAAAAAAAAAGATTACGTATATAGAAAGTGTGCAAGAGTGTCGGCACAAAAATAGCCAAAATGGCTACATGACTTAAGGTTGAACTAAATTTGCTCAACAAACTAAACGTTTTCGAACCAGCAGTTCGAACACCCATAGACGTCAAACCAGTAGGTTATAAATGGGTGTCTTTAAATAAAAGGAAACGTAAATAATGAGTTTTTGCGATGTAAGGCACGCGTTTTAACATAAAGATTTTTCCCAAATCCCAGCAGTTGATTACAAGGAAACGTATACCCCTGTAGTGGATGCGATAATCTTTAGATGTTTAAGCGGCCTCGCAATATCAGAATGACTTCAGATAAAACAACTTATGGATGTCATCACCGTATACATGTATGAGACAATTGCAAATGACATCTGTATGAAAACCCCCTGAAAGCATTATGAAACAATAACCCCATAGGTGTTATCTTAAAGGAAACTACTCGTATGTGGTACAATCGACTATACTCTGAATAGAGAGGTATAATTTTGATAAAATGAGCTACATCTATTTAACAAGATTTCACTCTTACAGTGATAATGTAAACATCATCGAGAGGGAACTCTCAAACTATAGAGGAAAATTTTGAATGACCTTTACAAAGTGTAGTTATTCTCGACCTGTAGTTCGAGTATATATGTACTATTTTTGCTTATCAATCTGACTACATCTAGAAGATGTTATATAGAAAAAGCTCATTCGTTGAGTACATGAACGATTGTCTGATCGCTTGACATAGAAAAAATATTATTATCAACCCCAAGAAAGGGATGTTGAACTACTTAGTCATGAAGTACCATACTTAATTGCGATCAGAGCATTGACGTATCTTGCAAACAAGACGACATCTTATATTATGTTCTTGCTAGATGTATTGGTAAGATTACAGTTCTAATCTCAAATGTTGCACTCTTTTTCCCTTCACTAAGTTTTTCCCATTGGGTTTTCTTGGTAAGGTTTTTAACGAGAAAACATAACTGATCCAGTAGTATCTGTTTATCTTATAGGTCCCAAAGTACCAATTCAACATCATGACAAATCATGTTGTTAATTATGTATAATGCGTAGTGCACTCTTTTCCCTTAGCTACAGTTTTGTCCCATTGGGTTTTCCTGGCATGGTTTTTAACGAGGCAGAATTATAAAGCGCATTAAATCATTATTTGACATATTTACAAACTCGAGACACGGGATAGTTCCACAAGAACAATATGGCGTCCTGGGTTATGATTGATATATATTAGACTCGCATAGAGTTCGATCTCAATCCAGATACAAGTTATGAAGGTCGAAGATTTCAGCATATTTAAGAAGTATGTAGATTAGAGTTGATCAAGAGAAGCTCAAGCCATACTGTATGAAGACAATGTAGACAACAACACTCAAATCAAAGAAGACTACGCCAAATATCAAGTCAAGCAATTGTCATAGAAGATTGGATTCAACATCATCAAGATACACAAGTAAAATTGAGGGGGAGTAATGTACCCATAATATACACAGTGTATGTACTCTTTTTCCTTGACTAAGTTTTGTCCCACTGGGTTTTTCTTAGTAAGGTTTTAATGAGGCAACATAACTGGTCCTGCAGTATCAGTTAACATCGGTCCTGAAGAATCGTGTAAACATTATCTAGTAGTAAAATGTTAACAGTGTATGTTTATTTCTAAATGTCTGAGGGGGAGTGTTATGAATGCAGACATTCAGGCCCATAGGCCAAGCCTGGCCTAATGTTAATGGGCTTTAGGGTTGTTGTTGTATTGATCTATATATATGATATATGTACACTCAATGAATAAGAATTCTCTCATTTTCTATACTTCTCATTGTCTCTATATTCTCTATAGTATTCTTTACATATTATATGTTGCTATTAGGCCGTTGTTTTTCAACAATAATCAAGTTTTTTTTTCTATGTTGTTTTTGTTTATTATTATCTTGTTAGAGTTATCTTTCTTGACGATTATTAAGTCACATGTTTATAATCAAGTTTGTTTATTTATATTCGAATTCTAATTATCAGAACATTGTTTTTAAAGATGTTGCCGGTGTAAATTCTATTTTTTTGGTAGTTATTTGATCGAAATATTGACTTGTTAAAAATGTTTGAGCAAATGTCAGTAATTTGCAAGATACCTTTTCTCATTTATATGTTTAATAATTAATAATTGCAAAAAAATAATAAAAAAAGCCTAATTTAATAATAACAAAGGCAAATTGGAAAATAATAATCCAATCTTACTGAAATTGGCCAATAATAATCCCAAGTCACGAATTAGCCGCCAATAATCCGACCTCGTCCAATTTTTTTGTAAAATACTCCACCGTTAATTCTGCCTAACGTCGTTAGGAAAAATGGTGACGTGGCTGCCACATGTTAAATGACTCAAATGATATGGATTTTTTTAAATGACATGGATTATTGTATATCTTTTAATGGTTTTGTTAATTTAACCATTATCTTCAAACCATGTTTATCTTCATCAGTTCATCTTCAAACCATATTCATCATCATCATCATCATCGAGATTTTCACGGACTACTTCTAGACTAACTATAGTGAATCTCCCTCTTCCACAAACACAATCTATACCACGAATACATTGATCTAAGCTTCATTTGTTTCACTTCCAAGTTCAATTCAACAACAACAATTATGCATATGCAACCGTTATCCATCTACAATTCACACCCACTCCCCCTTTATCCACCTTCACAAAACCCCTAATAAACTCCCATCTTTTTACCTCTAAAATCCATTAAAAAACCATCAAATTACTACCAATAAAAAGTTAACCGTGTATTTTTTTAAAGAGGACGAACAACCACAATCAACACATTCATAGGCCAAACCCGGATCTGAAGAACACTATGATACTTCGGAACAGTTTGATAGATGGTTGCTAGTCAAGCAGGAGGTGCGAGTAAAGGATAGTGGTTTACAGTCTAGGGTTTGGCCTTAGCAGGTCACTTGTATTTGCTATTTGGGATTTGAGAATCAGAACAAATGAAATATGGTGGTTTATGGGTGGAGGTTTGGGTGAAGTGGTGAAGGGGTGGAGGTTGGGGTGAAATGGTTGCAAATCTATGAAGATGATAAATGGTGGCTGCTATGAAGATGTGAAGATGATAAATTAGGGTTCATATGTTGTGATACTGATGAAGATGATGAAGTGGTCAATGCCCCTTTTTATAATCAGTCAACAAAGCCATTAGTCAACAAAGCCATTAAAAGATATACAATAATCCATGTCATTTTAAAAAAATCCATGTCATTTGAGGCATTTAACATGTGGCAGCCACGTCACCATTTTTCCTAACGACGTTAGGCAGAATTAACGGTGGAGTATTTTACAAAAAAATTGGACGAGGTCGGATTATTGGCGGCTAATTCGTGACTTGGGATTATTATTGGCCAATTTCAGTAAGATTGGATTATTATTTTCCAATTTGCCAATAACAAAAATCACAGTTTCTTTTAAAGATGCTAGTGATTTGACAAATTGCTTAGACAATTCGTAATGGTAAATACCCCTTAAGGGACATTTTTTGTTACATCAGAATCATAACGCCCATGTAATGGTTAAAGCTCCTTAATGTGATTTCTTTCATTACTTCCCATGTTTTTCCTCCTCTTCTATTAACTATAATAAAACAAAATCAACTTATTCACTTGTCATAAACATAGACCTTTTATTGTCACATGACAATGTAATATCACTCATTCATGTGTTTTGAGCGGCAAAATCATTCAAATCATATTCTTCTTCTCAATCACAGATTTCTTCCATAGTTAAATTTAAATAACTTGCGGATTTTATATTCAAACCATATAAACATTATTTATGGTATACAAAATTAATTCATTTTGTCGATGTTACCATTACCATATATTTATTCTTCACTACTTATTCATAATTCATAATAAATAAATAAATAGATAGATAACATACGTATAGAAAACCCGATTGGTTAATTTTCATCTTCAAAATATATATCTCATAATGAACGACAATATATATGTAATGTTATCGATTCCTGATACATGTTGACGAATAACGTTTTTTATTGTTACTTTTGCTTTATTTTACTTTAAAATGATGTTTTCTTTTTTACTTCATGTTGGTAGTTATGATTAAGGTTGTATTAATTAAATGAACATTTGAAGGTTAGTAAAACATATAATTATTTATTTCTTTTATCATTAAATTCAAAAAAAATTGATACAATTTATGTCAGTTAATTTCAATTACATACAGTATTATAGTTTGAATTTCATTCTCATAATATTTATCTAATGTCAAAACATTTTTCAATAAAAACATGTATTATATAACAACTATTTTACAGTTTTCTAAAGATAAAATAAGTAAGCGTAAACTGCATGATGTTTATGTTGTTGACATAGTGTCAAGTATCCCTGATAATACAACTGAGAAGAACTTGAAGACCAAGAAGGATGTGCAGAATAAAAAATTAAAAGATTTATATTCCCACTATTGGGAATTAGTCGCGACGTACATTTGAATTTTGGAGTTTTCCCTTTTGGAATAATCGTTGGTTGTTTTATTTTCAATAATAAATTTAGTTATTTTTATCATTTAGTTGGCAACATTGTTTAACGCTTTTCAATTTTAATATAAAGACATGAATTTGTTATTTGTTAGTGTTTATTTGCATTTTTGTTTGACATTTTTCAACTTTGATATCTATGAATAACTTCATTTTATAATACATCTATTATTTGTTTATGTTACTAAACATTGTCTAATACGTATTTATTTAAACACTAACGAAAATGATGATGTGGGTTCCGATTCTATTTCAAACTTTTTCAATGAAAGAATATATTTCATTCTATAATATTATACTTTTTAAGCCTACATGACTAATAACTAAATATATATATAACGTGTTTATATATATCTCAGATTGATTATTTTAATATCAATTATAGAATTATAGGTTATAGATCTATATTTTTTATACTTTATAATTTGTATTAATATTAATTAATTTTGTTCTTGATGTGTTAAAAATTAAATATTCTTTGTTTATTGTGTATTATTAATTTTAAAATCATCATAATCATAATGGAGAATGCAACTAAATATCTAATTTCGAATGTGAATAAAATAAAGTTTCAAAAAATGATTAAATAATCAATTGAGACATAATTTTTTTCATCAATATTTATATATCTAATTCTGAATGTAATAAAATCAACTATCACAGTTACCCGAGATTTGATTAGTATTGTTTCAAACATAACATAATTAAAAAACTTATCTTTGGTAACTATGATAATTCAGGTAATTTTTAAAATTGAAATATTTTTTCCCTTTAATATAACTTATTTAAACCCTCTACATTTTCATACTCCATTTTATTGTTATATGTCAAACAAACACATCATTACAAGTTATCAAGAAAACGCATGCTGGTTACAATCGGCTCGATTTGATTGTGAGTCAATCATAGAAGTAGCTTAGTTACTTCCTATATTCTTATTATTTGTTTCCATTGTTATAAGTGTGTGTACTTTTATCTTTATATACTAATCAATTATTAAAGAATTGTACTTATTAGTTAACGATGTATCTGTTCATACTTTGATTAAAGAATTAATCTTCTTCTTCTTTATTCAGTTACCTTAATCACATTTTCAGTGATGTCTGGAGTCTGGAGGTAAATACTATCCATGTATATTTTGAGTTTTTTTCATGAAAAATATGTACTTTAATCTTCTTACTAATTTGGGTCAAACAAATAGTTATATACATACAATTTGACGATTTAAATCACTTCAATTACTCTATTCCACACTTTATATAAGGATAACTTGCTTTATGAGGTCAAATATAGTGCAGTGATGTTTTGAAAGTCTGACACTATATTAAAGATTTAATATGTCAACAGTTTGACTTCTTGGATCAAAAATAGAATTATGATGACTTAAAAAGTCAATGTGTCTAATATAAACTCAATATGGGTATAGTTTAACTACTGAAATCAAACATAATGACATTTAGACTATTTTTGACATTTTCAAATACTACTTACTAAGAGAATGGAGGATGTCCTTAAGCAAGCTTTTAAAGGTTGTTGCCCTTAAAACATCATTCAAAGTTATAAAAATTGATCTAATATTAAAAATTGAGTAAGTAAATCTGTTATATTTGGACTGGTCAACTCCTAGACTTGGAAGCAACGGTCATAATGATTATTCCGCGTTTTCTTTATCAGCAAAAAATATCGTTGATAAACTTTCCTCAAGCTCATCACTAAAAACATGACAATTATCAATAGATTTGTAAGAGGTATTTTCTTTATACAAACTGCGTAACATATGGGAACTTAAACTAGTTGCGCATTTTCTAGAAATGTCTCTCCATATTCATGCCCCTATAATGCCAATGGGGAATGATATGGGGGTGTTATCAAACCATTCCACGCTTATATAATACCCATTATGCATAGCCTTAAAACTAATTAATTTTATTGATTATTTGGATTAAGGTTTTGCTTCAACGTGTTTTTAAAAGTGTGATTATTAATAGTAAATAGTCATAATCATATAATCAGTTTCATCAAACATGTTATAGAAGATAATGTTTTCGCATTTCAGTTGTTTCAATCTGCTGTATAAAATAATCATATGTTCGATTATAATAGATTTTGAGTATTAAAATAACTCACGTCGACAGACTTAACACTATACCATTAAATAAGTATGTTGTGGATGAGTATTTAAATAACTAATGGATAAAGCCATAAAACTTTTAAAAATACATTTTTTTAAAGAAAAAGAGAGGGGGTTGCTATTTTTTTTTTGGCAAATTGGATTTAAATAATCCCAACTTGATCAATTTGGCCGATAATAATCACAACTCAATTATTGGCCGATAATAATCCGAACTGGTCCACTTTTGGCCGATAATAGTCCGCCGTTAAAAATAGCTTAACGGAGTTAAGCTTTTTTCCGAATTACAAACCGATGTTTATGGATTTTGATCAGAACGAGGATACGATTCGATTTATGTAAAACTTACCTCGAAACGGTGCTTCAAACGACTTGATTTTTGTTAATTGGAAGTTTAAACACCCGAATTGAAGCACCGTTTTCGTCGTTTGGAGCAGTATTTCGAGGTAAATTTTATATCAATCTACTCGTATCCTCGTTCTGATCAAAATCCATAAAACATCGGTTTGTAATTCGGAAAAAAGCTTAACTCCGTTAAGCTATTTTTAACGGCGGACTATTATCGGCCAAAAGTGGACCAGTTCGGATTATTATCGGCCAATAACTGAGTTGGGATTATTATCGGCCAAATTGAGCAAGTTGGAATTATTTAAATCCAATTTGCCTTTTTTTATATGAAGTGATCTAGCTAAATGGAACATATATGTCTGATGTAGAAGTAATTATAAAGAAAAATTGACTGAATAAAAACTTAGTTTCATAATTGTTTTACTTAAGGAAAATATGATTACTTAATATTCATGATGGTGTAGGGGTTTGAACCGAACTATGAACACTTCTAGACGGTTTTACGGGTTTGAATCGAACTATGAGCATGTTGTAGGGGTTTGAACCGAACTATGAACACTTTTAGACGGTTTTACGGGTTTGAACGGAACTATGAGCACCCTAGTTCATATGTATTACATTTAATTCACTTAGGGCATGTTTGGTTGATAGTAATCCATAGGATTTCAAGGGAATTGGAATTTGAATTCCATTTCTTTATGTGTTTGGTTGGACAAATTAGTTGAAGGGAATTGGATTTCTATTCCAACAAAATCCCTTATATAATGAAATTCAGATTCCTTCTAAATTTCAAAGGAAAGTTTAAAAAACCACGGGAATGATTCCAAAGTTACGGAAATAACCCCTTACTCTTTCATTTTTGTCTAAAAACCAAAAAATAATAAAAAATCCAAAAAATAATAAAAAATCCAAAAAATTCTGAAAAATAAAAAAAATAATAAAAATCCAAAAAAATCTAAAAAATCCAAAAAATTCTAAAAAATCCAAAAAATTCTAAAAAATCAAAAAAAATAATAAAAATTCCAAAAAATTATAAAAAAATAAAAAAAAACTCTAAAAAATAAAAAAATAATAATTAAAAATCTAAAAAAATCTAAAAAATCCAAAAAATTCTAAAAAGCAAAAAAATAATAAAAATCCAAAAAAATCTAAAAAAAAAAAACTCAAAAAAATCAACAAAATAATAAAAAATCTAAAAAATTTAAAAAATCCAAAATATTCTAAAAAATAAAAAAAAGTAATAAAAAATTCAAAAAATTATAAAAAAAACAAAACAACAAAAAATGTCTAAAAAATCCAAAAAATAAAAAAATCCAAAAAATTCTAAAAAATCTAAAAAATCCAAAAAATAATAAAAACCCAAAAAAAATCTAAAAAACCAAAAAAAAAATTAAAAAATCAAAAAACTCTAAAAATAAAAAAAGTAATAAAAAATCCAAAAAATTCTAAAAAAAATCAAAAGATCAAAAAATTCAAAAAATATTTTTTTTGATTTTTTTTGATTTTTTTGATTTTTTAGAATTTTAGAATTTTTTTTATTATTTTTTAGAATTTTTTGGATTTTTTATTATTTTTTAAATTTTTTTTAATCTTTAGGATTTTATGGATTTTTTATTTTTTTTTTGAAATTTTATAATTTTTTGGATTTTTTTGAAATTTTTTGAATTTTTTTATTTTCTAGAATTTTTTGGATTTTTTTTTTAGATTTTTTTTTTTTTGAATTTTAAGGATTTTTTGGATTTTTTTTATTATTTTTTAGGATTTTTTGGATTTTTTATTATTTTTTTGAATTTTTATAATTTTTTGGATTTTTTAGAAATTTTTTGAATTTTTATCTAATATAGTTGTTTTTAAAACTTTTGCCAATTGTTTATAACTATGGGTAATTTTGTCTTTTTAGGTATATTTTTTAATTCTAATTCCATTAATAAATTTATCAACCAAACACATATATGGATTTCAAAAGAATCCATCAAATTCCAAATCAAATTCCAATTCACATAGGGATTCCAATTCCTACACATTTTGCGAACCAAAGGCCCCCTTAATGTTAAAAGGTTCATTTCTTGAAGCTCATATGTAATACCAAAGTAATTTTGGTTTTTATAGATTTAAAATATATAAATTTTTCTTAGGTGTGATACATCGATCAAGCTCTCGTCGATATGTTTTAGTAATCGGTCATTTTGTCATTTTCATTATTTTTTGGTTTTGCTTTCCTTATAATGAATATATTCTCCTTATCTTAACGTATGCACAACTAGACAAACCATTAAATGTCTTCATGCAATCAAACAAACCTGTGTTATCGGATCAAAATCATCGTTTCTAAACCACTCAAAGGCTAGCCTCTAAAACTATGGGGTGTGGAGGGGCATGGGTTGGGGCATTGCTAGACACGTGACAGGTGTGGGCTCTACCAGTCCACACCCTAAAAAGTGGTGCGTGGTCAGGCCGACGTTGGGGTGCCATGCCTAACAGCTGGCCAAACGGTCATCAACACACAATCATACATTGCCAGCCACGTCACCATAGACCAGCGCCCCACGCCAAGCGGGCAACGCTGACCAAAACGCCAACCCGGGGTGGAGCAGCCGGTGTTACATGGCCAAAACACCAAGCTAGCCACGCCCACACCCACACCCACCAGTGTAATATTTTTGTCCGACTAGTGGGAATTTCAAGGTCAGAAAATATTGAAAATGGAAAAGCACATAGATGTCTCAACATGTTTAGGACTTAACATGGATTTTAAAATTGGTAGTTTTTTTATTAAATTTTTATTTTTGTGTTTAGGGTCCATCCTATCATGTAGAAATAAGATAACGCACATATTTTGTATATGGATTCGCTTAGAGATGATCATACTTCAAATCACACGTATTACATATTAGTGAAAATGAATAACTTTTCAAACACACCAATAACTACTACTACTCTATTCGAGAACAATTGAACAAGGAATGGGTCGATTACCATCGACGCTTCAAATTAGGATATAAAAATATATCAACTGTGAACAAGCGAAGTAGCATATCTAACCAAACGATCCAATAGTACTTCAAAAGAATATTATTTTAACTTTTAAGAGTCCTTATAATACCCAAAACTTACAATTCCAAAGATCGAGACTTTTGAGGCTCTCATTAGACGATGTCACTTTCTACAAGTGAAATACCAGAATTCAAGTGTTTATGTTAATAAGGTGGGGAGTTGAGTCCAATTAGCAAAGCTATTGGAGTTAACGTGTTGCTCTCTTTGAAGTCAAGTGTTCAAGCCTCGTCAAAGACGAATTTAATATAATTTGAGCTTTTAAAAAAAGTGTTCTATGTTAATGGTTTGATAACCATACGAAAAGAAATTATTAAGATAATCAAACATATGTTTTGCATGTACCCCAAGCTCTTTTAAGTTCTAAGGAATTGAGAATTACAATAAATCACAAATTATTCTTTCCTCATCTTGTTAAACTTGAGAAATAACAAAGTTAGCAATAAATCATCTATTCACGTCTAATTTGTGAAAATGAAAAAAAAAAAAAAAAAACAAATAGATAGATAGCAAAAAGTCCTTGCCCCAACACGTTTTGAATATGTTTATATGACTAAATACTACATAACGATAATCAAATAACCAAAAATTGATGTACGAATTTACTATATAGCCAAGTGAAGAAACAGTCTTTAACCGAGTGGTTAGTTCACAGGTCGAGTCTCGTCAAAATAGGGGTTAATCCCTTCTTTCCTAGATCGATGACTGGTTGATCTTGTATCTATCGCCTGCATAACGAAAACACCGTGACTCACAACAAGGAGAATGAGGTGGGGGTTGCTCCTTATTACCACCCTCCAGCGTGGGAATCAGTATTTGCTTAAGAAGCAAGATAAATGACTAAGTAGTAATTGGGAGAGGGCAGATTAGTATTACCTCAAACATGGTTTGAAGTCTGGTATTTATAGCCGAAGAGTGAAGGAGAGAGGCCAATGGGCCGTCTGATGGGCATGACTTGACAAGTATCAGCTTATCTTCTAGTCTGTCAGGTGTGCAAACTGTAGAAGTGTCAGGCGCACGGTGGAGGTGTCGCCACGTGTCCTGTTGTGTCAGGTGCACGAAGGAGCAGCCGCCACGTGGTCTGTTAGCTTCGGTTTTCAGTCTGTTCATCAACTTTATGCAAGTGGAAGCTTTCTATTAGTGGATCGGATAGTCGCGTATCGGTCAGCTGACCATTGTTGTCAGTGTTAGGGTGTGCCACTTGCTTGTTGGTCATAGAAGTCAAAGTGATGGTTCCACTTGCATCGTCTTCCATGCGCGTGTGCCTTAAAGGCTTGCGCCGGAATGTGGCATGTATTAGGATTCCATCTGTGTTATGGTGTTGTCTACGTGCACGCCCTACTGGGTTACGCCAGACTGTATCTTAACCAAGTGGACTGGGTGATGGTCCTTTGTGCCAAGCTGTGGTGTGGCGTGTGGGACTGATGTTTTGTAAAATACATCTTTTATTCATGTTTGTTTTAGTCGTTTTTAGTTAGTTTCATCGTCGTTTTAGCTAGATTGTACATACTTTTGATACATTTGCGTTTTCCAGGTCTTAGTAGCTGAAAGTGCAGGAAACGAGTTAAAATTAGGCAAGATAAAGTGTCGGATCGAAAAACGGAAGCTCGAGAGCTGAAACAGAACGAAAAATAGAAACTGGAGCTTTCTGGCGGGCCGCGAAGACCTTTAACTCAATCTTTTGCGCCCCGCCAAGGAGTTGAAATAAGTTTTTAAAGTTATGCGAGTCGCGGGCCATGTAGGGTTTCTATTATTTGGTTCGCGGGCCGCGAGAGCGTGAAACAGTAGCCGACTTCATTATTTCCAATGGCTAGAGGGTTTTTCACACTATAAAAACATATCATTCGTAAACTGCCGGGATATTGATGAATTTTGGACATCTTGGAGGCTGTTTAAAGGTTGATTGAAGATTCTTGAAGCTTTTTGAGGCCAAGGAATCATCGGGTAAAGCTCGGGAGCACTCAGGAGTGAAGATTTCGGGTTTATTCTTCCCGTCTCTTTCTTGTTTCGTTTGTTTTTGATTTATTCTCGATGAATTCTGCTGTGATTATGTTTGTTGCGATGTTTTTCGTCATGATATTCGGCTAAATACTTTAAACTACCTAGGCTATGATGATTGTTCGATAAAGATTGGATTTTTATTTGTTATTAACGTTGGTTTATGGGTTTTCTTGGAAAGTAAAGAACTTTGGAACCTTTGATTTGGTGTATATGCGTATTTTGTGTTGAATTTCACTTAATTGCTCGTTTCACATGAATCTTGATGAATGTCTTTCATAGAATAGGTTTGTGTTAATTATCTAATCTTCACGGGTTTAGGTAATTTTTTGGTGAATTGGCCAATAGCCTTAGAAACGGTAATTAAGAGATTATTGAAACTTGATATTCTACTAATCTTGTCGCTAAGAGGCTCGAGGTTGTTAATAGGTCTCGGTTTGATATATAGCTAGGATTAGGTTTTGAGAGAAATCGGTCTTAGTTCCCTAATCATATTCGTGTCTATTAAACCAAGTTAAAATCCATAGTTGCCTTAGACTTTCGCGCTGAGAGGTAGATTGTCATATTAGGGCACTTTCCAAGAAGTTAGAGGACTGAGTAAAAATCTAACAACCGGTAGACGTAACAGCCTTGTAGAGTCTCACAAGTTTCTTCCTGAGAAGGGTCGGGAGGTCTTAGTAAGGATTTCTTAGGGTTTAGCATTAAAAGATCTCGGTTCCATACCACGTTAATTTTGAATAGAAATCCATTCCTTGTTGAACATGAATCTAGCCTAGGTAGCCTCATCATCACTGAGTTAAGTCTTCGTCCAAATTCGCGTCTAGTTAATCTAGTTAATTTAGTTTAATTTTAATTGCAATTTCTAGGATTTTTAGTAACCCCCCCCCCCCCCAATCAAATAAACAACTAGTTAAGTTGTGTCAGTCTTAGTCTAGATAGATTCTTAGCGTAATTTAATTGAGTCTCGTGGGTTCGATATCCGGACTTACTTAGCTTTACTAGAGTCGACCGGTTCACTTGTCGGTTAGTAGTTTAGAGAGTCTAGAGTATTGCTTTGAGTCTAGATTTAGGTTAATTTTAGTTGTTTTTATTAAACTACTTTTAGTACATCAGGGACCATACCCCTTCACCAAGTTTTCGCATGGCAGTTCAGGTGCAAAAACTCTTATTGCGCAATATTAACCATTTCACATGTGAATCTTGACTAGATTTGACTTGTTCGGGGGGTTCTACACAGGGTTAAAATATTCAATTCAGAGTAATCACAGTTGATCCTTACAAGTGAGTTTATACCACCCCCACCCCCCTCCTTTTTGATAGATTGTTTTGGGTTTATGTGCATACCCAATAAAGCGTTTTAAAGTAAAGTATGTTTTATTAAGAAGAACATAGTTTTTATGAAAGAAATAGTTTGAGTTTTAGCCTCATAGGTGTTTGGTATGTTTAGCAAATAATATGTCTAAAGTTCACATATTGCTAAAATACAATCGTGAAATTTTTTATAAATGCAAAGTATAAAGGTAAAGAGGTGATGAGTAAAGTTTTCTAAACTATGCATATAAAGATAGTTAGAGTTAAAGAAGACTAAATGCGTCTAAAATTAACGTTATAGTCTCAAATGCATCTAAAATTAACGCAAGCATCTAAAGTTAACGCTAAAGGCTTAAAGTGTCTAAAGTTAACATTATAAGCATGAAATAGGGGCAATTTCTTTACGGCTTGCCAGTGGTTATACAACCACGTAAAGTAAAGGATTGTATGTTATGTTATGTTCTATGTGATGCTATATTATGTAATGTTATGTCATGTATGTAATGTCATGATACGATAAAGTTTAAAGATGTTTTATGAAACTATAACTCACTCAACGTATTTGATTTTGACTATGCACATCATGTTAAAGTATA
Source organism: Helianthus tuberosus (assembly GCA_030545235.1). Lineage (NCBI taxonomy): Eukaryota > Viridiplantae > Streptophyta > Magnoliopsida > Asterales > Asteraceae > Helianthus > Helianthus tuberosus. The sequence goes on from CM060442.1 coordinate 44,446,960, forward strand.
GGTCCTTAAGAGATATTTTGTGGACGTCAAGGGCATCAGAATAAAGGATGCCTCATCAAGTTGTGTTATTCGGAGTGTTACGTTTAAACTTCTTGGAATGTACTCTTTTTATATTAAGATTTGTTTGTCTTATATGTTTCCGCCGCTTATGTACGAAAATTCTTGTTTAAGAACCATATGCCGAAGAGTAAATATAACAGACGATGCATCGGGTTTTGGGTGTTTCATATATGATTCACATCAGAAGCAAAACTGTTGGACTACACCGAACATAGACTTTATACCAACTTTTGAAAGTAGGTAAATAATTGCTTGATTTGTTATTCACTATTTTGGGTATAAATATTATACAAGACATTAACATGTTCTATATTTGACAATATATTCACAATAGTTATAAATTGGTTTACATATATATCGGCTATGCTAATACAACCCCGCAGTTGAAACGGGAGGGACACGAATGTTGAGACTGGAGCGAAAGTCGTCAAATAGAATCTTCGGTAACCCTTTTGTAAAAATATCTACAATCTCATATTTGGAAGGAACATGGAGCACCCAAACTAGGCCTTTAGCGACTTTTTCACGTACGAAATGGATATCCATTTCAATGTGTTTAGTATGTTGGTGTTGAACAGGATTTCCAACAAGATAGGTTGCACTTACATTGTCACAATAAACAAGTGTAGCATGAGACGGAGGTGTATGTAGTTCGAGAAAAAGATGACGAATCCAACATACTTCTAAAACCACGTTGGTGACGTCTCTGTATTTTGTTTCTGCGCTAAAACGTGACAAAATAGGCTGTCTTTTTTAAGACCATGAAAGAAGATTATCCCCTATTTAAACACAGTAACCGGAAGTAAACCGTCTCATATCGGGATAACCACCTGAATCAGCATCAGTGTAGGAAACTAAGGATGTAGTGGTTGAGGATGTTATATGTATCCCGAAGGAGATTGTGCCTTATACATAGCGCATAATGCGCTTGAGAGCATGCATATGAGAAGTAGTAGGGGCATGCATATGTATGCAAACCTGTTGAACCACATAGGAGATGTTGGGTCTCGTAAAAGTTAGGTATTTCAAGGAACCAGTTAAACGTATGTATCCGATGGAGTCTTCTATTGGTGTACCCGACGTAACACTTAACTTCTTGTTAATGTCAACATGTGTGGCGGCTGGATTACAATCAGCCAAACTGGCACACTCGAGGATTTCCATAGCATATTTTTCCCGTGACAAGAATAGAGATTTGCGGTGGTGTTTTACAGAGACACCAAGGAAATATGATATCGGGCCAGAGTCTTTCATTGCAAATTCATTAGATAAGAGAGCCATGAAGTTTTCTCGAAGTGCATCCATGGATGTCATAAGAAGAATATCATCCACGTATAACAATATAAATGCCATGTGATTCCCTTCTTTGAAAATAAAAAGAGAGTGGTCACACTCATTGTGATGAAAACCCATGGAAGATACGTAGTCTGCGAACCATTGATACCATGCTCGAAGCGCTTGCTTTAGACCATATAGAGACTTTTTCAACAAACATACATGGTTCGGGTATGTAGGATCCCAAAAACCCATTGGTTGATGCATGAAGACTGTTTCATTAAGATTACCATGAAGAAATGCGTTTTTAACATCTAGTTGATGAATGAGACATGAGCGAGATACCGCCAGGCTTAGCACAGAGCGAATAGTAGCCGGTTTGACAACTAGACCATTTCTCCGTAATCAACACAAATTTAATGCGAATGACTGTCACACATAAGACGTGCTTTGTATCTTTCGAATAAACCATCCACATTCCTTTTATGTCTAAAAATCCACATACTACAGACAATGTTCATGCCTGGGGTTTTGGGCACAAGATCCCAAGTTTTATCAGTCATAAGTGCTTGAAACTCATCAAGCATGGCATTTTCCGGTCCGAGTTAGAGAGGGCTTCAGATGGGGATTTGGGTAAAGGAGAGATAGATGAAGAGGTTTGAAGATTAAATAGTATTTTGGGCTTGTGAATACCCGACATAGAACGAGTTGTAATATGTCATTGCGGTTGGATGTGGGTTGTGGGTGCAGGTGGCGGAGATGTGGAGTGGGCCGTCGGGTGCGAGTTGGGAAGGTGGAGGGGCTGATGTGTTGAGGCAACAGACATAGAAGTGGTTTGGGTCGGAGGTATTGAGTAGAGCAGTATAGACGGGTAGGGTTGGGCCAGACATGATGAGTGAGGCGGTGATGGGAGTGGGCTCGGTGAGGAGTGGGTGGGTGTTATATATGGGCTAGTTGGGTGTAGCAGATGAGGGGTGGAGGTGTTTGAGGTATTAGGCTATGGGTTAGGGCTGGAAGAATGAGAGGAGGATGACCAAAATAATGGATGTAAATTATTGGTCAAGAAGTCGTAATTGTTAGGATGAGAGGGTTCTTCATCAACCACCATAGGCTTCATTAAGAGCGCTCAACAGTCGGATAACGAGGCATTCTTCATCAATCGTCGAACCCACATTTGCAAGTTGGTCGGACAGATTCTTCACTTCTTGGCAATAAGAGAACATGTTGGAAAATGATTCTAGTTTCACATTCGCGAATTTCTTTTGTAACAACATGGCACGAGTATGTTGATTATTGTGGATGGTACTAAGGAGATCCGAAGATATGGTGCTATAGATCCATTGAAGGACTATGGCATTTAATCGATCCCAAACTTCGTCTTTGGGCGGTGAAGAAGTTTTGTCAGCATCTTTGTCTTTGTCTTTGGAAGTGGGTGAAGGTTTTTGTTGTGTAGGGTGGTCGATAACTTGGTAAGCGCGGAAGTGGATCTTGAGTAGTTTCTGCCCAGGAAGCATATTAACTAGAGTCGATTTCGAGGGTGATGGGAATCAATTTTTTGATGTTTGAAACTATGATTGCGGGATGAGACTTTGGATCCATGAGGAAGGAGAAGTGTTGTGAGAAAATAAAGTGAAACAGATGGGAGTAGTCGACGGCTAGGGTTAGGACGACGTCGGAGGGAAGGGGAGGATCAAAGAAGGTGCTCTGATATCATGAAAGTAGGTAAATAATTTCTTGATTTGTTATTCACTATCTTTGGGTGTAAATACAATACAAGACATTGACCTATTCTATGTTTCACAATAAATAAAAATTGGTTTACATATATATCGGTTATGCTAATAGTTTTCATTAGGTGAAAAGCGAAACGATAATTCTGGGCTTTTTTATCTCCATTGCTGTATTTTATAGACCTTCATTCTTTATCCGGGTACGGCTGCAGAAAAAAGAAGCCATGTTGTTTATTAGCCAAAGAAAGCGTAAGCAAGTAACTCACAAATTGGCATAAGACAAAATTTGATATCTATGCTAACAATTCGCAAAAAAAAAAAAAAAAAAAAAAGCATAGCCCATATTAGCACTAGTCTCTTATGTTCGAACGTTTCCAAAACCGGTCCCTCTTATTTCCAACTACCACAAGCATTTAGGGCAAGAATGTTATTTCTTAAACAATATTCTTGTAATCAAAGTATACATAATACACAGATGATCTTCTACACAATTGCACAAACAACACAGCCCAAGCTCCATTTCCATATTAAGGATAACGTAACTCCATAACTCCCATTACCAAGCAATATTTCATAACCTATTAAGCAATATCATACCAGATTTTAGTATGCTCATGCCTCAAAGCATTGTAGTAAAACTAACATTAAATAAAAAGTTCATTTTTTCTAAGTAGGTTAAAAAAGAATCTTAATCTTTCATTTTTTAAACCAATGGCTAAGATTAAAGTGTAGGAAAAGAGGTGTAAGAGGTATTTTTGGAACTAGTGGGCTTCACTGATCGTTGCGGCAGACGTTCGGTCGACATTATTTTGGCTTATTACGACACATATACGATACAACACTCGGTATAGCAACCGCAAAAGATATGTCCAAGATGATACCTACATCTGCTTTACAACTATTAAAACCCATAAAAACGAATACTGCCACATGTTCGGATAATATCGGTATCAATGTTGTGTTATTCGGTTGGAATCGGTTCAGTTCGTGACAACAAAGGACGTTATCGATTCGGTTCATCACGATAAAGAGCATAAAAAAATATCTATTATCGAAACGTATATAATGGTAAGCACGTCGCAACAATATATTCAGAAAATTATAAAGCATTTAACTATATTATTAATATAACGACAATGATAATAAAATAATAAAACTTCTTAATCTAATATAATATTATATGTTAAGTTTTAGTCTTAGTTAAGAAAAAAACAAAGTAAAGAGGTGTCATATCATATAATTGCTAAAATCAAAAACCCATGTCTTCAAAAACAAAAACATTAGGGTAAATTACACTTTTCGTCCTCTATGTTTGTAGCGAATTGCAATGGATAGCCTTTAACTTCAATAATTACGATCACAATTCTTTATTTGGAAAATTCGTTACATCTTTCGTCCTATAGCACTAACAAGGTTAAAATTTTGAGTTAAGTTAGAACATGTGCATTGCACATGAGGGTAAATTGGTAATTTCACTTTCTTATATATAAAACCTATATTTTCTCTGAGCCATCTCTTTCTCCCCTCCACAACCACCACGAGCCTATCCCAGTAGCCGCCACCACCACCAGCAAACACCACTTCTCCTTCTTTATAACAAATCCCCCACTTCCTTCCCCTCTCTCTCACACACCCTCAGCAAGCACCACCACAACAGCCCCTCCCAGCATCGTAAGCGACAACGAAAATAGGATCTGAGTGCGGTACCTGCCGAACCACCAAAGGCCCGGCCCAAATCCAATTTTCTATTGAAATCCATCACAGAAAAAGATGAGATTAGGATTATTTCAACATAAACAACCATAACCTGCAACTCTCAAATCCAATTTTCTATTCAAATCCATCAGAGAAAAACCTACATCAAATATGAGATTTGAGTCATCATTTTTCTCACCGGAAACGGTGGTGAAAATCGCCAAAATAAAAAAAAATAAGTAAAAGAAATGCTACTCACTGATTCCTTACACACCACCATTTCAATTTTCTCTCCTTCAAGCGGTTAGTTTTCTCTCCTTCAAGCGGTTACACACAGTGTCTTTAGATCTGAATACAGTGAAAGAGGCGAAGTGTGGACAAGCAACAGAGATGCACCAGCGACAACAGAGATCGCTGAGTAAAAGAGGCGAAGTGTGGACAGGAGGCAGAGATGCACCGTTTGGAGACTACAGAGACCGCTGTGGATTGGGGAAGACAAAGGAGCCTCCCGGAGAATATGTTCGGCAAAGATTTGGATTCGACATTTGGACCCTAGTTCTATATATTTTAATTTTGTATTTGTTTTTGTTTTATTTATAATATATTTTAATTAGATTGATAAAAGACCAAAGTGCCCTTATATAAATAGACTAAACTAAAATTTTTAACCTAGTTAGTGCTAAAGGATGAAAGATGTAACGAGTTTTCCAAATAAAGGATTGTGACTGTAATTATTAATGTTAAAAACTATCCGTTGCAATCCAGTACAAACATAAAGGACGAAAAGTGTAATTTACACAAAACATTATGTAGTTAAGAGTACATGTATAAGTTATTTTATATATAACTACTATTAAGCCCCTCTGTGTTGTGGTGGGAACGTAAATCATGCCAAGTAGCACTAATGCTATATCATTGCCAGCAATCATCAATATTAGAAAAACTCGTAAAAACAAAATAAATAAATAGGTAAAAATAGCATCGAACAAATAGCAGTATTTGCAAACGGGTCTGTCAAACAGGAAAAAATAGAGGAAAAAATGTTAAACCCCACACACACATTGTGGCATGTTAACTCGCAAAATTTAGTAGAAACGTAAAATGAAAAATTTGCAAAAGATGAAAAAGATTTGGGGATCAAAGTGAAAATAAAAAAGTGTTGGGTTAAATTGTAAAAGATGAAAAACTTTAGGTTAACAGTAAAAAAAATTAAAGGGGTTAAAATGTAAAGGATGAAAAGCTTTGGGATAGAAATGAGAAATCAACTTTTTTTTTTTTTTGAAAAACTCCCCATGCTTGGAGTATAACTACATAAAACACTAAAATATTGCTTAGTTGGAAATTTGGAAGGGAATTTCTAATGGCACACCCCTGTCTATCTGCACACTTTTTCAATTTAATACGCATCGTATAGGCCTATACAATACGTATTGAAATAAAGTAAAAGACATGGCAGACTGACAGGTGCAGGTTATGTCTGGCGGCGGGCTTGATACACATCGTATAGGCCTATACGATGCGTATCAAGGCACTGTTTTTTTGAAGTTTATTTTTTGTTGTGTTGTGTTGAATGCGAACCCGAGAAACGAAAGGGATTTTGAGCAGTTGGTCGATGGCGTAATAGATAAAGATCTTCACATGATCATATCCATTTTCAAGTATTGGACTAGATAATCCAGGATGAAATATATTAAAACCATTCAAGCCCACCAGTCTACATTGTGTTATGGTCAGATTTTTCAAGTTTGCACAGTGGGAGAAAAGACCAGCACCCCTGTCAGTATTGTCCTTTAAATTCGCATAAAACATATATTCGTTTCATAACCTCCTCCTATAAATCAACCACAACTCACCCGAGACCGACCTCTGGATCACATATGATAAAAGCGCTTCTCTAGACAATCTGGGATTATGTTCCATTTTATGACACATGATATGCACGCTTACCTTAATCACATCTTCCATGGAGTCACAGATCCGACAATAGGGCCCACGGATCTTGTAGGACCGTGTTCGCGACCTAAACGAGTCGGTTCAGAGGAATTCCATCAAATACAGGTGCGGAAAACAAGTATTTGACGTATAAACAGCTGAATCTTCACTTTAACACTGATTTGTATTGATATAAATGCAATTACAATCAGTTCTCACACCGGCAGCATCTCGGTATGGAAATCACAACTTCGAACTCTCTATTTCGCTTGAACTTGAACCCCTATATATAGACTTGGAGATTTCGCTTGGGATGAACAACAACATGTCTCAAGCGAAATCTGAACATGTTGATTTCGCTTGAGCTGCTTCAAGCGAAAACCTCTACAAAACATACCTTCAAGCGAAATCTTATAACTCTCTCACATTTTCTCGTTCTACGTGCCCTGATCTATTCTAACTAGTATAAGACTCGATACAAGATGAAGTCGACAGATGTAGTGCACCAACAGACTCCCCCTCAGATGTTGACGAGTCGACTATCGAGTCACAACAATGCTATGTCTTCACATCTTCAGTCTTGATCAGTCTCTGGGCTTTTCTCTCTCTATCTTCTTCTCCAGAATCACTGGCTCTATCAGACTCCCCCTCACGATTTGCTGGCATTCATTTGTTCTTCAGCAGCATCTGCTTTAGGATCGATGCCTGACTCAAATTTTGTCTACAAGATCATTGCCTGGCTCTCATCTAACGTCTCAAAGTCCTCAGGTATTGTAACCTGGCTTTCAGATGCTGTTGAGACTAATTCTTTTGATCAGATCTCTTGATTCCTTAAGTTCATCAGCATCAGCAGCTAGCGAACTTTAGATTCATGAGTCTGACTTTCGTAAGCTTTGAATGAATTAACCTGGCTCACCTGTAACAATCTTAACCCAGAAATAAATTTTCTAAATTTAACAATTTAAATGCACCAACAATCTGATATAATCAGATAACTCTCTCTCATATCACAAACCAATGATGAATCAAATGTAGGTTTAAAAAATATCAATTGTAGGATTTTAACAAACCTTTTGACATTTTAATATTCACTCCCCTTCACAACCAAGTCATCATGTTTAGCACTTGAAATTTTGACAATCAGCTTTCCAATATCAGTTGTCGAAAATCTTTTTGATTTTTCAAAATTTTTGCTAAAACACACTAAAATCTTTTTGTATTTTTTTTAATTGTAAAGTAATCCAATAAAGAAATATTTACAAACAATATTTTTGTGAGTTTGTGCAAGAGGATCATATCAGTTTATGAGACAAATCACCAACACCGTTAAGCTTTAAACATGATCAGTTTTAAACGATTCACATGGATTGACGATATTGTTGTCCACTTAAACTCAATCTAAAAACTTTCGAAATGCTTACCGATACGTTAAGGTATATTTAGGTAGCACTAAATTCTTATGGACCCCACGATCTCAGCATATCCCCTCATCATGCAATACACTATCTCAAGTAATGCCTTTAAACTTTATCAACTGTGATTTATGCGAAAATAAAGCAGAATGTTTAAACATTAACAATCAGGTCGATACTTCCGTATACGCAGAGAAAGTCCAATGTTTAAACAAAATAAGAAAATAAAAATAAGTTGAAGTTGTTTAGGCTTTAACCACCAGGTCGATACTCCCGTATACGCAGAGGTGATCCAAAACTTAAACGAAACACCAAAGAAAATAAAGCAGAACGTTTAGGCAACAACATCCAGGTCGATACTCACGTATACGCAGAGGATGTCCGATGCTTAAACAAAATAAAGAAATAAAACAAGTTTAAATCTTTGCAAAATAAAATGCACAATCACAGCGACTTTTCAGCAAAGTTGTGAAAGTTCACAAACTTAACCAGTTTTTATGCTTTTGACATTCAGCAATTACTGAGCAGGCACACAGTCAAGAAGGACAAAACTAAGTACTATGCTTTCAACCGTGTTTCCCACTAGAACTAGGCTTTTTCATTTAGGTTTGTATCGTTATCGCAAATCTACTAGTCTAGCTGAGCCTACCGTCACATCTTTAGTGAGACCGTTTATCACATTTTATTTTTTCATTTCTTTAGCATGTTGTGATAATCCACTGATGTACTATCATTTCCTCTTTTTTACAACAAAACTCATTTTTCATTTTATCATGTTTTTTACTTTTTCAAATTTTCAAATGTTTTTGGATTTTCAAAAAAAAAAATTTTACTCCCCCTAAAATGCAAACACATTTTAGGAAATTTGAAAATAAACTGTACACAAACTTGACAGCTGATATCGAATCGCATCAAATCGCCATTCACTTGGCATAAACAATCAGAACTCCCCCTATCACAAAACTATTTTCTCATTATGATTTCAAAACACTTAAGTTTGTTTTAACCAAAATGATTTTTCCGGAAAATAAGTTTTGATGATTTAATCATTTGTAGGTTTGGGGTGTGGTTCATCACATTGTCTACTCTTAACTACTTGTAGCAGATCAAGTACAAATTAATGTCCCTGATTTACCACTTGCATGTATGCACTTTCTATACCAATTGTAAAAATTACCACATGTAGGATCGAAATTACCACAAACATTACCACTTGTAGATTTGCCTAACCATTACCAACTGTAGGAATGTTACGTCAACATGTATCACTTTATCAGAATGCCGATTCCTGCTTCGCACTAACCATCCTGGAAGCTCCGGCAAGTCACACTTATCCTGTGAACAAACAACTTTTCCAAAAATTCAATTACAAAAAACAATTTTCAAGAAAGATGCCGATTCCTGATCCACGATTACCAACTTGGGATCTCCGGCAAGTCCTGAGACTTTAAGGAAAACAAACTTCCACCCAAGTCTTCTCAGACTTGGTGGCTTCCAATTCCTGGGCAGTAGGGCTGTAAGTTGCCTTTTTTGTTGCATAAAAATCTTTAACCCCCTTTACTTTCCCATCAAGCATTTTCTTAAACATTTTTCTAACATTTCCATTAAATGTTTTCTCAACATCAAATTCCTTTTCATCAGAATAGAATTGATTTGAAATTTCCACTTTACCAACCATTTGTTTAATTTCTTCAAAGTTCAGTGATGGAATGTCAATATCATTCACTGAATCTTTTTCCTCAACTTGTGGCTCATCTGATTTTGTGGAATCAGATTCATCGCCAGATTGTACATCTGATTTTTTAACAATCCATTTTTGATTGTCTTTTGCACTCTTTTTGTACAATCTTTTAGAATTTTCACCAACTTCATTATTTGAATTTTCAAAATTTTTGAAGTTTGTAGTTGGTGAATCATTCTTTTCAACCACTTTTTCTTTAAGGTTTTCAGATACTCCCTGTTTTCTGTTGACTTTGTTTGGACAATTGTGAGCGATGTGTCCAACAACTTGACATTGAAAACAAGTTCTTGTGTCTTTTGGTTGAAAAACTCCAATTGGATGAAAAACTCCAGTTCCTGTTCTTTTTCTTTCAGCAAGGAACTCCTGATTTGATTTTCTCCAGAATAAGCTATTTGACTCCTCTTCATAGCTTTTTCCTGCAACATATGTCATTTTTGTTTTAAAATCTCTAACATATTTTTCATTTCTAGAGTTTTCAGATGGATTAAAACCAAGACCTTTCTTTTTGTAACTACAATTTTGGTTTGTTTTCTTTTGAAAACTAGAATCAGAATTGTAATCCTTTTTCCCTTTTTTCTTGTTTAACCTTTGTTGAATCTTGAAGTGTATTTTTTAGGTTTTTCAGTATATTTTAAATCTTTAATTTCAGAAAAATTAATTTCTGTCATTTTGAAAACCTTTTTATCATATCAAAACGAACACTTTTAATCGGAAACTCTTTGTCAGAGTATAATTTGTCTGAATCATTTAAAGTGTATGCCACTTCAAATGTTTCATCATCCAATTTTGCTTTTGATAACAAAAATTCTTTACTGTAAGACCGTTTATCCGATGACTTTGAACTGTTGACTGACGAACTTGAACACCCAGACTCAGACTTTGACTCAGACACCTCCTCAGTATCCAACACCTGATCGACCACCTTTTTGATTAACTCAGACTCATGATCAGTATCAAACGAGGTAAACGTGATATCAATATTATCTGGTAAAACATCAGTTGTCTCGGATTTTAACTTTATATTAACTGCTTTTTCGACTTGCTCCTTATTCGGTTTTCTAGGAGAATACCCTTCCCATATAGGAGGCGGACACTTGTTGTATTTAACAGTCGATTTCTTACCAGTCTCATTCTTTTGCTTCTCATCCTGAAATGCTTCAAAACCTGCAACAGTAGGATAAACTCGATCAATAACATAATCAGAACAAGAATAACTCAGTAATAACCTTCTGATCCTTTCATTCTCGATCTTTTCTTTCTCCAACTCTTGCTTTAGATTAGCATTTTCTTCGATGTAATGATTAATTGCCTTTTGCTTTGTCATCAACGTAGAATTCGTCATAGTTAAAGCCTTTTCTCTTTCAGAGTTCGTCGTTTGAAGACCTGTCACTGTTCTGTTCAACACACTATAAGATTCTTTCACATAGTTGATATCAGATAGTAACTTTTCTATCAATCTTTCTCGATCAAACAATGTAACATCTTTTTCTTCACAATTCTTGCAAGTTTCCAAACATTTCTTGCAAGGCTTTTCAACTTCAACAATCTTCTCAATCTCGATTGTCTTTACCACTTCAATCACTTTTTCTTCACCAGTTACCTTCTCAGATTCAGTCACCTTTTCTTCAACAATAACTTTAACTTCCTCATTCTGTTGTTGTTCTTTTGCAGCTTGTTTCTCCTTCAGCTTCTCCATACGATCTGCAAAATAGAAATGAAAACTTTCTGGAGAAAGATGACTTTTAGCAATATTAATATGTTTCTCTTCCTCATCATCACTGTTACTCTCAATCGGTGTTTGATCAAACTCTACAAATTTTTCAGAATCAGCATCTGAAATACCAGAATCAGATGGTGTTTGATCAAATACAACTTCCTTTTCTGAAGTAACATCATTTTGCACGCTTTCATCTGTACTTAGTGAATCTTCATCAGCACTTTCTAAGCTTTCTTCAGATGTAGTAGATTGATCTTTTACTGTTTCACCAATAGATCTCATCCATGTGGCAAACAAATCTGGTTCTTTAACAATCTTTGCAATGAAAGCTTTGAAGTCGCCCTTTTCATCAACAAACATATCCCAACTGAAACCTTCAGGTAGTTGTTCATCATTTTGATCCACTAAACATGCTGTGCTGTTAGAAGATATGTAGTTGCTCCAGTTGAAATCTACCAAACATCCTTTCTTTGAATCTTCAATCTTTCTACCATGAGCCGTCTGTGAGTCTTGTATTTCACCAACTTGCTGATAAATGGCTTTCCGGTAGTAGTCGTCTTTTCCAAATGGATTCTGAGCGCCACTAACTTCTCTGTTCTTGCACTCCCGTTTAAAATGACCTTTTTCCCTGCATCTGAAACAAGTAACTTTAGATTTATCAAAACCTAAAGTAGAAACACAAGCATCAAGAAAGTCATTTTTCCCGGTGATTGTTTTGAACTTTTCAGCACGTCTAAGAACACTTGCAAGACACCATTTGATATCCATTAATTCCATCTCTTCAGCATCTATCTGGTCGTAATCCTCTTTGGTGAGCATAGGATTTCCAATCCGACCAGCCACTAAACCTTCATAAGAGATAAGCACGGAACCAAGTAATGCCATATGATCTTTTGCAATGTCTTCAGAAAAACTTTGACCTTCTGGAAGATTTAGAGCTATGTTGCATTGAATCACACAACCATTTCCCATTTTTGTGCTTTGAGACTGAAAACTTTCTGATGAAGTCTTTGGATTGACACTTGGATATGTTGAGAAACCACTGCTGCTTTTGTTTGAGATTTTATCAATTTTTTCTGTAGTATCCCCAACACTATATGCAGTCTGGATTTTCGGACTTCTCTCAGCTTCTGGAATCGGAACACTACCCTTGTAATACATTTTTATGTCCTGTTGACCACTTGGATTGTTCATCCTCGCGATCTTCTGCTGTTCCAAATCTTGACTTTCAATCTTTTCAATGAACTGAGAGATTGACAATCCATCATAAACTCCAGTATTCTTCAGTATCATCAAATAAGTTCCCCACTCTTTCTGAGGTAACGCATCAGCAAGCTTATCCACCCATTCCTCATTTTCTTTGGTAATGTTCATCATCGACATTGTTCGAACTAAGTGACAATATCGTTCAATGAGTTTCTTTGTATCTTCTCCGGGCAAACTTGTGAACAAGTCAAACTCCTTTTTAAGTAATGCCTTTTTGCTTTTAATCATGTTTGCACTACCTTCAACTTTGACTTTCAAAGCATCCCAAATTGACTTTGATGTTTTGTCATGCTGAAGTAATATGAAGATGTCTTCTTTGATAGCTTGTTGAAGCAAACTGATCATCATTTTTTCAGCTCGGTACATTTCCCGTTCTTCATTACCAAAATCTGAAAGCTATTTTACTGTCTGCATTTCAGTACGTGGTAGCACATACTTTTTCAGAATGCATTCCCATGATCTCAGATGATTTGCTTGCACCCAGTTTTCGAAACGATCTTTCCAACCGTAGTATTCCTCAATGCCCATTAGCTTCGGGGGTTTCTGAGTAGTCCCCGTTTCATTTTCCGAATTCATGTTCTGAGCAATGGAAGATGAACTAGATGGTGTTGCAAACGCATTGTGAAAATCGTTATCCATGTTTCAATAGCACGTTTCTCAATAATAGATTCTTTCAAGCGAAATAGTCACTTTGTAGCTTTCAAGCGAACTGGTCAACTGAACAGTCTTTGAAGCGAAATTGTCAAACTGGTTGAAGCGAAACCAACAAATGTTTGAAGCGAAATCTTCAAGTGACAACTTTCTGAAGCGAAATCCTTCAAGCGAAAACGAATCCTGTTTGAAGTGAAATGTTAAGTGTCGCTTGAAATTTCAAGCGAAATCGTCCAATGAAGCTTTGTTCTTCAAGCGAAATCCATTCGAAGGTCGATTTTGATCACTTTTAGGTCGAATTTTGCTATGAAACTTTCAAGAGTTGATTAGTATGTACTTTTACACAATCGGTGAGAAATTGAATCGATTTTCACCGTGAAAAGTTTCAGAACTTGTAAAAGAATGTGTAGAAGTAAGAGATTTTGATCGATTTCGGCTGAATTTTGCAAAACTCCTCCTCCTGAGCTCTGATACCAATTGTAGGACCGTGTTCGCGACCTAAACGAGTCGGTTCAGAGGAATTCCATCAAATACAGGTGCGGAAAACAAGTATTTGACGTATAAACAGCTGAATCTTCACTTTAACACTGATTTGTATTGATATAAATGCAATTACAATCAATTCTCACACCGGCAGCATCTCGGTATGGAAATCACAACTTCGAACTCTCTATTTCGCTTGAACTTGAACCCCTATATATAGACTTGGAGATTTCGCTTGGGATGAACAACAACATGTCTCAAGCGAAATCTGAACATGTTGATTTCGCTTGAGCTGCTTCAAGCGAAAACCTCTACAAAACATACCTTCAAGCGAAATCTTCTAACTCTCTCACATTTTCTCGTTCTACGTGCCCTGATCTATTCTAACTAGTATAAGACTCGATACAAGATGAAGTCGACAGATGTAGTGCACCAACAGATCTTATGCCCACCCGCGACCGACCTCTGGATCACACATGGGAGAAAAGACCAACACCCTTGTCGTTCCGTATTTTCTCCTTTTCTAATTCTCGAAGAATCTCGTAACGTATTCTCTGTTTCTCTAAATCGTCTGTAAAATTATAAAAAAACAAACTAGTGGTTTATCACCCTGTGTGAGCATTGGAAGCCCGACAAACAGTCTTGCAATTACATCTTCAATCGAGACCGCATTATTAATTATAATGAAGCAATGAAGATTGAATGTGCAAACCGCAACCGTTTTTTACTACGGAAACGGTGGCTATGGGAAATACAAACCCGACATATCTTCTATGATGATTCAAAATATTCATGAACCACAAATGGACTCAGACTCATACTACTCTAATATGACACATGATAAAAGCGCTTCTTTAGACAATCTGGGATTATGTTCCGTTTTATGACACATGATACAACACGCTTACCTTAATCACATCTTCCATGGAGTCACAGATCCGACAATAGGGCCCACGGATCTTATGCCAACCCGAGACCGACCTCTGGATCACACGTGGGAGAAAAGACAAGCACCCTTGTCATTCTGTATTTTCTCCTTTTCTAATTCTCGAAGAATCTCGTAATGTATTCTTTGTTTCTCTAAATCATCTGTAAAATTATATTTCTCTAATATGACACATGATAAAAGCGCTTCTTTAGACAATCTGGGATTATGTTTCGTTTTTATGACACATGACACATGAAACAGCATGGTCAAGCCTTTCTAAAAGTAGAAAAAAATAAAACAGAAGAAAGTGTTCCTCTTTGTTACCAAGCATGTCATCTGAAATAATTAACCGGACATTGTTAATAGGGAGAATCAATTGGAACACCTGATCGAGAGAAACTTCTTCGAGCTAACTGCCGATATCTCATCCTTCTTATCTTGCTATTAAACGAGGTATAATAGCTAATAAAATATGTATAACTTTTGAAGGTTCTTTGTATGCTTCTTTCCTGATGCATGTCTCTTTCGAGCAGTTTCTCCGTCGCTGATTTCTCCACTCACCGTGAAATCGAACAATTTCTTAATAGATTTCGTCCGGTTTCAAAGCCGGTTGAGGATTAGGAGTGTTCTAGACTCGTTCAAGGCATGCTTGTTTGTGCGATTTACAAAAATAATGATGCATTCCATGGTAAACGATGTAGCTGATGAAATCGAAGCTGTTATTTCGGTTGTTCAGTACTTCCACGGTAGACGATTCAAGTAAGTCCTATGAAGCAAGTGGCTGTCTGTTCAATTGAGAGGAATCATTGTATTACATCCCCATTGAAAACAAGTGGTTGTAATGATGGAACCCTTGATTTGAAACACATTTTTGAGAATTTTATAGTTCAATACGCATCGTATAGGCCTATACGATGCGTATTAATCGATGAATTCACTGAAATACCCCCTGTTTTTCTGATAAATTCAGGGGTATTTTTGAGAAAATTGAAAGTTCAATACGCATCGTATAGGCCTATATGATGCGTATTAAGCCGATATACGATACGACATAGGCCTATACGATCGTATATGGCATTATTTCAAATTTAGTTTTATCGTGTTTCCCTCAGTTCGACGCGTATACGTGTCGTTTTTTGGCGAACTTTCGCATATTTTGTCGTTTTATGATGTATACCTTCAACATAAGTCGTTTCGGTGCCGTTCGGTTGCGTGCGAATATCGTATTCTATGATTACGTACACTTTTGTTTGAAATCCCCTTGTACTCCATAGTGCCGTGTTATATGAATACGCGTGTGGAAATATCGTTAGTCGCGTATTTTGACGTATTCTAACATATTGTTGCGTATTTAATAGTATTTTTGACGTATTTAAGCGTATTCTAACGTAGTTTAGCTTATGTTTACCTATTTTAGGGTATTTTTACGTATTTCGGTGTATTTTAACGTATTTTCATGTATTTTTTTTGTAATATGACGTATATTAACATATTGCAGCGTATTTTAGCATATTTTAGCGTATTTTAGAGTATTTTTGCGTATTTTAGCGTATTTTCGAGTATTTTAGCTTATGTTAAAGGATAACGCAAACAAGTTCTCCACAGTTTGTTATTCAGATGTCTATTCGGTCATCTTTCCAAACTACAACACACGATATGTTTAAACTTTATAGTGTGTGATTTGACCAGGAAAGGATTGGAGGTGATTTATACTTTTAATAAGCTGTCACTGTTGTTAGATTCGTTGCATGCATTCATATTGTTTAGACAACAACATATAATGAACGGATTGTTGGACTTCTTGTTCCAAATGCACGCCTCAATTCATCTTTTTTACTCTTTTCTTCGATTTCAACAAATCTTTTTACTACGGAGTTGGAGCATGAAAAAATGAAACCCTAACATTCGTTGAGTGAGAATGTGTGCAAACTGAAACATCTTGACACGATAGAATTGCAAGACTGTTTGTCGGGCTTCCAATGCTCACACAGGGTGATAAACAACGCTGGTATGAACACATACCAACTGATTCACATTTAAACAATGCACGCCTCAATTCATCTTTTTCACTCTTTTCTTTGATTTCAACAAATCTTTTCCTTTTCCTTCAATTTCGAGAACATTCTCCGTAACATGAAGACGTGTCGGGTTCTTCTGCTAGTGGTTTCTGTAACCAACTGGGAACCACATATTTGCTTCAAGATTTATGTATCTGATTCAGGTTCTCAAACAAACACTACTAAAGTTGAGTTGGTATTGAAGCAAGAATATGAAGATCCCGGTGCAGACAGACCGTCTTGTTAATTTTAATGAAGCAATGAAGATTGAATTTGCAAACCGCAACCGTTTTTTAATACGGAAATAGTGGCTATGCGAAATACAAATTGCAATCTGTGTGTGCCACATCCATCCTGTTATAGCAATCGATATTGTTTAATTTTACAGATTTGTTTCTTTTTGGCCATTATTCGACCGAATTTGTTTCTTAGTGGACTACCGCAGATGAAGTCAAATATGATCAAACATGAACATCAGACATAAATCTTGTGTCGCAACCCTCGGACCCTATCCTTGGGAACGGGCGGCCGCGAGCCAGTATCAGTGGTATCGGTGTTTATCAATTTGGGTGCGGAATTTACATCAGGACCGTAGCTAGGAAATAGTTTATCAGAGTAAAACATCACATTTTTATAATAATAAATACATGGGAAATTCCCAAGTTTCTATTACAAACATGTTTATAGGGATAAACCCTAATTTATTGAAATAAAACTTCTTCTTTATTTAGGTAACTTTTATAGCCACTTTTCCAAGCCTTCAGTGCTCTCCAGCTGGCTTCTAATTGGCTTTTACATTTTGTTACCTGAAACGCGATTAAAAACATTTTATCAGCAAGAAATACTGGCGAGTGAATCCCAGTTTAATCAAGACAGGTTTTATCATCTTACAGCATCGAGGGCAATCCAGCATTTACATTTGTTTACATCTACTTTAATTACCACCCACGACACTGTCAATCCTGACTTGTGGTAATGTTACTACTCATAGTGTAGTAACAAATTTTGTATACAAAACCCCAACATTCCGACGATAATTGTCGAATTACAAATAATCAATCACTGTGAAATATAATTTAAATATTTGAGGTTTTGTAAAAACAGTTTACAAAAAGAAGGATTATCTCACAAAAAGGTTTACACAAAAAGAGGACTACTCACATTGCTAATTTAGGTATTTTCTTGTGACTTCCAGATTATAATCTAGTTAAATAAATGTCACACCCTGGCTTTGCGGAAGCGTGGTTAATTTGGTGTGACTTCTTAATACCATAGCTTAACCATAACAAAGCTATATGAAATAAACCATGCAAGATCATCCATTTACTTAAGTTTTAAAAACCAAATACAACAACATTGTTTTAACAAACACAAACATCAACATGACATAAGCACAGTTTAAGGACTGTGACTTGTCCAGGAAAGAGTCACATTCCCCAAACCCGGATGACCTCGTAACTAGTGCAGCGGAAAACGTGTCATACCGCGCCAGATCCTTTAATTCCCTGAAATACATGTAAGTTGAAAAATCAACAATAATGTTGAGCGAGTTCATGTGTTTAATATGTGCGCGCGAATAAACCTTTATAATCATTGTAAGTATGAAGGTTTTGTAAACTCTGGTATGAAAGCAAATAAGGAAACATATCAGTTAATGTGTAACCACATGGTCCAACCTGCGGGCGCATGGGAGGGGATAGGACAAGGTCACCACATGGTCCAACCTTAGGGCGCATGGGTGGTGTTAAGACAAGGTCACCACATGGTCCAACCTTAGGGCTCATGGGTGGGGTTTGTTATGCTCAAATAGACCTATCACTTGTATCCCTCGACCGTACTACGAGGACTAATGTTCTCAAGATTACACCTACCCAATCACATAACCTAACAGTTCCTTCCTTAGCTGACCATACCATGTATAAAGTACTTGTAATCAAAGTAACATGTATTTCACCCCCGCAGTTTAGAAAACTGAAAACAGTTAAGAGAAAAGGGGGACATGAACTCACAGTGGTGCGTCTCTACCAAGTATGCCTCCAAATCAATCAGCTGTGTGACGAGCTACACGTACTAATTCTATTAGACGGACGGCCGTGCCTTAGCTTTATGGTTTAAGTTTTTGGGAAATAGTTAGGCAACTATTTCGTGTTTACATTCTGTATATACTTGGTAATTATTTTTCCTTCCCAAGGATGGGGGATTTAGTACATGTGTGTTCGTAACATATTATTAAGTCTCACTTAAAATATATTTTATTTCTAACTCCAAAATATAATTATTCTTCTCAAAAATATTATATTTTCTATTACATAATTTTCCCAAAATAATACTTAGTAATATTATTTTTACCCTAAAAATAATATTTACGTAGTTCACAAAATAATCATAAACACTTATACAAGTGATGTTGTGAAAAATATATACTAAATATATATGTATCACGTTTTATTTTGTGAAATCCCACCTCCGATATTTTGTAAATAAGTCGTGGCGAAATCTATAATTTGAAAACAAGTCAAAATGTATTTCTAACACTTATAGTGAAAATATTTCTAAGTGTTAGGCTTTTTGGAAAAATTTCGCCAGAGTTTCCTCTGTAACTGGAGGTGGCCACGCTTTCAAGCGTATCATTTTCTTTTATAAACCAAATCAACAATTTTTCTTATTTAACCAAGACAATGTCCAACGTATCAAACTAGTTAATAAACATGTAATTTGCAAGAATCTCATGTACTTGTAGTTTTCTAATATTATGAAGTAAATCCCATTACTTTTAGTGGATCTTTATATAAATCAATCCGGTTTCGTAAAAACCCCGTTTTTAAAGAAAATAAATTTCCACAACTTCTTGTCAACATTTACTAGAATAGTTCTTTCGTCAAAACTTTGTGTTACACAAGTGTCTACGCACTTGTGTGTTTACAAAAACACTTTTGGTTATGTAAGATCCGTCTTTAGAAAACATGATTTCTTTGATACTTGGTTCTTTGAAAATACCGCTTGTAGATACGTAGATCTACTAGTTTTAAATACTATTTTACAAGCAAAATTGCTTTTACACAAGTTCATGATATGTGTGTGGTAGAGTTTCGTCCTTTAACCCTTGTTACTTCCAAAACAACCTTATGTCATGATCTATGATCATGACCAACCCGGGTTAAATGACGATCCGAGCTACCACAACATAGATCGGGTCCAAATATTCACACAAATCAAATACTACATGATTTACACAACATATGAGCTTTTAACCATCACTTATAGCATTTTTAGTAGACTTTTATGCTTCATCTTGTATGTTCATAACTTTTAACCGTTACATATCATTTTAACCACTTCAAAATAGTTCGAGAAGGTGATTCAAGCAACTTACTACTTGCTCGAGGCTAGGGAAGAATCTAAGCGAAAAATGCGTGGATAAAAGCAACGAGAAGAGGTCCTTCGCCTTCCGATTGCACCAAGGTTCCTTATACGCGATCCTTATCACTTGTTGTTACTT
The DNA here is from genome assembly GCA_030545235.1 of Helianthus tuberosus. NCBI lineage: Eukaryota > Viridiplantae > Streptophyta > Magnoliopsida > Asterales > Asteraceae > Helianthus > Helianthus tuberosus. The sequence continues at coordinate 44,467,406 of CM060442.1, forward strand.
GAAATGTGAAGATCAAAACCGAAAATATGATGGGTGCTCAAGGGGGTGTTCGGCCGAAGCCTTTGAGAGAGAGAGGAGAGTGTGTGTTGTTGAGTTTGTGATGTAAATGATCATGTGTGTAAATCCTAGTTCTTATAGACAATCACAAGATTATTACCCAAAGGATTTCATGCTCTCTAGATACTAAACATGAAGATTAAAATAATAATAAGGGTACAAAGGGTGTCCCCCCTCTTGGGGACGGTTGGTTAAGGGGGGGGGGGGGGTCTAGTTCATTTCCAACCAATAGTTAGATAATAGTTAGGTTAATCTAGGTTAGTTAAGTGATTAACCCGGTTAGTGGTGTGTTGTGCTTTATTGCGGGTGTTAGGGTATTCAGGGACCCTAACTGGCTCAGAAAAAGATAAACAATGAAAATGACAATATTTTCATGTTCCGGGTATAGTCCGGTTGTTCGGTTGGATAGTAATCCGTTAAAGTGCTTAACAAAGCTTTAAAGTGTCGTTATTACCCTTTTTAGTGACACAACTCATTTCTGACACTTTGGAAAGTGTCTAGTAATATTTTTCTCATGTTTTGGCACTTTATTAGTTAGCTAAAAGCTGAATTATTATGTAAAGTGCTGAATTTTTGTGCTTAGAGCACGTTTTAGGCACATCCAGTCATTGTAACTTATTCCTAGAGACGCAGTTCTACAACCCTTGTATCCCTACACTCACCACTAGTGTAGTAAAATATTTCTGGCTCATACTGGCCTTAGAGGCAGTGTCTGCCTGATGCTGGCTCTATCAGCATGTTCAATAGGTTATCCGTTTATAGTGCTACTGTGCTTTTGTGCATCATGTTTGTCACTAAGGTTCAGCATGTAAATAATGTAGTGACAGTAAGTAAAGTATGATGCAAGTAAGTACATGTATCAGTAATCAAGTAGCAGTTCATCAGTAATTTCAAACAAGCACATTAATTAAGCAGTAATTAATTATTAATTAAGTCGTACGGTTACCTGGTTTGGTGAGGGTTGTCACATTCTCCCCCCGTTAGAAAAATTTCGTCCCGAAATTTTAAGTTCTGCTTGTAGATGCAGGGTTCTTAGGAAATAGGTGGGGGTGTTTCTCTTTCATCCGGTCCTCACGCTCCCAGGTGTATTCAGGACCTTGTCTGGCATTCCAACGAACTTTGACGAGCTTGACACTGCTCCGGCGGGTCTTGTTTACTTTCCAATCCGTAACCTCAACCGGTTCTTCAACGAAATAGAGCGTGTCGTCAACATGAATCTCGTCGGTGGGAATGGCAATGGTATCTTGAGTTGGACTTTTCTTCAGGTTGGATACATGAAAGGTATCGTGAACTGAATGGAGTTCAGCAGGTAAGTCCAGCTTATATGCTACTAGTCCTATTCTTTCCAAAATTCTGAAAGGACCAATGTAGCGCGGATTTAACTTTCCACGCTTTCCGAAGCGTGCCACACCCTTCCAGGGTGAAACTTTTAATAAGACCATTTCTCCAACTTGGAATTCCAGTGTTTCCGGTTTGGATCCGCATAGGCTTTCTATCTGTGACGAGCTGCTTCGATGCGTTTTCGAATCTGCGCAATCTTGTCTGTCGTCTCTTGGACGATTTCAGGACCAACAAGTTGCCTATCACCTGCGTCAGCCCAACATAGGGGTGATCGGCACTTGCGTCCGTAAAGGGCTTCGAATGGCGCGACACCAATACTGGTGTGGTAGCTGTTGTTGTATGAAAATTTGACCAAAGGCAAATGCTTATCCTAGCTACCGCCCAAATCCATAACACACGCTCTCAGCATATCTTCCAAAGTCTGTATCGTTCGCTCGCTTTGACCGTCAGTCTGCGGATGAAACGCAGTGCTCAGATTTAATTGTGAGCCAAAAGCTTCTTGGAAGGATTGCCATATCCTTGACACAAACCTTCCGTTTCTATCAGAGATGATTGAGAGAGGTACTCCATGGCGCGTAACGATCTCTCTCATGTAAATTTCGGCCAACTTGCTCGTATTATCCTTCTCTCTGATAGGTAAGAAGTGGGCTGACTTTGTTAATCGATCCACTATTACCCAAATAGTGTCATGACCTCTTGGCATTCTTGGCAACTTTGTAATAAAATCCATTGAGATTTGTTCCCATTTCCACTTGGGGATCTCCGGTTGTTGCAGAAGTCCTGAAGGCTTCTAATATTCAGCTTTAACCTTAGCGCATGTTAAACATTTGCTCACATAAACAGCAACATCGCCTTTCATCCTAGGCCACCAATAGTAATCCTTGAGATCTTGGTACATCTTATCCGCTCCTGGATGGATAGAGTACCGCGACTTGTGAGCTTCATCGAAAATAACCTTCCTTAGATCACCAAACAGAGGAACCCAAATCCTTTTCTCAAAACATAACGTTCCTTCCTCGTTTGGTACCAGTAGCTTCTCCATCCCACGGAGATATTCTTCTCCAAGGTTTCCTTCCTTGAGAGCTTCTTTCTGCGCGGCACGAATGCGCAAGGAAAGATCGGTTCGAATGATCATTTCTAAAGCCCTAACCCATATGGGCTTGATCCTCTCCTTTCGACTTAGGGCATCGGCGACCACATTCGCCTTCCCTGGATGATACTTTATCTCGCAGTCGTAATCATTCAACCACTCAACCCATCGTCTTTGTCTCATATTCAACTCCTTCTGGTTGAATATGTGTTGTAGCTTCTTATGATCTGTAAAAATTGTACACTTCGTACCATAAAGGTAGTGTCTCCAGATCTTTAATGCAAATACTACTGCGCCAAGTTCCAAATCATGCGTGGTATAGTTCTTTTCATGTACCTTCAACTGACGTGAAGCGTAAGCAATAACCTTCTGGCGTTGCATCAACACGCAACCCAATCCTTGACGCGAAGCGTCGCAGTATACCACGAAATCATCTGTACCTTCTGGTAGTGCTAAGATTGGCGCATTGCAGAGCTTATCCTTCAATATCTGGAACGCTTCTTCCTGTTTGATTCCCCAATCAAACTTCTTATCTTTCTGCGTGAGGAGTGTCAAAGGTTGAGCGATTTTTGAAAAATCCTCAATGAACCTTCGATAGTAGCCAGCCAAACCCAAGAATTGTCGAATCTCGGTTGGCGTCTTTGGCGTTTCCCAATTCTTGATCGCTTCGATCTTGGTTGGATTCACGTGGATTCCATCTCCATTCACCACGTGTCCGAGGAATTGGACCTCACGTAGCCAAAACTCGCACTTAGAGAATTTGGCATACATCTGTTCTTTCTTTAGCAACTCCAAAATAGCTCTTAGGTGTTGCTCATGCTCAGCCTTCGTCTTTGAATAAATCAAGATATCATCGATGAACACTATCACGAACTTATCCAAGTACGGCTTACAAACTCTATTCATCAAGTCCATAAAGACTGCAGGTGCGTTTGTCAAACCAAACGGCATAACAAGGAACTCGTAGTGTCCATAACGAGTTCTGAAGGCTGTCGTTGGGATACTCTCCTCTTGTATCCTTAACTGATGGTATCCAGATCGAAGGTCGATCTTTGAATAAAAGCTTGAGCCTTGCAGTTGGTCGAATAGATCATCAATCCTTGGCAGAGGGTATCTATTCTTGATCGTCAGCTTGTTCAGCTCCCGGTAGTTGATGTTTATTTGAAAATCATCATCCTTCTTTTTGACGAGTAGAAATGGGGTTACCCCAAAAGGGAATTTTGGTCTGTTATCTTCCTTCTCTATCCATTGCTAAAACTTCTCTGTCAATCCTTGCATCTCCGAAAATGTAAGTCGCTACGATGCATCGACTACGGGTGCAGTGCCTGGAATTAAATCGACGACTAATCGTTGAGGAGACGATTCCGGCAAGTCTTCGAGGAAGACTTCGGGGTATTCTCCAATCACAGGGATATCTTCAGGTTTTGGTTCTTCGGCTTCTTTTTCCACGACATGAGCCAAGAATGCAACACATCCTTTGTGCGGAAATTTTTATGTCTTCTTCGCCTGATAATCCGTAGGAGCGTATCCTGCTCCATGAATCACAATCATTTCTCCGTTCATCGTCGGGGCGCGGATGACAATCTCCGCCGGGTTGTTCGACAACTAGTCCATCCCAATTATCACATCGAAGCTTCCGTTAGGCTTTGTTCTATCGAGAACTGGGTATCTAGGTTACTTACTACTAAAACAACTATATTTTCTGAAGCTAAAATTTGACAATACTGTCAAATAGAGCATAACATTGACTATTATGAGACATACCGATATCCGTGCTAGGATTCTATCCCCGCTGTTGAGCTTTCATCCATGTGCCTGAGTGTTCTTAGGGCAATACTTCCTGAAATGCCCCACATCACCGCAATTAAAACATGCTTGGCCACAGCCTTGATCGTCACCATCCCTTCCTTGATAGTTGTTGTCGTCGTTATTTCCTCCGCGATTTCCGCTACCATTTTGACCTCTATTTCCATCTTTAGTACCTTGCCGACACGTTTCCTTGACATGTCCCACCTTGCCACAGTTACCACATTTTCCATATCTACACCGCCCGTTATGGTGACGTCGACAGTTGTCGCACTTTGGTAGGATACCCGTGTACTCTTTTCTCTTTTTGGCCTTGTCGTTGCTACTCGACTGGGTACCCTGTTTGAAATTCGCCAACTTCCTCTTGTTGTCCCCAGATGGCTCTACATGAGTCTCCTTCTTCTCCTCAGAGGTTGAAAATTTGTTCATCCTGATTGCCTCTTCCGTCAGGGCTACACTTAGATTGATGGCCTCAGTGATTGTTGCAGGCTTTGATGTCGTTACCATGCTCATGATTTGGGGTGCCAATCCCCAAATGAAACGCTCAATCCTCTTAAACTCCGGATCTACCATGTAAGGAACGATACGCGATAGAACTTGGAACTTCTCTACATACTCAGCTATTTTTGGACCTTCCATCTTCAAGTTCCAGAACTCAGTTTCTACCTTCTGGCTTTCCGTTCTCGAACAGTACTTTTTATGCATTAGCTCTTTCAGCTCGTCCCATGATAGAGCATACGCAGCAGCCTCGCCCATTGTCTGAACCTGAAGTTTCCACCATGACAGAGCCCCATCTCGGAACAGCCCGGAAATGTACGTGACCTGATCTCTTGGGGCGCATTTGCTCGCACGCAAAACAGTGTCCGTCTTCTCAATCCAGCGTACGAAGGCTACGGCACCCCCAGTGCTGTCGAAATGTAGGGGCTGGCAGCCTAAGAACTGCTTGTAGGTGCAGCCGTTGGGTGGGTTATTTCCTGAGGTACCTCCGTTGCGCTCGGAGTGATGGGCCTCGTATTGTGCGATGACTGCAGCATTGATTCCCTGAAGTTCCGCCTCGTTGGTGGGTATGCGTGCATCCCGTCTTGAAGGCATCTTCTAAATGATGATCGTATGGGTCAGGTCATAGTAAGTAAAGTGTACGTAAGTATACAACAATATCAACACATAACATCTCATGTTATAAATAAATCAATCACATAACATCTCATGTTATAAATCAATCACCCATATTGATAGCCTCTGCAATGGTTGAGGGCTTCGAGGTAGTAACCATGCCCCTGATCTGGGGTGCAAGTCCCCAAATGAATCGTTCCATCCTTTTGAACTCCGGCTTGACTAAGTAGGGGACGACCCTAGACAAGTCGTGAGATTGCTGGATATATTCAGGAATCTCTGGTCCGTCCATTTTCAATTCCGGAACTCTACCTCACGCTTCTGGTTTCCAGCCCTAGAATTGTATTTCTTCTCCATCATTCCTTTGAGCTCGTCCCAGCTCAGTGCATTAGCAGTATCTTGTACCAAGGGTCTGAACCTGGAGGTTCCATTATGAGAGTGTACCCTCTAGAAATAACCCCGAGATATATGTAACACTCTGTTGGGGCGAACAGTTACTCATTCTTAGAATGGAGTCGGTCTTTTCGGACCAACGAACAAATGCCACGACGCCCCCTGTTTCGTCAAGGTTCAAAGACTTGCAGTTCAGGGACTACTTATAGGTGCAGTCAGTGGGGGGGTTGTTCCCAGTGGTGCCATTGCTGTGCTTAGAGTGGAGGGCTTTACGTCGTGCAGTTGCCTGTGAGATGCGCTTTTGCAGCTCGGCTTCTGTCCGTGGCAACGTACTGGTGTCTGTGACACGTCTGGGTGGCATTCTCTTCTGTCGAAGTGGTATGAAGCGGGCTAGACAACATTTCAGTTGTCTATGAGATACATAGCACCATAAGCCATCATGTAATCACCCAATTTCACACGTAAATATACTCAATGTATGAGTGAGGTAATAGTTTCTGAGCCTTCACATAGGCTTGCCAATTTGGCTTATTCGAGGCTACAACGCCTTGGTCATTCGTGTTTAACTCATATCCTGCTACACTGGTTTTCACTAGCTTGACCCGCAGAGTCCACCAGGATTTCTGTGCACTACAAGTCGTTATTACGTGGGCCCCCGTAATAATAAATTGTCTTGCACAGTTACCCCAATTTTCTCTCGTCCAAGCAGATGATCAATCAAGGAGCAATAGTAGGTGCATCGGCATGATCAGTGTCATGCTCTAATGCGGGGTCAGGAGCAACGCCTGGCTCAGGGGCCATGGCCGGCTCCAGATCAACAAACTTTATTTCAAAGTTAGCTGGATCAACAAACACAGGGGCTACAGGATCCTCCAAGAGCTGGTCTAAGTGTATGTACTCAATGTCATGGTCTGGATCAAAACCAGGTGGAAGAACAGGATTATCCTTAATATCGTGATCAAACTCAAAGTTGTGCACGAGAACTGGTGCAGCTGATGACGCCATATCGGGGTCGGCGTCGTGTGAGTGATGTTGCTCTCCCGGTGTATGCAAAGATGCGGACGCCACAGACTCAAATGGGTCTGGGACAGGTGAATGGGCATGAGCCTCTTCTTGTAGGAGCGTCAGCAAGCAGCAGGCTATCACCAACAGCAATAGGGCCTCGCCCTCAAATGGGTCCTCCTCTAATAGATCGTTATCGTCGTCAGAGACCACGTCGGGGGGCATATCAACAACGGGAGAAGCGGCAAGGGCACAGGAGCAGGGATCACCGCGAGTGGCAAATTCCCAACAAGATGGCCATCAGCAGGCTCTGCTACGACATCAGGCAGCGCAAAGGGCTGAAAGTCATCATCGTCTGTGCCGGTAGTATCGGAAATGTACACCTCGTGCTCCGATGAAACTATGTCGTCTGATACTATGGCCATGGAATTCGTAATGTCCATCTCTCTAGTACATGATGAAGGCGTGACGTTTGTAACACAAACACACATACGTATAACAATTAATCATATAATCAAATAATCACATATGTCACCAAGTAAGCATTCAAATAATTCTCCTAGTCCCACTAGCCTCCCAGCCTCTCAGACTGCTCTTCCTAGTCCCACTAGCCAATTCTCCTAGTCCCACTAGCCAAATTCTCCCAGCCTCTCAGACTGCTCTTCCTAGTCCCACTAGCCAATTCTCCTAGTCCTACTAGCCAATTCTCCCAGCCTCTCAGACTGCTCTTCCTAGTCCCACTAGCCAATTCTCCTAGTCCCACTAGCCAATTCTCCCAGCCTCTCAGACTGCTCTTCCTAGTCCCACTAGCCAATTCTCCTAGTCCCACTAGCCAACTACCTCGATCTCCCAGACCGAGCCTCGGCCTCCAAGACCGAGCCTCAGCCTTTCCGGACTGAGCCTAAAAATAATAAATAAATGTGCTCAACATTTGTTTGTAAAAACGTTTTGGATCTGGACTTAAGTGGTATGCAGTAAAAATGTTTTCGTGAGAGCCCTAGTGATCATAGTCTAGACTCGAGAAAGAATCCTAGTTCGCTATGATCATAGCTCTGATACCAAGCTGTCACACCCTGGCTTTGCGGAAGCGTGGTTAATTTGGTGTGACTTCTTAATACCATAGCTTAACCATAACAAAGCTATATGAAATAAACCATGCAAGATCATCCATTTACTTAAGTTTTAAAAACCAAATACAACAACATTGTTTTAACAAACACAAACATCAACATGACATAAACACAGTTTAAGGACTGTGACTTGTCCAGGAAAGAGTCACATTCCCCAAACCCGGATGACCTCGTAACTAGTGCAGCGGAAAACGTGTCATACCGCGCCAGATCCTTTAATTCCCTGAAATACATGTAAGTTGAAAAATCAACAATAATGTTGAGCGAGTTCATGTGTTTAATATGTGCGCGCGAATAAACCTTTATAATCATTGTAAGTATGAAGGTTTTGTAAACTCTGGTATGAAAGCAAATAAGGAAACATATCAGTTAATGTGTAACCACATGGTCCAACCTGCGGGCGCATGGGAGGGGATAGGACAAGGTCACCACATGGTCCAACCTTAGGGCGCATGGGTGGTGTTAAGACAAGGTCACCACATGGTCCAACCTTAGGGCGCATGGGTGGTGTTAAGACAAGGTCACCACATGGTCCAACCTTAGGGCTCATGGGTGGGGTTTGTTATGCTCAAATAGACCTATCACTTGTATCCCTCGACCGTACTACGAGGACTAATGTTCTCAAGATTACACCTACCCAATCACATAACCTAACAGTTCCTTCCTTAGCTGACCATACCATGTATAAAGTACTTGTAATCAAAGTAACATGTATTTCACCCCCGCAGTTTAGAAAACTGAAAACAGTTAAGAGAAAAGGGGGACATGAACTCACAGTGGTGCGTCTCTACCAAGTATGCCTCCAAATCAATCAGCTGTGTGACGAGCTACACGTACTAATTCTATTAGACGGACGGCCGTGCCTTAGCTTTATGGTTTAAGTTTTTGGGAAATAGTTAGGCAACTATTTCGTGTTTACATTCTGTATATACTTGGTAATTATTTTTCCTTCCCAAGGATGGGGGATTTAGTACATGTGTGTTCGTAACATATTATTAAGTCTCACTTAAAATATATTTTATTTCTAACTCCAAAATATAATTATTCTTCTCAAAAATATTATATTTTCTATTACATAATTTTCCCAAAATAATACTTAGTAATATTATTTTTACCCTAAAAATAATATTTACGTAGTTCACAAAATAATCATAAACACTTATACAAGTGATGTTGTGAAAAATATATACTAAATATATATGTATCACGTTTTATTTTGTGAAATCCCACCTCCGATATTTTGTAAATAAGTCGTGGCGAAATCTATAATTTGAAAACAAGTCAAAATGTATTTCTAACACTTATAGTGAAAATATTTCTAAGTGTTAGGCTTTTTGGAAAAATTTCGCCAGAGTTTCCTCTGTAACTGGAGGTGGCCACGCTTTCAAGCGTATCATTTTCTTTTATAAACCAAATCAACAATTTTTCTTATTTAACCAAGACAATGTCCAACGTATCAAACTAGTTAATAAACATGTAATTTGCAAGAATCTCATGAACTTGTAGTTTTCTAATATTATGAAGTAAATCCCATTACTTTTAGTGGATCCTTATATAAATCAATCCGGTTTCGTAAAAACCCCGTTTTTAAAGAAAATAAATTTCCACAACTTCTTGTCAACATTTACAAGAATAGTTCTTTCGTCAAAACTTTGTGTTACACAAGTGTCTACACACTTGTGTGTTTACAAAAACACTTTTGGTTATGTAAGATCCGTCTTTAGAAAACATGATTTCTTTGATACTTGGTTCTTTGAAAATACCGCTTGTAGATACGTAGATCTACTAGTTTTAAATACTATTTTACAAGCAAAATTGCTTTTACACAAGTTCATGATATGTGTGTGGTAGAGTTTCGTCCTTTAACCCTTGTTACTTCCAAAACAACCTTATGTCATGATCTATGATCATGACCAACCCGGGTTAAATGACGATCCGAGCTACCACAACATAGATCGGGTCCAAATATTCACACAAATCAAATACTACATGATTTACACAACATATGAGCTTTTAACCATCACTTATAGCATTTTTAGTAGACTTTTATGCTTCATCTTGTATGTTCATAACTTTTAACCGTTACATATCATTTTAACCACTTCAAAATAGTTCGAGAAGGTGATTCAAGCAACTTACTACTAGCTCGAGGCTAGGGAAGAATCTAAGCGAAAAATGCGTGGATAAAAGCAACGAGAAGAGGTCCTTCGCCTTCCGATTGCACCAAGGTTCCTTATACGCGATCCTTATCACTTGTAGTTACTTGAAATGTGAAGATCAAAACCGAAAATATGATGGGTGCTCAAGGGGGTGTTCGACCGAAGCCTTTGAGAGAGAGAGGAGAGTGTGTGTTGTTGAGTTTGTGATGTAAATGATCATGTGTGTAAATCCTAGTTCTTATAGACAATCACAAGATTATTACCCAAAGGATTTCATGCTCTCTAGATACTAAACATGAAGATTAAAATAATAATAAGGGTACAAAGGGTGTCCCCCCTCTTGGGGACGGTTGGTTAAGGGGGGGGGGGTCTAGTTCATTTCCAACCAATAGTTAGATAATAGTTAGGTTAATCTAGGTTAGTTAAGTGATTAACCCGGTTCGTGGTGTGTTGTGCTTTATTGCGGGTGTTAGGGTATTCAGGGACCCTAACTGACTCAGAAAAAGATAAACAATGAAAATGACAATATTTTCATGTTCCGGGTATAGTCCGGTTGTTCGGTTGGATAGTAATCCGTTAAAGTGCTTAACAAAGCTTTAAAGTGTCGTTATTACCCTTTTTAGTGACACAACTCATTTCTGACACTTTGGAAAGTGTCTAGTAATATTTTTCTCATGTTTTGGCACTTTATTAGTTAGCTAAAAGCTGAATTATTATGTAAAGTGCTGAATTTTTGTGCTTAGAGCACGTTTTAGGCACATCCAGTCATTGTAACTTATTCCTAGAGACGCAGTTCTACAACCCTTGTATCCCTACACTCACCACTAGTGTAGTAAAATATTTATGGCTCATGCTGGCCTTAGAGGCAGTGTCTGCCTGATGCTGACTCTATCAGCATGTTCAATAGGTTATCCGTTTATAGTGCTACTGTGCTTTTGTGCATCATGTTTGTCACTAAGGTTCAGCATGTAAATAATGTAGTGACAGTAAGTAAAGTATGATGCAAGTAAGTACATGTATCAGTAATCAAGTAGCAGTTCATCAGTAATTTCAAACAAGCACAGTAATTAAGCAGTAATTAATTATTAATTAAGTCGTACGGATACCTGGTTTGGTGAGGGTTGTCACAATAAACAATGCACACATGTTATTATAATAACCCAAATTTACATTAGTTATACCCTCCCCGAGACAGAACTCCAACGACTAAGTCAGGCAGAGCCTCGACATGCGTTACGGAGCACTAGATCAATCGGGCAGCGTATCTAATATGTAACCGGGGGTTATGATGCTTACATCGAGGCAGAGCTTCACTATTTTAGTGGGTATAATACCCGATATTATTTCTAATATTTCAGAAATTGAGAGAGAGATTTGAGTTTTGAACGGTTTGGCAACGGAGGCTGGAGTCCTCTATTTTTAGACTGGATCAGGGGTCCGTCGCGCCCCGTGACCCACCCCTTTGATTCTTTCACGACCCGCGAGCGGGGTCTAGCTAAGGCTAGGCCTGGTTACTCACCAGCCTAGCTCCGCCGTGTGTCGTGCCACGTGGCACCCCAGGGTTCCGCCACCTGTCACTCGGTCGCACCCCACGACAGAGTTACTCTAGGGGGTCTCGACCCGCGAGCGGCCCATAGACTTTATTTTTATTAATTTTTGTAAAATTAAGGGTATTTTGGGCCGTTTTTCATATACGATGTGTATTTTAGGGCATATAGGGGTGTTATAAGACTTTTAAGAGGGTTGTTATATCCTCCCCACCTTGTTTTAGAACTCGTCCTCGAGGTCTACTAGAACAGGTGTGGATATTTCCTCTGCATCTCTGATTCAATATCCTAATTGTACTCTGGTCCTCTCTTGGAATCCCATCTTACTTTGACTAGAACCAATCTCTTGTGTTTGAGATTCTTAATCTTTCTGTCTTCAATCTGTAGGGGTCTCTCTACAAACTTAAGTTTCTCATTTACCTCTATGTCCTTAAGAGGTATTACTAGTGATTCATTGGCTAAGCATTTCTTGAGATTACATACATGAAATACATCATGTATTCCTGCCATTTCCTCTGGCAGTTGTAGCTGGTATGCTACAGGTCCTATTCTTCTAATAATCTCAAAGGGTCCAAGGTAACTGGGGCTTAGCTTTCCCCTCTTGATGAATCTAACTATTCCTTTCCATGGTGAAACCTTTAATAATACCTTATCTCCTATTTGAAACTCCAACGGTTTTCGCCTGTTATCATCATAACTCCTTTGTCGATTGCGTGCTGCTTTTAGTCTTTCATTGACTTGAATAATTTTGTCTGTTGTTTCTTGTACTATCTCTGGTCCAGACAGTTGCTTTTCTCCAATTTCTGCCCAACAGACTAGGGTTCGGCACTTTCGTCCATAAAGTGCTTCAAATGGTGCAGCATTGATAATTGTATGATAGTTGTTATTATATGAAAATTCTATTAATGGTAAATGATCGTCCCAATTTCCTCCAAAATCAATTACACAAGCTCTAAGCATATCTTCCATTGTCTGAATTGTCCTTTCGCTTTGTCCATCCGTTTGAGGATGATAAGATGTGCTTAGATTTAACTTGGTTCCCATTGCTTTTTGGAAACTAGTCCAAAAATGAGAAGTAAAACGGCTATCTCTATCAGACACAATAGATAAAGGAATTCCATGTAATGAAACTATTTCATTTACATATAACTTGGCTAATTATTCCATACTAAAAGTTTCCTTCATTGGTAAGAAATGAGCAGACTTAGTTAATCTATCTACAATCACCCAGATTCTATCATTACCTTTTCGTGTCTTGGGTAATTTGGCAACAAAGTCCATTGTTATCAATTCCCATTTCCATATTGGCATTTCTAATTACTGCAATAAACCTGAGGGTTTCTGATGTTCAGCTTTGACCTGTGAACAGGTTAGACACTTGGCAACATAAGTTGCTATACCATTTTTCATTCCTATCCACCAGAAATTCTTTCTTAAGTCTTGATACATTTTATCACTTCCAGGATGTATAGTATATTTAGACTTATGGGCTTCTTCTAATATTTGGTGGCGTAGGTTTCCTTGTTTGGGTATTCAAATCGTTTTCTTATGGAATCTCCAAATTCCATCTGTACCTTGTTCTAATTCCTTAATCATTCCTTTTAATTTTTCAGTATCGTCCTTGATTACTGATTCTTGTATTTCCCTAATTTGCTCGTTTAAATCTATCTGCATATTTAATCTAAAAGAACGTACTCATATTGGTTTTTCATGATACTTTCGACTTAAAGCATTGGCTACTACGTTAGCCCTTCCTGCATGGTACTGGAGACTATAATCCTAATCACTAAGAATTCCATCTAACGTCTTTGTCTCATATTTAACTCCTTTTGCCCAAAAACATATCTTAGACTCTTGTGATCGGTGAAAATGATAAACTTACTACCGTAAAGATAATGTCTCCAAATTTTAAGAGCAAAAATTATGTTTCTTAACTCTAGATCATGGGTTGTAACCTTTTAGACGCATGACAATAGACTACAAAGTCTTTAGTTCCTTCTGGTAATGCTAGTATGGGTGCGTTGGTTAATCTTTGCTTAAGGATTCTAAGGGATTCTTCCTGTTTTGGTCCCCATTCAAACTTAATGGATTTACAGGTCAGTTTTGTTAAAGGAATGGCTATTCTAGAGAAATCTCGGATAAACCATCTATAATAACCTGCCAGTCCAAGAAAACTTCTCACCTCCGTTGGTGATTCAGGGACTTTCCATCTAGTAATCGCCTCGATCTTTGTGGGATCCACGTGAATTCCTTCATGATTAACTAAATATCCAATAAATTGTACTTCTTGTAACCAAAATTCACATTTTGAGAATTTAGCATAAAGCTTTTCTTTTCTCAGTAATGTAAGGAGTGCATGCAGATGCGCTGCATTTTCCTCTTTACTCTTAGAGTAGATGAGAATATCATCTATAAAGACAATTATGAATTTATCCAGATATGGTTTACATATTCTGTTCATCATGTCCATAAATGCAGCTGGGGCATTGGTTAGACCAAATGGCCTGACTGTAAATTCATAATGACCATACCTTGTTCTGAAGGCAGTTTTCGGAATGTCTTCTTCCTGTACTTTCAGTTGATGATATCCTGAGCGTAAATCGATTATAGAGAAAAATCGAGCTCCTTGAAATTGATCAAACAGATCATCGATTCTCGGTAATGGGTACCGATTTTTAATCGTGACTTTGTTCAATTCCCGGTAATCAATGCACATACACATTGATCCGTCTTTCTTGTTGACAAACAGAATTGGTGCTCCCCATGATGATGAACTAGGTTGTATGAAACCCTTCTCCAGAAGTTTGTACAATTGTTTCTTCAGTTCTTGTATTTCAGCTGGTGCCAAACGGTAAGGTGCTGCTGTTCCTGGTAGTAGGTGAATTCAAAATTCAACTTCCCTATCTAGCGGTAGTCCGGGTAGCTCTTTAGGAAAAACATCTAAGAATTGAGATACTACGGGAATATTTTTCAATTCTTTTCCTTTAGTGTTAATGATTATGGAAATCATATACACTAGTGACCCTTTTCTTACATAACCTGCTATTTTCATCACAGAGATGAATTTCGTAGATCTAGTTGGTTTATCTCCTTTAATTGTGATATTTTCACCTTTTGGTGAATTTACTTGTATTGACCTTTGATCACATAAAATATTGGCTTTATTGATTACTAACTAATCCATTCCTAATACAATATCAAATCCGGCTAGGTTCATTGGGTAAAGGTTAGCAATAAACTTATGGTTTAAAATTTCTATTCTTGTTCCCTGCATGATTTCAGTGATCCTAACGGATTCTCCATTTGGCGTTTCAACCAGACAATTTTGTTGAAGTTTAGTTAATGGTTGATTGAGAAGTTTGCAAAATGAAGTATTAATAAAACTTTGGTTCACACCAGAGTCAAATAATACTTTAGCAAAAACATCATTAACTAAAAACGTACCGGTAATCACGTCCGGAATCATCTTTGCTTCTTCATCTATCAGAACAAATGCTCTAGCATTCTTAGTAGTCTTGTTGTTCATGGCTGGAGCTAGTTTCGGACAATTCAGCTTGATATGCCCCTTTTCTCCACAATTGAAGCATACTCCATTACTGGGTTTCTTCCTACAGTCTTTTTCCTTATGTCCTGGTATCTTGCAGAAGTTGCACTATGTGGAACATTTTCCTGAATGATTCTTCTCGCAAGACTTACAGTAAGGTGCAGATGTAAAACCTATACTTTTCCCACGATAGTTATTTCCATAACGAAAATTTTGGGTAAGTTTTTGAGCTAGGTTCTTTCTCTGATTCTCTTCTTATGTACGTACCAATTAATCAATCAAGGTATTTGCCAGATCTAGAGCTTCTTCTATGGTTTGTGGTCTAGCTGCCATAACTACATGTCTAATCTCACTGATTAATCCCCAGATGTAACGGGAGATTAATACTGGTTCTAGTGAAGCTAGGGTTGGCACTATTCTAGCATATTCGAAGAATACAGTAGTGTAACCCTTACAGTCAACTCCAGTCATTCTAAGGTTTAAGAATTTATTAGCAATTTGTTCTTTTTCATTGGGAGGACAGAATTTCCTTTCGACCATGCTCTTAAACTCATTCCATTCCATATTATATACTCTGTCACTTCCCCTAGACTGGAGAATAGTATTCCACCATTCTAAAGCTGCATTCTTAAAAAGATTGGAAGCAAACATGATTTTGTCTACCTCTGCACACTTGCTTATTTTTAAGACAACCTCTGTCTTTTCTAACCAGCATAGAGCTACAATGGCTCCTTCATTGCCAGAGAATTCTATCGGTTTGCAGGACCATAATTCTTTGTAAGAACAACCATAAGACATGGTTCTTCTTCTTTTTTGGAATAGACAATTGAAATAACGGTCCATTGTTTACGCTGTGACTGGGTTCAGTAAGTGGTCGCTTACTTCCACTATTACTTTTATTATTTTCCGCTTCTTTAACCTTTTTGATAATATATGGCATAGTGTCTATAATCCCTTGTGCCACTATGTGTTAGATGTCACAGTTATCTATTTGGTTTCTATTATTGTCGTTATTCGGGTTTTCCTGATTCACTTCATTGTCCATCTGGATTATAAACATTTTCCAAATATTAATATCACCGAATAAGATGTAATGCCAATAATCACACAAACAAACACATTGGTCAAAATCGTCGATCATTGCGACATTTACTCTATTTTATATATATGCATCTATTACAACTATAACCAGAATTTAAAACATACTACTAGTTAGGCATCAGTAGGTATTAGATTATCTATTTAAGTTGATTTTTTTTCCAAACTATACGTATATATATCATTACTACTAGGGGTTCATCCAATACTGCATATTTCGCTCGTCGTACTTCCAAACGAGCTTTTCTCCTATCCCTTTTATCCTCTCTCCTTCATCTATCAACTCCTCACAGTACAGGTGGAGTTCCTGAACGTTCTCATTACTCATAGGTGGTCGTGGTGCGGGTACTGGGACAGGATACATAGGTAAAGGTTCTCCATACGGGTATGGGTTTTCTAGGATTTCCCGAACATACTGGTCAGCATCCCAATATGGATCTAAAGGGTCAAGGTTTGGGTATGGTGTTATAGGGTTTGGTATGGGTTCCTCCTGTGGGTAGAGTTCTTGATAATCCCTATGATCGTCATTACACGGGTCATATGCTAAAGGATTGGGTGTTGGAACTCTAGGTATCTCATCAGGGTTAAAGGCTGGTATGGGAATCGGTTCTTCTTGGTTGGGTTCTATTTCCATGGGTTGAGTTGGGAATAGTTGTAATGGCTGTGGTGCAATGATTTTTTCTAGGTTTGGGTCTGCGGCAGTGGTAGTTAATATGTAAAAGTTGGCCAATCACCTATTGATTATGTATTAGGTCTGAGCGTTCATCTCCCTATTTGCTGCTGCTAAAGCCCTTTGTTGCTTTAATTTCCTCATTCTTTTTCTACGCTCATGGGCTCCCCGACAGAACCATCCTCTCTTTTTGGTAGGGAATGGTTCTGCGAATTGCTCTTTAAAAATGAATACCCCCTCTTCGGTGTCAGCTGAGTACCTCGAAGGAGTAGGCTGGGAAGAAGTTCCTTCATCTCTAGGAGAACTAGACAATTGATGATAAGCGTCCGATGGTCCTTGATTACTCATACTGTAAACTAACTGATGTATTGCAAAATACATCCTTTATTCGTGTATAGTTTGTATATATTTCCGTTACTTTTAGTTTCGTTTTAGCTAGAATTGGCATGCTATTGATCAGATGGTGTTTTTCAGGTCTTGGTACTTGATTGTTGCTGAAAAGTGATTGAAAACGAGCTACAATGCTGAAACACCAAGTCTTGGAACAAGCTTAAAAGAGTTAGGAAATATTTTGAGATTTTTGGGAAGCTCAAACTGGAAAATTCACGCAACATTCTGGTCATTTTGTGCACTCGTGTCGCGCCACGGAGGAATAACATAGTGGTGGCGCCACACCACCATTAAAATAAGAATAATTGGGTTTTGTTGTGCTCGCGGCACGCCACAGAAAGGAAAGATCCCCGTCACGCGACGCGACGGGCTGGTTTGACGGTCAACATTCGCTGAAATTAGGGTTTTGATATAAATTTCCAAGAAAATCAATCATTAACCCTATTGACGAACGGAGAGCAATCATAGGCGATATCGGAGCTTTCTTGGAGCAATTTTGGAGTTCTCGAGGCATAGGAATCATCGGTACGAGTTCGGGGAAGAAGACTTGAAGATCTAATCGGGTTTTCTAGTTCTTTGTTTCAACTTTTCTTATGAAACTTGTTATGATGAATTCATGTTTAGACATCTTTGATTTGTTTTCACGTTTTAACATGCTTGGCTGAACTTTTAAGCCACCTAGACTTAACGAATGGATTAATATGAAGTTTTTACCGTTTTTGTTTATTGCATGATTTTTATGGATTAATTGTGATTTGTAAGAAGTTTGGTTTAATGATTTGATGTATATGCATGCTTTGATTTGGTTTGTTATGATCATTCGCTTCATATGATTCTTAGTGATGGTCTTTATCACAATATAGAGTCATATTAGGGTATAGGATTTCGGTGAGTGTCTATATCACGTTAGAAAACCTTAACTCTTTAGGGAGAATCGGCCGATAACCCCTAGAAGTAATTGATGTTAATTTACTAAGTCTTAGTGTTCTACTAGTCCTAATACCTGGAAAGTGAGGAGCTATTGGTAGGTCTTACCCGGCGAATTGCTTTAGATAGTCCTTGGAAAAGGTTGTGTCTTAGTTGCCCCGTCGGTTTATTAGTCTATCAAGTCAAGTTAATTAATTCAAACTACCCTAGATCTATGATTTAAAAAGAGTAGGTCAACATTAGGGTACTTACACAATAATTAGACAACTGGAAATGCGTCTAATAACCGGTAGGATTAACGGCCTAGGTAGTTCCACAAGTTTCTCCTTGAGAAGGGTTGAGGGGCTTAGTTGGATCTTAATAGGTTTAGTATCATATGATCCCGGTTCCGTAACTCATGCATTTAACTTAATCGGTAATCTCTTAAAAACAATCCAGGATTCTTGTCTAGGTGGTCTCGTTCTCCATATAAGAAAAGCCTTTCAGTCTTCGTTCGTATTTGTTTAATTCTAGTTTATTATTTTAGTTCGATAGATTTCCTTAGTTTTACGTAACCCTCCCCCACCCAAAACAATTAAACAAGTTAAGTCGTGTCTGTCAGTGTCTATTAGAGTCTAGTTTACGTGATACATAGAGTCTCGTGGTTCGATATCCGGACTTCCTAGGGTTATACTACGTTGATCGGTCCACTTGCCGATTGTGTGGTTTTAGGTCGAGTCTAGAATTAAAGCTTTGTAGTGTCTAGCATAGAGAGTCTAATTTAGTTTATTTTAATAGTCTGTTTAGCACACATCAAGTTTTTGGCGCCGTTGCCGGGGATTCTTGGCAATCGCGTTCATTAGCTTTGATAGATTTATTTGACAAATACGTGATACGTGTTTATTTTGTGTCTTTTATTTTCATCTTGAGTCTTAGTAACTAGTGTTTGCTTTTCTTGTGTTCAGGTTTTTGCTTGTAGTGGATGCCACATCTGCGCTCGCATGGACCGCCACCACCAGTCAAGGAGTCATCATCTCGATTGGGCCAAGGCCCACAGGTTAGTACTTCATCCTCTTCTCATTTCCCCAATTTAGATTCCACTCCTTTACCCACCCCACCTCCAATCCCACCACCTTCACAAAACCATTCACCTAAAACTTCACCTAAGGTTTCCCCACCTGATAGTCCTACTTCTAGCACCTCTACCAATCCAGAAAACATAGAACCAATGGCCAACGCTAAGCAAACCGTTCACCAACAAGCCACCCAAAATTTCACCGGCTTTGCTTCACCCATCACCGTCCCACCCATAGTCAACGAAAACTCATGGCAAATTCCATCATATGCCATGCAAGCCATTACTAATACCATCCAGTTTCATGGTCGCGACGATGAGGACGCACCGGCCCATATCAACCATTTCTCGCGTATCTTAGCTACTTTTAGCCTTCACGGTGCCCCGAATAATGCTACTTACCTACAGCTTTTCCCATTTTCACTAGCTGGCCGTGCAGCTACTTGGTTGGACTCTCAACCAACCGGTACCTTTACCACTTGGGCGGGGCTTCGTCAAGCCTTTTTGAACAAGTATTTCCCGCCCGCTAAAGCCTCACGCCTAAGAGACCAAATCCACTCTTTCCGCATGGAGCCTGACGAGCCTTACTACCTTGCTTAGGAGCGTTTCCAAAACCTTTGTGCTCGTTGCTCCCAACATGGTCTTTCCGATTGGGCATTATGTGAGAAATTCTACAACGGTCTCACCCAAGAGACTCGTGATAGGTTTGATACTAATGCGGGGGGGGGGGGGGGGGCACATGATGGGTATTCTTACTGTTGCTGGGTGTTTAGAGCGTTTTGAGGCATTTGCTCAGTCTCAATCTCAATCGCGAGCCGATCAGCGATATCAAAGTGGTAATTCTAATACCACTACTAGTGCACCCGCCCGAGGGGTGAACCATGTCACCATGGATCCTAGTTTAGCCGCTGTTTTGGAAAACGTGACTAGGGAGCTTAAGGAGATCAAAGCTAAGGTAGACACGTGTGAGTTTTGCAGAGGGGGTCACGATACAAGTGTGTGTCCATTGCTAGTTGGTGAGGAGCAAGTTGATTTCGTAGGAGGTTTCGGTAGAGGTCAACCTAGCGGGTTTGGTAATAACAATACTTTTGGGTCGGGTTGGCATAATAATAATAATAATAATTTTGCTAATAATAACAATGTTTGCTCAAATGGACTCCCTGGTTTTCAAATAGCTCAAAACCCAAGTAGGGGTCATGGTTCACTTTTTGGTGGGGGTTCAGGTGGACAGTTCAACAAGGGGTTCAATGGGCAGGTCAAGGAAGGGGGTCAGGTAGTCAGGTTCAGCAAGGTCAGGGTCCAAGCTATGATCCAGGGGGTAGTTTAGAAAGAATGGAGGCTATGATGAGCCAACTAGTTGTTAGGGACCAAACTACCCAAAAGACCCTTAGTGAACATGAGCTTATGCTTAAGAACTATCAAGCCTCTTTTCAAGACCTCCAAAGGGTCGTAGGGGATATGTCTAGGATGTTAGAGGAGAGATTACCTGGTCAGTTTGCGGGTAACACCCTACCTAACCCTAATGCTCATGCTAAAGCCATTACTACTCGTAGTGGCAAAACCGTAGGGAACCCAAGAGCTGAGGAGAGAGTAGTTGATGAGGAGGGAGATATTATAGATGAAGAGATCAAGATGGAGGCTCCCGGCAAAGTGCAACCGAGGCTAAGCCCAGCAAGTACCGCACAGCCCGGCGAGTCTCCAAGTGAGAAGAAAGTTGAAAAAACCCCCATAGATGTTAGACCTTCGCCTCTAGTAGACCATTCGTATATCCCGTTTCCCTCACGTCTTAGGAACCAAAAATACTCAAGGGAATACGGGCAATTTCTAGACATCTTCAAGCAATTGAAGATTAATCTACCGTTTATAGAGGCACTTCAGTCGATGCCTAAATATGCGAAATTTCTAAAGGACCTTCTTAGTATTAAAGAGAAGTTAGGGGAGTTGTCCAATGTCCCGTTGAATGGGGGATGTTCCGCCGTTGTGTTAAATAAGCTTCCCGAAAAGCTTACCGATCCCGGTATTTTCACTATTCCTTGTCTATTCGGTAGCAATACAAACACTAGAGCTTTAGCCGACATAGGAGCTAGCATCAATTTGATGCCCTTTGCTCTTTATGAGAAGCTAGACCTAGGAGAGCTTGCACCTACCCGAATGACATTATCCTTAGCCGATCGGTCCATTAAATACCCTAGGGGCATCGTTGAGAATTTGTTGGTCAAGGTGGATAATTTTGTGTTTCCCACCGATTTCGTAATTCTTGATATGGAAGCGGATGAGAGAGTCCCCATTATACTTGGTCGTCCATTCTTACGTACCGCCAAAGCACTTATAGACGTCCATGAGGGTAAGATCACCCTTAGGGTCAGTGAGGAGAGAGTCACATTCGAGATAGAGCGTTCCATGAACCACCCGAGTGGTTCGGATGACTATAGTGGTCCTTGTCATTCCGTCTACTTCTTGAATTCGTTTATCTCATGTGTCGATCATTGCTTAGAATACATTAGCGGTGCGGACTTAGTGGTAGTAGAGAAGGTAGAAGAGGAGTTGAAGAGGGTAGAGGAAGTTGAAGTTGAGGGAGTTCCTTTAATTCCCGAAGTCTTAGCGGTTAGTGATGACACCACCCAACCCCCACCCTTAGAGCTTAAGGTACTTCCATCTCACCTAGAGTATGCTTTCTTAGGGGAGGGTTCCGAGCTACCCGTTATTATCTCATCCGAGTTAGAGGAAAGTGAGAAATTGAGATTGCTGGAGGTGTTGGGCCACCAAAGAGGCCATTGCTTGGAGGTTGTCCGACATCAAAGGCATAAGCCCTTCTTATTTTACCCACCGAATACTCATGGAAGACGATTTCAAACCGTTGGTGCAACCTCAAAGACGGCTCAACCCCAACATGCAAGATGTCGTGAAAAAGGAGGTTCTTAAACTCCTAGATGCTGGGATGATCTATCCCATCTCTGATTCTCCTTGGGTTAGTCCCACTCAGGTTGTCCCTAAGAAGGGAGGGATGACCGTTGTCATGAATGCGAAGAATGAGCTTATCCCTTCTCGTACGGTCACGGGGTGGCGCGTGTGCATCGACTACCGAAAGTTGAATGATTCCACCTGAAAAGACCACTTCCCATTGCCCTTCATAGATCAAATGTTGGAGCGTCTAGCCGGTCAAAAATTCTATTGTTTTCTAGACGGCTTTTCCGGTTACTTCCAGATCCCCATAGCACCGGAGGATCAGGATAAGACCACTTTCACATGCCCCTATGGCACCTATGCGTACCGACGCATGCCATTTGGGTTGTGCAACGCTCCAGCTACTTTTTAGCGGTGCATGGTTGCCATATTTCAGGATATGATAGAGACTTCCATGGAGGTTTACATGGATGATTTTTCGGTATATGGTAATTCCTTTGATACGTGTTGAAGAACCTGGAGAGGATGTTGAAGCGGTGCGTGGAGACGAAGCTTATGCTAAACTGAGAGAAGTGTCACTTCATGGTGACGGAAGGTATTGTTTTAGGGCATAAGATCTCTAGGGAGGGTATTGAGGTAGATCGTGCGAAAATAGATACTATTAGTAGATTACCTCCACCCACGAGTGTGAAGTCCATTAGGAGTTTTCTAGGGCATGCGGGCTTCTATAGACGCTTTATTAGGGATTTTTCAAAAATCACCCACCCCATGACCCGTTTGCTAGTGTCTTAAAGCCTTCAACTTCTTGAAGGAACAGCTTGTGAGTGCACCTATTCTTATCTCGCCCTACTGGAGCTTACCGTTTGAGCTAATGTGCGATGCGAGTGACTATGCCGTTGGAGCGGTATTAGGACAAAGAAAGGATAAGCACTTCCACCCCATCTACTACGCGAGCAAAACGCTGAATGATGCTCAAGAAAACTACACTACCACGGAAAAAGAACTCCTCGCCGTAGTTTTCGCTTTTGATAAATTCCGCTCGTACCTAGTTCTCTCAAAGACTATAGTCTTCACCAATCACTCCGCGTTGCGTTTTTTTTTTCAAAAGAAAGACGCCAAACCCCGACTCATTCGGTGGATTCTTTTTCTTAGTGAGTTTGATATTGAGATTAGAGACAAGAGAGGGGCCGAAAACGTGGCGGCCGATCATCTATCGCGTCTAGAGGACCCTAAGAGATAAGAGATTCATGAGAAGGAGATTGGAGATACATTCCCTCATGAGTCTATTGAGTTTGTAGAGGCTGAAAAAGAGGGATTGGCATGGTTTTGCGAGTTAGCGAATTATCTCTCTAGTGGCAATGTTGTGAGAGGGATGTCCACACAACAAAGGAAGCGATTCCTTAGCGAAACGAGAAAGTATGTTTGGGATGACCCGTTTCTTTTCCGAATAGGGGAGATAGGGTTCTTAGACGTTGTGTGTCAAGAGAAGAGGGGTGGAACATTATAAAACATGTGCATGAGGGCCTCACGGGAGGACACCATGGAGCACATGCCACCGCTAAAAAGGTATTCGATTGTGGTTTTTATTGGCCTACCGTACTTAGAGATGTTGTTGAGTTCGTGAAGATATGTGATGCATGTCAACGAACCGCCAATATTTCCGCCAAAGATGAGATACCTCAAAACCCCATACAAGTAGTAGAGGTTTTTGACATTTGGGGCATCGATTTCATGGGACCCTTCCCAAACTCCAAAGGTAACCGTTATATACTCGTGACGATTGACTATGTGTCTAAATGGGTTGAGGCTCAAGCTCTTCCCACAAACGAAGCCCGAGTAGTTTTGAAATTTCTCAAGAAGCTCTTTTCCCGATTCGGGACTCCTAAAGCCTTAATCAGTGACTATGGCACTCACTTTTGCAATGCATTGATGGAGAAATTGCTTGCATGCTACGGTGTCACTCATCGTTTGTCTACCGCATATCATCCACAAACAAGTGGACAAGTGGAGAATGCGAATCGTGGTATTAAACTAATCTTAGAGAAAACAGTGGGTAAAAATAGGAAAGATTGGTCCGACAAGCTAGACAATGCATTGTGGGCGTTTAGAACCGCCTACAAGACGCCTTTAGGAACTACACCTTTCATGATCGTCTATGGAAAAGCTTGTCACCTTCCCGTAGAGTTAGAGCATAGAGCGCTTTGGGCATTGAAATCCGTTAATTTTAGACATGACCGAAGCCGCTAGGAAGCGTTTCTTTCAAATCCATGAGCTTGAGGAGCTTAGGGATGCGGCGTATGCTCGATCGTTGGGAATCAAAGAGAAAACAAAGTTGTTACATGATAGAAGGTTGAGAAGAGTGAAGGAGTTTAGCAAGGGGGATAAAGTGCTTCTTTACAACTCAAGGTTGAAGTTATTTGCGGGTAAATTGAAATCAAAGTGGCCAGGACCCTATATGGTCCACTATGTGTTCCCGCATGGAGCGGTGGAGATCATGGATGAGACGGATGGCCGTAGTTGGAAGGTGAACGGCCATCGTTTGAAACATTACATTTGAGGAGCAATAAATAAGGACGAGAGGGAGGAAACTCCTCTCGAAATCCCATGTAAAACCGCTAATTAGTGTTTTGGGATTAAGTCCCGAGTGTAGAGTATGTACCGTTTGTAATTTTCGTTATATTTTGTCATTTTTCGTAGTTGTCGTGTTTTGTGCTTTGTGTGTTTGAGAAATTTTGCAGGAAACGTACCATTGAAGAGCTGAATTTGCAAAGGAAAAGACGTTCCAGGTAAGTCCCATACTTAGAAAAAATTTTAGGATGGTTTGGGGAAGGTTTGGTAAAACTCAGAAATTTTTCTAAGTCCTAAAACATGAAAAATTTCGAAACATTCTGTTCAAAATTGACCGTCGCGTCACGCCACCACCACCAGGGTCAACAAAAACCATCTTTGAACCCTTTTTAACGCACTTGAACCCTCACAATTTGAACCTTTACACCTGAACCCTGCCGTGGCGTTACACCACGGTCAACCTTACTCCTCCTGGCGCGACGCGACCGCGTAACAGGTCGGTTAAAAGCCCTTGTTAGATTTTTCTTCCCCAAATTCAAAACCCAACCCTTATCATCGCCCCCCCCCCCCCCCCCGGTCGCCGATAACACCTCAAAACACCATTAACCCACCATCAAACCACCAAATTCCACCATTTTACTACCTAAGTGCTTAGAATTCATCCCCGAACAAAACCCACATAAAATTTTCACCATTCATTCGCCACATCTCATTAATTCGGGACCCACTACAACTCGCAAAATTCGAACTTTTTCTTGCAAAAATCAACGATTCAGGTATGTTTCTTGCTTATTCTCTTATCTATTTGCTGATTAGAGTCAGTTGTGAGTAATTTGTGTCGAGTCCGTTCTCGTCCTTTGTGATTTGTCGAGTCAGTATTGTTGAGTCGTTTTTCTGCTCTTGCATTAGGGACAATGCAATCTCTAAGTGTGGGGATGGGATACATGTAAATAATCGAGTCTTAAATATGAAAATCACAAAAAAATAAAAATTTGAAAAAATCCAAAAAAAATTGAAAAATCAGTAAAATGTCTTTTGAATAAAGGAGTTTGCATAAATAAAACGGAAAATGATAGAAAAGATGGATTTTTGCTCGGGTTCGAATAATAATAATAAGAGATTAAAATAAATCGAGCTTGCGTCTAGTTTGGGACGTGTGGATAGGCCCGGGTTTGGTTTTAGGTCCCTTTGATCTAATATTACCTAAATTGTCGGTTTGCCAGTGGGTTTTCATCTGGGAAATATGGGAAATCAAAACCGACAATAAGAGTATAAGGGACACCGTTATAAGTTAAAACCGGTAGAATTTCTGATCATGAAAAAAAACTAGAAAATAATGAGCTAGAAACTGAATGAAAGTAGTGCATTCCTATGTAGTCTGGGTTGGGATAGTGACTTTACAATCGGATTACCTCTAGAATGTGTGAAATCGACCTTGCAAAGAAAGAAAAAAGTACTGAAGCTTAAGTAATCCGAGTTGGGGATAGCGACTCTACAGCCGGATTGCCTCTTGGTTAGGGAAAGCAATGTCTACGCTCATTGAAAAGAAAAAAAGAAAGAAAGAAAAATAGAAAAAAAATTGATTGTAAATTCTCGTGGTTTTGATATAAAACGGTTGAGAATTGATCCAGTGATCGTTCCTTTAGTTCTATAAGCTTGAGGCGGGAGTAGGTGGACCGTAGATCTTAGCGTGAGGCCCTAGGTAGATTGACCGCACCTAAATTAAATTCACATGATAAGGGCCTGGGATTGGATTCGGGTTTAAAGTGGACAAGTATATTCGCAATCACAGCTAACGCAAGTCTTGGGTTTAATAAAATATACATATGTTTTAGACCCGGGTGAGTATTCGTCTATGATTCCGTTGCATAATTCTTTTTCGAGGACGAAAAAAGAGTAAGTGTGGGGATATTTGATGTATTGCAAAATACATCCTTTATTCGTGTACAGTTTGTATATATTTCCGTTACTTTTAGTTTCGTTTTAGCTAGAATTGGCGTGCTATTGATCAGATGGTGTTTTTCAGGTCTTGGTACTTGATTGTTGCTGAAAAGTGATTGAAAACGAGCTACAATGCTGAAACACCAAGTCTTGGAACAAGCTTAAAAGAGTTAGAAAATATTTTGAGATTTTTGGGAAGCTCAAACTGGAAAATTCACGCAACATTCTGGTCATTTTGTGCACTCACGTCGCGCCACGGAGGAATAACATAGTGGTGGCGCCACGCCACCATTAAAATAAGAATAATTGGGTTTTGTTGTGCTCGCGGCACTCCACAGAAAGGAAAGATCCCCGTCGCGCGACGCGACGGGCTGGTTTGACGGTCAACATTCGCTGAAATTAGGGTTTTGATATAAATTTCCAAGAAAATCAATCATTAACCCTATTGACGAACGGAGAGCAATCATAGGCGATATCGGAGCTTTCTTGGAGCAATTTTGGAGTTCTCGAGGCATAGGAATCATCGGTACGAGTTCGGGGAAGAAGACTTGAAGATCTAATCGGGTTTTCTAGTTCTTTGTTTCAACTTTTCTTACGAAACTTGTTATGATGAATTCATGTTTAGACATCTTTGATTTGTTTTCACGTTTTAACATGCTTGGCTAAACTTTTAAGCCACCTAGACTTGATGAATGCATTAATATGAAGTTTTTACCGTTTTTGTTAATTGCATGATTTTTATGGATTAATTGTTATTTGTAAGAAGTTTGGTTTAATGATTTGATGTGTATGCATGCTTTGTGTAACAATCCTCAACAAACCGACACCCTCGATTATTTTCCGACACCCTAGTATATTTTAAAATATCCCAATACGTCCCAAAATACACCCCATACGCGAAAACGGGCCTCAAATATATTAAATAGTATTAAAATTCATTAAAAATTGAATTTTTGGGCTGAGGCGGGCCGCGTAAGCCCCACCCCAATCGTGACGCGGGCCGCGTCAACTTAAGGCCTGGCACGGCCCTGGGCCGCCACGTGGCCCAACATCTGGCCAGGCTACATAGTGACCCAGCTAAGCTACGCATTAACCGGAGGTCAACGCGGGCCGCGTAAGCCCTGTGCTTGTGTTACGCGGGCCGCGAGAGGACCAGACTAAGCAACTATGTAAGCAGGCCATCGGGTTTCATTCGGAATTCGCTCACAAACGTTTCTCAATCTCAATTTCTGAATATTAGGCATAATACGCAGGTATTATACCCCCCTAAATAGCGAAGTTCTGCTCCGTTGTAAGTATTATAACCCCTGGATACGTATTAGATACGCTGCCTGATTGATCTAGGGTTCCGTAACGGCTGTCGAGGTTCTGCCCGACGTAGTCGTTGGAATGCCGTATCGGGGAGGGTATTACTAATGTTTAAATGGGTTATTATACTAACGCGTGTGCATTTGTGTAAATTTTAGATTATCACCAGGAAATCCTTACAGAAAATCTAAGACAGCAATGTGAGTTGATCCACTTTTTGTAAACCTTTTTGTTAATTGTTTTACAAAACCTTAAATACTTTTCCATGCAAATAACAGATATTGAGTATTTGTAAGAATACAATTATGATGAGTATGTTGGGGTTTTGTATACAAAATGTGTTACCACCTGGTCAAGGAGTAACATTTCCACAAGTCGGGTTCGACAGTACCATGGATGTTAATTGATATGTCTTGGAAACAAATATAATTGCGGGATCGCCCTCAATACTATACACTGGGATTTGTTTTTTTTTTACTTAAACTTGATTAAACTGGGATTCACTCACCAGTATTTCCCACTGACAAATGATTTTAAAACGCGTTTCAGGTAACAAACTATGAAAGCCAAATAGAAGCCAGCTGGACAGCACTGAAGGCTTGGAAAAGTGGCAATAAAGTTACCTAAAAATAAAATAGATGTTTTTATTAAATAAATAGGATTTATTCCTATGAAAACTTGTGTGCTATGAACCTGGGTTTTAACCCATTTGTTTAATACTATGAAAATGTGGTATCTTACTCTGATCAAATATTTCCTAACTACGGTCCTGATGAAAAATTCCGCTGCCAAATTAGACAATACGAGATACCACCGAAACTGGCTCGCTGCCGCCCGTTCCTGGGGATGTGGGATCGGGGGTTGCGACACTTTAATTCGGTTTATTATGATCATTCGCTTCATATGATTCTTAGTAACGGACTTTATCACAATATAGAGTCATATTAGGGTATAGGATTTCGGTGAGTGTCTATATCACGTTAGAAAACCTTAACTCTTTAGGGAGAATCGGCCGATAACCCCTAGAAGTAATTGATGTTAATTTACTAAGTCCTAGTGTTTACAAGTCCTAATACCTGGAAAGTGAGGGGCTATTGGTAGGTCTTACCCGGCGAATTGCTTTAGATAGTCCTTGGAAAAGGTTGTGTCTTAGTTGCCCCGTCAGTTTATTAGTCTATCAAGTCAAGTTAATTAATTCAAACTACCCTAGATCTATGATTGAAAAAGAGTAGTTCAACATTAGGGTACTTACACAATAATTAGACAACTGGAAAGGCGTCTAATAACCGGTAGGATTAAAGGCCTAAGTAGTTCCACAAGTTTCTCCTTGAGAAGGGTCGAGGGGCTTAGTTGGATCTTAATAGGTTTAGTATCATATGATCCCGGTTCCGTAACTCATGCGTTTAACTTAATCGGTAATCTCTTAAAAACAATCCAGGATTCTTGTCTAGGTGGTCTCGTTCTCCATATAAGAAAAGTCTTTCAGTCTTCGTTGTTATTAGTTTAATTCTAGTTTATTATTTTAGTTCGATAGATTTCCGTAGTTTTACGTAACCCCCCCCCCCCCAACAATTAAACAAGTTAAGTCGTGTCTGTCAGTGTCTATTAGAGTCTAGTTTACGTGATACATAGAGTCTCGTGGTTCGATATCCGGACTTCCTAGGGTTATACTACATTGATCGGTACACTTGCCGATTGTGTGGTTTTAGGTCGAGTCTAGAATTAAAGCTTTGTAGTGTCTAGCATAGAGAGTCTAATTTAGTTTATTTTAATAGTTTGTTTAGCACACATCACTAACAAATTGTCAAATAACACAAAACAAGAATATACATGTATGCACACAATCACATAGATTACTTCCTAACAGAATTGACAATTTCAATGTCAGCAGAACACTTATGTGGCTGAAATTAGTGGTTGTAGCTCTGATACCACCTCCTGTCGCAACCCCTGGCCCCTATCCTTGGGAACGGGCGGCCGGGAGCCAGTATCAGTGGTATCGGTGTTTATCAATTTGGCAGGGGAATTTACATCAGGACCGTAGTTAGGAAATAGTTTATCAGAGTAAAACACCACATTTTTATAATAATAAATACATGGGAAATTCTCAAGTTTACATTACAAACATGTTTATAGGGATAAACCCTAATTTATTGAAATAAAACTTCTTCTTTATTTAGGTAACTTTTATAGCCACTTTTCCAAGCCTTCAGTGCTCTCCAGCGGGCTTCTAATTGGCTTTCACATTTTGTTACCTGAAACGCGTTTAAAAACATTTTATCAGCAAGAAATACTGGCGAGTGAATCCTAGTTTAATCAAGACAGGTTTTATCATCTTACAGCATTGAGGGCAATCTAGCAATTACATTTGTTTACATCTACTTTAATTACCACCCACGACACTATGAATCCTGACTTGTGGTATTGTTACTACTCACAGTGTAGTAACAAATTTTGTATACAAATCTCCAACATACTGACGATAATTGTAGAATTATAAATACTCAAGCACTGTAAAATATAATTTAAACATTTGAGGTTTTGTAAAAACAGTTTACAAAAGGAAGGATTAACTCATAATAAGGTTTACACAAAAAGAGGATTACTCACATTGCTAATTTAAGTATTTCCTTGTGACTTCCTGATTATAATCTAGTTAAATAAACAATGCACACATGTTAGTATAATAACCCAAATTTAGTTATACCCTCCCCGAGACAGAACTCCAACGACTAAGTCAGGCAGAGCCTCGACATGCGTTACGGAGCACTAGATCAATCGGACAGCGTATCTAATACGTAACCGGGGGTTATGATACTTACATCAATGCAGAGCTTCGCTATTTTAGTGGGTATAATACCCGATATTACTTTTAATATTTTAGAAATTGAGAGAGAGATTCGAGTTTTGAACGGTTTGGCAACTGAGGCTAGAGGCCTCCATTTATAGGCTGGATCGGGGGTCCCTCGCGCCCCACGAACCACCCCTTTGATTCTTTCATGGCCCGCGATCCAGGTCTAGCTACGGCTAGGCCTGGTTACTCACCAGCCTAGCTCCATCGTGTGTCGTGCCACATGGCACCCCAGGGTTCCGCCACCTATCACTCGGTCGCGCCCCGCGACAGAGTTAGTCTAGGGGGTCGCGACCCGCGAGCGCCCCATAGACTTTGTTTTTATTAATTTTTGTAATATTAAGGGTATTTTGGGCCGTTTTTCGTATACGAGGTGTATTTTAAGGCATATAGGGGTGCTATAAGACTTTTAGGAAGGTTGTTATATCTTGAAGCAAATATGTGGTTCCCAATTTGCGGAACATAAACCCAGTTTGTCTAGAGAAGCGCTTTTATCATGTGTCATATGGTAACAAGAGTATGTTGTTTCAAGATCAATTCCAATTGCAGGTTTTTCAACTCTCATGTTCCAAATGCAGCTAATGAAACCGGAGCTGTTATCTCGGTTGTTCAGTACTTTCGTGATAAATACAATGTTCGTCTTCGTTATCCTTTGCTTTCTGCAATTCAAGCAGGCACGGATGCTAAACGTACTGTTATTACATCCGAGACAATTCAAGTGAGTCCTATGAAGCAAGTGTCAGTTTATTCAATTGTGAGTAATCATTGCATTACATAATGTTATTACATCCGAGACGATTCAAGTGAGTCCTATGAAGCAAGTGTCGGTCTATTCAATTGAGGGGAATCATTGCATTACATACTGTTATTACATCCGAGACGATTCAAGTGAGTCCTATGAAGCAAGTGTCGGTCTATTCAATTGAGATGAATCATTGCATTACATCCCTGTGGAATAACAGAATCGACAAATATAGGGAAAATGAGGTTGAAAGATGATAACCCAACAGTGGAGGATCTCATTCTACAGCTTCGATAAATTCAGAGGTATTCTCAAATAATGTTTCCTAGATGTTTGAAGACCGACAAATGTCCAAACTGCTGCTTCTTCGTTCGCGTGACAGGAATCAACATTGCAAAAAAATTTAAAATTAAATCAACACCTTCAATACGCATCGTATAGGCCTATACGATGCGTATTACTTTTTGGTAAGGGGACATTGGCAGCCTTTGGCAGACATATAAGTTTAAACCCATCCCAATACGCATCGTATAGGCCTATACGATGCATATTGAGTGTGTCGATTTAATCCCCCAAAGTGTACCAATAATACGACCCAATTTGGAAATAATAAGCCATATATGGATTTTCTGTCTCCACAATTAAAACACATGTGTATTTTCTCCTTATTTTTAAATGGTTATAACTTTTTATATGATATGTAAAAAAAAATCACCATAAAATTGTACATTCTTTTGTTTTAGTTTGAATACCTTATTACTATATAAAATATGACAATTTAAAATCCCCCAAAAAATTGTGGTGTATTTTTTTGATGTATAGCATTTTTGTGTTTGATTTTTTTTACTGTGTTTTTGTGCTAAATTTTTTGGGCTAGATTTTTTGTACTATTTTTTTGTGGTAGATTTTTGTACTAGATTTTTTATGCTAGATTTTTTTTACTGTATTTTTTGTGTTGTATTTTGAGAAAAGTAGAACCAGAATGCTCTTTCATCCTACTTATAAGGGTGTCACATGTCATCTCTTAAATATTTCTTAAACTACTTAGGCAAAAGACACTTTCTACTAGATCTTCCCCTGCATTTAGTATATATTTTGAGAGATATATTTTGAGAGTGTCTGCGTGTGTGTGTGTGTATATAGGGTCAATCAATATAGAACCATTTTTAAATAGACAAATGCGTAAACCTTATAAACACTTGTACATGTTTGCTTACCTATGATGCATAAGGCCACTTGTAGTGGTCCGGGATACAACGCCAAACTCAAGCATGGCGCTCCATAACGTCGCCCAACCCCACTATGGCGGGTGCTATGGGGGTTAAATTTTGTGTTCCCGTGATCCTCATAGTAGCGTGAGGGGGGATTATTTCATATACTAACTCACACACACACACACATATATATATATACATACATATATATAAAGCCCCATACATATATAACCCCACTATACCCTCTTGTAATATAAAGTCTCATAAAGCTCCTCTCTTACGCGTTTCGCCACTTGTCGCATAACGTCTTCTAAAGGGCTTTATGACTACATATGGTCTAAGGAGGTTGTGACCGCATAATTGTCTCTTATTCTCTTTATCACCATATTTTTCATGCACTATGTAAAAGTGTTATTACAGTTATCACAATTATCTACTTTAAATTAGTTATCCATCGAAAGCGCCACTATATAAAATGACCATAAATCACATTCTTTTATATAAGGGGAAAGGCCTTATGAAATATATGCCTACGTATTCATTTGTTTAGTTGGGTTAGATAGAAGAACCAGTTTAAGGAAACTTCATTTTATGCGTAGGGAGAATTTCATATATCTCCATTCTCCAACAAATTTGATTAATTTTATATATATCAAATCAATAATCAAAATTACACATATCATATTCCTTAATAATATAAATATCAAACTCCATACTAATTTACGTGTATTTAAATAAACTTATAGCATTATTAATTTTCCCTTACTTTTGCTAAAACTATAAAGTTACATATTTACCTATTTTTACTGAAACTTTAAAATTTTACATTTACGCATTACTTTGAATTTCATATTTACCCATTGTTTAATTTAGTTTTTTTGGTTACTAATTTTTTTTTTCCTAACATTATGCACCCATCATTTCTCCAATATTTTTGTTATAAAACATGTGCTTTACACACACATTCTTAATATGCAGTAAAAAAGGAATTTGGAACATCAGGAAATCAAGCTTTGTTTCAATCTTTGACTAACAGAATCAAAGCTTTGTTCATAAAATCTCTTAACTTTTCCTCATTTAGATATATTATCACGCTGAAAAAAAAAAGCCATAGCCGAATGGGTATGGAGATTCAAATCGGAAAACAACAAGTTTATGGGCAAAGTTAATCCATGGTATAAGCTAACCTGTTAATCGACTGTCTATAAGTTAACACAATTTGGAGTAAACCAAATTTATGGTAGGGCTGACAATTCTGACAAGAACACGATAATACGAACCTACACGAAGTTATCATGTTTCATGTTTGACCTTAACATGTTTCGTGTCTAAAACAGGTCGACACGATAAGACCTTATCAGGTTTCGTGTCTAAACAGGTTAAAACCCGTTAACATGTTAAGACCATTAAGAACATGTTAATAATTAAAAATTAAAAAATATTATATGTGGGTGTGGACATGGGGTGATCACTACCGGAACTAAGTATGTCAAGAAATCGATGCAAGTAAATGCTTTGTATGTTTTATGGACTATTTGGAAAGCTGGAATAAAAGATTTTCAACAACATACATTCGCGCCTAGACAAAATCGTGGACAACATAAAGGCGACTTCTTTTCTATGAATAAATAAATAAAAGGGTTGTGTTTGGAATGATTGGTGCTCTTTCGATGTTTACTGAGCCGAGACTCAGTTCTTCTACTTTAGGATTTGTTTGTTGCGTCGTCGATCAATCATTTTTCTTATTCCGTGAGGTGGAGGGAAAAGCTTTGTAAAGAACTTGAAGATAAATTGGTTGGAAACTAAGCCCAAACTCCTGTAAACAACTTGAAGATAAATTGGTACATCATACAAGAGAGGCCCAACTTGTAATAGTGAACTATGAATATATGAAGGATGATTAATGATACATCATACATGGGTACAAATGTATAATATTTAATTGAATTGTGATAATTGACAAACATTTGTTAACTAGTGGATGTTCAGTACAAACTAAGTTTGAAGTTGGAAATTATGATAATCACACAAATACTCTTATTTATCAATTTAAATGTCACCCAAGTTTGATTCCTGCCCTACCCAATAGTTTCTGTGACACCTGATGATGATGGGAGATTAGGCGGAGATCGCTAGTTTGATCTTTGAACTAAGCGGGTTCTACCTCACCGCACAGTCGTGCTTTCGGAAGAGTGTTCATGGGCTTCAGCCCTAGTGAGGGTTTTCCCCGGTTCAAAGGCGAGTGTATCCCGATGTGGTGAATTTCGCCAGTAACACATTTAAAGAATTCTTTGGACGTTAAAAAAAATATATGTGATACATGAGTAGCTACATATCCTTAGTTGTTCTCTATCCAACATTACTTATCCTTTATTCAACGCTTAAAGTGTCAACGTGTCTAGTTCTATCTAATAATTTATGCTATTTTATAGTTAAAAACAGAATATCCAAAAAAAAATTGTGATAGAGAAAATAATATATTATGTTCTTTATTTCTTTTTTTATCCCTTTTTAAATTATTTACGATGTTAATTTTGATAAACTCTGAAAAAGAGGAAAAAGGGAGACAAGTTTGTGGTTGGGTCGACAACGAGATATGAAACTCAGTGACCCCCTTTAACAAACACAAGTGATTCGATCTTTTAATAAAAATAATAAATTATTTAATATATTTCAGGACAACAAATAATTTATATATTTTTTAATAGCAAATGTTACTTTAACTCTAATTTACACTAACAAATTTAAATTATTATAAAGCCCAAATTTGAATCTATGACCTCACTCTAGTATACATGTGTCGCTAACAAGTGGACTAGTATCGACCATTAACAAATAATTTATAAATTAAGTAGACGAAAAGTTTTTTTTTTTTTTTTTTTTTTTTTTATTTACTACACATTATAAAATAGAAAATGTGGCCCGTTGTAATAATTTTATAAGTCCAAATATGTCCAATTTAAAGTTTTTTTAAAGATATAAATAAAATAATTCAAACAAAAAAGACAAGGGTAGTTGTTTAGTTGTACCGGCAACACAAAGTGTATAACCCTTATCAAAGTGGTGAAGGCTCAAGTCGTATAATGGCATGATGTTTGCCCATATGACAGTGGATGTCGTAAGACATTATCCAAGGTTTATCCCCGTGACATTTTCATTATTATAATTATAATGTAAATAATGTCGGTAGCGATACGGATGTTCATTGTTATGGTTTTCAGATTAAATACTAACTGATTACAGTATTTTTACACCATTAGTATTGTACCGCCGTAACCAGTATTATATTCGATTTGTGTTTTTACTCATTTTCAATATCGGAATTTTTGGCACTAGTACAGTAACATATCATCCCTAGGAGCATGCTATATAGGACATTTGTAAATATGAGTGTGTATAGCTTTCTTCTTCTTCCTTTCTCTCTCTCTCTCACCCCCCCCCCCCCTCTCTCTCTCCACGTATATATGAACAACTAACTACACCGTTTAAAACCCTACTCTTAGATTAACACACCATGGGACTAGAACCCTCAACATTAAAGAAATGGCTACATTTTCAATACACCTTTGATACGGCTAGACTACAAACACTTTGGCATCCAATGTTAGGGACAAATCTCTCTGAATTTGTTTCCCTAATGTGTGATGGACTTTGTATTTAGCCTCTTGTGGCCCATTCTTGGAGGGCGAGTCTAGCCTCTTTCAAAGGATCTTTGTACTTTGATTAGTGCAGGGTGAGCTCCACCAAAATCAAGGGCCCATATGGTGGACTCGTCCTTTATGAGGGTAAACTCCCAACGTGTTCTAAACATATCTTAAATACTAAGTTGTAATCTGATGACAATAAAAGAAACTAACATAAGTGTTCATGACATACATTTATGCGCTTTCTTTCAAATTAAAATGTTAACTTTAGGATGTCCCTAACTCTTGTGTTTCGGAAAGCTTGTTTAGGATGCGAATTAACTCATGTTTATTAACCCACTCACTCATACTTAGTGAACTCTATATTTTTGTCCATGGTTATCAAAATTCAAAGCAAAGTGAATAAGGGCTATTGGTTGCGGCAAACTTAACGATGGTAAAGTGGAGATGACCGTGTTTGAGAATTAATGTGCTTGGATGGGGGAGATATGAGTAGAATTCACTATCATGCCAAGTGTTATCGTTTCACGCCCTTAGCCACATAAGATTATTTGATTGGTTGGAAAATTAATTTCCCAAATATATCCACACATACAAAACCAACAACATAGCCACACTCATGCAAGAGCCCTTCACTCCCTAAGGGAACGGTGTTAACTTGACAGGGGGTGTTGCCCCATAATTCTTGATCATTGTTTATAAATGTGATTCCTTATTAAAGTTGTACATTTTTAAAAGTGATACATTTCTAAAATATTGAAGAGTTTGAGAGTGTCGACCACGATATATTAACTTCTACTTTAAATTCAAAAAAAAGAGGGTGTTATAGTTATGCGTGTTGAACATTTACTTGATTTTATTCTAGTAGTTAAATATACAAAAATGTCATTTGTTATAACATAAAAAAACTATATGAATATCCACGTTGTAGTATAGGCGTGCCATTGACTCTTTAAGGATTATTTAATGGACCATTCGAGAAGATTTTAGCAGGAGAATCAAATCTCAATAATTTTTTTTTTAAATTGAATGGTTCGTAGATTATAACAACAAAATTTGTGAACCACTGATCAAGACCACTTTTATAGGTTCTCAGAAACCCATTCGATTTAGAAAAATGGGAAAAATTAGTAAGAACCTCGTATGATTTAGAAAGAAAATAGTGAGAATTAGTGAGAATCTATCAAAAAAAACCCGGTAAAAAAAGTTATTAGATCAAATCAAGTGATAATATCACCTCTATAGAGTTATCTATGGTATATGCATCACATCTTCAACCTATGATACATGCACTACATCCTTCAACCTATGATATACAACGTTGATAATTCTACTTTTAATACTCGATTGTAAAGTTGTGTCCTAGTATCTGTTACTCCATTTGTTGAGGAGCACGAGGACACGTGATACCATTACTATATTTGCTAGATTCAACGAAAAATTGTTGCATGGAACAATGAGTTAATTCCTTCATCACATTCTAACTGTTTGATAGATTTTCGGAAACTTTTAAAATAGTTAAATTAAGGAATCAATGGCTGGTGAATGATGGGTTAAATGATAAATCCAAGTAAACTAGCTAACATCATTCATTAAAGTTAAACAAAATGATAGTTTTAAAGTTAAACAAAATGATAGTTGGAAGACCCTCTTATATCTCAATGAACAACATATAAAGGAAAAGTATTACGACGTAAAGGTAATAAAAATGAAGGTCTAGTGGATTTATATGAACCACATGCATTACCATTTTTATTCAAAGT
Organism: Helianthus tuberosus; assembly: GCA_030545235.1. Taxonomy (NCBI): domain Eukaryota; kingdom Viridiplantae; phylum Streptophyta; class Magnoliopsida; order Asterales; family Asteraceae; genus Helianthus; species Helianthus tuberosus. Next base: position 44,505,662 of record CM060442.1, read on the forward strand.
TTTATAAGAAACATGAAGAAATAAAATGATTTTGGAAACAATCAAAAGGATGGTCAAGTCTAGAACGACACAAGTACGAAACAACATACAAAGGAAAAGTATTACGAGTCAAAGGTAATCAAAATGGAGGTCTAGTAGATTTAGATATACCACACTCATTACCATTTTTTTAAAGTTTTATGAGAAACAAAATGCGTTTGAAAACAACTAAAATGATGACCAAGTCTAGAGTGCCACAAGTAAGAAACAATATATAAAGTAAAAGTATTACGAGTCAAAGGTAATCGAAATGGAGGTCTAGCAAGTTTAGATGTAGCACATTATCATATTTATCCAAAGAATAATTGAAAACGGAATCAGAAGATGACCAAGTCTAGAATGCCACAAGTATGATGATATAGCAAGGGAAAACAAATAAGGTTGTTGTTGACTAGAACAATGCGTTGGTGGATTTCTAATATCAGAGTCGGGCCAAAACATGTCATAGTCAAGCCAAAACGAAGCAGTAATGAACCGACTAATTTTGAGTTCAGAAATAATGGCATCTTGTACTTCTTTATCTTAATTTCAGATTCATCTATCATGTGCTTGACAACACAACAATTGAATGGATTTTTCAACCTTTCATTATTTTTTTCTATACTTATTGATGTGTGATGTGATTTATGGCTTATGCTACCTATTCATTTCTAGTTTTTCTTTCTTTCTTTCCATCAAATCATATTATTAAGAAAATATTATATATTTTTTATTTGATGATTCTTAAATCTTTGTTACTCCTTTGTTTTCTATTTACAGCTAGTGGTGCAATTTTCCGAAACTGTTGCTACAACAAATACAAGACCAAGGCCTGTAACGAAATCTCCGGGTAAAAGGGTTCAAGGTTTCAGTTAGCCTAACGCAGGTTGTGGGGTCCCTCCACGTTTGCAAGACGTGGAGAGAGGTTCACTAGTATTGTTGTTATTCTACTTAGATCCTGAACTGATTAGAAATCAGCCCAGAATTCAATCGATGGAGAAGATGAATTATTTAGCGTGAAGAAGAGAACTTGTAAGAAGCAAGTTTTCATGGGAGAAGAAGAGAAGCAAGCATAAAGCTAGTTCTCGAGATGGAGAGGAAGAATCAGAGAGTTAGGATGATTCCTACTGATTCTGGAGTGGTTTGCATGTCTATCGTGGCCTGCATTTTATAGTGAAAGAGGTTTCTCAAAGGAGAAACCTTTGACTAGTGAACCTGGCTTGCAGTGAGGGACTTACCCTTTTAGAGGTTGAAGGATTTGGACCTGCGGACAAAAGGGTGTGCTCTCCCACATGTTCTGGTTGCGGCTAGGCAGGAGGTTTCACACGCAAAAGGTGATGTGACAAGGCTCTGACTTGTCCTCTTTACTGTTCATGACAGCTGACGATTTCTGAACCTTTTAAGCTGTTGTATCTCTAATCAGTTTATTAAGGTTTGAGCTACCCCCGTCATCAGCCCCCCAAGTCAGAGGTATTTGGGGTGTAAGCTCAAATGCTTCTGACTTTTGTACACGATTTTTATTGCTTAAAGGCTTCAAGGCTTGAAAGATTACCAGGCGTCTAAGTTTTTTGGATTTGAATTTTGAAATGACAGTTAATGTGATGGATGGCAGTTTTTGCCTTTTGCGTAATAATAACTGCCTAGATTTCACTTTCTTTTTTCTTTCGAAAAGATCTGTGTGTGAGTTATTCTTCTCTCACTCGAGAGGAAGTTGAGGCTTTTTGTAAAGAATGGGGGATCGATCTAAAGTTTAATCCGGTGGCTCCGGGTTTAGATAAATCGATCGATCAGTGTCCCGCTGGTTCTATTGCTCTTTATTGCTGTCATTTTGAGTTTTCCAACTTGTGTCATCCTTTTTCGGTCTTTGTTCTGAATGTTTTTAGAGTATTATCGTGTGTCGTTTGGTCAGTTACGTCCTCAAGGTCTTGCTAGGATTTTACACTTTGAGTTTTTGTGATAGGGTATGACCCATCGTTGTTGTCCAACGTTTCTTCCGGTTGACCAAGAACGACGATTGGGTCACGTTTGAGACATCCGAAGTTTAAGTTTGTTTGATTTCCTCTATGGTTATTACCCTTGTTTCTTGGAAGGACCGATTTTTCTAGATTTCTGAGTCCATTGTTTTCTTCAAGCTTGTTTGGAGGTACCCTGATGCTGTGTTAAACGAGCTTGAGCCATTTGAGTCTGAACTAGATAATTGGTTGTTAAAAGCCACTAAGGAGTGTCCTTCGAGGCTTCGTCCCTTTCCTGAACACTTTTTAGTTTTGATGGGTGTGAGCACTTAGTGGGACAAGCCGGATCGTGACCCTATGCTCATGAGGGATAATCAGGGAATGATGTTTTGCCTTATGCTTTATCAAGAGTGATGATATCTCTGATGTTGTGTTTGGGGATGCTGAGGCTACCGCCGACGAAGATGTTGTTGCCAGAGGTGCTAAACACAGGTTCGAGGGTTCAGGTTATGCGAACGTTCCAAATGTGTAAGGATTTACTAGGGTCAGTGCTTCCAAAGCTTCTACCCAGTGTTTAACCCGACGTATGTTAAAGGTAGCTAACCATCCATCGGTCTCTGAGCCAGTGCAGCTGAGTGATGTCATAGAGGCTTCAAACATTTGGACGTTGGGGTTGAGGAAAAAAAAGACAAGGATTTGTCCTTGGTGATTAGTAAGGGGAGTAAATCAGCGGGTAAGAAAGTTGTGAACTTGAAGGGTTTCCGGAAAGGTGGTGAAGGTTCCACCAATGCTAATCCCGAACAGGTTTATGTGCCAGATTGGAAGGTCACGGTTGTTCACAGCTTCAAATCTTCATCCGTTGTGAGGATGTTCTTACCCATTTTGCTCCTCCTAGTGTTCGAGGTTCTTGCCCATTTATGGACGATGAACTGAGGATTTCGAAAATGATGATGGGTGCTTGCAACCTTGCTGCCTTGCTTCTAGAGGGTGTATCCCGATTTCGCAAAAATATGAAAGAATATGAAGTTTTTTTTTTTTTGAAGAAGAGGGATGAGATGAAAGCTTCAATGGTTTCTTGTAAAGAAGCTGAGGGCTATGCTGAGTAGGAGAAAGCATTGCTGTTTGAAGATTTGAGGAGTTTTCTTCCCGCACAAGACTGATATGGTTGAGTTGGAAAAACGCTTGGAGGCTGACAAGGTTTAAGTCAGGGTCTTTAAGGCTGCCTTGGAGGTTCAGAAAAAAAGCCTTATTAGAGGAGAAAGAACGGCTAAAGGCTTCACTTGCCTAGGCAACTAGTGATAATGAATGGCTCATTGAGCATGGATTCCAGCAAGTGGTTACCTATCTTCTCCATTCATTGGAGTTCAAAAAGGTCTTGGGTGATGTGTACACCGAGCTTCCTGTTCATGGGAGACACCAAGGTTTGTTTACTGGTTACAAAGCTTTGTGAACCTGGGGAGCCTTAGGAAAAGTATTCTCTTTTTCAACCCAAAGCCTTTAAAGTCTTCAAGGGAACCGTTTTTAAGATTGAGCATATGGTTTACCCTTATGTGGGTGAAGTCTTCAAGTGTTTTGGTAAACCTTTGTCTGTCTTGCGGGAGCTAAAACCCCAGGGCCTTAATGAGGCTGTTTGTAACGAAGTGTTGAAGTCCCTCTCGAAGAAACATCCTTGCTCCGGAGATAGCGAGGAAACGTGTTCTGAAGGTGGTGAGTGCTCAGAGGGTTCAAGCCTTGAAGCCTCCGAGACAGCGGGTGTCGTAGGGAGGAACAAAAGGAAGGCTAAAAACACCCAAGATGATGATGCAGCACAGTCTATCATCTCTGATGCTGCCAAATGAAGAAGAAACCTTAAATCATAGCTTTCTTAGCATGTCGATCAATGTTATAGGTTGTTTGCTTAAACATCTTTTTGTTTTAAGGGAACTGTTTAGGTCCTTTGGTGGTTAAAGCCTGGAAGGCTTGTGGACAATGTTTTATGTTTGATGGCCAGTATGGCCCTTGCTATCTTATCTTGCTATGTTTATTGTGTTGTTTTGTTTACTCCCTTGTGTTTTCATTGGTTTTGTATGTTGTCTTTGTTTTGGGCGGTGCATCTTATGTTACTTATACCTTAAAGGGTTCAGTGTTGTAGTCACTTAGCCTTAGGATATTTTTAACAAGAAGATACAACCTCTATCCTATGTATGACATTCACTTAGAGTCTTTTTGGTTCGTAAGCCAATGTTGGGGCTTAAGGAACATTTGTGTCACACCCCGATATTTCCACGTATTACTGGTGGGCCCGGTGGGGAGTATCGTGACGTAGTTGATATCATCATGGTCCATTAATCACAGTTTAATGCACAGCGGAAGTCTAAAAGTAATTTATACAAACCGAGTTGAAAGTAACATAAAATATTACACGACGGATTGTAAGTGGATCCACAGACGGATCTAAAATAAAAAGAAATATTGTTCAACAGATTTAAGCATCAAAAGCTTGCAAGACTCTTTATTTGATACTAGGAGTAGCCAGCCCATTACGCGTAGTACCTGCACATAACCTTTTTGAAAAATACGTCATTTTACACTGGTAAATACAATTAACTGACTCCTTTGAAAAACATTTATAAAATTAATTTGGATGCACAAGGCATACAATCTGTTCTAACTTGGGACAATTATTTAAAAATAATCTTGTATACAGATTTATGTGTTTGTCGTCCATTCAGTAGCCCGGGTTAGAAGTACCGGGTTAAAGATTAATAGACACACCACTAATATAATCCCACGGCGAGTTATCCTCAATGAGTGGTTATACCTTTTACATACACAACTGTCAGGTGTATGCCTACACCCCGTGCTTAAGTCGTGGCCATTCAATGAATGAGCCGAGGATATCCAGGACATGGTCATTAACCCCCCAAAGGCATTGCATCAAACAAAACAGATTAAAACGGGTTATCTCAATGATTTAACCACTAATCGATTAAAGATTCAATACCCGACCAACCGGTATTATTAAATACCGTATCCCAAGCCCGTATAACGGAAAATAAGTTAAAAGTATTTACCTGAGCTTAAAATATAATTTTATTCCCAGCCGTATATCAATCAGCAAACACAGGTAACTTTTACTGGGCTCCTAAATCTGGAACGAAGGTTTTAATAACCTATTAGTTTCCTAACGGGTCTTACTTAAGTTTAAACTTAGACCGGTTAGTTTTAATGAAAGGTTTACGGTTCAAAACGCAAGATTAAGCGAAGACTGGATTAGAATGTGATTTAGACCCGACAAGTATGAAGACTTGTATAAAATGGGTAAACTAAATTCATTCTGGATTTTGAAGTAAAAATGATAAGGTTTGACCCGTTTCGGTTAACTTATGCAAACTAGTTACATAAACCGTACCGGACACGAATATGCATAACGGGTAACCAAATGAATCATGTACAGGTTCCACAAGTTAATTTGCTTTAAATAAGTTATGATATCAGTAGGATATCTTACATTATGCCCAAAATGAATTTATAAACAATTTATGCCCCGTAGGGGTATTTTGGTCATTTTTAAAGTTCATAAAAGAGGTTAAATAGTAATCTGAGGTTCTGGTCTAAAATAATCAGTAAAAATATTTATATCAGTAAGATATCTTATATATGTGAAATTTATCATTTATGACCAAACTATGCACCGTAAGGGCATTTTGGTCATTTCACATATGCTTTAAGGGTTAAATTCGGAAATCTGAGTTCAAAACTTGAACTTACTGTTAATGTATAAAAATTTATTCATAACATCAGTAGGTAATAAGTCTTAGGTGCCAAATATGGTTTTGAACCATACTATGCGCCTAAATCGCATAAAAGTCGGTATTTGAAGATATTCGGGTTATTTAAGGAAATCTAAGATTTTGATCAGCCTTAACAGTTTAAAATATCTTATTTAATGAATAAAATTGGTAGAAAAATGTTTGACATGTAAAGGATGTGTAAAACTCATTTTATTAGCGAAAAGGGCATTATCGTCAATTACCGAGCCTATGCAAGAACTCTATGTTATTATCAGTTTAAAATTTAATAAAAATCTCCAAAAGTCCCTAAATATTATATTACATCAGTTGGTAGAAAGTTTGGTGTCAAAATTTGGGTTTAAATGTGATTTATACTAAAAATGTCATTTAATTAATAAAAAGCTTTCATTTTACGATATCGCGCATAACTTCTATTTTAGACCATAAACTGATGTAAAATTTTTAGGACATACTTTAAATATAAGTAATAAATATTTTTGTCCACTCACATTTTCAAAAATCTCGTTTTAATATCAAAAGGGCATAATGGTCAATATTTAAGCATTTAACGGAAACATGCAAATGATTCAAATTTCTAAGGAACCATATAGTATAATCTCAGAGGGTTATACTAACATGCAATATGGTCCTAAAGGAACCCTAAGGCATATCTAAAACAAGCTAAATCGGGTCAGAATTGAAAGTCAAAGCAAAAGTCTACTTTTGCGACTTTCGGTTGCGAACCGAGCCTAAACTCAGAATTGTCGGGTTGAACATGCCTAAACATGTTCTTATATTATTTACCAGGTTATTTTAATGTTAAAACATGTTCCATAACTTCTACATTATTAGTTATGAATTAATTTATAAAAACTGACCTGTTTGACTTTTTATTAAATAGTTTGACCCGACAATTGACCAAGTAAAAATGATAATCAGTAGGTGCCCTTTTAAGGGTTTATTACCTACATAATTACCAAATCATAGCCACTTTCAATTCGAATAATGGCTGGACCGTTAGTGATTAATCACCAAGTCAAAGCTTAATTACGATAACTTTGACTTTCGGTCATTAAGCTAATAAAACTTGAACTTAGGAAGCTAAGAACACTTACTAGAGTACTTAGCACGAATTAGGAACAGAATGAAGCTTTCTTGAACACCAGGAAGCTCCAGAGAATGAGTTTTGAAGAGTAAACTTCAAATGTGCAAATGAACTCAAGAACCAAGTCCTTTATATAAGAAATTAGATGTTCCAAGATCAATCCATATGTCCCTATGTTACTACCAGATGTTCCCAAGTGTCCCTAGTGCATGAAAAAACATTTGCTCAATCCCTGGTATCGAAATCAGCCATGCAAAGGCGGTGGAACAGGCTGCAACATGCAGCTGTCCCTTTTTTGCTCGTTGGCACTGCTGTCGCGGCCCGCGTAGACATAGTAGGGAGTCTACACGGCCAGCGAGAACCCTCTAATCCGGTAAAAAGTTTTGAAACTTTGCATTTTCAGTCCCTGGTCCATTTTAAGTTTATTTAACTTCCATTTATTGCACTTATGACCCCCCATAGTTAACTATTAAGGGCCTTGGGTCATAAATTAACTCCGTTAAGCTCCCGGTTAGTTGCAAGATCACCCGAAACGTCTTTTAAGTGCGTCTAAACTCCAAGAAATTATTATCTGATATCCACATAAGTATAAGGAATTATTACAAAGTCTTGGGAACGTTAAAAGGTCACTCAGAGGTAACTTTAAACATGTTGACACATTTAACCCTTAAACTTTGTAACTTTTTCAATTTAAGCACAACGGCTTTCTATGTCCGAAAATTTATTCGTTAAAGAATACAAACATCTTATGAGGTCATTCAGAGGCACAAGTTTGGCATGATGACACATTTGATCCTTATACTTACATATTTACATTGTTTGATAACTTTAGTCCCTCTGAATAATTTCTTTACACATTTAACCTTCATGACACGTGTCCTTCTTATATTGGACATGAATTTGCGAGGTGTTACAATTTGGTGTAGGCTGTCCAGACCCATCTATGAGACATGATTTTTAAGATTTCTCTGAGTCTCATGGAGTTGTATTGATTTAGGAACTCACCCCTTATATAGGTCCATTCAACCCTTGAACCTATTGAGCGATGTGGCCAGGGAGCTCATCCCCTTACATGGCCCTTGCCATGGAGTTTTTTGCTAGGTTCTCAACCTGATTATAGGATAGAAAGACAAATTTCATCGTTTTTTCATTTCAAAGAACTTTGATTTTGAGGGGGATAGAACAACTTCTTGGAACTATTTGTAAAACATTTTGGCTAAACGTGAAACCTTTGAGGTTTTTGTCATTCCAATGGCGGGGAAACTTTTTGCCTTGCGGACAGCCAGCTAGTATGATCCCCCTTTGTGGGCTTTAAGGATAGTGTATGGCCCTTCCTACTTAGGGCCAAGCTTTCCTTGGCTTTCTTTCTTGCAGGCCTCATTATTTCGAAGCACAAGGTCCCCAGGCTTGAAGCATTCATGCTTCACCCGTGTATTGTAATACAATTCCATGTTTTGCTTGTACCTTGCTTTTTGTATGGCTGTTTGATCACGAGCCTATTCGAGGAGTTCCAAATTCAACATCGTCTCTTTCTTATTAGGCTCGAGGTCGATGTTAATTGTTCTTTGTGTTGTTACTCCGACTTCAGCTAGGATTATAGCCTCTGATTCAAACGCTAGGCTGTAGGGTGTTTTCTTGTGGCTCGTTTTCTCGGTTGTTCGAATTTCCCATAGCACATTGGGAAGTTATTCGAGCCAGTTGTTGTCGTATCTTCCCAATCGAGATTTAATCCCTTCAATAATATTGTGGTTTGTCCTATCAACCTGGCCATTGGATTGTGGGTACGCTACCCAGCTGAATACTTGAGTTATTCTGAACTCCTTACACCAGGAGCTAGAAGGCTTCTTGGCAAACTACTTCCCGTTATCCGTGACTAGTACCCCTGGGAGCCCAAAATGACAGATTATGCTTTCCTAAACGAAATCAATGACCTGTTTCCCTAAGATTTTTGCCAATGGTTTTACTTCTGCTCACTTGGTGAAGTAATCCACGGCTAACAATAAGAGCTTGACTCCTCATTTGGCTAGTGGGAATGGACCAACAATGTTCATTCCCTACTTGTGAAATGGCTAGGCCGAGGAGATGGGATCAGGGTCATGCTTGGGGCTTTTGGGTACCGGAGCATGTAACTGACAAGCTTTACATTTTTGTGGTTGTTCGGAGGTATCTCGATGCAAGGAAGGCCAAAAGTGTCCGAGGTTCATCAACTTTGACACTATCAATTTTGGGCCACAATGAGCTCCACATATCCCTTCGTGAAACTCTTTGACCAGATATTGGCTTTGTTCTGGGCCAACGCATCGAAGTAGTGGTGCAAGGTATCCCTTTTTTTGTAAAGGATATCTCTTTGTAACACATACTGCCTTGACTTGATACGAAACCTTTCAGCCTCAGTCTGGTCATCAGGTAATTCACCGTTTTTAAGGAACTTTTCAATGGGAGTCATCCAATTTGGCCCTTCTTCGGTGATCACATCTTGAACCTCGTGTTTTTGGATGGATGGGGTTTTTAATAACTCAATTAGTACCTTATTGGTGAGGTGGGCAAACGTAAGAGATACAAGCTTGCTTAGTGCATTAGTTCTCTTGTTTTGAGATCTTGGAACTTTTTTGATGGAACATGTTTTAAATGTGTTCATTAATTCCTTTGATTTCTCTCGGTACTAATACATGTTGGGTTGTTTTGATATGTAGCTGTTATTGTCTTAGCTTGAGAGAGTCTGTGAGGACTTGAAGCTTTTGAAACCCCGTTTCTTTGGCTATGTAGTTGTCACTTACTTGGTTTGAAACAAGCAACGAGTCTGTGAAGACTTGAAGCCTTTTGACACCTATATTTTTTTTGCAAGCTTGAGCCCAACAATCAAGGCTTCATACTCAGCTTCGTTGTTTGTAGTCTGAAATTCAAGACGAAGGGCATACGTGAATTCCAATTCATTATGATCAATTAGAACTAGCCCTGCTCCTGACCCTTCAATGCTGGAAGCTCCGTTGGTAAAGAGCTTCCAGGTATCAGGGTTGGAGGGTTCAGTTGCAGTTGTATTAACTTCTGTTATGGCTTCTTTAGGGACTTACAAGATGAAGTCAACCAAGATTTGAGCTTTGACAGCTTTTCTCGGGACATAGGTGATTTTGTGTTCACCTAGTTTTCACAACCCATTTGGCTAATTGTCTGGAATTTTCTTGTTTTTCAAGCACATTCTTAATAGGTTAGTCAGTGACCACTTGTATCGGGTGTGACTGAAAGTACCTTCGAAGCCTTCTAGCCATTTGGACTAGGGCTAGAGCAAGTTTTTCCAAAAAAGAATATTTGATTTCTGCTAATTTTGAAGTTTTGAAAAAGTAAACGGGTATCTGAACTTTGTTTCGTTCAATGATCAGAGCCGTACTTATGGTCTTTTCAGCAATCGAAAGGTAGATAGAGGTCGTTCCTCCTATTTCTGGAGCCAAAAATGGCTGGGAGTGAAGCCAAATGTTGCTTCATTTGGTTAAAGGCTTCCTTTTGAGGTAAAATGCTTCAGAGTTGTAAGCTTTCCATCGAAAGTCTTTCTTGTTAGCATATCCTTTGAGGGTTGGCTTTGTTTCCCCATGATGTGCCCTAGAAACGAGCACTTGACTGGATTAAGCTTCATGTTGATCTTTCTCGAGTTTTGGAAGGTTTCTTGTATGTTATCGAGCATTTGGTATTTCGTTTTGCTCTTGATCACCAAATTGTCAACATAAGCTTTAATGTTCTTGCCAATTTGTCCGGCAAACGCTTTGTTAACCAGACGTTGATAAGTGGCACCTGCATTTCTTAAACCAAAAGGCATTTTTTTATAGCAAGATATACCTTTATTAATGTGGAATGTGGTTTTTTCTTTATCTTCTTTTTTCATTAGAATCTGATGGTAACCCTTTTAGGCGTCAAGAAAACACTTGAACGGGAAGCATGTGAGCGAGTTATCCTTGAGGTCTATCTGGGGCAGTGGGTAGCAATCCTTTGGGCATGCTTTGTTCAAATCGATACACATTCTCCAATACTTGTCAGGTTTTCGAACCATTACCGGATTGGCCACCCATGATTGATACTTGACCTCTCGAAAGATTCCGGCTAGAACAAGTTTTTCCATCTCTTGTCACTCTGCAAGGCTTCTTTCAGGGGCTTGACTCCGTTTCTTTTGTATAATGGGCTTAACATCAGGTGGAATCCATAATTCATGTTCAACAATGCTACGAGGGATGCCGGTTATATCTTCCGGGCACCAAGCAAAGACATAGTGCAAGAACAACTTTTCAAGGTATGAGAGGGTTTCATTGGAACGATTAATGTTTACCCTTATCCCATGTTGAGGATATTTTGGGTTTATGTCCAACCCTTGTTCATCGTCTTCGTTCTTTCTTGAGCTTTCTCCTTCAACCACAAAAGCTTCTTGGGTAGGTTGAAGGGTTGCTATCCCTTTTTCAGTGGGAAACTTCACAGTGCCTTGACCAACTGAAACTGCCATTCCGAACACACTTTGCCCTAGCCTTCCTATGATGATATCATAGTTGGAAGGGATATTGATCACCGCAAAAGTGAGTTGTTCGGTTCGTCCCTTTGTTCTCTCATTGAACAAACATTATGGGTTATTTGGAATAAAGGCTTGATAGGTATGTCTGCGATACCTTTGATGGAGGATTCAGGCTGTTGAAGCTTTGAACGTTCATCGTCGCTGAGAGGGTTAAAGCATTTCTCAAACATGATTTTGGTGGTTGCACCGGTGTAAATGTAAGACTTTTGTGTCTTGATGGTTCCTATGTTGGATTTCATCACTAGAGGGTTTGAAAGCAACTCACCTTTCGATGGTGGGAAGCAAACATATTGACATTCCCATGCCTTGGAATGATGACGTTTGTGGGAAGCTTTGTTTTCAAGGTCGACCATGTTCACTTCCTAGTTTTTTTCTTCAACCATCTTGTCCTTGACCCCTTTAACCAAGTGAGCCAGTTCGGACTTGATGGCTTCTTCGATCCTCTTTTTGGGTTGGAAGCAATCATTGGTATGGTAACCTTTCTATTCGTGAAACTCACAATACTGGCTTGATTTTTCCAATATTTTGTTTTTTGGCAAAGGTTGAGAAGGGCGGAAGCTGTGTTTTACCTCTTCGGTTGCCAAGATCTCTTGCGGAGTCTTGGTTAAAGCTGTAAAGTTTATGGTTTTTTCTCGGCTTAGAGGGTTATGGCCTTCAGGCCTTCTGGAACCCGAACCTTTGAACCGTTTGTCATAAGAGCCATACTGGAAGCTTCAGTTAAGAGTTTTCTCTCTTTTTTTTGTTCTTTGATGTCTACAGCTGATTCTCCTCGAATGTGGGCTTCAGCCCTTTTAAGTGCTTCTTCAAGGGTTTTAGGCAGGCATTTATTGAAGTCTCTTGTGAGATATTTGAAATTTAGAATTCATGAACCCTGCAACCCTAATCTTTTTATCGGCGTAAGTTAAACCTTCCCTCTTGCACCTTTCGGTGAAGCCTCTGAGACTTTTATCATCACGTTGTTATGGGAAACCTTTGCTAAGATCGTCAAAGGTCGGAATGCTTCATTAAGGAAGGTCATTGAACCATATGTGTGAAGACCCTTCAAGGGTTTACATGAACATGAGACAACATTCGGGGCTGGGCAATTTTTCAATTCCTACTGCCCCGGTGAAGATTTGGAGGTGGTTTTCAGCACCGTGATAGCATCTTTATCTGGGTTTGAAACTCGTAATCAACGATTTGTTGGGAGAAGCAAGAGAAGTTGTTGGGCTTGTAGGGTTTTGAGAGGTTTTCTACTACCCTTGAAGCTGGGTTACCGCTTGAGGTACCCTGTTGAGTGGTTGGCACTTGGTAGATGAAGTTAAGGTTAAAGCCTTGAAAGCTTTCTGTGTCATCATCCAGCTTTCACGTGCTGCAAAGGAAATTGTGCCATCATCTATGTCATCAGCTAGGGCATAAGGTTAAAGCCTTAAAGGCTTTCTGATGGTACTCATAAAAGATGCCCCTATCCATGTCATTAGTTGGGGCATGAGGTTAAAGCCTTAAAGGCTTTCTGATGGTACTGTATAAGGCATTCCCATGGATGTGCTTATGACCGCACCTCGAGCCAAAGGCATTGTGGCCGTGGCTTGTTTTCACGAAGTGGCAATGGGAGGGGGAACACTTGAAGCTGGTGACTGCCATAATTGACCAAGAGTGGTTTCATGCCCAATAGGTGCACCGGTTGTAACGGGTTAGGAGGTAAATAAGGGAAAAGCGGTTGGACTTGGCCTCCCCAAAAGCTCAAGGGCTTGAGTGGTTGGTCTGTCACACTAGGACCAGCTTCAATGTAAGATGTGGCTGAACGTGAACTGCTAAAAGGAAGAGATGGAGGGCCAGGTGATAATGAGGGTTCAGACTCCTCATATTTTAGTCTTATTCTCATCTCTTTTTTCCTTTCTAGGCTCACATGTTAGTTGAGAAAAGATCTCAGTTGTAACAAATTTATAGCTACTCCCTCGGGTGTTAGATCTTATGTGTTTCGATGTACGAATTGCATCGATTTGAGGAGATGCAACCCCTGATCGAGATGGGGTTGGTGTTTGAAAAGAAGTGAACTCCGGAAACATAGTTCCCGTTGGGGTACTTCCGGGAGTAGAAAGGGGTGTAGATCTGACCGGTGAGATCCAACCAGAATTTGGTGTTAAATCGGTATTGTTAGGCTCCTGATTGACCTCGTCGGGAGATTCGCTCTCAGACATGATGTAAAGAGAAAATGGAGCTACACAACTGGTCTTTAAGATAAAGTAAGCGGCGTAGCCCCACGGTGGGCGCCAACTTGTTGCTACAACAAATACAAGACCAAGGCCTGTAGCGATATCTCCGGGTAAAAGGGTTCAAAGTTTCAGTTAGCCTAACGCAGGTCGTGGGGTCCCCCCACGTTTGCAAGGCGTGGAGAGAGGTTCACTAGTATTGTTGTTATTCTCCTTAGATCAGAAATCAGCCCAGAAAGCAATCGTTGGAGAAGATGAATTATTTAGCGTGAATAAAAGAGCTTGTAAGAAGCAAGTTTTCATGGGAGAAGAAGAGAAGCAAGCATGAAGCTAGTTCTCGAGATGGAGAGGAAGAATCAGAGAGTTTGGATGATTCCTACTGATTCTGGAGTGGTTTGCATGTCTATCATGGCCTGCATTTTATAGTGAAAGAGGTTTCTCAAAGGAGAAACCTTTGACTAGTGAACCTGGCTTGTAGTGAGGGACTTACCCTTTTAGGGGTTGAAGGGTTTGTACCTGCGGACAAAAGGGTGTGCTCTCCCACATGTTCTGGTTGCGGCTGGGCAGGAGGTTTCACACGCAAAGGGTGATGTGACAAGGCTCTGAATTGTCCTTTTTACTGTTCACGACGGCTGACGATTTCTGAACCTTTTAACCTTTTAAGTTGTTGTGTCTCCAATCAGTTTATTAAGGTTTGAGTTACCCCCGTCATCAGAAACCATTATCACTTAGTTGTTGTTCCATTTGACGCCACTCTTTGCCACCATTGTGTTGTGCTACGTTAACCCGAGACCCGAGTACCCTACATTAGAGTGTTCCTACTTCACATGTCAACTGCGGCGTTGTTATGAGCTTGATGGTTAAATCACGACTCGGCCTCTTTGGTTGTTGATGCATGACAAGTTTCATCACTTGCTATCGTCACCTGATTTATTTAGATTTTAACTTTTTTCGAGATCCCTAACTTAAACTGTGTGAGGTGGTTATGTTATATAATGTATGTTATTGCACGATCCAAGCTTAACTTAATAAACGTGTTCATGATTAGATTACTATTGGTTGAATTATATTTATATACTTGATTAATATATAGTTATCTCAAAGTTAGCCACGAGGGTCATAAATTTTACTAACAAGTACAAATGTGGCTTGAGGGGCTACAATGAGGGTAGATTTTGCCCGGACATGACTAGTTTGACATTTAGGAATTTAAGACAATTGGTTAAGTTCATAGAACCCTATGAACTCGGTGTGTGTGTGTGGGGGGGGGGGGGGGGGGGGGGGGGGGGGCTGGGGACATATGCTTTTATGTTTTAAAACAAAGAAGGGTTCTACTCAGAATATTTTTTTTAACATAATAAGTAATAAAATAATTTATCAATTCTGTTAATTTAAAAGAATTTACAAGAAAATGGTTGAAAACTCGAATGCAATGTTTATTGATCTTTTCAAACATTTTAAAATATATGTAAACAAAATACTGTCACAATAATTAAATATAACAATAAAAATGTGGAAAAGGTATCTAAGGCTATGGGGTGTGGATGGAGCCTCATGGGGCTTTATCAAGTCCACATAGGATCCACGTCAGCGATGGAGCCCCCCTTTAATTTAGAGGGTGTAGATGGAGCCCCTATTAAACAAAATTAAAAAAAAACATTTGATTGGTTGTCGAACTAGTGGGCCCCACCTGAAGGGCTTTATAGGGCTTTACCACCATGGAGCCCCATCAATGGCACCCTTGGAGGGTGTGGTGATGGGCGCTATACATGGCTTATGTGGCAGGGATGGAGCCCCATGGAGCCCCCACACCCCCATAGCTTTTGTGTGCATATTTTGACTAAAGGTAATTCGAAATACAATGATGTCAAAATAAGCCTAAAAGTCAAAAACCCTTTTCTCACTTTTCATGCATGGTTCATGTGTTTTAACATCCAAACTCTTCTTCAACTTAATATAATCACTCATTTTCGACAGTTTACAATCATTTCACATCTAACTTAATTTTAGTCTAGTGATGCCTAAATCCATTGGTCTATATACAAACATTTTTATATAAATTAGATGGATCTTAAGTGTTCAAAACAATGAGACAACCCCTAAAAGTGAGTTAATCAAGATTTTTATATATCATAATCTATCTATACTTTCTATAAAAGGAGAAATCACAAAGACATAAGAAAAGCTGATGTGTCAGCTAGAGAGGCTGTCCAACAAGGTTTTTCTTATGTCATCAACGATGAGGTGGCAGCCATAGAGAGAGCATAGTGACATCATAAATTCAAACCACTACCCCACTTTAAAATTCAAAGGTGGCCCACATTCACCTTTTCAAATGTTTGCCCACATACAAATGGGCAAACCTCTGCCCTCATTCATAATTTAAAGCAATGATGTTCATTCAAAATTCAAAAAACCTCTGCTCACATAAAATATCATTTAAAATTTTGTCTAAACATCTGCTCTCAACATTTTATAATCAAACATATGTTCCCAATAAACATAATTTCTGGCTCCACATTCAAAATTTAAAATTCAAAATTCAAACCATATATTCTAATCCTATAAATAAGATATAATTATCTGGCTCCACATTCTAATCTCTCCCGCTCATATCTGCGAGCGTATCTCTCTCTCTCAAATGCATCTTTCTCATGATTCAGCCGCTAATCTCCGATTACACTTCTTTGTTTGAATCTTTGTTGATTCTGTTTACATGTTATCGTTCCAGTATCATTGTTCCAACATCGTCGTTTCAATGAAGTTTCCCTTCACACATCAACCTTTCAATATCGATGTTGCAGTATCATTGTTGCAACATCGTGAAAAGTTGCATGTGCTATCTTCTTTGATGGGAGAGTTGCATTGTTGGATTTTCGGTAAATCGAAAGTCAGGTTTTCTTGCGTCAGTAAGATTTTCTCCTTTTATAGAAAGTATAGATTCGTGCAATATCGTGAAAAGTCAGATGTGCTACAACAGTTGAGAGGAGACGTTTGCATTTTAGGTTTGTTTCTTATTTTGATTAACTGTTGATGATGTTGAGAGTTTTTATTGACACTGACATTTTAGAATATGTTAAGATGCATGTTGATATTATTAAAATGAACTACTACATAGAAAAAATACAAATTTAATGAAATATTTAAAAAGTATTACACGCTAGAGTTAACACTTGCTAGGATTTCATAGACTCTGGCTTTTTTCCATGTGATTTCATGCTCTCTTTTGAATTTCAGGTCAGTTAGCATGTTGCAGATTTTCTGATCCTGTTTTAGAAGTTGTGTCAGAAACTCTTCTGCATTCTTCTGGAACTCTGATGGAGGAGAGTGGAGGACTTCATCGAGCAATGATATGTTGTTCCAGGTTTTGTTGTAATTAGTGTCATTGATTATGTCGACTTTCCTATTTAGTTCTTCGTCTGTTCTTTGTTCTTTGAGTGACCACATCAAGAATTGTGTTTTAACATCGCTGGTGTTTGACCAGTGGTAGAAGCTGAAGTTTGCCATGTAGATTTTTTGTTGGTTTTTCTGATTTGGAACAATTTTTGACAGAAAGTGATTTATAGGACTATTTGTTGATGTTTTGAATCAAAAGTAATCATCAGTCTTTTATAGAGTTTAAAAACGCGTCTACATGGTAAATGAAGAAGTTAGTTGTAATTATGATAATCTGCTTTTGTTCTTTGAACTTCGAAAATTTGTCCCTTGGGTTTCTTGGTATTTAGTTTTTACAGTTTTCCTATAAAAGTTGGGGTTTGAAAAGGTTTTTGCATTAAAAGACTGTTGTTTTGAAATATACATTAATATGTTTATATTAAATCTACACGTTTTTACTGTTAGATATTTCGGTATATAAATCAGGAAAGTTGAGTAATATAGTTTATTGAAATGGCGTCATTCACTTCTGTAAAATCAGATGATTTAAAGCAGCGTTTTGTCAGGCAAATCGAGGAACAGGTGTATGAAGATAGGGCTACTCTTCAAGAGCTGAAGAGATGTTTTGATCGATTGCAAGTTGGCATGTTCACGAGAGAGCAGGTTTCCAGAAATCTTATGTGGATGCCTTCAACTTCCATTCGTGAGCTTTGTGTTGTCAGTAATATAGAGTGCGGTGATAGAGACGTGGAGTTCATGGCGATGCTGAAGGACATACATCGAGAGGTTCAGCAATCGATGGAGTTGAAGCTAAAGTTTCTTAATTCTTGTTGTTATTGTTAGATTTGAACTTTAATGTTGTTCAGTATGTTATGTAATTATTGGACTTTTAATGTCATGAATAAATTTTAATCTTATAAATCTATGTTGCGTTTTAGTTTTACTTATTTAGTGTTTGAGTTTGATTTAGATTATGTTGATGTTGAATTGTGTCTGAACATCTGTTTGGTAAGTCAACAGAAGTTTAATAGTATCAAGGGTTGGTTTGATGGTGAACAGATAATGTTGATGTTGAATTGTGTCTGATTATCTGTTTGGTAAGTCAACAAAGGTTTAATAGTATCAAGGGTTGGTTTGATGGTGAACAGATTATGTTGATGTTGAATTGTGTCTGAACATCTGTTTGGTAAGCCAACAGAGGTTTACTAGTATCAAGGGTTGGTTTGATGGTGAACAGATTATGTTGATGTTGAATTGTGTCTGAACATCTGTTTGGTAAGTCAACAGAGGTTTACTAGTATCAAGGGTTGGTTTGATGGTGAACAGATTATGTTGATGTTGAATTGTGTCTGAACATCTGTTTGGTAAGTCAACAGAGGTTTACTAGTATTAAAGGTTGGTTTGATGGTGAACATATGAGTGCAAAGATAAAACAAATGTTCAGAATGGGATCATTGATAGTAGTTTTTTGAAGAATCTATGCTACTGCAAATTACAGAGAGTCAATATTTGGAGTTGTAAAAGGTCTGTTGTAGTTAAAGTTTGGTAAAATAGAACATCTGCTGATGATGAAACAGGTGTGTATGCTAATGACTGTTGATTTAAGCTGTTGGTTAAATGAATAAATTTTAATAGTATTAATCTTTGTTGTCGCATCTTCATTTTAATTATTTCAATCATTCCTAAGTATTATTATATAATTTTGTTTATCAATAACAGTTTTTTGGAAGAATTTACCGTATATTTTGTTGTTATAAAAGGTGTGTTGTCGATAAAGTCTGACAAAAGAGAGCATCTGCTGATGAATAAATGTCTGAAGATGCAAAGGTCTGCTATGGGACAACAGATGTTAAAGAACAACAGATTATATTCAATCTTAAAATGCTTAACAGAGGATTTGATACTAACAGTGGTTGGGCTAATGATGAATAAGTATTATTATATAATGTATGTTATAAGTATTATTATATAATTTTGTTTATCAATAACAGTTTTTTGGAAGAATATACGATATATTTTGGTGTTATAAAAGGTGTGTTGTAGCTAAAGTCTAACAGAAGAGAGCATCTGCTGATGAATAAATGTCTGAAGATGCAAAGGTCTGCTATGGGTCAACAGATGTTAACGAACAACAGATGATATTCAATCTTAAAATGTTTAACAGAGGATTTGATACTACCAATGGTTGGGCTAATAGCAGATGTTAGACTTACGACTGTTGAGTTACATCGATTGAAAACAACTGTTTTTGAAACTTCTGCTTGCCTAAAAATACATCCACTGCTAAAGGGTACCGTCTGTTGTCATAATTTTTGTTTATCCAAATGACTGTTGATTTACTATACTGCTGACTATCATTCATTATGACAACAGAGGTTCTGACAGATGTTAGCTAAAAATAAAAAAACTGCTGAAAGTTATCATCTGTTCTCATAACTTCTGTTTATCTAACGACTGTTTGACTCACACTATTCCCAACGACCAATAGAGGTCTCCAAACAACTGTCATCGGTTGTCGCCTGAGAGGTTCTGACGTGGACAGATCTTAGCCATCAAATATTTGTAACTACTGCCACGTCAGCATTCACTTCTTCTCTCTATATAAAAGTTGTTTCATCCCTAAATTGAGGTTCTACTACCGTCGTCTCGAATTCAAAATTGTCAAAAACAGTTTCCAACATATTAAAAACCCTCCAATTTAAACCCTGTTTCATCCCCAAATCACCTTCTTCTCCGATCATGTCTCTGAACATCAAAAACCCTCACAACTACCTCCCCATCTTCGAGAAAACCAGCAAAAATACCAGCTATCACTCAATAATTGACCTTTTAACGTCATCAAAATACAAATCAATTCTTACAGCTGATGCTCCGATTCATACAGAAACACTCCGACAATTTTGGTTTAATGCTGAAATAGAGTCTGAAGACAATAATCCAGTTGCCATCACATCTAAGGTCGGGGAAAGTGTGGTACGAATTTCTCCTTTTACAATTCCCACTACATTTGCATTGGACGACTTGGGAGTTAAGACCAACTTTGAAAAACTTGAACTTTATACAGAATTCATTGAAAGAGGGTATGGTGCACAATTAAAGGAAGTTACTATCTACAAACCAAACTTCCCTCCGCCAATGAAATTTTTGTTTCATACTCTTTTAACTTGTCTCTCAGCCAAGACCACCGCATTTAATGAGATACCTTTGAACATTTAGTATTTGGGTTATGCTATTTTAACAAAATCGGATTACAATTTATCACAAGCATTGTTTTCTTATTTGTTGAATAATGTGAAAAATGTGAAAAAATTGAAAAAAAGGTGTTCGTAGTAATGCTTTTCTGTTGTATCCAAGACTTCTAAGCTACTACCTACGAAAACAAGTGTCACAAACAGATTTTGAACAAGGTGTAGCTTTTCAAATAAATAGTCTTACAAGTAAAACTTTTACTAAACTAATGGATAAAGAGTCAAAAGTTTCAATAACGGAAATAAAGGGGGATGAGCCTGTTTTAGATGCGTCTGCATCAGTTGCTCAAACTTCTGTTGTTGAGCGAACTGCTCCTGATGATCATGACACCACAACCGGTGTTGTGAAACACACAACAGGAAAACGCAAAAAGAAAGCAGTTACATCCAAAAAGCCCACCAAAACAAAACAAAATAAAAAGGTTCCTCTGGAAGATGAGATCGCAGAGGTTAATGCAGTGACAACACAAATGTCACTTGAAACCACTGCTGCTACTTCCTCACAGTTGTTAGAAAGATCTCAACCCATCCAAACTCCTCATGTATCCTCACAAAAGGATCATGTTGTAAGCACAGGGACACCACAACATGAAGTAGACCTTTCATATGAAAGTATGTTTAAAAGTCCCTCTCCCAGGGCAATCACGCTTTCTACACCACAACCCTCGACTCAAGTTCCATCAACAATATTACTTCTATTTGAAGCAATTGAATTTCAGAAAGAAAACAGTACCCCTAATGCACACATTACTGAGATTATATCGCAACAAATGACTGTGTCTGAACCAATTCAATCTCCTATCCTACAGACAGTTGAGGAGGTTATCCCCGTTGAGTATTACAAAACTCTTAGTGGTAGTTCAAGTGGAGCAGCCACTACAACTGTTGAACCCATTGGTGATCGGTTGGACAGTGATTACATCATTAAGACTCCCTTGAAGGTAACCACTGATGAGGTTACAACTGTAATCTCTGCTTTAGTGGGAAGTGCCCAGAAAGAAGAAAAAGGGGCATATGTTTCTGATGATATGGAGACTTCTCCTATCATCAAAACAAATACAACCACTACAGGTGGGAATTCAAATGATCCTATTAAAGTAGGTGATGAATTAACTTATAAGGATTTGACGGTTAGAGTGTCTACCATTGAAACAGATGTTGCTGAAATGAAAGAATTGATTAAGCAGATGATAGAGCTTTTTAAAAGTCAACCTACCAGACAGGAAATTGCCAACGAGCTTTGGAATTCTATGCAACCCATCCTTCAAGCTCAGAGGAATTTGGCTGAAAGTAACCGCAATTTCAGTTTATAATTTATCAGAAATTTGGTTGATGCCAGGTATAAAGACACACAAGCAGACATTATGAACATTAAGGAATATCTGTTGAAACTTACTGGCTCCACTTCTACATCAATCTTTGAGAAAGATGATGATGATGATGATAATGATACCAAAAAAGGGGAGAAAGATTCACGGAGAAAGTTGCCACCAGATTCAAAAGCTAATCCTACAGAAATTGTATCCCCTGCTCAATCGAAATCCCAACCTTCTCTAAAAAATCACCACAAAAGAAGGAGAAAATACCTTCCACACGATCATCACCCATTTTGCCAATAGATGCTGGGAACACAAAAGTATCAATAGATGTTTACCAAACAGCTGCTGAGACACCAGTTGTTTCAGCAGAAGTTTCTCAAACATCTGCCATGATCATTTTCACTACACCAACCACAATCCAACCATCTCCAACGTCACAAAGATTTCCCATACATTCATCTTCACTACCAAAACATTCTCCTTCACCAGAAATCATCTCCACACGTAAGAGAAAAACTCATATCGATAGAATCACAAAAATGAACAAGGATCCTCTGGTAAAGTCAACTCCACCTAATTGGAAGAAAGTCAAAACAGTGGATTCAGATGAGGTATTAAAGTTTAAAAGAATGAGAGCAGAGCTTGTGGCTGCTGGTTATGGTCCAGTTAGATCCATTGCCAAATGGTCTAAATTGAAGATAGTTGAGACCTATAAAAAGCTAGAAGAAGTTAGAGCTGAACATTCAAATGTTCTTCAAAACCCAGTCTATCCTACAACTGCTGCTCTGTCGCTAAAAATCGGTACTCCGAAAAACCTTCTCTCATCATCTGATTTGTCCGAATCAATTGCAAATTTAGTTAGCAGACCACAATTACCAAACTCATCTCCAATAATTATTTGCCCAAGAAAACCAACTGATCCAAAAATAGTAAAGTGGAAGTCATGCTCAAAAACCCAAGTATTGACTTTCATCAGATCAGAAGGTAGTGTTGAAGACATTAAAATGGATAGTGCATATAATTTGAATGCATACGATCTCCAAGATTTGTTGGACCTTCAACTTGAGAGGGATGATGAAGAAGACATGTTCTCCCTAGAATTTGAACTACAATTCAAAGGACAAATCAGGGAGATGTTGATGAGAAATAAAAATTAGTAATAAAGAAGGGTTTTCATATCATCTGTTGTATAGGGAGATTGTTGGATCAGCAGCTGTTACATTGTTTACAGTAGCATATTTAACTAGATCACAACATGTAGCAAAGGACATGTTGCTGCGTAACAAATTCTTGAGTGAGGTTTGATGTGCGTTGTTTAGGCAGGTGATCGTATGTTCTTAGTTAATGTTTGTTAAAGTTAAGTTGTATTCGAATTTTATTAAGTTTGTTAGACATCTTTTATATGTACTTATGTTTATAACAATTTACATTGTCAATGGGTGGATACTCTCTTTTTTGAATAAGAGAATGGAAATAATCATATGTAACTGATGAATTTTATTAAGTTTGTTAGACATCTTTTATTAAGTTTGTTAAATATCTTTCATATTTACTTATAGTTGTCTTTTAGCTATAATAGATAACACATTTTCGTACAATATCTATACATGTATCTATATGTTCTATCAATATGTGTTACCGCTAGTATCTCTAATAAAAGAAACCATGGGGGACACATGTCACCCTATGGTTTAAGCCAAATCAGCAGACACCTAAGCATACATGTGGCATAGCTCATAGGGGAGGACATATGGCATTGCTCCAAGGGTCGGATTGATTTTGGCTTCTTTGATACGCTTGGTCTCTACTCTCTCTCTCTCATTCTCTCAAAATCTATCAAACGATTGCTCTGAGACCCTAATCGGCGATTCCTCTACTGAGCAACCCTAATTGGCGATTCCTTTCCTGACCCTTTCAATCGATCCTTTGCGAAGAGGTATAATTAATCTTGAATAGACAATAGTCATCATCGACGGTATTGATTCCGATATCTTCTTCTTTTATGATTGATTTACTGAATCATCGACTGTTTTGTTATCTGTTGATTGACTGAATGTTCTTCTTTTACACACGATTTTGTTTTCTTTGATTTGATGTTTTTTATTCCACCGTTTTGTTTGATTCTGTGTTTGTTAGATTATGGTAGCCGATTGATGTTCTTTTGGTTTACAGTTTGTTTGTTTGTTAGGGTTTCTAATAGCCGATTTTGATGTTCGACGGATATATGTTTTGTGTATTAGGGTTTTAATTACTGTGTTCATCTACTGTTATTTGTTGGTTATCATCAGCCGTTCAGAGTTTATTGATGATCTATATTGGTTTTTTACCTGATTTCAATATCGAATAAGTTAATCCTTTTTTTGTTAGGATTTGATATTCGATTTGATGTTCTTTTGTTATATGGTTTTGATTTTCACCAATATTTGGATGTAATCATTGAGTGTCGTCTGTTACTCATCAATTTTACTAGCGAATTTGATGTTGTTTTGTTTCAGACTAGGTTAGTTACTGGTTTTTGATGTCTATTTGATCATTCTTAAGCTATATGTTTAGTTTTTTTATTGAATTTTGATATACAATTAGGGGTTGTAAAATACATTATATTGTTTTTTACATCAAGGTTACATCAGTTATTTGATGATTATACTAAACAGTCTATATCATGCATCTTATTTGAACTAATATCTTTTAAATGTTAAATTACATTGGTTTATTGATCCTAAGTTAATCTCAATTTTGTGTTGTCATTTACTTTTTATACGTTGAAAGGCGAGATGGTTTATGGATTCGCTGCCCGTGTCTGGAAGAACGAAAAAAAATCATTGGTGAGTATTAATATTATAAGCATGTGAGGCCAGAAATATTTGTTTTGTAATAAATCCTTTCTGAGTAATGATCTTATAATTGCCATTAACGATACTTACTTTTTCCATTTACAGAAACTTCCGGCTGATTATGGGGACTGGATTAAGACGTTCAGTTATCCAAAGAAGAATGCAGTCATCCGGACCCTGTATGGGAGGATCTTCGAAGTCAAAGTTATGAACCTTGCAGGCGACTACTTTCTTTGCAACGGATGATTGGATTGGGTCACGTCACTGAAGTTACTAGACAATTCGTGGGTTGTTTTCCTGTATGAAGAAGCTTTATCTTCATTCCGGTTGTTCTACTTTTATCAAGACATCTCTCTTGTGCCGTCTGACTATTTCTACTACAAACCAGGAAATGTAAAAGACCGAGACAACTGCGTGGTACTTAAACATATACTGTTTTAAATTATTTTATCGTTGCATTCATACATTGTTTTGTATTGCATCTATACCATCGATCCTGATATATGGTTTTCTACTATGTGTAGTATGTGAACAGGTTGTTTGTTCATCACAAGATGCTGAATACGTGTCCTTCATATCCTGTTGTGGTGCGGTCGGCTGGAAATCGTAAATGGTTTGTTTGGATGGATGTGTTTGACAATGAGCTTTACATTACTATAAGTTGGAGTCGAATTAAGAAGGAGATGTCGATAACGGATGAGCATTTGGTGGTTTTTGAAATGGTTTATTTGAGGACGTTTGGGATGAGTGTTTTTAGTTGTAAGCCTGCCCTTTTAACTTTCCCACCTGAACTATGTGTTACCAAAAAAGAACCAACTGATGAGTTAATTGAAGTGTCTAATGATGAAGGGCCTAATCAGATTGCTGCACTTGGTATTGAACAGAGTCATGATAACAAAGTACCGGTTTCTTTTTTTGTTGACAATCATTATGTAAGTTTCTATTATTTACTTCTTGATACTATTAATGTATGTTTTCGGATTATATTCCTACTAATAATTGGAATACCAGTGTTTAAGAAATTTAATTATTAAAATTTGTATTCTTATTTGTAGTGTCTGAAAAAGAAGTGGGCACAAACGCATGGTTTGGATCAAAAGATGGATTTGACCATCAAGGACAGCGCAGGTGGAACTTGGGACGTGGCGATTGGTGTGGAGTTCTCGCAAGGCTGTCTGCGCTACAATGTGACCGGTATGAAACAGTTTGTTAGAGACAAACAGTTGGTATATGGTTCCAAGTTTCAGATGCTTTATGTGAAAAGTAAAGGTATGTTGTTTTACAACTGGGGTGGTGAAGGTATAGGGTATGTCTTGGTAGTATATTTTGCACAAACAGGTTGTGGTTATAATACAGTTAGTCATATGTTTTTTGGTGCCGTCATTACGATGATCCTTATGACTTGATAGATTTTGGTCAAACTTTTTTTGTGGCCATTTTAATGTGTGGCTGAAACTGTTAGACTTAGCATGCTTGTAACCAGACTTTGATTATGCTTTTTGCTACCTTTTCTTGACTATATGAATGTATCTGCAAGTGGCTGTTTTATATAGATAACATTATCATGTTAATATTCTATGTCTTAATGAAATGATTAGTGATTTAAATTGTGTGTTAGTTAGATGATGGTAGAATTAAAGTATTGAACAAAGTAAAGTTCAAAATGTTTCAGATTATGTTTGCTTAAGTCCAACTGTTTAAATCAACAAACCCGTTGCTAAATCATATAAGTCATGAAAATCAATGTTTTAAATCATATGAACCGACAAATCCTTTCCGCCTAAACTTTTTTTTTCAAAGTTTTCAAATATTTCCTTGAATCAAATATCTATATTTTAACCTTTAATAAACTAACACATCCTACTTTAAATATGTAGAATAGATTGGGTCTTAATATTAACGTTTAAGTTTTAAAATTAAAAAAAATGGCGGTTTTTAATGATTTTACACCTGTATACATCAAGTCTGTTTTATTTAAATTTGGAAACTACAAACACATTTTTGAAGTTATATATGGAAGTTTTAAATAACGAGAATTGAAGTCTTATATATGGAAAGTAACCAATTATTTTGAGAAACATTAAAAGCATTCCAAATCTAATTAAGAAATGATTATCATTATTAAAAAAAAAAAGATTTCAAATTAAAGCAAAAAAATATATAAAAATAAATGTATAACGTATACTTATTAAATTTTTACAAATGTAATGTACACCGATTTATTAAATTTTTACAAGTTTTAAAACTAAAGTACAAATTTATTAAAATTTTAAGTTATGGGTTATATGTTGTTGGTTTTTTGCCCACAAACATAAGTTTGGTTTCCAATATATTTTTAGGTTTTTTTAGTCAGTACCATGAACCTTATGTGTTGATTGTTTTAGGTGATACTGAATTTATGTGTCATGTTCATGTATAGCTGAAGAATGTAGTTTTAGGATTTTTATGAATAAATGTTGCATATGTTTTTGCCTACGTTTTTTCTATGTATAGTATAATATCTACTGAATAAATATCTTCTCAATATTTTTAATTTAAAAATTTAAACATAATCAATCCATTTCTATAAATAAAAATCCATATTTACGGTAATGATTTTTTTTATAAATAAAGTTAATTTTCAACTTTACAAAAATAAATAAACCAAATTCGTATATATATATATATATATTTACTTACTTCTTCGGTTTTCCATCAGTTTTCAAAACAGATTTATCATCAATTAGTTCTATTAGAGTGGTTTTTCATCGAAATGGATGAAAACAATGTTATTATGTTAAGCAATCTTGATTGGAGATCGAAGCTGTTTACCATCAAGGTCAAGGTGTTAAGACTTTGGATGCGTATGAATCCAAAGAGAGAAGGAGAAATGTGACAACTTGTATTTCAAACCCTTCGTTGCACTTCGATATAACTTGACTTAACAACATATGGTTACATGTTATGTGGTTTTAAAATGGAATGGTTGTTATGTTATATGATTATGTGTGTGATGTATGTATATGTTGTAGCCGCACAACACCCGTTCAATCGCACAAGCCCTTTTGGGGGCACAACTTGTACTCGAATCAATAGGGCAGCCCATGTTAGGGTTCGGCCCACTCCCCTTCTCCTCTTATACGCTCTCATGAACCCAATAGTGGGGTTTGTTTTCTCATAATTTGCAAACACTTATCTCACACAAAACCCTAAAGCTCTCTCTTAACTCATGGAAACTCGACGGCAGTTCGAAGTCGACGATGGTCCCATCCTTCTCAAATCCGCTTTGGTTCCACCAAACATTTAGTTAGTACATATTTCTATGGCTTGATCTAACTGTTGATACACTTGATTGTTTGATGATATGATTAGTTGCTTGAAGTCGTTTTTGTTTGATGTTGATATTAAAGATTGTATGATAGAGTGATGCTTGATGAATACCTTACTAAACAGTTAGATTTAATATTAAAACATGATTGTTATCGGCCGAGGATATAGGATGGTTAGTAAACGACTTGCATGTATGGATGTAGTTCGGAAATATGTATGAATTTCAGGAATGAATAATCTAATGTGGATGAACACTTGATGTCATGAATGTTTTGGTTGGTCCGAATTGGGAATAATAAACATGATGATAATTTCTGTGATTAAAGTATGAGATTAGAACTTGTGAGATCTAGTTGATAAATCGGTTGTTGATGACGGGAATTTGATCCGATCTGAATTGTATGGTAATCGTTGCTCGTGATTAGATTAGGGTTCATACGAATTACTTGGAATGTTGATTGGTTGTTAACAGTTAATTACGATAACTAGGGTTCATGCTAATCAATACAAATTAAAAGGGGATAATTGGTTAATTTAATCGTGTAAGGAAACTGTGCAACTAATTGCCATGATTTAAGGGAATTTCATAACTGATCGCACAAGCTAGTTCAGTCATACAAGGGACTGGTCGCATAAGCCAGTCGCACAAGTCATAGGGTACAACAGTTAAGGCACGCTGTATAACCCCCATTTAAGCTCAATCGCACAACATCTTGTGAATCGCACAAGGTTGTGCTGATCACACAAGATGTTGGGCCACTGAATATGTTCAGTCATGATGTGCTGTTGGGCCGAGCAGCCCAACACCCGATCGCACAAATTAAACTGGATCGCACAAGTATAATTGGACCGCACAAGTTGATTTGTCTGTTTATATGTTTGGGCCGTATGAGTAATGGGTTGCATGTATTGGGCTGGGTTGTATTGAATCGCACAAGATTGTGCTGAACGCACAACAGGTTGGGCCGGGTATTATTGGGCTTCATTGGGTGAATCGCACAAAGCTGTTAGACTTGTGCAAGCCCAATCATTTGAGTCGCATAAGTTCGGATATGCTATGTACTTGACTGTTAACGTGTTGAATATGTTTCCATGACTATTATGTGTTGTAACCTGGTGGTTTATGTGTAAACCTTATATGCACTACTTGAACCTAGACCTGACTTGTATGGTAACCATGTTAGGACGTGGTTGACCACTAGCAGCTTGATTGACCTCTTTGTGTATCTGCCGAGCAAACCGAGGTGAGTTCACACTTCCTACAAGGCATGGGATTCCCAGGGGTTGGGAATGGGTTAAGGAATAAGGATTCCTCGTCCTGTTGGGACGTGTTCAGGAATGTAAATTCCTCATCCTGTTGAGACGGATTTAGATTTACTAGACTAGAACTCTATCAACGAAGTCCCTCCTTTTATATCGATTTAATCGCCGAGGCCAATGGCGAACGGGTCATTAGTTAATAGCGCTATTAGGTTTAACAAACCTCACACCGTGCCAAAGAGGACGGGCGTGGACTAATGGACTGTGGCACGTCAGTGATGATAGACACCGACGCTAGGGCACATAAACATGACGAACGTTAGTAGTCGATATGGTAACGAGTCTGGTAGTTTAAACATTGGGTAGCCCCCACGGCCGAAGTGCCGGGCTGGATAGCCAAAGATTGAGAACATGGGGTAGCCCCCACGGCGGAAATGGCCGAAGTAAAAATGGATTAACTAATAAACGTTTTCGAACTATGGGGTAACCCCCACGGCTGGATAGCCGGTTAAGAGTAAACTATGTTTTTGGTTCAACTCTAAAATGGACAACCAACTGTGAACTCGCTCAACTTTGTTGTTGATTCGTTGTTACATGCCTTGCAGGCCTTTAGGTGCATATCAACTGGAACTTGTTGTCTGGGAAGCTGGAGTGGTCATGGGCCGAGATACATGGAAACACTATACAAGACTAATAGCTTTTACATGTGGTTATAAACACTTAACGAACGATTTATGCTTCCGCTGTACACTATAAAATATAATGTAACATTGTAACACTTATTGTTAATCAATGAAAGTTTTATTTACACACACCTATGAGTTCAATGTGATTGGTGGCTAAGATCCTGGTACGTCACACGCCCCGCAATGTTTACGCGAGTGGTATTTTGGGGGTGTGACAAGAAACCCTTGCTATTGAAATGGCGGTGATGGATGAGCAGGTTAGAGTTTGAATGTCATTTTATGTTTAAAATTAGCTTTTTTGTTGTTGTTTATATTAACCACTTTTAATTTGTGTTTTTGATTAGGGGACCAGGATGCAGGCTACTGTTTGGAACAAGTTTATGAAAAAACATGAAATTTTGCTTAATGAAAATGAGTCTTATTACATTTATAAATCTCAACTTTCTGTGATTAAGTCAACTTTCAGACACTTTGACAAGGAACATGCTATTAGTTTAAACTTTGATACATCTGTTAAAAAGTGTGAGAACTTTGATGGAAATGTATATGGTATCCGGTTAGCATCGTTTGAGTCCATTAAAGCCGGTGAAGTCGATGTCAAGTATCGAGTTGGTTTGTACTTCATCATATATACCAACCACATCCGAATTTACCAAAATATATAAATATTTATTCTTTTTAAAATGTTTGTTTTTTGTGCTGAGTATATTTGGTTTTAATCAATTTTTTTTTCCAGATTTTATTGGATATGTAGATGAGTGGTCTGAACCAGAAGTGACCAAAACGAAGATGGGAAAAGATAGCAAATACATGAACTTGCAATTGCTGGATGAAGAGTCTGTTTATTAAATGCTAATTTAATTTCATTGAAAATTTAGTATTATATATTTATTCTTACATGATATCCTCTGATGTGTTTAATTTCTATTTATGTAGGGGTATCAAGTTAAACTGTACCTTATGGGACGAGTACTGCGATGAGATGTTTGGTTACATTTAGAGCCATAAAGAAGAAGTCCATGTTGTTTTGCTTGTGTAGTTTGGTAGTTTCAACAAGTATAAAGGTATTCACTTTTTATAATCTTTGTTAATTTTAAATAAATTTTTAAATGATTTACAAAATTCAATATCCATTAACTGATATTAAGTTTTTTACACAGGGAAGACAACGCTATCTAATGTTTTCCATATAACAAGGCTGTTTATCAATGCTGACATAGAGGAGATTCGTTCATTCAAAGCAAAGTAAATAGTTTATAAATTAATATGAACTACTTATTGATGTTAAACTTTTCATTGCTTATATTATTGTAAACAGGTTTGTTAAGAAGATATGTAAAACATCCTCTAATGGTCAGAAATCAATTGGTTCATCTGGAAGCATAAGTGTTGCATATGGGTGTTCAGAAAAAACCGTAACCAAATAAAAACCGTAAACCGAACGGTAACCGTAACCAAATAAACCGACCGGAATAACGAATTCGGTTTTTGGTTTGGTTTCTAACCGAAACCGAATTGTGACTTTGGTTTTTGGTTTGGTTTATGGATCCACATTTTATTTTATTTGATTTATTCGGTTTATTTGGATAACCGAATAAACCATTTAACTTAATTAATTATTAAATATAAATAATAATATCTTATAAATCATATACAATTTATTAGCCCAAAATAATTTTTTTTATGCAGCCCAAAATACCAAATGTAAATCTAAAAGCCTAACTCTTTAAGTCATCTAATAGTTTCTATGATCTATGTTTTGAAACTTTAACTTTGTGGTTGTGTCTACTACTTTATGAATGTGCTTGTTTTATTTCGCAATGAAACTTTCTTGTATTCATATATTGTTAGGTGTAAATTAGTTGTGATGTTCGGAAGTTGGAACACAAACATAAATATAAATTAGGAAAAAAAATACTTTGTACAATTTGGTTAGATTTTTTATTTGGTTTCTAACCGAAACCAAACCGAATTGAATTTGGTTTGGTTTGGATCGGTTTGCATATTCCTTATTTGGTTTGGTTTGGTTTTTGGTTTGGGGTACAAAACTTTGAAAACCGAATAAACCGAACCGAATAAACCAAATAAACCTTAAACCGAACCGATGAACACAGCATCCGTTTTCCAATTTCCGTGATATTACGCTGTTGGAAAAGGTATGTGTCTAATTTTTAATATTTTAAATAAATACATTAAACAAACTTGTTTCACTAATTTATATTTACAATCTCTATTTTCCTACATTTAATTTCAGCCTTGTGAGGTCATAGTTCTTGGTACGGTCATGGGTGTGGATGATAAAGATGACTGGTATTACCTTGGATGTGAAGAGTGCAATCGAAAGGTGGAAACTACTTTGGTCATTGAGGAAGCTAAAGACGGTGCTGAGGAACCGAAGTTTAAAGGTTTTGGTTTGCTCATATCCTGAATGTCCTAAAGAGGTTGTCAGTGCGACACCAATGTAAGTTAATTATATTTTTTGTTATTTTATAATCGTTATGCTTATGTTATTCTACTTTACAAATGTAAATTGTATTTATTTTGTGAAATACTTTTTGTGCATTTAGTTTTAGGATTCCGATCAGAGTACAATATTCTGCAGCTGTTGCCTCTTTGACTTTGTTTTACCATGAAACCAGAAACATGTTGGGAATGACTGCAATTCAGTTGCTTGAGAAATCAAAAGTGGAACACGTAACGTATTTCACAACAGTCTTTTTTTAAATTGTTATATAAGGTACATATTAGTAATGTCTATATCTAATTATCATGTTGTTTTCAATAAATTTTAATTCACGTATTTTAGGCATCTTCGGAAGAGAAAACCATTCCCTATCAGTTTAAAGCTTTGAATGATAAAAAGTATGCTTTCAAGATTCAAGTTGGTCAATTCAATATTGACAACCATAGTGATGGTTATGATGTTCATAAGTTGGTGAATGATCCAGCAATAATTGAATCTTTGGAGAGCCGAATTCCAGCTGATCAGGTTAAGTCATACAAACCTTTTAATTAAAGACATGTTAGGAAATTTATTATTTTTGTTGTGTCTAGCCTTATTATTTTATGAATTGCATGGTGTGGACGAGCCGGCTGCTGATGTTTCACTTAGTGATTTATCAACTCAGAATCCTTTTGCTCTAGAGGTATGAAGTTTAACTTAATGTTACAAAATACCAAAGGTCGTAAACATTTTTTTTAGTTTCTAATGTTGAATATATTATACAGGATGATGTGGATTCTATTGGGGATAACTTCACACCCGATTGCACATCTAAAGATTGTTCAAAGACTTCGTCTGTGAAATTGAAGCGTAACCTTGCAGACGTGTATGAAGTTGAAGAAACCACCTCTCTATCATCAACAAAGGTTAAAAAGGGTGGTGTCGCAGATGTCGAAATTGATGAGGAAACCATTCTGCTGGTTCCAAAGATTGAAAAGTAGTTCATGGTTGAAGTATGTGTACCAAAAACAATTTATCTGTTTTCCGAATTTTGATGCTTTGGCTTGTTTTGCATGTTTGATTGGTTTGGATTGTTTTGTTATGGTTTGTTGGTTTTTTTTTTTTTTTTTTTTTTTTTTTTGAAACGTATGGTTGGTTGGTTTTAATGTTTTGTTTTTTAATAAACAACTGTTTGTGTTTGGAATATTACCTATGAGCTATACTCCTTTAAGCTTTATCTTTTGGTTAATTTATCTTTGTTTTATTGTGTTGCATGTATAAATTGTTTCCTACAACATTTGTTTATGTTTTTGGAATTAGAATTTTTTCAACTTTTGCATGTATACATTTTGGCTTTTTACAAAGTATAATTTTTAAAACTATTATTAATTTTTTTTATCTTTAAATAGCAATTAAAGATTTCAATTACCTAATTTAACTAATTTAATTTCTCTAATAATTATATAATTATTAGAACTGTATTTTTAACAATCCTCAATAATTTAAAACTTATAATATATTTTTTTTAAACCGCTATTTTTTTTTAAATTTAGCAAAAAATAAAATTGATATGAATTTGTTTCCTTTTTTAACTTTTATAACCGACAATCTATAATTTTTAACAAAAAAATCGGCGAGATTTTTATAGATTTTCCTCCAAATAATTTTAATTTAAATTGTTTCCTTTTTTAAACTTATAACCGATTTTTTTTTAAATTTTAAAGTTTCCTTTTTTACAATAAACTCAAATACTATAAGAAGCTCTATTCTTATTGCATAATAGACACTCAATGTTTTAGACTAAAGGTTCTACAAGTCTAAATCAAAACACCCTCTCACGACATTCATGCATTTTTGAAGTTTGAGGTTTGGTCATTTCTCATACACGTAATTGTTATCTTGCTATATTATACTTATACATTTAAGTTATTCTAATACCTATTTAAATGCATTTGTATGTACTATATGATACTATATTAGAATATGCCTAAACGTGTAAAGCCTCAAAGTTTACCTTCATTTCCACTTCCTACTGGTGTTCAACCTTCTCATAGGATGTATTTTATTCTTATTTCTGTTTACAAATATAATAAAAATGATATAATCTGTAAAGATGTTACGAAATGTTAATTTTACTTAAATTGTTGCAAGTGGTGTTGGTAGAAGACCTTTGCCCAACATTACGAATGGTAATGTTTCCAAATTTTTAGACATGAACTGGATTTTATTTTTATAAATAGTTAAAAATTTTATATCATTTTATTTTTCAGTTGATCCTAATCAAGTTGAGCATCAAGACTATGTTGAACGCAGAAAATTAAGAAAACTATATTTGGATAATAAAAGACGAAATGCAAATAATAAATCTTCCACTTCACAAAAAGTCATTCGTTCATCCAACGTTTCAGTATCTGATACAAATGATTGCCGTGTCGTAACACCAATTCGTTCATCCTCTTATATCAATACCATGGATGGACGTATTTTGCCAACCACACCTTTAACAAATCCCTACGAGGCGTATACGTCCGGTTGGTGTTATTTACTTACATATTTAAATTTTGTTTACTATGATTATGAGTTTTTTTTTAAATAAAAATTTATGTAATACATAAACAAATTTGATACGGTAAATTGGATTTTATTTGTTGCAGTTGAAACTGGAAGAAGTCCATTGGCTAATATTACAAATGGTAAATTTTTTATTTTTTTACACATGAATACAATTTTTCATTTATATTTTGTTTAACATTAGAAATGGTAAATTCTTTGGTTTTTTAGACAGGAATACATTTTTTAATGTATAATTTGATATTTTATGGATATCCATATTTTTTTTTTTCAGATGGTTCTAATGATGTTGAGCTTAAAAAATCAGCTGAACGCATAAAATTAAGGAAACTATATTTGGATAATAAAAGACGAAACGCAAATAATAAATCTTCCACTTCACAAAACGTCATTCGGTCATCCAATGTTTTAGTATCTGATACAAATGATTCCTGTGTTGTAACACCAATTCGTTCATCCTCTTATATCAATACCATGGATGGACGTATTTTGCCAACCACACCTTTAACAAATCCCTACGAGGCGTATTCGTCAGGTTGGTGTTATTTACTTACATATTTAAATTTTGTTTACTATGATTATGTGTTTCTTTTTTGTAAAAAAAATGATGTAATACATAAACATATTTGATACGGTAAATTGGACTTTATTTGTTGCAGTTGAAACTCGAAGAAGTCCATTGGCTAATATTACAAATGGTAATTTTTTTTTATTTTTTTTTACACATGAATACAATTTTTCATTTATAATTTGTTTAACATTACAAATGGTAAATTCTTTGGTTTTTTAGACATGAATACAATTTTTAATGTATAATTTGATATTTTATGGATATCCATATTTTTTTTCAGTTGCTTCTAATGATGTTGAGCATCAAAAATCAGCTGAACGAAGAAAATTAAAGAAAGTACATTTGGATAATAAGAGACATAATGTGAGTAATAAATCTTCCACTTCACAAAACGTCATTCGGTCATCCAACGTTTCAGTATCCGATCAAAAGATTGCCGTGTCGTAACACCAATTCATTCATCCTCTTATATCAATACCATTGATCGACGTATTTTGCCAACCACACCATTAACAAATCCGTACGAGGCCTATACATCATGTTGGTGTTATTTATTTACATATTTAAATTTTGTTTATTATGATTATGAGTTTGTTTTTTTTAAATAAAAAATTATTAATACATAAACATGTTTCATACGGTAACTTGAACTTTTTTTTGTTGTAGTTGAAACTGGAAGAAGTCCATTGGCTAATATTACAAATGGTAAATTCTTTAATTTTTTACACATGAATACAATTTTTCATTTATAATTTGTGTAACATTACAAATGGTAAATTCTTTGGTTTTTTAGACAAGAATACAATTTTTAATGTATAATTTGATATTTTATGGATATCCATTTTTTTTTCAGTTGCTTCTAATGATGTTGAGCATCAACAATCAGCTGAACGAAGAAAATATGGGAAATTACATTTGGATAATAAGAGACATAATGCGAGTAACAAATCTTCCACTTCAAAAAACGTTACTCGGTCATCCAATGTTTCAGCATCCAATACAAATGAATGTCGGATCGTATCACAAATGCGTTCATCGTCTTATATCAATACAATCGATCCATGATTTTGCCCAACCACACCTTTAACAAGTCCGTCTGAAGCATCTACTTCAGGTTGGTGGTATTGCAAAACCAAATTGTCCGTGTATGGTAAACGGTAACTGTTCGAAGAAATTTCCTAAGAAGTTCTGTGATCAGACTACTCAATATTCGAATGGTTATCCGGTCTATAGACGAGCAGATTCAGGATTTTTTGTTGAGAAATCTGGTATTCAGCTTGATAACAAAAGTGTGGTTCCGTATAGCAAAACCCTATTGAGACGTTATCAGGTACACATTAACGTCGAATGGTGTAACCAGGCTGCGTCCATTAAGTATTTGTCTAAATACATTAACAAAGGACCAGATAGGGAAGAATTTGGCTTTGTACAAAATGCCGATGAAGGTCAGCATGAAGATGGAAAAGATGAAATCAAAGAGTATTATGATTGCAGATATCTCTCGGCGTGCGAAGCTTCATGGCGCATATTTGCATTTGATGTTCATTACCGTTATCCATCCGTAATAAGGCTTCCGTTTCATCTACCAGATAAACAAATCGTTATATACGGCCCTGATGACGAACTTGATAGTGTTCTTCAAAAACCATTTGTTTGTTCTATGATGTTTTTGGGGTGGATGGAAAAGAACGAAAAAGATCCGTTGGCGTGCACCCTTACTTACGTTGAGTTCCCAACTAAATTTGTTTGGAAGCAGAAGGAACGGATATGGGATAAACGCATAATAGGCAAAACCAATGGTTGTATTCATTGTGTTAATCCTTCTATGGGCGAGGCTTACTTTTTAAGAATCATTCTTAATAAGGTAGTAGGTCCTAAGTCTTTGAAGAGATTCTTACTGTGAATGGATAAGTCTTCCCAACATTTAGAGATGCGTGCTATGCTAAAGGCCTTTTAGACGACGACAAGGAGTATATAGAAGCTATCAAAGAGCCGTACTACACAGGTTCAGGATACTATCTTCGTAATCTGTTTGCTACAATGTTGGCGTCTAATACATTATCAAGGCATGAACATGTTTGGGAAAACACATGGGAGTACCTTGCGGATGGTATTTTATACAATCGCCAAAAACTTTTGAGGATCGAAGGTACGCAGATTGTTATTTAATATTTTCACAGTTATGTCTTATATATTGGTGTTTATTAATTTCATTTTCTATTTATACTAATTTTTATAATTTATTTATATAATTTTAATAGGTCTGTATCTTCCAGAAGAACAAATAAGGAACCTAACGTTGCTGGAAATTGAGCGTTACTTATTACGTAACAAATCAAGTATGGGGGTATTTGATGTGTGTAAAATGCAACATATAAATTACATCAAATGAGGCATAAAACTAACCCTTTTTTAGTACTAATGTTGGAAAAAGTATGCTTTTGTCTTCCTTTTGTATTTTCAGGACTAAATGAGCGTAATTGAACAAAAGGAACAAATATGCAGCCAAATCTAACATCAACACAAAGAAGAGGAATTAACGTGGCATGCCCGACCCCTCAACAGCATCTTCCCAAGCAAAAATAAAGAAACAGAAGGCTGACCACGGCCCGTGCCCAGCGGACACGGGGGCGTGGCCAGAGGTCTGAAGAAAAGATTAAGCTTTAGAAGCTTCTATTCCCATCATAGGGGCGTGCCCAACTCAACACGGGCCGTGGTCAACGCTAAGATTCACAATATCTTGCAAATCTTGATAGTACAGATTCGCTTCTGCACACGGGGCCGTGCCCAATGAACACGGGGGCGTGTGGAGCTAATGCATACAAATTGCAATTAATGAAGAAAGAGAATAAGGATGAACACGGGGTCGTGCCCAATGGACACTGGTCCGTGTCCGGGCTTCTGTTCAGGCTATAAATAGGGGTGCTTGGTTCACTTCAAAGGCATCCCTTGGCAAACCACCTCTCTCCCACTTCACCCACACTCCACCACCATCACAACACCCACATCCACCACCATCATCCATCTAGAGTGTGTTTAGTAGTCTCGGGATCCAAGATTGATAGTAATAGTTCTTGACAATCAAAGGCCATGTTTGCCTAAGTCTCTTACATCACTTGGTGAAGACAAGCATTTAGTGTAATACTTTTGATTTTTAATCTTTTCGCACTTTTTATTTGGTTTTGTATTAATGACTTTAATAACTAGTTTCTGATGATGAAGGTGAAACTTCCTTATCATTTGTCCGTGGTGTCTTGGCGTTATTTTACTGTCTATATAAAATAAAAGATTTTCACCATTCATATCTCTACGGTCTATATAAAGATATGTTGGCTACCTGGTCAGGGGTTAAGGGAATGGTTTTGTAAGGTTCTTGCCTTGTTCAGTGTATAGATCCTGCAAGGACCCGGGTTAAGCTTACTAGGACCTCCTTCAATACCCACTGGTATTGGATGGCGGGGGTGCGAATGGCTTGATCCCCTCATATGTAAACTACTATTAATACATTAACCCGGCTACTTGGGATTGTATCCATGCTGACTCAAACCACTTAGCCGATGGTAACGTCGCCTTCAAAAGAGGGGCCTACCACACTACGCATTAATAACTTAATTAATTATCTTCCAATATTCCAACCCTTTAGGATTGTATCCTTGCTGACTCAAACTACTGGGTTGAGGGTAACGTCACCTTCAAAAGAGGGGCCTACTACTATAACTAAGATAATCTCTTAAAAAGTGCAAATGTGCGGAAATCATCAAAGGATACACTAAAGGCGAGTCGGATCCAAGTGATTCATCTTGTCTATCTGTTTTTATTTTATTTTTATTTTTCAGCATTTTTAGTTTTTATTTTCATGTTTAAAACATTTTGTAAAACTTTTGATTTGATTAGACGTTGAGGATAAACGAGTACGAAAAGCTCTTGTGTCCTTGGACGACTTCGGTATCTTACCAACGCTATACTACGCTCACGATGGGTGAACTTGCCCATGTGTGTGTTTAGTGTTAGTAGAATATCGTGTTTTATAAATTTAAAACTTGACTAACGTGTTAAAAAGGGCTTAAAATATAAATAAAAATATAATACACCCGACACACACCACAACAACAAATGAGGTTGTTCAAGAAATTAATGAAAGATTGCTTGCTTCGTTTCCTGGTGATGAAGTGGAGTATCTGAGTTCTGATAGTATTTGTCAAACTGATCAAGCAAAGAACGAAGCACATGCGAGACTATATTCTCCCGATGTTCTGAATGGTCTTAAAATATCTGGTCTGCCTAATCATCGATTAGTCCTTAAAGTCGGTGTACCTGTAATGTTGCTTCGTAATATCGATTAACAAAATGGTTTATGCAACGGTACGAGACTAGGAATTACTAAAATTTATAAACGTGTTATAGAGGCTGAGATTATATCCAGGGGAAACATAGGGACAAGAACGTTTATTCCACGAATCAGTTTGACACCGTCGGATAAAAGAATTCCTATCAAGTTTCAA
Organism: Helianthus tuberosus; assembly: GCA_030545235.1. Taxonomy (NCBI): domain Eukaryota; kingdom Viridiplantae; phylum Streptophyta; class Magnoliopsida; order Asterales; family Asteraceae; genus Helianthus; species Helianthus tuberosus. Next base: position 44,545,369 of record CM060442.1, read on the forward strand.
CGACGACAATTCCCCTTAAACGTATGTTTTGCAATGACTATAAACAAAAGTCAAGGACAATCTCTACCAAGGGTTGGATGGTATTTGAAATATCCAGTTTTCTCACATGGTCAGCTTTATGTTGCGTTATCAAGAGTCAAAAGCAGAGCCGGTGTGAAGTTGCTTATACTTGACAAAGATGGGAATGTAACGAGTAAAATAACAAATGTAGTCTACAAGGAAGTTTTTTCCAGGATTTGAATAGTTTTCTGTTTGTTTCTTCCAATGTATGCGTTTGTACAGAATATTACATTTCAAATTAAATAATATAATTTTGGTTCAAGCCGCGTTTAACGCGGGCATTAACCTAGTTTTCATCTATAAGTTTAACATCGTGGACCTTATTTCTTTTTGTATGATCATTGTATATGTTACCGAGAGAAAGAAATGTGAATATTAGCCTCTAACATGCACTATAGTTGAAACAACAGATTTGCCAGCCAATTGAATTCGTTATTATTGTATAAAGTTATTTTCCACTCAAACAACAATAGGACATATCATATCCAAATCTAGCATAAGTTAGGAAGTGTGAAGTGAATACTCATATAAACTAATATGATTTCATATATGACGATTACATGGTAAACGGGTAACAATTTTTCCCACAAACTAAACTAATTGTGGTACCTGTCAAATCCCTAAAGATCTGGGTCTTGCTATGGAGATTCGTTTATGTCCAAATTTCACCTTTGGGATAACTCCAAAAAAGAACACAGTTAGCGTCGCCACAGAGGACCCAAGATGGGGGAATCCGTGACCAAGCTCCAACGTGATAATAAGAAAAATTGCCGCATAATAAATAGGATTTCGACACGACGGATTAGTCGGAGTAAATAGTGTGGATTCCTGGATAGTGTGTTCAATGAATTTTCAGAGAATGTTGTCTTGAGAGTAAATGCAAGTAAAACCTTTTAGGGTTTTTGGCCACTTACCTTTTATTGATCTCCTTCTTGGCTTATATAGGAGTGTGCACTTATCAGGTGGGACCCACCACCATGGAGATCTAGTGGGCACACCTCTGGACAAAAGGAATGTCTATGTATCAGTCAGTCCCTAGCCTCCTGGCTGGGATCTAACGAGATCTCCTCATTAAATAATGACCACCTTCTACAAGAAACCTCGCCTCCTCGGTCCTCCTTTTCCTTTCGCACAGTAAATGCCCTTGATGAGTTTTGTCACCGTTCATTCTTACCGGAACAGTAACTTGACCTGCCATGAGAGCCATGCTTTCTTTCAAGTCCTCAACTTAGTCCAGAGTGTTGGCTTTTTCTATTAATGATGGCTCAACTTTCGTAAATCATATTGGGCTGGTTGGTCTTGAAAAAGAGAGCTCAGACGAGGAGCCGAGCAAGGGGCCCTCGTCGTCAGTGCCCAATAAATTCTTTTCCATATATTACAGAATATCAAGTCATGGTATCGGATCTAAGATGAACTCCTTAGTCAATCAATCAACTACTATTTTATATTTCTTTACATTTTAGAAGTGCTTTTATGGTATTCATCTTTTGAGTAGTTGGTTGGATGGTTCAACCTTTTAAATTTTAAATTAATTAATCCAATATGTTAGTTTTATTTCATGTTTCACATAACTTTAGGATGAGTAGTGTGGTCTTGCACCCCTACCAAATCAGTCTTCATATCGCCCTATAGCGTCCCTCTCCCCATTTCCTAGGCACCAAGAGGGGGGGGCTATGGAAGGGGCTCCATCCATTTAACGAGTGCTAATGGAATGTGCAGATGGAGTCCAATGATTCCAACCAATCAAATTCCTTTTTGATTTCTTTGTTTTTGTTTAATAGGGGCTTTAAAGGGGTATTATCTCACATCGTGCAAGTTAACGATAAAGCTCCTCGCTTATGTGGTCCATACTGAAGGAAATCTGTGGTATAAATTTTTTAACCCGGTTCATATAAGTATATATTTGTTTCTTACAAAGATTGGTCAAAACACTTATGACAAATATGTATACATACATATATGTTAGTTAAATAAACTTTAACTATTAAAAATATATATACACATTTTTAAGCAACGGAAGCATAGCTAACAATATATAAATAATATGAACACTCTTTTACCAAGGAGTATCTACAATGGAACAAGATCACCGACATGCAAACACGAAATAAAAACACAAACCATAGGGGGTTTAAGTATACCTTCGGTTAGTGAATAACCGGTTGAGACACCGAGGTTCAACAAACAAGTGCTAGTGATACGAACTAACGAGACGCGAGTATGAGCCCAGGTAGCGGCGGCGATGTCGGCCGGTGACGGTGGCAAAGCGGGCGGCCTCGCGGATTGCGGTGGTGGCAGAGGTTATGGGTGTTCTTTGAGAGCCTTTTTTAGTTCTTCCAACAATCTTTGTAAGACCCAAAAAATATCAAACAAATAGAAAATGGAGGCTCATGCATGTTTGCCAAGTGGCGAACATGCATATGCATGTGCGATAAGTGGCCAGGGTTCTTTGCTTGCGTGACAAATGGCGATGCAAGGGTGCATGCGCGACAAGTGGCGTAGCACGGGTGCATGCACGACAAGTGGTTAGGTAAGTGTACTTGTCTCACCCGGTCCATGTACCTGTATCTCAGTTAAATACCCGCAACAAGTTTATTAATTGACATAAACCCGCTCATGATCATAAATATAATTACGATCATCTTCGCATATCGTTCGTTATTATCAGTTAAACCAGTTAAGTGGATTTTAGTTCGTTGCCCAATGTGTAACTCTTACGGGTCAGGACTTGGTCGGTAGCGTTGACTTATCGAACCAGACATAAATATCCAACAGCTCCCACTTGGACGGTCTCTGATAAGATCTCAACGAAGACAGCCAGCGGTGCTCTAGCTACCCATAGCTCCCCCCCAACAGGTCATGACACTTTAAAGTAACTAACCAAGGTATCTTCCCCTCAGCAACTGCTTGCTACTTGAAGACAGTAGACTTATGGCAATCATTGTCATCTATCCTTTCTGTAAAACACATCAATTGAACAATGAGACATGGATCAGATTCAATCCCACATGGCATTCAATCATCATCATTCTAGTTCAAGAATCAAAGTGGTCCAATCAAACACACAGTAAGTTTGGGTAAGGCCTTACACTTCACTAGTTTGAATCAATGAGGGCACCCCGATGTCTAACTGTTACCTATAATGTAAGAGTACAGAATCCCATCTTGACTACATACAACTCCCACTGAACTTCAGAGCTACTCCCAACCAATGCCTTTATGACTGGCAGTTACGCGACAGCGGTTGACACTGATAAAAGAATAGTCTTTAGTAAACGAAAGTTCTAGTATGTATCTCAGGTCAGAGGATACTAAATGAGTATGCATAAATAAAAACATCTTATGACTAAGATCCATGAAGATGATTTAATGTGAGTTACATCCAGCGTCATTCACAATGAGGCCTGTGAATTTGGAAGTCAACTCCTTGAGTCCAAAATCAGAATAGTCTTAATTTAGAGTCGTTCCCACGAGTCTGACCGACTATGGATAATTTAGAATACAAGATTCATGGATTAAACATATCAAATTCGAACAAAGTTGTAGGATTCAAGAATTGCATTTAACTAGTAAATCAAAATGAATGCAAGAGTACAACTGTTTGATGTTCGTACATCCAAATACTAAATCAAAACATATGACTAGCTAATCTAAGCCCAATAGCGTCCATATGACGGTCATGTTTTTTCTTGAGTCATTGGCTTAGTAAACGGGTCAGCTAGGTTTTGATCTGTGTTAATTTTGCTTATAACGATGTCTCCATGTTCCATAATCTCACGTATGTAATGAAACTTTCTCAAAATGTGCTTGGCTTTGTGATGTGATCTAGTTTCCTTGGCTTGAGCAATAGCACCTGTGTTATCACAAAATATCTGGATGGGTTTCATGATACTTGGAACCACATCGATATCGGGTATGAACTTCTTCATCCAAGAAGCTTCCTTTGAGACATCCGATGCGGCAATGTTCTCAGATTCCGTGGTGGAATCAGCCACAACACTCTGCTTGGAGCTTTTCCATGAGACAGCTCCTCCGTTGAGAGTGAACACGAAACCTGTTTGTGAGCGAGAGGTATCTCGATCAGTTTAAAAACTAGCATCAGTGTAACGTTTTATAGTGAGCGCCTCATTGACTCCTCCAAATATCAAGAACATATCTTTTGTCCTTCTCAAGTACTTAAGGATGTTCTTAACTATAGGCTAGTGGGCAATCCCATGGCTCTGCTAGTAACGGCTAGTCATACTCAAAGCGTACGAGACGTACGATCGAGTACATACCATAGCATACATGATAGGACCAATCGGGAAGCATATGAAACTGCTTCCATTTTCTTTATCTCATGATCCTCAGAGGGAGCTTGTGATTTGTTCAAGACGGTTCCTTTAGTCATTGGAACACATCCTTTCTTGGAGTTTTCCATCTTGAAGCGTCTCATTAATTGATCTATGTATGTGCTCTGAGTTAGCCGAAGAAGTCGCTTAGATCTATTCCTATAGATCTTGATTCCCAAAATGTAAGCGGCTTCCCCAAGATCCTTCATTGCGAAACAAGATCCCAACCAATGTTTAACTTCCTTAAGCATGGGGATTTTGTTTCCAATGATCAATATATCATCTACATACAAGGTGGGAAATGATATAGCACTCTCACTAGCCTTTCTGTAAACACAAGGTTCAGCTTCGTTCTTGACAAAACCAAACTCTTTGACTTTCTGGTCCAAACGAAGATTCCAGCTCTGAGACGCTTGCTTGATTCCATAAATGGACTTGTTTAGCTTACATACCCTATTAGGATATTTTGGATCGGTAAAACCTTCAGGTTGAACCATATAAACATCTTTAGAAAGATGTCCATTAAGAAAGGCAGTTTTAACATCCATTTGCCAAATTTCGTAATCATACTACGCAGCTATGGCAAGTAATGTCCTGATCGATTTAGTGAAACCTTTCGCTAATAGACGTGCTTTATAGGTTTGTATATTTCCATGCATGTCGGTTTTTCTCTTGAAAACCCATTTGCTCCTTACTGCTCAAGATTCGAGGGGTAGCTCAACCAAGTCCCAGACTTGATTGTTACGCATGGATTGCATCTCGGCTTCCATGGCATCTAGCCATTTCGTAGAATTTGGATTAGAAATAGCAGATTTGTAACTAGTAGGCTCGTCATCACACTCGGCTACTGTCAGGACTTCAGAACCCTTAACATGCCAAAGGTCTCTATCGGGTTCTTTACGAGTCCTGATGCTCCTGCGAAGGCTTGTGTTCAAGTCTGATTCAGTATCAACAATTTTTTTTAACCCGGTTCATATATGTATATATCTGTTTCTTACAAAGATTAGTCAAAACACTTATGACAAATATGTATACACACATATATGTTAGTTAAATAAACTTTAATAGTTAAAAATATATATACACATTTATAAGCAACGGAAGCATAGCTAACAATATATAAATAATATGAACACTTGTATACCAAGGAGTATCCACAATGGAACAAGATCACCGACATGCAAACACGAAATAAAAACACAAACCATGGGGGATTTAAATATACCTTCGGTTAGTAAATAACCAGTTGAGACACCGAGGTTCAACGAATAAGTGCTAGTGATACGAACTAACGATATGCGAGTACGAGCCCAGGTAGTGGTGGTGGCGGCGGCCGGCAACGGTGGCAAAGCAGGGCGGCCTCGTGGATTGCGGTGGTGGCGGAGGTTATGGGTGTTCTTTGAGAGCCTTTTTTAGTTCTTCCAACGACTTTTGCAAGACCCAAAAAATCTGAAACAAATAGAAAATGGAGGCTCATGCATATTTGCTAAGTGGCGGACATGTATATACATGTGCGACAAGTGGCCAAGGTTCTTTTCATGCATGACAAGTGGCGATGCAAGGGTGCATGCGCGACAAGTGGCGTAGCACGGGTGGATGCACGACAAGTGGCCAGATAAGTGTACTTGTCTCACCCGTTCCATGTACCCGTATCTCAGTTAAATACCCGCAACAAGTTCATTAATTGACATAAACCCGCTCATGATCATAAATATAATTATAATCTGTTTCGCAAATCGTTTGTAATTACCAGTTAAACCAGTTAAGTGGATTTTAGTTCGTTGCCCCCGGTGTAACTCTTACGGGTCAAGACCCGGTCGGTAGCGTTGACTTATCAAACCGGACATAAATATCCAACAGCTCCCACTTGGACGGTCTCTAATAAGATCTCAACAAAGACAGCCAGTAGTTCTCTAGCTACACATAGCTACCCCCAACAGGTCATGACACTTTAAAGTCACTAACCAAGGTATCTTACCCTCAGCAACTGCTTGCTACTTGAAGACAGTAGACTTATGGCAATCATTGTCATCTATCCTTTCTGTAAAACACATCAATTGAACAATGAGACATGGATCAGATTCAATCTCACATGGCGTTCAATCATCATCGTTCTAGTTCAAGAATCAAAGTGGTCTAATCAAACACACCGTAAGTTTGGGTAAGGCCTTACACTTCACCAGTTTGAATCAACGAGGGCGCCCCTGTGACAACTCGAGTTTCCAGGATTCCATCTTCGCACTATTGCACGTTAATTGTTTTGATTGTTTGTTGACACGACTTGTTTGTTTCACAACTGTACACGTTGTAATATGTTAAATCGTACTGTGAGTGATATGTTTTAAATGTGGTGTGCATTATATTTGAAGTGAAGGTTAGTATTGTATTTAGAATTACTATTTTGTTGTTTAATTAAATCATGCCAAACACACCCTCACCCATGAAATCACTCCTAGCCGAAAACCCCACCCACCCCCGAAGACACACCCACGAAAACACTTGGTGTTTTCGTCCACATAAGACCAACGAAAAACAAAGGTGGGCCTTGGCCCAGTGACGAGTTGTTTTAGTTGTGTATAACTATTACGCGACTGTATACGGAAAAACCTTAAGCAAACCCTAACCACCTATCACGTTCTCTCTCTCTCTCGCTACCCTTGGAACCCGACGACAAGTTTAGGATCTCGAAGCCTCTCGTATTGACCGATTCATTGTTTATCTTGCTGGTTAGTAATCAGCTGTGGTTAGTATCTGTTTGGTTTCATTATACATATACATCGTTGTCTGATTATGGTGTGTTAACTATGATTGCTTTATGAACGTAAGAAATGATGATTGATATATATATATATATATATATATATATATATATATATATATATATATATATATATATATATATATATATATATATTGTCTACGAGTTGTCATGTATATGGGATAATATGATCGACCATGTGTGCCTGATAATGTGATCAGTTGATGTTATAGTAATAAATGGATAGGGTTGATGTTTCTGTTAGGAATCTGGTAGAATAGATCTGATGTTGAGAAGATTATCTATGTTTGATTTATGTTGATAGTCTTAATATATTGATGGTGCGATGATAGATAACTGGTTGATTATGGTTTTTGTGTTTAATCATATGTCAAATCTTGATAATCACAAACAACTTGCTAATGATTGAATGATAATTGAATGATGAAGGCGACGTAACAGTTAGAATGCATTTAGGGTTTTGGTGATTGTGTAACTGTTGATGTTGATGAGGAAATCACCACCATACGAAATCACTATCACGACGAAAACCCAAAAGGGATTTCGCCACTAAGTGATTTCGTCCAACAAGTGTTTTCGGCAACAAGGGTTTTCGCCCAAAATGTGTTTTCGTCGTATGTGTTTTAATTAAGTATTCTGAACAGTAACTCTGTTAGTTTGTAACCCTGTTAAATATGCAAACTCTGTTAAGCATCTAAACCCCTGTTAAGTGGTTAAGCTGTTAACTCTATTTGTTTGATTAACCCTGTTAGTTAATTAACAAGTGTTAGTTTATTATTTCTGTTATGAATATAAATCTTGTTAAGTTGCTAACTTCGTTATGACTGTTAACTCTCAAGTGTGTTATTGAATAACCACATTAGTACCAATTGTGATAGACATTATATGAAGCATGTATTGCATGAATCTGATTGATTTCTTACGAGATACATGATGTTAACTGCCAAACACACCTGTGATATTGATTGCATGTGAAACTTTACCAACATGTACTGATTGTATATACGTGCGTACTATAGGTCGTGACTGATTATTTGTGAGCGTGTATTTCTTTAGCATACCGAGCAAACCAAGGTGAGTTCACACTCTAGCCAAGGCATGGGACTCCCAAGGGTTGGGAATGGGTTAAAGAACTGAACGATAACTACAAACTTGCGTATTCCCCATACAACAGGATACGTACTACCATAAGACCATCAACTCTATCATTTGAAGTTCCTCATTTATCGCGGGTCATTAGTTAATAGCGCTATTAGGTTTAACAAATCTCACACTGTGCCAGTCGGACGGGCGTGTACTAATGGACTATGGGCAAAGGGTCAATGCTGATAGACATTGACTTAGGGCACCTCTTACATTTTCGTAGCAGTCGATACGCATGGTCTAGTAACACATGGGAAGCCCCCACTACTCTTCGCAAACATGTCTGGGAGACCGCGATACTAATTAAAACGATACCTGGGTTACAAACGAACATACGATTTACGAAACGAATACTATTACTAAATAACCCACTGTGAACTCGCTCAACTTTGTTGTTGATTCGTTGTTACATGCCTTGCAGGTCGTTAGGTACTTTTGGAGCTTGCACAGGGAGGCACAGTCGTTGTGGGACATGGTAGTGTGTGCCATGTTAAAATCTTACTTTATTTCGTACTTAATACTTACATTGGGTTCTTACAATTATGCTTCCGCTAAACACTTAACTATGCTTTGGTTTTGAACACCTTTCATATTGTTTGGTTGAATTATATTTACTACATACATTGTTCAATATGATTGGTGGCTTGATCCTGGTCAGTCACGCCTCCAAGCGGTGATACTCCGCGTGTGGATTTTGGGGGTGTGACAGCCCCGATGTCTAACTGTTACCTATAATGTATGAGTACAGAATCCCATCTTGACAACATACAACTCCCACTGAACTTCAGAGCTACTCCCAACCAATGCCTTTATGACTGGCAGTTACGTGACAGCTTTTGACATTGATCAAAGAAAGTAAACGAAAGTTCTAGTATGTATCTCAGGTCAGAGGATACTAAATGAGTATGCCTAATCAACACATCTTATGACTAAGATCCATGAAGATGATTTGATGCGAGTTACATCTAGCGTTATTCACAATGAGTCCTGTGAATTTGGAAGTCAACTCCTTGAGTCCAAAATCAGAATAGTCTTAATTTAGAGTCGTTCCCACGAGTCTGGCCGACTATGGATAATTTAGAATATAAGATTCATGGATTAAACATATCAAATTCGAACACAGTTGTAGGATTCAAGAATTGCATTTAACTAGTAAATCAAACTGAATGCAAGAGTACAACTGTTTGATGTTCGTACATCCAAATACTAAATCAAAACTTATGACTAGCTAATCTAAGCCCAATAGCATCCATGTAACGGTCATGTTTTTTTCTCGAGTCATTGGCATAGTAAACGGGTCAGCTAGGTTTTGATCTGTTTCAATTTTGCTTATAACGATGTCTCCACGTTCCACAATCTCACGTATGTAGTGAAACTTTCTCAAAATGTGCTTGGCTTTGTGATGTGATCTAGGCTCCTTGGCTTGAGCAATAGCACCTCTGTTATCAAAAAATATCTTGATGGGTTTCATGATACTTGGAACCACATCGAGATCGATTATGAACTTCTTCATCCAAGCAGCTTCCTTTGAGGCATCCGATGCGGCAATGTACTCAGATTCCGTAGTGGGATCAGCCACAACACTCTGCTTAGAGCTTTTCCACGAGACAGCTCCTCCGTTAAGAGTGAAAACAAAACCCGTTTGTGAGCGAGAGGTATCTTGATCGGTTTGAAAACTAGCATCAGTGTAACATTTTACAGTGAGCTCCTCATTGACTCCTCCAAATATCAAGAACATATATTTTATCCTTCTCAAGTACTTAAGGATGTTCTTAACTGCAGTCCAGTGGGCAATCCCAGGGCTCTGCTGGTAACGGCTAGTCATACTCAAAGCATACGAGACGTCCGGTAGAGTACATACCATAGCATATATGATAGAACCAATCGGGAAGCATATGAAAATGCTTCCATCTGCTTTATCTCATGATCCTCAGAGGGAGCTTGTGATTTGTCCAAGACGGTTCCTTTAGTCATTGGAACTCCTCCTTTCTTGGAGTTTTCCATCTTGAAGCGTCTTATTAATTGATCTATGTATGTGCTCTGAGTTAGCCCAAGAAGTCGCTTAGATCTATTCTTATAGATCTTGATTCCCAGAATGTAAGCCGCTTCTCAAAGATCCTTCAATGCGAAACAAGATCCCAACCAATGTTTAACTTCCTTAAGCATGGGGATGTTGTTTCCAATAATCAATATATCATCTACATACAAGATGAGAAATGATATAGCACTCCCACTAGCCTTTCTTTAAACACAAGGTTCAGCTTCGTTCTTGACAAAACTAAACTCTTTGACTTTCTGGTCAAATCGAAGATTCCAGCTCCAAGACGCTTGCTTGAGTCCATAAATGGACTTGTTTAGCTTACATACCCTATTAGGATATTTTAGATCGGTAAAACCGTCAGGTTAAACCATATAAACATCTTCAGATAGATGTCCATTAAGAAAGGTGGTTTTAACATCCATTTGCCAAATTTCGTAATCATAGTACGCAGCTATGGCAAGTAATATCCTGATAGATTTGATCATAGCAACGGGCGAGAAAGTTTCATCATAGTCAACACCTTGAGTTTGAGTGAAACCTTCCGTTACTAGACGTGCTATGAGTGCAGTATGTCTATCACTTTCGTCAATCATGTATCGTAGCTTAATCAGATGAGACTAGATTGGTGCTGAACAGAGCAGAGCATAAAGTTCATATGTGTTTTGGTCGGTTCGTACTATGGGACAATAAGCAGCTTTGTACGAAGGGGCTCACTTCGTACGAAGGGAGCTTGTCCAACTTCGTACAAAGCCATATCTCCTATATATATATATATATATGTGTAGGTCTTGTTCTCTTGGAACTTTGCTGACTTGAGAGGGGAAACTTTGTCAGTTTGTTTTCATGGTTGTTAACTGTTATATCTGCAATAGAAAACATCTTATAATTACTTCTTTGTGTCTGATCCACACACGTACTTGGATTCCGCACAAGATACGTGTTCATCGCATTCATCGGTCAAGGAGTCGATCCAAGGAGCGAATCCACAAGTGGTATCAGAGCGGGTGATTGTTTGCAAGGATTGAAGACATGAAGATTCAAGCAACTTCATCGGAATCAGAGACAAATTTCTTCATCTTCTTCATATCTTCTTCTACTCATCTTCTATTCATTCTTTTTTTAACTTAAAATTCAGATCAACAAAGATTTCACGGTTAAAATTGGCTAAATTTTGGATATGTTGTGTGAAAAACGTTTTTGAATAATCCTACAAAGTCTCAGATCAAAATTCTAACAAAATCATTATCAAATCATTGAAAAACATGGCTGCTGTTAGGGAACTGGGTTAGTACGAACCCAGTAGCTTCTTACAAACCCACTCCAAAAGTTGTGATTTCTTATATTTTAACTTCGTACGAACCCAGGACTCTCGCTTCGTACGAACCGGGATATTTTGTAGCTTCGTACGAATCTGATAGCTTCGTACGAACCGGGAATATTATCCAAACTATTTTTAATGTTGCTTCGTATAGACCCAGGATTCCACCTTCGTACGAACCAAGAGTTATATTTGATTGTTTTTCAAATTTAAACAAGTGTTTTGATTGTGTGTTTGTAGGTAATCATGGCTGAAGAATTCTACAACACGTTTTATAATGCATTTACATCCGAAACAACAACTGAAGCAACACCAGTGAGTCAGTGACAAAGACTGTTTCAAATGTTATTTCTGAGAGTTTGAAGTATGATAGTGTGTACGGAAATCATCAACGACCATCGAAACTAATGAATATAGAAGATTATCATTGGTGGAGCACTAGATTTGAAAACTGGGTGCACGCTTATGCTTATGATAGTTGGGTCATGTTAACTTTTGGATATGAAAAGCCAATAAACAATAAAAATGAATTATTTCAAGTTAAACAATTTTTCAAATATCGATAAGATAAACAACTCTAATGAACTAAAAATGGTAACATTATTGCAACAATCGTTTAGAGGGGATATTCTTTCTCTACTTCAGCATGGTGAAATGTCAAAATCAATATGGGAAGCTGATGCGTGTGAAGTGTCGTAGGTTTTTGATGTATCTTTTAAGCCCTTTTACACTTTTTAGTCAAGTTTTAAATTTATAAAACATGATATTTACTAACACTAAACACACATTTGGGCAAGTGCACCCATCATGAGCGTAGTATAGTGTTGGTAAGATACAGAGGTCGTCCAAGGACACAAGAGCTTTTAGTACCGGTTTATCCTCAACGTCTAATCAAATCAAAAGTTAGAAAAAAGGTTTTTAAACTAGAAAAATAAAACTAACTAAAATGTTGAAAAATAAAATAAAAACAGATAGACAAGATGAATCACTTGGATCCGACTCGTGTTTAGTGTAACCTTTGATTATTTCCGCACTTTTGCACTTTTTAAGAGATTGTCTTAGTTATTGTAGTAGGCCCCTCTTTTGAAGGTGACGTTACCCTCAACCCAGTAGTTTGAGTCAGCAAGGATACAATCCTAAAGGGTTAGATTATTGAAAGATAATTAATTAAGTTATTAATGCATAATGTGGTAGGCCCCTCTTTTGAAGGTGACGTTACCCTCGGCTAAGTAATCTGAGTCAGCAGGGATACAGTCCTAAGTAGCCGGGTTAAAGTATTAATAGTAGCTTACAGATGAGGGGATCAAAGAGTTTGGACCCCCGCCATCCAATACCGGTGGGTAGTGAAGGAGGTCCTACTAAATTTGACCCAGGTCCTTGCAGGATCAATACACTAAACAAGGCAAGACTCTTACCAAACCGTTCCCTTAACCCCCGACCAGGTAGCCAACATATCTCCATATAGACCGTGGAGATATGAATAGTGAAAATCTTTTATTTTATATAGACAGTAAAATAATGCCAAGACACCACGGACAAACGATAAGGAAGAATCACCTTCAACATAAGAAACTAGTTATTAAAGTCATTAATACATAACCAAATAAAAAGTGCGAAAATATTAAAAATAAAAAGTATTACACTAGACACTTGTCTTCACCAAGTGATGTAAGAGACTTAGGCAAACATGGCCTTTGATTGTCAAGAACTCTTACGATCAATCTTGGATCCCGAGACGACTCACACACTCTATGATGGATGATGGATGATGGTGGTGGATGATGGTGTTGTGATGGTGGTGGGTGAATTGTGAGAGAGGTGGTGTGCCAAGGGATGGTTTGCAAATGAGCCAAGAACCCCTATTTATAGCGTGAACAGCAGCTCGGGCACGGCCCCGTGTCCATCTTCCTTCTCTTTCTTCATTAATTGCAGTTTGTCTGCATTAGTTGACCACGCCCCCGTGTCCGCTGGGCACGACCCCGTGTGCAGAAGCGTATCTGTACTATCAAGATTTCCTCAGATTCTGCAAATCATAGAGTTGACCATGGCCCCGTGTCCGCTGGGCACACCCCCGTGGTGGGTGATAGAAGCTTCTACAGCTTTGTCTTTTCTGCAGACACTTGGGCACGCCACGGGGCGTGTTCAGCCTTCTGTTCTCTTGTTTTGCTTGGGAAGATGCTGTCGGGGGGTCGGGCATGCCACCTTTATCCCTTTTCTTGTATTTTTGTTAGATTTAGCTGCCTTTTTGCTTCTTTTGTTTATTTGAGCTCATTTAATCCAGAAAATACAAAAGGAAGACAAAAACACACTTTTTCCAACATTAGTACTAAAAAGGGTTAGTTTTATGCCACAATTGATGTAATTTATATGTTGCATTTTGCACACATTAGAAGCATTGAAAGTAAAAGCCAAAGGAGGAAAAGATATAAATAAAAACAAAATCTCGTTGTTGAAAAAAGAGTTTGATCTATTTGGTTGCATGAAAGGGGAAACTGTTCGACAAATAATAGAAAGATTCTATCATTTGAAAATTGAACTAGAGAGATTTGGAATCATAAAGGACAGAGAGGAGATTATTGATAAATTACTCGAGGCATTTCCACACGTCAATGATTGGCAGACATATGTGATAATTTTGAAAAATGATGCCAAGTTTGATGAGATGTCTTTAGATAGTTTGATTAAAAAACTTGAGGGATATGATCTGATGTTACAGAAACATAACAAGATGATGGATTCAAGTTATTAGCAAAATGTTGATTTGTATTATCGAAGATGCATGTTGCTGAACAGTCAGACACAAGCTCCAAAGATTGGTACGACATTTAGTGCTGAAAATTCTGGTGATTCTTCAAAGAGCAAATCTCCGAGTTGTGATTCTGGATATCATTCATCTTCTGCATCATCTAAATCAAATCCGAGTCAGAACTAGAAAGATTCTCTAAACCTGAACACTGATTTTGCTAGACAACATATGAGTTTCTTGGCTTCCGTTCTAGAATCTTATGAAGGTCTGATCGCAGGGAAAATAGGTAATACAAGCATGACAAAGGAAGATTACGATCTGGTAGATCCAGAAGAGATGGAGCTAATTGATATTCGATGGTGTATGGCGAGCATAATCAGGAGGGCTCAACGGTTCATGGAGATCACTGGTAGGAAATGTCTTGAAGGGCCTGACATGAAGATAGGTTTTGATAAAGCTAAACTCACTTGTTTCGAGTGCAAACAGAAAAGACACTTCAAAAGAGAATGTACCAACAACAAAGCAGATGATAGTGTGAATCCTTTTCACGAATATTACTACAAGAAAACTATCTATAATCGCAACAACGAGCAACCATCAAGAACAAATCAAAAGCAGATTGAGGAAGGGTCATCAAAAGAGAAGAAACAAGCTATGGTGACAATTCATGATGATGAAGGGTTTAACTGGAATAAATACATAAAGGAAGATAAAAGGGCGTTGGTTGCTGAGTTCAAACAGAGTCGAGAGGAACGTCATACGCGAATGTATTTGAGTGAAGTGTATAAGGCGTTCATAGAAGCAAAGCGTGTAAACAGATGGGATAAAGAGAGAGAATGTTTTGTTGATCCTCAAGGAAATCCGACAGTTGATCCTGAAAAGGTAGATTTGAAGAACTTGTTGCTGCTATTCCAACTGTGGGAGTTTGGATCAAAGGGCTCTAAAAGAATCCTAATTACAGGAAAGAAGTAGATGAGGGCATAAGGAAGGTGATCTATGCCAGTGTCGAGAAGAAGAAGAAGAAGAAGAAGAAGAAGAAGAAGAAGAAGAAGAAGAAGAAGAAGAAGAAGAAGAAGAAGAAGAAGAAGAAGAAGAAGAAGAAGATATTAGAGGAAATTGTTGATGAAAGCAAGAAGATGGTGGATGAGGTGAAGAAAACAGTAGAGAAAGCTAATGATGAGAAGCTGAAAATTCAGCAGAGTAAGCTGTTGATGAGAAACAGCAAGTGTTTGAAGAAAGTCAGAAGCAGGAGGCAATAGAAGCCAAGGTGCCAACAACAGAGGTAATAATTCAAACTGAATATATAGACTTATCAATTAAAATTGATAATAAAATTGATAAACAGTGCAAAAAATGCATGGAAATGTGTAGTGCTTGTACTAAAAAGGATGAAAATTTAAAATCAGAGACATTGAGTTTACTAAAATATAAAATATTTTCAAAGAAAAATGTAACGAAATGCTTGAAAACGAAAGGTTTTTGAAACTAAAAGAAGAAGAGCTGACACAGATATGTGATGTTCTTGAAAAAGATAACAAAATTTTAAAACAGAAGTGTTCAGCTGATTGCAACGAATGTGTTCAAAAGGATAAAATTATTCAAGAGTTGCAAAAAGAATATGATGGAATAAAATTGTCATATCATACAGTAAAAGAAGCTTATGAAACTTTGAAGAGTAATGTTAAAAGTTTGGATGATAGATTGTCAGCATGTCAAAAAACAACCAAATTGTTGAAGCCAGATATGAAGGAAAACAATTGGTTTTAAATTAATATGTTGATGAAGTGGCTAAAGTTAAACAAGAACTGGCTGAAAAAGAAAAGGTTGTTAATAAACTTCAAAGTTATCATGCTTCTTCATACATTCTGGAACGTATTTTCAACATCGCACCAGATGGTAAAGAGTCTGAAAAGAACAAAAAGGGAATTGGGTTAGAATATCATCAGGTTCTGTTGGATCTGAGTTTGATTCTGATTGTATTTTGTGTTTGTAATTAAAATGAAAATGGATGAGTGTGCAGCGGAATTATGATGAAAACAAACTTTGCATACAATCAAACGAGAGTAATACTTTGATCAAACATCTTTTCACAATGAATCGGAAGATTGAATTTATTTCAATAACGATTACAATGATTGATGAATGAATGCAAACTCCCCCTCAGCCAGAGCTCAGTTGTTTGTTCGTGAAAAGAAGACGATGATGCAAAAGAGCTAATAGAACAGTACAAAGTACTGAACTATTTATAGGCACTAGCAAACCACTTAGCATCTTAGCTGACGTCACCATGAAAGTGACATCTAACCTCCTAATAAACTCTAACCTCTGATCTATGCAAACACTGCTATGTTAACTACTGCTATTACATTACATTACAAGACAGACTATAGATCAGCTGCTGCAACCATCCACTGCTGTGAACCCAGCAGTACTTGTCCGGATCAGCAGTGCTTGACTCAAGGCAGTAGATTGAATCAGCAGGGCTTTAGTCTTTCATCAGGTCTTTACTTGAGCAGCAGTTGTAGGTCAGCAGTTTGCAAGATCAGCAGATAGGAGGTCAGCAGATGTTGAAATCACTTTCAAGGGGAGAGACTTGTATGTAATCATCTGCTTATTCTGGATCCACTGCTCTGATCCAGTTTTGGCTTTAATTATCTGTTCCTCTGATAGGGTTCAATCCCAACAATCTCCCCCTGGAACAGATAATGCCAAAACTCTTCATTATTGTGGACATTTATTGCCTCATCAACAGTTCCCTTATCTGACCTTTAAATTGTAGTTCAAAGTCAACAGCATTTGTGTCTTCATCATCCCTGCTAAGTGGAAGATCAAGGAGATCCTGCAAATCTTCAAGACTCAGGCCAAGAGCTTGTTCCCTTGATATTTTCTCCACTTCTCCACCAGACCTGAGCAAAGTCAATACGCAGGTCTGTTTGTCAGTTTCCCACTTTTGTATTTTTGAGCCTGGTGGGTTTCTTGGGAGATGTTTATTTGCAGAGGTATTTGGTGAGGCTGGCCTATTCATAACTGGCTGAGCAGTATTTGCAGTTTGATCCAAACCAAGAGTTTCTATGATCATTTTCTTTATGCCTTCTTTTACAAGGTCATCTCCTTTTATCATCTCTTGGATGGTTTCACCTCCCAACTGTTTGAGTGTCCTTCTTTTATAGATGGCAGCACCAGTTGGAGCAGTGGCTCTCCTGATTTGCAGCTTTGAAGGTCTTTTTGAAACCTCTGCTTCAGGATAGTCAGGCTTTTGAGGAACTTTTGGATCTTTCTTTCTTAATTCCTCCAACCTTTTGTAGGTGATCCTGACCACATCTTCTTTCCATCTAGCAATTTGTCTTTTGTTTCCATATTCAGCAGCAACCAGTTCTTCTTTCATTCTTTTCAGTTCTACCTGTTTGTCAGGTACATTCTTTCTAAACTTTGCCCAGTCAGGAGGAGTGTGAGTCACTTTCCTTTTTATCATATCTTGAATTCTTGCTGCTTCATTTTCAAGCTCAGGAACAGTCCACTCTTTGTACATGTATCTCTCTCCTTTGTATTTCTTGTGAGCCATGATGCTTTCAATGTAGTCTTTCTTCAAAGTTTCAGCTGCTCTTTCTGAAATTTGTTGACTGACATTTTTTGCAAATTGTTCTAGGGAACTGACTTGTGTGAGCAGATATTGATAATTTCTTGAAATTTCTTTGTCAGATTTCCCTTGTGTATTTCTTTTTGAGATATCCTCTGCTTGCTTGGCCTTGATTTTCAAATATTCATCAACATTTTTAGGCCAGGGATATCATTTTATTGATGGCAAACTCCTTTTGGCAGGGTCATCCTCAAAGTAAAATGATTTTATTTCTTCTCTAACAGCTGCTAGCTCAAGAGGAAATTGAACACCTGCAGGAGGTAAGGGCTTGTGCATTCGAACTGAAGAGAGAGGAACTGGTTTTGGTATTGTGACAAGAGCCAAAGATTTTGAAGATGTTTGTGGTGGTGAAGTGTCATCATCTTTGAGAATTAGCCTTTTCCTCTTTGTTTGAGGAGGGGCTGATGATGTTTTGGATGGAACAGTGGTGGTGGATGTAGTGGCAGTGGTTTGTGATTGACCAACAGTTGTTGAAACAACTGGTGTTCCAAGCACTGTTGTCTTTACAGCAGATGTTGTAACAACTGCTGTCTTCTGCCTTTTGGCAGGAGGTGATTTTGTTTTTGGTGGTGATGGTGGTAAGGCAGTGGATGTAGTGTGTGTTGAAGTGGGAGCAGATGTTGAAACCACTAAAGTACCAACAGTAGTGGGTACAACAGGAGTTACAACAGCTGTTTTAGGTGGTGGTTTTGGAATAGACTTTGAACGTCTGGTTGGAATGGATTTGGGTAGCCTTACTCTTCTTGTAGGCTTCTTCTTTTCATCAACAAGATTTTCATCATCTTTTGACCCTGAAGTACCCTGATCCGGATAATCCACCCTGGCTTTCTTTTTGGCCTCTCTATCCCCTTTTACACTTACAACTGCTTCTGCCAGTGCATTTGTGGTCACATCAATTTTCTTGCTTCCATCTGGCAGAGGGATCTGTTTGGTCATGTTTGCATTTTCTGGTTCAATGTAGAGGCCATCCTCTATTCCCTTCTTTTTCCACTCCTTAATTTTCTCCCCCTTTTTGGCATTATCTGGGGGAAGTTGATCAATGAAGAGAACTGTTGGAGGAGCAGTGCCAGTGGTGTGCAGGATCTGAGTTTTGAGAGCCTTTAGATCAGCCTGAGTGTTCTTGAACCTGGACTCCATTGCATTTCTCAGCTGTTGGACATGTTTTTCATATTGCTGATCTGCGATTTGTGCTTGTTGATGGAGAAAAGGTTGAAATAAATTCCAGAGCTCATTTTTAGCAGGTGCCTATTGTGGAACAAGTGCTTGAGATGAAATAGCAGTTGATTGTACCTTTTGTACTTGTAACAACTGTTGTAGCATATCTTTGAGTTCTGCAACAGAGTTATCAAGCTTTTCAACACGATCCGTCAATTTCTGGTACTTTAAACCATCACCCAATTTAATGGGATCATCTGATTTCCCACTATCAGTGGTTTTATCAGTGGTAGAGGTAGGGAGTATACTCCAAACATTAACCACTGATGCCCCTTTTTCTTGGTACTGGGGTCTTCTCCCTTCAACACTTGACAACCTTTTGATGTTGCCAGTAGGATAAATAAATCCACTGGTGGTTGGCAGAGGTGCTATAAAAGGAATTGCCTCCAAGGAAGACTTATTAATGTAAGCAATGTCCAACTGTAAACCAGTGGGTTCAACAGTTGTAGTGGCTGCTTCACTTGGATTACCACCAAGAGTTACTTGTAACTCAAGGGGTGTAACCTCCACAAGTTGTGTTGGTGGGTTAGCAAGGAATGATACATCAGGCTCAGTCAGTTGTTGATGCATATTCTCATTAACAGGTGATTGAGAAGGACTGAGTAATGCCTGGTTCAAATCTATTGCATCCAACAAAAGTTGTGTTTTTGGTGGAATTGTGGATGTGAGGTGGGGTGTAGAAAGAGAATTTGCCCCGGGCATTGGGCTGTGGATGATGGAAACGAGTGTTTCCAGAGCATCATAATGTGGTGGCCCTATGTGTACAACCTGTTCTTTTTGTGAAGAAGCAGGAGGAGTTTTGGTTATGGGTTGAGATATTTGTACCAACTGCTGTGAGGAAGTAGCAGCAGTGGTTTCTTGTGACATTTGTGCTGTCACAGGCAGTAGCTCTGGTATCTCATCCTCCAGAGTTGCCTTTTTGTTTGGTTTGGGGGGTTTTTTATTTTTCTTTTTGTTTGGTTTTTTGGGATTTGTAGGTGTGGGTTTCAAAACAGTTGGTCTGCTGCTTTGATCACCTTGAGCAGTGGGCTCAGCAGCAGATACCTGAGGAGCAGTGGTAGCTGCTAAATTCTGCTCAGGCACATCTGCTTGTGTTTTGCAAGGTGCTAACATTCTTGAAAAAGTTTCAGTTGTTAAACTGTTTATTTGAGTAGAATCACCTTGATTTATTGCTGCTAAATCATTCTTACTGAATTTCTTTTCAAAATAGTAACTTAAAAACCTTGGAAACAGTAAGAATGATTTTGTTTCAACATTATTAACCAAATCTTTAAAAATTTCCCGAGAATAGTTAAAATTTTCTTCTTGAAGAATTGCATATCCCAGATTTTGAATCTTTAAAGGGATTTCATTGAAAGAAGTGGTTTTATTTGAAACACATAGTAGGAGGGTATGAAATAAAAATCTGGTTGCAGAAGGAAAATAACCTTTTTGTAAGGTAAGTTTCTTCATCATTGTGGCTTTATACCCTCTTTCAATGAAGTCAGTTTGTAACTCGTTTTTAGTGAAAGAAGTTTTACCTTCCTGATCATCGAGTTGAAAGACCTCTGAAATGGATTGTGGCGTGATTTGGACAGCTTTTCCCTTTATAGAAGAGTGTATGGTGGTTGCAGTGTCTCCTTGTTTTTCAAGGGTTGCATTCTTCCAGAACTCCCTTTGGGTCTCCAAATAGATTGGTGCATCGGCGGTGAACAAAGTTTTGTACTTTGATTTTGCCATGGTGTTAATGATGGAATCGAAAACATTGGTGGTTCCTGGTTTTGTGAGAAGACCCAGGAGATTGTGAGATGATTTATATGGGATTTCAGTGGAGATTGCCTTTTGAGAGGCTGTTTTCGATGATGATTTGGATGTGGGTTTTGCAGATGGCTTTGATTTTGTCATTTTTGAATAGAATGATCGAAGAAATTTGTGAAAGATGAGATGAAAAACTGCTTTGAGAAGAGAATTTTTAAGAATTCAATTCGACAGTAAAACCCTGTTTTGGTGGTGAGTGGGGGATTTTATAGGGAAGAAAGTGAATCCTGACGTGGCAACCGTTACAAAAGGACTGACCACTATGTACTGCCCACGTGACAACCCCTGGTGAAAATGAAGGACAGTACTTTGACGAAAGTGACTGATGAAGGCAGTGGTAAGAAAGCAGTGGATGATTTTCACTATCAGTGGATAGCATATCAGTGGATAAGACACTGCTTTTGAACAACAGAGTTTATCAAAGGAATGAGAGAACAGGGGTTGACTTTCAGCAGTGGACAGACTTTTGAAGTAGAGCAGACTTTTGAACAATCAGTGGTTATGGCAGACTTTTAAGGATTTTAATGAAAATTTCATTGTCAGCTATTTTTAAGGATGGATTTTTGATTTTCTGAAAACATTTTGTTGCTTTTATTTATAGAAAAACAAGATGTTGCTTGTTATTCCATGTTCAGCATCCCAATTCTAGAGACCAAGCTTTCAAAAGTGGCTGTATCAAGTGCTTTTGTGAGCACATCTGCCAGCTGGTCTTTAGTTGGGACATGATGCAGAGAAATCAAACCTTTTTCATAGCAATCCCTCACAAAGTGATGTCTGATGTCGATGTGTTTGGTGGTTGAATGAGAAACTGGATTTTTGATGATATTTTCTGCTGCCTGGCTATCCAACATGAGTGGTGTCTTTAAGGCAGTGATACCAAAATCCAGTAACTGATTTTGAAGCCACAGGAGTTGGGCTGTACAGCTTGCAGCAGCAATGTATTCAGCTTCAGCAGTGGATGTTGAAACTGCTGCTTGCTTTTTGCTTTGCCAAGAAACCAAGCAATCACCTAGAAACTGGCACCCTCCTGATGTAGACTTCCTTGTGGTGTGACATCCAGCAAAATCACTGTCTGAAAAACCTGAAAGCTTGATGTTCCCATTAGCTGGATACCAGATACCAAGTGTGGGAGCACCTTTTATGTATCTGAAGATCCTTTTTACAGCAATGATATTTGATTTTCTAGGAGCTGATTGACTTCTTGCACAGACACATGTTGCAAACATGATGTCTGGTATAGATGCAGTTAGGTACAATAAAGACCCAATCATGCTTCTATAAAGTGTTTGGTCAATCAGCTCATCTTTTTCATCAGACATGACCAGCTTATTTGTTGCCATGGGTGTGCTGCATGGTTTACAGTCATTCATATCAAATTTGGTCAAAAGTTCTTTAGCATATTTACTTTGATGAATGAAAGTTCCATTTTGCATTTGTTGTACTTGGAGACCAAGAAAGCATTGCAGCTCACCCATTGCACTCATTTCAAACTCAGCTGTCATGAGTTCTCTAAACTCTTCACACATTTTGTTACATGTGCTTCCAAAAATAATGTCATCCACCTAAATTTGGACAATCATTAAATCCTTCCCTCTCCATTTAAGAAACAGTGTTTTATCAATGGTACCTCTTTTGAAACCATTTGAGAGTAGGAAGTTGGAAAGAGTTTCATACCAGGCCCTTGGTGCTTGTTTCAGGCCTTACAAGGCTTTGTTTAGCCTGTAGACATGATCAGGATAAAATGGATCCTCAAAACCTGGAGGTTGACATACATACACCTCTTCTTGAATTGTACCATAGAGGAAAGCACTTTTGATATCCATTTGAAACACCTTCATGTTGTGGTTGACAGCAAAGGCCAGGAACAGTCTAATGGCTTCCAATCTTGCAACAGGGGCGAATGTTTCATCATAATCAATCCCCTCTTCCTGTCTGTAACCTTGAACCACAAGCCTGGCTTTATTCTTGACAACAATGCCCCTTTCATCAGTTTTGTTCTTGAAGACCCACTTTGTGCCAATGGGACTAACCTCTTCTGGCAGTGGTACAAGCTCCCATACTTGTTGTCATTTTAAACTGTTGGAGCTCCTCTTGCATGGCTTCTACCCAGCTGTTGTCTTGCAGTGCCTCTTGGTACTTGACTGGCTGATGGAGTGATAGAAAACCAGCAAAAAGACAAATTTTTTGGGTTTGGCTTCTTGTGAGCACCCCTTCATTTATGTTGCCAATGATTTGATCAGGTGGATGAGATCTCAAGAAGATTAAATCTCCTTGGTATGGTATGATGGCATTTGTTGGTGAAGGCTGCAAATGTGTATCATCTGAGCTAACCACTGCTGGAGACTTTGATGATCCAGCAGTGGCTTCAAAAGGTGGTGGAATAGGAGGTAATGAAGTGGACAACTGCTGACTTTTATCCACTGTTTGAGGACTTTTGTCAGCAGTGTTTGAGGATGTGGAAGCAGTGGTGGATGGGCTACTTTGGTCAACAACTGTTGAGGTAGCAGTGGTTGAGCTTTGACAACTGTTTTGAACAGCTGGTGCTTTTCCCTTTGTGGCAGACCTTTGAGGGATGATGATTTCATACCCATAGTCTGGTGTTGTATCCTCTGATGGACCTACACTGTTAGTCTTGACAGCAGTATTTTCAAAAGTAAATTTTTCAAGATCAAACAGATCTGCAGGGTTTGCTGGGATTTTCATTGATGAAAGTTCATTGAACTTAACATTCAAAGTCTCCTCCACTGCCTTGGTCCGTGTATTGAACACTTTGTAGGCCTTGGCAGTGGTTAAGTATCCTAGATGATAACCACAATCAATTTTGGCTGCAAATTTTGAAATGGAATCTTTTAAGTTCAAAATAAAACATGGGCAGCCAAACACCTTGAAATATGAGATCAGTGGTTTGATTTTATACAGAATTTCATAAGCAGTCTTTTTGTGCCTGAGGTTTATTAAAACTCTGTTCTGGACATAGCAAGCAGTGTTTACTGCCTCTGCCCAGAAAGTTAATGGCAAACCTGAATCTGCAAGCATAGTTCTGGCAGCCTCAATCAAAGTTCTGTTCTTTCGTTCAACAACCCCATTTTGTTCTGGTGTTCTAGGGATGCTGTACTGCCTTACAATCCCTTTCTTCACACAGAAGGCATCCAACTCCTTATTTTTAAATTCTGTGCCATTGTCACTCCTGAAGCTTTTCACTGGAAGGTCAAATTGCTTTTCAACCTGTGTCACAAAGTCTTGCAAAATGCCTGCAGTCTCATCTTTTGAGTGTAAAAAGAAAGTCCATGTAAACCTAGAAAAGTCATCAACAATAACCAAACAATATCTTTTCTTCTTGAGGCTCATGACTTGAACTGGGCCAAACAAATCCATGTGTAGCATTTGCAAACACTGGGTTGTTTTGGACTCTTCAATGGACTTGTAAGAACTTTTATGCTGTTTTCCTTTTAAACAGGAAATGCAATGTTCAGGACATGAAAACAATTTTTCTGGTAGGCCTCTCACCAAACCATTTTTTGAAATTTCAGTGATTGTCTTAAGATTTGTGTGTCCCAGCCTTCTGTGCCAAAGTTCTGTCTCTTTGTTAGAGGCAGCTGAGAACAGACAGGCATCAGCTCTGGGACACTCTTTTGACATATCAACAACATAAACATTGCCACTTCTTTGAGCAACAAGTTTAGTTTGACCAGTTTTGATTATTGCTTCAATCTTTTTGCCATTTCTGGTCCAACAATCCTACAACAATCTTTTGTGAAGAATGACCCAAACCTTTTGTCACTCATTTGTGATACACTCAGAAGGTTGAATTTTAGATTGTCTATCAGATTGACATTTTCAAATTTTACATTTCCAGATTGCACTGTACCAGACCCCAGAACTTTCCCTTTACTATTATTCCCAAAGGATATATCACCCCCTCCATGGATTTTAAAGTCTTTGAGGAGGGCTTTACATCCTGTCATGTGCCTAGAGCCTCCACTATCTACATACCAAAGACTATCAAAGCATGCAGAAGCTCCCTGCACATGAAGTAAAAGGATTAGTTCATTAGGGTCTCCAAAGCCAGCAGGGCTTTGGATGGGGTCTCAACAGTGTCTGGGATAGATGCAGAATGATGGACAGTGGTTAGGTCAGGGGTTTGAACTGTTTTAAGACAGTTCTTCTCTAACCACTGTTGTGGGTCCTGACCAATCACCTGCTGGTAACCAAAAGGATGCCTGTTCACTCTGGGTTTAGAGGGCCTTTTGTAGGCCTCATAAACGTGTGGAATCCTTTGGTAAGACTGTTTTTCTTTGCCCTTTCTGAACTGATTGGCAGGGGGTGCATCAGTAACCTGAACATCTCTTTTGACAGATGTTTGGTTCAGCTGTTTTGTGACAGCTGTTTGAACTGGCACAAACAGTGGTTGTTTCTTGGTGAATTTGACAGATGATGATTATGATGGACTCAAGGATGTTTTAGCAATGTACTCATTCTTTTTCACATCAAAGTTTTTGAGATACACACATGCTTGAGTTTTGTGGTTTGTTTTACCACAAACAATGCAACTTTCAGCTGAAACAGTGACACTTGTTCTGTTTAAATCATAAGCTTTTAAGTGGAAACAGACTTTTGTTAGATGATTCCTTTTCTCACAGAATTCATGGCTAAGAATGCATCGCGAAGACCTGCCCAAGTAGTGAAAGTGCCTGCGGGCTGAGAATCGAACCAGACGGCTGCGCGTCCAGCGAGAGAGAATGGGAACACCTGAAGGTACCTAGCATCAAGATTGACACCCTCGATGGAGTAGGTGCCACAGAGACGAGTGATGCGATTGATGTGGGCAGGTGCATCCTCGTCGTCACGACCATGGAACTGACAAGAATTGGTGATGGCGGTCATGATGTAAGAAGGTATCTGCCAAGACCTATCATTCGCTATATTAGGAAGGGTGATGGGCGATGTAGCACCGGTGAAACCGGTGGTAGCCTGCTGGTAAACAGTACGGTTCGCCATGACTAGTGGAGGACTAGGCGAACGAGAACGGGAGGGTGGTGGGGAAACGTGTGGTGAAACGTGTGGTGATGGCTTTGGTGTAAAATCAAAGGCGGGGGTGGAATGCGGAACTGAAGAAGACGAAACAGACGACTCAACTGTAAACAGAGGTGGCGGAGGTCCCTGTGAACGCGTATGGGGCATCCACCAAAGACGAACTACGAAGAGACTCTAACAAAGACTCACTAACCTAGAAAAGACACTAAAGCACATATTTTTTTTTTTTGATTTTTAAAAATTTTTAGACTCCTACGACTCAACGAACACAAATAGCACGTAAAATGTCAAACAAGTCCAAACAAAGCAATCAACGCAATTACCAAAGAGTCCCCGGCAACGGCGCCAAAAAATTGATGTGCTGAAAATGGGTTAACTAAACTAACTAAATTTACCCTAATTCTAGACTCTCTAAGCTTTAAATTTATAAAACTAAGACTCTCTAAACCCTAAAACACACAACCGGCAAGTGTACCGATCGAATGTAGTATAGCCTAAGGAAGTCCGAGTATCGAACCCAAGAGACTCTACTGATTACGCTAATGACTCTATCTAGACTCAAACTGACACGACTTAACTAAATGTTTGTTGATTGGGGGGGTTTTCTAAAAATCCTAAAAATGCAAATAACAAATACTAACTATACTAGACGAACTAGACACGAACTCACACGAAGGCTCTGACCAGTGATGGATGAAGACTACCTAGGCTAGACGCAAGCTAAACTCAGAATGGATCTTTATTCGATGATTTTGTGGTGTGGAACCGGGCTCTTAAGATACTAAACCTATTAAGACACCACTAAGCCCCTCAAACACTCTCAAGGCAATTCTTGTGGCACTACTTAGGCTGTTACGCTTACCGGTTTGCTAGATTTCTTTTCCGTCCTCTAGTTTCTTGAAAGTGCTTATGTAAGACGCTCTACTTTGCCGCGCGAACGTCTAAAGCGACAATGGTTTCTAATCTTGGTTTAATAGGCTATGGGATGTTAAGGACTTATAACCAAACCTAGACCTATCAATAACCTCGAGCCTTTCCGCGACGAGTTTAGCAGCACATTTGATTTTATAATATTACCGAGAATTACTTCTAAGGTTACTTAAGCTATTTTCACCCTAAAGGATTAATGATTTATTATGTGATAAAGACCGTCACCTAAATCAAGAAACCCTAATACAACCCTATTATGTGATAAAGACCGTCACCAAGAGTTATATGAAGCAATAAACAATAATAAAACAATGGTCAAACACGCATATGCACCAAGTTAGATTCCCAAAGCTTTTACAATACAAGAATAACCACAACCACGCTAAAAATCAAATAAAGATCCAAACTTTATTAAGCTATTGTCATTAACCTAGGTAGTATATGAAGTTTAGCCAAAACACATTGTCAAAAACGCAATATCAATCAATGTAAAAACAGAACTCATCATGTAACAAGGTTTAAACAAACGAAAACAAGAGAATAAGATGATTAAACCCGTTTTCTCCACTCCCGAATGCTTCCAAGATGTTACCCGATGATTCCACGCGTCCCGAATGCTCTAAACCGCTCCAATCAGCCTCCAAAACAGTCCAAGAACTCCAAGTTTCGTAATTGTGGTGTTAATCTTCGGCTGTTGTCAATTATGATCATAGCAAAATACTTCCCGCCAGCCAAGGCATCTCGCCTTCGTGATCAGATACACTCCTTCCGTATGGAGCCTGATGAGCCGTATCACTTAGCTTGGGAGCGTTTTCAGACGCTTCTCTCTCGTTGTTCGCAGCATGGTTTATCCGACTGGGCGTTAGTTGAGAAATTCTACAATGGTCTTACTCCTGATATTAGAGCTCGTTTCGATACTTCAGCAGGAGGTCAGCTTATGGGAAAGAAGACGGTTACTGAGTGTAATGATTTATTTGAGAGCTTTGCACATTCTGATATGGATTACAGCACTACTGGCAGGACTTCCATTCCTGTTACTACCACCTCGGCCGGTCGAGGGGTAAACCAGGTTAGCTTGGGTACATCGGTAGCTGCTATAGTCGAGAGTGTGAAGCAAGAGATGAGGAGAGAGATAGATGAGATTAAGAAGAAAGTTGATAGGTGTGAGGTTTGTAGGGGAGGTCACGATACACTCGATTGTCCCACACTTACGTTAGAGCAGGTAGAGTACATAGCCGGTCAGTCTAGGGGTCTATTTGGTAATAATAATAATTATAACTCCAACTGGCAGGGTAGTGGTAGTAGTTTTCGCCCTTCTGGCAATCCCCCTGGTTTTCCATCTGGTCAGTATCAAAATAGGGGGCCGGGTCTTTACACGAGTAGTGGTTCGGGTCAGAGTGGTCAGTATAGTGGTTCAGGAGGTCAGTTTGCGAGTGGAGGGTCGAATCAGGAGAGTCACGGTAGTGATAAGGCTTTACAGGGTAGTTTGAGTAGGTTAGAGGAGATGTTTGCTCAGATGATGACGCATAATCAGACTGTAGCTAAGAATCAAGAGCAGATTAACAAAAATCATGAACTTCAGCTTAAAAATCAAGAGTCCACTCTTCTAGATCTTCAGAGAACAGTAGGGGATATAGCTAGGCAGTTGAAAGAGTCCCCATCTGGTCAGTATTCAGGTACCACTCACCCAGTCCACCATTCTGTGAAAGCAATCACTACTCGTAGTGGGTTGAGTCTAGGAGAGGTTGTGAGAGAGAATGTTGAGATAGGGAGTGATGATGAGGTAGATGAGGTGATTGAGATGGAGGCTCCAGGCAAGGTGCAACATAGGCTAGACCCAGCAAGTACCGCACACGCCGAGGAGTCGCCAGTAGAGAAGAAAGAGGAGAAGCAGCCGAAGAAGGTTCGGCCACCACCACCTGTGATTGATATTTCGCGTCTTCCGTTTCCCGCTCGTGCTAGGCAGCAGATATATGCTAGGGAATACGAGAAGTTTCTTGAGATGTTCACTCAGCTGAAGGTGAATCTTCCGTTCATAGAGGCCTTGAGATCCATGCCTAAGTACGCTAAGTTCCTTAAGGATTTTCTCAAGCGTAAGGATAAGGTAGGTGAGAGTTCTAGTAATCCGTTGAGTGGAGAGGTTTCTGCTGTGATCTTAAATAAACTTCCTGAGAAACTTACCGATCCAGGCATTTTCACGATTCCTTGTTTGTTTGGTGGTGATGTTAAAAACCACGCGTTAGCGGACCTTGGTGCTAGTATTAATTTGATGCCATATTCATTTTACGAAAAACTAGGCCTTGGTGATTTGAAATCGACTCGTATGACCCTCTCATTAGCAGATAAGTCGGTTAAGTATCCTAGGGGGATAGTAGAGAATTTTTTGGTAAAAGTTGATAGGTTTGTTTTTCCGGCTGATTTTGTAGTGTTAGATATGGAGGCCGATGAAAGAGTTCCGCTGATTTTAGGCCGCCCGTTCTTGAACACGGCTAAAGCGTTGATAGATGTCTTCTTAGGCACAATTACACTTAGAGCGGGTGACGAGTCGGTAGTGTTTGAGGTAAATAATGCGAAAGGGGCGAGTGCGAGAGTTGAGGCGATTGCATCGGTAGAGGAGAGTGAGAAGGGTGAGAGAGACGAGAAAGAGATGTTGAGTGAGCCGACTTTAGAGGAGATGTTAAAACCCAAGTGTGGGGATCCGCCGGATGGAAGAGTCGAAGAGTTAGAAGAGAGATTGTCGAGGTTGGAGTCTAGGATAGAGACACTGAGTAAGGCTCAGTGTGGGGATAGTTTTAAATATGATACGTTTAGATTTAAACCGCCTGATTGCGAGTCGATGGAGTATGAGAAATTTAGGAGAGGTGCGGGCGATGTTAAGGATGATAGTGCTACAGCCCGTAAGGTGCGGGCGATGTTAGAAGGTGAGCCCCGCGTATATGACCCTCCGTGAGTGCGTGAATAGTTGTGACCCACTTGTAGAGTTTGTACATTGAGTCTTTGTCTGCGTCGTGTCTTTAGTTTAGTGTTTTTGTGTTTTAGCGTCTTGTGCGTCATTTTCGTATTTTTGCGTCTTTTGTGTGTCGTGAGTATGTTTTGCAGGTTGCATCACCTCTACATGGCCGAGAACGACACCCGAGCAGTTTACCAGGTTGCTGAATGTTAAAAAAAAACCGACGAAATACATGCAGGGGTAATCTGGGAATACAGAAAAAAAATTCTGCATAGTTCTGCGTTTGCTGTAATGCTGTTGCTGATATCTGCTGTCCAGGCGGCCCGCATACACTAAACCCATATTTCACGCGGGCCGCGCGGGTTAAAAAAAGGGGGGCCGGCTGTTTAAGTTGAAGCGGCCCGCTTCAACTTATCACACATCTCATGCGGGCCGCGAGCCCACTACTGTAGACAACGGACTGTTCAGGCCCAATAGGTTCAGCCGATCGATCCATGTTCCATATTTTCCATCGTTTTCATCCATTTATCACCATCATCGTTCGGGCTGGTTCGAGTCGACGTTCAGGTATGTTTTCCTGCATTTGTTGTTGTTGTATTTGAGTCGTTTGTTACCGGGTTTATTTCCATCTTAAGTGTGGGGAAACGGGTTGTATATTTTGAAGGAATTAAAATGTGATTTTTCACTAAATTTTCATCCCGTTATCCGTTGCATCCACACTTTGGTTTGGCACTAGGGTTGTTCGAGGGCGAGCAAAGTGCTGGGAGGGGGTAAGATGGTAATTCGGTGGTGTAATTTTGAGTCTTTTATTTTGTACCATGCGTCTAATTTAGTAGTTTTTGAGTCTTTTTGTGTTTCGAGTCGGTATTGCTTTGGTATTTTGCTTGTTTTTGTTGATGCAGGTTCGAATATGTACCACCCGTACTCAATCTCCATTCGGGTGATTTTGGAGCTGATGATCAAATTTCAAGGCATTTATCAAGCATACTAGTCAGAGTCAGTGTCAAGCCGATCGCGAATGAAATGCTATACGATCGAGCGGGATTGGACGAGAGATTTGGAGCATACGCGAATTAAACCAGCTAAGTCCTTTCCGATTTGCCCTTGTGTCTTTTATTTCTTATTTATTTTTAGTTTTTTGAGTCGGTTTCCATCCTACATTGAGGGCAATGTAGAGTTTAAGTGTGGGGATGGAAACTATCGTTTAGTGTCATTAGTTAGTGAGTCTTGAGTCATAAAAGTCGAAAAATACAAAAAAATTAAAAAAATTAAAAAAATTGAAAAATCCAAAAAAATTAAAAAATCAGAAAATGTCTTTTGAAATAAGAAGTTTGCAAAATAAAAACGGAAAATGATAGAAAAGTCGGGTTTTTGTTCGGGTTCAAATAATGATAATATGAGATTAAAATAATCGTGCTTGTGTCTAGTTTGGGATGCGCGGGTAGGCTCGATTCGGTTCTGGGTTTCTTTGATCTTAAAATATACCTAATTGTCGGTCTACTAGTGGGTTCTCATCTAGGGAGAGTGGGGAAATTGAAACCGCCAAAAATAGTATAAGGGATGCCGTTATAAGCTAAGATCGTTAGAGTTTTTAGTCATTATCTCGCTGAAAAGAAAAAAAAATAGAATAAAAAGTGAGCTAGAAACTAAATGAAAGTAGCACAGGTCTATGTAATCCGAGTTGGGGATAGCGACTCTACAGCCGGAATGCCTCTGGGATGTGTGAAATCGACTTGCCGAATAAAAGTACCGAAACCTATGTAGTCTGTGATTGGGGATAGCGACTCTACAGTCGGATTACCGCTTGGTTAGGGAAAGCATCGTCTAGACTCACGAGAAAAAAAAAAGAGAGCAAAAAGCAAAGGCTAAGCTCGTTGAAAAAAAAATAGATTTGATTTTAAACTCTTTGGATCTTGGTATAAGGCGGTTAGGAAATAACCCAGTGGTTGTTCCTTTTGTCCTATAAGCTTGAGGGGGGATTAGGTGGACTTGCAATTCTTAGTGTGAGACCCTAGGTAGATTGACCGAACTTGAACTAAATTGCATGGTAAGGGCTTGGAACCGGGTTGGGTTTAAGTGGATCAATATACTTGCAATCGCGGCTAACACGAGTTTCGATTTTAATAAAATAACTTATACTTTTGGCCCGTTCGAATATTCCGACTATGATTCCGTTTGCATAATTCTTTTTCGAGGATGAAAAAAGAGTAAGTGTGGGGATATTTGATGTATTGAAAAATACATCTTTATTTGCGTCTAGGTTTGTTCGGTTTTAGTTAGATTTAGTGTCGTTTTAGATTAGAATGTATTTGCTTTTGATTTATTTGTGTTTTCAGGTGTTTGGAGCTGAAACGTGCAATAAACGAGTAAAATGTGACAAGGGAAAGTGTCGGGTCAAGAATCGGAAGCTCGTGAGCAGAAATATGTTGAAAAAGCAGATCTGGAGAGCCCAGGCGGGCCGAGATGACCATTAAGACATTTTAAAGCGGGCCACATCAACTTACAATATGTTTTCCGGATTACAAGTGGCGCGCGGCCCGCGTAGATGTTAGTGTAAGTGGAGGCGGGCCGCGAGGGGTTTGGTTACGTGAAACAATGTCGTGAACAGCAAGGATGTTAGGGTTTCTTGATTATATATGATCATAATTGACAACAGCCGAAGATTAACACCACAATTACGAAACTTGGAGTTCTTGGACTGTTTTGGAGGCTGATTGGAGCGGTTTAGATCATATATAATCAAGAAACCCTAACATCCTTGCTGTTCACGACATTGTTTCACGTAACCAAACCCCTCGCGGCCCGCCTCCACTTACACTAACATCTACGCGGGCCGCGCGCCACTTGTAATCCGGAAAACATATTGTAAGTTGATGCGGCCCGCTTTAAAATGTCTTAATGGTCATCTCGGCCCGCCTGGGCTCTCCAGATCTGCTTTTTCAACATATTTCCGCTCACGAGCTTCCGATTCTTGACCCGACACTTTCCCTTGTCACATTTTACTCGTTTATTGCACGTTTCAGCTCCAAACACCTGAAAACACAAATAAATCAAAAGCAAATACATTCTAATCTAAAACGACACTAAATCTAACTAAAACCGAACAAACCTAGATGCGAATAAAGATGTATTTTTCAATACATCAATTCACAAAACAAGTTATCAATTTTTTCTTTCTTCTTTCTCTTTTCAGACTCCTTTGCAGCAGAGGTTTTAACCACTGCTGGGATGTCCTTGAGAGGTATGACTTTAGCTTTTGGAGCTTTAACACCATCAGTTGATGTAAAGTCCATTGGCTTGAAATTTTCAAGAATATCACACTCATCAGACCATTTTGGTTTAAACTGATAATCTTCAAGCTCCTCAAAAGTAGAGGATCCCATTGGTCTGTCAAGTGTGATTTTGTTACCAAGTTTGTCAGTGATTTTCACTTCTTGGCCATTCTTATTTGTGGGGATGAACTCAGTGATTACATCAGTGGTTTGAACAGATTTTCCAAAAGCAGTGTTTTCATCATCATGTTTTCTATAACCAACCCCAAATTTCACATTGCTTTTTATCTGTTTTTCAAGCATAACCTCATACCCTTTGCATGATTCCACCCATCTCTCACATGTGATCTGGGTGGACTCTAACTCCTTTTTGCAAACTTGGTATTTTTCTACCATAGTTTGGAGTTGAGTTTTGGTTATGCTCTGCTCTTCTTTCATGCTGCTAATCTCTTTCTCTTTTTCAGCCAATTTGTTTTTAAGTTCTTTTAGAGATCTTTCAAATTTGACTTCATCAGTTAAGATTTTATCCCTAAGGTTTTCGTTCACCTCTTTGATGTTAGCAAAAGCAATAATGCAATTGTCAGAACACAGTTTTTCAAGAACTTGAGGTGATACCTTGGCAGCAGCCATCATTGCATAATCACATTGAGGATTTTCTTCATCTTCAGCTCTTTCTTCTTTCTCACCTGCTTTTTCTTCTTTCTTTTCTTCCTTGTTCTCTTCGGACCATGGGTCTGTCAGTGGTTCAATCAGGGTACCTGAACTTTCTCCCAACAGTAGTTCACTTGCCACAGCAGTAACCACTGCTTCAGTCACCTCATCCACTGTTTCAATACTCAGTTGTTCCTCTTCAGTTTCAACCCCCTCCTGTATTGACTCTAATGCCATCAAACAAAATTCATTATGAGAAGAATCATTAGAAGCATAGAGTGCAAAATTTTCATCACTAAGGTCTTCAGGCATACTGCTCCAGTCAACAAACCCTTGAGTGAAAAAACTTTGTTGATCTGGTTGTACTGCTGCTGGAGCAGTGGTTTGAGGTGCAGGCTGCACTTGTGCCTGGGGAACAGGGGTTTGAAGATATTGGATCTGTGGAACAGTAGTTTGGACATAGTGCACTGGTACAGAGGCAGCAGCATAGTGAGCAGTGTTCACTTGAGCTGCTGGGGCATATTGGGCATAGTGCACAGTGCCTTGATTTTGAGGTCTAGGATTTGAGCTAGGATGAGTGATTATGGGACCAGTAGTTTGACTCCTACATTCCCTAGCGAAGTGTCCCAACCTATTACACTTGTAGCACTTGATTTTCGATTTATCCAACCCAACCCTTAGATTCCCATGCAGACCTGGGAATTTCCGCCCTGTTCTTTTGTAAAATTTGCCAGTTCTAACACTTAGCAAGGCCAGTTGGTGCAGGATGTCCATTTCCTCTAAGTCAGTGGGATCAAAATGTTGCAAATCATTGAGTTCAAAGCTTAAATTGTCTGACTTCTGGTTTTCGTTTGCAGTGAATGCATAACTAGCAGAGTGAGGATCAGGGTTGTTAAAATTTGCCCCAGCAGTTATGTCAATGAAGTGATCATAACCCTGATCCTTACCACTGCTCCCAGATTCTTCTTGACCCAGAAGAGCAGTGTTACCGAATGTATAATCATCAACGGCTTTTCCTGACTCTTGTAACTTCCTTTTCTGGTTCAACTCCCTTTCGTAGGTCAGGAGTCGACCATGGAGTTGGGTCAAGGTCAGATCCTTGAACTCAGGTGAATTTCGGGTGACAAAAGCTATGGTGTCCCATTTTTCTGGCAGTGACCTGAGGAACCTGCTATTTTGAGTTGAGTTTGTAAACGTGGTATTAACAAGCCTCAGTTCACTGATGAGACAACTGAAACGCTCAAATTGTTGCGTCAGTGATTCACCTCTAACATGACAAAATGTTTCATACTGTTGGTTCAGGAATTCCCTATTGTTTTCTATGACTTCTTCGGTTCCCCCAAACTGTTCCTTAAGCGCGTCCCATAACTCTTTGGCACTGTTACAGTGTAACAGTCCAGCATATATTTCATTGGGCAGCGCTGATGCTACGATGCTAAACGCTTTAGCATCTAGTTCGAACTTTTGATAGTCAGTTTCGGTATAATTTTCAACTGGTTTTGGAACGAATTTTTTAGCATCTTCAGCACTTGGCACTGTGGGAATGTGGGGACCAAAGACGACAGACCTCCAACAACCTGTGCTTTGTTGAGCGAGGATGTGACCCATCCTCCTCTGCCAGATGTTGTACTCATTTCTTTTTAGCATAGGTGGTTTAAAAAGCGAGCCGATGTTGTTTTTATCATCCTGAGATTGTGACGTCATTCTTGTTGTTTTACAGACACTGAGAAATCAACTTTAATGGTGATTAATCCTTGCTCTGTTTTTCAACAAACGAACAAACGATCAGTATCAACTGTTATGAGCTGAACTATTTACGTCAAAATGATTGTTAAATCAAATTTGACTGTCCAAGCTCTGATACCAATTGTTGGATCTGAGTTTGATTCTGATTGTATTTTATGTTTGTAATTAAAATGAAAATGGATGAGTGTGCAGCGGAATTATGATGAAAACAAACTTTGCATACAATCAAACGAGAGTAATACTTTGATCAAACATCTTTTCACAATGAATCGGAAGATTGAATTTATTTCAATAACGATTACAATGATTGATGAATGAATGCAAACTCCCCCTCAGCCAGAGCTCAGTTGTTTGTTCGTGCAAAGAAGACGATGATGCAAAAGAGCTAATAGAACAGTACAAAGTACTGAACTATTTATAGGCACTAGCAAACCACTGAGCATCTTAGCTGACGTCACCATGAAAGTGACATCTAACCTCCTAACAAACTCTAACCTCTGATCTATACAAACACTGCTATGTTAACTACTGCTATTACATTACATTACAAGACAGACTATAGATCAGCTGCTGCAACCTTCCACTGCTGTGAACCCAGCAGTACTTGTCCGGATCAGCAGTGCTTGACTCAAGGCAGTAGATTGAATCAGCAGGGCTTTAGTCTTTCATCAGGTCTTTACTTGAGCAGCAGTTGTAGGTCAGCAGTTTGCAAGATCAGCAGATAGGAGGTCAGCAGATGTTGAAATCACTTTCAAGGGGAGAGACTTGTATGTAATCATCTGCTTATTATGGATCCACTGCTCTGATCCAGTTTTGGCTTTAATTATCTGTTCCTCTGATAGGGTTCAATCCCAACAGGTTCCACTACCGTTGAAGAATAATTATACATTCTATGATAATGAAAAGGTGGAAAAAGCAATAAACATGGTTGACCAATTACCTGACAACATCGATGTGATTCACTCCAAATCTGATGATCTTGGTGATTCAGAGGTGGTAGGTAAGGTTGTTGAAAGCGTTTTGAGAGATGAGTCTACCAACAATGGTAAGTCCGAATCACATGATGAAAATGAGGAAAGTTTTCATAAAAATTATCTTAAAAATTTTAAATCTAAGAAAAATGCTAGTGATGATCCAATAGGATTGGCATATACCATGATTGGATTGGATAAATTATTCTCATACATTGAATTTATTATTCAAAAATGTGATTTCGGATAAGATTGATAAATTTTTCAAAGTGGTAGAAATTGAGAAGTCTGAAATTGCAAAATTTGCTGGAAAGAGCAAGAAAACTTTTTATAACAAACCTAATTACAAAAAGAAAAACACAAAGGCTGGGTTGGGTTATAAAAAGAAACAAAATCAAAAGAAATGATTTGGAAAGACAAATCTTCGTAAACAGACGAACTTTGTTCATGGAACAAGTTTAGAAGAAGAGAAAGAACTCCTATTTAGTCGACAGACTAATGAAGAGTTCTATGCTCAAAAGAAACAGCAACAACAGGCTAAAGATGTTTCCAATAGAACATGCTTTAAGTGTGATCAAATTGGACATCTTGGTCGCAAGTGTCCAAATCTGAGGCCTGTTGATGTTAAAAAGAAAAGAAAAGCAAAGTTAAGATTAAGACACAGAAGTCAACCAAGTTTGGATCAAAACAAACTTGGAAGTCGAAAAGATCAAAGGCTGAATCACAACAAACTTGTAAACCAGTGACACCTAGATTTAGGACTACACAAAGATGGAAAACAATAGTTGATGCAACAAAGCCACACCAATTTTGGAAACCTAAAACTGATTTGTCAAAACAAAACATTTAAAATGATTCAAAATTTTATCAAAGGAATGTTTTAAAAGGAAAAATATGGGTGGTCAAGCAACAAAAGGCTTCTGTTGATGAGAAAAATAAAGAGAATGTTTTTTAGAAGAATGAACGAAATTTTCCAGTTCTACCTGGAAAAACATATGTTCAGTTACCTGAGTCGAGGCAGGCTTGGGTTGCATTGTTCAAGTGATTGAGTTTGTTGAATATGCAGGTGTTCCTGAAGATAGACAAATGTCAAACCAAGGAGAGGAGCAGCTTGGCACGGGTGGCGGCAGATCCCTACATCTGAGAAACAGGGAGTTTATTTGTTTTTGTACATAAATAACCATAAATCAAAACCCCTAAAAATAGAAAAATTTAAAATCCAAAAAAAATATGTTTTTATTTTTTCAAAAATTGAAAAATGAAAAGAATATGTTTGTTTTTAAATTTCTTAAAAATCAAAATTTGAAAAAAGGGATGTTTTAATTGAATATGCTGAAACCCTCACGGCTAAACAAACATGATTAATTTCACAAATGGTTGAAAATGGTTTTAACATTGTTAAAAATCAATGTGTTGTAAATCATGGGGGTACTTTATGCAAAACAAAGCATGTTGTTGTAGAAAATGGATGGCGAGATGAAGCTATCAATATCGGTTATCAAATTTTCTTTAAATGTTTTGAATTTTAGGGGGAGTAAGAATATTAAAAATACAAAAACAATTGAAAACTTAAAAAAGCCAAAAACATGAGAAAACTTAAAAATGAGTTTTTGTGTAAAAAGAGGAAATGATAGTACATCAGTAGATAATCACAGTACGCTAAGGAAATGGAAAGTTAAATGTGATAAACGGTCTCACTTATAACAACTCTAAACCGACACCCTCATAAATTTTCCGACACCCTAATATATTTTAAAATATCCCAATACGTCCTAAAATACACCCCATACGCGAAAACGGACCTCGGATATCTTAAATATCATTAAAAATAATTAAAAAAGAAATTTTGGGGTTGAGGCGGGCCGCGTAAGCCTCACCTCAACCCCTACGCGGGCCGCGTGAAGGTGAAACCTGGCACGACCATGGGCCGCCACCTGGCCCAACACCCGGCAGGTCTAGTCGATGACCCAGATCAGCTATAGTGTTGACCGATGTTGACCTCTTGTTTTACGCGGGCCGCGTAGAACCCGAACCCAGCTCCTATAAAGCTGGAGCTCGGGCCTTCAGTCGAATTCGCTCAAACTTTCTTTCTTTCTCTCAATTTCTACGTAGTATATATTATACTCGGGTATAATACCCCCTAAATAACGAAGTTCTGCTCCGTTGTAAGTATCATAACCCCTGGATACGTCTTAGATACTCTGCCCGATTGATCTAGGGTTCCGTAACGGCTGTCGTGGTTCTGCCCGACGTAGTCATTGGAATGCCGTCTCGGGGAGGGTATTACTAATGTTAAAATGGGTTATTATACTAACACGTGTGCATTTGTGTAAATTATAGATAATTCTCAGGAAACCCTAAAGGATAATCTAAGACAGCAATGTGAGTAATCTCCTTTTTGTAAACAGTTTTTACAAAACCTTAACTATTTTACAATGCAATTTAGCAGTGATTGAGTCTTTGTAATTCTACGATTACTGCCGGTATGTTGGGGTTTTGTATACAAAATGTGGAACACGTTACCATTGGACGAAGAGTTAGCCAATGTGTAATATAACCCACCAGTCAGGATTGACAGTACTGAATGAGTAATTGGGTAGATATAAACATTGTAATCGCTCTCAATACTGTTTAAATTAAATTAATGTTTCTTGATTAATCTGGGATTCACTCACCAGTATTTCCCACTGACAAATGTTTTTAAAACGCGTTTCAGGTAACACAATGTGAAAGCCAATTAGAAGCCAGCTTGACAGCACTGAAGGCTTGAAAAAGTGGCTATAAAAGTTACCTAAATAAAGAAGGCATTTTATTTCAATAAAATGGGATTTATCCCAATAAATCAGTTTGTAATGAAAACGTGGGTTTCATCCCAATGTGTTTATTTATATAAAATATGGTGGTTTTACTCTGATAAAATATTTCCTAACTACGATCCTAATGTAATTTCCGCTGCCAAATTAGAAAAACACGCGATACCACCGAAACTGGCTCGCGGCCGCCCGTTCCCGGGGATTTGGGATCGGGGGTTGCGACAGAAGGTGGTATTAGAGCTAAGCCACTGATTCAGCCACAGAAGTGTTCTGCTGACATCAAAATTCAAATTGTTAGGAAATAAATTACGAAAATACGTACATAATTGTATTTCTTGTTATGTGTTATTTGACTATTTGTTAGTTTCCAGTATGAGCAACCAAGGACCATCTGACGCGTACCGTCAATTTTCTGGTTCACCTAGTAGCGAAGGTGCCTCTTCTCAGCCTGCCCTCTCACGGTACTCTGCTGATACGGAAGAAGGAATATTCGTGTTTAAGGCTCAGTCTGAGGAGCCATTTCCTCAGAAAAAGAGGGGATGGTTCAGTCGAGGGGCACACGAGCGTAGAAAGCGTATGAAAAAGTTACAAGACCAGAGAGCACTAGCAGCAGCCAAAAGAGAAACCGATGCCTATGCCCAGGAAATGATTAATATGGGTATAGCCAACATCCACATCCTAGCAACCACTGCAGCTGACCCTAACCTGGAACAAATGATAGCACCCCAACCACAACTACCAATCCCTGACCAACCAATGGAAATAGAAAACCCTGAAAATCAAGTAGAAATGCATGATTTTAATCCGGAGGAAATACCTATGGTACCAGCACCAAATCCCTTAGACCCAAATTACGACCCCTGGTGGGACGACAATACGGACTATGTGCAACGCTACCCGATACATGAAGACATGCCCATGCCAAACATAGGAGCCTACCCAGGTTTGGATCCTTTAGATCCCTATTACCACGATGAATACATTAGGGAGATTTTAGAAGATCCTTACCGATTCCAGGAACCTACACCCCCATATCGGGAACCCGCACTCCAGATTCCAAACCCAGTCCTAGAACCTGCACCCCCAATGAGTGCAGGCAATGTAAAAGAACTTAGGACATTTGGTGAGGAAATTTTAGAGAGTAGTGAACGAATGAGACAGGTGGGAGAGCGACTCGTCTGGAAGTATGACAAGCCCAATATGGATTTCTGTATGAATCCATATCCATGAATGTGATGGTGGAAACGGTAATAGTAATAATAAAATAAAATAAAATAAAATATGTGTGTACGGATGCCTACTATTATTAGTGTAATTTTATTTCAGTTGGTATTGTAATTTTAATTTCAGTACTGGTGTGTAATTGATGCATATTATATGAATAGAGTAAAGTCGCAATGATCGACGCTTTTGACCAAAATGCGTGTCATGTGATTTACTATATTAAATATTATTTTGTGATATTAATACGGGGTAACTGTTTAAAATTCAGATGGCCGACGAAAGAAATCAAGAAAATCTGAATAACGATAACCAGAGTAACATTAACTTGGTTAATGAGAATCCA
Organism: Helianthus tuberosus; assembly: GCA_030545235.1. Taxonomy (NCBI): domain Eukaryota; kingdom Viridiplantae; phylum Streptophyta; class Magnoliopsida; order Asterales; family Asteraceae; genus Helianthus; species Helianthus tuberosus. The sequence continues at coordinate 44,586,370 of CM060442.1, forward strand.
AGCATCAATAACAATGGGAACCAAATGGACAATAGTGCCGTCCAACACATAGTGGCACAAGGAATCATAGATGCAATGCCATTTATTATTCAAACGGTCCAGGAAGCGAATAATAAAAGTAAACATAGCAGTAAACGACCAATTGAACCAGAACACAGCGTAAACAATGGACCTGTATTTCCAGCGCCCATTCCCAAAAGAAGAAGAACCATGCCTTATGGTTGTTCTTACAAAGAATTCTGGTCCGGCAAACCAATAGAATCCTCGGGCAATGAAGGACCCATTGCAGCTCTACGCTGGATAGAAAAGACTGAGGCAGTCTTAAAAATAAGCAAGTGTGCTGAAGAAGACAAAATAATGTTTGCTTCTAATCTATTTATGAACTCAGCCTTAGAATGGTGGAACATTGTCCTCTAGTCAAGAGGAAGTGATAGGGTATACAACATGGAATGGGAAGAATTTAAAAATATGGTAAAAAGGAAATTATGTCCTCCCAATAAAAAAGAACAAATAGCAAATAAGTTTCTGAACCTTAGGATGACCGGGGTAGATAGTAAGGGTTATACTACCACATTCTTTGAATATGTCAGAATAGTACCAACCCTTGCATCACCTGAACCAGTATTTATCTCCCGCTACATATGGGGATTAATTGGAGAGATTAGACATGTAGTCAAGGCAGCTAGACCCCAAACTATAGAAGAAGCTGTAGAACTAGCCAACACCTTGACTGATGAATTAGTCCATACACGAGAAGAAGACCAGAGGAAAAACCTAGCACACAGGCTTACCCAGGAATTCCGATCTGGAAATTCCAACCGTGGGAAAAATGTAGGTTCTACATCTGCACCTTATTGCAAGTATTGCAAAAGGAAGCATTCTGGAAGATGCTCCATATATTGCAATTTCTGCAAAATATCAGGTCACATGGAAGAAGACTGCAGGAGGAAAGCCAACAACAGGATATGATACAACTGCGGAGAACAAGGTCATATCAATCCAAACTGTCTGAAATAGGCTCCAGCAACAAACAACAGGAACACTAAAAATGCTAGAGTATTCGTTCTGACTGCAGATGAAGCCAAGATGATTCCAGACGTGATAGCTGGTACGTTTTTAGTTAATGATGTTTTTGCTAAAGTATTATTTGACTCTGGTGCAAACCAAAGTTTTATTAATACTTCGTTTTGCAAACTTCTAAATCAGTCATTAACTAAACTACCACAAGAATGTCTAGTAGAGACAGCAAATGGAGAAACAGTTAGGATTTCTGAAATCTGGCAGGGAGCAAGAATAGAGTTTTTAAATCAAAAGTTTATTGCAAACTTTTATCCCATGAATCTGGCAGGATTTGATGTCGTTTTAGGAATGGATTGGTTAATAGCCAATAAAGCCAGTATTCTATGTGATCAAAAGTCAATCCAAGTAAATTCACCAAAAGGTAAAACGATCACAATTAAAGGAGATAAGCTATCTAGATCCACAAAATTCATCTATGTGATGAAAACTGCAAGTTATATAAGAAAAGGGTCTATAGTATATTTGATTTCCATAATCACTAACACTAAAGGAAAAGAACTAAAAGACATTCTAGTAGTGTCTCAGTTTTCAGATGTATTTCCAGAAGAATTAGCTGGATTATCGCCAGACAGAGAAGTTGAATTCAGAATTCACTTGCTACCAGGAACAGCACCAATTGCCAAAGCACCTTACCGTTTGGCACCCGCCGAAATGCAGGAATTAAAGAAACAATTAGATGAATTACTGGAAAAAAGATTCATACAGCCAAGTTCATCCCCATGGGGAGCGCCAATTTTATTCGTTAAAAAGAAGGACGGATCAATGCGTATGTGCATTGACTACCGTGAATTGAACAAGGTCACGATTAAGAATCGGTACCCATTACCAAGAATCGATGATTTGTTCGATCAATTGCAAGGAGCTCGATTTTTCTCTAAAATCGATTTAAGATCAGGATATCATCAATTAAAGGTACAGGAAGAGGATATTCCTAAGACCGCGTTCAGAACGAGGTATGGCCATTACGAATTTACCGTCATGACATTTGGTTTAACCAATGCCCTAGCTGCATTTATGGACATGATGAACCGGATATGTAAGCCATATTTGGATAAATTCATAATTGTCTTTATAGATGATATTCTAATTTACTCTAAAAGTAAAGAGGAACATGCAAAGCATTTGCACTCACTTTTAAGTCTATTAAGAAAAGAAAAGCTTTATGCTAAATTTTCAAAATGTGAGTTTTGGTTAGAACAAATACAGCTTCTTGGACATTTAGTCAACCATGAAGGAATTCATGTGGACCCAACAAAAATTGAGGCAATTACTAAATGGAAAACCCCTGAGTCACCAACCGAGATTAGAAGTTTCTTAGGATTGGCCGGTTACTATAGAAGATTTATTCCAGAGTTTTCTAGAATAGCCATTCCTTTAACTAAGTTAACATGTAAATCCATTAAGTTTGAATGGGGACCAAAACAGGAAAAAGCTTTTAGAATTCTTAAGCAAAGATTAACCCATGCACCCATACTAGCATTACCAGAAGGAACTGAAGATTTTGTAATTTATTGTGACGCTTCTAAATTAGGTTATGGATGTGTACTAATGCAATGTCAAAAGGTTATAGCTTACGCCTCTAGACAACTTAAAAATCATGAAGAGAATTATTCAACCCATGATCTAGAACTAGGAGCTATAATTTTTGCCCTTAAGATTTGGAGACATTACCTTTATGGTAGTAAGTTTACAATATTCTCTGATCATAAGAGTTTAAGGTATGTTTTCTGGCAAAAAGAGTTAAATATGAGACAAAGACGTTGGATGGAATTGCTTAGTGATTATGATTGTGATATCCAGTATTATGCAGGAAAGGAAAATGTAGTTGCTGATGCTTTAAGTCGAAAATATCATGAAAAGCCAAAAAGGGTACGTTCTCTTAAATTAAATTGTAACAACTCTCATCAAAAGTCCTAATTATTATTTTATTTTGCTCAATAGGAAACCCTAATTAAGATCCCCAGGTAATTCTGCATAAACCCTAAAAATTTCAGAACAATCGGAATCAGGATCAGGACCCCTAAAACTCAGGGGGGGGGGGGTAAACCCTAGTTGATAATATCTAAACAGTTTTACGTGTATAACGAAAATTGATGAATGACCAACTCACCTGAGCTACCTGGACACGAGACTACCCTATGGTAGTAGGGTGTCCCTCGCGCCACGCGAAGGCCCCTCGCGCCACGCGAGGGCGCCGTTTTCCAGGTATAAATAGGGGAGTCTGGCACTTGCAATTTCGCGTTGGTTCGACGTAGAAATTCAATACGTACACTGAGATATCGTAGAAACAGTCCCAAAACACACATAAATCACGAAACGCTGCCGCAACAACAGGGTAATAACTCGATCACTGCTACGATTCAATGTCCGATCGATTAAAACTATCCAATGGATGTTTAAGTGCTGCCCACATTAGGGTTATGCTTTGTCATTCGTCGTGAATTCGATGGATGTTTAAGTATCACACTTTGTCATTCGTTGTGAGGGTTTAATCTCGTGAGTTATCGTAAATGCTGTATTAGTTACTAACCTAGTTTTGTGTGCATTGTTATTTAAACTAGGTTAACAAGGCTAATCAGTAGACTAGACTCTACCCGTGTTAAATCTGCAAAGTGAGTCATTCTCTTTTTATCAAAGTACTTTATAAATTCTTAAATGTTTTCAAAGTTATAATTACAGGGATTAAGTCTTTGTAGTCACCAAATTACAGCCGATATGTGGGGTTTTGTATACATTACTTGATAACCATCACCATTGGACAACGAGTTAGCCAAGGGGTGATATGACCATAGTCACAGACATCATTGGACAATGAGGTTACCAATGGATGGTCGAGTGACAAATACTGTGGGTAGATGGTTGATATATAAACATTGTAATCGCTCTTAATACTGTAAATTATAACAACGTGTCGTTTTAGTAAAAAGAATGATTCACCAGTATTTCCCGCTGACAAAACCTTTTTCAAACATGTTTCAGGTGATTTGTTGTGATCCAGGAAAAATGTTATGAAGCATTACAAGCTTAAGGAAGTGGCTAAAAATAAATAAAGAAACATGTTTTGTAAAATAAGGAGTTTCCCAGTAAAATCAACTTGATTGTAAATTACGGAGTTATTCCGATTTATGAAATAAAATAATCAGGCATTTTCAGTTTTAAAAGATCCTGTTAAAATCTTCCGCTGTCAACTCAATTAAATAAATACCACGGGATTTTCTGTCCCGCGGCTCTTGAATCGAGTCAAACCAGGCCGGGGGCCATGACATAAATCTACAAGTAGATTTAAATGATCAAATTAGAAAAGCACAAGAATCAGTAATCAAGGATGATACCGAAAAAGTAAAAGGTATGATTAAAGAATTAAAAAAGGGAACAGGTGGAATTTGGAGATTCCATGAAAAGAGAATGTGGATACCTAAATTAGGAAACCTACGTCATCGTATATTAGAAGAAGCACATAAGTCCAAATATACGATGCATCCAGGAAATGATAAGATGTACCAGGATTTAAGAAAGAATTTCTGGTGGATAGGAATGAAAAAGGACATAGCAACCTATGTTTCTAAATGTTTAACCAGTTCACAAGTTAAAGCTGAACATCAGAAACCCTCAGGTTTGTTACAACAGTTAGAAATGCCAGTGTGGAAATGGGAATTGATAACAATGGATTTTGTTACCAAATTACCCAAAACAAGGAAAGGTAATGATACAATCTGGGTGATTGTAGATAGGCTAACCAAGTCAGCTCATTTCCTACCAATGAAGGAAACTTTCAGTATGGAACAGCTAGCTAAATTAGATGTAAATGAAATAGTTTCTTTACATGGAATACCTTTATCAATTGTTTCTGATAGGGATAGCCGTTTTACCTCTCATTTTTGGTCAAGTTTTCAAAAAGCAATGGGAACCAAGTTAAATCTAAGCACAGCTTATCATCCTCAAACAGACGGACAAAGCGAAAGGATAATTCAGACAATGGAGGACATGCTTAGAGCTTGTGTAATTGATTTCGGAGGTAATTGGGACGATCACTTACCTTTAATAGAATTTTCTTATAATAACAGTTATCACACAAGTATCAATGCTGCACCATTCGAAGCACTTTATGGACGAAAGTGCCGAACCCCAGTCTGTTGGGCATAAATTGGGGAAAAGCAACTATCTGGACCTAAGATAGTACAGGAGACAACCAACAAGATCATTCAAGTCAAGGAACGACTAAAAACAGCACGTGATCGACAGAAGAGCTATGCTGACAACCGACGAAAACCATTGGAATTTCAAGTAGGAGACAAAGTATTGTTAAAAGTCTCTCCTTGGAAAAGAATAGTAAGATTCATCAAAAGAGGGAAACTAAGTCCCAGGTATGTTGGACCTTTTGAGATTATTAGAAGAATAGGACCTGTAGCCTATCAGCTACGACTGCCAGAGGAAATGGCAGGAATACGTGATGTATTTCATGTATCTAATCTCAAGAAATGCTTAGCCGATAAATCGCTGATGGTACCTCTTAAGGATATAGAGGTAAATGAACAACTTAAGTTTGTAGAAAGGCCTCTACAGATTGAAGACAGGAAGGTCAAAAACCTCAAACATAAGAGACTAATTCTGGTCAAAGTGAAGTGGGACTCCAAAAGAGGACATGGGTACACATGGGAGCTTGAATCAGAAATGCAAAGGAAATATCCACACCTATTCTAGTAGATCTCGAGGACGAGCTCTAAAACAAGGTGGGGAGGATATAACAACTCTAAACCGACACCCTCATAAATTTTCCGACACCCTAATATATTTTAAAATATCCCAATACGTCCTAAAATACACCCCATACGTGAAAACGGACCCCGAATATCTTAAATATCATTAAAAATAATTAAAAAAGAAATTTTGGGCTTGAGGCGGGCCGCGTAAGCCTCACCTCAACCTCTACGCGGGCCGCGTGAAGGTGAAACCTGGCACGACCATGGGCCGCCACCTGGCCCAACACCCGGCAGGTCTAGACAATGACCCGGATCAGCTATAGCGTTGACCGATGTTGACGCGGGTCGCGTAGGCCCTTGTCTTGTTTTACGCGGGCCGCCTAGAACCCGAACTCAGCTCCTATAAAGCTGGAGCTCGGGCCTTCACTCGAATTCGCTCAAACTTTCTTTCTTTCTCTCAATTTCTACGTAGTATATATTATATTCGGGTATAATACCCCCCCTAAATAACGAAGTTCTGCTCCGTTGTAAGTATCATAACCCCTGGATACGTATTAGATACTCCGCCCAATTGATCTAGGGTTCCGTAATGGCTGTCGTGGTTCTGCCCGACGTAGTCGTTTGAATGTCGTCTAGGGGAGGGTATTACTAATGTTAAAATGGGTTATTATACTAACACGTGTGCATTTGTGTAAATTATAGATAATTCTCAGGAAACCCTAAAGGATAATCTAAGACAGCAATGTGAGTAATCTCCTTTTTGTAAACAGTTTTTTAAAAACCTTAATTATTTTACAATGCAATTTAGCAGTGATTGAGTCTTTGTAATTCTACGATTACTGCCGGTATGTTGGGGTTTTGTATACAAAATGTGGAACACGTTACCATTGGACGAAGAGTTAGCCAATGTGTAATATGACCCACCAGTCAGGATTGACAGTACTGAATGAGTAATTTGGTAGATATAAACATTGTAATCGCTCTCAATACTGTTTAAATTAAATTAATGTTTAAACTGGGATTCACTCACCAGTATTTCCCACTGACAAATGTTTTTAAAACGTGTTTTAGGTAACACAATGTGAAAGCCAATTAGAAGCCAGCTGGACAGCACTGAAGGCTTTGAAAAGTGGCTATAAAAGTTACCTAAATAAAGAAGGCGTTTTATTTCAATAAAATGGGATTTATCCCTATAAATCAGTTTGTAATGAAAACGTGGGTTTCATCCCAATGTGTTTATTTATATAAAATATGGTGGTTTTACTCTGATAAAATATTTCCTAACTACGATCCTGGTGTAATTTCCGCTGCCAAATTAGACAAACACGCGATACCACCGAAACTGGCTCGCGGCCGCCCGTTCCCGGGGATTTGGGATCGGGGGTTGCGACATCACTGATGATGTGCCAGTAGGTTTTTGCATATTTAGTAGATTGAATTCGAGATATAAACATAAAAAGAATATCTTGCTTATCTCGTGGGGAACAACTCTCGGATATATGGGTAACCCCCGAAATCTCGTTTGAGAGATTGCCTGATTCTGAGATACTAGGTCTTTATACTGTTTAATATCTGGGGTATTATACCAGGTCTTCTGATTTTGCATCAGCAATGGCCTAGACCTCATATAATACTTTATGCGCTTTTAAAAGCTTTCCCTCTGCATAAAAAATTGAGAAAATATTGAAAGATATAAATCAAGTGCAGTTGTAAAGAAGATCCCTAAGTGGGACACACCTAAAGTCGAGCCTTCATCTCTTTGACTGTACGGAAGTTCTAACCTAAGGTCTCGCACTACCCAGAGAACAGATATCAATATAGTATATTCACCTGTAAGACTGAATTTGGGGAATCTTGATACGGGAGTATATTCTGAGGTGGGACACGCGAATAAGTTAAGTTCTTAAAAACACTAATCTCGTATTTCGGATCAGTATACTGACAATCTAAGTGAATCGTTTAAAACTTAAAGTGTTTATAGCTCAATGGTGCTAGTGATTTGTCATAAACTGATATGATCCTCTGTCACAGATTCAAACAAAAATAGGTTTGTAAATATTTCTTTACTGCATTTCATTAAAGAAAAATCTCAAAAATATTTTGTTTCTACTTTGTTTTCGACAACCGATGTCTTGAAAATGAGTTTCAAAATTTGAATATGCTGAATATGTTTCTGAAAAATAAACAAGTTCATTAATTTGAAACTTGAGTTTTAAAATGAAAATTCAAAAGCAGTTTGTGAAAATCTCCAAGGTCATTAATTTGGACTTGGAAGATTATTTAAGAAAGATTTAGGATGCTTTCACTGTTAAACTTATAGAGTTAATTGATAAGGGGGAAAAGTGTTAGGAAATCCTGGGTAATTACATATTGTTACATCAATGTTTAGAGCTAGGTTATCAATCCTAGATGTTCAAGAAACTTTCACTGTTAAATATTTGTAATTATGATCCCGACTGAAGACGAGCTCAAAGCAAAGAGGAGCTTGTAATCGAAGAGCCAGGTGTTTATCCTGAAAAACATAAAAGCTTAAAGAAAGGGGGAGCCTGGAGTAAGAGTCAATCGAAAGGGGGAGCTGATTCAGATCGTAGAATCAAGAGGAGCTCGAAGAGGGAGTCTGTGGTGCTGAAGATGTCAAAGCTTCTAAAAGACTCAAAGAGAGAGAGAAGAAAGAAAGCTACAAGATTTTTCTGCAGTAATATCCAAGGGGGAGTCTGTGAGTGCAGTATGTTTATCAGTTCCGTCAATCACGTATCGTAGCTTAATCAGATGAGACTAGACTGGTGATGAACAGAGCAGAGCATAAAGTTCATATGTGTTTTGGTCGGTTCGTATGAAGGGACAATAAGCAGCTTCGTACGAAGGGGCTCACTTTGTACAAAGGGAGCTTGTCCAGCTTCGTACGAAGCCACATCTCCTATATATATGTGTGTAGGTCTTGTTTATTTGGAACTTTGCTGACTTGAGAGGGGAAACTCTGTCAGTTTGTTTTCGTGGTTGTAAACTGTTATATCTGCAATAGAAAACATCTTAATTACTTCTTTGTGTCTGATCCACACACGTAATTGGATTCCGCATAAGATACATGTTCATCACATTCATCGGTCAAGGAGTCGATCCAAGGAGTGAATCCACACGTGCTTTATAGGTTTGTATATTTCCATGCATGTCGGTTTTTCTCTTGAAAACTCATTTGCTCCCTATTGCCCCAGATTCGAGGGGTAGCTCAACCAAGTCCCAGACTTGATTGTCATGCATGGATTGCATCTCGGCTTCCATGGCCTCTAGCTATTTCGTAGAATCTAGATTAGAAATAGCAGATTTGTAACTAGTAGGCTCGTCATCCGACTCGGCTACTGTCAGGACTTCAGAACCCTCAACATGCCAAAGGTATCTATCGGGTTCTTTACGAGTCCTGATATCCTGCGAAGGCTTGTGTCCAAGTCTGATTCAGTATCAACAATTTTTTAACCCGGTTCATATATGTATATATTTGTTTCTTACAAAGATTGGTCAAAACACTTATGACAAATATGTATACATACATATATGTTAGTTAAATAAACTTTAACTATTAAAAATATATATACACATTTTTAAGCAACGGAAGCATAGCTAACAATATATAAATAATATGAACACTTTTATACCAAAGAGTATCCGCAATGGAACAAGATCAACGACATGCAAACACGAAATAAAAACACATACCATAGGGTGTTTAGCTATACCTTCTAGTAAATAACCGGTTGAGACACAGAGGTTCAACGAACAAGTGCTAGTGATACGAACTAACGAGACGCGAGTACGAGCTCGGGTAGCGACGGTGGCAAAGCGGAGGTTATGGATGTTCTTTGAGAGCCTTTTTTTAGTTCTTCCAACAACCTTTGCAAGACCCAAAAAATCTCAAACAAATAGAAGATGGAGGCCCATGCATGTTTACCAAGTGGCAGACATGCATATGCATGTGCGACAAGTGGCCAGGGTTCTTTGCATGCGCGACAAGTGGCGATGCAAGGGTGCATGCGCGACAAGTGGCGTAGCACGGGTGCATGCACGACAAGTGGCCAGATAAGTGTACTTGTCTCACCCGGTCCATGTACCCGTATCTCAGTTAAATACCCGCAACAAGTTCATTAATTGACATAAACCCGCTCATGATCATAAATATAATTATGATCTATTTCGCATATCGTTCGTAATTAACAGTTAAACCAGTTAAGTGGATTTTAGTTCGTTGCCCACGGTGTAACTCTTACGGGTCAAGACCCGGTCGGTAGCGTTGACTTGTCGAACCAGACATAAACAAGTTAAACCAGTTAAGTGGATTTTAGTTCGTTGCCCACAGTGTAACTCTTACGGGTCAAGACCCGATCGGTAGCGTTCACTTATCGAACCAGACATAAATATCCAACACATACGTGGCACGATAATGCCCCTAGGGGATTTATACCACACCACCCAGCCTTACCAGTATTTTAGAGTCGCGTTTGCGAGTGTATATATATATATATATATATATTATTTTTTGGAGTGAATTTCAAGGATTGTCCTTTATCTTTATACCCATTTTCAAGCGATGTCCTTTATGTTTGAAATTGATGAGTTTTGTACTTTATCTTTTAAAATCCATCACGTTTTGTCCTTTAGGCATAACCCAGTTTGTTTTTTCAGTTAAATTTAGTCATGTGCCGATCATGTGAGGGTAAATATGTCATATATATTTATTATTATAAATGGGGACCCACCCACCCTTTCTTCTTCATCTACGTGGCCAAACCAGTGAAACTACCCACCCCCTTTCTTTCTAACCATTAACCACCATCATCCTACCCTCTTTCATCTTTAATCCAATAACCACAGCCTACGATCAATCCTCCAACAACCTTCAAGAACCTACTTCATTCTGCCATTTTCATGGGGTACACTTTACCAGTTTAGTTTTACACTTCTTTAATTTTTAATAAATTTGTTTAACTTCTTTTTTTATTAATTGTTGAGTTTTTATAAGGAGTAAGAGTGAGGAAGGATCCTGACCCAATGGGTAAAACAGATGGAGCTCCATCTACACTGGGTCGACCCGGTTTCAGCATTACAGTCGGGTCAAGAAAGAGTGTCCCTTCGAAATGGGATGATGCTGAAAAATGGCTAATTAACGGTCATGACTCACCTTCAAATTTTATGGTTAAACAATGTGACATTAATGGGCCTGTGATTAAACCAGAGGAGTCCTCTGATGTTGTTCTGAAATGTAATTAATTTACCGTCGAGCTTATTATTTATTATAGTGTGTTGATAAGGATATCGTTAAGAAATTACAGACATAGGAAAAGAGATGATGGATAAGTGTCTGGCCAAGTGAATCTTACACGGTTGCGATGAGACGAGTGGTTGCAGGTTTGAACGATTGAACCCCCTTGTAATTCCGGCGAATTGCAGCGATTTATTATAGAAAGAGCGATTCAGTTCCATGGAATGAAGATGGTTATAGTGGAGGATTGATCGTAGGCTGTGGTTAATGGATTAAAGATGAAAGAGGGTAGGATGATGGTGGTTAATGGTTAGAAAGAAAGGGGGTGGGAGGTTTCACTGGTTTGGTCACAAAGAAGAAGAAGAAAGGGTGGGTGGGTGGGTGGGTCCCCTTTTATAATAATAAATATATATGACATATTTACCCTCACATGATCTGCACATGACTACATTTAACTGAAAAAACAAACTGGGTTATGCCTAAAGGACAAAACGTGATGGATTTTAAAAGATAAAGTACAAAACTCATCAATTTTAAACATAAAGGGCAGCGCCTGAAAATGAGTATAAAAATAAAGGACAATACTTGAAATTCACTCTTATTTTTTTGTAAGCTATTTACCTACCCTTTGCGAGTGTATATATATTATTTTTTGTAAGCTATTTACCTACCCTTCTCTTGTAAACAACTATATTAACAATTAAACGCGATATTTAAATAAAGAAAAATATACATACACCACATAATAATATGAACTAGTTAGATTTTTCGTCCGCACGTTGCGGCGGGACCTAATGTCTGCAAAACACGGGTCGGCAATGGCAAGCAGATACCAAATATCAAAGCATAAATAAAAATGGCATGGTAACGATAGTCACTTCATCCTAAAAAAAACGATTTTAAATAATCTAATATATAATAATAGGACCCACACGTCCTACACGTTGGAAATTCAGTTGTTTTCGGTTTAGTTATTACGGTGCTAACACGTTAAAACCTGGATGAGCTCGGTACCGGTAACGGCACCGAAAGTACCGATTCGGAAAATCATCCAAATTAGGTACCGACACCGAAAATGCTCGGTACCATACGGTATGGTATTTGAAGGTAAAAATCAGTAAATACAGGTATGGTGCTAGACAGGTGTCGAACCGAAATTAACGATTCTGGAAACGCCAAAAGGTGGGTACCAAATTGGTACCGAAAATGATTGGTATAGTAAATTTGGTACCGATACGATATCGTTTGATTATAGGATTTGATATGATTTGTTCATCAATAATCTAAATATCCAATTTAATTTTACATGCTTCAATTCATTATAGAAAAAGAAAAAAAATAAAACAATATAAGTTGTTGTGTATATAAAACCTCATTCAAACGAAATACAGTTACTTACAGTGTGTATGAAAAGTAATCTAAATGGTGCAATTGCTTGCGGTGCTACGTTGCTACAGGATTTAATGAGCTCGATACCAACCGGTACCACCGATACCGAAAATCCCCAAAAGTGGGTACCGGTACCGAATATACCTGGTACGGTACGGTTCGGTACCGACCGGTACTGGTACGGTACCGGTATTTGAGAGTAAAAACCGGTGAATACCGGTGCCGAACCGATACCGAGAATGTCAAAATTCGGTACTGAAAATATACCCGGTTTGGTAAATTTGATACCAGTACCCGGTACCCAGAAACCATTTGCTCATCCCCTTGATGATGTTACTATTCATTGGGTTGTGTATGAAAAGTAATCTAAACGGTTTCAATTACTTGCGTTGCTACGTTGCTACAGGATTTGATGAGCTTGGTACCCAACCGGTACCCGAAAATACCGTTACCGAAAATCCCCCAAAAGTGGGTACCGGTACCGAATATACCTGGCACGGTACGGTTCGGTACCGGTCGGTGGTGGTACGGTGCCGAACCGATATCGAAAATGTCAAAAGTCGGTACCGAAAATATACCCGGTTTACTGGGTACATGTACCCGATATCATTTACTAATCCCCTTGACGATCTTACTTTTTATTTTGTTCTAATTTTACCCTTACTGTTCATTGCGTTATATTTTTAATATATAGGGTAATAAATAAGTAGTTTTAATATAAAAATAGAGAAAACTGCAATTTTACACCCTGAGGTTAGGGGTCATTGGCATGTCTACCCCCCTAAGGAAATAATTGCAATTTTAACCCCCACTGTTTTGCTCTTATGTCGCACTTTTACCCCCCGGCGTCAAAATGGGTAACAGAACTGTTAACTCTAAGTTGAAATGGACTATATTACCCTTATATTTTACCCCTCAACATTCCTGTTAAGTCGCACAATTACCCCCCACTGGTAAATTACCCCCTGTACTTTGTGTTAAGACACAACATTACCCCCTGCAACTTCCAAAACCCTTCCACCAAAATCAAATACATGTTCTATGATTCTATAATACAAAATCTGAACCTGTTCTATGCTATAATACAAAATCTGAAACCTAACAAATCATACCTGTTAAATGTGAACAAATCACACTCCAAAACTGGTAAATTACTAATTCTGAAACCTGTTCTATGCATCTGTTATAAGAATTGCAGGTCCAATGTGAACAAATCACACTCCGATACTTGCTCCACGAACAACCTGCTGCACTAACAACCTGCTGCACCAAAAATGTGCTTAATCAGTGTCATTCCAGTGTCATTTTAGAACAACCTGCTGCACTAACAACCAGTGCCATTCCTGCTATGTTATTGCTATGCTATGTATTATTTACTTCAGTCTATTGTGTGTTATTTACAACCTGCAAATGCACATGATTAAGCACACTGATTAAGCACATGATTAACCTGTGCATACTATGTGTTATTTACTTCAGTCTATTGCTATATGTTATTTACAACCTGCAAATGCACATGATTAAGCACATGATCAACCTGTGCATACTATGTGTTATTTACTTCAGTCTATTGCTATGTGTTATTTACACCCTGCAAATGCACATGATTAAGCACACTGATTAAGCACATGATCAACCTGTGGTAGACATGATCAACCAGGGTGTGTTCTATGCACACTGATTAAGCACATGCACATGATCAAACTGTGATCAACCTGAAGTATCATAGCAAGTACCAACTGTGATAACCAAACTGTGATCAACCTGAAGTATCATAGCAAGTTATCATAGCACATGCACATGACCAACCTGAAGTATCATAGCAAGTACCAACCTACAACCAGTGTTCTATGCATCTGATTAAGCACAATTATACCCAAACTGTGATCAACCAGTGTGTGTTATGCCCAAACTCTGATCAACAGTGTGTGTTAGTGTTATGCCCAAACTGCTTAAGCATACTTATGCCTACAACCTGCAAATGCACATAAGTGTGCTCCTAATTTTTATCAAACATAATGTCAACAAAAGCTAAATAAGTTAAGTTAAGTTAGGTTAACCTACATATTACACAAAAGGTTCGATTAAGTTAAGTTAACCTATATATTACACATAAGCTAAATAACAAGTAGAGTAAACATCCATCCGCTCAACTCTCCGGTGGTAGATGGAAGTTGAGGACAGGCCTCCCAAACACAGAGACCACCAGGTGGACCACCAAAGATGAGCTTGATAAGCTCATCGTCAGGTCAACTGTAAAAAAACCAACAGTGAACCAAATCAGACCCTAAACCCTGTTTATAACATGATAATGACTAAATCTGACCCTGATTAACTAACATTGGCCTATTATACCTTTCGTGTGGCAGATGATATAGCGGATTATCCAACAAAAGACCGGCATTTCCACTGATCTGAAGATAGCGGCTGTGGTTGTTGTGATCCGACGAGGAGAAGAATGATCGGAAGAGGAGATGTCGCCAGAGAGACACTGATCGCCGTCGGTGTGTTATGTCGCCGGAGAAGAAGGTTGAAGGTCGATGGTGGGAAGGTTGGGGTAATTATGCGGTGGTCTGTTACTTATAGGGGGTGTTGTATCAAAGAAGCTTGACATAAGAGCAAAATGACAGTTATACCCTTTGACCTTCAGGTTATAATGTTGACTGTTAACCCATTTTGACGCCGGGGGGTAAAAGTGCGACATAAGAGCAAACAGTAGGGGTTAAAATTGCAATTATTTCCTTAGGGGGGTAGACATGCCAATGACCCCTAACCTCAGGGTGTAAAATTGCAGTTTACTCATAAAAATAATATGTTTACTTTGATTGACTTTTGGTAGTTTTACATATAGTAGCACCCAAACAATAATATCATAAATAATAAAATATGTTAAAAGGTAAGATTTGGTGTCAAACTAGCATTAAGCACCCCCGCGTTGCGGCGGGAGCGAGCACTAATGCCACACTACTGTCAGCGACCACCGATACTGAAGTTGCGGTGTTAATGCAAAGAAATTAAACCGAAACGTAAAACATAGAATAAAATAACTAACTTGATCTAGGACTCGTGTGTTACGATGAACTCGCGTCTATTTTTTCCCGTTTGACAGGTTCATCGTAATCTATATATAATATATATCATTACCACTATACAAACCATAATGCATACATTACAACAACCATGGCATCAATATGTTGCAAATTATATTTATACAAGATTTTGGCTAAATTAATTAGATTATTATAAATAATAATAATTTACAAATAAAACAACACAACTTTGAATGGATCAAACCGATTGAATATGGTAAGATAATGAAACCATTATTTGATTAGGGTACAACCACTTAAGCACAATTTACAACCATACATGCATACAAAACAGATTGAATTTGGTAAGGTAATGAAACCATTATTATTTGATTAAGGTACAACCACTTAAGTACAACTTACAACCTGTATTTGATTAAGGTACAACCATTTAAGCACAACTTACAACTAAATATGCACACAAATATTTCAAATAAATAGTATATAAATTTGGGGTGGGTGGCTTTTTATATAAATAGAATACTTGATTTAATTCCTGCTGTCCCAAAACTCCAAAAGAGAAGATTAAAATGCTGTAATGTTGATATTTAACGATTGGTTTTTGCTTTAGCTATATATAAACGGGCATATAAAAAATTGCTTTAGTTATATAAACGGGTATATAAAAAATTGCTTTAGGTTTGGTATTTTTAAAGCGTCTAATATATTAATTGTAACTTATAATACTTGTTTGAGTTAATTACACAGATGGACCCTGTAGTTTATAGATAGTTTCACTTTTGGGTACTAACTTCTTTTTTTAACAGGTTTAGGTTTTGTGTTTTCAATTTTGTCACACATTTAGGTACTAACACCACAATTAGTTAATTAATAACTAAAATACCCTTTCATTTTTTAGTTTTATCAATGTAACACATTTGGGTACTAACACCTAATTTTATTTAAGTTTAAATCAATTTTACAAAATCTATTTATTTTTTTTGTTTTCAACTTTTTATTATATCTCTTAATTAACATAATTTTTTTTATTTTCGTCTTTTTATTAAATTTCTTATTTAACATAAAATTTACTAGTTACACCAGCATTTTTTTTATTGATTTACATTTTACTATTTTATAACTTATACAGTTTCTATATTTATTATATTGATCACTGAGATATAAAATACATATTAAAACTAATTCTATGCACAATTCCGTTCTAAAAAATTAAATACACAGTTGAAAAGTTTACTCGATACATGATAGTTGAATCCAAAATTGAAAACGAGTAAGGTTTACATTATTTAAAACCAACAACTTTATACATGTCTATTTTTTTAATTTACATGAAAGATATTTATTATTATCTATCATATCTATCCAAAATTGAAAACGAGTAAGGTTTACATTATTTAAAACGAGTAAGATATTTAATTTACATAAAAATATATAGATAGTAGATTTTATTTATAAATCTATTTAAAAAATACTGGTGTAACTAGTAGATTTTATGTTAAATAAGAAATTTAATAAAAAGATGAAAATTAAAAAATAAATAGATTTTATGTTAATTAAGAGATTTAATAAAAAAATGAAAATAAAAAAAATAGATTTTGTAAATTTGATTTAAACTTAAATAAAATTAAGTGTTACTACCCAAAGGTATTACATTGATAAAATTAACAAAAATGAAAGGGTATTTTAGTCATTAATTAACTAATTATGGTGTTAGTACTCAAATGTGTTACAAAATTGAAACCAAAAAAGCTAAACATGTTAAAAAAAGTTAGTACCCAAAGGTGAAACTAGCTATAAACCATAGGGTCCATCTGTGTAATTAACTCTAATTGTTTCTAAATAGTAAGAACTAGTGAAATTCTTCGCGCTACGAGGCCAGAAATTTGAACATTATTGATTCGTTTAGTTTTGTAATGGGATGAGCACGTTACCCGTTCGATTCGTTACTTGCCAATGTTTTACCCGTAAATACCGATACCGTACAAGTTGGTTATAAATATTACAAATTTAGAAGTAGAGAAAACAACATAAAAGTGAAAAAAGAAGGAATAAATCACGGGAAATATTATTAAGAATAATAGATAAAGAAAAATAAATAAATGCAACAATTTACTCAAACTTTTATTTAGCAGCAGGTAATAATTTTTTTTTTCCCATGAAGGGCTTCGAACCCGAGACACTCGCTATATTTGAATGTTCATACAACCAACTGAATTGCGAAAGTTTTTCTTAATAGTTTCGCGCAATAATAACTATAATATATACATAAAGCGGAAAAGGACAACAAAAGAAAAAAAATAACAAAAGAAACAACAAAGCAAAGAAAAACAATGGCAAAAATGTAAATTTAAATTGAGGACAAAATTGTAATTTCCCGGGATGAGGAAAACAAAAGTAACTGCAAAAGTGTAAATTTAAACGGAGCAAAATCACAATTTTGAACAGAGAGAAAACTTGTAATTTTTAGTTGTGGGCAAAACCATAATTTTATTTTGAACTGGGGTAAAAATGTCATTTTGAACTGATGGCAATATCGTAATTTTAAGGCGGGGATAAAATCGTAAATTAGTTGGACCAATAAGGGAGTCCCAGGCAGCTCCCTGACACTATTTCCCCATCTTGTGTATGTAGTTATTTACTGGGGGCAAAATCGTAATTTATCTGGAAAAGCAAAAAAAAATCGATAACAAAGATGTAAATTTAAATTGAGGGCAAAATCGTAATTTACCTGGAAGGAAGAAAACAAAACTAATGGAAAAATTGTAAATTTAAACAGCGCAAAATCGTTATTTAGAACCGAGGGCAAAATT
Source organism: Helianthus tuberosus (assembly GCA_030545235.1). NCBI lineage: Eukaryota > Viridiplantae > Streptophyta > Magnoliopsida > Asterales > Asteraceae > Helianthus > Helianthus tuberosus. Next base: position 44,604,650 of record CM060442.1, read on the forward strand.
ATAATTTTCTACTGGGGGCAAAAACATAATTTTATTTTGAACTGAAGATAAAAACGTAATTTGAAACTGATTGCAAAATCGTAATTTTAAAACGTGACAAAATCTTAAATTGGTTTGGCCCCACTTACACAACCAAGGACATACTTGTAATTGTAATTTCAATCTTCAAAATATAGTTATAGAGTTAATAATGACACATGAATAAGTCGTCGTTTGCTTGTTACTGAATACAGGTCATCGATACAAGTTTTCACACTATAGTAGATGCACATCTCATGACATTATACATTATTTTAGGTAACATAGCTTAATTACCCGACCTCTTGTTAGATATGAAGTTGTGAAGAAACTACAATTTCATCGCATGTAAATATAGGTGATATCACGGATGGATAAAAATACAGAGAAATTAATCTTATGGTTCATTAATTTTCAGTAAATATATAATATATATGGGACCGCTAAAATTAAAAAACCACCTCCAGTTGTAAAAACTAAGAGAACCACTTTCTAGCCTTTAGATCAAGAAGATGGATGGATGAGATTAAAAGTAACTAAAATTAATATTAAATAGATTTTGTCTTATTATGTCTTTAATATTTTAATTTAAAAGGGTAATATAGTAAAATTACTCTATTTTGTCTTTTTGTCTTTATTATTTTTTATTACTTTTTTGTTTTATTATATTACTTTTATTTTTTAAAAAGAATTTTTTTATTAAAAACATTTTTTGAATTCAGATTTTTTTAACCACGCGAATTTTTTTTGTGCGCCGGTTTTTGGCGTCCCGTTTTACCGCGACGTTTTTTATGTCCCGTTTTTTTTCGCGGCGTTTTTATGCGCCGCATTCACGCTTCTTGTTTTTTACGCGCTGGTTTTTGCCGTCCCGTTTTACCGCGACGTTTTTTTACGTCCCGTTTTTTTTTCACGGCGTTTTTATGCGCCGCATTCACGCCTCTTGTTTTTTACGCGCCGTTTTTCAAGCGTCGTTTTTTACACGTTTTTGAACGCGCCGTTTTTTACACGTTTTTTTACACGCCGTTTGTTACATGGTTTTTTACGCGTCGTTTTAACGCGCCGTTTTTTCACGTTTTTTGACGCGCCGTTTTTTACACTTTTTATGTTTTACGTTTTACGTTAAACTTTTTAAACGTTTTACGTTAAAATTTTTACGTGTTACGTTTTACGTAAAACTTTTTACGTTTTACGCAAAACTTTTTACGTTTTACGTAAAACTTTTTACGTTTTATGTTTTACGTTAAAAATTTTACGTTTTACGTGTTACGTTTTACGTAAAACTTTTTACGTTTTACGTAAAACTTTTTACGATTTACGATTTACGTTTTACGTAAAACTTTTTCCGTTTTACGTTTTACGTAAAACTTTTTACGTTTTACGTTTTTACGTTTTACGTTAAAACGAACGCACCCATAAAGCGCAAACTCGGTAGGTGTCTCAGATAGATTGTTATCATCATCGAATGGGTGGAAAAAATTAAAAAACCAACAACATCAAAACAATGTGTATCTCAGAAAAAGAAAAAAACACGGTTTGGCTCAGATTTTCCGATAATCAGAGGCTGCAAAGTGGGGTTCCACGTTCAAAAACCTACCCTCCACCATCCTTGCCGCGCCATCGTCATCAAAATATGCGTTTTTTTTGGCATCATCACTGCCAAGAACGATCGTCAATATCAATTGTCGGCAAAAAAAGTTTCAGTCGGCACAACGGGCACCACCGGGCACCGCTGTACACAAATCAAAGAACAAATCCAACAAACATAATCAAAACAAACAAGCTGTACAGGTAAACAATCCAACAGAAACAAAAATCGAACCTTTGGACCCCCACCAGCCACCTGCACCAGCACCGACTACCGAAGACAGGTAATCAAGCCAACAAAAAATCTAAACTTTTCAAAAATTAATGACAAGATTCAGAAAAATCATGTTATACCATTTTCAAACATAAAAAAACAGAGAGTGAGATACCCATGAAGAAAAAAGCAAATTGAGTCTTGATTTGGGGGGTACCGGCGACTCAACAAACACACAAAACCCATCTTCAGCTGACTTCGCACCACCACAAACCCCCCACCTTCATCGGACTTCACGACCACCGCAACCCCCACCTTCACATTCACCTTCACCTTCATCATCAAACACCACCACAAACTATCTCCATCATCGGAATTCACGCGCCACCACACCCCCACCTTCATCTGCACTAACAAACCCTAAATTTACAACACAGAACGACAGGCGCCGCCTTCATCGGACTTCATCGGCTTTTAAAATCACAAGCGAAACCCTAAATTTGAAACACAACCGCCACCATATTTCTCTCTCTAAGTTATCTTCTTCTACTCCTTTCTCTCCCTCGCTAAACAAAGAACAACAGTAGCCACAAAAGGTTTCAAGGTGGTGTTGAGAGAGATTGATGGCGGTTGAAATTGGTGGTGGCTGGTGGTCCGTTTGTGACGGTCTGCAGTAGAGTTGGGTGAGGATGATGGTGGTTCAAATGGTGTTGAGTTTGTAGCGGTGTGTGATGGTTTCAACGGTGGGGGAATCAATTGATGGATGGAGATCATGATGGAGTGGGGTTTTGGGACGATGATCTGATTTCACACCAAGAAATGGTGAGAGAAAAATAGAGATGAGGGATTAAATGAAAAGATGAGAGATGAGGGATTTAAAATAGAGAGAGATGAGAGATGTGATCACATTAAATGAAGAGAGAGGGGGTGATTTGACATTTGGGGTAAATGACCAAAACACCCTTTGTTCTGATTGGTTGAGAGTGGTTCTCGCAGTTCTTACAACTGGGGATGGTTTCTATTTTAGCGGCTCCCTATATATATACACATATATATATATATATATGTATCTATATATATGGTAAGGTTATTGTAAAAAAGGTTAAAAGTGTGATAAATGTGAGAAATATTGTGGAGATGACATGTGTCCTAAATCTAAATTAATTCAAAAGGGTAAACAAGTAATTTTATCATTAATTCAATTAATTAAAAACTTCCCATAACCGCCACCTTAATTATAGGATCTTGATTTTTTATAAAAGATCTCTATAAACACCACTCAGCAAGTATACAACACCATTCAGCAAGTATACAACACCATTCAGCAAGTATACAACACCATTCAGCAAGTATACAACACCATTCAGCAAGTATACAACACCATTCAGCAACACCATTCAGCAAGTATACAACACCATTCAGCAAGTATATAACACCATTCAGCAAGTATATAAGTATATAACACCATTCAGTAAGTATATAACACCATTCAGCAAGTATATAACACCATTCAGTAAGTATATAACACCATTCAGCAAGTATACCATTCAGCAAGTATACAACACCATTCAGCAAGTATATAACACCATTCAGCAAGTATATAAGTATATAACACCATTCAGTAAGTATATAACACCATTCAGTAAGTATATAACACCATTCATGGACTAAACATCTGATCGAAACATATTTTTTTCTCTATATAAGTATAGCAATATGGTACTCATATTAAAGATAAAAAAACGCTCGTTATTATGGTGTAATTTTTTTTTAAAAAAAGTTACGTATAAAAAGTTATTAACGTTTAAAAAAGACGGGGGAAGTTACATGTGCATTAATGTTAGTTTCTTAATTTAAAAATGTTAAATTTACCTATATACCCTCAATCTAGAAAATTAATATGTTTAATAGTAAACATTATTTACAATTTTGCCATTATGATCTCAACCATTATATCAAAGATCTAATGGTGTAGATTCTTTCTTACCTTTCTCACAAAAAAATCATTTTTTTTTACAGGAACCTCTACCTATATATATATATATATATATATATATAGGGTGGGAGTTGGCTACAAAGTCCATTTTTTCTACAAAGTGTACAAAGTCATAAAACAACATAATGTCAACCATAAAACACACTCAAAACCCACAAATAACATAGTGGAAGTTACTAAAACACCATATTTGTGGGTTTTGTGTTGTGTTTTGAATGATAAGGTTTTGATTATCGAATGACTAACATTAGTGTGTTTTATGTTGATTATCATATTGTGTTTTATATTCATAGTTGTACGATGGTGTGTTTGAAGATTTTAAGGAATGTTAGCGTTTGGATATTGTGTTTTAGTGATCTTTACTATGTTATTTGTGGGTTTTGAGTGTGTTTTATGGCTGAAAATGTGGTGTTTTATGACTTTGTACACTTTGTAGGAAAAATGGACTTTGTAGCGGAACCTCACCCTATATATATATATATATATATATATATATATATATATATATATAGGGTAAGGTTATTGTAAAAAAGGTTAAAAGTGTGAGAAATGTGAGAAATATTGTGGAGATGACATGTGTCCTAAATCTAAATTAATTCAAAAGGGTAAACAAGTAATTTTATCATTAATTCAATTAGTTAAAAACTTTTCATAACCGCCACCTTAATTATAGGATCTGGATTTTTTTAAAAGATCTTTATAAACACCATTCAGCAAGTATATAACACCATTCAGCAAGTATATAACACCATTCAGGAAGTATATAACACCATTCAGCAAGTATATAACACCATTCAGCAAGTATATAATTCATGGACTAAACATCTGATCGAAACATATTTTTTTCTCTATATACATATAGCAATATGGTACTCATATTAAAGATAAAAAAACGCTCGTTATTATGGTGTAATTTTTTTAAAGTTACGTATAAAAAGTTATTGACGTTTAAAAAAGACGGGGGGGGGGGGGGGGGAAGTTACATGTGCATTAATGTTAGTTTCTTAATTTAAAAATGTTAAATTTACCTATATACCCTTAATCTAGAAAATTAATATGTTTAATAGTAAACATTATTTACAATTTTGCCATTATGATCTCAACCATTAGATCAAAGATCTAATGGTGTAGATTCTTTCTTACCTTTCTCACAAAAAAACCTTTTTAACAGTATATATATATATATAGAAAAAGTATATCGTACATTACGGCTTAACGTACTTCACGTACAACAACGTGCGTGATTTGTTCTATAACATGCGTGATTATTGTGTTTCAACATGCGTGATTTTGGATTTTTGAGTTATAACGTGCGTGATTTTAAAATGAACGTGCGTAATTACCTGTCGTACGTGATGTATGTTAAGTCGTAATGTACGTTAACCTTCCTCTCTCTCTCTCTCTATATATATATATATATATATAGGTTAGGGTTGTAGAGTGAACAACCTTTCAAGAGTGAACTGTATGAACTGATTTGGACCCTTAATTTTCATCATCTTGAGATTTTAAATGAATGGCATGATGGTAATTAGTTGGTTAATTTTTACTATTTAATTAAATGCAAAAGGGTATTATTGTACATGTACATTATAAAAAAAAGGAAGTTGATAGTTAATTACATTGAAAATATCGTAATCCCTGAATAATAGCACTTTCAACTTTATTTTAATATCATTCATCTTCTCTTATTTAACATCATTATTAAAAAGAAGAAGGCAGAGCGACGAAGAAGAATACCTGCCGTAATCTCATTTGAATCACAGCCGTCAACGATTAAGAGTCGTCGGAATCTGCAAACGTTATCTAGCCACCAAGGTACACTGATATAATCTTAGAATGAGTATGTTTTGCTATCGTTCCTAATGTCACAATCTCATCTGAATACTCATCCGATTTTCAACCACAAAAGGTACACAATGCTAAAGTGTAAATGTTTATGTGTTTCAGTAAATCGTTGCATGTTGTTTATGTTTTATAACTCTTTTAAGAACATCAAATCGGAAGTTAGGGTTTTAATAACCTGTTCTAAAAGTTGTTTAATCACAAGGTTTTGGTACAATTGTGTGTTTTTGATCAGACGTTGTTCAAGTACATGTTTAATTTTTTTGAAGTATAGTGTTGATTTAACAAATTAGTGGATTTTGCTCTGTTTTTATGCGATTTTTCTCTGTTTTTGTGCGATGTTAGGTTGTTCATTGGTTGTACACAAATGTATTGTAGCAGGTTTTGTGATATCTCAGAAGGTTGTGTGTATTGATTGTGTAAAGTCATTGATGTACACTTGTGTATTATACTGATTGATTTTGAATTGGGGGAAAAATTTTATGAAGATTGTACACTGGGTTATACACATATATACATGGTATTTTTTTATTAATACGCTGGGTTATGAAGATTTATTATTACACTGTGTACACATGTGTATACGGCGATGTATGCATGTGTATATTTCTATGAAGGTTTATTAATACACTGGGTTGTACACATATGTACAGGGTATTTTTTTATTTGTCTGCAACCTGGGTTGTACACTATGTACACATGTGTATAAGCAGTCGATACACATGTGTACAAAAGGTTGTTTATTTGTCTGCAACCTGGAATACACATCGATGATATTAAGACTGTTCGGTGATTTAAGTTTACGGATAATGTGAAGGAAAATGGTGTTCCTAACAGAGTCCGGAATAGGTTTAATGTACTTTCAAATGAAAGATTTTCAACCTAATGTGTGGATCGGAGATGCGATTATCAACTGCTTTGCTTCGATGCTTAATTATGAAGAGGCTAATAGAACAAACGGAACAAGTCCGCGGCTTTTCTGCCACACAGTTTGTTTTGTATGTATTTATTTAGTTTATTTATAAAATTTGTCAATATATGTGTAGAAAATAACATTAACATAAAGCTGGTTACTTGTACACTTAATATAGAGACGTGTTTGACCCGGTTAAGGGAAAAGTATGTTGTTTTTTATGTCTATGATGAAATAACTCATATATTATTTTGTCAGAGCATCGTTATGTTAACATAACATTAAAGTAATTGTTACATGTAATGAATTGTTGAACACTAGGATGCTGTTTTAGAAAAAACAATTTTTAACTTTTGTTTAATATGATACTGTACATAAGGTGTAAAGGATAGTGTACACTTATGTAATGCACTGTTGTGCACATGTGTACAGATTGTTGTATACAGGTGAACATACCAGTGTACACCGAAATACAAACTGACTTATCCATAAGTATTATTGTGACAATACAAGCGTTTAATTTTATGGAGCATGTGCAGGCAAATGGTATTTGAAACCAAAGGTGGAATAGGGCTGATGCATTTTCAAATGAAGGATTTAGAAACAAGTGTGTGGAATGGGGCTGCAGTTGTCAATTGCTTTGCTTCTATGTTTAACTTTGAGAAAGTTAATAGAACTAAGGGAATATAGCCACGCCTTTTCTGTCATACGGATTGCTTTGTGAGTAGTATGCTAAATTAATTGATGCATACTGTAAATATATATACAAATAAAAGTGACTAGTACGCCTATTTTGTGGTACCTTTGATGCAGGCCGAAGATTTGTTATGTAACACTGGATATGACGATGCTAAATGTCTGGAAAATTTCAGAAGGATTTAGAAGACGTGTTTGACACGGTTAGGGAAAAATATGTTGTGAAGTTGGTTTTTTCAAAGGCAAACAAGCACCATGATCGAATAATGGCCTAAGTGGCAGCATTTGACAAGGCGAAAAATACTTTTGTTTAGTTGACTGCATGGCAGATCATAAACTGCATACATAGACTTTTGTTTGGTAGCCAAAGCGGCTGGTTTTTGAAATTTCGCTGTGAACTTTGTTTAAAAGGCTTTAGACATTGGTTAATGTTCGTATTTTCTTTGTTTATCGAAGTATTGTGTGTGTTGCATATTGTGGGTATTTTGTGCTAAATCTGGCTCTGATAAATGGTTTGAAACCTGGTGGTACAGTTGGTGTCCAATACCTAGTCCCATTGGGACTTAATATACATTACTAGCAACCGGTTCTAGACATTTATAGTACTCAAAAAATTATATATACACGCAAAATAGTAAAGGATAAACTAAAAGCAAAATGCATTGTACACATCTGTATATAGAATATAAATAAAAACAACTAAAACATTCATGATCTGTACATCTGTGTATTACTCGGGGGGAAACATAAAACCACAAACTTTAAGAAAAAATTTCACTATACACCTGTGCATATACACATAACTTACTGATAAAAGAAGGTCGTCATATAATATACACATGTGTATAAAGATGTTATCTACATATTTCTTCTATTGAACGACATCATGTTACATATATACCTGCTACAAAACTTGATCTATACTACTATAACAACATCACAATAAAAAAACCTATCAACAAAATCTCTCTCTTGAATGACAACAACCTGTACATAATGAAAAAACCAAACAAACATTAATCTATACATCGATACCATCATCATAATGAAAACACAAAGAAAACAAAATCAATCAATGGAAATCAATGGTCAACAGATACACACCTAGGTTTAAAAAATCAATTGCCTTTTCCGATTAAAGGTTCGCCAGAATCCAATCCGTCTCCGATTAGTGTTCATCAGAATAGAAGTACAATACCCAAACAACTAACGATACACACCTGGGTTTAAAAAATCAACTACCTTTTCCGATTAATGTTCGCCGGAATCCAAGCCGTCAATGATTAAGGTTCGCCGGAATCCAACTACGATACCCAGCGCAATTGCCGGCGACGATAGAACTGCCGGCGACGATAAAACTACCGGCGAAGATCGAATGAATTATGGGTATTACGAAATTCTGGGTATTATGGAAGAAATGTCTGAATGAATTCTGGGTTTTATGATTTTGTAAGTTACGTAAGTTCAAATGATGATTTTTGTAAAAGATTAAAAGATATTGTAGATAATAATCACAAGAAAATAGGGATTTTGTAACTGAAAAACCAATATTAAAATAAAGATTCAAAACTAAATTATTATAAAATTACAATCCTACCTCTAACAACTAAAAAGGAAATCAATGGTCTTGATTAGTTTACGTAGTTCACTATAAAGATATTGTTCACAAATGAACCTAATCCTATATATATATAGGATAAGGATCATGTGAGAAGTAGTAGGCTAATTGAGAAACTTGAGAAGTATTCTGGACCACACATTTTCCCTAAGCAAAAAAATGCAAAAAAAAAAAAAAAAAGTAAAAAAATGAATTTTTTTTTTTGGAAATATCGGAGCTTTTTCTTTAAGGTTTTAATTTTTTTTATTTTTTTGGGGATTTATACACATGTGTATATTATTAATCTTTTAACTATACATATATGTATATTGTCAAAGTGGAGAGTTCAAATGAGAAGAATTAAAAATTAAGAATAAAAAGAATAAATGATACAAAGGTAATTTGAACAAATCATTTAATGAGTCTATTATTTGTTTTTGTTATTCAAATTAATGAACTCTAATCATTTAATGAGTCTATCTTATAAAATAGTTGTGCACCTTACACAATAAAAACAATCCTGGACATGATCTTACAATTTCAACTTTCCCTACACGATTAAAACAATATTTTGGTGTAGGATACAGAATGTGTAGGACTCAAACACTTTTAAATAATTTTGCGACTCATACTAAAATATGTGTAGGACACAAAATTTTTAAATAATTTTGTCACTTCTAATAAAATTTGTGTAAGAGCCAATACATTAATGATGGTGAATGAGGAATTTATGGTTGCATTAATAAGATTTAAGTAACTCTTTAAAATATATATTAAGATTCTACGTCAAAATGTCTAAACTACCCTTAGTAATTAAAACATTAATTAAAAGTGAACAAAAATGATATCTTGATTCACAACCATTGATAAAAAAAATATAGGGTCTAGATTAATTCATTTTTTCTTCTTTTAAGAAGATTCTTCTCAAATGAACCTCCCCCTATTGTCAAATATATATACATGTTTAAAAATTGAAAAATAAGTGTTATTTAGGGTTTATCATTAGGGTTTAGCTTTATGGTTTAGGGTTTAGCTCTAGGGTTTAGCATTAGTGTTTAGCAATAGTATTTAGGGTTTAGCATTAGGGTTTAGCTTTTGGGTTTGCATTAGGGTTTAGCATTAAGGGTTTAGCTTTAGGATTTAGCTTTAGCTTTAGGGTTTAGCATTAGCGTTTAGCATTAGGGTTTTGCTTTAGGGTTTGCAATTAGGGTTTAGCTTTAGAGTTTAGCATTATGGTTTAGCTTTAGGGTTTAGAATTAGGGTTTAGCTTTAGGGTTTAGGGTTTAGCATTAAGGTTTAACTTTAGTGTTTAAGGTTTAGGGTTTATAACACATATTTGTTTCAGTTTTAAACATATATATACATATATGTATAATTGAAAATATACATATATGTATTGTTAAAAGATTAACAATATACACATGTGTATAAATCCCAATTTTTTTTTTAAAAAACAATAAAAATTTAAATCCTTAAAGAAAAAGCTGCGATTTTTCAAAAAAAAAATTGCATTTTTTTCACCTTTTTTTTGCTTTTTTTGCATTTTTTGCTTAGGAAAAATGTGTAGTCCAGATTGCTTCTCAAGTTTCTCAAATACGGTGGACTTCTCTTAGGATCCCTACACTATATATATATAGTGGAGGGTTCATTGAGGAACATTAAAAAAGTGGGGATCCCGGGAACACTCTTAAACATTCAACTTAACATGTTAAAAATCAACTTTTTCTAAAAAAATTTTGTTGCTTTTCCTTATGAATACATGTAGAAACATTTTTAATAAAGAACTAAAAAATGTGTAAAATACAGTTAAAAATATGTCTTATAAAATTAACTTAACATGTTAAAAATCCATTTTTTTAATTTTTTTCAACGTTTTTCCTTATAAAAATGGGTAGAAACTATTTCACTAAAAAATCATTTTTGTAAAAAAAATATTTAATCATTTTAACTGTTTTTTTATATTTTTAGTTTGTATTTTTTATTAAAATTGGTTCTACAAGTATTTATCAGGAAAAGTGGCAAAAATTTTTTAAAAAAAATTGATTTTTAACATGTTAAGTTAAATTTTTAAAAGTGTTCACAGGTTCCCCACTTTTTTAGTGTTTCCCAATGAACCTCACGCTATATATCTATATAGGATGAGGATCATTACAGAATACTAACTATTGCGAGAACAAAAAGAACAACTCTAAAACACTAAATTTTGGGATTTAAGTTTCATGTATTTTTAATTTTATGTTTCTTACATTCATATGTGTTTTATATATACATAAAAAACCGTATCTTTTACCTACACGTAGCTTACATACATGTTGGTAATTTAACCTACACATAACCTACATATGTGTAGGTTATACAAAAAGTGAAAATTTTCCATATTTTGTTTTAAATTCTAGTGTAAGAAACAATAAATCTTACATTTGCAACATTTTCATTTACTTTTTATGTTTTTAGGATTGAAAAAATAGGTGATTCATTGTGTTCTGCGTGTTCTCGCAATATTTTATGTTCTGCATAGAACCTTACCCTATATATATATATATATATATATATATATATATAGGGTCAGGATCTAGTGAAAACAGTGGAAAGTGTGAGAACGGTGAGAACGCTTATGGATCGTCCGATCAAAACAATCTATGGACTAGATTGGCGCGGTGGCGTTTTCGTAAATAATACGAATTCTATTAAGTAGACGCGCTTCATTAAGGGTAAAAGGGTCTTTACACTTCTATACCAAAACGCCAAACTAATGAATAAAACGCCAATACGGGCCGAAACACATCCCTATATAAACAAAATATCTCAGATATAAAAACACACCCCCAGAACCTGAAACGCCATATTTCTACTATATACCATTCATATTACAAACGCCAAAAATCCCCAAAACATCAAACACAACTACTCAAAACGCCAAAACACTCAAACATCAAATATTACAAAAAATCGTCATTTCTTTCAGATACACTATTTACTCAGTAAAACGCCAAAAACGGCAAATATCGTTTCTTGTATATTAAATATTGTTCTACGACAAAGTTTCAGAGAATGCATTCTTCCATGAGGTATTGTGACTCAAATAAAATTTTGCTGCATGACATGGACAAATCATAAACAAAAAGATGCTGGTTTCAGACTTATGTCATTTTTTGTGTTTTGTTATTGATGAATATTATAATGGCATGAAGAGATAAATAACACTGATGAGTGGTTTGAAGATACATATTCAAACAAAAAACTCATATCATTTTGTCTTTCCAAACGACCACAAAAACACAAGCATGACAAAGCCAAACCACCAGTGAACATGTTTCAAAGAAGAAAGAGACTGATGACAGTGAAGATTTGGAAGATGAATTGTTTCTATTTTTATTTTTTTAATTTTCTTTTTCTGTTGTTTGTTATGTATCTTTCAACTTAGAATAAAAAAATACATTATATCAATAAAACGCCAAAAAAGTCATAATAACTGTGAAAACGCCATAATGCAGTAAAACGCAAAAAAACTCCCAACTATAATAAAAGTAATTTGGAGAATTTGGAGAACTATTATAAAAAGATAAAAATGGAAAAAAACGCCAACCTTGGAAAATGAAACGTATATGACCCTAAAAACTGTTAAAAATCTGAACAAAAACAGTAAAAATACACACAGTAACTGAAATGACGGCTACTTTATTAATATCATTTATTATAAATAAAATCACGCCTAAACTACACGCCAAAAATATCCTATAAGATAGATGTAACACCTCGTAAAATCACGACCAATATTATGAACGAGGCAAGGTTCCGAAGAGGAGGACGTGGCAAGGGGCCATTCAACGCCCCCAACGATCATGAGGCCGGGCCTTCACACCGGCGAACTCCGTCAGTTACAATGAGCACAAGTCCTCAAGAGGACTGGAGGACCTACTTAGAGCCTGCGAGTCGTTCTGTCTCACTTAGCTCCTCACCTTCCTACCATGACTCTTTCGGGCTCCATCAAGGCAACGAGTCCGACCATTCACGCCATTCTTACTTGCCATTGCAGCGGTCGGGATCTCACCGCGCCTTTCAGGACCCGACCCCGTTCTTTCAGAGCCGGTTTAATCCGGCAAACGTGAGCGAAGAACCAATGGGTTACAACCCATTGGGCCCTGAAGACCATTTCCCTGAAGCTCAGGGTATGGATATGGATGATGACCCCGACCCTGTTGAGCCACCATCTGGGACGTCCACGCATCCCATAGAGATATCTAATGGGTCATCCTTTCATGGATCACCTTATCGGGGTCCAGACAGCTATGAGGCGAGGTTTGCCTCACACCCTTGGGAGTTTACTCCTTCTTTCAACCAACAACAACAACAGCAGCATGATCCCTCTGAGGATTCATGTTTCGTAGCGGTCACGACACCGCCACCGCCACAGCTTGAGCAGCAACTGCCTCCGGATCCATCGAGGCGAAGAAGAACAGGTGCACGGATGTCCGTGCGAGGAGGGGATTTCCATTTCAGCACCCCTCAACACTCCAGTGGCGGCCACTACCCGCCACTATATGAAGACCCGCAGCAGGGTGGGCCTTCAAACCCCGTTTCTGAGGTGGACTCTGCGCCAGTCGCACCACCACCACCACATGTGGGTTTTGATAACCCAATTCCTTCATACGTCGGTGCAGCGGCGTATAATCCATTTGAGCATCCAACTTACCCTGGCTACAACTACTACAATGCCCCTGCCATCGACCCATACCTCGAGGCGGCCAACTACAATGCTCTTCACCCTGAAGGACCTTATGTCGCTTCGTACCAGTCTGGGTACCAAGCATATGGGTATCAATACCCACCACCTCCTCAACCTCCACAGCTGCAGCCACCACAACCGCCATTTTATTTATGTACTTAGTCCCTGCGTGGACCTGTCTTTCTTGTTTAGCCCTTGCATGGGCAAGTTATTATGTAAAAGTCCCGTTTAGGGCAACCTATGTACTTCTTTTAAAATTAGTGAAATGTTTTATTTAAATTTCATTTTCATTTTTATGTATGAATATAATATATGAAATAAATCAAAAATATCTTTCCTTTTAAATGATCTGCCTTTAAATATTAAATAAGAATCCTAAAAGGTATGACCTAGCCTGTATGTCATTATAGACCTGACCATGATGATAAAACCTGTTTAAAAAGGATTCAAATCCTTGTTAACATCTGAAAACATGTTAGCACTCCTGGCAGATGTGATTCAGTAAAATCACACATGTCGTCCTTATATTGGATCCTTCCAATCCCTTCTTTACTATTTAAACATCCATTTGTGATGTAGGGCCTACGGGCCATATTCATTGTCATATAAAACAAAAGGCTGTGGTAGTCTATGACTCCCTGTCGAGAAAAGGTAATGAACTATGTTCAAACCTAAATGCCTTGATCCTATAAGATCATGGCTTATAATTTAAATTTGTCCTTGTGACTTAGCCTTTTGTGCCATTATAATATATTAATAAATTATAACCGAGGATAATTATAATGGAAATCCTGAATGAATATGCTTAATAAATTAACCAATATGGTTTATTAATACCATGGTTAATAAATTAACAAGATGACAATTCTGTTATAAATCTCTAAATAAAACACTGTCATCAATTTTATGTAGCAATCAAGCTACATGGTAGAATCTGAAGAAGTCAACAGTCACCCTATAGAGAATCATGATACTACCAGAATCAATGTAACCGGTGCGGAACTTCAAGCATTGATTGACAATGCTGTTTCTAAAGCCATGGACAGGCAATTTAGAGAGTCTAGTGGTACACACTCTAAGACTCACTCTGTGGCTCACAGTAAGCCACCTTATAAACCTCATGAGTCGAAGAAGGATGATGCCCAACACTCATCAAATCAGCATAGTATCCCATCTAAGAAGATTGTATTCGATCAAGAGCCACGTACAAAGACCTGTTCATATAAGTATTTCGTCTCCTGCAAACCCAGGGATTTCACTGGGGAAAAAGGAGTCATTGATTGCATGACGTGGTTAGATAAGATGGATACGGTGGTTGATATTAGTGGATGTGCCGAGAAAGATATTGTGAAGTATTTTTCACAGTCGTTCAAGGGAGAAGCCCTAGTTTGGTGGAGGTCCTTAATCCAAGCTACAGGAAAGATTCCGTTATACAACTTAACATGGGCTCAGTTTGTTGCTTTAATCAAAGAGAATTTATGTCCTCAACATGAAGTTGAGAAGATCGAGACTGACTTTCTGACATTAGTTATGAAAAACTTAGACTGCCAGGCTTATCTCACGAGCTTCAACACTATGTAACGTTTGGTTCCATACTTGGTTACACCAGAACCAAAACGTATAGCTCGATTCATTGGAGGTCTAGCTCCGGAGATTAAGGCGAGTGTGAAAGCGTCAAGACCTACTACCTTTAGGTCAGTGGCTGATTTATCATTGTCTCTTACCCTCGACGCGGTCAAGCAGAGATCGCTTAGGAATTCAGATGAGGGGAAAAGGAAGCGTGAGGATGAGAACTCACGACGTTCTGATAAGAAGTACAAAGGGAACTCTGATCACAAAAAGAGTTCCGGGTTTAAAAAGGATGATCAACAGTCGGGTGAAAAACCCAAGTGTAAGATTTGCAAGAAACGTCATCTGGAGAAATGCAGGTACGAATCGAAATCCCAATCGCAGCCCAGGCTTGTGGGATTTGTAAGTCAAATGAGAATAAGACGTTAGACTGCAAGAAGATAAAGGATGCGACGTGCTATAACTGTAACGAGAAGGGGCACATCAAGTCCAACTGCCCAAAGTATGCCAAGAAACCTGAAGAAGGTAAAAAGACCAATGCTAGGGTCTTTCAAATGAATGCACGGGAAGCAGTTCAGGATGACAACATGATAACAGGTACCTTCCTTATAAATGATGTTTATGCAAGGGTTTTGTTTGATTCGGGTACAGATAAGTCGTTTGTGGATGATAAATTTTGTAAGTTATTAAATCTGCCCGTTAGAACCTTAAGTATAAAATATGAAGTAGAATTGGCCGATGGTACCATAGAAACTGCTTCGACCGTGTTAGATGGATGTTTTATATCCATTAGGAACCACTCTTTTCCGTTATCTTTGCTTCCTTTGAAATTAGCTGTATTCGACATAGTAATAGGCATGGATTGGTTATCTTCTAATCAAGCTCAGATCGTTTGTGATAAGAAGCAAGTGGTTATTAAGACTCCTCATGGTGAGCCACTCACAATACAAGGAGATACTTAGTATGGGTTGCCTAAGCAAGTGTCTATGCTTAAGGCATCAAGGTGTATGAAGAAAGGTTGTGTCATTTATATGGCACAGGTGACTATAGATGAACCAAAGCCCAAGATCGAAGACATTCCTACTATCTATGAATACCCTGATGTATTCCCCGAAGAACTCCCTGGTTTACCCCCAGATAGGCAAGTGGAGTTCAGAATCGACATTATCCCTGGAGCAGCACCAGTTGCAAGAGCACCTTACCGGTTGGCACCGACTGATATGAAAGAGTTAAAGACTCAACTGGATGATTTGTTGGCGAACGGTTTTATTAGGCCTAGCTAATCTCCTTGGGGAGCGCCGATTCTATTTGTAAAGAAAAAGGATGGATCGATGCGTCTATGCATCCGCGAGCTAAACAAGGTTACAATCAAGAATAGATATCCATTGCCCAGGATCGATGATTTGTTTGATCAGCTTCAAGGAGCAAGCTACTTCTCCAAGACTGATTTGAGGTCAGGCTACCATCAACTGAAGGTTAGAGATGAATATGTGCATAAGACTGCATACAGAACTCGTTATGGTCATTACGAGTTCTTGGTGATGCCGTTCGGGCTCACTAATGCACCAACAACATTCATGGACCTCATGAATCGCGTTTGCAAACCCTACTTGGACAAGTTTGTCATTGTCTTCATTGACGAAATTCTTATTTATTCAAAGAATCAGGCTGATCATGAGAAACACCTTCGATATATCCTCAAACTTCTTCGGCAAGAGAAGCTTTACGCCAAGTTTTCAAAATGTGAGTTTTGGCTTCGTGAAGTCCAATTTCTTGGACATATGGTTAGCGAGCGTGGTATCCAGGTGGATCCCGCTAAGATTGAAGCCATCATGAATTGGCAAGAACCGAAGACGCCCACAGAGATTCGCAGCTTCTTGGGTCTGGAAGGATACTATAGGCACTTTATTGAAAACTTTTCAAGAATTGCTGCACCTTTAACTTCATTGACTCGCAAGAATATCAAGTATGACTGGGGTCCCAAGTAGCAAGAATCCTTTGATATTCTTAAGCAGAAATTGAGCAATGCTCCAGTGTTGACATTGCCTGAAGGGATTGAAGAGTTTGTGGTATATTGTGACGCATCACACACAGGTATGGGATGTGTGCTTATGCAGAAAGGCAAAGTTATTGCCTATGCTTCACGACAATTAAAGGTGCATGAAAAGAATTACACCACCCACGACTTGGAGTTGGGTGCCGTTGTGTTTGCACTAAAACTTTGGAGGCATTATTTATATGGTACCAAGTGTGTGATCTATTCTGATCATAAGAGCCTTCAGCATCTGTTTAACCAGAAGGATCTGAACATGAGACATCGTCGATGGATGGAGACACTGAACGACTATGATTGTGAAATCCGATATCATCCAGGCAAGGCAAATGTGGTCGCCGATGCCTTGAGCAGAAAGG
Organism: Helianthus tuberosus; assembly: GCA_030545235.1. Taxonomy (NCBI): domain Eukaryota; kingdom Viridiplantae; phylum Streptophyta; class Magnoliopsida; order Asterales; family Asteraceae; genus Helianthus; species Helianthus tuberosus. The sequence continues at coordinate 44,622,220 of CM060442.1, forward strand.
AAAGAATTAATCCCATTAGAATCAATTCCAAGAGCATTGAATTGAAGAATAACTTGAATGGAAGATTGTTAGCTGCTCAGAAGGAAGTTGTGTTAGAACCTAACTATCCAAATGAAAAATTGGGTGTAACTGCTGATCAGTTATCATATGCAAGGATGGAATCCTAAGATTGAATGGAAGAATATGGGTTCCAATTTATGGGGGACTTAGGGATGTGATTCTTCAGGAAGCCCATAGTTCCAAGTATTTTATCCATCCTGGTAGTGATAAGATGTACCAGGATTTAAAGGCAAAGTATTGGTGGATAGGATTGAAGAAGTCTATAGCCACTTATGTGGCTAAATGTCTGACATGCGCGCAAGTTAAAGCAGAGCATCAGAAACCGTCAGGGTTGCTGCAACAGCCTGAACTTCCCACCTGGACTTGGGAAATGGTAACTATGGACTTTATCACCAAGTTACCAAAAACAAAGCGAGGGAATGATACTATTTGGTTATAGTGGATAGACTGACTAAGTCAGCCCACTTCTTACCTATTAAGGAAACACACAGCTCAGATAAGTTAGCTCAGCTGTACGTGGACGAGATTGTATCTCTTCACGGAGTACCAGTGGTTATTATCTATGATAGAGATACAAGATACACATCGCACTTTTGGAAAAGTTTTCAGCAATCGTTACGTACTCGATTGAATTTCAGCACTGCATGTCATCCTCAGATGGATGGTCAGAGCGAACGTACGATACAAACACTTGAAGATATGCTACGAGCTTGTGTTATTAATTTAGGTGGAAGTTGGGATGATCACCTTCCATTGATTGAATTTTCATATAATAATAACTATCATTCGAGTATTCAAGCTGCACCTTTTGAAGCTTTGTATGGGAGAAAGTGCAGGATGCCCGTTTGTTGGGCAGAAGTTGGAGATGTCCAACTGACAGGACCTAATATAGTCCTGGAAATGACAGATAAGATTGTGCAGATACGTGATCGTCTCAAAGCTTCCACGGATAGGCAGAAAAGCTACGCAGATAACAGGCGTAAACCTCTAAAATTCGAGGTAGGTGACAAGGTATTGCTTAAGGTATCACCCTGGAAAGGGGTAAGGCGATTTGGCAAGAAAGGCAAGTTAAGCCCCAGATACATAGGACCATTCGAAATCATCGAATGTGTCGGAACAGTGGCTTACAAGTTAAACCTGCCTGAAGAGCTCAGTGGAATTCATAATGTGTTTCACATCTGCAATCTAAAGAAATGTCTAGCCGATGAATCGTTAGCCATGTCACATAAAGATGTTCATATAGATGAGAGCTTAAAGTTTGTTGAAAAACCTTTGTCGATTGAGGATCGACAGGTTAAAAAGCTTCGAAAGAAGCACGTACCGATTGTGAAGGTTAAATGGGATGCCCGTAGAGGTCCCGAATACACGTGGGAGGTGGAGTCCATAATGAAACAGAAGTACCCTCATTTATTTCAGTAAATCTCGAGGTCAAGATTTCTTTTAAGGGGGTGAGGATGTAACACCTCGTAAAATCACGACCAATATTGTCACACCCCGAAAATACCTCCTAGGGAATGTCCATGTTAGGCGTGTGACATACCAATAACGAGCCACTAATTACATTGAACGCGTACAAGTTTCAAAATAAAATCTTTAATTATTAATGTAAAGTACTATCAACGAGTTTAAATGAAAACCAACATGTTCAGCGGAAGCAAATGACAAACCAAAGTTAAACAGTTTCAAACCAATATATAGTATCAGGAAATCAATAACATGAATCCCTTCAGTCGAGCCATGACCACTCCAGCTACTCCAGACAGCAAGTTTCCAAATCCAAGATATCTAATGGTCTGCAAGCATGCAAACAAGTATGTCAGACGATGCTGGTGAGTTCAAAGTTTTGTTAACGCGTTTAGTTACCAGGTATGTGTATAAAACAGTTCAACAATTCAATAGTTCAATAATTTGATTTGATGTTGTTATTAACTCGATTACCGAAATGGCTACAAGATGTATTTGCCCAACCCCAATGTCTCTATTAAAACATTGGTCATGCTTTAAGGAAATAAGTTCACGCCCGTCCTCCCCGGTACGGTGTGAGGGTGCCAAACCTAATAACGCTATCAACTAATAACCTCATTGCCTCCCCGGCAACTGTCGGTAGATGTAAGGGGTCTTATGTGATAGAAACTGAGTATAATAACAAACATCCCAATAAACAAGCGTTCCTCCCTGGAACGTTACCCGATATCCCTCCCCGGGATGCATGCTTGGAAAAAGAGCAGTGAACTCACCTTAGATTTGCTCGGTAAGATTAATTACACGTTTAACAGAAGTGATCAATTGAATCCTATGATAGTTGCACATAACAGTCAGTTCGCATACAAGCTTAGTGCGTATTGTTTCACATGTATTCATCAGATAGTGCACTAGTATTAAACAGGTTGTGCAATTGGTATCAGTCAATCAACAGTGTCCATGTCTCACGAAAACATTTATCAATTCATGACATCTAAACTGTTACACGCATTAAATCACAAGTATTACCCAACACATTGCAACTACTCACAAGACAATTCGGCCCAACCATTTAATCCAAACCCAAACCAATATACCGTGGCCCATAACTAAACACATGATTGCATTATTCTGCAGCCCAACAACCGTTACTAAATATATTTTAACCCGAGGCCCAACCCGTTTTGTCCTAGGTGCCGCCCAACACTCAGTTGCTTGCATATGAGGCCCAAGGTGATATAATAACTAATATCTGTTTGTATGCGTGTGGGTGGTCCATCAAAACCCAGCCCAATGTTGAACGTGATGCCCATATCCCGATTCCACTAACATCTATACACATCCCCATGTTGTTGTTTGAGTCCATATCTATATCTATCAAAGTCTTGGGCCCCTTACCCAACCCTTGTGACCGGCCCATTGACAATTCAGAAGCCTCGGATCATGGGTTTAATATACATAACAGTGACCAAATAAATCATGCAACCCTAAATTCAAACAAAGGTAAGTTATCAATTTAGCAAACTCATACTCATCCGGAACAAGTATCGATCCTAACTTCACAGTTTACATGCTCCATACCAATCCCTACTCACCTAACGAATTTCTATTAAATCATTAACATTATCATGACAAGATTATCAACAATTATAGGATACCTTAAACCAAGAAACGATTCAGTCGATTAACACAATTATAACCTACCCAAACCTATTCGATCCACATACATAGCACTACACTAATAAACATGTAAATCGGCCTACCACAAACATCATACCAGACATGTACACATATTATCAAATATTCCAATAACCAAGATCAATTAAATAGAATTAACATAAACACGAAACACTAACCACAAGCCAAATACTGGAACGATATCCCGAGGGGGGGGGTTGCGTCCACTGTTGATCACCGAAGATGAATAGGTATAAGACGTGCTAGAGTTTGGGATATATTTGTGTTATTAAGTTTACGTAACTTGTGTGTGTATTTATGCTAAACTCCTAGCCGCCCCAATCTAATAAATCCTATTGGGCTTGACCAAGCCCAACCTTGAATAGGTAGCCCATATCAGCTTCGGGTATGTGTATATGGACTCATATGAGCCGGTGTGTCTATATGTGAAGATGCGGCCCAAATAGAAACTAAGGTCTAAACATACAAATACGAACAATGATTCTCGTTTACGTTAAGGTTGAACAATAACAAATAGCAAGCATTCACCGTAATGTGTGATAAAACGTAGTGCAATAGGAATAATACCAGATTAAAAGTTACGAGATTAGACGATACTAACCTCGAAAGTTCGATTGTCACATCATCCCCAACTTGAAAGAAATTTCGTCCCGAAATTTGACAAGTAATACATAGGAGTGAAACGATAGAAACCCTAATTAAATTATATGTAACACTACCCAAATAATAGTCAATCATTACACACAAACACTAATCATCCAGATAACTTCACAGACATCACGTACACCAAATTGTAAAAACAGGATTGCAAAGTCAGTTTGGTGCCACATCATCCCCAACTTGAAAGGGAATTTCGTCCCGAAATTCGCCAATGATATCAAAAGTTGATTCCATCGCTTGAACAAATGAGGATACAAGAGCTTACTCCGATCATTACGTTACCACGTGAACCCCGGTCCACGTCTTGAGTTCCAACGAACCCTCACGATTGGGATTCGAATATACTAACAAACCTTGACTTCCTCGTACATGTTTTCAATAGACTCCACGACAACTACAACTTGTCTGATAAAGGTATCACAAATGTTTCCTCGGGCAAAACGTTCCCATACATTTGAGACATAATGACATCGTGAACGTTACCTAACTCGTTAGGTAGCTCGAGTTCATGAGCCATGCTACCGATTCCTTCCAGCACTTCAAATGTCCCTACGTATCGTAAACTAAGGTTGCCACGTTTTTCCATAGCGTACCGCACCCTCCCAGGGTGAGACTTTTGATTATGACACGTTCGCCTACAGCGAACTCCCTGTGTTTCCCTAGCTCATCAGCTTTTCCTGACGGTCACGTGTTGCCGCCAAATGATTTCCGATCCAAGCAATCTCCCCAAGAGTTTCGAGTACAAGTCCTCGACCCGTGATTAGGTTGTCACCCACCCTAATCCAACAGGGAGTTTAACGTTACTGCTAATGCAATGCCTCAAACAGAACTGCCTGAATACTAGAATGGTACTGCTACGGTGGAACTCAACCAAAGGTATGCGTCCTTCCAATTTCCACTAAGTTAATCACACACATGCTCGCAGCATGTCTTCGCGTGTCAGGATGGTTCGTTACTCCATCCGGTTGTCCTACTGTGATAAGTAATGCCCATGTCTAGACGTGAGCCAAGGGTGTATTGCCTGACATAAATCATGCATAAATCAAATTCAGAGGTAACAGGAGTTGGCACCTCGTACCTAAAAGCCGCCTCTCTCAGAGGACCATTCATAACTGTGAAGACTCGTCAGTTTTCTTGATTGCAAGAAAGTGTGCTGGTAACGTGAGTCCATCAACGATCATCCAGGTGGTAATGTTTTCGTTTCGAGTTGTAAGTAGACTAGTGATAAAATCCATGGCAGTCTGTTCCCATTTCCATATATGCGTTTCCGGTTGCTAATATCCCACCTTGACTTTCTCACAAGTCAAACATCGTTCTCATGCGTTGCTATGTGGGCCTTCAGGCCAGGTCATCCGTACATGGTCTTCAGGTTTTAATTCATCCTATCAAAACTTAAATGAATAGGATATCGAAACCCGTGTGCTTTGCCTGCACCAGTTCCCTAAGTTTGCTGTATAATTGGGTCCATATTCGTTCCATGAAGTAGCAAATATCATCCGACCTGCCAAAGGTTGCTTCCCCATGCCCCGCATGGGTCAATCTTGTGAACATTCTTCCTTTAGTTCTTCAGTTTGAACAAGGTGAATCTGATCAGGTGTGTTAGAGTGGATAGCGAGCTGCAAAGCTCGTGCACGTCCAGATTTCACGGTCGTATTCATTCAAAAGTTCCATCCAGCGATTCCATTAACTGATTTAACTCTCTCGTAACCAGGGTACACGGGAGGCCCTTGTGATCGGTCTAAGTAGTGCATTCGGTACCGTCCAAGTAATGCCTCCCACTTAAATCCAACGACCACGGTTTCCACCGCAGATTGTATGTCGTGCAGTTCCTCTTCGTAACACCATTAAGTAAGTAATCACTCTCTCGTGTTGTATCGGCGTGTAATTGGGGCTCTGATTCGGAGCATCATGGTATACCGCTAAATCACTTGTACCCTTAGGTAAAGACAATGCTCAGTGCATTGTAGAGTTGGGAATTGAAAACTGAAATGACGTTCTCCCGCCTGTCTCCCACGAGTACACAGCACCCTGCTATGCTAAAGAGGTTAAAGTTGCGAAATCCTCGAAAATCCTGTGATGAATCTACGTTAGTATCTAACTAAACCAAGAAATTACTGTATCCCCGATAGACTATTTGGTGCCGATCATTATCTAATGAAATGGATCTCTTGCGAGATCTGCATGCATCCCCACTTTGTTGACTACGCGACCAAGAAGGTGTACCTCCCAAATCCTGAAGTCACGCTTAGGTTGACTTCGCGTGAGGTTGCTTCTCCCCTAGGAGCTCTAGGACAAAATACAGGTGTCGTTCATGGTGTTCCTTTCCCCTGGTAGTGTTTCAAAATGTCGTCAAATAACACGGTCGATTCACGTGATCCATAAAGTTGCTCGTGTGTTGATTAACTCAATGGTCATGGTGCACAAAGTCGTATGGCCATACTGTGTTTGATATGCCGCTTTAGGAACATTCTCCCCTTGGACTTCCATCTGATAATAGTTCGTTCGTAAATCAATCCTCGAATGAAAGCTTGTCCCTCGCAACTAGTCGACAGGTTATCACTACATGGTCGAGGCAAACGGTTTTTGACTGTCACCTTGTTAAGTTCTTGATAACCAGTACACGTACGGTAAGGCTTGTCTTCATGGGTGTAACTGGGGCTCCCCAAAGCGAAAAGTTAGGTCCGCCAAAACTCCTGTTCAACAGTTTCTGTAATTGATTAGACGGCTCTTGCAACCCTCCTGGTGCAAGACGGTAAGAGTACGAATATTCGGGGTTGCACCTGGCGTGAGATTAAACTGAGTTTCTGCCTAACAGTTGTGGAAGTAATCCTGGAAGTTCTTCAAGTAGCTCATTAGAAGAAATTATAAACAACTGGTGGATCCTCGATCCTCTCTTCCTTAGCCTTATCATCAGTAATCGTTGTTAACAATGGCGAGGTAATCCCTCCGTAGACGCTTCTGGGCTTTCATTGCAGAATTGATGCTAACCTTTACACAACTCTGATATTCTGGAACAAATGACGATTCTCCACTAGGGAGGAGGGGGTACGCAAAGTTTTCTTCTCACAGGGCATATCTGCGCGATGTATGGATAACCAATCCATACCGACTACTACATCAAACTATCAAGGGTAGTAGAAGGAAGGTCGACGTCGAACACCTGTCCCATAAGGTTGAGTTTGCATCCCAACAATCATATGAGGTTTCAGTTGACTTACCATCAGCCGCGTCCACAACAGGTTCGGTTTCAAGAAGCATCAGGGTTAAGCAGAACAGAGACGAAGCGATTTGCTACCCATACTAGCTACCATGTTGCTATTATCCTGGTGTCGCCCACGCCATTCCTAAATGCCCTTCCACGAGCATCGTTCCCAGTGTTCGTTGTTTTCGTTGCGAGAATTTCCAGTACTGTCGTCGTTCCCTTGGTTGTGTGTCGTCTTGATTTAACAACGGCCAATCCATGTCGTAGGCACCTTTGTTTTCATACTGTAAGCTACGATTACGAGCGCCTCAATGTCGCCGTGATTGTTGCCCTTAATGCCGCTGCTTGTAACGGGGTCATGTGACATTTCACCAACAGGGTACATCTTTCACGTTCCGTGTCACGTACTAAGGCACTACGCATTGCGTGGGAAGTTACACATTCCACTCTATAGTCATTTGTCATCGCTTATGTCCCGATTGATTCGTAGGAGTTGACTCCCATAAGTCGCTGACTAGGGTTAGAGATTCGATTGCAGTCACTTTGCTGGTGTTCGTTGCCGATAGTCAGGGTCTCCCTAATACTGAAGTCGATGAGATACTACGCTCATCCTCTTGTCGTTCGATCTTGCAAGTTGATTGAGTAATACACGGTACACTGCTAGAGTGCTGAAGAAGTGATCGCACTTCGGGATCTAAGGCGTGAGTACGTTGAGCTCCAACAAACAAAGAGGAGTGTGAGAGGTATAGACCAACTATTGATGTGGTAACATCCAATTCAGGGACGATAGTACAAGCACCTAACATTCTACATAGTTCCCTAGGCGTTCAGATGGGTGTTCAGGTAATACTCGATAGCATCGAGATTAGAAAGGATTCAAAAAGGAGTGAAAAGATCACGTTCAAGTAGGAGACAATCACTGCTACGACTCCTATAGACTGTTGTAATTCACATTGATCAAATAACAAAACGGAACCCCTTTTTCACTTGTTAAGCCTCACTGGGACTCGCATGCACCCCACATTATTATTATGTGTACACCCACAATAATATTGTGATTTGCATGCTCATCTCAGCTCCTCCTAACTCATGTCAAATGGTCCCTCAAACTCAATTAGCAAACAAAGAGCATCACGAAACGTAAGTCATGAATGTTTAGGGAAATACCACCCTATCAGTCACATAACACATGCAAGTAATACATGAATTCATACTGTTGGGCTAAACGTGCAATCACATGCAATATCATATGTAAGTGTTCACTAGATTTACTATGCATTAGCAAACAAGAAATGAACCTTGCAATCTGAATAACAAGCATTACCCAACACATTGCAACTACTCACAAGACAATTCAGCCCAACCATTTAATCCAAACCCAAACCAATATACTGTGGCCCATAACTAAGCACATGATTACATTATTCTGCAGCCCAACAACCGTTACTAAATATATTTTAACCCGAGGCCCAACCCGTTTTGTCTTAGGTGCGACCCAACACTCAGTTGCTTGCATATGGGGCCCAAGGTGATATAATAACTAATATCTGTTTGTATGCGTGTGGGTGGTCCATCAAAACCCAACCCAATGTTGAACGTGATGCCCATATCCCGATTCCACTAACATCTATACATATCCCCATGTTGTTGTTTGAGTCCATATCTATATCTATCAAAGTCTTGGGCCACTTACCCAACCCTTGTGACCGGCCCATTGACAATTCAGAAGCCTCGGATCATGGGTTTAATATACATAACAGTGACCAAATAAATCATGCAACCCTAAATTCAAACAAAGGTAAGTTATCAATTTAGCAAACTCATACTCATCCGGAACAAGTATCGATCCTAACTTCACAGTTTACGTGCTCCATACCAATCCCTACTCACCTAACGAATTTCTATTAAATCATTAACATTATCATGACAAGATTATCAACAATTATAGGATACCTTAAACCAAGAAACGATTCAGTCGATTAACACTATTATAACCTACCCAAACCTATTCGATCCACATACATAGCACTACACTAATAAACATGTAAATCGGCCTACCACAAACATCATACCAGACATGTACACATATTATCAAATATTCCAATAACCAAGATCAATTAAATAGAATTAACATAAACACGAAACACTAACCACAAGCCAAATACTGGAACGATATCCCGAGGGGGGGGGGGTTGCGTCCACTGTTGATCACCGAAGATGAATAGGTATAAGACGTGCTAGAGTTTGGGATATATTTGTGTTATTAAGTTTACGTAACTTGTGTGTTTATATATGCTAAACTCCTAGCCGCCCCAATCTAATAAATCCTATTGGGCTTGACCAAGCCCAACCGTGAATAGGTAGCCCATATCAGCTTCGGGTATGTGTATATGATATGAGCCGGTGTGTGTATATGTGAAGATGCGGCCCAAATAGAAACTAAGGTCCAAACATACGAATACGAATAATGATTCTCGTTTACGTTAAGGTTGAACAATAACAAATAGCAAGCATTCACCGTAACGTGTGATAAAACGTAGTGCAATAGGAATAATACCAGATTAAAAGTTACGAGATTAGACGATACTAACCCCGAAAGTTCGGGTTGTCACAAATATTATGAAGACACGTGTCATGAACTTTAGACGTGTAAGGAATTATTTCCGAGGGACTAAAATTGTTAAACAATGTAAATATGTGAATAAAGGGATCCAAAGTGTCAACATGCCATTCTTGTGCCTCTGATTGACCTCACACGACGTTCGTATTTTTTAGCGAATAAATTGTAGAATGCTGGAAGTCGTTTATGCTTAAAACAAGGATCTTGTGAAACATAGGGGTTAAATGCGTCAACATGTTGAAAGTAACTTCTAAATGACCTTTTAACAATCCCAAGAACATTGTAATAATCATATATTTCTCTTCCAAGAATGTTGGATATTAATCTTGGGGAGTGTTGAAGTAAACAAGACTTTTCGGGCGATCATACGACTAACCGGGAGCTTAACAGAGTTAGTTTATGACCCAAGGTCCTTAAAAGTTAACTATGGGGGTCCAAAATGCAATAAATGAAAGTAAAACAAAGTTAAAATGGACCAGGGACTGAAAGTGCAATATTTAAAACATTTTCCCCCGTTTTGAGGTTTGACGTGGGCCGCGTAAGACTTCCTTATGTCTTACGCGGGCCGCGAGAAAGTGCAAGTATCAGCCAGAACTTGACAGCTACGGGTTTGGCCTGTTCCACCGCCTTAGAAAGCTGGTTGTCGAATTCAGGGACTGAACTAGTGGTATTTCATGAATAGGGGACACCTGGGATGATCAAGAAACACTTATAGACTTGTGTGGAGTGATCTTGTTGCATCTAAATCACTATATAAGGACTTTATGTTGCAACCATGAACTTGATCATTCACAAAATCATTCTAAACTTACTCTCTGGAGCTCTCTGGACTTCAAGCAAGATTCCCTAAGTTTCATTTTCGTGCTAAGTGCTTTTGTAAGTAATCTTAGCCTCTTTAATTCAAGTTTTATTAGTTTATTGACCAAAAGTCAAAGTTGTCGTAATTAACCTTTGACTTAGTGATTAATCACTAATGGTCCAGTCATTTTTTGAATTGAAAGTAGCTATGAGTTGGTAATTATGTGGGTAATAAACCCTTAAAGGGCACCCTCTGATTTTGTCGCAACCCCCGATCCCTAATGCCTCGGGAACAGGCGGCCACGAGCCAGTTTTGGTGGTATTGCATGTTTAGTCAATTTTGGCAACGGAATTTACATCAGGGCCGTAGTTAGGAAATATTTTATCAATGTAAAATACCACACTTTTAATATATTAAACATATGGGAAAAATCCCAAGTTTAAGTACACACATTTTCATAGGGATAAAACCCTATTTTATTTAATAAAAACATCTATTTATTTTTAGGTAACTTTATTGCCACTTTTCCAAGCCTTCAGTGCTGTCCAGCTGGCTTCTATTTAGCTTTCACATTTTGTTACCTGAAACGCGTTTAAAAATACTTTGTCAGTGGGAAATACTGGTGAGTGAATCCTAGTTTAATCAAGTTTAAATAAAAACCATTGTACAGTATTGAGGGCGATCTCGCAATTATATTTGTTTCCAAGTCATATCAATTACCACCCACGGTACTTTTAGACCTGACTTTTGGAAATGTTACCCCTCGCAAGGCCGTAACAAATTTTGTATACAAAACCCCAACATACCGACGATAATTGTATCCTTACAAATACTCAATAACTGTTTAATATATAATTAATCATGTGAGGTTTTGTAAAAACAATTTACAAAAAAAGGAGATTACTCACATTGTTGTCTTAGATTATCCTTTAGGGTTTCCTGGTGACAATCTATAATTTACACAAATGCACACGTGTTAGTATAATAACCCATTTTAACATTAGTAATACCCTCCCCGACAGCATTCCAACGACTACGTCGGGCAGAACCACGACAGCCGTTATGGAACCCTAGATCAATCGGGCAGAGTATCTAATATGTATCCAGGGGTTATGATACTTACAACGGAGCAGAACTTCGTTAATTAGGGGGTATTATACCCGAGTATTATGCCTATACTTCAGAATTTAGAGAAAGAAAACGTTTGTGAGCGATTTTCGACTGAAGGCCACTGCCCTCTACTTATAGGGCATGTTTTCAGGTTTTACGCGGCCCGCGTAAAACGTAGCAAGATGCTACGCGGCCCGTGACGTAGAGTAATAGGGGCTAGGGTTGATTCGCCAACCGGTACTGCTTCAACACGCAGGTGACATGTGGCAGCACCGTGCTGCACCACATTTTCGATCTCTCGCGGCCCGTGTAAGATCCCAAAGGGGTCTACGCGCCCCGCGACAACCCCAAAAATTTGATTTTTAAATATTTTTAATAATATTAAAGGTATTTGGGGTCCGTTTTGGCATATGGGGTGTATTTTAGGACATATTGGGATATTTTAAAATATATTAGGGCGTCGTAAAAATTCAGGAGGGTTGTTATATCCTCCCCACCTTGTTTTAGAGCTCGTCCTCGAGATCTACTGGAACAAGTGTGGATATTTCCTTTGCATTTCTGATTCAAGTTCCCATGTATACTCTGGTCCTCTTTTGGAGTTCCATTTCACTTTGACCAGAACTAACCTCTTGTGCTTGAGGTTCTTGACTTTCATGTCTTCAATCTGTAGAGGCATTTCTACAAACTTGAGTTGTTCATTTACCTCTATATCCTTAAGAGGTATTACAAGTGATTCATCGGCTAAGCATTTCTTGAGATTAGATACATGAAATACATCATGTATTCCTGCCATTTCCTCTGGCAGATGTAGCTGATAGGCTACAGGTCCTATTCTTCTAATAATCTTGAAAGGTCCAACATACCTGGGACTTAGCTTTCCCCTTTTTATGAATCTTACCACTCCTTTCCAAGGAGAGACTTTTAACAATACTTGGTCCCCTACTTGAAATTCCAATGGTTTTCGCCTGTTGTCCGCATAGCTTTTCTGTCGATCACCTGCTACTTTCAGTCGTTCTTTGACTTGAATGATCTTGTCGGTCGTCTCCTGTACTATCTCAGGTCCAGATAGTTGCTTTTCCCCAATTTCTGCCCAACAGACTAGGGTTCGGCACTTTCATCCATAAAGTGATTCGAATGGTGCAGCATTGATACTTGTGTGATAACTATTATTATAAGAAAATTCTATTAACCGTAAATGATCCTCCCAATTACCTCCGAAATCAATTACACAAGCTCTAAGCATGTCTTCCATTGTCTGAATTGTCCTTACGCTTTATTCGTCTGTTTGAGGATGATAAGCTGTGCTTAGATTTAGCTTGGTTCCCATTGCCTTTTGGAAACTTGTCCAAAAATGAGAGGTAAAACGACTATCTCTATCAGAAACAATTGATAAAGGAATTCCATGTAAAAAACAATTTCATTTACATACAATTTAGCTAGTTGTTCCATACTGAAAGTTTCCTTCATTGGTAGGAAGTGAGCTGACTTAGTTAGTCTATCTACAATCACCCAGATTGTATCATTACCTTTCTTTGTTTTGGGTAATTTAGTAACAAAATACATTGTTATCAATTCCCATTTCCACACGGGCATTTCTAACTGTTATAACAAACCTGAGGGTTTCTGATGTTCAGCTTTAACTTGTGAGCAAGTTAAACATTTAGAAACATAGGTTGCTATGTCCTTTTTCATTCCTATCCACCAGAAATTCTTTCTTAAATCTTGATACATCTTATCACTTCCAGGATGCATTGTATACTTAGACTTATGGGCTTCTTCTAATATACGATGACGTAGGTTTCCTAATTTAGGTATCCACATTCTCTTCTTATGGAATCTCTAAATTCCATCTGTTCCTTGTTTTAATTCGTTAATCATTACTTTTAATTTTTCAGTATCATCCTTGATTACCGATTCTTGTGCTTTTCTAATTTGATCGTTTAAATCTACTTGTAGATTTAATTTAAGAGAACGTACCCTTTTTGGCTTTTCATGATACTATCGGCTTAAAGCATCCGCCACTACATTTGCTTTTCCTGCATGATACTGGATATCACAATCATAATCACTAAGCATCTCCATCCAGCGTCTTTGTCTCATATTCAACTCTTTTTGTCCAAAAATATACCTTACACTCTTATGATCAGTGAAAATAGTAAATTTGCTACCATAAAGGTAATGTCTCCAAATTTTCAAAGCAAAAATTATTGCTCCTAATTCAAGATCATGGGTTGAATAATTCTCTTCATGATTCTTAAGTTGTCTAGAGGCGTAAGCTATAACCTTTTGACGTTGCATTAACACACATCCATAACCTAATTTAGAAGCGTCACAATAAACTACTAAATCTTCAGTTCCTTCTGGTAATGCTAGTATGGGTGCATGGGTTAATCTTTGCTTAAGAATTCTAAAGGCTTCTTCTTGCTTTGGTCCCCATTCAAACTTAATGGATTTACAGGTTAACTTAGTTAAAGGAATGGCTATTCTAGAAAAGTATTGAATAAATCTTCTATAATAACCGATTAAACCTAAGAAACTTCTAACCTAGGTTGGTGACTCAGGGGTCTTCCACTTGGTAATTGCCTCGATTTTTGTGGGATCCACATGAATTCCTTCATGATTAACCAAGTGTCCAAGAAACTGTACCTGTTATAACCAAAATTCGCATTTTGAAAACTTAGCATAAAGCTTTTCCTTTCTTAGTAAACTTAAAAGTGTGTGCAAATGCCTTGCATGTTCCTCTTTACTCTTAGAGTAAATGGGAATATCATCTATAAAGACAATTATGAATTTATCCAAATATGGCTTACATATTCGGTTCATCATGTCCATAAATGCAGCTGGGGCATTGGTTAAACCAAATGGCTTGACAGTAAATTCATAATGGCCATACCTCATTCTGAAGGCGGTCTTAGGAATATCCTCTTCCTGTACCTTTAATTGATGATATCCTGATCTTAAATCGATTTTAGAGAAAAATCGAGCTCCTTGCAATTGATCGAACAAATCATCGATTCTCGGTAATGGGTACCGATTCTTAATTGTGACCTTGTTCAGTTCACGGTAATCAATGCACATCCGCATTGATCTATCTTTCTTTTTGACGAATAAAATTGGCGTTCCCCATGGCGATGAGCTTGGCTGTATAAATCCTTTTTCCAACAATTCGTCTAACTGTTTTTTCAGTTCCTGCATTTCTGCGAGTGCCAAACGGTAAGGTGCTTTGGCAATCGGTGCCGTTCCTGGTAGCAGGTGAATTCTGAATTCAACTTCTCTATCCGGAGGTAGTACTGGTAATTCTCCTGGGAATATATCTGAAAACTGAGACACTACTGGAATGTCTTTTTGTTCTTTTCATTTAGTGTTAGTGATTATGGAAATCAAATACACCAATGATCCTTTTCTTATATAGCTTGCAGTTTTCATCACAGAAATGAATTTTGCGGACCTAGATGGTTTATTTCCTTTAATTGTGATCTTTTCACCCTTTGGTGAATTTACTTGAACTGACTTTTGATCACATAAAATACTGGCTTTATTGGCTATTAACCAATCCATTCCTAAAACGACATCGAATCCTGCCAGATTCATTGGGTAAAGATTTGCAATAAATTTTTGATTTAAAATTTATGCCCTTGCTCCCTGCAAGATTTCATAAATCTTAACAGTTTCTCCATTAGCTGTTTCTACTAGACATTCTTGTGGAAGTTTAGTTAATGATTGATTAAGAAGTTTGCAAAACGAAGTATTAATAAAACTTTGGTTTGCACAAGAGTCAAATAATACTTTAGCAAAAATATCATTAACTAAAAACGTACCGGCTATCACGTCCGGAATCATTTTGGCTTCATCTGCTGTCAGAACAAATACTCCAGCATTTTTAGTGTTCTTGTTGTTCGGAGTTGGAGCCAATTTTAGACAATTTGGCTTAATATGACCTTTTTCTCCACAGTTGAAACATAGTCCATTACTAGATTTCCTCCTGCAATCTTCTTCCCTATGTCCTGGTAACTTATAGAAATTGCAGTGAGTGAAGCATTTTCCTGAATGCTTCTTCTTGCAAGTTTTGCAGTAGGGTGTAGAGGTAGATCCTACATTCCTACGGTTGGAATTACCATGGCGGAATTCCTGGGAAAACCTTTGAGCTAAGTTTTTCCTCTGGTCTTATTCTCGAGTGCGCACTAACTCATCCGTCAAGGTGTTTGTTAATTCTACAGCTTCTTCTATGGTTTGAGGTCTAGCTGCCTTGACTACATGCCTAATTTCTCCAATTAATCCCCAGATATAACGGGAGATCAATACCGGCTCTGGTGATGCAAGGGTTGGCACTATTCTAGCATATTCAAAGAATAACTTTGTGTACCCCTTACTATCCACTCCATTCATCCTAAGGTTTAGGAATTTGTTTACTATCTGTTCTTTTTCATTGGGAGGGCAGAATTTCCTTTCTACCATATTCTTAAATTCCTCCCATTCCATATTATAAACCCTATCACTTCCTCTAGACTGGAGGATAGTGTTCCACCATTCTAAGGCTGAATTCTTAAATAGATTGGAAGCAAACATTATCTTGTTCTCTTCCGCACATTTGCTTATTTTTAAGAGAGTGCCTCAGTCTTTTCTATCTATCGTAGAGCTGCAATGGGTTCTTCATTGCCCGAGAATTCTATGGGTTTACAGGACCAGAATTCTTTGTAAGAACAACCGTAAGACACGGTTCTTCTTCTTTTGGGAATGGGCACTTGAAGTACGGGTCCATTGTTCACGCTGTTTGCAGGTTCAGAGGGTCGCTTGCTATCATGTCTACTTTTATTATTAGCATCCTTAACAGTTTGGAGAATATATGGCATTGCATCTATAATTCCTTGTGCCACTATGTGTTGGATGGCACTATTATCCACTTGGTTTCCATTGTTATTGTTGTTCGGATTCTCATTAACCAAGTTAATGTTACTCTGATTATCATTCTGGTTTTCCTGGTTTACTTCGTTGTCCATCTGAATTTTAAACAGTTACCACGTATTAATATCACAAAATAATATTTAATATAGCCAATCACATGACACGCATTTTGGTCAAAAGCATCGATCATTGCAACTTACTCTATTTTTATATAATATGCATCAACTAAAAACCAATACTGGAAATTAAAATTACAATACAGGCTAAAATTTAAAATTACACTAATAGTAGTAGGCATCCGCAGTTTTTTTTTCATACACACATATATTATTATTACTATTATTACCATCACATTCAAGGATATGGATTCATCCAGAAATCCATATTGCGCTCGTCGTACTTCCAGACGAGTCGCTCTCCCACCTGTCTCATCCGTTCACTATT
The DNA here is from genome assembly GCA_030545235.1 of Helianthus tuberosus. NCBI lineage: Eukaryota > Viridiplantae > Streptophyta > Magnoliopsida > Asterales > Asteraceae > Helianthus > Helianthus tuberosus. Next base: position 44,639,176 of record CM060442.1, read on the forward strand.
CTCTAAAATTTCCTCACCAAATGTCCTAAGTTTTTGTACATTTTCTGCACTCATTGGGGGTGCAAGTTCTAGGAATGGGTTCGGAATCTGGGGTGCGGGTTCCTGGTGTGGAGGTGTAGGTTCCTGGAATTGGTAAGGATTCTCTAAAATCTCCCTAATGTATACATCGTTATCGTAATAGGGATCTAGAGGGTCTAAACCTGGGTAGGCTCCTAAGTTCGGCATGGGCATGTCTTCGTGTATTGGGTAGCGTTGCACATAGTCCCTATTGTCGTCCCACCAGGGGTCGTAATTTGGGTCTAAGGGATTTGGTGCTGGTACCCTAGGTATTTCCTCCGGGTTGAAATCATGCATTTCTACTTGATTTTCAGGGTTTTCTATTTCCATTGGTTGGTCAGGAAAGGGTAGTTGTGGTTGGGGTGCTATTATTTGCTCCAGCTTAGGGTCAGCTGCAGTGGTTGCTAGGATATGGAAATTAGCTAAACCCCTCTTAATCATGTCATGGGCATGGGCATCTGTCTCTCTTTTGGTTGCTGCTAGTGCTCTCTGGTCTTGTAACTTTTTCATACGTTTTCTACGCTCATGTGCTCCCCTGCTGAACCATCCCCTCTTTTTCTGAGGAAATGGCTCTTCTGACTGAGCCATAAACACGAATATTCCTTCTTCAGTATCAGCAGGGTACCCCGAGAGGGCAGGCTGAGAAGAGGCACCTTCGCTTCTAGGCGAACCAGACAATTGACGGTACGCGTCAGATGGTCCTTGGTCGCTCATACTGTAAACTAACAAATAGTCAAATAACACACAACAATAAAATACAATTATACATGTATTTCTATAATTTATTTCCTAACAGATTGAATTTTGATGTCAGCAGAACACTTCTGTGGCTGAATCAGTGGCTTAGCTCTGATACCACCTTCTGTCGCAACCCCCGATCCCTAATGCCCCGGGAACAGGCGGCCGCGAGCCAGTTTCGGTGGTATCGCGTGTTTAGTCAATTTTGGCAACGGAATTTACATCAGGACCGTAGTTAGAAAATATTTTATCGGAGTAAAATACCACACTTTTAATATATTGAACATATGGGAAAAATCCCAAGTTTAAGTACACACATTTTCATAGGGATAAAACCCTATTTTATTTAATAAAAACATCTATTTATTTTTAGGTAACTTTATTGCGACTTTTCCAAGCCTTCAGTGCTATCCAGCTGGCTTCTATTTGGCTTTCACGTTTTGTTACCTGAAACGCGTTTAAAAATACTTTGTCAGTGGGAAATACTGGTGAGTGAATCGCAGTTTAATCAAGTTTAAATAAAAACCATTGTACAACATTGAGGGCGATCTCGCAATTATATTTGTTTCCAAGTCATATCAATTACCACCCACGATACTTTCAGACCCAACTTGTGGAAATGTTACCCCTCGCAAGGCAGTAACAAATTTTGTATACAAAACCCCAACATACCGACGATAATTGTATCCTTACAAATACTCAATAACTGTTTAATATATAATTAATCGTGTGAGGTTTTGTAAAAACAATTTACAAAAAGGAGATTACTAACATTGCTGTCTTAGATTATCCTTTAGGGTTTCCTGGTAAGATCCCTAAGGGGTCTACGCGCCCCGCGACAACCCCAACAATTTGATTTTTAATTATTTTTAATAATATTAAAGGTATTCGGGGTCCGTTTTCGCGTATGGGGTTTATTTTAGGACATATTGGGATATTTTAAAATATATTAGGGCGTCGGAAAAATTCAGGAGGGTTGTTATAGATTTCCACTCTAACTTGGTCCATTGTCGGGTCAAACTTAATATTAAAAAGTCAACAGAAAGCTATTTTGCAAATAAGCTCATAACTAACAATGTAGAAGCTATGAAACCTTTTTTAACACTTATATAACTTGGTAATTAATGTAAGAACATGTCTAATCATGTTCAACCCGACAATTTTGAACTTAGGTTCGGTACGGAACCGAAAGTCACAAAAGTAGACTTTTGCTTTGACTTTAAGTTCTAAGACAATTTAGCTTAGTTTAGATATGCTTTAAAGTTCCATTAGGACCAATTTATAGGTTAGTATAACTCTCTGAGGTTATACAACTTGTTTCCTAATTAATCCGATTCATTTGCATGTTTCCGTTAATTGCTTAAATGTTGACCATTATGCCCTTTTGACCTTAAAACGAGATTTTGAAAATATGAGAGGACAAAAACCTTTATTACTGATTTATAAACATGTCCTAAAAATTTGACATCAGTTTGAGGTCTAAATTAGGAGTTTTGCTCAATATCATAATTTGAAAGCTTTTTATTAATTAAACGGCATATTAAGCATAAAGCCTATTTAAACCCGGATTTTGACACCAAACCTTTTACCCACTGATGTAATATAATATTTTGGGATTTTTGAAGATTTTTAATTATTTTTAAACTGATCATAATAAAGGGTTCTTGTTTTGATTCGTTAATGGACGGTTATACCATTTTCTTGAATAAAATGAGTTTTACATAACATTTTGATATCAAACCTTTTGCTAGTGATTTCATATGATAAATAAAATATTTTGAACCTTATAAACTTATCAAAAACTCAGATTTACTTATATAACCCGAAAATCGCCTAAAACCGACTTTTTACGCGTTTTAAACGCACAGTATGGGTTAAAACTATTTTTGACACATAAGACTTAATACCTACTGATGTTTTAAGTAAATTTCTATACTTTAACGGTAAGTAAAAGTTTTGAACTCAGATTTCCAAATTTGACCTTTTAAGCTTATGTGAAATGACCGAAATGCCCCTACGGTGCATAGTTTGGTTATAAATGATAAATTTCACATATATGCATTAACCTACTGATATCACTTGCAAAAATAATTATTTTTATTGATCATTTTAGACCAGAACCTAAGATTAATATTTAACCTCTTTTATAATCTTAAAAATGACCAAAATACCCCTACGGGGCATAAATTGGTTTTAAATCCATTTTGGGTATAATGGAAGGTATCCTACTGATATCATAACACATTTTAAGCATATTAACTTAGGAAACCTGTACATGACTCATTTGGTTACCCGTTATGCATTTATCGCGTTCGGTACGGTTTATGTAACTAGTTTGCATAAATTGACCGAAACGGGTCAAACCTTCTCATTTTTGCTTCGAAATCCAGAATGTGTTTAGTTTACCCATATTATACAAGTCTCCATACTTGTCGGGTCTAAATCACATTCTAATCCGGTCTTCGCTTAATCTTTCGTTTTGAACCGTATATCTTTCTTTAAAACTAACCGGTCTAAGTTTAAACTTAAGTAAGACCCGTTAGGAATCTAATAGGTTATTAAAACCTTCGTTCCAGATTTAGGAGCCCAGTAAAAGATATTTGCACTTGCTGATTGTATACGACTGAGATAAATTTGAATATTTTGCTCAGGTAAATACTTTTAACTTATTTTCCCTTATACGGGCTTGGGGTACGGTATATAAAATACCGCTTGGTCGAGTATTGAATCTTTAATCGTATGAAGGTTAATTCATTGAGATAACCCGTTTAATCTGTTTTGTTTGTTAAAGCCTTTGGGGGGTTAATGACCATGTCCTATATATCCTCGGCTCATTCATTAAAATGGCCACGACTTAAGCACGAGGTGTAGGCATACACCTGCCGGTGCGTATGTAAAATGATATACCTGCCTGTTCGAGAATAACTCGTCGTAGGTTATATTATGTGGTGTTTCTATTAATCTTTAACCCGGAATTCAGCCCGGGCTACTGAACGTATAATAAGCATACAATTCTTTTACAAGATTATTTTTAAATAATTATCCCAAGTTATAAAATATTATTTGTGCCTTGTGCATTTAAATCAATTTTCATATACATTTTCAAAAAGTGTCGGTTAATTGTATTTACTAGTGTAAACTGGCGTATTTTCCAAAAGGTTAAGTGCAGGTACTATGCGAAATAGGCTGGCTACTCCTGAGTGAATAAATAATGAAGTCTTAGCTTTGTCACTTAAAATCCGTTGAACAATAATTCCCATGTTTTGATCCGCCTGTGGATCCTTTCATTCGGTTTCTAATATTATTACTTTTAGACTTCCGTTGTGCATTGAACTGTGATTATTGACTATGATGATATCAACTATGTCACGATACTCCCCACCGGGCCCACCGATAATACGTGGAAATATCGGGGTGTGACAGGTTGGTATCAGAGCCAACATTGAGTGAATTAAACACTAGCCTTTTGTGTTTAATCTCAATGACACAGTTTGCACATTCCTCGTCTTCCGAGTCTAGGCAAAGAACTTAGGACTAATCCTAATTCATTTTATTTTGTCCTTTATTGTTTTTCCTTTGTTGCTTCTTTTGTTTGTTTTGACAGGATCAACAAAAATGCCACCAAGGTTCCGAAGAGGAGGACGAGGAAAGGGGCCATTCAACGCCCCCAACGATCATGAGGCCAGGCCTTCACACCGGCGAACTCCGTCAGTTACAATGAGCACAAGTCCTCAAGAGGACTGGAGGACATACTTAGAGCCTGCGAGGCTTTCTGTCTCGCTTAGCTCCTCACCTTCCTACCATGACTCTTTCGGGCTCCATCAAGGCAATGAGTCCGACCATTCACGCCATTCTTACTTGCCATTGCAGCGGTCGGGATCTCACCGTGCCTTTCAGGACCCGACCCCGTTCTTTCAGAGCCAGTTTAATCCGGCAAATGTGAGCGAAGAACCAATGGGTTACAACCCATTGGGCCTTGAAGACCATTTCCCTGAAACTTAGGGTATGAATATAGATGATGACCCCGACCCTGTTGAGCCACCATCGGGGACGCCCACTGTAATGCCCCGCGTTTTCATACTTTCTATATTTAGAAACCAACGTTTGTAAAACTATTTTTGGAAACTTCGTAATCTTGTAATCGTTCTTTCATTAAAAACGATGTAAAATCCGAGACTTGGATCATTAATGAAACTCGTATTTTGTTACAAATATGTTATACACACTTTATATATGCTCGTATGTTCGAAACGGTGAATCAATTGGTGTTTAATCATTATTCTTGGAAACTATGTGCTAAACTTGTAATTAATCTAAACTTATGCATAAAACGTGTTTTGAACGAGAACGACACTTGATTTTGATACTCATACGCTTAATTATACTTGGGTTATACTCCTCATACTTGGATTTATCTTAAACTATGTTTTTGTGGCACTTATAGTCCTTAAAAGACCTAAAAACACTAAAATAATAACTTCAGGGGCTAAATTGTAATTTTTGAAACTTGTGTCCGGATAAGAAAGGCCGGGCGGCCCGCCTCAACTTACCTTGATCCCTCAAGCGGGCCGCCTGAGGGTGCCCAGATCAGAAAACAAATGCAGTCGCGACCAGATTCATTTTTGAGCGGGATAACCTTGTTTAAACCGAGTTTTGGCCTTAAGTATCCCCCCAAAACAACCCTAATCACTCCCCTATAAGTACCCAAGGTCCTCCAAGCACTTGAACACTTTCAACACTCTCAAACCTCTCCTAAACACTCTCAAGTTCTTGCAAGAAGCTGCATTTTCGGACAGATTCATACACCTTTACAAAAGAGAGCATAACTTGCTCATTTCTTAATGAAATCACTTGATTCTTCTTCCTATTTGCTTGGATAATCATGGGGTTTGATTCCTTGGTTTCTCCATGGAGAAATCAGACCTGGAATTGCTCTGAAATTGTCCATAAACTTTCTGTTTTGTTAAATGTTCTTCAAAAGCTTGTTTAAACTCATCCAACTTGTGTCTAACACATCTCATACCTATGTCCCAATGCTTACAACCTCTCTTATGGTTGGTTAAGCTTAAAAACAAGGTTGAGACACTATAAATCAGAGGTTAAAACCTCAAATACTTTCTATTTTGTTAGGGTATTTGACCCACAAATCATGTCAAGCTTAGATCTTGATGAATGAGTGATTATGGAACAACTTGGGTTGTCCTACATACAATCCTCACATGATTTGATGATTTCTCTTTAGTTAGGTTGTTTATGTTATTGTGCTAATCCTAGTTCGTGACCCTCCTTGGTTGTTTTTACATCAAGTGAAGTGGTGAACATTCAAGGGGTTCCTAAATGGAAGCATGTTCTTCCTACCCCATACATGACATCTATGATAACTCGAGGTGCCTAAATGAAGATCCTAATCTTCTACCTCCTACTTGAATTATTGGACTAAATAATATGTAATACTTAACCTAGATATATATACACACTCATTCGAACCTTTGATGTTGAACTTGTGTTTATATGTTAAAGTAGTAGAACATCATATAAGACCTAAACCTTGTTGTGATTCTTATGGGTGTTCAACTCATGAAAACATTATCATAACCCTTGTGGTTACCAAGTGTCATACAAGTGTTAAGTGTTGAAGATGATTATTTTCACATGTTATTCTCATATCTTATTTTTATGTTGTTTTAAATACCGAATCTCGACTCTAAGAATACTCGAACTTCAACCCTTACACATTCAATCTTTTAACCTCATCAACTCGTCAATAATTGGATAATTGGAAAGCATATGCAACTTTGTGAGTATACTCGCACTCCCCTTTTTACTTTTACCACTTTTGGGGTGTAACATGTTTACTTATCAAAAAACTTACACATGAACATTTTGCTTAAACATATGAACATTCCTATAACATGCTTGTATACGTGATGGCTTGATACTTTAAACTTGGGTGAAACTTATGTGTTGAACTTATCATTAACTTCGTACGAGCCTAACCGTGACATATGTAGCGCTATAGGATTGACGACCCGCCGCCCGTAACTTGTGGTTATGTCATGAGCATCTTGCGTCTCTTTTGGTTTGGTATGCTAGACACATGCCATGTTTTTATGTTTATCTTGAATCACATGCTTGCTATGAGGAATTGTTCGAAACTTATCTTTTGTTATGTACGTACCAAACTTGTATACTCGCCTTTGCTTTTGCATTGAACTTTATTTTAAACATGTTACAGGTTGAGGATGATGATGCCATGAAATGAAGTAGCGTTGATACCTAGATACACATATAGACGTTTAGATTAAATACATTGTATAAATGTCATAATTGTTGTCGTATTGCTCTTTTTGTATTTAACATGTTGTATTTCAAATTTCTTGTATTGTACATTTATTTATGAAGGAAATCAATTTATCTTTAATTCTATTGTCACAATTTAGTGTTATGTGTGATGAGCAATCTTTCTTCGTCTCACTCCGATGTTTTCGCCATCGGTTGGGGTGTGACAGATTGGTATCAGAGCCATAACTATAGGGAATTAGGTAGAATTGCCATGCTTTTACCTAGTCTATAGTTTTTAGAGCCTTATTCGTATGTTTTGCTTGAACAACTACATGATACTTTATTTGTTTCTTATTTATGCTATTTTAGACATATGTATCACTCGTGAGAAATATTCAACATGTTATTCTTATGCATTAATGCTTGTCTTATTATGTGTTAATACTTGCTTCATTGTTCGATTCTTTACGTGTTACTCTAAACATATTTCTCTATGTGTTAATACATGTTTTATCATTTCGTTATCCAAGCACCATTCTTGATATGCTTTCTTATGTGTTTATACTTGTTCATGTATTTCCTTTGACATACACTTCCCTCATGCATTTTACTTATATTCTAAATCCGACAACACTCATATTACAAAAATGAGACGACTTCACCAAAATAGGCGTGAAACCCACAATTTGGTGAATGACTCTCGATCCTTCTACCTTTCTTTCTTACACGAAATTCACCACCAAGTTAGGAGTGAAATCCACACCTTGATGGAGAAATTCGAAATTTCAAATTCTAGTGGACCCTCGCCAAAGTGTCGAAATTAACTTTTGACCCAGCGAGTACAAACCGCACTTAGGATACTAAATCGCCAAGTTAGGGGTGAAACCCGCACCTTGTCGACTAGTTCCATTCTTTGACTTTCATTAATCCCGCCAAGTCTCGAAATTTCAATTGAATTGGGGACATGTAGTAACTGGAAGGGTAAATACCGTTAACCGACTTGTCGGCAAGAGTATTTCACCTATTAGGCCAAAGCATGCTCCTCAAATTCGAATGACTTTTCAACCACTTTGGTTAGTCAACGTCCGTTATGGAACCATCCAAATTTTGATCAAACATGTGTTTCTATTATTCATTTTATACGATGCAATCTTTCAAATTCGAATTTACTTTCGATATTCTCTTTTCACGCACACAACACATTGAATCATTTACATACACTTATACATATACATGATTTCATATAATTTAAACTCATATTCCTTGTAACGAAAGGTGGAGGCATATCATCGAGATAGGAGTGATTTCCTTACATTGACAATTAACTCCACTCCCCTTTTCTTAAAACAACATCACCAACGAGTCAGGGGTGATTCCCTTACCTAGGTGATCGTTACCAAGACGCCTCTTCAAAATATTTTATTATGCAAACTCGATCATGTTTTATATCTAAATTATTAATCATTATTCAAAATACATACGTGTACGATTTCAAAATATATTGCTTTATCAAGCGTATTTTCTATCCTACAACCTATTTTCACCTAACTCATACACATGAGATTCTTAAACATATCTTAAACGTTTTACTACACAAATGTCCATTCGTTACAAAATACGTTATGCATAACCAATGAGTATTTTATGTTCCTTTACATATACAAACTATATCCTACCCTTCAAATCATGCTCAATCTAAATTTGGTTTGATAAACTCAACGTCTCGTTTAACAACTATACATGCACATCATCATACACGTTTTAGTCATCTCATCATGACAATTCCATTTATATCGATCGTATTTACATGCGCAACCTTTTGAGCACTTTTTACATGCTTAATTTGTTATGTTTTCAATTAATAGGATATACGCAATCATTAGTATTCGTACCCACACTCACACTCATATTCATAACAGTACATTTTATGTTTATACTTATAATCGTATTCATATTTGTACTCATACGTTTCATGTATATTTTTCTACACTCATATATTTCATGTTTTCACTTATACTCATACGTTGCGTGCTTATACATATACACATACTACTCGTACGTGTTATGTCGATACACATACTTGCGTGCTTATTCATACCTAAACTTATACTTATGCTCACACTTTCATTCATACTCATGATCCATACATTCGTACCCATACGCGAGCGTAATCCGAGTGATTTGCTTGCGTGGGTCCCATACATACTTAAGCATGGACTTGCTTACATACTACATTCTTACACGTGCACATTCTTAATTTTCAAATTATGGATACCCTAATTCATACACAACTGGTACAAGCTATGCGGATCAGGCGACGATCAATATAATCACGGGTGCACACGGGATTATAGTGATAGGCGTGTGAGAACCATAGAGTGTACTACTGTGTATGGTAAGACACGAAACGTAACATGGCACCGAATATGGAACGGACGTAATGTGGTTAAAACATGGTGGATACGCCGCTGGTACTTCCTATATATAACTGTTTTCACCATATTACCAAATTTCGTAAAACGTGCCATGAGAAATTCAGTGTTTTGCAGACCTTTTGGACCTAATACAACTTCACACAACTCACAAACGCATTATATCCGATTATCCATGACGAGACTTCATCCTTAACACACTACGTTCATCTATCCAACACTTATGCTATTCTCATACTTGTACTCTTTAAGAGTCATTCGTTCATTCTATACTAGTATTATTCTCCTTATCCTTTTAATTCATACAAACCTCGTTCGCAATTAAGCTTGATTAAACATTCGAGTCCTACCTTACCTCGCTACCTATAAAATGGTCTTCCTATTCTGGATTCTCGTGTAACTGTACTTAGCATACCTTTAAGGCTTTATTTAAAGTGCCAAACCTTCTCGTTTCACTTAATAAACAACCTTCTACAAATGTGATTTCGTTACCACGTTCCATCAAAATACAAACCGTTTGTCAACATCTTCTTTCTTAATACGTCACCTTTTTAAATACGTTGCCAATTTAAGTTGCCCAAAGTTGTTAGACTCACTTCACCTATATACGCACCTACATGTTTTCAACTATGTCAGATACCTCAAATTATTTTAGGCAACGAACTCACTCACAAGTTTACCTTGTCGCTCTCCAAAGTTTTGTGCCTTTCAAAATATTTCAAACTTTTCAAGTCTCAAATCCTTACTAAAACTCTTTGAGTCTACCTCTTGAATAAATTTCGGGACGAAATTTCCTAAAGGAGGGGAGACTGTAACGCCCCGCGTTTTCATACTTTCTATATTTAGAAACCATCATTTGTAAAACTATTTTTGGAAACTTCGTAATCTTGTAATCGTTCTTTCATTAAAAACGATGTAAAATCCGAGACTTGGATCATTAATGAAACTCGTATTTTGTTACAAATATGTTATACACACTTTATATATGCTCGTATGTTCGAAACGGTGAATCAATTGGTGTTTAATCATTATTCTTGGAAACTATGTGCTAAACTTGTAATTAATCTAAACTTATGCATAAAACGTGTTTTGAACGAGAACGACACTTGATTTTGATACTCATACGCTTAATTATACTTGGGTTATACTCCTCATACTTGGATTTATCTTAAACTATGTTTTTGTGGCACTTATAGTCCTTAAAAGACCTAAAAACACTAAAATAATAACTTCAGGGGCTAAATTGTAATTTTTGAAACTTGTGTCCGGATAAGAAAGGCCGGGCGGCCCGCCTCAACTTACCTTGATCCCTCAAGCGGGCCGCCTGAGGGTGCCCAGATCAGAAAACAAATGCAGTCGCGACCAGATTCATTTTTGAGCGGGATAACCTTGTTTAAACCGAGTTTTGGCCTTAATTACCCCCCCAAAACAACCCTAATCACTCCCCTGTAAGTACCCAAGGTCCTCCAAGCACTTGAACACTTTCAACACTCTCAAACCTCTCCTAAACACTCTCAAGTTCTTGCAAGAAGCTGCATTTTCGGACAGATTCATACACCTTTACAAAAGAGAGCATAACTTGCTCATTTCTTAATGAAAGCACTTGATTCTTCTTCCTATTTGCTTGGATAATCATGGGGTTTGATTCCTTGGTTTCTCCATGGAGAAATCAGACCTGGAATTGCTCCGAAATTGTCCATAAACTTTCTGTTTTGTTAAATGTTCTTCAAAAGCTTGTTTAAACTCATCCAACTTGTGTCTAACACATCTCATACCTATGTCCCAATGCTTACAACCTCTCTTACGGTTGGTTAAGCTTAAAAACAAGGTTGAGACACTATAAATCAGAGGTTAAAACCTCAAATACTTTCTGTTTTGTTAGGGTATTTGACCCACAAATCATGTCAAGCTTAGATCTTGATGAATGAGTGATTATGGAACAACTTGGGTTGTCCTACATACAATCCTCACATGATTTGATGATTTCTCTTTAGTTAGGTTGTTTATGTTATTGTGCTAATCCTAGTTCGTGACCCTCCTTGGTTGTTTTTACATCAAGTGAAGTGGTGAACATTCAAGGGGTTCCTAAATGGAAGCATGTTCTTCCTACCCCATACATGACATCTATGATAACTCGAGGTGCCTAAATGAAGATCCTAATCTTCTACCTCCTACTTGAATTATTGGACTAAATAATATGTAATACTTAACCTAGATATATATATACACTCATTCGAACTTTTGATGTTGAACTTGTGTTTATATGTTAAAGTAGTAGAACATCATATAAGACCTAAACCTTGTTGTGATTCTTATGGGTGTTCAACTCATGAAAACATTATCATAACCCTTGTGGTTACCAAGTGTCATACAAGTGTTAAGTGTTGAAGATGATTATTTTCACATGTTATTCTCATATCTTATTCTTATGTTGTTTTAAATACCGAATCTCGACTCTAAGCGTATGTCACACCCCGACCACGTAGAACATACAAAACGTGGCGGAAACATCGGGGAGTGTTGTAACAGAATTAATTGTTTCAAATCCATGGCAATTGAAGTTTCGTTTTATTGATTAAAAGTGTTACAATGTCTTAACAAACAAGGAAATACAACATAATTAACTAGTCTTGCATCTTTTATGGTCACTAAAGCCCAAGTCTGCCTATGTGTACCTTGATCATCTTATGCAACAGCTCCTGAAAAACACATGTGAAAATAGGTACGTCAGCATAAAAATGCTTGTGAGATACATAGGTTTTGTGAAAATAGGTTTCATGACTTATGTTTGAGAAAATGTTTAGTCATGAACCTTGTAATTTGCTTTGTCTTTGTAAATCATTTGAAAAACAATAAGTTCAGATGATACGTATAAATAAGAGAATAATGCATGGTTAAATGAATAACCATGTAAAATGAGTTTGTATAATTTATGTTGTTTGTAAAACAATGTATTGTGAAAAGTATGTTATTTGTATAAAATGTTATATGTCATAAACTGAAATGATTCAAATAACGCTACGATGTGTAATACCATACAAACACTTATATATAGGAAGTACCAGCGGCGTATCCACCATGGTTGTATCATATTACACACGCCTCGTTACTTAATCACTTACTCAAACCAAACCAACAATGTAAAATGTTCATGTCTAATGTAAATCATGTAATGTATAACCAATGTCAAAAGTGTTTATGTGTCAAAAGTAAACCATGTAATGTGTAACCAAAATGATATGTATGGCTAGTGAAAACGCATCAACTAAACCATAGGTGAAATGCACAAGAACGTAGTATTGAAGTAAAACTTGGTTTAAATCAAAGCTATGTTTTGTGTAAATGCATGATCAATGTAAATCATGTAATGTGTAAATGCATGATCAATGTAAATCATGTAATGTGTAAATGCATGATCAATGTAAATCATGTAATGTGTAAATGCATGATCAATGTAAATCATGAAATGTGTAAATGCATGATCAATGTAAATCATGTAATGTGTAAATGCATGATCAATGTAAATCATGTAATGTGTAAATGCATGATCAATGTAAATCATGTAATGTGTAACCAAACTGATCTGTATGGCTAGTGATAAATATCAACTAAACCATATGCACAAAAACAAAGTATTGAAGTAAAACTCGGTTTAAATCAAAGCTATGTTTTGTGTAAATGCATACTATACTGATATGAACATCTATGCGGTATTGTTAAAATGCATACATCCAAGCCTTGAGACTGTGGCGATAAACCCTTAAACGACTTAAAGGATTATCTGTGCTTCCTGTATATCGAATTCGGTCATTCCTTTAATCCCCTTTCCCTGGGACGTCCGGAACGGGAGTTGTCAATTCCTATGGTACCACTACCTACTAACGAACGGCGTAGCTAATGTTAATGAATGTATTGTTCCATTGTAAACAACCCAAATGTCATAACAAATGTAAGCATGTGATGAAAACGATGTACTAAGTATGCACGCAATGGACATACATAGCATAAAATGTAAATGTAAAACGATGTACTAAGTATGCTCGCAATGGACATACATATCATAAAAACAATGAAGTCATGTAAAACAATGTACTATAAGTGTACTATTGAACATAGCATGTATATGATGTGAAAACATGAAAGCATGAAAGTAACAAGTAGGCACATGTGTTCCACCCCAAAATGTTTGGAAAACAGTAAAAGAGGGGTCTATGTACTCACTTGAGATTGCTCAGAAGTCCTTGAGTAACAACCAAACAATGCTAGAGATCGCGGATATCAAACGGCACCTAATATAGGTAACTATGTTAATAAACCGGACCTAAATCGGAAGATCGGGTAGCATTAGGGTTTGTAAACCAAATGAGTGTAGGAACTCATGTAACATGGTTTAACAAAGCCTACATACTAAATGAAACTTAACCTAAGTGTTTACGACCCATTACGACCCGTTTAGGTAGCTTATGCTACTTTAACGCGTCGTTCGCGTGAAACGCGTTCGGACCGCCTAACTAGTCCTATGACAAGTGTTATATGCCTAAACATGTTACATAATCAGTTATGTGACGAAAGTTTAGGTTACATATGCTTAATTACCAATTATACATGAAAAGGGTATTCTGGTAATTTACCTAAGGCATATAAACTACCTATCATACAACTACTCAAACGATGTGACCATAGGGTATAACCTCGGAAGGTTATTCCCTACCTACTATGGTCACCTAATGTGTTTGGTCGGATCCTAATGATCGACCAAACTGGGTCGGGTTCGAAGGTATAAGCGATTTATTAGATCGCTTACCCTACGACCCTAGACAACGTGGTAATCAGTAGGCATAGTCCCAAGGGACTATAACCAACGTGATTACACTCACGTTGCGAAGTTCCAACGAACTTCGCATTGACCATAACTGGTCAATGTAGAAAGTCAAACAAAGTTTGACTTTCAGACTCGAAAGACTCGAAAAGCAATAAAAGAACGAAAGAATACTTACGAAGGGTCCCCGAATGCTAATCCCGATCCAAGAACTCAGGTATGAAACAATGGTTTCAACTTAGAGCTCTCAAATCAGAATTCTTGTAAGAAATGAGGTTGGGGTGATGGGGTATTTATAGTTTTCGGGTAACCGTTAGGATCGTTTCATGGAAAACGTGCCATGATCCAAGGCGTACACTTGTCGGAAACTCATGGTGGCTAAAATTGATGCTTATCATCTGACTAAGCAATTTAGAACATGTGGTGGTGGATCAAACAGCAGCAAACTGATGTTAAATGCACTTAATCTGGTCCAGAAGTCGGACGCGGCCCGCTTCAGCATATGCAGACTCTCAGGCGGGCCGCCTGGGAGTTGCAGATCAGAAACAAGTTTGTAGAAATACAGTTTCAGTCCCTGTTGATGTTTTAAGCCATTTTCGACACTTCTAAGGCCCGTAAAGCCAACTTTAAGGCCCTAAAATGTTGCCTAAACATTGTGGACTTGAAACATGTTCAAAAATATGTCTGATGATGGTTCGTTTGGTCGTACGAACGCGATGTTCGCTTAATTACGACGGAATGCGCACAAGCGCGAAAAACGATCCAAATGACGCGACGAATGGATTTTTCTTATGGCGAACATTAAAATATAATGTAGTGATGCTTACATAAATTTTTGGATGTCCGGATGTATTCAGAACGTAAGTTATGCGCGAAAATGCAAACTTCTGCACTTTTTGACACTTTTAGTCCCTGAATGACACAAAAGTTTATTTTAGCATACCGAACACCTCAAAGCCTATTTCTAAGCTATGTGAAGGGTATTTATGGTATGTTTAACTTATGGTCATGCTCCGGAATGTCTGTTACAGTTCAAATTGGCATACTTTCGCAGTTTGTCAACTTTAGTCCCTGTAAGCGATTTAACTTGATTTTGCCATACCAAAGCCTTCAAAACTTATTTCTAAGTTATGTAAAGGTTAATTAAGGTATGTTAATCCTATGTCACTATTCCGGAGTGTTTGTTGCATTAAACTGGTTATATTTACGCATCGGTGCGCGTATAACCTTCCAGAAAGCGATTTAGAGTTTGAAATTGAACAAGAATTGATATGTGCAAATGATACACATATTTTTACAAATCCCAAGTATGAAATATAACATTTCATTGGTTCGGTATTTGTTTGATGGCCGTGGAGGCACAGGTGTTACAGTCTCCCCTACTTTAGGAAATTTCGTCCCGAAATTTATTTAGAGGA
The DNA here is from genome assembly GCA_030545235.1 of Helianthus tuberosus. Lineage (NCBI taxonomy): Eukaryota > Viridiplantae > Streptophyta > Magnoliopsida > Asterales > Asteraceae > Helianthus > Helianthus tuberosus. Next base: position 44,654,922 of record CM060442.1, read on the forward strand.
AACTTGTGAGAGCTTGAAAACATGAAGTTGAAAAGATCGAACAATATTGATTAGGGTTCTGAACTTCTAGTAACCTTTAATAACATCATGATTGCAATGTAAGAGGGATACTTATATACAAGTATATGAAGCGTCATTGGTGCGTCCACCGTACCTCTATTACATCGTTCTCATTTCGTTATTGTTGTCACTATCGGCTCTTACACATAATAAATCTCACTGGGTTTCTGTGCACTAAATTTCATAATTATGTACGCGTCCATAATTTAGACAATTCCTTGCATAGTTCACTCAGTCCATTTTATAATGTGCAGGGGAAAACCAAATGAACAATCCTGTGATGAGTGTGACTAGACCGCCATAGAGTCCTTTTAATTAAATCAATAATTGATCTAAATAGACTATCAAGGAGTCTGTCCAGCTACATCACTAGATGTCGTTCTTTAACCAAATTGTGAATCAATCTTTTTGATTAGACCACTAAAGGGTCTCTTATGAAACATGGAGCGGTACTTATATAATCCAAGGGTCTTAACTATTACATAGAAGCCCATTGAGGATTGAAGGTAGTACCCTTTTGAATATCCTGCTACGAATCCCTCATATGAAGATATGAAAGATCCTGCGAGGATTTGGATAACGAATATCCAGAGTATTAAAAACACAAAAATCATAGAGGAGAACACATAAACACATATCACATAACCACAAAATTGTTCGTTAATTTGTCTTGTAAATTGCGTACATGCATTTAAAGCACACTTGGAATCCATTCCGTGGATTTCATTTGGTACTTTAAACGTTATCAAGAATCCAACTATAAAGATAGAAAGATTCAAAAAGAAAATTCGATTTCGATTACTAGGAACCGAAGTGTTCGAATTAAGGTACATAAGGAATCCAATTAAGGACTCTGATTTGAACGATAATCATCCACAAGGATCTAATTGTAAAGATAAAAAGATCCCATATGAATTTTAGAAGTTGAAGATGTTTTGAAACCTTGCACTGGATGTGCTTAGGTCAAAACATGATGTAAAATGCTTATGAAGTTGAGATGCTTGATATGTCAAGGCGACATATGAAGCAGAATTTTGAAGGTTAAGTCAATGTATGAGGAAAATGTTTTTGAAAACTATGCATGGGGTTCTTTTAAGAAAAATGTGTTTAACGTTTTTGAAACCTTATATATAATACTTTTTGAAATCATAAAGTAGGTGTATTAGGTAGATATATTTACAAAAATGTTTTAAAATCATGCGAGATGAAAGTTTGAAATTATGTATAAGGTTTTTGAAAGACATGAATGATGCTTTTCGAAATCATGCACTTGATAAGAAAATGTATTGTGTTAATATTGTCTTCAGACTATATGAAATATTTTGAAATTAGGAAGGTTGGTTTTGATAACATGGCCAATGTTTTTGAAATAACATAGACAATGCATCAAGAAAAATTGTTTTCAAACTATATGAAATGTTTTGAGATCATGAAAATTGTGTTGAAATACTTGTACTGTGTATGTTGAAAAAAATAAAAACGTAATGGGTATGAGATTTGAAAATATCCTTAGTTATCCAACCAAGGATTCAAAGGTACAGATGTGCAAAAAGCACGATTACTCATAATTTCACTTTATTTCATGTACTTCGTTTCTTAGAATGAAACGAGTACTTAAAATTTTTGGGGGAAATCATGAGCGATCATTTGAAAGAGAGAATCACAAGAGTAGTTTGTAAGGTACATAGTTCCTTGATGTAGGTATCATAGGAAAAGCCATACACACCTAGCAGGGGGTTAAGCTGGTTGGTTGGGGACTGCTTTACCATTGTGAGCGACCATGGCGAAGTTCTGAGAAGCCTTTCGCTTCTTTGACTTCTCAGGGGATCGTTCATCCATGGTCTTTGATTCCTCAATTGGTTTATTGGCTGATGGTGTTGTCGCCTGACTAGGTCCTGCCTGTCTTGGTGACTCTTGAGTGGCTTCATCCTGGAGATGATACATGGTAGTAGCTAATTCAACAGTCTTCAGGACTACTTCGCCTATTCGCTGAGCGAATTTGGCTGCTTGCTCAGATATCTGGGCGTCATCGTGATGAAGAGACATTCTTGAAGAAAAAGAAAGGCATAGGGAGAAACAGGTGAAAGGTTTTTGGACAATCAAAACAGAATGATAACGCATGAAAATTGCGATCATTTGTTTGTTACCTAAGGCAAACAAATGAGACGGTGACTAATCAAAGTAAATGGGTCAAAAATAATGTATCGCGAAGACATGCTCGCCTATAAGTGAACACTCACCCCAAGAATTCCCAGGTAAGCACAACTGGTCTCGCGTCTGATGAGATGTATACGAAGTGCTTGCCTAGACAGAAAACCCAGAATACGGGCATTCACCCTTCCAGTTTGCACGTGTTCACATTATTTAAAACCCAAAACCTTGACGAAGTTTTGAAAACTCAAAGGGGTTCAAAATCATATAACTGAGAGTTCAAAACCTAGTAATCAATCATCCTAGAACAGATGATTAGTTTTCAAAGCGGTTTTGAAATTTATGTTCTTGTTGTGGTCGTCGCCTAAGGATAGGTGACGGTATTGTTTTATGACTAAACGCAAGTAAACTCGCGTTAGGGTCCTAAGAAGGTTATAGACTAGGTCAAAGCATTACTAATAACCTAATTCCCTATAACCATTGGCTCTGATACCATCTTTTCTGTCACACCCCGACCACGTAGAACGTACAAAACGTGGCGGAAACATCGGGGAGTGTTGTAACAGAATTAATTGTTTCAAATCCATGGCAATTGAAGTTTCGTTTTATTGATTAAAAGTGTTACAATGTCTTAACAAACAAGGAAATACAACATAATTAACTAGTCTTGCATCTTTTATGGTCACTAAAGCCCAAGTCTGCCTATGTGTACCTTGATCATCTTATGCAACAGCTCCTGAAAAACACATGTGAAAATAGGTACGTCAGCATAAAAATGCCTGTGAGATACATAGGTTTTGTGAAAATAGGTTTCATGACTTATGTTTGAGAAAATGTTTAGTCATGAACCTTGTAATTTGCTTTGTCTTTGTAAATCATTTGAAAAACAATAAGTTCAGATGATACGTATAAATAAGAGAACAATGCATGGTTAAATGAATAACCATGTAAAATGAGTTTGTATAATTTATGTTGTTTGTAAAACAATGTATTGTGAAAAGTATGTTATTTGTATAAAATGTTATATGTCATAAACTGAAATGATTCAAATAACGCTACGATGTGTAATACCATACAAACACTTATATATAGGAAGTACCAGCGGCGTATCCACCATGGTTGTATCATATTACACACGCCTCGTTACTTAATCACTTACTCAAACCAAACCAACAATGTAAAATGTTCATGTCTAATGTAAATCATGTAATGTATAACCAATGTCAAAAGTGTTTATGTGTCAAAAGTAAACCATGTAATGTGTAACCAAAATGATATGTATGGCTAGTGAAAACGCATCAACTAAACCATAGGTGAAATGCACAAGAACGTAGTATTGAAGTAAAACTTGGTTTAAAGCAAAGCTATGTTTTGTGTAAATGCATGATCAATGTAAATCATGTAACGTGTAAATGCATGATCAATGTAAATCATGTAATGTGTAAATGCATGATCAATGTAAATCATGTAATGTGTAAATGCATGATCAATGTAAATCATGAAATGTGTAAATGCATGATCAATGTAAATCATGTAATGTGTAAATGCATGATCAATGTAAATCATGTAATGTGTAAATGCATGATCAATGTAAATCATGTAATGTGTAACCAAACTGATCTGTATGGCTAGTGATAAATATCAACTAAACCATATGCACAAAAACAAAGTATTGAAGTAAAACTCGGTTTAAATCAAAGCTATGTTTTGTGTAAATGCATACTATACTGATATGAACATCTATGCGGTATTGTTAAAATGCATACATCCAAGCCTTGAGACTGTGGCGATAAACCCTTAAACGACTTAAAGGATTATCTGTGCTTCCTGTATATCGAATTCGGTCATTCCTTTCATCCCCTTTCCCTGGGACGTCCGGAACGGGAGTTGTCAATTCCTATGGTACCACTACCTACTAACGAACGGCGTAGCTAATGTTAATGAATGTATTGTTCCATTGTAAACAACCCAAATGTCATAACAAATGTAAGCATGTGATGAAAACGATGTACTAAGTATGCACGCAATGGACATACATAGCATAAAATGTAAATGTAAAACGATGTACTAAGTATGCTCGCAATGGACATACATATCATAAAAACAATGAAGTCATGTAAAACAATGTACTATAAGTGTACTATTGAACATAGCATGTATATGATGTGAAAACATGAAAGCATGAAAGTAACAAGTAGGCACATGTGTTCCACCCCAAAATGTTTGGAAAACAGTAAAAGAGGGGTCTATGTACTCACTTGAGATTGCTCAGAAGTCCTTGAGTAACAACCAAACAATGCTAGAGATCGCGGATATCAAACGGCACCTAATATAGGTAACTATGTTAATAAACCGGACCTAAATCGGAAGATCGGGTAGCATTAGGGTTTGTAAACCAAATGAGTGTAGGAACTCATGTAACATGGTTTAACAAAGCCTACATACTAAATGAAACTTAACCTAAGTGTTTACGACCCATTACGACCCGTTTAGGTAGCTTATGCTACTTTAACGCGTCGTTCGCGTGAAACGCGTTCGGACCGCCTAACTAGTCCTATGACAAGTGTTATATGCCTAAACATGTTACATAATCAGTTATGTGACGAAAGTTTAGGTTACATATGCTTAATTACCAATTATACATGAAAAGGGTATTCTGGTAATTTACCTAAGGCATATAAACTACCTATCATACAACTACTCAAACGATGTGACCATAGGGTATAACCTCGGAAGGTTATTCCCTACCTACTATGGTCACCTAATGTGTTTGGTCGGATCCTAATGATCGACCAAACTGGGTCGGGTTCGAAGGTATAAGCGATTTATTAGATCGCTTACCCTACGACCCTAGACAACGTGGTAATCAGTAGGCATAGTCCCAAGGGACTATAACCAACGTGATTACACTCACGTTGCGAAGTTCCAACGAACTTCGCATTGACCATAACTGGTCAATGTAGAAAGTCAAACAAAGTTTGACTTTCAGACTCGAAAGACTCGAAAAGCAATAAAAGAACGAAAGAATACTTACGAAGGGTCCCCGAATGCTAATCCCGATCCAAGAACTCAGGTATGAAACAATGGTTTCAACTTAGAGCTCTCAAATCAGAATTCTTGTAAGAAATGAGGTTGGGGTGATGGGGTATTTATAGTTTTCGGGTAACCGTTAGGATCGTTTCATGGAAAACGTGCCATGATCCAAGGCGTACACTTGTCGGAAACTCATGGTGGCTAAAATTGATGCTTATCATCTGACTAAGCAATTTAGAACATGTGGTGGTGGATCAAACAGCAGCAAACTGATGTTAAATGCACTTAATCTGGTCCAGAAGTCGGACGCGGCCCGCTTCAGCATATGCAGACTCTCAGGCGGGCCGCCTGGGAGTTGCAGATCAGAAACAAGTTTGTAGAAATACAGTTTCAGTCCCTGTTGATGTTTTAAGCCATTTTCGACACTTCTAAGGCCCGTAAAGCCAACTTTAAGGCCCTAAAATGTTGCCTAAACATTGTGGACTTGAAACATGTTCAAAAATATGTCTGATGATGGTTTGTTTGGTCGTACGAACGCGATGTTCGCTTAATTATGACGGAATGCGCACAAGCGCGAAAAACGATCCAAATGACGCGACGAATGGATTTTTCTTATGGCGAACATTAAAATATAATGTAGTCATGCTTACATAAATTTTTGGATGTCCGGATGTATTCAGAACGTAAGTTATGCGCGAAAATGCAAACTTGTGCACTTTTTGACACTTTTAGTCCCTGAATGACACAAAAGTTTATTTTAGCATACCGAACACCTCAAAGCCTATTTCTAAGCTATGTGAAGGGTATTTATGGTATGTTTAACTTATGGTCATGCTCCGGAATGTCTGTTACAGTTCAAATTGGCATACTTTCGCAGTTTGTCAACTTTAGTCCCTGTAAGCGATTTAACTTGATTTTGCCATACCAAAGCCTTCAAAACTTATTTCTAAGTTATGTAAAGGTTAATTAAGGTATGTTAATCCTATGTCACTATTCCGGAGTGTTTGTTGCATTAAACTGGTTATATTTACGAATCGGTGCGCGTATAACCTTCCAGAAAGCGATTTAGAGTTTGAAATTGAACAAGAATTGATATGTGCAAATGATACACATATTTTTACAAATCCCAAGTATGAAATATAATATTTCATTGGTTCGGTATTTGTTTGATGGCCGTGGAGGCACAGGTGTTACAGCGTACTCGAACTTCAACCCTTACACATTCAATCTTTTAACCTCATCAACTCGTCAATAATTGGATAATTGGAAAGCATATGCAACTTTGTGAGTACACTCGCACTCCCCTTTTTACTTTTACCACTTTTTGGGGTGTAACATGTTTACTTATCAAAAAACTTACACATGAACATTTTGCTTAAACATATGAACATTCCTATAACATGCTTGTATACGTGATGGGTTGATACTTTAAACTTGGGTGAAACTTATGTGTTGAACTTATCATTAACTTCGTACGAGCCTAACCGTGACATATGTAGCGCTATAGGATTGACGACCCGCCGCCCGTAATTTGTGGTTATGTCATGAGCATCTTGCGTCTCTTTTGGTTTGATATGCTAGACACATGCCATGTTTTTATGTTTATCTTGAATCACATGCTTGCTATGAGGAATTGTTCGAAACTTATCTTTTGTTATGTACGTACCAAACTTGTATACTCGCCTTTGCTTTTGCATTGAACTTTATTTTAAACATGTTACAGGTTGAGGATGATGATGCCATGAAATGAAGTAGCGTTGATACCTAGATACACATATAGACGTTTAGATTAAATACATTGTATAAATGTCATAATTGTTGTCGTATTTCTCTTTTTGTATTTAACATGTTGTATTTCAAATTTCTTGTATTGTACATTTATTTATGAAGGAAATCAATTTATCTTTAATTCTATTGTCACAATTTAGTGTTATGTGTGATGAGCAATCTTTCTTCGTCTCACTCCGATGTTTCCGCCATCGGTTGGGGTGTGACACCCACGCATCCCGTAGAGATATCTGATAGGTCATCCTTTCATGGATCACCTTATCGGGGTCCAGACAGCTATGAGGCGAGGTTTGCCTCATACCCTTGGGAGTTTACTCCTTCCTTCAACCAACAACAACAACAGCAGCAGGATCCCTCTGAGGATTCGCGTTTCGTAGCGGTCACACCACCACCACCGCTTGAGCAGCAACTGCCTCCGGAGCCACCGAGGCGAAGAAGAACAGGTGCACGGATGTCCGTGCGAGGAGGGGATTTCCATTTCAGCACCCCTCAACACTCCAGTGGCAGCCACTACCTGCCACTATATGAAGACCCGCAGCAGGGTAGGCCTTCAAACCCCGTTTCTGAGGTGGACTCTGCGCCAGTCGTACCACCACCACCACATGTGGGTTTTGATAACCCAATTCCTTCATACGCCGGTGCAGCGGCGTATAACCCATTTGAGCAGCCAGCTTACCCTGGTTACAACTACTACAATGCCCTTGCCGTCGACCCATACCTCGAGGCGACCAACTACAATGCTCTTCAGAAGGACCTTATGCCGCTTCGTACCAGTCTGGGTACCAAGCATATGGGTATTAATACCCACCACCTCCTCAACCTCCACAGCAGCAGCCGCCACAACCGCCATTGATTCAGCCTCAACAGCAACAGAAGATTCTTCAGAGGTTGAGCCAGGTGGAACGAGAGGTTCAAGAGGAGCGTAGAAACCACCGGGGATTTCTCAAGGGTTTGGCAAATCTGATCAAGGGGAAGAAGAAGAGGGATTTTTGAAGATTCCTTATTTATTTGTATTGTAATTTCTTGTGACAGCCCTCGTAATTTCATGTATCCGTACCATTTATTAATGTAATTAAAGTGCTAGATGACTGTGCTGAATTACTTAACTGCTTTGTGATTATTGCGTCATACTTACACGTGCTTTTTTTAACATACTAGTCTTGTGCAGAAAAATTGACTAAATGGTCCTGAATGCTTTCCTAAATGCCGGGAATTAAAAGTGTTACAAAAAGATATATAAAAGACACTTTACGGAATAATTAAACACTTTAACGAAATGGAATCTAACCAAACAACCGGACATTACCCGGAACACTAAATTTTTGTCAAATACATTGTTTAATTATTTCTTGGCTTGTCATGATCCCCGTACACCATAACACCCGCTAAAATGCCTACTAACTAACATATGTAACTAAATACTTGGAAATTAACTAGTATTTACCAACTATCATCAAAAATTTTACATCTACCCCCCCCCCCCATACCCGATTTCGGTCACCAAGGGACCCACCCAAAATCCTCACCATACTTCCTAGATATTACTTCATTTCTTTAATGGATCTTTACTTGTTGATGTTGCCAAAATACGTGATGGAAGGATTATAAGTATGGCCTCATAGATCACACATCACTTCACAAAATTCACCCCACTCCCTCACTCTCTTCCCCTCCCTCTCGGCTCACCATAACCGCCACCACCCCTACCATATCAACACCATCTTCATCCATTTCTAAGCTCCATGCAAGACTAGAAGGAGATTCAAGGAAGCTTGCAACTTGTAGATCATCAAGGAGCTTCATTGCTTGCTTTTCACCATCATTTTCTTCATCATTTTCACTAAAGATCATCCCTAGCCTTTGTGCTAGAAGTAAGTTCTTGCTAAACCCCTGTTCATCTTGTTTTTATGGTTAAAAGTTGTAGTAAGATAAGTATGTTTAAAACAATAAATAACAAGAACTAAAAACATGAACATAAAGCATTACATAAGGTTTACATAAAGATGTAATATGATGATTATGTGCTGATTAGGGTTACACAATATGAATGACTTATAACCTGCTGTAAGTGTGTATGAGAGTCGTTGTTGTTCGCTAAACATGTTAACGGAATCAATCGAGTACGCGTTAGAAAGTTAAGAACTGAAAACAGGAAGCTGGTTGGTGTTTACAGCCAACTTCAGTTGGCTGTAACCAGATCATAACTTAATGAAAACTTGATTTTCTTGAGTCTATTACGTGTTATTTCGAAATACGGTTCTAATGGTACTGGAATCATAATTTTTGAACTTCGTTTGCTATTTTTAAAGGGGTCGTTTCCCACAGTAGCAAAAGCTGCATTTTTACTGTAGAAAATATGTGTTATGTTTTTCATCATAACTTGAAATCTGTGTAGAATTAAGTAACGAAATTTTTACTGTAGATGGACACTAATGTCGTAGTAATTCTCCAACTGGAATTTCATAAATCGGACTTACGATGAATTTTAAATAAATTATTCCGTGGACTACAGTCAGAAAGTGATGAATCTGATTGCAGTCCGGTAAATGAATTTTTATAAAATATTGGTAATGAATTTGATCCCGATATTTTACACAATAATATTTGGATCGTTTAAGACCTTCTGTAAAAAGTTGGGAATTTTTGGAATAGGTTAACTATTTTATTAAAATTCCCGAAAACAACCCAGTTTTGAATGTAAAAGCTGAAACGACATAAGTAGTAATTTGCGTGTCTAAATGTCGGGTAGGTTATCTATGAATGATCTAACATGTTATATGTCAATGAAAATGTTATGTGCAATGTCGTATGTTTGTTTATGAACGGGGATAGATGGGAAGTTTATATGGGCATGAACCGTTAAAGTGAGTGCATGTTATGTGGTAGATGCGTGTAGGAACTTCGTGCTTATTTGAAGTCACTAATAAACTAAGTGGTAATCATACTAGGACGTGATTGACCGACCTTGACTATTAGCTATTTTTGAGAGTCAAACCGAGCAACCAAAGGTGAGTTCACACTCCTTCTAATGCATGGGATTCCCGGTGGTTGGGAATGGGTTAAAGAACTAAAACGGAGCCTGCATATCCTCCTTAGGTAGGATATATACCGCCATCCTCCATGGGTAGGATGCCAAAATTAAAAGAACTAAAACGGAACATGCATATCCTCCTTAGGTAGGATATGTACCGCCATCCTCCATAGGTATGATGCTAATATTAATCCTGCGTATTCTCCTTGGGTAGAATACGTACGTTCGTCCTCCTTGGGTAGGACAACAACCTTAAAACTTACTAGACAAAACTCTATCATTAAGTCCCTCATTTTATATCGACTTAATCGCCGAGGCCAATGGCGAGCGGGTCATTAGTTAATAGCGCTATTAGGTTTAACAAACCTCACACCGTGTCGTTCGGACGGGCGTGTACTAATGGACTATGGCAAACTGTCAATGATGATAGAACATTGACGTAGGGCACAACTATTGTTCGTCAGTTGTCGATATGGTAACGGTCTAGTGGTTCACACGGGGAAGCCCCCACGGGTCATGGTTTGGGAAAGAAGAAGGAATTGGTTAATCATATTTTCAACTATGGGGTAACCCCCACGGCAAGTAAGCCAGCTAAAGACAAACCACGTTTCGAAAACAACTTAAAACAAACACCCAACTGTGAACTCGCTCAACTTTATTGTTGACTCGTTGTTACATGCCTTACAGGTCGTTAGATGCTTAAGGAGCTTGCACGAGCAGGAGGAGTCGTTGTGGGACATGGACCGTTGTGTGCCATGTTAACTTTATGAACTTATTGAACTTATGTTTTGGTTCTAGGTTTTATGCATCCGCTATTAACTTAAAGTTGGTTACTTTCTTTTGGTCACCAATTGTATTGTGGTTGGTTTTATTTACTTAATTACGTTGTTCAATATGATTGGTGGCTCGATCCTGGTCATGTCACGCCTCCAAGCGGTGATACTCCGCGTGTGGATTTTTGGGGGTGTGACATTTCTTCATTTCAATCAAGTCCCTGCGTGGACATTTTATTTATGTACTTAGTCCCTGCGTGGACCTGTCTTTCTTGTTTAGCCCTTGCATAGGCAAGTTATTATGTAAAAGTCCCGTTTAGGGCAACATATGTACTTCTTTTAAAATTAGTGGAATGTTTTATTTAAATTTCATTTTCATTTTCATTTTTATGTATGAATATAATATGTGAAATAAATCAAAAATATCATTCCTTTTAAATGATCTGCCTTTAAATATTAAATAAGAATCCTAAAAGGTATGACCTAGCCTGTATGTCATTATAGACCTGGCCATGATGGTAAAACCTGTTTAAAAAGGATTCAAATCCTTGTTAACATCTGAAAACATGTTAGCACTCCTGGCAGATGTGATTCGGTAAAATCACACATGTCCTCCTTATATTGGATCCTTCCAATCCCTTCTTTATTATTGTTGGTGCACACATCTGTCGTCTTCGTCTTATATCGAGTCTTCGGTTCGTTGCGGTTTGGAACAAGAATGATGTCATCATTCTTAATGATGACATCATCCAAGTGATCTAAGATCTTGCATCATCATTACATCACGTGAAGACATATGCACAAAACAGAATCTTAGTTAACAAAGTTCACGTGAAATAGAATGTATTTTGTTTGTGTTCACTAGAAGACAAAATAGGTTAAGATGTTGATTTCGCTCAAACGGCATGTGGATGTGATTTCGCTTATTTGGTCATTTTGGGATTTCGCTTATATGGACCTGTGACACAAAAGCGAAATCACCAACTCTATATAAAGGTCACTTGAGCGAAATCAGTAGGAGAACCCCTTGTATTCCATACCGAAGTGCTGCCGGTGTGAGATTTGGATGTACAAGCTGTTAAATCAATCTAATCAGTGTTTAAGGTGAATTACTAGCTGTTTCTACCTTTGTTTCTTAGTTTTCGCCTCTGAAACGAAGTAAAACTCCTCTGAACGACTCGTTCGGGTCCGTATACGATCCTACAAGTGGTATCAGAGCTCAGGAGGAGGAGTTCTGCAGAGATTAGCTGGAATTTATCTTGTTTTCTTGCTTCTACACCTTCTTTCATCAATTCAGAAAATTTTACCGGTCGGATTTCGTTCAAAATTACACAGATTGTGCGCAATTGAACATAGACAAACCCTTGAAAGTTTCGGACCAAATTACGGACTAAAAATGGTTGAAATTACCTTCGGGCTTGGTTCCGCTTATTCGAACATTGTGTAGTTTCGCTCATTTGATCATCATATTTCGCTCTTGTGAACAAGTTTGATTCCGCTCTTGTGAACAAGTTTGATTCCGCTCCTGTGAACATTTTGATTCCGCTCATAGTGCTCAAAGTCTGTTTCCGCTCCAGATTTCAAAACTTGTGATTTATTCGTGTTATAATGAAGTTGTCGGATGCTTTTTGATAAGGTTGCATGTGAATATAAAAGTCTGTCAGTTTAGTGGAATTAATTACACCACATGTGAGTTTAATATTGTGTCATGGTTTTGCACATTTGTGTCGGCTTAGTGATTTTTGTGGTCCAATCAAGAAGTTTATAGAATCAAAGTCTTGCATGTGAATTAAAAAAAGGTGTCGGCAATTGATCAGATATATCAAGTGAGGTTCAATCAACTTTTAAAAGGAAAGTTTTTTTTTGAACAGCTAATTTCATTCACAACCAACACCAAAGTTTACAATACAGTACATCACCTCAGGCTAATGGGTTACTAGACCAAACTCCAAATATGATCACCACATAAACAAAAACAGAATGACCAAACTATTAAAAAAAACAAACAAAGCAAAACTGCAGCGCCTTACACTATAGCTCGAACCGCGCCCACTTGCTCCATTCCAGTAACCTTTTTTTCGCCCTGCATTTAATCCATAAGAAACTATTCGCTTGCATCTCCCCGAAAATTGCATCGATGTTGACACGTTTACCCCTGAAAATGTTTTCGTTTGCATCGATGTTGACACGTTTACCCCTGAAAATTTTTTTTTAAAAGGAAAGTTAATAGTTTCAGTTTGCATGTGATATTGTTGGTCATAGTGGTGGTCTCATCAGATTTTCGGTCAAATCATATATTGAGTGGAATTTAAAGGCCCATGTGACTTAAAGTCTTTCGGCCCAATCATCATTAGCGGTTTAAACTGTTCGGCCCAATCAGTTTCGGTTCATGTGCATATGTTTCGATTTGTTATTGGCCCATGTCTCATCATCATTAGTGGCTCAAATCATTTTTAGGCCCAAGTGAACTTCATTGTTTGTGATCCATTGGAAGCTCATATTTCGTGGCTCATTTGATCTAGTTCATTCATTCAGTTTGCGGAATTCATTGATCGAGTCCATAAATCTTCAACACGAGTCCAAGATCATTTCATCCGTCACACACTTTTACGTATTCAGTTCATTTAAACTGATTGTTTGCCTGTTTAGTTCATGTGATTTGACCAGGTGAATCAGTTCATGTGAAAGCTTGTTTGAGAAATTATTCGATTCTTAATCATGGATAACGATTTCTACAACGCGTTTGCAACACCGTCTGGTCCATCTACTATTGCTCAAGCCATGAGTTCGGAAAATGATACAGGAACCATCCAAAAGCCTCCGAAATTGACGAGTATTGAAGAGTATTACGGGTGGAAAGACAGATTTGAGAACTGGGTTCAGGCAAACCATCTTAGGTCATGGGAGTGTATTTTGAAGAAATATGTTTTGCCACAGACTGATTTGAAAGTTGATAAAAAATATCTGAATTTAGTGATCAAGAACGTGATATGTATAGAGCTGAAAAGATGATGATCAGTCTACTTCAGCAATCTATCAAAGAAGACATTTTCATACTGCTACAGCATGACAAAACTGCAAAGTCAATTTAGGATGCACTTAAAGTCAAATTTGAGGGTAGCGAGAATATGATTAAAAGCAAGAAGGCACTGTTAAAGAAAGAGTTTGATCTGTTCAGCAGTCTACTGGGTGAAGACACAAAGAAGCTAATTGAAAGATACTGTCACCTTGTGCGATCTATGTCAATGCTTAGTATAAAAAAGGATTCTGAAGAGTGGGTAGACAAATTAGCTGATGCGTTACCGCAAAAAGAGTGGGGAACTTATTTGATGATCCTGAAAAACACAGGGGTTTATGATGGGTTAACAATTGGTCAGTTTATTGAGAAAATTGAAAGTCAGGATTTGGAACAGCAGAAGATCGCAAGGATGAACAATTCAAATGGTCAACAGGATGTAAAAATGTATTACAAAGGGAGTGTTCCAGTTCCAGAAGCTGAGAGAAGTCCGAAAATTCAGACTGCGTTTAGTGCTGGTGATTCTACAGAAAAGATTGATCAAAGTTCAAACAAAAGCAGCAGTGGTTTCTCATTATATCCGAGTGTCAATCCAAAGAGTTCATCAGAAAGCTTTCAGTCTCAAAGCACAAAGACAGGAAATGGTTATGTGATTCAGTGCAACATCGCTCTAAATCTTCCAGAAGGTCAAAGTTTTTCAAAAGACACTGCTAAAGACCACATGGCTCTACTTGGTTCCGTATTGTTATCTTATGAGGGTCTAGTGGCTGGTCGGATCGGAAATCCCATGCTCACCAAAGAGGATTACGATCAAATAGACGCAGAAGAAATTGAACTGATGGATATCAAATGGTGTCTTGCGAGTGTTCTTAGACGTGCTGAAAAGTTCAAAACGATTACCGGGAGAAATGACTTTCTTGATGCTCATGTATCTACTTTAAGTTTTGATAAATCTAAAGTTACTTGTTTTCGTTTCAGGGAGAAAGGCCATTTCAAGCGGGAGTGCAAGAACAGAGAAGCTAGTGGCGCTCAGAATCCGTTTGGAAAAGATGATTACTACCGGAAAGCCATTTATCAGCAAGTTGGTCAATCACAAGACTCACAGACGGCTCATGGTAGAAGAATCGAGGATTCAAAAAGAGCGTGTGCAGTGGATTTTGACTGGAACAATTATATCTCTCCTGATAGCAAAGCATGCATAGTCGATCAAGATGATGAGAGGCTACCTGAAGGCTTCAGCTGGAATATGTTTGCAGATGAGAATGGGAATTTTAAAGCTTTCATTGCTAAGATTGTCAGAGAACCAGACATGTTTATCACATGGATGAAGTCTATTGGAGTGACTATAAAGAGTGTGGATGAAGAGTCTGTTGTTTCTGTTGAAAGTTTAGAAAGTGCTGATGAAAGTCTACAAAGTTCTGATGAGAGTGTACAAAATGTTGTTATTTCAGAAAAGGAAGTTGTATTTGATCAAACACCGTCAGATTCTGGTTTATCAGATGCTGATTCTGAAAAATCTGTACAGTTTGATCAGTCACCAGTTGATAGTAGCAGTGATGATGAGGAAGAGAAACATATAAATGTTGCAAAATCTCATCTTTCTCCTGAAAGTTTTCATTTCTATTTTGCAGATCGCATGGAGAAACTGAAGGAGAAACGAGCTGCTAAAGAACAACAACTAAAGAAATCTGAAGATGTTGTTCAGAAAGAGAATGTTGAAGGTGTTGCTGAGGAGATAGTTGAAACTGAGCGAGTGAAGGTAGAAGAGAAGGTGATTGAAGAAGAAAAGGTTGTTGAAGTTGTCAAGCCTTGCATAAAGTGTTTGGAAGCTTGCAAGGAATGTGTTGCAAAAGACGACATAATTGCTGAATATGAGAAGAAGAAAGAGCAGTTACTGTTTAACCTCAACTATGTGAAAGAATCTTATGATGTCTTGAACAAAACAGTAGCTGGTCTCCAAAAGACAAATTCACAAAGAGAACAAGCACTAACGATGATGAATGCCGTAATGATGACAAAGCAGAAAGCCATCAACTTTTACATCGAAGAAAGTACTAAATGGAAGCAAGAGTTGGAGACAGAAAAGATCGAGAATGAGAGAATTAGACGTTTATTACAAAGTTATTCTAATTCTGATTATCTCATTGATCGTATTTATCCAACTGTTGCAGGTATGGAAGCTTTTCAAGACGAGAAGCCGAAGAAAAAGAAAGATAGTGGTAAGAAACCGATTGTTAGCTATAACAAGTGTCCGCCTACAATTTGGGAAGGGTATTCTCCTAGAAAACCAAATGAGGAGCAACTTGAAAAAGCAGTCAATATAAAGCTAAAAATCGACACAACTGACGTTTTACCAGATAACATTGATGTCACGTTTACCTCGTCCGATACTGATCATGAGTCTGAGTTAAACAAAAAGGTGGTCGATCAGGTGTTGGATACTGAGGAGGAATCCGAGTCAAAGTCTGGAGGGTCAAATTCGTCAGTCAACAGTTCAAAGTCGTCGGTCAAACGGTCTTACAGTAAAGAATTTTTGTTATCAAAAGCAAATTTGGATGATGAAGCATTTGAAGTTGCATACACTTTAAATGATTCGGACAAATTATACTCTGACAAAGAGTTTCCAATAAGAAGTGTTCGTTTTGACATGATCAAAAAGGTTTTCAAAATGACAGAAATTAATATTTCTGAAATAAAAGATTTAAATCTTACGGAAAAATCTAAAAAGTACACTTCAAGAGTTCAACAACGTCTAAACAAGAAAAAAAGTTACAATTCTGGTTCTGGTTTTCAAAAGAAACAAAACCAAAACCGTAGCTACAAAAAGAAAGGTCTTGGATTTATTCCACCAGAAAATCATAAAAATTTGAAAAATTCTAAAACAAAAACAAAATTTGTGTCAGGTGGAAGTGCAGAAGAGGAACAGAAGAAACCATTCTGGAGACAGTCAAATCAAGAGTTTCTTACTGAAAAGAAGAAGAATGGAACTGAAGTTTGTCATTCAAAAGAAACTAGAACCTGTTACAAATGCAATGAAGCTGGTCACATTGCATGGAACTGTCCGAAAAATGCCAAGTCAAAACAGGGAGTTTCTAACAAGTTAAAAGGAAAAGTTGTTGATATTGAACCACCAACCGAAAAATTTAAAATTTTTGAAAACTCAACTTATGAGGTTGGTGAGTGTTCTACAAAGAATTTTTATAAAAAGAAAGAGAAAGAGAAAGACAACCAAGTGTGGGTTGTTAAGAAAGTTGATGAGAAAGTCGGCGATGAATCTGGTTCCACAAAGCCAGAAGAGCCACAGGTTGAGATGAAAATTTCAGTGAATGATGATGAATTTCCATCACTGAAATTTGAAGAAGTTAAACAGAAAGTTGGTAAGGTTGATATCTCGAATCAGTTTTACAAAGAGAAAAATGAATTTGATGTTGAGAAAACATTCAATGGAAGTTTTAAGAAATTTTTTTTGGGAAAATGTTGAATGGGAAAGCTAAGGGGGTTAAAGATTTTTATGCAACTAAAAAGGCAACTTACAACCCTACTGCGCAAGAACTGAAAGCCATCAAGTCTGAGAAGACTTGGATGGAAGTTTGTTTCCCTTGAAGTCTTAGGACTATGCCGGAGATCCCAAGTTTATATCGTGGATCAGGAATCGGCATCTTTCTTAGTAATTGATAATGTGATTGATTCTTATAAAAGTTAATTTTTTACAGGATAAGTGTGAATTGCCGGAGCTTCCAGGTTGGTAAGTGTGAAGCAGGAATCGACATCTTGTTTGGTAAAATGGTTTGTGTAGATGTTTTATTCCTACATGTGGTTATATGTTTTGGATATACTTACAAGTGGTAAAAGTTTGATTCTGGCAAAGTGATTACTCAAGGTCATTAGGTTGAACTTGATGTAATCCTGATACAAGTGATTGAATGAACAAAATGATGAACCAAACCCCTAACTTTACAAGTGGTAAAATCAACAAAACTTATTTTCCGAAAAAATCATTCTGATTAAAACAAACTTAAGTGTTTTGAAATCATTAAGAGAAAATAGTTTTGTGAAAGGGGGAGTTCTGATTGTTTATGCCAAGTGGATGGCGATTTGAAGCGATTCGATATCAGTTGTCAAGTTTTTTGTACAGTTTGATTTCAAATTTCCTTTAATGTGTTTGCATTTTAGGGGGAGTAGAAATTTCTGAAAATCCAAAAACATTAGAAAATTTGAAAAATACAAAACATGATAAAATCAAAAATGAGTTTTGTTGTGAAAAAGAGGAAATGATAGTACATCAGTGGACTGTCACAGCATGCTAAAGAAATGGAAAGTTAAATTGTTATAAACAATCTCACTGTGGATATGCCAGTAGGTTTTTGCACATTTAGTAGATTGTGACGAGATATAAACTTAAATTTCAAACTTGCTTATATCGTGGGGAAACATCTCTCGGATACATGGGTAACCCCCGAAATCTCGTTTGAAAGATTCCTTTTTCTGATATACTAGGTCTTTATACTCAGTGATATCTGGGGTATTATTCCTGGACTTCTGCTAAATGGAAGTTCTGACCTAGTCCTCGAATAATACTTTCCGCAATGCTTGAAACATAGCATCACCCTCAGCATATATGATAAGACAATAAAATTGCTTAGCAATGCTGTTGTAAAAAAAGATCCTCTAAAGGGGACACACCCAAAAGTTGAGTCATGATCTCTCTGCTGAACGGTAGTTCTGACCTGAGCTCTCATGATTTTTCATAATTTATTAACCCCTACAGATATCATTTGTGTCATAATTACCTGTAAGACTGAATATAGGGATCTGGATACAGGAGTATATTCTGAGGTGGGACACGCGATTGAGTTTAAGTACTTAAGACATTAACATCCGTATCTCGAAACAGTTGAACTTTGTGTGAGAATTTAAGTGGACCAATATACTGACAATCTAGGTGAATTGTTTAGAACTTAAAATGAAATGAAGCTTAACGGTGTTGGTGACTTGTCTCATAAACTGATATGATCCTCTTACACGAACTCACAAAAATATTGTCTGTAAATATTTCTTTATTGCATTTTATTTCAAAATCCAAAAAGATTTTCAGTGTGTTTTAGCATAAAATTTTGAAAAAGTCAAAAAGATTTTCAACAACTGGTGTTGGAGAGCTGATTTTCAAAATTCCAAGTGCTAGACATGATGACTATGTTGTGAGGGGAAGTCTATGTGTTTGAAAATCAAATATGTTTTAATCTATTTTTTTCAAGTGGTTCATCAGGATTATTATTGATAAGATGTTTGATTTGAGGGAGAGTTTAAGTTGATGTATACATGTTATTGTTTAAAATTGTAAAATTTACTTTGAGGTAGAGATGGTGCAGATTTGAGGAAAAGCTGGATGTGAGCCAGGTAGATCGATTCTGAGAAGCTTATGTTTGAAAAGCCAGGTTCCGATATTTGAGAATTCTGAAGACAAAGCATGAGCCAGGCAAAGATTGAACCTGTGAAAGCCAGACTACGATCCTGAAGCAGATGTTGCTGAAGAACTAACGGAATGCTAGCACATTGTTAGGGGGAGTCTGTTAATGCTGAGTGAAAGAGTAAAGCTCAGAGACTGATCAAGACTGAAGATGCGAAGACTCGATACGTGAGACTCGTCAACATCTGAGGGGGAGTCTGTTGGTGCACACATCTGTCGTCTTCGTCTTATATCGAGTCTTCGGTTCGTTGCGGTTTGGAACAAGAATGATGTCATCATTCTTAATGATGACATCATCCAAGTGATCTAAGATCTTGCAGCATCATTACATCACGTGAAGACATATGCACAAAACAGAATCTTAGTTATCAAAGTTCACGTGAAATAGAATGTATTTTGTTTGTGTTCACTAGAAGACAAAATAGGTTAAGATGTTGATTTCGCTCAAACGGCATGTGGATGTGATTTCGCTTATTTGGTCATTTTGGGATTTCGCTTATATGGACCTGTGACACAAAAGCGAAATCACCAACTCTATATAAAGGTCACTTGAGCGAAATCAGTAAGAGAACCCCTTGTATTCCATACCAAAGTGCTGCCGGTGTGAGATTTGGATGTACAAGCTGTTAAATCAATCTAATCAGTGTTTAAGGTGAATTACTAGCTGTTTCTACCTTTGTTTCTTAGTTTCCGCCTCTGAAACGAAGTAAAACTCCTCTGAACGACTCGTTCGGGTCCGTATACGATCCTACAATTATTTAAACATCCATTTGTGATGTAGGGCCTACGGGCCATATTCATTGTCATATAAGACAAAAGGCAGTGGTAGTCTATGACTCCCTGTTGAGAAAAGGTAATGAACTATGTTCAAACCTAAATGCCTCGATCCTATAAGATCATGGCTTATAATTTAAATTTGTCCTGGTGACTTGGCCTTTTATGCCATTATAATATATTAATAAATTATAACTGAGGATAATTATAATGGAAATCCTGAATGAATATGCTTAAAAAATTAACCAATATGGTTTATTAATACCATGGTTAATAAATTAACAAGATGACAATTTTGTTATAAATCTCTAAATAAAACACTGTCATCAATTTTATGTAGCAATCAAGCTACATGGTAGAATCTGAAGAAGTCAACAGTCACCCTATAGAGAATCATGATACTACCAGAATCAATGTAACCGGTGCGGAACTTCAAGCGTTGATTGACAATGCTGTTTCTAAAGCCATGGACAAGCAATTTAGAGAGTCTAGTGGTACACACTCTAAGACTCACTCTCTGGCTCACAGTAAGCCACCTTCTAAGCCTCATGAGTCGAAGAAGGATGATGCCCAACACTCATCAAATCAGCACAGTATCCCGTCTAAGAAGATTGTATTCGATCAAGAGCCACGTACAAAGACCTGTTTATATAAGTATTTCGTCTCCTGCAAGCCCAGGGATTTCACTGGGGAAAAAGGAGCCATTGATTGCATGACGTGGCTAGATGAGATGGATACGGTAGTTGATATTAGTGGATGTGCCGAGAAAGATATTGTGAAGTATGTTTCACAGTCGTTCAAGGAAGAAGCCCTAGCTTGGTGGAGGTCCTTAATCCAAGCTACTGGAAAGATTCTGTTATACAACTTAACATGGGCTCA
Source organism: Helianthus tuberosus (assembly GCA_030545235.1). Taxonomy (NCBI): domain Eukaryota; kingdom Viridiplantae; phylum Streptophyta; class Magnoliopsida; order Asterales; family Asteraceae; genus Helianthus; species Helianthus tuberosus. The sequence goes on from CM060442.1 coordinate 44,675,894, forward strand.
GTTTGTTGCTTTAATCAAAGAGAATTTTTGTCCTCAACATGAAGTTGAGAAGATCGAGACTGACTTTCTGACATTAGTTATGAAAACTTAGACTGCCAGGCTTATCTCACGAGCTTCAACACTATGTCACGTTTGGTTCCATACTTGGTTACACCAGAACCAAAACGTATAGCTCAATTCATTGGAGGTCTAGCTCCAGAGATTAAGGCGAGTGTGAAAGCGTCAAGACCTACTACCTTTAGGTCAGTGGCTGATTTATCATTGTCTCTTACCCTCGACGCGGTCAGGTAGAGATCGCTTAGGAATTCGGATGAGGGGAAAAGGAAGCGTAAGGATGAGAACTCATGACGTTCTGATAAGAAGCACAAAGGGAACTCTGATCACAAAAAGAGTTCCGGGTTTAAAAAGGATGATCAACAGTCAGGTGAAAAACCCAAGTGTAAGATTTGCAAGAAACGTCATCTGGGGAAATAAATGTACGAATCGAAATCCCAATCGCAGCCCAGGGCTTGTGGGATTTGTAAGTCAAATGAGAATAAGACGTTAGACTGCAAGAAGATAAAGACCAATGCTAGGGTCTTTCAAATCCTAGCTGCCCAAAGTATGCCAAGAAACCTGAAGAAGGTAAAAAGACCAATGCTAGGGTCTTTCAAATGAATGCACGGGAAGTAGTTCAGGATGACAACATGATAACAGGTACCTTCCTTATAAATGATGTTTATGCAAGGGTTTTGTTTGATTCGGGTGCGGATAAGTCGTTTGTGGATGATAAATTTTGTAAGTTATTAAATCTTCCCGTTAGAACCTTAAGTATAAAATATGAAGTAGAATTGGCCGATGGTACCATAGAAACTGCTTCGACCGTGTTAGATGGATGTTTTATATCCATTAGGAACCACTCTTTTCCATTATCTTTGCTTCCTTTGAAATTAGCTGGATTCGACATAGTAATAGGCATGGATTGGTTGTCTTCTAATCAAGCTCAGATCGTTTGTGATAAGAAGCAAGTGGTTATTAAGACTCCTCATGGTGAGCCACTCACAATACAAGGAGATACTCAGTATGGGTTGCCTAAGCAAGTGTCTATGCTTAAGGCATCGAGGTGTATGAAGAAAGGTTGTGTCATTTATATGGCACAGGTGACTATAGATGAACCAAAGCCCAAGATCGAAGACATTCCTACTATCTCTGAATACCCTGATGTATTCCCCGAAGAACTCTCTGGTTTACCCCCAGATAGGCAAGTGGAGTTCAGAATTGACATTATCCCTGGAGCAGCACCAGTTGCAAGAGCACCTTACCGGTTGGCACCGACTGAGATGAAAGAGTTAAAGACTCAACTGGATGATTTGTTGGTGATGCGTGCGAAGTGTTATATATATTAGGTGTATATTTTAAGCCCCTTTAACACTTATTTTTAGCCAAGTTTTAAATTTATAAAACACGATATTTTACTAACACTAAACACACATATGGGCAAGTGCACCCATCGTGAGCGTAGTATAGCGTTGGTAAGATACCGAGGTCGTCCAAGGACACAAGAGCTTTTAGTACCGGTTTATCCTCAACGTCTAATCAAAATAAAAAGTTTAGAAAAATGTTTTAAACTAAGAAAAATAAAAACTAACTAAAATGCTGAAAATAAAAATAAAAGAAAAAACAGATAGACAAGATGAATCACTTGGTTCCGACTCGTATCTAGTATAACCTTTGATTATTTCTGCACTTTTGCACATAATTAAGAGATTATCTTAGTTATTGTAGTAGGCCCCTCTTTTGAAGGTGACGTTACCCTCACCCCAGTAGTTTGAGTCAGCAAGGATACAATCCTAAAAGGGTGGATTATTGGAAGATAATGAATTAAGTTATTAATGCAATATTATGGTAGGCCCCGCTTTTGGCGGTGACGTTACCCTCGACTAAGTAGTCTGAGTCAGCAGGGATACAGTCCTAAATAGCCGGGTTATAGTATTAATAGTAGTTAACTTATGAGGGGATCAAAGAGTTTGGACCCCCGCCATCCAATACCGTGAAGCATTGAAGGAGGTCCTACTAAATTTGATCCAGGTCCATTACAGGACCTCTAAACGCTGAACAATGGCAAGACCTTTACCAAACCGTTCCCTTAACCCCCGACCAGGTAGCCAACATACCTCCATATAGACCGTGGAGATATGAATGGTGAAAATCTTTTATTTTATATAGACAGTAAAATAATGCCAAGACACCACGGACAAATGATAAGGAAAGATCACCTTCAACATAAGTAACTAGTTATTAAAGTCATTAATACAAAACCAAATAAAAAGTGCAAAAGATTAGAAATAAAAAGTATTATACTAGACACTTTGTCTTCACCAAGTGATGTAAGAGACTTAGGCAAACATGGCCTTGATTGTCAAGAACTCTTACGATCAATCTTGGATCCCGAGACGACTCACACACTCTACGATGGACAATGGATGATGGTGGTGGATGATGGTGTTGTGATGGTGGTGGGTGGTGGATGAAGTGTGAGAGAGGTGGTGTGCCAAGGGATGAGTTGAAATGAAACCAAGCACTCCTATTTATAGGCTGAACAGAAGGCTGGGCACGGCCCCGTGTCCGCTGGACACGCCCCCGTGCCTGTCTGACACTCTCTCTCTTCATTAATTGTAATTCACAATTACAATTAATGCGCCTGCTGTACTTTCGCCACGCCCCCGTGTTCACTGGACACGGCCCCGTGGTGGGCAATAGAAGCTTCTATAGGTTTGTCTTTTCTGCTGCTTCTTGGGCACGGCCCCGTGCTGGCTGAGCACGGGGCGTGTTCAGTCTTCTGCCTTCTCTATTTTGCTTGGGAAGATGCCGTTGAGGGGTCGGGCAGTTCACTTATGTTCCTTTTCTTGTATTTATGTTGGATTTAGCTGTCTTTTTGCTTCTTTTGTGTTTTTGAGCTCATTTAATCCTGGAAATATAAAAGGAAGACAAAAACACTCTTTTTCCAATATTAGTACTTAAAAAGGGTTAGTTTTATGCCTTATTTGATGTAATTTATATGTTGCATTTTACACACATCAGTTGGCGAAAGGTTTTATTTGACCTAGCTCATCTCCTTGGGGAGGGAGCGCCGATTATATTTGTAAAGAAAAAGGATGGATCGATGCGTCTATGCATCGATTATCGCGAGCTAAACAAGGTTACAATCAAGAATAGATATCCGTTACCCAGGATCGACGATCTGTTCGATCAGCTTCAAGGAGCAAGCTACTTCTCCAAGATTGATTTGAGGTCAGGCTACCATCAACTGAAGGTTAGAGATGAAGATGTGCACAAGACTGCATTCAGAACTCGTTATGGTCATTACGAGTTATTGGTGATGCCGTTCGGGCTCACTAATGCACCAGCAACATTCATGGACCTCATGAATCGTGTTTGCAAACCCTACTTGGACAAGTTTGTCATTGTCTTCATTGACGACATTCTTATTTATTCAAAGAATCAGGCTGATCATGAGAAACACCTTCGATGTATCCTCAAACTTCTTCGGCAAGAGAAGCTTTACGCCAAGTTTTCAAAATGTGAGTTTTGGCTTCGTGAAGTCAAATTTCTTGGACATATGGTTAGCTAGCGTGGTATCCAGGTGGATCCCGCTAAGATTGAAGCCATCATGAATTGGCAAGAACCGAAGACGCCCACAGAGATTCGCAGCTTCTTGGGTCTGGCAGGATACTATAGGCGCTTTATTGAAAACTTTTCAAGAATTGTTGCACCTTTAACTTCATTGACTCGCAAGAATATCAAGTATGATTAGGGTCCCAAGCAGCAAGAATCCTTTGATATTTTTAAGCAAAAATTGAGCAATGCTCCTGTGTTGACATTGCCTGAAGGGATTGAAGAGTTTGTGGTATATTGTGACGCATCGCACACAGGTATAGGATGTGTGCTTATGCAGAAAGGCAAAGTTATTGCCTATGCTTCACGACAATTAAAGGTGCATGAAAAGAATTACACCACCCACGACTTGGAATTGGGTGCCGTTGTGTTTGCACAAAAACTTTAGAGGCATTATTTATATGGTACCAAGTGTGTAATCTATTCTGATCATAAGAGCCTTCAGCATCTGTTTAACCAGAAGGATCTGAACATGAGACAGCGTCGATGGATGGAGACACTGAACGACTATGATTGTGAAATCCGATATCATCCAGGCAAGGTAAATGTGGTCGCCGATTACTTGAGCAGAAAGGAAAGAATTAAGCCCATTAAAATCAATGCCAAGAGCATTGAATTGAAGAATAGCTTGAATGGATGATTGTTAGCTGCTCAGAAGGAAGCTGTGTTAGAAGCTAACTATCCAAACGAAAAATTGGGTGTAACTGCTGAACAGTTATCATATGGCAAGGATGGAATCCTAAGATTGAATGGACGAATATGGGTTCCAATTTATGGGGGGCTTAGGGATGTGATTCTTCAGGAAGCCCATAGTTCCAAGTATTATATCCATCCTGGTAGTGATAAGATGTACCAGGATTTAAAGGCAAATGGTGGATAGGCTTGAAGAAGTCTATAGCCACTTATGTGGCTAAATGTCTGACATGCGCGCAAGTCAAAGCAGAGCATCAGAAACCGTCAGGCTTGCTGCAACAGCCTGAACTTCCCACCTGGAAGTGGGAAATGGTAACTATGGACTTTATCACTAAGTTACCAAAAACAAAGCAAGGGAACGATACTATTTGGGTTATAGTGGATAGACTGACTAAGTCAACCACTTCTTACCTATTAAGGAAACACACAGCTCAGATAAGTTAGCTCAGCTGTACGTGGACGAGATTGTATCTCTTCACGGAGTGCCAGTATCTATTATCTCTGATAGAGATACAAGATACACATCGCACTTTTGGAAAAGTTTTCAGCAATCGTTAGGTACTAGATTGAATTTCAGCACTGCATGTCATCCTCAGACGGATGGTCAGAGCGAACGTACGATACAAACACTTGAAGATATGCTACGAGCTTGTGTTATTGATTTAGGTGGAAGTTGGGATGATCACCTTCCATTGATTGAATTTTCATATAATAATAGCTATCATTCGAGTATTCAAGCTGCACCTTTTGAATCTTTGTATGGGAGAAAGTGCAGGACGCCCATTTGTTGGGCAGAAGTTGGAGATGTCCAACTGACAGGACCTGGTATAGTCCTGGAAACGACAGATAAGATTGTGCAGATACGTGATCGTCTCAAAGCTTCCAGGGATAGGCAGAAAAGCTACGCAGATAAAAGGCATAAACCTCTAAAATTCGAGGTAGGTGACAAGGTATTGCTTAAGGTATCACCCTGGAAAGGGGTAATGCGATTTGGCAAGAAAGGCAAGTTAAGCCCCAGATACATAGGACCATTCGAAATCATCGAATGTGTCGGACCAGTGGCTTACAAGTTAAACCTGCCTGAAGAGCTCAGTGGAATTCATAATGTGTTCCACATCTGCAATCTGAAGAAATGTCTAGCCGATGAATCGTTAGCCATGTCACATAAGGATGTGCATATAGATGAGAGCTTAAAGTTTGTTGAAAAACCTTTGTCGATTGAGGATCGACAGGTTAAGAAGCTTCGAAAGAAGAACGTACCGATTGTGAAGATTAAATGGGATGCCCGTAGAGGTCCCGAATACACGTGGGAGGTGGAGTCCACAATGAAACAGAAGTACCCTCATTTATTTCAGTAAATCTCGAGGTCGAGATTTCTTTTAAGGGGGTGAGGATGTAATACCTCGTAAAATCACGACCAATATTATGAAGACACGTGTCATGGACTTTAGACGTGTAAGGAATTATTTCCGAGGGACTAAAATTGTTAAACAATGTAAATATGTGAATAAAGGGATCCAAAGTGTCAACATGCCATTCTTGTGCCTCTGATTGACCTCACACGACGTTCGTATTTTTTAGCGAATAAATTGTCGAACGCTGGAAGTCGTTTGTGCTTAAAACAAGGATCTTGTGAAACATAGGGGTTAAAAGCATCAACATGTTGAAAGTAACCTCTGAATGACCTTTTAACGATCCCAAGAACATTGTAATAATCATATATTTCGCTTCCAAGAATGTTGGATATTAATCTTGGGGAGTGTTGAAGTAAACAAGACTTTTCGGGCGATCGTACGACTAACCGGGAGCTTAACGAAGTTAGTTTATGACCCAAGGTCCTTAAAAGTTAACTATGGGGGTCCAAAATGCAATAAATGAAAGTAAAACAAAGTTAAAATGGACCAGGGACTGAAAGTGCAATATTTAAAACATTTTTCCCCGTTTTGAGGTTTGACGCGGGCCGCGTAAGACTTCCTTATGTCTTACGCGGGCCGCGAGAAAGTGCAGTATCAGCCAAAACTTGACAGTTGCGGGTTTGGCCTGTTCCACCGCCTTAGAAAGCTGGTTTTCGAATTCAGGGACTGAACCAATGGTATTTCATGCATAGCGGACACCTGGGATGATCAAGAAACACTTATAGACTTGTGTGTAGTGATCTTGTTGCATCTAAATCACTATATAAGGACCTTATGTTGCAACCATGAACTTGCTCATTCACAAAATCATTTTAAACTTACTCTCTGGAGCTCTCTGGACTTCAAGCAAGATTCCCTAAGTTTCATTTTCGTGCTAAGTGCTTTTGTAAGTAATCTTAGCCTCTTTAATTCAAGTTTTATTAGTTTAATGACCAAAAGTCAAAGCCGTCGTAATTAAGCTTTGACTTAGTGATTAATCACTAATGGTCCAGTCATTTTTTGAATTGAAAGTAGCTATGAGTTGGTAATTATGTGGGTAATAAACCCTTAAAAGGGCACCCTCTGATTTCCACTCTAACTTGGTCAATTGTCGGGTCAAACTTAATATTAAAAAGTCAACAGAAAGCTATTTTGCAAATAAGCTCATAACTAACAATGTAGAAGCTATGAAACCAGTTTTAACACTTATATAACTTGGTAATTAATGTAAGAACATGTCTAAGCATGTTCAACCCGACAATTTTGAACTTAGGTTCGGTTCGGAACAGAAAGTCGCAAAAGTAGACTTTTGCTTTGACTTTCAGTTCTGACCCGATTTAGCTTAGTTTAGATATGCTTTAAAGTTCCATTAGGACCAAGTTATAGGTTAGTATAACCCTCTGAGGTTATACTACTTGGTTCCTAATTAATCTGATTCATTTGCATGTTTCCGTTAATTGCTTAAATGTTGACCATTATGCCCTTTTGACCTTAAAACGAGATTTTGAAAATGTGAGAGGACAAAAACCTTTATTACTGATTTATAAACATGTCCTAAAAATTTGACATCTGTTTGAGGTCAAAATTAGGAGTTATGCTCAATATCGTAATTTGAAAGCTTTTTATTAATTAAACAGCATATTTAGCATAAAGCCTATTTAAACCCGGATTTTGACACCAAACCTTTTACCCACTGATGTAATATAGTATTTTGGGATTTTTGAAGATTTTTAATTATTTTTAAACTGATCATAATGTAGGGTTCTTGTTTTGATTCGGTAATGGACGGTTATACCCTTTTCTTGAATAAAATGAGTTTTACATAGCATTTTGATACCAAACCTTTTGCTACTGATTTCATATGATAAATAAAATATTTTGAACCTAATAAACTGATCAAACACTCAGATTTACTTATATAACCCGAAAATCGCCTAAAACCGACTTTTTACGCGTTTTAAACGCATAGTATGGGTTAAAACTATTTTTGACACATAAGACTTAATACCTACTGATGTTTTAAGTAAATTTCTATACTTTAACAGTAAGTAAAAGTTTTGAACTCATATTTCCAAATTTGACCTTTTAAGCTTATGTGAAATGACCAAAATGCCCCTATGGTGCATAGTTTGGTTATAAATGATAAATTTCACATATATGCAATACCCTACTGATATGACTTGCAAAAATAATTATTTTTACTGATAATTTTAGACCAAAACCTCATATTAATATTTAACCTCTTTTATAATCTTAAAAATGACCAAAATACCCATACGGGGCATAAATTGGTTTTAAATCCATTTTGGGCATAATGGAAGGTATCCTACTGATATCATAACACATTTTAAGCATATTAACTTAGGAAACCTGTACATGACTCATTTGGTTACCCGTTATGCATTTATCGCGTTCGCTACGGTTTATGTAACTAGTTTGCATAAATTGACCGAAACGGGTCAAACCTTTTCATTTTTGCTTCGAAATCCAGAATGTGTTTAGTTTACCCATATTATACAAGTCTCCATACTTGTCGGGTCTAAATCACTTTCTAATCCGGTCTTCGCTTAATCTTGCGTTTTGAACCGTATATCTTTCTTTAAAACTAACCGGTCTAAGTTTAAACTTAAGTAAGACCCGTTAGGAATCTAATAGGTTATTAAAACCTTCGTTCCAGATTTAGGAGCCCAGTAAAAGATATTTGCACTTGCTGATTGTATACGGCTGAGATAAATTTGAATATTTTGCTCAGGTAAATACTTTTAACTTATTTTCCCTTATACGGGCTTGGGGTACGGTATATAAAATACCGCTTGGTCGGGTATTGAATCTTTAATCGTATGAAGGTTAATTCATTGAGATAACCCGTTTAATCTGTTTTGTTTGTTAAAGCCTTTGGGGGGGTTAATGACCATGTCCTGGATATCCTCGGCTCATTCATTAAAATGGCCACGACTTAAGCACGGGGTATAGGCATACACCTGCCGGTGCGTATGTAAAATGATATACCTGCCTGTTCGAGAATAACTCACCGTAGGTTATATTATGTGGTGTGTCTATTAATCTTTAACCCGGTATTCAGCCCGGGCTACTGAACGTATAATAAGCATATAATTTTTTTACAAGATTATTTTTAAATAATTATCCCAAGTTATAAAATATTATTTGTGCCTTGTGCATTTAAATCAATTTTCATAAACATTTTCAAAAAGTGTCGGTCAATTGTATTTACCAGTGTAAACTGACGTATTTTCCAAAAGGTTAAGTGCAGGTACTATGCGAAATAGGCTGGCTACTCCTGAGTGAATAAATAATGAAGTCTTGCAAGCTTTGTCACTTAAAAATCTGTTGAACAATAATTCCCATGTTTTGATCCACCTGTGGATCCTTTTACATTCCGTTTGTAATACTTATGATACTTTCATTCGGTTTGTAATATTATTACTTTTATACTTCCGCTGTGCATTGAACTGTGATTATTGACTATGATGATATCAACTACGTCACGATACTCCCCACCGGGCCCACCGGTAATACGTTGAAATATCATTGTGTGACAATAGACGTCTCTGCACAATCAACTGATCACAAACCAAAAACAAAACGCCATCTTTCCTAAAAACCATTCACTTTAAAACGCCAAAAAAAGTTAAAAAAGCCACCGATGCACAAACCTAGTTTCTTCTATATTGAGTATGGTTCTGAATGAAGTTTCACTGAATGGATTCTTCTCTGAGGTGGGTATCTCTATAATCTTTTGCTGAATGAGATGGACAAATATTCATGAAAAAAAGACTGATGATCATCATGTCACTTTGTTCTTGATGGTATATTGATGCCATGAAGGGATGAATACATTCTAGCAGGCGTTGGTGTTCAACATGTCACCAAACAAGTATCTATCAAACCACAATAAATGGATCTACATAAGGTATTCAAAAAAAGGTTCAAAAAGCCAAAAAGATTAAAGTAGAAGAGGCTGATGACAGTGAAGATTTGGATGAGAAATTAGATTATAATTTTTTTTCCATTTTCTATTGTTTGTTATCTAATTCTCTGTTGTTTAATATCTAATTCTCTACTAACAAAAAAAAGGCCAAAAAGCCTGATAGTGTGAAAACAGTGAGAACGGATGCTAGCAAAGCACGATATTGCTATATAAAACGCCAAAAATGCCAAACAAAGTATTACTGGAAAAATCAGCACTATAGGCCTGTATCCTAAATGGCACAACACTTGATAGAAAAAAAATAAAAAATAAATAAACATCAAAAAAATAACTGATGTTTTTTACATTATAAGCCTGCATCCTGATCTAAAAACAATAAAAAACGCCAAAATTTGCTTAAAACGCCAAAATGTTTACTATGATCCTGATATAAAAACAATAAAAACGCCGCGTATTTATTAAACGCCAAAAAATGGAAAGGTGATGTAACACACGTTTAAAAAAAGAAATATGAAAGGACAAAAAAGCCCATCCGCCCTTCTCTATGTCGCGTGACACGTGTTGGGCCAGGATGCGTTCTCACCATTCTCACACTTTCTACCATTTTCTCCTGATCCCGTTTCTATATATATATATATATAGTATAGATAAAAATTCCATTTGGGTTATAAAAACTACAAAAACCCTTTATAAACTTATGTAACAAACTTTATCTTTATTTTAAAAAGTTAGGGTATTGAATATACATATTTTCGAATATTTTGAGTCAAAAAATCTCTAAAAATCGCCAAGTAGTTTTTTTTTAAGTTTCAGTTTTTATACATAACATGTGTTACAAAAGTGTGTATAGATATTTAACAACATTTTCTAGTGTTACATATTGCACACTTGTGTAACACATGTTACATAAAAATTTAAAACATGGTTTTTTATATTCAACATTTTTTTGGATTGTTTTGACACAAAAAGTTCAAAAATATATATATTAAATGCCCTAATTTTTATAGAAAGAAATGGTATTTCATAAGTTTTACAAAGATCGTAGTTTTCACAACTCAAGTGAGTTTTCATTCTATCACTTGGGTAAAGCGTGGGAACTAGTTATGATTCCCCGCATAAAACAATAACGGAAAAGAATAATTCTTGTCGTCAATTTCTCGATATGATTAATTGACATATGTTAAAAAAACGTTAAACTAAAAATTCAGTTTTAGTGAGAAACAACGTTTTAACAAATATGAATATTATGAGAGAAATTAGAAAATGGTTAATATTAAAGGATATATGTCTTAACAAGATAGTTGTAAGACAATACATTCGAAAGAAAATTTTTTTGATAATGAAAAGTCGACATAAAGTTAAATATGATGTGATGTGATCACGGACACAAAAAGTGATATAGAATATAACCACATTGTAACGTGATTACGAAATATGAAATCATAAACAAGCAAAAGGCCGATGATGGCAATATAGTATACTCGAATGATGAGGTATGAGGTAACCGACGACTAGAAAGTCTAACCGGGAAGACCGTTTAAGGTCAAAATAGTAATTATAACTTAATGAAAGCGTTTGTCTTGATATGATTAGCAAAGGATAATATGTTGACTACATCAGATAACTGAGTGGCCAAATGGGAGACTCGTTATAATAAGTAATAAAGACAAGGAATATTAGATGAAACTAACGGCCCATGAGGCCTTAAACATGAAAGGCACATACGATGTGGCCTATAATAATCCTTGACCTGAGGAACAAGGGTGTTAACCAAAAGAAGGATGCAAGAATGGAGCATCAGAAAGGAGTCGGACACCACTTGGAGCCCGAAAGATATTACATACACTCCCGGTAAGATTATTGAAATTATTAAAAGCGAGCAATGCTCAAATGAAAACGAAACTAAGTTCGTTAGGTCTAAACCGATGAACTACGTATGAAAGGTTTCGGGGATGAAACCTCTTTAAGGGGGATAGACTTGTAACACCCCGAAAACGGGTTTGATAGTCAAACCACGTTAATAATAATAAACGGGTAAAATACCGTTAGTGGTAAAAATTAACCCGGTAAATATTAGGATTTAAACAATTAAGCCTAATATTAAATAAAAAGAGAATAAAAGCTTTTGAGAAAACAAAGTTTATAAGAAGCCCGAGTTAACGAGACTTAAAATAAATTGGGTTATAACTTCCCCAAACCCACTAAGTTAACTAGGAACATTTAAACCTAGTTATGAGAATTGGTTAATTGCTAATAAGTGTTATATGGGGGTTTAAACATTTAGACAAACTAGAGAGGCCAAAAAGGAAAATGAGTGAAACTTAGGTTTATTAATAAAGAAAATAAAACATAACACACATTAAGTGTGTGTGAGAGTAACGATCAGAGAAGAAGAACAAGGAACAAATCCTTATTCAACCTTAATCCATCAAATTGGAGGATGAATTAGGGCCAAATCAAATTCATGAACATAAATTCGTGATCATCTAAGCTTGGAGATCATAAGGTATGTTGTAATTTATGCTATGGTGATGATGAGTATGTGGATGAACTTGAAGGTGATAACCTTGAGTTCAATATTTTAAGTATCATGATGAAATTGATGATGTATTTATGTTTATGATCATCATACTAGTTAGTATTTGAGAAATACTTGAATAATTTTAGACTAGGCCAAGTGTTCATACATTACATGAAATGGGTTTTGTATGAAAAGATGAAATTTATGTATTATTGATCTTAATAGGTGCTTGAAATCATCATGTCTACTAGTTTGTATGAAGAATTTGATTTTATTAGGTGCTCGGATGAATGTCTAGTAATATGATGAAATGGGTTTTCACATAAAGATTAAACCCTTAGTTCCAGCATAGCATGATAAATGGGTGAACTAGTATTGATAATTCAAAGCTAAGTTAACTTGATGATAACTATTACATGACCTTCTTAAAGTGAAAGAAATGATACGAACTGGGTTGGGAATTTAGTTAAAATGGTGGCCTAAAAATAATGCCTACCAAGTATTTGATGAAATGCCTAAATGAGTTTGTTAAACTTAATTGTGCATTTGCATATGTTAATAGGCAGTTGACTTTTAAAAGTCAAACTGACCTATAATAGGATCAAATGTAATTTTGATATAAAGTCCGTAAGGTGGAATAGTCATGATAAATGATGACTAATCTAACCATCTTGCGAATGATAAATGGTAGTTTGACACGCTTGACAAGCTAGGTGGAAGCTTGGGAAGAAGCGGGTCAAGAAGATCAAATACGCGGGAAAAACATAATCGGATACAAGGTAAGTAAAGCTTACATCTTTTAAGTAGAACGTCTACTTATGTATTGGTTAATAACAAAGTGATCTAGTATTTAAAATGAGTCTTTGAAATATGACGTTCCGACGCGAACCAATACGGGTCGGAACAAGTAAAAATGGTAAGAAACAATATTTGATGGTAAAAAAAATGGGTCAAACGGTCATTTAGACCAAACGGGTCAAATGGTGATGTTATCACCATTGACAATAACGACTAATGGTTGTTTGTCGAGTTTTGTGTTCACAGGAAGAATAGCGTATGGCTTGCATTACTTTTAATTAGTAACTAATAATGTAAGGTATTAAAATGGGTCAATGCTTTGACCTGAGCCAGTTATGTGTAATGGGTCATTTTCGTAAAAATGTCAAATTCGAGAGTAGAATAGTAGTATAATGAATTTCTCTATCATAATCCATCACAACTGAAGTTGTGATGATAGATGAATAAAGATCATTAAGCGGGAATAAAAGATATGAAGGGTTGTGGATAATTTAAGCTTAAAGTGCTTAAATCTCATAACGGGTCAAAATAATAATACGCATAAACCCGGTAATGGTTGTGTAAATCATAAAATTTATGAATCCGGGCTAAAGATTAGGGGTTAATAATGTAGGCAAATGTATTACGATCAATTAGAAACAAGTTTCAAGTTAAACGGACAAATATCAGGAAGTTACGCAGCATTTACTAAAAAGGAAAAAATGGACAAGTTCTGTAACCCAGACTTGTTAAATATATATCTGGGTTATCAGTTGCCATAACCCAGACAAGTTATCTGGTCATCTGGGTTATCAGTTGCCATAGCCTATTCGAGTTATCTGGTCATCTGGGTTATCAGTTGCCATAACCCAGACAAGTTATTTGGTCATCTGGGTTATCAGTTGCCATAACCCATACGAGTTATCTGGTCATCTGGGATATCAGTTTCCATAACCCAGACAAGTTATCTACTCATCTGGGTTATCAGTCGCCATAATCCATACGAGTTACCTGGTCATCATATTGAGCTTTCGGGCTTAGCTAGATTAGTTATAGATTTCATATAATTAACATATATCATGATTTATGATATGTAGGTAATAATTGGAGTATCGGATAACGATCAAGCTCAACGAAGAGCCGAACACGATCAAGTTACAAGCTTCCATACATTGTTTCGTCGTCATTTTTAAGTGACGAAATTATACATATTATGTTGTATTTTTTTATTGAGAAAAGTTTTAATAAACCCGTATTTTCATAAGTATGTGCAGTCGTAAATACACATTTAATTGTCGATATTTATACGTAAATCAATAATATTAGTAAGGGTCTTACAGACGTTGGCCCATTTGGGGCTATTCCGAAGAATTTGCCAACACTTTAAGTACGGGAAATTACCTTGACTATGTTTATACTCGATTAAGGCCGCTTGTGTAGTGTCCTCGTCCTTGTGGCCACTTTTCTATCCGGCAAGAAGGCGTTAGTAAACGGATTGAAAATTTGTGTACTTTTTGTTGATATCGGTCCACTTGCCCGATATCGAGTCCGCCTGCCGGTATTCGTCTCCTCTACCCATGAGCCTGAAAAAAAGTTATCGGATTCGGCTCCAAAAAACGAATTTACTTCAGTTGTTTGCTAAAAAAACAAATAATTAATACAAAAAACCGAAAAATAATAATAATTAAAAAATAGAAAAAAAAAATAACTAATACAAAAAACAGAAGAAATTTTTTTTTTACCTATTTAGGGGTCCTCCAACACGTCGATCCAAGCTCGGGTTAAACACATACTCCTCTTCGGCATCCCATGGTTGCACATTTTTTTCGCTCGGGTTTTCGTTTTCTTTTTATGTGAGCGTTTTGTTTTTCCTTTTTGTGTCTCTTCTACTTCCGGTTGTGTTTCCGGAACAATCTCGGGCTCACGTAGTGGGGAGCCGAATGCTCATGCCGATCCGAATGCTTGAGACGACCCCATTTCGTCCATGTTTTGATTCAGGTTCAAACCGTATAGATTCGGGTCCCATGAGAGTGGTTGCTTCAATAGGTTCAGGAACCCGGTATTATGTTGATTAAAATCGACAAAACCGGATCCGTATGGGGTGGGTCGAGTGGGAACCGAAGACACGAGACGGGTAGGATTGCTACTTTGGTTCGGGTCCGCACTCGAACGGGTAGGAATAAAACAGCAGTTGAATGGTTGCATTGTAAAAAAAATCTAGATTTAAAAAAAAAAAGTAGAGAGAAAGAGGGTTTGAAAGTATGTGGTTGTATTGGATTTTATAAAAAAAATTGGAAGATGGGTGTATATTTATATATGAGAGATGGAAAATTAATTGAATTTTTTAATTTTTTTTTACTTTTATGACCATTGCAAACGGTCAAAAGTTTGAAATCTATCAACACAAAGCCACAATCAACATAACGGGAACAAGATTTTGATACCCCATAGCGCCCCTTTTTTGGTGTGGGCCGGCGTTATGGGGCGCTATGGGCCAAAGGTAGGTGATATACCGCCCCATTACACATGATCTAATGTCCCACCCCAGTTGGCTCTTATGCACTAACGCCATCCTCCACCCTGCTGGCGTCACCATTATTTTTAAATATCATTTTAAAGACTTTTTATGGTTTTCAATCAATTTAAAACACATATCTTTTGAACATAAATATCTTTCGATGGATATACCAAGTGGTGTCATACTAAACTGAACCGAACTCCGCTGCATAAGTCGTAAGACACGCATCTTAAGAAAAACAAGTATTAACATTAACAACATAAAGAAAAAGTATTTTAAAAATTATTTTGAAATGAATAAAATAAAATCTGGATTATTATCTTTGAAGTTCTCAGCGCCAAAAAAATACTTCACGATTGTTCGCAGAGTACTAACAGTATGAAAATATGGTGGCGTGGCTGGATTCCAATGAAATGTAAGGTATTTGTATGGAGAGCTGGGCTCGACAGATTGCCTACAAAGGATAATTTACTTAGGCGAGGGGTCATGCTAGATAATACTTTGTGTCCATTGTGTCATGTGGAGCAAGAGTCCTCGATGCATCTTCTCACAGGGTGTTTGTATGCGACAGAAGTGTGGCAAAGATTGGAATCTTGGTGCAGATTAAGCCCTGTCTATGTCTTTGGCATTGCAGATTTAATTCAGCTGCAAGTTTCCCATTCGAAGACCAAAACAGATGCCAAAATTTTACAAGGTATTGTGTATACGGCTATGTGGTCGATATGGAATGAGAGGAATGATAGAATTTTCAATAATAAGTCACGGAGAGCGGTGGAGTTGATGGAGCATATTAAAATAGTGACGTTTTTTTGGATCAAGCATAGATCTAGATTTAAAGGTTTAGATTGGAACAAATGGTGTAAATATCCGTTGGATTTGTTGTAACCTCGTTTGTGCTCAAGGGTCCTTGATTTGAGGACGCTTGTGGCTTTGGTTGGTTGATTGAAATTTATCTTTAAAAAAAAATACGACTCATATATTTACCTAAAATAAAATACACAAAAAGAAATCAACTAATATCCTAGCTTTAAAGCAAGGAACCCGGTCCAAATGCAGAGCGAGTCAACGAAGACCGGTTGAAGAGGAAAAGGCGGTGAGCATGAGGTCCTAATTCTTTGATAGAAAAAGGGCTACAACGGCCCCACAAAGTCGTCACTGGGCCCCACTATTGATTTGGATTTGGTCCCTTCCGGTCCCTGAAATTCGTTGACTCGTGGCTACTATCCCTACAACACTTCCTCTTTCTTTTGTTTGTTTTTTTAACATAGGTCAAATTGCATACTTGCCCCCTACACTATCGTCAAATTGGGTTTCCACTTTGACACTAATTTTATGTAATATGTATTTATATTTTATTTTATTTATACACATGTATGATTTAGCATTTGATGCTTATGATAAACCGACAACACAGACATTTAACGTGGTTTACAATTAGATATTTGATAACTTATGATGTAATTTTCACTTTCAATTTAATGTATTTGAAGTTTTCCTTTAACTTATTTTGGTTTGAAATAAATTTTCGTAAATTGTATTGACTACTTTATTGTGTCTTATATTTACTACTTTATTATGTTGAAGTTGGTATGTTAAGTAATTATACCAGTTGTTTCAATAGTCACATGTTATTTATTTTAAAATCAAAGATTATATCCTCAAACAGCAGATCAATAATCTAATCTCATAATTTATATAGGATTATCAGTGAATGTGCTCACAAATTTAAAAAAATAAGCCGTTATACTTAAAAAAGTATACATGTTTAATAACTAATAAAATAAAATAACCTGTGGGTGCCACGGGTGATAACCTAGTGTTTTTATAACCGAGTCAATTTTAAAACCGACATTTTATCGGTCTGTTATGCCTCGTCCCTAGGGGTTTTTCGTTCGTAGTGTTAATTTAATCGAAATTTTTTTGTAGTGTAAAATATTAGATTTTTAAGAGTCCACCCCCATTGATTTGGACTTTAAGAGTCTGGTCCCTACTGATTTTTCATTTAAGCTCCGCCACTGATTATTCCAATGATTTAAGAAAACAACCTAGAGTATGAATGGGAATCGTCTATATAATCAGGTTGGTTAAGTACTCTTGAAACACCTTTATTTAGGTCGGTTGGGTGAATAAGTGATTAAACTAGATTTTTTTAACTTCAGTTATGAAAACATTACTAATATTATACTTAATTAAAATTATTTTACAGAATCAAATATAACATCTCCATGATAGATCAAAGAGTAAAGATTTTCATTTGCTGGATGAAGAATTCAAGATTTTAATAATTATGGTCTTTTAAAACCACATCTGTTGTCATCTGGTAGATAATTTTTAAACGAAGTACAAATATCATGTCGTCAACTTGTCATATATTTAACCTTTTCTTTTTGTTGGAGATCATGAAAAAGGAGAATGTATATTTGGAAAATTATCTTCTGTTTTAAACCTTTTTTCTTCTAGAAACCCATATATTTTTTTTTTGAACGGCAAATTACCCTATTTTTTCTAGAAACCCATATATTATTACCCTATTTCTTTACAACAAAATTCCCCATAAAGTCAAAATGAGCACCTCAAAACATTTATGAAACCGATGGCACGATTGTTACCCATTGTTTGAAAAGGTAGAAAAATGTAATTTTTTACTATCTTTATACATATATAAATATATCAGGTCGGCTCAATATTTTTTTTTAGGTATAAAGCGGTGCGAGGCGCTTTCTAATTTTTAGCTGATATTATTTTGTAGAGTAAATTGTTATTTTAGTTTCTGAGATTTGTCTCAAATTATCATTTTAGTTCAAATAGTTTTTTTTTTCTCTCCTCTGGGTCTCTGACTTTTCTCATTTGTTGCCATTTTGATCCAACACCTTAACTCGGTAAAAAAAAAACCTCAGTTTTAACTAGGCGTATTTTTGGCATTTTCATTATAAAATTATCAACTTGCCATTTTAGTCCAAAAGTTATTTTACATCAAAAGAAAAATAAAAGAAAAAAATTTAATGTTATAAAACACATACATATATTTATTTATATATAAAAAATTCATACACAATATATATACAAACAACTTATACTCTTTCTCTCTCTATCATCTCTCTCATCATCTTCTCCTTGTCCCTCTGTTTTTTTTCAAAAAACCACCACACCTCCTCCATAACATCCACCTGCAACCACCACCGTCACAATCACCACCGACCACCACCATCACACCATGGATCGCCACCACTAGTGCCGCTGGTTAGCCATCCATGTCTGAGCTATCTATTTCCAGCCACCACCAACCGATGCTCTCGAATTTTTCACTTTCGTCGGCACCATCTATGGCAACAGCCCCCTGATGATCCAAAACCACAGATCTGATGAGAGTGAAGAGATATGAGATCTGATGGTTATGGCGACGGTGGCCGGGGATGATGATGTCAATGAAGACAGTTGCCCGGTTTGGTGATTGCGATGGTCGCCGAGTTTAGTGACTATTGACAGTCGCCAGGGATGAGAGTGAAGATATCTGAGATCTGATGGTTATGGCGACAGTGGCCAGGGATGATGATGGCAATGAAGACGGTTGCCCGGCTTTGTGATTGCGATGGTCGCCGAGTTTGGTGACTACGACGATCGCCATAACTATCAGATCTCTTCACTCTCATCCCTGGTGACCGCCGTAGTCACCAAACTCGGCGACCATCGCAATCACCAAACCGGGGATGATGATGGCAATGAAGACGGTTGCCCGGTTTATTGATTGCGATGGTCGCCGAGTTTGGTGACTACGACGATCGCCATAACTATCAGATCTCTTCACTCTCATCCCTGGTGACCGCCGTAGTCACCAAACTCGGCGACCATCGCAATCACCAAACCGGGGATGATGATGGCAATGAAGACGGTTGCCCGGTTTATTGATTGCGATGGTCGCCGAGTTTGGTGACTACGACGGTCGCCAGGGATGAGAGTAAATAGATCTGAGATCTGATGGTTATGGCGACAATGGTCGGGGATGATGATGGCAATGAAGATGGTTGCCCGGTTTGGTGATTGCGATGGTTGCCGAGTTTGGTGACTACGACGGTCGCCGGGGATAAGAGTGAAGATATCTGAGATCCGATACTTATGGCGACGGTGGCTGGGGATGATGATGGCAATGAAGACGGTTGTCAGGTTTAGTGATTGTGATGGTCGCCGGGTTTGGTGACTACGGCGGTCGCTGGGGATGATGATTGCTGTCGTGGTCGGAGACGGGGATTATTACGGTGGTCGAGACAGGGATTGTTACGGTGGCCGGAGATGGTGATTGTTACGGTGGCGGGAGATGGTAATGGTTGATTGGTTGTTTGTTGTGTGTTGTGTGTATACAATAAAGATTATAGAGAGGCTAACTGGGTGGTGGTGGTGGTGGTGGTGGGTTGGTGGTAGTGGTTGGTGGTGGTTGTTCTTTCTAAGAAGGTGGCAGTGGTTGCAGTGGTGGTGTAGGTGACGGGGGTGTCGGTGGGTGGCGGAGGTCGATGTGGGGGTGATATGGTGGTGAGAGGTTTCTAGAGAGAGTGTATGTGTATCAATGTGTGTTGTATAAGTGTGTGTGTATATATATATATAATATAAATTTGTACATAATTAAAGAAAATAAATATTTAAAAAGAGATTTTATGAAAATGGCAAAAACAAAATATAATTGTAAAGTGACCAAAATACCCCTTGACTTTATTGGGTATTTTGGATGGAGTTATGTTTTTTTTTTTTTGAAAAGAAAACTTCATTAAACACCACCCCAAGCCCGAAAACCGAGCGGGGACCCAAACAAAACTACAACAAAGAAAAGTTACACCAATCCAACCATGAGATATGATTGTTTTTAGATCTAAGCCTAAACCATAAAAAACCCAACGATTTAACTTCACTAAAAATCTTCTCCACTTTGGCCTCGAACTCCGAAAAAATGGCCTTGTTCCGAGCCTGCCATAAGCACCAACAAGAGACAATGATGATACCATGAATGGCCGACCTATTCGCGACTTCAATGGATCCCGCCTTGTGAATCTCTAACAAATCTCTGAAAGAAAAATCAAAGATCGGGGGAATACGACACCACTGACTAATCTTCTGCCATAAAACCACAGAGAAGAAGCAGGAAGTGAAACGATGCTCCACCGACTCGACCTCTTCCTTACACAGCGGGCACATCCCGTCCCTGACAATAACCCCCCTTTTAGCTAAATTGTCCGAGGTGGGAATCTTATCCATTTCGGCTCTCCACGTGGATGGATTTATGTTAGATGATCAAAATGGCAACAAATGACAAAAGTCAGGGACCCAGAGGAGAACAGAAAAACTATTTGGACTAAAATGACAATTTGGGACAAATCGGACTAAAATGGCAATTTACTCTATTTTGTATTGTTTTAAATATATGATGGTATTGTTATATTTTATTTTGATATTTTATAAAAGAAACTAGATTATATTGATGTTATTATTATATGAATTATTTTAATTTCAAATTAAGTTTCTCTCCACCTTAAAAGGTGTTTCCAGTGCCCTACCTTGTCTACTCATTTTAGTAACCTAAAAACTCCTAGCAGGTGACTTATGTAAACCAAAAACACAAAATGAATATACAATTTATTTTTTCAAATTGGAGGCCTTTAGAGGAGTGGTGGCCTAAAGAAGGGCTTTAGCTAGCTGACCCTTTAGCCGACTCTGATAACTATATGAATATATGACTCTTATTATCCTGTAATAATTAGTTAATGGGTTTACGACACATTTGATTAGAGCTAAGACAAAGGGATGTAAATGCAAAAAATGTGGTGTTTGAAATGAAAATAACAAAAAGAATATTTTGAGATTGTTATTTAACCCAAACTTTTAAAGGGTTTATAAAGAAGGAGAGCCTTCGTGCGAGTGCTAGTTGTAACGCCCGGCTCTTTTGTACTTTCCATTTATAGAAAGTTTTGTTCGTATTTCTATTTTTGGAAACTTTGTATTCTTGTAATCGTTCTTTCTTTGTAATCGATGTAAGACCGAGACTTGGATCATTAATGAAACTCGTATTTTGTTACAAATATGTTATACACACTTTATATATGCTCATACGTTCAATTTTGTGGAACGATTGACGCTTATTCGAAATTCTTGGAAACTATGTGCTAAACTTGTAAATACGTGAAACTTATGCATAAAACGTGTTTTGATCATAAACGATACTTGAATACGACCTTCATACACTAAATTATACTTGATTATGTTCCTCATACCTTATTTGGCCTTAAACTATGCTTAAATGGCAAAACTAGTCCTTAAAACACCTTAAAAGCTCTAATAAACAAACTACAGGGACTAAAATGCAAATAAATGAAAGATGTAGGCTTACGGACCGTAACACTCTCATTGTTGAGGTCCGTAAGGGTGTCTGGCGGGCAGAAAACACAACAGCCTCTTTTCTACGAGATTTTGCACGAAATCCCAAGATTTAAACCTCCCCAATCAGCTTTAATCCACCTCTAAACACCTCCAATCACCTCTAATCTCTTCCACTATAAATAAAACCCTTCTCCAAGCATTTCTACACTTTCAACACTCTTAAATCTCTCCAAGTTCACTCTCAAATCAGTTGCAAATCTGCATTTTCAGACAGATTCATACTCTTGCACTAAAGTGAGTATAACTTGCTCATTTCTCAACCAAATTACTTGATTCTTCTTCCTACTTGCTTGGATAATCATGGGGTTTGATTCCTTGACTTCTCCTTAGAGAAATCAGACCTGGAATTGCCCTGAAAATGTCCATAAACTTTCTATTTTGTTACATACTCTTTCAAACTTGTTTAAACTTCATCAAACTTGAGTTTTCTCATCTCAAACCTATGTCCTAATGGGCTCATAATCGAATGAATGATTAGTTGGGCTTAAAAACAAGGATGAGACACTTAAATTCAGAGGTTAAACCTCAAATAAATTATGTTTTGTTTAGGGTATTTCACCCACAAGTCATGTTCAAGCTTAGTTCTTGATGTAGAGTGAGTATGGAACAACTTGGGTTCTTCCAACATAAAATCCTCACATGATTTGATGATTTCTCTTAGATTAGATTATTTACATACTTGTATTAATCATAGTTCTTGACCCTCCTTGGTTGTCTTTACATCAAGTGAAGTGGTGAACATTCAAGGGGTTCCTAAACGGAAGCTTGTTCTTCCTACCCCGTACATGACTTCCATGATAACTCGAGGTGCCTAAATGAAGATCCTAATCTTCTACCTCCTACATGAATTATTGGAACCTTTAATGTTGAACTTGTGTTTATATGTAACCTAGATGTGTGTGTATATATATATATATATACACACTCATTCGAACCTTTAATGTTGAACTTGTGTTTATATGTTAAAGTAGTAGAATATCATCTAAGACTTTAAAACCTTGATATGATTCTAATGGGTGTACTACCCATGAAATACAATATAACCCTAGTGGTTACATAGTGTCATATAAGTGTTATAAGTTAAAGATGATTATTTTTGATATCATACTTTATGTTATGTTAAACTCCAAATTTATAATCTTCCATTAAACGCCAAACTCACACACCTATGTTTCCTCGTGTAGAAGGACTAGGTGCTCCAAACTAATCCATCCACCAACTCACTCGCGGGATATCAAGTAGGAAAGCTTGCAACCACCGTGAGTATACTCGATCCCTTTTCCCTTTACACTTTGGGATGCAACATGTATAATTATGCAAACAAATTTTAAACTAAACATACTCAATCCTTGATCAAGCATGAAACTAATGTGACTTACTTGTTATTCTCGTATGCTATGTGAACGATTTGGAACGTTATATGCTCATTAACTTTGCTCGCCCACCTTAACAATTATAGCGCTCTAGGATTAACGCCCCGCCCGCTATTCTATTGGGTATTGTTAAGTTAAACATTACCACCCCGCTAAACTATTGGGATTAGGCTATTTTATGCGTTGTATTCTAGGGTTTGATCATATTGTACGCCAAAATTGCATACTAGTAATCACATATTATGAATCATGTTGGATTTGAGTTATTCTATTATGCTATGTAAACAAACTTGTATACTCGCCATTTCTTTTGCATTGAAACTCTATTTTAATACATGTTGCAGGTTGATTATTGAAGTATGGATGAATGATGAAACGAGTTTAGGGTGGACTAGATACACACCTTTAATTCAATTATCTTTGATGTTATGTTGAATTTGAACAATGTTGTTATTTCTATTTTAAATGTTGTATGACAATTTAGCACTTGCAATGAAATTCAAATTTAATTAAATATTGTCACATAGTGTTATGAAGTCTCTTGCAATCTATACACACTTCGTCTCATCCCGATGTTTCCGCCATCGGTTGGGGTGTGACAGATTGGTATCAGAGCCATAACTATAGGGAATTAGGAAAATTGCCATGCTTTTGCCCTAATCTATAGTTTTAGGAATTTTGCCTCTTATGTGTTGTTTAAAACTTTTGTACTCTACCATGCATGCTTCCTAGCTATACTTCTTGTTGATTAAATTTACATGCATTTCCTAAGGTTAACATGAATACACTATGTCTATTTGTATACTCTTGTAACACAAACGAGACAACTTTACCAAAATAGGCGTGAAACCCACAATTTGGTAAACGACTCTCATTCTACCTTAAACTATTTTTGCACGAAATTACACCATTAAGCTAGGAGTGAAATCCACAACTTAATGGTAATTTCCATTTCAACTCTAGTGGACCCTTGTCATAGTGTCGAAATTTTATTTTGACCCGACAAGTACCAACCACATTTAGGGTACGAAATCGTCAAGTTAGGGGTGAAACCCGCATCTCGTCGATTAAGTCCCATTCCTCGATCTTCAATCTCGCCAAAGTCCCGATTGTTTCAATCAATTAGAGATGTGTAGTAACCGGAAGGGTAAGATATCGTTAATCGCTTCTCGACGAGAGTATCTTACCTATAGGCCAAAGCACGTTTTCTCTAATTCGAAAGGACTTTCGACCCACTTTGGAATAGTCGATGTTTCTCTACCCGAAACAATCCTATGTTTTATTGAGCCTCTCTTTTATGTATCTCAATTTATATGTGATTTTATACTTGAACGTTCGTTCTTTTCAAATTTTGGTTTACTCATTCCGCACGTTGATCGCAATCACAAACAATAATAATCCCTCGTGAACAAACTAAATTTACAATGCTTTCGTTTATTCATGCTATACTATGTGGAACTCATGACTATGCTATATGAGACGTCTAAGCTCTTTATGTTATGTGAACCAATTTGAACTTTTTATGCTATGTGACACTTTATGCTATGTGAATCAATTTATGCAAACAATTTTCTTAAACAAACATTATGATCAAGTCTCAC
The DNA here is from genome assembly GCA_030545235.1 of Helianthus tuberosus. Classification (NCBI taxonomy): domain Eukaryota; kingdom Viridiplantae; phylum Streptophyta; class Magnoliopsida; order Asterales; family Asteraceae; genus Helianthus; species Helianthus tuberosus. Next base: position 44,700,794 of record CM060442.1, read on the forward strand.
CTATTCATTCTTTTGAATCTTAGATGTCTTCTCGTCACTCCAACTCGTCTAAGAAGTCAAAGTCCAGTGCTACGAAGAAGATGATGGCTTTCATGGCCGATCAATTTGCGCGCGTCGTTCCAAAGGTCATTTCCGAGATTCGAGCTTCTGAAACTCCGAACTCCTCCGTCGACTCTAAGGTCGAAATACGCAAGCCCGCTTCGTTCAACTTCAAGCACTTTTCATCGTGCAATCCCAAGCCATTCACCGGCAATGATGGGGTAACCGCCATGCTCGAGTGGTTTGATAGTATGGAGGTCACGTTCATCAATAGTGATTGCCCCAATGAGCTCAGAACGCGTAGTGCGACTGGGGTATTCCAAGCCCGAGCTCTCGAATGGTGGACGGACGAAAGGAACATCCGCTCGAAGGAACTGGCCTATGCGTTGACTTGGGAAGAAGTTAAGGCCCTAATGATGGACGAGTTTTGCCCTCCGCATGAGCAACAAAGGCTAGAGGAAGAATTTTGGGCGCTAAAGCAAGTGGGAGATGAGAACCTAGCCTATACCACCCGTTTCAAACAACTTAGCTTCATTGTTCCTCACCTTGTTATGACCACCGATCGTAAGATAAGGAAGTACATCAATGGGTTACCCTCTGCTATGCGCGATACGATCGAGGCTGCCAAACTCGACAATATTGAAGCTGTTTATCGTTTGGCCGCTTCCCTGAACAACAATCGTGTACGCGACAAACAAGCCGCAAACCCCGCTTCTTTAAAGCCAGCCAACCAAATTACCCAACAGTCGAGTAGCAATAGGGGGAAGAAGCGAAAGCAATCGAACCCCGTTTGCAATGCGATTGTACCACCCGTTAACCCGAATCCTGTTGCTCCTGATAACACCCAAAAGTCGTACACTGGGATTCACCCCAAGTGTGCCACTTGTAACTATCACCATCCCGCCAATGGCAGGTGTCGTCATTGTACCACTTGTAACCGTTATGGACATGACACCGCCTTTTGTCGCTATCAACAACACCAAGCACCACCAGCTCAGCAAGCACAACAAGCACCACCAGCTCAGCAAGCGCAACAAGCTCCGCCTGCTCCTCAAAACACAAGACCAGCTAGGGCTTGTTTCAGATGTGGGGATACTAATCATCTTCATCCTCAATGCCCACAATAGAATCAAGAGCAACAACAACCTCATCGTGGACGCGCTTTCAATCTGAACGCAAATCAAGCGCGCAACGACAATGATGTCGTTAACGGTACGTTTCTTGTTAACCATCTTTATGCTTCGATACTATTTGATACTGGTGCGGACAAAAGCTTTGTGTCCTTAGAATTCGAATCGTTGTTAAATTTCACCCGCTCTAAGCTACCCAAGTCATTTTCCGTTGAAGTCGCCAATGGCAAATCCATCCTTGTCGATTCCGTTCTTCGTGATTGTCGTCTTACTCTTAACGAACACGTTTTCCCTATCGATCAGTCATACTGTAAACTAACAAATTGTCAAATAACACAAAACAATAATACACGTATGCACATAATTACATAGATTATTTCCTAACAAAATTGACAATTTCATTGTCAGCAGAACACTTTTGTGGCTCAAATAAGTGGCTATAGCTCTGATACCACCTTCTGTCGCAACCCCCGGCCCCTAACCTGGGAACGGGCGGCCGCGAGCCAGTATCAGTGGTATCGGTGTTTCTCAGTTTGGCAGCGGAATTTACATCAGGACCGTAGTTAGGAAATATTTTGTCAGAGTAAAATACCACATTTTTATAATAATAAATACATGGGAAAAACCCAAGTTTTTATTACAAACATGTTTATAGGGATAAACCCTATTTTATTTAAATAAAACATCTTCCTTGTGTAGGTAACTTTTATAGCCACATTTTCCAAGCCTTCAGTGCTGTCCAGCTGGCTTCTATTTGGCTTTCACATTTTGTTACCTGAAACGCGTTTTAAAACATTTGTCAGCGGGAAATACTGGTGAGTGAATCCCAGTTTAATAAAAACTGTTTTATCATTATATAGTATTGAGAGCGATTATAATGTTTATATCTACACAATTACTCATTCAGTACTGTCAATCCTGACTGGTGGGTCATATTACCCATTGGCTATCTCTTTGTCCAATAGTAACGTGTTCCACATTTTGTATACAAAACCCCAACATACCGGCAGTAATTGAAGAATTACAAAGACTCAATCACTGCTAATTATATTTTAAAACATTTAAGGTTTTGTAAAAATAGTTTACAAAAAGATTTCACAAAAAGGAGATTACTCAGATTGCTAATTTAGGTTTTTCCTTTGTGACTTTCTGGTTATAATTTATTAATTAAAACAATGTACATGCGTTAGTATAATAACCCATTTTACATTAGTTATACCCTCACCGAGACAGAACTCCAACGACTACGTCGGGCAGAGCCTCACCAGTCGTTACGGAGCACTAGATCAATCGGGCAGCATATCTAATACGTAACCGGGGGTTAAAATACTTACAACAAGGTAGAGCTTCTCTAATTATGGGGTATTATGCCCAAGTATTTTGTCTACACTACAGAAATTGAGAGAGAATCACGAATTTTGAACGACGGAAATGAACTGCCGATCGTTCCAATTTATAGGGCCTGATATCGAGTTCCCCACGCCCCGCGAAAGAGACCACTAGGGTCTTCGTGGCCCATGAGCTAGGGGGTCTAGGGCATAGCTTTGACCAATCATTAGGTAGGTTTGACACGAGTGGGGACACGTGGCGGTTCCGGGGGCAGCCTTGTGGCCTAACTGTCGCGGCCCGCGACAGCCTTCCTTGGCTATGTCGCGCCCTGCGAGTGACACTGGAACTTTGATTTTATTTAATTTTTATAAAAATAAAGGTATTTAGGGTCTATTTCTCGTGTACGGGGTGTATTTTAGGGCGTATAAGGGTGTTATAAATATTTTAGGAGGGTTGTAATATCCTCCCCACCTTGTTTTAGAACTCGTCCTCGAGGTCTACTGGAACAGGTGTGGGTATTTATTCTACATTTCTGATTCAAACTCCCATGTATATTCTGGTCCTCTCTTGGAATCTCATTTCACTTTGACCAGAACTAATCTCTTGTGTTTGAGATTCTTGCTTTTCTTGTCTTCAATTTGTAGTGGTTTTTCTACAAACTTAAGTTTCTCATTTACTTCTATGTCCTTAAGAGGTACCACTAGTGATTCATCGGCTAAGCACTTTTTGAGATTACATACATGAAATACATCATGTATTCCTGCCATTTCCTCTGGCAGTTATAGCTAGTAAGCTACAGGTCTTATTCTTCTAATAATCTCAAAAGGTCCAACATACTTGGGGCTTAGCTTTCCCCTCTTGATGAATCTGACTACTCCTTTCCATGGAGAAACTTTTAATAATACCTTGTCTCCTACTTGAAATTCTAATGGCTTCCACCTGTTATCGGCATAACTCTTTTGTCGATCGCGTGCTGCTTTTAGTCTTTCCTTGACTTGACAAATCTTGTCTGTTGTTTCTTGTACTATTTCTGGTCCAGACAGTTGTTTTTCTCCAATTTCTGCCCAACAGACTGGAGTTTGGCACTTTCATCCATAAAGTGCTTCAAATGGTGCAACATCGATACTGGCATGATAGTTGTTATTGTAGCAAAACTCTATTAATGGTAAGTGATTGTAACACCTCGCAAAATCACGACCAATATAATAAAGACACGTGTCATGAAGGTTAAATGTGTAATGAATTGATCTGGAGGGACTACAAATGTCAAACAATGTAAATATGTAAGTAAAAGGATCCAAAGTGTCAACATGCCAATCTTGTGCCTCTGATTGACCTCACACGAAGTTCGTATTCTTTAATGAATAAATTTTCGGACATAGAAAGTCGTTTGTGATTAAATTAAGGATTTTACGAAGCATAGGGGTTGAAAGTGTCAACATGTTAAATGTTACCTCTGAGTGACTTTTAACGATCCCAAAAGCATTGTAATAATTGGATAGTAATTTCCTGGAGTTTCGATGAAAACAAGACTTTTCGGGTGATCTCATAACTAACCGGGAGCTTAACGGAGTTAATTTGTGACCCAAGAACCTTAAAAGTTAACTATGGGGGTTATAAGTGCAATAAAAGAAAGTTAAATAAACTTAAAATGGACCAGGGACTGAAACTGTCAAAGTTGAAACAATTTTCACCTGAGCAAACGGTTGTCGCGGCCCGCGTAGACTCCCTTTGAGTCTTACGGGGCCCGCGTAAAAGTGCCAGCGACAGAAGAATAGGACAGCTGCATGTTACAGCCTGTTCCACCGCCTTTGCATGGGTTCTGAGCAATACCTGGGGCTTGTACATGGTTTTTACTGCCCTAGGGACACCTGTGAACATCTGATAACAACATAGGGACAAATGGATTGATCTTGAAGCATCAAACTTCTTATATAAGGGCCTTGTAGTTCTTGGGTTCATTTGCACATTTGAATTTTACTTCAAATCTCACTCTATAAAGCCTCCTGGAGCTAAAGGAAGCTTTCTCTAGTTCTAAATTCGTGCTAAGGACTCTAGTAAGTGTTCTTAGCTTCCTTAGTTAAAGTTTTATTAGCTTAATGACCGAAAGTCAAAGTTAGCGTAATTAAGATTTGACTTGGTAATTAATCACTAACGGTCCAGCCATTATTCAAATTAAAAGTGGCTATGAGTTGGTAATTATGTAGGTAATAAACCCTTAAAAGGGCACCTACTGATTATCACTTTTACTTGGTCAATTGTCGGGTCAAACTATTTAATAAAAAGTCAAACGAGTCAATTTTTATAAAATAACTCATAACTGATAATGTAGAAGTTATGGAACATGTTTTAACACTAAAATAACTTGGTAAATAATATAAGAACATGTTTAGGCATGTTCAACCCGACAATTCTGAGTTTAGGCTCGGTTCGCAACCGAAAGTCGCAAAAGTAGACTTTTGCTTTGACTTTCAGTTCTGACTCGATTTAGCTTAGTTTAGATATGCCTTAGGGTTGATTTAGGACCATATTACATATTAGTATAACCCTATGAGATTATACTATATGGTTCCTTTGAAATCTGAACCACTTGCATGTTTCCGTTAAATGCTTAAAAGTTGACCATTATGCCCTTTTTATATAAAAACGAGATTTTTGAAAATGTGAGAGGACAAAAACCTTTATTACTGATTTACAAGCATGTCCTAAAAATTTGACATCAGTTCATGGTATAAAATAGAAGTTATGCGCGATATCGTAAAATGAAAGCTTTTTATTAATTAAATGACATTTTTAGTATAAATCATATTTAAACCCAAATTTTGGCACCAAACTTTCTACCCACTAATATAATATAATATTTGGGGATTTTTGGAAATTTTTTTCAAATTTTATACTGATTATATTATAGAGTTCTAGTGTAAATTCGGTATTGACAAAATTGCCCTTTTCTTTGATAAAATGAGTTTTACATAACATTTTGATACCAAACCTTTTCCTACTGATTTCATATATTAAATAAAATATTTTAAATAGTTGAGACTGATCAAAATCTCAGATTTCCTTAAATAACCCGAAAATCGTCAAATACCGACTTTTACGCTTATTAAACGCATAGTATGGGTTAAAACTATATTTAACCCCCAAGACTTATTACCTACTGATATTATAAGCAAATTTTTATACTTTAACAGTAAGTAAAAGTTTTGAACTCAGATTTCCAAATTTGACCCTATAGCATATGTGAAATGACCAAAATACCCTACGGTGCATAGTTTGGCCATAAATGATAAATTTCACATATATATGATATCTTACTGATGTAACTTATTAAAATAAATATTTTTACTAGTTATTTTAGACCAGAACCTTCGATTGCTATTTAACCCCTTTTATAAACTTTAAAATGACCAAAATACCCTTACGGGACATAAATTGGTTTTAAATTCGTTTTGGGCATAATGAAAGGTATCCTACTTATATCACAACATATTTAAAGCATATTAACTTGTGGAACCTGTACATGACTCATTTGGTTACCCGATATGCGTATTCGCGTTCGGTTCGACTTATGTAACTAGTTTGCATAAATTAACTGAAACGGGTCAAACCTTATCATTTTTACTTCAAAATCCAGAATGTGTTTATGTTAGTGCATTTATGTCTATCGCCTCCGTCAATCAGAACCGTAGCAAGACACTAAAGAATCTAGCCTTATATTGTAATATTAGATAGTAAAAAGGGCAAGGTGGCAATCTTGTAAATAAGGAGAAATCCTTATTCCTTGTGCCTATAAATAGGACCTTTAGGGTTAGAGTTAGAGACTTTTGTGACTTTTGCTAGTTTGGAGCTCATTTGGTGATCTTAGAGTTTGAAGTCTAGAGAGAGAAACTAGTGAGAGAAAGGTGATTCACGGTGATTGTACTCGTCATATCTTTCAATAGAATCACGTTAAAGTGTACGTTCTTGTGTTCGGTCACGTTGTGTACGGATTCTGCACGTCACACGTTCGGTTCGCAATCCTTACGGGAGTCAAAACCGGTCCTAACAGTTTAGTTTACCCATTTTATACAAGTCTTCAAACTTGTCGAGTCTAAATCACATTCTAATCCGGTCTTCGCTTAATCTTGCGTTTTGAACCGTAAACCTTTCATTAAAACTAACCGGTCTAAGTTATAACTTAAATAAGACCCGTTAGGAATCTAATAGGTTATTAAAACCTTCGTTCCAGATTAGGAGCCCAGTAAAAGCTACTTGTGCTTGCTGATTGATATGGCTGAGAATAAAATTATATTTTAAGCTCAGGTAAATACTTTTAACTTATTTTCCATTATACGGGCTTGGGATACGGTATTTAATAATACCGCTTGGTCGGGTATTGAATCTTTAATCGATTATTGGTTAAATCATTGAGATAACCCATTTAATCTGTTTTGTTTGATCTAAGCCTTTGGGGGGTTAATGACCATGTCCTGGATATCCTTGGCTCATTCATTGAAATGGCCACGACTTAAGCACGGGGTGTAGGCATACACCTGACAGTGCGTATGTAAAAAGATATACCCGCCTATTGAGGATAACTCGTCGTGGGTTTATATTATGTAGTGTGTCTATTAATCTTGTTCCGGCTTCTATCCCGGATCCTGAATGTACGACAAACATATAAATCTGTATACAAGATTATTTTTTTTTTCAATAATTGTCCCAAGTTATAAAAGAATATTTGTGCCTTGTGCATTTAAATCAAATTTTCTTAAATGTTTTCAAAAGAGTCAGTTCATTGTATTTACCAGTGTAAACTGATGTATTTTTCAAAAAGATTTAGTGCAGGTACTACGCGTAATGGGCTGGCTACTCCGAGTATCAAATAAAGAGTCTTGCAAGATTTTGATGCCTAAATCTGTTGAACAATATTTCTTTTTGTTTTAGATCCGCCTGTGGATCCATCTACAATCCGTTGTATAATATTTTATTGTACTTTCAATTCGGTTTGTATAATTACTTTTAGACTTCCGCTGTGCATTGAACTGTGATTATTTGACTATGATGATATCAACTACGTCATGATACTCCCCACCGGGCCCACCGGTAATACGTGGAAATATCGGGGTGTGACAGGTTGGTATCAGAGCCAACATTGAGTGAATTAAACACTAGCCTTTTGTGTTTAATCTCAATGACACAGTTTGCACATTCCTTGACTTCCGAGTCTAGTCAAATGACTTAGGACTAATCCTAATCTTATTGCTTTCTTTTTGTTGGTTTCTTTTGTTTGTTTTGACAGGAACAAAGACAATGCCGCCACGATTTAGAGATAGAGGTGGAAGAGGCAAGGCACCAATAACTGCTAGCAATGACCACGAGGTCGGGCCATCTCACCGGCGAACTCCTTCGGCAACCTTTAGCTCTAGTCCCAGGAGGATTGGAGAACTTATCTGGAGCCAGCGAGACGTTCAGTCTCCCTCAGTACCTCCCCGTCTTATCATCACTCTTTCGGACCTCACCAAGACGAGGAGCATAGTGATTCGCCCCATTCCTTCATACCGCTGCAGCGGTCGAGTTCACACCGGGCCTTTCAGGACCCGACCCCCTACTTCCAAAGAAGGTTCAATCCAATGAACCAGATTCAAGAACCAGAGGGTCAAAACCCTTTGGGACCAGATGAGCACTATCCTGAAATGCAGGACATGGATATGGATGAAGATCCAGATCCTGAGATGCTACCAACTGGGACGCCGACGCATCCCATCAAGATTTCCAGAGGATCATCATTTCATGGTTCACCTTACAGGGGTCCAGACAGTTTTGCTGAAAGATGGGCCACCTACCGCTGGGAGTTCACTCCCCCATTCAACCCACCTCCACAACAGCAGCAGGATCCCTCAGAGGATTTGCGTTTCCAGGTGGTCACGCCACCGCCACCGCCGCCGCTAGAGCAGCAACTGCCTCCAGAACCACCAAGGCGAAGAAGATCAGGTGTATGAATGTCCGTGCATGGTGGATTTCATTTCAGCACCCCCCAACACTCCAGTGGCAGTCACTACCCGCCACTGTATGAACACCCGCAAATGGGTGGGCCTTCAAACCCAACTTCTGAAGTCGACTCAGCTCCAGTCGCACCACCACCGCTCATGGGTTATGATAACCCAATTCCTTCTTACGCCGGTGCAGCGGCGTATAACCCTTTTGAGCAGCCAGCTTATCCTGGCTACAACTACTACAATGCCCCTGCCGTCAACCCGTACCTCGAGGCGGCCACCTACAATGCTCTTCACCTTGAAGGGCCCTACGCAGCTTCGTACCAAACCGGGTACCCAACTTATGGGTATCAATACCTCCCACCCCCTCAACCGCATCAGCAGCAGCCGCCGCAGCCGCCTCAGATCCAGCCGCCGCAGCAGCAGGAAATCCTCCAACGATTGCACGAGGTGGAGCAACAGGTCCAGGAGGAGCGTAGGAGCTGCCGAGGTCTGCTTAAGGGTTTGGCAAACCTGATAAAAGGGAAGAAGAAGAAGAGGGATTATTGAAGATTCCTTATTTTGTAATTTTTAATTAAGTCCCTATGTGGTCATTTTATTTATGTTCTTGGTCCCTGCGTGGACTTAACTTTTTATTTATGTCCCTGCGTGGACAATGTTATTTCTTTAAAAATCCCGTTTAGGGCAATTATGTACTCCTCTTTATTTAGGGAATGTTTTAATTTAAACTTCATTTGTCATTATGTGTATGAATATATTATAAATCAAAAATATCTCTCCATTTTAAAATTTTGATCTGCCAATAAAATATTAAAAAAATTCTTGAATGTATAACCTAGCCCATAAGTTATTTTAGACATGGCCCTGATGGTAGAACCATTTTAAGATTCGAATCCTTGTTAACTTCTGAAAACATGTTAGCACTCCTGGAAAATGTGATTCGATAAAATCACACTAGTCATCCTTGTATTGGATTTTTCCAATTCTTTATTTCCACCAAATTTAAAATATCCATTAGTGATAAAAGTGCCTGCGGGCCATATTCATTGTCCAATAAGACAGAACACAGCTATAGTATATGACTCCCTATCAAGAAAAGGTGAAGAACTATGTTCAAACCTTAATGCCTCGATCTTATAAGATCATGGCATATAATTTTAAAATTGTCCTTGTGACTAGGCCTTTTGTGCCACTCTAATATCTTTAATGATTTATAACTAAGGATAAATTATTATAAAAATCCTAAATAAATATGACTAACAAATTAGCCAATAAGGTTTATATTCACCATGGTTAATGAATCATCAAAATGATGATTCCAAGATAAACCTCTGAATAAATTACTGTCAATTGTTTTATAGCAATCAAGCCTCAGCATGTCTGAATCTGAAGAGGTTAACAGTCATCCCAGAGAGAGAAATGATAACACCCGAATGAATGTAACGGGTGCAGATTTACAAGCAATGGTAGATAATGTGGTCACTCGAGCCATTGATCGACAATTTAAAGAACCCAATAATACTCGCTCAAGGACTCTATCTGTGACTCATAGTAAGCCCCCTTCTAAAACACACCAGTCAAAGAAGGACGATTCTCATCATTCATCAAATCAAAAAAGTATTCCATCCAAGCAGATTGTGCTTAATCAAGAGCCACGTGTTAAGACCTGTTCTTATAAATATTTCGTCTCCTGCAAGCCTAGGGACTTCACAGGGGAGAAAGGAGCCATTGATTATATGACTTGGCTCGATGAGATGGATACAGTGGTTGATATTAGTGGTTGTGCAGAGCAGGACATTATGAAGTTTGTTTCACAATCCTTTAAAGGTGAAGCTTTAGCTTGGTGGAGGTCCCTAATCCAAGCTACAGGAACGATTCTGTTGTATAACATGTCTTGGGGTCAGTTTGTTGTGTTGATCAAGGATAATTTCTGTCCCCAGCATGAGGTGGAAAGAATTGAAACCGACTTCTTGACTTTGGTCATGAAGAATTTGGACTGTCAGGCATACCTTACAAGTTTCAACACCATTTCCTGATTGGTTCCTTATTTGGTCACACCGGAACCAAAGCGCATAGCTCGTTTTATTGGAGGTTTAGCTCCAGAAATCAAGGCAAATCTGAAAGCATCCAGACCTACCACCTTCAGGTCAGTGGTTGATCTATCTTTATCTTTTACTCTCGATGCATTTAGGCAGAGATCGCTTAAGAATTTGGATGAAGGGAAGAGGTGTAACACCTCGAAAATTCACGTCCTATAATGTATTGACACGTGTCATAAGCTTGAACGTGTGAAAGAATACTCTAGAGGGACTAAAGTTGACAAACATGAAAAGTATGTGAATATAAGGGTTCAAATTGTCAACAATGGATAAATATACTTTACAATAACCCTACATACTGTTTATACCTTCAAACGAATAAATCATGGATCATACGAAGCTAAATATGAAAGAAAGTGAGAGATTACAAACCACAGGGGTTAAATGTGACAACATGTTTAAGTTATACCTCTGAGTGACCTTTTAGCAAACCCGAAGCTTTGTAATGATTAATTATGCTCACTAGAATGCACGATAAAAATTTCATAAAGTTTCGTTATCGTATGAGAAAGTTATGATCAAATTCGTATACAAGGGGTTAAAGCGTTAACGTTGAAAATTATGGCTTTTCGGGTTAACCAGAAGTGACCAAGGACTTAGAAAAATAGGTATAAGTCCTAAAGCCCTTGTAGGTAAATTTTGAGGGCTCAAAGTGCAAAATATAAGTTAGTTGACCTTTCGAAGAGCCAAGGGACAAGATGCAAAAACATAAAAATGTTTAATTCTGATTTCAAGGCCCAAGCGGGCCGCGTAAGAGATGCTAACATCTTACGCGGGCCGCGTCAGACGCCCAGTTGCAGAAACATTTGACAGCTGCCTGTTTTCACGCATAATCGACCTTTAAATGATTTTCCTCATCTTGGACGACCCCTAAATGGCTCCTAGACATTAGGGACATGTGTTAGTGATCAGGGAACATTGCTAGAGTTGTTTGTCAACAATCTATGAGCTCAAATTCACTATAAAAGGGCCTTGAGTTGCAACCATTTCTTCACACCTTCATTTGTGCAATTGAGGAGCTTTCTGGAGCTTAAGAGCAAACCCAAGTCCTTCCTAATCAAGCTTAGGACTTCAGTAAGTTTGCTTATCCTTTCTTAGTTAAGTTTTTACTTAGTTTTAGCTTAAAAGTCAAACCATCGTAATTAACGGTTGACTTCAAGATTAATCACTAATGGTCCAGTGATTAGTCGAATTGAAAGTAGTTATAAGTTGGTAATTATGTGGGTAATAAACCCTTAAAAGGGTTCCCCCTGATTCCTACTCTAACTAGGTCTAATGTCGGGTCAAACTTGTTATTAAAAAGTCAACAGAATGGTCATTTTCTAATTTATGCATAATTAGCAATGTAGAACACATACAACCTGTTTGATCATTATTATAACTTGGTAATTAGTGTAAGAACATGTCTAAACATGTTCAACCCGACAATTTTATGTTTAGACCCGGTTCGGAACCGAAAGTCACAAAGCTTTGACTTCAGTTCTGACCCGTTTTGGTATGATTTAGAAATACCTTAGAGCTCTATTTGGACCAGGTTACATGCTAGTATAACCCTCTGTGATTATACACCATGGTTCATTAGTTAACCAATTAATACGCATTATTTCCGTTAATTGCTCATATGTTGACCATTATGCCCTTTCCACATTAAAACGTGATTTTTGCAAATGTAAAAGAGTAGAAACCTTAGTTACTAATATATAAACTTGCACCCAAAATTTGACATCAGTTTGAGGTGTAGATTGAGAGTTATGCTCATTAGCGTAATTAAGAAGCTTTATGTTAATTAAACGACGTAATTAGCGTATAGCCTAGTTAAGCCTACTTTTTGATATCAAACTTATTACCCACTAATGTAATATATTATTTTGGGATTTTTGAAGATTTTTAATTAATTTTAGGATGAGCATAACTTATAGTCGTAGGCTTAATCCGGTAATTGTCGGTTTGCCCTTACGGGCTATAAAATGAGTTTTACATATCTAATTGACTCCAAACCTTTTGCTACTGATTACATATGATAAATAAATTATTTTAAACCTTCTGGAATAATAAAAATATCAGCTTTGTATGTAGAACCCGGAAACGGCTCTTAATCGCCTTTTTAAGCGTTTTTAACGCATAGTATGTTCTAAAACTATTTTAGACATACAAGGGTTGATACCTACGGATATTTTAGGAAAATTATAATATTTTAACAGTAAGCAAAAGTTGTTAAACTCAGACTTCAGTTTTGAGCTTTTCGGATTATGTGAAATTACCAAAATTCCCCTACGGTGCATAGTTTGGTTATAATTGATAAATTTCACATATATGCAATACCTTACTGTTATAAATCAGTAAACTAAGTATTTTTGCTGATTATATCAGACCTGTAACTCGGGTTAATACTTAAACTCTTTTATAACCTTATAAATGACCAAACTACCCCTACGGGGCATAGTTTGTGTTTAAATTCGTTTCGGGCATAATAAAAGACATCTTACAGATGTCACAACATATTTGAAGCATATTAACTTAGGAAACCTGTATATGGCTCTTACGGATACCCGTTACGCTTATTACGCGTTCGGTTCGGTTATGTAACTAGTTTACATAAATTAGCCGAAACGGGTCAAACCTTATCGGTTTTATCTCAAAATCCAGAATGTGTATGAAATACCCATATTAAGCAAGTATTCAAACTTGTCGGGTCTAAATCACATTCTATCCGGTCTTCGCTTAATCGTGCGTACGAACCGTATCTTTGAAACTAACCGGTCTAAGCTTAAGCTTAATTAAAGACCCGTTAGGATTCTAATATGTTATTAAAAACCTTCGTTCCAGATTAGGAGCCCAGTAAAAGCTATCTATACTTGCTGATTTGATATACGGCTGGGATTGAATTTATATTTAGCTAAGGTAAATACTTTTAACTTATTTTCCCTATACGGGCTTGGGTTACGGTATATAAAATACCGCTTGGTCGGGCATTAAATCTTCCATCATATGGTGGTTAATTGAATAGTTTAATCGGCCCATTTAAATATGTTTTGTTTGCTTAAAGCCTTTGGGGGGTTAATGACCATGTCCCGGATATCCTTGACATCATTCATGAAATGGCCACGACCTAGGCACGCGGTGTAGGCGTACACCTGACAGCCGCATATGTAAAAACTGGTATCCCACCTTAAGGAATCAGCCTTGTGGGCATTATACCTGTGGTGTGTCTATTGATCTTTAACCCGGACACGATCCGGGCTACTGAATGCATAAGGAACATGTAATTCTTTTACAAGATTATATATTTAAATGATTATCCCAAGTTATAAAGAGTTTGTGCCACGTGCATTCAAATCAATTTTATAAAACCTTTTCAAAATGAGTCAGTTAAATGTATTTACCAGTGTAAACTGACGTATTTTCCAAAAGGCTAAATGCAGGTACTATACGTAATAGGCTGGCTACTCCAGACATCAATAATCAAGTCTCGCAAGCTTTAGATGTTAAAGTCTGTTGAACGATATTATCTTTCTGTTTAAGATCCACCTGTGGATCCATCTTACATTCCGTTGTAATATTTGATATTACTTTGAATCGGATTGTGATATATATTTATCTTTTGCTTCCCCTGTGCATTTATATATTGTGTTGTTTGACTATGATGTTACCAACTACGTCACGATACTCCCCACCGGGCCCACCGGTGACACGTGGAAAGTCGGGGTGTGACAGGTTGGTATTAGAGCCAACATTGAGTGAATTAAACACTAGCCTTTTTGTGTTTAATCTCAATGACACATTAGCACATTCCTTGACCTTCTGAGTCTAGACTTAACATAGGAATATTCTCAATCCTCATCTGGAAATTTTGCTTCCAATTTTTATATATTGGATACGTCGCCAAGCGAAGAAGCCGTAATAGGAATTCTCCACACCCGGAGCCTTGAATTGCTGACCTTCGTACAGCGACTAGGATGAAACGTGCAACCAAGGAGAAAGCATTCGGAAATAAAACGAAGAAGAAACTCCTTTTGCTGAAGATCGTTTCCTTAAAAGTCTTTATAACGATATTTATCTTTTAGTCCCTTCGAGGACAACATTATTCCTTTCAAGTCCCGCTTAGGGCAACCTTGAACTTTTTAAATTTTATAGTGGAATGACTAAATATTCATCCTAATCAGGAAATATGAAATAAATGAAAAAATAATATTTCCTTTTATAAGATCTACCATTATAATAAAATGGCAAAATCTAAAAAAGGACGAGACCTAGCCTTGTGTCATTATTAAGACCCGGCCAAGATGGCAGTTCCTCAATTTAGGTTCAGATCCTTATTAACATCCTGAGTTAGGATTGTTCTGCGTTTATTATTAAAAAGGAATCTTAAAGGTAAACCTAGCCTATATGACGAGGCCAAGATGGTAGGACCTATTCAAGAGATTCAAATCCTTGTTAACACCTAAGAACGTGTTAGCACTCTTGACAGATGTGATTCGAGAAAATCACAACAGTCATTCTTATATTGGATTCTTCCAATTTTCTTATCTAGTCTATTGATTTAGAAATCATGGCTTATATCATCCTATAAGATGATCATATTATAAACATCCCTTAGAAGGGAAATGCCTACGGGCTATAGTTAATGTCCTCTGAGACTAAAGGCAGTGGTAGCCTACAACTCCCTGTCAAGAAAAAGTAATGAACTTTGATTCACCCCTAAATGCCTCGATCCCAAACGATCAGTGCTTATAAATTAAACTTGTCCACATGACTAGGCCTTTTGTGCTATTACTAACTTATAAATTTGCCTCGATTCTCTGAAATCATGGCTTATAAATTAAACTTGTCCACGTGACTAGGCCTTTTGTGCTATTACTAAATTGCCTCGATTCTCTGAAATCATGGCTTATAAATTAAACTTGTCCACGTGACTAGGCCTTTTGTGCTATTACTAAATTGCCTCGATTCTCTGAAATCATGGCTTATAAATTAAACTTGTCCACGTGACTAGGCCTTTTGTGCTATTACTAAAGTGCCTCGATTCTCTGAAATCATGGCTTATAAATTAAACTTGTCCGCGTGACTAGGCCTTTTATGCTATAGTTATATTTTAATTAAATCCAGGATAATATTAATAAAAGTCCTGAATAAAAATAAATATCATTCCTTTCCTGCCAGTATAAATATTAAAAGAGAATTTTAAAAGGTTTGACCTAGCTTGAATGTCATTGAAGACCTAGGTAAGATGGTAAACCTGTTTAAAAAAAAAAAGAGATTCAGATCCTCGTTAACATTTGAAAATGTGTTAACAATCCCGACAACAGTGATGCGACGAAATCACACTTGTCATCCTTATATTAGGGGTTTTCCAAATCCCGTAATTAGCGTAAATGATCAATAGGAATCATGGCTAGTAAACGTCGAACTTGATGTACGCATCAAAACATCCATTTGGGGTGTATACCTACGGGAAAAGGTGTATACATGAAAAGATAGTTTTTATTTCATAACTTCTTGTCAAGACAATGAGCTATGAAATTTTCCGATCCAAAGGAATCATTGATTATGTTTTAAAATTTCCCTAGTGACAAGGCCTCTGAGCCATCAAAAAGTCCTTTGGAACAAGCCCTTGGGCTATATATATAAGAGATGTCAGTATGACATTGGCAGTCGTGACTTATGTCCCCTGTCTAATAAATATGAAGGATTATATTCCGTCTAAACGCCAAATATGGTTTATTTAAAAACTTAGGCAAAACATAATCAAATAAATTAAATACTATCTATTGGCCTATATGGTTTAATTGCACCATGGCTATTTATTCATCAAAATTCGACAATTCGCTGTATGATTAAACAAATTATTACTACTTGGTTTGTAGTCTTCAAAGCTTCACCATGGCTTACTCCTCTGAAGCTCACAATGATCCAGTTGATCAGAATGATGATGCAAGACTGAACTTAACAAACACCGAGTTTCAGGCTATGATAAATACAGCCGTAAACAACGCTGTGGATCGTGTGTTGAAGGATCATAAGAGAAAGTGCGATAAAACCCCAACTAGGGGTTACAAAAAGGGTAAGACCGGTTCAAGCTATAACTAGTCCAAACCAAAGGAGGCAAAACCCGAATGTAAAACCTGCAAAAAAGAAGACACTGGGGACAGTGTCGATCAAACCAAAAGATAAAGCAATGTGGCATCTGTAAAAGAGCTGGCCACCAATCCCACGAATGTAGGGACATAAAGAATGCAAACTGTTTCAGCTGCGGTGAAAAGGGCCACATCAGTACTAATTGCCCTAAGGCTGCCAAGGAAGGAGCAACTAAGTCTAGGAAGGATTTGAAGGACAAACAGCAGACCGGTGAAAAGACCAGATGCAAAACCTGTAGGAAATACCACCTCGGGAAATGCAGATATGAATCTCCGCCTCTACCCTGTGGAATCTGCAAGTCCAAGGAACATAAGACCTTGGATTGCAAGAGATTGGGAGACGCAACCTGCTATGGTTGCAATGAAATAGGGCACATCAAGACAAATTGCCCAAATAAAACCAAGAAGCCTGGGGAGACTAAGAAGACCGAAGCTGGAAGCTCTCAAATGGGCGCTCAGGAGGCTATTCAGGATGACAATGTTACAACAGGTATTTTCTTTAACAATAACGCTCATGCTAGAGTATTAATTGATTCAGGTTCAGATAAGTCTTCCGTAGACAATAGATTTTGTAAATCATTAAATCTGCCTGCTAAAACTCTGAGCATTAAATGTAAAGTAAAATTGACCGATGGTACCTCAGAGACTGCTTCAGCAATATTAGACGGTTGTTTTATATCCATTAGGAATCATTCTTTTCTGCTGTCCTCGTTTCCATTTATATAATAAAGGACTCGATATAGTGATAAGAATGGGTTGGTCATCTGGTAGCCAAGCCCACAGTGTGGATGATAAGAAGCAAGTAGTTATCAAAACTCCTTATGGTGAGCCTTTGACCACTCAAGGAGATGCGTTTGGGTTAAGATGCTGCTAAGTCTCTCATAAGATCTTAAGCTTAGCAAACTTTTAGAAATTTTCCCATTCAAACCCCAGATATTAACTGTAAGGTAAAAGTTACAGACGAAATCGGAAGAATCATTTCTTTTGTTCCTATTAGAAACCTTCAGTCGTAGAGTTCTCGAAATGTCCTCTCTCTAAGAGGAAGTGCGTCAGCATATATAGTTGATATCTCTTTAATCTCTATCGATTCCGAATCCCAGATGATATGATAAAAGCGCCATATGAGGATTGGTGTATCTTAATAAGTTCCATAGATTACTTCCATGCCTGATCAGTATGGAGGTTTAATGCATGGGATCACAAAGATATTCCGAGAGGTCATATGGTACTAAAGTCAACTAATGGTATTCAAAGGAGATATCCAGAATGGAATTATCCAAGTAAATGTTTCCGATTAAGGAATTCGTGGACTAGTAACATAAAGGTGTCACTTATTTGACACAGGCAATGATGGGTGAACTGGAGCCTGAGATATGGAAATTTCTGTAACCTCCTTGTATCTTGATTATCTTCTCCTAAGATTACCCTGTTTACCCCTGAAAGGCAGGTAGAATTAAGATTTATATCCCATTTAAGGCTGTAATATTATGAAATCTCCATGACGGCTAGTACCATCATTGGAAGAATCGAAACCCTGATTAACTAAGCTTTAAAATAGAGGGTTCATATAGCCTAACTCGATATTCCGAGAGTTTGATATTGTTAGATAAGAAAGACGGTTCATTTTGCTTATGCACTCATTACCGCAACCCTATTTTAACAACGATTAAGAATCGCCATCAACTACCCAGGATCGTTGAGTTATTCAACTAGCTATAAGGATTAGCTACTCCTTAAGATTAGTTTTAAGTAATGATTGGGATAACCATCCCACCTTAAGATAAGCTTTTCTATAATAATTGATATGTAAGTATTAAGGCTACTCCTTTGGAGACCTTGTATAGATGAAATGTTAAACATCTATTGTTAGATAGAGAATTGGTAAGTCCAATTATCAAGATCTGAAAGTTGCCTAGGAAACAACAACTAAGATCAAACAAATCCCTAATTATCGGTAAGTTGCCAGTATTCGGCAGAAAATCAAGGATTAATGGAAAGTAGCAACCTTCCTAAATTCTTGTTAAGGAATAGGGTTCAACAAGGAGATCACCCAGGAAGGGTGTGCCAAATTGTTAAATTTTCAGGCTAGTTAAGCTCTGAATATATAGAACCATTCGAAGGAAATCGAATGTATCAAGATTAAATAGCTTACGAGCTGGGTGGAACGCACAAGGTACCCCACACTAATGATTTAAGGACGTGTTTCGCCAATAAGTCAAGAAGCACTATCACATAATGATATACAGATTTATGATATGATGAACAACCTGTGTCGATTAAGGATCAACAGGATTAGAAGCTCCAAAAAGATACATGTACCTATTATAAAGGTCAATTGGAGTGCCTTAGAGGCTCAAAGGTACTGGGGAAGATTAAGCCCAATGTAAGGCAGAAAATACTTCCTTCACTTTAACAAATCTCGAGGTCGAGATTTCATTTAAGGGGGTGAGGATGTAACACCTCGAAAATTCACGTCCTATAATGTATTGACACGTGTCATAAGCTTGAACGTGTGAAAGAATACTCTAGAGGGACTAAAGTTGACAAACATGAAAAGTATGTGAATATAAGGGTTCAAATTGTCAACAATGGATAAATATACTTTACAATAACCCTACATACTGTTTATACCTTCAAACGAATAAATCATGGATCATACAAAGCTAAATATGAAAGAAAGTGAGAGATTACAAACCACAGGGGTTAAATGTGTCAACATGTTTAAGTTATACCTCTGAGTGGCCTTTTAGCAAACCCAAAGCTTTGTAATGATTAATTATGCTCACTAGAATGCACGGTAAAAATTTCATAAAGTTTCGTTATCGTATGAGAAAGTTATGATCAAATTCGTATACAAGGGGTTAAAGCGTTAACGTTGAAAATTATGGCTTTTCGGGTTAACCAGAAGTGACCAAGGACTTAGAAAAATAGGTATAAGTCCTAAAGCCCTTGTAGGTAAATTTTGAGGGCTCAAAGTGCAAAATATAAGTTAGTTGACCTTTCGAAGAGCCAAGGGACAAGATGCAAAAACATAAAAATGTTTAATTCTGATTTCAAGGCCCAAGCGGGCCGCGTAAGAGATGCTAACATCTTACGCGGGCCGCGTCAGACGCCCAGTTGCAGAAACATTTGATAGCTGCCTGTTTTTGCGCATAATCGACCTTTAAACGATTTTCCTCATCTTGGACGACCCCTAAATGGCTCCTAGACATTAGGGACATGTGTTAGTGATCAGGGAACATTGCTAGAGTTGTTTGTCAACAATCTATGAGCTCAAATTCACTATAAAAGGGCCTTGAGTTGCAACCATTTCTTCACACCTTCATTTGTGCAATTGAGGAGCTTTCTGGAGCTTAAGAGCAGACCCAAGTCCTTCCTAATCAAGCTTAGGACTTCAGTAAGTTTGCTTATCCTTTCTTAGTTAAGTTTTTACTTAGTTTTAGTTTAAAAGTCAAACCGTCGTAATTAACGGTTGACTTCAAGATTAATCACTAATGGTCCAGTGATTAGTCGAATTGAAAGTAGTTATAAGTTGGTAATTATGTGGGTAATAAACCCTTAAAAGGGTTCCCCCTGATTCCCACTCTAACTAGGTCTAATGTCGGGTCAAACTTGTTATTAAAAAGTCAACAGAATGGTCATTTTCTAATTTATGCATAATTAGCAATGTAGAACACATACAACCTATTTGATCATTATTATAACTTGGTAATTAGTGTAAGAACATGTCTAAACATGTTCAACCCGACAATTTTATGTTTAGACCCGGTTCGGAACCGAAAGTGGCAAAGCTTTGACTTTTGCTTTGACTTCAGTTCTGACCCGTTTTGGTATGATTTAGAAATACCTTAGAGCTCTATTTGGACCAGGTTACATGCTAGTATAACCCTCTGTGATTATACACCATGGTTCATTAGTTAACCAATTAATACGCATTATTTCCGTTAATTGCTCATATGTTGACCATTATGCCCTTTCCACATTAAAACGTGATTTTTGCAAATGTAAAAGAGTAGAAACCTTAGTTACTAATATATAAACTTGCACCCAAAATTTGACATCAGTTTGAGGTGTAGATTGAGAGTTATGCTCATTAGCGTAATTAAGAAGCTTTATGTTAATTAAACGACGTAATTAGCGTATAGCCTAGTTAAGCCTACTTTTTGATATCAAACTTATTACCCACTAATGTAATATATTATTTTGGGATTTTTGAAGATTTTTAATTAATTTTAGGATGAGCATAACTTATAGTCGTAGGCTTAATCCGGTAATTGTCGGTTTGCCCTTACGGGCTATAAAATGAGTTTTACATATCTAATTGACTCCAAACCTTTTGCTACTGATTACATATGATAAATAAATTATTTTAAACCTTCTGGAATAATAAAAATATCAGCTTTGTATGTAGAACCCGGAAACGGCTCTTAATCGCCTTTTTAAGCGTTTTTAACGCATAGTATGTTCTAAAACTATTTTAGACATACAAGGGTTGATACCTACGGATATTTTAGGAAAATTATAATATTTTAACAGTAAGCAAAAGTTGTTAAACTCAGACTTCAGTTTTGAGCTTTTCGGATTATGTGAAATTACCAAAATTCCCCTACGGTGCATAGTTTGGTTATAATTGATAAATTTCACATATATGCAATACCTTACTGTTATAAATCAGTAAACTAAGTATTTTTGCTGATTATATCAGACCTGTAACTCGGGTTAATACTTAAACTCTTTTATAACCTTATAAATGACCAAACTACCCCTACGGGGCATAGTTTGTGTTTAAATTCGTTTCGGGCATAATAAAAGACATCTTACAGATGTCACAACATATTTGAAGCATATTAACTTAGGAAACCTGTATATGGATCTTACGGATACCCGTTACGCTTATTACGCGTTCGGTTCGGTTATGTAACTAGTTTACATAAATTAGCCGAAACGGGTCAAACCTTATCGGTTTTATCTCAAAATCCAGAATGTGTATGAAATACCCATATTAAGCAAGTATTCAAACTTGTCGGGTCTAAATCACATTCTATCCGGTCTTCGCTTAATCGTGCGTACGAACCGTATCTTTGAAACTAACCGGTCTAAGCTTAAGCTTAATTAAAGACCCGTTAGGATTCTAATAGGTTATTAAAAACCTTCGTTCCAGATTAGGAGCCCAGTAAAAGCTATCTGTACTTGCTGATTTGATATACGGCTGGGATTGAATTTATATTTAGCTCAGGTAAATACTTTTAACTTATTTTCCCTATACGGGCTTGGGTTACGGTATATAAAATACCGCTTGGTCGGGCATTAAATCTTCCATCATATGGTGGTTAATTGAATAGTTTAATCGGCTCGTTTAAATATGTTTTGTTTGCTTAAAGCCTTTGGGGGGTTAATGACCATGTCCCGGATATCCTTGACATCATTCATGAAATGGCCACGACCTAGGCACGGGGTGTAGGCGTACACCTGACAGCTGCATATGTAAAAACTGGTATCCCACCTTAACGAATCAGCCTTGTGGGCATTATACCTGTGGTGTGTCTATTGATCTTTAACCCGGACACGATCCGGGCTACTGAACGCATAAGGAACATGTAATTCTTTTACAAGATTATATATTTAAATGATTATCCCAAGTTATAAAGAGTTTGTGCCACGTGCATTCAAATCAATTTTATAAAACCTTTTCAAAATGAGTCAGTTGAATGTATTTACCAGTGTAAACTGACGTATTTTCCAAAAGGCTAAATGCAGGTACTATACGTAATAGGCTGGCTACTCCAGACATCAATAATCAAGACTCGCAAGCTTTAGATGTTAAAGTCTGTTGAACGATATTATCTTTCTGTTTAAGATCAGCCTGTGGATCCATCTTACATTCCGTTGTAATATTTTATATTACTTTGAATCGGATTGTGATATATATTTATCTTTTGCTTCCGCTGTGCATTTATATATTGTGTTGTTTGACTATGATGTTACCAACTACGTCACGATACTCCCCAACGGGCCCACCGGTGACACGTGGAAAGTCGGGGTGTGACAAGAGGAGACGTGAGGATGAGAATTCACGCCGTCCTGATAAGAAACTTAAGGGGAACTCTGAGCGTAAGGAGGGTTCCGGGTTTAAAAAGGATAACCAGCAGACGGGTGAGAAACCAAAGTGTAAAACCTGCCAGAAGCGCCATTTAGCGAAGTGCAGGCTCGAATCAAAATCTCAATCGCAGCCTAGAGTTTGTGGAATCTGCAAATCAAGCGAGCACAGAACATTAGATTGCAAGAAAATGAAAGATGCAACTTGTTACAATTGTAACGAAAAGGGGCATATCAAGACCAATTGCCCCAAATTTGCAAAGAAGACCAATGCTCGGGTCTTTCAAACGAATGCTCAGGAGGCCATTCAGAACGACGATGTGATAACAGGTACCTTTCTTATCAATGATGTTTATTCTAGAGTATTGTTTGATTCTGGTGCAGGCAAGTCTTTTATTGACAATAAATTTTGTAAATTGTTAAAGTTGCCTGTTAAGACTCTAAGCATAAAGTATGAAGTAAAATTGGCCGATGGTACCATAGAAACTGCCTCAACAGTTCTAGATGGATGTTTTATATCCATTAGGAGTCACTCTTTTCCGCTATCCTTGCTTCCGTTGAAATTGGCAGGATTCGACATAGTGATAGGCATGGATTGGTTATCTCATAACCAAGCCCAAATTGTATGTGATAAGAAACAAGTGGTTATCAAGACTCCTTATGGTGAGCCATTAACAATTCAAGGAGATACGCAGTACGGGTTACCCAAGCAAGTGTCTATGCTTAAAGCATCAAGGTGTTTAAAGAAAGGTTGTGTCATTTATATGGCACAGGTAACCGTTGATGAACCAAAGTCCAAGATTGAAGACATGCCCGTTATTTCTGAATATCCAGACGTTTTTCCTAAAGAACTACATGGTTTACCTCCAGATAGGCAAGTGGAGTTTAGAATCGATATCATTCCTGGAGCAGCACCAATTGCAAGAGCACCTTATCGATTGGTGCCAACTGAGATGAAAGAATTAAGAACACAGTTGGACGATTTGTTGGAAAAGGGTTTTATTCGACCTAGCTCATCCCCTTGGGGAGCACCGATTCTGTTTGTGAAGAAAGAGGACGGCTCAATGTGTTTATGCATTGATTACCACGAGTTAAACAAGGTTACAATCAAGAACAGGTATCCGTTACCCAGGATCGATGATCTATTCAATCAGCTTCAAGGAGCAAGTTACTTTTCAAAGATCGATCTAAGATCAGGTTATCACCAGTTGAAGGTCAGAAATGAAGACGTACATAAGACTGCATTCAGAACACGCTATGGCCACTATGAGTTCTTAGTGACGACTTTTGGGCTCACTAATGCACCTGCAGTGTTCATGGATCTCATGAATCACGTTTGCAAGCCGTATTTAGACAAGTTTGTCATTGTCTTCATCGATGAAATACTCATTTATTCAAAGAATCAAGCCGATCATGAAAGACATCTCCGGTGTATCCTTAAACTTCTACAACAAGAAAAGCTCTACGCCAAGTTCTCTAAATGTGAGTTTTGGCTTCGAGAAGTCCAATTTCTTGGACATGTGGTAAGTGAGCGTGGTATCCAGGTGGATCCCGCTAAGGTTGAAGCAATTATGAATTGGCAAGCACCCAAAACACCTACTAAAATTCGCAGCTTCTTGGGTCTAGCAGGATACTATAGACGTTTCATTGAAAACTTTTCAAGGATTGCTGCACCTCTAATATCGCTAACTCGCAAGAATGTCAAGTTTGACTGCGGTCCCAAGCAGCAAGAATCCTTTGATATTCTTAAGCAGAAGTTAAGCAATACTCCTGTGTTGACACTGCCAGAAGGAATGGAAGAATTCGTGGTTTATTGCGACGCATTGCACACAGGTATGGGATGTGTGCTTATGCAGAACGACAAGGTTATCGCATATGCTTCCCGTCAATTAAAGGTGCACGAGAAGAATTAAACCACCCACGATTTGGAGTTGGGTGTCGTTGTATTTGCACTGAAGCTTTGGAGGCATTATCTTTATGGGACTAAGTGTGTGATCTATTCTGATGATAAAAGCCTTCAGCATCTGTTTAATCAGAAGGATCTTAACATGAGACAACGCCGATGGATGGAAACATTAAACGATTACGATTATGAAATTCGTTATCATCCTGGCAAGGCAAATGTAGTCGTTGATGCCTTGAATAGAAAGGAAAGGGTTAAGCCTATTAGAATCATTGCCAAAAGCATTGAACTAAAGAACAACTTGAATGAAAGGTTGTTAGCCGCTCAAAAGGAAATTGTATTAGAAGCTAACTATCCGAATGAGAAGTTAGGAGTGACTGCCAATCAATTATCATATGGCAAGGACGGAATCCTAAGATTGAATTATCGAATATGGGTTCCAATTTATGGAGGACTTCGAGATGTGATCCTTCAAGAAGCTCATAGCTCCAAATATTCAGTTCATCCTGGCAGTGATAAGATGTACCAGGATTTAAAGGCAAATTATTGGTGGATAGGTTTGAAGAAATCTATAGCCACTTATGTGGCTAAATGTCTGACGTGCGCGTAAGTTAAAGCATAGCATCAAAAGCCGTCAGGTTTGCTACAACAGCCTGAACTTCCCACTTGGAAATGGAAAATGGTAACCATGGATTTTATCACTAAGTTACCAAAGACAAAGCACGAAATTGACACTATTTGGGTTATAGTCGATAGATTGACCAAGTCAGCCCACTTCTTGCCTATTAAAGAAACTCACAGCTTCAACAAGCTAGCTTAGCTGTACATGGATGAGATTGTATCTCTTCACGGAGTGCCAGTGTCTATTATCTCTGATAGGGATACAAGATACACATCACATTTTTGGAAAAGCTTTCAGCAATCTTTAGGCACTCGATTAAATTTCGGCACCGCTTATCATCCGCAGACGGATGGGCAAAGCGAACGTACTATTCAAACACTCGAGGATATGCTCAGGGCTTGCGTTATTGACTTGGGTGGAAGTTGGGATGACCAGCTTCCTTTGATTGAATTTTCGTACAATAATAGTTATTATTAGAGTATTCAAACCGCGCCTTTTGAGGCCTTGTACGGAAGGAAGTGTAGAACGCCAGTTTGTTGGGCGGAAGTTGGAGATGTCCAACTGTCAGGACCTGATATCGTCCTGGAGACGACGGAGAAGATTATTCAGATCCGTGATCATCTGAAAGCCGCAATAGATAGACAGAAAAGTTATGCTGATAAAAGACGTAAACCTCTGAAGTTTGAGGTAGGTGACAAAGTGCTACTCAAGGTGTCACCCTGGAAAAGGGTGAGGCGTGTTGGCAAGAAGGGCAAGCTTAGCACAAGATACATAGGACCATTCGAGATCATCTAATGTCTCGGAACTGTAGCTTACAAACTAAATATGCCAGAAGAGCTTAGCGGAATTCATAATGTATTCCACATCTGCAACTTGAAGATATGTCTAGCCGATGAGTCGCTAGCAATGTCGCATAAGGACGTACAGATTGATGAGAGTTTGAAGTTCGTTGAAAGACCTTTGTCAATCGAGGATCGACAGGTCAAGAAACTTCGAAGAAAACATGTACCGGTTGTGAAAGTAAAATGGGATGCCCGTAGAGGCCCAGAATATACGTGGGAGGTTGAATCCACAATGAAACAAAAATACCCTCATTTATTTTAGTAAATCTCGAGGTCGAGATTTCTTTTAAGGGGGTGAGGATGTAACACTTCGCAAAATCATGACCAATATAATAAAGACACGTGTCATGAAGGTTAAATGTGTAATGAATTGATCTAGAGGGACTACAATTGTCAAACAATGTAAATATGTAAGTAAAAGGATCCAAAGTGTCAACATGCCAATCTTGTTCCTCTGATTGACCTCACATGATGTTCGTATTCTTTAATGAATAAATTGTCGGACATAGAAAGTCGTTTGTGATTAAATAAAGGATTTTACAAAGCGTAGGGGTTAAAAGTGTCAACATGTTAAATGTTACCTCTGAGTGACTTTTAACGATCCCAAAAGCATTGTAATAATTGTATATTTTGCTCTCAAGAATAATTGGATAGTAATTTCATGGAGTTTCGATGAAAACAAGACTTTTCGGGTGATCACATAACTAACCGGGAGCTTAACGGAGTTAATTTGTGACCCAAGAACCTTAAAAGTTAACCATGGGGGTCATAAGTGCAATAAAAGAAAGTTAAATAAACTTAAAATGGACCAGGGACTGAAACTATCAAAGTTGAAACAATTTTCACCTGAGCAGACGGTTGTCGCGGCCCGCGCAGACTCCCTTTGAGTCTTACACAGCATGCGTAAAAGTGCAAGCGACAGAAGAATAGGACAGCTGCATGTTGCAGCTTGTTCCACGGCCTTTGCATGGGTTCTGAGCAATACCTGGGGCCTGTACATGGTTTTTACTGCCCTAGGGACACCTATGAACATCTGATAACAACATAGGGACAAATGGATTGATCTTGAAGCATCAAACTTCTTATATAAGGGCATTGTAGTTCTTGGGTTCATTTGCACATTTGAATTTTACTTCAAAGCTCACTCTTTGAAGCCTCCTGGAGCTAAAGGAAGCTTTCTCTAGTTCTAAATTTGTGCTAAGGACTCTAGTAAGTGTTCTTAGCTTCCTTAGTTAAAGTTTTATTAGCTTAATGACCGAAAGTCAAAGTTAGCGTAATTAAGCTTTGACTTGGTGATTAATCACTAACGGTCCAGCCATTATTCAAATTAAAAGTGGCTATGAGTTGGTAATTATGTAGGTAATAAACCCTTAAAAGGGCACCTACTGATTATCACTTTACTTGGTCAATTGTCGGGTCAAACTATTTAATAAGAAGTCAAACGAGTCAATTTTTATAAAATAACTCATAACTGATAATGTAGAAGTTATGTGTCACACCCCCAATATCCACATGCGGAGTATCACCGCTTGGAGGCGTGACTGACCAGGATCCAGCCACCAATCATATTGAACAAGCATGTAAGTAATTATAAAATCCAACCAATACAATTGGTGTCCAAACAAAACTTAGTTTAAGTTGCAAGCGGAAGCATAACGTTTAAAATCAAAACAAAATATAAGTTCAATCATTTCAATGTTTAACATGGCACATACATTAAATCAATGCATCACATAATCACGTAGCGTTCAAAACATGTTACACTAAGTACAAAGATAGGTTCGAGATACGAGTTATCACATTATCCCCAAGTTGAAAGAAATTTCGTCCCGAAATTTGGTACGTACTCACTGAGGAAGCTAGTTATGTTGCATGGTTTTCCTGGTTTTCCTGGGGTGTCACATCTTCCCCCCGTTAATCTGGAATTTCGTCCCGAAATTCCGCAGTAGCTTCAGCCTCAGTAGTGATTGTAATGTTTTCGAACAATTGGGGATACTTTTGTTTCATTTGGTCTTCGCGTTCCCAGGTGAACTCTGGGCCACGACGGGAGTTCCAACGAACTCGAACGAGAGGAATTCTAGTACGCTTGAGAATCTTCACATCTCGGTCAGTAATCTCTACTGGTTCCTCAATGAATCGCAACTGCTCATCGATAGTGAGTTCCTTCAAAGGAACAATGAGGGTCTCATCTGACAGACACTTCTTCAGATTCGACACGTGGAAAACGTTGTGAAATCCACTGAGTTCTGCTGGTAGGTTCAGTTTGTAGGCCACTTTGCCTATTTTCTCTATGATTCCAAAAGGTCCAACGTATCGTGGGTTAAGTTTGCCTCGTTTGCCAAAATGAACAACACCCTTCCAGGGTGAGACTTTGAGTAGCACTCGATCCCCAACCTGGAACTCGAGTGGTTTCCTGCCCTTATCAGCGTAGCTTTTCTGACGGTCACGAGCTGCCGCCATTCGTTTTCGTATCTGAGCAATCCTTTCTGTTGTGTCTACCACAAGTTATGGGCCAGTGATCTGACTATCCCCCACCTCTGCCCAACAAAGAGGTGATCGGCATTTACGCCCGTACAATGCCTCAAATGGAGCGGCCCGAATGCTGGTGTGGTAACTATTATTATACGAGAATTCCACTAGTGGCAGATGTTTTTCCCAACCGTTGCCAAAGTCAATCACACATGCCCTAAGCATGTCTTCAAGGGTCTGGATGGTGCGTTCAGACTGCCCATCCGTTTGCGGGTGATAAGCTATGCTCATATCTAAACGTGAGCCGAAGGACTTGTGCATTGCTTGCCACAGTTCAGAAGTAAAACGTGCATCACGATCAGAGATAATAGATGTGGGCACCCCGTGCCTCGAAACCACTTCCTTCAAGTAAATGTCTGCTAAAGTAGAGAACTTGTCTGTTTCTTTGATAGCCAAAAAGTGTGCAGACTTTGTGAGTCGATCCACGATCACCCAAATAGTGTCATTTCCACGTTGAGATCTAGGCAGGCCAGTAACGAAATCCATGGAAATCTGCTCCCATTTTCATTGTGGTATCTCTGGTTGTTGGAGTAGGCCTGATGGTTTCTGATATTCAGTCTTGACTCTCGCACAAGTCAAGCACTTGCTAACATAAGTTGCTATGTGAGCTTTCATGCTAGGCCACCAATACGTAGTTTTGAGATCGTGATACATCTTATCCGAACCAGGATGTATTGAGTAACGAGACTTGTGTGCCTCATCCATCACAAGCTCTCGTAGGTTGCCATAGAATGGGACCCAAATGCGTCCTGTTACGTAGTAGGCACCGTCTGCCTTTTGTTCTAACCGCTATCTTGAGCCGCGTAGGGCTTCAGCCCTGACATTTTCCGGTTTCAATGCTTCTACCTGAGCATCTCGTATCTGTGCAGGAAGGCTAGACTGGATGGTGAGTTGTAAAGCTCGTACGCGTTTAGGTGTAGTATCCTTTCGACTGAGGGCATCGGCCACCACATTGGCTTTGCCCGGATGGTATCTGATCGAGCATTCGTAATCATTCAGTAGCTCGACCCATCGACATTGTCGCATGTTCAACTCCTTCTGTTTGAAGATATGCTCGAGACTCCTGTGATCGGTGTAAATGGCGCACTTGGTACCGTACAGGTAATGTCTCCATATCTTAAGTGCAAAAACAACAGCTCCCAGCTCTAAATTGTGTGTAGTATAGTTCCTCTCATGAACTTTAAGTTGGCGTGAGGCGTACGCGATGACTTTATCCCGTTGCATCAATACACAACCAAGACCCTGAATTGATGCGTCGCAGTAAACCACAAAGTCGTTTGTGCCTTCAGGCAAGGAGAGGATAGGTGTGCTACAAAGTCTATCCTTTAAGTGCTGAAATGCTGATTCCTGTGCATTTCCCCATCGATAAGCAACGCCTTTCTGAGTTAGTGAGGTGATTGGTTGTGCAATTTTGGAAAAATCCTTAATGAACCTCTTGAGTAACCTGCCAAACCCAAGAATTGGCGAATTTCTGTTGGTGTGCGAGGTGCAGGCCAGTTCCTGATTGAATCAACCTTGGATGGATCAACGTGAATCCCATCCTTGTTTACCACGTGGCCTAGGAAATGGACTTCACAAAGCCAGAAGTCGCATTTCGAGAACTTTGCGTAAAGTTGTCCTGTTCGAAGGAGTTCCAAAATAAGTCGTAGATGCTGCTCGTGTTCCTCCTGACTCTTAGAATAGATCAGGATGTCGTCGATGAAAACTATAACGAACTTGTCCAGGTAAGGCTTGCACACTCTATTCATAAGGTCCATGAAGACCGCAGGTGCGTTTGTCAGCCCAAAAGGCATGACAAAAAACTCGTAGTGTCCATAACGAGTTCTAAAGGCTGTTTTGGAGACGTCCTCTTCTCGGACTCTCAGCTGGTGATATCCCGATCTCAGATCAATCTTCGAGTAGTAGCTCGACCCTTGCAGCTGGTCGAACAGGTCATCAATACGTGGAAGAGGATAACGATTCTTCACCGTCACCTTGTTGAGCTCGCGATAGTCGATACACATTCTGAAGGTACCGTCTTTCTTCTTCACAAATAGCACTGGAGCTCCCCAGGGCGAAGAGCTAGGACGAATAAAACCCTTATCCAAGAGTTCTTGTAGTTGCATAGACAGCTCTTCTAGTTCTGATGGGGCTAAACGATAAGGTGCTCGAGCTATAGGCGCTGCTCCAGGAGCTAGCTCAATTTGAAACTCGACTTGTCGATGAGGCGGAAGACCAGGTAATTCCTCAGGGAATACCTCAGGAAAGTCACGTACGATAGGAAAATATTCTATCTTCTTCTCCTTCTTCGAGGTGTCCGTAACGAGAGCCAAAATAGCAGTGTGGCCCTTTCGCAAACACTTCTGGGCCTTACGGAAAGAGATGATGCTCACAACAGCACCGCTCTTGTCGCCATGAATCATGAGAGGTTCATCACCTGAGCGAGGAATACGGACGATCTTATCGTTGCAAAGAATCTATGCTTGGTGTTGGGATAACCAGTCCATCCCAATAACAACGTCGAAACTACCCAGGACGATAGGAATGAGGTCGATAGAGAAGGTCTGATTAGCAAGAACAAGATTACAACCCTTGACTACGTGTGTGGCCTCTAAACTCTAACCATTAGCTAGCTCTACAGTGTGCTTGGTGTTCAATAATGTTGGGGTACGCTTAAGCATTTGACTAACTCTTAAGGACACGTAGCTAGTATCGGCACCCGAAACAAATAAAACAGTAACATAAAAGTCCTCCAGTAGGAACTTACCCGTCACAACGTTGGGATCGTTCCTCGCTTCACCCTGACCAATAACGAACACACGACCCCTTGCACCATTGCCGTTGTTACCCCCGTTGTTTCCATTCCCCTAGTTGTTATTATTGTTGTTGTTGTTCTGGTTCCGATTCAGTTGGGGACAATCTCTCTTGAAGTGGCCTTCAGCTCCACACTGAAAGCACCTTTTGTTGATACCCTGCTGCTGGCGTTGATTCTGTGGGGCTTGTTGTTGCTGACGATTCTGATTTACGGGGTACAAACTTCTGCAATCCTTTGCAGCATGGCCTGGCTTGTTGCACCGATGACAGTTACTCCTGGTGCATGGCCTGCTGTGGTGTAGGTTACAATGATTGCATTTGGGGTGAACTCCCCTGTACCCTCCTTGACTTTGACTTCCAGATGATTGCTGACTAGGGCTCTTGTAGTCGTCAGTCCTTCTCTTCTGAGACTGAGTTTGAACAGAAGCTGAACCTTTGCTTGAAGCTCCATCCCATTTTCGCTTGTTGTCACTAGGAGCATCTGATGTAGCTGTATCACTAATACGCTTTGGTAACCTGTTCTGCTCCGCCGCCTGATCAATGAGTCGATGACCCAACTTGATGATCTGTTGAATGGTGCCAAGGTTTGCTGAGGTCACGTGACTTTGAATCTCTGGCACTAAACCCTTGAGATACAGTTCGATACGTTTAATGGGAGGATCCACCATAGTAGGACACAGAATAGCCAACTCGTTTGATCTTCTTGTATAAGCTTCGATTTCTGACCCCGTCATCTTTAGGTTGAAGAACTCTACCTCCAGCTTATGAATGTCATCACGGCTACAGTATTCTTCTTTGATCATTTCCTTGAAATCGTTCCAGGGGGTGGCGTTAGCAGCAACTAACCCCAGCATTTGGACCTGAGCGTTCCACCACGTGAGCGCTATCCCCTCAAGAGTACCAGTAGCATATTTCACCCTGCAAGCCTCAGGGTATTCACACATCTCGAAGATAGATTCGAGTTTCTCGAATCAGTGGAGGAGGCCTACGGCTCCTTTAGTGCCGCTGAAAGTAGTAGGTCGGCAGTCCATAAAAGTTTTGAAGGTGCACACAGGTGGCTGAGCAAGTTGACCTGTCGTGGGTGTAAGAAGGGACAAGATTAAGCACAAGTGTTGGTTTACGAGAGTAGGACCTAAAGATCCTAGAGTGAGTTTAGACTGCAGGGTATACCTCCTGCTTGTGCGGCTGCAAGTGTCGCAGCAACTTGTTGGTTAATCAGAGCCGTCAACTGGGCTTGAGTCATGTTAACGCGTCCAGCCATGATCTTCATATCAAGGGAAACATGAGTGACAGGGGTTCGCGAAAGTGCGATGACTGAAGGGAGTAAGCACACACGTGTTTCCAAACAATAGTGGTTACGTTTATCTAAACATACCATAAGCAAAGTTCTATGTAATCTAGCAAGTAGGCAATGTAAACATAAATCATATCACCTAGAATGTCGAGCCTTGCACGTGGAGTGAAGCGTCGTTGTGGATCGTTGAGCACTGTACAAGTTATAGTCTGGTTTTAACAAAAAAAACTTTTTCCCCTTATTAAAACCAAGTTCACTATAACCAATGGCTCTGATACCAATCTGTCACACCCCCAATATCCACATGCGGAGTATCACCGCTTGGAGGCGTGACTGACCAGGATCCAGCCACCAATCATATTGAACAAGCATGTAAGTAATTATAAAATCCAACCAATACAATTGGTGTCCAAACAAAACTTAGTTTAAGTTGCAAGCGGAAGCATAACGTTTAAAATCAAAACAAAATATAAGTTCAATCGTTTCAATGTTTAACATGGCACACAATTGTCCATGTCCCACAACGACTCTTCCCCATGCAAGCTCCAGCTAAGTACCTATTGACCTGCAAAGCATGTAGTAACGAGTCAACAACAAAGTTGAGCGAGTTCACAGTTGAGTGTTTGTTTTAAGTTGTTTCAAAAACAGTTTCCTTTAACTGGCATCCCTGCCGTGGGGGTTACCCCATAGTTGAAAACGTGTTTTGTTTATTCCCATTTACTCTGGCAATCCAGTCGTGGGGGCTACCCCATGTTTAATTATCTGGCTCTCTGGCCGTGGGGGCTACCCCATGTATATACTACTAGACTCGTTACCATATCGACCGCTGACTTTAGTCATGTTTATGTGCCCTTAGCGTCAATGTCTATCATCATTGACGTGCCCAGATCCATTAGTTCATGCCCGTCCTCTGCGGCACGGTGTGAGGCTTGTCAGACCTAAATAGCGCTATCTAAAGAATGACCTGCTTGCCTTTGGCCTGGCGATTAAGTCGATATAAAAAGGAGGGACTTCATGATAGAGTTTTGGTCTAGTGAAAGTTAACTGTCCATGAGGAGGAGGAATTACATTCCTTAACCCATACTGTCCTACCCAAGAAGGACGAGGAATCCATATTCCTTAACCCATTCCCAACCCCTAGGAATCCCATGCTTTGTAGAAAGTGTGAACTCATCTTAGGTTAGCTCGGCAGATAAGTAAAGGTCGATTGAGCTCTTAGTGGTCAACCACGTCCTAACATGGTTACCATACAAGTCAGATGTAGGTTCAAGTAGTGCACATATGTTTACATACAAGCTAACAGGTTGCAAACACGTATTGATCATGGCAAACACATTAACAGTCAAGTACATAGCATATCCGAACTTGTGCGATCAGGATGTATTGGGCTCCCACAAGTTCAACAACCTTGTGCGATTCACCCATTAAAGCCCAATAGTACCCAACCCAATAACTAGAAAGCCCAAAACAGATAATTTATCTTGTGCGACTCGGGACATCTTGTGCGACTGATCAAGACTTGTGCGACTGAGATTGGGCTTTGAGGCCCAACAGCCTAAGTGTTCATGTGTGTGGCCCAAGGCCTTGTGCGATCACGTACACACATACATTACACATAACATATAAACATAACACATACATTAAATCAATGCATCACATAATCATGTAGCGTTCAAAACATGTTACACTAAGTACAAAGATAGGTTCGAGATACGAGTTGTCACATTATGGAACATGTTTTAACACTAAAATAACTTGGTAAATAATATAAGAACATGTTTAGGCATGTTCAACCCGACAATTCTGAGTTTAGGCTCGGTTTGCAACCGAAAGTCGCAAAAGTAGACTTTTGCTTTGACTTTCAGTTCTGACCCGATTTAGCTTAGTTTAGATATGACTTAGGGTTCCTTTAGGACCATATTAGTATAACCCTCTGAGATTATACTATAAGCTTCCTTTGAAATCTGAACCATTTGCATGTTTCCGTTAAATGCTTAAAAGTTGACCATTATGCCCTTTTTATATAAAAACGAGATTTTTGAAAATGTGAGAGGACAAAAACCTTTATTACTGATTTACAAGCATGTCCTAAAAATTTGACATCAGTTCATGGTCTAAAATAGAAGTTATGCGCGATATCGTAAAATGAAAGCCTTTTATTAATTAAATGGCATTTTTAGTATAAATCATATTTAAACTCAAATTTTGGCACCAAACTTTCTACCCACTAATATAATATAATATTTAGTGATTTTTGGAAATTTTTGTCAAATTTTATACTGATTATATTATAGAGTTCTAGTGTAAATTCGGTATTGACAAAATTGCCCTTTTCTTTGATAAAATGAGTTTTACATAACATTTTGATACCAAACCTTTTCCTACGGATTTCATATATTAAATAAAATATTTTAAACAGTTGAGACTGATCAAAATCTCAGATTCCCTTAAATAACCCGAAAATCGTCAAATACCGACTTTTACGCTTATTAAACGCATAGTATGGGTTAAAACTATATTTAACCCCTAAGACTTATTACCTACTGATATTATAAGAAAATTTTTATACTTTAACAGTAAGTAAAAGTTTGAACTCAGATTTCCAAATTTGACCCTTATAGCATATGTGAAATGACCAAAATGCCCCTACGGTGCATAGTTTGACCATAAATGATAAATTTCACATATATATGATATATTACTGATGTAACTTATTAAAATAAATATTTTTACTGGTTATTTTAGACTAGAACCTCAGATTGCTATTTAACCCCTTTTATAAACTTTAAAATGACCAAAATACCCTTACGGGACTTAAATTGGTTTTAAATTCATTTTGGGCATAATGGAAGGTATCCTACTGATATCACAACATATTTAAAGCATATCAACTTGTGGAACCTGTACATGATTCATTTGGTTACCCGATATGCGTATCCGCGTTAGGTACGGCTTACGTAATTAGTTTGCATAAATTAACCGAAATGGGTCAAACCTTATCATTTTTACTTCAAAATCCAGAATATGTTTAGTTTACCCATTTTATACAAGTCTTCATACTTGTTGAGTCTAAATCACACTCTAATCCGGTCTTCGCTTAATCTTGCGTTTTGAACCGTAAACCTTTCATTAAAACTAACCGGTCTAAGTTATAAATTCAATAAGACCCGTTAGGAATCTAATAGGTTATTAAAAACTTCGTTCTAGATTATGAGCCCAGTAAAAGCTACTTGTGCTTGCTGATTGATATACGACTGAGAATAAAATTATATTTTAAGCTCAAGTAAATACTTTTAACTTATTTTCCGTTATACGGGCTTGGGATACGGTATTTAATAATACCGCTTGGTTGGGTATTGAATCTTTAATTGATTAGTGGTTAAATCATTGAGATATAACCCGTTTAATCTGTTTTGTTTGATCTAAGCCTTTGGGGGGTTAATGACCATGTCCTGGATATCCTTGGCTCATTCATTGAAATGGCCACGACTTAAGCACGGGGTGTAGGCATACACCTGACAGTGCGTATGTAAAAAGATATACCCGCCTGTTGAGGATAACTTGCTGTGGGTTTATATTATGTGGTGTGTCTATTAATGTTGTTCCGGCTTCTATCCCGGATCCTGAATGTACGACAAACATATAAATCTGTATACAAGATTTTTTTTTTCAATAATTGTCCCAAGTTATAAAAGAATATTTGTGCCTTGTGCGTTTAAATCAATTTTTCTTAAATGTTTTCAAAAGAGTTAGTTAATTGTATTTACCAGTGTAAACTGACGTCTTTTTCAAAAAGATTAAATGTAGGTACTACGCGTAATGGGCCGGCTACTCCGAGTATCAAATAAAGAGTCTTGCAAGCTTTTGATGCCTAAATATGTTGAACAATATTTCTTTTCGTTTTAGATCCGCCTGTGGATCCATCTACAATCCGTTGTATAATATTTTATTGTACTTTCAATTCGGTTTGTATAATTACATTTAGACTTCCGTTGTGCATTGAACTGTGATTATTTGACTATGATGATATTAACTACGCCACGATATTCCCCACCGGGCCCACCGGTAATACATGGAAATATCGGGGTGTGACAGTGATCGTCCCAATTTCCTCCGAAATCAATTACACAAGCTCTAAGCATATCTTCCATTGTCTGAATTGTCCTTTCGCTCTGTCCATCTGTTTAAGGATGATAAGTTGTGCTTAGATTTAACTTGGTTCCCATTGCTTTTTGGAAACTTGTCCAAAAATGAGAAGTAAAACGGCTATCTCTATGAGAAACAATAGATAAAGGAATTCCATGTAATGAAAGTATTTCATTTACATAAAGCTTAGCTAAGTGTTCCATGCTGAAGGTTTCCTTCATTGGTAAGAAATGAGCAAATTTGGTTAACCTATCTACAATCACCCAGATTGTATCACTACCCTTTCGTGTCTTGGGTAATTTGGTAACAAAGTGCATTGTTATCAATTCTCATTTCCATATTGGCATTTCTAATTGCTGCAACAAACCTGAGGGTTTCTAATGTTCAGCTTTGACCTGGGAACAAGTTAGACACTTGGCAACATAAGCTGTTATATCCTTTTTCATTCCTATCCACCAAAAATTCTTTCTTAAGTCTTGATACACTTTATCACTTCCAGGATGTATCGTATACTTAGACTTATGGGCTTCTTCTAATATTCGGTGGCATAGGTTTCCTTGTTTAGGTATCCACATCCTTTTCTTATGGAATCTCCAAATTCCATCTATTCCTTGTTCTAATTCCTTAATCATTCCTTTCAATTTTTCAGTATCGTCCTTGATTACTGATTCTTGTACTTCTCTAATTTGCTCGTTTAAATCTATCTATAGATTTAATTTAAGAGAACGTACTCTTTTTGGCTTTTCCTAATATTTTCGACTTAGAGCATCAGCTACTACATTAGCTTTTCCTTCATGGTACTGGATATTACAATCATAATCACTAAGCATTTCCATCCAGCGTCTTTGTCTCATATTTAACACTTTTTGCCCAAAAATGTATCTTAGACTCTTATGACCGGTGAAGACAATGAATTTATTTCCATATAAATAGTGTCTCCATATCTTAAGGGCAAAAATTATGGCTCCTAATTCTAAATCATGGGTTGTATAATTTTCTTCATGATTCTTAAGTTGTCTAGAGGCATAGGCTATAAACTTTTGACGTTGCATCAACACACATCCATAACCTAACTTAGAAGCGTCACAATAGACTTCAAAGTCTTCAGTTCCTTCTGGTAATGCTAGTATGGGTGCATTGGTTAATCTTTGCTTAAGAATTCTAAAGGCTTCTTCCTGTTTTGGTCCCCATTCAAACTTAACAGATTTACAGGTTAGTTTTGTTATGGGAATGGCTATTCTAGAAAAATCTTGGATAACCCGTCTATAATAACCGGCTAATCCTAGGAAACTTCTAACCTCCGTTGGTGATTCAGGGACTTTCCATGCCTCAATCTTTGTGGAATCCACATGAATTCCTTCATGATTAACTATATGTCCAAGGAATTGTATTTCTTCTAACCAAAATTCGCATTTTGAAAATTTAGCGTAAAGCTTTTCTTTTCTCAGCAAATCTAGAAGTGCATGCAGATGTGCTGCATGTTCCTCTTTACTCTTAGAGTAAATGAGAATATCATCTATAAAGACAATTATGAATTTGTCCAGATATGGTTTACATATTGTGTTCATCATGTCCATAAATGCAATTGGGGCATTGGTTAGACCAAATGGCATGACTGTAAATTCATAATGCCCATACCTTGTTCTGAAGGCGGTCTTAGGAATGTCCTCTGCCTGTACTTTCAATTGATGATATTCTGAGCGTAATTTGATCTTTGAAAAGAATCGAGCTCCTTGCAGTTGATCAAACAGATCATCGATTCTCGGTAATGGGTACCGATTTTTAATCGTGACTTTGTTTAATTCTAGGTAATCAATGCACATACGCATTGATCCGTCCTTCTTCTTGACACACAAGATTGGTACTCCCCACGGTGATGAACTGGGCTGTATGAATCCTTTCTCTAAAAGTTCATCTAGTTGTTTCTTCAGTTCTTGCATCTCTGTTGGCGCCAAACGATAAGGTGCCTTGGCAATTGGTGCTGTTCCTGGTAGCAGGTGGATTCTGAATTCGACTTCTCTATCTGGCGGTAGTCCTGGTAATTCTTCTGGGAAAACATCTGAGAATTGAGATACTACGGGAATATCTTTCAATTCTTTTCCTTTAGTGTTAATGATTATGGAAATCATATATACTAGGTATCCTTTTCTTGCACAACTTGCAGTTTTCATCACAGAGATGAATTTCATGGATCTAGATGGCTTATTTCCTTTGATTGTGATCTTTTCACCCTTTGGTGAACTTATTTGGATTGACTTTTGATCACATAGAATACTGGCTTTATTGGCTACTAACCAATCCATTCCTAATACGATATCAAATCCAGCCAGATTCATTGGATAAAGGTTAGCAATAAAAATTTGTTTTGAAATTTCTATTCTTGCTCCCTGCAAGATTTCAGTGATCTTAATGGATTCTCCATTTGCTGTCTCTACTAGACATTCTTGTTGAAGTGTAGTTAATGGTTGATTGAGAAGTTTGCAAAATGAAGTATTAATAAAACTTTGGTTCGCACCAGTGTCAAATAATACTTTAGCAAAAACATCATTAACTAAAAACGTACCGGCAATCACATCCGGAATCATCTTTGCTTCTTCAGCTGTCAGAACAAATGCCCTAGCATTCTTAGTAGTCTTGTTG
Source organism: Helianthus tuberosus (assembly GCA_030545235.1). Taxonomy (NCBI): domain Eukaryota; kingdom Viridiplantae; phylum Streptophyta; class Magnoliopsida; order Asterales; family Asteraceae; genus Helianthus; species Helianthus tuberosus. The sequence goes on from CM060442.1 coordinate 44,740,368, forward strand.
TTCATGGCTGGAGCTAGTTTCGGACAATTTGGTTTGATATGTCCAGTTTCTCCACAATTGTAGCATATCTTATTGTTAGGTTTCTTCCTGCAGTCTTCCTCCTTGTGTCCAGATATTTTGCAGAAATTGCACTATATAGAGCATCTTCCAGAATGCTTTCTTTTGCAATACTTACAATAAGGAGTAGAAGTAGAACCTACATTTTTCCCACGGTTGGAATTTCTGTAGCGAAATTCCTGGGTAAGTTTTTGAACTAAGTTCTTCCTCTGGTTCTCTTCTTGTGTAAGTACTAGTTCATCAATCAAGTTATTTGCTAGTTCTACAGCTTCTTCTATGGTTGGTGGTCTAGCTGCCTTGACTACATGTCTAATCTCACTAATTAATCCCCAGATGTAACGAGAGATTAATACTGGTTCAGGTGAAGCTAGGGTTGGCACTATTCTAGCATATTCGAAGAATACAATAGTGTAGCCCTTACAGTCTATTCCAGTCATTCTAAGGTTTAGAAACTTATTAGCTATCTGTTACTTTTCATTGGGTGGACAGAATTTCCTTTCGACCATGCTCTTAAACTCAATCCATTGCATATTATAGGTTATGTCACTTCCCCTAGACTGGAGAATAGTGTTCCACCATTCTAGTGCAGGATTCTTAAAAAGATTGGAAGCAAACATGATTTTGTCTTCCTCTGCACACATACTTATTTTTAAGACTGTCTCAGTCTTTTCTATCCAGCGTAGGGCTGCAATGGCTCCTTCATTGCCAGAGAATTCTATTGGCTTGCAAGACCAGAATTCTTTGTAAGAACAACAATAAGACATGGTTCTTCTCCTTTTTGGAATAGGCAATTGAAGTAATGGTCCATTGTTTACACTGTGATCGGGTTCAGAAGGTGGTTGTTTACTTCCACTGTTACTTTTATTCTTTTTAGCTTCTCTAACGTCTTGGATGATATTAGGCATAGCATCTATGATTGCTTGTGCCACTATGTATTGGACGGCATTGTTATCTAATTGGTTCCCGTTATTATTGTTATTCTGGTTTTCTTGATTTGTTGCGTTGTCCATCTGGATTATAAACATTTGCCAGATATTAATATCACAGAGCAATGTTTAATGCGAATAATTACACAAACAACACATTGATCAAAATCGTCATGTATTACGACATTTACTCTATTTTATATATTATGCATCTAATACAAATCACAACTGGAATTTAAAATACAATACTAGTATGCATCAGTAGTTATTGGATTATCTATCTTAGTGGAATTTTTTTTCAAGTTACACACACACACACAAATATATATATTATTAGTGGGGGTCCATCCAATACTGCATGTTACACTCGTCGTATATCCAAACGAGCCTCTCCCCATTTGTCTTTTCTTTTCACTTTCATCTAACAACTCTTCTCCAAACGTGCCGAGTTCCTGCACGTTCTCGGTGCTCATGGGTGGTGCGGGTGCTGGTATCGGATCAGGGTACTGTGGCATTGGTTCTTCGTATATGTATGGGTTTTCTAAGATCTCTCGAATATATTGGTCATTATCCCAGTATGGATCTAGCGGGTCAAGGTTTGGGTAAGGTGCTACTAGGTTTGGCATGGGTTCCTCTTGTGGATGGAATTCTGGGTAATCCCTGTGGTCGTCAAACCATGGGTCATAACCTAAAGGATTTGGAGCTGGGACTCTAGGAATTTCGTTTGGTCGAAAACAGGTAATGGAATCTGGTCTCCTAGGTTAGGTTCGATTTCCATGGGTTGTGTCGGAAACAAGGGTAGTGGCTGTGGTGCTATGATTTGTTCTAAATTCGGGTCTGCAGCAGTGGTAGCTAAGATGTGAAAGTTGGCTAGTCTCCTATTGAGTATATCTTGAGTTTGGGTGTTCATCTCTCTATCATATCTGCTAAAGCTCGCTGTTGCTGTAACTTTCTCATTCTTTTCCTACGCTCGTGAGCTCCCCGACTGAACCATCCTCTCTTTTTGGTAGGGAATGGCTCCTCGGATTGCGCTTTGAATATAAAGATCCCTTGCTCTGTGTCAGCTGAATACCCCAAGGGGGTAGGCTGAGAAGAAGTTCCTTCATCTCTAGGAGAACTAGATAACTGACGATAAGCGTCCGATGGTCCTTGATCACTCATACTGTAAACTAACAAATTATCAAATAACACAAAACAATAATACACGTATGCACATAATTACATAGATTATTTCCTAACAGAATTGACAATTTCATTGTCAGCAGAACACTTATGTGGCTCAAATCAGTGGCTATAGCTCTGATACCGCCTTCTGTCGCAACCCCCGGCCCCTAACCTGGGAACGGGCGGCCGTGAGCCAGTATCAGTGGTATCGGTGTTTATCAATTTGGCAGCGGAATTTACATCAGGACCGTAGTTAGGAAATATTTTATCAGAGTAAAATACCACATTTTTATAATAATAACACATGGGAAAACCCAAGTTTTTATTACAAACATGTTTATAGGGATAAACCCTATTTCATTTAAATAAAACATCTTCCTTATTTAGGTAACTTTTATAGCCACATTTTTCAAGCCTTCAGTGCTGTCCCGCTGGCTTCTATTTGGCTTTCACATTTTGTTACTTGAAACGCGTTTTAAAACATTTGTCAGCGGGAAATACTGGTGAGTGAATCCCAGTTTATTCAAAACGGTTTTATCATTATACAGTTTTGAGAGCGATTATAATGTTTATATCTACACAGTTACTCATTCAGTACTGTCAATCCTGACTGGTGGGTCATATTACCCATTGGCTATCTCTTTGTCCAATGGTAACGTGTTCCACATTTTGTATACAAAACCCCAACATACCAGCAGTAATTGAAGAATTATAAAGACTCAATCACTACTAATTATATTTTAAAACATTTAAGGTTTTGTAAAAATAGTTTACAAAAAGATTTCAGAAAAAGGAGATTACTCACATTGCTAATTTAGGGTTTTCCTTTGTGACTTTCTGGTTATAATCTATTAATTAAAACAATGCACATGCGTTAGTATAATAACCCATTTTACATTAGTTATACCCTCCCCGAGACAGACCTCTAATGACTACGTCAGGCAGAGCCTCACCAGTTGTTACGGAGCACTAGATCAATCGGGCAACATATCTAATACGTAACCGGGGGTTAAAATACTTACAACGAGGCAGAGCTTCGCTAATTAGGGGGTGTTATGCCCGATTATTTTGTCTACACTACAAAAATTGAGAGAGAATCACGAATTTTGAACGACGGAAATGAACTGCCGATCGTTCCAATTTATAGGGCCTGATATCGAGTTCCTCGCGCCCCGCGAAAGAGACCACAAGGGTCTTCATAGCCTGCGAGCTAGGGGGTCTAGGGCATAGCTTTGACCAATCATTGGGTAGGTTTGACACGAGTGGGGACACGTAGCGCTTCCGGGGGCAGCCTTGTGGCCTAGCTGTCGCGGCCCGCGACAGCCTTCCTTGTCTATGTCGCGCCCCGCGAGTGGCACTGGAACTTTGATTTTATTTAATTTTTATAAAAATAAAGGTATTTAGGGTCTATTTTTTCGTGTACGGGGTGTATTTTAGGGCGTATAGGGGTGTTATAAATATTTTAGGAGAGTTGTTATAAATAACCAACTTTAAACTTGTAGAAACTAGAAACGATACTCAAAGACAACAAATCTCTAGCCAAGTACAACAAGAAACTCTCACAATTCAACCCTACATATTCCCACACAATAATCTATACTAAATCTACAAGAATCAAGCATATCAACTCAATCTGTGAAACCCTAGATATTTTTGGGAAAAAACTGTACGAGAACTACAAAAAAATCTTACGAAACTCTCACATAATACAACACAACTCTCAACTTAGACCATCAACACGATGACCTACACTCTTCAATACTCAGATTTAACAGATTCTAACTAAGAACCCTAAATCTATGATGTGTACTCGAGAAGCTAACAAGTTGTAGAGAGAAACAATATTCAAGAAACAAGTTTGACAAAAACGAGAATAACACAATTCTATGCCAAACAACAATTATACAGCCAAAACTTTAGTTGAAATAAAAACACATACTATTTTAACCAAAAAAACTCATTAATAGCAAATCCACATAAGGCTGTAAAAAAAATTCAAGAAAAATCTTCACAATACAAGAGGTTAAATATTGACAACACAACAAGTTAGTAAAACTTGAACCACAAGATTTGACTAACCATACAACAAGATTTAGACAATATGACATACGTATTTGCAATTAAAAACATTTCCTAAATGAAAAACGCTAAGACAGTCACCAAAATCAAATAAAACTTTGATGTTTAATACAATCCATTTATCTTAACAGCACGAAAGCACAAAGAACAAGAGATGATTCAATTATGTGATTAATTAAGAACAAAATACAGACAAGTCTAAGAAAACTCTTCCACAATTCAAAGACTAAGATAACTCATTAATACTATAAGATCTAATACCGTAAAATGAACATGAATAACGGGTTCCTAAAGAAAACCAATTGATCTAACACAGCCTTTAGTTCATTAAGAAGATAACGACATGAACTGATTTGTGGGAGCACTACCAACAACTATGTTTTTTTTCGCAAACCAGTTCTAGCAGTGTAAAAACACTTTCAACCGGAAGAAAGCCTTTTGGAATATATAAAATATCACTCAGTTTCTAACTTTTTTTTAACATATAAGACTGAATACACGAACCAAGATTGCCAAACAAACAATTTACTTTGAATATCTCCAAACAAACAAATGAGATTAGCACAAAATTCATTTTAAACTACTATATACAAACAAATAAGATCACAACAAAATTCATGTCAAGAATAGTAAAAATAGTCACTTTATGTTATAGAATTCACACTCTCAATCTCTCAAAAGCATGATAACAACTCTAATCATCAATACGATGATCTGAATAAAAAACGCATCAGAACTAATGGATCTTCTAAAACAAGAAATCCTAGATCTACGATGGAAAAACACACACTTTTAGTTTTTCCTCACAACAATGAATATAACAAGTTTCATAATTCCACTATTCTCATGAATCACGAAATATAGTAAAAATAACCAACAAATTTCTAAACAAATTGATATATCAATCATTTAACCATTAGAAAACCCTTTACTTTGCAAGTGAACATTAAACTATAACCTAAATTAGAAGAAAAAAAACATATGCTATAGGGCAAATACAACCTAATTCGGAGAAAAATAATAAACACAATCCAATTAGACAAAGAAGAGTCACATTATTCTGTAACAATTCAAGAGACATATTTAACAAAATAAACAAGTCGATAGAATGCAACACAACAAAATGCAAGTAAAGCAGGGTGTGGCTCTTCCTGTGATCAATAACAGTCCACCTAACCCGGTCACAACTGCCTATAAAGTGTAATAAACGTGTAGCAGAAAACACACAAAAATTAAGATTAAGATGAAACGATCTAAACTTAGAGTGCCCAAGTTAGGGTAATCCTCTTTGTTGATGCAAGTTTAGTCAATTCAGCAACATCATCTTTCCTCTAAGACCACTTAGTAGCTTTCACTCCATTCCACAATCCCGATTTCTCTAATGGTGTTAAGTTCAACGGGATCAACGAGCTCATATTCATCTATTTCTTGAGGAACCTCAACAGCAGATTCTTCAAAGGGACCAGAGCCTGAAGCCTCCGCTGAAACTTCCTGTTCTGGTTCCTTATCTTGCTTAGATCTTATTTTGCGAGTAGGCTTAGCAACCCCTGTGACATTGGCAAACTCAGCCTCCAATTCTTTTTTCATTGTATCCCGCATTTTCTCGAAGAGTGTAGACTTAACGGGGTCTCTACCAATCCAACGACAAAGCTCAAGAGTGATACCATGATTTTTGCAGTTATTACAAGACATTAAAGACAATATTAGAACCCAATCAAAACATGTAAGGTCATAAGAACTCACAAAAAATGAGTACTCATATATAAAACATAACAAACTTACCAGACCCATATAACCATCAAATTAAAATAATCAACTGTACTAGAAACATATAAACTCAAACAAAGAAGGTGACAAGACACATTTAGAGAGTTATTAAGACCCCAAATCACAAATGCTCAAAGAGATTTACATAGAGAAAACAAATATATAACACTTAATAACAAGTTGCCAGCACTCTGATAAAGCCTCACCAGGGATAAGTTTCCTACATTATATTGAATTCAACATATAAACGTTGCAAATAGAATTTAACCAGCACGTCTGCAAATAATACTCATGTCGCAGCCCCCGACCCCTTTGCCCTGGGAGCGGGCGGCCGCGGGATTACTTCAGAGCGGGTGGTATCAGTGTTTATTAATTTGGCAGCGGAAAGTTTTCATCAGGACCGTAGTTAGGAAATATGTTTTATCAGAGTTAAACACCAAGCTTATATATATATATAGGGGAAGGTTCATTTGAGAAGAAATTTAATGTGAGAAGAAAAAGAAGAAATGGCATATTAGTAAAATACTATTTTCATTTATAACTTATATCATTAATTTTTAACTCTTTAATTAATTAGTCAACTAATCATTAATTATCCTACATATAATCCACAAAACCTACACATATCAAAATTTTCCTACATATACCCTACACATTATAGAATTTTATGCTACACAGTCGAAATTTATCCTACACACCTCAAAATATATCCTACACAACTCGTAATTTATCCTACACAACTAGTAATTTATTCTACACTTTAAATTAAGTTGTTTTTTTTAATTTGAAAAAGTATATATTTTGAAAATGAGTTACAAATTTAATTTAGTTAGTTATTAAAGGAGAAGAATACAAATTAATGATTTTTGTAAGTTTACCAATATACCCTTATATTAAAATTAAATGCAAATATTAAATGAAGTAAAATGAAGCACTCTTATTGGTTGAAACTTCTTCTTTTTTCTTCTTACAAAAAAATTCTTCTCATTTGAACCCTCCACTATATATATATATATATATATATATAGAGTTAATTGCCATTTTCGCCCCTGAGGTTTGGGCACATTTGCCATTTTCGTCCAAAATCACACTTTTCGACCATTTAGCCCCCAACGTTTGGTCATTTTTGCCATTTTCGTCCAATTTAAAAAATACCCCCTCTGATGCTATAAAGTAATTGGGTTAGGCAATTTGGACGAAAATGGCAAAAATGACCAAACGTTGGGGGCTAAATGGTCGAAAAGTGTGATTTTGGACTAAAATGGCAAAAATGACCAAACGTTGGGGGCTAAATGGTCGAAAAGTGTGATTTTGGACGAAAATGGCAAATGTGCCCAAACCTCAGGGGCGAAAATGGCAATTAACTCTCTCTATATATATATACATATATATATATATATAGGGAGGAGATCATGCGAGAACCACCCTTATTGTGAGAACCGCGAGAACCAATGTGAACACAACCTAAAATAGCTAAAAAAAAACCTAAAAAAACCTAACCCCCCCCCCCCCCCCAAGCTAAATGCTAAAAAAAAACCTAAACCCCCAAAAAACCCCTAAAAAAAACCTAAACCCCCCTCCCCCACCCAAGCTAAAATGCTAAAAACTAAACCCTCAAAAAACCTAAAAAAATATATAAAAAATCTAAAAAATTTTTTTTTAATATTTTTATGCTCAAATCGCTACTTTTAGTGGCCAAATTTTTTTTTTTTTTTTTTTTTTTTAAATTTAATTTTTTCTTCGAAAAGTAGCGATTTTTATATAAAAAATATTAAAAAAAAAATTGTGTGATTTTTAGCTATTTTTAGGCATTTTTTGTTGTGTTCACATTGGTTCTCGCAATAAGAAGTGGTTCTCGCATGATCTTCTCCCCATATATATATATATAATAAGTAAATGGGATAAAACCCAAGTTTTTCCATTTATAATACATTTGTAGGGATAAACCCTGATTTATTGAATTCAAAATCTCCTTTTTTATTTAGGTAACTTTTATAGCCACTTTTCCAAGCTTTCAGTGCTCTCCAGCTGGCTTCTATTAGCTTCACATTAAGTTACCTGAAACGCGTTTTAAAAAGGTTTTATTAGCAATAAATACTGGCGAGTGCATCCCAGTTTAATCAAAACAGTTTTATAATTTCACAGTATTGGGAGCGATTACAATGTTTATATCTACACAGTTACTCATTCAGTACTGTCAACACCTGACTTGTGGGTCATGCTACTCATTCGCTAACTCTTTGTCCAATAGTAACGGATTAAAATAATGTATACAAACCCCAACATACCGGCAGTAATTACAGAATACATAGACTCAATCACTGTTAATTATATTTGAAAACATTTGAGGTTTTGTAAAAACAGTTTACAAAAGGTGACAAAAAGTAAGATGTACTCACATTGTATACTTAGGTAAAACTAAAGCTTCGTGGTGAATCTCCTAGTTATTATCTATTAAAAATTAAACAATGCACATGTGTTAGTAAGATAACCCAAATCACATTAGCCATACAACACGAGACAGAACTCCAACGAAGTGAGTCACGCATAGCCTTGACATGCGTTACGGAGCCCTAGATCAATCGGGTAGGGTAACAAATACGTGATCGGGGGTTATAATACTTACAACGAGGCAAAGCTTCGCTTTTTAGGGGTATTATTCCTGATTATAAATGCCCACTGTAGATCAGAGAAAAGAAAAGAATTTGAACGAGATTGAATGAGGCATTGGCCTCTATTTATAGGGCTGGACTAAGGCGGCTCGCGCCCCGCAACCAACTCAGGGTCGCCCTTCGCGGCCCACGGCGAGGGTAGGCTAGGCCCTAGCCTTGACCATTCAGCATACTAGCCTCGACACACGTTAGGACACGTGGCGGGCTGGGTGTCCGGCAAGTAATCAGGTGTCGCGCCCCGCGACAGACCTGGCTTGACCGGGTCTCTCCCTGTGAGAAGATGTAATTCTTTGTTTTTATTTGATTTTTGTAAATATTAAGGTATTTTAGGTATACGGGGTATATTAGGAACGTTAGGGAGGTGTTAAGGGGTTTTAGGAGGGTTGTTATATCCTCCCCACCTTGTTTTAGATCTCGTCCTCGAGGTCTACTAAAACATGTGTGGATATTTCCTTTGCATCTCTGACTCGAGCTCCCAAGTGTATTCTGGTCCTCTCTTGGAATCCCATTTCACTTTGACCAGAACTAGTCTCTTTTGTTTGAGATTCTTGATTTTTCTATCTTCAATCTCTAGTATTTTCTCTACAAACTTAAGTTTCTCATTTACCTCTATATCCTTAAGAGGTATCACTAATGATTTGTCTGCTAAGAACTTTTTGAGGTTACATGAAATATGTCATGTATTCTTGCCATTTCCTCTGGCAGTTGTAGCTTATAAGCTATTGGTCCTATTCTTCTAATAATCTCAAAAGGTCTAATATACCTGGGGCTTAGCTTTCCTCTTTTAACGAATCTGACCACTCCTTTCCAAGGAGAGACCTTTAATAATACCTTATCTCTAACTTGAAATTCTGAAGGTTTTCGTCTGTTATCTGCATAACTCTTTTGGCGATCTTGTGCTGCTTTTAGTCTTTCCTTGACTTGAATTTTCTTGTCCGTTGTTTCTTGCACTATCTCTGGTCCAGATAGTTGCTTTTCTCCAATTTCTTCTCAACAGACTAGAGTTCGGCACTTTCGTCCATAAAGTGCTTCAAATGGAGCAGCATTAATGCTGGTATGATAGTTGTTATTGTAGGAAAATTCTATTAATGGTAAATGATCATACCCATTTCCTCCGAAATCAATTACACAGGCTCTAATCATATCTTCCATTGTTTGTATTGTCCTTTCGCTTTGCCCATCCATTTAAGGATGATAAGCTATGCTTAGATTTAACCTGGCTCCCATTGCTTTTTGGAAACTTTTCTAAAAATTAGAAGTAAAACGACTATCTCTATCAGATACAACAGATAAAGGAATTCCATGTAATGAAACTATTTCATTTACATATATCTTGGCTAACTGTTCCATACTGAAAGTTTCCTTCATTGGTAAGAAATGAGCAGATTTAGTTAATCTGTCTACAATCACCCAGATAGTATCATTACCTTTTCGTGTCTTAGGTAATTAAGTAACAACGTCCATTGTTATGAATTCCCATTTCCATATTGGCATTTCTAATTGCTGTAATAACCCTGAGGGTTTCTGATGTTCAGCTTTAACTTGTGAACAGGTTAGACACTTAGCAACATAATTTGCTATATCCTTTTTCATTCCTATCCACCAGAAATTCTTTCTTAGATCTTGATACATCTTATCACTACCGGGATGTATCGTGTACTTAGACTTATAGGCTTTTTCTAAAATTCGGTGGCGTAGGTTTCCTTGTTTAGGGGTCCACATCCTTTTGTTATGGAACTTCCAAATTCCATCTGATCCTTGTTCCAATTCCTTAATCATTCCTTTTGATCTTTCAGTATCATCCTTGATTACTGTTTCCTGTATTTCTCTAATTTGCTCATTTAAATCTATCTACAGATTTAATCTGAGAGAACGTACTCGTTTTGGCTTTTCATGATACTTTCGACTTAAAGCATCAGCTACTGCATTAGCTTTTCCTGCATGATACTGGATATCACAATCATAATCACTAAGAATTTCCATCCAGCGTCTCTATCTCATGTTTAATTCCTTTTGCCCAAAAACATACCTTAAACTCTTATGATTCGTAAAGATAGTGTTTCCAAATCTTAAGGGCAAAAACTATGGCTCCTAACTCTAGATCATGGGTTATGTAATTCTCTTCATGTTTCTTAAGTTGTCTAGAGGCATAAGTTATAACCTTTTGACGTTGCATCAACACACATCCATAACCTAACTTAGACGCATCACAATAGACTATAAAGTCTTCAGTTCCTTCTGGTAATGCGAGTATGGGTGCGTTGGTTAACCTTTGCTTAAGAATCCTAAAAGCTTCTTCTTGTTTTGGTCCCCATTCAAACTTAACTCATTTGTAGGTCAGTTTGTTTAATGGAATGGCTATTCTAGAGAAATCTTGAATAAAACGTCTATAATAACCTGCTAGTCCAAGAAAACTTCTCACCTCCATCGGTGATTCAGGGACTTTCCACTTAGTAATTGCCTCGATTTTTGTGAGATCTACATGAATTCCTTCATGATTAACCAGGTGTCCAAGGAATTGTACTTCTTGTAACCAAAATTCACATTTTGAGAATTTAGCATAAATCTTCTCTTTTCCCAATAATGTTAGAAGTGTATGCAGATGCTCTGCATGATCCTCTTTACTCTTAGAGTAAATTAGAATATCATCTATAAAGACAATTATGAATTTATCCAGGTATGGTTTACATATCATGTTCATCATGTCCATAAATACGGCTAGGGCATTGGTTAAACCAAATGGCATGACTGTAAATTCATAATGACCGTACCTTGTTCTGAAAGCAGTTTTCGGAATGTCGTCTTCCTGTACTTTCAATTGATGATATCCTGAGCGTAATTCGATCTTAGAAAAGAATCGAGCTCCTTGCAGTTGATCGAACAGATCATCGATTATCGATAGTGGGTACCGATTCTTAATCGTATCCTTGTTCAATTCCCTATAATCAATGCACATACGCATTGATCCGTCCTTCTTCTTGAAAAACAAGACTGGTGCTCCCCACGGCGATGAACTAGGTTGTATGAAACCATTCTCCAAAAGTTCGTCCAGTTGTTTCTTCAGTTCCTGCATCTCTGTTGGTGCTAATCGATATGGCGCCTTGGCAATCGGTGTCGTTCCTGGTATTAGGTGAAGTCTAAATTCAATCTCTCGATCTGGCGGTAATCCAGGTAACTCTTCTAGAAAAACATCTGAGAATTTAGATACTATGGCGATATCTTTTAATTCTTTTCCTTACGTATTGATGATTATGAAAAATCATATACACTATTCCTCCTTTCCTTGCATAGCTTGCAACTTTCATCACAAAGATGAATTTTGTTGACCTGGTTGGCTTATCTCCTTTAATTATGATCTTTTCACCACTTGGTGTACTTACTTGTACTGACTTTTGATCACATAAAATACAGGCACGATTGGCTACCAACCAATCCATTCCTAATACAATATCGAATCCAGCTAGATTCATTGGGTAAAGGTTAGCAAAGAAATGATGGTTCGGAATTTCTACTCTTGCTCCCTGCAAGATTTCACTAATCTTAATGGATTCTCCATTTGTCGTCTCTACCAGACAATCTTGTTGAAGTTTAGTTAATGGTTGGTTGAGAAGTTTGTAGAAAGAAGTATTGATAAAACTTTGGTTTGCACCATAGTCAAATAATACTTTACAAAGATATCATTAACTAAAAACGTACCGGAAATCACATCCGGAATCATCTTGGCTTCTTCAGCTGTCAAAACAAATGCTCTGGCATTCTTCTTGGTCCCTCAGTTACCGTAAATTTGCTGGTTGTTGCTAGAGCTAGTTTCGGACAGTTCGGTTTGATATGCCCAATTTCTCCACAATTAAAGCATAGCCTATTGCTAGGTTTCCTCCTACACTCTTCTTCCTTGTGTCCAGACATTTTACAAAAGTTGCAGTATAATGAGCATCTTCTAGAGTGCTTCCTTTTGCAATACTTGCAGTAAGGTGCAGAGGAAGAACCTGTACCTTTCCCACGGTTGGAATTACCTTAGCGAAACTCTTGGGTAAGCCTTTGAGCTAGGTTCTATCTCTGGTTTTCCTCTTGCGTGCGTACTAATTCATCAGTCAGGGTGTTGGCCAGTTCTACTGCTTCTTCTATGGTTTGTGGCCTAGCTGCCTTGACTACCTGTCTAATCTCACTAATTAATCCCCAAATGTAACGGGAGATTAATATTGGTTCTGGGGAGGCTAAGGTTGGCACTATCTTAGCATATTCAAAGAATATGGTAGTGTAACCTTTGCAGTCTATTACAGTCATTTTAAGATTTAAGAACTTATTGGCGATTTGTTCTTTTTCATGAGGAGGACATAATTTTCTTTTGACTCTATCATTAAAGTCGGTCCATTCCATTTTATAAACTCTGTCACTTCCTCTAGACTGCATTTTTAAGACTGCTTCTGTCTTTTCAATCCAACGTAAGGTTGCAATGGCTCCTTCATTGCCTGAGAATTCTATTGGTTTGCAAGACCAGAATTCTTTATAAGAACAACAGTAAGAGACGGTTCTTCTTCTTTTTGGAATAGGTACTTGGATCAGTGGTCCATTATTTTCGTTTACACTGTGACTTAGTTCAGTGGGTAGACGTTTACTTCCAATTACAGATTTATTATTTTCTGCTTCTTTAACAGTCTTGATAATATAGGGCATAACATCTATAATTCCTTGTGCTACTATATGTTGAATGGCATTGTTATCTACTTGGTTTCCGTTATTATCATTACTCTGGCTTTCCTGCTTTACTTCGTTATCCATCTGAATTAGAAACATTTATCAGGTATTAATTATCACAGAATAAAATTTAATACAAACAATTACACAAATAGATTGATCAAAATCGTTGAACATTGTAACTTTACTGTTTTTATATATCTATGCATCGATTACATATTACAACTGAAAATTAAACACACTAGTAGTTATGCATCGATATCTATTTTAGTATATCTATCTTAGTTGGTTATATTATATATATATATATATATATATATATATATATATATATATATTCTTTTTTCTAAACACAAAATTACATACATATCTATGTATTATTCTAGGTGTCGTTCATCCAATATTGCATCTCATGCTCGTCGTATTTCCAAACAAGTTTTTCCCCTATCTGTCAAATTCTATTCCCTTCATTTACTAAATTTTCTTCGTACTGGCAGAGTTCCTGCACACATTCTCGGCTCATGGGTGGGTCTACTGGTGGAGCTGGCACTGGTTCTTCAGGAGTATATAATGCCGAATATGACTTATTGTCATCAAACCATGGATCATATTCTAAAGAGTTTGGGGTTGGGATTCTAGGTAATTCATTAGGGTCGAATGCAGGTATCGGGAATTGGTTTTCCTAGTTTAGTTCTAGCATTTGTTGGTCTGGGAATAAGGGTAACTTTCCCGGTTCAGCTAATTGGTTCAGATTAGAGTCTACAGCTGTAGTGGCTAACATATGGAAATCTACTAACTGCCTATCAAGTTCCTCTTCCCACAGTGGTCTATTAACTGCTTCCTGGGTTTGTGCATTTACTTCCCTATTGGCTTTCACTAATGCCCTCTGTTGTTGTAATTTCTTCATCCTTTTTCTCCTCACATACGCTCCTCTACTAAACCATCCCCTCTTTTTAGAAGGGAATTGTTCCTCAGACTGTGCCTTAAAAATAAATATTCCTTCCTCAGTATCAGCTGAGTATCCTGAGGGATTTGGCAGAGATGAGGTTCCTTTATCTTTTGGGGAACTAGCTAATTGACGATAAGCGTCAGATGTACCTTGCTCACTCATACTGTAAACTAACAAATTGTCAAATAACACAAAACAATAATATACATATTTACACATAATCACATAAATTATTTCCTAACATGGTTTATTTAGAATTTAAGTGTCAGCAGAACACTTCATTGGCTTAAACCAGTGGCTGTAGCTCTGATACCACCTTATGTCGCAGCCCCCGACCGCTTTGCCCCGGGAGCGGGCGGCCGCGGGATTACTTCAGAGCGGGTGGTATCGGTGTTTATTAATTTGGCAGCGAAAAGTTTTCATCAGGACCGTAGTTAGGAAATATGTTTATCAGAGTTAAACACAAAACTTATATATATATATATAATAAGTAAATGGGATAAAACCCAAGTTTTTGAATTTAAAATACATTTGTAGGGATAAACCCTGATTTATTGAATTCAAAATCTCCTTTTTATTTAGGTAACTTTTATAGCCACTTTTCCGAGCCTTCAGTGCTCTCCAGCTGGCTTCTGTTAGCTTCACATTAAGTTACCTGAAACACGTTTTAGAAATGTTTTATCAGCAAGAAATACTGGCGAGTGCATCCCAGTTTAATCAAAACAGTTATATAAGTTCACATTATTGAGAGCGATTACAATGTTTATATCTACACAGTTAATCATTCAGTACTGTCAGCACCTGACTTGTGGGTCATGCTACTCATTGGCTAACTCTTTGTCCAATAGTAACGGATTAAAATAATGTATACAAAACCGCAACATACCGGCAGTAATTGTAGAATATATAGACTCAATCACTGTTAATTATATTTGAAAACATTTGAGGTTTTGTAAAAACAGTTTAAAAAAAGGTGACAAAAAGTAAGATGTACTCACATTGTATACTTAGGTAAAACTAAAGCTTCCTTGTGAATCTTCTGGTTATTATCTATTAAAAATTAAACAATGCACACGTGTTAGTAAGATAACCCAAATCACATTAGCCGTACAACATGAGACAGACCTCCAACGAACTGAGTCAGGCAGAGCCTTGACATGCGTTACAGAGCCCTAGATCAATCGGGTAGGGTAACAAATACGTGATCGGGGGTTATAATACTTACAACGAGGCAGAGCTTCTCTTTTTAGGGGTATTATTCCCGATTATAAATGCCCACTATAGATCAGAGAAAAGAAAAGAATTTGAACGAGATTGAATGAGGCATCAGCCTCTATTTATAGGGCTGGACTAAGGCGGCTCGCGCCCCGCGACCAACTCGGGGTCGCCCTTCACGGCCCGTGACGAGGGTTGGCTAGGCCCTAGCCTTGACCAGTCAGCATACTAGCCTCGACACACGTTAGGACGCGTGGCGGGCTGGGTGTCCAGCAAGTTATCAGGTGTCGTGCCCCGCGACTAACCTGGCTTGACCAGGTCGCACCCCGCGAGAAGATGTAATTCTTTGTTTTTATTTGATTTTTGTAAATATTAGGGTATTTTAGGTATACATGGTATATTAGGAACGTTAGGGAGGTGTTAAGGGGTTTTAGGAGGGTTGTTATAACTCAAACTACACATGCAAAAAAAAACAAGATCCGAGTCAAGATTTTCACAACTACTTACGGTCTTAGATCAACATCGAATTCAACCATTATGCAAACACACAATAATTAAAACATCCATACATAGACGCTACTACTAATAAACAAAACACAATATCAAAAATGCAATTCGTGTGACCAAACTTAAGAGATTAGGGACTGATGACTTACAATATTCCAGCATCAATAGGGTTAACTAGGGTGATGACCAAGATTTGTTGGCTAAATTAGTATCAAACATGCCTAGCACTCAATTTCCGGCGAGCATACAGGCACCAGATGTGATCAATTACAGACCCAGTTACTAGATCTTGATCCAACCCACATACTTGAGTTAAACCTCTTCCTTAAACACTTATGTGATTCTCGTGAAAATATAGATCTGACCATTCGTTGTAGCAGTAATACCTTGAAGAAAAACAACGACAAACCTTTTCTTCAACTATTTGATCAACCAAAACTTACTGACCAGCAAGTTAACCATTCATCAGATGAAAAAGTAAACGAGATTGATGTTGTTTGAAAAGATGGAGTGATGAATGATTCAAGAAAAATGATGACAGGATTTGGATACGAAGGATAGCATCTGGTCTTGATAGTTACAATGAACCCTAAATCTCAAGAAACAGACTTATCATATCACTTAGGCTTCAGATCTAGGAAACACTAACCAAATGAAATCTTTGCAGAGAATCTTCAACGAACAACGGAAAGAACCCTAAATCTCAATCAATATTCGGATTTTCACAAGAACCCTAATTTGGAGCGAAAACCCTAAACAACTCACAACAATGGTGAGTTACAGACGATCACTTGATTAACAAAATTCGTTCAATCGAAGAACACTAGCGGAAGAACACTAGAATCAATCTTGATCATAATAGACCAAAACCACGGGGCTCTGATACCATGTCAAAAATGGTAATCGGAAACTTTATTCAAAATAAACTAACTTGAAACAACAAGAATTTATCAAAGATAATAAAATTACACCCCTTAATCAACCAGATAATCAACTATACTAAATCTAACAGACGATCAGTTCTACAAAGAATTGAAGAACTACGACCACAACCCTAAATCTAGTACACGAGAGGATCAGAGAGAGAACCAAGAAAAATATCGAGAACCAAGAAAAATATCTACTGGAACCCTAATCAGCAGTAGCCCACATCAACCTTTAATCAGCAGCAACCCGCATGCATAAATTCATACCTCATATTTAAAGAATTGCAAATATTAGAAACATTTATAAAATATAAAACTGAAAGTATCACAATATTATTTATTACTTTTAACAAACTTGTCATGCGAACATGATGTCTAGACCAAAATGCCTCGTGTAAGTCGGTGTTTGCTCGAAGCCATAATTTTATGACATGTTTCAACTTCCAGAAACATACTAATTTATTTCATTATAACAATGTATTACAACCAAATAAACCTATTGGATTACATATGAATGCATACAAAATGGAAGAATTTTTACGATATAACGACTTCAGCGTTGAAGTTGAAGATAACAGAGGAGATCAAGGAAACTTCATATCTCTAGATAAAAGACAGGGCAAAAATAGAAAACTTAGATTGACAAAGGCGGTGTAGTTTGAATATCGAGTGTTTCTTATAATCAAATTAGCATAATTAGTGTAGGCTTGTATGACTTTGGTTTAGTATGTTGGAAATGTCTTCATCTAGTTTCCTGCTGGAAGACGGCAGTCTTATAATATAAATCGTCGCTACTAAAAAAAATCATCTTAACAAATATTTGAATAAGTCACACAAGAAAACTCATGAAACATGATACAAACAACTTTGCACGACTTCTTATTCTTTCTTAGAAAGGCATATTCTTACATCATATAATAATAACCCCTAGACCATCTAGAAGAGTATAAGAAGAAAAAGTATAGTCAATAGTGAAAAAACATAAAACATTTAGGGGTTAAACCAAAAATGGTTAAAAGCAACCCGTGCTCACGAGTAAAAGTGCCGGGCCGCTAGGGGCGGTGAAATTTTGGGAACGCGTCAGTCTCATCTTTGACAAATCTCAGACGTAATCAATGTCATTTTCTCTCTCTATGATGGGCCCCACATCCACCTGGCATAATCTTCATCCTCCATTTTTATTTTTATATTATTATTGTTTTTTCTGTACTTTATATTTTATGAATTTTACAAATCAAATTTAGGATTTATTCCATCATTGTTATTATATTTTTTAGATTATATTCATATTTTATGATTTAAAAAGAGATTTAAATCTATTTAAAGAATTTTCCTTTTCAAGACACAATTTCTTTTTTGGATAAAACTTTGGATCAAGATATACTATTATCGAATCGATATCAAAATAAATCGGATGTTTATTAGTTTTAGAGGTGGTTTAATTGTATAAAAAATATGTTGTGTGGGGAATGGGGATCTGTATTTAAGGGGGTCCCTATTTTTTATTATATATTAAAATCATGCATATTTTTGTTTAACTGAATATTGATCTTATGAACATATTATAAAGTGTTATGATAAATTTTTTTGTGTGTTTTCTGAAAGTTTTGATCTTATAAACATATTAAAAAGTGTTATGATTTTTTGCTACTTATCTTTGTATTTTTTGTTTTGTGTTTTATAAATTGGATTTGAATAAATAATTTAGGGTTTAACTTTATTTAATTTTCAGTTTTAACAAGAACAAATTATCAGTTTATTCATAATGTTTTTCTTTTCAATAAAATTCCAGCTCTATGATTTTTTTTCAATAAAACTCCAAATCTATTATACATTTTAGAAATCGTATACAAAACATGTCTGTCATCATATATCTATGTGTTGGAATTTTAAGCGAAAAATTAATTTTTTAACAAAAAAAATTTCAATTTCAGAATCGGCTTTGAGTCCCAAAAAGACGTTGAACAAGCACTCATTAGTTTTTTCTAATATTTAAATATATGACGGTGTAATTTAAGTTATATTTATGTTAGTTTTAGTATATAAACTATTTGTAAACAATAATAATAATAATTAATAATATAACTTTGTTATACGTACAATTCTCCGTTCCAATTGGCCATCGCGTTGAATAAAACGATTGCATACAAGTTGTGTGGTCAATTTTAATTTTTTGCCCTTTTCTTTCTGCATATTTTCCTTACAATTTCAATTTTCTTTAAAATCTAAATGAATTTTCTTGGTCTAAGGCTGACCTAAACAATAAAGCAATCAAATCCATTAATTCTTCATCACATCTATACAGTTAACAAAAATAAGAAAAAAAAAACACATATCAGACGTGTGTTTTCTTCAGTAGTTTTAATTTTAATCATCAAAAGATTGAATTTTTCTTATATAGTTATTAATCATTACAAGATTGCACAAATTCAATTTAATTTCGCTGAGCAGTTAAATTATCATGCATAACATAAATCTGAAGTCATGAATTTTTTTCAAGTATGCATTTTATTCACATGATTCATCTTGCAAGCTTAATTTTCAAAGTTTATAAATCTGATCTATATAGTATAGTCGAGACCACACAGTCGAACGACATATGTCAACAATTTTATGATTAAACGTTTACAAATTTTAAATAGTTGACAGGTTTAAAATTTTTAGTACTATTTTTAGTTGTACTTGTGAACTTTAAGTGAAACTTTAATTTCGATGAGAAAGAAATATGATAAAAACATGAACATATGAGATTACATATTTAATAGTGTAAAGAATAAAAACTTTTTCGTGATCATGATCCAACAAAAAAGGTGGCGATTTTTATATCGTAAAAAAGCCATAAATGTTAAGTATATACACCTGTATATTTTTTTTATAAATTTATTAATTTCTATCAACAAGTTTAAAAATTAAAAAAGATTAACATGTTACATGATTAATACTATCTGTGTTTTTGCCACATCACACGCTCACTCATCTAGTGTAGCATGTATATATAGCTTTTTTTTACAACGAATTCTTTTAATCTTTATCATCTATGAGACTTGAACCCAAAACCTTCCTCCTTAATTCAGGTGTTTGGAGGTTTTTTATCGTCAATAAACCTTCCTCCTTAATTGAGGTGTTTGAAGGTTTTTTAATCTTTATCGTCTATGAGACTTTTAGCTTTTTAAAAAAAAAAGTAAAAGTTGTTACGTAACGCGTGACAACCTCTGGTTGTTACAGTAACACATCTTCAAAAAAGTATAACATGTGGTAAAAGGAGGTACATTCATTTGGGTTTCTTAGTTTTATTAACTAATATGAAATTTCTTCCTATAATTGCCCTATATATATATATAGGGGAATGTTCATTTGAGAAAAAATTTTGTTGAGAAGAAAAAGAATAAAAGGGTACAATTGTAAAACATTAAATAGTTTTTTTCTAATCTCATTTATTATTATATTTGACTAATTAATTAGTCATTAAGACTATAATCCTCCACACTAAATATTATGATTGCGAAAAAGTTGCTCTCTCGGAACTGGAGAAATTGGAAGAAAATATGGAATTGAGGGATCTCTCAGAAGAAGAACAATGGATAATGTCGGAGAATAAGAAGATTATTCAAGACATCGATCTTAGAAAAAAAGCGGATATCAAACAAAGAGGGCGGATGAAGTGGGCTATAGATGGTGATGAAAATACTAAATTTTTTCATGCTCTAGTTAATAAAAGGAAGGCGGTAAATAGCATCCACGGTTTCAACATCGATGGAGAGTGGTGTACCAAGCCGTCAAAGATCAAAAAGATGGTTTTTTCGTTCTTTCGTGAAAAATTCAAAGAAAACATCAAGATTAGGCCGAACTTGATGTGTCATAATATCAAAAAAATCTCCGAAGCCGATAGTTTATTGCTAGTGGAGCCTTTCTCCGAGTTGGAAATAAAAAACGCGGTTTTTGATTGTGGGGATGATCGGTCCCCCGGCCCGGACGGGTTCAACTTTAGGTTCATTAAGCGATTCTGGGATATTTTCAAAGAGGATTTTGTTAGTATATTTGATCGGTTCCATGTTCAGGGGATATAAGCGATGGATGTGGGGTGTCGTTTATTGCCCTCATTGCTAAAATTCCCGATCCGGTTTCTCTGAATAACTATAGACCTATTAATCTGGTCGGGGTCATTAGCAAGGTCATCTCTAAGGCTTTGGCTAATAGGATGAGGATGGTCCTGGATAGTGTCATTTCGGACTCTCAATCTGCATTTTTGAAAGGTAGATTCATTCTGGATGGTCCCCTCATCATCAACGAGCTCATTTCATGGATCAAAAAGAGTAAATTGAAAGCTTTTTTTCTGAAGATTGATTTTGAGAAAGCCTATGACAACGTTAACTGGAACTTTGTCATCTTCACTCTCTCTCAAATGGGATTTCCTGATTTGTGGTGTAAATGGGTGTTGGGTATTTTGAAGTCAGCCTCTTCGTCTGTGCTTGTCAATGGAGCTCCTACGTTCCTGTTCAGATGCGAGAAAGGTATGAGACAGGGAGATCCGCTCTCCCCGTTTTTGTTTTTAGTGGTCATGGAGGCCCTGTCGTGCATGATCAATGGTGCGAGAAATGCTGATTTGATTAAAGGTATTGCAACGCCTAATAACGGGCCAGTGATTACGCATCTCTTGTACGCAGACGATTCTATAGTAGTGGGCAAATGGTCCAAGCAGGAAGTGGTAAATATTGTGAGAGTGCTTCGGTGTTTCTTCATTTGTTCGGGCCTTAAAATTAATATAGAAAAGTCCAATTTATACGGAATTGGGGTGGGGGTGGAGGAAACTAAGGATATGGCTAGCGAAGTGGGGTGTAATCCGGATGTGCTTCCGTTTTCTTATCTTGGGCTTAAGGTGGGTGCGAATATGAATCGAATTAGTAATTGGCAGCCTGTGTATGATATCTTTCGGAACCGTTTGGCGAAATGGAAATCTAACATGTTATCCATCGGAGGAAGGGTGGTGCTCATAAAATCAGTTTTGGAAAGTCTTCCTTGTTACTATTTCTCTCTATACAAAGCACCCAAGAAGGTGATTACGGACTTGGAGTCCATGGTCAAGAAATTTTTATGGGGCGGTTCTAGTGAAGACAGAAAGACGCATTGGGTAGCTTGGGATCGGGTGACGATGCATAAAAAAGACGGGGGAATGGGAATCAACAAATTATATGATATTAATATTTCGCTTTTGTCCAAATGGGGATGGCGTTATAAAACAGAAGTTAATTGTTTTTGGAGGAAAATTATCGAGGCTTTTCATTTCAGTCGGGTCGGATGGGAAGGTTTTCCAATTAAGAAAACTTTGAAAGGTGTTTGGAATAACATAGTTAAAGTGCTCATTCACAGCATGGTGGGAGGTTCTCATCTTAGAAATTTCATTCAGGGGGTGGTTGGTAACGGTGCTAGTATTCACTTTTGGCTTGATCCTTGGATCATCGAGGAACCGCTCAAGCTGAAATTCCCGGATCTTTTCCGTATGGAGGCAGAGAAAAAATGTTTCGTTGCGGATAGGGTCATGTTGGTGCATATTTGTGACAACAGCTTAGATTTGGTCTTTGGATATCTTGTAATTAGTAAAACGATAAACAGTTAGCGGGTTTAGCTTTGTAATAGTTAATTAAGAGTGATTGGGCCAAACCAAACCCACATATGGGGATGGTAGGCGAAATGGGCCTAGCCCATGACCTAGCCCATGTGCAAAGCTTTGTCCTATATAAACAAAGCTTAGCATTAGGGTTTAGGTTGATCTTCCAATCTTCTAATCACTCTTGGAGAGAATTCGTGAAAGACAAAGGCTTGGACGAATTAGGATCTTGATTGATTGTAATCGTTTGAAGATAATCAATAAAGATCAGGTTTAAAGTGATTTCGGTTTTCTACACGTTTTCTGTGAAATCTAATCTAGAGGATTCCACACTCTAGGTTGGATAGACGATTCTGTTACGATCCATACGGCTCACGGGACCTACAATTGGTATCAGAGCTTTCGGCACTTGATTTGCTCGGTTCAGAATCGTTTCTGCAGAAAAATCAGGGTTTTTGGACGTTTTCGGAGGCTGTGTTCGTGTTCTGCTGGTGATTTCGGATCAAATTCAAGCATTTCGGATCATTACTGATCAAAGGGCTTGCATTTCGGACCAAAATTCAGCCATTTCGGATTAATCAGCATCATTTCGGACCAGAAAGCTTGGATTACGGATCAAACAGTTGCATTTCGGACTGGAAACCAATCATTTCGGATCAACATAACCATTTCGGACCATTACGGATAACCATTAACCATTTCGGACCTTTTCTGACCATTTCGGAAAGGGTGGAATTTTTCTTGGCTCGCGTAAGAAAATTTTCACAGTTTCGTGTTTAGAAAATCATCCGTAACTCGTCACAGGGAACCGTTTGCACCGTTGGAATCCTCGGATTTTTAGAAAAAAAAAAGACTCTGGAAAATTCCGAAAACGGTTTTCGACATTATATATCATTGGAATCTTAATCTCGAGACGAATCTAACGGTATAACTTAGTAAAAACAGATTTCGGACTAAAATTGTACGGTTTTACCAGTCTGCTTAAGTTAAAATGTCGAACATGTCTAAGTTGAACGAACTCTTAAGGATGGAACATGAGGTAGGCACAACGAACAAACCACCTAAGATGATGAAGGTGGAGAACTACTTGACATGGAAGGATAGGTTTCAATCCTTTGTTGAGTACCAGGACACTCGTATGTGGATATGTATAGATGATGGGTATGTGAACCCAACTCATGAGTTTGAGGGAAGACAACGTATAACTGCTTATGTTGATATGGATGCCGAACAAAAGAAAATGTATGAGGCTGAAAAGAGAGCCTTGGCTGCCATTAAAATGTCTTTACCTGATGGCATCAAACATACCTTTAAGAAGTACACTACTTCAAAGGAAATGTGGGATGCACTAGAGAAGAGATATGAGGGAAATCCTGATGTAAAGAAGAACAAAGTTGATCTATTGAAAAAGCAGTTTGCTGTGTTCAAGTACATGAAAAATGAGTCACTTGAGGACGTCATCACTCGATATTACCATCTGATGTCAGAATTGGACAATTATGATATAGATTGCTATACTGACATAGAGAAAAATGACAAGCTGCTTGATGCTCTACCTGCTAAATGGGATATTTACACTCTCATGATAAAGGGAGAAGCTGATTATGAAACAAAAGAGCTGGAATAAGTAGTTGGAAAGCTAAGAGCTTATGAGCTCAGCATGAAGAAGAAGGATACTGGGTATGATCAGGTTCAAGATCCAGGGATTTACAATGGGCTTACATCTTCTTCATCTCACGATGCTTCTAGCGACTCTGCCACTGCTTTTCTCTCGCGTGAAAATGAGCAGGTCATAGTGAATGAGGATGGTGATGTGTGTTTTGTGGCTGCATCGGGAGGATCAACTGGAGCTAAGAGAACATCAACTGCTAAGCAAAGTAGTAGTTCAAAGTCGATGCCAATGAGTGTGAAGTCTGCTGAAGAACATCTTGCTCTACTTGCTTCGTTTATTGCTTCTTATGAA
This sequence comes from Helianthus tuberosus, assembly GCA_030545235.1. Taxonomy (NCBI): domain Eukaryota; kingdom Viridiplantae; phylum Streptophyta; class Magnoliopsida; order Asterales; family Asteraceae; genus Helianthus; species Helianthus tuberosus. Next base: position 44,764,893 of record CM060442.1, read on the forward strand.
AACTACATCCAGGGGAAGATATCTGATCCTGCCGTTTTAGATGAAGATTACGATCAGATTGACCCTGATGATCTTGAAGATATGGATTTGCAATGGCAAATGGCCATGATTACCAGATGTGTGAAGAGGTTCATGAACAGAACTGGAAGGAAGTTTGTGGGGAAAACTGTTGGTTTTGACAAGACCAAAGTTAGGTGCTTTAACTGTCAAAGTTATGGACATTTCGCTAGAGAATGTCAAAAACAAAAGCAAGAGACGTCGAGTCAGAATTCAAACAACAGGAATGCTTCCAACAACTCTAACTCAAGGGCATTGATCTCTACTGCTCGAGAAGGTTCATATGACTGGAGTATTCATTTGGAAAATGATGAGAATGTCACTCAAGCATTCATGGCTGAGATTGTCCCAGTTGATGATGCTGAAGCTAACGTGAATGCTGAAGTTGAAAAGAAAAGTGAAGCTGAGGTAGATAAGGCTAATCAGAAAACTGATGCTGAAAAAGAAAAGCCAACATCTGAGCATGAAAGGGAGGACGAAGCGAAAGACGAGATCATCAAAAGAATGGAAGCTCAAATTGCTGCTCTAATGGCCAACTCAGACAAATCGACAGGAGAGGTAAGTAACTCTGCTACTTCTGTTTGTTTAAAGTGTCGTGAATTACAGGGTGAAGTTGACAGGTTGTCAACTCAAAACAAAAGTCTGGTGAGCGAAATATCTAACGTAAAAGAATCAAATTTCTTTGCTAAAAGAAACGAGTCATCATATTTGAAAAAGATAAAAGGCTACGAGGCTGAAATTGAAGTTTTAACCAGCAAACTAAACGAAAAACTTCAAGTCATAGACTTAGCTCATGACATGATGGCTGAGAAAACAAAAGAGATTTCTGAAAAATGCAAAGAGTTGTCAGATGCACAACTCAAAATTGTTGAACTTGAAAAGAAATTAGGTCAATTCAGGGATTCTACTTTTGCTATGAAACATATGATGGGTGGGTTAAAGAAGAGTAATGACAAGACCAGCGTGGGATTCAAGGGCTTCAATGAAGTCCCACCTCCTCTTAGTCATGACTATTCTTTCTTACCTGATGAAGATGAGTTCACAGACTTCCTGTCAACATCACCAAGTAGTTTCACATCTAGTCAAGGTGACGTGTCTGAAGATAATGATGCTAAGAAGGAAAATAACAGCAAACCTGTTTTGAAAAAGAAAAACTCAAATCCTACGAATAAAAATCCAACTTTTGTTAAAAAGGTTAATTTTGTTCAAGGAAGTGACATGAAAAATGAAACAGCTGTTATTGAAAACGAATCAAATTTAAAGTTTGCAAAAAATAAGAACATAGAAAATCTTGAAACTAAGCAAACTGAACCAAATCCTTCTAAGGCATCATCATCAATACCAGAATCTAGTTCAAAGGCTTCAGCTAAGAAGTCTTCGAAAAAGAGATCGTGCTTCAAATGTCACACAAAGGGACATGTAGCTAGCTGCTGTCCTAACAAAAAGGTTGAAGCACAAGTTAGTGATAAACAAAGAGGGAAATCACCTGAGAAGCAAGGTGATAATGAGGAGAAAGTCTCAAATTCTCCAAAGAAATCTGCTCCAAAGCAACAACCGGGTGTTGCTGGTGGTGTAGATAAGGCTGAAAAAGGAACTTCACAAGTTCCTCGTTTTCAAAGAAATCAACCAAGATTTCAGCCTGAATCTACATCAGGCAGATATGAAAGACCTAGAAGTAACTCACCAAGAATGAAAAATCAAAATTCCAATAATTTCAGAAGTCAAGGTCAATATCAAAATCGATACCAAAATAATGGTGGTCGAACTTTTTATAACAATGGCTTTAGAAATTACAATCAAGGTTCTTGGAATCAAAATCAAAATTTTTAAAGGTCACATAGTCCAAACACAAATAGGTACCCTCAGGACCAGAGACCTTATGGAAATCATGCCCCATTTCCATTAACAGGCCCAAGATCCAAGACTCCAGCTAGGAGTGATGGATACTGGATGGATATTCCTGTAGTTGATGAATCTGGAAGACCCAAGACCATTAAGGCTTGGGTCCCCCAATCTAACTAATCTTTTGGTTGGTGTGTGCAGGAGCTGCTAAGGAGGATTATCAACTTATGGTATGTTGATAGTGGCTGCTCCAGGCACATGACGGGGGATGCGAGGTTGTTTTCTGAATTTGAAGAATATGATGGTGGACATGTAAATTTTGCTGGTGCTAAAGGTGGTAGGATAACTGGACGAGGAAAAGTGACGAATGGGAAGATCACTTTGGACAAAGTGAACTATGTTGAGCAACTCAAACACAATCTGATGAGCGTGTCACAAGTCTGCGACAAGGGTCACTCGGTCCATTTTACAAATAAGGAGGCATTGGTGTTGAAACCGGGTTTGGTCATTCCGGACGATTGGATAGTTATGCGTGCACCAAGGAAAAATGATACTTATGTCATGGACATGGGTGCCAAGGATCCGACTGCAGCGGTGGCGTGTTTGCTGTCAAAAGCATCTGAAGCTGAATCTATGTTGTGGCACAGACGCATGGCCCACATTCACTACCGCAAAATGAATTATATCATAAAGAATGAGCTAGTGAAAGGGGTTCCATTGCTGAGGTTTCAAGTGGAAGATAAATGTCTTCCATGTCAAAAGGGAAAACAACACAAGAAACCTCATAAGTCTAAAACAGTAAATTCCATTAATGCCCCTTATGAATTACTTCACATGGATTTATTCGGTCCAGTGAACGTGAGGAGCATAGGTGGAAAGTACTACTGTCTGGTTGTCACTGATGATTACTCACGTTATTCATGGGTTTTCTTTTTAGGTACAAAAGATGAGACAGCGGAGATGCTGATAGATCTTTTTACGAAATTGGAAAACGTCCATGATGCAAGGATTAAGAGAATAAGGAGTGATAATGGCACGGAGTTCAAGAATCGGATTCTGGATCTCTACTGTCTTCGAAAGGGAATTGAACATCAATATTCTGCTCCTTATACTCCTCAACAGAATGGAGTCGCTGAGAGGAAAAACAGGACGTTGATTGAAGCCGCAAGGACTATGCTTTCAGATTCAAAGCTACCAGTTCTTTTCTGGGGAGAAGCTGTGAATACAGCTTGCTATGTCCTAAACAAAGTTTTAACCGTTAAACGTTTTAACAAAACTTGTCATGAACTTATGTTTAACGAAAAACCAAACTTAACAGGATTTGAACCATTTGGGTTACCCTGCACAATTGTGCGAAACAAAGATAAACAAAAATTCGGTGAGGTGGCTGACGAAGGCTACTTTCTAGGTTACATGCCTGGCACACCGAATAAAAGGGTTTTTAATCTCAAAACTGGTAAAATTGAGGTTGTTTTTAATGTGGAAATTACTTCCTACAAACCTCAACAATCAACGAGTGGTCCTGCTATATTATATGATTATGAAAGTGTGTTTAAATCATTTAATATTCCTGAGGTTTCTGATGCAGATGATTCTCAGCTGATTCAAACAGTGATTGGTGAAGACGATGAAGGCGAGTTTATGCCTAGATCGAATGTTGATATGTCAGATGCTCCGGAAACTTCCCATGGTGCTACTAATCCTAATTCAAGCGACAGTGACTCTGAACCCATTCAGGGGGAGGAGTTTGTTAATCCGTTTGCAAATCAGAATATTCAGGGGGAGGTTGGATCAAACCTGGGTAATAATCTTGAAGTTGATGCAGTTGCTTCTACACGAGCAAATAGAGATCATCCAGTTGACATGATACTTGGAGATCCTACTGCAGGTGTTCAGACGAGAAGAAGCATAGCAGCGAATTCAGGGTTATTTGTTTCGATTGAGAAGACTGGGATAGTGAACGAGTGCTTGTATAGTTGTTTTATTTCCCAAGAGGAGCCGAAGAACATTCATATGGCTCTTAAAGACAATTCATGGGTTGAAGCTATGCAAGAAGAATTGGCCCAGTTTGCGAAGTTGAAGGTTTGGGAGTTAGTGGACCTTCCTAAAGGTGAAAGAGAAATTGGCACTAAATGGGTATTTAGGTGCAAGAAGGATGAAAGAGGGATTGTAATGCGCAACAAGGCTCGGTTGGTTGTCAAAGGGTTCAATCAGCAAGAAGGGATAGATTACAATGAGGTGTTTGCACCAGTGGCAAGGTTGGAGGCAATTCGGTTGTTTCTAGCTTTCGCTTCATTCAAGGGCTTTAAAGTTTACCAACTAGATGTGAAGAGTGCATTTCTTTACGGGAAAGTCCAAGAAGTGGTGTATGTCTCACAACCAGATGGGTTCGTTGATCCAGACTATCCAGATCGAGTTTACAAACTTGATAAGGCTTTGTATGGGTTACATCAAGCTCCCAGGGCGTGGTACGAGACACTGTCTACACATCTGCTCAAGAATGGTTTTGAAAGGGGCCAGATAGACAGTACACTGTTCATAAAGAGGAAGAAGGAAGATTTTCTGCTGATACAGGTATACGTGGATGACATCATCTTTGGGTCATCTGATGTGAACATGTGTAAAGAGTTTGAACAGGTGATGAAGAGCAAGTTTGAAATGAGCGCTATGGGTGAGCTGTCCTATTTTCTGGGATTACAAGTTGAACAGAAGGAGGATGGGATGTTTATTCATCAAATGAAGTATGTGTATGACATTTTGGATCGGTTCAAAATGAATGATTGCTCTACTTTCAACACACCCATTTGCGAAAATCACAATCTTGGCCCAGATCATGAAAGCACTGAAGATGTTGATCCTACTCAATACAGGGCGATGATTGGTTCTCTAATGTACTTGACTGCTTCAAGACCGGACATAATGTTTGCCGTATGCTTGTGTGCCAGATATCAAGCAAATCCAAAAGAGTCACACATGAAAGCAGTGAAGCGCATTCTTCGTTACTTGAAGGGGAAACCTAAACTTGGGTTGTGGTATCCAGCTGATAGTGATTTGAGGTTCGTTGCTTACACTGATTCAGACTTTGGAGGATGCAAATCGAACAGAAAGTCTACTAGAGGTGGTTGTCAGTTTTTAGGAGGCAGGATCGTGTCTTGGCAATGCAAGAAGCAATCCTGTGTGTCTACATCTACGTGTGAAGCTGAATATATTGCTGCGGGTAGCTGTTGCTCTCAGGTCCTCTGGATTCAACAGCAGATGCGCGATTACGGTTTGGATTTCACTCGTACTCCTATTATGATAGATAATAATGCCACTATATCAATCACAAACAATCCCGTAAAGCACAGTAGAACTAAACATATTGACATTTGTCATCACTTTATACGGGATTGTGCTGAAAAACGACTAATTGAATTGCACCGAGTCGATACAGAAGATAACCTTGCTGATCTTTACACTAAAGCTTTTGATCGAGCTCGCTTTGAACACTTAGTCGAACTCAACGGAATGAGGAATCCTGAATAACTGGTTTTTCATAAGAATTTTGTAAATAGTTTACTGCTTTCTTAAAAAATCAAAAATACAAAAACATTGAAAAATCAAAAACATAAAAAAAATTAGAAAATTAAAAATGAGTTTTCACTGTGTGAAAAAGAAGAAATGATAGTACATCAGCAAGTTAGACTGTCACACTCAAACTGAATCAAATTGCTTAAGTGTGATAGCAGCTTCATCATATGATATACCAGTAGGCAAAAGCATGAAATAATCAACTTACCAATGTGATATAAACATAAATGCACTGAGTATGAGTGGGGAACACATCAGTGGTGTATGGTTTAAATGACCTTAAATCTTGCGTTGATAGATTGCCAAAATCTGAAGTTTTGGGTCTTTATACTGTTATTTCATCTGGGGATATCTTGGTTGTCCTTCTGTTCAGAACTAAAATTGTACATGACCCCAGGAAAGAAAGTCACTTGGAATTAGCTCATTTCTATTTGAATGTCTGTATGTTGTCCCGATACACACAATTTTGATCTGATTCTGAAATCTTCTCTGAAAAAAGTCGTGTACCTCCTCTGCTGCATCCAGATATATGCTGACCTGGAGGTGCTAGGCAACGACAGCTTCTGCTGCATCCAGATACATGCTGACCTAGCTGTACGTTGTCGCGCTATAGATCTAATACACCCGAAAGAGGCCCTCAAGTGCCCAAAAGAAACCCAAGAAACCTATATCAAACTGAGAAAAACTCATTTGATCTGTATATTTCTGCTAAAGATCTATTCTGTTCTCTTCTCAACCTATTCCCAGTTAAGATTTCAGAAATCTGGATTGGACTTGTGAAATATGTGGTAGGGAAGATACTTGCATGATAGAGTGTGTTGTTTATATTTCCAGGATTTGATTAGTATTTATTTGGGTGTTCATTGTTAAGCAATCAAAACATGATAAAACAGATTATATGCAGACCTAGGCACTGTCAGGATATCTTAAAGGATGAAATCAGTATACTCACCTGCTACGATGAATCTTTGTGCATACCTTGATCGTGGGGGTATATCCTGAAGTGGGACACACTAATATATCAGAAATAAAATTATCTTAACGTATCATACGGTAATGGTACTTGAAATGTTCATGCATTTGTTTAAGTGGACAAACATACTGGTAATCGTCTTGAACTGCTTTTCACGAAAAATTAAATAAGGAATTATCTAATAATGTGAAACAGTTTGATTATGCTGATATGATCTTCTTACCGGTGATTCTCACAAAAATAGAGTGTTTATTGCTTTTCGTATTTATTTGCTTTCAGAAAATACAAAAATAGTGTCTTTTTCTGTTCAAATTCTTAATGTACGGGAAACTGTTATTCTTGGAGGAATTGTTACTGATAGGGGGAGACGGTGTTAGTCAGTGGGTTCAAAATTTTGAAATGATGCAGGTTATGGGGTGTTTGTCTAAAATTTGTGCGTGTTGGTGTTGTGTTGGACAGTGCTTAATCTATTATACAGTTTAACAAATCTCTTGAATAATAATAATTTGTTTAACTTATGTTGAAAAATTCTTATGGTTTCTCGAGATGTTTGTTTTATAGTATACAGATTGAAGCAGTGTGTTGGTGAGAAGTTGCTGTGTTGCTGAGAAGTTGCTGTGAAGATGAGAGTTTGATTGGATTCATGGTAGATCCTCCTTTCTACATTGCAGACAAAGTTGAAAAGTTGAAGAGTTGAAGAGTGCTATACAAATGCTGAACTGGAGTTTACTCAAACGCTAAAGTTTTGAAGATTTGGTGATTGGATGCATCAGCTTAGGGGGAGTTTGTTGCTGACAGAAGCTGTTAAAGCTGAAGCTATCCAAAGACCAAAAGACTGTGAGATTCTGAAGACTGAAGTTACCTTTGCAAGCTATTGTCAAGGGGGAGTTTGTTGGTGCATATTTGTGACAACAGCTTAGATTTGGTCTTTGGATATCTTGTAATTAGTAAAACGATAAACAGTTAGCGGGTTTAGCTTTGTAATAGTTAATTAAGAGTGATTGGGCCAAACCAAACCCACATATGGGGATGGTAGGCGAAATGGGCCTAGCCCATGACCTAGCCCATGTGCAAAGCTTTGTCCTATATAAACAAAGCTTAACATTAGGGTTTAGGTTGATCTTCCAATCTTCTAATCACTCTTGGAGAGAATTCGTGAAAGACAAAGGCTTGGACGAATTAGGATCTTGATTGATTGTAATCGTTTGAAGATAATCAATAAAGATCAGGTTTAAAGTGATTTCGGTTTTCTACACGTTTTCTGTGAAATCTAATCTAGAGGATTCCACACTCTAGGTTGGATAGACGATTCTGTTACGATCCATACGGCTCACGGGACCTACAGGTCATAAGCACCGGCTCGGGTCGTGAGTTTCTATGGCACTGGAGAGCGGACCTGCCTGATTCAGTAGCATTATCGGATCTGCAGCAATTACGCAATCTCCTTGATCCAGTTCAGATCTTGGACAGTCAAGATAAGTGGCGGTGGTCTCATAACAGTGAAGGTACTTTTTCTGTCAAGTCGGTGAAGAATCTGTGTTATTCGGAAAGAGTCGATAGGCCTAATTATGTTATGGATTGGTGTGACTGGATTCCCGACAAATGTAACATCCATATGTGGAGAGCGGAAATGGAAAAAATCCCGACCAAGGTGGCGTTAAGGAAGAGAAACATTCTGAATGGTGATCCGAGTTGCCCTCTCTGTTCTTCCCCAGACGAGTCTGCAGATCACTTGTTTACGGCATGCTATGTAGCTTCGGTTGTGTGGAATGCGGTTAGTCAGTGGTGCAGAATTCCAGGTATCTATGCGTTCTCTATTAAAGATTTGCTTGGTCTGCATAAAGGTCTCTTGGCTTCGGATAAGAAGAAGGTTGCGATTCAAGGTCTGATCCTTATTACTTGTTGGAGTCTTTGGCGGGCAAGAAACAGGCTGATTTTCTCAAATAGTCCGGCCAGGATCGATAAGATAGTTAGCGAAATAAAGTCGATAGGTTTTTTTATGGTTTTCGAATAGATCTAGACATAAAGGGATCTCTTGGGGGGAGTGGGTGTCATTTGTAAATATGTAATCTCTTGGTTGTGTTTGTTGGTCGGCCCGGTTTGGGTCGGCTCCTTGTGAATGAAGTTTACTTTTCAAAAAAAAAAAAAAAATTTCTGCCTACACACATCAAAAGTTATCATACACATTTCGAAATTTATCCTACACATATTGAAATTTAATTCTACACAACTCGTAATTTATCCTACACGCCTCGTATTTATCCTACACTATAAATGAATTTTTATTTTTATTTTTTATGAAAAATATATATCTTAAAAATAAGTTACAAATTTAATATAGTTAGTTATTAAAGATGAAACTACCAATTAATGATGTATGTAAGTTTACTAATATACCCTTATAGTTACATTAAGTACAAATATTAAATGAAGTCTAATGAAGCATTTCTTTTTGTTGAAATTTCTTCTTACAAAGAATTTCTTCTCATTTGAATCCTCCACTATATATATATATGGGGTAAGGTTCATGCGAGAACCACCCTTATTGCGAGAACCGCGAGAACCAATGTGAACACAACCTAAAATAGCTAAAAAAACCTAACCCCCCAAGCTAAAATGCTAAAAACTAAACCCCAAAAAAACCTAAAAAAATCTAAAAAAAATCTAAAAAAATCTAATTTTTTTTTAATATTTTTATGTTAAAATCGCTACTTTTAGTAGCAAAAAAAAATTTAATTTTTTTTCTTCGAAAAGTAGCGATTTTTTTTTATAAAAAATATTAAAAAAAAAAATTTGTGTGATTTTTAGCTATTTTTAGGCATTTTTGGTTATGTTCACATTGTTTCTCGCGGTCCTCGCAATAAGAGGTGGTTCCTAACGGATCTTTGTCCTCTATATATATATATATATATATATATATATATATATGTGTGTGTTTAAAAATAAGAAAATATATAAATAAGAATATAAGAAATAATATAGAGTATTCTTCAGTCATCAGTCTCAACTTCCCCTTTTTATTGCCGAGTCCACTGCCCCCTTGTGAGACTTGATTTCTCTCTCTATCTTCCTTCATAAATGGCCAGTGGACTCTCCTTTGATTCAGATCCCATCATATTACTATTTCCACACAACCCCCCCACCCCCATCAACTCTTTTTCCGACACCACTCCATTTATGGACGCCGCCGCTGGCCACCCTACCACCTCTTCCCCGCCCCCACCACCCGCCACCACCATCCAATTCCCTCTCAACCTCACCCACCACCGCCCCCCCGATCATAATCAACCCATCAACGAGATGGATTTCTTCAAAAAACACGAGGATAAACACTCTTCATCTTTGCCTCCTCTCGATTCTAAATCTCCTGCTGCTACTGATTTCGATTTCAATATCAACGTATGTAATTTCATTTCATTGGATTTAATTGCCTTGTGGATTGGAAATTATGTTAAACATACATGTTTGATTATTGTTGTACAGACGGGTTTGCATCTACAAACTGGCAACACGAGCAGTGATCAGTCGGTGGTTGACGATGGAATTTCTCCGAATTCGGAAGATAAACGAGCTAAAAACGAGGTCCTTATCCAACAAACAGTAATCACTAATCAGTATTGAATAATAAGGTCTACTTTTTACGTTTATGTAGAATTTAACAATTGACGATTTTGATTGATTCGCTTTGTAGTTAGCAGTGGTGCAAGCTGAACTGGAACGGATGAACATAGAGAATCAACAATTGAGAGAACTGTTGAATCAAGTGACGGTCAAATACAACACGCTACAAACGCATCTTGTCACGATGATGCAACAAAATCAACCTAACGAAGATCATAAAACCGGTAACGATGGTGGCGGAGGTAAAGGTGGAGGTGGAGGCGAGGTTATGGTTGTTCCTAGACCGTTTATGGATCTAGGTTTAGCCGCTCCAGCCGCAGTTGAAACCGACGAGAATTCACAGTCGTCGTCGGAGGGAAGGAGTCACGACGAACATTCACGATCACCGACGCTTGTTTCTAACAATTTGATCGATCAATCACGAGAAGAAAACTCTGAACATGGATCTCATGTCACTAGAGATGCTTCAAATAAGGTTCCTCGGTTGAGTTGTTCGAAGAACAACACGAACACTAACACTAACATTGATCAAGCTACCGAAGCAACGATTAGGAAAGCTAGGGTTTCGGTTCGAGCTCGATCAGAAGCTCCAATGGTACATAATTTTATACTCTTGTGTATATTAATTTCATAATTTGTTTCTATTCGCTCAATCATTTGTAATCTTGTATTTTCATTTTCAAATCTCTTATCTGACAGATTGCAGATGGGTGTCAATGGAGGAAATACGGACAAAAAATGGCGAAAGGAAACCCATGTCCGCGAGCATATTACCGGTGCACGATGGCCACCGGTTGTCCGGTTAGAAAACAAGTATGATTCTGATTTCCTTGTTATTTTTATTCACCGACTGAGATTCTGTACTAATATTTTTATTAGTATATAATATGTTTTTGTTTGTGTTTATAAAACCTGTCATTCAAAAAAAAAAAAAAAAAAAATTATGATGTACGGTTGGTTCAACTGCAGGTCCAAAGATGTGCAGAAGATAGAACAATATTAATCACAACCTATGAAGGTAACCACAATCACCCGCTACCGCCTGCGGCCATGGCGATGGCATCCACCACCTCCTCGGCCGCCAGGATGCTACTATCCGGATCGATGCCTAGCGCGGACGGTCTCATGAACTCTAATTTCTTAGCGAGAACGTTTCTTTCATGCTCTTCAAGCATGGCAACAATCTCCGCGTCAGCACCGTTCCCCACCGTCTCACTAGATTTGACTCAAACTCCGAATCCGTTACAATTTAACCGCGGTGGTGGTGGTGGCGTTGGCGGTCAGTTTCAGCTGCCGTTTTCAAACAACCCGAATCAAAACTTGCAGCAGATTTTTGGTCAAGCGTTATACAACCAGTCGAAATTTTCGGGTTTGCAAATGTCTCAGGATACGGAGGCGGGTGCCAGCTCACAGCTGTCGGCGTTGCACCACCAGGGTGCATCGCCGACAGCTTTGGCTGACACAGTTACTGCTCTCACTGCTGATCCGAATTTCTCTGCCGCTCTAGCGGCAGCGATATCATCAGTTTTTAGTGGCGGCGGCAGCGGCGGTGGCGGTAATAATGGCAATGGAAATGTCACTACCACCAACAGCAACAACAATGGCAGCGCAACTACTAGCAACAATAATAGCCATGCGAACAATAAAGTCAACAACTCAAGTTTTCAACGCAATTAATTAATAATAATTAAGAGGGTTTAGTTTTTTTTCTTCTTTTTTAATTATTTGGTTATTTTTTATACAACACCTGTTTTTCTTTTGAAATTTTGGGATGTTTCTTTTTAAAAGGAGTGGGGATAAGTTAGATTTTTTCATTCTTTGTGGTTTGAATAAAACAAGCAAACTCTTTATTAGTAGTCTTAGTATAATAGTTGTTGTACAAATAAAAACTTTTGTGTTTACTTATATAGTTTATCTTAACTTAATTTAGTTTGGTGTTAAGAGAATTTGCTATATATTGTTTTTACCACTAATGGACAGAGATGTGGTACTCGTGGATAAGCAAAGTTACGGGCGTTTATATTGCAACAAGAATGGCGACGAGGGTTAGTTTTAGCTTCCGTTTTCAAACAACCAGAATCAAAACTTCAAATAAGGGTGTTCAACAAATCGAATTTTGAATATTCGATATCTGAAATTTTGAAGCTAGATTTGAATTTGATTCAATATTCGCTTACCCAACTCGGATCAAACTGAATCAAATCAAATTTCAAGTTTTTCTGATCCATTTAAAACACTGAACACCCCCTAAAACAATCTTGCTATTAAAAATTAATGTAAAACGTTATTGTTTCTATATCTATCTTATAATAAATGCGATTTTCTTCTTTATTTATAGGATTGGTGTTATTGGAGAGAGGTTTAAATTAATTGACCCATGTGGTATTCTAAACAACAACCACAATAGTATTATTGTAAAAATATTATTATATATCTTTAATAGCTAAAATTATATTAATTGATTAAGAATTCATATAAAGACAAAAAGTGAAGTCAATGAGAGTCAATGCCACGATTGTCGTTCTCGTATAATTTAAGAGTGAACGTGAGGTCAAGTGGGGTTTGGAGTTTGAATAATTCCATATCTCACTAAAACCATTTCTTTTATACACGATAGAGATATGGTAGTATGAGTTAATTAAATGAAAATGTAATAATTCCGTAAACCAAATTGCAAAGGTTTCCAAAAGTTAACTTAGATTTGTTGTTTTGTATTTGTCTTTACCATGTGTGTTTGTTTTTGTTTCGGATTCGGTCAAAAAGAGTTGCGGTGAGTGGTGTGGTAGATAAGGGTGTAAGGGGTGCTCACCTAAGAGGTGAGTCCCCTCTCTTACGCCAAACCAATCCTCGTGTGCCACGTCAACTCCCCTCTTAAACTCCCCTAACACCCTAAATTGATGGCGGCACTCCCCTCTTAGGTGACTTGGTTTTTTATTAAAAAAAAAGAAAAGAAAAAAAAAAAGAAAATTTTTGATTGGCCATCTCCTCCCTCTCTCCTCCCTCTCTTCGGTAACTTTCCACCGATTTCTTCCCTCTCTCTACCTCACCGCCTTGATGGCGGTACCACCACTCTTCGGTGGATCAACTCCCCGCATGGGGTCACCGCTTACGCCCCCTACACCCTAAGATGAGATAGATGGTCGTTCTGGTGATAGTGTATCCGACACACCACTCTCGTAGGACTGATGTATCACTATAATCATATCGAATACAAAACTCAATAATACAATAAAGTTTAAAATTTTCAAAACAACACGAAGTTTTTAATAGCGTAGTTTACATTAAAATAAATAAGAATATTTCACTTTCAAGTTATAACACTTCTTGCTGACAAGTGAGAGTCTTAACAGATTAGGTGCACAATACACAACATTATTATTTCATAGCGACACTTAAAAGATCATATAAACAAGAACCAACCAAGCAACTTGTAAACATCTATTTATTCCATAAATAAAAGAATATGAAATATATATTTATTTATATACTTAATAAAAAAAAACAAATGTGAATATGATTATCATTCTTTCTTTCTATCTAACTGTAAGATTGCTCTCATATATCCACCTGATGACCAGAATCAATCTGTAAGAAATGTCACACTTCCGATGCCGTCTCGCGGTTCCTATAACTTTCTATATAATCGCGTCGCAATGCATTGAAGGTTTTTAAAACAAATGTGATCATATTCATTTATATTTGTCCATACGCTATACGCCAGTCGTGTGTCTCGACATTGAGTAAGTCCCCTTATAAATTTCTTTTTCTTGTACTTCAACTCAAAACCATATTATTTTCTGGCTGCATTTGATGCCAAGTATTTTCCATATTTTGAATTATCAATACTTTTAAGCTGGTCTGGTGTTTTTGTTAGGAATCTACATTTTTGTCTATTTTTTTAGTTGAGTTAATTACTGTTTTCGTCCCTGTGGTTTGTCAAAAATCACTATTTCAGTCCATTAGTTTAAAAATTGCGATTTCAGTCCCTGTGGTTTCACTTTCGTAACCATTTCGGTCCACCTCGTAACCATTTCACTCCCTGTACTTAACAGAATAATGGATTGAAATGGTTACGAAAGTAAAACCACAGGGACTGAAATGGTTACAAAAGTGAAACCACAGGGAGTGAAATCGCAATTTTTAAACTAATGGACTGAAATAGTGATTTTTGAAAAACCACAGGGACGAAAACAGTAATTAACTCTTTTTAGTTTATACAATAAATAATATTTGTGATAATATATAATAAATATTCATGTTTACCTAACACTGAGGAAATAATCACATAGGTGGTTCTTGGACGTCTTTATTACCATGTACCAGCAGCTGATTTACATAGAAACATGATTCATTGGTCTGACTGTCACTTTGAGGTTGTACTTGGACATAAGTTTACAAAAGTGTCAAACTACCTACCACTATTTATTATGTTGATGAAACGTGGTGATGAGGTTTGACATACAAAAATGTAGCATGTACCTTAGTTAGGGTTAGCAAATTTTTTTTTTTTTACAAATATGACACGATACAAACATAATCAGGTTTCGGGTTGTTATTTATAACGTGTTTAATAAACAGACAGTGCTTGAGTTGGCATGGTTAGGACGTTTAATTCAACACGTCGTGTTCACACATTGACATGTTTAAGTTAAATGGAATAAAAATATACAAAAAATGGTATAACTTATAAGTTCAGTATGCCAATTCATTTATGACCTATTTAACTCATTTATTACAACTTGTTTCAACCCCCACCCGTTTACTGCTTGTTCACTACCCGTTTACCATTGATCATTAGGGTGTAAGGGGCACCTTCGGGGAGTGAAATCGGGGACCGGTTTTGCCGAAATGGGAGGTGCCGCCATTAAGGCGGGGGGTGAAATCGGGGACCATTTTCGGTGGTTGTTCACCGCGAGCGGGAAGGGAGAGAGATGGTGGGCCCCATTTTTCCAACCAATCAAACCATTTTGTTCTTTTTTTTTTTTTTTTTGAATAAAAAAACAAGGGGAGTTAAGAGGGGAGTGACGCCATCAAATTGGGGTGTTAGGGGAGTTTAAGAGGGGAGTTGACGTGGCACTAGTTGGTTGGTTGGGCGTAAGAGAGGGGACTCACCTCTTAGGTGAGTGCCCCTTACACCCTTAGTCTATTTAACTTGTTTAGAAAAATGGGTTACACATCTTAGTGTTCTTGTTTAGAAAAATGGGTTTCACATGTTATTTACTAAACTGAACTTGAAATTTAATAAATTTAAATTGTTATTTTGGGTTTTATGCATTAAAATAATTATGGGATAATGTTCACTAATTGGAGTTAGAATAGGACTGAGTTTTAACAAGTCAATACTTGTTAGAACCTTCTATTTTGGAGCTAGCAAAAAGAAACCAATATATATAATTATTATTGTATACATCAATTGATAACGCTAGATTGCGCCTGTGTATTTCTTGCTTTTTACATATTGACCACTAATGCTTGTGGTTTCCGACAACATGCCACATATTATGTTTTGTCCTCGGTTAGTTTCCCTTTAGCGGCCTGCATGCTTTTTTAAGGGATTCCACCTGCGGTGGCTACGGTTCCGTATGATGTATGTGTAAAACTCAATCTCTGAATCATAAAAATACAATACGTTTACAATATATAGAGATTGAAACAACCTATACTAGGAAACCGAATAATAAAAATTTAATACACATAATCGTAGAGATGATTTCGTAAATCATTAGCATGATTTACGTTATGCTTTTACCCCCCGTCAATCGAACAGGTGGGGGACCAATACGAAGCAAGCCGCGAAGTTTTTCAAAGAGAGGCCTTGAGAGACTTTTAGTGAGGATATCCGAAACCTGGAGATTGGATGGAGCAATTTTGTATAGAGACGACCAGAGGAAACAAGCTCACGCACGAAATGATAATCAATGTCGATATGCTTTGCACGTTTGTGTGAAACCGGGTTTTGACTTAGAAAAAATAGCACTCTTGTTGTCACAATGCAAAGTCGGACGAGCCAAAGGTAGAGCGTGTAGTTCTCGAAGAAGGTGAGTAAGCCAGATGAGTTCAGCTGCAGTATTGGCCATGGCACGATATTCAGATTCACAACTGGAGCGAGAGACTTTAGGTTGTTTATTCGCACTCCAGGAAACCAGATTGCCACCCAAATAAATAGAATAACCGTAAGTGGAGCGTCTGGTTTCAATACAACGGACCTAGTCTGCATCAGAGTAGCCAATGATGGTTGTTGAAGTTGGTTTGGAGAAGGTTAACCCAAAGGCAATTGTTCCTTTAACATAACGTAGTATCCGTTTAACCAACTGAAAATGAGATGTTGTAGGGGCCTATAGATGTTGACTGGCTTGATTTACTGCATAAGAGATGTCTGGTCTGGTAAAGGTGAGATACTGAAGAGCTCCAACTAGAGACCTGTAAAGAGTAGGATCATGAAACAGAACACCCTTGCTGAGAAAAGTATCAGTAGTAGCAAGAGGAGTGGCAACAGATTTGGAATCTAACAGACCAGCACGAGACAAAATTTCATGTGCATATTTCGCCTGACTGAGAAAGAGACTGGCATCAGAGTGAGTAACTTCAAGACCCAAGAAGTAATCGAGTGGACCCAAGTCTTTGACTAAAAATTCTTTATGCATTCGAGCAACAAAGGACGTAATAAAAGAGGAATCACTGCCAGTGATGATGATGTCGTCCACATACACAAGAAGATAAACAATGGCTTTTTTTTTGTCTTATAAATAAAAAGTGATGGATCCGCTTGACTGCAAACAAAACCATGTGATGTTAAGAAGGTGCTTAGTCGTTGAAACCAGGCTCGAGGCGCCTGTTTGAGACCATAAAGAGCTTTCTGTATGTGACAATTGTCAAAATTCCATGTATCCGTACAATAACTAAACAATGATTAGTGCTTTAATGACTGTGTTGATTTAAAATTTATGACATGAGTTGCTTTCTGATTGTTGTCATATATATACATGTGCATCATATATTGCATAATGTCATATCCTTATTGCATGCAACACTTATTGATTCAAATGATGCACGAAACAAAGATAGCACAGTTATCAGACAAATCAGAAAAATGCTGACGGAGTTCAGTACATAGACAGACATGGTATTGAGACACAGAATGTGCCAGAAACCAAGAGTTACACTAGTATAGTGCGTAGGAAAGTAAGGATCATAAAACTACCTTCCTATGGATAGTTTAAGTGCCGGAAAATGCCTAAAACTCACACAAACTGCAGAATTCTCCAGAATTCAGCAAAATTCAGCATTTAAACAACTTAATATCATGCAGAAATATGGTTAAATGGTCCAGAATACTTTCCTAAGTAGAACCATTGTTTCATCATTTCCAAGCTAGTTATGGTCGCCGAACATCATAACACCTATTATAACATCATAACAACTTATAACCTAACTAAACTCCTTAAAATCTAACTAACTAACTAACTAACTAATCTTTACAAGCTAACCAAGACCCCCATGTTGGTGCATATTTCGTACGTCTGCCACTGTGCGAATAGTTAGATAGAACGTGTGTTGAATATTATATAGAATAGAGAAAGTTTGTAAGTCCCGAAAATCCGGATCAAACAACGATATCAAACGATCAACAAGGATGGGCGGAATCCAAACTTGATGATCTTCAAGAAATAAAAAACAATAAAGATGAAGACTTGAAGAATTGATTCAAAAGCTTAAACTTGCATACAATATGGAATTGTCTAATACAAGTTTCAAAAACAAATCAACCAACCTTAGCTCCTAATTTCCATTTCCTATTTATAGAGAGGGGTTTCCCCCAAAACCCTAGGCCCATAATTCCCGCAAAGCCCAATCTAATACCCCCTTCTAGAAACTTGATCCATTATCTATAATTCCTACTAATCCATAAACCTTCAAGGGCCTAACAATCTCCCCCCTAGGTTTACTGGATTAGTTGCTGAATCCGTTAGGAGGGCCACCAGGCAATGGAGCCAGATCAGCAAACAAACGATTCTTGATCACGATCTTGAACTTCTTTTCCAGCTTAGCTTTCAACAGATGTAAGCATACCCACATCACTGTGTAGTTGTTCGATCGCCTGATCTTTGTTTGATATTTGAGCTTGCAAAGATGAGATCTGAACTTCTTTCAGGGCAGCGTCTTGTTCCAACACAATCACTCTTCTTTGTAGCTTCGCTACATCAACAACCATATTATCATCACTATCTCTTTCGTCAATAAATTTCATTTTGTTGGCTGCAAAGCGCATGACTGCTTCATCATGCTCAGAGAAATCAGCACCACTGGAACTTCCTACATCAAACTTGATGCCGCTTGAGCTTTCTGGTTGCAAATGAGTTATTTCAGGCAGATCGAGATCGAAATCGAATTTTAAATCAAAATCGAGATCTTGCGTGCTTGTTTCTTGAGTAGCAGCAGTGACTTGTGGATCGGTGGGCATAGTAGGCTATGATTCTGAGCTTGGGCCAGTAGAATAAAAATCAGGAGCTGTTTCGGTTCTTCATTTCTTGTTGGATGCTTGTTCAGCGTCATTTATCGAATCATCTTCAATTTCAGGAATGATATGGAAGGAGGGTTTCCGACACTATCCTTCAAGGACTCAATCAGGGCTTGTAAATTTTCTGCATTCATTAACGTTGATTCTCGAACGGATTCTTCAGCTTTCTCAGATACAATCACTTCCACATCACTGTCGAAATTAGGTTCTTCTTCAGTAGAGTCTGATTCTGAATCTGAATCAAGTGTCTCAGCTTTCTCGTCAACACGTGTATGTTGCATGTCACGTTCTTTTGGCAGCTTTGGCATTCAGAGGGCTTTGGTTCAAAAAGCATAGAAACCTGCACACTTTGAAATTCGAACAAGTGGTCCAAATACAATGAGAGAATCCGTGATGATTAGAAGATGAGATTAGTCCAAAACGTGACTTGAAAGAGAGAATGATTGCCAATTAATAGTGTTTTGGATTGCGCCTGAGATCAAATGGCCAAGCCCCAACTCGAAACAATGGTTCGAATTATATTTGAGAGCAATAGGCCGGATCTGATTCGCGTTATCCACGACAGTGGGCCCTAATCCGAAACAGTGTGTCAGACTATTACTTTAATGATTTGCTTTTTCATGACAAAAAAGATCTTTCTCAAAATCAACGATCCAACCAACCGAGCAACCTTTTTGAGCAAAAAGATAATCAAAACAAAACAAATTAATAATAGAAAACTAATGGAGGAGTAATATAGGGAGAACCTGCCATGGGATGAAAATCGTTTTCGAACCGATTAAGGAACATTTTTCAGCTCTTCGCTTACTTGGACTGGTCCACGCGATTGTTAATATGCTTGTCCTCTTAAATCTAACACTCAATCTTCAACTTTTAGCTTTGTGATACACTTTAGGTAGAATTATACTGTAACATTCGTGTGTCCCATTCCAAGGCATACCCCCGCGATCAAGGTAAGCACAACAGTTCATCGTAGCAGGTAAGTATACTGAGATCATCCTTTTTGATTTTTCAATGCCAGACTTCCTTGTGAACAAGTCAGTACTTCCGTACAGCAGAGAGATCAGAGAAGTTCTGACGAGGGCAAGACAGATACCTTTAATGGTACAAATTTGGCTTTGATAGCACACCGAGTTCTCTTTTTATGAGATATTCTTCCGTTTAAGGTTTTGGCCCTTTTGTGGCTCTTTTGCAAGATATCCTGACTGTGCCCAGGTCTGCATATAATCTGGATGCAACAGAGGGACAACCCTGATATCTCGGATGATTCATCAGCATAAAGACCCGAAACCTCAAACGTTGGCTATCTATCAACGCAGGATTTAAGACCATGAAATCATACACCGTTGGTTTGTTACCCACGAGATGTCCAGTC
The DNA here is from genome assembly GCA_030545235.1 of Helianthus tuberosus. NCBI lineage: Eukaryota > Viridiplantae > Streptophyta > Magnoliopsida > Asterales > Asteraceae > Helianthus > Helianthus tuberosus. The sequence continues at coordinate 44,784,849 of CM060442.1, forward strand.
CAATATGTTTATATCACTTGGCATCTTTTTGCTTTTCGAGCGTTAGACCTATCAACACATCGCAGTGGATCCTAGCCTGTTCAGTATTGAAACCTTACATGTGTTAATCAAGCTCTTTAACACGAAAATTCATTTCATTTCTCAAGCAACTATTTCTCCCCCTCAAACAATGCGTATGTACATATATGGGTTTTTTTTCTTTGCTTTTCTCCCCCTCAAACTATGCATATGTACATATATGTCCCCCTCCCCCCCTAAATTTGTGCATCACACTTTATGCGCAAATTTACTTATTTATTTACATAAGTATAGAAACCCAAGGTTTTTTTTTTTTTTTTTTTTTTTTTTTTTTTTTGTGAAGATTTGTTGAATTGAATGCTTAAACTTGCATACAATATGGAATTGTCTAATACAAGTTTCAAAAACAAATCAACCAACCTTAGCTCCTAATTTCCATTTCCTATTTATAGAGAGGGGTTTCCCCCCAAAACTCTAGGCCCACAATTCCCCCAAAGCCCACTCTAATACCCCCTTCTAGAAACTTGATCCATTATCTATAATTCCTACTAATCCATAAACCTTCAAGGGCCTAACAAAGTTGAACAAGTTCTGTAATTGTCAAAGCCAATCCGATCGGATGGCAATCCGATCGGGTGGCAACCCGATCGGGTGGCAATCCGATCAGATATCACATGTGTGAAATGTCTATAAATAGGGACCTTGGGGTTCCATTTGTACAAGCTTTTGGTTCCCAGATGGGAAATGTTGTCCAACTGGTCTCGCGGTCCTGTAAACGTTGAATAATCAATAGAGACCAGATTATAAGTGACTGCTCGGTGTCGTATTCTGTTTCTACAACTTGAAATTGACTGCTTGGTGTTCTATCTATCTTCTACTCCTTTCTTAGTCGTAATAAACGCACCGAACACCTCGTTTCAGGACCGAAGCTCCATCAAACTCACCGGATCCTGGAATCAGCAGTGGTATCAGAGCTACGGTACTGATTTAATCGATCTAACAGTCGTTAAATCACCCAAAGCTCATCAATTTTTGGTTAAACGGGAGTTTTGACGTTAAACAGAGAAAATCATCAAAATAAAGGTCAATTTACGGATGGATTTTGGAATTGAACACATCAATCTGTGCGGAATTGACTCGCGAACAATCCTGTGAAGTTTCATCATGAAATTCACACAAATAAAGATTTTGGATCGAAAAAACGTGATTTGGAGTGTTATTGAGCTGTTAGAAGATTTCCAATCGGATGGCAACCCGATCAGATGGCAATCCGATCGGATGACCATCCGATCCACATCACTATCTTACTTGAAGGTTTATTGAAGATGCTTTCAATCGGATGACAACCCGATCGGATGGCAATCCGATCGGATGACCATCTGATCCATGTCACTATGGGATATTTGAGAGATAAGCTGTTGTCAATCGGATGGCAATCCGATCGGATGACCATCCGATCCATGTGACACCTTGTTCTTTATACCCTTCAATTGAGTGACAATCCGATCGGATGGCAATCCGATCGGATGACCATCCGACACTTGATACTCGACCAGATGATCAAATGCAAAAAAAAAAAAAAAAACAGGCATTTTTTGTCGCAACGACAAGGAGAGTCTCCAGAAAAAATTTGGTGATTGTCAATTTTTTTCGGGTTTTTATCGACCAAGCTGGGTTGTTCGGGGAAACCGTCGGGGGCTTCAGTGAACATATTTGGTGATGCGATCACGGATTGTGGTAATTAGTGGGGTAGTCATGATAATGGTGCAAAATGTTTATCATCTGGGTTATCTGACTATTTATGGGCCAAAACGTAAAATCCGCAAAGGCGAAAACTGACAATTGTGGCGAATATTGTGATATTCTAGTTTGGTCAAGTTTTTCGGAGAAGAGAATTGAAAACTGAATTCAGTTTGAGGGGGAATTCAGTGATAGAGACGTCAGAATTTCCAAAAATGAGGGGGAATAAAAAATTTCACTGTCGTACGTTGAAATTCCGGCATTTTTGAAATTCGTGACACTGCAACAGTATTCGGGTAGTTTTCGACTTCAGATTGTCAGGGGGAATGTGAATCTGATCGTAAGTGTAAGCTTCCGAGATCAAGAGGATCCGAGGTGTTAATATCTGATCGTGGACGAATGCTTCAGAGATCTGAGAATGATCATGGGTGAAAGCTTCCGAGTTCTAGATTACCCAAGGAGATGAATCTGATTGTAGACGAATGCTTCGGAGATCGGATTACATTACCAGATGATTTGTTTTCCGATGAAGATTTGCTGATTGTGGAGAATACCGTTTACATGGATCTGTCATTCTTATGGTGCGTTAACGTGGATCACGGTAAACAGGATATCAGATCTTCAGGGGGAATCACGGATTTGAAGTTAACCAGTGGGGTATTTGAAGTTTCTATCATATGTCGGTTGAGTTTTTGTACATTCTTAGATCGAGCAGGAGGAATGCGAAGATCGTGGTGCTTACTTGTGATATAAAAAACTAAGCTCGGATGCGGTTAAAGTTGAAACAGGGGATGTTGCATTGATTAGTTTCAAGTTGGTGATTGTTCGTGAAGGTTGCAGTTTAGCAAATCAGAGGAGAGTCGTAAACTGTGCTAAACACCTGAAGATTTATTCCAGGGGGAATTCGTGCTTTACCTTGGCAAAAGCAAACCCGAATCATCAATCGAGGGAGAATTCGGACACTCAGATTTCAAGATACATGATTGAAGTTGCAGAAAAGTTGAAGATTACAGAATATTCAAACACGGCTCATGGTTCTCAAAGTTTTAACGACGATTCGACAGTGACATCCGAGGGGGAATCTGTTGGTGCATATTTCGTACGTCTGCCACTGTGCGAATAGTTAGATAAAGCGTGTGTTGAATATTGTATAGAATAGAGAAAGTTGGACAGGTTCTGTAATTGTCACAGCCAATCCGATCGGGTGGCAACCCTGTTGGATCGTGTTCGTGACCCTAAAAGTCAGTTAAGGCAGTTCATCTTAGTTTACAGAGGTGGAATCAAAGTAAACCAAGTCACAACAGCTTGTATCCTTTTAATCTCTTCTCTATCAATGATTTCCGAGACTTTACAAGTGTTTCTAACAAGATTTTGACAGAACCTCGTCTCACAAGCAATGACTACAGTTCGCTTCAAATGACACACACATCAGCTATATATAGGCATTGCCTGTTCGCTTGAAATGACACGGATTGCTTCAAGCGAACACATATAATTTGGTTTCAAGTGAACATGCAAGAACCTGTTTCAAACGACCTAGACTTTGTTGGATTCAAGCGAACACACATGATTTGGTTTCGCTTGAAAATGACTTGATGTCATTTCAAGCGAACATACCCAAATTAACATTTACAAACCCTAATTCATCTCTATTTAGACCTAAGACTTGATTAAAACAAAGTCAACATACATTCAGTGCACCAACAGACTCCCCCTTGGATGTTGACGAAGTCTTCAGCGTCAAGTCTTTAGTCTTAGTCTCTTTCAACTTTGTGTTCTCATTGCAAAAACTTTCTCTACACAGGTTCAGGAATTCAACCTAGCTCCATCTTCAATCTCCCCTTTGACTGTTGATCCAAAATCTTGACTTCCCATTTTGCAGACTCCCCATTTCGATCAGCTAGGGGTTTAATTCTAGTTCAAACTTTAACATTTTGAATCCATGGGGATTTCTGTTACCTGCATATACTCTACCCAAATATAAGATATATGACAAGAACAAAATCAATCCAAACTTACCAATCAATCACAATTGATAGTCTAACCAGTGTTTAGAAATCCACTTAAGTATTCAGGTCCAAGTTAATGATCCTGATTACTCAATTTATCTACCAAGTCCAATTTAATGACCTTGGATGATCTGAGATAATTCACACTAACATCTGTTCAACTTGTTTTTCTGAAATTTTACAAGTTTCAAGTTAATGAACTTGCTTAAACTTTTCAACTTTCACAAACTTATCATATTAAGCTCACGACTCATCATCCAGTCCAGAAATCTCCTGCATCTGCTTTCAACTTTCGAATCCGAAGATTAACTCTCCACTTTGGTTTGTCAAAAATAAAGCAGAAATGAAAAATCTTTTTGGATTTTTAATAAAGCTTCTAAACTAGAAATGAAATACAGAACTAAAATGCAGTAAAAGTAAACTATTTACAAACATATTTTGGTGAGCGTGTTAGGGAATCATATCAATTATTCGACAAATCACAAGTACCTTTAAGCTTCAATTACATACTCAGAATTAAACAATTCGCTTAGATTGTCGATATACTGATCCACTTAAATTTTCACACAAGTTTCAATCTGTCCAGGATACGGATTTAGTGTTTTAGAGACTTAAACTTATATGTGTGTCCCACCTCTTGAATATACTCCCGTATCCAGATCCCAATATTCAGTCTTACAGGTAAGTATAACACAAATGATATCTGTAAGGGGTAAATAAATTATGAAGAATCATGAGAGCTCAGGTCAGAACTATCGTTCAGCAGAGAGATCATGACTCAACTTTTGGGTGTGTCCCCTTTAGAGGATCTTTTTTACAACAGCATTGCTAAGCAATTTTATTGTCTTATCATATATGCTGAGGGTGATGCTAAGTTTCAAGCATTGCGGAAAGTATTATTCGAGGACTAGGTCAGAACTTCCATTCAGCAGAAGTCCCGGAATAATACCCCAGATATCACTGAGTATAAAAACCTAGTATATCAGAAAAAGGAATCCTTCAAACGAGATTTCAGGGGTTACCAATATATCTAAGTAGTGTTCCCAACAAAATAAGTAAGTAAAGATTTAGATTTATATCCCGAACAAACCTACTAAATGTGCAAAAACCTATCGACACATCATCAGCAAGACTGTTTAACGCTTTTAAACATTCCATATCTTTAGCATACTGTGACTGTCAAGCCGATGTACTATCATTTTCCCTTTTTACACAAGCTCTTTTCCAATTTTCTATTGTTTTAGGATTTTGAAAAATATCTCATGTTTTTGTATTTTTGTCATTTTTTATTGTTTTTGTATTTTCTGAAATATTACCCTATACCTCCCCCTAAATAGCAAAACAGGTAAAAAATCGACAAACCATTGCAGATTGCTTCTCAACATCATCTACAATGTCTCCTTCATCAACGCCAATGATCTCTTCCAACACCGATAAAAGCTTCATACCATTCAGTTTTAGCAAATACTGAAAACGAGTTTTGTCAAATGCTTTGGTATGTAAATCAGCTTTTTGATCGTAAGTGTGGATTTTCTCAATTCGTATCAACTTCTTCTCGAAACAATCTCGAATGAAATGATGACGAATCTCAATATGTTTGGTTTTAGCGTGATGAACTGGATTTTTAGTAATGTTAATCGCTGCCTCATTATCAACAAAAATAGGGGTGTATAGAAATTGCAAACCGTAGTCGCGCATCTGTTGCTGGATCCACAAGATCTGTGAGCAGCAACTGCTAGCAGATACATACTCCGCTTCACATGTGGATAAAGCCACAGAGGTTTGCTTTTTGCATTGCCAAGTGACCAATCGTGATCCAAAGAACTGACACCCTGCTGTTGTTGATTCAGCATTAACTTTGCAGCATCCGAAATCGGAATTGAAATACCCTTCGAGCGTGAAATCGCCTTCTCTTGGATACCACAACCCCAATGATGGAGTTCCTTTCAGGTAGCGTAATATCCTTTTGACTATTACCATGTGCGAAGCTCTCGGGTTAGATTGAAATCTTGCTACGAGGCAGGTTGGGTACATGATATCGGGTCTTGAAGCTGTCAAATACATCAGCGATCCGATCATGGAACGATACATCATTTCATCTACCTTCTCTCCGGTGAGATCAGGGTTTATCCCATGATTCGTTGCTAACGGGGTGGAAGCTGGAGTAGAACCTGACATCCCGAATTTCTACAAGATATCATGAACGTACTTCGTTTGATGTATGAAAATTCCTTTGGGTAGTTGATCAACCTGCAATCCCAAAAAGAATTTCATCTCACCCATCGATGACATTTCGAATTTCTGCTTCATAACTCTTTCAAAATCTTTGCATAGATCCTCATTTGTTGACCCAAATATGATGTCGTCCACGTATATCTGAACTATCAGAAGATGACCGTCGACCTCTTTGGTGAAAAGAGTGGCATCCACTTTTCCACGGATGAAACTGTTGGCTAGTAAGTGTTGAGACAATGTCTCGTACCAAGCTCTCGGGGCCTGGTGTAAACCATACAGTGCTTTGTCTAACAAGTAGACCTTGTATTTGTGGATTGGATCAGTGAAGCCTGGTGGCTGACCGACATAAACCTCCTCTTTTACCTTCCCGTAGAGAAACACCGATTTTACATCTAACTGATATACTTTGAAGTTTTTCCAAGACACAAATGCTAGGAAGATTCTGATCGCTTATAGTCGCGCAACAGGAGCATATACTTCAGTGAAATCTATACCCTCCTGCTGACAGAAACCCTCTATCGTCTCTCTTACACTTAAACACCCACTTGGTGTTTATCTTCCTTTGACCATCTGGCAAATCCACTAACTTCCACACACCCAATTTTTCGAATTGGCTTAGTTCCTCCTACATTGCATTGACCCAAGAATCTTCAGTAAGCGCCTCTTTGTAAGTCCTTGGCTCAATCTGCGAGATAAAACAACTCAATGAGAATTCAGTTTGTAAAGGAGCAACTTTTGTATAAAAACATGTAAGCCCTTTATCAAGCTGTCTTCGAGTGCGAACGCCTGTCTGCAGTTCTCCAATTATCAATTCCTCTGGATGGTATGAGAGAGTTCGTGGCATTACTTCGCCTGGAACATCTACATCGCCTTCCAGATTAGTAACATTCTGATTTGCATCTTGTTCACTGACTGGGTTTGTTTGACTTGAAATCTGAATTTGCTCCCCCTCAGAATCTGAATCACCACGATCAAATACTGGCATGTTCTCAGATTCATGATTATCATTCTGTGCCGACTGATTATCTTGAGCAACTTCATTTTGTTGGACATCATCATGTTCACCAGCATTGCTTGGACCTGCTTCATCATCATTTAAAGCTCGTTGCGGTCTTCTTGAATACTCAGCTGGAAACCTTTCCTGCAATTCTTCATACTCTCTCAGAATATCCAACTCGTCAAAGAAATCTTCTTCTTCATCCTTTTCTTCTTCCATGTCAAACGAATCCCACAATTTATCATAATTAAAACGCCATGAGTCACCGGGATTTTGAGGCGGCATAGTATACCCCTGACACTCAACATGTTGTGCTTCGATGATCTGCTTCATGCTTGGAACAAAAACACGTCTTTGTGGACTTGAGTAACCCACAAATATTCCTTCAATACTCTTTGGACCAAACTTACCAAAAGACTCTAGAACTGTACAAGGAGAACCAAACGGTTCTAAAAACTTCAGGTTCGGTTTGCGGTTATTGATCAACTCAAAGCATGTCTTGTTGAATTTCTTGACAGTGAGAACCCGGTTGACTGTATAGCATGCGGCGGAAACTGCTTCTGCCCAAAAATTTATCGGTAGCTTTGAATCAGCAAGCATTGTTCTAGCCGTTTCGATTAGTGTCATGTTTTTGCGTTCTGCGACTCCATTCTGCTGCGGAGTGTACGGAGCACTAAACTCATGCAATATACCTCTTTCATCACAATATTCTTCCATCTTGTTGTTCTTGAATTCAGTACCATTATCACTTCTGATTCTTCTGATACACCTTTGGTACAGATTTTCAATTTTTCTGAACAACGCCATCAAACTGTCAAACGTTTCATCTTTCGACTTCAAGAATGACACCCACGAAAATCTGGAATAATCATCAGTAACCACAAGACAGTAGAGATCTCCTGTAATACTTTTGACGTTTACTGGACCAAACAGATCCATATGTAGTCTCTCTAATGGTCTGGAAACTGAATTGACTTGCTTTTTTGGGTGTGACTTCTTCTTTTGCTTGCCTTTAACACAACTAATGCACTCCCCTTCCAGATGAAAACCTTTGATATTAACTCCAAGAACCAAATCATTATGCACCAGGTGATTCATTTTTCTCAGATGTATATGCCCCATCTTCCGGTGCCACAACTTCAATTCTTTCTCTGTTGCTCTAGACACAAAACAAAGAGCCTGACCCGTGGTTGTAGTAGCTACGCTCATGTCCAACACGTACAGATCATTGACTCTTGGTGCCCGCATGATAATCCATTCTTCAGGGATAACAAATCCTGGTTTCAAGATCAAACATTCTTTGTCTGTGAAGTGAGTAGTATACATCCTGTCACAAATATGTGAGATACTCAGCAGATTATTCTCCAGCTCAGCAATGTAGTTAACTCTTTCAAACGTAACAATCCCATTGGATAACGTTCCTTCACCAACAATTCTACCACCTTGATTTCCAGCGAATCCCACATAACCACCATTGATATTTCTAACATCATACAACAATGCAGTCTTCCCTGTCATATGTCGAGACGCTCCACTATCCATAATCCATCTTGAAATAGCTCTCGGAAGTTCCTTCACATATCACAAACAATTCAATAAAGATGCCGATTCATGCTTCACGATTACCAACTAGGAAGCTCCGACATATTTCAAAAATGATTTAGCTGAAATAAGCAGCCCAAGCCTCATCAGACTCAGGTAACTTAATTTCATCAATGTACTTTACAACCGGTTTCAGTGGTGGAAAATTTTTATCATTCATTTTCAGATTATCATCAATCACCACTTTTATGTCATCTTTAGCCTCTTTTGCCACTGAAACATTTCTGTTTTCATTTTGCAAAATCTTTTTAGGAACAACCTTCTTCTCTTGTGGAGTTGAAGTTTGTTTCTCTGTTTTTGGTTTCCATGTTTGTTGAGATGATGCAACCCATTTGTAAAACTTGTCAGTTTTAGTTACCACATTCTTTATGGGTTCAGTTTTGACTTTTGTGTTGTCGTTTTTCAAAATTTTCTCAACAAACATTGGAGCTTTGCCTTTTGCATCAACCTTCTTCTGTCGATTCTCAACAACTTCAGTCTTAGGCTTGAAATTGGTGCAATTTCTTGCAATGTGACCAACTTTGTTGCATCTAAAACATGTACGAGTATCAACTACCCGACTTATGCCTTCAGACTGAGGTTGTGAAGCTCTCTTCTCAAAGAACTCTTCATTTGATTTTGAAAAAAATTCATTTTCCTCATCAGAAAGTGAACTTGAACCGTTCACAAATACCTTCTTTTCAGCAAACCTTTTGTTTTGAACATTTTTCCTTTGATAGTTCTTACCACCCTGATATCCATCTGACCAATTGTTTCGATTGTTGTTATAAAAACGTGGTGGAACAACAGGCTTTTTATAGTAAGCTTTATCTAGCTCAAAATTCATTTGCCTTTTTGTTTGTTTTAAACTCTTTATTTCAGACAAATCGATTTCAACCATTTTGAACACATTTGTCAATTTTGAAACATTTACATTCTCTAGAGGAAACTCAGAATCCGAATACAACTTATCAGATCTAGCCATCTTGTACATCACAAGACCCGGTTCATCACCTAATTTGATTTTGGATTTTGGTTTCTGAATGTACTTGTCCAGAAAACATTTTTCATCCTCAGCTGAATCACTATCCAAAACACTTTCAGCCATGCCTTTAACAATCTCATTTTGAACACTATCATCAGATGATGAAGAAAATGTAACATCAATTGAATCAGGAAGTTTCACTTCATTTTCTTCCTCAAGATTAACCAACCCAGATTGCTTTTTCGAATAATTGTCAAGAACTGGTGGTGGAACTTGATGAAACCCAACCCCAGTTCCATCACAGTATACATCTTCGCCTGCTTTGTCTTTCCCGATGGGTTTGGGAATAATGTGTTGCAAAACAAAGCTTGCAGAGTTGTAACTGTTCAATTTCAAATTGATTCGCTCATTCTCAATCTTAGCCTCTTCAAACTGAAGTTTCAATTTAGCAATCTCATCCAATTGTTTGTTGATTAATTCTTCTTTAATCCTCAAAACACATTGCAATTGGCAATTTTCTTTGTATGTTTTACCGTTTCTATCATCATTATCTTTAACCGTGCTTTTAAGCTTCTCAAATTTTTCAGTGATCTGACGATTTTCAAGAACTAACCTTTCGTTTTCTTTCCTAACCTTTTCTTGGTCAATTTTATCATTTTCAATTTTGTTAGTTAATTCTTTTAATCGTTCAGTTGAAGCTTTCACCATTTTGTCACGATCAAGGATTTAATCCTCAACACTTCTGACTCTTGCAGTCAGATCTTCAACCTTCTTACCTTTGAGATAAGTGTTTGTACTACAAACTTTGCATTCTTTGATGCAATTTTTGCAGTCAACATCACCACTGACTTTCTTACCTGACTCATTCATTGACGCGTTTGAACTGACCTGGCTTTTAGACTCAGAGACATATTTAGAATCTACCTCAAGCGCCTTAGCAGCCAGCACTTTGTCAGCCATTTTTCCCATATTTTCAGCATTCAACTCCTGTGCCGTGTCAATGATCCCAGTGTCAATCTTCTTAGACTTCTCTTTCTCTTATTTCTCCTTCTTTTCTTTCTCTTCTTCTTCTTCTCCGCTTCCCCACCATTTCTTTTGCCAATAATCATCTTCAACTTTATACTCTTTGATTATGGTTTCCACATCAAGAGTGTTATGATCAATAGCAATGTTTCCATAAGGGTCAAGATAACATTCCCTGTCTGGATCCCATCTTTTAGCTCTTTTTGCTTCAGAAAAGATACCAGCTATTCTGATCAATTTGTTTGAAGCCAACATCTTTCTATGATTATACTTCTGTTCTTCAGTTCTGTTATCTTTCCAAGGAATAGGTTCAGTTTTTGCCATGAAAGCATATCCAACCGCATCCTCTTCAGGTAACAACTCACTCCAGTCGAAACCTTCATCGTCGTGAATCACCGCAAGAGCTCTATATTTTTCTTTGTTATCTTCAATCTACTTCATTCTTGGCGACTCCGATTTGTTCTGATGATATATTGCCTTCTTGTAGTAGTCTTCTCTAAACGGGTTTTCAGACTCATCAGCATAAGCGTTTCTGCATTCATGCTTAAAGTGACCTTTCTGTTTGCACTTGAAGCACGTCACTTTAGACTTGTCAAAGCCTAACTTGGTAGATGGTCCACCAATAGACTTTCTCCCAGTTATCTCCATAAAACGCTGTGCCCGACGAACTGCACTGGCCATACACCACCTTATGTCGATCAGTTCCATCTCCTCAGGATCTATCTGATCATAATCGTCTTTCGTCAGGTTGGTGTTGCCTATCTTCCCTGCTACAAGGCTTTCATACGATTCCAGTACCGATTCTAGGAAAACCACTGTTGTTTGGCAGACTCCTCGCTGAAGTTCTGAGCGTTCTTTAAGTCTACAGCGATGTTGCATTGAAATAAGTTCTTTGCATCAGACTGGTTTGAATTTGATGAAGACCCACTGTGATATCCACTGTTTTGACTTTCTTTGCTCGTTGTGGAGACATTCTCAGCAGAAAAAGCTGTCTTGGGAGATGTACTCTTTGGCATCATGCTCTTTGGATAATACAAATCCAAGTTCTGCTGATAAGAAGAATGATTGACTTTGTGTGTCTTCTTTAATTCCAACTCGTGACTCTCTAGTCTTTCAATCAGCAAATCCACTGTAAGTTCCTCAGACTTGATCGTATTCTTTAACATCAGGGCATAATATTGCCAATCCATCTCATCGGGCAATGCATCAAACAATTTGTCGACTAGCTCTTCTCGAGAATAGGAAATTTCATGTCTTGCCAGCTCCAGTTTTAAATGCCCAAACCTCTCAATCATTTTACAAACTGACTCATTTTTTAAACAACCAAACAAATCAAACTCTTTTCTAAGTAGTTTCTTTTTGTTTTTCACAATTTCTGTGCTTCCTAAACATTTGGTTTTCAACTTATCCCAGAGATCTTTAGCACTAGAGTATTCGATCAAAGATATTATATCTTCTCGAACAGATTGAAACAGCAACGCAACACATTTCTGCTCAGCAACAAAAGATTTTATCTCTTCAGGTGTTGTCAAGCTTTCACCTTTCTTGCCTCCATCATGGTATCCATTTTTAGACTCTTCCAGCTAGGAAAAGCAAAGGCCATCAACCAATCCTCAAATTTCTTTGCCCATCGGCTGTATTCTTCTATAGCCATTAACTTCGGGGGTTTGTTGTAGGTTCCGAAAGCACTTTCAACCTCCAAGGCATCCGATAACTTTTTCTTTGGATTCGACGTGTTCTCATTAGTATTACTAGAAGATGTATCATTTCCACCGTCTCCAGCAAACGCAAAGACATCATAAAACGGATTGAAATCATCCATCTTGTACCTGAAACGAAATCAACAAACACTTAGAAAATTTTCGATTTTTGAAAAATACAAATTCAAGCGGACACACTTGAAGCGAACTCAGCTTTTAAAGCAAAATAGCTTTTCAAGCGAACTAGTAATACAAGTTCAAGCGAACTCAAATAATGCTAGTTCAAGCGAACTAAGTCCAAGCGAACTCAACTCAAGCAAACTAAACAATATGTATTTTTCAAGCGAACTGAATTATAACTTTCAAGCGAACATAGTTATTACTTTCAAGCGAACACTGATTATATGTATTTTTCAAGCGATCACAGACACTCAGGTTCGTTCAAGCGAACAATGTTTTTCAAACGAATAACTAAGGTTTTTCAAGCGAATACACCTATGACGTCATCTCTTTGCGAACAATTTCAAGCGGTCATTCGATTTTTATCAGATTTAAGACGTGTTTTAATCCAAAACTTTCAAGGATTAGTTAACTATGTATTTCGCTTGATATATATCAGTTTCAGTCCATTTCAACCGTGAATTAATGTTCAAATCAGAAAAGAAAGGGTAGAAGTATGAGAATCCGATGATTTCAAGCTGCAATGGTATGAACTCCTTGTCCTGAGCTCTGATACCACTTGTTGGATCGTGTTCGTGACCCTAAAAGTCAGTTAAGGCAGTTCATCTTAGTTTCGAGAGGCGGAATCAAAGTAAACCAAGTCACAACAACTTGTATCCTTTTAATCTCTTCTCTATCAATGATTGCCGAGACTTTACAAGTGTTTCTAACAAGATTTTGACAGAACCTCGTCTCACAAGCAATGACTACAGTTCGCTTCAAATGACACACACATCAGTTATATATAGGCATTGCCTGTTCGCTTGAAATGACACGGATTGCTTCAAGCGAACACATATAATTTGGTTTCAAGCGAACATGCAAGAACCTGTTTCAAACGACCTAGACTTTGTTGGATTCAAGCGAACACACATGATTTGGTTTCGCTTGAAAATGACTTGATGTCATTTCAAGCGAACATACCCAAATTAACATTTACAAACCCTAATTCAATTCTATTTAGACCTAAGACTTGATTAAAACAAAGTCAACAGACATTCAGTGCACCAACAAACCTGATAAGGTGGCAACCCGATCGAGTGACAATTCGATCTGGTGGCAATCCGATCGGATAGCACATGTGTGAAATGTCTATAAATAAGGACCTTGGGGTTCCATTTGGACAAGCTTTTGGTTCACAGAGGGGAAATGCTGTACAACTGGTCTCGCGGTGTTGTAAACGTTGAATAATCATTAGAAACCAGATTATAAGTGACTACTCGGTGTCGTATTCTGTTTCTACCACTTGAAATTTACTGCTCGGTGTTCTATCTATCTTCTACTCCTTTCTTAGTCGTAATAAACGCACCGAACACCTCGTTTCGGGACCGCAGCTCCGTCGAACTCACCGGATCCTGGAATCAGCACCCCCCACCCATCTTACGATCACAATGGGTGTGGCCCACCCATGATTTCTTGTTAATTGTTTATTTGATATGCTAGATCTTTATGAAACACATGAACCATTGGACTACAATGTGTTGGAAGATTTTATAAGTGACCACAAGAACATAACATCTTCATTTTTCACACAACACAACACACACAACTCTCTCTTCTCTCCCTCTAGTCTCGGCCGAAACCACACACAACACCACCACCACCATCACTTCATCTTCATCCATTTTCAAGTAATCACAAAGGTGTAAGAAGCTTGCATAAGGAGCAAGGAGCCTGTGGAAGTGGAAGGACCTCTCTCACAAGCTATTAACCACCAAATTCATCATCATCTTCATCTTGTGTTCATCCCTAGCCTTGTGCTAGTAGTAAGACCTTCTTAATCCCATTTTACATCTTGTTTAGTTGGTTTAAAGATGATACAAGTAACTAACCATGAAGAACACTAATGATCAAGAACATAATCTTAAACATAAGACTAAAAATCATGATAATCTATGTTGTTTAAGTGTTATTATGCTTCTTGATTGTTGATTGTTTGTGTTAATGATGTTAAACATAATATGAACTTGCTAGATTGTGATTAAAGACATAATCTAGCAAGATGAGAGGATGATTATGTTATAAATCAAGATGATCATCCTTATGTGAAAGCATGAACTTGAAGTATGAAATGTTTTCTTGAAAAATGATGATCAAAGTGTAATATAAATCATGTAAGTGGATGATTTCAAAAATAATTTTCTCAAGAAACTAAGTTAAAATACAAGATTTACATAAACTTGGTTCTTAAAGAAACTAATCACATTTTTAGTGGTTAATCAAGTGTAGAAACATGTCACTAACAAGAAGAATTCAAAAAGAAACATTTTTAGAAAATCATTTCACAAGTTGTAAAGATCTAAATTCTTCAAGAATGATGTGTTTTAAATAAACAACCACACTTTAAAGGGTAACTAAGCTTACTAAACACACTACTAAGTTAATACAAATTTTTATAAATTTTCAAGTTCATGAAGTAGTGATTATGGCTTGATTTTGGCACTTGGTAAGTATTGTTTGCTTTGTTGATGAATTGTGATGATTTATAAAAGAAAATGATATGCTTTGAAAGCATGGAAACCTCCATTTTTAAGGGAAAACTATTGCAAAATTTTTCTAGAAATTAAACACTTAGAAAAATATTTTTAAACAAATATTTACAAGTATATTTAAACCATGAATTTTCATATAAAGTTTGCCATAAATTTTGTTACAAAAATTACAAAATATTGAAGGTTGGTTTTTGATAATAAAAGTGACTAAATATGTATTTAGGAGAATATATATTTAGATGTCACCATGTGTGTGATTATGTGTATATTATGTGTATTAGTTATATTATTTTAGGACTTGAAATAATATAACTCACCAAAATACCAAGAATTACAATACAAAATGTTACCCAAAAATTCCAAGAAATAAATATATAATTTATACCCAAAATATTGGAGAATCCGAACAAGGAATATAAGCTACAAAATATTCCGGAATTTAAAATTTATAAGTATATTTTGATAAACGGTATTTTGGAAACCAAGAGGACAAAAATATAATTTTTGCAAGTGTTACAAAATATATCATATTTTTTACAAGAAGAAAATATATTAATTATTGAGTAAAAAAATATATATGTTTTCTTGAATTATTAGAAGATATATTATTTTTGGAAGAAAATATATATTTTCTCAAACAAATTTAGAATACATTATTTTTTAGTGAAAAATGGATTTATAAATATTTTCTAAGTTAAACTTGAAAATATATTATTTTTGAGGTTTATATGAAAATATAAATATTTTTGCCAAGAAGAAGTATAGATAAAGTTCTATAAGTGATTTCTTAAAAATATATATTTTAAGAATATATATTGGTGAATTTATTAGAAATATTATTCCGGAAAAACTAATACAAAAATTAAGTATAAGAATACTTAATAAGCACAATAAAAATATGTATTCTCGTACGTATAAATACACCGGAATACGCCACCGATACTTGGCAAAAATATACAAGTTTAAGAATACGTGTATGAATACACCCATCCTTGGGGAAGATGTACATATTTAAGTACATAACTTGTTAAGTTAAAATATATTATTTTAACTAATATTCCAAAAATTAATAAATATAATTTAAGTTAAAATATTTATTATTTTAACAAATAATTATATACTTGGAATAATATTGATGATACAAAGAAACGTAACTCAAAGATACTAAATAAGACTAAGGTCAAGGCACGACCCACTCGTATAATAAACCGTAGTACGTTTGTAGGTAGTCGTGCCATCTAGAAGAAGCTTTGGGTTATTTGATCGAAGAACGCAAGACTGTGAGTTCATGTCCCCCTTTTCTTTTAACTGTTTCCGGTTTTATAACTTCGGGGGTGAAATACATGTTACAAATGATACAATGATTACAAATGGTATGGTTAGCTAAGGAAAATACTGTTAGATCATGTGAATGGGTAGGCGTTAACTTGAGACCATTAATCCTTGTTAAGGACCGAGGGGCATGAGTGATAGATCTATTTGGGTGTTGCAAGCCCCACCCATGGGTCCGCGAGTTGACCGCATGTGGTGACTACGTTGTTCCAGCCAGGAGGCCCGGTACAAAATACGCAAAGGATTGAGCCTTCCTACACCGTTGCACACATATTGATGACCTTGCTAATCATTAATTGATCTGTTCCTTGTTGCTTTCATACCGGGATTTACAAATACACACATACTATGGTTACAAAGTTAGCTCACACACAAAACACATGAACTCGCTCAACTTTTGTTGATATTTTCAAACTACATGTATTTTAGGAAACTAATTGTGGATCTGGCGGGCGCTGAAGTTTTCAAGTTGTGTCTTTAATAAAAGATGCCATCC
Source organism: Helianthus tuberosus (assembly GCA_030545235.1). Lineage (NCBI taxonomy): Eukaryota > Viridiplantae > Streptophyta > Magnoliopsida > Asterales > Asteraceae > Helianthus > Helianthus tuberosus. The sequence continues at coordinate 44,801,676 of CM060442.1, forward strand.
AGTGTTGAAGGGTTTGAGTTATGTATTTTATCTTGGATAAGATACATGGTTCAAAGCCTAGTTTGTTGGTGCCTTTTGTGAAGTCCTCTATGGAACTTAAAACTCTGTTGTGTTGTATTTCTAAACTTGAAGTCTGTGTTGGATTTAAAACAATGTTGGTTGTAATGTTTTGAAACTTAATTATGGATGAACATCTTGGTTTTATCATATAGTTGTTTGTTATGGTTGAATGCAATGATATTAAGCAAGTCACGCATAATCACGCTTCCGCAAAAGTCAGGGTGTGACAGTTTGGTATCAGAGCTTCTATTGTAGCGAACTAGGATTCCTTCTCGAGTCTAGACTACAATCATTAGGGCTCTCTCACTAAAATATTTTTACAACATGTTTTCAATGCATACACAAAACGCCCAGATCCATGGAACAAACATTTTTACAAAAGAAAAGACAAGAAACACAATGCAAGGTCATAATGGTGGTTTAGTCTGCATGGGGTAGACTAGGAAAGATAGAGAAAGATTCACGAGGAATAATGCGATACATGATTTCATGATAAATTGTCTTTGAATGCATACTAACTGAGAGTGGTTAATATATGTGCACATGTTATGATTGCTATGTTGCAGGCATCATGTCTTCTTCAGAGAGCGGATTATCAGACGTTGACGACCCTATGGCCATCGTCTCAGATGATGAGATTGCACCTGAGCCCGAGATATTTACGTCAGACACTGAGAGTGATCCTGACATGCTATCCGATGACGAGGATGACTTCCAGTCATTCGCGTTGCCCGACTTTGGCGATGATTTACCTCTTGCTGATGGTTTCCCTGACGAGGATCCTTTTGTCATTCCTGCTCCAGTCCATGATCACCTCATCATTGGTCACCCCGATGGTGAGCACATCGTGGCTCTGATCCTCGATGATGTACCTCTCGTGGTCATTCCTCCCGAGGACTGGCCTTTCGATGACTTGTTCGATGACGACGTCGATTTGTTGGTAGACGGTCCTCCAGTTGACGCCCAGGGTGATGGGGAGATTGATGAGGATGTTGTTGCTGTCCCACCTCTTGCTGTTCCTGTCGTTGAGATATCCTCTGATTCCAGTTTGTATTCGGTCTCAGACTCCTTTGAGTATGTGACATCTTCAGCTTTACAAGCGGCCGGATTGCAGCGTTATGCTACTGATTCTGATGATGACACTGTTATGTCTGCTGCACCATCTCCTCCACACGACCCCGAGCATGCCCTTGAGCCGGACCATATTCATTGTGGTCAGCCTGATGTTGCACCTGTTGACCCCGAGCCGATTCCTGATCATGACCATGTTCCGTTTGGATTACCTGATATTGCACCTCTTATTCCCGACCCAGTCCCTGCACCTGTTCATTTTCCTTTTGCTGAGCCATTTATTCCTCCACCCGCACCCGCTGATGTTGCTCCTATCCCTCATGTAGAGTTCGATGTCCATCGCACAGATTTACCGATTACTTTCTTACAGGACATCCCTGCACCCCGTCCAGGGGAAGGTACTTCGGGCCAGCCCCCAAGTTACGATCCTTTTGCTTCAGCAGCTTTTCCTCTGATTTCTCAGACTGCACCATTTGCTCCTTTCACATCTTCACCGATTGACGAGCCACTCCGATGGTTCCCACCGTACTATATGCCGATCTCAGACCCCTATCATCCATCCCATTTTGTTGGCTACACGCGGGATGAATTGATTTTGTTGCTTCAGTTACAGTTTGAGGCTTTGAGTCGTAGAGTTTTGGAGCTTAAGCTGAATCCACGTCCCCCACTGTGTCCCTGTCAGTCTACTTTTGTTCCTCCACATTCATCACCGTCTCCTTTTGCACATCCACCTGCTGTTCTTACACCTTTTCCAGGTTTTGATACTCGTTTCCTTACTGTCGAGCAGCAGATCAGTTACTTGCTTCATCATGTCTATGAGCTCGAGGAGGAGCTTGCGCATGTTCGCAACTTGCTTTTCTTCCCTCCTCCTCCACCTCCACCATCAGCATAGTAGGTTTTTGGTTTTGTGCAGATGCATTATTTTTGGTGAGAGCACTACTATTGAGCAGAGATTGTGAAGACTTTTGAAGACCATATTTGACTATGTGATTTTGTATATTGATAGACTTATTGGACAAGGGTGGTGTGACCCTATGTCCCTTTTGATGTGATACACTTGTAAACAATGTAACTGTGGTCGGTAATTAATGAAAGCTCAATCGTCATGTTCTCACTAAACACGTTGTTGATTTACATATTTATACTATGATTGTGTTGTTGCATGATTGTTTATATATGTATGTACATACGACCTCTAGACACTTACTTAATTATTTAACGAATAAGACTTGACCAATCCAATCTTCTTATTAGAAGGAGAATGCCTCCTCGAAGGAACAATCAACTGCCCACGACCGAGGCAGAATTACAAGAGCGCATCTCACAAGCCATTGCACAACATGAGGCCCTTCGCTCCGAACACAGCGGAGGTACCTCAGGGAATAACCCACCCAAATGTTTAGTCATCTAAGACACATTACAATACGTTTGGACATTTCCAAGTGTGATTTGCTAATGTTATCTTTGAATGCTGCTGCTTGTGTTGCAGGTTGTACCTATTAGCAGTTTTTGGACTGCAAGCCTCTGAATTTCGATGGCACCGGGGGTGCCGTAGCTTTTGTGAGATGGGTTGAGAAGACGGATTCTGTTTTGCGAATGAGTAAATGTGCTCCAGAGCATCAGGTCACATACATTTCTGGACTGTTTCTAGATGGGGCCCTGTCATGGTGGAACCTTCAGGTTCAAACTTTGGGTGAGGCTGCAGCGTATGATTTGGCGTGGGATGAATTGAAAGAGCTGATGTGAAAGAAGTATTGTTCTCGAGCCGAAATCCAGAAGTTGGAAACTAAATTCTGGAATCTGAAATTGGAAGGTCCAAAGGTGGCTGAATATGTGCAGAGATTTCATGATTTATCTCGTGTTGTCCCTTACTTGGTAGAGCCGAAGTTTAAGAGGATAGAACGTTTCATCTGGGGTTTGGCATCTCAGACTCTGAGCATGGTGACTGCTTCTAAGCCTCCAACCATTTCCGAGGCTATTGACTTGAGCGTAACACTTACTGAAGAAGCAGTCAGGTTGGGCAAGTTCTCGATTTCTGACGCAAAGAAGAAAGAGACTCATGTGGAGTCGTTTGGGGAAAACAAGAGAAAGTTCACTAACTTCAAGAAGGGTACTTAAGTGAACAACAACAGTGCTAACAAGAGAAGAGATGCTAACCCGCCAGCCGAGGTCAGGACTAGTGCTGCAAACACCGAGCCCAAAACGAAGGGATATATGGGCACTCTGTCCAAGTGTGATATTTATCAGCATCATCACACAGGACGATGTAGGTATGGGAAATGCGAAAACTGTGGCAAGGTAGGGCATGCCAGGGAGGCGTGCTGGTATGGTGCTGGACGAAGGAATGGAGGATCTGGGGGTAATGGAAATGGAAACCGCAGTGGTAATGGGAATCAGACTGGGAATCGCAATCAAGGAGGAAATGGTAATTTTGGCGGAAATGGAAATCGTGGTGGTTTTGGAAATCAAGCTGGTAATGAAAACCGTGGTGGAAACAACAACCAGGGCGGAAACGAAAATGACAATGGACGCGGTCAAGGTTGCTTTGGTTATGGTGAAATGGGGCATTTGAAGCGGGATTGCCCAAAGAATAACCAGGCTTGTGGAAGAGTGTTCAACATTGGAGCTAGGGAAGCACGCCAGGATCTGAACGTGGTTACTGGTACGTTCCCTATTAATCAACATTTTGCATCTGTGCTATTTGATACCGGTGCCAACTATAGCTTCGTAGCTCTAGAGTTTAAGAATATACTTGGCTTAGTAGCAAGTAAGTTACAAGTCCCGTACTCGATAGAACTAACTAATGGAAAGCTAGTAGAAGCCAATGAAGTGATTAGAGGCTATGTTATAGAGCTTCGAGAGCGTGAGTTTTCGATCGATCTTCTACCGGTTGAATTGGGAAGCTTCGACGTCGTAGTTGGGATGGATTGGTTGTCGAGTAATCGTGTAGAGATTATATATGTCATGAGAAGATTATTCGCATTCCAGTAGCAAGTGAAGAGACGATTGTGATACACGGAGAGAAGCATGATACGCCTCTGCAGATTATTAGTTGCTTGAAAGCACGGAATTTTTTGCGTAAAGGATATGTTGCCTTCTTAGCTCATGTCATTGATAAAGAGGCCGAAGAACCGAAGCTCGAAGATATCCATGTGGTAAGGGAATATCCTGAAGTCTTCCCCGAAGACTTGCCAGGATTACCGCTTCAACGACAAGTCGAATTCCACATTGACTTGGTTCCAGGCGCCGTACCTGTAGCCAAGGCATCTTATCGACTTGCGCCATCAGAGATGCAAGAGTTATCAACGCAGCTTCAGGAGTTATTAGATAAGGGATTCATAAGGCCGAGCTTCTCGCCTTGGGGAGCTCCAGTGCTGTTCGTCAAGAAGAAGGACGTTAGTTTTCGAATATGCATCGACTACCGGGAGCTAAACAAGTTAACCATCAAGAATCGGTATCCCTTGCCGAGGATTGATGATTTATTCGACCAACTTCAGGGATCAAGCTACTATTCCAAGATTGATCTTCGATCGGGTTATCACCAGCTGCGGATTCAAGAAGAAAGTATACCGAAGACTGCCTTCAGAACTCGTTATGGACATTACTAGTTTCTACTGATGCCGTTTGGGTTGACTAATGCGCCGGCAGAATTTATGGACTTGATGAACCGGGTTTGCAAGCCATATCTCGATAAATTCGTGATCTTATTTATCGATGATATTTTGATCTATTCGCGGACAAAGGAAGACCATGAGCAACACCTCAGAGCCATCTTAGAGCTGCTAAAGAAGGAAAAGCTCTACGCTAAGTTCTCGAAGTGCGAGTTTTGGATACGTGAGGTACAGTTCCTCGGTCACGTGGTAAACGAGAATGGTATTCATGTGGATCCCACCAAGATCGAGGCAATCAAGAACTGGGAAACTCCGAAGACGCCGACCGAGATCCGACAGTTTTTGGGTTTAGCAGGCTACTATCGCAGGTTCATAGAGGATTTTTCCAAGATAGCTCAACCGTTGACCTCCCTTACTTAAAAGGACAAGAAGTATGAATGGGGAGACATGCAAGAAGAGGCTTTTCAGCTGCTTAAAAATAAGCTATGCGATGCACCTATATTATCCCTACCCGAAGGCACCGACGACTTCATGGTCTATTGTGACGCCTCGCGTCAGGGTTTGGGTTGTGTGCTAATGCAACACCAGAAAGGCGAATGTGGTGGCAGACGCCTTAAGCCGAAAGGAAAGGATCACGCCCATAAGGGTTAGGGCTTTAGAGATGATTATTCAGACGGACCTCACTTCTCGTATCCGTGCTGCACAAAGAGAAGCTCTTAAGAAAGAGAACATTAAGGCTGAATACCTCCGAGGAGTGGAGAAAAAGTTGGAGCCTAACCAGGAAGGAACCTTGTATTTTATGGGACGCATTTGGGTTCCGCTTTATGGTGGTATTAGAGAGGTTATTTTCGATGAAGCTCATAAATCGAGGTACTCGATCCACCCAGGATCGGACAAGATGTACCAAGATTTGAAGGACTATTATTGGTGGCCAAGACTTAAAAGTGATGTTGCAATTTATGTTGGTAAGTGCTTAACTTGTGCCAAGGTGAAGGCCGAGTATCAGAAGCCTTCAGGTCTCTTGCAACAACCGAAAATACCCATGTGGAAGTGGGAGCAGATTTCTATGGACTTCATAACCAAGTTACCCAGGACTCCCAGAGGTCATGATACGATTTGGGTAATAGTCCACCGATTGACAAAGGCTGCGCACTTCTTGCCGATTAGAGAAAAGGATAACACTGGAAAGTTAGCTGAGCTTTACCTAAGGGATATAGTAGCACGTCATGGAGTGCCTATCTCGATTATATCGGACAGAGACGGACGGTTTGTATCAAGGATTTGGCAATCCTTTCAAGAAGCTTTTGGTTCTCAGTTGAATCTGAGTACAACTTTTCACCCGCAGACGGACGGACAGAGCGAGAGAACTATTCAGACATTAGAAGATATGTTATGTGCTTGCGTAATGGATTTAGGTGGCAGTTGGGATACTCATCTGCCTCTGGTTGAGTTTTCCCATAACAACAGCTACCATACAAGCATCCAAGCTGCACCGTTCGAGGCACTCTATGGATGCAAGTGTCGATCACCGTTATGCTAAGCAGATGCAGGTGATAGACAGATGATCGGTCCCGAACTGGTCCAGGAAACAACTGATAAGATCATACAGATCCGAGAATGCATTAAGGCGGCTCGTGATCGATAGAAGAGTTATGCGGATAAAAGGCGAAAGACTTTGGAATTCGAAGTGGGTGATATGGTATTACTGAAAGTCTCACCTTGGAAAGGTGTAGCACGCTTTGGGAAGCGTGGTAAGTTAAACCCACGTTATATCGGGCCGTTCAGAATACTGGAAAGGGTTGGTATCGTAGCGTACAAATTGGAGCTACCAGAGGAACTACATGGTGTCCATGATACATTTCATGTATCTAATCTAAAGAAGAGTCAAACACAGGAGACAGTTGTCATCCCTGTGGATGAAGTACACATTGATGACACACTCCACTTCACTGAAGAACCCATTGAGGTTACCAACTGGAAAGTTAATAAGACTCGAAGGAGTAGTGTTAAGCTTGTCAAGGTTCGTTGGAACACACGTCACGGCCCAAAGTTTACTTGGGAGCGTGAAGATCGTATGAAAGCAAAATATCCGCAATTGTTCCCTAACTCCCCTGCAGCTTAAAGCGCAGCTTAAAATTTCGGGACGAAATTTTCTTAACAGGGGGAGAATGTGACAATTGTCAAAATTCCATGTATCCGTACAATAACTAAACAATGATTAGTGCTTTAATAACTGTACTGATTTAAAATTTATGACATGAATTGCTTTCTGATTGTTGTCATATACATACATGTGTATCATATATTGCATAATGTCATATCATTATTGCATGCAACACTTATTGATTCAAATGATGCACGAAACAAAGATAGCACAGTTATCAGACAAATCAGAAAAATGCTGACGGAGTTCAGTACATAGATAAACATGGTATTGAGACACAGAATGTGCTAGAAACCAAGAGTTACACTAGTATAGTGTGTAGGAAAGTAAGGATCATAAAACTGCCTTCCTAGGGATAGTTTAAGTGCCGAAAAGTGCCTAAAACTCACAAACTGTAGAATTTTGCAGAATTCAACAAAATTCAGCATGTAAACAACTTAATATCATGCAGAAATATGGTTAAATGGTCCAGGATACTTTCCTAAGTGTCGGGAATCAAAACTGTCACAAAAGGTAACATAAAGCACACTAAACTGCGTAGTTTAGTACCTTAACGAACCGATAACCAACCAAACAAACCCGAAACACCCAATTTTCACTAGAAGCATTGTTTCATCATTTCCGAGCTAGTTACGGTCCCCGAACATCATAACACCTATTATAACATCATAACAACTTATAACCTAACTAAACTCCTTATAATCTAACTAACTAACTAATTAATCTTTACAAACTAACCAAGACCCCCCCATCTTACGGTCACAATGGGTGTGGCCCACCCATGATTTCTTGTTAATTGTTTATTTGATATGCTAGATCTTTATGAAACACATGAACCATTGGACTACAATGTGTTGGAAGATTTTATAAGTGACCACAAGAGCATAACATCTTCATTTTTCACACAACACAACACACATAACTCTCTCTTCTCTCCCTCTAGTCTCGGCCGAAACCACACACAACACCACCACCACCTTCACTTCATCTTCATCCATTTTCAAGTAATCACAAAGGTGTAAGAAGCTTGCATAAGGAGCTAGGAGCCTTTGGAAGTGGAAGGACCTCTCTCACAAGCTATTAACAACCAAATTCATCATCATCTTCATCTTGTGTTCATCCCTAGCCTTGTGCTAGTAGTAAGACCTTCTTAATCCCATTTTACATCTTGTTTAGTTGGTTACAAGTAACTAATCCTGAAGAACACTAATGATCAAGAACATAATCTTAAACATAAGACTAAAAATCATGATAATCTATGTTGTTTAAGTGTTATTATGCTTCTTGATTGTTGATTGTTTGTGTTAATGATGTTAAACACCATATGAACTTGCTAGATTGTGATTAAAGACATAATCTAGCAAGATGAGAGGATGATTATGTTATAAATCAAGATGATCATCCTTATGTGAAAGCATGAACTTGAAGTATGAAATGTTTTCTTGAAAAATGATGATCAAAGTGTAATATAAATCATGTAAGTGGATGATTTCAAAAATAGTTTTCTCAAGAAACTAAGTTAAAGTACAAGATTTACATAAACTTGGTTCTTAAAGAAACTAATCACATTTTTAGTGGTTAATCAAGTGTAGAAACATGTCACTAACAAGAAAAATTCAAAAAGAAACATTTTTAGAAAATCATTTCACAAGTTGTAAAGATCTAAATTCTTCAAGAATGATGTTTTTAAATAAGCAATCGCACTTTAAAGGGTAACTAAGCTTACTAAACACATTACTAAGTTACTACAAATTTTTATAAATTTTCAAGTTCATGAAGTAGTGATTATGGCTTGATTTTGGCACTTGGTAAGTATTGTTTGCTTTGTTGATGAATTGTGATGATTTATAAAAGAAAATGATATGCTTTGAAAGCATGGAAACCTCCATTTTTAAGGGGAAACTATGGTAAAAAAATTTCTAGAAATTAAACACTTAGAAAAATATTTTTAAACAAATATTTACAAGTATATTTAAACCATGAATTTTCATATAAAGTTTGCCATAAATTTTGTTACAAAAATTACAAAATATTGGAGGTTGGTTTTTGATAATAAAAGTGACTAAATATGTATTTAGAAGAATATATATTTAGATGTCACCATGTGTGTGATTATTTGTATATTATGTGTATTAGTTATATTATTTTAGGACTTGAAATAATATAACTCACCAAAATACCAAGAATTACAATACAAAATGTTACCCAAAAATTCCAAGAAATAAATATATAATTTATACCCAAAATATTGGAGAAACCGAACAAGGAATATAAGCTACAAAATATTCCGGAATTTAAAATTTACAAGTATATTTTGATAAACGATATTTTGGAAACCAAGAGGACAAAAATATGATTTTTGCAAGTGTTACAAAATATATCATATTTTTTACAAGAAGAAAATATATTATTTTTGAGTAAAAAAAATATATATGTTTTCTTGAATTATTAGAAGATATATTATTTTTGGAAGAAAATATATATTTTCTCAAACAAATTTAGAATACATTATTTTTTAGTGAAAAATGGATTTATAAATCTTTTCTAAGTTAAACTTGAAAATATATTATTTTTGAGGTTTATATGAAAATATAAATATTTTTTTCCAAGAAGAAGTATAAATAAAGTTCTATAAGTGATTTCTTAAAAATATATATTTTAAGAATATATATTGGTGAATTTATTAGAAATATTATTCCGGAAAAACTAATACAAAAATTAAGTATAAGAATCAATAAAACCCGTAGGTTGTTCCATGTATACCGTTTCAGAAAGATTGCCATTGAGAAAAGCATTGCGCACATCCAATTGACGCATTGACCAACCATAAATGGTAGCAAGCGTTAAAACAACACGGACTGTAGAGGCTTTGACAACAGGACTAAAGGTGTGAGAGAAATCAAGTCCTGGAACCTGAGTGAAACTTTGGGCCACCAAGCGAGCCTTGTATCGATCTATGGAACCATCTGCTTTGTATTTTGTTCTAAAATCCACTTAGATCCAACAATGTTTGCACCTGTAGGTCATGGAACAAGTACCCAAGTGTTGTTAGATTTTAACGCCTGGAGCTCCTCTTCCATTGCCTTCACCCATTTAGAGTGTTTTGCTGCTGATTTGTAACCACGGGGATCATGAGCTGCAAGTAAAGCATTGCAACGCGATGCAATTTTGTACTTTCTATATTTAGAAACCTTCGCTTGTAATTCTATTTTTGGAAACTTTGTATTCTTGTAATCATTTCTTTTGTTGTAAGCGATGTAAAATACGAGACTTGGATCATAATGAAATTCGTGTTTTCGTTACATTTATGTTATATACACTCCGTATATGTTCACACGTTCAAAATATCATTCATACGACACTTTATTCATACTTTGTGCTAAATATGTCAAACTTGCAAGCTTGTGACTTATACGCTCAATTTACACAAATTCGACGCTAAATCTCGACAAATATACTTGTTTATACTTGTTTTGATCAATTCAATTATGTTAATATGTAACGGAAAATATGTGTATATGATACATGTTACAGTATTTAGGCCAGCAGAGAATCCAGATAGAGATGCAGTCATAGAGTTAGACATGTGAGTCAGCTTGATCTGGTTCCAATTTAGAGTGTATATGACTGATGGTAGTTCTGAATTCGTAAGGGTGAAGAACTCCTGATTATGGAGAGAGAGGAGATCGAGATGTCTGTGATGTTATTATGTGAGTCTAACCTAAAACTCTCTCTACTCATCTCCTTAAATACACCAAAGGGGAAACCTTATTAGTTAATAAGGGTAAATCGGTTTATCAAAAATTACCAACTAATAATAAGGTATAAGGTGTGATTCGACTACAAAGTCCAAATTTCCTAAAAAGTGTAAAAAGTCTTAAAACACTATAATTTCAGCCATAAAACACATTTGAAACCCAGAAATAGCAGAGTAAAAATTACTAAAACACCATATTCAAAACATAATAGTCCATAAAAACTTCAAACACACAATATTAGAACTATGAATATAAAACACTATATGCTAATCAACATAAATCACAATAATGTTTGTCATCCGATAATCAGAGCCTTATCATCCAAAGCACAAAACACAACTCGCATATATGATGTTTTAGTCATCTTCATTTTGTTATTTGTGGGTTTTGGCGTGTTTTATGGTTGGCATTTTGGTGTTATATGACTTTTTACGCTTTTTAGGAAATTTGGACTTTTTAGCCAACTCCTAGCCATAAGGTATAATAATTATTATTTTGATCTATATAATATAAATGATTATAATGGCTACATGATTAAATACTTATAGTTATATATTTAATCTTACATTCTCTCACTTAGCTGAGTAATCATTTATTATGAGTATTAGATATGTATGATCAGAAGTTAATACTCATTTTAGCTTTAAACCAAAAACCGTGGCAGAGAAATACAGCCGTTGAGTCATCATTCAACTCAGGACATCCACTAGTGTTACTACAACCTCAATTTAAAACCTAGCAGTTATAATCAAAATATACAAGTAAGCCCTTTAAACGTTTAATTTGTATTTATATTTGGCTGTATGTCATTATGTTGACAGAACATATTTTAGAGACAAACAAAATCAAAACTACAGAAATTTCATTAATTAAAATATAAGTAAGTATAATATGCAATTAAATAAGGCCTTCAGTAAATTCCATATTTGAAACATGTTCTTCAAAAACTTTAGGTGGGAGACCTTTAGTCATCGGATCCACAAGCATACTTTTAGTACTTATATACTTGATACAAAGATTATTTTTCTCAACTCGTTCACGTACAAACAAGTATTTTGTATCGAGATATAAACCAACTCCAGTCGAACTGTTAATGTTCGAGAAACTAACATCAGCCGAGTTATCACGGTAAAGCTTCAATAGTCTAGAAATGGAATTAACTACTTTGAGTTTAGTGATCAGATTCTTAAGCAACATTCCATGACATGTTGCGTTCTAAACAACAATGTATTCTAGCATCATTGTGGAAGTTGTGGTTAATTGTTGTTTATGACTCCTCCATGAAACGGGTCCGCCAGCTAACATAAAAATATATCCCGAAGTGGATTTCTTGTCGTCTTTGCATTTAGCAAAGCCAGAATCAGAATAGCCTACCACTTCTAAATGACTACTTCTTCTGTAAGTCAGTTTATAGTCTTTCATCCCTTGCAAATATCAAAGTACTTTCTTAGTTGCTTTCCAGTGATCTAGGCAAGGACTAGTTTGATAACGGCTTAGCATTCTAGCAATATAAAGCGATATCTGGGTGAGTACATCAGGCTTCCGACTACTGAAGCATAAGGTATCGGGCTCATTTGCTCCCTTTCAACCTCTGTTGTTGGACATTGGAATAAACCAACAACTATTTTACTTAGAAACATGCCTCATTGGTCTAATGTCACTTTGAGGTTGTACTTGGACATAAGTTTACAAAAGCTTCAAACTATGTACCACTATTTAACCATCACTAGTGCTCTAGTGGTGGCCATGGGTATTTAAGTTCCACCTATAGTAGGCCTGACTGAGTTTTCCCCTCTATGTCTTAAGTTCGAGTCTGGGTGATAGGGGTTTCTCATTGAGGAGTTTAAATTGGGGATCTATTATGCGAGTGGGCTCTCTAACGCGGACCAGGTTAAGACAACATATGCTAGACCTCCCGACATTCGCGAATAATTCACACCTTTTAAAAAAAACGTACCACTATTTATTATGTTGATGAAACGTGGTGATGAGGTTTAACATACACAAATCATGCTTTTAAAACAGCCAAAACGCATAGTGAGTTTCTCGATTAAATGTATCATATAACTTAATTAGGGTTGGCAATTTTTTACAAATATGACACGACACGAACATAATCGGGTTTTGGGTTGTTATTTATAACGTGTTTAATAAACAGACAGTGCTTGAGTTGGCATGGTACTTAGGACGTTTAATTCAACATGTCGTGTTCACATTGACATGTTTACGTTAAATGGAGTAAAAATATACAAAAAAAAATGTTATAACTTATAAGGTCAGTTTGTCAATTCGTTTATGACCCATTTAACTCATTTATTACACCTTGTTTCAACCCTCACTCGTTTACTGCTTGATCACTACCCATTTATCTTTGATCATTAGTCTATTTGACTTGTTTAAAAAATGGGTTACACATCTTAGTGTTTTTGTTTAGAAAAATGGGTTACATATGTTATCTACTAATCTGAACTTGAAATTTAATATATGTAAATTGTTAATTTGGATTTTATATAGTAAATTAATTGTGGGATAATGTTTACTAATTGGAGTTAGAATAGGACAATACTTGTTGGAACCTTCTAATTTGGAGCTAGCAAAAAGAAACCAACATGTTAGAGGCTCATTTGTTGCATTCAACCTTTAATAATAAAAACCATAACCCTCTCCTCCTTACCCATTGGATAAAAATTCCGGCCTCCAGTGATGGATCCAGTCATGTTTTGTTGGTTCACATGAACTCACTCGATTTGGAAAAAAAGTGAAATAAAAATTAGTGAGAACCTTATATGATTTGAAAAAAAAAAAAAAGAATATACCAAAACGAACCCATTGAGAAAAAGTTGTTAGATCCGCCACTGCCGGCCTCCCATCTGAATCCTAAAAAATCAAAACTAGAGCTTAGGATATAAGCCAAGTTTTCCTGGATCTGTTTAGTGGTCTATGTGGGGATGTTAGTTGAGGTTTCTAAGTTTTCTAAGTTGTTTGGTTGAGTAAATCACAAGGATCTTCCATATTATGGTTGAAAAACAAATGATTTTATCCGATTTTGTAGTTTGGTGGTTAGTATATAAATATACTTGGTACGTTGTCTGTGGACTGTTAGTGAGTGAGCGAGTTTGAGCCGAAAAAGGCTATATGTAATTTCTACCGCCCTTGGATAACAAAAGCAGACATGGTGATCAGAGCAAGTGAGGAGAAGAAAAGTTGTACGAGTAATTCTATTCACCATTTACATCGCATGTTAATATTTTATTGACACAGAAATGAAAAATAATGAGAGTGCTACATCCTACATATATGTATGCTCTTACACTTTATAACTCTGAAATCAATTTTGAGGAAGAGGTTATCCAACAAATATTGGACTTCCTAAGCCCAAATAAGATATAAGTAAATATAATAAAAATATTATTTTCGATTTGTCTTTTGTCTATGTTTTTGTGTTTTAAAATTTTAACAAGTATTCAAATAAAATGTTTTTAATTCTCAAATTTTATAAAGTATTTTCTTATAAGTATTTGTAAAAATCTTTTTTTAATACTATAAGTGCATATTCCCCCCTATTTATTTCACATAAATTTTATGTTACCACTTTAGGCATGTGTTATTTCTTAAAGAAACTATATTTTCCGTTACTTCATTTAACTCTTATCTTCATGGTTTATCTATTTTTTTTTAAACGTAAAAAAAAAAAAACTTAAGAAAATTTCGTAAAAAAAGATTTCTCATCCAAAAACTCATTTCGAATACTTTTAATAAAAAAAAATAAAAAAAAGAATTATAAGGCATAAAACGTTTCTCTTTTATAACATCAATAAAAACCAAGAAATAAAGGTTTTTTAAATAAATGATTTGAAACCCAAAGGAAAAAAAAACATAAAAAAAGTTAATTAAATTAAAATATTAATAAAACGTAATGAAACAAACATGTTTATTTGAATTGCTTGCAGAAGGAAGTAACTTATGCTGTACTTGTGTCTAACGAATTGCTCAACACACACGCTTTTCATTTCCATATTGCTTCTGTCATGCAGGTTACGCCTCCTTTGCCGTTACCTATCGTCTTCAATGACTCTATTTCTACATTCATCTACGTATACTTATTGCTATATTTGCTCGTCTCTTTTTGTTTCAACTAATCCTTCTCATTGATTAAGTTATCGTTTTCATCGGCTGATCATCCTACACGGTAAACACTTTCTGCTTCGGTTCTCTTACATAATTACATTCATAGTTAGTTGCTATAATTTTGTAATGTCGCCGGTTAATAGTTTGTTATCTAGAGTCTTGACACCATTGACGTGCCAGACGTATGGTCATGTGGAGCGTATAGCATGCAAAATATTGTTATATGGATTGTATGGCAAGAAAAAAATGCTCATATGGCTCGTATGGCAAGAGAAAAATAGTCATGTGGGTCGTATGATGGGTTGTTTGCCAAATCATACGGCCTATATGGTGTGTGCCTGACACAGAAATGACTGATGTGACCACTGACAAAGTCATACGGCTCGTATAACAATTTGTGCCCTATCATATGGCCTGTATGAGCGTATGATGTGACAGGCTTTGGTGTGCAAACTTGATTTGACATCATACGACATGTAAGATGTGACCATAGTGATCAAAAGCGCACAAGGCGCACACCTAATCGCAAAAGCACACCTTTTAGGCGCTCATGCAAATCAGGTGATGTTATGGCTAAAAATCAGCCCAAAACAGCCTAAAACATGTCTAAAACCCCTAATTAAGGCTGGAGTCAACCTAAATAAGCCTATAATCAACCTAAAACATGTTTAAAACCCCTAAATATGGTATTTTATACTATGCACTTAGCTTAAAAAAGCCCTCATATTTTTAGCGCCAAGGCGCCGGGCTCTAGGCTCATCCTATGCACCTTGAGTGCGCCTTGGGCTTTTGACAACATTGGATGTGACAAGCACACTAGTGCACAGTTGCGGGGGTGGTGTCTCTTAAGCATGAGCCTATATGAATCACATGATGATGACTTAGTGGCTGATGATTAAGTCCAGTAAAGCATGATTTGATTTTCAAAACTGTTTTTTTTCCGCTGCAATATATAAATGTAATTTGTAAAGAAAACCACACTTTTTTGTTAATTGAAATATGATGATGATTTGCATTGTTTGATGTTGGCAAATGCTGATAATCAATTGCAGTGTTGAAGATGGGTACAATATTCAAAACAAGCCTGCTCTTGTTGTGCATTTGGTTTCTTCTCTTATCGACCGCTTATTCGGGTCCTAATGACCGATTAGTAAGAGTTGGACTTAAGAAGAGGAAAATTGACAAACTGAATCAACTTGGACATGCCGGATCTAACGAAGGCGGTGCTAGCAGAAATTATGGTTTTCGCGGTAATTTTAGGGGTTCGGATGGTGATGCTATTGCTTTAAGCAACTATATGGATGCTCAGTATTATGGTGAGATTGGTATTGGTACTCCACCTCAAAAGTTCACTGTCGTTTTTGACACGGGTAGTTCTAATCTTTGGGTGCCTTCCGCAAAGTGCTACTTCTCAGTGAGTGTCCCTTCGCGTCTTGTTTGAGCTTGTTGATAAAACAATTTTCTCTGTGTCATACATACGCACATTCACACGCTTGTGTGCTGTCTGTATTGACTCGATGGATGTTTAGTTTCGTCTGGTGCTGATTCTTATTGATTTGGATGCAGGTAGCTTGCCTTCTTCACTCAAAGTATAAGTCTAGCCAGTCAAGTTCCTATAAGAAAAATGGTATGGTGTCTTTTTCTAGTTCCTTTTAATATGCCTTCTTACCATATTCCTATCATAACAATAATATGCTATTCAGGGAAATCTGCTGCAATTCAATATGGAACTGGCTCCATCTCCGGTTTCTTTAGCCAAGACATTATTAAGCTTGGCGATCTTGTTGTGAAAGAGCAAGTAAAAAATTAATAAAAATTAGTCCATTTGAATGTAACAAATTTAACGTTTTCATCGAGTCTAGTCGTCTTTACATGTCACCATTTTCAGGATTTTATAGAGGCAACCAAAGAGCCCGGTATCACCTTCTTAGCAGCCAAGTTCGACGGTATACTTGGCCTCGGGTTTCAAGAAATCTCCGTTGGGGGTGCCGTTCCTGTTTGGTAATACCCAAGTTTCATATTTAATTTTTTTCCTTGCGTTTCATTTTTCGTGTTGTTTTAGGTACAACATGGTGAAACAAGGCCTTGTTGACGAACCTGTATTTTCGTTTTGGCTTAATCGCAATGTCGATGGCGATGAAGGGGGTGAACTTGTGTTTGGTGGGGTTGACACTAATCATTTCAAGGGTAAACACACATATGTCCCTGTAACTCAGAAAGGCTATTGGCAGGTGAGTCTTATTCTATCTATATAAATTATATAATTATATTTCCAGTAACAGATTTATGTATCTTTTACTTCATCTGATTTAGTTATATTTCTTTTGTTGTAGTTTGAAATGGGTGATGTCCTGATTGATGATAAACCAACCGGTAATTGTTCTTTTATCTTATTAATCCTTATTAAGTTCTAACTTTTTTACGGGTTCTGAGATTCGACTACTACTGTAGGATTTTGCGCCAAGGGTTGTGCAGCAATTGCTGATTCCGGAACCTCTTTGTTGGCTGGTCCAACGGTACGTGTACGCTATATGCAATTACAAAACTTGGTTACCATTTAGTTTTTTTTTCTTTTTCGAGTTTAACCTTTGTAACTTGTAACTTTGGATTAACAACCGTTCGATAATATCAAAACTCTTTCAGGCTGTTATTACTAAAATCAATCAAGCCATTGGTGCTGCGGGTATTATGAGCCAGCAATGCAAGTCATTTATCAACCAGCATGGAAAAACTATAATTGATATGCTACTTTCTGAGGTACCAAAACATACTTCACTTTCTTTTTCTTTTTTTTTAATCTTTGTTATGACTTTGCTTTTCCTATATAATAGACATTATATGTGAGTAAAGGGTCATTTTCGTCCCCGATGTTTGACAATATTTGCAACTTTCATTCAAAGGTTTGTTTTTCCGCATCTGAATCCTTGTGGTTTCAAAATCTTGTCATTAGGGACAAAACTGGCGATAAATTGCCAAACCTCAGGGACGAAATGGCAAGATTTTGAAACCACGAGGACCCAGATACAGAAAAACAAACCTTCGTATAAAAATCGCAAAAGTGGCCAAACCTTAGGAACAAAAATGACATTTTACTTTGAAACTAATTCGAGGTACGTTTTAGCAAGAAATATCTTTTAATTCTGAAAAGATTTAATTGTTGTAAGTTTTTTTTTTTTTTTTTAACTTTGGTTTTAGTTTAATGGGTTTTTTTTTTTTTTTTTTGTGAAATAACAAGTAGTTAAATGTATATCACATTTTTAAATGGTTCAGCACATGGTTATTATATATTCATATGGAGGTTTATATTGGAAACTTACTGCACCATTCTACTGATGTTATGTAGACACGACCTGACAAAATCTGCTCGCAAATGAAGTTATGCGCCTTTGATGATTCTCAAGATACAAGGTCGGTTTTCACGCTTATGTACTTTCGGCATGCTAGTTTATCATCAGTTAGTATGTTGGTAGTCATAAACATTATAGTATCTGATTAAACTTGAATCAAGCACATTTATACGACACAATAAGCTAACGTTTATGTTTTGGCAGCATGATAATTGAGAGTGTGGTCGACAAGAATAATGGAAAAGCATCTCGTGTACATGATGAGATATGTAGTCTCTGCGAGACGGCTGTTGTTTGGGTGGAAAACAAACTAAAGCGAAATGAAACCGAAGAAGAAATTATTAACCATGCTGATCAGCTGTGTGAACGGCTGCCTAGTCCAATGGGACAATCTGCAGTGGACTGCAACAGTCTTTCATCGATGCCCAATGTCGCTTTTACCATTGGTTGTAAAACTTTTAACCTTTCCCCTCAAGAGGTAAATTTATAGTATTAATCCTGTGCTTTGATCAATGGTTATTAGTTTTGTGATTAATTATTTATAACTTCATTTTTTATTTTATTAAATCTCCTATAATCAATCAGTATATCCTGAAAATTGGTGAGGGAGCAAAAGCACAATGCATAAGTGGATTTACTGCTCTTGATGTGGCTCCTCCTCGTGGGCCTCTATGGTACGGTCATTCAGCTCGTCGTGCACACAGTTTGGTTTACTTTTTCGATGAGTTTTACTCGTGAAATACGAGTTGGGGGGGGGCTAATTACTTAATTCTTACACGGATGGGATCGGTTGACCCGAAACAGCTTTTTGTCCATATTTTAATTAATGGTTTCAATAATATTATAATAATATGTAGGAAAAAAGAATTGCATATCAGGCTCGCTTATTGGTCTGTTTTAGATATATATTTTTTTAACCCATTTGACCTGTTAGAGATAGCATATAACCTGAGTCAACCTATTCATAGGTAAATGGGGTGAAATCACCACCTCAACCGAAAATTGGAGTTCGCAAAATGAATTGATCGGGATGGATTGGCCGAAAAACTTTTTGTCCATGATATTTTTATAAATATTTAGTATGTCAAATTTATTACAGAATCTGTTCTTTCACTAGTGATCTACCTTTTAGAACATAATAATTTAAGAAAAATACATTTTGGACATATTTCAGATTTAGCTTTTTTTAACCATTTAAAATTGGCAGTTCTAATATGGGTATCTAATTATTGTATTGATGCAGGATCTTGGGAGATATTTTTATGGGTAAATACCATACAGTGTTCGACTATGGTAAATCACGAGTTGGATTTGCAGAAGCAGTTTAAGACCATCATGATCCAGCATTGTGTATATGTTGCAGTAAATAAATATATAACTCTTGAATATATCATTTGTGGAACAAATACTTGGTTTTAACTTTAAACTATAGTGTCTTATGTCTATGTAGTGTCTTATGTCCATATACCATGTTTGATATCAACAGTGGATTGCATCTAACATCAGGGCCGTCTCTGAGCACTCGTGGGCCTTGTGCGCGTCTACAAAAAACGCCCCCCTAAAATATAAACCTATATATAAAATAAAAAGTCAACAATACAACGATAATTGTGATAACGATAAATAAAAAAAAAAGATTGTGTTATCTTATTGGTTTTTAAATTTCAAAGTTTTTAATTGGGTTACACAACTTTAGTTGGGTTAAATGAATAATGGGTTAAATGGGCCAGATCTAAATAGGTCAATTGGTTAAAAAAAATCATAGTGGGCTCTAAATATTATTGTGTTTTAAGTTTTATAGGCTTTGTTTACAAAGTTACACATAAATATAATCGGAAAAGTGGGCTATTGGTGGTCGTCTGTCTTAAACTCTTAGGGGATGTTTGATAACTTTTAATGGTTAAGTGATAAACTAGTAAGAGGTCTAAACCATTAAGTATTGGATCAGTAAGAGTTCTCAACCGTTAAGAGCTTGTATATTGCTTAACCGTTCAGAGGCAAATACCGGACCAATTCAGATTAGAGGTCTTACCCATTCAGACTCAGTATAATACTTAGCCATTTAGAGACAAATGTCTGAACCATTCAGACATCTGCTCGCGAAACAAACAGTCTGAACCATTAAGTGCGGAACCAGCAAGAGGCCTGAACCATTAAGAGTCTTATTAAGAGCTAAACAAACAGCCCCTTATAGATAGGTTTTCGAAATTTATTAAAACATAAACATGAAATCAACCAACGAAATTAAACTCTTAAACTATGCTGAATGGGGGGCTTGGAAAGGGTGGCAGTCACGTAAGCACACGTCAGAAAAGTGACGTGGTGCAAAAAAGGGTGGGGTGGGATGGGCGTGGCGTCATGTGACACATGGCACACTTTTTTTATTACTCTGTATTTAAAAAAATCAAACAAAAAATCCACCACCCAATCAAAACAACCCACCTCATCACCATCTTCTTCACCACGCATGGGAAGAATCCAACGCCTAAACCTCCACGCCGCCCTCCACGCCATCGACGGGCCGGTGTTGAGAGGCTTCCACGCCTCCAAACCACGCCCATTCCGTGTGATCTTATAAAATCTCCACCAATGATCCAATTGTATGTAACTTAAAGACACAATATAATACATACATAATTTGTTTCAAGTAAACAACCTTTTATGGTTGCTTTAAAACGAGATGTTGATGACAATGACAAAGGAAGAAACGGTCTTTCCTCTATATGTAATCCACACCCCACACTGATCATACATAATTTGTGTAAACAACCTTTTATGGCTGCTTAAAAACGAGTTGTTGATGACAATGACAAAGGAAGCAACAGTCTTTCTTCTATATGTAATCCACACCCCACACTGAGCATACATAATTTGTTTCTTCAAGTAAACAACCTTTTATGGTTGCTTTAAAACGAGTTGTTGATGACAATGACAAAGGAAGCAACGGTATTTCCTCTGTGACAACCGTCAAAAATCCAGGTATCCGTACAATTTAATTAACCATGATTAGTGCTTAATGACCGTGCTGAATTACAACTGATGACTTAAACTGCTTTCTGATTTCTGCATCATATATTATATGTGCATCACATTTCATACTGTCACATCATTTTTATTTACAAACTTTAGTGACATAAACGATGCACAAAGCACGGTTAGCACAGTTAGCGGATAACTTAGAAAATGTTGACGATGTTCGGTACATAGACGAACAGTGTTTTGAGACCCAGTATGGGCCAAAAACAAGGTACTATGGTGTGTAGGGAAGTAAGAATCACAAAACTGCGTCACTAAGTGATAGTTTAAGTGCCGGAAAGTGCCTAAAACCCACTTAAAGTGCTGAATTCAGCATTTTTCAGCAAAAATCAGCAATTTAACAAGTTCGTAACATGCAAAAACATGACTAAATGGTCCTGAATGCTTTCCTAAGTGTCGGGAATTAAAAGTGTCACAAAAGGGTACTTAAAGATCACTAAACGGAATAGTTTGGCACTTTAACGAACCGGTATCTAACCGAAAAACCGGACACTACCCGAAACACCAAAATTATACTAGAAGCATTGTTTTAATATTTCTGAGCTAGTCATGATCCCCGAACACCCTGACACACTATATAACACACATTATGCATAACACCTAACTAAATCTAACTTAATCACTTAACTACCCATTTAAACCCAACCAAGACCCCCCCCCCCCCCCCCCATATAAGTGGACGGCCACTAGGTGGCCCACTCTCAAGATTTGCTTAATCTTCGCTTGATCCTATTTGATCTTACTTGGATTGTTAAAGATCTTGCTTGTACTATTAAGAACACAATACACAATGGATAATAACATTAGATGGTTATAAGAAGAATAGGCCATCATTCTCATCACCACACTTCACCACAACTCTCTCCCTCTCCTCCCTCCTCCTTCTCGGCCGAACCCCAACCACACCACCATCATCATCATTTGTTCATTCCAAGTTGTATTCAAGGTGTAAGGAGCCATACAAAGAAGTTTGGTGGTCTTGGATCTTGAAGGACCTCATCCAATTGCTTTTATCCTCTACATTTGTCATCTTCAACCTCTTGTGTTCTTCCCTAGCCTTGTGCTAGTAGTAAGGCCCTCATAACCCTTTGTTACTTCATATATTGTTGGTTAAAAGATGATATACATTGATAATCTTGATGAACATTAAAGAACATAAATATGAATCTCTAACATAAGCACATTAACATATGAATACATGTTGATTTGTGATTATTTGCTTCTTGATGATTGATGATTTGTGTTAGTAATGTTAGAGATCACAAGGAACCTACTAGATTGTGATTAAACACATGATCTAGTAAGTTAAGGTGGTGATCTTGTGAAGAACCAAGATCATCATGCTTTATGTTTACATGAACTTGAATAATAAAAGTTTTTTTTTTTCATATGATGATGATTTAAACAAAATACAAGTCTTGTGAGTGGATGATTTCTAAAATAGTTTTTCCAAAGAAACCAAGTTAAATCACCAGATTTACATGAACATTGTTTTTAAAGAAACTAATCATGTTTCTAGTAGTGAAACAAGTATAAGACTACATTGTTTACAATAAAAATTCAAAAGAATGATTTTTGGAAAAATCATCTAGTAAGTTGTAAACACCTAAATCCTTTGAGAAAGGGTTTTTTTAAAAGAAATAAACACACTTTAAAGGGTAACTAAGTCTACTAAACACACTACCAAGTTATTACAAGTTTTTATGAAAACTCAAGTTTATGATCGTTATGTAGATAGCTTTGCTTTAGCACATGGTAAGTGTAGATTGATTGTTGATTGCTTATGATGATTTTTGAAAAGAAAATGATATGCTTAAATAGCATGGACACCTCCATTTTTAGGGGAAACTATGGCAAAATTTTCTAAAAATACAAACACTTAGAAAAATATTTTCTAAACAAATATTTACAAGTGAGTTTTAACTATGGTTTTCAATATAAACTTTGCCATAGATTTTGTTACAAAAATACAAGTATTGTAGGTTGGGTTTTATAAATAAAAATGGATAAATATGTATTTAGAATATATATTTACATTAATGACACATTGTGTGTGATTATTTGTATACTTTGTGTATTAGTTATATTATTTTAGAATATATATTTACATTAATGACACATTGTGTGTGATTATTTGTATACTTTGTGTATTAGTTATATTATTTTAGGATTTAAAGTAATATAACTTAACAAAATACCAAGAAATTACAATCCAAGATAATACCAAAAATCACAAGGAATACATATATAAGTTACACACATAATATTGTGAAACCGAACGCAAGAACGTAACTTACAAAATATTCCGGAAAATACCGTTACAAATATATTTTTGGGTAAATATTATTTTGGATACAAGGAATGAAAATATGATTTTTGTAAATATTACAAAGTTATATCATATTTTGATAAGGAGAAAAATATATTATTTTTGGGAAGTAAAAATATATTTTCCTAGAATATTTAGAAGATATATGATGTTTGAGAAAAATGTATATTTTCTTGAAATACTTTATTTTTGAATAAAATTAGTTTAAATATATTTTCTAAGCTAGACTTAAAAAATATATTATCTTGGAACTACAAATACTAGAAGACAAATATACATGTCTGAGATACCCCCATCCTTGGGAAGGAAATACTTGAGAAGTATTAATACAGAAATATTGCTTAAACAATTATTCCAAAACTAAATATAATTCAAAGTTAAAATAATTATTATTTTAACAAGTAATTATAACTTGGAATAATATTGGGAACATAAGAAACGTAACTCAAAAATGTTAAACTCTAAGCCAAGGCACGACCCATTCGTCTAATAGACAGTAGTACATTGTAGGTAGTCATGTTTGCTGAAGAGATTTGAGTTACGATTCTGAAGAAGCAATACTGTGAGTTCATGTCCCCCTTTTCTTTAAACTGTTTTGTTATTTTTACTTCGGGGGTGAAATACATGTTACAAAAGGATTACATACGAATACTATTGGTATGATTAGCCTAGGAAAGAACCATAGATCATGTGAATGGGTAGGCGGATACTTGGGACCATTAATCCTCGTATAAGGACCGAGGGGCATGAGTGATAGATCTATTTGGGTGTAGCGAGCCCACACCCATGAGGACCAGGGTGGCCCATAGGGTGACTATGTCTTCCAGCCGGAAGCCCGGTACAAATTTGCTAGGTTTGAGTCTTCCTACACCGTCACACATATCAGTGGCCTTGCAAACCATTGGTGATCTTTTCCTTGTTTGCTTTCATACCGGGATTTACATACACTGTTTACAAAGGTTTATACATACTTATACAAACACATGAACTCGCTCAACTTTTGTTGATGTTTTCAAAATACATGTATTTCAGGGAACTAAGTGGATCTGGCAGGTGTTGCATGTTTTCCAGCTGCGTCACAAATAAAAGATGTCATCTGTGGTCGTAGAGTTTAGGAGATGTATCTTATTCCTGGACGAGATACATGTTTCTAAACCCGGGTTTATTTAAGGTCTTTTGTTGAGTCTTCGTGAACTCATTAAAACATGTTGTGGTTGTAACTTAAGATTTGGCGTCTACGTTTCAAACAAATTATGTTATGTTGCTTTCAAACTTAAATAATGGATGAACATCTTATGGTTTTTATCATATAGCGTTGTTATGATTGAATGCAATGGTATTAATAAAGTCACACCAATAACCACGCTTCCGCAAAAGTCAGGGTGTGACAGCTTGGTATCAGAGCTTTGATCGTAGCGAACTAGGATTCTTTCTCGAGTCTAGACTACGATCATTAGGGCTCTCACGAAAATGATTTCACAAACATGTTTTCATTGCATACACAAAATTTCCAGATCCAGGAAACAAACATTTTTACAAATAAAAGACACAAAAAACAATTTTAAAACCCGGATTTCCAGCCGTTTGCTTTACCAGATTTTGGCGATGATATACCGCTAGCTGATGGTTTCCCTGTCGAGGATCTACTTCTTGTTCTGATCCCCGATCCTTTACCTCTTGCTACATTTCCTCTCGAGGATCTGCCTTTTAATGCCATGTCTGACGATGACATCGATCTTTTTATTGAGGGTCCCCCTGAGGGTGCCCAGGGTGATGGAGCTCTAGTCGATGATGTCGTTGTCGTCCCACTTGTCGAGATTCCAGTCGATGATGTCATTGTTGTTCCGCGTATTAAGATTCCTGTCATTGAGATTTCGTCTGACCATTCTGGTCCTGATTCATTCGAGTCTGTGTCATCTACTACTTTGCACGCACTGGGATTGCAGGGTTATCCCACCGATTCTGATTCTGACACGGCTATGTCTGCCGCACCTGTTCCTCCACAGGACTTTGAATTTGATGATGAGTTTGATCCTGACTTTGACCCTGAGCATGAGACTGATTTTGTCCCCGATGATCAGCCTTTTGAGGCACCTGTCGATCCTGACATGATACCCGCTGATCCTGAGCCTATGCTTGCACCCGAGCCTATACATGCACCTGATCCTTTACCTGAGCATAACCCTGTACCTGTTGATATACCTGTTGTTGCACCACCTTTACCTGACCCGATCCCTGCACCTGTTGATCATGCTCCTTTTGCTGCCCAGATAGACCTCATATATGCATTCACCCGCAATGGGTGGATAGAGGATGATGATGACTTGCCTCCTTTCGTTGAGCCTGTTACTTCCCCACTTGCACCTACACATGCACCTGTTGACATTGCCTCGTTTCACCCACATGTATCTGACATACACCGCACCGATCTGCCAATCACGTTCTTACAGGATATCCCTCTACCCCGTCCAGGGGAAGGACCGTCCAGCCAGCCGTCTGGCCATGCCCCACCTGTGTCAGCAGCCTTTCCTTTCATGCCACCGTTGGCACCTGCTACACATACCGCACCTTTTGCTTCTGCACCATCAAGCGAGCCACTTATCTGGTTTCCGCCCAACACGATGCCTGTTTCTGATCCATATCACCCTTCACATTACACTGGATACACGAGGGGTGATTTGCTTTTGTCGTTACAGCTCCAGCAGGAGATGTTGTGTTGGAGAGTCAGGGATCTAGAGAGGATTCCACGTCCCCCGCCTTGTCCTTGTCAGTCACCATTCGTGACTCCACCCGCTCCTCTTCTGCCATACCCCGATTTTGACGTTCGTTTTCTTACTATGGAGCAGCAGATTAGCTACCTACTGCGTTCGTACATGCTCTTGAGGAGGAGTTAGCGCATCTGCGCAGTTTGCTTTACGTTCCTCTACCTCCTCCTCCTCCTCCACCATCAGCATAGCAGTTTTTGGTTTTATGCAGGTAGCATACTTTTGGTGAGAGTGTCGCTATTGAGCCCAGATTACACGACCTTTTGAATACCACTTTTCTTTTTGACTTTTGATTGTTGTAGTTTGATGGATATTTTGGACAAGGGTGATGTGACCCTGTAGTCCCTTTCGATGTATGGTACATTGTAGAACATGTAAAACTGTATTTGTGGTCATTGATATATGAAAGCTCAATCTCAACATTCTCATTACATACATTGTTGAATTACTTGTTTACGTTATGATTGGAATGTTATGTGTTTACTTGCGTTGAAAAATGTTATTACATAAGCGTACTACATACTTATATGCATGAGACCTGACCTATACTATCCTCTTTAGAAGATGCCTCCTCGAAGAGATAACACACTGCCTACAACTGAGGTCGAGTTACAAGAACGGATTTCACGAGCGATAGCACAACACGAGGCCTTACGCTCCGAGCATAGCGGAGGTACCTCGGGAAGCAACCCACCTCTTGCTAATGTTTGAGTCACTAAAGAAACATTACGTTACATTTGGATATTCCATGTGCGATCGCTAATGCTTTATGTGAATGATCTTACCTGTACAGGCTGTACCTATAAACAGTTCTTAGACTGTAAGCCATTGAATTTCGACGGCACCGGGGGTGCTGTAGCTTTTGTCAGATGGACGGAGAAGACTGATTCTGTGATAAGAATGAGAAAGTGTGCTCCGGAACACCAAGTCACCTATATCTCCGGATTGTTCTTAGACGGAGCGCTTTCCTGGTGGAATCTTCAAGTCCGAACCTTGGGAGAAGAAGCTGCTTATGCCATGACATGGGATGAAATGAAGGAACTCATGCGAAAGAAATACTGCTCCAGGGCTGAAATCCAAAAGTTGGAAACTGAATTCTGGAATCTCAAGATGGATGGCCCGAAGATCGCGGAGTATGTGCAGAGATTTCACGCCCTATCTTGTGTGGTACTATACTTGGTTGATCCGGAATTCGAACGCATAGAGTGATTTATTTGGGGGTTGGCACATCAGATTATGAGTATGGAGACGACGTCAAAGCCTGCAACAATCACCGAGGCTATTGATCTGAGCGTAGCGCTAACTGAAGAGGCAATCAGGTTGAACAAGTTTTCGATTTCTGACCAGAAGAAGAAGGAGACTCACGTCGAGTCATCCGGTGAGAACAAAAGGAAGTTCTCAAATTTTAAGAAGGGTACCAGCAGTGTTAACAAGAGGGAAGAGGCAAACGCACCGGCCAAGGCCAAAACTGATGCTGAAAACAAAGGAAAAGGGTATATGGGCACCTTGCCCAAATGCGATGCGTGTCAGCTGCATCACAATAGACGATGCCGACATGGAAGATGTGAGTCGTGCGGAAAAGTTGGCCATGCCAAAGAGACGTGCTGGGTTGGTACTGGTCGTGGTGGCCAGAAAGGTTATGGCAGTGGCAATGGAAACAATAACCGTGGTGGTAATGGGTATGGAAACCGCCCTCAAGGAGGAAATGGCAGAAATGGTAATCGTGGTAATTTGGGAAATCAAGCTGGAGGTGGAAACCGCAACCTAAACAACAATCAGTGTAATGGGAATGGAAATGGTCGGGGACCAGGGTGCTTTAACTGTGGAGACGTTGGGCATTTCAAGAGAGAGTGCCCAAAGCTCAATCAAGCTCAAGGAAGGGTCTTCAACATCGGGGCGAGGGAAGCTCGCCAAGATCCAAATATGGTCACTGGTACGTTCCCTATCAACCAACGCTTTGCATCTGTACTATTTGATACCGGTGTCGATTATAGTTTTGTATCCCTAGAATTTAAGAATATACTTGGGTTGGTAGCTAGTAAGCTAGACATTCCGTATTCGATAGAACTAGCAAATGGAAAGCTAGTAGAATCGAATGAAGTAATCAGAGGTTACGTAATAGAACTGGGAGAGCACGAGTTTACGCTTGACCTTCTTCCAGTCGAGTTGGGAAGCTTCGACGTAGTAGTGGGGATGGATTGGTTGTCAAGCAACCGAGCAGAGATCGTATGTCACGAGAAGGTCATTCGCATTCCGATGGTGAATGGAGACACAATTGTGGTACATAGAGAGAAGCACGATACGCCTCTAAGGATCATTAGTTGCTTGAAAGCCCGCAGATGTTTGCAGAAAGGATGTGTCGCCTTCCTGGCACACATTGTGGACAAGGAACGCTAAGCCAAAGTTGGAAGACATTCCAGTCGTGAAGGAATATCCTGAAGTCTTTCCCGAAGACTTACCAGGATTGCCGCCGTAAAGACAAGTCGAGTTTCACATTGACTTAGTTCCAGGCGCTGCGCCTGTAGCTAAGGCACCTTACCGACTTGCACCTTCAGAAATGCAAGAACTGTCAACACAACTTCAGGAGTTATTAGACAGGGGATTTATCAGACCAAGCTTCTCGCCTTGGGGAGCTCCAGTTTTGTTCGTTAAGAAGAAAGATGGTAGTTTCCGCATGTGTATCGACTACCGAGAGCTTAACAAGTTGACCATTAAGAATCGGTATCCTTTGCCAAGGATTGATGACCTGTTCGATCAATTACAAGGTTCGAGTTTTTACTCCAAGATCGATCTTCGATCAGGTTATCACCAGTTGAGAATTCAAGAGGAGAGTATTCCAAAGACTGCCTTCAGAACTCGTTATGGACACTACGAGTTCCTAGTAATGCCGTTTGGTCTGACGAACGCGCCAGTAGTATTCATGGATTTGATGAACAAAGTTTGCAAGCCGTACCTCGATAAGTTTTTTATTGTGTTTATCGATGATATTTTGATCTACTCGAAGATGAAGGGAGAGCACGAGCAACACCTAAGAGCTATTTTAAAGCTGCTTAAGAAAGAGAAGTTGTATGCTAAATTCTCAAAGTGCGAGTTCTGGTTACGTGAGGTTCAGTTCCTTGGTCACGTGGTAAACGGAAATGGAATTCATGTGGATCCTACAAAGATCGAGGCGATCAAGAATTGGGAGACTCCGAAAACGCCAACCGAGATCCGTCAGTTCCTAGGTTTGGCAGGGTATTACCGCAAATTTATTGAGGATTTTTTGAAAATCGCTCAACCTTTGACCTCCCTCACTTAGAAAGACAAGAAGTATGAATGGGGAGACAAACAAGAGGAAGCCTTTCAGCTACTGAAGAACAAGCTTTGCGATGCACCCATCTTATCCCTACCCGAAGGCACTGACGACTTCGTGGTATATTGCGACGCCTCGCGTCAAGGTTTAGGCTGCATGCTGATGCAGCGACAGAAGGTTATAGCTTATGCTTCACGCCAGTTGAAGATTCATGAGAAGAACTACACCACACATGATTTGGAACTAGGCTCTGTGGTGTTTGCTTTGAAGATCTGGCGACATTATTTGTATGGCACGCGATGCACAATCTTTACTGATTACAAGAGCTTACAGAATACATTCGATCAGAAAGAGCTTAATATGAGACAGAGACGATGGGTTGAGTTGTTAAACGATTACGATTATGAAATTAAGTATCACCCAGGGAAGGCGAATGTGGTCGCAGCGCCTTGAGTCGGAAGGAAAGAATCAAGCCCATAAGGGTTAGGGCTTTGGAAATGATTATTCAAACGGACCTCTCGTTGCGCATTCGTGCCGCACAGAGAGAAGCTCTTAAGGAAAAGAATCTTGAAGATGAGTATCTCTTTAGGATGGAGAAACAGTTAGTACCAAATGAGGAAGGAACGTTGTGTTTCAAGGGAAGAATTTGGGTTCCCCTCTTCGATGGTCTTAGAGAAGTAATTTTTGATAAAGCTCACAAGTCACGGTACTCGATCCATCCAGTATCGGAAAAGATGTACCAAGATTTAAAGGATTTTTATTGGTGGTCGAGATTGAAAGGCGATATTGCAACGTATGTTGGCAAATGTTTGACTTGTGCCAAGGTAAAAGCCGAATATCAGAAGTCTTCAGGTCTTCTGCAACAACCCGAAATACCCATGTGGAAATGGGAGCAGATTTCAATGGATTTTATAACGAAGTTACCAAGGACACCCAGAGGTCATGATACGATTTGGGTAATCGTAGATCGTCTAACGAAATCTGCACACTTTTTGCCGATCAAGGAAAAGGATAACACTAGCAAGCTTGCTGAGTTGTACCTTAGAGAGATAGTTGCACGGCATGGAGTGCCTCTCTCGATTATTTCTGACAGAGACGGAAGGTTTGTATCAAGGATTTGGCAGTCCTTCCAAGAAGCCTTTGGTTCTCAGTTGAATCTAAGTACTGCCTTTCATCCGCAGACAGACGGCCAGAGCGAACGAACGATCCAAACGCTAGAAGATATGTTGCGAGCTTGCGTAATGGACCTGGGTGGCAGTTGGGACACCCATCTACCTTTGGTTGAATTTTCATACAACAACAGTTACCATGCAAGCATTCATGCTGCACCGTTTGAAGCTCTCTATGGACGCAAGTGTCGATCGCCGTTATGTTGGGCAGACGCGGGTGATAGACAGCTTGTTTGTCCTGAATTGGTTCAAGAAACGACTGATAAGATTATACAGATCCGAGAGCGCATCAAGGCGGCTCGTGATTATCAAAAGAGCTATGCGGACCAAAGGAGGAAACCTTTGGAGTTTCAAGTGGGAGATATGGTTTTATTAAAGGTTTCACCCTGGAAGGGTGTAGTGCGCTTTGGGAAACGTGGGAAGTTGAACCCGCGATATATTGGACCGTTCAAAATCCTGGAAAGGATTGGTCTTGTAGCTTACAAGTTGGATCTACCCGCAGAACTAAATGGCGTTCATGATACATTTCATGTATCTAACCTGAAAAAGAGTCCAACTCAAGAATCAGTTGTCATTCCCGCTGATGAAGTCCACATTGACGACACACTCCACTTTACTGAAGAACCTGTTGAGGTTACTGACTGGAAGGTTAACAAGACGCGGAGGAGTAGTGTTAACCTCGTCAAGGTTCGTTGGAATGCGCGTCATGGCCCAGAATTCACGTGGGAACGTGAGGACCGCATGAAAGCAAAATACCCACATTTGTTCCCCAAGACCTCTGCAGCTAGTAGCAGGAAAAAAATTTCGGGACGAAATTTTCTTAACAGGGGGAGAATGTGACAACCGTCAAAAATCCAGGTATCCGTACAATTTAATTAACCATGATTAGTGCTTAATGACCGTGCTGAATTACAATTGATGACTTAAACTGCTTTCTGATTTCTGCATCATATTTACATGTGCATCACATTTCATACTGTCACATCATTTTTATTTACAAACTTTAGTGACATAAACGATGCACAAATCACGGTTAGCACAGTTAGCGGATAACTCAGAAAATGCTGACGATGTTCGGTACATAGACGAACAGTGTTTTGAGACCCAGTATGGGCCAGAAACAAGGTACTACACTAGTATGGAGTGTAGGGAAGCAAGGATCACAAAACTGCGTCACTAGGTGATAGTTAAAGTGCCGGAAAGTGCCTAAAACCCACTTAAAGTGCTGAGTTCAGCATTTTTCAGCAAAATCAGCAATTTAACAAGTTTGTAACATGCAAAAACATGACTAAATGGTCCTGAATGCTTTCCTAAGTGTCGGGAATTAAAAGTGTCACAAAAGGGTACTTAAAGATCACTAAACGGAATAGTTTGGCACTTTAACGAACCGGTATCTAACCGAAAAACCGGACACTACCCGAAACACCAAAATTATACTAGAAGCATTGTTTTAATGTTTCTGAGCTAGTCATGATCCCCGAACACCCTGACACACTATATAACACACATTATGCATAACACCTAACTAAATCTAACTTAATCACTTAACTACCCATTTAAACCCAAACAAGACCCCCCCCCCCATATAAGTGGACGGCCACTAGGTGGCCCACTCTCAAGATTTGCTTAATCTTCCCTTGATCCTATTTGATCTTACTTGGATTGTTAAAGATCTTTCTTGTACTATTAAGAACACAATACACAATGGATAATAACATTAGATGGTTATAAGAAGAATAGGCCATCATTCTCATCACCACACTTCACCACAACTCTCTCCCTCTCCTCCCTCCTTCTTCTCGGCCGAACCCCAACCACACCACCATCATCATCATTTGTTCATTCCAAGTTGTATTCAAGGTGTAAGGAGCCATACAAAGAAGTTTGGTGGTCTTGGATCTTGAAGGACCTCATCCAATTGCTTTTATCCTCTACATTTGTCATCTTCAACCTCTTGTGTTCTTCCCTAGCCTTGTGCTAGTAGTAAGGCCCTCATAACCCTTTGTTACTTCATATATTGTTGGTTAAAAGATGATATACATTGATAATCTTGATGAACATTAAAGAACATAAACATGAATCTCTAACATAAGCACATTAACATATGAATACATGTTGATTTGTGATTATTTGCTTCTTGATGATTGATGATTTGTGTTAGTAATGTTAGACATCACAAGGAACCTACTAGATTGTGATTAAACACATGATCTAGTAAGTTAAGATGGTGATCTTGTGAAAAACCAAGATCATCATGCTTTATGTTTACATGAACTTGAATAATAAAAGTTTTTTTTTTCATATGATGATGATTTAAACAAAATACAAGTCTTGTGAGTGGATGATTTCTAAAATAGTTTTTCCAAAGAAACCAAGTTAAATCACAAGATTTTGGGACCAATAGGTCCTAAGTTCGATTCCCACAAAGGGGGTTTTCCCATATTTATTGGGTTTCCTCCTGAATTGGTGTATAGGCATTATGCCTAGTGGGGATGGATATGATCGGGTGGTTCCGCTGGTGGCACGATGATACTCCAGTTGTCCGTCAGTGATCCAAATTTGCCGTTCAAAAAAAAAAAAATCACAAGATTTACATGAACATTGTTTTTAAAGAAACTAATCATGTTTCTAGTAGTGAAACAAGTATAAGACTACATTGTTTACAAAAAAAATTCAAATGAATGATTTTTGGAAAAATCATCTAGTAAGTTGTAAACACCTAAATCCTTTGAGAAAGGGATTTTTAAAGAAATAAACACATTTTAAAGGGTAACTAATCCTACTAAACACACTACCAAGTCACTACAAGTTTTTTATGAAAACTCAAGTTCATGATCGTTATGTAGATAGCTTTGTTTTAGCACATGGTAAGTGTAGATTGATTGTTGATTGCTTATGATGATTTTTGAAAAGAAAATGATATGCTTAAATAGCATGGACACCTCCATTTTAAGGGGAAACTATGACAAAATTTTCTAAAAATACAAACACTTAGAAAAATATTTTCTAAACAAATATTTACAAGTGAGTTTTAACTATGGTTTTCAATATAAACTTTGCCATAGATTTTGTTACAAAAATACAAGTATTGGAGGTTGTGTTTTATAAATAAAAATGGATAAATATGTATTTAGAATATATATTTACATTAATGACACATTGTGTGTGATTATTTGTATACTTTGTGTATTAGTTATATTATTTTAGGTTTTAAAGTAATATAACTTAACAAAATACCAAGAAATTACAATCCAAGATAATACCAAAAATCACAAGGAATACATATATAAGTTACACACATAATATTGTGAAACCGAACGCAAGAACGTAACTTACAAAATATTCCGGAAAATACCGTTACAAATATATTTTTGGGTAAATATTATTTTGGATACAAGGAATGAAAATATGATTTTTGTAAATATTACAAAGTTATATCACATTTTGACAAGGAGAAAAATATATTATTTTTGGGTGGCAAAAATATATTTTCCTATAATATTTAGAAGATATATGATTTTTGAGAAAAATGTATATTTTTTTGAAATACTTTATTTTTGGACAAAATAAGTTTAAATATATTTTCTAAGCTAGACTTAAAAATATATTATCTTGGAACTACAAATACTAGAAGACGAATATACATGTCTGAGATACCCCCATCCTTGGGAAGGAAATACTTGAGAAATATTAATACAGAAATATTGCTTAAACAATTATTCCAAAACTAAATATAATTCAAAGTTAAAATAATTATTATTTTAACAAGTAATTATAACTTGGAATAATATTGGGAACATAAGAAACATAACTCAAAAACTTTAAACTCTAAGCCAAGACACGGCCCGTTCGTCTAATAGACAGTAGTACATTGTAGGTAGTCGTGTTTGCTGAAGATATTTGGGTTACGATTCTGAAGACGCAATACTGTGAGTTCATGTCCCCCTTTTCTTTAAACAGTTTTGTTATTTTTACTTCGAGGGTGAAATACATGTTACAAAAGGATTACATATGAATACTATTGGTATGATTAGCCTAGGAAAGAACCATAGATCATGTGAATGGGTAGGCGGATACTTAGGACCATTAATCCTCGTATAAGGACCGAGGGGTATGAGTGATACATCTATTTGGGTGTAGCGAGCCCACACCCATGAGGACCAGGGTGGCCCATAGGGTGACTATGTCTTCCAGCCGGAAGCCCGGTACAAATTTGCTAGGTTTGAGTCTTCCTACACCGTCACACAAATCAGTGGCCTTGCAAACCATTGGTGATATTTTCCTTGTTTGCTTTCATACCGGGATTTACATACACTGTTTACAAAGGTTTATACATACAAACAAACACATGAACTAGATCAACTTTTGTTGATGTTTTCAAAATACATGTATTTCAGGGAACTAAGTGGATCTAGCAGGTGTTGCATGTTTTCCAGCTGCGTCACAAATAAAAGATGTCATCCATGGTCGTAGAGTTTAGGAGGTGTATCTTATTCCTGGACGAGATACATGTTTCTAAACCCGGGTTTATTTAAGGTCTTTTGTTGAGTCTTCGTGAACTCATTTAAACATGTTGTGGTTGTAACTTAAGATTTGGCGTCTACGTTTCAAACAAATTATGTTATGTTGCTTTCAAACTTAATTAATGGATGAACATCTTATGGTTTTTATCATATAGCATTGTTATGATTGAATGCTATGGTATTAAGAAAGTCACACCAATAACCACGCTTCCGTAAAAGTCAGGGTGTGACATCCTCTATATGTAATCCACACCCCACACTGAACATGCATAATTTGTTTCAAGTAAACAACCTTTCTTGGTTGCTTTAAAATGAGTTGTTCATGATAATGACAAAGGAAGCAATAGTTTTTCCTCTATATATAATCCACACCCCACCTTGTGCATGAAATCAATCAACGAATTTAAGCTCTGACAACAACCCCCATTGATCCAATTGTGTGTTTCTTTCCAACAACGTACGCATAAGAACTACTAATGGTGGTCACACAAACATTAAACACAAGCCTTGGCATGCCAAGGAGACTTTAGGACCAAAAGAGAGGAAGGGACTTCTCTCAACTCATTAAAATGTTCTAGATTCCCACTTTAAGTTCATTTATGTTATTCAATGCACAATTTATTTTTAGAAAAAATTACAAGTTTTTTCTTTTATCTTTATACCACTTTTCAGGCGGTGTCCGTTTTAACGAATGTTGACAGGCTGTGTCCTTTACAAGGTATTTTGTTGCAAGTTTAGTCCTTTACACCCAACCCAGTTAAAAAACCCTGTTAATGTAATCGAGCCAGTTTTACTCACTTATATCGTGGTTTGATAAACAAAACTAGGGGGTGGCAAAAGGGGTGGGTTGGGCATGTTTGGGTCATGGGTTAGAATGGGTTTATTATGAAAAATGTTAGGATGGGTTTGTGTCAAGATGGATTTCGATCATGATAGGCTAAAATTAATAAAAAAAATTAATAAAATTAAAAATAACAAAATAATTCAAATATCTAAAAAATTAAAAAAATTTAAAATAAAAAAATTTAAAAACTCGAAAAAAAAACAGATGTTTGCTAACTGTGACAACTGTGGTGAAATCAGGTAAACCCTAAATTGTACGTACGACTTACACGAGTAACGAAACGATACTGATTATGACTCGGATGAATCTGAGGGTATGTTATGAGTAACATATGAATAATAATAATAATAACAATAATACCTAACAGTGCGATATTGATGCCTCAGTGTGCTGAAAACATGTTAAACGAAAGCTTTCCGTTTAACAGTGCGCAAACCGTACAATAACGATTTGGATTCAAACGGAAGTGTTGTAGACTATTTAAGGGTACGGAATTACTTAGACATAGTACTTAAACGATAACATAAGGTTTGAGGCCTTAACATGTAGTTGGTGTCGCAACCCCGACCCTTGCCCGGGAGCGGGTGCCGCGAGCCAGTCAGATGGTTGCTTAAAAAGGAGTTGTTCATGACAATGACAAAGGAAGCAACGGTCTTTCTTCTATATGTAATTCACACCCCACACTGAGCATACATAATTTGTTTCTTCAAGTAAACAACTTTTTATGGTAGCTTTAAAACGAGTTATTGATGACAATGACAAAGGAAGCAACGGTATTTCCTCTATTTGTAATCCACACCCCCACACTGAACATGCATAATTTGTTTCAAGTAAACAACCTTTTATGGTTGCTTTAAAACGAGTTGTTGATGATAATGACAAAGGAAGCAACAGTCTTTCCTCTATATGTAATCCACATCCCACAATGTGCATGAAATCAAACAACGACTTTAAGCTCTGATAACAACCTCCATTGATCCAATTGTGTGTTTCTTGCCAACAATGTATGCATGATAACTACAAATGGTGGTCACACAAACATTAAACACAAGCCTTGGCATGCCAAGGAGACTTAGGACCAAAAGAGAGGAAGGAACTTCTCTCAACTCATTAAAATGTTCTAGATCCCCAGTTTACGTTCATTTATGTTATTCAATGCATAATTTATTTATTTTTATATACAATTTGCAACTATTAGTTAATGAAACCAATATATTTAAACGTCTTAAATGTAATAGAGCCAATTTTATTCACTTATATAGTGGTTTGATAAACAAAACTAGGGGTGGCAAAAGGGGTGGGTTGGGCAGGTTTGGGTCATAAGTTAGAATGGGTTTATTAAGAAAAATGTTAGGATGGGTTTGTGTCAAGATGGGTTTCGATCATGATAGGCTAAAAGCAATAAAAAAATAAAAAAAAATATTAATAAAATTAAAAATCAAAAAATAATTTAAAAATCTAAAAATAAAAAAAATTAACAAATCAAAAAAATTATAAATAAAAAAAACAAAAAAAAAAACAGATGTTTGCTAACTGTGACAACTGTGGTGAAATCAGGTAAACCCTAAATTGTACGTACGACTTACACGAGTAACGAAACGATACTGATTATGACTCGGATGAATTCGAGGGTATGTTATGAGTAACATAATAATAATAATAATAATAATAATAATAATAATAATAATAATAATAATACCTAACAGTGCGATATTGATGCCTCAGTGTGCTGAAAACATGTTAAACGAAAGCTTTTCGTTTAACAATGCACAAACCGTACAATAACGATTTAGATTCAAACGGAAGTGTCGTAGACTATTTTAAGGGTACGGAATTACTTAGACATAGTACTTAGAAAATAACATAAGGTTTGAGGCCTTAACATGTAGTTGGTATGTTAAACGAGGCGGTTCCGGTTAATGAAACGTCTTCGATTTTAACGCACATTTGCACAGTCAGTCAAGCCTA
Organism: Helianthus tuberosus; assembly: GCA_030545235.1. NCBI lineage: Eukaryota > Viridiplantae > Streptophyta > Magnoliopsida > Asterales > Asteraceae > Helianthus > Helianthus tuberosus. The sequence goes on from CM060442.1 coordinate 44,839,741, forward strand.
AAAACACTTATAGAACACTAATATAATGTATTTCAAGCAAATACCTGAAAGTGTTCAGCTTTTCATTAAAGACGGGTTCATATTTTTAAAATTGTGCGTTGATCGATCGTTTACCAACAATCGGGTCGAATGACGATTTGAACCATGAGATACCTTGACAGAAATTTAGTAGTATAAGAGCCATTTGATCATAATCATAAAATATATTATATTTGGCCCTACTCCGTGTTTAAAGGAACTTAGGTCAAAATGTAGAGAAAAATAAAACTCTTCTCAACGGTATATTCATAATTTTATAGAACACTATATTTTGTCAGTTACACGAGTAAAACGAGTGAAGTAGTTAAATTAATTATAAAGTTATAATACTTATAATATTAATATAAAATAAAAATATCAAATTTGAAATCGTCATTGTAAATTGTTCGATCGGACAACATGATATAATTGTCATCTTTGCTTTACTTTTTTTCTCAAGAGTAAATTACAAGTTTTGTCCTTTGTGTTTGAACCAAATTGCAGGCGGTGTCCTTTACCTTTAAATTTGACGAGTTTTGTCATTAACGTTTCAAAATCCTGCACGTTATGTCCTTTAGGCTAAACCCAGTTAGATTTTTTGGTTAAGTATGGTAATGTGCCTTGCACATGAGGGTATTCTTGCCATTTTACCTCCCAATGGGCTATTTTGTAAAGAACTCTTATTCAGAGGCTATTTTGTACAAAACTAAAAAATAAAAACTCTTTTATCATCTCTCTCACTCACACAAACACACTCCTAGCCATAACCTCACTCACCGCACAACCACCATCCTCCCCAACTGCCACCACCACTGTTCACCATCTCCACCACCATTCAATACCAACACCAGAGGAAACCTAATCCAACCCATTAGCCATCTCCGATCACTCTGCCTTCATCCACCACACATCTCACTTCGTCACCGCACATCCACCATCTCCGATCACTCCGCCTCCATCCACCGCGCATCCCCCTTAATCGAAACAAGGGGGTTTTGATCCAGAGGAGTCACTAGAGGTCCATTATGGCAAGTTTTCACGGGATTGACCTCTTCGGCAGTAGAACTGTGTACAGAAATAGGGGTTTCAGCAACAAATTCTTTACCCTTAGATTCGAAAGCGTAGGAATATATTTGACTGCAATCTGAACCCCACTTTGATTTGTACGACTCCTAGAAGATCTGGTGATGCCATTCACCATGTCCACATCCTTTTGGAGCTTCATATCATGAGCAATATGTTGTGCACAAATCGCATCCATGAGAAGGAGCACTTGAGATAAAATTTGGAGGTGGAAGGTGGGTTCTGGGTAACGATTGTTGGGGGTTTAGGGGGTATAGGAGGAATCAAAGGAGATTGGGCTAGATTAAGCTGATGAAGAATTCATGAGAAGAAAGGGTCTCAATCCTGTTGTTAGAGAGAGAGAGGGGGGGGGGAGTTTTAGATTAGAGAGATAGAGAGTTTAATACTGTATATTTTTTTTAAAAATTTTTAAGTTTGGTACAAAATAGTCCCTGAATAAAATTTTTCTACAAAATAGCCTCTGGAAAGGTGCAATGACAAAAATGCCCTCATGTGCAAGGCATATGACCATATTTAACCAAAAACTCTAACTGGGTTTAGCCTAAAGGATATAACGTGTAGGATTTTGAAACGCTAAGGACAAAACTCGTCAAATTTAAAGGTAAAGGACACCGCCTGCAATTCGGTACAAACATAAAGGACAAAACTTGTAATTTACTCTTTTCTCAATTTTGTAACACCCCAAAAAGGGGATTATATGAAAATAAGTTAAAATATTTAAAAGACTGAACTTAGTTGGTGAAATATGTTAAAATGCTAGTTAAGTGATGGTAGGTGACTAAGTTAAATGAATGAACAAACAAGAAGGGCCAAATGTGTAAATATTGAAACTCCAAATATTATAAAGAAAGGAAAACAAAAAATACACACTGTGTATGTGTGTCTCTGGAGATCGATCAGGGCAGGGAGAAACAAGGGTTCAACCCTAATTGCTAATTCAGCCAAATTAGAAGGAAATCTCAAAGATAATACATCGCATTAACTCAAGTTTCGATCATCTAAGCTAATATAGTGAAATGGTAAGTTGAATTTCTTGATTTGGTGAATTGAAGGAATTGGGTTTTAACCCAATCATGAGTTCATGTTATGATAAGTGTAATTAGAAGTAGAATTTTACTATAGAATAAGGTTTATGTTTGATTTCGAACATTTAAAGGACTTGTTACATAAACTCATTTGATATGAAATTTCATGAATGTAGGATGATCAAAATTGAGGTAATCATGTATAACCTTGAAATCTTGATGGTTGATCTTGCGTATGATACATGGACATTAGATGAATTGATGTAGGATCAAAAGGATCATATGAACTTGTTTGATTATTGATGAATTACTAGATGAACTAGTAGAATCATGTTTTAAAATACTTGTAATAAGTGTCCTATTAATGCGAAACCCGCCAAGTGTTCGATGAAATGCCTAAGAGGACAAATATGCGAAATTTGGAATTTTGATAATGTTGTCATATGATAAATTATGTAAATGATAAATGATATTTGGTTGGGCTAAATGAATGAATGTGTTGATATAGGCGTAAAAGAAGAAGGCTCAAACGCTAGGAAATCGGAAGGCTCACAAGATCGAGGAATGTTGTATTCCGACATAAATTATTTAATTGTTCAATGCTTTTGTTTAAAAGTTAGGCTTTACCATGATTAGTATAAAATGAAGTAGATAGCCTAACCCGTGTAAACAGGTTATTGGGAATGAATGTTTATGAACGGACGGTAGTATAGTCGGCTTGTTTTGAACAAACCGAGAAAATGTATGTATGTACAAAAAGGAAAGTATGGAATTAAATCCGTTGTAAACGGATTAATAGGGATGAATGAAATGGTGATATAATGGATGTATTTGGTTCGTTATAAACGTTCCGAATGGATGATTATGTATGCTTACAAATGTCTGTTACGACGGATTAAGGAATGGTATGTTTTATCTCAATTGTGAGATAGTATGTTTTGACCCGTTTCTTCGGGAAAGAAAGCGTATGTATGAAATGAAAGTATGAATCGGTTCAGTTGAATTATTAGTCACGAATTAATGTAACTAACGAAATTTATTTATATGTTGATGTAGGTAAATCCTCAACTTAGGCGGCTTGGCGACCTGGAGCGAACACACACATAAATTATGACCATCATGCGCTTCCGCTATTTTGTATTAAAGTTATGGGTCGGAAATACTTTGTTATGAATAACCTTGTTAGTAGCTAGACTTTTAAAACATGATGTTATGGTTTTTGGTCGTGTCTTTTGAATGGGTCGTAGAATTTATTGTAATGTTGATGGTTAAAACAGGGATGTGCTCGTCATATGGACGAGTCATGCCCAAATTTTGTCAAATTTGCATATTAATGTTATTAATATCTTTACTTTCTAATGTAAAAAGAATGGGCGTTTCTAAAAGTTCAAATCTCTAATGTCTTTTGGTCACCATTTTGTTATGTTGTAAAAGCGGGCCTTTCAAATTTCACACAAGTTTTCACCTTTTCACATATACATACTTAAATCATCAGAGAAACGTCATAATCCAGTCCTAATTTAAGGTATAATCATAATTTTAAGCCATTTTTATGGTGTTAATTATGTATATAATAAAATTTAAATAATTTTAACCATGAACTTTTGATGTTCTTGACACCCAAATCAGGTTATAACCTGAATAAAATGTATCAAGGTTGTTCATGATGATTCATGGTGGAAAACATCGGATTATGATACAAGAACACGAAGTATTCGACAATAAACGCACTAAACAAACCCTAATCGAAAAATAAAGGATCTAAGGCTTGATTGAGATGGATTTTGCATATTTGTGTTATTTATGGTGTATAGGTACTGAACATAAGGATCATTCACTTCTGGAAACACAAGGGTTGCTGGAAAACGCAAGAACCGCAAGGTATAATTTTCGAAAATCGAATTTAGGATATACAAAATTGGTTTTAGCATAACTTGGCCTATGGTTATTCAATGAACTTGTAATTCGGTAGGCTGATCATATGGTTGAATATGAGTTCCTTGTAAAATTTTATAATTTTCTGAAATTTTGGTGATTTTTAGTGAATTTTTAACCTTTTCATAGAATAAAATTCGGTAAAAATACTAAAAGAGCTCGATGAATCACCAAAAATTACAAGGATGTTGATTTTGACATGGTAACATTCTGTAAAAATTAGGAGACCATTGGCTGAGTTTGGATATACTTTTAAAATCGCGTTTATGTGAAGTTTCAGCAGCCGGAAACCCGGTATAACGAAGACGGAAAATCTCAAAGTTTTCCAGGAAGTTCCTAGATATATTGGGACACTTCTGTGAATTTTTGGGAAATTTTGAAAGTCGGATCATTTTAGGCGCAAATTATTCGGTTAAATACAGTTTTAAAACAAATTTATTAAAATTGATAAATTAATTTTATAAATTCTGAAAATAATTTTCCAGAATTCTATATCTTTTTACAAAGTTATATAAAAATTTTCAGAGTTTTACAACATATATACATTGAATAATAAATTTTAGAATTAAAATTTAATTATATTAAACAAAACGGCAATTTTAAACGAGTAACGAACCTGCCAGAACTGTAAACTGACCGATGGGTAAATTGGCGATAATTGGAAAGTTGGAGTAATTCCAGACTATTCCTGGACAAATTGGGTAATTGGGGGACATTACACGTTAGTTTGGGGAAATCCACGACGGCGAAAACGAAAACTAAAATTTGAACGAGTTAGGCTTGGGTAACACCCGATCTTCCTTAATGAACAACAAATCATTCTAAAATCTGAACAGAATGGGATATCCGTTATGATCAGTCACTTGCCCGAACATCTAGAACAGCTAACTATGACCGGCACGCAAATCGATGCACGAAAGCCAAACACAATTTTGACACTAAGATAATACCCATCGCCCTATTGTTATGCTATAAGTCAATTCTCGGATGAATATTCCCATCCGAACCCAAGTTATAGCGATTTCCAATCCGAACCTTGTTTTCGGTAATTACCCAACAATGATTAATACCAGTACTGAAATGGTAGAGCACTGATAGATATAGCACACGAGATTGTTGTGCTTTCTTATTAAGTGAGTTTCATTACCCCGTTTTCAAATTGTTTTCATGTTTTGCATGGGGTGAAATGCATGTTACATACGTTCATACGTGCATATAAATACATGACTTGACGTGAATTGTCTGAGAAAAGTCCCCATAGACCCAAGTGATTAACCGTAGGCAGGTGAATGTGTAAATAGTACTATTGGTCCGACAAACCCAATTGCGATGGCCAGGAACACCATGAGATACACTAGCAATTGTACATGTTCAAGCATAGGTTATGGGGTACTAGCCATAGCTACACAGGGGCAATGCCGTGGTGGTGGACCACGGGGTTGAGTTGACAGTCAAGGCTTCACTTGTGGGCTCAGTATATATTTAATCACATGTGCCGAACGTGAACTATATTTACATCTATGGAATACAAACTAAAACAGTGAAACTCACCAACTATTTGTAGTTGACTTTTTCCAAATTGTAATATGTTTTCCAGGCAAAGCAAAGGAGGAATAAGCTTGTAGGAGTTCCAAGTTTTGAGTACGGATAGTACGTGAATGGAGGCGTAGCTACTAGTACTAAACTGCTTATGAAAAAACTTAGTTGTAACTTACGTGTTGTTGTGTAAATAAATAATGTTAACGAAACACGTTGGTAATGTATAATATAACATCTTTATGTGCAATGTGTCTATTCCATGTGTCTGTTGCTCCCCGCGTGCGCTTCCGCTGCGAGTCAGGGTGTGAAAGAAGATGGTATCAGAGCCATTGGTTATAAAGATTTAGGTATCCCTAGTGAACCTAAACTATAATCATAAGCTCATCTTCCCACAAATCAAAACATGTACTTATTGAAACACTGTGGCTATTATCAGGATGGTCTTATTGGGCAAATAAGTTATTATGGTCCGGAACATAATAACATATCTTCTTGTACTTGAGATTTCTGAGAACGTCACTAAGAGAGGGCAAAAAGTGCACATAAACATTCACACAAAAACAAAAGTGTGCACATATAATTAACATTTTGTGCCAACGTGTACGTACGTGTATATATTCTGTGTGCATAGTATCCACACTATTCGGTAATTAGCACCTGTTTTCATAGTATGCTTCCTTACAGGTAGGATGGCAGCTGACCCCAGTCAGAGTTACGAGGAGGATCCATAGATGGATCCGAATGTTGAGTATGAATAGACAGAGTCAGAAATCTAGTCATAAAATTACTGTTGTTTGCTTTTGATATAAGATTTAGTCACCTACAAGATTTTAGGTTTTTTATCGTCTTTTTTAATTTGTTTTTTAGTTTTTTAGTTTTTAACTTTAAAATTTTTTAATCTTTTTTTTATTTTTTTGATTTTTTTGGCTTTTTATAATTTTTTATTTTTAAAATTTTATTGTTTTATTTTTCTGTTTTTTTATTTTTTGAGAATTTTAATTTTTTTAATTTTTTAGTTTTTATTTTCCAAAATTTTTAATTATTTTATCTAAAAAATTTTCTTTTTATTTTTAGATTTTTATTTTACTATATTTTTTTTTATTTTTTACTTTTTATTTTAATTTTTTTTATTTCTATTTTTAAAATTGTTTTGGATTTTTTCTTTTTTTTGGGAATTTTTTTATTTTAAATTAAAAAAAATATTTTTTTAATATTAATTATTTTAAAACATGTTTTTTAAATCTTTTTGAGTTTTTTTATTTTTTTAATTTTTAAAAAAATAGATTTTTTAATTATTTTATTTTTTGTTTGATTTTTTAAGTGTTAAAAAAATTATTTTTTATTTTTTAATATTTTGATTTTTTTTTATTTTATGTACACAAAGTATGAAGAGTCGAAGTATGTGGAAGTATGAAGTCTGTGACTATCTGTGATGCTCTTTTGAGGTTATTTAGATACATTAGATTAAAAGTTAAAAACCCATCATGACCTAGAGGTGCACAAACCGGTTAATTTTAATAACCGGTTCGGTTAACCAGTTATACCGGTTAATTTGACTTTTTGACTTTAACCGGTTAATGCTTTAACCGGTTATTACTTTAACCGGTTATTTTTTTAACTGGTCCGGTTAATTACTTTAACCGGTTCGGTTAATTAACCGGTTATTTTCGGTTATTAACCGGTTTTTTTGCCTTTTTTTTTATTTTTCGGTTAGTTTTTCGGTTAACCAGTCTATCGGTTAAAAAACCGGTTTAAAAAAACCGGTTATTATACTAAACACTTATAACCGGTTACTAACCTACGGTTAAATAACCGGCTGGTCCGGTTATTCCTAAATCGGTTATTAACCGGTTACGGTTTCGGTTAATAACCGGTTACGGTTAATTAACCGTTTATTTTGTGCACCTCTATCATGACCCATGACTAATTTTGAATGAAAATTTTAAAACTTATCTTGACTCATTCTTATTTATTTCTTAGCCCATTGTGACTAGTTTTCATTTCTAAGATTAACCAAAATAACCCAAAATAACTCAAATGATTTTTTGTTGCCAGACCAAAACATAACCTTACTCACATAAGGTTTGTAGATAATATGCATAGTTGTTTGATTATTTAACGTGCTTCAATCAAGTACTCATAGCACCCACCCACATAAATACCTCTTTTCCTTGACCACCCTTGAATCTATCTTCGGTATTAAGGATAAATCAAAGAACTTAGCACTCATGAACATCATACCATTTTGTTATATTTTGATCTTTATAGTAAACATCATGATATATCTTGGAAACTTAACAAAACATCGTAAACTGTATCGGTATATAGTCAGAGTATACCAAGCTAAGTAATGAATCATCATTGACTTGAAGATTATTAGATTAACTTGTGTAAGATTGTGTGGGAGAGAGTTGCGAAATGAGAACATCGACATAACTCTTTTTAAACGATGGATAAAAAAAAACTATACTACTTTAAAAAGTAATAAAAAAAGAGTTATTAGATTTTATCACCCCCTAGGCTATTGGCTGCTGTCACCCCCAACTATCACTTTGACGCCCGCCACACCCACTTAACACTTAGTGTGTTCTGTCACCACGTCATTAACTGGTTACTAACTTTTGATCATGTTACTATACATTTGGGGTGTCCTAAGATTTCTAAAACTTTCGTAAGATCACTATGACACCCCCAAAAGTATAGTAACTGGATCAAAAGTTAGTGATCAGTTAACGATGTGGTGATAGAACAGACTAAGTGTTAAGTTGGGGGTGACAGACGTCAAAGTGATAGTTGGAGGTGGCAGCAGCCAATAGCCAATAGTTAGGGGTGATAAAATCCAATAACCCATAAAAAAGCTATGCAACTTATGTAAAGATTATATTAAATTGTGATTTATTGAGTAGGCACTCATCTTTCTCTTCTTTGTTACTAAGTTGTAAGGCAATCGCGGTAACAACTAAATTTTTCATGTAAAGATTATATTAAGTTGCATAAGTATGTTATCTCATTTTTCATCTAAATAATAATTTACAATTCTTAGACAGTTAGACATATCAAAAACTTTATTCCATTTAAATAACTTTTGTATGTTTCATTATTATTTAGTTAAAAGTTAGTATCCCCCTCCCCTCTTTTTTAAATGTGTAATGCATTGTCCAACAAAAATGTGCTTACCCTATTTATATCATGTGCTCGGTGCGAATATGTTCCTAACAATTTACACGGTGCAGTTGTGTGTTCGTGTCTTCCGTAAAGCTTTATCTCTTTGAATGGTTAATACATGCACCCTCTAAAATCCTACTCCTTAATCAAAACATTTGTCTACTACTCCTCCATGAGACTTGAACGCTCAATGTCATGATCTGTAATTTGTTTGGACTACGTATCACATTATGAATTTACTCTATTTTAAACAACGCATACATAAATGAACATAAATACTCATAACTTTTAAGTGCTTTAATAAAAAAATGGGCCTTACACAAACCGACTTATATATATATATATATATATATATATATATATATATATATATATATATATATATATATATATATATATATATATGGGATTAGTTTCATAAGTGAACACTAGTGTAGTTTGCGAACTGAGCGAACTAATCCTGGCCATACATGTGTGTAGATCAATGGCCAGGATTTGATAATGAAATACACTAGCGTATTTTACGATTTAATGATGAAATCCTAGCCATACACGTATGTAAATCAATGGCCAAGATTTGTTCACTCAGTTCGCGAATACACTAATGTTCACTCTAAAATATATATATATAGAGAGAGAGAGAGAGTAGGGTTCGCACGGAAAGTATGTTTTTCCTAGAAAGTCTAGGAAGCGATCTGGTCCATCCGATTGGTGTGTTTAAGGGTTGAGATTAAATCAATGACAATCTTGTAATATTTGAGTTATATAATTAGAGACTTTTAATATAGTGAGGGTATTTTGGTAATTGGAAGTGTTTTAAATAAGTCAAGAAACTGCCATATCAATAACAAATCCCTAAATTCATGCAATTTCCCCTATTTCTCTCTCTCTTTCTCTCTCTCCCTCTCTAAACCGATCTCTTTCCCCTTGCTGCTGGCGACGCAAAACAGGACCCCAAGAGCATTCAGATTTTGGTTCCAAGGCTTGTGCATACCCCTTTTCTTCACTAGGTATTCATATCTTGTGTTGTGATTAAAGTTCTTGAATTGCATATACGTTTTCGGTCTTAATCTGCTTGTAACTTGGCTGCGTTTTTCTGTTTTAATTGATGATTGTAAAGAGGCTTGTACCGCTGTTTCTGAGTCGTTCTTGATAAATGGAAGGATTACCAGCATGGTTGGTAAAACACGGCGTCAAGAAATCTGCTTGCTGTTAAAACACAGCGTCAAGAAATCTGCTTGCTGTTAAAATACAGCGTCAATAAATCTGCTTGCTGTTAAAACACAATGTCCAGAATCCTCCAGCAATCTGCTTGCTGTTAAAACACAGCGTCAAGAATCTGCTTATTTTTAAAACACAGCGTCAAGAAATCTGCTTGCTGTTAAAACACAGCGTCAAGAATCTGCTTGCTGTTAAAACACAATGGCCTGCTTGCTGTTAAAACACAATGTCAAGAAATTTGCTTGCTGTTAAAACACAATATCAAGAATCCTCCAACAAATCTGCTGACTTAAAACACAATCAAATTTGTTAAACTCCAGTATAAAAATAAACTGTTGTAAAACACATTATGATGTAATGTAATCATCAAAAAACACAATGTGATGTAATGTGACATAGACAACAACATAAAACACATTCAGAGTGTTAAAATGCAAAATAACTGTTAAAACACAACCTGATTATATATTGACTTCAGAGTGTTAAAACACACTAACTTCAACCTCTCTGACTGGTAAAACACATCACCAAGACATGCTGATAGTTTTTCCAGATAAACACATTGACTTCCAGATTTGAATTCGAAAACAACAAAAATTCCGAAAATCATGGAATGTTAGTTAATGAAAAATAAATTCCAAAAATAAAATTAAAATGTGAAATTACATAGTTGCCATTTTAGTTAAAATAACTCAATGTCACATGTCCAATTCTCATTGCTTCCTAGACTTTCTAGGAAAAATAGACTTTCCACCCAACTCCTACTATATATATGTATATATAAACGGGACCAGGAGAAAACGCCCAAAAAAGTGTGAGAACGCATTCTGGCTAAACACGTGGCGCAGGATATGATCAGGGGGTGAGAGGTTTTTTTGTCTTTTCAATTTTCTTTTATTTTTCCAACGCACAATAACTTTTTCTGGCATCTAAGATTATTTAGGCGTTAATTGTATTTATTAAACTTTTTGGCGTTGAATTAATTGTTTTTGTGTCACAAAGATAATTTTTTGGCGTTATAACATTTTCTGGTCAATTTTTTTGGCTTTTTGTGGCGTTGTATAATAATTCACTACAAGTCATTAATATTTTCATAAGATTACAATAAGACCAAATGTTTTTAATGGCGTTTAGTGATTTTTTTGGGGTTTAATACATTTGACAAGGTGCTTTGCCAGCACCCATTCTCATAGTTTTCATACTACTAGCGTTTTGGTATATATAGTTTTTGGCGTTTTATATAATAATGTATTTTATTTGTAAAGAATTAGAAATCAAAACAACATATAATTTGATAACAAAACAATATAAAATGAAAAGAAAAAAAAATTAAAAAATGGTAATCTAATTTCTCATCCGAATCTTCACTGTCATCGGGCTCTTCTTCTTGAATTTGTTTTTAGCGTTTTGAACATTTGAATACCTTAGCTAGATATCAACTTTCCTACATAAACACCGTCTTTTTTAGACGAAGCTGCTTAGTGACATCCTGTTTTTTGGTGTGATATTCTTGTTTGGTGGCATGTCATTGAAGATCAACTCTTGCTTGATGCTATTTATAATAATGTAGTCTAAAATAGCATTTTATACTTGTGTTGATCCCTTTATTCCATGCCAATATTCATCAAGAACAAAGCTCACATGGTGACATATCACTGTCATCAGTCTCTTTTTCTTAAATATTTGTCCATCTCATTCAGCAAAAGATTATTGAGATAACCCCCTAGAAGAAGAATCCATTCAGTGAAAGCTTTGTCATCTGTGGTTATTTTAACTAACATTTTTTGGCGTTTTAAAGAGAGTGGTTTCTAGAGAATATGGCGTTTGTTTTTCTGGGTGTGATCAATTCATTGTATATAGACCCCTCTCTTATAGGAGTTTTTTGGCGCGTAGTTTAGGTGGGATTTTTATTGTAATAAATGATAGTAACAAAGTAACCGTATTTTCAGTTACTGTTTTGTATTTATTGTTTTGATCAGCTTTATCAGTTTATAGGTGGGATTTTTTTGGGTGTCGTTGTATTTGCACTAAAACTTTGGAGGCATTACTTGTATGGAATCAAGTGTGTGATCTATTCTGATCACAAGAGCCTTCAACACCTGTTTAATCAGAAGGACCTAAACATGAGGCAACGACGTTGGATGGAAACTTTGAATGATTATGATTGTGAAATCCGATACCATCCAGGCAAGGCAAATGTAGTCGCTGATGCCTTGAGCAGAAAGGAAAGGGTCAAACCCATCTGAATCAATGCCAAGAGCATTGAGATAAAGAATAGTTTGAATGAAAGGTTGTTAGCTGCACAGAAGGAAGCTGTGCTGGAAGCTAACTATCCTAATGAGAAACTAGGAGTAACCGAAGAACAGTTATCTCAGGGCAAGGACGGAATTCTGAGATTGAATGGACGAATATGGGTTCCAGTTTATGGGGGACTTCGGGATGTTATCCTCCAGGAAGCCCATAGTTCTAAATATTCCGTTCATCCTGGAGCTGATAAGATGTACCAGGATCTAAAGGCAAACTATTGGTGGATAGGCTTGAAGAAGTCTGTAGATGCCTATGTAGCTAAATGTTTGACGTGTGCGCAAGTCAAAGCCGAACATCAGAAGGCGTCAGGTTTGCTACAACAGCCTGAACTTCCCACGTGGAAGTGGGAAATGGTGACAATGGACTTCATCACCAAGTTGCCGAAGACAAGGAAAGGAAATGATACTATATGGGTGATCATAGACAGACTGACTAAGTCAGCACATTTCCTACCCATTAAGGAGACCTATAGCTCCGACATGTTAGCCCAATTATACGTAGATAAGATTGTATCTCTGCATGGCGTACCAGTGTCTATTATCTCTGACAGACATACTAGATACACGTCACATTTTTGGAAAAGTTTCCAATAATCTTTGGGCACGCGCTTAAATTTCAGTACGGCTTACCATCCTCAGACGGACGGGCAGAGTGAGCGTACAATCCAAACCTTGGAAGACATGCTTCGTGCATGTGTGATTGACTTAAGTGGTAGTTGGGATAACCACCTGCCATTGATCGAGTTCTCGTATAACAATAGCTACCATACCAGCATTAAGGCTGCGTCTTTCGAGTCCTTGTACGGTAGAAAGTGCAGAACGCCCGTTTGTTGGGCGGAAGTCGGAGATGTCCAACTAACAGGACCTGAAATAGTCTTTGAAACGACGGACAAGATTGTCCAGATTCGTGACCGTCTGAAGGCTGCACGAGATAGGCAGAAAAGCTAGGTAGATTTAAAGCGTAAACCTTTTAACTTCGAGGTAGGTGACAAAGTACTGCTTAAAGTATCACCCTGGAAGGGAGTGATGCGATTTGGCAAGAAAGGCAAGTTAAGCCCAAGGTACATAGGACCATTCGAAGTCATCGAACGTGTCGGATCAGTTGCCTATAAGTTAAACTTACCTGAAGAGCTCAGTGGTATTCACAATGTATTCCACATCTGCAATCTGAAGAAGTGTTTCGCTGATGAATCACTAGTCATACCACATACAGATGTGCACATAGAAGAGAGCTTGAAGTTTGTTGAAAAACCTGTGTCGATCGAGGATCGACAGGTCAAGAAGCTTCGAAGGACACATGTACCGATCGTAAAGGTTAAATGGGATGCCCGTAGAGGTCCCGAGTACACGTGGGAAGTAGAATCCACAATGAAAGAAAAGTACCCTCATTTTTTTCAGTAAATCTCGAGGTCGAGATTTCTTTTAAGGCGGTGAGGATGTAACACTTCGAAAATTCATGTCCTATAATGCATTGACACGTGTCATAAGCTTGAACGTGTGAAAATATACTCTAGAGGGACTAAAGTTGACAAACATGGAAAGTATGTGATTATGAGGGTTCAAAATGTCAACAAGGGATAAATATACTTTACAGTAACCCTACATGATGCTCAAACCCTTAAACGAATGAATCATGGATCATACGAAGCTAATTGTGAAAGAAAGTGAGAGATTACAAACTACAGGGGTTAAATGTGTCAACATGTTTAAGGTATACCTCTGAGTGACCTTTTAGCAAACCCGAAGCTTTCTAACAATTAATTAAGCACACTAGAATGCACGATAAAAATTTCACCAAGTTTCGTTATCGTATGAGAAAGTTATGATAAAATTTGTACGCGAGGGGTTAAAGCGTCAACGTTGAAAATTATGACTTTTCGGGTAAACATAAAGTGGCCAAGGACTTAACAAAGTGGGTATAAGTCTTGAAGCCCTTATAGGTCAATTAGAGGGGCTCAAAATGCAAGAAATAAAGGTTGGGTGACCTTTCGAAAGACCAAGAGCCAAAGTGCAAAAGCTAAAAAGTTTTTAACCTAAAAACAGGACTCAGGCGGGCCGCGTAAGCCTTGCCAAGAACTTATGCGGGCCGCGCGTGACGCCCAGATGTAGAAAATACAGGCAGCATCCTGTTCAGCCTTGTAACTGTCACGGCCCCCGACCCGGTTTGACCCGTTTCAGGAGCTGCGGGACAGAAATCCCGTGTTATTTAATTAACAGCGGAAGTTTTCATCAGGATCTTTTAAAACTGAAATATTTCCCGATTATTTTATTTCACAACTCGGGATAAAACCCCGGTAATTTACAATCATTTGATTTCACGAAGAAATCTTTTATTTTACAAAACATGTTTCTTTATTTTATCCTGAGCCACTTCCTTAAGCTTGTAGTGCTTCACGACACTTTTCCTGGATCATAACAGATCACCTTGAACATGTTTGAAAAAGGTTTTGTCAGCGGGAAATACTGAGTGAATCATTCTATTTACATAAAATGATGCATAGTTATTAATTACAGCATAAGAGCGATTACAATGGCTTCTATCTTATTTTTATCTGGCGCCGTGTCACAATGGTGACATGTCACAATGGTGACGATGGTCATACCACTATTAGGTCAATGAACCTAAATAGTGATGATTATCCCTAGTAGGTCAATGAACCTAACTGGGAGAAAATTAGTAATGTGCACAATACCCCACTAGCCAGTGATTCAAGATATCCACGACTTAGTCCCTGTAATTATAACTTTTGAAAATAATTTGAGGTATTGTAAAATAGTTGATAAAAAGAGAATGACTCACATTGCAGATTTAATTTTGAGCAGAGTCTAGCCTACTGATTAGCCTTTTAACCTAAATTAATAACAGGCACACAATTCGGTCAGTAACTTAATACAGCATTTACGATAACTCACGAGATCAAACCCTCACATTGAATGACAAAGTGCGATACTTAAACATCCATCGAATTAACGACGAATGACAAAGCATAAACCCTAATGTGGGCAGCACTTAAACATCCATTGGATAGTTTAATCGATCGGACATTGAATCGTAGCAGCGATCGAGTTATTACCCTGTATTGCGGCGTCGATTAGTGATCCGTGTGTGTTAATTATGGTAAACAGAACGTAACTCAGTGCCTAAAACGAATTTCTTCGTCGAACGTACGCAGAATATCAAGTGCCAATGTCTGCTATTTATAGCCAAAATTTGACATTTCTTACGGACCGTAAGACTTATCCCTTACGGTCCGTAAGGGACACCTAATGGTCATAGGGTTGCCACGTGTGGGACTAGGCCTGCTGAGTTGATGAAATTGAAAAATTCGAATTTGACAGTACATAATTTAGATAATCGTAACTAGGGTTTATCCCCCCTGAGTTTTAGGGGCCCTGATCCTGATTCTGATTGTTCTGAAAATTTTAAGGTTTGTGCAGAATCACTTGGGTGTCTTAATTAGGGTTTTCTATTGGACAAATTAAAATAATAAATATGACTTTTGATGAGAGTTGTTACATTCTCCCCACCTTAATAAAAATCTCGTCCTCGAGATTTACTGGAATAATTGAGGATACTTTCGCTTCTTTTCTGATTCCAGTTCCCAAGTGTATTAGGGTCCTATCTTTGAATCCCACTTTACTTGAACTAACACTAATCGTTTGTGTTTTGAGAAATTTGATCTTTCTATCTTTTATCTGAAGAGGTTTCTCTACAAATTTTAATTTTTCGTTTACCTTTATATCTTGGAGAGGTACTACCAAAGATTCGTCTGATAGACATTTCTTGAGATTGGATACATGAAATACATCATGTACTCCAGCTAACTCTCCTGGTAGTTGTAAACGATAAGCAACTGGTCCTATATGTTGGATCACTGGAAATGGTCCTACGTACCTTGGACTTAGCTTTTCTTTCTTACCGAATCTAACAACTCCTTTCCAAGGAGATACTTTCAACAGCATTTTGTCTCCAACTTGAAACTCCAACGGCTTTCGTCTATTATCTGTATAACTCTTTTGGCGATCTCTAGCCGTCTTCAGCCTTTCCTTCGTGATACTGAATATCACAGTCGTAGTCACTTAGGATTTTCATCCATCTCCTTTGCCTCATGTTTAATTCTTTTTGCCCAAATATATATCTTAAATTCTTATAATCCGTATAGACAGTAAACTTACTTCCATACAGATAATGTCTCCAAGCTTAAGGGCAAAAATTATGGCTCCTAATTCTAAGTCATGAGTGGTATAGTTTTCTTCGTGCTTTTTCAATTGCCTTGATGCATACACAATTACCTTTTTGCATTGCATTAACACACATCCAAATCCTAGCTTTGAAGCATCACCGTATACTTTAAAATCTTCTGTTCCTTCTGGTAAGGCTAGGATTGTGGCATTTGTTAATTTATGCTTTAAGATCCTAAAGGCTTCTTCTTATTTAGGTCCCCATTCAAACTTAACTGTTTTACAGGTTAGCTTAGTTAATGGTATAGCTGTCTTGGAAAAATCCTTAATAAACCGTCTATAGTATCTGGCTAAACCTACAAAACTCCTAATTTCCATTGCGGATTGCGGAACCTTCCATTTGGTAATTGCTGCTATCTTATCAGGATCTACGTGAATATCTTCATGATTCACCATATGACCTAGAAATTGCACTTATGGCAACCAAAATTCACACTTCGAGAATTTGGCGTAAAGCTTCTCTTTTCTTAACAAAGTTAAGAGTGCATGCCAGTGCTGACAATGTTCTTCCTGACTTTTGGAATAAATAAGTATATCGTCGATGAAGACAATTACAAATTTATCCAAATATGGTTTACAGATCCTATTCATCATGTCCATGAATGTTGCAGGTGCATTCGTTAATCCGAAGGGCATGATTGTAAACTCGTAATGACCATACCTAGTCCTGAAAGCAGTTTTAGGTATGTCTTCCTCTTGTACTTTCAATTGATGATATCCGGAACGTAAGTCGATCTTAGAAAAATATCTATCTCCCTGGAATTGAATAGATCATCAATTCTAGGTAATGGGTATCGATTCTTAATTGTAACCTTATTCAATTCCCTATAATCAATACACATTCTCATCGAACCATCGTTTTTCTTAACAAACAACACTGGTGCCCCCTACGGGGATAAACTAGGTTGTATGAAACCTTTACTTAATAATTCATCTAATTGCTTTTTCAGTTTTAATATTTCTGTGGGTGCTAACCGATAAGGTGCCTTGGCTATCGGTATAGTTCCTGGAATTAGATGAATCCTAAATTCTACCTCCCTATCTGGTGGTAACCCTGGTAATTCTTCTGGGAATACATCTGGGTATTCTGAAACTACAGAAATTTCCTTAAGTTCTTTATCTTTAGTATTAATGATTACTGAAATCATATATACTATTCCTTGCTTTCGTTCATAATTAGCAATTTTCATTACTGATATGAACTTTATGGGTTTACATGGCTTATCTCCTGTAATCATTATTACTTCTCTAGTGGTTGCACAATTTCTATGGAATTCTTATTACAGATAATTCGAGCATGATTGTTTACTAACCAATCCATTCCATTCCTAACACAACATCGAATTCAACTAATTTCATAGATAATAGGGTTGCAGAAAATTTATGACTTAAAAGTTCTATTTCTACGTTTTGCAGAACCTTATTTATTTTAACTGAATTCCCATCTGCCGTTTCTACTGTAGAAATTTACCTAATGCTGGTTAAAGGTAAGTTAAGAGTTTGGCAGAATGAAGTATTTATAAAACTTTGGTTTGCACCAGAGTCAAATAATACTTTTGTGTAAACGTTGTGAACTAAGAACGTACCAGCTATTACATCTGGAATGAGCTCTGCTTCCTGAGCAGTCAGTTGGAAGGCTCTTACATTCCTTTTTGCTCCTTCTGCAGGTTTGGCTTTATTGTCAGATGGTTTGTTCAGTTTTGGACAATCTGGCCTAAGATGTCCAGGTTCTCCACAGTTGTAGCAAACTGAAAATTTCTTCCTCCTACAGTCTTCTTCTTGATGCCCCGGAATTTTGCAAAAATTGCAATATCCTTTGCATCTTCCAAAATGCTTCCTTTTGCAAGAATTGCAAAATGGGCTAGTGGAAGATTGCCCATTCCCTCTTCTCTTGAAATTGTTATGGTTACCCGGACGGAATCCTTGGGTAATCTTTTGGGCTACTTCCTTCCTTCTATTTTCTTCTCTTGTCCGTACTAGTTCGTCAGTCAGAGTATTGGCTAAATCCACCGCATCATCAATCGTGCGAGGTTTCGCAGCCTTGACGATATTACGTATTTCGGCAATCAATCCCCAAATATAACGAGAAATAAGTACCGGCTCTGGCGAAGCTAGGGTTGGTACCACTCGAGCATACTCGAAGAATGTCGAAGTATACCCTCGACAATCTACATCCACCATCCGGTGGGTTAGAAACTTATTTGTCATTTGTTCCTTTTCATACTCGGGACAGAATTTTCTTTCTACAAAGCTCTTAAATTCCTCCCAGTTCATAGCATACGCCATCCTTCTTCCTTTTGCTTGTAACACCGTATTCCACCATTCTAGCGCCCCTTCTTTGAAAAGGTTTGACGCGTACATGACCTGATCATCCTGAGCACATTTACTTATGGCAATTACTGCCTCGGTTTTCTCTAACCAACGTAGTGCCGCAGTCGCTCCTTCATTGCCTGCAAACTCAGTGGGTTTACAAGCAAGAAATTCTTTGTAAGTGCAACCAGGCGTTGCAGCTTTCATTTTCTTAGGGGGAGGAGCTTGACGTGGTTCATTCTCATGATTAGTATGATTATTGCCTCCGTTTATACTATTACTAAAATTGTCGCCCTGGGTACGTTTACTAGGAATGATTGATTGAGGTTTAACAGGTTTCTGGACAGCAGCAACGATTGCTGGAATAGCATTGGCTATTCCTTATGCAACGATATCCTCTATATCTTGTCTATTTAACAATTGTTCTTCCTGAATTTGCTCAGATTGATTTACTTCATTTACTGGTTCATTAAAAATGTTTGCCATCTGATAATTAATATATATATATATATATATATATATATTATTAGTATCCGATAAATAACAATTATACACAAAATCATCATACAAATTTCACAATACACATATAGCCAAAACTATCGATTTCTCGATTTCCATTTTTATATTTTATAGTATGCATCAATACACACTATTATCTTACAAAGTTTTATTTGTAGTTATTTTACAGACTGATTTTTTACCATTACTATTACACAACCACAGTTCCATAAATCCCCTATCCTTTGTCAGATGATATTCTAGTAACGGCGTTCCCTCTCATCGTATTTCCAGGAGATCTGTCCCCCAATCTCTTGGATCCTATTCCCAGCATCCGTTAGTTCTTCGCCAAAGTGGCGGAGTTCAGCCATATTCCCGTTACTCATTGGTGGATTTGGTAAAGGTTCTGGATCGAACTGAGGAAAAAGCTTATAGGGATTGTTTTGGAACTGTATTTCATTAGTCAACCATTCGTCTATTCCTAAAGGTTGCGAGTGGATTGAAGGGTTTGGAATAGCTGGTTCTAAGTTCATTGGTAGTTGTGTTTCAAAAGAATGAATAAAAACATTTTCAATTACAGGCTTAATAGTATTATAGCTTGCCATTATAAAATCTAGCTCTTCCTGAGATGGTAACCCCTCAATTTGTCTAGAGCTTTCCCCAATTTCCATTTTCTTAGGCTTGGGTTTCTCGAGAGGTAAAGCGTTGAATTCTATAGGTTCTTCTATGTCTGGTATATACCTATTGAAATCTCTGGAAACCTCTATTCTTACCGGATAGAGATTTAAATTCTGAAGGGCGTCAGACAAGTCACTCATGCTGTTATGCAAAATACACACCATTACTAATTATAACAAAATTTTATAGAAAACCTTTAAATATTATTCCAGACTGTGTAACTACAAAACAACTGAAAATTAAAACACACTAGGTTTTATTTATAAATTTATTTATTTACTGAATAAGGTTTCTAAACTGTAGATAATAAAGGTGCTAAAACTTGGGTCAAATTATTTAAGGATTTGCATTAATTGCTACATTGGTTAGCATATAAAGATTTGCCTATACTGTACACAATTAGTCAGATAATAAAACACAGAATCACAAAATAGCAATTAATAAAAATTAAGTATTTTCTAAATACTTAATTGGCTTAAATCAGTGGCTCTGATACCACATTTTTCTGTCACGGCCCCCGACCCGGTTTGACTCGTTTCAGGAGCCGCGGGACAGAAATCCCGTAGTATTTAATTAACAGCGGAAGTTTTCATCAGGATCTTTTAAAACTGAAATATTTCCCGATTATTTTATTTCACAACTCGGGATAAAACCCCGGTAATTTACAATCATTTGATTTCACGAAGAAATCTTTTATTTTACAAAACATGTTTCTTTATTTTATCCTGAGCCACTTCCTTAAGCTTGTAGTGCTTCACGACACTTTTCCTGGATCATAACAGATCACCTTGAACATGTTTGAAAAAGGTTTTGTCAGCGGGAAATACTGAGTGAATCATTCTATTTACATAAAATGATGCATAGTTATTAATTACAGCATAAGAGCGATTACAATGGCTTCTATCTTATTTTTATCTGGCGCCGTGTCACAATGGTGACATGTCACAATGGTGACGATGGTCATACCACTATTAGGTCAATGAACCTAAATAGTGATGATTATCCCTAGTAGGTCAATGAACCTAACTGGGAGAAAATTAGTAATGTGCACAATACCCCACTAGCCAGTGATTCAAGATATCCACGACTTAGTCCCTGTAATTATAACTTTTGAAAATAATTTGAGGTATTGTAAAATAGTTGATAAAAAGAGAATGACTCACATTGCAGATTTAATTTTGAGCAGAGTCTAGCCTACTGATTAGCCTTTTAACCTAAATTAATAACAGGCACACAATTCGGTCAGTAACTTAATACAGCATTTACGATAACTCACGAGATCAAACCCTCACATTGAATGACAAAGTGCGATACTTAAACATCCATCGAATTAACGACGAATGACAAAGCATAAACCCTAATGTGGGCAGCACTTAAACATCCATTGGATAGTTTAATCGATCGGACATTGAATCGTAGCAGCGATCGAGTTATTACCCTGTATTGCGGCGTCGATTAGTGATCCGTGTGTGTTAATTATGGTAAACAGAACGTAACTCAGTGCCTAAAACGAATTTCTTCGTCGAACGTACGCAGAATATCAAGTGCCAATGTCTGCTATTTATAGCCAAAATTTGACATTTCTTACGGACCGTAAGACTTATCCCTTACGGTCCGTAAGGGACACCTAATGGTCATAGGGTTGCCACGTGTGGGACTAGGCCTGCTGAGTTGATGAAATTGAAAAATTCGAATTTGACAGTACATAATTTAGATAATCGTAACTAGGGTTTATCCCCCCTGAGTTTTAGGGGCCCTGATCCTGATTCTGATTGTTCTGAAAATTTTAAGGTTTGTGCAGAATCACTTGGGTGTCTTAATTAGGGTTTTCTATTGGACAAATTAAAATAATAAATATGACTTTTGATGAGAGTTGTTACAGTAACCGACTTAAATCAGATATTTTCACTCCATGGGCGACCCCTACATGCTTTTTAGACCTTAGGGAACATCTGTGGATGATCCATGACCAATGGTAGACTTAGTTGTCAATATTCTAGTGAGATTAAAGCACTATATGAAGGGCCATTAGTTATAACTTTGATCATACCATCACCACTCAACTTTAAGGATCACAAATCGTGCATAGGACTTTTGTAAGTATACTTGACCTTCCTTAATTGAGTTTTACTTAGTTATTAGCTTAAAAGTCAAACCGTCGTAATTAGTGATTAATCATTAATGATCCAGTGTTTAGTCAAATCAAAGGTAGTTATAAGTTGGTAATCATGTGGGCATTAAACCCTTAGAAGGGCACCCGCTGATTCCCGATCTAACTAGATCAAATGTCGGGTCAAAGTTTGTATTAAAAAGTCAACAGAACTATAATTTGCGAATTAACATGTAATTTGCAATGTAGAAGGCATGTAACCTATTTTATCACTCATATAACTTGGTAATAAGTATAAGAACATGTCTAAGCATGTCCGACCCGACAATTTTCTGTTTAGACCCGGTTCGGAACCGAAAGTCGCAAAAACTTTGACTTTTGCTTTGACTTCAGTTCTGACCCAATTTAGTATGATTTAGAAATGCCTTAGAGCTTCATTAGGATCAGGTTACTTGTTGGAACAACCCTCTGTGTTTGGTTCATTGATTGCTCGATTCGTTTCCATATTTCCGTTAATTGCCTAATGTTGACCAATATGCCCTTTTGACCATAAAACGAGAATTTAAGAAATGTGAAAGGACAATAATCTTTATTACTGATTTATAAACATGTCCCTAAATTTTCACATTAGTTGGAGGTCTAGATTAGGAGTTATGCTCAATGACGTAATTAGAACGTTTTTAGTAATTAAACGGCGTCATTAGCATAAAGCCTATCTAAACCCAATTTTTGACACCAAATATTTTATCCACTGATGTAATATAATATTTTGAGATTTTAGAAGATTTTTAATTATTTTTAACTTGCTCATAACCTAAGGTTATGACCTTAATTTGGTAAATACCGATTATACCCTTTTTGTGTATAAAATGAGTTCTACATAATATTTTGACACCAATCCAATTGCTACTGATTTAATATAATAAATAAAGTATTTTGAACTTTATAACCTGATCAGAAAACTCAGATTTCCTGTATAACCCGGAAATCGCTTAAAATGGCTTTTTAAGCGTATTAAACGCATAGTTTGGGTTTAAAACCATTTTATCACAAAACACTTTTTACCAACTGAGATAACCTATTAAATTAAGTTTTTTACTGATTATTTCGGAACCGAATCTCAGAATTATAAATAATCTCTTTTATAATCCTTAAAATGACCAAAATACCCCTACGGGGCTTATATTTAGATTAAACTCGTTTTGGGCATAATGGAAGGTATCCTACTGATATCACAACCTATTTAAGGCATATTAACTTAGGAAACCTATAAATGACTCTTATGGTTACCCGTTATGCCTCTTGCGCGTTCGGTTCGGTTTATGTAACTAGTTTGCATAAATTAGCCGAAACGGGTCGAACCTTATCGTTTTTATCTCAAAATCCAGAATGTGTTTAGATTACCCATATTATACAATTCTTCAAACTTGTTGGGTCTAAATCACATTCTATTCCGGTCTTCGCTTAATCACGCGTTCGAGCCGTATGTTTCTTTAAAACTAACCGGTCTAAGTTTAGGCTTAATTAAAGACCCGTTAGGATTCTAATAGGTTATTATAAACCTTCGTTCCAGAATAGGAGACCCGGTAAAATCTACACGCACTTGCTATTTGTGATTGATACTTGCAAAGGTAAATACTTTTTACTTATTTTCCCTTATACGGGCTTGGGGTATGGTATATAAAATACCTCTTGGTCGGGCATTGAATCTTTAATCGAATAGAGGTTAAATCATTGATATGCTCCGTTTTGAAATGTTTTGTTTGATGAAAGCCTTTGGGGGGTTAATGACCATGTCCCGGATATCCTTGGCATCATTTTACGAAATGGCCACGACCTAAGCACGGGGTGTAGGCGTACACCCGTCAGTGCCAAAATAAATAAATAATGTGGTGTGTCTATTGATCTTTAACCCGGTCTACAGATCGGGCTACTGAACGCATAAGGAACATGTAATTCTTTTACAAGATTATATTCAAATAATAATCCCAAGTTATAAAAAGTTTGTGCCACGTGCATTCAAATCAATTTTTAATCATTTTTAAAATGAGTCAGTTGAATGTATTTACCAGTGTAAACTGACGTATTTTCCTAAAAAGGTTAAGTGCAGGTACTACGCGAACTAGGCTGGCTTTCTCTTAGCGTCCACAATAAGTCTCACAAGCTTGGATGTCAAAATTGTTGAACAATGTTTCCTTTTTATTTTTGATCCACTTGTGGATTATTTTCAACTGTTTGTGATACTTGATATTACAATTATATTCGGTTGGAATATATCTATCCTTTGCTTCCGATGTGCATTTAAATATTGTGTTGTTTAACTGTAATGTTACCAACCACGTCACGATACTCCCCACCGGGCCCACCGGTAATACGTGGAAATATCAGGGTGTGACAAGTTGGTATCAGAGCCAACATTGAGTGAATTAAACACTAGCCTTTTGTGTTTAATCTCAATGACACAATTGCACATTCATAAATTTTCGAGTCTAGACAAAGAACTTAGGAATAATCCAAATTGTTTTAATTCTTACTTTGTCCTTTATATTTCTTGTTGTTTCTTTTATTGTGTTGACAGGAATTATGCCACCAAGATTCAGAAGAGGAGGAAGAGGCAAGGGGCCAATCACCGCCCCCAACGATCACGAAGCCGGGCCCTCGCACCGGCGAACTCCTTCTAATACTATGAGTGCCGAACCGCACGGAGCCTGGAGGACCTACACGGAGCCCGCCAGACGATCTGTCTCGCAC
Organism: Helianthus tuberosus; assembly: GCA_030545235.1. Taxonomy (NCBI): domain Eukaryota; kingdom Viridiplantae; phylum Streptophyta; class Magnoliopsida; order Asterales; family Asteraceae; genus Helianthus; species Helianthus tuberosus. Next base: position 44,864,622 of record CM060442.1, read on the forward strand.
AGCTCAACGCCTCCCTATCGCCATTCCTTTGGGCCACATTCGGAAAATGAGCCCAAAGACTCCCGCCATTCCTTCCTACCGGTGCAACGATCTGCTTCGCACCGTTCCTTCGGCGACCCTACTCCTGTCTTTCAGGGCCGGTTCAACCCGGCAAATTATATTCAAGAACCAGTGGGTTTTAACCCATTGGGACCGGAGGACCACTTCTTCGAAGACAATGCAATGGACATGGACGAGGACACGGATCCCGTCGAGCCTGCAACCGGAACACCCAACCATCCTATCGAGATCTCCGATGGATCATCCTTCCACGGATCACCCTACGGTGGTCCAGACAGTTATCAAGCGAGGTTTAACCAGCACGAATGGTACTTCACACCTTCTCACCATTTGTCACCTCACCAGCAGCAGCAGCAGGATCCCTCTGGGGATTCACGTTTCGTGGCAGTCACGCCACCACCTCCACCGCCACCAGTTCATCAAGTACCTCCAGAACCGCCAAGGCGTAGGAGAACAGGCGCGCGAATATCCACGCGAGGAGGGGATTTCCACTTTAGCACCCCTCGACATTCCAGTGGCAGTCACTACCCGCCACTGTACGAAGACCCACAAATGGGTGGGCCCTCAAACCCAGTTCCGGAGGTGAACTCTGCACCAGTTGCACCACAGCCACCACCGATGGGTTTTGATAACCCGATTCCTGCATACGCCGGTTCAATGGCGTACAACCCATTTGAGCAGCCGGCTCATACTCATTATAACTACGCTGAAGCCGACCCGTACCTCGCAGCGGCCAACTACAACACCCTTCACCCGGAAGGACCATATGGAGCTCCTTGGGGAGTGGGGTACCCAACTCATGGGTACCAAATACCTGCTAGACCTCTGATTCGGCAAAAATCGCAGCCGCCACGGTTTTCCCCGCCAGAACGGGAAGAAATTCTTCAAAGATTGGACCAAGTTGAGCGATTTTCACACAGATCGCATTGAACGACAAGGTTTCCTCAAGGGCTTAGCAGGCTTGCTAAAGGGGAAGAAGAAGAAGAGGGATCATTAAATCCCTATCTGTACTGTTTTAATCAAGTCCCTGCGTGGACATTTAGTTATGTACTTAGTCCCTACGTGGACTTATCTTTCTTTAGCCCCTGCGTGGGTATGACTTCTTGTATTCTGCCCTGCGTGGGCATGTTTTTCTGTTGACCCCTGCGTGGGTATGTTTGTTTGGTTAAGCCCCTGCGTGGGCAAGTTGTTTCTGTAAAAGTCCCGTTTAGGGCAATATGTACTTCTTTTGATATTAATGGAATGTTAAGTTATAAATTTCATTTTGTAATTATATGCATAACTATATGAAATAAATGAATCAAAATCATTCCTTTTAAAATAATCTGCCCATTAAATATTAACTAAGAATCTTAAAGGTATAACCTAGCCTGCATGTCATTATAAGACTTGGCCGAGATGGTAAGACCTGTTTAAAAGATTCAAATCCTTGTTAACATCTGAAAACATGTTAACGCTCCTGGCAGACGTGATTCGTTGAAATCACACACGTCATTCTTATAATAGGATTCTTCAAAAGATTTCCTAACCTAACTTAATGATCTATAAATCATGGGTTTAAATCATCAATTAAGATGATCATATGTTAACCATATATTGGTAATATAGTGCCTACGGGCCATACTCATTGTCATATAAGACAAAAGACAGTAGTAGTCTATGACTCCCTGTCAGAAAAAGGTAAAGAACTATGTTCAAACCTTCATGCCTTGATTCTCTGAAATCATGGCTTATGATTTACAAATGTCCTTGTGACTAGGCCTTTTGTGCCACTAATAATACTGTTATTGATTTATAATTAGGATAAATTAAAATAAAAATCCTAAATAACTATGATTAACAAATTAACCAAATATGGTATGTGTTTACCATGGTTAATGAATTGCCATAAAAGACAATTCCAGAATAAACTCCCAAATAATTTTTTGTCAATATCTTATGAAACAGTTCAAGATACGATGCCCGGATTAATATAGCGGGTGCTGAACTGCAAGCGTTAATAGACAAAGCTGTTACAAAAGCAATAGAGCGGCAGTATAATGAGTATAGCAGGACTCGAAGTAGGACCCTATCTGCACCGCACTCAAAACCTAAGACTCATTCTGAGGCTCACAGCAAGGCACCCTCCAAGAAGGAAGAACCCAAGAAAGGTGATGACGATCGTCAGTCCTCAAATCAGCAAAGTGCTCCATCTCAAAAGATTGTTTTGAATCAAGGACCCCGTGATAAGGGTTGCTCCTACAAGTATTTTGTTTCATGTAAACCCCGGGATTTCACTGGGGAGAAAGGAGCTATAGACTGCATGACGTGGTTGGATGAGATGGACACCGTAGTTGATATCAGCGGGTGCGCTGAGAAGGATGTGGTAAAGTTTGTGTCTCAATCGTTCAAAGATGAGGCCTTAGCCTGGTGGAGAGCGTTGATTCAAGCTACTGGGAAGATTCCATTGTACAATATGACATGGGAACAATTTGTTGCCCTCATCAAGGAGAACTATTGTCCTCAGCATGAGTTCGAAAAGATTGAGTCGGATTTTCTGTCCTTGGTGATGAAAAACCTGGATTGCCAAGCTTACCTTACGAGCTTTAATACAATGTCAAGATTGGTTCCGTATCTGGTGACCCCGGAACCCAAAAGAATAGCTCGCTTCATTAAGGGTTTAGCTCCAGAAATTAAGGCAAGTGTAAAAGCCTCTCGGCCAGCTACTTTCAGATCTGTAGCTGATATATCTTTGTCCCTCACACTGGACGTGGTCAGACAGAGATCGCTAAGGAACATGGATACCGAGAAAAGGAAGCATGAAGATGACAATTCACGACAATCAGATAAGAAGCACAGGGGAAACAATGACCACAAGAAGGGGTCTAGTTCTAAGAAGGATGGGCATCAATCTGGAGATAAGCCCAAGTGTAAGATTTGTCAGAAGCACCACTTTGGGAGGTGCAGACTTGACTCAAAATCCCAATCTCAGCCGAGGCCATGTGGGATTTGCAAATCTTCGGAACATAAAACCCTAGAGTGTAAGAAACTGAAGGATGCAACGTGCTACAGTTGCAATGAAAAAGGGCACATCAAGACAAATTGCCCAAAATATGCAAAGAAAGCTGATGAAGGAAAGAAGACCAATGCTAGGGTCTTCAGGATGGATGCAAAGGAAGCTGTGCAGGACGATAATGTGATAACAGGTACCTTCCTCATAAATGATGTTTATGCGAGAGTGCTATTTGATTCAGGAGCTGATAAATCATTTGTAGATAATAAGTTTTGCAAATTGTTGAATTTACCTGTTAAAACCTTAAGTGTGAAATATGAGGTGGAGTTAGCAAATGACACCTTAGAAACCGCCTCAACCATATTAGATGGATGTTTCATATCCATTAAGAACCACTCTTTTCCTTTGTCCCTACTTCCTTTGAAATTAGCCGGTTTCGACATAGTTTTGGGTATGGACTGGTTATCTCGTAACCAGGCCCAGATTGTCTGCAATAGGAAGCAATTGGTAATCAAGACTCCGTCTGGTGAATCACTTACCATTTAGGGAGATACTCAGTATGGTCTGCCTGAGCAAGTGACTATGCTCAAGGCCTCTAGGTGTTTGAAGAAGGGTTGTGTCATCTACATGGCACAAGTGACTATTGACGAGCCAAAGCCTAAGATTGAGGATATCCCCGTCATTTCTGAATACCCTGAAGTTTTTCCTGAAGAACTACCTGGTTTACCACCAGATAGGCAAGTGGAATTCAGAATTGACATCATCCCTGGGGCAGCACCAGTAGCAAGGGCGCCTTATAGGTTGGCACCAACAGAGATGAAGGAATTGAGAACACAACTAGATGAGTTGCTAGCCAAAGGTTTCATTAGACCTAGTTCGTCTCCTTGGGGAGCACCAATCTTATTTGTCAAAAAGAAGGATGGATCGATGCGTCTGTGCATCGATTACCATGAGCTTAATAAGGTCACTATCAAGAATAGGTACCCATTGCCCAAGATCAACGATCTGTTCAATCAGCTTCAAGGGGCAAGTTACTTCTCTAAGATTGACTTAAGGTCAGGCTATCACCAACTGAAGGTTAGAGATGAAGACGTTCACAAGACTGCATTTAGGACTCGTTATGGTCATTACGAGTTCCTAGTGATGCCTTTTGGGCTCACTAACGCACCAGCGGCATTCATGGATCTCATGAACCGTGTCTGCAAGCCATACTTGGACAAATTTTTTATCGTCTTCATTGACGACATTCTGATTTATTCAAAGAATCTGGCCGACCATGAGAAACATCTTCGATGTATTCTTTCACTACTCCAGCAGGAAATGCTCTATGCCAAATTCTCTAAATGTGAATTTTGGCTTCGTGAAGTCCAATTTCTTGGACATGTGGTTAGCGAACGCGGAATCCAAGTAGATCCCGCTAAGGTTGAAACTGTCATGAATTGGCAAAAGCCGAAGACGCCCACAGAAATTCGCAGTTTCTTGGGATTGGCAGGATACTACCGGCGCTTTATTGAAATTTTTTCAAGGATTGCGGCACCCCTAACTTCTTTGACTAGGAAGAAGATTAAGTTCGATTGGGGCCCTAAGCAGCAAGAATCCTTTGATATCCTTAAGCAGAAGCTAAGCAATGCGCCTGTGTTGACATTGCCTGATCGAATAGAAGAGTTTGTGGTATATTGTGATGCATCACACACCGGGATGGGATGTGTGCTTATGCAGAAAGGCAAGGTTATTGCCTATGCTTCACATCAGTTAAAGGTGCATGAAAAGAATTACACCACCCATGACTTGGAGTTGGGTGCCGTTGTATTTGCACTAAAACTTTGGAGGCACTACTTGTATGGAATCAAGTGTGTGATCTATTCTGATCACAAGATCCTTCAACACCTGTTTAATCAGAAGGACCAAAACATGAGGCAACGACGTTGGATGGAAACTTTGAATGATTATGATTGTGAAATCCGATACCATCCAGGCAAGGCAAATGTAGTCGCTGATGCCTTGAGCAGAAAGGAAAGGGTCAAACCCATCCAAATCAATGCCAAGAGCATTGAGATAAAGAATAGTTTGAATGAAAGGTTGTTAGCTACACAGAAGGAAGCTGTGCTGGAAGCTAACTATCCTAATGAGAAACTAGGAGTAACCGAAGAACAGTTATCTCAGGGCAAGGACGGAATTCTGAGATTGAATGGACGAATATGGGTTCCAGTTTATGGGGGACTTCGGGATGTTATACTCCAGGAAGCCCATAGTTCTAAATATTCCGTTCATCCTGGAGCTGATAAGATGTACCAGGATCTAAAGGCAAACTATTGGTGGATAGGCTTGAAGAAGTCTGTAGCTGCCTATGTAGCTAAATGTTTGACGTGTGCACAAGTCAAAGCCGAACATCAGAAGCCGTCAGGTTTGCTACAATAGCCTGAACTTCCCACGTGGAAGTGGGAAACGGTGACAATGGACTTCATCACCAAGTTGCCGAAGACAAGGAAAGGAAATGATACTATATGGGTGATCGTAGACAGACTGACCAAGTCAGCACATTTCCTACCCATTAAGGAGACCTATAGCTCCGACATGTTAGCCCAATTATACGTAGATAAGATTGTGTCTCTGCATGGCGTACCAGTGTCTATTATCTCTGACAGAGATACTAGATACACGTCACATTTTTGGAAAATTTTCCAACAATCTTTGGGCACGCGCTTAAATTTCAGTACGGCTTACCATCCTCAGACGGACGGGCAGAGTGAGCGTACAATCCAAACCTTGGAAGATATGCTTCGTGCATGTGTGATTGACTTAGGTGGTAGTTGGGATAACCACCTGCCATTGATCTAGTTCTCGTATAACAATAGCTACCATACCAGCATTAAGGCTGCGCCTTTCGAGGCCTTGTACGGTAGAAAGTGCAGAACGCCCGTTTGTTGGGCGGAAGTCAGAGATATCCAACTAACAGGACCTGAAATAGTCTTTGAAACGACGGACAAGATTGTCCAGATTCGTGACCGTCTGAAAGCTGCCCGAGATAGGCAGAAAAGCTACGCAGATTTAAAGCGTAAACCTTTTAACTTCGAGGTAGGTGACAAAGTACTGCTTAAAGTATCACCCTGGAAGGGAGTGATGCGATTTGGCAAGATAGGCAAGTTAAGCCCAAGGGACATAGGACCATTCGAAGTCATCGAAAGTGTCGGATCAGTTGCCTATAAGTTAAACTTACCTGAAGAGCTCAGTGGTATTCAAAATGTATTCCACATCTGCAATCTGAATAAGTGTTTCGCTGATGAATCACTAGTCATACCACATACAGATGTGCACATAGAAGAGAGCTTGAAGTTTGTTGAAAAACCTGTGTCAATCGAGGATCGACAGGTCAAGAAGCTTCGAAGGGAAACATGTACCTATCGTAAAGGTTAAATGGGATGCCCGTAGAGGTCCCGAGTACACGTGGGAAGTAGAATCCACAATGAAAGAAAAGTACCCTCATTTATTTCAGTAAATCTCGAGGTCGAGATTTCTTTTAAGGGGGTGAGGATGTAACATCTCGAAAATTCACGTCCTATAATGCATTGACACGTGTCATAAGCTTGAAAGTGTGAAAATATACTCTAGAGGGACTAAAGTTGACAAATATGGAAAGTATGTGATTATAAGGGTTCAAAATGTCAACAAGGGATAAATATACTTTACAGTAACCCTACATGATGCTCATACCCTTAAACGAATGAATCATGGATCATACGAAGCTAATTGTGAAAGAAAGTGAGAGAATACAAACTACATGGGTTAAATGTGTCAACATGTTTAAGGTATACCTCTGAGTGACCTTTTAGCAAACCAGAAGCTTTGTAACGATTAATTATGCTCACTAGAATGCACGATAAAAATTTCACCAAGTTTCATTATCGTATGAGAAAGTTATGATAAAATATGTACGCGAGGGGTTAAAGCGTCAACGTTGAAAATTATGACTTTTCGGGTAAACATAAAGTGGCCAAGGACTTAACAAAGTGGGTATAAGTTTTGAAGCCCTTATAAGTCAATTAGAGGGGCTCAAAATACAAGAAATAAAGGTTGGGTGACCTTTCGAAGGACAAAGAGCCAAAGTGCAAAAGCTAAAAAGTTTTTAACCTGAAAACAGGACTCAGGCGGGCCGCGTAAGCCTTGCCAAGAACTTACGCGGGCCGCGTGCGACGCCCAGATGCAGAAAATACAGGCAGCAGCCTGTTCAGCCTTGTAACCGAGTTAAATCAGATATTTTCACTCCATGGGTGAACCCTACATGCTTTTTAGACCTTAGGGAACATCTGTGGATGATCCATGACCAATGGTAGACTTAGTTGTCAATAATCTAGTGAGATTAAAGCACTATATAAAGGGCCATTAGTTACAACTTTGATCATACCATCACCACTCAACTTCTGATCAATTCTGGAGCTCAAGGCCACTTTCTAAGGATCACAAATCGTGCATAGGACTTTTGTAAGTATACTTGACCTTCCTTAATTGAGTTTTACTTAGTTATTAGCTTAAAATTCAAACCGTCGTAATCAACGTTTGACTTAGCGATTAATCATTAATGATCCAGTGTTTAGTCGAATCAAAGGTAGTTATAAGTTGGTAATCATGTGGGCATTAAACCCTTAGAAGGGCACCCGCTGATTCCCGTTCTAACTAGATCAAATGTCGGATCAAAGTTTGTATTAAAAAGTCAACAAAACTATAATTTGCGAATTAACATGTAATTAGAAATGTAGAAGGCATGTAACCTATTTTATCACTCATATAACTTGGTAATAAGTATAAGAACATGTCTAAGCAAGTCCGACCCAACAATTTTCTGTTTAGACCCGGTTCGGAACCGAAAGTCGCAAAAACTTTGACTTTTACTTTGACTTCAGTTCTGACCCGATTTAGTATGATTTAGAAATGCCTTAGAGCTTCATTAGGACCAGGTTACTTGTTGGAACAACCCTCTGTGTTTGGTTCATTGATTGCTCGATTCGTTTACACATTTCCGTTAATTGCCTAATGTTGACCAATATGCCCTTTTGACCATAAAACGAGAATTTAAGAAATGTGAAAGGACAATAATCTTTATTATTGATTTATAAACATGTCCCTAAATTTTCACATCAGTTGGAGGTCTAGATTAGGAGTTATGCTCAATGACGTAATTAGAACGTTTTTAGTAATTAAACGGCGTCATTAGCATAAAGCCTATCTAAACCCAATTTTTGACACCAAATCTTTTACCCACTGATGTAATATAATATTTTGAGATTTTAGAAGATTTTTAATTATTTTTAACCTGCTCATAACCTAAGGTTATGACCTTAATTCGGTAAATACCGATTATACCCTTTTTGTGTATAAAATGAGTTCTACATAATATTTTGACACCAATCCAATTGCTACTGATTTTATGTAATAAATAAAGTATTTTGAAATTTATAACCTGATCAGAAAACTCAGATTTCCTGTATAACCCGGAAATCGCTTAAAATGGCTTTTTAAGCGTATTAAACGCATAGTTTGGGTTTAAAACCATTTTATCACAAAAGACTTATTACCAACTGAGATAACCTATTAAATTAAGTTGTTTTACTGATTATTTCAGAGCCGAATCTCAGAATTATAAATAATCTCTTTTATAATCCTGAAAATGACCAAAATACCCCTACGGGGCTTATATTTAGATTATAAATAATCTCTTTTATAATCCTGAAAATGACCAAAATACCCCTACGGGGCTTATATTTAGATTAAACTCGTTTTGGGCATAATGGAAGGTATCCTACTCATATCACAACCTATTTAAGGCATATTAACTTAGGAAACCTGTAAATGACTCTTATGGTTACCCGTTACGCCTCTTGCACGTTCGGTTCGGTTTATGTAACTAGTTTGCATAAATTAGCCGAAACGGGTCGAACCTTATCGTTTTTATCTCAAAATCCAGAATGTGTTTAGATTACCCATATTATACAAGTCTTCAAACTTGTTGGGTCTAAATCACATTCTATTCCGGTCTTTGCTTAATCACGCGTTTGAGCCGTATGCTTCTTTAAAACTAACAGGTCTAAGTTTAGGCTTAATTAAAGGCCCGTTAGGATTCTAATAGGTTATTATAAACCTTCGTTCCAGAATAGGAGACCCGGTAAAAGCTACACGCACTTGCTATTTGTGATTGATACTTGCAAAGGTAAATACTTTTTACTTATTTTCCCTTATACGGGCTTGGGGTATGGTATATAAAATACCACTTGGTCGGGCATTGAATCTTTAATCGAATAGAGGTTAAATCATTGATATGCTCCGTTTTGAAATGTTTTGTTTGCTGAAAGCCTTTGGGGGGTTAATGACCATGTCCCGGATATCCTTGGCATCATTTTACGAAATGGCCACGACCTAAGCACGGGGTGTAGGCGTACACCCGTCAGTGCCAAAATAAATAAATAATGTGGTGTGTCTATTGATCTTTAACCCGGTCTACGGATCGAGCTACTGAACGCATAAGGAACATGTAATTCTTGTACAAGATTATATTCAAATAATTATCCCAAGTTATAAAAAGTTTATGCCACGTGCATTCAAATCAATTTTTAATCATTTTTAAAATGAGTCAGTTGAATGTATTTACCAGTGTAAACTGACGTATTTTCCCAAAAAGGTTAAGTGCAGGTACTACGCGAACTAGGCTGGCTTTCTCCTAGCGTCCACAATAAGTCTCGCAAGCTTGGATGTCAAAACTGTTGAACAATGTTTCCTTTTTAGTTTTGATCCACCTGTGGATTATTTTCAATTGTTTGTGATACTTGATATTACAATTATATTCGGTTGAAATATATCTATCCTTTGCTTCCGCTGTGCATTTAAATATTGTGATGTTTGACTGTAATGTTACCAACCACGTCACGATACTCCCCACCGGGCCCACCGGTAATACGTGGAAATATCAAGATGTGACACGTCAGAAGGTACTTTATCCGAAAAGTATCCATCACTTGCGTCATCTTCTTCCTCGGAGTCTTCATCTGGATCTTCATCCATGTCATCACCTTCACAATCATCGGCTTCTTGTTCCTGAAGATTCTGAAGCCTCAACTTGAACATGTCTTGCATTAACTCCAATTTTGAGTCCATTTCTATGTTCAAACAAGTGGCGTTATGCAATTCTTCCATGAAACCAAGCCTCTGCTTTGTCATGATGTTTTCAAGCCAGTAGACTTTCTGCTCTCTGCTGTCGTATATAACGGTCACCATGTCTGTTTTATCATCAAAACGCCATGATATCATGACAGGGTCAGGCTTTACATCTGCTTTGATTGGTCCAAATTTCCTTGTTAATGCTTTCATAAGCATATGTGTTTCATGGCATTCGTTCTCCAGAGCAATTATAAGGGATAGGATACCCCTCTGTACCTCTTCTTCCATCAAAAAAATCTTCCTTGATCATCCTAACATACACCTTCCTTTTGTTGTCAAAACGCAGGACGAATCGCCTGATTGCCAGAGTGTATCTCCACCAAACGATTGTTGCCATTTTTGGCGTTTTGGTTAAATTGGCGTTTTTGGTTAAAGATGTTTTTGTAGAAATGGATAGATTGAAGTGATTATGGAAGCGATGTTTTACGTCGTTTATATAATGATGTTTTTAGCGTGTAATTTAGGAGGGAATTTCTTCTAATAAATGTTAATAACTGAAATTCAGTTACTGTGTTGTTTCCTCTTCCAGTAATATCCAACGCGTTTTATCACTAATTTTTGGCGTTTTGTTTTTAATGGTGTGTTATCATTTGTTGGCGTTTTGAATTTGAGTGGTAAAAGACCCTTTTACACTTAATGAAGCGCGTCCCACATAATAAAATTGATGTTATTTACGAAAACACCACCGCGTAATCTAGTCCATTGATTGTTTTGATCTGACGATCCACAAGCGTTCTCACCGTTCTCACACTTCGCCCGTCCCACAAATGAACCTAACCCTATATATATATATATATATATATATATATATATATATATATATATATATATATATGGAGCCGCTAAAATGAGAACCACCTCCAGTTGTAAGAACCGCGAGAACCACTCTCAACCAATCACATTTTGCCAACATAAAGGGTATATTGGTCATTTCCTTCAAATGTCTTATTTCTCTCTCTCTCATCAATTAAAGTCAGCTGACTTTCCTTTTCACCTCTCACATGTCATCACTTTCCACCATCTCTCTCTTCATTTGAACATTTGGAAATTTCCATTTTCTCTTTGGTTCTTCATCTGCGATGAAGATGAAGACCGACGACCTTCGAACACCCTGTTTCCGGCAACCACCAGCCAAAACACCCCCCCTTCCGTCTCAACAGTAATCACCCCCACCCAACTGTTACAAAACCCCAACACACTGTTCACCGAGATGGGGGACTGAAACAAGATGGGGGAACAATTCCAAGCTCCGATTTGGGGGGTAGTGAGCTCCGATTTGATGTTGTGGTGGTGGTGGCGGTTCGACGGCTTGGTGGTGGTCGCCGGTGGTTGGTCGGCAGCGGTGGTTCTTTGGTTACGGTGTTGGTTGGTCAGCGGCGGTGGTTCTAACAGTGGGTTAGTGGCTGGTGATTCTTCTGGTGATTCTTGGCCTGTGTTCTTTTGATATGTGTTCTTGAATGATGATGATGATACCGATGGTTTTTTTGGTATGTGTTCTTGATTTTTCTGGGTTTACTTGATTTTTCTTGTGATTCTAGGCCTGTGTTCTTGATATGCGTTCTTGAATGATGATGATGATACCGATGGGGATTTTGATCTGTGGGATTGGATTTGGTATGTTTGGGATTTTGATCTATGGGTTTGGATTTTGATCTGTGGGTTTGGGTTTGGATTTGGTATGCTGGTATTTTGATATATGTTTTGATTTATTTGGATTTGGTATGTTGGGGATTTTGATCTGTGGGATTTGATATGGTCAATTTTGGGGTGGCGATGATGAAAAAAAACGTAGATTTAGATGACGATGGCGTGGCAAGGACGGCGGAGGGTAGGTTTTTGAACCTGCAACCCCATTTTTGCAGCCTTTTGATTATCGGATAATCTGAGCCAAACCCCGTTTTTTTGTGATACGCTTTCTTATGTTTGTTGGGGGTTTTTTTAGGCGTCGATGATGATAGCAAACTATCTGAGACACCTCCCGAGTGTGCGATTTTCTGGGTGCGTTCGGTATTGCGTAAAAACGGTTTTGTAAAAAAAAAGTTAAACCGTAAACTTTTTAACGTAAAAACGTAAGACGTAAAACGTAAAAAGTTTTTCGTAAATCGTAAAAAGTTTTAGGTAAAACGTAAAATCGTAATTTTTTCTTAGTAAAACGTAAAAAACCGGTGCGTAAAACGTAAAAATGTAAAAAATGTTAACGTAAAAAACCGGCGCGTAAAACGTAAATAACGTTAACGTAAAAAACGGCGTTAAAAAAGTTAACGTAAAAACCGGGTGCGTAAAACGTAAAAAAATCTGGGCGCGTAAAACGTAAAAAAAATTTACGTAAAAAAAACCGGGCGCGTAAAAAACCGGCGCGTAAAACGTAAAAAACGTTAACGTAAAAAACCGGCGCGTAAAACGTAAAAAAACATTAACGTAAATAACGTTAACGTAAATAACGTTAACGTAAAAACCGGCCGTATAAAAAACGGCTCTTCAAAACGTTTTTTTAAACAAATCTTAAAAAAAACTATAAAAAAAACCTGATTTCAAAAAATTATTTAACAAAAAAATCTATTTCTTAATAAAAAATAAATTAAGACAAAAAGGTAATTAATGAATAGGACAAAAAAGACAATTAAAAATAATATATATAAAAAGACAAGAAAAGCAATCTTACTTATATACCATTTTGGATTAAAATATTAAAGAAATAATAAGATAAAAAATACTTAATATTATTTTTAAATACTTTTAATCTCATCCATCCATCTACTTGATCTAATGGCTAGAAAGTGGTTCTCGCGGTTCTTACAACTGGAGGTGGTTCTCATTTTAGCGGTCCCCTATAAATATATATATATATATAGTAGGAGTTGGGTGGAAAGTCTATTTTTCCTAGAAAGTCTAGGAAGGAATAAGAATTGGGCATGTGTCATTGAGGGATTTTAAGTAGAAGGGCTATCATGTAATTTTACATTTTAATTTTATTTTTGGAATGTATCTTCATTAACTAAAATTCCATGATTTTCGGAATTTTTATTATTTTCGAATTCAAATCTGGAAGTCAATGTGTTCATTAACTAAAATTCCATGTCACATTACATCGCATATTCCATTGTTCAGAAGATTACTGGAATTTATCAGCATGTTCTTGGTGCTGTGTTTTAACAGTTTACAGGGCTAAAGTCAATTTTTTTATAGGTCCCACAATATAAAGATGGTAAAACACAGAGTATGAATCTGATTGCTGTTAAAACACAACTGTATGAATCTGAATGCTAAAACACAATTGTATGATCTGATTGCTGTTAAAACATAACTGTATGAATCTGAATGCTAAAACACAAGTGTATGAATCTGCTTGCTGTTAAAACACAACTGTATGAATCTGTTTGCTGTTAAAACACAACTGTATGAATCTGAATGCTAAAACACAACCGCATGAATCTGTTTGCTGTTAAAACACATCTGTATGAATCTGGATGCTAAAACACAACTGTATGAATCTGAATGCTAAAACACAACTGTATGAATCTGCTTGCTGTTAAAACACATCTGTATGAATCTACTTGCTGTTAAAACACAACTGTATGAATCTGTTTGCTGTTAAAACACATCTGTATGAATCTGCTTGCTAAAACACAACTGTATGAATCTGCTTGCTGTTAAAACACATCTGTATGAATCTGTTTGCTGTTAAAACACATCTGTATGAATCTGAATGCTAAAACACAACTGTATGAATCTGTTTGCTGTTAAAACACATCTGTATGAATCTGAATGCTAAAACACAACTGTATGAATCTGCTTGCTGTTAAAACACAACTGTATGAATCTGTTTGCCGTTAAAACACATCTGTATGAATCTGAATGCTAAAACACAACTGTATGAATCTGCTTGCTGTTAAAACACATTGTCAAGAAAACGGAGATGATAAGAACAATATTTGAATGGTGATGATGAACTCGGAGATGGTGGAGATGGAGAAGTGTTTTAATTTGATCCGGTGCTCTCCATCGTTTCTAAAGTTATCTTCTTCCATGATTGTAGTTATTTTTGGTAGGGATTGGGGTTTCCAAGATGGGTTTGGAGAGAGAGAGAGGGAAAATCGCTTGAATTTAGGAACTGGGCGGTTATCTAATTGATTTAAAACACTGCCATTGACAAAATTGCCCCTACTCATTTAAAACAATCAATTAATTAAACTCAAATACCATTGATTTAATCTCAACCCTTAAACACACCAATCGGATGGACCAGATCGCTTCCTAGACTTTCTAGGAAAAACACACTTTCCGTGCGAACCCTACTCTCTCTCTCTCTCTCTATATATATATATATATATATATGAGTAGGAGTTGGCTACAAAGCCAATTTTTCCTACAAAGTGTAGGAAGCCACCACATAATGACATGTGACAAGTATTTATTTTAATTAAAAAAGCAAGAAGTTAATTTGATATTTATTATATTTATGGTATATATTTATTATAACTAACACATGAGAAATTTAAGGAAACCAGATATCACATTGAAATCGAATTGACAATTATATTAGGATTAATTCATTGTTTATCATTCAGGTCGCAATTATTTTTCTTCTTCTAAAGTGGTTTGCTGGAAAAAAAAAAACCATGGCATCACAATGTGTTTTATCACTAAACCACACTACTATGAACACATCTACATAGCAATCAGTAACTGGTTCATCACGTTGTATTTTATCAGTTAGTAACTGGTTCGTCATTGTGTTTTATCACTAAAATACACTACTATGAACACATCTAGTATCCACCATCAAGTGGAGTAAAACACAGTACTATTGTCAAACTTTAAAAAAAAACACGTTATCTTCAACAAAACACACTGAATACATGTATATGCAGGATCTAATCACAATGTAGCTTCAACACATCAATCCTTAAAACAATATCAATGTAAAAAAACAACACATTTACCAAGTTAGTCAGTTGTTCGTCACATTGTGTTTTATCATTAAAACACGCTACTATGAACACATCTAGTATCCAACATCAAGTGTAGTAAAACACGGTACTATGATCAAACTTTAAAAAAGCACACTCTCTTTAACAAAACACATTGAATACATGTATATGCAAGATCTAATCACAATGTAGATTTAACAAATCAATCCTTAAAACAATATCAATGTAAAAATCAACACCTTTACCAAGTTAGTCACTTGTTCGTCACATTGTGTTTTATCAACACACTACTATGAACACATCTAGTATCCAACATCAAGCGCAGTAAAACACAATACTAAGATCAAACTTTAAAAAAACACAATGAATACATGTATATGCAAGAGCTAATCACAAGGTAGCTTTAACACATCAATCCTTAAAACAATATCTATGTAAAAAACAACCCCTTTACCAAGTAAGTCACTTATTCGTCACATTGTGTTTTATCACTAAAACACACTACTATTGTCACACCCCAACCGATGGCGGAAACATCGGGGAGCGGCACTGAGCAAAACAGATTGTCCAAGAGTTTCCATAAAAACTATAATTACCAATTATTTAAGAATCACGTCCCTTACCATGACATAATAAGCAACACAGTTATTACAAACAAGTAGTTTCAAAGACAAATAAAAGTTGTTCCGACAACTCAGATTTAAATTATTTGTTTCTAGACTCATCCTTCTTGATTCCACAAAAGCAAGCATCCTATCATCTCAAACACCTGTCACATACGTTAAAATATAGGTCAATACACATAGTGTAAATGTGAGCATACAAGTTTAATAGTATCATAGTAGCGAAAGCAATTTACGCGTAACCAGCATGTAAAATGTATAATGTGAAGCGAGTAGGTTATCGAGAATGAAATATGCACAGACGTGACTGCGAGTTGTAGAGTGCGCAACACATATCACCACTGTGACACATGAAGAAATACCATTAGCAACCCCCGTCCCCGACAGGTGCTGAGTCCAAACTATAATACTATCGTTGCTAAGGTGTCAGGCAACAATCACTGTGTAAACATAACATACAGGCATTCATCGAGTAGCACGTATAACATGCAAAAGAGGTTAGTGTATAAAAGTGTTTGCGTTGTGTGATCGGTTGTGATTTGATATAAGTAACGTATGTAACACCCAAAAGTGCTTAAAGCAAAAAGGGATCGAGTATACTCACATATCGTGTTTAGTAACTAAACACTCTCTTGGATTGAAGGGAGCGCTGAGAGATTATCCTGGATAGTAAACGATAGCATGAGTGATGAGCGGCGTGTAAAACGATGCAGGTGAACTGGGTGTCGAAGGATCATCCTGTCGGATGGCCATTCGGTCGGATTGCCACTCGTTTGGGATGGATGTGTTTGTGTATGATGGCTTTGAAGTTTTCGTTGTAGCATTTTCAAAACAGAGAAGTATCTCTACCTTTCAGGTCGCCCGGTCGAACGGTCGTTCGATCGGATGGCAATCCGTTCGGCGAGACATTTCTCAGAGAACAAGTTCACAGCAGGATTGTCATTCGATCGGATGGTCTACTGATCGGATGGCAATCCGTTTATGAACTGATTATCCTTTAAAATTGTAAAAAGTTGAAGTTTTGAAACCATAAGTTAATTCGATCGGATGGCAATCCGATCGGACGGCAATCCGTTCCAGGACTAGCTCGTTTTGGAAATTTGCTAAGTTCGAAAGTTTGCGGTTTGATCGAGACGGTATGACAACGTGTTAAACAACAGGAGAACCTATCAAGTCCAGGTTACCTGATCGGATGGGAACCACCCCAATCCGTTCAGTTGTCTGTCCGTGACGGTTGTTCATGTTCAACCCGCTGAGTCGGTCATCTCGTTGATAGGAATTTGATCTCAGACCGACACATCACTAGAGAATAAGTGAAGGCCTGAATGAGTCCCGATTCTATCGGTTTTGAGTGCATTGAGTGTAAAAGAGTTGAAAGAAATTGTAGAAACCATCTTCCAATCCTTTTTATCTCGAAAATGTTTTGTTTTATTGCGAAATCAGTGTTTAAACATGTTGAAATCCTTCAGATCTGAGTTGTTCTTGGTGGAATGAGGCCAAATCTTGAAGTTCATATGAACCCCATGATGACATCACCCTAGAACACCTCAAATTAACTGATTTCATGGTGAAAAGTTAATATTCAAAGATGAAAATGATGAAGAAGTGTGTATAGATCATAGAAGTACAAGATTCGAGGTAGAAACTTACAAGAATCGCGAGAAATCGAAGGAAAAGAGGGCTGGAGGCGCTGGTCGAACGAAAGAACTGTCACATCACTGTTTGTGATGTGACAGGAGGTATTTATAGGATTCCAAAAGAGGAAAGTGGGGCAGGTGTGCGGATCGGATGGCAACACGATCGGATGGTCATCCGTACGGATGACCATTTGATCGAATGGTCATTCTATCTAAGGTTGCCGTGAGTTGGTTTTCGTGTTTTTGTTTTGTGCGTTGAGCGTTGCGATGCATTTTGAGTAAGCGATGCGATAATATTACCCATTAGTTACATAAGTAACCTAACTACTAAATATCACAAAAGTAATTCGTAAATCTCGAGTTTGCGATGAGATTGTGTTGCGGTAGAGTTGCGATTGTGGTTAAACACCTCAACATAAACATGACATGCACAGGTAACACATAATAGCATACACACGTACAACAATATCCATAACCAATAATTCAATTTGTGATGCGATAGCGATGCGATTAGCAATAAGTCGATTAGCGTTGAAACTGCGGTTAGATAGCGATTTATTAACAAGTACTCCACATAATACAGCTAAAGCAAATTAAAATAGAGCATCGATTACAAGTCGAGAATTACAATGTAATAATCAAGCAAGGAGTGTCAGATCGCAATTAGCAATCTTTTCCTCCTTTGACTTTGACTTTGACTTGTACTTTGAATTTAAAAAGACGGGTTGTTACAGCCTCCCCTACTTTAGAAAATTTCGTCTCGAAATTGAAGGCGCAGGCGTAACAAACAGTTGTGGATACTTCGCCTTCATGTCACTTTCGAGTTCCCAGGTGAACTCGGCGCTGCGTTTGCCTTCCCAGTGAATGTTCACAATGGGAATGCGTGAGCGTCGAAGTACCTTGGTCTCTCGGCGCGTGATCTCGACAGGCTTTTCCACGAAGTGTAATGTTTCATCCACTTGTAGATCCTCAAGAGGGACATGTAATTTCTGGTCAGCTAGACACTTTTTAAGGTTCGAAACGTGGAAAGTCGAGTGGACGTTACTCAGTTCCTTCGGTAGTTCGAGTCTATAGGCACTTTGCCAATCCTTTCCAGAATTTTAAAGGGTCCAAGATATCGAGGCGTGAGCTTTCCTTTCTTGCCGAATCTGATCACCCCCTTCCAAGGTGCAACCTTTAGGAGTACGTGATCGCCAACGTCAAATTCAAGGGGTTTGCGGCGTCTATCGGCGTAACTTTTCTGACGACTCCGAGCTTTCAACATATTATCTCGTATTTGGAGGATTTTGTCAGTCGTTTCTTGCAACAGCTCAGGACCTGTAATTTGCGCATCTCCGATCTCGTGCCATACAATAGGCGATCGACATTTTCTTCCGTATAATGCCTCAAATGGTGCCATTTGAATGCTAGAATGATAACTGTTATTGTACGAGAATTCGACTAAAGGTAAGTCTGCGTCCCAATTACCACCGAAATCTATGACACACGAGCGAAGCATGTCCTCAAGGGTACGAATCGTTCTTTCCGTCTGACCATCGTTTTGGGGATGGAAAGCGGTACTTAGATTAAGAGTAGTACCGAGAGCATATTGAAACGTTTCCCAAAGGCGCGAGGTAAACCGACCATCGCGGTCAGAGATGATGTCACGAGGCGTCTCGTGTCGACATATAATTTCGTCGGTGTAGATTCGTGCTAATCGTTCTACCTTAAAGTATTCTCGTATCGGTAGAAAATGAGCAGATTTGGTAAGACAATCAACGATAACCCAGATGCTATCGTGACCTGATGGCGTGCACGGAAGTTTCGTTATAAAATCCATAGCTATGCTCTCCCATTTCCACATAGGGATCTCGGGTTGTACGAGTAAGCCAGAGGGGCATTGATGTTCAGCCTTGACCTTCGAACAAGTCAGGAACTTCGAAACATAGATAGCGAT
The DNA here is from genome assembly GCA_030545235.1 of Helianthus tuberosus. NCBI lineage: Eukaryota > Viridiplantae > Streptophyta > Magnoliopsida > Asterales > Asteraceae > Helianthus > Helianthus tuberosus. The sequence continues at coordinate 44,884,007 of CM060442.1, forward strand.
ATCCTTCTTCATGCCTGGCCACCAGTACCTGTAGCGTATCTCCTGGTACATCTTATCGGCACCGGGATGAATGGAATATCGCGATTTGTGGGCTTCGTCTAGCAGAATCTGTCGTAGGTTGGTACGCTTGGGAATCCAAATTCAGTCTAAGTAATGGAATATCCCATTCGATTTATTCTCCAACTGGTCGCCATTGTTGAGAATCCTTTCCTTCTTCAAAGTGCGTTCGGTAAAACAAGCATGTTGAGCGTCACAGATAAGAGCTTCGAGATTATGCTAGGCTTGGGTATTACGGACACTATGCAAATAGCTTCGTCGACTAAGAGCATCGGCGACGACGTTTGCTTTGCCAGGATGGTAACGAATCTCGCAGTCGTAATCATTGAGAAGTTCTACCCACATGCGTTGGCGCATATTCAGCTCCTTCTGGCTAAAGATGTGTTGTTGGATCTTATGGTCGGTGAAGACCGTACACTTGGTACCGTATAGGTAGTGTCGCCAAATCTTTAGCGCAAAAACAACTGCACCAAGCTTGAGGTCGTGAGTGGTATAGTTCTTCTCGTGGATCTTGAGCTGACGAGAGGCATACGCAATAACCTTGTCTTGTTGCACGAGAACACAACCGAGACCGAGGTTAGAGGCACCGTAATAGACTATGAAGTCATCGTTTCCGTCGGGTAGCGAGAGCATGAGAGCGTTACAGAGCATAAGCTTGAGAGTTTGAAAAGCAGTCTCTTGTTCAGTTCCCCAAACAAAAGGCTTGTATTTGTCCGTGAGAGAAGTAAGTGGTACAGCGATTTTAGAGAATCCTTCGATAAATCGGCGATAATAGCCCGCTAGTCCGAGAAAAGAACGGACTTCGGACGGGTTCTTGGGTGTAACCCAGCTCTTAACTGCTTCAATTTTCGCAGGATCGACATGAATACCTTGACTATTAACAATGTGACCCAAGAATTGGACCTCCTCAAGCCAGAATTCACACTTGGAGAATTTGGCATAGAGACGGTTTCCCTGGAATAACTCAAGAACCAAACAGAGATGTTGTGCGTGTTTGGTTTTTGACTTGGAATAGATCAGGATATCATCGATAAAAAACGATGACGAAGCGGTCGAGAAAGGGTTTACACACGCGGTTCATTAGATCCATAAAAACTGCGGGAGCGTTGGTCAAACCAAAAGGCATAACAACAAACTCGTAATGACCGTAGCGGGTTCGAAAAGCGGTTTTGGGTATATCTTCCTTTTGAGCAGTTGGTGATAGCCTGAGCATAAATCAATCTTCGAGAAACATGTAGCACCTTGTAGTTGATCAAACAAATCATCTATTCGAGGCAAGGGATAATGATTCTTGATGGTAAGCTTATTCAATTCCCTGTAGTCGATGTACATCCAGAACGATCCGTCCTTCTTTTTGACAAAAAGGACGGGCACGCCTCAAGGAGAGGTGCTAGGGCGAATAAAGCCTTTATCAAGTAGTTCTTGGAGCTGACTCGAGAGTTCGCCATTTCAGAAGGGGCTAGGCAATAAGGCACTCTAGCAACAGGATTTGCTCCAGGAATGAGGTCGATTCGGAAATCGATATCACGAGCGGGAGGTAAACCAGGTAGATCATCAGGAAAGACGTTAGGAAACTCACGTACCACAGGCACCTTGTCTATTGCCTTAACTTCCTTTTCCTCCACTACTATGATGTGCGCCAAGAAAGCTTGGTATTCCTTGCGGAGATACTTGCTAGCTTGGACACATGACATGAGTTGTAGCTTCTTCGGAGCGACTTTGCCATAAACACACAATTTATCACCATTCGCGAGGATGAAACGAATCATTTTATCGAATCAAACAATTTCAGGATGATTCTCCCGACGGAAATCCATACCTACTATGACATCGAAGCTACCTAGCTGCATCGGAATAAGATTAGTCGGGAAAACGTGACCATTAAGATCAAGAGTACAGCCACGTAGAACGGAACTGACGGTGACGGTTCTTCCAGTGGCAACTTCTACGTCGAAGGTCGATGGGAGGTTAACGCGTTTACGGTTTAGGATCCTTTCGAATTCAAATGATACAAAACAGTTATCGGCTCCGGTATCAAACAAACACGAAACACATATACCATTTACGAGAAACGTACCATTAACCACGTTGTTGTCTGCCTGAGCCTGGTGGGCGTTGATGTTGAAGACTCGCCCGCAGGTTGCTTGCTGTGCTGGCTGCTGCTGCTGCTGCTGGTGCTGTTGTGGTGCTGGCTGCTGCTGCTGCTGTGGTTCTTGCTTCACCACTCTGTTTGGGCAGACGTTTGCGAAATGGTTGGGATCACCACACGCAAAGTAGGCTCTTGCGTGAGCAGCGGGAGCAGGAGCTGCTTGCTATCCTTGCGGAGCTGCTAGAGCAGGAGCTGCTTGCTATCCTTGCAGAGCTGGTAGAGCAGGAGCTTGAGCTTGGCGAGGACCGGTACGGCAGTTAGCGGTGAAGTGGTCGTACAGGTTGCAGTGAACGCAGAACCGGCATGCGATACCAACCGGGTGATGATAAGTACAAGTAGGGCAGAGCGGATGTGGGCCAGTATATTCACGCTTTGCCGGCAGTGCATTGGTCACAGGCGCCGCTACTTGGCGGTTCTGGGGTTACGGTTGAGCGGGTACTGCATTGAGTGGAGCTGTAGTAACTGCACAGTTCTTGTTGCTGGAGCTACTGTTCTTTCTCTTGCGACGTGAGAGCTTTGAAGATTGCGGTGCGTCGGTTTCAATGGTGGGGGCAGAGGTGACTTGGTGCAGATTCTTGGAGGCTTTATCAAAATAACCAGCCCTGACTCGCTTGTCGTTAATCTCGGCAGCGAGCAGGTAGGTTTCCTCAATAGTTGTCGTCTTTGCAGCTTGCAAAAAATCTGCGACACAATCCGGCAGAGCACGGATGTATTTCTTGATGGTAATATCAGGGGTAGTAACTTGACCCAGAAAGATGAGACTCAGCTCCTTGAAGGGAGCAGTTAAACCAGTGTTGTCACCACCCTCTTGTTTGATGTGCCAGAACTCGTCCTCCAGCTTCGAAGCTCGTGGGGAGGGTAGAACTCTTTCATCATGATGTCCTTCAACTCATCCCACGTAAGCCCATAGGCTGCATCATTTCTGCGCTTGTTTCTTTCGGCAGTCCACCAGTCCAGTGCCCTGGACTGGAAAATGCCAGTAGCGTTAACAGGGCAAAGATTATCAGGACAGCCGCTTTGGCGTAGAGTGACTTCGATTGAATCGAACCATTGAAACATGGCCGTAGGCCCGTCTTCTCCGGTGAATTCTTTCGGGCCACAGGCTTTGAACTGCTTGAAGCTAAAAGCAGCTTTTGAAGCATCAGTCCTTGATTCCTCAGAGGACTTGCTAGCGTTTTTGTTCATCTCGCTGACAATTTGCGGAATGACTTTCGCCATCTGCTTTGCGACGAGTGCAGCGATACGTTTGTCTTCGTGATTATGACGTGCAGAGCGAGCGGTATGCGATCCAAATGATGACATTGTCTGCAACTGACATCGCCATAGGATTTAGACACTACATGTCGAATCTCACCTCACAACACACTTAATACTACTAAAGCTCAGTAACATGTCAAATCACATAGTCACGTAGGCACATAAACCACGGAATCACATAAGCACAGAAATACATGAGCACGTAGGGCACCGAAACACACGAGGACACACTATATTTTGCACGTATTCACCTACATATATTGCACGTATTCACCTATCCTTCACAGTTGTGTAAAGTGGTCGAGAGTTGCGAGTGTGAATAGCGAGTAGCGATTGCGAGAGTTTCACGATTTGTTAGCGTTTTTCGTGTGGTGTGTGTATCTTTCAGAGTACGAAGCGTTAAATCGAAACCATCGGTACCTCAACACGCTAACAAATAACATAAAACCACATAAAACACTTTAAACACTTAAAAGCGATAAGTCACAGAGCCAGCGGCTTGCGAATCCAGAATCGAAACACATAAAAGCGAATGGAATGTCTCGGGTGTGCTAGTCTTTGACTACCCAAAGTCATTCAACTATTCACAAGGACCTTAAGTACGCACTTGGCCTTCTGGACTGTGCTCTCGCCTCGATCTGGGCAAACGACACGCATCCTTCCAGTTACAGTGCGTCTCAAGTCGTTGGAGTCCGTCGAGACTTTGGTGAGAGTATTGTAAAACCCAAAATAGAGAGCGGAACATGTTGTCAAGGTTCGGGTTTCACCCCTAACCTAGCAACTGCATTCATGTTTACGTGATAGAATCACGAAATAGATAGGGAGAATCGCGTCGGAGTATGGATTTCACTTCTGATTCAACGTAAATTCTCGTGTTGATAGTAAAATGTGCGAGTCGAATGAGTGATTTGATCAAGAGTTTGCGGCTTTCACACCTAGTCTCAACCAGATCGCTCGTTTGTGTGTGCAGCCAGCCTTAGGAAAGGCTGATCTTGCGCAGAATTGTAGTATGCGATGTTCGCGCAAGGGTGCAATTTCCAGTGAATTTGAGCGAGAATAGCAAGTAGGCTCGTGCAAGACCCCTACTAGGTTTGCACAAGTCGGTCTGTTGGTACTTAGACTATAGACTAGGTCGATTCTAAGACATCGACCCGGACTAGGTCGAGTCTCGCCTAATTCCCTATAGTTGTGGCTCTGATACCAATCTGTCACACCCCAACCGATGGCGGAAACATAAGGGCACGGCACTAAGCGAAACAGATTGTCCAGGAGTTTCCATAACAACTATAATTACCAATTATTTAAGCATCACGTCCCATACCAGGACATAATAAGCAACACAGTTATTACAGACAAGTAGTTTCAAAGACAAATAAAAGCTGTTCCGACAACTCAGATTTAAATTATTTGTTTCTCGACTCATCCTGCTTGATTCAACAAAAGCAAGCATCCTAGCATCTCAAACACCTGTCACATACGTTAAAATATAGGTTAATACACATAGTGTAAAGGTGAGCATACAAGTTTAATAGTATCATAGCAGCGAAAGCGATTTACGCATAACCAGCATGTAACATGTATAATGTGAAGCGAGTAGGTTATCGACAATGAAATATGCACATACGTGACTGCGAGTTGTAGAGTGCGCAACACATATCACCACTGTGACACGTGAAAAAATACCCTTAGCAACCCCCGTCCACGACAGGTGCTGAGTCCAAACTATAGTACTATTGTTGCTAAGGTGTCAGGCAACAATCACTGTGTAAACATAACATACAGGCATTCATCGAGTAGCATGTATAACATGCAAAAGAGGTTAGCGTATAAAAGTGTTTGCGTTGTGTGATCGGTTGTGATTTGATATAAGTAACGTATGTAACACCCAAAAGTGCTTAAAGCAAAAAGGGATCGAGTATACTCACAGATCGTGTTTACTAACTATACACTCTCTTAGATTGAAGGGAGCGCTGAGAGATTAGCTTAGACAGTAAACGATAGCATGAGCGATGAGCGGCGCGTAAAACGATGCAAGTGAACTGGGTGACGAAGGGTCATCTGGTCGGATGACAATCCGAACGGATGGTCATTCGATCGGATGACAATCCGTTCGGATGGTCATCAGGTCGGATGGCCATTCGGTCGGATTGCCACTCATTTGGGATGGATGTGTTTGTGTATGATGGCTTTGAAGTTTTCGTTGTAGCATTTTCAAAACAGAGAAGTATCTCTACCTTTCAGGTCACCCGGTCGAACGGTCGTTCGATCAGATGGTGATCCGTTCGGCGAGACATTTCTCAGAGAACAAGTTCACAGCAGGATTGTCATTCGATCGGATGGTCTACCGATCGGATGGCAATCCGTTTATGAACTGATTATCCTTGAAAATTGTAAAAAAGTTAAAGTGTTGAAACCATAAGTTAATCTGATCGGATTGTCGTTCGATCAGATGGCAATCCGTTCCAGGACTAGCTCGTTTTGGAAATTTGCTAAGTTCAAAAGTTTGTGGTTTGATCGAGACGGTATGACAACGTGTTAAACAACAGGAGAACCCATCAAGTCCAGGTTACCTGATCGGATGGGAACCACCCCAGTCCGTTCAGTTGTCTGTCCGTGACGGTTGTTCATGTTCAACCCGCTGAGTCGGTCATCTCGTTGATAGGAATCAGATCTCAGACCGACACATCACTAGAGAATGAGTGAAGGTCTGAATGAGTCCCGATTCTATCGGTTTTGAATGCATTGAGTGTAAAAGAGTTTTAAGAAAGTGTAGAAACCATCTTCCAATCCTTTTTATCTCGAAAATGTTTAGTTTTATTGCGAAATCAGTGTTTAAACATGTTGAAATCCTTCAGATCTGAGTTGTTCTTGGTGGAATGAGGCCAAATCTTGAAGTTCATAAGAACCCCATGATGACATCACCCTAGAACACCTCAAATCAACTGATTTCATGGTGAAAAGTTAAGATTCAAAGGTGAAAATGATGAAGAAGTGTGTATAGATCATAGAAGTATAAGATTTGAGGTAGAAACTTACAAGAATCGCGAGAAATCGAAGGAAAAGAGGGCTGGAGGCGCTGGTCGAACGACAGAGTTGTCACATCACTGTTTGTGTTGTGACAGGAGGTATTTATAGGATTCCAAAAGAGGAAATTGGGGCAGGTGTGCGGATCGGATGGCCATCCGATCGGATTTGATCGAATGGTCATTCGATTGATGTAACACCCCGAAAATATAAAACTTTATATTGGAACTATAAAGTATAAATAGATAAGAATTTACTAACTAGAATTTTAACCTAGTTAGTTAGTTTACTAGAAATAGCCTATAATAGGGTTTAGAGCTACTAAAAGATATGATGAACAAAGTTGAGGGGCCTAAATTGTTAAACTTGAAACTATATTTGATTTACTAAATAAAAATAAACCAAACACCCCTTTTACAAGGGTCTGGTCGATCAAGAAAGAACAGGGGGCGACACCCCACTTTCAAAACCTAAAAATTCACTAAATCAGTAAATTGAAGGCTCAATCCAGGTCGAAATCGAAATTAGAGCTTAGAATTGTGATCCTCATCGCGAGAGGATTCTAAGGTATGTGAAATTTGATGAAATCTCTAAACTTGAAAATCTCATGATTTTGGAAAATCTGAAATTAGATGTTGCATGAGTGTTATTTGGTTAGATTAAGGGTGATATAGTGTTTAGAAGTAAAACCTAGACAACTACATGTGAAATCATGTTCAAATTCAGGAAATTCCATGAACACCTTGAAGGTGGGTTGTGGGTTTTACAATATGATGATGAACACTAGGATTTAGAATGCATATTGTAGTGTAATTTGATCTTAGAAAATGATTTCAGAAAATGCATGATGTTTAAATGATATATGAAGACTATATTGATGATTAAGTTAGCTAACTAGCAAGCTATAAACTTGAATACGAAAGATATAAAATTCTGCTCTTAAAGTGTTTGTTGAAATGCCTCAATGAAGGCTTAAAACTGAAATTCTGAGCTTAAACGCATAATCATGATGTTTTGATGTATTATGCGAATTATGATTAAAAGAGAGTTCTAAAACGCATCATAATTGGACTCCATAGGAACGGACGCAGGAGCGTCAAGCGGACAAGCGGGTGGCGAATCACGTTTAAAGGGCAAACTTTGAAGGTATGTAACTTGACCCGTTACATTTATTAGGCTTGATGATTTTATTGTGTAATTGAATCCTTGAATAAGAGTTGTTGAAGTAAGCGATGAAATCGTCTAATTGATTGATTGATTAAATTTGTTTAGTACTCGTTGGTAGTCGTCAAGGAGGTGGATTCCGTAGACGAGCCAAACGGGTCAATTAATCAAGTAAAGTTTGATTAAAGTTCGGAATATGATGGATTGCTCTTTGATATAGCTCAACATATAACATGTTAGAATTTCTAGAAATTGATGTGGTATATGTTAGAAAAGTAAATTCCAAGAGTTGGATTTGAGTGAAATGATCAAAACAAACAAAACTTGAAATCTCCAGGTACCACCGTAAATTACGGTAATACCGTAATTTACGGTGAAGAAAATATAAGTTACGGTGCAGACCCCCTGGTTTACGGTGGTCAAATCAATCCAAGACTCACCGTAAATTACGGTGATACCGTAATTTACGGTGGACAACAATATAAGCTTTATATTTTGTTATTTCAAATTTGATGTTAAATTTTTGGAATTTTATTATATAATAACATCAAAGCTAATGTTTTCAATGGTTTAAAATCATAGGTGAATTGGTGGTTCATACGGGTGGCGATCAAGCGATTAACGAAGAACCGAACACTCCATTTTGAAGCTTCCGCAATGAATTAGGTCTTTTGTAGTCTTGATGTATGGGTTGTAAACACATGTTAAATAAACTTTGAAATGATGTAACTTAGTCATAGTTGATTAAGATCTTGGTGTCTAACGAACTTCTTTTATGAAAGTCATGTACTTAAACTATATTTTGTTTAAAATTTAGGGTGTTACAAGTTGGTAATCAGAGCTCATGGTTGTCAATAAGTGTTCGGTTCAAGCTTGATCGATCGTCCGGTAAGAATTAACTTGTTTTGTTAATAAATTATGTACTATGTATAGAATGAGAAATGAACAATATGCATGAAAAGAGTGTGTAAGCTCACTCAAAAACAAGAAATGCATGAAACAAGAATGATCAAATCAAGTTACGGACTTGATTGAATAGAAACAAGAATTATTAAATCAAGTTACGGACTTGATTGAATAGAAACAAGAATTATTAAATCAAGTTACGAACTTGATTGAATTAAAACAAGAATGATTAAATCAAGTTACGAACTTGATTAAATCAAAACAAGTAAAGCATGTGTTATAAATGGAATGTTTAACAATCTATGTAAACATTTCAGAAATCGAGATGGCTGATGGAGGCAATGATAATGCGGTGCCAAGAGTCACCGAACAAGTGAGGGAAGTGATTGCCGAAGAGGTTGGAAAGGCGATCAAAAACAGTTTGTCGGGCTTTATTGATAAAATCCAACACACGGTTTTATCAATAGTAGAAGATAGAATCAAGAAACTGGAAGATGATTCAAATGTAGCAAAGGAAAAGCGTGGAGGACGAAAGCCTTGTTCATACAAGGAATTCATGGCTTGTAAACCACCAACATATAATGGGGAGGTTGACCCAATAGTGTGCCAACGATGGCTAAGTGACATCGAAGGAGTATTCGAGAGAACCCATTGTGACGAAGAAGACTACGTAGCCTATGGTACGGGTCAACTAAGGAGTCAAGCGAAAGATTGGTGGGATAACAAAAAGAAGGAGATTGGAAGTGAAGCGGCTAAGGCCATGACTTGGGAGGAGTTTAAGACGCCGTTTCTTAAACACCATAGTCCCAAGGCAGTCGTAAATAAAATCAAGGAAGAGTTCATGCAACTCAGACACAAAGGTGAATCCATAGACAAGATCACGGGGATGTTTATGGACAAGATGAAGTTCTGTGATGAATTGATAACGAATGAAGAGCAAAAGGTCTATTATTATCATAACATGCTAAGCGCGGAATATAGAGAGTTCATAACCCCTTCAAAGTACGAGACCCTTACCGAGATTGTCAATGCTGCTCGGGAAAGGGAGATCGAATTGAAAAAGAGTATAGAACGGGGTGAACGAAGGGCACTAGATGTGAATCCAAGCCCTACCAAGAAAGCAAGAACGAATGAAACAGCAAAGAGATCAGATGCTAAAGGTAGTACACCAGGTTGCAAAATTTGTGGAAAAAATCATAAGGGTGAATGCCGTTACAAGGATAAGCCTTGTCCTATATGCAAGAAAACGGGACATATGGCTATATCATGCCCGGAGAAAGTGACGGTTTGTTACAACTGTTATCGAACGGGTCACAAGAAGTCGGAATGCCCGGAACTGGTTGGAAAGAAGGATGGGCAAGAACCGAAAGGTGAAGCCCCGAAAGCAAAGGCAAGATCTTTCCAACTAACTGCTGCAGAAGCGAAGATTGAACCTGACGTGGTCTCAGGTATATTTGCTGTAAATTCAATTCCCGCACACGTGTTATTTGATACGGGTGCGAATAAATCCTTTGTTTCATATGGGTTTATTCGACATCCTTCATTTATTCTAACAAAACTACCTGTGCCTTTAGAAGTAGAGATAGGTAATAACAAAAGCTTTATTGTTTGTGATGTATGTGAAAATTGTAAACTGAGCATCGATGATGAAGAATATTTGATAAATCTAATCCCGATGTCGATGGGAGAATTCCAAGTAGTCGTGGGGATGGATTGGCTATCTCAATACCATGCAAAGGTCGTGTGTTTTCGCAAAGAGATAAAACTAACATCTCCGAGCGGAAAACACGTCACCATTTACGGCGAAAAACGAGGCAACCCCATAGTATGTTCGATGTTGAAAGCTCACAAGCTCATGAAGCGAGGATGCAAGGCATTCATAATTTATGCAAATGAGGCCGAGAAAGAATCACGGAAGATTGGAGATGTACCGGTAGTACGAGATTATGAAGATGTTTTTCCGGAAGATTTACCGGGGATACCGCCTGAACGGGAAGTAGAGTTCGGGATCGAATTGATTCCGGGCGCGAAACCTGTAGCAAAAGCCCCGTACCGACTTGCACCATCGGAACTACAAGAGTTGATGTCCCAAATCCAAGACCTGCTTAATAAGGGATTCATAAGGCCGAGTGTGTCTCCTTGGGGCGCACCGGTATTGTTCGTGAGGAAAAAGGACGGGAGCATGCGTATGTGTATTGATTACCGGGAGTTAAACAAACTCACGGTAAAGAACCGATACCCGCTCCCGAGGATAGATGATTTATTCGACCAACTACAAGGTGCGAATTGGTTTTCCAAAATTGACCTTAGATCGGGGTAGCATCAACTAAAGGTCAAAGAAGAAGATGTGCCGAAGACGGCTTTTCGCACAAGATACGGACATTACGAATTTCTCGTGATGTCATTTGGGCTAACAAATGCGCCCGCGGCTTTCATGGACCTCATGAACCGGGTTTGCAAGCCAATGTTGGATAAGTCGGTCATCGTGTTTATCGATGATATCTTGGTGTATTCGAAAAGTGAAGCCGAACACGCACGCCACTTACAAGAAGTGTTAGAGACACTTAGACGAGAGAAGCTTTATGCAAAATTTTCTAAATGTGCCTTTTGGTTACGAGAGGTACAATTTCTCGGTCATGTCATAAATGCCGATGGAGTTTTGGTGGATCCGTCAAAGATAGAGGCAGTGTCAAAATGGAGTCCCCCGAAGAACCCTTCTGAAATTAGAAGCTTTTTGGATATTATAGGAGATTCATTCAAGATTTCTCCAAGATTGCATCGCCGCTAACAAAGCTAACCCAAAAGAAAGCAAAGTTTGTTTGGGGAGTCGATCAAGAAAAAGCGTTTCGGACGCTAAAAGAAAGGCTAACTCAAGCTCCGGTACTGACATTGCCGGACGGAGTCGAAGACATGGTGGTCTATTCGGACGCTTCGTTATCGGGGCTCGGTTGCGTGTTGATGCAACGGGGCAAGGTAATAGCCTATGCCTCGAGACAATTGAAGATGCACGAGAAGAAATATCCCACGCACGATCTCGAGTTGGCAGCGGTGGTATTTGCATTAAAAATATGGAGGCATTACTTGTATGGGGTAAAATGCACCATATTCACCGACCACAAGAGTCTGAAATACTTCTTCGATCAGAAGGAGTTAAATATGCGACAAAGGCGATGGCTGGAAACGGTGAAAGACTATGATTGTGAGATACACTATCACCCCGGAAAGGCAAATGTGGTAGCGGATGCTCTAAGCAGAAAAGCGGACTATGTCCCAATACGAGTGAGGTCGATGCAACTCGTGGTAACCTCGGGTATACTTGAACGTATTCGAGAAGCGCAATTAGAAGCAGTAAAAGAAGAGAATTGGAAGAAGGAAAGAATAATTGGGCAGTTGAAAGACTTGTCGGATGGGAATCACGGGTTAAAGACTCGATCCGGAAGGATATGGGTCCCACATACCTGTGGAGTAAAGGCGCTTCTACTTGATGAAGCTCATAAATCCCGTTATTCAATTCATCCGGGTGCGACCAAGATGTACAATGATTTGAAACAAAACTATTGGTGGCCCGGAATGAAGAGGGACGTGGCGAAATACGTGGAAAAATGCTTGACATGTTTACAAGTCAAGGCGGAGCATCAGAAACCATACGGTAAACTCCAACCGTTAGAAATTCCGGTTTGGAAATGGGAACATATTACAATGGACCTGTTAACCAAGCTGCCTAAGACAAATCGTGGTTTTGATGCCATATGGGTAGTGGTGGATAGATTGACGAAAAGTGCTCACTTCATTCCGATTCGTGAGACTTATACGTCAGAAAAGATGTCAGAAGTCTATACCAATGAAATCATAGCACGTCATGGAGTGCCGGTGTCCATCGTGTCGGATAGGGATACCCGGTTTACTTCGAATTTCTGGCGTGATTTCCAAGAACAAATGGGGACCAAATTGTTCATTCGCACTGCGTACCATCCTCAAACGGATGGACAAAGTGAAAGAACGATACAAATATTGGGAGACATGCTACGGGCGTGTATAATCGACTTTGGAGGCAGTTGGGATGTTCACCTACCGTTAGTCGAGTTTTCGTATAACAACAGTTACCAGTCTAGTATTAAAATGGCACCATACGAACTGCTTTACGGTAGGAAGTGTCGAACCCCAGTTTGTTGGGGTGAAGTGGGTCCACGTGAACTCGCCCACCAAGACATAGTACGAGCCACGAACGAAAAGATCGATAAAGTTCGGGCACACTTGAAAGCGGCTCAAGACAGGCAAAAGGCGTATGTTGATAAAAGGAAAAGGCCAATTGAATTTCAAGTCGGTGACATGGTCATGCTAAAAGTGTCCCCATGGAAAGGTGTTATTAGATTTAGAAAGAAGGGGAAGTTAAGCCCAAGGTTTATCAGGCCATTTAAAATTATCGGAAGAGTTGGCAAAGTAGCTTACCGTCTTGAACTACCGGAGGAGCTAAGTGGAATCCATGGCACGTTCCACGTATCACAATTAAGAAAGTGCCTAGCAGACGAAACGACTTATATCCATTACGATGATATCGAAGTGGATAATAGTCTGAATTATGTGGTAAGACCGGTGGAGATTTTAGACAGAAAGGTCAAACATTTACGAAATAAACAAATTGACCAAGTCAAGGTCAAATGGGAGCATAGGAAAGGTTCAGACACTACATGGGAGTCCGAAGAGGAGATGAGACATCTTCACCCTACATTATTTGGTACGTAACTCGGTTTCGGGGACGAAACCCTTTTTAAGGGGGGTGGACTTGTAACACCCCGAAAATATAAAACTTTATATTGGAACTATAAAGTATAAATAGATAAGAATTTACTAACTAGAATTTTAACCTAGTTAGTTAGTTTACTAGAAATAGCCTATAATAGGGTTTAGAGCTACTAAAAGATATGATGAACAAAGTTGAGGGGCCTAAATTGTTAAACTTGAAACTATATTTGATTTACTAAATAAAAATAAACCAAACACCCCTTTTACAAGGGTCTGGTCGATCAAGAAAGAACAGGGGGCGACACCCCACCTTCAAAACCTAAAAATTCACTAAATCAGTAAATTGAAGGCTCAATCCAGGTCGAAATCGAAATTAGAGCTTAGAATTGTGATCCTCATCGCGAGAGGATTCTAAGGTATGTGAAATTTGATGAAATCTCTAAACTTGAAAATCTCATGATTTTGGAAAATCTGAAATTAGATGTTGCATGAGTGTTATTTGGTTAGATTAAGGGTGATATAGTGTTTAGAAGTAAAACCTAGACAACTACATGTGAAATCATGTTCAAATTCAGGAAATTCCATGAACACCTTGAAGGTGGGTTGTGGGTTTTACAATATGATGATGAACACTAGGATTTAGAATGCATATTGTAGTGTAATTTGATCTTAGAAAATGATTTCAGAAAATGCATGATGTTTAAATGATATATGAAGACTATATTGATGATTAAGTTAGCTAACTAGCAAGCTATAAACTTGAATACGAAAGATATAAAATTCTGCTCTTAAAGTGTTTGTTGAAATGCCTCAATGAAGGCTTAAAACTGAAATTCTGAGCTTAAACGCATAATCATGATGTTTTGATGTATTATGCGAATTATGATTAAAAGAGAGTTCTAAAACGCATCATAATTGGACTCCATAGGAACGGACGCAGGAGCGTCAAGCGGACAAGCGGGTGGCGAATCACGTTTAAAGGGCAAACTTTGAAGGTATGTAACTTGACCCGTTACATTTATTAGGCTTGATGATTTTATTGTGTAATTGAATCCTTGAATAAGAGTTGTTGAAGTAAGCGATGAAATCGTCTAATTGATTGATTGATTAAATTTGTTTAGTACTCGTTGGTAGTCGTCAAGGAGGTGGATTCCGTAGACGAGCCAAACGGGTCAATTAATCAAGTAAAGTTTGATTAAAGTTCGGAATATGATGGATTGCTCTTTGATATAGCTCAACATATAACATGTTAGAATTTCTAGAAATTGATGTGGTATATGTTAGAAAAGTAAATTCCAAGAGTTGGATTTGAGTGAAATGATCAAAACAAACAAAACTTGAAATCTCCAGGTACCACCGTAAATTACGGTAATACCGTAATTTACGGTGAAGAAAATATAAGTTACGGTGCAGACCCCCTGGTTTACGGTGGTCAAATCAATCCAAGACTCACCGTAAATTACGGTGATACCGTAATTTACGGTGGACAACAATATAAGCTTTATATTTTGTTATTTCAAATTTGATGTTAAATTTTTGGAATTTTATTATATAATAACATCAAAGCTAATGTTTTCAATGGTTTAAAATCATAGGTGAATTGGTGGTTCATACGGGTGGCGATCAAGCGATTAACGAAGAACCGAACACTCCATTTTGAAGCTTCCGCAATGAATTAGGTCTTTTGTAGTCTTGATGTATGGGTTGTAAACACATGTTAAATAAACTTTGAAATGATGTAACTTAGTCATAGTTGATTAAGATCTTGGTGTCTAACGAACTTCTTTTATGAAAGTCATGTACTTAAACTATATTTTGTTTAAAATTTAGGGTGTTACAATTGAAGGTTGCCGCGAGTTGGTTTTCGTGTTTTCGTTTTGTGCGTTGAGCGTAGCGATGCGTTTCGAGTAAGCGATGCGATAATATTGCCCATTAGTTACACAAGTAACCTAACTACTAAATATCACAAAAGTAATTCGTAAATCTCGAGTTTGCGATGAGATTGCGTTGCGATCGAGTTGCGATTGCGGTTAAACACCTCAACATAAACATGACATGCACAAGTAACACATAATAGCACACACACGTACAACAATATCCATAACCAATAATTCGAGTTGTGATGCGATGGCGAGGCGATTAGCAATAAGTCGATTAGCGTTGAAACAACGGTTAGATAACGATTTATTAACAAGTACTCCACATAATACAACTAAAGCAAATTAAAATAGAGCATCGATTACAAATTGAGAAGTACAATGTAATAATCAAGCAAGGAGTGTCAGATCGCAATTAGCAATCTTTTCCTCCTTTGATTTTGACTTTGACTTGTACTTTGACTTTAAAAAGGCGGGTTGTTACAGCTATGAACACATCTAGCATCGAACATCAAGTGCAATAAAACACAGTACTATGATCTTACGCTTGTATTTCATGCTAAATTTGTAATCTTGATCCATGATTCTAGCTAATTTGTACTTCTACACTTTACACTTTGCACCCTTGTTTTGTTCATTATTTTTCATTTTTTCACTCTTAACCTCTATATCTATTATTTTCCCGTTTGACGGCCTCGTCATAACACGCGGGTCATAGGTCGACTTATTTATTATTTTCTATGTTTACATTTCGGTCTAATTTTTGCGTGTTAACACCTCGTAACAGACGTGTGTGGTTGAACGTTTTTATGTTTATTTTCCGTTCGATTAATGGTCCCAATTCAACACCCCTGACCTACCATGATGTGACATTAGTGCTACTTGGTATGGTTTTACAGCTCCGCACAACACGGGTGGTTGTGTGTGTATATCAAATTGTTTAAATAGATTTCAATTTAACAAGTGATAATATAAAGTTTCCAACTAAAATTGGACTGTAATAATATAGTATTTACACCACCGCCACATATCTATCATTACATTATCATGACAAGTGGCCACATATGACACGTTTATCATACTATTTCTAAAACGTGATTACGATGAGTGTACATTGTCCCACCCAAACAACAACCACTACGTGTCGTATTCCGTTATCATGTATTTCCCCTTTAACACCTCCATTTGTTTTAATCAATTTCATTATGACATTGACATGATACCAATACTTGTAATTAATAAGAAATTAAAATTGCATGTAAATATTTGAATTTTTAAGTGTCATTTATCATGCATCCAATCTGAGGGAGACTTAACATGTTCATAAGCCAAATGCTACTTACTAGCTAGCATGTCGGCAATCCTAGCTAATCGTCTTTGATTGTCACCTTAAAGATCTATAGATAAATCGATTTCGAATCTATCTTTTGTTTCTCAATTAGATGTAAATGTAACAATCCATTAGTTTTTTTTTTCCTTAAATTATAGGCCAATTTAGATGATGCTTCACGTGAGTTTGGTTTCAAAGTTTATAGACTATGTAGTGGTTGTAGTTTAAATGACTAGTAAACCACGTAGACTTTAACTACACCCTTTTACATAGGTGTACTGGTTTTAACTAAACTTTCAATTAATTTTTTATTTTTATAAAAACAAGAGTAAAATAAATTGATTAGTTGGATTGTGATTTGGGCCCCACGCCCAATCTCTCACGCTCGTTAATTGGTTAACGAAAGGAAGGGGATGACTGATGAGGCACATTAGTGCCCGTCTTCACTTGGTTGTGATGGTTAAACGAACAAAAGCTTCATCCTCTTATGAGTTTGGCTTATCATTACTTATTAGCTATTAATCTTCTTTGATGTTGGTTGCATCAAGTTTCTTATCATCAAATACCACATATAGTAGGTTAGCCAACTTTTTCATTTAGGGTGTTTCTTGAAGCAAGAGGTTTGCATGATTCTTGTGCCAGATTTTGATTATGGTAGCAACTTAGCTTACTTATTTCTTTTTTTTTTTTTTTTTTTTTTTGAAAGGCAAGCAATTTTATATAAACAAATACATGCTTTGAAGACCTAGCAGAGCACAATGTGGCTTAAAACATATTGATCTAGAGCATCACACCAAATGAAGTGATTTGTTCACCACTTAATTACTTCACATGACATACTGTAAAAGTAGGCCTGACAACAAAAACTTATTTGGGTTATTTTGGGTCATTTTAAAAATGAAACAAGTCACAATCGGCCTAGGAAATAATTAAGGATGGGTCGAGATAGGTTTTAAAATTTTCATTTAAAATTAGTCATGGATCAGGATTGGTTTTTAAGTTTTTGCCAGACATATCTAGGTAAAACCCTAAAAGAGCATTACACAGAATCGCAGACTTCATACTTCGACAAGTTTATCGAACTGACATACTTCGACTCTTCATACTTCGTGTACAAAAATAAAAATAATAAAATTTTAAAAATTAAAAAAAAAGAAAATCTTAAAAATTAATACAAAGCAAAAAAAAATCACAAAAATTAAAAATTTAAATACATCAAAAAAATTTAATAAAGTTCTAGTTTATTGCTTTGTTTAAAAATTTATAATTTGGTGTTGTAAAAGGTTTGGGCTAATAAAAATTTGTAATTTTAATAAATTAAAGTATCATATTTTCTTTTAGGGATATCCCCGTATTTGTTCAGATGTATCCTTTATATAAAACCGATAATAAAAATAAACTATGAAGGCGGGGTTGAGACGTAGCCCGTGATACCCCTATGTATAATATGAGGAAGCATCTCACAAAATCTGGTGTGCAAAATGTAAATACTTTAAACCTACTCAATCCACCCCTTTTGGCACCCGTATGTAAAAGTATTATGATAACTATAAGAGTAAATTACGTTTGTGACCTATGTGGTTATATCACTTTTACTATATTAGCTCAAAATAAGATTTTTTAACAACTGTGTTCTCGTGGTCTCTATAACTAATTATTTTGTCCCCTAAGCCTAACTCCACCCATAACCCTGGTTAATTATTTGTCACATGCAAGGGTATTTTTGTAATTTCCCCTCCCCTTTAAATCTAATTTCTATTTCTAACCCAGATTTATCACATGATGTGTTCTTGAAATCTGGGTTAGAAATAGAAATTCGAATTAAAAGGGAAGGGAAATTACAAAAATACCCTTGCATGTGATAAATAATTAACCAGGGTTAGGGGTGGCGTTAGACATAGGGGCCAAAATAGTTAGTTATAGAGACCACGGGGGCACAGTTGTTAAAAAAATCTTATTTTGGACTAATATAGTAAAAGTGATATAAACACAGGGGCTAAAAACGTAATTTCCTCTAACTATAAACATATACTAGAATATATGAAATTTTAAACGTCAATTGGAATGAGTTGTAATTATTAGTTGTATCATTGAGTTCTTATTTTCTTTATACAGTTGAATCAGTCACATCCTTCCATCAAATATGAAGCATAGTTGAGTTGATTTGATTTGTGCTTGTGTTAAAAGTTGGTAGACCCTCTTGCTTTGGCAACTCATCCCATTAATATATGCATTTTAATACTTCAATTACTACCATACCTTACTCTACACCCCACCAATTATATTTATTGTATATTATTAAATGTTTAAGTTCATTTTTAACTACATGATTATTACAAAAATTAAACAATTATAAAAAAATAAGGTAAAGACAAGTGTTTACTTCTTTAGCTACATAGATTTTTTTTTTTTTGTATTACACTATAAAACTAATCGACCAAAACATGTAAAATGCTACATTTTTTTATTAGAAGAGTAAAGTACAAGTTAGTAATATTCCTAAATTTATCATTGTATGTAAGGAACTTTAAATTTACAATTTAATCTAACGAACTTATAATTTGTTACCATTTAACATAAACAACTGGGGATGTGGAAAAAATACCCGAGCCCGATGGGTATACCCGAAACCTGAAACATTTTAGACGGGTATACTTGATACCAGACGGGTGTGGGATTGGAAAAAAAAAAATATTTCGTAGGTATGAGCTTAGGTGATACCCGACCCGAAACTATATACCCACTTACCCGAAACATATTTTCAAAAGTCTTTCGTTTTTATTTTTATTTTCCGCTAACTCTTGTTTAAGAATACTCCATTCTCGTAGCTTCATTACTTGGAATTTGGAAAATGAACTTTTCTTTTGAGAGATATATATTTTATTTAAATTCGTATGTTATGCATACATAATTATCAATTGATATTTATATTATCATGATACTTATGTATTTGGGATGTGTCAAATATTAATTATATGGTAACAACTATATGTATGTAGTTTATTAACTTTTTATATATCTTAGAGTTTAAAAACATAAAATTATAAAAGAAAGAACAAAATATATTTGAAATTCCAAACGTGTATTTTTTATAAAACACTAATGGATATACCCGATACCCGACGAGTAATTACCCAATGAATACTCAACGAGTTTTGGGCCAGGTATGAGACATGGTTTTACTACTGTATACGGATACCCGACCCAGTATCGTCCCTATATATAACTTATTATAACCGACCATCAATAGCCATTAGCCATTCATCTTCTGCGATGACGCTAAGATCAGATTCTTCCACGAGACCATTTCTTCTATCGTCTCTTTTAACTAGACCATTTCTCACATTCAAAACATGAAATTCAATAAATAAAAAAAGGTTCCAAGAAAACTACCAAAATTTAAAACACCATGTCCTCGTCTTTTATGCGAAATTAACTTTTTAATCTGTACTTATAACCCGATAAAGTTTTTATAAGATAAGTTTCAAAGTGTATTATCAATTATCATATTTATACAATTTATACAAAACTTGTTTCTTTTGTATGGAAATTGTCCAATAAAAAAAGGTAGTTTTGCTTTTGCTTAAAAAAGAATTGAGGATCTTTGGAGTGAAAGGACACGTGCATGGAGTGTGAATAAAGATACAGCAACCAATAAGAAATAAAATTTATGGATAAATAATAATAATAATAATAATAAAATGATTTAAAAAATATCTTATGGGACACGCATATAGATATAGGGCTCCCTTTGCAAATATACGCTTTACGTCCGTCCAACTAATCCAGCTAACTTCCGGGACACGCGCTTCAAATATATTTCATTGTTTAATAAAAGACTTTATATAAATACGTATTGACTTTATAACATATATATTTCATTGTTAATAAAAGACTTTATATAATACGTATTGACTTTATAAAGTTAAATTTTTTAATAGAGTAAATTACGTTTTTGGCCCCTGTGGTTATGTCAGTTTTACTATATTAGCCCAAAATAAGATTTTTTAACGTTTCTGCCCCCATGGTCCTTATATCTAACCATTTTAGCCCCTGAGACTAACTCAACCCCAAACCCTGGTTAATTATTAATGCACATGATGGGTAAATTGGTAATTTCCCCTCTCCTTATAATTATTTTATAAAAAAAACCCTAGTCATATGTGCAGTCCTACTTTTAGCTTCATCATCTTCAACCATCATCATCCCCACATAAATCATCATCTTCAACCATCATCATCTGTGCAGTCCTCCGATCACCCCCTTTCTCTGATTCCACCACTATTCATCACCTCCTCCGTCGCACAACACCGACAACCATCCTCCACATTCGATTTCACCTACCACCGTCGCACAACACCACCATCAACCACCACTATTCATCACCTCCCTTCGATTCACCACCACCGTTCACCTGAAACCCCCATCAACAACATCTACTACTGGTTTCTCCTCCACTTTTTCACCTATAGAGCTTAACAAATCAACAGTCGTTAAACCACCACCATACACTCCCAAATCCGGCTGCCTTCCACATGTCTTCACCCAACGGCACACCGCCGGAGAAGTCCAAGTTTCTGCAGACTTGCAATCGGCTGAGCCTGTTTCTCAAAGAATTCAACACACATGGGGATTTTGATGGAGTAATTACATGCGGAATAGGCTCTTTCAGTTGGTTAATCGATAGAACAACATCATCAAAGGACATTGCAGTCGCCGGCTTCAGCTTTGTACCCAGGTGCGTTGACTCTACTTCCATCGGTTGAAGAAGATGATGGGAAAATGGAATCTCAGATTGGGGGTTTTGTTTGTGTTAGGTTTGTATTTAGGGTTTCAGAGGTGTGTAATCTAGTGATTTGCGTTGGGTTTTGGGCTGTTGTTAGTTGGTTATTGTAGGATCAGTTGTGTGTTGTAGGGTTTTGATTTGTGTTTGAAGTTTATGTGGGGATGATGATGATGGTTGAAGATGATGAAGATCTGAGGATGATGATGGTTAAAGATGATGGTTAGATTTAATTGAAGATGAAGATGGTGGTTAGATTTAATTGAATATGATGGTTAGATTTAATTAAAGATGAAGATCTGGGGATGATGATGGTTGAAGATGATGATGAAGATCTGAGTTAGATTTGAAGGGGAGGAGAAATTACAAAAATACCCATCATGTGACTTGCATGTGACAAATAATTAACCAGGATAATGGATGGAGTTAGTCTCAGGGGCCAAAATGGTTAGATATAGGGACCATGGGGGCAGAAACGTTAAAAAATCTTATTTTGGGCTAATATAGTAAAACTAACATAACCACAGGGGCCAAAAACGTAATTTACTCTTTTTAATATTATTAAACTTTTAGTTGTACTGCATATGTAGTAACCTTTTATAACTTACTAGGTGATTACCCGGGATTGCTTCCCGGGCTCGGAAAACTTAGTTATATCAATTATTATTTGTTATTAATACGACCTCATTACATCAAGCATCTCATTGGATTCAACAACAATGTCTTCACATCACCGGATTAGATCATAAATGCATATTAGAAGTCAAACAAAAGCACAACAGGACCACATGAATAACAACATTTCCACTTTTACTTCAATGCACTAACGTGATCGGGTGATTTGGGATTTTGTAAAAATGTTTGTTCTTGTACTTCTTAACAAAATTACATAGAATTCAAGAAAACAAAAAAATGACTTAAAGAACTATAGTTTAACACCAAATCTGATCGGGGAAACACATGTTGACCGAAAGTCAAACAGTTGTTGACCAAAAGTGAAACAGATGTTCAATCAGATCCACTGTCTTCTTATATTTTAGCACTGTTTTCCTCTTCAAAACACTGTTCAACCTAACATAGGTTTCTATGAACTGTTGACCAAAAGTCAAACAGATGTTAAAACCATTGTTTGAGTTATTCAAACGTCTGTTGAATACTAAATGAGATGTTGGCCAAAAGTCAACCAGATGTTGACCAAAAGTCAAGCAGATGTTCACCAAAAGTCAAACGAAGTGACCCATACATGATTTCTTATACATATATAACATGTCTCATTTGATCAATTTTAGTTTTAGTTTGAAAATTGTGGACACCAGTCCAAGCAAAAGGAGTTATCTTTCTTGATATAATTGAAACTGTATGTGTTTCTATTTGCTTGAAATGATTATCAGAGAATAGAACTCGATGTTTTTATTCCTTTAATGGCATAATTAACCAGCTTATCATTGTCAAAGAATAGCGCTTATAACTTTGAACATGATTTTGCTATTAGTTTGTACTATATTTTCAATTAAGGAATCGTTTCGAGCGAGAAACCGAGTATATTGTCTTTAGCTTACATCTCCGCATTGTTTTCGTTAGACATGGACCTAATAATTTGAATGTACATATATAGTTTTAGAATCACAACTTGAAAACTAAACAAATAAGTCTACCATCAGTTTCAAAAAGCAAAGAACTACAACCCAAAAACTTGGTTCAATGTATGCTTCTGCATTTGCCTTTTTCAATCCCATGAACATTCATCCAAACATAAAAAGCTTTTTACCTTTCACAAAGTTAAGTGTAAATGCTTCACCTGGAGCCATGCCTTTATCTCTCACAAACTTTCTCATTCCTTGCAGATAATATCTTGGTTGACCTCGAGATGAACCTATAGCAGCTTCAACATTCCAAACATCACCTGCCACGTCCACAATCTTCAAACCCATCTTACGATTAAGTCCAAGATCTTCAGCCTGTTTTTTTAAAAAAGGCGCTGTAACAAACAACGAACAATTCAATAAACAAAGAATTAACACATCTTTAAAATCTTACTAAAGTATGATATATTAGTAAACTCATAATCACAAACTTACAAAATGACCGTCAACACGGAAAGAAATAGGTATGGTCTGATTATCTTCATTCTCAACAACCATATCACATTCATTGACATTAACAATGTCCTGTACAGCTTCAGTATCTGAACTCAAGACAATCTCTTCTATCACCTTTTCTTTAACAACAACATTGACCTTCGGTGGAAGCACTAAATCACAGGTAGCACAATTGAAAACCGTGATATGAAAAGTCTGAAGATCTATCATCTCAAAGACAATGAGATGATCAGCAGTTAATGACAACTCATTCTTTATCTCCTTCCATCTGGTAGTTATGTAAAGTTCATTGTTGATATCTTCCATCCATACAGACCAGTTCTGGTTTCCAGATCCTTTAATAAGAACCGGATATGAAGGAATATTGTTTAACATCTTGTGATGAACAAAAGAACGATTAATACTCTACAATCAGAATAAAACACATTATATAGTATATTAGTACAAATATATCAGAAAATTAAGTAAATAAATAAAAAAACAACAATTAAACAACTGTATCTCCAAAAAAATTACATAATGAATAATCTTCGAAGTTACATACCACATAATCTTCGTTACCAGATGGTTTGTAGTAAAAATCTTCACAAGGAGTAAGAGCAATGTCTTGATAAAAATACAATATTCTGAAACTTTCTAATGCTTCTTCATAATGAAATATCAACCATGAATCTGAAGGTATTTTCAAACTCTCTACCAACTGACACCAACCATTATAGAAATAATATCTCCCATTGCTTAGAGGATATATCTTGACTTTAAAAACATTTCCAGTTGTCGTCCGGATGTTTGTATTTCCAATTGGATAATTAAACTGTTGAATCCAATTTTGATACTGTTTTGGCAAAATCTAAGCATAAATAAAAGAAACACTTTTATTGCTAGATATCATACAAAAAAATTAAAATTAAGTGTTAAACTAAGATAGGATAAAATTACTAACCAAACATTTCCTTTTACTATCTTCAAGGTAACACGGAAATCCACAAATCATTCTCACGTAAAACTGTAACATTATGAATCATATAGAATCAAAATAAATAACATTAAGAAACAAATGAATACAATCCATTAGGGTATGCAATACATCTAAATAAAAGATGATACAACTAATATATATCAAAATAACAATAGACAACATCGAAAAGGTGAGAATACATGTATTTTCTTATCATATCGAAATATATATATTTTTTACAGCAAATCATATAATTAAAACTTAAAACCTACTTTTCTGATTAAGTATCACAAATAGACATGCAGGATCATCAGCTGAATAATTTGTATAGAAAGACAGGATAGTGACTTGTGTCTATACCAAACAAAAACTTAAAAACAGTATACCAACTACTAATCAAAATAAGTTCAACTTTTCAAATACACATGAGAATACATCAGTTAAAATCGAAAATTTATATTATACTTCAGAATAACAGTATACCAACTACTAATCAAAATAAGACAAATGGTAGATTGACGAAATGCAGATCACTTTTTTTAGAATCATATATGTCTAACATAACATGCATAATAACTACATAGTAATCAGAAGTTGTTCCAGTATAAGCCGCAACAATAAACGCAATCATAACCAACAATGGATTGAAAAAAAACAGGGAATTACATGAATACACCACCGTCGATTACAACTTTTGCATTAAGACAGCAATAACGATAATCGGCTATGGAATTCAAAACTAAAAGAATAAACATGAAAAAATACAAAACAAATCACATTATTTAACAATACCTTTGTTATTATACAAGATGATATTGATGAAGATCGGAAGAAATCGAAGAAGATGACAGAGTTTCTTGGAGAAAGTGTACAAAGAAACGTGGAGAGAGAAAGGAACCGAGATTTTGTGAGGATCTTTAAAAATTTAGAAGGTTTAAAAATATCCCATGTAACCAGGTCGGATCATCCCATTTAGTTTTTCGTCAACATCTGTTTGACTTTTGGTCAACACCAGTTTGAGTTTTAGTCAACATCTCATTTAGTATTCAACAGAAATTTGAATAACTCAATCAGTGGTTTGAAAATCCGTTTGACTTTTAGTCAACAGTTGGATGGAAACCCATGTTAGATTGAACAGTGTTTGAACAGATGTTTAAAAATCTGTTTAGACTTAAATAGATGTTGGGGCTTAAACAGATGTTTGGCGTTCTATATCAGTTGTTTGGACTTAAACAGATGTTTGACCTTAAACAGATGTTTGGCCATAAACAGATGTTTGCCAATGATGGAATTGAAGGTTTCGGTGTGATTGGGTTTTCAAGTAGACCCAAATAGTTATGTGTGGATTTGAGTGGGAGAAACATCGTGATTTGAGTATGATTGCGAGAGGAAGAAGACGATGAAGAGGATGAGTGATTTTAAGAGAAATGGATGATAATTGCTTCGAGAAAGGAATTTTGAATTCGATTCGACAGTAAAAACACTGTTTAGGGGTTTTGATCAGGGTTTTATAGGGGGAAAAGTGAATGCTGACGTGGCAGCAGTTACTAAAAGATCTGACCGCTATGTACTGTCCACGTGCCAACCTCTGATGATAATGAAGGACAGTTGGTATGAAACCACTGATGGAACAATATCAGTGGTTTGCAACGGTTACAAATGAGAACAGTGACTGACTTTAAGCTAGCAGTGAATAGCCATCAGTGGGATAAAACACTGATTTTTGAACAACAATTTTATTTTATTTTAGGGAAACCACTGATGGTCAATATCAGTGGATGTCAAGAATAAAAATGTGAGCAGTGGGTGTTTTTTAACAATCAGTGGATACCCAACAGTGATTGAAAAACTGATGTTTGGTCAGTCAATGGTCAACATGCAGACTGAAGAAACAGAAGTTGTCTTTCAGCAGTGGATAAAATTTAACAATCAAATTTTTAACGAAAACAGTGGTTGTAACTGACTTTTAAGGATTAATGTTCCGCCTGGAACAGATGATGCCAAAACTCTTCATTATTCTGGATTTTTATTGTCTCATGAAAAGTTCCCTAACTTTCCATTTAAATTTCAAATCAAAATCTAAGGAACTTGTATCATCCTCATCCCTTCAAAGTGTAAGCTCAAGGAGATCCTGTAAATCTTCAACACCCAGGCCAAGTGCTACTTCCCTTGATATTTGCTTCACTACACTATTAGATATGATCAGAGTCAATACATGGGTCTTTTAATCAGACATCCACTTTAGTATTTTTGAACCTAATGGGTTTCTTGGGAGAGGTTTATTTGCTGATGAGTTTGGAGATGGTGGCCTGTTCAGAACTTCTTTTGCTATGTTTGGAAGCTTTCCTAAGTTGTCATCCTCTAGTGCCATTGTTTTGATAGCTTCTTTGAAATATACAGCTTCTTGTTCTTTCACTTCTTCATCAGCCAGTTTTTGCCTTTTTCTATGATTTACCACAATTGTAGAGGTATCCGATGATGTGAATAGTGGTTCAGAAGTGTGAGCCTGCTGCTTTGGTTTAGCTGTGGTTTTGTAATCAGGCTTCTTTGGAAGTTTAGAATCTGTTTCTCTCCTTTTTCTTAGTCTTTCATAAGCCTCATCAGTGTACTGCCTTGTCCATTTTGATATGGCTTTGGCATTTCCCACTTTTGCATCAACTAATTCCTGCTTCTTTCTTTTATACTCCAATGCAAGATCATCAATTTTCTTTTTGTATTTGCTATAATTTGGTGCTGACCTTTTCATGCCTGGATCTCTCTTTATTCTTTCAATTCTATTTAGTTCTGTTTTGAGAGCAACAAGCGGCCAGTCTTGGAATTGTTCAGCTGTGGCAGGGTAGAATTTTTCACTCAAGATCAGCTTGATGATGTCTTCTTTCAGATCTTCCTGCAAGTTAGCTTCTGGAGGAAGGTTGGACATTTCTTTGCTTAGGTCTCTTGCATAATCTTCCAATTGTTTAACTTTAGTGAGCAAGAACTACGTATGAGTTGAGACTTCATTGTCACTTTTCCCTTGGCATTCAAGTCTAGCTCTGGTATCAACTTGCCTGGCCTTGAGTTTTAAATACTCATTTATGTTGGCTGGATCTCTATAATCAATCAGGGAAGGGAATTTCCTTTTTGAAGGATCATCTACTAAGTAAAACTGCCTCATTTCATTCTTTACAGCTTGCAGTTCCAGTGGATAACTGGCAGCTACTGGTACAACATCAGCATAGTCATATCCTTGGAGTTCTATAGGATCTTTGATTGGGTTGAACAATTTTGAAGGAATAAAAGATTGAGGTTTGGTGATATTGCAAGGGGCAGATGAAATGGGAACAGGTGCTGGTATATCATTATCATGCACTTGAAATTTTCTTTTTCTTGTATACACATTTTTAGGAGAAGGTGTTTCTATTTGAGTTTTTGGATAAAAAGGAACAATGGCTTGTGAAGAGATAGGTGATTGACTAACAGATGTTGAAACAACTGGTGTTTCAACCACTGTTGTCATTACAACAGATGATGTGTCATCTGATGTCTTCTGCTTTTTGGCAGGTGGTGATTTTGATGGTGGTTTTGTTGTGGCAGTGGTTGATTAAGTGATGGCAGTGGTTGAAGTGTGTGTTGATGTATTGGTGGTGGTTATTGGGTTAACATCTGCTGAAACCACTGAAGTATCAACAGCTGTTGATACAACAGGTGTTCCAACATCTGTTGGTTTGGAAAATTGATGAGAGGAGCTTTTAGAAGGTATGGATTTGAGTTGCCTCACTTGTCTAGTGGGTTGTCTTCTTTTAGGCTTAGGTTTTTCTTCATCCTTGGGCTCAGAAGTACCCTGCTCTTCCTTCTCCATAAATACTTTCTTCTCCTTTTCAAACCTTGATTTTCCTTTTGCCTCCATATCCTTTTTCAGCCTTGCCTTTTCATTAGCCAAGGCATTTAAGGATTCATCAACCTTTTTGGAACCACCTGGCCTAGGGAGGTCTGCAAGCATACTGGATTTCTCTGGTGCAATGTACAGACCATCTTCATATCCCATTTTCTTTAACTGCTTCATTTTCTCCCCCTTTTTGGCATCATTAGGTGGAGGGTTATCAACAAAGATTATTGTAGGAGGAGCAGTGCCAGTGGTTTGCAATAGATGGGCCTTGAGTGCCTAGATGTCTGCTTGTGTATCCATGAACCTAGCTTCCATTAAATTTCTGATCTTTTAAATTTGAATTTCATGTTGCTGATCAGTATGTTCTCTTTGTTTGTGAAGCAGAGGTTGAAATAATTCCCAAAGCTCATTTGGAGTAAGTGCAGATGATGGAGCAGATGTTTGAGCTGGTGTAGCAGTGGGTGTTGCCTTTTGTGCTTGTAACAACTGTTGCAGCATAGTTTTGATATCTGCAACAGATGTTTCAATTGTATCCACTCTTGCCGTCAATTCTTTGTATTTTAAAGCATCACCCAAGTTAATGGGATCATCTGCTTTCCCACCAGCAGTGGTTGTATCAGCAGTTAACTTAGGGAAAGTTTCCCAAAAGTCTTCCACTGATGCCCCTTTTTCTTGGTACTGTGGACTTCTTTCCTCAGCAATTGATATCTTTTTAAGATCACCAGTGGTTGGAACAAACACACCAGTGGATATCAGGGTTGCTGGAGAGGAAATTGCCTTCAAGGGAGTCTGATTGATGAAACAACTGGCCAGGTGTAGACCAGTGGATCCAACTCCTGTAGTTCCTGCTCCACTTGAACTACTGACATGAATTACTTGTAATTCCTGCAGTATAGCCTCCTCAACTATTGGTGGGTTAACAGAGATCGAGACACCAGACTCAGTCACTTGTTGTGGCATATTCTCAGTGATAGGTGATTGAGAAGAACTGATTTGTGTCTGGGCTAAATCAACTGCATCCAATAGAGGTAAGATGGATTGTGGTAATGTTATTGATGAAGGATGTGGGGTAGAAAGAGATATGTCCATGGGATTTGGACTATGGAAGATGGAACCAAGTGGATCCAGAGCTTCAATTTATGGTGTCCCTGTGCTTACAACCTGATCCTTTTGTGAGGATGCAGGAGGAGTTTTAGGCAAAGGTGGAGATCTTTGTTCCATCTGCTGTGAGGAAGTAGCAACAGTGGTTTCTGGTGACTTTTGTGATGTCACAGGTAGTTGCTCTGGGATCTCATCTTCCAGAGTTACCTTTTTTGTGGGTTTAGGGGGCTTCTGGATCTATTTCTTTTTGGGCT
Organism: Helianthus tuberosus; assembly: GCA_030545235.1. Classification (NCBI taxonomy): domain Eukaryota; kingdom Viridiplantae; phylum Streptophyta; class Magnoliopsida; order Asterales; family Asteraceae; genus Helianthus; species Helianthus tuberosus. The sequence continues at coordinate 44,913,574 of CM060442.1, forward strand.
TTTTAGTGGTTTTAGGTGTGGGTTTCATAACAGTAGTTGTGCTGCTGTGATCACCTTGAGAGGTAGGCTCAATAGCAGGTTCCTGAGGAGCAGTGGTTGCTGCTAAAGTCTGCTCAGATACCTCTGCTTGTGTTTTGGAAGGTTTTGACAGGCTTGTAAATGTTTCAGAGGTTAGGCTGTTTATTCGAAAAGGCTCTCCTTGAATAAGGACATGAGCATTATCTTTTGAAAATTTCTTTCTAAAATAGTAACTTAAAAACCTTGGAAATAATAAAAATGATTTTTTATTAACATTTTTAACAAGATCATTGAAAATCTCCTGGGAATAGTTAAAGTTTTCTTCATTCATTATAGCATAACCCAGGTATTGAATCTTCAATGGGATTTCATTGAAAGAAGTGGTTTTGTTGGACACACACATTAGAAGGGTATGAAATAAAAACCTTGGGGCGGATGGAAAACTCCCCTTTTGTAAAGTTTCTTTTTTCATTTCTTCAGCATACCCTCTTTCAATGAAATCAGTTTGATACTCAATTTTTGGAAAAGAAGTTTTACCTTGAAGATCATCAAGTTCAAATACCTCCAAGATGGTTTGTGGAGTAATGGTGACTAATATACCCTTTATTGTAGAAGTAATGGCTAAGGGCATTTTATCCTTAGTTTCAAGTTTTGCATTTTTCCAGAACTCTCTTTGGGTTTCCAGGTAGATCGGAGCATCATAGGTCAACAAAGTTTTGTACTTTGAGGATGAAAGAGCGTCTATGACAGGATCGAAGGTGGTGGTATGACTTGGTTTTTCGAGTAAACCCAAGTAGTTACTGATTTGATTTGAAAGCAATTGTCATGATGACTTTTCTAATTTTTATTTTAACTTTAATTAAGAGATAATAACCGTCAGTTTGAAATTCACATTTTGCATATTTTAAATGTCCAAAGCTCAAGAAATTAGCATTAATTACTGATTTGATTTGCAACAAATAGTCATCAAGAATTTTTTTTATTTTTTAATCTAACTTTAAATTTTATCATGAAAACAATGTTGGAGGAACTCTTATCTCATTGGAATGTAACGATTAGGTAAAATGGTAATTTCATTGTAATTCTAGTTTTCATTTGATAATTTCAATCTATCACTAATTAACACCATCAATAATAAAAATGTGAGCAGTGGCTGTTTTTTAGGGAAACCGCTGATGGTCAATATCAGAGGATGTCAACAATAAAAAAGTGAGCAGTGGCTATTTTTTCCTAACAGTGGATACCCAACAGTTTTTGAAACACTGATTTTGGTCAGTCAGTGGTCAACACAAAGATTGAAGAAACAGAGGTTGTATTTCAGCAGTGGATAACTTTTAACAATCAAATGTTTGAACCAACACAGTGGTTGTAACAGGCTTTTTAAACAGATGTTGGGGCTTAAACAGATATTTCGCCTTATATATCAGTTGTCTGGACTTAAACAGAAGTTTGACCTTAAACATATGTTTGCCTATAAACAGAAGTTTGGCCATAAACAGATCTTTGGCCTTAAACAAATGTTTGAGCTTAAACAAATGTTCGCCCATAAACATCTGTTTGCAAAAAAAGACCAATTTCAAGAATACAATACCCAAACAATCAAAATAAGGAGCTTAATAATCATCCAAGTCTACTTGATTTTTATTTATTAGTATAAAGATGAAACAACTGTTCAATTTATAGTACAGATCAAACCACTGAAGTGATGTGATAAATACTGTTACATATAAACACTGTTGTGATAAACACTGTTACATATAAACACTGATGTCATAAAAATAGTTACATATAAAACACTGAGGTGATGACATCTAACAACCTAACAGACTATAAAACACTGATGTGAAAAACACTGTTACATATAAACACTGTTAACATAAACAAAGGTAGAATAACTAATGTTGATGCTGAACCACTGTTGTTGTTGGACAGTGGTTCACCTTTGGTTGATCAGGCCTTTGGTTCATTAGTGCTTGTCTTCAACAGGACTTTGGTCTTCATCAGTGGTTTGGTCTTCAACAAAGTAAAACTAATTGTAAGATTAAAACATTCAATGACTTACAGTACATGGGTCCAAATGATCTCAATCATGCACTAAAATTCCTATACTCATCTAATGACCATCGATGACTTACAGTACATGGGTCCACTGCTACTACTGAGTAGTTGTAACGCCCTGCTACTTCATACTTTCCATAAATAGAAAGTCTTGTTTGTATTTCTATTTCTGGAAGTCTTGTGTTCTTGTAATCGTTCTTTCTTTGTAACCGTTGTAAAATCCGACACTTAGATCATAAATGAAACTCGTATTTTGTTCAATTCATGATATACATACTTTATACATGCTCATACATTCGATTTCGTGGAACAATTGATGCTTATTCGTAATTCTTGGAAACTATGTGCTAAACTTGCAAATATGTGAAACTTATGCATAAAACGTGTTTGATCATAAACGATATTTAAATACGACCTTCATACGCTTAATTATACTTGGTTTATGTTCCTCATACTTTATTTGGCCTTAAACTATGCTTAAATGGTGAAAATGGCCCTTAAAACACCTAAAAACACTAAATAACAAAGTCTAGGGGCCTAAGTGTAATAAACTCAAACTTCAGCCCACACCTTGACACGGGTCGCGTAAGCTAAGCCTATGGGCTACGCAGGCCGTGACCCAACTCCCAGAACCAGCAGCTTGTTTCTCTTCGCGAATTTGAGCGGGATTTGATGGTTTTTGAGTTTTAAACCGGGATTTTGGCATTAATTACACATCTAACTCAACCCTAACTCAATCTCTATATAAACCCACACTTGTCCAAGCCATTTTCACTTTAGAAACACTCTCACAACTCTCTCAAACTCTCAAATTCGTAGCTGCAAGTGCAAGTTCGGACAGAAGTACCAAGCTCCACTAAAGTGAGCATAACTTCTTCATTTCTCATCCGTTTTAGCTCATTCTTTTTCCAGAACGCTTGGCTTGACCTTAGCTTCAATTCCATGGGTATTTCATAGAGAATAAGGACCTGGAACTCCAGAAAATAGGCTCCAAAGTTCATTGTTTTCATTAAGCTTTACTAATCATTGTTTATACTTATGCAAACTTGAGTTTAACTCACTCAAACCCACGTCCTTATGCTTATAACCACTTATATGGTTAGTTAAGATTAAAAATGGGGCTGAGACACACAAAATCAGAGGTTAACCCTCAAATACTTTCTATTTTGTTTAGGGTTTTTGACCCACAAGTGGTGTTCAAGCTTAAAGCTTGATAAAGGTGTGATTGTGGATTAACTTGGGTTGTCCATCATAAAATCCCCACATCCCTTGATGATTTCTCATAGTGTAGATGTTTCTTATTCTAGTATTGATCTTAGTTCATGACCCTCCTTTTATGTTTTTACATCAAGTGTAGTGGTGAACCATAAGAGGTACCTAAATGGAAGCTTATTCTTCCTACCTCCTACATGAATTCTATGACACAATAGAGGTACCTAAATGAAGATTTATCTTCTACCTCATGCTTGATTAATGGACTAAATAATACATATAATACTTATACATATATTTACTATTCGAACTCTTGATGGTGGACTTGTGTTCATTCGTCAAAGTATTAGAATACATCATCCAAGACATAAGACTTGTTACGATTCTAATGAGTATACTACTCATGAAAACATTAACCCTTGAGGTTTCATAGTGTCAAGAACAAGTACTTGATTTTAGAGGATGGTTACTTTCGAATACATATATTCTTGTGTTTTAACTTCCTAAATCCCTAAATCTTCCGAATGCCCAAACTCACACACCTATGTTTCCTTTGTGTAGAAGGACTTGGTGTTCCAACCTCCTAACCAATTAACTCACTCGCGGGATTACCAAGTAGAAGACTTGCAAAACCGTGAGTATACTCGCAACCCCCTTTTTATGTTTACCACTTTTTGGGGTGTAACATGTTACATTATTAAACTACACTTAAACTTATTCTTTATGCAATGCACGAAAACAATCCTTATACATGAATACTATCTTGTGATACTTGATGCTTATGTGGACCATACTTATGTGATATGTTTTAGTCATTAGCTTTCACGAGCCTCCATTTGGCATGTATAGCGCTATAGGAGAAACGCACCGCCCGTAGACTAGTGGTCATGTTGAATTATATCATTTTTGTGTAAACAGAGGATTGGCTAGAAATATTGCATGCCATGTTAGGTTGATCTTGTATAAACTAAGTTGCCATGTGGATTCGTTTTTAAACTTTTATACTTATACTTATTCTTAAACTTGTATACTCGCCCTTTCTTTTGCATTGAATTGTATTTTTAACATGTTACAGGTTGACGATTAAGGATTGCTATGAATTGAAGTAGCAAAGATGCCTAGATACTCACTTAGACGTAAGTAGACCCCCGGACCCCTAAAACCCTAATCCTTGTTGAAAATCAAGAAAATCGAAAATCATGGACTTCTCGCGGGCCGCGTAAGATTTAGGACTGGGCCTACGCGGGCTGCGACAGCACAACAGATGACAGGGACACGCTTTAGGCCATGTGTCAGCCACGTGGCGGGCCTACGCGTGACACGCTAGCCCTAATCGTAGAATAGGTGGCCCTCGCGGGCCGCGTAAGATTATTGTGAGGGTTTACGCAGGCTGCGTAAAACCCAAAATTTTGCTATAAATGGGACAGGCATGGGTATTTCGTCTGTGCTCGACAAAATTATCAAAATCACTCACTTTCTGTTCGAAAATCACATTTAAAGTAGGAAAACGCTGCTACGATAAAGGGGAATAACTCGATCACTACTATGATACAATGTCCGATCGATTGAAACCGATCCGATGGATGTTTAAGTGCTGCCCGAATCCGGGCTATGCTTTGTCATTCGTCTTGAGGGTTTTGATTTCATGAGTTTATCGTAAATGTTGTATTAAGTTACTGACCTAGTTTCGTGTGCATTGTTATTTAACTAGGTTACAAGGCTAAATCGGTAGACAAGGTTCTGACCAACTAAACTTGTAATGTGAGTCATTCTACTTTTATCAAATTGCTTTGTAAAACTTTAAATGTTTTCCAGTTATACTCTGCAGTGATTAAGCCTTTGCTAATCTTTAATTACTTGCAGTATGTGGGGGTTTTGTGCACATTACTACTAACGATTTATCACTTAGGTGTGCGAGCCTAATTTGTGATATGTCCACTGTCATAGATTCGGTTGAGTGACAGCTGAACCAGCTAATTATTAGATAGGGGCAAATATAAAAACCCTTAATGCTGTAAATTATAACAATGTGTCATTTTGTGTAAATTGAATGACTCATCAGTATTTCCCCGCTGATAAAAATCTTTTTAAACATGTTTCAGGTGATTTACTGTGAACCAGGAAAAAATGCCGCGTAGCACACCAGCTTGAAGAATGTGGCTCAGTAAATAAAATAAATAAACATGTTTTGTATAAACAGGGAAATTCCCAAGTGAAATTTCCTTTATTGTAAATTATGGGGTTTGTCCCAAAATGTGAAATAAAATAAATTTGGCATTTTCAGTTTAAAAGATCCTGTTAAAAGTTCCGCTGCCGAAATAAACGACAATAGCACGGATTTCTGTCCCGCAACTCCTGAAACGGGTAAAACCGGGCCGGGGGCAGTGACAGAAAAAGGTGGTATCATAGCCACTGATTTAAGCCCATTAAGTATTTAGAAATACTTAATTTTTCAAATTGATATTTTGTGATTCTTTGAAAATTTTAAATTGATAAATAAAATATTAACTTAAGTTTGTGTGTGTTTCTCTATATTTGCTAACAGCATGAACGAACTGTCGGAGGCACTCCGAAATTTTACCATCCATACCACCGATATGGATACCACAGGAAACCTACCGGGCTACCAGGCGGATACTGAGGAACCGCTAACATTCCAGGCTCAGGCCCAGGAGAAATCGAAGCCGAAAAAGAGAAGGAGAATCTTGGACTGGAAACGTGGGCGTAGGAAGAAACCAGCTACACAGAAGGTTAAAAAGACTGAGGATCCTAAAGACAAAGGAAAAGGAAAGGAGATCGGAGAAATTTCAGGGAAAGCCCAGGAAATGTCACCCTGGGAGGTGCTTGATCGCAAACTGGCAAATTGTGACCTCATTGGACCTGCCAATGAAAACCTCTTCAATTACCCCGCTGAATCACAACTTCCAGTTAATATGCAACCTGCTATCTCAGATCCTATTGTCAACCACCAACTTCTACCTGGAGAATTGGAGGAATGGTGGACGAGTGACTGGCAGTTTCAGAATTTTATGAATAACCCCAACGCCTATTTTCCCCAGTTTGACCCAGAGCCTGCACCAAACCCACCTATGAGCACAGAGAACTTGGCTGAACTCCGCCACTATGGCGAGGAGCTAGTGGACGCAGGAAATAGAATTTGGAAAGTAGGGGAGAAAATCACGTGGAAATACGACGAGGTGGAACGTCATTTCTGAAGGGTCGGTTAACTGTGGTGGTGGTGATGTTTGTGTTTGTATACTAATAATAATAATAATAAATATAATCATGTAAAATAACTTAAAATAAAACTTTTGTAATATAACTGGTGTGTAGCGATGCATATTAATATATATATAAAAATAAAAATATAAAAGTCGCAAAGTCGACAATTTTGGCTATACGTGTTAACATGATTTTTGTGAATACCTTATTGTGTTTGGTTGTTATCTATTTTTTGATAATTATTTGCTTATATTATTAATTATTCAGATGGAAAACGCAGAAAACCAACCAGTCAATTAAGTTAATCAATTTGAACAAAACAATGAGGATTAATTTCTTAATAGGTAAGATATAGAAAATATCGTTGCCCAGGGAATAGCTAATGCCATCCCAACAATCATCGCTGCTGCAAAAAAAAGCTCGTTAAGCCAACCACAGCAAACATACTCGCGACAACAATTTCAGTAACAGTGTAAATGGAGGCGGCAACAATAATAATAACAATAATGTGGTTCAAGCCCCATTTCTTAAGAAAATGAAAGCTACAGCACATGGGTGCACTTACAAAGAATTTCTTGCCTGTAAGCCAGTCGAATTCGCAGGCAATGAAGGGGCAACTGCTGCACTGTGATGGTTAGAGAAAACCGAAGCAGTAATTAAAATAAGTAAATGTGCTGAGGAAGACAAAGTTATGTATGTGTCACACCTTTTTAAAGAAGGAGCGTTAGAATGGTGGAATACGGTACTACAAGCCAAGGGAAGTGACGAGGCTTATGCTATGAATTGGGAAGAATTTAAGAGATTGGTGGAAAGAAAATTCTGTCCCGAATATGAAAAGGAACAAATGACAAATAAGTTCCTAAACCACCGGATGGTGGATGTTAACTGTCGAGGATATACTTCGACATTCTTCGAGTATGCTAGAGTTGTACCTACCCTGGCTTCGCCAGAACCGGTACTTATTTCTCGCTATATTTGGGGTTTGATTAGCGAGATTCGTGATATCGTCAAAGCTACGAGACCCCGCACAATTGACGATGCGGTGGAGTTAGCCAACACCTTGACCGACGGGCTGGTACGTACACGAGAAGAAAACAGGAAAAATGAATTGGCCCAGAAAATTACCCAATGATTTCGTGTGGGTAATAATTCCAAAAGAAAAGGGACTGGGTTATTTTTCACCCCGCCATTTTGCTGGAATTGCAAGAAGAAACATTTTGGAAGATGTAAAGAAAATTGCAATTTTTGCAAAATTCCGGGCCACCGGGAGGAGGAATGCAAGAAGAAATCAAAGATCTGCTACAATTGTGGAGAAGCCGGACATTTTAGACCAGAATGCCCTAAGATGGTCAAGCCAGCCGATAACAAGGCTAAACCTGCTGAAGGAACTAATAAGAAAAATGCAAGAGCCTTCCAGCTGACTACCCAGAAAGCAGATCTAATTCCCGATGTAATAGCTGGTACGTTTCTGGTACACGACATTTACGCTAAAGTATTATTCGACTCTGGTGCAAACCAAAGTTTTGTAAATACTTCCTTCGGCCAAGCTCTTAACCTACCCTTAACCAATCTTAGGCAGATTTATACGGTAGAAACCACAGATGGTAATTCTGTTAACATAGATTAGGTTCTTCAAATTAGAAAGATAGAACTTTCAGGCCATAAATTTTTGGCAAACCTGCTACCCATGAATTTAGCTGGATTCGATGTCGTGCTAGGAATGGATTGGTTAGTAGCCAACCATGCTCGAGTCCTCTGTGATAAGAATTCCATAGAAATTTATACACCCACAGGAGAGATAATTGTGGTTATAGGAGATAAACCATGAAAGCCAATGAAATTCATTTCAATAATGAAAGTGGCCAGTTATTCAAGAAAACAAGTAATAGTGTATATGATTTCGGTAATTATTAATACTAAAAGTAAGGAACTCTAGGAAATTCCAGTAGTATCAGAATACCCGGATATATTCCCAGAAGAACTACCTGGATTACCACCTGATAGGGAAGTAGAATTTAGAATTCATCTAATTCCCGGGACTACACCGATAGCCAAGGCACCTTACCGGTTAGCACCCACCAAAATGTTAGAATTGAAAAAACAATTAGATGAATTATTAAGAAAAGGATTCATACAACCTAGTTCATCCCCCTGGGGAGCACCAGTGTTGTTTGTGAAAAAGAAAGATGGTTCGATGCGAATGTGTATCGATTACAGGGAATTGAATAAGGTTACAATTAAGAATCGATACCAATTACCTAGGATTGATGATCTTTTTTATCAACTTCAGGGAGCTAGATATTTTTCTAAGATAGACTTACGCTCCGGATACCATCAGTTGAAGGTACAAGAAGAAGACATACCTAAAACTGCTTTCCGAACTAGGTATGGTCACTACGAGTTTACAGTCATGCCCTTTGGGCTAACAAATGCTCCTGCGGCATTTATGGACATGATGAATAGAATCTGTAAGCCGTATTTGGATAAATTTGTTATTGTCTTCATCGACGATATACTTATTTATTCCAAAAGCCAGGAAGAGCATTGTGAGCACCTGCATGCACTCTTAACTTTGTTAAGAAAGGAAAAGCTTTATGCTAAATTCTCGAAGTGTGAATTTTGGCTACAGGAAGTGCAATTTTTAGGACACATGGTGAATCACGAAGGTATTCACGTAGATCCTTCCAAAATAGAAGCGATCACTAAGTGGAAGGTCCCGCAATCAGCAACGGAATTTAGAAGTTTTCTAGGATTAGCTGGATATTACAGGCGCTTTATAAGAGATTTCTCTAAAATAGATGTTCCATTAACTAAACTAACCTGTAAAATAGTTAAGTTTGAATGGGGACCCAGGCAAGAAGAGGCCTTTAAGATTTTAAAGCAAAGGTTAACAAACGCCCCAATTTTAGCCTTGCTAGAAGGAAAAGAAAATTTTGAAGTTTACTGTGACGCTTCTAAACTAGGATTAGGATGTGTACTGATGCAACGTAAAAAGGTAATTGCGTACGCATCCAGACAATTGAAAAAGCACGAGGAAAATTATACGACTCATGACTTAGAATTAGGAGCCATAATTTTTGCCCTTAAGATTTGGAGGCATTATCTATATGGAAGTAAGTTTACTGTCTATACGGATCATAAAAGCTTAAGGTACATATTTGGGCAAAAAGAAATGAACATGAGGCGAAGAAGATGGATGGAAATTCTAAGTGACTACGACTGTGATATTCAATATCACGAAGGAAAGGTAAATGTAGTAGCAGATGCCCTAAGTCGTAAGTATCATGAGAAACAACGACGAGTTCGTGCTCTTAGATTAAGTTTACAATTGGATTTAATGGAACAACTGAAGAATGTGTAGGAAGCAGCAATCAAGGATGATGCTGAAGGAATGAAGGGACGAATAAAGGAACTAGAGCAAGGGGTTGATGGAATTTGGAGATTCCGCAAGAAAAGGATTTGGGTACCTAAGCAAGGAGACTTAAGAAATAAAATTTTAGAGGAAGCTCATAAATCTAGGTATACGATGCATCCTGGTAATAATAAGATGTACCAAGATTTAAGGAATAACTTCTGGTGGATAGGAATGAAAAAGGACATAGCTAGATACGTCTCTAAGTGCCTAACTTGTTCACAAGTTAAGGCGGAACACTAGAAACCCTTAGGTCTACTGCAACAATTAGAAATGCCCATATGGAAATGGGAACTGATAACCATGGACTTTGTTACTAAGTTACCCAAAACCAGAAAAGGTAATGACGCAATCTGGGTAATTGTGGATCGATTAACTAAATCAGCCCATTTCCTACCCATGAAAGAAACCTTTAGCATGGAAAGGTTAGCAAAATTATACATAGATGAAGTAGTATCCTTACATGGAGTCCCACTCTCTATTGTGTTAGATAGAGATAGTCGTTTCACTTCACACTTCTGGACAAGTTTCCAAGAAGCAATGGGGACCCAACTAAATTTAAGTATTGCATACCATCCCCAAACAAATGGACAAAGTGAAAGGACGATCCAAACCCTGGAAGACATGCTCAGAGCGTGTGTCATAGATTTTGGTGGAAACTGGGATGACCACCTACCTCTAATTGAATTCTCCTATAACAATAGTTATCATGCAAGTATCGAAGCTGCCCCATTTGAAGCACTATATGGACGGAAATGTCGAACTCCAATTTGCTGGGTAGAAATAGGAGAAAGTCAACTATCAGGTCCCGAAATTGTGCAAGAAACCACCGACAAGATCACTCAAATCAAGGAAAGACTAAAGACTGCTCGAGATCGCCAGAAAAGTTATGCTGACAATCGACGCAAGCCGTTAGAATTTCAAGTTGGAGACAAGGTACTATTGAAAGTTTCCCCTTGTAAAGGAGTAGTTCGATTCGGTAAGAAGGGAAAGCTAAGTCCAAGGTACATAGGACCATTCTCAGTAATCCAGCAAATTGGACCAGTTGCCTATCGCTTACAATTACCGGAGGAACTAGCTAGAGTACGTGACGTGTTTCATGTATCTAACCTCAAGAAATAACTATCTGACGAATCCCTGATAGTACCTCTTCAAGACATAGAAGTAAATGAAAAGTTGAAGTTTGTGGAAAAACCGCTCCAAATAGAAGACTGAAAGATTAAATTCCTCAAACACAAAAGACTGGTATTGGTCAAAGTCAAGTGGGATTCAAAAAGAGGACCTGAGTACACCTAGGAACTGGAATCGGGAATGAAGCGAAAGTATCCTCACTTATTTCAGTAAATCTCGAGGACGAGATTTTAAATAAGGTGGGGAGGATGTAAGGACCTGCAAAAATGTCCCAAAACGACCCGTAAGTAGATCCCCGGACCCCTAAAACCCTAATCCTTGTTGAAAATCAAGAAAATCGAAAATCATGGACTTCTCGCAGGCCGCGTAAGATTTAGGACTGGGCCTACACGGGCCGGGACAGCACAACAGATGACGGGGACACGCTTTAGGCCACGTGCCAGCCACGTGGCGGGCCTACGCGGGACACGCAAGCCCTAATCGTAGAATAGGTGGCACTCGCGGGCCGCGTAAGATTATTGTGAGGGTTTACGCGGGCCGTGTAAAACCCAAAATTTTGCTATAAATGGGATAGGCATGGGCATTTCATCTGTGCTCGAGAAAATTATCAAAATCACTCACTTTCTGTTCGAAAATCACATTTAAAGTAGGAAAAAGCTGCTACGATAAAGGGTAATAACTCGATCACTGCTATGATACAATGTCCAATCGATTGAAACCGATCCGATGGATGTTTAAGTGCTGCCCGAATCCGGGCTATACTTTGTCATTCGTCGTGAGGGTTTTGATTTTGTGAGTTTATCGTAAATGTTGTATTAAGTTACTGACCTAGTTTCGCGTGCATTGTTATTTAACTAGGTTACAAGGCTAAATCAATAGACAAGGTTCTGACCAATTAAACTTGCAATGTGAGTCATTCTACTTTTATCAAATTGCTTTGTAAAACTTTAAATGTTTTCCAGTTATACTTTGCAGTGATTAAGTCTTTGTTAATCTTTAATTACTGGCAGTGTGTGGGGGTTTTGTGCATATTACTACTAACAATTTATCACTTAGGTGGGCGAGCCTAATTTGTGATATGTCCACAGTCATAGATTCGGTCGAGTGACAGCTGAACCAGCAAATTATAAGACAGGGGCAAATATAAAAACCCTTAATGCTGTAAATTATAACAATGTGTCATTTTGTGTAAATTGAATGAGTCGCCAGTATTTCCCCGCTGATAAAAATCTTTTTAAACATGTTTCAGGTGATTTACTGTGAACCAGGAAAAAATGCCGCGTAGCACACCAGCTTGAAGAATGTGGCTCAGTAAATAAAATAAATAAACATGTTTTTGTATAAACAGGGAAATTCCCCCGTGAAATTTCCTTTATTGTAAATTATGGGGTTTTTTTCCCAAAATGTGAAATAAAATAAATTGGGCATTTTCAGTTTAAAAGATCCTGTTAAAAGTTCCGCTGCCAAAATAAACGACAATACCACAGATTTCTGTCCCGCAACTCCTGAAACGGGTAGGACCGGGTCGGGGGGCCGTGACATTGACGATTAAGGATTGCTATGAATTGAAGTAGCAAAGATGCCTAGATACTCACTTAGACGTTTAGGTTTAACGTGTTGTATCAATTTTGTTATTATCATGTTTTGAACAATGTTGTTATTTGAGTTCTTTGTAATATTTGACAATTTTGCTATGAAATGAAATCGGTTGAACTAAATATTGTCACAAATAGTGTTATGAAGTCTCTTGCAATCTTGAACAAGTCCCACTCCGATAATTCCGCCATTGGTTGGGGTGTGACAGATTGGTATCAGAGCCATAACTATAGGGAATTAGGTAGAATTGCCATGTTCGACCTAGTCTATAGTAGGAACCATATTTTTGACCATTCTTGTTACATGCTTAAAATGATATTCTTCCTACTTTGCTTCTTTCTTTTCTTCTTGGTCTTAATATATACATAATGTCTTTCCTAAGACATTTTACACAATACACAATACACTTGAAGACTTGAAGACCCTCTTTATACAAAAGAGACGAGTTTACCAAAATAGGCGTGAAACCCACAATTTGGTGAACGACTCTCATTCCGCTTATTCTTATTTTGCACGAAATTTTGCCATTTAGCTAGGAGTGAAATCCACATCTAACTGGTAAATTTCCAATTCAAACTCTAGTGGACCCTCGTCATAGTTTCGAAATTATATTTTGACCCGACGAGTACCAACCACATTAGGGTACGAAATCGTCAAGTTAGGGGTGAAACCCGCACCTTGTCGATTGAGTCCCATTCCTCGATTTTCGATCTCGCCAAAGTTTCAATTGTTTCAATCGATTAGAGACGTGTAGTAACTGGAAGGGTAAGATACTGTTAATCGCGTCTCGACGAGAGTATCTTACCTATAGGCCAAAGCACGTTTCTCTAATTTGAAAGGACTTTCGATTCACTTTGGAATAGTCGACGTTTCTAAACCCGAAACAATCCTTTGTTTTATGAGCCTCTCTATTATGTGATTTTATACTTGCTACCTCGTTCATTTGAAACCGTTACACAATTCGCACGTCTTGCGCAATCAAAACAATAATAATTCTCATGAACAAACTAAATTTATACTCTTTTTACGTGTTTATACTTGTTGAATACTTGTTGAAATCATGCCAACTATGTGAACCATATGTGTTACATCGTGCTTACATGTTTAAAACTTGCAAACTTATTACAAATTTATGATCAAGTCTTATCCTTTTCCTTCTCTTTCGATTCATTAGATGTCGTCCGATGGTGCTTCCAAGAAAACCAAGTCAAAGAAGGGTTCGACCTCCAACGCCAACGCCAAATCCAACTCCATGTCACAAAGGGATTGCATGAAATTCATGGCCAAGCAAATGGCCAAGGTCATACCCAACATTGTTAGAAAGATTCAACCCAACACCGATTCCCCGCATGGCTCTGTTGATTCGAATGCCGACAAACCCAAGCCGACATTCCAATTCAAGCAATTTATGGCTTGTAAACCCTTGGAGTTCACAGGCAAAGATGGCACTACCGCCATGATGAATTGGTTTGACGTGATTGAGCTTACCTTCTTACAAAGTGGTTGTCCCGATGAGCTACGAACCTTAAACGCAACTGGAGTCTTCCGCTCGAGGGCACTCGAGTGGTGGACCACCGAACGCAACAAGAGGGGAAACGATGTTGCACATGCGTTACCTTGGGACGAGCTTAAGCAGCTTATGAAAGACCACTTCTGTCCTCCTCACGAGCTCCAAAAGTTGGAGAATGAATTTTGGAACTTAACGCAAAAGGGGAGCGACATGTATGGTCTGATCACGCGCTTCAAGCAGCTTAGTATCCTCTGTCCTGGACAAGTCGATTCCGTTCCCAAAACCATAGCCAAGTTTATTCGCTGTGTTGCACCTTCCTTGACAAATCATCTTGCCTCTGCTAACCCTAAAACCATCGAGGAAGCCTACACCATAGCCACTGAACTTAACAACAACTGCGTTCTCCATGGAACCTATGACAAGGTTTCAACGAAGAATGCACGCCAAGCTACCACCGACACTGCCACTGTTGAGCCCTCACCCTCCCAATCATCCAAGAAAAACCAAGGCAAGAAGCGGAAGGCTTCGAGCCAAAATTGTGCGGTCGTCACTTCGCCAAACCCACAACCCGTACAAGCTCTAGCCATCGTTGCACCCGCAAACACCGAACCACCAAAACAAGGTTATGTTGGAACTCATCCCAAATGCACCACCTGTTTGTTTCACCATCCTACCAACGTACCTTGCCGCAAATGTGCCAACTGTCAGAGGTATGGTCATTTTGCTAACCGATGTCGAAACTCCCCTCAACCTCAAAATGCTCCTGTGCGAGCATGCTTCAAGTGTGGCGATCTCAATCATCTCGCCAATGTCTGTCCCCAGCGTTTTCAACCTCCACAACAGCAGCAGCAACCGCCACACCAGCAACAACAAGCTCAACAACCTACTAGAGGCCGAGCTTTTGTCATCACTGCCGCTCAGGCTCAGAACGCAAACGATGTTATCACTGGTACGTTTCTTGTGAACCATGTTTATGCTTCTTGTCTGTTTGAAACTGGCGCCGATAAAAGTTTTGTGTCGCTAGAATTTGAACAATTGCTTAAGTGTAAACGCTCAAAGTTGCCAAAATCTTTTGCTGTCGAAGTCGCTAATGGTAAATCCGTCACTGTTGATTCCGTTCTTTCCAACTGCTACTTGAATCTCAATGATCATACGTTTTCAATCGACCTTATACCTATGCAAATGGGTAGCTTTGACATCATAGTAGGCATGGACTGGCTTAGGCGGGTTCGTGCTGAAGTTGATTGTTCTGAAAAGTTTATCCGCCTCCCTCTTCCAAACGGTGATTCTCTACACGTGTATGGCGAGAAACCTTCTCAAGGTCTCAAGCTTATGTCGTGCATCCAAGCAAAAAAATGCTTACGCAAGGGTACCTTCGCCTTTCTTGCCCATATCATGGAAAAGAAGGACAAAGGCCCAAGCATAAGTGACGTCCCTGTTGTACGTGATTTTCCCGATGTGTTTCCCGACGACCTTCCTGGTCCGCCTCCTGCACGTTCTGTCGACTTTCGCATTGATTTAGTGCCTGTCGCTAAGTCTCCTTTCCGTTTAGCACCCTCTGAGATGCAAGAGCTCTCAAGTCAACTCCAAGAGCTTCTTGATAAAGGCTTTATACGCCCTAGTACTTCTCCTTGGGGCGCTCCCGTTTTGTTCGTTAAGAAGAAAGATGGGTCATTCCGAATGTGTATTGACTATCATGAGCTCAACAAGCTTACTGTCAAGAACCGATACCCACTTCCTCGCATTGACGACCTCTTTGATCAATTGCAAGGCGCAACCTGCTTTTAAAAAATCGATCTTTGTTCTGGGTACCATCAACTTCGAGTCCTAGAATAAGATGTACCTAAAACCGCCTTTCGTACATGATATGGTCATTACAAGTTCGTGGTCAAGCCCTTTGGTTTGACCAACGCACCTGTTGTTTTCATGTATTTGATGAACCACGTGTGCAAAGGTACTTGGACCGTTTCATGATCGTTTTCATTGACGATATTCTTATTTATTCCAAGACACAAGAAGAGCATGAGCGACACTTGCGTCTTATCCTTGAACTTCTTCGTACTGAACGTCTATACGCCAAATTCTCCAAGTGTGAATTTTGGTTAAAAGAGGTTCAATTCCTTGGTCATACTGTTAACGAACTTGGTATTCACGTTGACCCCGCTAAAATCTAAGCTTTGAAGAACTGGATCGCACCTAAATCTCCGTCTGAAATACGTTCGTTTCTTGATCTTGCTGGTTATTATCTTTGTTTTATCTCTAACTTCTCGAAGATCGCTGTTCCTTTGACCTCTTTGACTAAAAAAGAGAAACCTTTTGTTTGGGGTCCCGAACAAGAGGAATCTTTTCAAAAGCTCAAGGAGATGCTTTGTAATGCTCCTATCCTCGCGCTTTCTGATGGTAACGACGACTTCGTCGTATATTGCGATGCTTCACGCCTTGGTCTTGGTTGTGTACTTATGCAACGAGACAAGGTCATCTCTTATGCGTCGAGGCAACTCAAAATACATGAGAAAAACTATACTACTCACGACCTTGAACTTGGCGCAGTTGTTTTTGCGTTGAAGATTTGGCGACACTACCTTTATGGTACTAAGTGTGTGGTTTTCACCGACCATAGGAGCCTTCAACATATCTTCGACCAAAAGGAACTGAACATGTGTCAACGACGTTGGGTGGAATTGTTGAAAGACTATGACTGCGAAATCAAATACCATCCAGGTAAAGCGAATGTAGTAGTCGACGCTCTTAGTCGTAAAACTCATGTGAAGAGTATCTGTTATCTCCAACTCGTTAACGATCTTCAAAACCGTATTCGTGAAGCTCAATACGCCTCCATTAACGAAGGTAGCCTCTCTGTTGAGGTACGAGGCGCTAAGGAACATGAACTCGTGTCTAAATCCGATGGTATTTTAAACTATCTCAATTGTATCTGGATCCCTAATCGTGAAAACCTCCGAGACTTTCTTATGAATGAGGCACACAAAATGAAGTATTCCGTTCATCCTGGCGCTGACAAGATGTACCATGATATGCGTACGTCTTACTGGTGGCCTGGGATGAAGAGGGATATTGCCTCCTACGTTGCAAAATGCCTCACTTGTTCGAAGGTAAAAGCTGAACACCAACGTCCCTCTGGCTTACTCGAACAACCAGAGATTCCTTTCTGGAAATGGGAGAGCATCGCCATGGATTTTATCACTAAGCTCCCTCGTACTTCTGCTGGTCATGACAGCATTTGGGTGATCGTGGATCGATTGACCAAATCAGCTCACTTTCTCCCCATTCGTGAAGATTTCAAAGTCGAGAAATTGGCTAGAATCTACACTAATGAGATCATTTATCGTCACGGTACCCCCATAGACATCATTTCCGATCGTGATGCTTGTTTTATGTCTCGTCTTTGGCAAACTTTTCAATCCGCTATGGGTACTGTTCTTAACCTTAGCACCACTTTTCATCCTCAGACAGACGGTCAAACCGAGCATACTATCCAAACTTTAGAGGATATGCTTCGTTCTTGCGTAATAGATTTTGGTGGCATCTGGGATTCACACTTGCCTTTGATCGAATTCTCGTACAACAACAGTTATCATGCGAGTATTCAAATGGCACCTTTCGAAGCATTGTATGGTCGCAAGTGTCGTTCGCCTATTAGTTGGCACGAGATTGGTGAATCTCAATTCACTGGTCCCAAGCTTATACAAGAAGCGACGGACAAGATTTTACAGGTTCGAGATAATTTACTGAAAGCCAGGAGCCGACAAAAGAGTTACGTCGACAAGCGTCGCAAACCTTTGGAATTCGAGACAGGTGACTTCGTACTTCTCAAAGTATCCCCTTGGAAGGGTGTGGTTCGATTTGGTAAGAAAGGGAAACTCGCACCCCACTATGTTGGTCCTTTCAAGATTCTCAAAAGGATTGGCAAGGTTGCATATAGACTAGACCTGCCTGAAGAACTCAACAATGTACATCCTGTCTTCCATGTGTCAAACTTAAAGAAGTGTCTAGCTGACGAAGGGCTTCAAGTTCTACTCGAGGACCTTCAAGTCAACGAGACCTTGCACTTTGTGGAAAAACCCGTCGAAATCGTGGATTAAGGAGTCAAGTTATTGAGGCGCAGTAAAATTCCTATCGTCAAGGTTTGATGGGAAGGTAAACGTGCCACTGAATTCACTTGGGAACTCAAGAGTCACATGAAGACGAAGTATCCGCAACTTTTCCCTACTTCTTCCTAAATTTCAGGACGAAATTCCCTAAAGGAGGGGAGACTGTAACGCCCTGCTACTTCATACTTTCCATAAATAGAAAGTCTTGTTTGTATTTCTATTTCTGGAAGTCTTGTGTTCATGTAATCGTTCTTTCTTTGTAACCGTTGTAAAATCCAAGACTTGGATCATAAATGAAACTCGTATTTTGTTCAATTCATGATATACATACTTTATACATGCTCATACATTCGATTTCGTGGAACAATTGATGCTTATTCGTAATTCTTGGAAACTATGTGCTAAACTTGCAAATATGTGAAACTTATGCATAAAACGTGTTTTGATCATAAAAGATATTTAACTATATCCTTCATACGCTTAATTATACTTGGTTTATGTTCCTCATACTTTATTTGGCATTAAACTATGCTTAAATGGCGAAAATGGCCCTTAAAACACCTAAAAACACTAAATAACAAAGTCTAGGGGCCTAAGTGTAATAAACTCAAACTTCAGCCCACACCTTGACACGGGCTGCGTAAGCTAAGCCTATGGGCTACGCGGGCCGTGAGCCAACTCCCAGAACCAGCAGCTTGTTTCTCTTCACGAATTTGAGCGGGATTTGATGGTTTTTGAGTTTTAAACCTGGATTTTGGCATTAATTACACATCTAACTCAACCCTAACTCAATCCCTATATAAACCCACACTTGTCCAAGCCATTTTCACTTTAGAAACACTCTCACAACTCTCTCAAATTCGTAAGTGCAAGTTCGGACAGAAGTACCAAGCTCCACTAAAGTGAGCATAACTTC
Organism: Helianthus tuberosus; assembly: GCA_030545235.1. NCBI lineage: Eukaryota > Viridiplantae > Streptophyta > Magnoliopsida > Asterales > Asteraceae > Helianthus > Helianthus tuberosus. The sequence goes on from CM060442.1 coordinate 44,932,758, forward strand.
TTCATTTCTCATCTGTTTTAGCTCATTCTTTTTCCAGAACGCTTGCCTTGACCTTAGCTTTGATTCCATGGGTATTTCACAGAGAATAAGGCCCTGTAACTCTGGAAAATAGGCTCCAAAGTTCATTGTTTTCATTAAGCTTTACTAATCATTGTTTATACTTATGCAAACTTGAGTTTAACTCACTCAAACCCACGTCCTTATGCTTATAACCACTTCTATGGTTAGTTAAGCTTAAAAACGGGGCTGAGACATAAAAAATCAGAGGTTAATCCTCAAATACTTTCTGTTTTGTTTAGGGTTTTTGACCCACAAGTGGTGTTCAAGCTTCAAGCTTGATAAATGTGTGATTGTGGACTAACTTGGGTTGTCCAACATAAAATCCCCACATCCCTTGATGATTTCTCATAGTGTAGATGTTTCTTATTCTTGTATTGATCTTAGTTCATTACCCTCCTTGTACGTTTTTACAGCAAGTATAGTGGTGAACCATAAGAGGTACCTAAATGGAAGCTTATTCTTCCTACCTCCTACCTGAATTCTATGACACAATAGAGGTACCTAAATGAAGATTTATCTTCTACCTCATGCTTGATTAATGGACTAAATAATACATATAATACTTATACATATATTTACTATTCGAACTCTTGATGGTGGACTTGTGTTCATTCGTCAAAGTATTAGATACATCATCCAAGACATAAGACTTGTTACGATTCTAATGAGTATACTACTCATGAAAACATTAACCCTTGAGGTTTCATAGTGTCAAGAACAAGTACTTGATTTTAGAGGATGGTTACTTTCGAATACATATATTCTTGTGTTTTAACTTCCTAAATCCCTAAATCTTCCGAATGCCCAAACTCACACACCTATGTTTCCTTTGTGTAGAAGGACTTGGTGTTCCAACCTCCTAACCAATTAACTCACTCGCGGGATTACCAAGTAGAAGACTTGCAAAACCGTGAGTATACTCGCAACCCCCTTTTTATGTTTACCACTTTTTGGGGTGTAACATGTTACATTATTAAACTACACTTAAACTTATTCTTTATGCAATGCACGAAAACAATCCTTATACATGAATACTATCTTGTGATACTTGATGCTTATGTGGACCATACTTATGTGATATGTTTTAGTCATTAGCTTTCACGGTCCTCCATTTGAAATGTATAGCGCTATAGGAGTAACGCACCGCCCGTAGACTAGTGGTCATGTTGAATTATATCATTGTTGCGTAAACAGAGGATTGGCTAGAAATATTGCATGCCATGTTAGGTTGATCTTGTATAAACTAAGTTGTCATGTGGATTCGTTTTTAAACTTTTATACTTATACTTATTCTTAAACTTGTATACTCGCCCTTGCTTTTGCATTGAATTGTATTTTTAACATGTTACAGGTTGACGATTAAGGATTGCGATGAATTGAAGTAGCAAAGATGCCTAGATACTCACTTAGACGTTTAGGTTTAACGTGTTGTATCAATTTTATTATTATCATGTTTTGAACAATGTTGTTATTTGAGTTCTTTGTAATATTTGACAATTTTGCTATGAAATGAAATCGGTTGAATTAAATATTGTCACAAATAGTGTTATAAAGTCTCTTGTAATCTTGAACAAGTCCCACTCCGATGATTCCGCCATTGGTTGGGGTGTGACAGCAGTGCTTTTCCTTTCGTTGATCAAGCTTTAGGTACATAAGTGCTTGTCTTTAACAGGGCTTTGTCTTCAACAGTGGATTGGCCTCATCAGTCTTTAAGTCCACCAGTCTTTATAAGGAGCAGTGTTTAATTATAACTGTCCTTAACATGAACAGTTGTTATAACCACTCCATAACCCTTTGAGAGGAAGCAAGTGTCTGTCTATTCAATTGAGAGGAGTCATTGCATTACATCCCTGTTGAAAAACAGAATCCATAAATTTAGAGAAAATGTATTTGAAAGATGATAACCCAACAGTGAAAAACAGAATCCATAAATTTGTGAAAAACAAAAACTACAAACATATCAAAATCAATCTACCGGTAATCACATGGTACACCAATGCAAGCATCTGAATAAACAATAACAAATCAAAGACAATTTACCGATACTTACCGAAACCATAACCTCATCAGTCTTTAAGTCCATCAGTCTTTATAAGGAGCAGTGGTTAGTTATAACGATCCTTAGCATGATCAGTTGTTATAACCATTCCATAACCCTTTGAGAGGAAGCAATGGTCAGTCTATTTAATTGTGAGAAATAATTGCATTACATCCCTGTTGAAAAATAGAGTTGATAAATTTAGGGAAAGTGAGGTTGAAATATAATAACCCAACAGTGGAGGATCTCATTCTACAGCTTCGATAAATTCAAGGGTATTCTCAAATAATAGTTCCTGGATGCTTCCAAAGAAGCAGCACTTTGGACATCTGTTGATCTTCAAACATCTATTATCTATTATCTATTATATCTATTATATATAATAAATGAAAGTTATTTGGTCCACGTGGCCTAAATAACTTTCATTTATTATATATAATAGATAGAATAGATAATAGATAATAGATGTTTGAAGACAACAGATGTCCAAAGTGCTGCTTCATTGGAAGCATCTAGGAAGAATTACATGAGAATACCGCTCAATTTATCGAAGCTGTAGAATGAGATCTCCACTGTTGGGTTATCATCTTTCAACCTCACTTTCCTTAAATTTATCAACTCTATTTTCCAACAGGTATGTAATGCAATTATTACCTTATTTAAGATACCTTCAACTGCATCTTCTGATAAATCAATCTTCATTTCACTCAAATGATAGCTTCAACTGCATCTTCAATCATGAACTATCTAAAGAAATGGATGAAATCATCCAAAAATACCCAAAATAAAACTAATTAAACCATCCAATATTCTTGAGTACTCACCATTAATGTGATGACCAATATAAAATCAAACCCTAAAAGCATACAAATCATAATGAAATATGAAATCAGGTAGCAAGTGACCAATCAATCAACCTCATAATCATATAGAAGCCTAAAAATAAAATGAAAATTAGATAAGTGAACATCAAAACTGAACAGGAAACCTGACCAAAAATTAACCAAACACCTGATGTTGAATCCACTGTATATGTTGAATCCACTGTAGATGCTGAACCACTGCTGTTACAAACAGATCATACCTCGGGAACTGGAAATTTAAAAGGATCGGCTTCAAAGGCTTCAACAATCGGAAGATTCAAATCTCAAGCAAATGAAACCTTAATTTCAAAAAGAATAATCGGTGAACATATTCACATATCAATAATCAACAGATATTGAACTCATATCATCACCGTTAAGAAAAAAACCCTTAGTTTCTGAACATATTGAAACATACCAGTTCATGGCGGAAATCTAGCCGCAGGTAAGCGGATCTGAACTTTGATGACCATCGATGACAACAACCTTGGAACCATATGATGAGATTAGGAGTAGAAATTAGGGTTTAATTAGAAACTTTGTATGAAAATAAGAAGAAATCAACACAGATCTATAAACATACAAATCAAACCTCAAATGGAAGAACCTTGCCAACGAAGAAGATGAAAGAATCTTGTAAGAGAAAAACCACAGAACCCTTAGCCGGCGCCCCATCTCTCGATCTATCTCTCGAATCTTCTCTCCTTCTTTCAAGATGAAGAGCAAAAAAGAATTCTGGTGAGTTTAGGGTTTACGGAGAATAAATGCGAGAAAGAAGAATCGATGATGGAAGAACTGGATGAAGGAAAGGATCTTTAGGGTTTGGAGAAAAGAGAAAGCCTGAATGAGAAAATGAGGCGACATAATGATTTAGGGTTTTTATAGGAGGCATTAAAGGAGAGTGTTACTGTTGGGCGGGAAAATGGGATTGAGGATGCCCTAATCAAGTGACACGTGGCCCAAATCACTTTCATTTATTATATATAATAGATAATAGATTAACTAATGAATAATGATATTATGTAAGTAGCTTATAATGATGTGATATTATGTAAGTAGCTTATAAATCTATCATCCGTTATTTATATAATTAGACTGACCAAACGATTGAAAACTGGTTACTTCAAGTGAACCACTTTGAACTATTTTTTTTTTTAAATTGTCAGTTGACTTTCGAACGACACTACAAGGAAACCCGCTTTAGGTACCGCTAACTAATAAGTGGTAGCGGCGCCTACCCTAGCCGCAAATTTTTTTTATTTAAATAAATTCTCAAAATTAAATATCATTAAAACTTAAAATTTAACATTAATTAAAAATAAACCTACAAACTTAAAACCTTACATATCATTAAAACTTAAAACCTTACATCAAAATAAAACATAATACTTAAAACATTATATAATTGGTTCACCTGGAGTAGCCAGTTTTGTATAAGTAGCTTATAATAATGTGATATTGTGTAAGTAGCTTATAAATCTATCATCCGTTATTTATATAATTGAACTGACCAGACGATTGAAAACTGGCTACTCCAGGTGGACCACTTTAAACTCACTTTTTTTTAAATTGTCAGTTGGCTTTCGAACGACACTACAAGGAAACCAGCTTTAGGCACCGCTGGGGGGATGGGGCACTCATTGGTAAGTACCATAGCCCCAACCAACTATCACTCGTCATATCAGAAAGTGTTCAAGGTACCCATTAACTAATAAGTGGTGGCGGCGCCTACCCTAGCCGCAATTTTTTTTATTTAAGTAAATTCTCAAAATTAAATATCATTAAAACTTAAAACCTTACATCAAAATAAAACATAATACTTAAAACATTACATAACATAAAACCTAAAAACTTAAAACTTAAACATAGGTCGAAATAATACGCCACGCCGCTATGTGGTTAAAGTCCTCGTTGTAGTCATGTTTGTAGTTGACAAGTGCCACTTGAATAACTTCCTCGCCCGAGAGCTCGTTGAGGATTTTGCACATTCAAGAACCTACCATGGAATCTTGAAACCTTGTAACGGATAAATGTGAAACGTGAGTCTATTTGATTCACGGTTCGGTTGGTCTCACCAACGTGGATACAAAATTGGCGAAACACCCGGTTCCAAAAAGTAGTCCTTCAACTAGGAGATGTGGGTTCGTGATGGATTGCGACATAAGACAACGCCAACGCGATGTCTTCCTCTTTAGTCCACAAGATTGCCATATTTGAAGATGAGGGATTTTTGAATGAGAAAGATAGAAGAGGTTTGAGTGTATGAAAATATAAAATAGAGAGAGTTTTGTGGATTGGGTAGATAGTATGGGTTGGTTAAATAGAGAACAGGAATAAAATATTTGAATTTGATTTTTTTTTTTAAATTACAAATGGTAAAAAAAAAAAATCACAACGGTCAAAAAGAATCTCGATCCACGCACATCTCACGTAGGTTTCTCTCCTTGCCAAGCAAACCCGCATGGGTGGCGGCGGTGTGCTGGCACAAGTTAGAACCCGATGTCTACTACCCGGGCAGTGCCCCGTCCTCCTTAAAGGGACTCATCGTCACCACTAAAAGAAATAGCGGCAATAGTTGTCGCCACCATTGCTTCAAAACAACCTCAACCGGTGGATAGGGATAAGAAATGAATGGTTGGGGTTGTTTGGGGACACCGCGATCCAGATCGACCATTTAGCGGAATTGGATGTCGCTGCTAAAGGTGGCACCGCTAAATTGGGTCATTTCTTGTAGTGAGGTTGAGGCGGGGAACCGGACTAAGTGGTTGGATCGAATATCAATTTTTATTTTATGTTTTCATCTACAGTAGAAACTCTATAAAATAATACACTTGGGACCACCAAAATTTATTAATTAAAAGAGTTATTAATTAATCGATAAATTAATAATTATTAATTTATATATTAATTAATATTTTATTAATTTATAGTAGAATACTTAGTTTACAAACACCTTTCAAGCTTCCACTTAATTATTGTATACAATGCATGTATATAAAATGAACGGCCCAATTTGAAAGAAACCTTCAATCTCCCACCTTATTATGCTTCTTGTGTTCAATGTATCATTTTATGGACATTAAAAATATTTTCTATATAAATACAAGATCAAAATAGGTTAACACAAACAAATCATACACACAACATGGCTTCCCATCTTAAAGGTGTGAAAAAAAACAACAATGACAGACGAGATTCGAAGAGCATTATGCAAGCACAACAAGGATAATCCAAGTCTCACTCAAAAGCAATTGCAAGAATGGGTTCATAGTAACTATGGTTTGCAGGTGAGTCAAGCGACAATATCGAATACAGTTAAGCGGTCTTTAGAGTATCTCTCACTTGCTCCCGAAAGAGGCGATGTTAAGCGACACAAACCGGCAAAATTTCCTGACCTAGAAAAATCTCTCTATGAATGGATTCTTCAATATCAAGAACAATGTAGTTGCACAGTTGTTGACTGATGAAGAAATTATTGAAAGCGTTATTGGAATTAATAAAGATGATATCGATGAAGAAGATGATGAAAGTTCTACAATGGAGCCCCCTTCACGAAACGAAGCTATTAAAGCGACAATCACATTGAACAATTTCTTGTTGAGCTATGAGAAAACAACACCAGAAGTTCTTACCATGCTAAGGAAAATTAGAGACGAGATTCAAGGGGAAATTGATTTCAACAAAAAACAAAAGACAACTGAGTCATTTTTCAAGAAACCTTCATAAATCATTCATGTAATATGCTATATATAAGGAATTATTAATTTATATTTTATATGGGGTCTAAAGAAATTATCAAAAATGTATTATCTTATAATTTTAGCGAATTATTAATTTAGCACCCTATCCCCGAGTCGGGACCGGCAAAAAATATTATCTTAGAGATTTTATTAAATAATCGAGTATTAATTTATCGAGTTTCTACTGTACAATCCGATTAACTGGTTAAATTACCACTTCAGACTTCATATTTTGTTTATGCAGACTTCAGATATTTTTTTTTATTTCAATACATTGGTTAGGTAGTTGATTCGAATGCTGGTTCAGTTAGAGAAAAAGCTTTTATCATTTTTAAAAATATCACTATATACAAAAATAGCAAAAAAAAAAAGCTTTGTACTTAAATTTAAGCTTTAAAATCAAGATATACGAGTACATTATGAATATATTTCCTATAAAATTTAATATATTTTTTAAGTGTAATGATTTTTTAGTTTCATCTAGTATTTAAAAATTTTCATTAGTAGTTGTTAGTGGATCCTTTTAACTTCGATTTTTGTTCAGAGGATTTGTGTTTTTTCATATTTGAAAATTAAGTATATTTGAAAAAAAAACATTTTAGAGAAATATATGCATAATGTCACATTGATTGTTTGTGATAAGTCTCTTCGTTACGGAAGAATGCCCATGCCATCATGTGGTATGGCCGGCTGGCATGAAAGACATTAAACACCAGCCCTCCACCAGCTTTACTGAGCGGCAAGCGTAAAAAGAAGGGGCGTTCATGCCTTCACGGTGTGAGACATCTGAATGTTATTCTTTCAACCAATCACAATACAACAAAACATAAATTTGTTTCTAAACTTTTAAATTAGTTTAATTTAAACATTATTTTAATGTGGTGGTGGATACCAAAAACTTGTGAAACCATTACACTAAGGGGCTGTTTGGCAACATCTGAATGGTTAAGTGCTGAATGAATAAGAGGTCTGAATGGTTAAGAGACTCTGAACCAATAAGTGCTGAACCAGTAAAGTGCTGTTTGGTTGCACATCTGAATGACTGTGTAAAATGACATTTTTACCCCTCTGAACTACTTTGTGCTGAATGAAATATAGTTGTTTGTTTAGTTCTCTGTACTGAACGATTAATAACTTAAAAAAAATACAAAACATACTAGAAAATTCAAGTTACACATAAATTCTTCAAAGTTCATGGAAACATAATACAATCCAAATAGAAATTAATATTATGCGTACAGTTTTAATTTGAACCATTTGACCATAGTTGACTAGCAATCTGGTTACGTAAGGTATTCATATACTCAATGCCTTGTGAACCCCATTCTATGTCATGAACGAACTGCCCATCACTTTCCCCACCTTGTATTTCGGAAAACAAAGTGTTCTCGCCATAGGCCATAAATAATTGATCATGAATATTGCATTTCCTTATAAAATTATGGACGGCGAAACAAGCAATCACTATGTCTCTTTGTATTGGAAAAGAAAATGGAGCCATTTGCTTTAGGATTGGGAATCTTGCCTTCAAAACACTATATGAGCGCTCAATAACATTTCTCAGTTGTGCGTGTGCATGATTGAATTTTTCTTCCTTAGTTAACGCACGTTGTCGTCGAAAATCGGCTAACCAATACCTCGTATTACGGTAAGGAGTCATAAATCCACGAGTGTTGGTGTATGCAGCGTCACAAAGGTAATAATTATCTGTAAACGTTAGTATCAGAACTATTACATAAAAAACTCATAAAAAACACATAATGTATTAAATAATCAGTGTTAAAGAATGGTTAAAAACCTTGTGGGGGGGAAAGGAAAGCCGGAAGTCTGGTTAAATGCTACTTCTTTTAAAACTCGTGAATCATGTGCAATGCCCTCCCATCCGGCCCATACGAACGTGAATATCATATCGAAATCACAAATTGCTAGTACATTTTGAAAGCATTCACCTTTTCCTCTTCCCCTATAACGAGTCTGTTGATCAGCAGGCACGATTGCATGTACAAGAGTGCCATCTAACGCACCTATTGCTCCAGAAAATATTTCTTTTAGCTTTCTATGTCGTTCTGATGTATTGGAGTTTGCATTAGAAGATGTTGGAACTATAACTTCTCTTGCGAAATTCATCATTGCCTTTAAGACCTCGTGAAAACATCTATGAATCGTTTCAGTCGAGTGTTGAAACCTCCGTTTAACCATTCGAAATCGTTCATTATGTCCTATGACCATCAAAAACATAGCCAACTTTTCTTCCAAGCTTATTGCCCTCTAGGTTCCAGTTAATCCTACCCTTTTTTGGTTCCATTTCTTTGAACAATTTAAAACATACACACATAAAAAAGGTACTTAATACGAGTCGGCTTCACATAACATACCATAAACTGAGTTCACACTCTACTCATATTTAATAAAAGTCAGGTTGTGACACGAGAAATTAGCTTCTTCATCTAGATCTCATATAACAAGTTAACATATAAAGAAAACCATCTACCAATTTACCAACCCAAGTTTTATATTCTGATCTAAATTTATAAAATAAACAGTTTATATTTTTGCTACATATGAATTGACATTATAACAGATATTCTACATTTGTAAATTGGGAGCTCTGGTGGCCAAATTTCCCAATTTTGGTTTACTTTAAAGAAACACAAACAAATCAAGAAGGACAAGTTCACTTTTTCCCAGTGATTTTTGTGAGTTTCCAGTTCATATCAGACATTTCTTGCTTTTTTTTTATTTATGAATTTGCTTCTTTAAGATGTGTTTTTTTGTATGGTTTTTATTTAGAATGGGAAACAGTTATATGACTTTTTTTTTTATTTAGGCTTTGAATAAAATTGCTCTGAATTCAAGTATATTGTTCATAGCAATCGACCAACACTTATTTGTTATTTGATCATTTGAGGACTTGTATATAACCATGGCAAGCATAGAACATAATAGATACCCTTCTTTTTCGTACATGCTAACCTTACTTTTAAGTTTTAACATCCTAAATGCTATGAAATCATAGTGTTGGTGGCAGCCCTAAACATACATCTCTTCTGAAACCCTAATCCCCTGTTTTATGTATAAGCACATCAATTTCTAACATCAATTTCAACCAGCACAACAAAAACAAAGAACACAAAATCAAATCAAGATGGCTGCGAAGAGAGCCGGAGCAGAAACCTTACTTGCTTGTTGAACCCCAGATGGCTGCGAAGGAGATCCGGAGAAGGTGCGACAGGGCGTCTTCGAGCCGGAGCAGGGGCGACAGAGCCGTCTTCGAGCCGGAGCAGGGGCGTCTTCGAGCCGGTGGAGGAGGCCGGTGGAGGAAGGGTATGGAGGCGGAGATGGAGATGGGAGTCGATGGAGGCGTCTGTGTGTTTTTTTAGGGCAAAGGGTATGATGGAAAGAACTTTCATTCAGCGGGTTATAATATCTGAACTAGTGATTTTTCCCCGCGCTTCGCGGCGGACATTCGGTCGGTATTTATTCGGTTTGTTACGTTATCGACATTCGCTATAGTAATCAAAAGAGAAAACCTTACATCGATCGAAAACAATAAAAACGAATATCGATACTGCTACCGATGTTGTTTAGTTGGTATCAGTTTGGTTGGTTTGCGTTCTATGTTTATTTTTTTCAACGTTGCCATATAAACTTTAATGAAAATGGCTATTGTGCCGCTATTGTAACAAACCGAACCAAAACCAACTAAACAACATTTGTATCGGTACTCGTATTTATTTTATTGCTTTTACTTTTGATAAACTAAGATTGTATCGCTACCGTACCAAACAGAACAACCGTACCGGTATGTATTGATTTTATGTTTTCTTGTTTAATAACAAATATCGTGCCGCTACCATAGTGAACCGAACTGAAACCAAAAGAACATCAATTCGGTACCGATATTTATTTTTGTTGTTTTTCTTTCAATAAACTGACATTGTATTGCTAACGTACCGTACAAAACAATATCAGTACTAATACCTATATTCATTTTTATGGTTTTTGGTTTCAAAAGTCTTTCATTAATACAACTCTATTTGTGACGATAAATTAATATCGGTATTAGTACCGTGACAATCTCGACTGATCGATACCTTTTGAACAACATCGGTGTGGGTACCCGTATTCTGTTTATCTTTTTTGGTCGATATAAAACACATATTGATTTCTATACATAGTGCATGAATCGTTCCGGTACTGTAACGAACCGTTACCAATCCAATTCCCGCGGTAACGTATCTTCATAATGAGCGGGAAAATAACTTGGCATGCTAAAAAAATAAATAAACATAGATACATATTTCAATTTTTTATTTATTTGAAATGTTAATGAACTTACGTTATCACTAAAAAATCATATTGAATGCTAAATACCCATATTACTATTAAAAGATTAAAAAAACAAATATCTAAGAATTATCAATTACTATTAAAAGAATAATAAATTTGTTTGTTTATATTTGAAAAAAAAAAATATGTGAAATCAATTAAAGAGATGATGATAAATCAATTAAAATTTAAAATGAATTAATATTAAAACCTACTGTTCATCGTAACTTTGTAATAATATGTATAATGATTCATATCTGAATAGAACCATTCAGATGTGGCCTTTTTTTCGAACCAAACACATAAGGCTTTGACCGGGTCAGAGGTTCCCTCTGAATGGGATCATTCAGTGCCAAACAAACAGCCCCTAAATGTGGAAGAAAAAAGATAAGTGAATAAGAACTCATGGTCACGTGACAGTGGTGTGTTAGTCGCTTTTTGACGTGCCAGTGAAAAAACGTGTAATCATAAGGAAAAGGGCTACAACAATAAATGAAAAAAAAAATAGTATCTTTAAGGGTGGAATGAGAGAGGCTACGCAATCTTTCTGACTAGTCGGTATATAGGTCGTCACTTTCTTGTAGTTTAACCTTTTAAATTGTGTAAAACAAAGCATTTAAGTACGAATGAACAAAAAAAAAAACCCTCGTTGCAATCCGTCGGTAATAAAAGCTAACAGTACTAGCAGTTGAATTGCTACTTACAAATTAATATACATTCTAATTCTAATATAATAATTTAATTAGAGAAAGTTTATACAGTGAATAAAATAATTACTGGAGTGTAGAATAAATCTTCATAAAATATGGATTGCCTTTCAACCTTGTAATGCTTAGGGAACCGTTAAGTATAATAATCTTGATTTAGAAGTTATAACTACTAATCTACTAACCAAATCATTCCAACTAACACTTCATTCATTCAAAAGTTAACAAACATGAACCTTTTCTAGAAGATGTTGAATGGTGCAAAAAAACCATCACACCTGACACCACACCACACAACACATAACACATAACACATGTTATTTTATATATAAATAAATAGAAAACCGGTTACATATCTCTATAACTATTAACTACTACATGAGTCGTATTGTTTAACAAAAGAGCTTTCTTTTATTTGTTTAATTTGGCGGGATCGTTGTTGAACTAATGGAAACTTATGTTAAATTTAATTATAAATGTAAAAAAAAAAAAAAAAAACTAATTATTTTTACTTGAAACATAACCAAAGAAGTTGAAGAGTGTACAACTCAAGACTTTGTATTTGGACAATATAGTGTATGTTAAATTACTCAAAGTTTGAGAGGATATTCTACCATAATCCCCAAACTTGTCCTACCACCACATAAACCCCCAAATCTTTGGTATCCAAAGTCAAGAAAAGAAAGCATCCAATATTTCAAGATATACATATCCTTATCTAATGATCCTGTATTGTTAAGAGATGTTTAACACAAAAATGTAATATTTACACTTGAAAGCTATTGAGATTGAAATAAGAGTGAAATTTTTAGATACAAATGTTACGAAGGTCTTTAAAATCAAATGAGACTGGTCGGACCTAGAATTGGCCACCTCGTCGAATTAGTGCCGTATAATGTGGCCAAGGGTTGGGCCATCTGGTTTTTGTTTTCTGATTGAGCTGAGACACTAATTAGTCTAGCTGTTATTTTCTTCACCTTGAAGGGGTCAGATGATTACTTAGTTAGGCGATTCACCTTGTTCTCAAACCTAGAAAAGTATAAAACCAAACACTTCTATCTGGTGATTTTAGTGTCATCGGGCCATTTTAGTTACTTGGATTTGCTTAAAACCAAAATAAAATCTGAATGAAAATTAATACAAGTTAGAAAGTGTTGAACGCACACTTGTTTAAAATTATTTTGATTTTTAGTAACTATGAATCTCAAGAATTCAACGGGGAGATGCCCCCTAGACCATGGGGGTTCCAACAGGCATTGTGCCTCCTTGGCAGAGACCAAGGGGCAAAGCCCCTAGGAGGGGATCTGGGACTGGCATCTATGGATACTAGGGCTGAGCCCTTTGTGGGTCTCATTGATCATAATAGTAACTTGTCATCATTGATTGATAACATGTGGAAGTTGCTTTGAAATTGCATGGTTAAAGTAGAATTGCATGGGAAGTGGGCATCAGCTATTGCTGTTATCAGTAACAACTTGGGTTATCACCAAAAATTATGTTCTAGCAACTATGATCAACAAACAAAAGCTTTGATTAAAGCAATAAGTTTGAACAATACTAAATATGCTAGGTCGGCACTAATCGAGGGATCGTTAGTAACCAAGTTACTACCAATATAAGTCAATAGTCAGCGCCAATCATTTTAACCACCAACTGACAGCCTACTTCACGAAACATTGTGTCATTATAATAAACACCCATCCTTGTTTCGCTTTGAATTATCTGATTAAAGATTTTTAGAGTACTATCGAAATATTTTAATATGAAGTGATCTATACAAGATTCGGAGACTTATTATTCCAAATTACAAGACCTACAAAGGTGATAGGTTCAATTTTAAGGCTTTTGCGCATTTTTTGCTTTGATGAAAAACCTTACATATACCCTATGTCATTTGAGATAAGATGTTGCATAAGGGTCTACATGCTACCAATTATTGGTTCAATCTAATTTTCCAAGAAGTTGGGTGTTTGTGTGTGCTTGATATGACCGAGCACAAGACAAGTGATGTTGCTGTAAAGATCACAACACAACTAACCGTATTCCATATGGGATAATAGTTTTGGTCGACACGATTAACTAATTTTTAGTAATGATTTTCATCATATGAATAATATTATTATTCAAGTGGTGAAAATTACTGAAGATGTTCTTGAGTTGCAAAAGTTTGCAATTATAACTGTAAGAAAAAGTACATCTTCCATGTGAACATAAGTGTTTTAAAATAGTTCACACCAAAAGAAAATATCGATTGAAGTATAAATGATTAGTGACATTGTATAATTCATTATAACTTGCATCCATAAATTATGAATGATAATATGATATAGTATTTGTAAGTGTCATTTTTGTTTTATTTTCTTGTTGAACTATGTTTATAAAATACTAACATTTTGAGTGTTTCAAGATGATAAAACCAAGAGCACATGTAAAATTTGATTATGATGAATTAGAGAATATGCTCGGTAAAAAGCCACCAATAACAATGTGCCATCTAGTTCTTTACCACAAATATTTAAAAATAAAATTATGTTTAAAATGAATAATATTTAAACTTGTATATATCATAAATTATAAGTCCTTAAGTAACAATCTTTGCCAACAACTTAAATGGTGGAGATAATAAAAGGAAAAGTCGACCCATGGTATCATACTATTATAGTCTCATGAAATCTTGTGGGTGGGATAAAACTTAAAATCATCAGATCTTGGGTTCGATTCTCAAACGAGGGTTTTTCTTGGATTTATTGGGTTTCTTCCTGAATTAGTGTATAGGCATTATTGCCTAGTGAAGATGGATATGATCGGGTGATTTTGTTGATGGCACGATGATACTCCAGTGGTTTGTAAATGAAACAAATTTACCGTTAAAAAAATAAAATAATGGGAAAAGTCGGATAAAAAATGGATCTAGACTTGTTTGTTTAAAATAAGGGTTGTGAGTTGATTTAATATTAGAACAGTAGTATAGAGTATAGACCCAATTATTACACTGAATTGTTTTGTTTAATAGATAACTTAGAAGATTTGCTCACACGATGTAGCGAGAATCCGGTCGGTATCGGTTTAGTTTGCTATGCAGGTAAATTTGGTTGCTAACGGTTTGTTACGGTATCAATATGGTACCAATACTAGATTTAAGGTCATGATATCTCCAAAAGAATAAGTTTTACATTGAAAGCCATAAAAACGATTACCGATGCCAGTTTCGATAATAATTATATTGGTACCGATGTCAGTATTGGTTTGGTTTGTCACGACACTATTTTGAAAAAAAAAAACTCTTGTTCAACAAAGTTTATACAACAACAATGACAAAAAAAAGTATTACACACAATCGGTATTTAGCTTAACAAAAAGATAATGAACACGAGTTATCAGAGGATAATCAAATTAAATAAAACTAAATGGTTACATACACGTGTGTGTGTATATATATATTAAAGTATATAATTATACCGGTATCGACGTTGTTCGTCGGTATCAATTTTGTTCGTCACGGTACCTCTATGACACCATCACTTGATCTAGCCTACAATACTAAAAAAAGATTCTATTTCGAACAAAACAATATTTTCAATAAAATTTACACATGAACATCCAGAAAAAAAAAATCAAACATAACTACGTGTTTAGTGTTTTTTTAAGCCAACGAATGCAAACAGAGGCAAAGTATAGAAGGGGCGGGAGGGGGCGCCCGACCCCGAACTATGGAGTATAAATTAATTGTGATAATAGTTAATATAATGCCTAAGTGGCTCTGTTCTATTATTAATAGATTTTTTTTTTTAACGGCCATAGAAATTTTTGTTGTTAAGAAAAAACTAATCTATTTTAGTGACACATGAAGATATTGATCCCAAAAATTATCAAACAAACTCCCACAAGTTCAAGTTTTCCTATTTGAAGACGTACCCTTGATGACACGTGTCTCTGCCACGTAGCTGCCGTCTTGGCCTGCCCAATAAGTTGTCACTCGCTATCTACATTTTGCCACGTTGTCAAACAACTTCAACTTCCGTTAATAATATCGTCAACTCTAGAAAGCCAGCCAGCCACCTTCCCACCCAACCAACCAAATACCTACAACTTTTAACACCTTTTCAACAACACAAATACAAACACGTCTACACACATATATATATTGCTTTGTTTCATTGTATGTATATTGCATTGCATCTACCCATATTAACAAACAAACAATTCATTCCTTCACACCACCACCACATTTTCTCTTTCAACAAAAACTAAACATGGAGTGGACTAGAAGCCATGTTCTTGGCCGTGGTTCCTCAGCCACCGTCTCCGCCGCCACCTCGACCTCCGGCGATGTTTTTGCGGTCAAATCAGTCGATTTTCGACAAGCGGAGAGTTTGCGAAAGGAACAACATTTTTTGTCAATCTTGAAGAGTCCATATGTTGTAAGTTACAAAGGGTGTGACACCACTATAGAAGATAACAAGACAATTTACAATGTTTTTATTGATTACATGTCGGGCGGGTCGATTTCCGACTTGATTAAGCGAAGAAATGGCGTCGGGTTAACCGATTCGGAGATTGCGAGATACACAAGACAGATAGTTCAAGGGTTGGATTACATTCATTCCAATGGAATAGTGCATTGTGATATCAAAAGTGGAAATATTTTGATCAACGAAAGTGGCGCGAAAATCGGTGATTTCGGCTGCGCCAAATGGGCCAGTCCCAACAACCTGGCTCTGGCCCATTTGGTGCAGCACGCGCCAATTTGTGGGACGCCCATGTACATGGCGCCGGAAACCGCCAGAGGCGAAGACCAGGGGTTTCCGGCGGATGTATGGGCGGTTGGATGCACCGTCATCGAAATGGCCAGGGGTGGTTCACCATGGCCAGACGTTAACGATCCGGTATCCGTTCTTTACAAAATTGCATTTTCCGGTGAAATCCCAACAATCCCAGATGGGTTATCCGATCTAGCAAAGGACTTTGTTAGCAAGTGTTTTATTCGTGATCCAAAACAGAGGTGGACCGCTACACAACTTCTCAAACACCCATACATTCAAACCGAACAATTCGATGAGAGTTCAAAGATTATTGTGTGTGAGAAGATGAGAACAGATTCACCCACAAGTATACTTGATCAAGACGTGTGGAATTCATCATCGTGGGTGGGTATTGATGGGTTATGTTCAACATCAAACTCTTTGAGGCAAAGAATCAAACAGTTGGCGGACAAGTCAGAGATGCCAAAGTGGAGGTGTGAAAAGGGGGAAACCGATTGGGTGACAATAAGAAAAGTGAACAGTGAGTCGGTGACAGGTGGCGGTAGGTGAGGAGATGGGGGTGGATTGCACTGCAACACAGTAGTAGTAGTGAAGATGATGATGATGATGATGAGTTGTAGATAGCATCAAAGTTAGTTGTAAAGAGGCACCGATTTTGAATTAACTTTTTTTACTTTTTATGTACATTTGTTACTCTTTTATTTATCTCAACACTTTTTATTCAAGTGAGATTATACATAGCTATCACAATTATTTGTTTGTTTGTTTATTTTTATTGGTACACGTTTTCATCGTTGAATAACTATAGAATATTCTGTTTAAGTTTTGCGAATATGATTTTAAGAAAAAAATATAATTGATTTGAGACAGATTAAAGCGTAAAGTTGACAATAGTTTTGAAAAGAGTTGCAAATTTGAAGTTGGTTGTTATAAATTCCAGGGGTGGCATTAGCAACTGCCAGTCCTAGTAGTTGAACCTGTGCTTTCCACCAGGTTAACGCAGCGCCTTCAAGTGTTCCGGTAGCATATTTCACCCTACGGTCTTCAGGGCATTCTCACATCTCGAAAACAGACTCAAACTTTTCAAACCAGTGAAGAAGGCCTACTGCTCCTTCTGTGCCACTGAAAGTAGTAGGTCGGCAGCCCATGAACGTTTTGAACATGCACACAGGAGGCTGAGCATGTTGACCTCCTGCAGGGTTAGCTACGAGTGCCTCAGCGACTCGTTCGTTGATCAAAGCCGTCAACTGGGCTTGAGTGAGGTTGATACGTCCTCCACGTCCGCTCATGATCTTCATAATGAAGCAACCTAAGTGAGAAAAGTGTCGCGAAAGTGCGTAAGTGTGGGACAACAGTAGAGAGTAAGCACACAGGGTTCAAATAACAATTATCACGTTAACTAATGCACAGTGTGAATTATCTAACCGACAGTATAACATAAATCATACCACCTATTGTGTCGAGTCTTGCACGTGGAGTGAAGCGTCGTTGTGGATCGTTGAGCACTATACAGGTTATAGTCTGGTTTTATCAAAAACTTTTCCTTTTTTTTTTTTAAAACCAAGTTCACTATAACCAATGGCTCTGATACCAATCTGTCACGCCCCCAAAATCCACCCTGCGGAGTACCACCGCTTGGAGGCGTGACATGACCAGGATCGAGCCACCAATCATATTGAACATCGTAATTAAGTAAATAAGACCAACCGCAATACGATTAGTGACCAAAGCTAGTTAACCGACTTTAAGTTAACCATGTTTAGTTTAAACAGCGGAAGCATAAAAGTAAATCCAAAAGCATGAGTCCATAGTTTATAAGTCAGAGTTCAAAACGCAAGTTTAATAAGTTCATAGGGATTTAAATAATAAGCACGGAACATAACAGTCCGTACACCACAACGACTCCTTCCTCGTGCAAGCTCCGTAAGCATCTAGCGACCTGTAAGGCATGTAACAACGAGTCAACAACAAAGTTGAGTGAGTTCACGTTTGGTTGTTTAGTTCTAAGTTGTTTCTGAAAAACGTGGTTTGACTTTCGTTGGCTTAATTGCCGTGGGGGTTACCCCGTAGTTGAAAGTATGTTTAACCAGTTCCTTTTTCATTACCCAAACCATAACCATAATCAGTGGGGGCTTTCCCCGTGTGAACTACTAGACGGTATGATATCGACTACTACGCAAATAAGTTGTGCCCTTTATCAGCGTCTATCATCACTGATAGTCTGCCATAGTCCATTAGTACATGCCCGTCCGACTGGCACGGTGTGAGGTTTGTTAAACCTAATAGCGCTATTAACTAATGACCCGCTCGCCATTGGCCTCGGCGATTAAGTCGATATAATGAAGAGGGACTTATTGATAGAGTTTTGTCTAGCTAGTTTTTAAGGTTGTTGTCCTACACCAGGAGGACGAACGTACGTATTCTGCACCAGGAGAATTCGTAGGATTTATGGTGGCATCCTACCCAAGGAGGATGGCCGTACATATCCTACCCAATGAGGATATGTAGGTTCCGTTTTAGTTTATTAATCCATTCCCAAACCACCGGGAATCCCATGCCTTGTAGAAAGTGTGTGAACTCACCTCGGTTTGCTCGGTTAGATTCTCTAATATAGCTAACAGTCAAGGTCGGTCAATCACGTCCTATTATGATTACCAGTTAGTCATTTAGTGGTTTTCAAAATAGAGCACAAAGTTCCTACACGTATCTATCACATAACATGCATCACTTTAACGGTTCATGCCCATATAAATTTCCCATCTATTCCCCACTCATAAACAAACATACGATGATGCACATAACACATATAACATGTTATATCATTCACAGATAACCTACCCGACATTTAGACATGCAAATTACAACTTATATCATTTCAGCATTAATATTCAAAACCGGGCTGTTTTCGGACATTTTAATAAAACAGTTAACTTATTCCAAAAATTACCAAATTTTTACAGAATGTCTTAAACGATCCAAATATTATTGTATTAAAATATCGGGGTCTAGTTCATTACCAATATTTTATAAAAATTCATTTTCCGGACTACAATCAGATTCATCCTTTTCTAATTGCAGTCCACGGAATAATTTATTAAAAATTCGTCGAGAGTCCAATTTATGAAATTCCAGTGGGGTAATTACAAGTACATCAGTTTTCATCTATTGTACAAATTTCATGATCTAACACTACCCAGAATTCAAGTTATGATAGAAAACAGAACACATATTTTTAGTAGAAAAATGCAGCTCTAGCTGCTATTACGAAATGACACTTTAAAAATAGTAAACGAAGTCCAAAAATTATGATTCCGGTTCCATTAGAACCGTATTTCATAGTACATAAATCTAGACTTCAGAAAATATATTTTTCGCTTTATTAGGGTCCGGTTACAGCCAACTGAAGTTGGCTATAATCACCAAACAGCTTTCTGTTTTTCAGCTTTAACATTCTAAAAGCGAGTTGTATTGGTTCCGTTAACATGCATAATGATCAACAACATTTCTAGTAATCAATATTAACAAGTAATCAGCAAGAAATTAGTAACATCTCAAGATAACATCATACTAACATAAATACATCATGTTACATCTTCTTGTTTAAACCCTTTTTAGTGTTCTTGTAGATTTAACATATTACATCTTTTAATCATGAAACAAGATGAACAAAGGTTACATAAGGAACTTACTACTAGCACAAGGCTAGGGTAGAATCTAGTGATGAAAATGTAGAGAGAAGATGATGAAAAAGACTAGAAACAAGCTCCTTTGAAAGTCCTTCAACTTGCAACCTTCATGGATCAACCTTGAAGCTGGGAGCCGTAGGTTACGGTGGTCAACAAGTCTTAAGTCTACATTATGAGCCGTAACCTACAGCTGGGGGCCGTAGGTTACGGTTCTAACTGATCCTTTACGCCACCTTTCTCCTGTTTTACGGCAAGTTGATGTTGGCTTCAGTGAGGGCCGTAACCTACGGCCCTATGCCGTAGGTTACGGCAAGAAGTGAATTTTTCTCTTTTGTTTCCTTGTTCACTCTCTCATGACCCAAGCTTGTTTCCATCACTTGTGACCTCCATCCAATCACCATAAAATCCGCATCTTGAGCACTTTAGAACCTACATTATCAAATATAAAGTGGTTACCAAGTTCAAGCAATTAACCGAATAAAATGTAGAATGTGCATTGTATTAAACCTTTTAAGGGTTGTCCTACGGACCACCCGTCACGTATGCTTCAAGACAGTTGAAAAGGCATGAAGAGAACTATACGACTCATGACTTAGAATTAGGAGCTGTAATTTTTGCCCTTAAAATATGGAGACATTATCTGTATGGAAGTAGGTTTACTGTCTATACGGATCATAAAAGTCTAAGATATATATTCGGGCAAAAAGAGTTAAACATGAGGCAAAGAAGATGGATGGAAATCCTAAGTGACTACGTCTGTGATATTCAGTATCACGAAGGAAAGGCAAATGTAGTTGCAGATGCCTTAAGTCGTAAGTATTATGAGAAACAACGACGGGTTCGTGCTCTCAGATTAAATCTACAAATAGATTTAATGGAACAATTGAAGAATGTTCAAGCTACAGCAATCAAGGATGATGCTGAAGGAATGAAAGGACGAATAAAGGAATTAGAACAAGGAGCCGATGGAATTTGGAGATTCCACAAAAGTAGAATTTGGGTACCTAAGCAAGGAGACTTAAGACCTAAGATTCTAGAAGAAGCACATAAATCTAGGTATACTATGCACCCAGGAAACAATAAGATGTACCAAGATTTAAGAAAGAACTTCTGGTGGATAGGAATGAAAAAGGATATAGCCCGATATGTTTCTAAATGTCTCACTTGTTCACAAGTTAAGGCAGAACATCAGAAACCCTCAGGTCTACTACAACAATTAGAAATGCCTGTATGGAAATGGGAACTTATAACAATGGATTTTGTTACTAAGTTACCCAAAACAAGAAAAGGTAATGATGCGATTTGGGTAATTGTGGATCGATTAACTAAATCAGCTCACTTTCTACCAATGAAAGAAACCTTTAATATGGAAAGGTTGGCAAAATTGTATGTAGATGAAGTCGTATCCTTACATGGAGTTCCACTCTCCATTGTATCAGATAGGGATAGTCGTTTTACTTCTCATTTCTGGAAAAATTTCCAGCAAGCTATGGGAACTCGACTAAATTTGAGTACTGCATATCATCCACAAACAGACGGACAAAGTGAAAGGACGATCCAAACTCTAGAAGATATGCTCCGAGCATGTGTAATAGATTTTGGTGGAAATTGGGACGATCACTTACCATTAATTGAATTCTCCTATAACAATAGCTATCATTCAAGTATTGAAACTGCCCCATTTGAAGCACTGTACGGAAGAAAGTGCAGAACTCCAGTTTGTTGGGCAGAAATAGGAGAAAGTCAATTGTCAGGTCCTGAAATAGTGCAAGAGACGACTGATAAGATTGCTCAAATCAAGGAAAGATTGAAGACTGCTCGAGATCGCCAGAAAATTTATGCAGACAATAGATGCAAGCCGTTAGAATTCCAAGTTGGAGACATAGTATTGTTGAAAGTTTCTCCTTGGAAAGGAGTAGTTAGATTCGGAAAGAAAGGAAAGCTAAGTCCAAGGTACGTAGGACCATTTTCAGTGATCCAACGTATAGGACCAGTTGCTTATCGTTTACAACTAACAGAAGAATTAGCTGGAGTACATGATGTATTTCATGTATCCAATCTCAGGAAATGCTTATCAGATGAATCACTGGTAGTACCTCTTCGAGATATAGAGGTAAACGAAAAGCTGAAATTTGTTGAGAAACCTCTTCAAATCGAGGATCGAAAGATCAAGTTTCTCAAACATAAACGACTAGTTTTAGTCAAAGTCAGATGGGATTCAAAGAGAGGAGCTGAATACACTTGGGAGATGGAATCAGAAATGAAGCGAAAGTATCCTCACTTATTCCAGTAAATCTCGAGGACGAGATTTTTATTAAGGTGGGGAGAATGTAACAACTCTCATCAAAAGTTATATTTATTTAATTAAATTGTCCAATAGAAAACCCTAATTGAGAAACCCAAGTGATTCTGAACAAACCCTAAAATTTTTAGAACATTTGGAATCAGGATTAGGGCCCCTAAAACTAGGGGGTAAACCCTAGTTATAGTTATCTACAGAAAACGCTGTCAAAAATGAGAATTCACGAAACGTCGACTCAGCAGACCTATACCAGTGACAAGCCTACCCTACTCTACCTTGACACCTCAGGCGAGTCGCGACAGGAACAGGGTCACCCTTCGCGACACGCGGGGGAAACCAATTTCAAGTATAAATAGAACAGTCTGTTTCATGCAACTGAGTGTTCGTTCGACGTTCAAATTCGAATTATACGTTGAGTTATAGCATAAACAGTCCCAAAACACACACTGATCACGAAGTGCTGCCACAATTCAGGGTAATAACTCGATCGCTGCTACGATTCAATGTCCGATCGATTAAACTATCCAATGGATGTTTAAGTGCTCCCCACATTAGGGTTTATGCTTTGTCATTCGTCGTTAAATCGATGGATGTTTAAGTATCGCACTTTGTCATTCGTTGTGAAGGTTTTAATCTCGTGAGTTATCGTAAATGCTGTATTAAGTTACTAACCTAGTTTGTGTGCCTGATTATTTAAACTAGGTTATCAAGGCTAATCAGTAGGCTAAGCTCTGTTCATAATTAAATCTGCAATGTGAGTCATTCTCTTTTTATCAAATCTATTTACAAACGCATGTTTATTTTCAAGATTATAATTACAGTGATTAAGTTTATGTAATCACCAAGTTACAGCCGGTATGTGGGGTTTTGTATACATTACTTGATAACCGTCATTATTGGACAACGAGTTAGCCAATGAGTGATATGACCATAGTCACAGACACCATCGGGCAAAGAGGCTACCGATGGATGTTCGAGTGACAAGTACTGTGGGTATTTGGTTTGATATCTGAAACATTGTAATCTCTCTTAATACTGTAAATTATAACAAAGGGGTCGTTTTCATAAATAGAATGATTCACTCAGTATTTCCCGCTGACAAAACCTTTTTCAAACATGTTTCAGGTGATCTGTTGTGATTCAGGAAAAGTGCCGCGAAGCACTATCAACTTAAGGAAGTGGCTCAGTATAAAATAAAGAAACATGTTTTGTAAAATAAATGATTTCGGTGTGAAATCTCAAGATTGTAAATTACCGGGTTTTATTCCGAATTGTGAAATAAAATAATCGGGAAATATTTCAGTTTTTAAAAGATCCTGAATAAACTTCCGCTGTTAATTAAATACCACGGGATTTCTGTCCCGCGGCTCCTGAAACGGGTCAAACCGGGTCGGGGGCCGTGACACCCGTTGATTTGGAATTTCATCCCGAAATTCTATAGTAGGTTCAACCTCAGTAGTGGTTGCACTGTTTCTGAACAACTGGGGATATCTGAGTTTCATTTGGTCTTCTCGTTCCCAGGTATACTCTGGGCCACGACGAGCATTCCAACGAACTCGGACCAGAGGTATCCTGGTACGCTTGAGGATCTTAACATCTCGATCCGTAATCTCTACTGGTTCCTCGACGAATCGCAGCTGGTCGTCGATTGTGAGTTCCTTGAGAGGAACTATGAGGGTCTCATCTGACAGACACTTCTTCAGATTCGACACATGGAAAACATTGTGAACTCCGCTGAGTTCTTCAGGTAGATTCAACCTGTAGGCGACTTTGCCAATTTTCTCAGTGATCTCGAACGGTCCGACATAACGCGGATTGAGCTTGCCTCGTTTGCCAAAGCGGACTACACCTTTCCAAGGTGAGACTTTAAGTAGCACTCGATCCCCAACCTGGAACTCGAGTGGTTTTCTTCCTTTATCAGCATAGCTTTTCTGACGGTCACGAGCTGCCGCCATTCGCTGTCGTATCTGAGCAATCTTCTCAGTCGTGTCTATTACGAGTTCTGGGCCAGTAATTTGGCTGTCACCAACTTCTGCCCAACAGAGAGGTGATCGGCATTTGCGTCCGTATAATGCCTCGAATGGAGTGGCTTGGATGCTGGTGTAGTAGCTGTTGTTATATGAAAACTCCACTAGCGGGAGATGCTTTTCCCAGCCATTTCCAAAGTCGATTACGCATGCCCTAAGCATGTCTTCAAGGGTTTGGATGGTGCGTTCAGATTGCCCATCCTTCTGTGGGTGATAAGCGGTGCTCATATCTAAACGTGAGCCAAAAGACTTGTGCATTGCTTGCCACAGTTTAGAAGTAAAACGCGCGTCACGATCAGAAATGATGGAGGTTGGCACTCCGTGCCTTGATACCACTTCCTTTAGGTAAATGTCTGCAAGAGTAGAAAACTTATCCGTTTCTTTGATAGCCAGAAAACGTGCAGACTTGGTCAATCGATCCACTATTACCCAAGTAGTGTCATTTCCGCGTTAAGATCTAGGCAGGCCAGTAACGAAATCCATGGAAATTTGATCCCATTTCCATTTAGTTATCTCTGGTTGTTGAAGTAGGCCTGATGGTTTCTGATATTCGGTCTTGAGTCTCGCACAAGTCAAGCACTTACTGACGTAGGTTGCTATGTGGGCTTTCATGCCAGGCCACCAATACGTAGTCTTGAGGTCGTGGTACATTTTATCCGAACCAGGATGTACCGAATAACAACACTTGTGTGCTTCATCCATCCCAAGCTCGCGTAGGTCTCCATACAGTGGAACCCAGATGCGTCCGTTAACATAGTAGGCGCCGTCTTCCTTTCGTTCTAGGCGCTGCCTCGATCCTCATAAGGATTCAGCCCTGATGTTTTCTGCTTTCAATGCTTCAACCTGAGCATCTCGAATCTGAGCGGGAAGGTTGGATTGGATGGTAAGCTGTAACGCACGTACACGCTTAGGTATAGTATCCTTTCGACTGAGGGCGTCAGCCACAACATTGGCTTTGCCCGGATGGTACTTAATCGCACATTCGTAATCATTCAAAAGCTCGACCCATCGACGTTGTCGCATGTTTAACTCCTTTTGCTTGAAGATATGCTCGAGACTCCTGTGATCGGTGTAAATGGTGCACTTGGTACCGTACAGGTAATGTCTCCACCTCTTAAGCGCGAAAACAACTGCTCCCAATTCCAAGTCATGCGTAGTGTAATTTCTTTCGTGAACTTTCAGTTGGCGTGATGCGTAGGAAATGACCTTGTCACGTTGCAATAACACGCAACCAAGTCCTTGGATGGAAGCGTCGCAATAAACCACAAAATCATCTGTGCCTTCAGGCAATGAGAGGATAGGCGCGCCACAAAGTCTATCTTTCAAGTGTTGAAATGCGGACTCCTGTGCATCATCCCAACGATAGGTGACACCCTTCTGAGTCAGTGAAGTGAGGGGTTGCGCAATCTTGGAGAAATCTTTGATAAACCTTCTGTAATATCCTTGTTAAGTTCGCGGTAGTCAATACACATTCTGAAAGTACCGTCTTTCTTCTTCACAAACAAGACTGGAGCTCCCCATGGCGAAGAGCTAGGATGTATGAAACCCTTTTCCAAGAGTTCTTGTAATTGCGTGGATAGTTCTTCGAGTTCTGATGGAGCTAGACGATAAGGCGCTCGAGCTATGGGCGCTGCTCCAGGAGCTAGCTCGATTTGAAACTCAACTTGGCGATGAGGCGGAAGACCAGGTAATTCCTCAGGAAATACCTCAGGAAAATCACGCACAATAGGAATGTCTTCAATTCTCTTCTCTTCCGTTGACGTGTCAGTAACGAGTGCTAAAATGGCAGTGTGGCCCTTTCGCAAACACTTCTGGGCCTTTAGGAAAGAGATGATGCCTACGACTGCACCACTCTTGTCGCCTTGAATCACGTGGGGTTCTTTACCAGAACGAGGAATGCGGACAATCTTCTCGTTGCAAAGAATTTCCGCTTGATGATGAGATAGCCAATCCATCCCAATAACGACGTCGAAACTACCCAGTGTGATAGGAATAAGATCGATAGGGAAAGTCTGACCAGCTAAGACGAGGTTACAACCCTTAACTACGTGTGTGGCTTCAAGACTTTTACCGTTAGCTAGTTCTACTGTGTGTTTGGTGTTCAGGAGTGTTGGAGTACGCTTAAGCATCTGACTAACTTTCAAGGACACATAACTAGTATCGGCACCCGAATCGAATAAAACAGTAACAAAGAAATCATCCAGAAGAAACTTACCCATCACAACGTTGGGATCATTCCTTGCATCACCTTGACCAATCACGAACACACGATCCCTTGCTCCATTACCATTGTTGTTACCCCCGTTGTTGCCTCCATTGTTGTTCCTGTTTCCTTGATTGTTGTTGTTCTGATTCTGGTTCAGTTGGGGGCAGTTCCTCTTAAAGTGACCTTCAGCGCCACACTGAAAGCATCCCTTATTGCCCTGCTGTTGCTGCTGCTGGTGATTCTGTGGAGCTTGTTGTTGTTGTTGGCGATTCTGATTTGCAGGACGCGGGCTCCTGCAATCCCTAGCTTCATGGCCCAGCTTGTGACATCTCTGACATCGACCTTTGTTGCACTGCCCGCTGTGATGCTTGTTGCACCGGTTGCACTTGGGGTGGTTTCCTCGGTATCCACCCTGTCCTTGATTACTGTAAGATTGCTGACCAGGACTCTGGTAGTCATCAGTCTTTCGCTGCTGAGACTGAACTGAAGCAGAACCCTTACTGGAGTTCCCATCCCATTTTCGCTTGTTGTCGGTAGGTGCATCACAAGTAGCTGTGGCACTAATTCGTTTGGGCAGCCTGTTTTGCTCCACCGCCTGGTCAGTGAGTCGATGGGCCAATTTGATGATTTGCTGTATGGTACCCAGGTTGGCTGAAGTCACGTGACTTTGAATCTCTGGTACAAGGCCCTTGAGATACAGCTCAATTCGTTTGATGGGAGGGTCCACCATGGTTGGACACAAGATGGCTAGCTCGTTTGACCTCTTAGTATACGCCTCAATCTCAGACCCCGTCATCTTCAGATTGAAAAATTCCACCTCTAGCTTGTGGATATCATCCCGACTACAGTACTCCTCTTTGATCAGTTCTTTGAAACCATTCCAGGGGTGGCATTAGCAACTGCCAGTCCTAGTAGTTGAACCTGTGCTTTCCACCAGGTTAACGCAGCGCCTTCAAGTGTTCCGGTAGCATATTTCACCCTACGGTCTTCAGGGCATTCGCACATCTCGAAAACAGACTCAAGCTTTTCAAACCAGTGAAGAAGGCCTACTGCTCCTTCTGTGCCACTGAAAGTAGTTGGTCGGCAGTCCATGAACGTTTTGAATGTGCACACAGGAGGCTGAGCATGTTGACCTCCTGCAGGGTTAGCTGCGAGTGCCTCAGCGACTCGTTCGTTGATCAAAGCCGTCAACTGGGCTTGAGTGAGGTTGATACGTCCTCCGCGTCCGCTCATGATCTTCATAATGAAGCAACGTAAGTGAGAAAAGTGTCGCAAAAGTGCGTAAGTGTGGGACGACAGTAGAGAGTAAGCACACAGGGTTCAAATAGCAATTATCACGTTAACTAATGCACAGTGTGAATTATCTAACCGACAGTATAACATAAATCATACCACCTATTGTGTCGAGTCTTGCACGTGGAGCGAAGCGTCATTGTGGATCGTTGAGCACTGTACAGGTTATAGTCTGGTTTTATCAAAAACTTTTCCCTTTTTTTTAAAACCAAGTTCACTATAACCAATGGCTCTGATACCAATCTGTCACACCCCCAAAATCCACCCTGCGGAGTACCACCGCTTGGAGGCGTGACATGACCAGGATCGAGCCACCAATCATATTGAACATCGTAATTAAGTAAATAAGACCAACCGCAATACGATTAGTGACCAAAGCTAGTTAACCGACTTTAAGTTAACCATGTTTAGTTTAAACAGCGGAAGCATAAAAGTAAATTCAAAAGCATGAGTCCATAGTTTACAAGTCAGAGTTCACAACGCAAGTTTAATAAGTTCATAGGGATTTAAATAATAAGCACGGAACATAACAGTCCGTACACCACAACGACTCCTTCCTCGTGCAAGCTCCGTAAGCATCTAGCGACCTGTAAGGCATGTAACAACGAGTCAACAACAAAGTTGAGTGAGTTCACGTTTGGTTGTTTAGTTCTAAGTTGTTTCTGAAAAACGTGGTTTGGCTTTCGTTGGCTTAATTGCCGTGGGGGTTACCCCGTAGTTGAAAGTATGTTTAACCAGTTCCTTTTTCATTACCCAAACTATAACCATAATCAATGGGGGCTTTCCCCGTGTGAAGTACTAGACGGTATGATATCGACTACTACGCAAATAAGTTGTGCCCTTTATCAGCGTCTATCATCACTGATAGTCTGCCATAGTCCATTAGTACACGCCCGTCCGACTGGCACGGTGTGAGGTTTGTTAAACCTAATAGCGCTATTAACTAATGACCCGCTCGCCATTGGCCTCGGCAATTAAGTTGATATAATGAAGAGGGACTTATTGATAGAGTTTTGTCTAGCTAGTTTTTAAGGTTGTTGTCCTACACCAGGAGGACGAACGTACGTATTCTGCACCAGGAGAATTCGTAGGATTTATGGTGGCATCCTACCCAAGGAGGATGGCCGTACATATCCTACCCAAGGAGGATATGTAGGTTCCGTTTTAGTTTATTAATCCATTCCCAAACCACCGGGAATCCCATGCCTTGTAGAAAGTGTGTGAACTCACCTCGGTTTGCTCGGTTAGATTCTCTAATATAGCTAACAGTCAAGGTCGGTCAATCACGTCCTATTATGATTACCAGTTAGTCATTTAGTGGTTTTCAAAATAGAGCACAAAGTTCCTACACGTATCTATCACATAACATGCATCACTTTAACGGTTCATGCCCATATAAATTTCCCATCTATTCCCCACTCATAAAAAAACATACGATGATGCACATAACACATATAACATGTTATATCATTCACAGATAACCTACCGGACATTTAGACATGCAAATTACAACTTATATCATTTCAGCATTAATATTCAAAACCGGGCTGTTTTCGGACATTTTAATAAAATAGTTAATT
Source organism: Helianthus tuberosus (assembly GCA_030545235.1). Taxonomy (NCBI): domain Eukaryota; kingdom Viridiplantae; phylum Streptophyta; class Magnoliopsida; order Asterales; family Asteraceae; genus Helianthus; species Helianthus tuberosus. Next base: position 44,962,352 of record CM060442.1, read on the forward strand.
TATTCCAAAAATTACCAAATTTTTACAGAATGTCTTAAACGATCTAAATATTATTGTATAAAAATATCGAGGTCTAGTTCATTACCAATATTTTATAAAAATTCATTTTCCGGACTGCAATCAGATTCATCCTTTTCTGATTGCAGTCCACGGAATAATTTATTAAAAATTCGTCGAGAGTCCGATTTACGAAATTCCAGTGGGGTAATTACAAATACATCAGTTGTCATGTACTGTACAAATTTCATGATCTAACACTACCCAGAATTCAAGTTATGACAGAAAACCGAACGCATATTTTCAGCAGAAAAATGCAGCTCTAGCTGCTGTTACGAAATGACACTTTAAAAATAGTAAACGAAGTCCAAAAATTATGATTCCGGTGCCATTAGAACCGTATTTCATAGTACATAAATCTAGACTTTAGAAAATACATTTTTCGCTTTATTAGGGTCCGGTTACAGCCAACTGAAGTTGGCTGTAATCACCAAACAGCTTTGTGTTTTTCAGCTTTAACATTCTAAAAGCAAGTTGTATTGGTTCCGTTAACATGCATAATGATCAACAACATTTCTAGTAATCAATATTAACAAGTAATCAGCAAGAAATCAGTAACATCTCAAGATAACATCATACTAACATAAATACATCATGTTACATCTTCTTGTTTAAACCATTTTTAGTGTTCATGTAGATTTAACATATTACATCTTTTAATCATGAAACAAGATGAACAAAGGTGACATAAGGAACTTACTACTAGCTCAATGCTAGGGTAGGATCTAGTGATGAAAATGTAGAGAGAAGATGATGAAAAAGACTAGAAACAAGCTCCTTTGAAAGTCCTTCAACTTGCAACCTCCATGGATCAACCTTGAAGCTTTGAATGGAATTTGTTAGTGGAGAAGATGAAGATGTGAAAGTGATGGTGGGTTCGGTTATGGAGGGGGGAAACCGAATGAGAGAGAGGGATATGATATAGGGGGTGATCTTAAGGAAATGATGGCAAATCTTGGGAACTAGAACCCTATTATTCATCATTGCTTTCTTGGATACTTACACAAGCCATGAACCACCAATCACAAGCCATAAGATCTACTTGGAAGATGAGCACTATGATGAGGTTGATATGGTGGGTCCATATGGACCGAAAATCAGTTGGGGGGGGGGGGGGGGGTCTTGATGTAAAATTTCAACTAAATGGTAATTGATAGTTAGAGTGCAAGTAACTTGATAGTATATGTTTGTGTGATGATTTTTGGGTGGGTGTTATGGTACACGTGGATCATGACTAGCCAAAAGTAATTAAATAATGTTCTTGACAAAAATTTAGTGTCCCGGGTAATGTCCGGTTGTCCGGTTAAATACCGTTTCGTTAAAGTGTTTAATTATTCCGTAAAGTGTCTAATATATATATTTTGTAACATAATTAATTCCTAACACGCACATGTAAGTATAACACCGTAATCAGAGAGCAGTTAAATAATTTAGCACAATCATCAAGCACTTTAATTATCATTAATAAATTGTACGGATACATGGAATTTCGAGGGTTGTCACATTCTCCCCCTGTTAAGAAAATTTCGTCCCGAAATTTAGTGCGTAGTTACTGAGGAAGCTAGTTAAGTTGCGGTGTTTACTGGTTTTCCTGGGGTGTCACATTTATTGAATTGATTGGGTATTTAGTCGTAAATTCGATTGTTGTTGTAGTTTATTGTTGCTAATCGCACGAATCTAGGGTTGAAAGACGGAATTTGGGGAATCAGTAGTTAAATTTGAGATTAGAATCTAGATTTCACTGATTTTTGTTGTTGTTTGATTGAATTGATTACATAATTAGTTGTAAATACGATTGTTGTTGAAGTTTGGTGTTGTTGATCGGACGAATTTAGTGATTGAATTGATTACAGAATTGGAATTTGGGGGAATCACTGGTTTATATTAATTATAATTAAAAAAAGCCACGTCACCTTGCCACATCAGATAAAATGCCCGGATAGTCCCTATGGTTTGGCCTTTTAAGGAAAGGGTATTTTTGTCATTTCACATCATTTTAACAGAGAAAAGTAACTAAAGTTAGACCCAGGGACTATACGGGAACAAAAAATGAAAACTTGGGGACTATTCAGGTAGTTTTAGAAAGTTGGGGACTATAGGTGAAAAAAGGCGAAACCACAGGGACTATCCGGGCATTTTTCTCTTTTTTTGTAGTAGAGTATATAGAAATACGTAGATAAAGGAAAATAATATTTCATATTTGTCTATTTTAGTAGGTTGGTGAGTGCTAACCAAGATAAGCGAAGCTATCGCTTATGTCACCTCACCACACCACACCTTGACGCCAACATTGCCGCCAAACTAACTCACCCTTTGGGTGTTAGCCCGTAAACGCCCTTACCACACTTTGGGTGGGTGGGGTCCGTTCCCTTCACCAATCACATTCAAACAAACACACACGTTTATTTGTTTTATTTTTTTAATTTTTTCTTTTATTTAATTATTATTTAAAGAACAACGTGATAAAAAGGTGTGTTAGTTAAAGTTCATTGCCTACATAACTGAGTTATACACTTTTTACTTAAATCACAACACATACCCTGATAAATAACTTTTTCTAGTTCGGTTATGCTTGTATAGTTATAAATAACCGAGTTAACCTAATTGAAGTCACATTAAAACTTACATTTCATTTCTTTATAGTTAAAAAATGTTATATGTCAAAAAAAATATTATTTTTTTATAAATAACATATTAATTGTTGATTATTTTTCTTTATAAATTAAGAGAATTACCACTATTTTTGTTTGATCCAATATATAATTGGAATTAGTTGTTAAAATATTTTTGAATCCATACACATCTATGGATAACTGAATTATTTGAACCATCTTTTCTAATAACCAAACTTATTTGAACCATCTTTTATAATAATTAAACTAATCAAACGTATATTAAACCGATCAACTAAGAAAATTCGAAAACCAAAGATCAATTATAATTCGGTTTTAAACCATAACTAAAACTAATCAAGCCATACCAAAAGCAGGACTGAAATGGAATCTTGTACTCTCCTCTTGTAAGTCTTTAGACCAAAGGTGTACAAAAGCTAGTCCCAAACCGTACTTCTCGCCATCGCTCCAAGCGGAAGACATTTTCATAAGCTTTTGATTTTGCATTTTTTTTTGGTTCGTCTATGCGTTTCGAGTTACGTAATCAACCAATATATCCTACAACTATTTATAATGATTTGGGGTGGCCTAGAACCGGTTCTAACCGTCAAAAAGTTTTTTAAAAAAGGGCTATCTAAACGTTGGTAACGGTAGAGATGCACAAAATACCCGGTTCCGGACCCGACCCGTGGGTACATACCAGTTCCAGATCCGGTTGTAGGAAACGGAACTGTACTAGACCCGATCCGAAACCACCGGACCCGGTTCCACCTCTACCCGGACATGACCCAGCCAAAACCCGAAAAAGAACCCGGCCAAATCGGTCAAAACAGGGTCAAATGCCCGAATTTACCCGAAACTAGTTCCTACCCAACCTGGTTCTTGAGTTTGTTGATCAAACCTGGACCCGGTATAAAAAAACCCGTTTTGTACATTTCTAGGTAACGGCTAGAACCGATTACATATGTTTTTACCATCTTAACCGGTTCCTATCCGGGTATAACCGGGTAAGGTTCGGAACCGGGTAGGACCCGACTTTTGAAAATAAATAAGGAATCGGCTAGGAACTATCTGGTACAAACGATTCAGAACCGGGTATAGCTACCGGTTCCTACCCGGAACCGATTTCAGGTCAGATACGCCGAGTCAGATCCGGAACCGATTTTCTTGCACCATTACATACTACGTAATGTATCACTCACACATAACGGTGGTCCAAACACTGATTGTAAAACCCATTCATGCTCACATCCATAATTCTCTTGTGGGCCCCTTTTAATTATTCTTTTTGGATCTATGAAGATCCTGTTAAAACGTTAAACGTTGCGACATTATTACATAAATCTAGCCCGACCTAAAAATACCGTTTAGAGTTAATTGCCCGGATGGTCTTTATGGTTTCACGTTTTTTCACGTTTAGTCCCCACCTTTTGAAAATAGCAGGTATACTCCCTATGGTTTGTTATTTGTTACTCGGATGGTCCCCTGAGTAGATGTCAGTTAGTTTGGAAATAGCAGGTATGCTCCCTATGGTTTGTCATTTTGTTACTCGGATGGTCCCCTGAGTAAATGTCAGGGGACTATCCGAGTAACCAAATGACAAACTATAGGGAGCATATCTGCTATTTCCAAAAGGTGGGGACTAAACGTGAAAAAACGTGAAACCACAGGGACCATCCGGGCAATTAACTCTACCGTTTATTTTCTTTTTTACTTTAGTCTTCCTATTTTTTGTCCTTATATTTAATTTACTTGAGTAGGGGGGGGGGGGGGGGGATAGTGCACGGTCCTCCCAACCGCCGGAGTGATCCCACTCCGGGAGCCGCTACCCGACTAAGCTAGCTCCGCGGTGAATTCCCCTTACCGAGTTCTTACCCTGGGCGACATATGCCACTCCCAAGACTCGAACCCGGGACCTCTGGGAAGAGGTGGGTGTCGGTGGCCAACTGGGCTACCCCAGTTGGTTTTTAATTTACTTGAGTAATAAATAATAGAAAACATTTTTACAATTAGTGATATATATAACGTATTTGTTAAATAGATATCGGGTAGTATTTTGGAGGTGAGATAAGGCTTAGGGCCCATTAGGTTATGGGTTCGATTCCCACAAGGGGTTTTCCCTGATTTATTGGGTTTCCTCCTGAATTGGTGTATAGGCATTATTGCATGTGGAGATGTATATGATCAGGTTATTCAACTGGTGATACGATTATACTCCAGTGGCCTGTCAGTGATCCAAATTTTCTGTTCAAAAAAAAAGATACCGGGTGGTTGTGCCACCATTTAATAAGAGAACACAAAGACGCATAATGTGTGTATGCGTAATGAGGATATAGAGAGAGAGACAGAGAGCGAAACTGGGGTAAATGGTTATGTAACCATTGGTCTTGATATAGACATGGACTGTTTTTAAATAATTTTGGAGCGCGTTTGTGTTTCAGGCCAGTTTTTCGCTGCATACGTCCTTAAGAAGGAAGAACGGTATTGACCAGAAAAGGTGGTTGGCAAGAGCCGAACCGGGACAAAGGTGGAGGTTAGGCGTTGGGACCGATCTCGAATGTATTGATGTATGTTGGTGTGTTGAATATGGAGTGATGGTGGCTTGACTAGTAAAAATCAAAATTGAGGTGTTGCGTTATATGGCGACAAGAGATCCATGTGTTAGTTGCTTTTGGACCATTTAACATAGGGACCTCGGCCCAACAAATAAGAATAATGATAGTTAATATGCTTTTGTAACTTTACTATAAAAATAGCTAGCGTATAAAATTTAATTGTTAAAAGAAATACTCGTTCTTATAATGTGATAGGAAACAAAAGATTATTAAACTCCATTTAGACATCTCATGATACATGGATGTTTGTTACATTAAACTTCTTAGTCAACATCTAACAAGAAAAGAGAAAATGGTGAGGGTATTAGAGTAAAATTGTCTCGCTTAGTATTCTGGAGTAGAATTAGAAATAAATTAGATGGGTGTAGTGTCTTTTAACCAAAACAATTTAAATCACTTTAAACGCATTACTTAGTAGATAGTGGTATGGTATTTGTCTCTAACAAAAGTAGTGTGAGTTCAAAACCTTATAACTGGAGTGTTAGTTAAAGATCACTATAAAAGATGTCTACACTTTTTCACCAAAACATGCATTCATTTTGTTCATTTCTTAAATAATCAATAACTTATGAAACACTTAGTTCATTTCTTTAATAATCAATAACTTATAAAAACACTTAAACACCTAATCATTTTAAATTAAAAAAAATCATAAAAACATGAAAAATGTGATCTTTCACAACTTGTTTATTGTGTAAAAAAGATTTAGTTATGACTTTTAAGGGTTATGATAACTTTAAAAAGGACACTTTCACACACTTACAAATGAGTTAATTAAAAAAAGAGTAAACTGCAATTTTGGTCCCTGTGGTTTGGGCACTTTTGTCATTTTAGTCCAAATCTTAAACCTTTTAAATCTGGGTCCCTGTAGTTTTACTTTTATTGCCATTTTAGTCCAAAATTCAAAAAACCTAATATTTGACTCTTGAAAGTTGGTTATTCTGTCTTTTCGTTTAGGGACAGTTTTGTCCATCTCAATTTATTATAACATATTAATAAACTAAATTAATTTAACCCTATATAACACAGCAGATTATATTCCCCCATTTAATCATCTTCTTCCCCAAAAAACCCTACCCTTAAAATCGCCACACCAAACCCTAATCACATAACAATCTTCTTCACTCTTCACATCCACGAATACCCCCTCAGAGATTCCGGCGCTTAAAGTTTGATTCTGAATCAATATGTCAAGTCAAGCTATATTATACAAACAATATGAAATGCAAATACGTTATACAACTATTGGTAAAGCGGAATTTAAAAACTAAACCTGCTCGGATTCAGACTCATCTCCTGAACTGCCATCAAATCTGCCATAATTTATTCTTGGTTTGGGCCTAACAGATCTCTTAGTCTTTTCATCGTCGTTCGGTTAGACCCGTGATTCCTTCTTGACCGGTTGCGGTTCATAAGCATTAGCGGAAACAGAGCAGCTAGACTCAACAGACCTCTTAGTCTTTTCGTCGTCATTGGGCTTAACCCTTGGTTCCTTCTTGACTAGTTGTTGTTCAGAAGTACTACTGGAAACAGAGCAACTAGACCCAACTTTGTTATCATCGGCCCTTTTCAGAGAAAATGCAGCGATTGACTCGAACCCAGGTGGAATTAAGGGAATATCTATGCTCTCTTCTTTGACATGATGTCTGGTGAGTTCAGTCCCCATCATTGTAACACCCGTCTAATTATTTAACGGTTTTTAGATTAAGTTACGAAAATAAACATGAATTTATATGTAAATATCTTCAAATAATACGGGTGATTTAAAACTTTTACAATTTGAAAATAATACAACTTAATATCTACGGAATTGCCGTTTAAAATGACGACGAAACAACGTGCGGAAGCTTTAATCTCGTGTGTTCGGTTCTTGTATGCTGCTTGATCTTCATCCGGATACTCCTGACATTCACCTAAAATCAAAACCAACTCAAAAGTTAGTTTTGATAATCAAGTAACAAGGTTAAATGAGTTTGGGGTTCAAAATAAACGAAATACAAAAAATAAATTTTTACCAGCTGACTGGCTTACGGACCGTAAGCCTGGACCCTTACGGTCCGTAAGCGTGTCTCGCGTGTCGCGGCAGGATTAGAGACACCTGTCGCGTGGCGCGGGGGATTCACTTTTCCAGCAGGTCCGAGCTGTGTCCTGCATTTTTCAGCAACAACGGTTTTTACGGAAACGGCCATAACTTCTTCGTTATTGATCTGTTTTACGCGATTCTTTTTCCTACGCGACCGTAATTTAATTCTCCATCATATGGAGTTAAAATACAACATCCTACATAATAAAATTTCAGACTTTTAACTCTTCGGCTTATTACCCTTTTTACCAACTTTTGACCCGTTCGTGATTTCATCATCAAACATATTTAATTGATCCTTATATTATATACACTTCTTCAAACTAATGTTATCTACTATGTTAGATTCTAATCACCGATTTATTACACAATTTAAACCCGTTCTCGCTCGTATGCTTATTTGACCTGTTAAGGGTATTTTAGCACTTTAAAACTTGAACTCGCTTTCATTCATTTCTAGCATCTTATTCCTACATTTCTTATCAAGTTATCTTCCACCACATCTATATGTGTGTTGGATTTAATATGAATATCTATATGTTCCGAGTTTCTACCCCTCGGATTATCATTTTACGGCAAAGACTCATATAAAGTATTTCGACCCAAGGATTTACATCCTTCACTACCTATACTCATTCTAAGCATATATTTAATCATAAAACTTATTTCCGAACCACCTTTATGGGTCGTTCGTTCAAATTAGCTTACAAGGGCAATTTGGTCAATTTTCATCCTTCCTTTACTACAAGGACCTTTAAATACTCGTTTGACTAAAAATCCAACATTTTAACTATAATTCTTGTTTGTAAACTCATATGCTTCTAAAACACCATAAACATAATTCAACTTATTCGGTTTACCTAAAGATAACCGAATATCTATACTTTAACCTTGTCTAACTCTTATAGAACTCCAAATTCTACGTGATGAGTTGTGTTATTATACATACATGGCTCGGATCAATATATTGACCCGTTTCAATACCTTGCTTTAGTGGCTGTTAAGTGATAGCGTTGTAAACGTCCATATGATATTCATTCCTATAATCATATAACTCAACGAACCATTAGTCGATATTGTCAAAGGGTGATAATTTCACCTTTTGACCCGTTTATCTACTTAGTGATCTTCGTCACTTTAACTAAATACCAATTTCATCTATTATGATAATTTAAAGTCTACTAGTGAAATACGTAATCGAGCGTATTGTAACGAAACCGTAGTTACGTACCTTTAAAGCATGCTTTTCAAGCGTGTATCACCTCCGTCTTGTCCACTTGACGACCCAGATTCTTTACCTATAGAGTTCCATTCACAACCTAATTTAGAACTCTTTTTATCACCAAAAATCGGACAATTCATTATAATATTCAAATCTGCGTTTTTGTCCGATCTTTAACGTTTTACTCCTCACTTAGGCGTTTTAACAAACACCTAGCGGGTCAGATTTTTACATAACCATTACTAGGTTCTTGACATGTTATTTTCATCTACATCCACTTCAATTAACAAATCTATACTAAATTTTAACATGAATAATTTCGGATTCACCACATGAATTCAGATTTCACTAGAATAAGAACCATAATTCTAGTGTTTATTTAGTTTCTACAAACTAACTAATCACCTTCAATGGTGATTATAAACCCCACAAGTATAATGCTAGATTTTAACAAGAAATCATCTAGGGTTTATCCCTAGATGCCATATTACTTCTAATTCCATCCATGCAAGACATAATCAAAGCTAAATTTCAGTTTTTCACAATTAACCTAGAACTTGAGATAAATCAAAATACTAGAATTTTGCATACCTTGTGAACCCTTCAGTGAGGTGATCACTAATTCGTGTTTAGAACTTGATTTGGGACTGAATTGAACCTTCAATTTGATCAAATTTGACATGCACTAGGGTTTGGTGGGGAGCCAGTGTCGCCCCCTGTGTTCTTGTTCGACCAGGACCTCCATTTGAGGTGTTTGGTTCTATTTTTTTTTTTAAACTAATAATAATAGTTTCAAATTTAACAACATTGGCCCCTCCCCTTTTGTTTAACTTATATCTTTGGCAATTTAACTTTATTCATGCTTTAACACAAGACAACCAACTAACTAGGTTATTTATTTCCTAGTCAGTTTAGTAGGTTCGGGAAATCATAACCCGTTTTACTTTAAGTCCCGTTAAATTGGGCCTTTTATCTATCCTATTTTTCTTGAAAACTCTGATTCACTTTAAATAAATATTAGGATTATTCAATTTATTCCTAATATTTGCCGGTTTACTTTTACCACTAACGGTACTTTCCCGTCTTTAGTATTAACGGGGTTTAATTACCAAACCCGATTCGGGGTGTTACAAGTCTACCCCCTTTAAAGAGGTTTCGTCCTCGAAACCTTTTTCTTACATAATTCATTGAGTTTAAACTCAATGTATTTGATCCGAGAATTATTTTTAAACCTTACTTATACTTTTTAACCAATCGTTAGTATTACCCGAAAAGTATGGTAACATCTTTTTGGTTACTAATTGTTTACATATCTCATACGACATAGTGTAACTTCGAAATAACGTAATCTCGTTATTTCCACTAGTTTAGTTAACTTAGCGATATCCATCGCTTTCATATACTATCGAATTCCTTATGAATCCGTTACTTTGACCCGTTTAAAGGTCTTTAGTGAAATATTTCACTTTTAGCAATAATTTCTTTTGTTTTCAGATTTATTTATTCGGTTCAGTTATACCGAATCCACCGCTTACAAGCAAACCAAATTTTATTGATTTGAATTACTGGCCTTAACCGGTCTCATTAACTAGACTTATTAGTCCCGTTACTTTTTACCGCCCGCTTGGTTATAATGTGATTTTACTTCACGTTACATTTCCCAACCGTGGTCGTGTCACATCCTGTTTAGTTTGTATCAACCTTTCATTTTCGAAAATATCACTTTTCGAATATATCGTCTTGCGCCTATCAGTGTTAAGACTTGAACCTTTCGTGCTTATTATTTGAATTCCTATCAGAATTTATATTTGTAAAAACGTTATTTCTTACTAAAACTGAAGTTTTAGTTTAACGTCTTATCTTTAATTTATGTCAAGCAATTTTGACTACTTGACATTTACTCTTTTACAGTCCTTGCTTTACGCGAGGATTCTCAACTGGTTCCCTCGCTTTGTTTTAGTAACCCGTAGGTTCCTTCACTTCGTCTCGTAGACTATCTCTTTGGATTTCCACCTCTTTAAGGTGTGACTCGACAATTCTTTCCTTTCTAATTGTGACCCCAAAGGTCTTCTTGGTCCCGTAGACCTTAGCCTTATTTTCAATCCCGTAGGTTATGATGATCTCGTAGATCATCTTTTATTCGAGTCTTTATTCAGATGCATATACGTTTATATACGCATATGGCGTTAAGGCGCCTCTTTTTATGGTTAGAATTATTCACTTTTACTTTTTAGATTTCGTTTGACCTTGACCGGAGTCTAAGGCTACATTGTTTTCTTTCGAATTATCTTTCTGACTTCGTGACTTCTAATGCCAATTACACGTCGGTTCGCCCTACACTTACCGTTACCCGGTTCTTATCTATACTCCTTTACGTCCCATTACCCGGGTTCTTTATCTTAGTGTTTTTAACATTTTTGTTTTGCTAGTTTGCATTTTTCCTATTTTTGTTTTGCATTTTTTGTTTTGCATCATGTAGGTTCATTAATGTTTCGCGCTCCCATTATTCAGTTTGCGCTTACTTGCACTACCAAGTTTTTATACCTTATTTATCTCGTTTGACTTGTTCGTGTGAAATTTCATCACTTGTGAACATCAAACTCCATTCTTTATTTGACCCGTTCAACTTTAACTTAGTTGAGCGTAGTTATTAACATTTATGTTTGCAAGTTCTCATTGTCTTTTAGTCATGACTCATACTCCGAGTCTTTTGACTTTCTATTTCGCGTTCCCGTCTCTTGGTTTACGCATTCACTCACAATCCAACCCGTCCATCGGGTATCTTTACCAACGTCATCGTCAAGTAACCATTCTTATATGGTTTTAGACATCATCTTAATTTATTTGATCGTCTTAGCGAGGTGTTACAATCATGTATATACTTACAGGGGAGAAGATGAAGAAGACTGTTATGTGATTAGGGTTTGGTGTGGCGGTTTTGAGGGTAAGGTTTTTGGGGAAGATGATGATTAAATGGGGGAATATAATATGCTGTTTATATAGGGTTAAACTAATTTAGTTTATTAATATGTAATAACAAATTGAGATGGACAAAATTGTCCCTGAACAAAAAGACAAAATAACCAGCTTTCAACAGTCAAATATCAGGTTTTTTGAATTTTGGACTAAAATGGCAATAAAAGTGAAACCACAGGGACCAAAATTTAAAAGGTTTGAGATTTGGACTAAAATGGCAAAAGTGCCCAAACCACAGAGACCAAAATGACAGTTTACTCTTAAAAAAAATTATCATGTGGTTTTAAATTATTGTTGAAGATCCTTTTCCCCCTTAGAAACCTGAATTGTCATTATATCTATCATTTCACTTCAATATTAATATATTAATAGTTTGTCACAACTTTATTTAATTTGCCTTATTTCATATATTTTACTCTCTCCTAGATGACTAGACTACTAGAGTAACTTAAAAGGGTTTTTCTTGGCCATTAGACTGAGGGGAGTGGGGCGTCCACCCCTACTCAAGAAGCCCCAAGAAGCCATGAACACCGCCCCCCATGGCGTCCTCAAGGGCGTCCCAAGCCATGGCGTCTCCCACAAGTCGTCCAAACTCAATCTTTTCCTTTTTCATCAACCAATCAAAACGTTCCTTTTTCAAACAACCAATCATAAGTCTTGGAGGGGCATCTTGAGTTGCCATGAACACCACGCCCCCTTTTTTTAGGACGCCCCAAGCCGCCCCCAAACGCCACGTGTCGCAAGACGCCCTCTTTTGAGGACGCCCCACTCCCTTCAGTCTTAAAAAAATTATTTCCAGTCTCGTTTATGATTATTTTCGCATGTATAAAAGTAGATACATTTTAAACGCCATAGCAAAATCTCAATCTGGGATGTGGGTTTGTTGAGCGTCAGAGGGTGTTTTCGGGGCGCTGTCTCGTGGAACCTTCTAACTAGTTCTTTATGTGTTGTGATTCGGATCTAAGCTCGGGAATCTAGAAAATTCTTATAGGGCAACGTTTCAAAGAAATGGGGTAACGAAATCGAAAAAACGTCAAATTTTTCCAAAATTCACACTAAATTTATACTACCGTCAGAGCGTCAATGAGCAACGTGGGTTACCCCTTGTTAAAAGGTAGATCCGCCCCCGCTAGGCATGACTCAGTTCGACAGCTAGCCCGACCCAGACTTCGTTGTGCAACAAATTTGTTTATTACTCTTGTATATGTCGTTTATGGTAGAGGATCCTGTAAAAAAGACCTAAAGTGTGAGAAGGGTAAGAAAGAATCTCAGCCATTAGATCTTTTGATCTAGTGGTTGAGATCAATAGGGACCAAATTGTAAAATATTTTCATTAATTTAGACTTATTTGAAATATCTAGGGGCAATATAGTTTTTTAAACCCACTAGAAATTAGGTAATGCACATGTAACTTCCCCCCGTCTTTTTTAAACTTCAATAACTTTTTATACGTAACTTTTTTTAAAAAAAAAATTACACCATAATAACGAGTGTTTTTTTATCTTTAATATGAGTACCATATTGCTATACTTATATAGAGAAAAAAATATGTTTCGATCAGATGTTTAGTCAATGAATGGTGTTATATACTTGCTGAATGATGTTATATACTTGCTGAATGGTTTATATACTTGCTGAATGGTGTTATATACTTGCTAAATGGTGTTATATACTTACTGAATGGTGTTATATACTTGCTGAATGTTGAATGGTGTTATATACTTACTGAATGGTGTTATATACTTGCTGAATGGTGTTATATACTTCCTATAATTAAGGTGGCGGTTATGGGAAGTTTTTAATTAATTAAATTAATGATAAAATTACTTGTTTACCCTTTTCAATTAATTTAGATCTAATGGCTGAGATTTTTTCTTACCTTTTTCACACTTTTGGTCTTTTTTACAATAACCTTACCCGTTTATTACTTTTTTATATGTAACATGTGTATATATGTTGATACCGGATGCATGGGCGAAGTTTTTAAGGGGACGACCGACCCTCCGAACTTTTCGCTTAGTAGTGAAGAGTATGTAGTTTTCGTATATAAATTTTTGGGTATATACGTTTTCGACCCCCCGGTTTTATAGAAAATTTTAGGTCCGGTGATTTCCGCCCATCCAGTCGGAAATCTCAAGCTTCGCCACTGACCGGATGGTTGTGTTTCTTAATTTGACCTTTTATTTAAAAGGTTAGATTGATATGTTAACAAAGTTCACTTGATCTGTGCAAATGCTTATTTTCTATCAACTATATACGCGCCCCGAATTAATTAAAACTGGTGGTCATCATGTATTGTAAATACTCACAAAATGTTACATGACATCACTAAATTGGCCCAAAGAAATTAAAGTTCCAACTACACCATTAACATGTCATGACTCATGATGTATAATTTTTTTTAACGTTCAACAAAGCTCGGTCACTCGGGTACACTCATTGGCAAAAGGTGACCCACACTTGCGATCACAGACAGTGCTGGTGGCCAGGGGCGGATTTAGAGGGAAACACCGGGTTCCCAGGAACCCAGTCTTTTTGGAAAAAAAACGTTTTTTTGTAGTGTAAATCTTGTATGATTTGGAAAAAAAAACGTTTTTTTTGTAGTGTAAACCTTGTATGATTTGGAAAAAGGAACCCAGTGATTTCTCCGGCTGGATCCGCCACTGCTGGTGGCTCGGGCCATCACCAATTCCAGAGGAAACCCACCACCCCGAAGGCCCTCTGTGGTAAAACCTCTGGTTCGTGTATGGCATTTTGTCATGAACGAAACTCTAACCGGCCGACTTCCTCTAGAGAAAGTCACTGGGATACTGCTAGAGCACTGCCCATTTGGTTCGAATGTTGGATAATAATTCAAAAACTCCATAAACATCAAAGACATAAATGTTTTAAAACGGACTTGTTAACCAAAAGAAAAGTTTCAACCAACTAAACATTTAAACATGTCGAACAATGAACAAATTTATAAGATGTCCCAAGCTACACTTCTTTTTAGCCGGCCTATAAAAAGCCTACGAGTAGGCCATGTTGAGCCTTAAATTTGCAATGTGTGTTTATGTTTTGGGGTAGGAGTGCATTAATAAGTTTTCTTTTCCAAATCCACTTGCGTTCAGGTAAACGATTAAAACCGGTTTTTTTTCACAACCTCTAAAAGGTACTGAAATCGAATAAAACAATTTAACTGATTAAAGAAGCCCTTAGACTATGGGGCGTGGGTTGGGCGGCAGTTTGGCTTTAACGCCATACCGGGCAGGCGTTGGGTATGGCGTTGCCCCTTTGGCGTGGGGATTGAGCCTGGCCGCGTGGGTGGGGGGGGGGGGGGGTGACATGGCTGGCTTTGGTTGGCTGGTTCGATCTAGACGTTGAGGGTAGCCGTTGCCAAACCAAAAAAAATCCATATGGCCGGCCACGCCAAGCTAAGCCACGCCACACCACTAGTTTTTGAGTATTACCTTGTAGATCCCACCATCGCCACGTGTCGAGCAATACCCCTAACCCAAGCCCCTCCACACCCCATAGTCTTAGACCGTGGGGTATGGTGGGGCGGGGGTTTGGGGCGTGGCCCGACACGTGGCTTGGGTGGGCTTCGCTGGGCTGACCCACATTGAAGACTGTATGGTGGGGCGGGGGTTTGGGGCGTGGCAAGCCCAAACAGCTATTTTGTATTTTTTTTAAAACAAAAAATTTAAATTTTTTAAATAGAGAAAATTACATAAAAAATTCCTAGTGCTTATATTTTTCTTTATCTCTTCTCTCGTCTCCAACATTAGTTCCAACTCTTCACCTGATAGGTGATTGATGGGCTGGGCTAGAAATTTCATATCATCTCGTCTTTGTTTCAGAGCATCCCTAGCTTCTTTGCTCTTCCGAATTTCTGCCCTTTATTGTTGGAATACGTTGAATGTATCTAACTTGCTTGCAATGTCATACAATTGATCGCTGTATAGTCACCTACGCGAGCCCGAACTCCCAACTGAAGGCGATGCCGTACCCGATCTCGATTTTAGAGCGCGCCTTTTTGCGGCATCTCTTCCGAATTCAGGCCGGTTTGGAGAATCATCTAGAAAGTCCTCCAACTCTTGATCTCGTGCATCCGATTGGGCATGGGACGAGGGTGTCCTTGACCTTTTGGAAGACGTGTTAGTTTCGCTACCACTGGGATATTCGCCCACTTGGGATGGAACTTACAAATCTCCCAACAATGCATGAAACGGAAGTCGCTCACCACATTTGTTTTGAATGTGACCAATGCATTTGTCACAAAGTCGGCTTCGGTTTCACCACTTTTTGGGTTTTGCTTTGCTTTATTTAAAAAAAACACTAAATTTGGTAAGTTGGCCGCTTATCTCGGTCCACTTCGAGGATAAGCTATCGTTTTCATGATAAGCCTCCCTTTCCATTTCTTCATGGAATTCTTTACTAATCACTTCCCACAAATGGCTTCGATGTTGAGAATTTCCTATTTTAATAAAAACAAAATTTAATATATTACAAAGTTATATAAAAAATAACCATAAATATTAAAATAAGGGCTACAAAATATTTAAAAATACCTAAAGTTGAATGTTGAGATTGTTGAAGCCAAGCCCTCGCCAATGCAAGTTCTTCATTAACGACCCATCTTTGTTGTTTTCGTTTGGCGGTTTCAAGTGCTTTCTCGGCCTCGGTTTTTTCTTGTGACTTCTTTTTTTGATGGGTTTGGATGCGGAAGGACCATCCATTGGGGGTTGAGTTTCGGGGACGGTTTCTGTTTGGGAAAGGTTGATGGAGGTTGGTGAAAGGTTGATGGGCGTTTGTGAAAACGGGCTAGGTATAGAATAGTCGGTGTGAGTGAAGTTAGTATACACACGATTCGAGAGATACGATGCGTAACCCGCCACATCGGGCATAGAGGAGTGTATTAAAAATGGATGAGGCATTGGACGAATGGGTGGTGGGCTAGGATTTTCTTGGAACACCCACGGGTTGTTCCGGTCAAAAGCACGATTGTGAGGATTCATTTTTCGTATTGTAGATTGAGAATATAGATGATTATAGAAGAGGTGGAGTGTATTGTAGTTGGATGTGGTAAAAAAAGAATAGAAGTGTGAGTTTTATAGTGAAAAAATAATTTTTTTTACCACATAGCCGTTGGCCACCGGCTAGCCCAACGGCTAGTTTGGTTTGGCCATTGAGAGCCCGCCATGTCATATTGATAGACCCGCTCCACCCCCGGTCTTAAACTCCCGCCCCTTGGGCCACGCCCAAACCTAAGCCCACCCGGGGTGGTGGCTTGGGCGTTTTCAGCCAACCCACGCCCCATACCCCACAGTCTTAGGGTGAGAGAGATGCTCCGCATGAGATGGGGTAAACTTTCCACCCACCCAATCATCTATTGTCATGTCAATTCACCTCTCTAATTTCCCTTTTGCCCAAAAAACATAAGGCTATCTACATCCACAACCTTCTCCAACCCAACCTTTTAATAAAAAACCAATTTCTCTCTCTTCCACCTACACAACTCAACCTATCTCAACCTTCTACTCACATTCACAACCCAACTTTTAAAACATTTTTTTATTAAATATATATTTTTATGCTTATTATTTATCCATAAATGTGTTAAAAATAATTACAATTAATATTTTCATTTGAAACCAATTTGTTTTAAAAGCAAAATAAATAACTACAATATAAGAAATCTTTTAATAAAAAAACACATACATTCATCAAACATAGTTAATAAAAATGACAAACAAGTGATCACATGAAAACAAAGATATATGCATTTTTTATAAAAAAAAAATTAATTAAAAATATTTTTTTTTGAAGGAACTCAGTATTTGATAAAATTTATATCGATATGTTCACAAAAAAAAAAGTTAGACGACACTGTGTTTTTAGATTTTTTTAATAATTAAATATTAAAAAGTTATTAAAGAAAATCATGTTTTAGCTAGAATTAATTGTTATAAAACAAAAGTGAAAAACATAATTATAAAAGAAATTTCGTCTTCCAATCAGATTTTGTCCTTAGTTCCGTTTACGGAAGGATCGTTGCCAATTAAGTATCTTGGAGTTCCGCTGATTGCTTCTAGACTGCTTAAAAGTGATTGCAAAGTGTTGGTTGAGAGGATTTCTAAAAGACTTTTCGATTGGAAGACGAAATTTCTCTCATTTGCAGGGAGACTCCAGTTGGTAAATTCTGTCTTAGCTGCTATGTATTCTTATTGGGCTGCCGTTTTCTGTCTCCCAGTCAGTATCATCAACAACATAGAGAGGATTATGAAGGATTTCCTATGGAATCAAGGTTCTTCGGGTTCGAAAAGAGCAAAGGTGGCGTGGAAGGATGTTTGCCTGCCAAAGTCTGAAGGGGGTCTGGGTATTAGAAAGGTTTCGGATGTCAACAAGTCTTTAATGACTTTTCATATCTATAGTATTCTTTCAGGTCGGAAGTCGTTGTGGGTAGAGTGGATTCAGGCTCATCGGCTTCGAGGTAGGAGTTTTGGGGATATTAAGGTCCCTCAAAGCTCAACTTGGGGTTGGCGGAAAATTCTGTCTTTCAGGGGCTCGGTACGCAAATTTTTTTGGAAGCAGATTGGTAATGGTGAATCTACGTTCTTATGGCATGATTCTTGGTGCAATCAGTGTCCGCTCAGCCGTTATGTTTCCCCCAGAAATATGTCTCAACATGGGTTATCGATTTTTTCAAAAGTAGTTGAGGTTATTCATAATGGCATTTGGATTTGGCCTGATGCTTGGCGGGATCTTTTTCCGGTTTTATTTCAACTGAATCATATTAATCTCGTTCCAAATAAACAAGATGTTACGCTATGGCGAACTGATGGTGGTAAACTGATGCCGTTTTCTTCTAAGCTGGTATGGGAATCTACTCGTTCTCGAGGACATGAAGTGGTATGGTCAAAGTTTGTTTGGTCAGGTTGTAATATTCCTAGGCATTCTTTTCATTGCTGGTTGATTTTTAGAAGGAAATTATGGACTCAAGATCGAATTCAAAAATGGAATTACATCACTAGTGGCTCTATGAACATGATGTGTTGCTTATTGTGTCAACGAGAGCTGGAGTCTCATGAGCATTTGTTTTTTCAATGTTCTTACTCTTCCTCAGTTTTGGATGCTATCAAGGAGAAGTCTAGTATGAAGATTGTGCCTAACAAGTGGGTCGACATCATGGAATGGCTGCTGCCGAAAGCGACTTCCAGGTCTATAAATTCGGTTATTGCTAAACTCATCATTAAGGCGACTGCTTATTTTGTATGGCAAGAAAGAAATTACAGGTTCTTCAACAATCAATTAAGACCGCCTGAAGTGTTAACAAACATCATTATTGAAACTGTGAGGTTGAAGTTATTAGCATTCAAGTATAAGGATAAGCCGCTTGTGAGGAAAATCTTGGAAGATTGGAAGTTGAATTCAGTAGAGATCTTCGATGAGACCTGAATGTATTAGTGTCTAGAGGGTTTTAGCGTTGTTTTGGCTTATTTGCTTGTTTTTACTCTTATGTGGCATGTCATGTAAGAGAACTGGTGTAGGTTTTTCTACTCCACTTGTACGTATTTGTTTTTGTTTGGAATGAAATCACCGGGGTAAAACCCTTTACCCAAAAAAAAAGAACCACTCACTAGCCAACATATGACATTTTTAAAATAATAAAAAAAATCATCAACCAAGGTTGACACCACAACTTGGTCATGAGTTTTAATTGATTTTTTTTTTCACTTTTTGGCCAACCAACCAAGGGTTTGGTCACCAATGGTTGTAGCCTAAGGGGTGGTCACCACTTGTGGATAGAGGTAAACTAATTTTTTTTTATAAACTATTAATTAATAAATGAAACATATTTTTTAACAAAATAAAAGTACATTAAAGTAAAAAAAACATTACATTTAATTAAACTAACTAAAATTACATTAAACTAAATTAAAAAAAGACAATACATAAAATTAAACCTAATAAAAAAAATAAAACCATAAAAAATTTAGAAACTACATGGCCAAATATATTTTTTTACGATCTCGCGTTTTCGGGCTAGTGTGATTTCCAAGATCTCCGGTGGAACATTGTCGTTTGTCCTGTTAAACGTCATCGTCGTATATTGGAAGCATGTGTTCAACATTAACATTATCTCTTGGAGATTGAATCAGTAGACTCCGATAAGCAAACGGGTCAAAAGCATTTTTGGCATCCGTAGGATACTCGTACACACCCGGTGCAACCATCGTGGGACCTTGTGGTAATGAAAAAAAAATGTGGTGGATAATTGGGTTGGGGTTGGGTGTTGTAAAAACCCTGTTGTGTATTTTGGGCGTAAAAGTATGGAGGTTGAGAGTGTGGGGAATAACCGTGTTGTGATTGAAATTGCACACTTGAACCACTCGATCTGACTCGTCTACTTTGCGAGCAGCGCCCCCTCGCCTTCGAACCGGAACCCGAAACTTTTTTCTTGCCATCACCCTTGTTTTGTCTATCCATAGTGTGCTTTGAGAGTAAGTGAATTGAGTGAAAAATGGAATGTAAAATGGTAATATTTATAATGTATTTATTATTATTTTTTTAAAATCAAACGGCTATGAAGCCGTTAATACTCCTCCAACGGTCATTTGCTTCACCCAACTGTCTTATTTGGAATCGCTGAATTCTCCCCGCAAATCAAACACCCTGCGTGGCAAAGAGTGGCGGCGGCGGTGTTCACCGCGCGATGAAGAGGTTCATCGCCCTCTTTACCGCATGCAACCCGTTCACCCTTATATACAATAGAAACTAGTTATTAACAACGTTGTACTGACTACCGAATATGAAATGATTCGTATTTATTACTTCTATAATATATTTAGTTATTAAATGTTAAATATCATTTACCCATATTGGTACATTAAAGAAAGAGGTTAACCACAAAAATGTAATGTATTTGATACCTTTTGTAATTATACTAGTGTTATGTCCTGCCCGTTTGCTGGGCGTTAAGCATAATATATCTCAGTTTGATAACATGTATGTCTGTGTTTCGATTACTTTATGATATAACTTGAACACAATCTCAATAAAAATTACAATGAGACATAGGTAAAAATACGCTCGTCATTAAGTACCTTTATAAAGTCCAGGAGTATTAGCGTTTGTCCACCAATAGCAAACAGTCACTATTCCCTCGGGTTGGTTCGTCACAGTAGCAGGGGGAAAATACTAAAAGAAATAAAAGTATAGGGACTAAACATGTACATAACCAAAGTTAAATCAGAGGCACCAAACACACATATGAACAAAGCTAATCAATAAAAAAGAAGTTTTTTTTAAACAGAGAGGTTAAACACGTATATTAGCAAAGTTAAAGATTTAAAAGCAAGATAAAAAAAAGTCACGATCAATCACTAAAAGGAATAAAAGTAGAAGGATTAAACATGTACACTACTAAAGTTGTAGCAGAGGGACTAAACACACAAACAAAGTTAATCAACAAAAAGAAAACTTTTTTAAAAGCAAAGGGACTAAACACGTATTTTATCGAAGTCGAAGGTTAGAAAGTAAAATACAAAAAACCATGATCAATGAGGGGTGCCAGGCAGCTTTTTTTTTTTAAAGGTGAACTTCTAATGGTGACTTTTTTTGAAAGGTGAACTTCTAATGGTGACCATTGTCACATCCGCACATTGCGGACCCTCTCCAAGAATGTGGGCCCAGATAGCAAGGCCAACCCTGGGTTAACCAGTCTTGGTCGAAGGCTTTTCCCCGGAAACCGTACTGCCTCCACACGATTTTACTCGCTGGAGTAACAGCCGGATGAAAACCGGAGTGAAGCTCAGAATCAAACGGTGGGTTTTTCACCATCATAGCGCACATGTCACACCCATTTGCCTTTGCCGGGAATCGAACCGGAGTCTCACAAGGAAACACCCGGTCCAACAACCAACTGAGCTAGAAGGGTGGATGGGTGCCAGACAGCTGTCTGACACTATTCCTCCTCAATGGTAAATGTAGTGTATATAAATTTGTTAAAAGCTAAAGTGATGACAATAGTGTAATTTGGACCAAAATCATGTTGGAGAAAGATAAATGTGTAGGTAGGATTGCTGTGAAAAAAATGATCAAAATATCAATTGGATACGGAGGTGAAAGAGGCTCATTCTTAATCATGTTGAGAGTGTTGAGTTTGGCGACTGTTTGATCCTACTTCAACAGGTCGCTATAGCCCAACACCGGACCGTTGGGTCTGGCCAATGAGGTTGACGGTTCGTTTTCTGTGGCGTCCACAAAAAGAATTTTGTTCAATGCTTCAGGTTTTGCTCTTCAGTTTATTGTAGATTGGAACGGGTGAGTTTCGAAGGTCAATATTTTTACATGGAAAGCTGAAATGGATCTAATCTCGACTCTTTTAGCTTTAAATGCGAGAAAAATTAACATGTGATTGGTGGCTTGTAGATTGTATGACGAGGTAGATGAGTCTAGTGCCACCTTCTTACCTCTTGCTATTTTGCGTCGATGGTTTGGCATTGCATTAGTAAGTAGTGTGAAGTTCCTTCTATTTTCGCTTTCTCGGCGCGTGATCTTCCTTTGTTACACAAGCATGTTAATTTGGGTCAGTGGAAGAATAAAGTCTTCCATGGGGTTATTCTCACAGTTTTTGGTGTAATTGGAAGGCAAGAAATGATTTATTTTTTCCAATAGATCCCCTAAGTCTTGACATGGAAAGATTGGTGTAACCTTTTGTTGTAATTGCTAGTTGTTTTAATGAAATTTCTAGTTCCTAAAAAGATATTGTTTTTAACATATAGCTTATGAAAAAGGTCGTTTTTCCTTGTGCCGAGGTTAACTGTATCCTAAAACTAATGAATTCAAACACCTCATATATTTATTATTGTCAAATGCATAAAACATAATCCAATATTCCAACAAACTTAAAATCTTATAACCTAAACATGATCCATGCAATGTAACCCACTTATAAACGGAACAACCGAACAAACATGTTGATGACTTGTATATAGCTTGTAATCATGTTGTGAACAGACAAAACAAAGGGTTTACGAATTGCAAATTGGTTAAACGAGTTGACGTTATGCAATCTTTATTCTATGTTTAACATGGTTCATTAACAGATAAACTCAAACACAACCCTTCAAAGAAAGAGTCTCAACCTAAAACCTAATTATTCTATTGTCATGTTTATACCATAATTCGATTCGTGCTCTGCACCCTTTGGAAGTGTTACTTTTTTTGGGATTTCAAAATGAAAATAATAGTATTTAAGAACAAAATGAACCTTTCAACTTAAGCTTATGATAATAATCATACGTAAATTTATTAGTCTTGTACTTGTGTTGAGACTCTTGTATAAAAGGAATGAGCAAACAAAATAAAAGGAGAAACAGATAGCAACATTGAGACTATAGTTCTTTTGGAATACATATATAAAGCCGGAAATTTACCAAAATACCCATGATAAAAAGATGTCAAATACTAAATTCTTCATTTTCAACAAGGGTTATTATTTATTTTCTTACCTCACATATTCTTCTTTCCACTAGAATATGATGCGCTTTCATCAATTGCCCGCAATTGATCTCTAAGATTCTGGTTTTCGGCTAACAAACGATCGTATTCAAGAAGAAACCCTTCTGATTGGTTCTTGAGAGCGAGTGAATTAGCTTCTGCGGATTTGATATCTTTTTCCTTTAATTCATGTTCAGATTCGAGTTTTTTAATTTGTGTCTTCAATTTGAATAAGTCATCGTTTAGGACTTTGACATCGTCTGCACCTTTGTTCTTGGTTTCTTCTGCTGCTCGATTTTGTTTCTTTGCGGCTTCCATGGTTTTTCTGAGTATTCGAAGTTCTCTTATGTAATGATGTAGTCTGTCTATCATTAGTGATAGGAAAAGCGAGAATCCTGCATTCATTAATTAAACTTTAGTCCAGATATAAAAAGAGTTGCGGGTTGGGTAACGCCATAAGCGAGTTAAAACAGGTAGAGTGGGATAGACCAAGCAACAAACAGTAGTCCTTTTTTCCTCTAAATTCTTATAAAAGAATCATATGTTATACATGATGACAAAACAATATTATTGGAATTATAATCTAGATTATTTTTACAAGGGGCCATTCATAAGGTATTATGCATATTTAAAAATTTTGATGTTTAGTGACTAACCCGTTTGACCCATTTCCTGTATAGTTAAATGTTTTAGTTTAACCCATTTGACCCACACAAATAAAACATAAATCAAATCGACCCATTTGACCCACACAAATAAAACATAAATCAAATCGACCCATTTGTAGATCAGATGTTCTGCAACATTCAGTTATGCACTTACGCAGTGTTTGATAAAACTAGTTATAAATTTCTAAGTCTTTTTTTTGTTTATTTTTTAACAGCTAACTCATACTCCCACTATCCTACTCCTAAATCTACAAATATGTCCACCATGGGACTTAACCCTCAACTAACCAACACACCTTAATACCTCTGCAAGGCTACAAGCCCTTTGGTGGTTCTGGTTCTGTTGAATCGAACTTTTATAGCCAATATCATACATATAAGCAGTAAAGAGGTTGCCCCAAACACTAATTTTCAAGGTAAATGTAATTTCATCTACCCATTTCTATATTTAACCAATTGCTTATTTATCATATGAATCTGATTCTGGGCAGTCTGATCACTTTAAGGACACATTCAAACAGAAGTTACTTACATAATCTTGATATATTTTGATTACTGGGTCTAGCTTGGTTTTAAAAAGCGAGAGGCGCACAAAAGCGACGAGGTCTAAAATTGAGGCGCGAAGCGCAAAGCGCAAAAGCGGTGGGCTTTTCGTACCCGAAGCGCAAGATGTTTATATAATTTTTTTTATATATCCCATCTATGCAGTTAATTTATAATATCATGCATATATATATATATATTTATATTCATATATAGAGCCCATATAATTTTTTTTTTATAAATACTTTGTCCCACATCGGTGTGGGGACAAAGTGAGTGGTTGTTTATAAGGTAAAGCATTTACTACTCAATTGTAGCTTTATGACATGTTTTACCACAAGTCCTACCCGCGCGCAGGGGGGGGGTGCAAAAAATGATTTTCTCAGCTGGGATTTGCGTGCCCGCACGTCCTGCGGACACGAATGCAGCTCCGAAAACCCAGGCACGCGTGCGGCAGTGTTTTACCACAAGTCCTACCCGCGCGCAGGGGGGGGTGCAAAAAATGATTTTCTCAGCTGGGATTTGCGTGCCCGCACGTCCTGCGGACACGAATGCAGCTCCGAAAACCCAGGCACGCGTGCGGCAGTTTTTGCACCTTTAATTAAGCTTTCTGCTGTTGGTTTTAAGCTAAACATCCAAGGTACAACTTTTTATGCAGCCAAACGCTTAAGGTACATGAGGCGCGCGCCTCAGGCCAAAAAACCCACAAAAAAAATTGCGCTTTTTGAGCTTTTTTACCGCTTCCTGGAAAAACACAAGGCGGGGAGGCGAAAAGCCCCAAGACCTAGGGCGCCCTTTCTTTCCTCCCCGCTATTCACGCATGAAGATCGTCGTATGTATGCTCGACTTCGGGTGTCGGTGCTATAGTATAGGTAGGAGTACATTATGGCAGGATCCGTCACCCGGGCAAACCAACCCTCCTCCAAGAAGAATTGTGCTATGCCCCCCCGATCCCTATAGAGCGAAAGAGCTGCCTGGTGATCCCTAGGTTGCAGCACGTTCGGTCGTTAACTCCTCGCGCCGCTGCCGCCGTTTCTAGGACCGACCGACGCCTCACCTGCACAGGTACCTACCTAGTGTCGGTCGCACATTCAACATAGCGTTCGGACTCATGTGCCTTCCAGAACCAGGGGTCTTCGAGCCTGCTGCGTACGATTAGCCAGCCTTGCGGCGGTCTAGTAATAAGCACTTTGACAATCTGACATTCAAACACCCTCATCATGTAAGATACAAACTGATCAAATTATGGCAATTGTTACGACTTAACATCAAACTTATAAATGGTTTTATATTACTTGCTCCAAAATATTTAATCTAGAATTGGGGGAGAAAATAATAGGGAATGATACATACACTTTACTACAAAAATTGTTCATCAAACAAGCTGGAACTTGTGCTTGATACTCACGGATTAGTTCATAAACCTTGCAAAACACCAACTGATTCATAGATAAGAAAACTCAACCAATCTTAACCTCTAACTTCACTGATTAACTACAAAACCTAATATCAGTAGAAGTAACATGCAAAACAGCATTTCTAGAAATTAACGCCAAAACAGGGCTTATCAATTCAATTGCAACTTGCATGGAGGATCAAAAAATTCTGATTCTAGGAAGCCTAATCACTTTAAAGACACAACACATCCAAACACAAGTTAGTTACGTAATCTCGAAATAATTAATTACTGATACATATGGAACAAATTATGGCAATTGTTACCATTCCATATTGAAATTATGAACGGTTATATATTACTTGCTCCAATATGAATATCCTAGAACTGTGCTGAAGCTAATAATATGAAGCATTCACTACAAAAAAAAATTCAATATACAAGTTCAAATTTGCGCTTAATACTCACAAATCAGTTCAAAAACCTTGCAATAAATTCGCTTTACCACGCAAACCACCAATGATTCACAGATGAGAAAACTCAACCACTCTTAGCCCCTTTTTTTGGGACGGCTAGATCACCCGGTTAGGCCTTTGGCCTTTGATCACCCAGGTCATGAGTAGGAATCACGCGGTTGGTATATTATTGTCAGTTTGAACCGGTGCCACAGTTCCCACCGCAAGATTCGACCCTGAGACCTCCCAGGCTGGAAGCCACATAAGTGAGTAAACCTTCCCACCTCCCCCCCCCCCCCCCCCCCCCCCAAACCAATTGGTCTGCGGATCATTGAAATTCACTAATCAACTACATATTATCACTATCCGATTCACTTGAAGCCTCCTCGATCACCATATCACAAAATTCAGTACTTATTCAACAGAAAACAGATTACATAATTTAGCAAAAAAAAAAAAAAAAAAAAGTTAAAAACTGTTAACCGACTAATTGATTTTGTTTGTGCAATTACTTAATCAAATCATCAGTCCAGACAGAGATAAGCATGAACAACATACTCAATTGTTAATATTCAACAACACTCTACTGATTAGGTTAACTTCACCAACTAACTACAAACCCTAATTTCAGTCAAAATTAACATGCAAATCAAAATAAGACCAAAATCAATCCGATCAACATAAATAACAACAAGAACAAGGAATTTACCCATGAGAGAAGCTTCGAGCATGTGATACGCAAGTAAAATCTGATCGGTGGGGTTGATGACGTCAGCCGGACGGCTCTGGATCTCCGTAACGCTGTAAACGTTGTACATCATGATGACAAAGACGGTAGCACCAACGGATTTGACAACCAACGGTGCTCTGCCGCGTTTGGCACGATCTAATCCGATAATCAGAAGCTTTCGGAGTGGAGTTTTGAATAAGAGCAAGAGAATTGTTACCATTTCGATGAAGAGAACGCCGAAGAAGAGGTAGATCATTGTTGTGGATTGCGAGTTTACTGCAAAACCCTAGATCGGTGGTGGAGAAGATGTGGAGAGTGTGTAGTTACTAGGGTTGATTTATGGTTTCAAAAGGGGTTTCTTGTTGACCGTTCGACTCATTGTCTCTTGTGATTTAAGTATTGGGTCTACAAGTATGGAAACGCGTATAACACTCGTGTCGACGATGAAAACGATACAAGTATATAAACCTATAAATCTTTTTTATATAATATTGAAATATTTTTTTGTTTGAAAAGAAAACCCCAAGACCGAGCGGCAGCAAAACACAACAAAAACGCCTACAAAATTACATTATTTCTCAAGACAAGTGCGTTAACTTTGATCTACTTTTGACCCATAGATACCCAAGAGAACAAACTTCACTGAACACTTCAGTTACACTCACTTGTCTTCCGTCAAAACAAGCCTCATTCCTCGCCTTCCAAATGATCTAGCACGCAATACCATGAAAAACCTCCTTGCTAGCCCCTGAAAGACCGCAGAACTCGTGTGCTTCAAGAATGTCTCTAAAAGAGAACATAAGAAGATTCAGAATCCTACACCAAGCACACACCCTCTGCCAGAGAACCGATGCCACATCACATTCCGAAAATAAGTGGTCCGTCGTCTCTACACCAAAATCGCATAGTTTAAACGTCTCGTCTGGAGCCGAAATGTTTCTTCTAAGGAGCGCTGCCACCGTGGGAATCCTATCCATCTTAGCTTTCCAAGCGAACACATTGCATTTAATAGGCACCCATCGATTCCACTTCATAACAAACCGACCGTTGTTATCGTCCTTGAACTCAATCACTTTTTTGACAGCCGCAACGCTAAATCTACAGTGTTGTTACCTTGCCAAATTCATCTATCACTGCCTTCAGAAAGCTGAACTGACTGCATAAAAAAAACAAGCTAAACCCATTCCAATAATTCCTCCTTTGAGTTTGGCAGCGATCTCCACATCCACGATCCAAGATGGTTCGAGAGAGGACGAACCAGATGCTCCTTCACAACACATTTTTTATTCGTCTCAAGGCGGAACAAACATGGAAAACGCATCTGAAGCGGTTCAGGACGAAGCCATGGGTCCAACCAGAACTTAATATCTAAACCGCCCCTAAGCTCTCCCTTCATAAGATTCCTGAGAAGAACATTTTCTGTAATCGGCTGAGAAATAACCTTAGCGATACTAGAACACACACTGCCATAATTGGACCTGAAAGGAAAAAAAAACTCCAACAACTCCTATGTGAGTGCACAACTTCAATGACTTTGACCCGAAGGTTTTTTTTTTTCATTTTTAAATCTCCAACCCCACTTAGACAACAAAGCAATGTTAATAGATTTCAGTTTGCTTAACCCGAGCCCTCCCGCGCT
Organism: Helianthus tuberosus; assembly: GCA_030545235.1. NCBI lineage: Eukaryota > Viridiplantae > Streptophyta > Magnoliopsida > Asterales > Asteraceae > Helianthus > Helianthus tuberosus. Next base: position 44,990,835 of record CM060442.1, read on the forward strand.
TTTAGGAGAAGCCACCCTATCCCACAAAACCCAGCTCATCTTATTCCTGTTAAGAGATCCTCCCCATAAAATTTTCCGATGATTTTCTCCTAATCGTTAATAACCTTGACAGGAGCTTTGTATAAAGAAAAATAATAGTTAGGAAGGCTCTCCAAAACGGATTTTATTAGAGTCAACTTACCACCAACCGAAAGGATAAAAGCTTTCTAAGTTGATAGTATAGCTTCGAAAACCTCATAAACCGATCTCCAGTTGTTCACCCGATTCATGTTAGCCCCCACAATAAACTAAGGTACCTAAACGAAAAGTATCCCGCTTTACATCCAACCACTGACGGCAAATCCTCAATTCTCGATACCAACCTCGTATAAATTAGATTTAGAAAGATTGATTCTTAGCCACGAGCATGCATGGAAACACCGGAGAAGACCACTCCCCAAATATGATAGCGTCGTCAGCATAAAAAAGGTGAGAGACCAACGGCTCATTATTAGGGAGCCGAACACCCTCAAAATCCCCACCCTCAACCGCTTTGACGATCATACAAGACAACGCCTCCATCACCACAAGAAACAAGAAAGGGGAAATAGGGTCACTGATATGCACCAAATGCAACATATAAATTATATCAAATAAGGTATAAAAACAACCCCTTATAGTACTAATGTTGGAAAAAATGTGTTTCTTTGTATACTTTTGATTCTCAGGATTAAAAGAGCTTAAATGTACAAAAGGAACAAATTAACGGCGAAAACCAGCATAAATACGAATTAAGGGAAGTTGATACATTATACCGACCCTCCGAGCTTCACCCAAGACAAAAAAAACAACAAACCAGAAGCCAAGCACGGTCGTGACTGTCGGGCATGGGGTCATGCCCCACTCAAGATTCCCTAAAGAAAAAGACAAACAAAAGCAGAAATGGGACACGGGGTCGTGTCTCATGGACACGAGCCTGGTCAACTCTCAGATTTGCAAATCTTGGATCTTACAGCAAGTACAAGGACCATGGGGCCATGCCGTTAATATACGGGGCCATGTGAGCATCTGGACTGACAAGTGCATTAAATGAAGACAGAGAAGGAGAAGGGCACGGGGCCGTGTAAACCCACTGTTTTCAGCTATAAATAGAGGTGATTGGTTCACTTGCAAGTCATTCCTTGGCAAACCACTTCTCTCACACCTACCACCACTCCACTACCACAATACCACCATCATCCATCCTTAGAGCGTGTGTAGTAGTCTCGGGATCCAAGATTGATCGTAAGATTTTTTATCAAACAAAGGCCATGCTTGGCTAATCTCTTACATCAATTGGTGAATACAACTTATTTATGTATTACTTTTGATTTCCAAGCTTTGGTAACTTTTTAATTATGTATGTATTAATGACTTTAATAACTAGTTTTTTATATTGAAAGTGAACTTTATTCTATCATCTCTTCATGTTTTGTTGATTCACTCATTCGTGTCTTTACGGTCTATACAAAGCCCGTTAACTGCCTGGAAGGGGGTTAGAAGGGTGTAAAATTCTTGCCTCGTTCAGTGTATAGATCTTGTGAGGACTTGATTCAAGCTTATTAGTACTTCCTTTGAGGTATATAGCATCAAATTGGGGGAAGTAAGAACGGCTTGAATCCCTTATAAATAAACTACTATTAAAACTTAAACCGGTCTTACGAGACTGTATCTGTGCTAACTCAGACCAATATGGCCGAGGGTAGCGTTGCCTCCAAAAGAGGGACATGCCACATTTGCATTAATAACTTAGTCAATTATCTTTCAATATTCCGGCCTTGCGGGACTGTATCCCTGCTGACTCAGATCAATGTAGCTGAGGGTGTGTTGCCTCCAAAAGAGGGACATGCCACCATAACTAAGATAATCTCTTAAAAACCCAAAATACAGAAATCATCAAAGGATACATAAATGACGAGTCGTAACCAAGTGATTCTATCTTGTCTATCTGTTCTTTTATTTATTTAGTTTCTTTTGTTTTACTTATTATAACTCTTTACTCAAATTTTGGTTAGATTAGACGTCGACGATATTTTGGCATTAAAAGCACTTACGTACTTAGAGGATCTCAGTATCTTACCATCACCATACTACGCCAACGATGGGTGCACTTGCCCTAGCGAGTTGTAGAGAGTGATAGTAGTATGTCGTGTTTTATAAATTTAAAACTTGATAAAAGAGTAAAAACGGGATACTTAAAAATATACTAAAAATCAGTACACATTCGACACATACCAAGTTTTTGGCGCCGTTGTCGGGTACACAAGGATTCTAAGAAAGATTAAAATCGGCGGCCTAATCATTTTTATACTTTTCTAATTTTTCTTTTTAGGTTTTTCTTCTTTTTCTCCTATTTTTTCTACTTTCTGCAAAAGTAACACGGGGCCGTGTGTGATTAACACGAGGCCGTGTCACATCCCCAGTAACAAAAACTGTTTTCTGCTAGATACAAACTGCAGCACAAGGCCGTGTAACAATCACACGGGCCTGTGTGACAACAACAGTTCCTGAGAAAACAGTACCGTTTGATCCCGACGGTTAAAAGTTATTTGGCAACCATGGATGTTAATGATTATTTTTATCCCCGCCATTCTTACGGTGACTGGTATCAGTAATGTGGTGGAATGCATAGAGATTTAGAATGTGCCATTCTAAGATTTAATCCCCACTACTTAGACTCATCGTTTTCCTATGACGATCACCTTAAGATGGGCGGGAGTAAAACAATAACTACCATACACCTGAATTCCATCAAACCTCTTCAATAGGATACCTAAGCTCGGAAGAACTATGTCAAAATAGGAAATAGGATTCTCCAAAACTCATATCCATGATTAAGGCGCGATATTCATCAAGGATAAAAACGAAGGAGGTTCGATGGAGCCACATTCAGGAATAAACAGTGCCGAGGCCAACAAATCTACCCTAGCCACTTGCGAAAACGAAGGCGATAGTCGTCTCTGTATTGATCTCGCAACGAAGGTCCCCTTTACAGCGTGTGAATTTCACACCGATGGTTTGGACCAGAGCAAGTCAACTGACACCTTCTTTAGCAAGAGCTCAGAAAAGGTAAATAAAGGAAGGATTCGCCCTCCCACTTTTAAATTAGGTTTCTACCTTTCTGATAACCTCTTGTGTTTTCGTACCTCTCGCCGGAGTCTAAGGTACAACATGCATTTCGGTGTTGTTCCAACCAGTAATGAACCCCCCGATAAAACACGGTTCCATAAAACTTCCGACGAAACTTCATAAAAACCCTAAAACATGGGGTCGAGTTTCTCGAACACGGGGTCACGTCTCATCTACTTCCAGACATAAGAGTTTGTCAGAAGAACACGGGGTCGTGCCCCCGTATTTTTCAACACGGCTACCTTAACATGGGTCGTGTCTCATTAACGGACAACATTCTCTAACTCATACAGGCGATACGGAGTCGTGCTTCCTGGACACGAGGCCGTATTAACGTGCTGTCACTTTCTATAAAGTCAGCCATGAGAAGAATGTTTGGACCCATTCCTAAAACACTAAGATCCTTCTAGATCTTGCACATATACCTGAAAAGGTAGGTTCTTAAAAAGGTTTCCTTAAACCTTCTTGTCTTTACCACTTTTAGTCCGTTCTTCTTCTTCTTCTTCCTTCAACAACCTCCATTGAAGCTTGAAGCTTCAATTGATAGGTTAAAAGCATGATTTTTAGCCTAATTTTTTTCAAAACTACTATTTTAAAACATTATTTTAAATTATTTACGTTCAGAAACGCAAGAAATCAAACAGTTTTAACTTAAAATAAAGGTTCTTGGGCTAAAATATCAGAGAAGTTGAGACAACATGGGGTCGTGCCTCACAAGCACGGGGCTGTGTGACTTGTCTGTTACTCCAAATCTTTAAGAAAAAATTACAAGTTTTATCCTTTATCTATATACCCATTTTCAGGAGGTGTCCTTTTCAACGAATTTTGACAAGTTTTGCCCTTTATAGGGAATTTTGTTGCAAGTTACGTCCTTTGAGCCTAACCCAGTTAAATTTTTCTGTTAAATCTTATTACACATGGGTAATTTCGTCTTTTTACTTATTTAAAGGAGAAATACGATTGTTTTCAAAGAACAACAAACACACTCACAAAAGCTGTAAGAGTTCCATTAACACTTGCCCCGCTCGAAACCCGAAGGGTCTGGCTTTCCGCAGTTGTTAAGAACAAAGTTGTAACACCCCAAAAACGGGTTTGATAATCAAACCATGTTAATATTAATGACGGGTAAAATACCGTTAGTGGTGAAAATTTACCCGGTAAATATTAGGATTTAAGTAAATAAACCTAATCTATACTTTCTATAAAAGGAGAAATCCCAATGACATAAGAAAAGCTGACGTGTCAGCCAGAGAGACTGTCCAACAAGGCTTTTCTTATGTCATTACTGCATCATAAACCGGAATATATAAATCACTTTAAAATACATTTAATTTCAAAGCACGTGTATTCAAATGTTAAAGGTCTGGCCCACATTCAAAAGGGCAAACCACTGCCCATCTACAAGAAAGTATAACTTAGCAGATGGTTCCTTTGGCAAACGTATACCTTAGCAGTTGTTTTGAAATTGCGGGTAATTTCAAATTCAAAATGCATGGGGATATGTAATTTGCAATTAATGCATGTCACTCACTCACTTCTGTCAATCATCTTCTTATATAAACTGATAAGAGAAAACGGAAGCTCACTCACTTCTGCTTTTGTATTTTCAAACCACATTTCTAATGTATCTCTCCTTCAAAGCCGTTCTTCTCAATACTTGACATTTGTTCATAAAGGATAAGAGAAAACGGAAGCTCTCTCTGACCCACTTTCAGAACAAATTTTGGGGATATGTGGTTTGCCTTGATGATGGTAATGTGATATATATGATTATGTTTGTTTTGGTTTTTGATTTTTACTAAAGTTTTTTTATCTGAGTTATGACTAAATGATGATTGTGAATGATCTGAGCAGATGATGATGATGATTGTTCTACGGTTGTTTCCAGCATCATTGTTCCAACGTCGTTTAAAGTATGTTTTTTTTGCTACTCTAATTTTGAAATTTTGAATTTTTAATTTTGAAGTGATATACTCTAATTCTAGCTTGATATTTCAGTCTAATCACAGTTGTTTGAAATTTATACAATCATCTGCGGGTTATTTTAGGTTTGTATTAAAAGAAGCATAAATTTAAATTAAACACAAAGAAAGATTATTAAATGTACATTTAAAATAATTTAGGCTTATGACTAAATGATGATTACAATTGACTTGGGCAGATGATGATGATGTAGAACACACAGTAGTTCCTACTAAACGCAAGAAAGGATCTGCTACTACCGTAAGATAAGATTTTATTTTACTAGAGATTTGTTCTTTCCTGCCTTTTTTGTATTAAAAGAAGCATAAAGTTTGGTTTAAAGCAGCTCTTTATGAAGCAAGTTGAGGATTAAGTATATGAGGATAGGGCTACTCTTCAACAACTGAAGAAGTGTTTTCATGTACTGCATCGTGGTCTGTTCACGAGAGACCAGGTTTGCAGAAACCTGATGGTGATGCATTCAATACTTCCGTGGAGTTCATGGCGATTGTCGAAGATATACATTGAGAAGTTTGGTACTCGATGGAGTTGAAGCTAAAAGCACTAAATTTTTGTTGTTAGATTCCTAAATTTCTTGGTGTTGTTGTTAGATTTTAAAGTTTTGTTGTTCAGTACTCGATGTAATTGTTGATCTTTTAATCCTCATAATTAAATTTTAATCCTATTAATGTTTGTGGAGCATTTTATTTTTACTAATTTTAAGGTGCATAAGTATTATTATGTAATTTTTAATATCATCTGATTATTGCAGATCGGTACTTTTGATGTAGAAGTGAAATTGTCTCTGAATTTAATTAGATTATGTTGATGTTGAATCAATATCTGTTAGTGTATAGATCTGTCAAAGTTAAAGTTTTCCAAAAGAGAACATCTGCTCTAAATCATCATCAGCTGATCTAACGGCTGTTTGACTTGCTACTGTTGCCAACATCTGTTGTTGCCTAATAGAGCTTTTCGAAGAATTTCCTCCTCTCAATTGTAAATACTGATGCATCTGTTACTTTAACTTTATGTCAAAGGTAAAGTCTGCCCAAAGAGAACATTTGTTTAGTGGTGATATTTTGTTAATCTAAAGGCTGTTTGACTTGCTACTGTTGGCAATATCTGTTGTTGCCTAACAGATGTTTGCAATATCTTTGTCTGCTGGAGTTGCAGAAGCATTTGTTTACTATGTAGAGTATTGCTGGTCTTTAAATGAATAGATTTTTTATCTGAGTTATGACTAAATGATGATTGCAAATGAAGCGATTTTTTATCTGAGATTTTTTATCTGACTTAAAATACATTTAATTTCAAACCACTGCTCTATATTCAAATGTCAAAGGTCTGGCCCACATTCAAGAGGGCAAACCACTGCCCATCTCCAAGAAAGTATAACTTAGCAGATGTTTCCTTTGGCAAACATATACCTTAGCAGATGTTTTGAAATTGCCGGTAATTTCAAATTTAAAATGCCCGTGGATATGTACTTTGCAATTAATGCATGTCACTCACTCACTTCTGTCTTATGGTAATGGCGTCTTATGGTAAATGAAGAGGTTAATTGTAATTATAAAAACGTGTTTAATTTTATACTTTTCCCATGGAAACGCACTTTTCAAATGTGTTGCATTAAAAGCCTAACGAATGTCGCATCATATTCTTTCGTCTGACGATGTATTTAGTCATAACCGCCTTCATTGGGTATATAAAATACATTGGGCAGAGGTTTTCATCATTACCGTTTTCATCCATCTACCTAATCATCTTCAAAAGTTTTTTGTTTATCAATATCATTACAATTTCTTTGGCTTTCAAAGACGCATTAGTTCACTGCAAAATGGAAAACATTGGGTTTCAAGTGATTGTTGACGAAATTTTCACAAGGCTCTCTGTAGAAGATATTGGTCGTTTGAAATGCCTTTCCAAGAATTTTTATAGGGAACTGTCAAGTGATGGATTTGAGATGATGCATGCTCTCCGAAGTGGAGATTCACTACAAAAGAAACTACTCTCCTTTAAAGACACGTCAATTGCCGTTGACGACGTAGTTGCTGGTAATTTGGATGTTGTTAGAAGCAAAACCTTAAGTTTTCCTAACAATGTCCACCCTACCTTCTTACGTATTCTATCGTCATTTAATGGATTGTTGTTAGTTTGCAATGAAGGGATTTGATGTGAGCTGATTCTTTGGAATCCAACTACCAGGCGCTATAAGGTTTTGTATGACGACTACTTAAATTACAATCATGATCGAAACTCTGATACTGGTGGAATTTATTTTGATCAATTCAATGATCTGAAAGTGCTAAACATCAAATGTTACCGTAATGTAGCTACAGCTCGTGTTTACTCACGACGTCGTGAGTCATGGAGAACAATAAATTTCGGTAGCATAAGTAATTATGGTTCAAGCGGTTATTCATGGTCTACATGAGTTTATGCTGATAAAACCATATATTTCATGGTTTTAAATTATTGGTATCCACTAGGTGAGAGGAACATCGTTGCTTTTGATGTTCTTTCTAAGACTTTCAGAATGCTTCGTTTTCCAGAGAGTATCGTAGTCAATCCTTGCCAAGGGCATTTTTGACTATTGCAAAGAGGTTGCATTTGATTGTTATTGGAAAGTCTGCTGAGCTAACTGCTGATTTGCTCAGATATGAAGAAGAAGGAGGGATGAAGGCGTTTGCTTTCAATAATCCTCGTGTAGTTGATTATGTAGATAGGCGCCGAAGGACTAATATAATTGAAAATAACAAGTGGCTGATAACAAGCATCTAGGGGGATATGGTTGAAGTTGATCTGAGCTACGAAGTTCTGAAAAACCTCCAACATGTTGACAACTATAATGGTCCGAAAGGAGCTTTATTTATCGAGACTACTGTTTCGCCCATTGATTAGAAATTAGTATGCTGTATTTTACTGAATGTTGTTTGCTGTTTTGAACTTTGTTTATTATATAGTTACCTCTGTTTGACACTTGTAGTTTTTATATAATTAGTTGTGTTAAAATTATTAACCATGTTTGTTATTTAAATTAACTAAATGAATATTTAGGTTTGAGAGTGTAAAAGCTTGTAATATTGGAAAAGGTCTGTTTAAATGATCAAAGCTCTGTTATTGTGAACAGTTGTTTGAAAATAAAACAATGGTTGATACATTTGTTGACTTTGGTCAACAAATGGATGATAACAGATGTTTGGAATCACTGTTTGTCACACCCCGATATATCCACGTATTACCAGTGGGCCCGGTGGGGAGTATCGTGACGTAGTTGATATCATCATAGTCAAACAACACAATATATAAATGCACAGCGGAAGCAAAAGATAAATATATTACAATCCAAATATAAAGTAATATCCAGTATTACAACGGAAAGTAAAGGATCCACAGGCGGATCGAAATAAAATGAAACATTGTTCAACAGACTTTGACATCTAGAGCTTGCGAGACTTGATTATTGATGCCTGGAGTAGCCAGCCTATTACGTGTAGTACCTGCACTTAGCCTTTTTGGAAAATACGTCAGTTTACACTGGTAAATACAACTTAACTGATTCATTTTGAAAAGAGTTTGAAAATTGATTTGAATGCACTTCGGCAAAATATCTTTTATAACTTGGGACAATTATTTGTACATAATCTTGTATACAGTTTTACTTATTTGTCGTCCATCAGGGCCGGTTTGTAAGGCCGGACAAGATTAACTGACACGCCACATGTATAATGCCCACAAGGATTATATTCCTCTAAGTGGATTACCAGTTTTTACATAATACATCTGTCAGGTGTACGCCTACACCTCGTGCTTAGGTCGTGGCCATTCCTTTGAATGATGCCAAGGATATTCGGGACATGGTCATTTAACCCCCAAAAGCCATACACCAAATAATACATATTAAACGGGTCATACAAATACATTAATCACAATCCGATTTAAATGACTACACACACCCGACCAAGCGGTACTTTTATAGTACCGTATCCCAAGCCCGTATAGGGAAAATAAGTTAAGAGTATTTACCTGAGCAAAGTATAAATCAAATATAGCAAGTGCAAGTAGCTTTTACTGGGCTCCTAATCTGGAACGAAGGTTTTTAATAACCTATTAGAATCCTAACGGGTCTTTAATTAAGCTTAGACTTAGACCGGTTAGTTTTCAAAAGGAAAACACGGTTCAAACGCATATTAAAGCGAAGACCGGTTTAGAATGTGGTTTTGACCCGACAAGCTTGTATGCTTGTTTAATATGGGTAATTTAAACACACTCTGGATTTTGAGATAAAAACGATATGGTTTGACCCGTTTCGGCTAATATATGTAAACTAGTTACATAAGCCGATCCGAACGCGACAAGTGCGTAACGAGTAACCACAATTGTCATATACAGGTTTCCTAAGTTAATATGCCTTAAATATGTTGTGATATCAGTAGGATACCTTCCATTATGCCCAAAACGAGTTTAATCTCAATTTATGCCCCCCCCCCGTAGGGGTATTTTAGTCATTTTAAAGATTATAAAAGAGGTTAATTGAAATTCTGAGATTCGGGTCCGAATACATCAGTAAAATAACTTATTTTATTAGGTCATATCAGTTGGTAATAGGTCTTATATGACAAAATGGTTTTAAACCCATACTAGGCGTTTAATACGCTTAAAAAGCCATTTTAAGCGATTTCCGGGTTATACAGGAAATCTGCGTTTTCTGATCAGGTTATAAAGTTTAAAATACTTCATTTATTAAATAAGATCAGTAGCAATTGGATTTGTGTCAAAATACTATGTGGAACTCATTTTATGGACAAAAAGGGTAAAATCAGTATTTACCGAATCAACGCCATAACCTTAGGTTATGAGCAGGTTAAAAATAATTCAAAAATCTTTAAAAATTCCAAAATATTATATTACATCAGTGGGTAAAAGGTTTGGTGTCAAAAATTGGGTTTAGATAGGCTTTATGCTAATTGCGCCGTTTAATTACTAAAAAGCTTTTTAAGTGCGCTATTGAGCATAACTCCTAATCTAGACCTCCAACTGATGTGAAATTTTAGGGACATGTTTATAAATCAGTAATAAAGATTATTGTCCTTTCACATTTCTTAAATTCTCATTTTATGGTCAAAAGGGCATTATGGTCAACATTAAGCAATTAACGGAAACGTGTAAACGAATCGGACAATCAATGAACCAACCACAGAGGGTTATACCAACATGTAGCCTGGTCCTAGGGAAGCTCTAAGGCATTTCTAAATCATACCAAATCGGGTCAGAACTGAAGTCAAAGCAAAAGTCAAGGTTTTGCGACTTTCGGTTCCGAACCGGGTCTAAACAGAAAATTGTCGGATCAAACAAGCTTAGACCAGTTCTTATACTTATTACCAAGTTATATGAGTGATAAAATAGGTTACATGCCTTTTTCATTGCTAATTACATGTTAATTCGCAAATTATGATTCTGTTGACTTTTTATAAACAACTTTGACCCGACATTTGATCTAGTTAGAATGGGAATCAGCGGGTGCCCTTCTAAGGGTTTATTGCCCACATAATTACCAACTTATAACTACCTTCAATTCGACTAATCACTGGACCATTAATGATTAATCTCTAAGTCAAACGTTAATTACGACGGTTTGACTTTTAAGCTAATAACTAAGTAAAACTCAATTAAGGAAGGTCAAGGGTACTTACCAAAGTCCTATGCACGATTAGGGATGACTTGGGTCTGCTCTTATGCTCCAGGAAGCTCCACAAATGCAGATGGAAGGTGTGATCACAATGTTGCAACATAAGGGCCTTTTATAGTGTTCTTGATCCATTATGATGATGACAACTAAGTCTAAGGGGTGATCCAGATCAATAACAAGTGCCCCTAAGCCTAAAAATCAGTAGGGGACGCGCATGGAAGTGGAAAATATCTTACTAAGTCGGTTACAAGCTCATAACAACCAACTGTCGCATTTCTGGTCGCTGTGCAGGCCTTACAGACCGTAAGGCTTGACCCTTACGGTCCGTAAGCTTGTTCCAGAGGGCAAAAAGTTGTTGGCCTTTCAAGCTTCGAATGGGTAACTAATGTAATACGATTTTGGGCCATTATTTTCAGTATGGGGCCTCTTGATTGGGTCATGAACAGTTTACACCCCTTGATATGATATAAAGTTCCCTTGGATCCTTTTGAAAGTGCCGTAAATGAAGGTTGTCGTGCACATCCTCGTAGGATCCCATTCTTATGTAATTCGAATCAATCATTATTAGCATTTACCGGATTTGAGTATACCAGATGTTTATAATATATATTAGGGTCTTGGGATTTATAATTAGGTCGTTCAGAGGTGTTTAATTAACATGTCGACGCTTTAAATCCTACCATACATCTTTGACTAGATCCGGGTTTCTAACACTTTTGTCTTGTATGACACGTGTCGTTATTTCATTGAACAAGAATTTTCGAGGTGTTACATCCTCACCCCCTTAAAAGAAATCTCGACCTCGAGATTTACTGAAACAAATGAGGGTACTTTTCTTTCATTGTGGACTCTACCTCCCACGTGTACTCGGGACCTCTACGGGCATCCCATTTAACCTTTACGATCGGTACATGCTTCCTTCGAAGCTTCTTAACATGTCGATCCTCGATGGACACAGGTTTTTCAACAAACTTCAAGCTCTCTTCTATGTGCACATCTGTATGTGGTATGACTAGTGATTCATCAGCGAAACACTTCTTCAGATTGCAAATGTGGAATACACTATGAATACCACTGAGCTCTTCAGGTAATTTTAACTTATAAGCAACTGATCCGACACATTCGATGACCTCGAATGGTCCTATGTATCTCGGGCTTAACTTACCTTTCTTGTCAAATCGCATCACTCCCTTCCAGGGTGATACTTTAAGCAACACTTTATCACCTACCTCGAATTTCAGAGGTTTACGCTTTAAATCTGCGTAGCTTTTCTGCCAATCCCTGGCAGCTTTCAGGCGGTCACGAATCTGGACAATCTTGTCCGTCGTTTCAAAGACTATTTCAGGTCCTGTCAGTTGGACATCTCCAACTTCCGCCCAACAAACGGGAGTTCTGCACTTTCTACCGTACAAGGCCTCGAAAGGCGCAGCTTTAATGCTCGAATGGTAGTTGTTGTTATATGAGAACTCGATTAATGGTAGGTGGTTATCCCAACTACCACCTAAGTCAATCACACATGCACGAAGCATGTCTTCCAAGGTTTGGAAGGTACGCTCACTCTGCCCGTCCGTCTGAGGATGGTAAGCCGTACTGAAATTTAAGCGCGTGCCCAAAGATTGTTGGAAACTTTTCCAAAAATGTGACATGTATCTAGTATCTCTGTTAGAGATAATAGACACCGGTACGCCATGTAGAGATACAATCTTATCTACGTACAATTGGGCTAACATGTCGGAGCTAAAAGTCTCCTTAATGGGTAGGAAATGTGCTGACTTAGTCAGTCTATCTACTATCACCCATATAGTATCATTTCCCTTCCTTGTCTTTGGCAACTTGGTGATGAAATCCATTGTCACAATTTCCCACTTCCACGTGGAAAGTTCATGTTGTTGTAGTAAACCTGACGGCTTCTGATGTTCAGCTTTAACTTGCGCACATGTCAAACATTTAGCTACATAGGTAGCTATAGACTTCTTCAAGCCTATCCACCAAAAGTTTGCTTTCAAATCCTGGTACATCTTGTCAGCTCCAGGATGAACGGAGTATTTAGAACTGTGGGCTTCCTGGAGGATAACGTCCCTAAGTCCTCCATAAACTGGAACCCATATTCGTCCATTTAACCTCAAAATTTCGTCCTTGCCGTAGGATAACTGTTCTTCAGTTACTCCTAGATTTTCGTTAGGATAGTTAGCTTCCAACACAGCTTCCTTCTGTGCAGCTAACAACCTTTCATTTAAACCATTCTTTACCTCAATGCTCTTGGCATTGATTCGGATGGGTTTCACCCTTTCTTTTCGACTCAAGGCATCGGCGACTACATTCGCCTTGCCAGGATGGTATCTTATCTCACAGTCATAATCATTTAAGGTTTCCATCCAACGTCGTTGCCTCATGTTCAAGTCCTTCTGATTGAACAGATGTTGAAGGCTCTTGTGATCAGAATAGATCACACACTTGATACCATATAAATAGTGTCTCCACAGTTTTAGTGCAAATACAACGGCACCCAACTCCAAGTCATGGGTGGTGTAATTCTTTTCATGCACCTTTAACTGTCGTGAAGCATAGGCAATAACTTTGCCTTTCTGCATAAGCACACATCCCATCCCGGTGTGCGATGCATCACAATATACCGCAAAATCTTCTATTCCATCAGGCAATGTCAACACAGGTGCATTGCTTAACTTTTGCTTCAGAATATCAAAAGATTCTTGCTGCTTAGGCCCCCAGTCAAACTTGCTTTTCTTACGGGTGAGTAAAGTCAGGGGTGCTGCAATTCTTGAGAAATTTTCAATAAAGCGCCTGTAGTATCCTGCCAATCCCAAGAAACTGCGAATTTCTGTAGGCGTCTTCGGCTCTTGCCAGTTCATAACTGCTTCCACCTTAGCGGGATCCACTTGGATACCACGCTCACTAACCATATGTCCAAGGAATTGGACTTCTCGAAGCCAAAATTCACACTTCGAAAATTTGGCGTAGAGTTTCTCATGATGTAGAAGTTTAAGAATACAGCGAAGGTGCTTCTCATGGTCAGCTTGGTTCTTCAAGTAGATGAGAATGTCGTCGATGAAAACGATGACGAATTTGTCCAAGTAAGGATTGCAGACGCGATTCATGAGATCCATGAATGCGGCAGGTTCATTAGTGAGCCCAAAAGGCATCACTAGGAACTCGTAATGACCATAACGAGTCCTAAATGCAGTCTTGTGTACGTCTTCATCTCTAACCTTCAGTTGGTGATAGCCTGACCTCAAATCGATCTTAGAAAAGTAGCTTGCCCCTTGCAATTGATCGAACAGATCGTCGATCCTGGGCAAAGGATACCTATTCTTGATAGTGACCTTATTAAGCTCACGGTAATCGATGCACAGACGCATCGATCCATCCTTCTTCTTGACAAACAAGATCGACGCTCCCCAAGGAGACGAACTAGGTCTAATGAAACCTTTGGCTAGCAGATCATCTAACTGCTTCCTCAATTCCTTCATCTCTGTTGGTGCCAATCTATAAGGCGCTCTCGCAACAGGTGCTACTCCGGGGATGATGTAAATTCTGAATTCTACTTGCCTATCTGGTGGTAAACCAGGTAGATCTTCGGGGAAAACATCGAGATATTCAGAAATGACGGGGATATCCTCAATCTTGGGCTTCGACTCATCAATAGTTACCTGTGCCATATAAATGACACAACCCTTCTTCAAACATCTAGACGCCTTGAGCATAGACACTTGCTCAGGTAGACTATACTGGGTATCTCCCTGAATGGTAAGTGGCTCGCCAGACGGAGTCTTGATCACCACTTGTTTCTTATTGCACACTATCTGGGCCTGGTTATGAGATAACCAGTCCATGCCTAAAACTATGTCGAAACCGGCTAACTTCAAAGGAAGTAAATACAATGGAAATGCGTGGTTCTTAATGGATATGAAACATCCATCTAATATGGTTGAGGCGGTTTCTATGGTTCCATCAGCTAATTCCACCTCATACTTCACACTTAAGGTTTTAACAGGCAATTTCAACAATTCACAAAACTTATTATCTACGAACGACTTATCAACGCCTGAATCAAAAGGTACTCTTGCATAAACATCATTTATGAGGAAGGTACCTGTGATCACATTGTCGTCCTGGACGGCTTCCTTTGCATCCATCCTGAAGACCCTTGCATTGGTCTTCTTGACCTCTTCAGGCTTCTTGGCGTACTTAGGGCAGTTGGTCTTGATATGCCCTTTCTCATTGCAATTGTAGCATGTGGCATCTTTAACGTTCTTGAAATCAACAGTCTTGTGCTCCTTAGACTTGCATAACCCACATGCAGGTGATCCTGACTTAGAATTGGACTCAAGTCTGCACTTTCCAAAGTGGCGTTTTTGGCAAGTCATGCACTTTGGCTTTTCCTCTGTTCGCTGACTATTCTTTCCAGACCTAAACTTCTTAGAATCAGTGTTTCCCTTGTGCTTCTTCTCTGACCCTCGTGAGTTATCATCCTCACGCTTCCTCTTACTTTCTTCAGAATTCTTTAGCGATCTCAACCTGACCGCATCTAAAGTAAGGGACAGAGAGAGATCAGCTGCTGACCTAAACGTAGCAGGTCTTGAAGCCTTAACATTGGCTTTGATCTCTGGGGATAAACCCCCAATGAAGCGAGCAATTCTCTTGGGTTCTGGTGTTACTAGGTAAGGAACCAGTCTAGACAAGGTATTGAAACTGGTGAGGTAAGCTTGACAATCTAGGTTTGTCATAACCAACGATAAGAAATCTGACTCGATCCTCTCGACCTCGTGTTGAGGGCAGTAGTTCTCCATAATGAGAGCAACAAACTGTTCCCATGACATGTTGTAAAGTGGGATCTTCCCAGCAGCTTGAACGAGAGACTTCCACCATGCCAGTGCCTCTCCCTTGAATGATTGGGATACATACTTCACTACATCCTTTTCAGCACAACCGCTGATATCGACAACTGTGTCCATTTCATCCAACTAGGTCATACAATTAATTGCCCCTTTCTCCCCAGTGAAATCCCGGGGTTTGCAGGAAACAAAGTATTTATAGGTACAGGACTTGGTACGCGGTTCATTATCGAACACTATCCTCTTGGATGGAACACTGTGTTGATTAGATGAATTTGGATCATCATCCTTCTTTGACTCATCTTTGTTTGAGGGTGGCTTGCTATGAGCCTCAGAATGAGTCTTAGGGACAGACTTAGAGTGGGGTACAGATGAGGCTTTACTATGAGTCCCACTATACTCCCTGAATTGCTCCTCTACGGCTTTAGATACAGCTGTATCAATCAGTGTACGAAGTTCTCCTCTGGTTATATTAATCCTATCATCATCGTGGTTTTCCAGAGGATTACTGTTCAATTCTTCTGACCTAGCCATGTAGCTTTAATTGCTACATAAAATCAAACAAGGACAAGGTTTATACGGAAGCTTATACAGTTTTATCGTTTTAAACGATTTATTAATCATGTTTTTAATACACATTTTAGTTAATTTGCTAAATATATAATTGTTCAGGATCTTTATCATAATCCTAAATTAAAAGTTAATAATAGCACAAAAGGCCTAGTCACGTAGAAAAGTTTAATTTATAGGCCTTGATTTTACGGAATCGAGGCAATAAGGTTTGATTCAAAGTTCATTACCTTTTCTTGACAGGGAGTTGTAGGCTACCACTGTCTCTAGTCCAGAGGACGTTAATTATAGCCCGTGGGCACTTCATCCTTAAGGGATGATTTTATAAATAAGGGAATTTAGAATAACCCATTTAAGAATGACTTATGTGATTTTATCGCATCACATTTTGTCAAGCATGTTAATATGCTTTCAGATGTTTAACTAGGATTTGAATCTTTTGAATAAGTTTTACCATCTTGGCCATGTCTGCAATGACATTTAGGCTAGGTTTTACCCTTTAGACTCTTCTTAATATTTAACGCAGAAAAATCCTAAATTGAAATGTTAACAAGGATCTGAATCTAATTGTGGAACTACCATCTTGGCCCTGTCTTAAGGTGACGTATGGCTAGGTCTTGTCCTTTTTAGATTTTGCCATTTTATTATAATGGTAGATCTTATAATATAGGAAATGATATTTTTAAATATAATCTGTCACACCCCAACCGATGGCGGAATCATCGGGGCGCGGCACTAGGCGAATCAGATTGCTCAAGAGAATCCATAATAACTATATTGCGATAATATTTAATACATTCGTTATCCCATACTAACAAATAATACAATCACATAAGTTATCACAGATTTCTTGTCCTCTCGAACAATACAAATCCGACAACCTAGGTTTTAGTTGAGTTTCTAGACTCCCTAGCTTGATTTGATATAGTCTGCGATCTAACCTGCAACATACATTAAAATATTTGTCAATACAAAAGTATTGGCGAGTATACAGGTTTGATAAGTATAGCATAGTAGATAAAAGTGTAGCGAATTTCCATATGCATAAACCTAATACACGACATATATACTCACAAAACTGATACTACCAACTAAGTCCTCGATGCTCGAATGTACGATGGCATAACTAGACCCCGTCGGGCGCAATAGTACTATACTAGTCGTGGTGGGACGTCGCGAGTATAAGCCCTAGCACATATGCAACTAGCATCACGTATATCTATGCATAACAGTTATTCGCAAGTGATGGTTCGATTGATTGAATATTTCATTTGATAAGTTTGATTTGTTAGGAACGTATGTTACACCCAAAGTTCGATTAAAAAGGGGTCAAGTATACTCACAGTGCGTATTTAGCGAGATTACAACTTGATTGAGTCGGTTGCGAGTATGTCTGTAATGATCCTTGAAGAATAGAGCAAACGATGTACGGTTAAGCGTGATTATCTTGAAAAGTTGCTCATTTGGTTGAATGGTCCTCATCCGTGCGGATTAGACGTGTTATCCGTCCGGATGACAGGTCATCCGTCCGGATGACATGTTATCCGTGCGGATAACAGGTTGTCCGTGCGGTTGATATAGTGGTACGTGCGGACGGTGGTGCGTGCGGGTGACACTGTCGTGCGGATGAGTGTGCGCGCGGGTGACTTGCGCTTCCGGTTACATGTCATCCGTGCGGGTGACTGGTGCGTGCGGGTGACATGTCATCCGTGCGGACTGACATGTCATCCGTGCGGACTTGCGTCATCCGTGCGGACTGACCTGTTGTCCGTGCGGGCTGACTTGTCTGTTTCGCACTCTGAGCACTGTTTCGAGTGTTTAACGGAAGGAATACGTTCGTTTTTACTAGGGTAGTGTAATTTCGCACTAACACTTGAAGTTCCGTCAATTCCGACTCGTTCTAACGGCCGGGAATCACCCTGTTCCATCAGATTTGGCCGTTCGTGATGGTTCTTCATGGTTAACTCGAAATCGCACAGATTTAGGTGAGATTTGTCATTAAAACATGTGGAAATCACCCGGATCTGAGTCGTTTATAGTGAAATGAGACCCCAACTTGAAGTTCATAAGAACTCTTGGTGACATCACCTCAAAACGCCTCAAATCCGCAGATTTCACGGTTAGAATTTGAGTTTTGAAAGATAGGATGATGTAGATTCGAGTGTAGATTGTAGAAGTACAAGTTTTAGGTTGAAATCTTACCGGAATCGCGAGGAAATCGAGAGAAAAGGGTCTTGGTGCGCGTTTGGTTGAATAGGGGCTGTCACATCACTGTTCAAGTGATGTGACATGGTATTTATAGGCAACAGAGGAGAGGGAAAGAGATCTGGCCCGGATAGCCCATCCGTGCGGATGGCCCATGCGTGCGGATGGCCATCCAAGCGCATGCCCATCCGTCCGGATGGTCCATCCGTCCGGATAGCTATCCTGACGCGTTGGACTTCTCCGTTTTTGACCGTTTTGATAGTTTTCGAAGCGCGTACTTTTCATAATTAATTTATATTATCAATATATTGTTATTATTATATATATATATCACTAGGGGTCGTATTTACGTCTCCATAATCCAAAGTTTCGATAATTAACAATCGGTTTCCGATTCGAGTATGCGATTATTAGCGACGTTTCACGGCCATCAATGAGGGCAGTACAGGTCCTCTCTTGATGTTATCGTGAACGTTATTTCGTGTAGAGCCACAAAGACTGACGGGGTACCGTTTACTCGTATTGTCATCATCGTCATGACGACTGGAGCTACAGCACTCACCCGAGGGTCCTTGTTAGCGTTAATTGTTTACGTTTGACACATCACGGCCACTGAAGAGGGTAGAATAGGTCCTCACTCAATGCCTCCGTGAGTGTTAGTGTGATAATAGTGTAGTATAGTGATATTGTATTTCGAAAATATGCGATTATCCTTCGAATAGCGATATATACGATATGGTTACATTATGATCCGAGTCTCTGGTGCTAGGCGTAACGAGTATAACGAGTAGTAACAACGCACAAAAGTGCGGGTTGTTACAGTCTCCCCTACTTTAGGAAATTTCGTCCCAAAATTAATCCAATAGGTAGACTTCTAAGAGTTGGTCTTGTATAAGTAGCGATACAGCGAGTGATTTGATCGTAAGTTGACAGCGAGAACGCTTCGAATAAGAGAAATCGACTGCGATAGTGAGAAGGCGACGTAAAGACGAAGGTATTAGTCCCATGAGTTGGCATTTCGAAGTACCTCGTTTTGTGTAGAATTCGTTAGTTCGATGCGGTTGTAATTTGAAAGGTTTCTTATGACGTAGAGTTAACTGGGTTGTTCGTTAACCAACGTTACAAGAAGCGTTTGCTTTAGATATTAAAAGGGATTTAGGATGAAAATATTTGAAAATTTTCCCTTTAACGTGCAGTCAACAGAGTCGATGTTAACCGACGTTGCAAGGAAGTTTAAGTTTCTAACATTTTAAGGAATTCGAAAATGAAAACAAGGATTACGAAAACTCTCCTATGATATGGGTTCCCTTTGAAAGTCTTGTTGTTGACCTTGAAAAGGTTTTAAGGAAAAATTGAACTCATGAAACTCCCTTTGAACATGGAGTTAAGCTGATTCGATGTTAACTCCACATTGTGAGGAATTTCACTCGTTCCTTGGTTTTAATAAAAGTTTTATAAAATCAGTTTTTTTTTCCTTTTGAAAATAATGATTTAGCATCACGCCCCACTTGGCACCTTCCCACGGAAGTTCGTTAATATGTTTAAAACACTTATATATAGGAATTACCAGCGGCGTATCCACCATGTTTTGCCCATATTACTTCCGTTTCGTGAGGCAGTGTCAGGTGTGCCGATATGACTCGGATAGAATTTCGTTTACCCGGCCCAATCGATAGAAAGTCGGACCGAGCATAAGATAGGATCAAATAGATTCATCCAGCGAGTTGATAAGCTAGAAGCGAATAACGCGTTTTCGATTAGATTCCACATTACACCACATGGCACGTTTCCACGGGGATTTGCTAACATGGCGAAACACCATGCTTAACCAGGTTAGCCTTGCCTCGTGGAGCGGTGTCATGTGTACTTAATACCACACAGACTGCAATGAACACCAAGCGAGCGATAAGCGGTAGATTATACACGATAGGCGATCAACGATTAGGTGATTAAACGAATGATACAAACATAACACTAGCAATGATGGTGATGATAACCGAATTACGATAAGCGGCAGTTGTTGCGTTGCAAGCGATGGAGGTATGCGATTCGATTTACGCGGTTCAGTTTGATTGATTAACACTACAGAATTTAGCTAGCATCAGACCCCACATGGCCTGTTCCACGAAAGGTTGCTTATATGGCTAAAACACCCTGCCTTAACCATATGAGCTTCATCTCGTGAAGCGAGGTCATGCGTTCTAACTTAGCACGAATATCACAGATAACGGTAGGCGATATCGATAGATTGATACACAGCAATTGATATAGGCTCACGTGATAAGCGGTAGAGGTTGCGAGATACACAAGGTAAGCGATTGCGATTCGTCGAGTTTGATTCTTGTTTCGAATAAGCTTAACGTTTCGTTATGACGCATCACGGCTATCGAGGAGGGTAGAATAGGTCCTCGCCCGATGATATCGTGAGCGTTAGCGTGTTTGATGAGATTGCTCGCTATAGACTTACGACCAGTCTTGCGTTGATGCAATTGTCCTGCGAGGTAGACTCCCCAGAGTCCATCGATGAGGCGATTGCATTGCGTTTGCAGACTTACGACAAGTTTTGCGATGATGCAATTTCAGTTGTTACGCCTTGCGATTGAGTGTAGTGTGTTGAAAATAATCACAATAGTATATAGGTCTAATAACGTTCAACTCCACGTGGCACTTTCTTCACGGAACTTCGGTAGTATGATAAGGCACACCTTGCCCGACCCCTACTACTTTCATCCCGTGCTTTGGTGTCACCTTTTGTCAAAACGCTATGGCACCTTAGAATTCACTACGATCTCCGTGCACTGACCCAAATAATCACGTGTGCACCCGCGATTAATCGTTCCTTGCACGTTTATCGTACCTCGTTCTAAAAGTGTAGTGAGGGTAAAACACATTATTTCGTGATATAGTATATAGTATGTGTGTGAATCTAGTCTAAGTGCGACGATTAGAGAGGGAAAGAGAATACGAAAACGAGGGTTAATGCTACACATAGTGGTAACTTCGAATAAGAGAGTAGGTTCAAAACTTAGAAATTAACATCGAGTATCGTATCATTACAACTTTATCCTACGCTTGCTAGATGTCTGATGCTTGAAGACTTTTGCTGGAGCTGTTGTTGTTGTACTCAGTTCATGGTTCGATGTGGCAGTTGCGGGTGAAGTGACCGTAACGGTTGCAGTTATTGCAATAGCGACAGTCAGTCCCAACTGGATGATGATAGGTACACGAGTAACACTGAGGATGAGTTCCAGTGTAGGCTCGTTTTGGAAACATCGGAACTGTTCGAAGAGGTTCCGGTTGCAGCAGTTCGGTTGTTGATGAGCTCGGGCTTGAGATCTTTCGCTTGCGGCTGGGTTTGTCGGTGTCTTGCGAAAAAGTGTCGTCGTTGGAGGGTTCGTCTGAAGACTCGCTTGCGGAGTCTTTGGCTGATTTGTCGGAAGATCCGTCGGCAGATTTGTCAGAAGAATCGGCAGCAGATCCGTCCGAAGAATCGTTAGCAGATCCGTCAGAAGAATCGTTAGCTGATTCATTAGAGGAATCGCCAGCAGATTTGTCAGAAGATTCGTCAGTAGATTCATCGGAGGATTCGTCAACATGTTCGCCTGAAGGATGACTGGTGATTGCTTGATGAGCTTGCTTGACGGGATTTCCTGAGAATAACCCTTCCACGAGTCGTTTGTTGTTGATTTCTGCGGCTAAGCGGTACGTTTCTTCGATGGTAGCAGGTCTTGCAGCTTCGACAAAATCACCCACACACTCAGGCAAGCCACGAATGTACTTCGCGATGGCCTTCCCCGGAGTGTTGACTTGACCTGGGCAGATTATGCTAAGCTGTTTGAACCTTGTGGTGTAGCCAGCATTGTCACCTTCGGTTTGCTTGATTTCCCAAAATTCGTTTTCCAGCTTCTGAATCTCGTGAGGAGGACAGTACTCTTTCTCCATGAGCTCTTTCAGCTCATTCCAAGAGAGAGCGTAAGCTGCGGAGATCCCACGTTTGTTACGTTCGGCGGTCCACCAGTCGAGTGCTCACGATTGAAATACTCCGGTGGCGCAAGTATTACGGAGACTATCGGGATACCCACTTTGACGAAGGGAAACTTCGATAGAATCGAACCACTGGAGTAGTTGAGTCACACCTCCTTCACCCGTGAATTCCATCGGGTCACAGGCTTTGAAGTGCTTGTAGAGAAAAGTAGATTGCGGCGCTTCCGTCTTGGAGTCTTCCATGGCTCGAGAGTTGCTGAGAGAGTGCACTTGAGCGGCAATTCGAGGACTAAGCTTACTCACTTCCTTAATCACAAGTGAAGCAATCCTCTTCTCGGCGCTCCGTTTGGCTTTCCTCTTAGCTACTCGTCTCGAGGTAGAGTTGTTGGAAGGCATCTAGACAGGAAGAGACTTGGAGTGAGATTCGATCATAATGATTTTTGAGTTTTGCGTTACGATTTGAGCGCGTTCAAAACTTGGTTCGATAGTATAGTAGTAATACGAATCACATAGGAGCCATATAGGAAACACGAAATTCCTAAGTTCTCACACAATGACTTGTTGTTTATACGTATATATATATGTATTTATATAACTGAGACTTGTATTCATACACGTACAGGTCGATTTAGAATAAGCAAGGTCGCGTTGAAGTGAGAAAACGAGAGCGAATGCGATAGATTATGCATTAGTTTTGTTGCGAACATTCGGATTTCGTTTTAGATTGCGATGGCTGTGCGAATTGTGCGTTTATAAAGTAGGGAGTGAAAATCGTTACATCGAGAAATCGATAAAGCGTAAAGTTTCAAACGTAAATAAGTTCCAATCATTGTAAAATTGGCGGGTCGTATGATAGAGTGCCTTGGGTGTTTTAGGCGTGGACTACCCAAGGCAACCCAACTATATCTAACAAGTTCGAGCATGCGCGTTGACCTGGAGGACTTCGTGCTTCCACTGGGATGCAGCTCATGGCATTCGTCTCCCTAGTCCTCGCGTGGCTCGAGTTATCGCGATAGTCAAGTCCCTGGTGAGAGCTTTTGAAAACCAGTTTATAGAGAGTGGAACGGCTTATCAAGGTACGGGTCTCACCCCTGACTTAACAGCTTGGTTCCTAATCGTGGTTATGCTCTTCGAATGAATTCGTGAGTTCCACTAGATTTAGAAATGGAGACCTTTGTCGAGGTGTGGATGTCACTCCTAACTCGATGAAGAGTTCTCGTGCTAGAAAAAAATGCGCTGAGTGAGCAATCCTATCGAGAGTTCTTGGTTTTCACACCTGATCTTGACTGGATCACTCGGTTTCGTTATGCGAGTATTTTCAAAAACGTGTGTATTGTGTCGGCCTTAGGAAAGGCTAAGTAGTATTTCAGCCTTAGGAAAGGCTTCTTCGTGTGAAGTTGTAGTACGCGGGGTTCACACAAAGTTGTATTTTTTTTAGCAATTTCGATCGAGAGTATCAAGTAAGCCCAATACAAACCCCACCGGGTTCGTATGAGTCAGCCTGTTGGTACTTAGACTATAGACTAGGTCAATTCCTAAGACGTCGACCCGAACTAGGTCGAGTCTGACCTAATTCCCTATAGTTATGGCTCTGATACCAATCTGTCACACCCCAACTGATGGCGGAATCATCGGGGCGCGGCACTAGGCGAATCAGATTGCTCAAGAGAATCCATAACAACTATATTGCGATAATATTTAATACATTCGTTATCCCATACTAACAAATAATACAATCACATAAGTTATCACAGATTTCTTGTCCTCTCGAACAATACAAATCCAACAACCTAGGTTTTAGTTGAGTTTCTAGACTCCCTAGCTTGATTTGATATAGTCTGCGATCTAACCTGCAACATACGTTAAAATATTTGTCAATACAAAAGTATTGGCGAGTATACAGGTTTGATAAGTATAGCATAGTAGATAAAAGTGTAGCGAATTTCCATATGCATAAACGTAATACACGACATATATACTCACAAAACTGATACTACCAACTAAGTCCTCGATGCTCGAATGTACGATGGCATAACTAGACCCCGTCGGGCGCAATAGTACTATACTAGTCGTGGTGGGACGTCGCGAGTATAAGCCCTAGCACATATGCAACTAGCATCACGTATATCTATGCATAACAGTTATTCGCAAGTGATGGTTCGATTGATTGAATATTTCGTTTGATAAGTTTGATTTGTTAGGAACGTATGTTACACCCAAGTATACTCACAGTGCGTATTTAGCGAGATTACAACTTGATTGAGTCGGTTGCGAGTATGTCTGTAATGATCCTTGAAGAATAGAGCAAACGATGTACGGTTAAGCGTGATTATCTTGAAAAGTTGCTCATTTGGTTGAATGGTCCTCATCCGTGCGGATTAGACGTGTTATCCGTCCGGATGACAGGTCATCCGTCCGGATGACATGTTATCCGTGCGGATAACAGGTTGTCCGTGCGGTTGATATAGTGGTACGTGCGGACGGTGGTGCGTGCGGGTGACACTGTCGTGCGGATGAGTGTGCGCGCGGGTGACTTGCGCTTCCGGTTACATGTCATCCGTGCGGGTGACTGGTGCGTGCGGGTGACATGTCATCCGTGCGGACTGACATGTCATCCGTGCGGACTTGCGTCATCCGTGCGGACTGACCTGTTGTCCGTGCGGGCTGACATGTCATCCGTGCGGGCTGACTTGTCTGTTTCGCACTCTGAGCACTGTTTCGAGTGTTTAACGGAAGGAATACGTTCGTTTTTACTAGGGTAGTGTAATTTCTCACTAACACTTGAAGTTCCGTCAATTCCGACTCGTTCTAACGGCCGGGAATCACCCCGTTCCATCAGATCTGGCCGTTCGTGATGGTTCTTCATGGTTAACTCGAAATCGCACAGATTTACGTGAGATTTGTCATTAAAACATGTGGAAATCACCCGGATCTGAGTCGTTTATAGTGAAATGAGACCCCAACTTGAAGTTCATAAGAACTCTTGGTGACATCACCTCAAAACGCCTCAAATCCGCAGATTTCACGGTTAGAATTTGAGTTTTGAAAGATAGGATGATGTAGATTCGAGTGTAGATTGTAGAAGTACAAGTTTTAGGTTGAAATCTTACCGGAATCTCGAGGAAATCGAGAGAAAAGGGTCTTGGTGCGCGTTTGGTTGAATAGGGGCTGTCACATCACTGTTCAAGTGATGTGACATGGTATTTATAGGCAACAGAGGAGAGGGAAAGAGATCTGGCCCGGATAGCCCATCCGTGCGGATGGCCCATGCGTGCGGATGGCCATCCGTGCGCATGCCCATCCGTCCGGATAGCTATCCTGACGCGTTGGACTTCTCCGTTTTTGACCGTTTTGATAGTTTTCGAAGCGCGTACTTTTCATAATTAATTTATATTATCAATATATTGTTATTATTATATATATATATATCACTAGGGGTCGTATTTACGTATCCATAATCCAAAGTTTCGATAATTAACAATCGGTTTCCGATTCGAGTATGCGATTATTAGCGACGTTTCACGGCCATCAATGAGGGCAGTATAGGTCCTCTCTTGATGTTATCGTGAACGTTATTTCGTGTAGTGCCACAAAGACTGACGGGGTACCGTTTACTCGTATGTCATCATCGTCATGACGACTGGAGCTACAGCACTCACCCGAGGGTCCTTGTTAGCGTTAATTGTTTACGTTTGACACATCACGGCCACTGAAGAGGGGTAGAATAGGTCCTCACTCAATGCCTCCGTGAGTGTTAGTGTGATAATAGTGTAGTATAGTGATATTGTATTTTGAAAATATGCGATTATCCTTCGAATAGCGATATATACGATATGGTTACATTATGATCCGAATCTCTGGTGCTAGGCGTAATGAGTATAACGAGTAGTAACAACGCACAAAAGTGCGGGTTGTTACATAATCGTTCCATTAAAATTTAAACAAGTATATGGTTGCCCTATACGGGACTTCTAACAGAAAATGACTTGCCCATGCAAGGCCTAATCCGAAAAATAACAAAGGAACCAAATAAGGACAAAATAAAACGAATTAGAGTTTGTCCTATGTTCTTGTCTAGACTCAAGAATGTGCAACTGTGTAACTGAGATTAAACACAAAAAGGCTAGCGTTTAATTCACTCGGTGTTGGCTCTGATACCAACCTGTCACACCCCGATATTTCCACGTATTACCGGTGGGCCCGGTGGGGAGTATCGTGACGTAGTTGATATCATCACAGTCAAACAACACAATATATAAATGCACAGCGGAAGCAAAAGATAAATATATTACAATCTGAATATAAAGTAATATCTAGTATTACAACGGAAAGTAAAGGATCCACAGGCGGATCGAAATAAAATGAAACATTGTTCAACAGACTTTGACATCTAGAGCTTGCGAGACTTGATTATTGATGCCTGGAGTAGCCAGCCTATTACGTGTAGTACCTGTACTTAGCCTTTTTGGAAAATACGTCAGTTTACACTGGTAAATACAACTTAACTGACTCATTTTGAAAAGAGTTTGAAAATTGATTTGAATGCACTTCGGCAAAATATCTTTTATAACTTGGGACAATTATTTGTACATAATCTTGTATACAGTTTTACTTATTTGTCGGCCATCAGGGCCGGTTTGTAGGGCCGGACAAGATTAACTGACACGCCACAGGTATAATGCCCACAAGGATTATATTCCTCTAAGTGGATTACCAGTTTTTACATAATGCATCTGTCAGGTGTACGCCTACACCTCGTGCTTAGGTCGTGGCCATTCCTTTGAATGATGCCAAGGATATCCGGGACATGGTCATTTAAACCCCAAAAGCCATACACCAAATAATACATATTAAACGGGTCATGCAAATACATTAATCACAATCCGATTTAAATGACTACACACACCCGACGAAGCGGTACTTTTATAGTACCGTATCCCAAGCCCGTATAGGGAAAATAAGTTAAGAGTATTTACCTGAGCAAAGTATAAATCAAATACAGCAAGTGCACGTAGCTTTTACTGGGCTCCTAATATGGAATGAAGGTTTTTAATAACCTATTAGAATCCTAACGGGTCTTTAATTAAGCTTAGACTTAGACCGGTTAGTTTTCAAAAGGAAAACACGGTTCAAATGCATATTAAAGCGAAGACCGGTTTAGAATGTGGTTTTTACCCGACAAGCTTGTATGCTTGTTTAATATGGGTAATTTAAACACACTCTGGATTTTGAGATAAAAACGATATGGTTTGACCCGTTTCGGCTAATATACGTAAACTAGTTACATAAGCCGATCCGAACGCGACAAGTGCGTAACGAGTAACCACAATAGTCATATACAGGTTTCCTAAGTTAATATGCCTTAAATATGTTGTGATATCAGTAGGAAACCTTCCATTATGCCCAAAACGAGTTTAATCTCAATTTATGCCCCGTAGGGGTATTTTGGTCATTTTAAAGATTATAAAAGAGGTTAATTGAAATTCTGAGATTTGGGTCTGAATACATCAGTAAAATAACTTATTTTATTAGGTCATATCAGTTGGTAATAGGTCTTATATGACAAAATGGTTTTAAACCCATACTAGGCGTTTAATACGCTTAAAAAGCCATTTTAAGCGATTTCCGGGTTATACAGGAAATCTGCGTTTTCTGATCAGGTTATAAAGTTTAAAATACTTCATTTATTAAATAAGATCAGTAGCAATTGGATTTGTGTCAAAATACTACGTGGAACTCATTTTATGGACAAAAAGGGTAAAATCGGTATTTACCGAATCAACGCCATAACCTCAGGTTATGAGCAGGTTAAAAATAATTAAAAATCTTTAAAAATTCCAAAATTTTATATTACATCAGTGGGTAAAAGGTTTGGTGTCAAAAATTGGGTTTAGATAGGCTTTATGCTAATTGCGCCGTTTAATTACTAAAAAGCTTTTTAAGTGCGCTATTGAGCATAACTCCTAATCTAGACCTCCAACTGATGTGAAATTTTAGGGACATGTTTATAAATCAATAATAAAGATTATTGTCCTTTCACATTTCTTAAATTCTCGTTTTATGGTCAAAAGGGCATTATGGTCAACATTAAGCAATTAACGGAAACGTGTAAACGAATCGGACAATCAATGAACCAACCACAGAGGGTTATACCAACATGTAGCCTGGTCCTAGGGAAGCTCTAAGGAATTTCTAAATCATACCAAATCGGGTCAGAACTGAAGTCAAAGCAAAAGTCAAGGTTTTGCGACTTTCGGTTCCGAACCGGGTCTAAACAGAAAATTGTCGGATCAAACAAGCTTAGACCAGTTCTTATACTTATTACCAAGTTATATGAGTGATAAAATAGGTTACATGCCTTCTACATTGCTAATTACATGTTAATTCGCAAATTATGATTCTGTTGACTTTTTATAAACAACTTTGACCCGACATTTGATCTAGTTAGAACGGGAATCAGCGGGTGCCCTTCTAAGGGTTTATTGTCCACATAATTACCAACTTATAACTACCTTCAATTCGACTAATCACTGGACCATTAATGATTAATCGCTAAGTCAAACGTTAATTACGACGGTTTGACTTTTAAGCTAATAACTAAGTAAAACTCAATTAAGGAAGGTCAAGGGTACTTACCAAAGTCCTATGCACGATTAGGGATGACTTGGGTCTGCTCTTATGCTCCAGGAAGCTCCACAAATGCAGATGGAAGGTGTGATCACAATGTTGCAACATAAGGTCCTTTTATAGTGTTCTTGATCCATTATGATGATGACAACTAAGTCTAAGGGGTGATCCAGATCAATAACAAGTGCCCCTAAGCCTAAAAATCAGTAGGGGACGCGCATGGAAGTGGAAAATATCTTACTAAGTCGGTTACAAGCTCATAACAACCAACTGTCGCATTTCTGGTCGCTGTGCAGGCCTTACAGACCGTAAGGCTTGACCCTTACGGTCCGTAAGCTTGTTCCAGAGGGCAAAAAGTTGTTGGCCTTTCAAGCTTCGAACGGGTAACTAATGTAATACGATTTTGGGCCATTATTTTCAGTATGGGGCCTCTTGATTGGGTCATGAACAGTTTACACCCCTTGATATGATATAAAGTTCCCTTGGATCCTTTTGAAAGTGCCGTAAATGAAGGTTGTCGTGCACATCCTCGTAGGATCCCATTCTTATGTAATTCGAATCAATCATTATTAGCATTTACCGGATTTGAGTATACCAGATGTTTATAATATATATTAGGGTCTTGGGATTTATAATTAGGTCGTTCAGAGGTGTTTAATTAACATGTCGACGCTTTAAATCCTACCATACATCTTTGACTAGATCCGGGTTTCTAACACTTTTGTCTTGTATGACATGTGTCGTTATTTCATTGAACACGAATTTTCGAGGTGTTACACTGTTGGGATAAAGCAGAGTGTTGTGGAGAAAACTATGGTTGAAACCGTTGTTTCGTTAAAACGGTGGTTTAAAACCACTGTTGGGTTAAAATAGTGTTTTGTGGAGGTTGAAGGGGATTGAAACGACTGTTGGGTTAAAATATTGTTTTTGGAGAAGGAACACGCTTGAATGCAAATGTTATTTTGTTTACAAAAGATTAATAAATTGTATATTTTCGTATTTTTTATACTGTAAACTTTAAGTATTTAAGGTTGAAGTTGAAGTTGGGGAGATATGGTTGAAGTTGATTTGAGCAATGAAGTTTTGAAATACCTCCAACATGTTGACAACTACAGTGATCCGAAAGGAGCTTTATTTATCGAGACTACTGTTTCGTCCTTTGATTAGAAATTATTATGTTGTATTTTATTGAATGTTGTGTGCTGTTTTGAAGTTTGTTTATTATATAGTTACCTCTGTTTGACACTTTCATATTTTATATAATTAGTTGTGTTAAAATTATTAACCATGTTTGTTATTTAAATTAATTAAATGAATATTTAGGTTTGAGAGTTTAAATGATGAAAGCTCTGTTGTTGTGAACATATGTTTGAAAATAAAACAGTAGTTGATACATCTGTTGACTTTGGTCAACAGATGGATGAAAACAGATGTTTGAAACCAGTGTTGGGTTAAATGTATTTGTTGTGGAGAAAACTATGGTTAAAACTGATGTTGGGTTAAAACGGTGGTTTAAAACCACTGTTGGGTTAAAATAGTGTTTTGTGGAGGTTAAGGAACATGTTTGAATGCAAATGTTATTTTGTTTACAAAATATTAATAAATTGTATATTTTTGTATTTTTTATACTCTAAACTTTACATATTTTCCGACTGACTTATTTATTTATAAGTCTAGGGTATGGATCCTGTACATTAATCCAGAAGTGTGAGAAGTGTAAGAAGTGTATTATAACACTATATATAACACTATATAACACCATATAAACACCGTATAACACTATG
Organism: Helianthus tuberosus; assembly: GCA_030545235.1. Classification (NCBI taxonomy): domain Eukaryota; kingdom Viridiplantae; phylum Streptophyta; class Magnoliopsida; order Asterales; family Asteraceae; genus Helianthus; species Helianthus tuberosus. The sequence continues at coordinate 45,021,659 of CM060442.1, forward strand.
TAACACCATATAACACCATATAACACTATGTAACACTATATAACAATATATAACAAATATAACACTATACATCTAAGAAACGACCCGTGTTTGCACACGGGTCTTACCGCTAGTATTAATTAAAAGGAGAATAAATGCTTTGAGAAAAGTAAGTTTATAAGAAGCCCGAGTTAACGAGACTTAAAATGAAACGAGTTATAACTCCCGGAACCCACGAAGTAACTAGGAATATCAACCTAGTTAATTATGTGCCTTGAAAACAATAAAGAAAACTTGGTTAATAATCCTTTTGATAACTCTAAAAACTTTAGGGACTAAAAGGGTTAAATGAGAAAATAGTTTTAAATTTAATAAAAATTCAAAACACCAAAACACATACTCATGTGTGTGTTCTGGTCGTGATTTACACAGGAGCCAAAAAGGGATTCTTGATCAAAACCCTAAATCACAAGAAATTCAGCCAAATCAAGGGAAATTAAGCTAGGAAATTGGGGCTTTAACTAAAATCATGATCACCTAGCTTAGGGGATCACAAGGTATGTTGAATTTTGAAGTTTAGTGATATTTTGAAATTTTGATGAACATGCATGAACGAAATTCTGGAATGAATGTTGAATGTATGAATGATATTGAATTGAAACCATGTCTAGGAACAAACTCTAGTTGATAATTTGATGAATTAGTGTTGAAAACTATGATCACCCATATATGTGTTAAGTGGGTTTATATAACAATGTGATGAACACATGAATTTAAATGTCAGTTTGAGAAAAATTAATGTTATAATTCAAGTTCTTGGTGTCGTTCATCTACACTAGACATAGGGGCTTAATTTTGATGCTAAAACTTAGTGACATATATGTGTTTGTAATTATATGTTGGTAAAATTGGGGTAAGGTGTTCAAGAGATAGGTTAGAGACTAATCTTGAATGCGAAACCCGCCAAGTGTTCGATGAAATGCTTAAATAATATGGTGCAGACCTGAATTTTGAAAATTCACAATAAATCACAGAAAAATCGTATGGGTGTGTACTTTATATGCCTAGAAAGGTCTCTGAGTAATCTGCATTTCGTTAGTTAACATGATGACTTGGTTCAGATGTTAAATGGGTCAAAAATGTCGAATTCAGTGGCTATTTCGAAAAGACAGCATGCTGTTTGGGCTAAAAATAAGTTGTTGTCCTGATTTTGTAAAAATCATATAAAATCATAGAAACATCGTTAGAAGACGTACCATACATGCTTGGAAAGGTATTTGAGAGTTCTACGATCCATCTTTGAACATGTTGATCTTATTCAGATTTTAAATGGGTCAAAATGGTCAATTACAGCAGCTAAATAGAAAATCTCTGCACATAAACAATGTTCTTATTAACCAAGAAAAAGGCATCGGATTGTATATAATTGCTTTAGGCATGAAGTATTGATTGTTGGGAATAAATAGCACTTTACGTGACATGCTTAAAGTGTTTAAAATCAGTTACTAACTAGTTTGTATAAGTAACTTCACTAACGGGTCAAACGGTTAGTGAATGAAAGATTTATGGTATAAAAACTAGTTGTTAAATATATGGCATGCTTTGATTGATAAGTGTGTAAAAAAAGGTCCATAGGGTGATGGCCATTATATAGAATGACCAATCTAACTATCTTATGGATGTTATGATATAGTTTGACTCTAAACAAGCTAGGTGGGAGCTTGGAAAGGAACGGGTCAAACGGATCATGGATGCGAAGAATGTTTGCCCGGACGCGAGGTAAGTAAAGCTTACACCCAATTTAAGTGTACGTATTTATTTTATAGGTGATAAATATGAAAACGGATTGTATCCGAATATGGGTTCCGACACGAAACAATATGAGTCGGAACGAATAAAAACGTTTAAAAACCATGGTTAATGGAAAAAAAGGATCTTGTGGTAAAAATCCGAAATGGGTCGAATGTGTGAATGGGTAGTTAAAACCATGTTTTGTTATAAATGTAAATGTTTGGCATATAGGCCAAACGGGTCAAATGGTGATGATAACACCATTTGACAATATCGACTAACGTTTGGTTGTCAAGTCATATGTTCACAGGAGTGAACGGAAAGTGGACAATTGCGAAGCTATTAAGTAACGGCTGAATAAAGTAAGGTATAAAACGGGTCTATACGTTGACCCGAGCCAGGTACACATAAATAAGTTTATAGTTAAAAATGCGATTTTGGTCAAATAATTAGTAAAAGTCCTTCGTCGTAAAATGAGGGACTAAAATTGACCAAAAAGCCTTTGATGGGTAAACCGGGTAAACGACCCTTAGAGGTTGTTTAGGAACTTGTATTATGATTTTGTAAACCTTAGATACGTATAAGAGTTATAGGCATAAACTTTCGTTGTTCAAGTGCCTAAAAATGGGTCATTAACGTAAAATGACTAACCGAAGGGTAAAATTTGGGATAATAGGTTTGTTATGCTAAATCCACCACAAAAATAGTTGTGGTGGAAAATAAGTAGATGTTTAAATGTGGAGATGTAACGTGCAAAAAGAGAAGAGTGAGATGGATGCCTAAATGCATAAGATCTTCTAAACGGGTCAAAATGAATTGTGCGCATAACTCTAAAAATGGCTGCGTAATTCATTAAAGATGAAGGGTAACTTAAAGATTTGAAGTTATATAAGCAATCCGTGGCCTTATGATAATTGAGAAATCAGTTGGTTAATAGAATGTGAAATGGGTCAAAATGTTATAATTAAAATTTTAAGCCGAGGGCTTAAAAATCCAGAATTTTGTGAAATCCGATAACAGGTTTTAACTCCATGAGATGGAGAATCGAATTACGGTCGTGTAGGAAAAAGAATCACGCAAAACGGACATCTAGATCAAAAGTTATGGCAAATTGAAGTTGCGTTTTGATTAAAAACTTGAGCTAGGTAGAAATGCAGGTCCAGATACGGACCTGCTGGAAAACGGTGACCCTCACGTCACGCGAGGGAGTATACTAGTCCAGGCACGCGACGCGACGCGGGTCGCGGCCCGCGAATGGATTTGCCCAGTCTCTCGCGGCCCGCGAGAGACACAGAAGTTGGCGAAATGTGATTTTATTTATTGTTTGATGCTTAGAGCTTGTTTAAACTATTATTTAAGTTATCAAAACTAACTTTTAAGTTGGTTTTGATCATAGGTGAATATCAGAAGTACCCGGATGAAGATCAAGCGACATACAAGAACCGAAAACATCAAAATGAAGCTTCCGCACGTTGTTTCGTCGTTATTTTTAAATGACGAACTTAATCACCTTATGTAGTATTATTTTAAATAGTAAAAGTTTTAATTTACCCATATTTTTCAATGTATATGTAATCATAATTACATGTTTATTTCCGTAATCTATACGAAAACCGTTAAATAACAGTAAGGGTCTTACAAAAGTTCATCGAGGGCAATAATGTTTGGAAGTCAACATTCAAGAAGCTAGCTTTAACAGAATTGCAAAGCGATACTGCGGCCTCAAAGTTAGCAAGTCCAAAGAAGATGCTGCAACAAGGTTCGGTTGGCGGGGTTCCTAGTTATACGCTACCGAGAAAGTTATTCAGCACACCGGCACATGCACGGAACTGGAATCCGTTTCTAGGGCAAGTGGCTTGAGCAGAGACCAGGTCTGAACTTAACAAAGAGAAGAACAGAATGTTGAGAGTGAGGAGAAATACGGTTGTTTTGTATACATATTACATATACAAAAGTTTATCAAAGATCAATATTAATAACTACAATTTATGATTAACTGTTACAAACCCTACACCTACTAATTGGATGAATTCTACTCGAAATACCCAATTTTTTTCAATAAAAGTTGAATCAGATCACTTGAAAACTGAATTGAAGTAAAAGATCATGTGGGTTTGTGAGATTTTCACCTGAGAAACGGAAAATCTGGAGCAAGAAACAGGGAAACCTTCGACGTGTGAAGAACAGTAACGAAACAGAGCATCGTTGTCGAATTGATGTGTTGAATTCACTTCACCCACAAGCTCACCTGTACGTTGAGCCATTTACAGATATTGGTCCGATGAAAAAACCCAAATTTGGTGTGATAGTAATAAGAACAAACAACATCGATTATGCTTTGGGAATAATGAAGGGGATTGGGTTGAAATACTGCCAAAAGAGATGTCAACTCAAATTAGTAAAAAGACTAAATTACAAGGTTTGTCTTTTAAACAAGTAAAAAGACTAAATTACCCATGTGTAATATGATTTAACAGAAAATTTTAACTGGGTTAGGCTCAAAGGACGTTACTTGCAACAAAATTCCCTATAACGAGCAAAACTTGTCAAAATTCGTTGAAAAGGACACCGCCTGAAAATGAGTATATAGATTAAGGACAAAACTTGTAATTTTTCCAATCTTTAATGGTTTGTCATGTTTAACTAGCATGTCAAGCCAACAGAGCGAGACGTCTTCAACAAACTAAAGGAACAACCACAAGGGGAGGAGGCTCTCGCTAGAAGCCAGTCTTGTCCGATACGTGTACGCTTTGCGAGAGTCTATTGAAGAAATGACAACGGTGGAGGAGGTCCTCATAGACCGGGTGAACTACCTCACTCTAGCCCTAAAAGATAGCTTTAGGGAGATCAACCTTCTTCACCAAAGGTCGAACATCTTGGTGATGCCCCTGATGGAGCCAATCTTGCCTCAAGATGATTGGAACATCGCCCACGAGGTGATTAATCCCACCGGGTGGGACGAGATACCCCTGGAACCTCCCATCAATGCTCACTTTGAGGTTCCGATAAACCCCGCTCCTATCCCTCAAGAGGAGGGTCGGTGATGATCCCTTCATCTTCCTACCAAGGGAGATTGAGGAGATGCTCAACGACCTTTGAATGAGCATTTCTGGAGAATAGCTTAAAGCCCTCATCTTCCGAAGACTTGTTTCGGTTTTCACTAATCATTCATAGATCTATCTAGGGAAAAGCTAGTAGGGGTTAATATGGCATGTGTAGCGTTTAAGAATGACATGATTAATGGAAGATTTAATTAACACATTCGAGTAGCACAAAGGAAGGCTACCATCACTATGCTAGAAGAAATTTAACATTCGTAATGCAAAGAATGTTTGTAATGGCGACGAAAGAAGAAAAAATAGCACATGTATGTTCAAGAATCATAAAAAATGGTAGACATTAAACCGGTACAATTATTTTCATAGTTTTTTAATTATTTTTTATAAACTTTTGGGTTGATTTTGTAGTTATTGGAATATGATTTCAAGTGATAACATCATATATTTGAAGTAAACTAGTTATTTTCCACCCGCGCGTTGCGGCGGGGATCCAATGACTGCAAAACGCGTGTCAACAACGGCAAACAAATATCACATATCAAAACATAAATAAAAATGACGTGGTAAGAATAGTCACTCCGTCCTAAAAAAGCGATTTTAAATAACCTAATATATAATAATAGGACTCACACGTCTTACACGTTGGAAATTCGGTTGTTTTCAGTTCAGTTGTTACGGTGCTAACACGTTAAAATATGGATGAGCTCGGTACCGGTAACGGCACCGAAATTACCGATCCGGAAAATCTTGAAATTAGGTACAGGCACCGAAATTACTCGGTACAATACGGTATGGTATTTGAAGGGTATGATCAATAAATACGGGTATGATGCTAGACCGGTGTCCAACCGAAAGTAACGATTCTAAAAACGCCAAAAGGTGGATACCAAATTAGTACCGAAAATGATTTGTTATAGTAAATTTGGTACCGATACGATACCGGTTTGATTACAGGATTTGATGTGATTTGCTCATCAATAATCTAAATATCCAAGTTAATTTTATGCTACAGTTCATTCATTAAAAAAACACAAAAAGAAAGCAAAATAAGTTGTTGTGTATATAAAACCTAATTCAAACAAAATACAGTTTACTTACCGTGTGTATGAAAAGTAATCTAAACGGTGCAATTACTTGCATTTCTACAGGATTTGATGAGCTCGGTACCAACCGGTACCGAAAATACCGTTACCGAAATTCCCAAAAGTGGGTACAGGTACTGAATATACCTGGTACAGTACGATTCGGTACCGGTCGTTACTGGTACAACATTTGAGGGTAAAAACCGGTGAATACCGGTGCCGAACCGATACCGAAAATACATCCGGTTTAATAAATTTAATACCGGTACCGGTACCCGATACCCGATACCCGATACCATTTGCTCATCACTTAGTAATGTTACTATTCAATTATATTTTTAAATTTAATATGTTATATTGTTAGCTGTTACTGTTCATTCATTTCGATTTTTAATATATAGGGTAAATGGGTAATGATAAGAAATATGCAATTGTAGCGAACACTATTTCTCAAACCTGTAGTTGTAAATCATTGTGGTTGACAAGCATACATTGTATTCATATAGTAGCAAATTTAGCCTTCACCAACAAGGACCCATAAACTTATGCCATTAATCGTCTTAAAAATGACATGTTCAATGAAACACATAACTGAACTATCTAACCATTGAGAGAAAATATATATGCCAAAAATTGATGAAATCAAACATCTACTTTGGAGGGAAAGAAGAATGCCAGGTAGGTTAAGCGTGAGGAGTAGAAGGGGTCCTTCCAAGAAAGAGAAATAGAACTAAAGGTTGGAGTTGGAAGAAAAATGAGATTTAAAAACTGTCAAAAAAAATTAACACAATGTTAAGGCTTGCAACCACGAGAAAAAAGACCCAAAGCCAAAGGAGGCAATGCTAAGGCAGACCTATAAGGTTTGTTGCAATAGTTGTGATCGATGATGAAAATATTGTTCAATAACTCATTTTTTTTATTATTTATGTTAACGGGAGTATTGGTTACCTTTTTCATGGGGATAATGATCAGATGTTGTTTTGTAATGTAGGCGAACACATGGTTAATGTTTTTTTTTTGTATTATTAACTAGATTATAAGCGGGTGCACTACACGGGGTTGGATGCAAAAAATAATGCAATATAAAAACATCTAAATTATAACAAAAGACTACAATTAGTGCTACATGGCAACACCTCCTACAATCTAATTTTTTTGTTAAATTTAATTTTTTATTTGTTTTGGTTTTTATATATATTAAAAAAAATTTAATATCACGTTTATCTATATACAATCTTAATTTAAAATTTCCTTTATCTTTTATTTTTCATGATTTAAAATTTTGTTTTGGTTTTATTTTTAAATTAAAATTTAGTTTATTTTATATTTTCACTTTAATCTATAAAAAAAGTAGTGAGTTTTTTTTTTTCAAGATTTCTTATCGGATTGCTGGTATTCTTAAACAAAATTTTTATTATTTATCGTAACTTTTTATCATTAAAACTTTAATAATTTCTTATTTATTTTATTTTATTGGATGTTTTAACGTTTTTTTGGTATTTCGTAATTATTAAATTAAAAGCTCTTGAAGCAGCAGTTGTTTTATTTTTCTTTTTGTTATTTAGTTATTATAATTAAGTTTTAACCTATTTTTTTCTCATGTAATTTTAAAATATTGTCTATCATAAAATTATAATTATGAATATAGTGTTGCAACATGTTTATTTTAGTCTACATTAGATATAAGTTTTATTCAAAATTTTGTTGTGAATTACACGAGTTTGAGGATTAAGTTATAAACATATGTATTACATGGGTTTGAGGATAAAAATTATTATAATTTAATAATGTATGTATAAATTTACATAACTAAATTATTTTCATACATACGACTTGTTGGGTAGTGGTGGCACGACTTGTTGGGTAGTGAAGGCAGCAAATCATAGAACTTTGTTTCTGGTCGTGACTTCATCTGGATGTTAATTAGTACTATGATATTATAGATTTTATATTTGAGAATATCAAAATATACATATAAAAAGTTAAAATAATATATAAAAGTTATATATATTAGAAATATAATCAAAATCAAATCATAACAAAGCAAAGCAAAGTAAAAAAAAATAGTAATGTAAAGCGAACGTGGATCCATAGTGTCTTAGCAACTCCACAATAGATTGGAAAGTAAGATGAGAATATAATTGTTTTATAGGCCTAAAGGGTGTGGGGGTCATGTTGGGACATGATTCGTCACGTAGGAACATGAATAAAAGGCTACACCACCCCTTGTCTCATCCACCATGATTCGCATGGATTAAACTATTGCAACCATGGTCCTCTTTTCCATTTGTCAATATTTTCTTTTCTTTTTCTTTAGACAAAAATAAATTAAAATAAATAAGGGGATAGTGGTTTGGGTCATAACCACATCTTAGGGTAGTGGTTTTGGATGATTGATTAGAGATGGGTAACATGACACTGACGTAGAGGGTCATGGTGGCCATGAGGGTTATGACCACACCCTATAGCCTAATGGATCACTTATTAAAAATGTTTAGACATATTTATAAGATGTGTTTCATGAGCTAAAAAATAGAAATATGCAAAATAATTTGGAAAGACAAATAAAATCCCATAATTAAAGAAATGTTTTGAAAATTATTAATTGAAATGGTTTTACTTATAGTTAAATTTGGTATGGCTACTATATATTTGCGATATTTGATTGAGAAAACTGAATATGACATCTATCTTGGTTGTATATATGAGCAAATTACTAAAAAGATTTATACAAAATTATCAAGTTAGGGTGGGAGTTGGCTACAAAGTCTATTTTTCCTACAAAGTGTAAAAAGTCATAAAACACCGTAATCTCAACCATAAAACACACTCAAAACCCACAAATAGCAAAGTGAAGATTACTAAAACGCCATATTTGTGGGTTTTGTGTTGTGTTTTGGTTGATAAGACTTTGATTATCGAATGACTAACATTCGTGTGTTTTATGTTGATTATCATGTTGTGTTTTATATTCATAGTTCTACGATGGTGTGTTTGAAGTTTTTATCGACTGTTAGGGTTTGGATATTGTGTTTTAGTGATCTTCACTATGTTATTTGTGGTTTTTGAGTGTGTTTTATGGCTAAAATTGTGGTGTTTTATGACTTTGTACACTTTGTACGAAAAATGGACTTTGTAGCCGAACCTCACCCAAGTTATATAATTTATATCCATAAATCCGTGTACCACATGGGTCTATATTCTAGTTTATAATAAATACTTACATATTACATTAATGAAAAGTTACAAATTAATGTTATGTTTACAATTTACAAATCTATTAATAAAAATACAAATTACAATATTGAATATTTGACTTACCAAAAATTTCAGTATTCATTATTATAATCAAGAAAAAAATTATTTCTACATTTATAATAGGTGATATGCATGCATTAATTATTTAATTTAAAATATATATTAAATAAAATATGAGTAAAACTTAAAAGGTTGAAAGAGATAATTTATATGATAATAATTGGAATCCATTATTAGAAGTTAGATATTGTCTCTATACTTTTTTTAATATCATAACTTTTTTGGTCATATCTTTTAAAACTTAAAGGCTTAATTTTTTTATGTTTAATAATAAACAATACCTATTTTTTACACTCAAAGAAAAAAAAAAATACTATTATACATTATATTAAATTAAATTATTATTATTAATATATTAAAATTAGAAGCTAATGAATAATAATTTTAATATTATAATAATATATAGTTTTTTAAATACTTTATTATTTTAATATTATATTAATAGTTATTTTCTTTACTTTTTAATTTTAATCATTTTTTTAATGTCACGGGTTGGGATAAACTTGGTGTCAACCGGTATCAAGCCAGTACTAGTATCGAAAATACCGGTACGTTCCTATTTTGGTATTGGTACATATATTTACTACGTATACATTTTGAAGTTGAGGGAATAGTGTCAGGCAGCTTGCCTGGCACTTCCCTATTGTACCAACCCATTTTTAATTTAATTTTATCCCTAGCTTAAAATTACGGTTTCGTCATTTGCTTAAAATTACGTTTTTGCCCCTAATTCAAAATAAAATTATATTTTTGCCTGGCTCAAAATTTACGCTTTTGCCCTCAGTTCAAAAACCCATTTCTAATTCTATTTCCAGTTTAAATTTACGGTTTCTCCCTCCGTCTAAAATTACGCTTTTGCCCCCAGTTCAAAATAAAAATATGTTTTTGCCCCTAGCTCAAAATTACGATTTTGCCCCCAACTCAAATTTACGCTTTTGCCCATAGTTCAAAATAAAATTATGTTTTTCCCCATAGCTCAAAATTATGATTTTGCACTCAGTTTAAAATTATGATTTCGCCCCCAGTTCAAAATATTTTTACAATTTTGCCCTCTGTTCAAAATTATGATTTTGCTCACATTTCAAAAATTATGATTTCTCCCCCAGTTAAATATTATGATCTAGCCATTGTTTTACTTTTTTTTTTTTTTGCAAAACTATAGTACTGTTTTATTTTTGCTTGGTTGACCCAATGTAACTTTTATTGTGTCAAGCAGTTGTCTAACACTCGCTCATTGGTCCTGACAAATTAGTATTTTACCCCAGCTCAAAATTACAGACCTGTTATTGTTTTAATTTTTTTTAGCAAAACTATGGTAGCGTTTTCGTTTAATTGGTTCTCTCGATGTATTTTTTTAGATCGTGTTATAAGTAGTATGTACAAGTAACCTAAACACATGCATACATGTTATGAAACTAAGAAATATTTGATTTAACGTCCCGCAACACGAGCGGGCATAGGTGTAATTTTTATTCGTCCAGGCATGCCTGGTACATACTCATTTGTCCTGAAAAAGTACAATTTTGCTCCCAGTTTAAAATTATAGTCTTTCCATCATTTTAGTTTTTTTAGTAAAAGTATGGTAGTGTTTTTGTTTTAATTGGCTGACTCGATGTAAATTTTTTTTAGATCGTGTTATGAGTAGTATGTACAACTAACCGAAACAGAGATATACATGTTATGAGAGAGAAATATTCGGCTTATTGCCCCACAACGCGGGCGGGGCAAAAACTAGTTATATATTAAAATTAGAAGCTAATGAATAGTAATTTTAATATTATAATAATATATAGTTTTTTTTAATACTTCTATTATTTTAATATTATAATAATAATAGTTATTTTCTTTACTTTTTAATTTTAATCATTTTTTTAATGTCACGGGTTGGGATAAGATTAGTGTCAACTGGTATCAAGCCAGTATTGGTATCGAAAATACCGGTACGGTCCTATTTGGTATCGGTACATGAAGGTAAAAACCGGCACTAGTACAGAAAACGTCAAAAGTTGGTGCGGAATTGATATTGGAAATCTTTTGGTTCGGGAAATTTAGTGCTGCTACCCGGTACCATTTCCTCATCCCAGATCACGGGTACCATACGAACAACAACGGTATGGTACAACTTTTTTTTTTGTTGATTTTTTTTCAACTTTTATTATTTTTTTCTTTTTTTAGTTTCAGGGGTAGGGATGAGCTCGGTTCCAACCGATACAGAATCGATACTGATACCGAAAATACCAGTTACGATACTGGTATATGAAGGTAAAAACGGTAGTGAACCGGTACTAGGAACGCCAAAAGTCGGTACCGAATTGATACTTAAGATCTTTCTGTTCGGCAAATTTGGTACCGGTACCTAGAACCATTTGCTCATCTCTGACCACGGGTTTCATACGAACAACATCGTTACCATACAATTTTTTAGTTATTTTCTTTCGGTTATCTTTTAGTGTTTTTTCTACATTTTCTTTTTATTCTTGTCAGCAGTTCCGTTCGCAACGCGCTCGTAGTGATTTCAAAACACATGTAAACATAGACTAAACAACAAAAGAAATTCGTCGCAACGCGGCAAACTTCTTTAAACCTAATTTCCCTAATTTTAAAAAAGAAAGACTTGAGTTTTTTTTAAGTCATGTGACTATTTATATGATCCACACTAATATCATATATCTTACAATTTCAAAGGACGTAGTTTTTTTTTTATTGTATTTCTTTATACTTTTACCCCCTTTAACTTTCAGTGTTAACAATTCCAACCTCTTAACTTTCTAAAAATTTTCCACAACACGCCGTAACTATTTTCTTACATGCTTATTTTTATGCACGCGTGAGTAAAAATTAAAGTTGGTTTACGATTCAACGTAAATTTCTTCGAAAATATGTGTCAAATATAATTCGTTTTCATGCTTATAAATGCTTATTTTTATGTATGTTTTCAGTTAGCCTACGCTTTAACGCAAATTACAATTAGCAAGTTATGTGGATAGTGCTTTTATCCTATTAGTTTTTTTGTTTCTTTCTTGATTTTTTTGGACTTTATTATTTCTATTTTTTAGTGGGGTCTATTTGGTCAAATTTAACCACAAAAATTAACTGAGTTAGGGCTAAAGGACATAACTTGCAAGGATTTGCAAACATCGAGTACGTTTTCTGTAATTATTAAAGACAAAAGACACAGTTCTCAATAAGTGACATACATAAAGGACGATTTTTGTAATTTACTCATTTAAATCAATTGGTCCCGCTGTCCAATTTAAATTTATTTTTATGGTTTTCGGTCAATTTAAAACATGTGTCGATATTCTTTTGAGCATATTTTTTTCAGTTGGTATACTGAACCAAAATAGATATCGACCGAAATCCCGCAGCGTAGCGCGGGTAATCTTACTAGTATCTAACAAAATCAAAGGACTTGTACAGTACCTTCTTATTATGATTGGTTAGTGGGGAGGTGGAGCCAACTAATATACAAAATAAATTAATATAATATATTTTATGAAAATAAAAGTGTTCATTATATTACCCTCATATTCTTTCATCTTTAATTTAATTATTATTATATTATTATTATATAGCTATATAAAAACAAACAAAATATATATTAACTTTATTTTTTTTATAGTTATTGATTTTTTTATTTACTATTATTAATTGTTTTATTTACTCTTTAATTTTTTAAAATCCCCCCCTTTTAAGTATTTGAACTCTCTATACAGTAAGTAATATACATTCTTAACTCATTTAATTTCATTTTATTTTAATAATCTATTTTTGTTAACTTTAGAAAATAATATGCGGTTGTGTTTACTTTGTTGTAAAATGCAGTGCTTTTTTTGAGTGTTGGTGTCGTGTCCATACCCTGACAAACCGTATCAATTTTGATGGAACAACATTGACGTTAGTATTGATGTTATCGAAACCGACATTCATCTTTATTGTTTTTGCAATCAATGTAAAATATGCGTCGATGTTCTTTTGGACATATTACTACTTTATTTTTTGGGTTTCTTTTTCGGTTGCTATAGCAAGTATCGATATTGTAACAAGCGGGAAAAATACCAATCGAATTCCCACTTACACGCTGCGAAGCGCGGGTCATCCCCTAGTTAGAACTTAAAAGAAAGTTGACCTACCACATTATCATAGTAACTTGATAATTTCATAACATTGGAAGTTTGAAGAAGTAAATTAAATTTGAGTGACTGTAAACATGTGAATATTCTATAAAATCCCCTACTATTATAAAAATAAATAGAGTAAATTACAAGTTTTGTCCTTTATGTTTACACCAAATTGCAGGCGTTGTCCTTTAGCGCAAAAGTTGACTAGTTATGTACTTAATGTTCCAAAATCTTGCACGTTATGTCCTTTAGGCCAAACCCAGTTAGATTTTTTGGTTAAATCTGGTCATGTGCCTTGCACATGAGGGCATTGTTGTCATTCTATCTCTTCAGGGACTATTGTGTAAAATAACTTATGTTTAGGGTCTAGTTTGTAATAAATTGAGAAATCAAAGAAATATAATATGTCTCTCTCTCTCACACACAACTGAAGGTCCCCCCTCTCTCTTCTCTCTCTATAACATCATCTAAAGGGACGGCGGGGTGAAGGGTGGTTATGGTGGTGGGTTAGGTTGCGCTGGTAGTGGGTGAATGTGAAGGGGTGGATGTGGTGGTGGGTTAGTGCGGCGGCGGTGAGTGATTTGGTTGCGGCGGCGTTGGGTGGAGGGTGGAGGTGAAGGGGTGGTTGTGGGGGTCAAGAATTTCATGTCTGATGTACTTTGTTTTAGTCTCAGTCATTTTCGGTAATTCTTTTCCGGCGAAATGGTATATTTCCGGTAATAATCGTGAGTTTTCCGATGAAGAAGTAAAGTTCCGATAATGTTCTTGAGTTTTCCGGCAAAGCATTCGTGAATATTGTTGTAGATCTTCTTCGACCACTAATGATGGTGATGGGTAAAGTCTAAGAGAGAAGGAGAGAGAGTTGAGAGAGACTGAAGAGAGAGAGATAGGGGGTATAATGTTTTATTTATTTTTTGTTTTTTAGTTAAATTGATGAAATTACAAAAGTACCCTCATCTACTTTGAAAAATTAAAAAAATACATTGATTTAGTGCAAAAAAATAACTGGGTTTGGCCTAAAGGACAAAATACGTAAGATTTTGGAAAATTAAGTACATAACTTGTCAACTTTTGCGCTAAAGAACAACGCCTGGAATTTGGTGTAAACATAAATGACAAAAGTTGTAATTTACTCAAATAAATATAACTATTAAGTTTACTACTAAATAGAATCTAGATTCACTTGTATAAAATTCGAATTCATTGCAAGCAAACTTAGAACTTCAAAGTCTAAACACACTAGCATATCACAAATAAATAATTTTATACCGACAAAGGATTGCTTTCACTTCCATTGTCTCCAAGGGCAGTAAGGTACCACCTACTTCGACATAATCACTAGGGTGCCACCGCCACCTCTGCTACCTCTTGGACGTCGACAATGATTATGCGGACGACACTTACGCGGGTTAAGTTTACACTCGTCACAACTCCATTTCTCAGCCTCGATTGTTTCATCTCCGTGAGTGATTACACTCATGTGACACACAACGAAGATTAGAAGAACCGTCCCACAAACCCATTTATGAGATAACCCCATAAGTCTCTATGACTCAATCTAGACTTACTTTGGTGCATATATACAATTTTTAAAAGGTTAGATTATATAGACATCTAGGCTCACATCCACTTGCATTCAACTACACGGCAATAATTGATAGCATTAGAGTTGATTTATTGCATGCTAGCCATTTGGGGGATATAAGCCAACTGGTGGGGATGACTATTATTTTTATTAAAAAAAATCTAACTTCTACTAATTTGTATACAAATGATTTATCACATGTTAACTAACGTGCCACTTAGGCTTTCGCCTAGTGGTTAAGAGGAATTAACTCTTGTGGAAAGAAGTGCAATCAGGGGCGGACCTATAGTGTTACAAGGGGTAACCCTCGTTGCCCCTTGAAGCTCCGGTGATGCTCCGACAGTAGTGTAAATTTTGGAAAAATTTGATGTTTTGTCGATTTCGTTACCTTTTTTTTTTGAAACGTTACCCCTATGTGAATTTTCTAGATCCGCTACTGAGTGCAATTTAGCTAGGGGTGAGTAAGTTGTGGTTCTGGACCTGTAGAACCGGGATTTGGTCCTAGAACCTCAAGGACTTGAACTTTTTGTATGTATATGGGTCGGTTGCGGGTTTTAGTTAATGTATAAATTCGGTTCCGGGTCTGGAACCATGGTTTTTATAAAAGAAACCTTAAGAACCGGTTTATCAGAAAACATTTAGGCTACCTTCCATATCACAAAACATTGACTTTTAAATTTCAATAATCTAGAGAAACCCTTGTGATTCCTTTCATTATATGTATACAACTTAATGTTTGTCCGGAGGTGATTATTCAAAATATTAAGTCTCTCGGGTTTTTATGGTATAGGAATCGGTCTACAAATAGGTCGTTAAGTTGGGAAAGTTGGTGTAACCGTGTAAATTTGATTTGATGTAGTTGTCTATCTCGGCCTCCCTCTTCGGGTTTGGCGTTGTGAATAATATTTACCTTTAAAAAAATATATGTATTTACAACGCGATTTCAGCAAAGATTTTTTTAATTGTATGTATGTGTTTTAATTGTATTATGTATCTCTTTAATTTGTATATATAATACATTCCATTTGTTTTAATTGTATGTACGTGTTAATGAGAGTTTTGTAGAGTAGCTATCAGTGGCGGATCTAGAAAATCCGCCAAGCCGTAACGTTTTATAAATAAGCCGTAACGAAATCGAAAAAACCTCAAATTTTTCCAAAATTTACACTAATTTTTCCAAATTTTTCCGCGCCAAGCCGTAGCGGGCGTTGCCCCCCGCTACATGGTAGATCCGCCCCTGGTAGCTATGCAAACATATGTTGTACATATGTGTTTTATGTATACAACAACCGATTTGTGGTTCTTAAAACTAGAATTGCAAATATTTTTATAGTCCAAAATCATCACTAGTTGTATCTGTAGGCCAAAAAATGATTTTGTTTCACTTGTCCTACGAAGGTCCATTACATGTTCTAACCTCAGACCCTGTAACTGACCCATCAGGACACTTTAGGACCCGGAATCACATAGGCTTATAAGGTTCGGTTCGTGGTTCCCACTTACATCAATAAAAAAGGGTATATGGTTCTGGAGGGTTTGGATCGGGTCAGGTCGGTTCTGACCCTTTGCACAACCCTAAATTTAATATAGAATTTAAGGGAGAAATCTTAGCCATTCAAAAAAAAAAAAAAAAAAAACCCAACGTATTAAATGAGTAAATAAAATTAAAGAGTAAAATAATTGGTCAAATGACCTCTAAACGATTCTGGTCTTTTTGGATTCTATTTTTTGTTTTATAAAGATTTTTGGATTCAAGAGTCACCATAGAAGGAGTCTCTCTATTTTTGGGATAAATGTATTATATACGTCCCTTTTTCTGAGAGCATTCACATTCATTTCATCAAATTCATATCCATTTCATCAAATTCTCTGTATTGAGTTTTTATAATGTAAATAGTATAAAAAGTGGTTGTGAGTGGAGGAGAGAGAAAATGTTACTGTTCATATGTATATTTGGGGGGACACTGTTCACCCCCTATAATTTTTAATATATTTTGGAAGTAGTTGTGAGTGAAGGAGAGAGAAAAGTTAATGATAAAGGTAAGTAGTTGTGAGTGAAGGAGAGAAAAAAGTTAATGATAAAGGTATAAAAAAAATAATATTTAATTGAAAAGGAGAGAGAAAATGTAGTGTTTTTTTCAGTGTAATTTAAGGTGAAAATATGGTGGAGTGGATGTGAATGCTCCGAGACCTTATTAATATCTTGCTATAGATAAGATTTTACCGGATAGAATTAACTGATTTTGTAAAGTCAAGAACATATATATTGTATTAGATAAAAATGAAGATTTTTTTTTTTTATCTAATAAAATACATGGTAGTCAAAGAAAAGTGTATTCTATACCGTTTAAAAAATCTCAGGTTGGTGTATGGAAGAATATAGGAGAAATAGCAAAGGATTTCAGCAAGAAGAATATCAACATCAACACTAGTTTAACAAGTAAAGTGGGGAAGGGGGATAAAACTCTATTCTGGGTGGATACGTGGATCGGCAATGAACCTTTGAAGGAACAATTCCCTAGTATGTATCGGCTATCTTCAAGAAAAAGAGCAATGGTACAGGAGAATTACAGAAACACGAATGGTGGGGTAATGTGGGATTGGGCATGGATTAGAGCACCGAATACCGAAGCAGAAAAGGAAGAGATGGAGGCCTTAAATCAGCGTTTACAGCAACAAACTATGTCTAACAGGGACGACGCGTGGATTTGGAGACAATTCGAGAACGAGGCCTTCTGTGTGAAGAACGTAAGGACGACTTTGGGACGAAACTTGGATATAAACGCAGCACCAAATGCTTTCTGTTGGAATAATTGGGCTTCGGGTAAAAGCACAGCTTTTGTTTGGCGAGCCATAGATGAAAAAATACCATCGGCTGTGGCTTTAACCGGAAGAGGAATGTTGTTACAAGATACGACGTGCAAGATATGTGGTGCGGATGACGAGAATGCAGTGCATATTTTGCTAAGGTGTAATTTCGCTAAGAGAGTTTGGGAAGCTGTGTCTACTTGGACAAACTTTCCGATGTTGAACAACGAGAATAGTATAACGGAACTGCTGCAATCAATTTTGGAGAGTCATAGGAGCCGATTTATAAGGAAAATCTTACATGCTATAGCAATTCAAACTATGTGGATATTATGGAGAAACAGAAATGATAGAATCTTTTCCGATAAACAACGAACGGCACAAATGATCATAGAGGAGGTAAAAGACACATCCCTTCAAGGCGTTAGACAAAGATCAAAGCACAACACGATAACAAAACAACAATGGTGGGACTTCAACTTCAATGAGTAAACCGGTTTTGGCTTTCTTTCTTTCTTTGTATTGTATCTTGTTTTTTCCGTTTTATTTATCTTTTGTATCATGTTTCAGCTTCTGGCTGAGAACATTTTTGGCTTCAATCTTTTATGAATGAAATGTTCCGTTGGCTATTAAAAAAAAAAAAGATAAAAATGAAGATAGGCTGTATAATTGGATGAGAAAATAAATAGGATACCCATGTGCATTTAAATGATGTTATGGCTTTAATATCTTTCATGTCCCATGAAAGACTTCTTAACCTTTTTATTTATGTCTTTACATCCATGAAGATTGACATATTCTTCTCTCTAATCAATATGCTTTTTTGCACTTAATTCTTCTATCGGGATGTCGACAATTCTTCAAAATATCAACTACAATAGTTATATTATATCGTATTTAAACGGGTATAAGAGATTATTGACAAAGTGGTTCATTTAGATGTCAAATGCACGAGAGTGTTTGGTCAATACGCGATTCAATAAACATCGACGTTATGATAATTTGTACAAATGAATGTTTGCTTTGTTCCAAAAGCTAGTGAGTTGATTCATATAAAAAGTCAACGTGATTAAATGCCGAACTACCTGATTGAGAAAATCGTATCAAACATCAGAGTAGTTGGTAAACCTTTTACGAGTCGATGGTAAGAGACTTATGAACATGGAAGATAGAAAAGAACATGGATGGTTGGTCATGATCATGAAATTTGTCATGTGAGGAGATCTATTATCGATATTTTTTGTGGCTATGAATCGAAGAAGCATAGAACGTCTTAATCAAGTTAGTTTCATGTTAATTCGTTTTTGTGTGTTGTCTAATCATTGCAATTATGTTCGCTTTAATTAATTTGATGCCAACGGGGAGTTTCTTTTAAGCATAAAGTAGTAGTAAAATAAAGAAAGTTGGATAAACGATTATGCCAAAGTTGCAAAAATTAACAAACATGAGAAACTCTGAAGCACTATAATCCCTTTAAAACGTAGATAATAAGGTCTTACATAGTACCATAATCATCTCCATTAAAACTAGTGGTCAAACGACTTATGATATAACACAAGTCTCTAAGAAGATATGTGTTCAATCAGGTGTGCATAAAAAATATATCCTCACAAAATCTATGAATCGAAGTCATGCCTTCGAACTCAGCATGGTAAATCAGTTGGTATTATGAGCCCGGCACATGACTTTGCACAGTCTTGTCTTAAAAGGCAAACGTCACAACTACTAATTGGTAGAAGGAATTAGAAAAATTATCTAGAATTCACAGACTTCCTTTACAAAAAATAATTAAAGGTTGTTCAGATAGCATTCAGTTGAGTAATGAGTCAACATGGATTTTCAGTAAAGGTTTTTTAATTACTATAAATCCAAATATGTAACAAAAAAGTTTAGTTATTGATGGTAATAGATTATATATGATGTAGAAGGTAGAATAATTATGATATATGTTTTATATAAAGATGGAGTAAACATAGCACAAAAACCTTATGGTTTTATACATTAATAACGGAATAACTTTAACAAAATAAATGACGCAATTACAACATATAAATACTTTATATAACTTCAATATTAGAAGCCACCGCCAACTCCTCCACCTGCCCCACCACCAGCGCCAAAACCACCACCTTTACCTACTCCTCCGCCACCTCCGCTACCGCCTCCTATTCCTCCTCCTGCCCCGAATCCTCCACCACTACCTAAACCACCACCTCCTCCACTTCCTCCACCTACACCACCACCAGCTCCGAAACCCCCTCCACTCCCAGAACCTCCTCCTAAACCCCCACCTCCACCACTTCCGCCACCAACACCACCACCACCGACACCACCACCCACTCCTCCTCCAGTTCCAAACCCGCCACCACTTCCAGAGCCTCCCCCTACTCCACCGCCTCCACCACTACCACCACCAATGCCGCCACCACCACCTACTCCTCCTCCTTTACCAAACCCACCACCACTTCCTGAACCTCCCCCTACACCACCGCCTCCACCACTACCACCGCCAATGCCACCACCACCCACTCCTCCCCCTTTGCCAAACCCACCACCACTTCCTGAACCTCCCCCTACACCACCGCCTCCACCACTACCACCGCCAATGCCACCACCACCTCCAACACCACCACCCACTCCTCCTCCTTTACCAAACCCACCACCACTTCCTGAACCTCCCCCTACACCACCGCCTCCACCACTACCACCGCCAATGCCACCACCACCTCCACCTCCAACACCACCACCCACTCCTCCTCCTTTACCAAACCCACCACCACTTCCTGAACCTCCCCCTACACCACCGCCTCCACCACTACCACCGCCAATGCCACCACCACCTCCAACACCACCACCCACTCCTCCCCCTTTACCAAATCCGCCACCACTTCCAGAGCCTCCCCCTACGCTACTTCCACCGCCAGCACCACCACCGACTCCTCCCCCCTTACCAAACCCGCCACCACTTCCAGAGCCTCCCCCTACGCCACTTCCACCGCCAATGCCACCACCGACTCCTCCCCCCTTACCAAACCCGCCACCACTTCCAGAGCCTCCCCCTACGCCACTTCCACCGCCAATGCCACCACCGACTCCTCCCCCCTTACCAAACCCGCCACCACTTCCAGAGCCTCCCCCTACACCACCGCCTCCTCCAACACCACCACCCACTCCTCCCCCTTTACCAAACCCGCCACCACTTCCTGCACCTCCCCCTACACCACCGCCTCCACCACTACCACCACCAAAACCACCGCCAATGCCACCACCACCACCAACTCCTCCCCCACCTCCAACCACGCCGCCACCTCCTGAACCTCCCCCTAACCCTCCACCACCACCCCCTCCAAACCCACCACCCCCACCAAGACCACCAGTTTTTTGACTACCACAACCTTTCCGTCCAAATCCACATTCATTACCACCCCACCTATCCTTCTCAACACTCTGATCTCCAAGAGAAATTACACTCAATTGAGACCCAGTAGCGATCAAAAGAATAACCATGCACACCCATTTATGTGAACACCCCATATTTCTCACTCAACTTATGATCGCATGCAGAAAGATAGGATTATATAGTGTGATCTTGAACAATTCTTAAAGCGCGATTTACAAGCATAGGATAAAACTAAAGTGGCATTTGCATTTGCATGCATGAGGAATTAATGCAAATGTCCGCGTTAAACCGTTGGGCGATAAATCAATTGTAGTGTTGACCTTTTTAACCATCATAGTCAAAGATGAGGCTTATGGCTTCCGACATATAATCAATAGAGCACGTTATTGTATCAACTATTTCACATGAAATTAGTTTCTAGGTTATAATAATAGTGTTAACTAAGAAGTGAATAATATTATTTATGTGGAGTTGTTTTTGGAGTAATATGTTTTGATTCGTTACTTAACTAAATTAACCACTTTGTCACCTCTAATTCTTATTGATGTATATCCTTTTTGGCTTTGTTTATTTGGGTAAAACTAATTAAGAATTGAATCGAAGTCATTTTATATTATAATAGGGAATTTTAAATCAAAAGGTCAAGCAAGATGGTTTACTTGATTCGATTATTTCTGTCTTTTTTTTGTGTGTCTCTGTTTTATATAAAACATGTTTTGACGTGAACTCGTTTTGTTCATAACCTGTTTTGACCTAAAACCGTCTCAACATGTCACCCAATCCGATTCGTGCAAATTTTTGTATGTATTACCTTTCAATCACCAATTTAAATGAAGAATAAAGTGTGAAAATACATTCTTCCATAGTTATATTATGACGAAACGAGTTCTTCCAACAAACAAAAGAAGTCATTGTGAAAGTGGGAAATTTGATGTAACACCCCAAATTCTAATAAAGATTAATTGAATGTTTATATGTTTTAAATGATTAGTTAGTTATAAATAAATAATGAAAGTTAAAAGTTAGGAAATATATAAGAATGATAACTTAAATAATCTTGAGGGGTTAAACTTGTAAATATGATTAGTAACATTATAAAAATTTAAAAACCCAGTTAGTGGGTGTGTGGTGGGTCGCGACCAAGAAGCAGGAAGGAGAAGAAACCCTTCTCCTTCATAATACCTCAAGAAATTCAGGGATTTAAGGTGTTGTTGATCCAGAAAACGAATGCATGAAGTTAATTCCTTGCTAATCTAAGCATATTGAACATAAGGTAAGTTGAATGTTGTGTTTTGATGCATATTCATGAAACTAGGGTTTAATCAACTCGTGAAATTGAAGAAACTGAATTGATGTATGGATTAGAATCATCATTAGAAGATGTTTTATGCCTAAATTCGTTTGTATTGAAGGTTTGAAGTGAAACCCACTTAACCTAGTAGTTTGGTGATTTTGTAGTTCCATAAATTGAATATTGTGATGGATGAATGTATGAGTACTAGTAAAATTGATGAACTACTATGATTTTAGAATGAGTGAGTTATGTGATTTTGATTGATAAAGAGTTATGAAGACTACTAGAGAAATTATGCATAAAACACTTGTACTTAGTGCTAAGATTGTTATACGCACACCAAGTGTTCGATTAAATGCTTGAATAGTTGATTCATGTAACTTTGAGTGAATTAGGATGCGTTACTTTATGTGTGAAAATATGGATATGATAATTGTGAAAAAGTGTATGTGGAATGCGAATTTCATATGAATGTGAAAGCTAAGTAAATAAATGAGATGATCTAAGTAAAGAATGGAATTATGTGTAGGAATCAAGGAAGAAGGAGGAAGCTTCGGTTCGTAACAACAATCACAAGAACGAGGTGAGTTCGCTACTTACAAGTTTATTCAATATATTAGTAGGTTGTTCCTTTAAATGTTAGATGCATAATGGAAGACGTAGTATTGAAATGAGAATGCAAAAGTAGAGCTCCGTATCGGTCCGTGATGAACGGGTCGGTTCGGGTGAGAACGAGAATTAATGAGTTAAAGTTTTCTCGATGTTCCGTGTAAACGGGTCGTGATAGAATGAGATGTAAAAGTAAGAATGATGTAACGAACTTGGTTACATAAACAAGAATGCCGATTACAAGAATGAATTAGTCATACGTGGTACAAATTAAAAATGGTGATGATTAGTTCACCAAGTTCATTGATGTGTTAATTGAGATATGAATATTATGCAAATGATGTTTGTTGTATTGGTTTTAGGTAAAAGTCAAGCTTAGTTGCTAATGCCTCGCTCGGAATCGAACACTCCTTGATCGCCTTTAAGCGCTTCCGCAATTTTTGATGTATCATCAATGGGTCAATATTTTGGTTTAATTAGGCTATGTTAGTAGTTATAAACTCTAAACTTGAAGTTGTAAATCTTTGTCAAATACTAGTTGTAATGGTCGTTTTGAAAGTTTCTAAAGTGTTATGAAATTTACTATGTCTTTTTAAAATGCGTTGTAGGTTAATTGTTGAATGTTATTAAACAGGGAATTGTTTATTTTACGAACGGGTCATGCCCGAATTTTATTAGACAATAGTATGAATTATTGTATTTTCGGATTTAGAACTTTGGGCGTTTCATTTGAAGTCTCAGAGGGGAAAATGTCATTGTGAAAATGGGAAGTTTGAAGTCTCAGAGGGGAACTCACAACATTGTTCGATTAAGATAACAAGCATAGTCTTGTCTTCATGAATTTCAACCCCTCGGATCCGCTGTTTGTGTATCAACAATGTCTAGGCTAGGCTTTTTCTGCACATTTTGATTGTAGTTCTTTGTTTGTTCATCTGCGTAAAGTAGTTCAATGTGAACTGGTTATATCGACAACCTTTTATTGCATATGCCGACACATTTTGAAGTTAGAATTATACGTAATGAAAAAAACTCAATGCTTTTAGGGAGTAAAATATTGTGAATGGTTAACTATATACGGTTTAGGTTCCTGTAAAAAAGATATTTTTCGTGAGAAGTGTGAGAAGGCATAAAAATTAACATGTAGGCATCATGTTTTGGACTTAGGCACGATGTTTTGGGTTATTTTGGCAAGAATAACACCAAACATAACAATTTAAGAGACAATTCAATATATTACAGGCTTAAAACTCATAACACCATGTGAAGAATGTTAAGTAGGGTGTTTTAAGTGTAAAGCATTGTGTTTGGTGTTTTTGAAATTTCATTCCTATAATACATTGTATTGTGTTTTAGAGAAAACGGGCCTTAAATTGGATCGTCAGATCAAAACAATCCATGGACTCGATTGCACGGTGGCGTTTTCATAAATAACATCAATTTTATTATGTGGGACGCGCTTCATTAAGGGTAAAAGGGTCTTTTACCGCTCAAATTCAAAACGCCATCAAATGATAACACGCCATTCAAAAAAATAAAACGCCATTAAAAACGAAACGCCAAAAATTAGTGATAAAACGCGTTGGATATTACAGGAAGAGAAAACAACACAGTAACTGATTTTCAGTTATTAACATTTATTAGAAGAAATTCCCTCCTAAATTACGCGCCAAAAACATCATTATATAAACAATGTAAAAACATCGCTTCCATAATCACTTCAATCTATCCCTTTCTGCAAAAAACATCTTTAACCAAAAACGCCAATTTAACCAAAACGCCAAAAATGGCAACAATCGTTTGGTGGAGATACACTCTGGCAATCAGGCGATTCGTCCTGCGTTTTGACAACAGAAGGAGGGTGTATGTTAGGACAATCAAGGCAATTTTGAAGATGGAAGAAGAGGTGCAGAGGGGTATCCTATCCCTTGGCATCGCTCTGGACCATGGTTGCAAAAGTCGCTAGGCGCTCCCTACTCGGTCGACGGGGGAGTTGAGAGTACTCGACCTAGGCGGAGAGTACACGGGGAGTACTCGGACATGTTAAATTATAAAGAAATTAGTTTTTGGAAATTAAATATATGTAAAATAACATAAATTTACTAATATTTAAAACAAAATACGTGAAGATGATATTCAGTCGTTAATATTATAGGCATAGAAATTATATTTTATTTTATTTTAAGTCAAACTCGGCCCGAATTGACCTACTAGATCCGATTTTAACCGATGCTGACCACGTTTGATCGATTACAAGTAATTAGGCGGAGTTGAAGAAAGTCGCCTCGGCAACTTACCTTGTAGCGACTACTCGGAGAGTACTCGGCCTTGGAGACCTTGTTTTACAACCATGCATCTGGACAACGAATGCCATGAAACACATATGCTTATGAAAGCATTAACAAGGAAATTTGGACCAATCAAAGCAGATGTAAAGTCGGACCCTGTCATGACATCATGGCGTTTTGATGATGAAACAGACATGGTGACCATTATATACGACAGCGGAGAGCAGGAAGTTTACTTGCTTGAAAACATCATGACAAAGCAGGGGTTTGGTTTCATGGAAGAATTGCATAACGCCACTTGTTTGAACATAGAAATGGACTCAAAATCGGAGTTAATGCAAAACATGTTCAAGTGGAGACTTCAGAATCTTCAGGAACAAGAAGCCGATGAAGGTGAAGGTGATGACATGGATGAAGATCCAGATGAAGACTCCGAGGAAGAAGATGACGCAAGTGATGGATACTTTTCGGATAAAGTACCTTCTGACGAAGGGTTTTAATTTTTTTTTCTTTTTTTTTTGTTCTGTGTAATCTTCTTTTTTTAAGATAATTAAATGATATATTTCTCTATTTATTTGCAAAACGCCAAAAAAATACTAAAAAAGGTTATCGCTTACAAAACGCCAGAAATAACAAAAAATATTTTTCCTGCTTAATATTTTATTTTCTCCGTTATTGTATTTTGTCATCTTGGTCTGCATAACGCCATTTAAAAAAACGCCAAACTTAGAAGATGAGACGTCTATCACCTATAAACTGATAAAGCTGATCAAAACAGTAAATACAATAACAGTAATTGAAAAGACGGTTACTTTATTACTATCATTTATTACAATAAAAAAATCTCGCCTAAACTACGCGCCAAAAAACTCCTATAAGAGAGGGGTCTATACACAATGAATTGATCACATCCAGAAAAACAAACGCTATAACCTCTAGAAACCACTCACTTTAAAGCGCAAAAAAATGTTAGTTAAAATAACCACTGATGGCAAAGATTTCACCGAATGGATTCTTCTTCTTCTGAGGGGGTTATCTCAATAATATTTTGCTGAATGAGATGGACAAATATTCAAGAAAAAGAAACTGATGACAGTGATATGCCATCATGTGAGCTTTGTTCTTGATGAATATCGGCATGGAATAAAGGGATCAACACAAGTGTAAAATGCTATTTTGGACTCCATTATTATAAATAGCATCAAGCAAGAGTTGATCTTCAATGACATGCCACCAAACAAGAATATCACACCAAAAAACAGGATGCCACTAAGCAGCTTCGTCTGAAAAAGACGGGGTTTATGTAGGAAAGTTGGCATCTAGCTAAGGTATTCAAAAATGTTCAAAACGCCAAAACAAATTCAAGAAGAAAGAGGCTGATAACGGTGAAGATTCGGAAGAGAAATTAGATTACCATTTTTTATTTTTTTTATTTTCACTTTATATTGTTTTGTTATCAAGTTATATGTTGTTTTGTTATCTAATTCTCTACAAATAAAATACATTATTATATAAAACGCCAAAAACTACAAACACCAAAACGCTAGTAGTATGAAAATTGTGAGAGCGGGTGCTGGCAAAGCACCTTGTCAAATGTATTAAACGCCAAAAAATTCACTAAACGCCAAAAAAAACATTTGGTCTTATTGTAATCTTATGAAAATATTAATGACTAGTAGTGAATTATTATACAAAACGCCACAAAACGCCAAAAAAAATTGACCAGAAAATGCTACAACGCCAAAAAATTATCTATGTGACACAAAAACAATTAATTCAATGCCAAAAAGTTTAATAAATACAATTAACGCCAAAAAAATCATAGACGCCAGAAAATGTTATAGCGCGTTGGGAAAATAAAAGAAGATTGAAAAGACAAAAAAACCCCTCGGACCCTAATCATGTCCCGCGCCAGGTGTTTGGCCAGAATGCATTCTCACCGTTCTCACACTTTTGGGCGTTTTCTCCTGATCCCATTATACATTAACAACGAACTTACAAATCAAATGCCAACGTATTAAAACGCATAAAGGTTTCCAAATAAATAACAAATACAAACTTAATGACATTTAAGATGAGCAACATGTACACGGTCAAGTAAAGACCTAAGTGTCTAATGAGTTAGAAAACTTGTAGGTTGCTCTACGTGTTTGGATATCCCTTTGCTAGCACTTATCTTTCGGACGCAAAATTGTGAGTTCATGTCCCTCATTTCAAACTTTTGAATGTTTTACTGTTAAACAATTGCGGGGAATACATGTTACAATAAACGGTATGTTTAGCTATGGTATGAAATCACTTTAGATCATGTGCGCATAACTAGAAAATAAACAAGAGTAACCATTAATCATACATAACGACCGAGGTGCAAAAGGTGTAGATCTATTGAGTTTTGGCGAGTTCCACTCCTGGTTTTTTAACCTTTTAGGAGAGCTTTTGTGGTCCCATATCGGAAGGGTCCGAATATCATCATCTAGGTTTGGTTGCTTACTTATGGCATACATATTAATGTCCTTGCAAAACTTTAGTGATCCTCGAATTTCATAGACGCTTTCACGTACCAGTTTACAATATAATATTTTCAAATGTTTTCGAGATTCATTTGATACAAAGCAAACAAATACATGAATTCACCTACTTTATGTTGACTTTTCAAACCTACATGTATTTCAGGTAACTAGTGGATCCTTGCACTTCATGAAACAAGAACCAACATGTCAAGAGAGCGATGTCATCCTTATGGAGGATTTGGTTCACATCTTCTGCCCTTGTGCGAAAGATTGAATGCAAAACCTCAATCTATTAAAACTTTATTTTGTACAAGTCTTCTTTTGTAAAACAACATTACTAGTGATGTCTTTTGAGAGCAAACTTATGACTTGTATATTTTATATCTTGGAATGGATGAACATCATGCATACTTTATTCATATAGATTGTTTACTTACATTGTATGCAATGAAAATTAATCAAGTTCACACCTTGCGCTTCCGCCTATGAGCGGGTGTGACATGTTCACTGGGGAGCTGTTCTTCGTATTCTGAGATATCTTCGTGGCACTCAGTTTCAGAATCTTCTTTTTTCCATCAACATCTACTTTGGAGTTACATGCCTGCTGTCACACCCCAACCGATGGCGGAATCATCGGTGCGCGACACTAAGCGAACGAGATTGCTCAAGAGAATCCATAACCACTATTTAGTGACAATATTTAACAAGTTCATTGTCCCATACTAATAAACAAATATTTCATCAAACAGTCATAACGGAATACAAGTCTCTTGAACAAATCAAGATCCGACAACCTAGATTTTTATTATGGGTTTCTAGACTTCCTATCCATTTGCAGCAAATGATCCATCAACCTGACACATACGTTAAAATAAAGTCAATACAAAAATGTAAAGGTGAGTACACGCGTTTGCATAAGTATAGTATTAAAATCGTTTACGCATAACCAGCATGTAACACGTAACGGGCGAATCCAGTAACTATCACAATGATATAAGCTAACCACATGACTGCGAGTAGAGTATGCGCAACACATGTTCACCGAAACGAACAAGTGAAGTAAAATATGTGATCCTTAACAACCCCTGACTAAACAGGTGCTGAGTCCAAACTATAATACTATCGTTGCTAAGGGCGGTAGGGAAAGTCATCACTGTATAACATAGCAACAAGTATTCAACTAATCACGTAAACATACGAGTGCGGTCAGCATTTAGAAAGCGTTTAAGTGTTGTATTTTTGATAGAGAACGTATGTAACACCCAAAAGTGCGTTAAGCGAAAAAGGGTTCGAGTATACTCATAGTGCGTGCTTAGCAAGTAAACACGGCCTAAAATGGATTGAAGGGAGCGCCGGATCAGCCTGCGTACGGGGACAGAATGCGTAAGTCTTCTAAAGTGCTGAAACGGTCGAAATCGAAGTGTCGGGTGGGAAACAGAGGCTTCGTACGAAGGCGTGCCTTCGTACGAAGGGAGACTTCGCACAAGTGATGCTTCCGTTGTCCAAAATCGAGTATTCTTCACGCCTTTCTTCGGGAAATCGAGTGTGCATCCCTCCAGCCTTAAGCTACTGTTTAAACTTGGAGCCGGAGAGGTCTTGGTTCAAGTCACAGGCGGGAAAATAGGCTGGGTTGTATGAAGCTGGTCCCTTCGTACGAAGGCAGTCGAAGCCTGGCTTCGTACCAACCAGTCTGTTTCTCGTATGTGGCTGTTTTTGACATTCGGAGCTGTGTTTTAACCTGAATCGGATGTATTTTCGAGTCCTATTCATGATGGTTTTGATACCACTTCGTCCCACTATCCAGTGAACGAAATATGTGTCGGTTTTGGTCCGTTTTTGTGTAAAAATCGAGTTTAAAAGTGGTTTTAAAGGGTTTTCACTTAGATCTAACACTTGATGAGTGCAAAATCTGCAGATCTCTAACTTGGGAAGCCGAAGCTAGGCCCAATACACTCGATTATGTGTAGACCCGGGATAAAATGAGAAGGTTTGATGAAAAAGACGAAGGTTTTCATGAAAATAGAGAAGTTAAGATGAAAAATATAGAGTTTAGGTGAAAAAGATGGAGTTTATTTGAAAACAAAAGATTTTGATGAAATCAAAGTGAATCTTGTGGAAAATCATAGTGGAAAACATTGTGTAATCATGTAAAAATGACAATCTTACTTGAAAGCAGTTGGACAGCAATTCGGCAGCGTTTCGGAGCAAAAGGCAGCAAGTTAGAATGAATGAGGAGGGCTTGGCTATTTATAGAAGAGGTGGGATCGCACAGAGGCATTCGTTCGAAGCTGCCTACCTTCATACGAGGCTGGCTGGCTTCGTTCGAAGGGCCTTTTTTATGCGATTAGGTTTTCGTTTCGCGTGTAGGATGCTTGTTAGGTGTGTTTTGTTGCATTAGTTAGTGTAAGTACTTAAAGTATTTTAGTGAGATGTTAAGTGTAGCGTTGTGTTGCTTTTTGGCATGATAAATCATGTGCAAGTAGCGTTTGAGCATTTTGAGCGAGTAACCAATACACATAACACATCTAACATGTAATCACACAAATAACACAAATAATGTAAATAAATCCGCGGTTCGAGTTTGCGTTGCGATAAGCGTTTAAGTAAATAGTGTTTAAATGCGATAACTGCGATAGATAAGCGATGTAAAGTGTGTTTAAAATAGAGTCAACCAATATGTAGTTGCCAAAGGGTTAATCAAAATCGAATCTCGGAGTACAAGCGTTTACGAGTAAAATAACAATAAAAGGGGAACAACCAAAATACGGGTTGTTACAGTTTCCCCTACTTTAGGGAATTTCGTCCCGAAATTAAGTAGTAGACGTAACAAAGAGTTGCGGATATTTAGCTTTCATATCACTTTCGAGTTCCCAAGTGAACTCGGCGCCGCGTTTGCCTTCCCATCTAACCTTGACTATGGGAATGCGAGAGCGTCGAAGTTTCTTGGTTTCTCGATCCATGATTTTTACTAGCTTTTCCACAAAGTGCAGAGTCTTGTTTACTTGCAAATCTTCGAGAGGTACATGGAGATTTTCTTCTGCTAGACACTTCTTGAGGTTTGAGACGTGGAAAGTTGGGTGTACGTTGCTGAGTTCAACCGGTAATTCGAGTCGGTAGGCCACTTTACCAATTCTTTCCAGAATCTTAAAGGCTCCCACGTAACGTGGCGCTAGTTTCTCTTTCTTGCCGAATCAGATCATCCGCTTCCAAGGTGAAACCTTTAGGAGTACGTGATCACCAACTTCGAACTCTAGGGGTTTGCGGCGTTTATCGGCATAGCTCTTTTGATGACTCCGAGCCTTCAAGAGATTGTCTCATATTTGGAGAATCTTGTCTGTCGTTTCTTGTATTAACTCGGGACCGGTGATTTGTGCGTCTTCGATCTCGTGCCATACAATAGGCGATTGACATTTTCTACCGTATAATGCCTCAAAGGGTGCCATTTGAATACTAGCGTGATAACTGTTATTGTACGAGAATTCTACTAAAGGTTAATGTGAATCCCAATTACCACCAAAATCTATAACGCACGAACGAAGCATGTCTTCGAGGGTGTGGATCGTGCGCTCAGTCTGATCGTCGGTCTGGGGATGGAATGCGGTACTGAGGTTAACAGTCGTACCAAGGGCGGATTGGAATGTCTCCTAGAGACGTGAGGTAAAACGACCATCGCGGTCAGAGATGATGTCACGAGGTGTCCCGTGTCGACAAATGACTTCGTCGGTATAGATTCGTGCTAATCGTTCAACTTTAAAGTCTTCTCGTATCAGAATGAAATGAGCAGATTTCGTAAGACGATCAACGATAACTGATGTGTGTAAAATGCAACATATAAATTACATCAAATGAGGCATAAAACTAACCCTTTTTTAGTACTAATGTTGGAAAAAATGTGCTTTTGTCTTCCTTTGGTATTTTCGGGATTAAATGAGCGTAAATGAACAAAAGAAGCAAATATGCAGCAAAATCCAACATAATTACAAGAAAAGGAATAAACGTGACATGCCCGACTCCTCAACAGCATCTTGCAAAGCAAAAACAAGAGATCAGAAGGCTGAACACGCCTCGTGCCCAGCGGACACGGGGACGTGCTCAAGTGTCTGCAGAAAAGACAAAGTTGTAAAAGCTTCTATTTCCCAACACGGGGGCGTGCCCAACTCAACACGGCCGTGGTCAACGCTAAGATTCGCAGAATCCAAGCAAATATTGATAGTACAGATATGTTTCTGCACACGGGACCGTGCCCAGCGGACACGGGGGCGTGGTCAACTAATGCAGATAAACTGCAATTAATGAAGAAAAAGAAAGTGGATGGACACGGGGCCATGCCCAATGGACACGGGGCCGTGTTCGGGCTTTTGTGCAGGCTATAAATAGAGGTGCTTGGTTCACTTCAAAAGCATCCCTTGGTAAACCACCTCTCTCCCACTTCACCCACACTCCACCACCATCACAACACCCACATCCACCACCATCATCCATCATCCATCATAGAGTGTGTGTAGTAGTCTCGGGATCCAAGATTGATAGTAAGAGTTCTTAACAATCAAAGGCCATGTTTGCCTAAGTCTCTTACATCACTTGGTGAAGACAAGCATTTAGTGTAATACTTTTGTTTTTTAATCTTTTCGCACTTTTTATTTGGTTTTGTATTAATGACTTTAATAACTAGTTTCTTATGTTGAAGGTGAAACTTCCTTATCATTTGTCCATGGTGTCTTGGCATTATTTTACTGTCTATATAAAATAAAAGATTTACACGATTCATATCTCTACGGTCTATATAGAGATATGTTGGCTACCTGGTCGGGGGTTAAGGGAATGGTTTGGTAAGGTTCCTGCCTTATTCAGTGTATAGATCCTGCAAGGACCTGGGTCAAGCTTACTAGGACCTCCTTCAATACCCACTGGTATTGGATGGCGGGGGTGTGAATGGCTTGATCCCCTCATATGTAAACTACTATTAATACATTAACCCGGCTACTTGGGATTGTATCCCTGCTGACTCAAACCACTTAGCAAGGTAACGTCACCTTCAAAAGAGGGGCCTACCACATTAATCATTAATAACTTAATTAATTATCTTTCAATAATACAACCCTTTAGGATTGTATCCTTGCTGACTCAAACTACTGGGTTGAGGGTAACGTCACCTTCAAAAGAGGGGCCTACTACTATAACTAAGATAATCTCTTAAAAAGTACAAAAGTGCGAAAAACATCAAAGGTTACACTAAAGGCGAGTCGGATCCAAGTGATTCATCTTGTCTGTTTGTCTGTCTGTCTGTTTTTATTTTTATTTTTATTTTCAGCATTTTTTAGTTTTTATTTTCATGTTTAAACCTTTTTCCAAAATTTTGATTTGATTAGACGTTGAGGATAAACTGGTATTAAAAGCTCTTGTGTCCTTGGACGACCTCGGTATCTTACCAACGCTATACTACGCTCACGATGAGTGCACTTGCCCAAATGTGTGTTTAGTGTTAGTAGAATATCGTGTTTTATAAATTTAAAACTTGACTAAAGTGTTAAAAAGGGCTAAAATATATATAAAATTATATAATGCTACACACGCATCAAGTTTTTGGCACCGTTGCCGGGGACATAAGGATTTTAAGAAAGTTAGGAATCAACGGCCTAATCGTTTTTCTTATTTTTTCTTTTCTTTTTTTTTTTTTAGGATTTTTCTAGATTTTTCAGCTTCTGCAGAGCTCAGCACGGGCCGTGCCCGCTAAACACGCCCCGTGCCCAATCTTTGGTACTGGCAATCCTGTTTTAAGTCAGACAGTAGCTGAACATGGGGCCGTGCCCAATAAACACGCCCCGTGCCCAAGTATCAGATACTGAAAACAGAGCTGTAAGATCCCGACGGTTGGTAATTTCTGACACAAACATGAGCGATACTGATTTTTTTTACTCCCGCTCCTCTTATGGTACGTGGTGTCAAATATGTGGTGGAACTCATGAAGATTTAAAATGTTATTTTTCAAATTACAAAACCCACTATATAGACCCATTGTTTTCCTGTAGCCTTAAGAGGGGCGAGAGTAAAAATAATCCCTATCTCTCCCTAGAATGCTCTCAATCATCTATTCTAAATGAAATGATTCTTGAAGAATCATTTCAAATGGAAGATCTAATTCTTAATTGGATAAAAGAGCTTGAGATGGACATAACTAATTCATCTCAAGACAACGCCCAAGAAGAATTAGTGAGAACGCATTCGGATAAAAACAACATCGTCGCTCCCGAAATCACCTCTAACTCTTGCGAAGACTTGAGCGACAGTCGTTTCTGTGTCGATTGTGCCGTGAAGGACTCCCCATCGACTTCCGTCGATGCATACATAGACCAGAGCGATTCGACATACACCTTCTTTAACGAGAGCCCGGATAAGGGTTGGACTTGTCCACCTACATTTAGCATAGAAATCACCCTTTCCGATAACCTCTTGCATTCTCGTCTAAAACTAGGGAAACTAAGGTATCTCAGGCACTTCGGTGTTGTTCCGTCCAGTAAGGAACCACCCGATCCGGATAAATTCCTTAAAAATAGACAAAACTTCATAAACAGCTTCTAGACACGGGGTCGTGTCCAGGTCAGCACGCCCCCGTGTCCACCAAAAGATTCTCGTCTGACTTTCGGTCAGAATACGGACAAAAAGTGTCAGAATCTCGTCTGCACACGGGGCAGTGTCCAGCCGACACGGGGCCGTGTCCAGCGTGCTGTCGTTTTCTATAAACGCAACAAGATTCCTGCACATTTGGACCATTCCAAAGATAGAGATTTGGTGGGATCTTCACACATACCATACTAGGTATATTCTAAAGAAGGTTCTCAATAACCATCTTGTCTTTTCTACTTTTGTCCATTGCCTTCTTCTTCATTTTTTCCCTCAACACCTCCATTAGAGCTTGAAATCACCATGGTTTCAAGCTTTATTGTGATATTTGTTTGATTTTTATTCAAGGAATCTTGTTAAAAATAAGTTTTACAACTCTGTTTTAAGTTATTTCTGCTTAAAAATGCTTCAAAAGTCAGAAAAATAATTTAAAGCTCCAAGATTCCTAGTTACAAAAATCTGCAGAGAGGTGAACACGGGGCTGTGCTCAGTGAGCATGGGGCCGTGTTCGAGGTACTGTTTCACTAAAATGAACTCCTTTCAGTTTATTTTCGTAGAATGTCAAGCCAAAATAGTGGAACCTCTTCAGCACATTCCAGAAACAGTCGTAGGGAACGAAGGCCTTCAATCGAAGCAACTCTTGTAAGCTATGTGATGGCACTACGAAAAGCTCTCGACGAAATGACATCCGTAGAAGAGGTCCTGATCGACCGTATAAATTATCTGACGGTGGGGCTGGAAAATAGTTTCCAAGAAATCAACCTCTTGCACCAGAGGTTGAATATTTTTATGACACCTCCCATGGAACCAATCCTCTCCCAAGAGGATTCGAACTTAGCACTTGGAGTCGTTAACCCCTCCGGGTGGGATGACATCCCCGCGGAACCTCCTCTTGACAATTTGCAAGAAGTCCCGGTGGAATTTACACCCCCTCAAAATGATGATGCCAATGAGCCCGCCTTTCTTCTCCCTCGGGAGGTAGAAGAATGGCTCAACGACGTGTGAGGGACCATACCCGGAAAAGAAGTTCTTCAAGCCTCATTCAACTGAGAAAAATTTATCTTTGTCAGAAATTTTGCTCTTAAAATAAACTATAGGCTAGGACTTCTTTGCGGTTTTAGATTTCTTGTGTTTCTTGACCTACTTATCTAAGTTTTAGTTTATGCTTTTATTTTCTAGGACCTTATGTAACTCTCTCTTTAATGAATGATGGTGTTCAAATTAAATGGTGTTTGGATGATGTTGTAATGGGTAAAACACACTCGGGATGGTGAAGGATACTAAGGGAAACTTGAACCAACACCCCATGCACAAAAACAGAGCATCCCGACAATTTTTCTTCATTACAGCAAGTTCAGCACGGGCCGTGCTCAGCCAACACACCACGTGCTCAAGGGTCTACAGAAAAACGCCCAGTTCAGGTAACTGGACACGGGGCGTGTTCGCTGAACACGCCCCCGTGCCCAGCCTTCTGTTACTGGAAATATGAACACGGGCCCGTGTCCAGATGCCCAGTAACATACAATTTTGCTTTTTAACACCTTTTTACACATTCAATCAACCTAAAAACTTATTTTTGGGACACATTGAGGACAATGTGTAATTTAAGTGTGGGGGGGGGGGGGGGATGCTAAAACCTTGAATTTTGCAAGTCCTAATTACAAGCCTTACACAAAACTCTATTGGAACCGCTAAACACCCCAAATTTTTTCAAAAAAAAAAAACTTTTCATTTTTTTTACTTGTCTTGGTTTAAATTAGGAATAACAAGTTCTAAAAATGTTATATTTTTACGAATCTACAACCGATAGTGTCGTGATAAAAAGAACCAACATAAGAAAATTATGAAACGACATGACAAATCTAGTTAAAATTTGATTATATATACTTGATCACATTAAAACCCATTCCCACAAAAAAGTGAGTTTTGAGCATTTATTGAGCATACAAATACACATCTTTAGACTAAATGCTCATCTTTCGTTTCTTGTGTGAATAGCCGCTTGGTTTCTTACGACTCTAGAACTTGCCATGACGATTCATTCCCGGTCCTTACCAACTCAAACCCAAGTAAGTAAATGATGGAGGCATTAGGACTAACCATTTTTCTTTTCAACACCATTATTATTTTTTTTTTACCACCTACCTAAAATCCCCCTAGTTAACCCCTTTGAGCCTAAACCTTTTCATTTCTAAACCCACAAAACAAATACCCTTTACCCACCAAAAACCCTTTTTCATTTTAAACCCTTTGTTTTAGTAAAAAGCTCGGTCTTCATGTGACATGCATTATGAAAAAAAAAGAAAAAAATATATATATTTTGAAGCCTAGCAATAAACAAACAAGTTCCTCAAAAGAAACTTTTGTTTGAAAATGCTTCCTTTGAATAAAAAGTCACAAAAACAAAAAGTTTTACGACGATCGACGCTTTTTACACCTTTCGCCCTTTTCTACTAACCACTAACCCAAAACCACCTACCTTTAATCCAAGCGTAACCCTTCCCCAAGTCCTCTTGATATTTACAAAGGTTTTTAGTTAAAAAGGAGGAGGATTGATTGCTTGGTGTTATGGGTGATTTTCTGCTCATATATCCTGACTGATATTCTGACTTTGTTTGTTTTATTATGGCCGGGATGCTGGATCAGGATATTGGTAACATCCTGATACGATATCCTGGTAATAACTAATTAACTCACGTGCAGATTGTTGAAACCAGTCTCTAAGGGTCAGGTGGACTTCTTCTCCTCCTCAAGACTCGGACAATTCAGTTGGGTTATAGACGTTGAAGCCGGAAGACGTGGACTACAACGTTCACATATGGAATATTCGCCGGATCCCGGAATAGTAGGATATTTAGTTGCTTTCTTTTTACTATAAAAGGGGATTGATCGGATCAGATTAGGGACACAATCTTTCGCACACTCTTTCTCTCTACTTGCAAACACTCACAACGCACTAACACTTGTACTCGAATTGCATTGTAACACTTAGTTGATCCGCATCACATCCTGCACTGTATCCTAATATTTGAACTAATAGAAGAACAAGGCAGCTGCGATTGTCAGCTCCCGAGGTTTTGTGCCGGCCATCTAAATTGATCAAGGGCTTTCCTCGTACATCCTGTGTCACCCTTTACATTTTAGCTTATTGTTTGATCATTAATACGACTCTATATCCTGAGCCGTATCCTGAAACCCTTTTTGCAAACAACTTAACTAGCATATTTTCAACACACGTTTTTAGCACACTACCTCACTTAACTAATTTGATCACTTAATTGCTTCGGTAATTTTTGACCAAAATAATTTGGCACCCACCGTGGGGCAAGTGGTGCTATTTCTACTAAAAGCTTTTGCAAAATCATTACTTGGTTTTATATTTTCAAAACTTCTTGCTACACTATTTTCAATGGCCTCAAGATCAAACATGAGCTCTTCCACCGTGTCTGCTACCACCTCTGCAACAATTGGTTCGGTGCTTCCACCACCTCCTCCGAGATCGCAAGCCTCTTCTCAAGGAACTAAAATTCATGTGGCTCGGGATGTTATCCCCGCTCGCAATATCCAGGGATCTGGTCCTGTTTTTGCTTCTAGTGAGGAAATTCTAAATTTGTTTGGTAGTGTACAGGAACAGATGAGGCAGCAGCAGGAAATTAATCAGATGCTGATGAGAGAGATACAACTCTTGAAATCCGGCTCAAGCAGACCTGCTGAAGATACTGTCACCCCCTTACAACCCAGGGCTTTGAACTTCAGTTCTGCAGTTTATACTGAGGATAACCGGGGAAATATTGTGCCTAGCCATTCCCAGAATCATACTCTTGAGATACCCTCTTCAGTCTGAGTATCAACTGTGAGAAGCTCAGGATATGCTTCAGGATATGGCCAGAATCCTCAGATTGGTAATGTATCTAATAATAATAATACTCTTGCTACTAATGGTGTTGGATCTTTGCAGGATGCAGGTGTGACATCAGCATTGTCTAGGGAGCTTCAGAAATTAAAGGACATGATATCTAGTGTGCCTAGGGTGGTCCAGCCAATTCCAAAAGTATCCCAGGACAGCCACAGGATATCCCGGTTTGCACATCCTATTTGTGATGCTGAAATCCAAAAAAGATTTCAGACCCCCAACATGAAGCTCTATGATGGAACTACGGATCCTGAGGAGCATATTGCCCAGTATAGGGAAAGGATGGAAATCAACCCTATTCCTCCGGATCTCAAAGAAGCATGCCTGTGCAAGGGTTTTGGTTCTACCCTAACAGGATCAGCCTTAAAATGGCTCTTAAACGTTCCTCCCCACTCAATTACTTCATTTGCTCATTTGGTTAATTTATTTAATAGTCAATTTTATTGCAGCCGAAGTTTTGAGAAACTAACTAGTGATCTCTACATGATAACTCAAGGACATCAGGAATCCTTGAGGGATTATGTGAACAAATTTAGCCGGGAATCCTTAGATATCCCGCATCTTGACGTTGCAACAGCTGTGCAGGATTTCAAGATGGGGTTGGAAAAGGATTCTCAATTTTACCAGGATCTTGTAATGAATCGCTGCAGGAATCTAGATGAAGCTCGTAACAGGGCTCTAAGATATATTCGGTTGGAGGATGATAAAAAGATGCAAGAGAGGATGAATTCGTTTACAACCTATGAATCGACCAACAGGAAATCAGAATCCTCGTATAAACCATATCGCTCTAAGCCATATGGCAGAAATGACAGCAAAAAAGTGAATGCTGTTGAAGACGAGGATCATGAGGAGTATCATGAGTTGTCTGAATATTGTTTTTCCGTTAATATACCTGAGCTAATGTATGCTATGCAGGGTTTAGGAGACAAAGCAAGATGGCCCCGGAAAAACCAACAAAAAGCTGATTGGAAGGAGAAGTCCAAGTGGTGTGCCTTCCACGAGGATTTCGGACATGTTACTGAGGATTGCATTGCTCTAAGGAAAGAAATAAGCTATCTCTTGAGCAAGGGATATCTGAAGGATCTCCTGGGAAGAAAGAAGAATAAAGGTCAGGATCCTGAGAAGGATCCCGAACGAGCAGCATCACCTCCAGCGGATGCCAAAATAATTAATTTTATCTCGGGAGGATCCGACATTTGCGAGACTTCATATTCCGCGGCCAAGAGACATGCAAAGGAGGCTAAGGTCGAAAGAGGAGAAAAGCCAACCAGGATGACGACCCTCACAACTGATAAAGTGATCACTTTCGACAGTGATGACAGGGATACGGTCCAGGATCCTTACCATGATGCTCTAGTAATAACATTATATGTGGCTAACCATTTTGTACGCAGGATACTGGTAGATAATGGCAGCTCCATCAATATAATTCAGCTGGAGACATTGAAGAGGATGAATGTATCCCCGATGGATATTACTTCCAAATCCACTGTGCTTGTCAGGTTTAGTGGAGAAGCCAGGAATACCGTAGGGGAGATAAAGTTGCCTGTATATGTTGAAGGGGTCAACTCAATGCAGCGCTTTTGTGTCATGGACTCCCTATCCTGGTAAAATATTATATTAGGTGGGCCTTGGATCCATGATATGAAAATTGTGCCGTCG
Source organism: Helianthus tuberosus (assembly GCA_030545235.1). Taxonomy (NCBI): domain Eukaryota; kingdom Viridiplantae; phylum Streptophyta; class Magnoliopsida; order Asterales; family Asteraceae; genus Helianthus; species Helianthus tuberosus. Next base: position 45,061,699 of record CM060442.1, read on the forward strand.
ACCTATCATCAATGTATCAAGATCCCTACCCCTTGGGGAGTGGTCAAGATGGAGAGTGATCAACATGAAGCGAAGGAGTGTTATTCTTCTTCAATGAAATCCTCAACAAAGCGTAGTGCAGCATAGCAATTAAAGATGCGGGGCCAGGATATCATGGAGGCTTCCGAGCAGGATGTAAAGAAAATTATCCTGGATCAGGATATTCCAGATATCTCGGTGCTAGTAGGAACCAATATCCCTCAGGATATTGAAAATCAATTGACTAACTTTTTGAAATGCAGGATGTCAATGTTCGCATGGAAGCACGAGGATATGACAGGCATTTCCAAGGATATTATAACTCATAAGCTCGGTATTGACAGGTCATTCAAGCCTGTCAAACAAAAGAGAAGGAAATTTGCTCCGGAGCGAAATGTGATCATCCAAGAGGAAGTTGAAAGACTACTAAAAATCAAGATGATTAGGGAAGTGAAATTTCCCAAATGGCTGGCGAATGTAGTTGTGGTGCAAAAGAAAAACGGGAAATGGAGAGTCTGTGTAGATTACACATACTTGAACAAAGCATGTCCCAAAGACCCGTTTCCTCTACCTCATATCGATTCAATGGTGGATGCTACTGCTGGCCATGATATGCTAACTTTCATGGATGCCTCCTCAAGATTCCAACAGATCCAGATGGAACCCTCGGATCAGGAAGATACTGCCTTCATGACACCAACAGGTATTTATTGTTATACTGCTATGCCTTTTGGTTTGAAAAATGCAGGTGCAACATACCAAAGATTGGTAAACATGATGTTTAAAGACAAACTGGGGGACACCATAGAGGTGTACATCGACGATATGGTAGTAAAATCCAAGAAGGCTGAGGATCACCTCCAGGATATTAAGGGAGCATTTGATATCCTGGACCAATACAACATGAAGCTAAACCCTGCCAAATGCCATTTTGGAGTAGGAGCAGGAAAGTTTCTAGGATACATGGTGACCAAAAGAGGGATAGAAGCAAGCCCGGAGCAAATAAAAGCTATCTTGGACATTAAGTCACCTTCAAATATGAAAGATGTTCAAAGGTTAACGGGATGAGTAGCGGCATTAAACAGATTTATCTCAAGATCCTCGGAGAAGTGCAAGGAGTTTTATGATATCCTGAAGAAAAATAAAAAATTCGAATGGGGAGAGAAGCATGAAGCAGCCTTGCAGGATTTGAAGCAGTATCTGTCAACCGCACCTCTATTGATGAAGCCTGATGATGGTGAACCATTATCCCTGCATCTTACAGTATCAGGGAATGCAGTAAGTGTTGTCCTTGTAAAGAATCATGAAGGTCAGCAGTATCCTGTTTATTATGTTAGTAAAAGTTTATTAGATGCAGGAACTAGATATTCTCATTTAGAGAAATTGATATTAGCCCTAGTTATGGCATGAATGAAACTTAGACATTATTTTGAAACACATAGGATTCATGTTAAAACTAACTATCCTGTTAAGAATGTGCTTAGGAAACCCGAGATGTCAGGTAGGATGGCTAAATGGTCAGTAAAATTAACTGCCTACGATCTAGTGTATGAACCTAGAAATGCCATAAAGTCTCAGGCTTTAGCTGACTTTGTGGCTAATTTCAGTAGTGATATTCAAAATGCAGTAGACCTAGAAGTGCAACAACCATGAGAAAACTCAGAATCCTGGACATTATATACTGATGGTGCATCTAATGTGAGAGGTGTAGGATTAGGTATACTACTAAAATCGCCACAGGGGGACATATTACCCCAGGCTATTAGATGTGAGTTTCCTGCCACTAATAATGAAGCAGAATATGAAGCTTTAATCACAGGATTAGAATTGGCTAAGAGTATGAATATCAAGAATTTACAAGTATTTGTTGATTCCCTGTTGATTACTAACCATTTCAATGGATCTTATGCAGTAAAAGGTGAAAAATTAGCTGAATATCTAGAATTTGTCAAAAAATTAGTAGGATATTTCGATGTTTTTACACTTGAACAGGTACCCAGAGAGGATAATGCTGAAGCTGATGCGTTGGCAAATCTAGGATCATCAGTCAGGATACCGGAAGGAACCCAAATACCAATATTGCATGTCCTATATCCTGCGACGGATTCTCAGGATAAGGAGGTAATAAATGTGCAGAATATGCTCGAAGGTGTGATGCATGTCAAAGACATAGTAATATACTACATTAGCCTGCTGAACCACTGTATCCTATTGTTTCCCCTTGGCCATTCATGAAGTGGGGAATGGATATAGTAGGAAAATTGCCAAAGGCTCCAGGAGGGAAAGTCTTCATGCTGGCAATGACTGATGATTTCTCTAAATGGGTTGAAGCTGTAGCATTTGTCCAAGTTAGAGACCAAGAAGTAGTATCCTTCATAAAAAGGAATATCCTGACCAGGTTTGGAGTACCAGCTGAGATAATCTGTGACAATGGTTCTCAGTTTATATGTAAGAGGACTACTGACTTTTGCAAAAGTTGGGGAATTAAAATGATCACATCCACACCGGTACATCCTCAAGCAAATGGACAAGCAGAATCCTCAAACAAGATAATTGTCAACAATTTGAAGAAAAGGCTTGGAGCTAAGAAGGGAAGATGGGCAGAAGAATTACCCTTTGTCCTATGGGCTGATAGAATGACAGTGAAAAGTGCGACTGGTCAAACCCCGTTTTCCTTAGTATTTGGAGCGGAAGCCGTGATCCCGACAGAAATGGTGATACCTACAGCGAGATCCAACCTCAGGGATCCTGAGCAGAATCCTGAAGCACTTTGCCAGGAATTAGATACTGTTGATGAAACAAGAGATGCGACAAGGCTAAGGATGGCAGCATATCAACAGAGGATATCCAGAGTATATAACAAGAACATAAGAACTAGGAGGTTTCAAGTTGGAGATTGGGTGTTAAGAAAAGCATTTCAGATTACTACGAATCCTGCTGATGGAAAATTAGCTCCAAAGTGGGAAGGACCCTATGAGATTGAATCAGAATCGGGAAAAGGAGCATACCGACTCAAGAATATGGAGGGGGATATGCTACCAAGATCCTGGAATGCTATACATCTAAAGCTCTATTCCAAGTGGGTTTAGAATTTAATTTCTAACTCAGGATGGTATGAATTCTATCTTTTTAATATGTTTGATATTGTTTATTCCTTTGAACCCAATGCTGACTTAAGCATCGGAGGGGTGTTAGCCAGGCTAACACCTACCTTAGCTTACGGTTGTTTTGCAGTATATTCTTTGGGATATACCTCTAGGATACACACTCAGGATACTTCGAAAGACTAGAGAATTGGCCCCCTCTCTCACATTTAAGGGATCCTGACCCCTTCACAGGTTTAAAGGTATTCACCTTTCTCTCGAATTGGGTTTAAACACCCCGCCTGGAGCGCAAGTTATCCAGGGATAGTTCAAGATAGCGGGATCAGTCCATGTAAAAGTGGCTAACAATTTCGTTATTGTTGGCTATATCCTGGATCCTAAAGGTATACGAGGATTGATCACCCTCTCTCACGAAAGGGTATTTTCATACTCTCTAAGGTTTAAAGGTTTTCACCTTTCTAAGTCTTGGAGTTTATACACTCCCGCCGGTAGCGCATGAAAATTTGAGATTTTCCCCGGGATACTTATAGGTTTATCCCCAGGATACTAAGGATTTACCTCCAGTACATTTTAGGGTTTACCCCCTGTAACACGAGAACTGTTCAAACAATTGGAACTGGTGTTCAAAAAAATTCCTAAGTGTTTAAGGACTTTGTGCACAGGGGACATTCTTTCTGAGGCGATTGTGTAAGGCTCAAAGGATCAAATTCGGACTTAGTGTACCAAGTATTTCAGACTGGGGACACCTAAGTGGAAAAAGTTGCAAAAGGATTGGAGTTTGATAATAGGGTTACACCCTATTCCTGGTATGATCATTCCTTTATAAACCCTATCTAAGTTATTTGAATTTTTGGAACTGTGTTTGACAAAAACTTAAATATCCTGATTAGGATGTATTCTTAGAATATATTTTCGAAGTATATTTTTAAGATATGTCTCAGGATATTTGGTTGGAATATTCGGACATAATACTTGGATTAAAAACCAAAGCTCCAGTCAAACAAGTATTATCAAAATGAACTTTGTACAATAAACTGTTCTTTTTTCTTTTTAAACTTTATCTGAATTGTTTGAATTTTGAAAAACCCTATCAGACGAAAATCTTTGTATGATGTCGCCGAGTATACTGATCAGGATATTTTCAAAAATAATGGCAGTGATTTTGGAAAGCTAAAATTTAAACTAAACAATGCATGACAAAAGATTGAAAGACAACATCAAATAAGTCAAAAGGGGGTAGTATTATTCAAAATAAGCGATACTAGTTGATAACCAAAGGCTTCATCCTAAAACCTAGGACCCATCCACCTTTGGTTATCTAATTGTTTTAATTCAGGAAAAGAGAATTGTTCAAAGGACAAGAAATAAAACTGTTCAAACAAACATAACCATCAAATTTAGAAGGAATAAGTTTTATGAGGCAACGCCTTCCTCGTTCATCGCGTCTTCAATAGCATCCGCTTCAGGATTAGCTTGAACATCCCTCTCGGCTTCGCCACCAGCGCCAATTGGTGTTTCAACCGCTTTTGAAGACCCTTCAGCTACAGATTTAACAGGATTGCCGCCGAGACTCCTTAACTTTGTCTCCCAGACATCGACATCCCAAGAAGGGCATTCGAAACCCAGGGCCTTGGATTCATGGGCCATCTTTAGCCTGGCCTGAAGAAGGGAAGTAACGACAGAACTTTTAAGGACAGCCTGGTGTTCCTGGGTCATAGCCTTGAACTTGTCCTCGTAATGCTGAGATTTGGCAGCAGCAATCATGCCCTGGTCGGAAATGGTAACCTCGGCTTTCTTCAACTTGGACTCGAGCATCTTGTTGAGCCCACAGGATTCTTTGTACAAATGAACCAGACGTTCGAGGCCCTACACCCAAAGACACAGGTATTATGATAACCAGGATATTAGTTTGACGTATACGTCCAGGATATGGAATAAAGCTTTATACCTGGTTAAGAAAGGAAGTCATGAACCCGCTTGCTTTGATAAACCCGTGATTCTCATAGGGGAACGTATCAGAGATGGCAGGTGAATCAGTCTCCTTCCTTTTGCGAGAGCTTGAACTCCGGGGCTTAGTAGCTGGTGATGGCTTAGGAATGATTATGGCCTTGGAGCTGCTGGGCTTAGATGAGGCCGTAGCCTTGGGACTGGTCTCCTTCTTGACCTGGACGTGATCGGAGTAACTGTCCAGCTCCTCAAGGTCGAAAACTTCTGAGATCTTGGCTGGTGCTGCATAAAGGGGAAGTTCTAAATCCTTATTACTCTTTCATTATATTACGCTAATCAATTATTTATGAAATGACTCTTACTAGACATATCAGATGATGAATATTGACTGGAACTAGGGAGGTGTGTGGAAAAACTCCTGTCACCTTCCGGTAACTGGTAAATCGCTTCGATTCTTTTTTCGGATTCCGCAGTAGGAGGGGCTACTTCTTTAAAGTTCACTGCATAAAGACCAAATAAGAAAATATTAGCACAGGATAAAGGTCTGAAAGTATCTGGGGATATTCTTGAAGCCCTAAACCCTACCGGTGGTTAACCACTCCACCGGGAGGCTAGCACCCTCATGGATGGAGTCTCACTTGACAAAGAAGAATTTACGTTGACATCCATCCTCGTTCTTGGTGGCTTTAAGAATGAGGGGTTTGCTGGAAGTTGAAAAAAGTAAGAACCAGCTGGAACCGTGTGATCGGAGGCGGTAAGCAATCGGGATATCCTCGATGCAGAGCTCAGGACAATGAAGATTTTTTATTTGGTTGAGTACGACCGGTACTCTCCAAACCATGGGCATTGTTTGGGCAAAGGAAATACCAGTGGTTCGGAAAAACTGCATCATAAATTCAGGAAATGGATATTGAAGACCTAACGAGAAAGGGTATGCCGGAAAACAAACCCAATCGGCAGAAGAAACATCCGATCGAATTGATTGGTCAAATGGTCTAAAAATCGTGCCATCGGGGAAAGCGCCGAAGGCTCTCAATGCTGCAATGTCTGCATTATCAAAGGCACATATCTCCTTCTCGGGATTTTTAAGGAGGTTTTGCTGGACGAAGGTCTCCGACGATTCACCGGTTTGAGAGTAGGTTATGGTGGCCATTGAAAGAAGAATAAAGAAATTAACAGGAAATGAGGAAGGAATGAGTAATTACCTGGAGACACTGTTGATGATATTTGGTTTTCAAACAAAAAGAGAGAAGATATAGGGGCATAGTAGATATCCATCGAGTGAAAACCGCGTTGGAAGTTACATAGTGCTATCTTGACCGTCGTATCAATTTAATAACCTCAATTCGAGGGATAAGATTTAAAATATATCCGTTGGAATTGGTATACCAACAGATATATTTTGGGAACAATTGTTATGGGTGATTTTCTGCTCATAAATCCTGACTGATATTCTGACTTTGTTTGTTTTATTGTGGCCAGGATGCTGGATCAGGATATTGGTAACATCCTGATACGATATCCTGGTAATAACTATTTAACTCACGTACAGATTGTTGAAACCAGTCTCTAACGGTCAGGTGGACTTCTTCTCCTCAAGACTCGGACAATTCAGTTGGGTTATAGACGTTGAAGCCGGAAGACATGGACTACAACGTTAACATATGGAATATTCGCCGGATCCCGGAATAGTAGGATAGTTAGTTGCTTTCTTTTTACTATAAAAGGGGATTGATCGGATCAGATTAGGGACACAATCTTTCACACACTCTTTCTCTCTACTTGCAAACACTCACAACGCACTAACACTTGTACTCGAATTGCATTGCATTGTAACACTTAGTTGATCCGCATCATATCCTGAACTGTATCCTAATATTTGAAGTAATAGAAGAACAAGGCAGCTGCGATTGTCAGCTCCCGAGGTTTTGTGCCGGCCATCTAGATTGATCAAGGGCTTTCCTCGTACATCCTGTGTCACCCTTTACATTTTAGCTTATTGTTTGATCATAAATACGACTCTATATCCTGGGCCGTATCCTGAAACTCTTTTTGCAAAAGACTTAACTAGCATATTTTCAACACACGTTTTTAGCACACTACCTCACTTAACTAATTTGATCACTTAATTGCTTCTGTAATTTTTGACCAAAACACTTGGCAAGCATATGGTAGAAGTAAGTTCCATGTCGGTCTCAAGTGTTTCACAAAAATACATCTTCAGCCGAGTGTTGAGTGATCTCCCGTGAGGTATGTGAACTTGTATATAAATGGAATTTTAAAGAGGCATGTTATGCCCAAATAAGTAATTTTTCTTATGAAACGTTCTAAATAAATCATAACGAATAGGATTGTAAATAACATAAAAATAAAGCCCAATAAAGATCTTGGAATCCTGACACTCAAGACAAGCCCCCCCACCCCCCCCCCCCCAAAAAAAAAAAAAAAAAAACTCCTCTTCTACCCATTGCATTTGGGAGTGTAAGCCACATTATAAAGAGTTTTGCTTGAGGACAAGCAAAGATTCAAGTGTGGGGGTATTTGATGTGTGTAAAATGCAACATATAAATTACATCAAATGAGGCATAAAACTAACCTTTTTTTAGTACTAATGTTGGAAAAAGTGTGCTTTTCTCTTCCTTTTGTATTTTCAGGATTAAATGAGTGTAAATGAACAAAAGAAGCAAATATGTAGCAAAATCCAACATAATTACAAGAAAAGGAATAAACGTGGCATGCCCGACCCCTCAACAGCATCTTCCCAAGCAAAAACAAGAGATCAGAAGGCTGAACACGCCTCGTGCCCAGCGGACACAGGGGCGTGCTCAAGTGTCTGCAGAAAAGACAAAGTTGTAGAAGCTTCAATTTCCCAACACGGGGGCATGCCCAGCTCAACACGGCCGTGGTCAACGCTAAGATTCGTAGAATCCAATCAAATCTTGATAGTACAGATACGCTACTGCACACGGGGCCGTGCCCAGCGGACACGGCGGCGTGGTCAACTAATGCAGACAAACTGCAATTAATTAAGAAAGAGAAAGTGGATGGACACGGGGCCGTGCCCAATGGACACGGGGCCATGTCCGGGCTTCTGTGTAGGCTATAAATAGAGATGCTTGGTTCACTTCAAAAGCATCCCTTGGCAAACCACCTCTCTCCCACTTCATCCACACTCCACCACCATCACAACACCCACATCCACCACCATCATCCATCATAGAGTGTGTGTAGTAGTCTCGGGATCCAAGATTGATAGTAAGAGTTCTTGACAATCAAAGGCCATGTTTGCCTAAGTCTCTTACATCACTTGGTGAAGATAGGCATTTAGTGTAATACTTTTGTTTTTTAATCTTTTCGCACTTTTTATTTGGTTTTGTATTAATGACTTTAATAACTAGTTTCTTATGTTGAAGGTGAAACTTCCTTATCATTTATCCATGGTGTCTTGGCATTATTTTACTGTCTATATAAAATAAAAGATTTAAACCATTCATATCTCTACGGTCTATATAGAGATATGTTTGCTACCTGGTAGGGGTTAAGGGAATGGTTTGGTAAGGTTCTTGCCTTGTTCAATGTATAGATCCTGCAAGGACTTGGGTCAAGCTTACTAGAACCTCCTTTAATACCCAATGGTATTGGATGGCGGGGGTGCGAATGGCTTGATCCCCTCATATGTAAACTACTATTAATACATTAACCCAACTACTTTGGATTGTATCCCTGCTGACTCAAACCACTTAGCCGAGGGTAACGTCACCTTCAAAAGAGGGGCCTACCACATTACGCATTAATAACTTAATTAATTATCTTTCAATAATCCAACCCTTTAGGATTGTATCCTTGCTGACTCAAACTACTGGGTTGAGGGTAACGTCACCTTCAAAAGAGGGGCCTACTACTATAACTAAGATAATCTCTTAAAAAGTGCAAAAGTGCGGAAAACATCAAAGGTTACACTAAAGGCGAGTCGGATCCAAGTGATTCATCTTGTCTATCTGTTTTTAGTTTTATTTTTATTTTCAGCATTTTTTAGTTTTTATTTTCATGTTTAAACCTTTTTTGAAAATTTTGATTTGATTAGACTTTGAGGATAAACCGGTATTAAAAGCTCTTGTGTCCTTGGACGACCTCAGTATCTTATCAACGCTATACTATGCTCACGATGGGTGCACTTGCCCAATGTGTGTTTAGTGTTAGTAGAATATCGTGTTTTATAAATTTAAAACTTGACTAAAGTATTAAAAAGGGCTAAAAATATATATAAAATTAAATAACGCTACACACGCATCAATAACCCAAATGATATCGTGACCAGAGGGCGTGCGAGGGAGTTTCATAATAAAATCCATAGCTATACTTTCCCACTTCCACATCGGGATTTCGGGTTGTTCGAGTAAACCAGAGGTTCGTTGACGTTCGGCCTTAACTTTTGAGCAAGTTAGGCATTTCGAGACATTCAGAGCGATATCCTTTTTCATGCCCGGCCACTAGTACCTAGAACGGAGGTCTTGGTACATCTTTTCGGCACCGGGGTGAATGGTATATCGAGATTTGTGGGCTTCTGTCAGCAATATCTCTCGGAGGTTATTGCAACTAGGAATTCAAATACGGTCGAGATAGTGGTAAATACCGTTCGATTTAGTCACTAGCTGAGTTTCGGCACCACACTTCATTTCCTCTTTCAAGGTATTCTCAATGATGCATGCGTGTTGAGCATCGCGAAATAGAGCTTCGAGGTCATTCTGGGCTTGAGCGTTACAAATACTATACACATAGCTTCGTCAACTGAGAGCATCGGCTACAACGTTTGCCTTGCCCGGATGGTAGCGTATCTCGCAATCATAGTCGTTGAGAAGTTCAACCCATCTGCGAAGGAGAATGAAGAGGGCGTCGCGGGGCACGAGCCGCCCTTCGATCAGCTCTATAAAAGGGGCCGAAGGCCTCATTTCTTCACCATTCAATTCTCTTTTTCTCTCTCAAAATTCAAGTAGACATAACAATCGTGTATTATACCCCTAAAAAGCGAAGCTCTGCCTCGTTGTAAGTATTTTAACCCCTGGACACTAAGTCGATACTCTACCCGATTGATTTAGGACTCCGTAACGCATGTTAAGGCTCTGCCTGACTCAGTTCATTGGAGTTCTATCTCGTGTTGTATGGCTAATGTGATTTGGGTTATCTTACTAACATGTGTGCATTGTTTAAATTTTAATAGATAAAAATAATCAGGAGGGCCATCATGAAGCAACAGAAAGATATAGAAATATCTAAGTCTAGAAATGTGAGTACATCTTATTTTGTTACCTTTTTGCGAGTACATTCTCTTTTTGTAAACCCTTTTTATGAGTCGTTGTTCAAATATTTTACAAAACCCTAAATGTTTTTCAAGATACTTATAGTGATTAAGTTTTTGTAATTCTACAATTATCATCAGTATGTGGGGTTTTGTATACATTACTTGACACTCGTTACTATTGCGAATACTAGCATGACCGCAAGCATGGGGGACAACGGTTGCCCAGTAGCAATACTGTATTGAATAATTGGATAGATATATATATTGTAAATCTTAATACTGTAAAGTTATAAAATCTGTTTTGATTAAACTGGGATGCACTCGCCACTATTTATTGCTGATAAAACCTTTTTAAAACGCGTTTCAGGTAACTTAGTGTGAAGCCAATTGTAACACCTGTGCCTCCACGGCCATCAAACAAATACCAAACCAATGAAATATTATATTTCATACTTGGGATTTGTAAAAATATGTGTATCATTTGCACATATCAATTCTTGTTCAATTTCAAACTCTAAATCGCTTTCTGGAAGGTTATACGCGCACTGATGCGTAAATATAACCAGTTTAATGCAACAAACACTCCGGAGTAGCGACATAGGATTAACATACCTTAAATAACCTTTACATAACTTAGAAATAAGTTTTGGAAGGTTTGGTATGCCGAAATCAAGTTTAATCGCTTACAGGGACTAAAGTTGACAAACTGCGAAAGTATGCCAATTTGAACTGTAACAGACCTTCCGGAACATGACCATAAGTTAAACATACCATAAATATCCTTTACATAGCTTAGAAATAGGCTTTGAGGGGTTCGGTGTGCTACAATAAACTTTTGGGTCATTCAGGGACTAAAAGTGTCAAAAAGTGCACAAGTTTGCATTTTCGCGCATAACTTACGTTCTGAATACATCCGGACATCCAAAAAATTATGTTAGCACTAAAATATTTTATTTTAGTGTTCGCCATAAGAAAAATCCATTCGTCACGTCATTTGGATCGTTTTTCGCATTCGGGACCAGATTCGATGTATTAGCCGTTGTTTAATTCACAACCACACATTCTAACTTGCTTAGTCAGCGGATAAGGATGGAATTTAAACACCTAAACACCATGACATTTCAACACATGTATGGATGGAATTTAAACACCTAAACACCATGACATTTCAACACATGTATGGATGGAATTTAAACACCTAAACACCATGACATTTCAACACATGTATGGATGGAATTTAAACACCTAAACACCATGACATTTCAACACATGTATGGATGGAATTTAAACACCTAAACACCATGACATTTCAACACATGTACGGATGGGATTAAGGCACGTTTTCCATGAAACGATCTTAACGGTTCGGGTATTCCTATAAATACCCCATACCCCCCATTGCTAAAATTACTAGAATTCTGATTTGAGAACCTCTAAGTTGAAACCATTGTTTCATACCTGAGATTCTTGAATCGGGATTAGCATTCGGGGACCCTTCGTAAGTATTCTTTCGTTCTTTTCCTTATTTTATTGCTTTTCGAGTCCGAAAGTCAAACTTTGTTTGACTTTCAGCGTTGACCAGTAATGGTCAATGCGAAGTTCTTTTGAACTTCGCAACGTGATTGTAATCACGTTGGTTATAGTCCCTTGGGACTATGCCTACTGATTACTACGTTGTCTAGGGTCGTAGGGTAAGCGATCTGATAAATCGCTTATACCTTCGAACCCGACCCAGTTTGGTCGATCATTAGGATCCGACCAAATACATTAGGTGACCATAGTAGGTAGGGAATAACCTTCCGAGGTTATACCCTATGGTCACATCGTTTGAGTAGTTGTATGATAGGTGGTTTATATGCCTTAGGTAAATTACCAGAATACCCTTTTCATGTATAATTGGTAATTAAGCATATGTAACCTAAACTTTTGTCACATAACTGATTATGTAACATGTTTAGGCATATAACACTTGTCATAGGACTAGTTAGACGGTCCGAACGCGTTTCACGCGCACGACGCGTTAAAGTAGCATAAGTTACCTTAATGGGTCGCGATGGGTCGATAATACTTAGGTTAAGTTTCATTTAGTATGTAGGCTTTGTTAAACCATATCATATGAGTTCCTACACTCATTTGGTTTACAAACCCTCCTGCTACCCAGTCTTCCGATTTAGGTCCGGGTTAATTATGTAGTTACCTATATTAGGTACCGTTTGATTTCCGGGACTCCTCTAGCTTACTTGGTAGTTGTTCAAGACTCCTAAGCACTCCCAGGCGAGTACATTATTCCCCTATTTTACTGTTTTCAACTGTTTTGGGGTGACTCATATGTGCTAAATGTTTTATCAATAGTTTTAAGAACAATTACAATGTGGTTTCAAGAACAATAACAATTATTTCAAGAACGCTAACAATGATTTCAAGAACGAATACAATGATTTCAAAAACTAATAACAATTTCAAAAAGTGAACAAACTTGTTGGTTGTAGTTTACATGACCGATGACATTCATTAGCAATGATCAAGCCGACCAGTATTAGGTTATGGTACCATAGGATCTGACAAATCCCGTTATTTACTGCACCCATTGTTATGTGTGGGGGTTGTGGGTAACGACTGAATCTGTAATTATTAACTTATCCTTTGGTAAGGGTTTGTTAAGAACGAGAGCGAGAGCGAGATGGAGCGAGGAACGCGTCAAGAAGGTTTGAATGTTATTAGAGAATCGACCATAAAGTAGTTTCACAATTAAAACAAGAACGATTAAAACAAGAACAAGTTTTAACGATTGGGTAAACATTTGTACATGATTGACATTTGATCATGTATTTTCCACAAAACATAACTTTGATTTAAACCAAGTTTTACTTCAATACTTTGTTTTTGTGCATATGGTTTAGTTGAGACATTTCACTTGCCATACATGGATATTTGACATAGACATTTGACATGGATATTTGACATAGACATTTGACATGGATATTTGACATAGACATTTGACAATTTATTTAAACATAGACATTTTACATTGTTTGGTTTGGTTTGATTAAGTGATTAAGTAACGATGTGTGTGTAATATGATACAAGCATGGTGGATACGCCGCTGGTACTTCCTATATATAAGTGTTTGTATGGTATTACATATTATAGCGTTATTTGAATCATTTCAGTTTGAGACATAGAACATTTTATACAAATAACATACTTTTCACAAGACATTGATTTATAAACAACTTATCTTATGCAAACTCATTTACATGGTTATTCATTTAATCATGCATTATTTTCTTATTTATACTTATCATCCGAACTTATTATTTTTCAAATGATTTACAAAGACAAAGCAAATTACAAGGTTCATGACTAAACATTTTCTTAAACAGAAGTCATGAATCTTATTTTCACAAAACCTATGTACTCGCCAGCATTTCTTTGCTGACCTCGTTTTCACATATGTTTCAGGTATTGTTGGATGATATCGATTGATAAGATGCATGCTCACATAGGACTGGACAAGGCCTTAGTGACTCAATAACAATGATAGACTATGTTTAAATAGTGTATTTAGATTTTCAGACGATGTAATTACTCAATGTTTAATAAAACGAAACACTTTTGGTATCCATGGTTATGAAACATTAATTCTGTTGCAACACGCCCCGATGTTTCCGCCGCGATTTGTTGTTTTACGCGGTCGGGGTGTGACAGAAAAGATGGTATCAGAGCCAATGGTTATAGGGAATTAGGTTATTAGTAATTAGTAATGCTTTGACCTAGTCTATAACCTTCTTAGGACCCTAACGCGAGTTTACTTGCGTTTAGTCATAAAACAATACCGTCGCCTATCCTTAGGCGACGAGCACAACAAGAACATAAATTTCAAAACCGCTTTGAAAACTAATCATCTGTTCTAGGATGATTGATTACTAGGTTTTGAACCCTCTATTGTAAGGTTTTGAACTCTCTATTATATGGTTTTGAACCTCTTTGAGTTTTCAAAACTTCGTCAAGGTTTTGGGTTTTAAATAATGTGAACACGTGCAAACTGGAAGGGTGAATGCCTGTATTCTGGGTTTTCTGTCTAGGCAAGCACTTCGTATACATCTCATCAGACGCGAGACCAGTTGTGCTTACCTGGGAATTCTTGGGATGAGTGTTCACTTATAGGAGAGCATGTCTTCGCGATACATTATTTTTGACCCATTTACTTTGATAGTCACCATCTCATTTGTTTGCCTTAGGTAACAAACAAATGATCGCAATCTTCATGCGTTATCATTCTGTTTTGATTGTCCAATAATCTTTCACCTGTTTCTCCCTATGCCTTTCTTTTTCTTCAAGAATGTCTCTTCATCACGATGACGCCCAGATATCTGAGCAAGCAGCCAAATTCGCTCAACGAATAGGCGAAGTAGTCCTGAAGACTGTTGAATTAGCTACTGCCATGTATCATCTCCAGGATGAAGCCACTCAAGAGTCACCAAGACAGGCAGGACCTAGTCAGGCGACAACACCATCAGCCAATAAACCAATCGAGGAATCAAAGACCATGGATGAACGATCCCTTAAGAAGTCAAAGAAGCGAAAGGCTTCTCAGAACTTCGCCATGGTCGCTCACAATGGTAAAGCAGTCCCCAACCAACCAGCTTAACCCCTGCTAGGTGTGTATGGCTTTTCCTATGATACCTACATCAAGGAACTATGTACCTTACAAACTACTCTTGTGATTTCTCTCTTTCAAATGATTGCTCATGATTCCCTCAAAAATTTTAAGTACTCGTTTCACTCTAAGAAACAAAGTACAGAAAATTAAGTGACATTATGAGTAATCGTGCTTTTCGCACATCTGTGCCTTTAAATCCTTGGTTAGATAACTAAGGGTATTTTCAAATCTCATACCCATTACGTTTTGATTTTTTTTCAACATACACAGTACCAGTATTTCAAAACAATCTTCATGATCTCAAAACATTTCATATAGTTTGAAAACAATTTTTCTAGATGCATTGTCTATGTTATTTCAAAAACATTGGCCATGTTATCAAAACCAACCTTTCTAATTTCAAAATATTTCATATAGTCTGAAGACAATATTAACACAATACATTTTCTGATCAAGTGCATGATTTCGAAAAGCATCATTCATGTCTTTCAAAAACCTTATACATAATTTCAAAATTCATCTCGCATGATTTTAAAACATTTTTGTAAATATATCTACCTAATACACCTACTTTATGATTTCAAAAACTATTATATATAAGGTTTCAAAAACGTTAAACACATTTTTCTTAAAAGAACCCCATGCATAGTTTTCAAAAATATTTTCCTCATACATTGACTTAACCTTCAAAATTCTGCTTCATATGTCGCCTTGACATATCAAGCATCTCAACTTCATAAGCATTTTACATCATGTTTTGACCTAAGCACATCCAGTGCAAGGTTTCAAAACATCTTCAACTTCTAAAATTCATATGGGATCTTTTTATCTTTACAATTAGATCCTTGTGGATGATTATCATTCAAATCAGAGTCCTTAATTGGATTCCTTATGTACCTTAATTCGAACACTTCGGTTCCTAATAATCGAAATCGAATTTTCTTTTTGAATCTTTCTATCTTTATAGTTGGATTCTTGGTAACGTTTAAAGTACCAAATGAAATCCACGGAATGGATTCCTAGTGTGCTTTAAATGCATGTACGCAATTTACAAGACAAATTAACAAACAATTTTGTGGTTATGTGATATATGTTTATGTGTTCTCCTCTATGATTTTTGTGCTTTCGTATACTCTGGATATTCGTTATCCAAATCCTCGTAGAATCTTTCATATCTTCATATGATGGATTCGTAGTAGGATATCCAAAAAGGTACTACCTTAAATCCTTAATGGGCTTCTATGTAAGAGTTAAGACCCTTGGATTATATAGTACTACTCCATGATTCATAAGAGACCCTTTAGTGGTCTAGTCAAAAAGATTGATTCACAATTTGGTTAAAGAACGACATCTAGTGATGTAGCTGAACAGACTCCTTGATAGTCTATTTAGATCATTTAATGATTTAATTAAAAGGATTCTATGGCGGTCTAGTCACACTCATCACAGGATTGTTCATTTGGTTTCACACTACACATTATAAAATAGACTGTGTGAACTGGGCAAGGAATTGTCTAATTATGGACGCGTACATAATTATGAAATTTAGTGCACAGAAAACCAGTAAGATTTATTATGTGTAAGAACCGATAGCGACAACAATAACAAAATGACAACGATGTAATGGAGGTACGGTGGACGCACCAATGACACTTCATATACTTGTATATAAGTGTCCCTCTTACATTGCAAACATAATGTTATTAAGGTTCCTAGAAGTTCAAGAACCCTAACCAATGTTGTTCGATCTTTTCAACTTCATGTTTTAAACTCTCACAAGTTTCCTCTAAATAAATTTCGGGACGAAATTTCCTAAAGTAGGGGAGACTGTAACACCTGTGCCTCCACGGCCATCAAACAAATACCAAACCAATGAAATATTATATTTCATACTTGGGATTTGTAAAAATATGTGTATCATTTGCACATATCAATTCTTGTTCAATTTCAAACTCTAAATCGCTTTCTGGAAGGTTATACGCGCACTGATGCGTAAATATAACCAGTTTAATGCAACAAACACTCCGGAGTAGCGACATAGGATTAACATACCTTAAATAACCTTTACATAACTTAGAAATAAGTTTTGGAAGGTTTGGTATGCCGAAATCAAGTTTAATCGCTTACAGGGACTAAAGTTGACAAACTGCGAAAGTATGCCAATTTGAACTGTAACAGACCTTCCGGAACATGACCATAAGTTAAACATACCATAAATATCCTTTACATAGCTTAGAAATAAGCTTTGAGGGGTTCGGTGTGCTACAATAAACTTTTGGGTCATTCAGGGACTAAAAGTGTCAAAAAGTGCACAAGTTTGCATTTTCGCGCATAACTTACGTTCTGAATACATCCGGACATCCAAAAAATTATGTTAGCACTAAAATATTTTATTTTAGTGTTCGCCATAAGAAAAATCCATTCGTCACATCATTTGGATCATTTTTCGCATTCGGGACCAGATTCGATGTATTAGCCGTTGTTTAATTCACAACCACACATTCTAACTTGCTTAGTCAGCGGATAAGGATGGAATTTAAACACCTAAACACCATGACATTTCAACACATGTATGGATGGAATTTAAACACCTAAACACCATGACATTTCAACACATGTATGGATGGAATTTAAACACCTAAACACCATGACATTTCAACACATGTATGGATGGAATTTAAACACCTAAACACCATGACATTTCAACACATGTACGGATGGGATTAAGGCACGTTTTCCATGAAACGATCTTAACGGTTCGGGTATTCCTATAAATACCCCATACCCCCCATTGCTAAAATTACTAGAATTCTGATTTGAGAACCTCTAAGTTGAAACCATTGTTTCATACCTGAGATTCTTGAATCGGGATTAGCATTCGGGGACCCTTCGTAAGTATTCTTTCGTTCTTTTCCTTATTTTATTGCTTTTCGAGTCCGAAAGTCAAACTTTGTTTGACTTTCAGCGTTGACCAGTAATGGTCAATGCGAAGTTCTTTTGAACTTCGCAACGTGATTGTAATCACGTTGGTTATAGTCCCTTGGGACTATGCCTACTGATTACCACGTTGTCTAGGGTCGTAGGGTAAGCGATCTGATAAATCGCTTATACCTTCGAACCCGACCCAGTTTGGTCGATCATTAGGATCCGACCAAATACATTAGGTGACCATAGTAGGTAGGGAATAACCTTCCGAGGTTATACCCTATGGTCACATCGTTTGAGTAGTTGTATGATAGCTGGTTTATATGCCTTAGGTAAATTACCAGAATACCCTTTTCATGTATAATTGGTAATTAAGCATATGTAACCTAAACTTTTGTCACATAACTGATTATGTAACATGTTTAGGCATATAACACTTATCATAGGACTAGTTAGACGGTCCGAACGCGTTTCACGCGCACGACGCGTTAAAGTAGCATAAGTTACCTTAATGGGTCGCGATGGGTCGATAATACTTAGGTTAAGTTTCATTTAGTATGTAGGCTTTGTTAAACCATATCATATGAGTTCCTACACTCATTTGGTTTACAAACCCTCCTGCTACCCAGTCTTCCGATTTAGGTCCGGGTTAATTATGTAGTTACCTATATTAGGTACCGTTTGATTTCCGGGACTCCTCTAGCTTACTTGGTAGTTGTTCAAGACTCCTAAGCACTCCCAGGCGAGTACATTATTCCCCTCTTTTACTGTTTTCAACTGTTTTGGGGTGACTCATATGTGCTAAATGTTTTATCAATAGTTTTAAGAACAATTACAATGTGGTTTCAAGAACAATAACAATTATTTCAAGAACGCTAACAATGATTTCAAGAACGAATACAATGATTTCAAAAACTAATAACAATTTCAAAAAGTGAACAAACTTGTTGGTTGTAGTTTACATGACCGATGACATTCATTAGCAATGATCAAGCCGACCAGTATTAGGTTATGGTACCATAGGATCTGACAAATCCCGTTATTTACTGCACCCATTGTTATGTGTGGGGGTTGTGGGTAACGACTGAATCTGTAATTATTAACTTATCCTTTGGTAAGGGTTTATTAAGAACGAGAGCGAGAGCGAGATGGAGCGAGGAACGCGTCAAGAAGGTTTGAATGTTATTAGAGAATCGACCATAAAGTAGTTTCACAATTAAAACAAGAACGATTAAAACAAGAACAAGTTTTAACGATTGGGTAAACATTTGTACATGATTGACATTTGATCATGTATTTTCCACAAAACATAACTTTGATTTAAACCAAGTTTTACTTCAATACTTTGTTTTTGTGCATATGGTTTAGTTGAGACATTTCACTTGCCATACATGGATATTTGACATAGACATTTGACATGGATATTTGACATAGACATTTGACATGGATATTTGACATAGACATTTGACAATTTATTTAAACATAGACATTTTACATTGTTTGGTTTGGTTTGATTAAGTGATTAAGTAACGATGTGTGTGTAATATGATACAAGCATGGTGGATACGCCGCTGGTACTTCCTATATATAAGTGTATGTATGGTATTACATATTATAGCGTTATTTGAATCATTTCAGTTTGAGACACAGAACATTTTATACAAATAACATACTTTTCACAAGACATTGATTTATAAACAACTTATCTTATGCAAACTCATTTACATGGTTATTCATTTAATCATGCATTATTTTCTTATTTATACTTATCATCCGAACTTATTATTTTTCAAATGATTTACAAAGACAAAGCAAATTACAAGGTTCATGACTAAACATTTTCTTAAACAGAAGTCATGAATCTTATTTTCACAAAACCTATGTACTCGCCAGCATTTCTTTGCTGACCTCGTTTTCACATATGTTTCAGGTATTGTTGGATGATATCGATTGATAAGATGCATGCTCACATAGGACTGGACAAGGCCTTAGTGACTCAATAACAATGATAGACTATGTTTAAATAGTGTATTTAGATTTTCAGACGATGTAATTACTCAATGTTTAATAAAACGAAACACTTTTGGTATCCATGGTTATGAAACATTAATTCTGTTGCAACACGCCCCGATGTTTCCGCCGCGATTTGTTGTTTTACGCGGTCGGGGTGTGACACCAATAGAAGTCAGCTGGAGAGCACTGAAGGCTTAGAAAAGTGGCTATAAAAGTTACCTAAATAAAAAGGAGATTATGTTTTCAATAATTGTTTATCCCTATAAATGTATTATAAATGAAACATGGGTTTTATCCCATTTATTTATTACAAAAATATGGTGTTTTAAACTCGGATAAATATTTCCTAACAACGGTCTTGATGAAAATTTTCCGTTGCATAATTAATAAACACCGATACCATCTGACTGGCTCGCGGCTCCCGCTCCCATGGTGGGGTCGGGGGCTGTGACAGTGTAGCTCTTCTCGTGGACCTTGAGTTGTCGAGACGCGTACGCGATAACTTTGTCTCTTTGCATAAGGACACAGCCAAGACCTAGGTTAGAGGCATCACAGTAAACAACAAAATCGTCATTTTCATCGGGGAGTGCGAGAACAGGAGCGTTGCAAAGCATACGCTTAAGAGTTTGAAAGGCGTTCTCTTGGTTAGAGCCCCAGATAAAAGGTTTATCCTTATGCATTAGGGCTATGAGAGGCACGACAATTTTAGAAAATTCGGCGATGAATCGACGGTAATAGCCCGCTAATCCAAGGAATGAACGGATTTCGGAGGGAGTTTTCGGTGTAATCTAACTCTTTACAGCTTCAATCTTCGCGGGGTCGACGTGAATTCCTTGACTGTTAACGATATGACCGAGGAATTGAACTTCCTCGAGCCAAAATTCACACTTGGAGAACTTGGTGTAGAGGCGATTTCCTTGAAGAAGCTCGAGAACTAAATGAAGATGCTGCGCATGTTCGGCTCTCGACTTCGAGTAGATAACGATATCATCGATAAACACAATGACGAAGTGATCCAAAAAGGGTTTGCACACACGGTTCATCAAATCCATGAAGACTGCGGGTGCGTTTGTGAGACCAAAAGGCATGACCACAAATTCGTAATGGCCATAACGAGTACGGAAAGCGGTTTTCGGGATGTCTTGCTCTTGTATACGCAACCGATGATAGCTAGAACGTAGGTCGATTTTCGAGAAACACATAGCGCCTTGAAGTTGGTCAAATAAGTCATCGATTCGGGGTAGCGGGTAGCGGTTCTTAATGGAAAGCTTGTTAAGTTCTCTATAATCGATGCACATTCGGAACGATCCATCCTTCTTTTTCACAAAAAGAACGGGTGCGCCCCATGGTGATGTGCTAGGGCGTACAAAGCCTTTATCAAGCAATTCTTGGAGTTGGCTAGATAGCTCTCACATTTCGGATGGTACAAGGCGATAGGGAGCTTTTGCAACAGGTGTCGCACCTGGGATTAAATCAATACGAAAATCGATATCGCGAGTAGGGGGTAGACTAGGTAAATCGTTGAGAAAAACGTTAGGAAAATCACAAACAACAGGAACGTCTTTCACGATTTTCTTCTCATCAGCTGGTACTACAATATGGGCTAAAAAAGCGTTGTACTCCTTGCGTTAGTACTTACTCGCTTGGGTACAAGACATAAGCTTCAATTATTTTGAGAGTACTTCACCGTAGACACATAATTGATCACCGTTCGAAAGGGAAAAATGAATCATCTTTTCGAAACAAACAATTTCAGCATTATTCTCACGAAGAAAATCCATGCCTACTATAACGTCAAAGCTACCTAGTTGCATAGGTATGAGATCGATCGGGAAAACGTGATTGTTGAGTTCAAGAGTACAATCACGGAAAATAGAGCTGACGGCAACGCTTCTTCTGGTGGCAACTTCTATGTCAAATGTCGTTGGGAGGTTAGCGCGTTTACGTTTTAGAAGCCTTTCGAATTCAAACGATACAACACAGTTATCGACTCCAGTATCAAATAAGCATGAAGCATAAATACCACTGGCAAGGAACGTACCGTTGACAACATTGTTGTCAGTCTGAGCCTGGCGGACATTGATGTTGAAGGTTCTTCCGCGGGCTGCTTGTTGTGGCTGCTGCTGCTGCTGTGGATCTTGTTTCACAATACGCTGTGGACAGACATTTGCAAAGTGGTTCGGGTCACCGCACGAGCAGCAGTCACGTGCGTGAACAACGGGTGCAGGAACTACTGGGTTAACCTAAGGAGCGAGTTGTTTAGCTGGCGGTGCAGGAAGAGCTTGAGGAGCTTGCTGACGAGGGCCTGAGCGGCAGTGAGCTGTGTAGTGCCCATAGAGGTTGCAGTTGACACAAAAATGGCAGTTTGTCCCCACTGGATGATGATAAGTGCAAGTAGAGCACAGTGGGTGAGTACAAGTATACGCACGCTTAGCAGGCGGTACGTTGGGAGTAGTAACCTGACGAGTCTTGGTGTTGGGCGGTGCTGCGACTACCGCGCAGTTCTTGTTGGAGTTCCTTCACTTGCAACTTTGGCGACTAGACTTGGGAGCTTGAGACGGAGCAGAGTCGGTGCTTGGAGTTGCAGTAGCTTGGTTGAGACTCTTGGTCGAGGTTTTGAAGACTTCGGCCAAGACTCGCTTGTCATTGATCTCTGCTGCGAGCTGATAAGTTTCCTCGATTGTAGCAGGTTTCGCTGCTTGAACAAAGTCAACGACACAATCTAGAAGAGCGCGAATGTACTTCTTAATGGCCTTCTCAGGAGTGTCCACTTGACTTGGACAGATGATGCTCAACTACTTAAATCAGGCAGTGAGACCAGAGTTATCACCACCATCTTGCTTGATGTTCCAGAATTCATTCTCCAGATTCTGGACTTCGTGGGGAGGACATAATTCCTTCATCATGAGCCCTTTCAGCTCCTCCCATGCGAGACCATAGGCTGCATCATTACCGCGCCTATTGCGCTCAGCGGTCCACCAATCAAGTGCCCTTGACTGAAAGACTCCAGTGGCGTTCACAGTGCGGAGATTCTCAGGACATCCACTTTGATGGAAAGTAACTTCGATTGCATCAAACCATTGAAACATCATACTGGGTCCATCTTCACCAGTAAAGTTCATAGGACCACATGCTTTGAATTGCTTGAAGCTGAATGGAGTTTTAGGCATGTCATTCTTGGAATCCACTGATGAGGTGCTGCTGACAGCATTAATTTCACTGACAATTTGAGGGATCACCTTGGCCACGAGAGGGGCGATTCGTTTGTCAGCATTGTTCCGCTGCACAGTGCGGCGAGTGTGTGAGCCAAATGAAGACATCTGCGAACAGATTTGGATGAGATTCGATTATGTTGGGTTTGGTTAAGAGTTTAGCATTTTACAACATATCTATTATTATTATTATTATTATTATTATTATTATTATTCATGCAAGGTACAGGATCACACACTCACGTAGGCACTTAATCACATAGACATGTTAGCACGTATTCACATAAGCACATAATTCATATAAACACATATTTTGCACGTATTCACCTTCATTTCAAATAAGCGTAGCGCGTGCGAGATAAGCGAGATATAGTGTATTGTCACACCCCAAACGATGGCGGAAACATCGGGGCATGGCACTGAGCGAAACAGATTGTCCAGAAGTTTCCATAACAATTATCATTACTATTCAATTTAAAATAACATGTCCCATACCATGTCTCAAACAGTAAACAAATTATTACAGATAAAGTCTAGGCAAATCATTCTGTTCCGACAACTCAGATTTAAATAGTGCAATTGTTTATCTGCTTCTAGAGACCCTTGATTTAATTACTACAGACAACTATTTGTTGGGCTCTAAAGCTTTATTCTAGCTTCAATTTCCTACCACGTGTGCATCCTAAGAACCTGTCACATACATTAAAATAAAGTCAATACATATAATGTAAAGGTGAGCATACAAGTTTGATAATAGCATATAAAGATCGAATTCGTTTACGCATAACCAGCACGTACACATAGTGAAATGAAGCACGTTAGTTATCGACATAGATCCATCGATACCAATGACTGTGGGTTGACTGCCAAATGCAGTTCGCAATACATGATCACCACCGTAACCATGCAAGTAGTTGTCCTTAACAACCCCCGCGAACGGGTGCTGAGTCCAAACTATAGTACTATCCTTGCTAAGGCAGGTAGACAACATTCCATGTGTAAACATAACAAACAAGCATTCATAAGCCACGTATAACATGCATTAACGGTTAGCGTTCAAACAGTATTGAGTAGTGTGTTTGATATGATTTGAATAGTTGTAACGTATGTAACACCCAAAAGTGCATAAAGCAAAGAGGGATCGAGTATACTCACAGCGGTTGATGGATTGAAGGGAGCGCTTAGCGAGTAAGGTTAGCTTGAATAGATTCGATAGCATAACGATAACCGATACGTAAAACGATACAAAGTGTGAGTGGGTCGGATAGTAGTTCGATCGGATGGTAATCCGAGCGGGCAGCAATCCGTGCGGATGACAATCCGTTCGGATGGTCATCCGGTCGGATGGTGGTCTGGTCGGATGACTATTCGAGTGGATTGTTTCTTCCTATGAGATGAATGTGTTTGTGTATGATGGCTTGTCTTTTGAAGTTTTTGTTGTAGCATTTTAAAAACGTTGAAGTATCTCTATCCTTCAAGTCGGTCGATCGGACGGTCAGTCGTGCGGACAGCAATCCATTCAGATTGTCATCCGGTCGGACGGTAGTCCGGTTGGACAACGACCTTAGTGATGAGGTTACTTTGTGGGAACAATTCATAGCAGAAGAGTCACTCGATCGGATGTCCATCTGACCGGGTGGCAACCCTGTTGATGAACATGTTGGAAATTGTTTAAGTCTTTAAAGTCTTAGTATCTCATGATCCGAAGAGTAATCTGGTCGGATGGTCGTCCGATCGGATGACAATTCGTTCAATACTCAAACTTCAGGTAAGGTTGCTTAGATGTGGGTCCCAAGTGTGATCCGTTCGGATGACCTATTCGCTCGGACAGTAGTCCGGTCGGATAGTATTCCGTTTCGATTGTTTCGTCCATCTTACACTTGGTCATTTTGATTGTTTGTCGTTTTATTGAGGTATTTTGACATCGTGTTAACCAACAGAACCCCCATTTTGACCCAGATGACCAAACCGACCAGGAATCTCCCTAGTTCGGCCAGTTATCGGCTCGAGACGGTTGTTCTTGTTTAACCCAAAATTGGTTAACCTCGTGGATAGAATCCAGATCTTGTGCCATGTAACCACTGGAGTGATTTGTAAGTCGGCACAGGTTCCGTTTCTATCGGTTTGAAGGCTTTGAGTGCAAAAGAGTTGAAAGAAGGTTGGAAAATCCGTCATTCACTCCTTTTCACTGTGTATATGTTTAGATCTATAAAAGATCCTTGTTTGTTCATGTGGAAATCGGCTAGATCCAAGTTATTCTTGGTGGATTGAGGCTAAAACATGAAGTTCTTCAAAAACCCATGATGACATCATGCTAGAACACTTGAATCTTGATGATTTCATGGTTAAAAGTTAAGATTTGAAAGTTAGAAAGGTGTAGGAGTGCGTGTAGATCAAGAAAGTACAAGATTTAGGACGATATCTTACCGGGATTGAGAGAAATCGAAGAGAAGGTGGGTTGAGCGTGCTGTTTGGACAAGGTTTCCAAAAGTAGAAAGTTTGGAGAGTGACATGGGTATTTATAAGATTCCAAAAGAGGAAAGGGCTGTCCGGTCGGATGGCACACCGCCCGGATGACTATCCGATCTCGGTCGGATGGCACCTGACCTGTGACCAGGTGGCTATCCGGCCGGATGGCACTTGGTTCGAGTGTTTGACGCGACGATTTTTGACGTTTCGATTTCGATTGCAAGCGGTTCGATATGATAGGGTTTCCTAGTCAAATTACTTTCAGTCCCAATCACTCATATCTAGCACTATCTCTTCTCCACTAATTATCATAGTTCGATTGTGATTCGAGTTCGATGTCGATTGAGTTCGATTGCATTTCGAGTTTCGATTGATTTCCACAACATACATAAATAAACATGCACAAGTAACATATAAGGCACACACACACGTATAACAACCAAATTTCATAAGTCGAGTTGCGGTTCGTATCATGATTCGATGTCGATTCGATTAGCATAGTTTGATTATCGATTAATTAATTTATCGCATTGTTACTTCCTATAGTTCACAGTCGTGGGTCGATTAGACAGCGATTAACATACGTCGATTATTGTCATTAACAACACTTACTCCACATAATACAATCAAAATAAAGAAATCTCTATAATCAGATTCGTATCATCGGTCGTTGACTTTGACCTTGACTTTGACCTTGACTTATGAAAACACGGGGTGTTACAGCCTCCCCTTGTTTAGGGAATTTCGTCCCGAAATTAAGCTGAAAGTTGTACAACACCGTGAATCACTTTCTCTCTCTAGACTTTCTCCTTGAATAACTGCGGGTACTTCGCCTTCATGTCGCTTTCGAGTTCCCAAGTGAACTCTGCGCCCCGTTTGCCTTCCCATCGGACTTTCATGATAGGAATGCGCGAGCGCCTGAGTTGCTTGGTGATGGGATTTTTACATGTTTATCAAAGCAATTTCATCCATATGAAATAAAAACGCAGCGGAAATAATGTTTAAAAACATGTTACTTTTATGATATAAACTTCATTTATAAGTAAAATCCCAAAACCCGGATCCATATATGAAGATGCATACTATCATATACAACCATAGGGTGTTTAGAAAACTACCTTCTTGGAGTACAAGGATGATGAAACGGATGATGCTTCTTGAATGGTTGCCTTCAAGTGTAGAAGGCCTCAAGCTTGTATACCCCAAACTTCCAACAAACACTACGATTGTAGCTAGGATTTCAACACTTGAATCAAAAACCGAAAACCTTAAGAACACCTTATGATGGCCGATATTTTTGAGAGAAAAACACAAGTCTTCCACACTTTTTTTTTGTCATCTAAAATGGTTATAAAAGTATGAGAGATGATCACCTCCAATCCACCCAATCACATGCCTTCTTACACATGCAAATGCATGAAAGGTAATTGGACCAAAATGGTCTTGGAAAGACCATCCAATCAAAACCCATCTTACACATGCAAAATGCATGTAAACTAATTGGACAAAAAAATCTTGGGATGACATATGTTGGGGCCGATTTTGGGAGGTTTTTTAAAAAAAAAAATAAGTTTTCTTTTAATAATTTTAAGTCTTGTTTATTTTATAACTTTTATAAAATATAACACTATGTATTTACAAGACTTTATATAACCTTTTTAAAATGTTATTTAACCCATTAAATAACAAAATAAAATATTCTCTCAAAATAAATTATCCATATAATTTATTAGTTTCTCAAGTGTAATTATTTAGAAAACCAATTTCTAAATATTGTAAGTGTTAATATTTATTTGTTTGATCATATCACAAATAAATAATATAAGTGTTTGTCTAGCTTGTTATTGGGTATGACTCGACTTGGATCATAACGTACTAGCCACATCAATTTAATATGTGTCTTGGGCATACAGAGTCCAACAATCTCCCACTTTCACAAGATACATAGAAGATTGATGCAAGCAGTAAATGACGCCTAACTACGGTTTACTACCCCCAATACGTATGACTATATTTGCCATTCAATAACATCATCCCTTTCAAGTCCCTTACTTGAACATGTTTTAGGTGAATCTATCATTTATCCTTTCGTTACAGATGTCATGTTAAATCCAGAGACATAGAGTGATCACTCTCTGTTGATTTAACTTTATCAGGCCTTAGACATCTTACTCTCAACGAATAAGAGGAACAAATCCCTTCTTGACTACATACGTCTCTCACAATCACCTTGTACCACACCTGAGTTTAGCCTTGTGTACTGCCTTATTACAGACAGCTAAGAACTAGGTCAAGGTATAATACTTGGTGAATATCAAGACTCAATATGTATCTCAGGTCAGAGGATACTATGATATTCGCCTTTACTCAAATTTACTTATGATCAATCACAAATGATTCCATGCAGTAATATTTGAGAGCGAGTCAGTCCAATATTTGTATCCCACAAATATCTATGAACTTTGGTAGCAACACTTTGCTCTATATTCATTCTAAATGAATATCCACCAATCCAAGTTCATAATAGTCTTACATTCATATTTGTTCCCACAATTATGATCGACTACGGACATTTAGAATAATTAACTTATTCACGGATTAAAACATGCTAATATGAAACGTAACTCGAAATACCATAAAAGAGTTAAAATAACAATTGTTTCAATATCCAAATACAAAATAGATCAAATCCAATCACTAGAATATCGAAGTCCTAAGGAACATGTATGACCCTCATGTTTTCCCCTGTCAAGGAGCTTCGTGAGTGGACCCGCAATGTTTTGATCGGTGTGAACTTGGCGGATACATATCTTTCGCTTTTCAACTTCATCCCTTATGTAGTTGAATCTCCGCTCGATATGTCTAGTCTTTTGGTGCGCACGAGGTTCCTTGATTTGAGCAATCGCACCCTCGTTATCACAAAAGATCTCTAGGGGGTCTTGAATGGTAGGGACCACCCCTAGGTCGGCTATAAATTTCTTCAGCCATGCAGCTTCCTGGGCTGCCAATGAAGCGGCGATGTATTCTGATTCTGTAGTGGACAATGCTACCACGTCTTGTTTTGAGCTCTTCCAAGAGACTGCTCCTCCATTTAAAATGAAGACATACCCCGATTGTGATCGAGAATCACTTCGATCGTTTTGGAAACTCGCGTCCGTGTAACCCTTTACAACGAGTTCCTCCTCACTAGATCCATATATTAAGAACATATCCTTAGTCCTCCTAAGATATTTCAATATGCTTTTAACAGCCATCCAATGACTGTTACCTGGATTCTGCTGGTATCTACTCGTCATGCTTAAGGCGCATGAGACGTCCGGTCTGGTGCATATCATTGCATACATGATGGATCCTATAGCTGACGCATATGGGATTCTTTTCATTTTCTCTTGCTCATCCTTTGAGCTTGGACATTGAGATATATTCAATATTGTCCCCTTTTGAATAGGTACAAAACCTCTCTTAGAGTTCTCCATTTGGAACCTATTCAAGACTTTGTCAATGTATGCACTTTGGTTTAAACCTATCAAGCACCTTGATCTATCCCTATAGACCTTTATTCCCAGAATGTAGGCTACTTCACCAAGATCCTTAATGGAAAAACAACTTCCAAGCCAAGCTTTTACACCTTCCATGGTTGGAATGTCATTCCCAAATAGTAGAATGTCATCGACATACAGTACTAAGAAAGTGATGATGCTCCCACTAGCCTTCTTATACACACAAGCTTCATCACCGTTCTTGATGAATCCAAAATTCTTAATTTCTTCATCAAAACGGTGATTCCAACTTCTAGATGCTTGTTTCAATCCATAGATTGATTTCTTTAACTTGCATACTTTGTCAGGATGTTTTGGATCGACAAAACCTTTAGGCTGAACCATATAGACATCTTCATTAAGATATCCATTAAGAAAAGCCGTTTTGACATCCAATTGCCAGATCTCATAGTCATAATATGCAGCTATGGCAAATAATATCCTTATTGACTTTAGCATCGCCACAGGCGAGAAGGTCTCATCATAGTCAATTCCTTGAGTTTGAGTGAAACCTTTTGCTACAAGTCTTGCTTTATAAGTATCCAAGTTACCATGCATATCTGTTTTCTTCTTGAAAACCCAACTACTTTGGAGTTGAGCGGTGGCACAACCAATTCCCAAACTTGGTTGTCATACATGGATTGCATCTCTATGTTCATGGCTTCAAGCCATTTGTCACAATCGGATTTTGACATTGCATCATGGTATGTGGTTGGTTCATCTGAATCTACCACGTAGCATCTATCCATGAAAAATCCATATCTTTCAGGTGGATTACTAATTCTACCAGATCTGCGAACATTTTATGTGTTCTGATCAACCTCTTGATCGTTTTCAACAACCTCTTGTTGAGTGCTAGTATCAACCAAACGTGTATCGCCTTGTGGTTATTGATCCTCCTCAAGTTCCACTGTTCTACCACTAGTTCCTTCCATAAGGAACTTAGCTTCCAAGAACTTACCCTTTCGAGTAACAAATACCTTTTGCTCGGTTGGATCGTAGAAATAATATCCTATATCATCTTTAGGATATCCTACAAAGATACACTTAGTGGATCGGACTTTCAATTTATTTTGGGTGTATTGCTTAACATAAGCTTCACAACCCCAAACCCTTAAGAATGATAATGATGGAGGGTTTCCATGCCATATTTCAAAAGGTGTCTTTTCCACTTTCTTGGTTGGGGCCATATTTAGTATACGGACTGTGGAGAGCAAAGCGTAACCCCAAAACGATAGAGGTAATGTGCTTCTAGCCATCATAGATCGAACCATATCTAATAGAGTTCGATTTCTCCTTTCGGACACACCATTGTGTTGTGGTGTTCCAGGTGGAGTAAGTTGTGAGATAATCCCACAACTCCTAAGATGATCTTGAAAAGCACCACTTAGGTATTCACCTCCTCTATCAGTACGAAGGACTTTAATTGTTTTCTTGAGTTGATTTTCTACTTCACTTTTGAAGTCTTTGAACATTTCAAATGCTTCATCCTTGTGTCTTAGTAAGTACACATATCCATAACGACTATAGTCGTCGGTAAAGGTAATGAAGTATCTTTCACCATTCCTAGTCATCGGCTTAAAAGGACCACATACATCTGAATGTATGATATCTAGTAAGTCTTTAGCCCTTTGAAAAGTTCCACTAAAGGGTGTCTTGGTCATTTTGCCTTGTAAACAAGATTCGCATACATCAAATGAATTATCTTCATTTGTATTCAGAAGACCATTTTTCTGAAGTGTATGCATGCGATTCTTGCTTATATGTCCAAGGCGACAATGCCAAAGATAGGAATCACTCAAATCCATTTTGAGTTTCTTGTTGGTTACTTGGTACATTGAGCTATCGTATGATGCGTTATCATGATCTAATTCATAAATACCATTTAAAGACATAGCTTTAAAATAAAACACATCATTCATAGAAACATAAATATCTTGGTTAACAAATTCAAAATTAAAACCACATTGTTTTAAAAGGGAAACTAAAATTATGTTCCTAGTTAAACTAGGAGCATACAAAACATTCTTCAAAATAACTTCCAAACCACTTGGAAGTTCTAAAACGTAGTCTCCTTGAGCTTCGACTTCAACCTTTGCTCCGTTGCCCATGAAGAGACTAGCGTTGTCACACCCCCAAAATCCACCTGCGGAGTACTACCGCTTGGAGGCGTGACTGACCAGGATCCAGCCACCAATCATATAGAACCAAGCAAATAAGTAGTTATAAAATTCAACCAATACAATTGGTGTTCAAAACAAAACATAGTTTAAGTTGCAAGCGGAAGCACAAGTCTTAAATCAAAACATAAGTTTAATTGTTTCAAAGTTTAACATGGCACACAGTCGTCCATGTTCCACAACGATCCTCCTCCATGCAAGCTCCAGCTAAGAACCTAAGGACCTGCAAAGCATGTAGTAACGAGTCAACAACAAGTTGAGTGAGTTCACGGTTGGGTGTTCCTTTTTAAGTTGTTTCGAAAACAGTTTCCTTTATCTGGCAATCCTGCCGTGGGGGTTACCCCATAGTTAAAAACGTGACATGTTTATTCCCGGTTACTCTGGCAATCCAGCCGTGGGGGCTACCCCGTGTTAGTTATCTGGCATTTCGGCCGTGGGGGCTACCCCATGTATATACTAGACTCGTTACCATATCGACTGCTGACTGTAGTCATGTTTATGTGCCCTGAAACTGTCAATGTCTATCATCATTGACGTGCCCCAGATCCATTAGTTCACGCCCGTCCTCTGCGGCACGGTGTGAGGTTTGTCAGACCTAAATAGCGCTATCTAACTAATGACCCGCTCGCCATTGGCCCGGCGATTAAGTCGATATAAAAAGGAGGGACTTCGTGATAGAGTTTTGGTCTAGTACGAGTTATCTGTCCGTGAGGACGAGGAAATCACATTCCTGAACCATTGCTGTCCTACCCAAGGAGGACGAGGAACCCATGTTCCTTAACCCCAATTCCCGACCCCTGGGAATCCCATGCTTTGTAGAGGGTGTGAACTCACCTTGGTTTGCTCGGCAGATACACAGAAAAGTCAATCAAGCAATATTGTGGTCAACCACGTCCTAACATAGTTGCATCATACAAGTCAGGTTCGTATCCAAGTTGTGCACGTATGTTCTACACGTATTGCACTCAAGTAACAATCATGGCATACATGTATAAACATGGCAGTTTGCAATAATGCCTATGGTCTGAACAGTAGTATGCATTACGAATAAACAAAGTCCAAGGCCCGGCCCAAACACCAAGCCCGTAATAGTGCAAGTCCAATTCAGCGTGCACAAGTGTGTGGTCTCGAGTTGAGACTGTATGGTCTCTACTCGAGACTGTGCGGTCTCGAGTTGTAGTCCACAAGGTTTCGAGTCGCAACTTAAGGTGATCTCGGGTCATGCATGAGGTGGTCTCGAGTCGCAACTGGACTCGCAACCACGATTTCGAGTTGTGCTGTTTCGGTCTCGAGTCGAGACTATGGGTTCTCGACTCGCAACCTGTGTCGCAACCGGGGATCTCGACTTGTCCTGTGGTGGTCTCGAGTCGAGACAGAAGGTTTCGGCTGGGGACATTTGCTGAATTCCACATTGTACTTGGCCAATGAGATTTCATGGTCATGATACTATGTACTAGCCAATAACAATGCACTAACATGTTCCCTTGTCTAGTTAATTTCTGAAATGGATCAAACATGGCAATTTTCAAATATCATAACACATTCATATCACATTCATCATATATTCATCTAGTTCATCTTTAGGGTTTTCATCCTTTGAACAAACAAGCTCATTAAACCGATTTATGTCAACATAATCTACTTAGTTTAATGCACCAATGATCCTTATCATTCACATATTCAACCGAGAACATAATAGCACCATATTCAAACATATCTCTACTTATTCATGTGTCAAACTAGCATGATTCTTAACAAACCAATCTATTCTTACTAACCATGACTTTATCTAGAATTCAAATATCAACATCATAGATGAACAACAACAATCCTAGTATCGATTATTCAAGTGGGGTATGTTCATCATGCATAAGGCAAACATATTATCAAATAACTTCATTATTCATTATCATCAACCAAAACATCACACATTATCATCAACCAAAACATAATACATAACGAGAGTCACTAACCGGTTAGCTTTTTAAGGTGCAAAGATATGAGAAAGTCAATGAATAAGCTCCCAATCCGAGGGCTCTTGTTATCGCCGGTTAAATCCGAAAGGAAGGAGAGGAGATCTATGGCTTAAGGTTTTTCTAGAGTGAGGTAGTGTAGGAGAAGGTGTGTGTGAGAGTGAGTGTGTTGTCCAAAATGGCAAACATGGATAATCACTAAGGTTATATACCCGTCCCAAGTAGTGCACCCTAATGGGTCTTCGAATAGGCTAAGGGTGTGTGTGAGGCCCAACCGGCCCATATGTTGCATTGTTCACTCGAGACCACATGGTCTTGAGTCGGGTTCTTATGTCTCGGGTCATAATAATACGCACATACATACGAGCACGACACATAACATAACACATAATCACATACGAGTTTCATTTATCATTAATCACACAAGATAACTAGTCACACGTTCATGTTACATCGGGATACAAGAAAGGTTCTAAATTTCGAGTTGTCACATCATCCCCAAGTTGAAAGAAATTTCGTCCCGAAATTTGGTAAGCACTCACTGAGGAAGCTAGTTAAGTTGTGTGTTTTTCCTGGTTTTCCTGGGGTGTCACATCCACCCCCCGTTGATCTGGAATTTCGTCTCGAAATTCCGTAGCTTCAGCCTCAGTAGTGGGTGTACTGTTTGCGAACAGTTGGGGATACTTTTGTTTCATCTGATCTTCGCGTTCCCAGGTGAACTCTGGGCCGCGACGTGAGTTCCAACGAACTCAAACGAGAGGTATTCTAGTGCTCTTGAGGACCTTAACATCCCGGTCCGTGATTTCGACTGGTTCCTCGACAAATCGTAACTGCTCGTCGATGGTGAGTTCCTTCAGAGGAACTACGTGGGTCTCATCTGACAGACACTTCTTCAGATTTGACACGTGAAAAATGTTGTGAACTGCACCGAGTTCTGCTGGTAAGTTCAGTCTGTAGGCCACCCTGCCTATTTTCTCAATGGCTTCGAAAGGTCCAACGTATCGTGGATTAAGTTTGCCTCGTTTACCGAAACGAACCACACCCTTCCAGGGTGAAACTTTGAGTAGTACCCGCTCCCCGACCTGGAGCTCTAGTGGTTTCCTGTCCTTATCGGCGTAGACTTTCTGACGGTCACGAGCTGCCGCCATGCGTTTTCGTATTTGGGCAATTTGTTCGGTCGTGTCTACCACATGTTCTGGGCCAGTGATCTGACTATCTCCCAACTCTGCCCAGCAAAGAGGTGACCGGCATTTACGTCCGTACAATGCCTCAAATGGAGCTGCTTTAATGCTGGTGTGGTAGCTGTTATTGTACGAGAATTCCACCAGTGGCAGATGCTTCTCCCAGGGGTTGCCAAAATCGATTACACATGCACGAAGCATGTCTTCTAAGGTTTGAATAGTGCGCTCGGACTGCCCGTCCGTCTGAGGGTGATACGCTGTGCTCATGTCTAATCGTGAGCCAAAGGATTTGTGCATTGCTTGCCACAGCTCTGACGTGAAGCGTGCATCTCGATCTGAGATGATAGAGGTGGGCACCCCGTGCCTCGAAACAACTTCCTTGAGGTATATTTCTGCAAGAGTGGAGAACTTATCCGTCTCCTTGATAGCCAAGAAGTGTGCAGATTTTGTAAGTCGATCCACGATCACCCAAATAGTATCGTTTCCGCGCTGGGATCTAGGTAGGCCAGTAACAAAATCCATGGAGATTTGCTCCCATTTCCATTGAGGTATCTCTGGTTGTTGGAGTAGGCCTGATGGTTTCTGGTATTCGGACTTGACTCTCGCACAAGTCAAACACTTGCTGACGTAGGTTGCTATGTGGGCCTTCATGCTAGGCCACCAATACGTGGTTTTGATATCGTGGTACATTTTATCCGAACCAGGATGTACCGAGTAGCGAGACTTGTGTGCTTCGTCCATCACAAGCTCTCGTAGGTTGCCATAGAGTGGGACCCAAACGCGTCCCGTTACGTAGTAAGCGCCGTCTTCCTTCTGTTCTAAGCGTTGCCTTGATCCGCGTAGGGCTTCAGCCCTGACGTTTTCTGGTTTCAGTGCTTCTATCTGTGCAGTTCGTATATGGGAAGGAAGGCTGGAATGTATCGTAAGTTGCAAAGCTCGTACGCGCTTAGGCGCAGTGTCCTTTCGACTGAGGGCGTCAGCCACAACATTGGCCTTGCCCGGGTGATACCTGATTGAGCACTCGTAGTCATTCAGTAGCTCGACCCATCGTCGTTGTCGCATGTTCAGTTCCTTCTGCCTGAAGATATGCTCGAGGCTCCTGTGGTCGGTGTAGATTGCGCACTTGGTACCATACAGGTAATGCCGCCATAACTTAAGTGCAAAAACAACGGCTCCCAGCTCTAAGTCGTGCGTAGTGTAGTTCTTTTCATGAACTTTGAGTTGGCGTGAAGCGTAGGCTATAACTTTATCTCGTTGCATCAATACACAACCGAGGCCTTGGATTGATGCGTCGCAGTAGACCACAAAGTCGTCTGTGCCCTCCGGCAAGGAAAGGATAGGTGCACTGCAGAGTCTATCCTTTAAGTGCTGAAATGCTAACTCCTGTGCA
The DNA here is from genome assembly GCA_030545235.1 of Helianthus tuberosus. Taxonomy (NCBI): domain Eukaryota; kingdom Viridiplantae; phylum Streptophyta; class Magnoliopsida; order Asterales; family Asteraceae; genus Helianthus; species Helianthus tuberosus. Next base: position 45,097,612 of record CM060442.1, read on the forward strand.
TTTCCCCAGCGATAAACAACTCCCTTTTGCGTTAGTGAGGTGAGAGGCTGTGCAATCTTAGAAAAGTCCTTTATGAATCTCCTGTAGTAACCTGCCAAACCCAAGAATTGGCGAATTTCCTTTGGTGTACGAGGTGCAGGCCAGTTCTTAATCGAGTCTACCTTGGATGGATCAACGTGAATCCCATCCTTGTTTACCACATGGCCTAGGAAATGGACTTCTCGAAGCCAGAAGTCGCATTTCGAGAACTTTGCGTAAAGCTGTTCGGTTCGAAGGAGTTCCAGAATAAGTCGTAGATGCTGCTCGTGTTCCTCCTGACTCTTAGAATAGATCAGGATGTCGTCGATGAAGACTATAACAAACTTGTCCAGGTAAGGCTTGCACACTCGATTCATCAAGTCCATGAAAACTGCTGGTGCGTTTGTCAGCCCAAAAGGCATGACCAAAAACTCATAGTGCCCATAACGCGTTCTAAAAGCCGTTTTGGAGACGTCCTCTTCCCGGACTCTCAGCTGGTGATAACCCGATCTCAAATCGATCTTTGAATAGTAGCTCGACCCCTGCAGCTGGTCGAACAAGTCGTCAATCCGCGGTAGAGGATAACGATTCTTCACCGTCACCTTGTTGAGTTCCCGGTAGTCGATGCACATTCTGAAAGTACCGTCCTTCTTCTTTACAAATAGTACTGGAGCTCCCCAGGGCGATGAGCTTGGACGGATAAAACCCTTATCCAGGAGTTCCTGTAGTTGCGTAGAGAGTTCTTCCAACTCTGATGGAGCTAAACGATAAGGTGCACGAGCTATAGGCGCAGCTCCAGGAGCTAATTCAATCTGAAACTCGACTTGGCGATGGGGCGGAAGACCAGGTAATTCCTCAGGAAATACCTCAGGATAATCGCGTACAACCGGAAAATCTTCTATCTTCTTCTCTTTTTCTGAGGTTTCAGTAACGAGAGCCAAAATGGCAGTGTGGCCCTTTCGCAAGCACTTTTGGGCCTTAAGGAGAGAAATGACGTTCTCAACAGCACTCCTCTTGTCGCCATGAATCATGAGAGGTTCACCACCGGGACCTGGAATACGGACAACCTTCTCGTTGCAAAGAATCTCTGCTCGGTGTTGGGATAACCAATCCATCCCAATGACAACGTCGAAACTACCCAGGACAATAGGAATGAGGTCGATAGAGAAGGTCTGGTCAGCGAGAATAAGTTTACAACCCTTGACTACGTGTGTGGCTTCTAAACTCTTACCATTTGCTAGCTCTACGGTGTGCTTGTTGTTCAAGGGTGTTGGAATACGCTTAAGCATTTGGCTAACTTCTAGTGACATGTAGCTAGTATCGGCACCCGAGTCAAATAAAACTGAAACATAAAAGTCGTCGAGAAGGAACTTACCCGCCACAACATTGGGGTCATTCCTTGCTTCACCTTGGCCAATCACAAACACCCGCCCCCTGGCGCCATTGTTGTTGTTGTTCCCATTGTCACCATTCCCCTGATTGTTGTTATTGTTGTTGTTGTTCTGGTTCCTGTTCAGTTGGGGACAATCTCTCTTGAAGTGGCCTTCAGCTCCACACTGAAAGCACCCTTTGTTATCACCCTGTGGCTGCTGCTGGCGCTGGTTCTGTTGAGCTTGCTGACGATTCTGATTGGCGGGGTATAAGCTCCTGCAATCCTTTGCAGCGTGACCAGGCTTGTTGCACCGATGACAGTTGCCCCTGGTGCATGGCCCGCTGTGGTGCAGGCTGCAGCGATTGCATTTGGGGTGATTTCCTTTGTACCCACCATGGCTTTGACCACCAGACGATTGCTGATTAGGGCTCTTGTAGTCATCAGTCTTTCTCTGCTGAGACTGGGACTGAACAGAAGTCGAACCCTTACTTGAAGTTCCATCCCATTTCCGTTTGTTGTCACTAGAGGTACCAGAAGTAGTTGCAGCACCTATGCGTTTTGGTAACTTGTTCTGCTCCACCGCCTGATCCGTGAGACGGTGAGCCAACTGAACAGCTTGCTGGTAGGTGGCGAGGTTCGCTGAAGTCACATGACTCTGGATTTCTGGCACCAAGCCTTGGAGAAACAGTTCGATGCGCTTGATGGGGGGATCCACCATAGTAGGACACAGAATTGCCAGTTCGTTCGACCTTTTCACATAAGCTTCAATTTCCGACCCGGTCATCTTGAGGTTGAAGAATTCCACCTCTAGTTTGTGAATCTCATCCCGACTGCAGTATTCTTCCTTGATCATTTCCTTAAAATTCTCCCATGGGGTGGTGTTGGCAGCAACCAACCCCAGCATTTGGACCTGAGCGTTCCACCATGTGAGAGCTAAACCCTCGAGAGTACCGGTAGCATACTTCACTCTGCGCGCCTCAAGGCATTCACACATTTCGAACACAGATTCTAGTTTCTCAAACCAGTGGAGGAGACCCACTGCTCCTTCAGTGCCGCTAAAAGTAGTTGGTCGGCAGTCCATGAAAGTCTTAAAAGTGCACACGGGTGGCTGAGCATGTTGACCTATCGTGGGTGAAAGAAAAGACAGAGTTTAACACAAAGGTTGGTTCACGAGAGTAGGAGTCTAAAGATCCTAGAAAGAGTTCGGACTGCAGGATATACCTCCTGCGTGTGCAGCTGCAAGTGATGCGGCAACTCGTTCGTTAATCAGAGCCGTCAACTGGGCTTGTGTCAGGTTAACGCGTCCAGACATGATCTTCATATCAAGAAGAACGTGAGTGAGAGGGGTTCGCGAAAATGCGATAACAGAAGTGAGTAAACGTACACGTGTTCAAGCAACAGTAGTCATACTAACCAAGCATACCATAAGCAATGTACTATGTAACTAACAAGTAGGCAATATATACACAGATCATATCACCTAGAATGTCGAGCCTTGCATGTGGAGTGAAGCGTCGTTGTGGACCGTTGAGCACTGCACAGGTTATAGTCTGATTTTAATAAAACCTTTCCCTTATTAAAACCAAGTTCACTATAACCAATGGCTCTGATACCAATCTGTCACACCCCCAAAATCCACCTGCGGAGTACTACCGCTTGGAGGCGTGACTGACCAGGATCCAGCCACCAATCATATAGAACCAAGCAAATAAGTAGTTATAAAATTCAACCAATACAATTGGTGTTCAAAACAAAACATTGTTTAAGTTGCAAGCGGAAGCACAAGTCTTAAATCAAAACATAAGTTTAATTGTTTCAAAGTTTAACATGGCACACAGTCGTCCATGTTCCACAACGATCCTCCTCCATGCAAGCTCCAGCTAAGAACCTAAGGACCTGCAAAGCATGTAGTAACGAGTCAACAACAAGTTGAGTGAGTTCACGGTTGGGTGTTCGTTTTAAGTTGTTTCGAAAACAGTTTCCTTTATCTGGCAATCCTGCCGTGGGGGTTACCCCATAGTTAAAAACGTGACATGTTTATTCCCGGTTACTCTGGCAATCCAGCCGTGGGGGCTACCCCGTGTTAGTTATCTGGCATTTCGGCCGTGGGGGCTACCCCATGTATATACTAGACTCGTTACCATATCGACTGCTGACTGTAGTCATGTTTATGTGCCCTGAAACTGTCAATGTCTATCATCATTGACGTGCCCCAGATCCATTAGTTCACGCCCGTCCTCTGCGGCACGGTGTGAGGTTTGTCAGACCTAAATAGCGCTATCTAACTAATGACCCGCTCGCCATTGGCCCGGCGATTAAGTCGATATAAAAAGGAGGGACTTCGTGATAGAGTTTTGGTCTAGTACGAGTTATCTGTCCGTGAGGACGAGGAAATCACATTCCTGAACCATTGCTGTCCTACCCAAGGAGGACGAGGAACCCATGTTCCTTAACCCCAATTCCCGACCCCTGGGAATCCCATGCTTTGTAGAGGGTGTGAACTCACCTTGGTTTGCTCGGCAGATACACAGAAAAGTCAATCAAGCAATATTGTGGTCAACCACGTCCTAACATAGTTGTATCATACAAGTCAGGTTTGTATCCAAGTTGTGCACGTATGTTCTACACGTATTGCACTCAAGTAACAATCATGGCATACATGTATAAACATGGCAGTTTGCAATAATGCCTATGGTCTGAACAGTAGTATGCATTACGAATAAACAAAGTCCAAGGCCCGGCCCAAACACCAAGCCCGTAATAGTGCAAGTCCAATTCAGCGTGCACAAGTGTGTGGTCTCGAGTTGAGACTGTATGGTCACTACTCGAGACTGTGCGGTCTCACAAGGTTTCGAGTCGCAACTTAAGGTGATCTCGGGTCATGCATGAGGTGGTCTCGAGTCGCAACTGGACTCGCAACCACGATTTCGAGTTGTGCTGTTTCGGTCTCGAGTCGAGACTATGGGTTCTCGACTCGCAACCTGTGTCGCAACCGGGGATCTCGACTTGTCCTGTGGTGGTCTCGAGTCGAGACAGAAGGTTTCGGCTGGGGACATTTGCTGAATTCCACATTGTACTTGGCCAATGAGATTTCATGGTCATGATACTATGTACTAGCCAATAACAATGCACTAACATGTTCCCTTGTCTAGTTAATTTCTGAAATGGATCAAACATGGCAATTTTCAAATATCATAACACATTCATATCACATTCATCATATATTCATCTAGTTCATCTTTAGGGTTTTCATCCTTTGAACAAACAAGCTCATTAAACCGATTTATGTCAACATAATCTACTTAGTTTAATGCACCAATGATCCTTATCATTCACATATTCAACCGAGAACATAATAGCACCATATTCAAACATATCTCTACTTATTCATGTGTCAAACTAGCATGATTCTTAACAAACCAATCTATTCTTACTAACCATGACTTTATCTAGAATTCAAATATCAACATCATAGATGAACAACAACAATCCTAGTATCGATTATTCAAGTGGGGTATGTTCATCATGCATAAGGCAAACATATTATCAAATAACTTCATTATTCATTATCATCAACCAAAACATCACACATTATCATCAACCAAAACATAATACATAACGAGAGTCACTAACCGGTTAGCTTTTTAAGGTGCAAAGATATGAGAAAGTCGATGAATAAGCTCCCAATCTGAGGGCTCTTGTTATCTCCGGTTAAATCCGAAAGGAAGGAGAGGAGATCTATGGCTTAAGGTTTTTCTAGAGTGAGGTGGTGTAGGAGAAGGTGTGTGTGAGAGTGAGTGTGTTGTCCAAAATGGCAAACATGGATAATCACTAAGGTTATATACCCGTCCCAAGTAGTGCACCCTAATGGGTCTTCGAATAGGCTAAGGGTGTGTGTGAGGCCCAACCGGCCCATATGTTGCATTGTTCACTCGAGACCACATGGTCTCGAGTCGGGTTCTTATGTCTCGGGTCATAATAATACGCACATACATACGAGCACGACACATAACATAACACATAATCACATACGAGTTTCATTTATCATTAATCACACAAGTTAACTAGTCACACGTTCATGTTACATCGGGATACAAGAAAGGTTCTAAATTTCGAGTTGTCACAAGCGTCTCCCTTCTTATAATGTCTATTTCTTTTGAACCGCTGCAACGAATTGCAAATATGAGTTCCACATCCGGTATCTAGTACCCATGTGCTTGAAGAAATAACATTAAGCTCAACATGTATCATAAAGATAGTACCTGAGGTTTGCCCTGCATCCCTCTTGTTTTTCAACTCTTTGAGATAGGTCGGACAATTTCTCTTCCAATGTCCTATCTCACCACATTCAAAACATGGGTCATTCGTAGCAACATTTTGCTTCTTCTCTTTTGGTTTGGTGGGTTCTGCTTTAGCTTTTCCCTTTCCCTTTCCTTTGACGTGTCCCTTTCTTTTAGCATAGTTTGCTTTAGAGTCAGGGTGGGGCCTCTTCTTGTTGCCTCCTTCATTGATCGCTAGGACGGGTAAAGCCTTTTTGCCCATTCCTGCTTCGGCCGTCTTGAGCATTGCATGAAGTTCACCAATGCTCTTGTCCCATCCATTCATGTTGTAATTCATTACAAAGCTTTCAAATTTCTTTGTTAAAGAGTTGAGGATCAAATCCGTAGCCAACTCTTTGGAGACGGGACAATTTAGCCTTTCGAGGCGATCAATGTGGCTTTTCATCTTAAGGACATAAGATGATACCGATTGGGTTTCCTCCATTCGACATGCATGAAGCGCCCGAACAGTTTCGAAGCGTTCTACCCTTGCTTGTTGTAGGAACATTTCTTTCAACTGGGTAATCATGTCGTATGCCCCGTGGTGTTCAAAATCCTTTTGAATTTCAGGAATCATAGTTCCCAACATGAGGCATGAGGCTTGCATGGAGTCCTCGGTATACTTAACCCAATCGTTGTAGGCTTCCACATCTTCCACGTTAGGTTCATCGGGAATAGGATCGTCCAACACATAGGATATCTTCTCTTGCTTGAGAACGATTCTCAAGTTTCGAAACCAATCCATGAAGTTGTTATGGTTGAGACGATCCTTTTCAAGGATGGTTCTTAGTGATAGGTTTCGGACGATTTGGTTAGTCGGGTTTGCATTGTTAGCGGCCATCTACAAAATTTAACAAGTTCAATTTTAGTATTTTCAATATTATTATATTTTAATCATTAATACCCTTTTGTGTCTTAAAGACAATTAATAATTAAAATCTAGAATCCAACGTTACATTTAAATATTGGTTAGGTGACCTTTATCCCTCTATTTAAATTAACAAGGTAGTCAACGTTTGACAATTGCAACTCTTTGCAATTTCTAGCTATATGGGATCGGTTAAACATCTATATGTTTAGTTGGCATGGTTAATCCCATCAACACCTTTGTTCCCCATGCTTTGGTGACCCTAAGTTCATGGTTTCCAAATAAAGTCGTCCAACTTACACACACGTGTGAGCTTATTCACATAAGTGGTTAGGTGACCTTTATCCCACAAACATGGTAAACCCACCTCGAACATACAAGTTCCCTCAAATGTGGTTAGGTGACCTTTATCCCACAATAAGAGTTCCCAAGTGTTTCGAGTGTTGTATAAAAGGATGGTGTTTGACTTGTTTTATAAAAGGGTTTTTAATATTTCAAAATTCTAGTTTAGAAAATATTATGTACCATACATTTGCATGCATTCAAATCAATGGTACTTTAGTGAAAACAAAATTTCAAGGTTCTTTTTAATAAAACCCATTTTATTATAAAACCATTAATTTTTAATAAAACCTTTATTAAACATTTTAATGATTTTGTCAAGAACCAATTTTACGCTTGTTGTTGATTATTAGTTTGTTAAGTCATGCATATCTACATATCATCTAAACAACAAAATAAACAACCAAACAAGCACATCATTCATAACAATAGGTGCATAACCATAGCCAACTATTTTGACAACACTTGTTAGCCGAAACAAGTGTGCCAAAAGGTCCTCCCTAAGGGGTGAAAATGACACAAGTAATGTGTCGATGAACTCCCACTTGATCCCGCATCCAAATGCTTCAAGTTTCCTTCTTGTGTTGTGATTTCTCCACCTTCTCTGAGCTTCCAAAAGTCTTTTATATTCAGCTCCAAACTCTTTTGGACTTCAAAAAAATGTGTTTTGGTTATCGGGTTAAAATCCCGTTGAGAACGATGAAGTTCTTTGGACCGAATATTATGGTCCAAACCAAAACCGCATTTTTGTGTGCATCTTCTTTTACAAAATATATCCTAATACATTTTTTCTAGTAAAATAAAATGCACCTAATCTATTTATTTTACATACCAAATGAAAATAAATAAATTACATATCTTCTAATGGAAGAACAAAATAATAATTATTACAACCCATTGAAATAATAAATCACAACACAATCATTCAACACAAGGTCATGGCTAGGTCATATGCACCAAAATATATATATATATATTAATTTCAAGAAGCATAAAAAAAATGGTTCCCTTTTATAAACATTTTCGGTTATGTTCAAAAAACCGAAAAGGTAAGTTTTGTCCAAACAAACAAATCATCCATATGAAATAATTTTTCAAGATTCCCTTATGCATGTAAGAAAATAATCTTGAAAAACAAAGGGTTAACCATGTTAAAATTTTCGGCCATATGGTTTTATTCAAACCCGAAACCCGAAATTTTTAATCTATTGAAGTATGCACTCATATAAGCGGCTCTGATACCATTGATGGGATTTTTACATGTTTATCAAAGCAATTTTATCCATATGAAATAAAAACGCAGCGGAAATAATGTTTAAAAACATGTTACTTTTATGATATAAACTTCATTTATAAGTAAAATCCCAAAACCCGGATCCATATATGAAGATGCATACTATCATACACAACCATAGGGTGTTTAGAAAACTACCTTCTTGGAGTACAAGGATGATGAAACGGATGATGCTTCTTGAATGGCTGCCTTCAAGTGTAGAAGGCCTCAAGCTTGTATACCCCAAACTTCCAACAAACACTACGATTGTAGCTAGGATTTCAACACTTGAATCAAAAACCGAAAACCTTACGAACACCTTATGATGGCCGATTTTTTTGAGAGAAAAACACAAGTCTTCCACACTTTTTTTTTCATCTAAAATGGTTATATAAAAGTATGAGAGATGATCACCTCCAATCCACCCAATCACATGCCTTCTTACACATGCAAATGCATGAAAGGTAATTGGACCAAAATGGTCTTGGAAAGACCATCCAATCAAAACCCATCTTACACATGCAAAATGCATGTAAACTAATTGGACAAAAAAATCTTGGGAAGACATATGTTGGGGCCGATTTTGGGAGGGTTTTTAAAAAAAAAAACAAGTTTTCTTTTAATAATTTTAAGTCTTGTTTATTTTATAACTTTTATAAAATATAACACTATGTATTTACAAGACTTTATATAACCTTTTAAAATGTTATTTAACCCATTAAATAACAAAATAAAATATTCTCTCAAAATAAATTATCCCTATAATTTATTAGTTTCTCAAGTGTAATTATTTAGAAAACCAATTTCTAAATATTGTAAGTGTTAATATTTATTTGTTTGATTATATCACAAATAAATAATATAAGTGTTTGTCTAGCTTGTTATTGGGTATGACTCGACTTGGATCATAACGTACTAGCCACATCAATTTAATATGTGTCTTGGGCATACAGAGTCCAACACTTGGTTTGGCGATCCATGATTTCGACAGGCTTCTCCACGAAGTGTAATGTTTCGTTCACCTGGAGGTCATCGAGAGGGACATGTAAGTCGTGGTCGGCTAAGCACTTTCGGAGGTTTGACACGTGGAAAGTCGGGTGGACGTTACTAAGTTCCTCCGGTAGTTCGAGTCTGTAGGCGACTTTTTCGATCCTTTCCAGAATCTTAAAAGGTCCAACATATCGAGGCGCGAGCTTCCCTTTCTTGCCGAATCGGACCACACCCTTCCAAGGTGATACCATTAGGAGTACGTAGTCACCAACTTCAAATTCAAGGGGCTTGCGTCATCTATCGGCATAGCTTTTCTGTCGATTCCGAGCTTTTACCAGGTTGTCTCGAATTTGGAAAATTCTGTCTGTCGTTTCTTGTAATAGCTCGGGACCGGTTAATTGCGAATGGTCGATCTCGTGCCACACAATAGGCGATCGACATCTTCTTCCGTATAAAGCCTCGAATGGTGCCATTTGATTGCTGGAATGATAGATGTTGTTATACGAGAATTCGACTAACGGCAGGTATTTATCCCAATTACCACCAAAGTCTATGACACACGAACGGAGCATGTCTTCAAGAGTACGAATCGTTCTTTCAGTCTGACCGTCGGTTTGAGGGTGGAAGGCGGTACTTAGATTAAGCATTGTACCGAGTGCCGTTTGAAACGTTTCCCACAGTCGCGAGGTAAACCGAGCATCACGATCAGAGATGATGTCACGAGGCATCCCATGGTTACAAACGATCTCGTCGGTGTAGATTCGGGCTAATCGTTCTACCTTGTAGTCTTCCCGTATTGGCAAAAAGTGAGCTGATTTAGTCAAACGGTCAACCACAACCCAAATGCTGTCGTGACCTGATGACGTGTGCGGAAGCTTTGTTATGAAGTCCATAGCTATACTCTCCCACTTCCACATGGGAATTGGTGGTTGTTCGAGTAAGCCAGAGGGTCTTTGATGTTCAGCCTTGACTCTCGCACAGGTTAGGCATTTTCCAACATAGAGAGCAATATCCCTTTTCATTCCCGGCCACCAGTACTTATAACGAAGATCCTGGTACATTTTGTCGGCACCGGGATGAATAGAATACCGGGATTTGTGGGCTTTGTCCATCAGAATCTGTCGCAAATCGGTCCGTTTAGGGATCCAGATTCGGTCCAGAAAGTGGAATATCCCATTCGACTTGCTCACAAGTTGGGCTCCATCGTGGTAGATTCTTTCTTTCTTCAGAGTGCGTTCGTTGAAACACGCATGCTGAGCGTCACAGATGAGGGATTCGAGATTGTATTGGGCTTGAACATTACGAGTACTAAGCAGATAGCTCCGTCTGCTGAGTGCGTCGGCAACAACATTTGCTTTGCCTGGGTGATAGCGAATCTCACAGTCATAATCGTTGAGAAGTTCTTCCCATCGGCGTTGGCGCATATTAAGTTCCTTCTGATTAAAGATATGTTGTAGGCTCCTATGACCGGTGAAGATCGTACACTTGGTACCGTACAGGTAGTGTCGCCAAATCTTTAACGCAAAAACAACCGCGCCTAGCTCAAGATCATGGGTTGTATAGTTCTTCTCGTGGATTTTGAGCTGAGGAGATGCGTAAGCTATAACCTTGTCTCGTTGCATGAGGACACAACCAAGACCAAGGTTGGAAGCATCACAATAGACAATGAAATCGTTGTTTTCATCGGGCAATGTGAGAACAGGAGCATTGCAAAGCATGTGTTTAAGGGTTCGGAACGCAGTCTCCTGTTTGGTTCCGCAAACAAAAGGTTTGTCTTTATGCGTGAGAGCGGTAAGTGGTACAGCGATCTTTGAGAATCCTTCGATAAATCGTCGATAATAGCCCGCCAGTCCGAGAAAAGAACGGACTTCAGATGGGTTCTTAGGTGTAATCCAACTCTTAACGGCTTCAATCTTCGCAGGATCGACATGAATACCCTGACTATTAACAATGTGACCCAAAAACTGAACCTCCTCCAACCAGAATTCACACTTGGAGAACTTGGCATATAGTTGATTCCCCTGGAGTAGCTAAAGAACCAAACGTAGATGTTGCGCGTGTTCGGCTTTTGACTTGGAATAGATCAAGACATCGTCGATGAATACGATGACGAAACGGTCGAGATATGGTTTACACACGCGATTCATCAGATCCATGAAAACCGCGGGTGCATTGGTTAAACCAAAGGGCATAACAACGAATTCGTAGTGGCCGTATCGAGTACAAAACGCGGTTTTGGGTATATCCTCCTCTTGAATGCGCAACTGGTGATAGCCTGAACGTAGATCGATCTTCGAGAAGCATGTAGCACCTTGTAGTTGGTCAAACAAATCATCGATGCGAGGTAGGGGATAGCGGTTCTTGATAGTTAACTTATTCAATTCCCGATAGTCGATGCACATCCTGAATGACCCATCCTTCTTTTTGATGAAAAGGACCGGCGCGCCCCAAGGAGAGGTGCTCGGGGGAATAAAGCCTTTCTCAAGTAATTCCTGGAGTTGGTTTGAAAGTTCACGCATTTCGGACGGCGCGAGTCGGTAGGGAGCTTTGGCAATAGGGTTGGCTCCAGGAAGGAGGTCGATACGAAAGTCGATATCACGACTTGGTGGTAGTCCGGGAAGATCCTCAGGAAAAACGTTAGGGAATTCTCGGACCACAGGAACGTCTTTTACTTCCTTCTTCACTTCCTTTTCCTTCTCCGCTACTACAATGTTAGCCAAGAAAGCTCTGTATTCCTTGCGGAGATACTTGCTAGCTTGGATATAAGACATGAGCTTGAGACCTTTCGAAGTAGTTTCACCGTAGACACACAATAAACCACCATTCGCGAGCGAGAATCGAATCATCTTGTCGAAGCACACCACTTCAGCATGGTTTTCACGAAGAAAGTCCATGCCTATTATGACATCGAAACTTCCGAGTTGCATCGGAATAAGGTCGATTGGAAAGATGTGATTGTTGAGCTCGAGAGTACAATCACGAAGTACAGAATTAACGGCGACAGTTCTTCCCGTAGCGACTTCAACTTCGAATGTTGAGGAGAGATGAGAGCTTTTACGACTAAGGAGTTTCTCGAATTCGAACGAAACAAAGCAATTATCAGCTCCAGTATCAAACAAACATGAAGCATAAATACCATTCACAAGGAACGTACCATTGACCACGTTGTTGTCTGCTTGGGCTTGACGCACGTTGATGTTGAAAGTTCGTGCGCGTGCTGCTTGCTGCTGCTGCTGTTGCTGAGGCTGCTGCTGCTGGGGCTCTTGTTTCATAACCCTGTTTGGGCACATGTTGGCAAAATGGTTAGGATCGCCACATGCGAAGCAGGCTCTGGCGTTGACCGCGGGTGCCGGAGGAGCTTGTTGACCCTGAGGGGCGGTGAGCAGAGCTTGATGAGCGGGAGCTTGTCGAGCACGGCAGTTGGTAGTGAAATGGCCGTACAGATTGCAATGAGCACAGAAGCGGCAAGCGATGGTAGTCGGGTGGTGGTAGCAACAAGTAGGGCAAAGCGGATGTGGCCCAGTGTATCCACGCTTTGCAGGCGGTGCATTAGCCACAAGCGCTGCTACTTGACGCTGTTGGGCTGGTACAGCTTGAATCGGTGCAGCAGTGATCGCACAGTTCTTGTTACTGGAGCTGTTCTTTCTCTTGTTCTTCCTCTTGTTGCTTGATGAGGTGGTGGTCTCAGCAGTTGGTGCGGCGGTGGTAGCTTGATGCAGGTGCTTTGAAGTTTTATCCCAGACACCGGCCTTGACCCGCTTGTCGTTGATTTCAGCAGCCGGTAGATAAGTTTCTTCGATCGTCTTAGTCTTAGCAGCTTGCACGAAATCGGCAACACAGTCAGGCAGGGCTCGGATGTACTTTTTGATCGCCATGTCTGGAGTCTTGACCTGATCGGGACAAATGATTGTGAGTTGTTTGAAGCGAGCAGTGAGAGCAGCATTTTCTCCATCCTTTTGCTGTATGTGCCAAAATTCATCCTCTAGCTTTTGACGTTCATGAGGAGGGCAGAATTCTTCCAACATGACTTCTTTGAGCTCGTCCCATGACAGACCGTAGGCTGCATCGTTCCCTCGCTTGTTCCTCTCGGCCGTCCACCAGTCTAGTGCACGGGACTGGAAAACGCCGGTAGCATTCAGAGTTCGGAGGTCATCGGGGCAACCACTCTGTCGTAGAGTGACCTCAATGGAATCAAACCATTGGAATAGTGCAGTAGGACCTCCCTCGCCAAGTGAATTCTTTTGGCCCACACGACTTGAATTGCTTGAAATTGAAAGCCTTGGTGGTAGCTTTAGGAGCTTCGGTCCTTGATTCCTCAGACGATTTACTGACGTTCTCGTAGACATCACTTACGGCTTTTGCTACTTGCTTGGCGATGATAGCAGCAAGGCGTTTGTCTCTCTTCTCTTGACGAGAAAGTGAGGGGTAACGGGATCCAGATGACATTGTCTGCAACAGACATCGTCACAGGACTCAACACATTGTATTCGAATCTCACCCCACACGTCTACTACTTACTAAAGCTCAGGAACACGCATTTTCATGTAAACACATAATCACGTAGAGCACAAAACCACATAACACCTAAACATGTAAAGCACAGAAGCACATACGCATTTAATCACTAGAGGCAGTTAGAAAACAGAAACCTATTATTCAAAGTCTGCGATTGTTCAAGAATGGCGTTCGTATTTTAGTATGTCGAGTAGTGTAGTATAATCGTATATCATATCCTAAGATCGTCCCTAATCTAGCGATTTGTTAACGTTTTGAGATAAAAACGCAGTGCGAGTCGTGCATGTCGATCAAAGTGAGAGCAAAATTGAGCAAGTTTCCCAAAATTTTAAACACATAAACAGGTAAATTTATCTATAAACACATAAAATCAACGAATCATCAGAGTCGGCAGTTGCGAGCTTAGAATCGAAACACATAAAAATCGAGGAATGGATCGTCTGCGGCTATTAGACATCGACTAACCAAAGTGATTCGACTATTCACATGGACTTGTCATACACGCTTGACCTACCGGGCAGTGCCTTTGCCTCGATTCTTGGGCGTTGGGCACGCATCCCGTTAGTCGTATCGTGACTTCAGGTCGTTGGAGTCCATCGAGACTTTGGTGAGAGTTTTGTAAAATGGGCAGCACAAGTGGTCAAGGTTAGGGTTTCACACCTATCTTAACAACCTCGTCCCTGTTTTAATAAAATAGAGGAGATTATTCATCAAAATACAGATTTCACTCCTGATTTGGCATAATTCTCCTTGTTTGTAAATAGAATACGGGTTGATTAGCAACTTCAGTCGAGAATTTGCAGTTTTCACACCTAATCTCGACTTAGTTACTCTTTCATAGTTGAAAATTCGAGTGCAGTGATAGTGTAGCATAAGCGAGAATATCGCAAGATAAGCTCGTACATAATCCCTACCGGATATGCACAAGTCGGTCTGTTGGTTCCTAACTATAGACTAGGTCTCTGAGACATCGACCCGGACTAGGTCATGTCTTGCCTAATTCCCTATAGTTATGTCTCTGATACCAATCTGTCACACCCCAACCGATGGCGGAAACATCGGGGCATGGCACTGAGCGAAACAGATTGTCCAGAAGTTCCATAACAATTATCATTACTATTCAATTTAAAATAACATGTCCCATATCATGTCTCAAACAGTAAACAAATTATTACAGATAAAGTCTAGGCAAATCATTCTGTTCCGACAACTCAGATTTAAATAGAGCAATTGTTTATCTGCTTCTAGAGACCCTTGATTTAATTACTACAGACAACTATTTGTTGGGCTCTAAAGCTTTATTCTAGCTTCAATTTCCTACCACGTGTGCATCCTAAGCACCTGTCACATACGTTAAAATAAAGTCAATACATATAATGTAAAGGTGAGCATACAAGTTTGATAATAGCATATAAAGTTCGAATTCGTTTACGCATAACCAGCACGTACACATAGTGAAATGAAGCACGTTAGTTATCGACATAGATCCATCGATACCAATGACTGGGGGTTGACTGCCAAATGCAGTTCGCAATACATGATCACCACCGTAACCATGCAAGTAGTTGTCCTTAACAACCCCCGCGAACGGGTGCTGAGTCCAAACTATAGTACTATCGTTGCTAAGGCATGTAGACAGTATTCCATGTGTAAACATAACAAACAAGCATTCATAAGCCACATATAACATGCATTAACGGTTAGTGTTCAAACAGTATTGAGTAGTGTGTTTGATGTGATTTGAATAGTTGTAACGTATGTAACACCCAAAAGTGCATAAAGCAAAGAGGGATCGAGTATACTCACAGCGGTTGATGGATTGAAGGGAGCGCTTAGCGAGTAAGGTTAGCCTGAATAGATTCGATAGCATAACGATAAGCGATATGTAAAACGATACAAAGTGTGAGTGGGTCGGATAGTAGTTCGATCGGATGGTAATCCGAGGGGGCAGCAATCCCTGAAGATAACAATCCGTTCGAATGGTCATCCGGTCGGACGGTGGTCCGGTCGGATGACTATTCGAGTGGATTGTTTCTTCCTATGAGATGAATGTGTTTGTGTATGATGGCTTGTCTTTTGAAGTTTTCGTTGTAGCATTTTAAAAACGTTGAAGTATCTCTATCCTTCAAGTCGGTCGATCGGACGGTCAGTCGTGCGGACAGCAATCCGTTCGGATTGTCATCCGGTCGGACGGTAGTCCGGTCGGACAACGATCTTAGTGATGAGGTTACTTTGTGGGAACAATTCATAGTAGAAGAGTCACTTGGTCGGATGTCCATCCGACCTGGTGGCAACCCTGTTCGGCCAGTTATCGGCTCGAGACGGTTGTTCTTGTTTAACCCGAAATCGGTTAACCTCGTGGATAGAATCCGGATCTTGTGCCATGTAACCACTGGAGTGATTTGTAAGTCAGCACAGGTTCCTTTTCTATCGGTTTGAAGGCATTGAGTGCAAAAGAGTTGAAAGAAGGTTGGAAAATCCGTCTTTCACTCCTTTTCACTGTGTATATGTTTAGATCTATAAAAGATCCTTGTTTGTTCATGTGGAAATCGGCTAGATCCAAGTTATTCTTGGTGGATTGAGGCCAAAACATGAAGTTCTTCAAGAACCCATGATGACATCATCCTAGAACACTTGAATCTTGATGATTTCATGGTTAAAAGTTAAGATTTGAAAGTTAGAAAGGTGTAGGAGTGCGTGTAGATCAAGAAAGTACAAGATTTAGGACGAGATCTTACCGGGATTGAGAGAAATCGAAGAGAAGGTGGGTTGAGCGTGCTGTTCGGACAAGGTTTCCAAAAGTAGAAAGTTTGGAGAGTGACATGGGTATTTGTAGGATTCCAAAAGAGGAAAGGGCTGTCCGGTCGGATGGCACACCGCCCGGATGACTATCCGGTCGGATGACATCTCGGTCGGATGGAACCTGACCTGTGACTAGGTGGCTATCCGGTCGGATGGCTATCCGGCCGGATGGCACTTGGTTCGAGTGTTTGACGCGATGATTTTTTACGTTTCGATTTCGATTGCGAGCGGTTCGATACGATAGGGTTTCCTAGTCAAATTAATTTCAGTCCCAATCACTCATATCTAGCACTATCTCTTCTCCACTAATTATCATAGTTCGATTGTGATTCGAGTTCGATGTCGATTGAGTTCGATTGCATTTCGAGTTTCGATTGATTTCCACAACATACATAAATAAACATGCATAGGTAACATATAAGGCACACACACACGTATAACAACCAAATTTCGTAAGTCGAGTTGCGGTTCGTATCACGATTCGATGTCGATTCGATTAGCATAATTTGATTATCGATTAATTAACTTTATCGCATTGTTACTTCCTATAGTTCACAGTCGTGGGTCGATTAGATAGCGATTAACATACATCGATTATTGTCATTAACAACACTTACTCCTCATAATACAATCAAAATAAATAAATCTTTATAATCAGATTCGTATCATCGGTCGTTGACTTTGACCTTGACTTATGAACACACGGGGTGTTACACGTATGAGGCTTCTTAGTTTGTTTGTGATTAGTTAGCGTTTTAGATTGTGAGAGCTGTGAAAGTAGTGCGCGCTTTTGTAAAGAGAAAAGTAGGAAAACGAGAAATCGATAAAGCGTAAACAGTAAAATTCACAAACTTAAAACACATAGACGTGATTTGATAATGCATAAAATCAACGATTGCAGGCTTAAAACGAAATAGAGTGTCTTGGGTGTGAAACATCGACTACCCAAAGTGATTCAACCGTCCACAATAAGTTCGAGTGCACGCTTTGGCCTAATAGACTATGCTCTCACCGTGATATGGCTACCGGCATCCATCCTTCCAGTTACTACATGACTCGAGTCATTGGGACAATTGAGACTTTGGTGTGATCTTTAAAATCGATGTAGGGAGTGGAACGGGTTATTAAGATGCGGGTTTCACCCCTAACTTAACAACTATGATCCTTTTTGCAAAGTAGAACTTGAAAAACTCTAGAAAAATAATCTCTAATTTTCGGCTAAGATGGGTGTTCAAAGAGGGTTTTCAAGTTTGTAAAATCAAGTGCAAGAACTCTAATTTCTCCTCTTTAATTTCGGCCAAGGGTTGGTTTCAAGAGAGAGATTTTTCAAGTGAGTTCATGAGTGTAAAATCCTAGCTAAACTTAAGTGTTTGTTGGAAGGCTTGGGGTATACAAGCTTTAGGTATTCTACACTTGAAGACTACCATTCAAGAAGCATCATCTTCTTCATTTCCTTTTACTCCTTGGAAGGTAGTATTCTAAACACCCTATGGTTGTGTTTTATTTTTTTGATAGCATGCATGTTCGTATATAGATCCGGGGATTGGGTTTTGCATATAAAATGGGTTTTATATCTTGAAAGTAAACATGTTTTAAATAATATTTTCCGCTGCGTTTTTATTTTATATGGATAAAATACTTTGATAAACATGTGAAAAAACCCAACAATGGCATCAAGAGCCGCTTATATGAGTGCATGCTTCATAGGATATGAAATTTTCGGGTTTCGGGTTTGGTTAAAACCCTTTGGCCAAAATTTTATATATGGTTATCCTTTTGTTTTTCAAGATTATTTTCATACATGCATAAAAGTATCTTGAAAAATTATGTCATTTAGATTATTTGTTTGTTTGGACAAAAACCCACTTTTTCGGTTTTTTCATTCTTGACCGAAAAGTAGGTTGTAAAAAGGAAACCATTTTTGCTTCTTGAATTTTATATATGTGGATATATATTTTAGTGTTCATAACCTAGCCATGACCTTATGTGAATATGTTGAATGTTTGTGTTACGATTTATATTTAATTATTTCAAAGGTTTTAATAATTATTTATTTTTGTTCTTCCATTTGTAAAGTTATGTAATTTATTTATTTTCATTTGGTATGTAAATAAATAGATTAGGTGCATTTTATTTTTAATAGAAAATGTATTAGGATACTTTTTTTGTAAAAGAAGATGCACACAAAAATTGCGGTATTAGTTTTGGCTAATTGCGGGCCTAAAGGACTTCATGGTTCTTAACGGGATTTTATCCCGATAACCAAAACACATTTTTGAAGTCCAAAGGAGTTTGAAGCTGAATATAAAAGACATTTGGAAGCTCAAAGAAAGTGAAGAAATCACAACACAAGAAGAATACTTGAAGCATTTGGATGCGGGATCAAGTGGGAGTGCAACGACACATTACTTGTGTCAATATTCACCCCTTAGGAAGGACCTTTTGGCACACTTGTTTCGGCTAACAAGTGTGGTCAAAATAGTTGGCTATGGTTATGCACCTATTGATATGTGTTGTGCTTGTGTGGTTGCTTATTTATATTGTTTTGATGATATTTGGATATGCATGCTTAACAAACTAATAATCAACAACAAGCTTAAATTGGTTCTTTAAAAATCATTAAAACTGATTAATAAAAGGCTATTAAAAATTAATGATTTTATAATAAAATGTGTTTTATTAAAAAGAACCTTGAAAATTGTTTTCACAAAAGTACCAAGGATTTGAATGCATGCAAATGTATGGTACATAAAGTTTTCTAAACTAGAATTTTGAAAACTCAAAATCCCTTTTATAAAACAAGTCAAACACCATCCTTTTATACAACACTTGAATCACTTGGGAACTCTTATTGTGGGATAAAGGTCACCTAACCACATTTGAAGGACCTTGTATGTTCGAGGTGGGTTTACCATGTTTGTGGGATAAAGGTCACCTAACCA
This sequence comes from Helianthus tuberosus, assembly GCA_030545235.1. Taxonomy (NCBI): domain Eukaryota; kingdom Viridiplantae; phylum Streptophyta; class Magnoliopsida; order Asterales; family Asteraceae; genus Helianthus; species Helianthus tuberosus. The sequence continues at coordinate 45,117,053 of CM060442.1, forward strand.
CTTATGTGTATAAACTCACACGTGTGTGTAAGTTGGACGACTTGATTTGGAAACCATGAACTTAGGGTCACCGAAGCATGGCAAACAAAAGGTGTTGATGGGATTAAACATGCCAACTAAACATAAAGATGTTTAACCGATCCCATATGGCTAGAAGTTGCAAAAGGGTTGCAATTGTCAAACGTTGACTACCTTGTTAATTTAAATAGAGGGATAAAGGTCACCTAACCAATATTTAAATGTAACGTTGGATTCTAGATTTTAATTATTAATTGTCTATGAGACATAAAAGGGTATTAATGATTAAAATATATTAATATCGAAAATACTAAAATTGAACCTTGTTAAATTTTGTAGACGGCCGCTAACAATATTACCCAAACCGTCCATAACCTATCACTAAAAACAATCCTTGAAATGGATCGTCTCAATCAAAACACTTTATGGATTAATATCGAAACTTAAGAATCGTTCTCAAGTAAGAAAAGATATCCTATGTGTTGAACGATCCTAATCCCGATGAACAGCTTATGGAAGATAAGGATGCCTATAACAATTGGATTAAGTATATCGAGGATACTATGCAAGCCTCTTGCCTCATGTTAGGAATTATGATTCCCAAGATTCAAAAGGATTTTGAACATCATGAGCATACGACATGATTAGCAAATTGTAGGAAATGTTCCTAAGGGTAGAACACTTCAAAACGGTTCGAGCGCTTCATGCATGTCGAATGGAGGAAATCCAATCGGTCTCATCTTATCTCCTTAAGATGAAAAGACACATTGATCACCTCGAAAGGCTTAATATGGGTAAAAGGGCTTTATCCATTCTAATGATCAATGAGGGTGGCAACAAGAAAGCGCATCACCCCGACACCAAAGCAAATGTTGAAAATGGAAACGGGTAATTCAAAGGGAAAAGAAAAGAAAGGCTTAAGCGGAACCACCGAAACCAAAATATAAGAAGGCAAAGGTTTCCATGAACGATCCATGCTTTGAGTATGGTGAGATAGGGTATTTGAAAAAGAATTGTCCAACCTATCTCTAAGAGTTGAAAATAAGAGGGATGCGAGGTAAACCTCAGATACAATGTTAATGATACATATTGACTTTAATGTTATTTCTTCAAACACATGGGTATTAGATACCGGATGTGGAACTCATGTTTGCAATTTGTTGCAAGAGTTCAAGAGAAATTAGCATTATGGGCAATGGAGCGAAAGTTCAAGTGAAGCCCTAGGAGACTATGTTTTGAAACTTCCAAATGGTTTGAAAATTGTTTTAAAAATGTTTATGAATGCTCCTAGTTTGACTAGGAACATTATTCAAGTTTCCCTTATAAGACAATATGGTTTCGATTTAAAGTTTGTAAACAATGATATTTATATTTCGATAAATGACATGTTTTACTTTAAAGCTATGCTTTCAAATGGTATTTATGAATTGGTTCATAATAATACATCATTTGATAGTTCAATGTACCAAGCAATCACTAAGAAACTCAAAATGGATTTGAGTGAGACCTATCTTTGGCATTATCGCCTTGGTCATATGAACATATGTCGCATGTAAACACTTCGAAAGAATTGTCTTTTGGAAACAAATGAAATTGGTTCATTTGATACATGCGAATCTTGTTTACAAGGTAAAATGACCAAGTAATCCCTTAGTGGGAAATGGCAAAACACTTATTAGGTGTTATACATTTGAATGTATGTGATCCTTTTAAGCCAATGACTAGGAATGGTGAAAGATACTTCATTACCTTTTACCAACGACTATAGTAGTCATGGTTATGTGTACTTGACACAAAGAAGTAGTTTTGAAACGTTTGAAATCTTCAAAAAGTGAAGTACAAAATCAACTCTTTTAAAGTTCTTCGTTTCGATAGAGGAGGAGTCGAACTCTATTGGATATGGTTCGATCTATGATGGCTAGGAGCGCGTTATCTCTATCATTTTGGGGTTACGTTTTGCTCTCTGCGGCCAGTATGGCCCCAACCAAGAAAGTGGATAAAACACCTTTTGAAATATGGCATGGAAGGGCTCCATCATTAATCATATTTAAAGGTATGGGTTGTGAAGCTTAAGTGAAGCGATACACCCCAAACAAATTAGAAATACGATCCACTAAGTGTATCTTTGTAGGATATCCTAAAGATGGTATAGGATATTATTTCTACGATCCAACAGAGCAAAAGGTATTTGTTGCTCGAAAGGCTGAGTTCTTGGAAGCTAAGTTCCTTGTGTAAGGAATTAGTAGAACAGTGGAACTTGATGAGGGTCAGGAACCACAAGCCAATACATGTTTGGTTAAAACTAGCACTCAACAAGAGGTTATTGAAGACGATCAAGTGGTTGATCAACATGCACAAAACATTCGCAGATCTGGTAGAATTAGTAGTCCACCTGAAAGATATAGATTTTTCATGGATGGATGCTATGTGGTAGATTTGGGTGAACCTACCACATACCATGATGCAATCAAAATCCGATTGTGACAAATGGCTTGAAGCCATGAATGTAGAGATGCAATCCATGTAAGACAACTAAGTATGGGAATTGGTTGTGCTACCTCTTAACTCCAAAGTAGTTGGAAGTAATTGGGTTTTTAGGAAGAAAACCGACATGCATGGTAACTTGGATACTTATAAAGCGAGACTTGTAGCATGTCACACCCTGGCTTTACGGAAGCGTGGGTTAATTTGGTGTGACTTCTTAATACCATAGCTTAATCATAACCAAGCTATATGAATGTAAAACCATGCAGATCATCCATTGATTTAAGTTTTAAAATAAAAGTAACACAACATAGTCTTGAAGCGTTGACACATGCAACGAAAATTACAACCTAATAACATAAAACATTGTTTGATAGACACAACCACAAACTTAAAATAAACACCGTTTAAGACTTGCGACTCGTCCAGGTAAAAGTCGCAATCCCTAAACGTGGATGATCCCATAACTCTAACGCAGCGTAGCATACCGTGCCAGATCCTTAGTTCCCTGAAATACATGTAAGTTGGAAAAATCAACAAAAATTGTTGAGCGAGTTCATGTGTAAGTGAGTATGTAAAACCTTTGTAAGTATAAAATCCTGGTATGTAGCAAATAAGGAAAAAGAGATCACCAATGGTTTGCAAGGCCATTGATATGTGTGAAGTGCAAGTAGGAAGACTCAAACCTAGCGGATTTGTGCGTCGGGTACATAGTCACTCCAAGGTCCGTACCGTGGGCCTGGAGCTGGGCTCGCTACACCCAAATAGATCTACCGCATTGTGCCCCTCGGTCCTACAATGAGGATTAATGGCCTCAAGTGGCGCCTACCCACTCACATGATCTAAGTAGTAACCCTCCTTATGCTAACCATACCATGTAAAAGTACTCGTAATCATAGTAACATGTATTTCACCCCCGCAGTTTAGAAAACTGAAAACAGTTAAGAGAAAAGGGGGACATGAACTCACCGAAGTGCGTCTCTAAAAAGTATCTCCCAGAAAACCTGCTGTGCGACGACCTACACGTACTAACTTCTATTAGACGGACGACCGTGCCTTAGTTTAAGGTTTAGTGTCTTTGGGAAATAGTTAGGCAACTATTTCGTGTTTACACTTCGTAATTATTTGATAAATATATTCCTTCCCAAGGATGGGGGATTTAATACATGTGCGTTCGTATAACTTCGAAATATATTATTAAGTCTCACTTAAAACATATTTAAATTCTATCTCCAAAATATAAATATTTTTCCCAAAAATATTATATTTTACTCCATATAGTTTTACAAAATAATACTTTTGTCAAAATACGCGTTTAAGAGTATTTTCTGAAAATACGTAAGTTACGGATAAAGATCGGGTGGTAATAATAATACCGTTGTAACTTAAATATTTATTGTGAAGGCGTTCGCATTATTTTTGGAGCCGTTAATATTTAGTAATATTATTTTTACCCTAAAAATAATATTTACGTAGTTCACAAAATAATTATAAAAAAAATTCGCACAAGTGTTAATATGGAAAATATATATTCTAAATATATATTTTAACAAGTTTTTATTTTGTGAAAATCCACCTCCGACACTTAGAAATTTTGTAATAAAATCATGGCGAAATTTATTTGGGAAAAATAAGTTAAAAATTATATTCATAACACTTGTGATAAAAATATTTCTAAGTGTTAGGTTTTCGGAAAAATTTCGCCAGAGTTTCCCCTGTAACTGGAGGTGTCCACGGTTTCAAGCGTATCATTTTCTTTTATAAATTCAAACAACATTTTTCTCCATCAACAACAAACAATATTCCAACATTATACTAGTTCAAAAATATCACGAACACATGAACTTGTGGGTCGTGTAAAAGTGTGTAGTAACTTCCCATTATTTTTAATAGATCTTTCTACTTTTATAAATGAAATCGGTTTCTCGAACATCTTAGTTTTACAGAAAATGCATTTGTACATCTTCTAGTCAAAATTACAAAAATAATTCTTTTTGTTAAAACTTTTTGTCACACAAGTGTCTACACGAGACACTTGTGTGTTTACAAAAATCACCTTTGTTTAGAAAAGATCCGGCTTTAAAATATGATTTCTTTTGACACTTGATCCTTTGAAAATACCACTTGTAGATCTTTAGATCTACTAGTTTAGAACTCCATTTCATAAGAAAAATTATTTTTACACAAGTTCATGGTTATGAGTAGTAGTGTTCTTCATCTAACCACTTTTCACACTATAACATACACTAGGTCATGTTCCATGAACATGACTTAGTCGGGTTAGATGACGGTCCGAACTAACACTAGCATAAAACAACACTAAATAATCATAACAAAACGAGTCTTATAAGCTTTACACCATTACATTGCTTATTAACCACTTTGTTTATTTATTTATTTTTTTGTAGACTTTAAACTTGATCTCTCGTGTTTATGATTTTTGTCCGTTAAATCTTTTATTAACCACTTTAGAATAGATCAAAAAGGCATTTAGAGTCACTTACCACTAGCTCAAGGCTAGGGAAGAAACTAGTCGAAAAACGGGTGGTTAAAAGCGTCGAGGTGAGGTCCTTGCGATTCCGTGAACACCGGGCTTCCTTATACGCGATCCTTCACCCTTGGTTGTATATTAAATTGCAAGAATGAAATTGGAAAATAGATGGATGGAAGTGAATGCTCTCGGCAGAACTCACAAAGAGGGAAGGAAAAGAGTGTAAATTGTTAAGTGTTTGAATAATTGAAAGTCTAGACTTATAAGCTAAATCATAAACCGTGTAATCCTATTATCCATCAAATAAGGTGTCACATGGATATTAAACATAGTTTAATAAAATAATCACAAAGTGAAAGTGTGTCCCCTCACATGGGACCGATCGGACAAGGGGTTAGGGTAAATGGTTCCATTTTCAACTAGTTAGTTAAGTAAATTTTAGTTTTGTTAGGAATTAATTTAGAGTATTATGTGTGCTATAATTTATGACGGGTGTTAGGGTATTCGGGGACCCTAACTGGCTCAGAAAAAGAGAAATAAAGTTGATGTCAATATTTTTATGTCCCGGGTTAAGTCCGATTGTTTGGTCGGATTTCACTCCGTTAAAGTGTTAAATAGGTATTTAAAGTGTCGATAATATTATTTTTAGTGACACAGTTTATCCCCGACACTTTGGAAAGTGTCTAGTAATATTTTTTTTCCAACTTTTTGCACTTTACTAGCTTAGATAAATGCTGAATTTTTATATTAAAGTGCAGAATTTTGTACTCAAAGTACGTTTTAGGCACATCCGGTCACTATAACTAACACCTAGTGACGCAGTTCTACAACCCTCATTTCCCCACACTCTCTACCGGTGTAGTAAACTATCTCTGGCTCATACAAGCCTTAGAGGCAGTGTCTGCCTGATGCTGGTTATATCAGCATGTTTAATGGGTTATCCGTATAGTGTGCTCACTGTGCTTTTATGCATCAAGGTTGTCACTGAAGTTTTGTGTAAAAATAATAGAGTGACAGTATAAAATGTGATGCATGAGTATGTATGTATCAGGAAATCAGTAAGTGGTTTAATCACAGTTGTCTGTAAGCACAGTAATTTAGCAGTAATTAAATATTAATTAATTCGTACGGATACCTGGTTTGGTGAGGGTTGTCACATTCTCCCCCCGTTAAATAAATTTCGTCCCGAAATTTAAGTTCTACTACCAGATGCAGGGTTCTTAGGAAAATAAATGAGGGTATTTCTCTTTCATCCGATCCTCACGTTTCCACGTGAATTCAGGTCCATGCCTAGCATTCCAATGAACTTTGACGAGTTTGACACTGCTCCTGCGAGTTTTATTAACTTTCCAATCCGTGACCTCAACAGGTTCTTCAGTGAAGTGGAGCGTGTCGTCGATAAGAACTTCGTCAGCGGGAATGATCACTGTTTCTTGTGTTGGACTCTTTCTCAAATTTGATACATGGAATGTATCGCGAACACCATGGAGTTCAGCTGGTAGGTCCAACTTGTAGGCAACAAGCCAAATCCTTTGCAGGATTCTGAAATGGCCAATGTAACGCGGATTCAACTTCCCACGCCTTCCGAAGCGTGTCACACCCTTCCAGGGTGAAACTTTCAATAAAACCATATCTCCAACTTGGAATTTCAAATGTTTCCGGTTTGGATCTGCATAGGCTTTCTGTCTGTCGCGAGCCGCTTCGATGCGTTTTCGAATCTGCGCAATCTTGTCTGTCGTCTCTTGGACGTTTTCGAGACCAACAAGCTGCCTATCACCTGCGTCAGCCCAGCATAGGGGTGATCGACACTTGCGTCCGTAAAGAGCTTCAAATGGCACGGCTCCAATGCTGGTGTGGTAGCTGTTGTTGTATGAAAATTCGACCAATGGTAATTGATTATCCCAGCTACCACCTAGATTCATTACACATGCTCTCAGCATATCCTCCAATGTTTGGATAGGTCTTTCACTTTGGCCATCAGTTTGCGGATGAAATGCAGTGCTCAGATTCAACTGTGAGCCAAAAGCTTCTTGGAAGGATTGCCAAATGCTTGATATGAAACGTCCATCTCTATCAGAGATAACCGAGAGAGGCACTCCATGTCGTGCAACGATCTCTCGCATGTATATTTCCGCAAGTTTACTCGTGTTGTCCTTTTCCTTTATTGGCAGGAAGTGTGCGGACTTTGTTAGGCGGTCAACTATTACCCAAATAGTATCATGGCCTCTGGGCGTCTTGGGCAGTTTCGTTATGAAGTCCATTGAAATCTGTTCCCATTTCCACTTGGGAATTTCAGGTTGCTGCGGAAGTCCTGAAGGCTTCTGGTATTCGGCTTTCACCTTGGCGCACGTTAAACACTTGCTAACATAAACAGCAACGTCGCCTTTCATTCTAGGCCACCAATAGTAATCTCTAAGGTCCTGGTACATCTTATCCGCTCCTGGATGGATAGAGTACCGTGATTTGTGTGCCTCATCAAAAATAACTTTTCTCAAACCACCAAACAGAGGAACCCAAATTCTTTTCATAAGACATAACGTTCCTTCCTCGTTTGACACTACTTGCTTCTCCATCCCACGAAGATATTCTTCTTCAAGGTTTCTTTCCTTGAGAGCTTCTTTCTGCGCGGCACGAATGTGCAGGGAAAGATCTGTCTGGATAATTATCTCCAAAGCTCTAACCCTTATGGGCTTGATCCTTTCTTTTCGACTTAGGGCGTCGGCGACCACATTCGCCTTCCCTGGATGGTACTTTATCTCTTTCTGGTTGAATATGTTCTGTAAACTCTTGTGGTCCGTGAAAATTGTACACTTTGTACCATACAAATAATGTCTCCAGACCTTTAATGCAAATATCACTGCGCCTAGCTCCAAATCGTGCATGGTATAATTCTTTTCATGAACTTTCAACTGACGTGACGCGTAAGCTATACCTTTCTGGCGTGGCATCAGCACGCAACCCAATCCTTGTCGTGAGGCGTCACAGTATACCACGAAATCATCAGTTCCTTCGGGTAGCGCTAAGATCGGCGCATCACAAAGCTTGTTCTTCAACAATTGAAACGCTTCTTCCTGTTTGATTCCCCAATCAAACTTCTTATCCTTCTGTGTGAGCGCGGTAAGAGGTTGAGCGATTTTAGAAAAATCCTCAATGAACCTTCGATAGTGACCAGCCAAACCCAAGAATTGTCGAATCTCGGTTGGCGTCTTTGGAGTCTCCCAACTCTTGATTGCCTCTATCTTTGTGGGATTCAACATGAATCCCGTCTCCATTCACCACATGTCCAAGGAATTGGACTTCTCGTAGCCAAAACTCGCACTTAGAGAGTTTGGCATACAACTGTTCCTTTTTTTAGCAACCCCAAAACGGCTCTTAAATGTTGTTCGTGTTCAGCCTTTGTCCTTGAATAAATCAAGTCTCGTCGATGAATACAATCACGAACTTATCGAGATACGGCTTGCAGACTCGGTTCATTAGGTCCATAAAAACAGCAGGCGCGTTTGTCAATCCACACGGCATAACTAGGAACTCGTAATGTCCATAGCGAGTCCTAAAGGCTGTCTTCGGGATGCTCTCCTCTTGTATCCTTAGCTGATGGTATCCAGATCGAAGATCGATCTTAGAGTAAAAGCTTGAACCTTGCAATTGATCGAAAAGATCATCGATTCTTGGTAGAGGATACCGATTCTTGATGGTCAACTTGTTCAACTCCCGGTAGTCAATGCACATACGAAAACTACCGTCCTTCTTCTTAACAAACAGGACCCGAGCTCCCCAAGGTGAGAAGCTTGGTCTAATGAATCCTTTGTCTAGCAACTCCTGGAGTTGTGTCGATAATTCCTGCATCTCTGACGGTGCAAGTCTATAAGGTGCCCTAGCTACAGGCGCGGCGCCTGGAACTAAGTCTATACGGAACTCCACTTGCCTCTGGGGTGGCAATCCTGGCAAGTCCTCAGGGAAGACTTCAGGATACTCCCTTACGACAGGGATGTCTTCGATTTTCGGCTCAGCAGCTTTCTTATCCACGATGTGTGCCAAGAAGGCAGCACATCCATTCTGTAAACACTTACGGGCTTTTAGGTAGCTGATGATTCTTAAGGGCGTATCTCGCTTCTCCCCATGAACTACAATCATTTCACCATCCTCGGTTGGGATGCGTACGACCTTTTCGTGACAGACAATCTCGGCCTTGTTACTCGATAGCCAATCCGTTCCCACTACCACATCAAAGCTTCCCAACTCGACAGGTAGTAAGTCTAGCGTAAACCCGTGCCCTCCTAATTCAATCACACATCCTTGGACAACTTCACTGGTCTCAACTAGTTTCCCATTTGTTAATTCGATCGAATATGGGACGCCTAACTTACTAGGTGTCAAACCAAGAATATTCTTAAATTCTAATGACACGAAGTTATAATCGGCACCAGTATCAAACAAAATAAATGCAAAAGTTTTGGTTGTTAGAGAACGTACCAATAATCACGCCTGGGTCCTGGCATGCTTCACAAGCTCCGATGTTGGATGTTCTTTCACGGCCTTGTTTCAACTTCGGGAATTCCCTTTTAAGATGTCCAACGTCCCCATAATGGAAGCATCCTGGCACTCGGCCATTTCCTTTCCCATTTCCACCTTGAGCGTTGTTACTGTTTTCTCCTTGTCTGGGACTCTTCATCCCACAACCATCCTTGTTGTGTCCTTTCCTCCCGCACCTAGGATTCCGACATCCACAGTCGTGGTGATTCTTGCACCCAGCACGTCTTGGTTTAGTTTCTAAGTAAATCTTATCATTGGCCTGTTTGTTGTTAGGGCAATCTTTCTTGAGATGCCCTTTGTCCCCGCAGTCAAAACAACCTCGAATAGATCTTTGTTCATCATTATTCGTTCGGGTATCTTCGGGGAGCTTCCTTTTGTTCTTTCCGGATGACTCTACCTGAGTCTCCTTGTCAGGGTTTGCAAGTTTTTCTAGTCTAATTGCTTCTGTAACGAGTGCCAAGCCCATCTTACTTGCAGCCATAGTTGTTGGTGGCGTAGATGCTGTCATTAAGCTCAGGACTTGAGGTGCCAGTTCCCAAATGAAATGTCCTAATTTCTTCAATTCTGGTTCCACCAAGTACGGAACGACTCGTGCCAAATCATGAAGTCTTTCCATGTATTCCAACATTTTTGGACCTTCCATCATCAGGCTCTGGAATTCACCTTCCAACCTCTGGGTTTCTGTTTGGGTGCAATACTTCTTACACATTATTCCTTTCAACTCATCCTAAGTTAACGCGTATGTTGTAGTTAGGCCCATTAATCGAACCTGAAGATTCCACCATAATCGAGCTCCATCTTGAAACAACTCGGAAACGTATGGGACTTGTTGTTCTGGCGTACAACCACTCATTCGAAAGATGGAATCCATACTTTCAATCCATTTCACAAAAGCTATGGCACCTCCAGTGCCGTCGAACTTCGGAGGCTTGTAGTTGAGGAAGTGCCAGTAGGGATAACCGTTATTTTCTGAGGTACCTCTGCTAGGTTCGGAGCGTAGGGCCTCGTGCTGTGCTATAGCTACAGCAACTATCTCTTGAAGTTCCGCCTCTAAGGTGGGCATGCGCATTTCGCGTCTTGGTGGCATCTTCTAAAAGATGTTTCACGTAGGTTAGGTCATAGCAAGTAAAATGTATGTATGTATTCAACAATATCAACACATAACATCTCATGCTATAAATAAATCAACCACATAACATCTCATGTCATAGAACATAAACAATAGATCAAACATCACAAGTGATGAGAATACTGCGATTGCATTGCCACAAATCGAGACCACAATGTAAAGCTTACAAGTACACAACTGTATCATACAACATCAATGACTTAGTAGGGGACGACCCTAGACAAGTCGTGCGATCGCTGGACATGTTCAGGAATCTCTGGTTTGTCCATTTTCAAATTCCAGAACTCCACCTCAAACTTCTGAATACCAGCCCTAGAACAATATTTCTTCTCAATCATTTCTTTGAGCTCGTCCCAGCTCAGTGCATAAGCAGCATCTGTACCAAGGGTCTGAACCTGAAGGTTCCATCATGAGAGTGTGTCATCTAGAAATAACCCCGAGGTATAGGTAACACACTGTCGGGGCGAACCGTTACTCATTCTTAGAATGGAGTCAATCTTTTCGGACCAACGAACAAATGCAACAATATCAAAGGCTTGCAGTTCAGGAACTGCTTATAGGTGCAGCCAGTTGGAGGGTTATTTCCAGTAATGTCATCGCTGTGCTTAGAGCGGAGGGCTTCATGTCGTGCATTTACCTGTGAGATGCGTTCTTGCAGCTCAGCTTCTGTCCTTGGCAGTGTACTGGTGTCTGTGTCACGCCTGGGGGGCATTCTCTTCTGTCGCAGTGGTATGAAGTGGGTTAGACAACATTTCAATTGTCTATGAGATACATAGCACCATAAGCCATCAGGTAATCACCCAATTTCACACGTAAATATACTCAATGTATGAGTGAGGAAATAAATTTCTGAGCCTTCACATAGGCTTGCCAAAATGGCTTGTTGCTTGTAATAGAATGAACTCGAGGCTACATCGCCTTGGTCATTCGTGTTTTAGTTATTTCCTGCTACATTGGTTTTCATTAGCTTGACCCGCAGAGTCCACCAGGATTTCTGTGCACTACAAGTAGTTATTACGTGGGCCCCCGTAATAATAAATTGTCTTGCACAGTTACCCCAATTTTCTCTCGTCCAAGCAGATGATCAATCAAGGAGCAACAACAGGTGCATCGGCATGAACAGGGTCATGCTCCAATGCGGGGTCAGGAGCAACGCCTGGCTCAGGGGCCACAGCTGGCTCCGGATCAACAAACTCCATCTCAAAATCATCTGGATCAACAAACACAGGGGTTACAGGATCCTCCAAGGGCTGGTCTAAGTGTATGAACTCAATGTCATGGTCTGGATCAAAACCAGGTGGAAAAACAGGATCATCCTCAATATCGTGATCAAACTCAAAGCTGTGTGCGGGAACCGGTGCAGCTGATGAAACCATATCAGGGTCGGCGTCGTGTGAGTGGTGCTGCACTCCCTGTATATGCGAAGATGCGGACGCCACAGACTCAAATGAGTTTGGGACAGGTGAATGAGCATGAGCCTCTTCTGCAGGAGCGTCAGCAAGCAGTAGGCTACCACCAGCAGCAATAGGGCCTCGCCCTCAAGTGGGTCCTCCTCTAATAGTTCGACATCATCGTCAGAGACAACGTCGGGGGGCATATGAACAATGGGATAAGCGGCAAGGGGCACAGGAGCAGGGATCACCGCGAGTGGCAAATCCCCAACAAGATGGCCATCAGCAGGCTCTGCTACGACATCAGGCAGCGCAAAGGGCTGAAGGTCGTCATCGTCTGTGCTGGTAGTATCGGAAATGTACACCTCGTGCTCCGATGAAACTATGTCGCCTGATACTATGGCCATGGGATCTGTAGTGTCCGACTCTCCAGTATCTGATGAAGGCATGACGTTTTGTAATACAAACACACATATGCACAAATAATCAATCATATAGTCAGATAAACATATTAGTCACCAATAAGCAATCATATAGTTCTCCTAGTCCCACTAGCCTACTTCCTCTGCCTCCCAGACCGAGCCTCTGCCTCCCAGACTGAGCCTCAGCCTCCCAGACTGAGCCTCAGCCTTCCAGACTGAGCCTTAGCCTCCCAGACTGAGCCTCAGCCTCCCAGACTGAGCCTCAGCCTCCCAGACTGAGCCTATAACTAACAATTAAAATGTGCTCAACTTTGTTTGTAAAAACGTTTTGGATCTGGACTTAAGTGGTATGCAGTGTAAAAATGTTTTCGTGAGAGCCCTAGTGATCATAGTCTAGACTCGAGAAGGAATCCTAGTTCGCTATGATCAGAGCTCTGATACCAAGCTGTCACACCCTGGCTTTGCGGAAGCATGGGTTAATTTGGTGTGACTTCTTAATACCATAGCTTAATCATAACCAAGCTATATGAATGTAAAACCATGCAGATCATCCATTGATTTAAGTTTTAAAATAAAAGTAACACAACATAGTCTTGAAGCGTTGACACATGCAACGGAAATTACAACCTAATAACATAAAACATTGTTTGATAGACACAACCACAAACTTAAAATAAACACCGTTTAAGACTTGCGACTCGTCCAGGTAAAAGTCGCAATCCCTAAACGTGGATGATCCCATAACTCTAACGCAGCGTAGCATACCGTGCCAGATCCTTAGTTCCCTGAAATACATGTAAGTTGGAAAAATCAACAAAAATTGTTGAGCGAGTTCATGTGTAAGTGAGTATGTAAAACCTTTGTAAGTATAAAATCCTGGTATGTAGCAAATAAGGAAAAAAAGATCACCAATGGTTTTCAAGGCCATTGATATGTGTGAAGTGCAAGTAGGAAGACTCAAACCTAGCGGATTTGTGCGTCGGGTACATAGTCACTCCAAGGTCCGTACCGTGGGCCTGGAGCTGGGCTCGCTACACCCAAATAGATCTACCGCATTGTGCCCCTCGGTCCTACAATGAGGATTAATGGCCTCAAGTGGCGCCTACCCACTCACATGATCTAAGTAGTAACCCTCCTTATGCTAACCATACCATGTAAAAGTACTCGTAATCATAGTAACATGTATTTCACCCCCGCAGTTTAGAAAACTGAAAACAGTTAAGAGAAAAGGGGGACATGAACTCACCGAAGTGCGTCTCTAAAAAGTATCTCCCAGAAAACCTGCTGTGCGACGACCTACACGTACTAACTTCTATTAGACAGACGACGGTACCTTAGTTTAAGGTTTAGTGTCTTTGGGAAATAGTTAGGCAACTATTTCGTGTTTACACTTCGTAATTATTTGATAAATATATTCCTTCCCAAGGATGGGGGATTTAATACATGTGCGTTCGTATAACTTCGAAATATATTATTAAGTCTCACTTAAAACATATTTAAATTCTATCTCCAAAATATAAATATTTTTCCCAAAAATATTATATTTTATTCCATATAGTTTTACAAAATAATACTTTTGTCAAAATACGCGTTTAAGAGTATTTTCTGAAAATACGTAAGTTACGAATAAAGATCGGGTGGTAATAATAATATCGTTGTAACTTAAATATTTATTGTGAAGGCGTTCGCATTATTTTTGGAGCCGTTAATATTTAGTAATATTATTTTTACCCTAAAAATAATATTTACGTAGTTCACAAAATAATTATAAAAAAAATTCGCACAAGTGTTAATATGGAAAATATATATTCTAAATATATATTTTAACAAGTTTTTATTTTGTGAAAATCCACCTCCGACACTTAGAAATTTTGGAATAAAATCATGGCGAAATTTATTTGGGAAAAATAAGTTAAAAATTATATTCATAACACTTGTGATAAAAATATTTCTAAGTGTTAGGTTTTTGGAAAAATTTCGCCAGAGTTTCCCCTGTAACTGGAGGTGGCCACGGTTTCAAGCGTATCATTTTCTTTTATAAATTCAAACAACAATTTTCTCCATCAACAACAAACAATATTCCAACATTATACTAGTTCAAAAATATCACGAACACATGAACTTGTGGGTCGTGTAAAAGTGTGTAGTAACTTCCCATTATTTTTAATAGATCTTTCTATTTTTATAAATGAAATCGGTTTCTCGAACATCTTAGTTTTACAGAAAATGCATTTGTACATCTTCTAGTCAAAATTACAAAAATAATTATTTTTGTTAAAACTTTTTGTCACACAAGTGTCTACACACTTGTGTGTTTACAAAAATCAACTTTGTTTAGGAAAGATCCGGCTTTAAAATATGATTTCTTTTGACACTTGGTCCTTTGAAAATACCACTTGTAGATCTTTAGATCTACTAGTTTAGAACTCCATTTCATAAGAAAAATTATTTTTACACAAGTTCATGGTTATGAGTAGTAGTGTTCTTCATCTAACCACTTTTCACACTATAACATACACTAGGTCATGTTCCATGAACATGACTTAGTCGGGTTAGATGACGGTCCGAACTAACACTAGCATAAAACAACACTAAATAATCATAACAAAACGAGTCTTATAAGCTTTACACCATTACATTGCTTATTAACCACTTTGTTTATTTATTTTTTTGTAGACTTTAAACTTGATCTCTCGTGTTTATAATTTTTGTCTGTTAAATCTTTTATTAACCACTTTAGAATAGATCAAAAAGGCATTTAGAGTCACTTACCACTAGCTCAAGGCTAGGGAAGAAACTAGTCGAAAAACAGGTGGTTAAAAGCGTCGAGGTGAGGTCCTTGCGATTTCGTGAACACCGGGCTTCCTTATACGATATCCTTCACCCTTGGTTGTATATTAAATTGCAAGAATGAAATTGGAAAATAGATGGATGGAAGTGAATGCTCTCGGCAGAACTCACAAAGAGGGAAGGAAAAGAGTGTAAATTGTTAAGTGTTTGAATAATTGAAAGTCTAGACTTATAAGCTAAATCATAAACCGTGTAATCCTATTATCCATCAAATAAGGTGTCACATGGATATTAAACATAGTTTAATAAAATAATCACAAAGTGAAAGTGTGTCCCCTCACATGGGACCGATCGGACAAGGGGTTAGGGTAAATGGTTCCATTTTCAACTAGTTAGTTAAGTAAATTTTAGTTTTGTTAGGAATTAATTTAGAGTATTATGTGTGCTATAATTTATAACGGGTGTTAGGGTATTCGGGGACCCTAACTGGCTCAGAAAAAGAGAAATAAAGTTGATGTCAATATTTTTATGTCCCGGGTTAAGTCCGATTGTTTGGTCGGATTTCACTCCGTTAAAGTGTTAAATAGGTATTTAAAGTGTCGATAATATTATTTTTAGTGACACAGTTTATCCCCGACACTTTGGAAAGTGTCTAGTAATATTTTTTTTCCAACTTTTTGCACTTTACTAGCTTAGATAAATGCTGAATTTTTATATTAAAGTGCAGAATTTTGTACTCAAAGTACGTTTTAGGCACATCCGGTCACTATAACTAACACCTAGTGACGCAGTTCTACAACCCTCATTTCCCCACACTCTCTACCGGTGTAGTAAACTATCTCTGGCTCATACAAGCCTTAGAAGCAGTGTCTGCCTGATGCTGGTTATATCAGCATGTTTAATGGGTTATCCGTATAGTGTGCTCACTGTGCTTTTATGCATCAAGGTTGTCACTGAAGTTTTGTGTAAAAATAATAGAGTGACAGTATAAAATGTGATGCATGAGTATGTATGTATCAGGAAATCAGTAAGTGGTTTAATCACAGTTGTCTGTAAGCACAGTAATTTAGCAGTAATTAAATATTAATTAATTCGTACGGATACCTGGTTTGGTGAGGGTTGTCACATAGCAAAAGGTTTCACTCAAACTCAAAGGGTTGATTATGATGAGACCTTCTCGCCCGTGGCGATGCTAAAGTCAATAAGGATATTATTTGCCATACCTGCATAATATGATTATGAGATTGTGCAAATGGATGTCAAAACGGCTTTCCTTAATAGATATCTTGAGGAAGATGTCTATATGGTTCTGCCTGAAGGTTTTGTCGATCCAAAACATCCTGACAAAGTATGCAAGTTAAAATCAATCTATGGATTGAAACAAGCATCGAGAGGTGGGAATCACCGTTTTGATGAAGAAATTAAGAATTTTGGATTCATCAAGAACGGCGATGAAGCTTGTGTGTACAAGAAGGCTAGTGGGAGCATCATCACTTTCTTAGTATTGTATGTCGATGACATTCTACTATTTGGAAATGACATTCCAACCATGGAAGGTGTAAAAACCTAGCTTGGAAGTTGTTCTTCCATTAAGGATCTTGGTGAAGTCGCCTATATTTTGGAATAAAGATCTATAGGGATAGATCAAGGCGCTTGATATGTTTAAAATAAAGTGCATACATTGACAAATTCTTGAAAAGGTTCAAGATGGAGAACTCTGTTAAAGGTTTGGTACCTATTCAAGAGAGGACAATATTGAGTGCATCTCAATGTCCAAGCTCAAAGGATGAGCAAGAAAGAATGAAAGGAATCCCATATGCGTTTGCTATAGGATCTATAATCTATGTAATGATATGCACTAGACCGGACACATCATGCCCTTTAAGCATGACGAGAAGATACCAGCGAGTAACGGTCATTGGGTGACTATTAAATATATATTGAAATACCTTAGAAGGACTAAGGATATATTTCTAATATATGGATCTGGTGAAGAAGAACTCGTTGTAAAGGGTTACAGGGATGCGAGTTTCGGAATTCGTTGTAAAGGGTTACATGGATACGAGTTTCCAAACTGATTGAGATGATTATCGATTACAAACAGGGTAGCATTGTCCACTACAGAATCAGAATACATCATCGCTTCATTAATCGAGATGATTCATATGGATCAGCCACTTGAATTATTGCCGATCTAGGGGTAGTCCCTACCATTCAGTACCCCTAGAGATCTTTGTGATAACGATGGTGCGATTGCTCAAATCAAGGAACCACGTGCACATCAAAAGACCAGGCACATTGAGCGGAGTTTCAACTACATAAGAGATGAAGTTAAAAAAGGGAAAGATATGTATTCGCAAAGTTCACACTCATCAAAATATTGCGGATCCACTCACGAAGATCCTTGAACGGGCAAAGCATGAAGGGTCATACTTGTGCCTTAGGACTTCAATATTCTAGTGATTGGATTTGATCTATTTTATATTTGGATATTGGAACAACTATTATCATAACTCTTTATGGTATTTTGAGTTATGTTCCATTTTAGCATGTTTAAATCCGTGAATAAGTTACTTATTCTAAATGTCCGTAGTCGATCATACTTGTGGGAACAAATATGAATGTAAGACTATTATGAACTTGGATTGGTGGATATTCATTAGGTATGAATATAGAGCAAAGTGTTGCTACCAAGGTTCATAGATATTTGTGGGATACAAATATTGGGCTGACTCGCTCTCGAATATTACTGCATGGAATCATTTGTGATTGATCATAAGTAAATTTGAGTAAAGGAGAATATCATAGTATCCTCTGACCTGAGATACATATTGGGTCTTGAGATTCACCAAATATTATACCTTGACTTAGTTCTTCGCTGTCTGTAATAAGACAGTACATAAGGCTAAGCTCAGGTGTGATACAAGGTGATTGTGAGAGACGTATGTAGTCAAGAAGGGATTTGTTCCTCTTATTCATTGAGAGTAAGATGTCTAAGGCCTGCTAAAGTTAAACCAACAGAGAGTGATCATTCATATAAACACATATTTTGCACGTATTCACCTTCATTTCAAATAAGCGTAGCGCGTAAGCGAGATATAGCGTATCATAAGCGGGGAGTTTAGCGTATGAGGCTTCTTAGTTTGTTTGCGATTAGTTAGTATTTTAGATTGTGAGAGCTGTGCAAGTAGTGCGCGTTTTTGTAAAGCGAAAAGCAGGAAAACGAGAAATCGATAAAGCGTAAACAGTAAAATTCACAAACTCAAAACACATAGACGCGATTTGATAATGCGTAAAATCAACGATTGCAGGCTTAAAACAAAAAAGAGTGTCTTGGGTGTGAAACATCGACTACCCAAAGTGATTCAACCGTCCACAATAAGTTCGAGTGCATGCTTTGGCCTAATAGACTATGCTCTCACCGTGATATGGCTACCGGCATCCATCCTTCCAGTTACTACATGACTCGAGTTATTGGGACAGTTGAGACTTTGGTGTGATCTTTAAAATCGATGTAGGGAGTGGAACGGGTTATTAAGATGCGGGTTTCACCCCTAACTTAACAACTTTGCTCCTAATTGTGGTTAAAATAACCAAGAGATAGAAATGGAGATCCCCGTTGAGATGTGGATATCACTCCTAACTCAATGGAAAATTCTCGTGCTATGAGTAAAATACGCGGAGTGAGTGATCTTATCGAGAGTTCTTGGTTTTCACACCTAATCTCGACACAATCACTTGTTTGCGTTATATGTGTTGGACTCTGTATGCCCAAGACACATATTAAATTAATGTGGCTAGTATGTTATGATCCAAGTCGAGTCATACCCAAATACAAGCTAGACAAACACTTATAATATTTATTTGTGATATGATCAAACAAATAAATATTAACACTTAGAATATTTAGAAATTGGTTTTCTAAATAATTGCACTTGACAAACTAATAAATTATATGGATAATTTATAATTGAGAGAATATTTTATTTTGTTATTAATGGGTTAAATAACATTTTAAAAGGTAGTATAAGTCTTATAACATGTAATGTTATATTTTATAAAAGTTATAAAATATAAATAAGACTTAAAATTTATTAAAAATAAATTTTGAATTTTTTTTATAAAATACATAAGTGGGCCGCCCCCCCTTGTGTTCTTCCCAAGCATTTTATGGTCCAATCATATTACATGCAATCTTAAAAGTTAGATGGCATTTGATTGGACAAAAAAGGGTGGCTACATCTCTCATTCTTTCAAGACAAAAATGGTTGCAAGACTTAAACATTCTATAATCCTTTTTGCAAAGTAGAACTTGAAAAACTCTAGAAAAATACTCTCTAATTTTCGGCTAAGATGGGTGTTCAAAGTGGGTTTTCAAGTTTGTAAAATCAAGTGCAAGAACTCTAATTTTCTCCTCTCTAATTTCGGCCAAGGGTTGGTTTCAAGAAAGGGATTTTTCAAGTGAGTTCATGAGTGTAAAATCCTAGCTAAACTTAAGTGTTTGTTGGAAGGCTTGGGGGATACAAGCTTGAGGTATTCTACACTTGAAGACTACCATTCAAGAAGCATCATCTTCTTCATTTCCTTTTACTCCTTGGAAGGTAGTATTCTAAATACCCTATGGTTGTGTTTTATTTTTTTTGATAGCATGCAAGTTCGTATATGGATCCGGGGATTGGGTTTTGCATATAAAATGGGTTTTATATCTTGAAAGTAAACATGTTTTAAATAATATTTTCCGCTGCGTTTTTATTTTATATGGATAAAATAATTTGATAAACATGTGAAAAAACCCAACAATATGAGCGTTTTCAAATGTGTGTATTGTGTTAGCCTTAGGAAAGACGTGTAAACATTTAAACCTTAGGAAAGGTTTCCCTTCGTACGAAGTTGGTGAGTTCGTACGAAGGTGCAATGTTGGGAGTTCGTTCGAAGGTAAACCAAGTGGGTTCGTACGAAGGGTCTGTTTTGGTGCTTAGACTATAGACTAGGTCTGTTCTACTCGACTCGATCTAATTCCCTATAGTTATGGCTCTGACACCAATCTGTCACACCCCAACCGATGGCGGAATCATCGAGGCGCGGCACTAGTCGAACCAGATTGCTCAAGAGAATCCATAACAACTATTTAGTGACAATATTTAGCAAGTTCATTATCTCATACTAATAAACAAATATTTCATCAAACAGTCATAACGGAATACAAGTCTCTTAAACAAATCAAGATCCGACAACCTAGATTTTTATTACGGGTTTCTAGACTTCCTATCCAGTTGCAGCAAATAATCCATTAACCTGTCACATACATTAAAATAAAGTCAATACAAAAATGTAAAGTGAGTACACAAGTTTGCATAAGTATAGTATTAAAAGCGTTTACGCATAACCAACATGTAACACGTAACGGGCGAATCAAGTAACTATTACAATGATACAAGCTAACCACATGATTGCGAGTAGAGTATGCACGACACATGTTAACCAAAGCGAACAAGTGAAGTAAAGTATGTGATCCTTAACAACCCCTGACTGAACAGGTGCTGAGTCCAAACTATAGTACTATCGTTGCTAAGGGCGGTAGGGCAAGTCATCACTGGATAACATAGCAACAAGTATTCAACTAATCACGTAAACATGCGAGTGCGGTCAGCGTTTAGAAAGCGTTTAAGTGTTGTGTTTTTTATAGAGAACGTATGAAACACCCAAAAGTGCGTTAAGCGAAAAAGGGTTCGAGTATACTCACAGTGCATGCTTAGCAAGTAAACACGGCCTGAAATGGATTGAAGGGAGCGTCGGATCAGTCAGCGTACGGGGACAGAATGCGTAAGTCTTCTAAAGTGCTGAAACGATCGAAATCGAAGTGTCAGGTGGGAAACAGAGGCTTCGTACGAAACCAGTGCCTTCGTACGAAGGGAGACTTCGCATAAGTGATGCTTCCGTTGTCCAAAATCGAGTGTTCTTCGTGCCTTTCTTCGGGAAATCGAGTGTGCATCCCTCCAGCCTTAAGCTACTGATTAAACTTAGAGTCGGAGAGGTCTTGGTTCAAGTCACAGGCAGGAAAATTGGCTGGGTTGTACGAAGCTGGTGCCTTCATACCAACCAGTCCGTTTCGCGTATGTGGCTGTTTTTAACGTTCGGAGCTGTGTTTTCGCCTGAATCGGATGTATTTTTGAGTCCTATTTATGACGGTTTTGCACCACTTCATCCCACTATCCAGTGAACGAAATATATGTCGGTTTTGGTCCATTTTTGTGTAAAAAGCGAGTTTAAAAGTGGTTTTAAAGGGTTTCCACTTAGATCTAACACTTGGTGAGTGCAGAATCTGCATATCTCTAACTTGGGAAGCCGTAGCTAGGCCCAATACACTCAATTATGTGCAGATCCATGATAAAATGAGAAGGTTTGATGAAAAAGATGAAGGTTTTCATGAAAATAGAGAAGTTAAGATGAAAAAGATAGAGTTTAGGTGAAAAAGATGGAGTTTAGTTGAAAACAAAAGATTTTGATGAAATCAAAGTGAATCTTGTGGAAAATCGTAGTGGAAAACGTTGTGTAATCATGTAAAAATGATAAATCTTACTTGAAAACAGTTGGACAGCAATTCGGCAGCGTTTTTAAACAAATGGCAGCAAGTTAGAATGAATGAGGAGGGCTTGGGTATTTATAGAAGAGGTGGGATCGCACAGAGGCGTTCGTTCAAAGCTGCCTGCCTTCGTACGAAGGGCTTGTTTTGTGCGATTAGGTTTTCATTCGCGTGTAGGATGCTCGTTAGGTGTGTGTTGTTGCATTAGTTAGTGTAAGTACTTAAAGTATTTTAGTGAGATGTTAAGTGTAGCGTTGTGTTGCGTTTTGGCGTGATAAATCGAGTTGTGCAAGTAGCGTTTGAGCGTTTTGAGCGAGTAACCAATACACATCTGACATATAATCACACAAATAACACAAATAATGTAAATAAATCCGCGGTTCGAGTTTGCGTTGAGTTTACGTTGCGATAAGCGTTTAAAGGCGATAACTGCGATATATAAGCGATGTAAAGTGTGTTTAAAATAGAGTCAACCAATATGTAGTTGCCAAAGGGTTAATCATAATCGAATCTCGGAGTACAAGCGTTTACGAGTAAAATAAAGGTAAAAAGGAAACAACCAAAATACGGGTTGTTACACCTACAGTGATGCTGATTGGGATAGTGATCGTAATGATCGCATATCCACCACTGGTTTTTGTGTTTTCCTCGGAGATTCTTTAATCTCATGGAAAAGTAAGAAACAAGATGTTGTTTCAAGATCTTCAACTGGGGCTGAGTATCGTGCTATGGTTGTGACTACATGTGAGATTGTTTGGTTATGATGGCTTCTTGCAGACATGGGGGTTACCATCTCTCAGCCCACTCCCTTACATTGTGATAACTAAAGTGCTATGCAGATTGCTAAGAACTCTGTTTTTCATGAGCGAACAAAACATATTAAGATTGATTGTCACTTCACACGTCATCATCTTTAGCTCGGGACCATCTCACTTCTATATGTTCCATCAGCCTTGCAGATTGCTAATATTTTCACGAAGGCTCAGTTGGTGTCTCAGTTTGTTTCTTGTGTGACAAACTCTCAATTTTTATTGTTGTTGCATTGTGAGTTTGAGGGGCATAATAAATTTAATTGGCTCATTTTATATTGGGTTCATTGTTTAACCTGTTTGGCTAGTAACCCCTAAATAGTTTCTCTATTTATAGTCTTCATTTTCTATGTTTTATGTATACACTTTTCATTATAAAAAAACCTAGCCGTCTTTACTCTATACAGTGGCGGAGCTAGCCCATTAATTTAGGGGTATCCCGAATTTTTTTACCGTGTAATCATACAATAATAAATAAAGTAAAGCAAATATCTAATAGATTTATCCTCGTCTTTTTTTCATTACTTGAAATCATTCCATCACATAGTCGTCTTTTACTTTATCAAAAGTTTCTTTTTCAACCTCACAAACCATAGCATTGTTCAAATATTTTAGGCCCATTCAATTTAGAAAAACATCTTTCAATGGTTGCAGTTGCAACTGGAAAAATCAAAGCTAGCTTCACTTCCCGATAAGCCAAAGGGCAAGAACTATGTGTTCCGGTTTCCACCATAAGACGAGCAAGATCACTTATTCAATTATAATAATGTTTTGAGTCTTGAGCTAACTTAATCAATTATATTTAGGGTCTACTTTCAATTCTATTATTGTTAATTTGGGCTTATTTTATCATTCGGGCTTAGTTATTCTATAAGTTTTCGGGTTGTAAAATGTTTGGGCTTATAAAAAAAATAGGATTTTAGTAATATCAAGTATCCTATTTTTGGCTAAGGGTATCCTAGTATTTTTTTGGGGTATCCTTTGTATAAAAACGAAAAAAAAACAATACGAATACCGGGTTAAGCCGTAGCCCGTGCTACGGCTCGTTACACTATGGTTCCGCCCCTAACTCTATACATGTTTATCACAATTACCAAATGAAAAATTTCCTTTTTATCTTCATTAAAATGAATGTTATAAAATTTAACTAAGCAAAATTCACTCATTTAATGTCTTGGGTTTTACTTTCCATATTACACTCACTCTTTGTTGCACTTTGAAACAGGCATCTTGCAGTGACTTATAAAAAGACCTCCACAATTAAAAATGGCGGCAGAACTGACCGAGACGAGGTTCGAACAATTACAGTATGGGTATTGTCTATGTATGTATCGGTCTTGAGTTACTGAAATTTATTTTTCTCTTTAACAAGGAGATGCAACATGAGCCACCATCAATATTCCATAAGATCATACAACTTTGATAGTGTAATTACTCTCCATACATGCTATTATGATACATTTGCAACATTAATTTCACTATATGAGGATGGTATTCCAAGACATGAGGACCTAAGGGCATGCCTTGCAAACTGCAGTTACATTTAGCATAAATCAAATTGCAGTTAGCTGGGTAAAGCGTCTAATTGTAAACATAGATGTTATGCTTTCCTACAGCCTTGTGCGTGCAACAAATGTAGTTATAATAACTAGACGTAAAACCCGTGTAAAAACACGGGTGGTTTTTAGAAAATTTACATGCCACATTTTATTAAACGACGAATGACTATACATTACTTACATAAGTCTACTTCCCTTGTACTACCCAAAAAAGGATTAACCACCCATTGACAGTCTAACATGTTTATAGACATAACTACATACAAAACATGTCTAAGAAGCTAAATTACTACCATCAAGGAACCAAATCTACAACCACAAAAAACTACCACATCATACATCGTTTATAAACCTCCAACCAAACCAACATTCATGAAGAGGGCTTTGTCTTTTTCACGATATGCGCAACTCCTTAAAGACTTCTTTATATATCACATTTGTTTCATCAATGACAATAATGGTACATTTATGATAATGTTACATCTCTAATTTACATAATAATGTTATATTTACAATTTATAAATGTATAACCACAAATACAAATTACAAATCTTTAAAAACTTCTTTATGTGCAACATTGGATGTGTCCTGCATACCATAGCCGATTGGAGGTATGTCGATTGTCTATACGTTTGGACAAAAGTGTAATAACTAACACCATTAGACGATGAAGTGCCACAATTAGTAGGAGTAGCAGACACATCAGACTTTCATTCCTTGTGCGTTATAAACATGCATACAACCAAGATCATGTAAGTGAACTACATCCAGCTAGTCATCGACTACTCATAATCAAACAACAAATGACTTGACAAAAAAATGAATCAAAAGGAAGAGTATTTATTACCAAATGATAACTATTGTTAAGACTCCAACTAAAGACATCACATTAACTTAAAGTAATGGTACACTGCTAGTTTATAAGTTTATTACACAACTGAAACCTATAAATACTAACAATAATGACATAGCACATAATGATTTGACACACACACACATGATAACCAAGCTATTTTTCTACTTTTTCTATATGACCAGTTATAAATTAAGCATAACCCAATTTGACTCGATTATGAATTAATGGGTTAAAATCAATACCAAGAATTGGGCTTAACTTTGATAAAATATCAGGATTTGTAGCCCCTTCAATGTAGTTAAGGAGAAGAACCCTTCCAGGTGGCACCCGATTAGAAAAATAGAAGAACTCTGTACGGTATCTATACAATCCAGATCAAAAATCAAAATGTATAAACACATAATAAATATATAAAATCATGAAGATGTGAAGATTTCAGATGAAAAGCTACCTAAAGTCTCAACGCATTAACTTCGTGGACGTAATTGACCAAAACCCTTAGCTCGACCATCGATCAAATGTTCAGTACGAACCCTATTTGATAACAAAATTTATATTATTTAACTCTTCAAAGAAAAAGTAATTAAAATACATTTAGTCACTTTCAACCCATTCAAAATGGGTAGATGTGACCAAATATGCCATTTTAAAAAAAAAGTAATTAAAAGTTTTTCATTATTTGTAAGAAGGAACTTACCCGCGCGATGCGACGGTGGGGACAAAGAAACCAAATCAACCAAACCACTTCCTATAACTAAAATATCTAAACCAGTTTCCCAAAAACCAAACCATTTGTAACAAAAATTGATTAATTATTAAAATAAAATTGAAACATCGGTGATACACGTTCGGTTTAACCAAATTTGAACCATGCTCATCCCTATTTACCATCAGTAATGACCATCTATCTTTACAAAACCTTGGACCAAGTTGTCCATTTAGCAAAATGTTTAATAAAATGTCTCAAGATAATATATCTTACCCGTTTATATGAAATTGGTCTAAAGTTTCCACTTTTTCATATTAATTAACCTTCTTTCTATAGAAGGGCATTTGCAAATGAGCACTCAATCATTACACCTTGTTTTCCAAATATGATTCAGCTTTCTTAAGTTTATCATTCACTTTTGCTTAGCTCATCATTTAACTACAACAACATGAAAATAGTAGATTATGAAGCAATACATATAAAATAACCTTGAAAATTTAGGAAAAATTGCAAACCTAGTAATTTCACATACTAAATTTTACATTTAAATATCTATAGTTAGTCGAAAGCTTGATTGTTCTCATTTGCATCGTCTTCAAAGATTTTCTGACTCTCCTATTGTTCTAAAAATAAATAAAATCGAAGACCACCTTCTAATATAATATGTTAACCATTACTAATAAAATTAAGAAACTTTTGCTACTGATTAACACCTGATTTAAATTACAAAGGAGAACATCATTATATTCCTACCTCTTGACCATGAAGTGGCAAAACTATAAGCATTGAATGGACCCCGCCTGTTATTGAGACATGCAGAAAGAAGCGAGTAAACAAATATGTACTTTACCGACTTGTTGAATGGTGATTGTATTAGATTGGTCCCCATCTACATACGATTTCATTAACTTCGTTTAACTTGGGGATGAAGTAACCTGCTCATCCTTAAAATGTGCAAAACAAAATTCATTTGTGGCAATTTCGACACATCCGCGTTTTTATCTCAAATAGATTAAACGGGTCAAATAAAAAAAGCTAAAAAGAGAAAGGGTCAAAGGGGTTTAATGTGGTCCAAAGTGTATTTTAATATGAATATTCCTTCTCACCCATAATTATCAACTAAAATTTTAATGTCAAATGATAAATGAATTTAAGAGTTAATTAATCGAAGAATGAGTGATGAATTTCCTTAAATGAGTTTAAGAAATACCGATTCAGCTTAGAAAATGACTAAAAGCTCTAGCTAGCATCGGATTCCTTGGTGTCAAGTTTATAACTTATAAGATAGTTGCTTTTCTATTAATATTTATTACAGAAACATATTTCTATTGTTTGTCCAAGATAACTCTTTGAAGGATACCATATTTTCTGGTATTTGCCACAAAATGATGCCTCATAGAAGCGTGTTACGACTTACTTGTATGTGTAGAATGCATACCACTTCAGATCCTCGAATTCTAGTATCTTCATAAGATATAAGCTCATTGTTTATCAAGAGTGGCAACTGCAGGCAAAGCAAAAAAGTTATATTAATTATAAGGAATGATCATAAGTTTTTGCTAAATTTGTAAGAACATAATACTGGTAACTTAAGGCTAAAAATATATGGTACATCTGGACCAACTTTAGGAGTAGTGAACCAGAAAGTTATTGATGTGTTTCCGATCCTAACTTCATAATAGTATATGTATCATACTGTGAAATAAACAAATAATAATATAGTAATGATAATAATAATATTAATAATTATAATGATAATAAATTATTTATCAACAAAATTTTAAACCAAATTTTCATATAGGACCTGTTTATGACAGTCAACTCATGCTTATCGTAATCCTCTGCTTGAAAATACACTATTTTACCTCATGGGCAAAGCTATAATTTTCAATCCCTAAAAAGTAATCAATTTGAGATAATAAATCTCAAACACCTTATTCTAAAATAACTTGTTCCAGCATAAAAATAAGAAGATAAACATAACATGTCAAATGGGTCGAACTATAAAATATACCTCCAAGGAAACGGATCAACCGGTATGAAGGTAATCAATCCAAATGTATAAAAGTTAAAGCCTTTTATTGATTATTAAAAAAAGTTCAGATTATTATTGTAAATATATGGCTTTGTAATCATTTTTAGCTAACCAATAATTATCAGATTCACAAAGGGAAAATGTTACCTCTTCCACACCATCATACTGCTCCTTTTACGCGCTCTTCATATTATATTTTGTAACTCTTTCATCATCAAACTTGAACCTAGTTGAACCGATGATAAAATTGATGAGGGATATAAAAATATACAAAATACACAACAATATAATATATTATAAGATCCCGGCAGTGGTCTAACAGGGTTGGCCTGGTTAATGCATATTAATGTCCATCATGCACACCACCACTATGAATCAGTATGTTGTCAAGAAGCAATGCGTAAACATGGAAGGGTATTCATTATATTACAAAAGATTAAAAGAATGTGTTAACACCAATAATGATCTTTTCAATACTTATATCGATACAAGTTAAATCTTTTAGAAGATCTATTAAATTGTAAATAGCTAATACTTGTAACTACCAAGTTGAATGTGAACTTTTTTTAAACGCCAAATTTGAAGTTGAATGTGAACTGATTTATTTCTAAAGAGATATGATACATAGAAGTGTGTAGAGATTCTGAGCACTCTTATCGGCATAGGGAGATATATATTTTCCATTATACTTGTCTAGGTAAGCTCTAGCGAAAATCCGTACAAATCATTTAACTGAATAACAAATCATAACAGGTTAATAAAAACTAATATTTCAAAAGGAAGCACAAATTTTAAAAGGGTTGATTACAACCTTAATCAGGGTTCCTTTTTTCTACCATGTTGGCCAGAATTTGGCGTGAATCGGTGCTTTAGTGCATTCCAGTCACAGCCAAGTTGCTGCACCTCATTGCGCCTCATGCGCTTTTGATTTCCTTTTGGGTTAAGATATGAATTTCGACTAAACCAGAATTTCAACACGCCTCAAATCTTGTGAAATAACATGAAGAAATCAGTATTAACTTTAAGTTCACTTCAACTGATAAAAAAGATTGGTGCCTCTTTCAATATTCTCACAAACGATTAAAATAATCAATAAATATATGGTCTCACAACTATTATATAAATGACAAATAAAAAATTAGCATGAACTGGGTATTACACTTTCACTAAAGAATACACACTGGATGCAGGGCCTTAATAAAAGCATACCTCCACATTAGGTGATTGGAATTGAGACAACAATTGTTGTGTAAATGATTTCACTTGCATCCTACAGGTGATAACATTAAGAGAATGATCAATTTCAATTTCAAATAAAGCAAAAAAAAATTAATGTAACAAGAACTTTTTAATTAAAATTAGCACTGTTAACTTGTATCATAAACAAACCTTTACACCATTGGAAAAAATCGAGTATCTTAATCATTAAAACCAATAACCCCCATTCATCTATCTACGAACCAATTATCCAGCGAGTGATGCGATGGTTAACTATTGCTACAGCCACGGCCTTTCTATAGAATCACAATGTAAGTTCATTAACTACCCGATAAATACATGGTGGTTGAGATTAGCTTCACTCATTAACGGGTTCTCATTGGTCACGGAATTTTTTTTGAAAGCGAACACTATCTCTTCAACCTGAAAAAGTAAATGCATAAACTATCTAATCAACAGTATCTAAACATCAGCAAATACACATTCCCCGCACATAACAGTTGTACAAATACATACTACAATCTTCAGTATTCATTATTTTCTGAAAACCCTACATTCTTATGTTTCTATCAAACAATTCGTTCACATACAAAGCAAGAAACTACATAAAATGACTCACCCTTTGGTGTCAGAGTGGAGAAGATCAAGATATGTGTCCCATTTGTTTCCAATAACCTTAAAACACAAATTCAGGAACAAAGTTAAGATCATTCAAGAAGATTATGAAACCATGTGCGTGTATAGAAAGAAACGATGTTTCATTAGGAGTTACCTTGCCGCAGGTGAAGCATCGAACCAGAATGATCATGTTTGTCGACACCTATTAACAATTCACCTTTCTTCTTCCTCAACTTCACGCGAAACCCTAGAAAAAATCAAATCCAGCCATCACCCCAACACACCTTCGTTCTTCTTTTGCGTTCAAATCAACAAACAACACCAGCAATTTAAAAAAATCTACCTTGAGAAAGAAAATATGCTTAATCGTAGTGTCACAAAGATGAAACCGAATCAAACCTAATCAAACAAAACCGAGCATCGGAATCAGATTGTAGATGAAATGGAAGTAAGAACCGAACTGATGACTACCAGGTTATCATCACAACCCTAAATGCGGATCTTGAAACCCTAGATGGAAAGATGCTTTGAATTTTGAAAGATGGGAGGCACTCTGGATTTGAGGGAGAGGGGGAGGGATTGAAAGTATAGTTTGAATTTTGAAAGTGGAGCCAGAACTATCATTGTTATTTGTGTATTAATAATATTAATATTAATATTAAATATTAATTGAAGATATAAAATTGATGATGCAAAAATGACATAAGATTGGCATTATTGGATAGCCTATATGACTGCTACGTCAGCATTGTGATGTCATGCTTATCTTTCCTTTTATAGATAGGGGAGATTTTCTAATCATATTTATAGGCATAAAGCATAAACCATGATAAAATATTTAGATTTAAAGGATATTTTTTTCTTTTACTTTGAATCATGCACGGTTTAACTTGCAACTAGTCATACATAATTATGGTCACGTATTTGATGACTGTGAAGAAAAAAATATGTTAGTTGCTACTTGGTTTTCTTTATACCGGCATTTGTCCAAATTACTTGATTTTCTCATTATATTTCTAAGCAATCATATTTGCTGAAAGTTCATGGTTAACCTACGAACTAGTCTAAATGTTGAGATTAAACATTCAGATTTTGATTTGCTAATGAAAGTCACTCTTTTTCATTCTTGATTTCTACTGAAAGTCGCTCTTTTTGTTTTTTATGCAAATAGTTTCAGTGTACAAATTTCCTATATTATTTTTTGTTGGTCACTTACCATTGTGATCTTATAACAATGTAGGCTAGTTACGACTTAAGAGTTACGAGGGTAGATGGATAGTTTTTCAACAGCCGAGTTTGAGGAGTGAATAAGTGGAACCAATGAAGTTAGAACCAATGGAGTTGATGGTTTTAGTATGATATACAATTGCATATATAGGAACTTTACATATTGAATCTCATTCATGGCTACAGAATTTATAGATTTTTTTTATTTTTTAGAATTTTTTGAAATTTAGAATTTTTGAAATTTTTTAGATTTTTTATTTTTTAGATTTTTTTAATTTTGTACGATTTTTTTTATTTTTTGGAATTTTTTTATAATTTTTTGGTTTTTTTTATTTTTTAGAGTTTTTTTATTATATTTTTTAATATGGATCGATCCGGATAGTGATCCATCCATTTAAAATTATTTGGATATGGATCGGATCACGATCCATTATGTTGGATCATGATCCATTTAAGTTGGATCATTAATGGATCGAATCATGATCAAATCCATATCCTTCAATTGACAGGCCTAATTTAAAGCAATAAAAATGTCATGTCAGTGTAGTTTATTACTAAGAACAAAACAAAGGTTTTTACATGCCACATTATCATATCAAGGTAACTTAGATAATTGTATAACATTGGGAGTTTGAAAAATAAATCAAATCTGTCTGATTTTAAAGAGAGAGAAAAAAAATTAGTGACTTTAGTGAAACATATTGGAAACTTGTTATAAAGTTACTCGTTAATAGTATTATAAAAGTAACTAGGTAGTGGTGTCCGTACATTGTGGCGCATTTGTTACTTGAGAGGATTCGATGTCACACCCCAACCGATAGCGGAAACATCGTGATGAGACGAACAAATTGCTCAAAACTTCATAACACTATGTGACAATATAGTTTGAATTGAATTTCATAAATTGCTAAAATGTCATAGAAGAATTGTTAGTGCAGTTGTCTGTCGACTTCATCTTAGTTCGAGTCTCAGATTGTGAAAGAGCCTGAAGACTGAGTTTAGTTTCGTTGCGGTTCGGAACAAGAATGATGTCATCATTCTTGATGATGACATCATCCAAGTGACCTAAGATCTTGCATCATCATTACAAATGCACGTGAAACAAGTCAAAGAAGAATGCATGTGCATGTGTAATAGAATTGTATATTAGTTGTTGATTTCGCTCCAAACGATGTGTAATTGATTCCGCCCGGAATCATATGTTCTGATTCCGTTCCTATTATCCTGTGTCATCTCGGGCGGAATCAGAGGCCTATATATAGGTCCTCAAGAGCGAAATCATTAAGTGAAGTCGGAATCATATGTTCTGATTCCGCTCCTATTATCCTGTGTCATCTCGGGCGGAATCAGAGGCCTATATATAGGTCCTCAAGAGCGAAATCATTAAGTGAAGTCCATGTATTCCATACCGAAGCTCTGCCGGTGTGAAGATCGATTGTAAACAATGTTTATTCAATACAATCAGTGAATTAAGTGAAGATCAAGCTGTTACTAAGTCTATTTCTTGTTTTCTGCACCTGAAATAGATCAAAACTTCTCTAAACGACTCATTCGGATCAGTCGAACGATCCTACAATTGGTATCAGAGCCAGTTGGAGAAGTTTTGCAGATTACAGCCTTAATTCATTGAGATTTCTATCTTCTACACCTTCTTTCATCAGTTCAGGAAAATTTAACGGTCAAAACCGGTTCAAATTTTCACAAATTGTATAAAAGTGACTATTAACAAACCCTAGAAAGTTTCATAGCTAAAATCAGATTAAAAATGGGTAAAAATGATGTCCGAGTTGATTCCGCTCGTAATGGATATTTCTGATTTCACTCTTGGGATACAAAGTTTTTGATTTCGCTCCTGATAACTTGCTGATTTCGCTCCTAAGATACATAGTCAGATTCCGCTCCAAATTTCGTGTTGATTCCGCTCCTGACAACCAAAACATCTGATTCCGCTCCACAGTGTTGTTTTCTGATTTCGCACCTGACTTGAAAGATATATAGTGTGTGAAATCATAACTGCGTGTGTCAGTACATGTGATTAAAGTTTTTATCGAGAACGATAAATCGTGTGATTGTACATTGAGTTGTGTGAACCGTTTGAAAAGATTCATTGATTCATGTGATTTGCCAGGACTTGTTAGTCAAAGTTGCATGTGATTCTTTTATCGGCTCGAGAATTATAAAAAAAAACAAGGACATCTATCGTGGAAAGTTCATCTAACGTGGTGTCAGTACATCGGGAAAGGACATCATGTGTCTAGTGTCAGTTTGCACCATGTGATTGCATGTGATATACATTAATCGAAGTTGTCTGTTAGTGGGGATTGTGAAAGTTCTCGGTTCATGTGTTGCATGTATAAACTTTTCACATTTTCAATTTGGTTAAACTGATTGTTTGTTTGTTTGTTTCAGGTGTTTCACGAGGTAAATCATTTCGTTTGAAAAGGGATCGTGTTTGAATTTGATATTTCATTTTAAGTGACTGTCTTGAAAAACGGGTTTACGAATCATGGATATAAATTTCTTTAATATGACTAGTGAAACAATTAATAGAATAAATGTATTAAAGAAAGAGTTTGATTCGTTTTCAGGTTGTCCAGGAGAAAGTACAAAAAGTATCATTGAGAGGTATAGCCATCTTGTTCGTTCATTGTCTGAGAAGGGTATTCAGAAAAGTCCAAATGAATGGGTTGATAAATTAGCCAATTCCTTACCTCAACAAGAGTGGGGTACATATCTTTTGGATTTAAAAATAAATGGAGAATACTCTAGATTGGCAATTTGTCAATTCATTAAGAAACTTGAAGAACAGATGGAAAGAAATGCTGAGAAAAAAAAAGTCAAAGTGGAAAATCAATATTAAAGAAGAGCAAGAGTAAAGGTGTCCAAGTGGGAGAGGAACAGACTGAAGAAATTTCAGTTTTGAAATATGAGAAGAAAGCTGATAAGAAACAGATTTTTGATTTGCAGGAAAATTGTGAGAGGTTGAAATCTGAAAATGTTAAACTGTTAAGTGATTTGAATAGTTTGACATTGAAAAACAAGATTTTGAAAGATAAGGAAAAAGAATTTGAAAATGAAAAATTAAAATTTGAAAAAGATTTTCAAAGTCAAATGAAGATTTTAAAAGATGAGAAATCTGCTATTTTTAAAAATAATCTTGAAAAACAGATTGAAATAAACTCTCATCTTCAGAAAATCATTCGACTTGAAAATGAAGCTGAAAAAGCTCGGAGTAAAATCAAAGAGCTTGAAGAGAAATTGAAAGGTTTTGAGACTTCGTCATCAACACCAAATTATCCATGTCCAAAACCGATCAATTCTGTTCCAATAAGTGACTATGTCACAAACTTTGACAAAGTCAAAGTTGAAGATTGTGATGAGAAAACTGATGATGAAAATGAGGAGTTTTATTCAGCAGATGAGTCTGAGTCAGAGTCTGATGCTGAAAATGAGAAAAAGAAAATATTTTTGAAATTAAAAGAGAAATTTCAAGAAACTGTTCTGCAATCGACTGAAAAGGGTGAATGCTCTACGCAAAAACCTTTGAAGAAGAAAGTGGAACAGAAACAAAAAGTTAAAAATTCAGAAAATGGTCAAAACAAGAATAAAAGCTCATCAGTTCAATCATCCAATCATTATAAAAAATCACAAAAATCTGAAAAACAAAACTCAAAAACAGTTGGTAATGAGTGGTGCAGGTTTGACCACAGTGCTTTAAAGCCAAATCCAGCTTTCAGGAGGAGGGATGATCACTACAAAGCCAGACAATGCTATGATCTGAATGTTTGGACTGAAAGTGGTGATTGGTATGATAACAGAGTGTGTTACACTTGTGGAATGAGAGGACACATTGCTGTTAACTGCCAAAATCAGTGGTTTGAGACGAGGAGATGCTTTGAATGCCATATCAAAGGTCACATTGCCAGAGATTGCCCAATGAGATCAAAGGGAAGATCGAGGGCTGAATCTCATAAAATGGCAAAGAAACCAGCCAATGTCAAAGCAAAGCCCAAGGAACAGAAAGTTCAAGAACCTAAAGTTCAAGAACAGAAGGTTCAAGAAAAGAAAGTTAAGCTTTCTCAAGGGCAGAAAGACAAACTGAGGAAGAAGAGCAAGAAGGCCAGAGAGTATCTGGAGAAGATTTTGTCCTCGGATACAACTGGTAAAACAGATAAAAGTTCTGATAAATCGTCTTGCTCGCCAAAGACTGACAAATCAAGCAAAATGAATTCATCAGATACAAATCTGAGGACAGAGGAGAGAGTAAAGAAAGAGAAAGTTGGTGGTGATGAATTTGTTTCTCCGAAAACAAAGGAGCCAGTTGTCGGCAATGAATCTGGCTCATCAAAGTCAGACAAGCCACATTCAGGCAATGATTCTGGTTCGTTAAAACCAGAGGAGCCATGTGTTGAGGTAAAAAATGAGAATTCTGGTCTAACAATGGATGATGCAAATTTTCCACCATTGTTGAACAAGAATTCAAAATCACCCAAGGACCGTCAGGCCTGGGTGAATTTGTTTAAATGAAAAACCTGACTTGTCGGAGCTCCCAGGTTGGTAAGAGTGGAGCAGGAATCGGCATATTTCTTGAGAAATTCACTTCGGTGATATTTCGACTTACAAGTGGTAAATCAGGGACATTAAATTGTACTTGATTTTCTACATGTGATTGTGTTGTTAAAATCGATAAATGTTAAATCTTACAAGTGGTTAAAGAACAAGGTGATGAAACTCCATGTTTGAGAAATGACTTACAAAACTTATTTTCCGGAAAAAACCATTTTGATTAAAATAAACTTAAGTGTTTTGAAATCACTATGGGAAAATAGTTTGTTGTGAGGGGGAGTTCTGATTGTTTATGCAAAGTGGATAGAGAATTGAGGCAATTCAATATCATGTTGTCATATTTCTTGTACAGCTTGTTTTCAAATTTTCCCAGAAAATCAAAATTGAGACATATTTTGATTTTAGGGGGAGTAAAAATTTTAAAAAAATTAGAAAATTTGAAAATGTCAAAAACATTAAAAAATTCAAAATGAGTTTTGTTGTGAAAAAGAGGAAATGATAGTAGATCAGTTAGACTGTCACAGCATGCAAAAGAAATGGAGAGATAAAATGTGATAAACAGTCTCACTAAAGATGTGACGGTAGGCTCAGCTAGACTAGTAGATTTGCGATAACGATACAAACCTAGAGTAAAAAGCCTAGTTCTAGTGGGAAACGCGGTTGAAAGCATAGTACTTAGTTTTGTCCTTCTTGATTGTGTGCCTACTCAGTAATCCCTGATTGTCGAAAGACATAAAACTGGTTAAGTTTGTGAACTTTCACAACTTTACTGAAAAATCGCTGTGATTGTGTATTTCATTTTGCAAAGATTTAAACTTGTTTTATTTCTTTATTTTGTTTAAGCATCGGACATCCTCTGCGTATACGTGAGTATCGACCTGGATGTTGTTGCCTAAAAGTTATGCTTTATTTTCTTTGGTGTTTCGTTTAAGCTTTGGACCTCCTCTGCGTATACGGAAGTATCGACCTGGTGGTTAAAGCCTAAACAACTTCAACTTATTTTTATTTTCTTATTTTGTTTAAACATTGGACTTTCTCTGCGTATACGGAAGTATCGACCTGATTGTTAATGTTTAAACATTCTGCTTTGTTTTTGCACAATTCACAGTTGATAAAAGTTTAAAGGCATTATTTGAGTCAGTGTATTGCATGATGAGGGGATATGCTGAGATCGTGGGGTCCATAATAATTTAGTTCTATCTAAATATACCTTAACGTATCGGTAAGCATTTCGAAAGTTTTTAGATTGAGTTTAAGTGGACAATAATATCGTCAATCAAGGTGAATCGTTTAGAACTGAAAATGTTTAAAGCTTAAAGGTGCTAGTGATTGGTCACAAAAACTGATATGATCCTCTTACACAATCTCACAAAAATAATGTATGTATATATTTCTTTACTGCATTGCATTCCTTGGTTATCAAAAATTCCAAAAAGATTTTCAGTGTGTTTTAGCATAATTTTGAAAAATTCAAAAAGATTTTCGACAACTGATGTTGAAGAGCTGATTTTCAAAATTCCAAGTGCTAAACATGATGAACAGGGTTGGGAGTGAGTGCTTAAATGAAGGAATTTATTTTGAGAAAGAAAGTTCGATTAGTTAATCAGGGTCATTAATTTGAACTTGATGTAACAATTACTAGTAAGTTTTTCTTATTGATTTAAGTAAAAACTTATGTGTTTGAGAGAATTTTGTGCAGGAAATGAGCTTAAACAGAGATAAAGCCAGGGATTGATCTTAAGGTGATAGCTAATTCCAGACGGCGATCCCATCATGATGAGAGGGGGAGTCTGACGAGGTTAGAGCCAAAGAGAAGATCCTGGTACATGCTATGAAAGAAAAGAGATCGATCAAGATTGAAGAGTCGTTATGATGAAGACTCTCACTGAAGATTCCGTCAACATTCAAGGGGGAGTCTGTTAGTGCAGTTGTCTGTCGACTTCATCTTAGTTCGAGTCTCAGATTGTGAAAGAGCCTGAAGACTGAGTTCAGTTTCGTTGCGGTTCGGAACAAGAATGATGTCATCATTCTTGATGATGACATCATCCAAGTGACCTAAGATCTTGCATCATCATTACAAATGCACGTGAAACAAGTCAAAGAAGAATGCATGTGCATGTGTAATAGAATTGTATATTAGTTGTTGATTTCGCTCCAAACGATGTTTAATTGATTCCGCCCGGAATCATATGTTCTGATTCCGCTCCTATTATCCTGTGTCATCTCGGGCGGAATCAGAGGCCTATATATAGGTCCTCAAGAGCGAAATCATTAAGTGAAGTCCATGTATTCCATACCGAAGCTATGTCGGTGTGAAGATCGATTGTAAACAACGTTTATTCAATACAATCAGTGAATTAAGTGAAGATCAAGCTGTTACTAAGTCTATTTCTTGTTTTCCGCACCTGAAATAGATCAAAACTTCGCTAAACGACTCATTCGGATCAGTCGAACGATCCTACAAGAATCAAATATGAACAACATTGTTTCGAACATACATTGATAAAATAAATTAATCTAAGTGTGTATCTAAGTCCACCTAAATCTTGTTTCTTCACTTAGCATCATCTTGGCTATCGAACCTGCAACATGTATTAAAATACATCAACAAAAGTTGGCGAGTATACTAGTTTTCATACATAGCATAATATAGATTAAAATAGTTTAACGGCTCATATCCAACATGAATAACAATACGCAAGTTACTAGTATGTTGAAACGGTGTAAACTATATGTTCAAATCCAAGAATCCAATGCGTTAAAATAGCCTATCCCAAAGAATAACAGGAGGTTAACATGTTTAATTTAACAATATTCCAAGACTCGTGGGCGGTGCATTACTCCTATAGCGCTATAATTGTTAAGGTAGGCTTGTACGAATTTAATGAGCATATAGACACGAAAAGTTTACATAACATACGAGATTAACAAGCATCATGTAGTTTCATGTTCAACATGGATAGAGAGTGATACAAATAGTTTCAAGTGTTTCTATTTTTATATGGAATACATGTTGCACCCAAAAGTGTTTAAAAGTAAAAATGGGTTCGGGTATACTCTCATTGGTTGCGAATTTGGAGATTCCTTGAAATTACGCACGAGTAATGATTGGAGAAATCCAAGAGAGCGAACGAACGGTTTATCCTAGATGTTAAAATGTCACGTATCGATCTAGTTAATATTTATG
The DNA here is from genome assembly GCA_030545235.1 of Helianthus tuberosus. NCBI lineage: Eukaryota > Viridiplantae > Streptophyta > Magnoliopsida > Asterales > Asteraceae > Helianthus > Helianthus tuberosus. The sequence continues at coordinate 45,155,678 of CM060442.1, forward strand.
CCTAATATTTAAGATTTACAATTCAATTAATTTGATATTTATAATTTATCTAATTATTAGCATTTAATGTTATAAAGGTACTATAAGAATTTATTTAGTAAATTCAGAGAAAAGAATTAAAAGAATAATAAAAAATAATTATTTATTAATTAGTCAATCAAATAAACATGTTTTAAGAGTTTAAATAATCTGTTTCTAAACTGAATAAATTAAATAGTAAATAATATGAATGCCTAAGTTTTCAAAAGCAAGTAAAACAAAGAAACAGATGGTTTTTAAACAAGAAACATATGTGCAGCAAAAGAAAACGAGGGGTTAGGGATTCGATCCCGTGACCACATGTATGATTAAACATTTTACTACCTAAGTCAACATCAGACTTGAATGATTTGTATTTTTTTTTTAATTTTTTTAACCATGATGTACAGTATCATCTTCCACATATTTAAAGCACATATAATAACTGTTAGTTTTGAAACTTGTAAATTTCACTGTTTGAACATTGAAAATGAAATGTGTTTCAACTGTAAAAAATGAAGAACAAAAGGCAAGAAAAATTATACCGAAACAGTAGGAGCGGAGGAGGTTTTCCGGCGGCTTCGGTCTTTCGGCAAACTTCAAAACAAGGGAATGCGAATGTATACCGAGACGAGTCGAAAGACTTCCCGTCGATTTCCGTTCGGTTCCGTCGATGCCTTCGTATCCCCGGTTCGTTGCGGTTTCTCCGGAGATGTCCGCGAAACCCCGATGCGAACCGTGAACTCCGGATGGGTGCAGAATTTCTGGTCGTCTTCACGTATCTCCGGCGATACTCCGACGAGCACTTTGAACTCCGGCGAACTTTCAACAGGTTCCTTTCATCATCGTTTGAAAGGAACGACTCCACTGCCGTTGGTTTATTTTCTCATCTTTTAGTTCGAAATCAAAATGTCGTGAACCCAAAATGGTTTCCGATCTCCGGCGACTTCTCGTTTCCGGCGATGTTGTTATCAACAGAGAAAATTTGAGAGTGTAAGAGGGTGTGTGATGTCGAGTAGATAACAGGGACGAAGGTTGGTTATGGTGGTTTGTCGAACAGGAGGTTATAAGGAATGGGATCCGTATTGGGTGGCAAACAAAAAGGAAGAACTCATAATTGATGTGAACTTTATTAGGTTAACACCAAAACTGGCTAGACCAGCTGGTGTGTGCGACGTTTGGTTAATTGAGAGACCACCCCAAGTTCCAAGATTTGCACAACAGTCTCTGTGGTTTAATTCAGTAATTTGCACAAACAGTCCCTGAGGTTAACCAACCGAACTAACTTGACTTATTAACTAGGTTAACTTGTATTACCTTAAAACCTAACGAGACTAACTAGATTATTGTTATTATTATTATTTTTTAAGTAAGGAAAAAAAGAGAATAAAACTTTTAATTATAACATTAGTTAATTTAATTAATTAAACTAATGAATTTATAACGAATTAAACGGTTAATTATTTTGCGAAGCTCTTGAGCTCCAAGGGTTAGAATCCAACATTCAAAACGGGTCGGATTTTGGGAACCCATTTTTTACGGATGTTACAGTCTCCCCTACTTTTAGAGATTTCGTCCTCGAAATCTAAGAGAAAGACTTTTGAAAAGATGACATCTAAAGATTCCAAAGAGAGTATAGATGTGTCTTGATCATAATGTTTGTTTAAGGAAATTGTTTTCAAGAATGCGTCACATAGCATATAGTTTCACATAGCAGGTAAAAGGTTCAATTAGTTTCACATAGCATAATCTTGAATTTCACGTAGTGTAACATAGATAATGATAGCATCGTAAATTTAGTTTGTTCATGAGAGATTATTATTGTTTTAGATTGCGAAGATAGTGCGATTCGTGTCTTCGAGCTTGAAATGAAAGTAACGTTCAAATATAAAGTTTAATTGAGAACGAAGAAGAGTTGGTAATTACGAATAATAGTTGGTAACTTCGAAGAAGAGTTGGCCAACTAAGTCTGTTTACACGTAAGCAAGAATGGAAGATAGTTTAAAGCAAGGAAGTATTTTAGGTTTTGAATGTTTAAACAGACTTGATTGCAAGCGGGGTTCGTATAAAAGACGAAGGATAACGGAGAATAAAGGGGGGTATAAAAGGGAACGATTGACTCTAATAGACGAATGCGAGTATAGGAATGGCATAAGCATTGGATAAACGAAAGTGATGTGTTAAGAATGAGGTCTCGTCGTGGATAATCGGATATTGCGCATTTAGCGAGGCGTTTGTGAGTCGTTAAAGTTCGTATATCAGGTCTATAATATGGTCTGCAAAACACCGAATTTCTCATGGCACGTCTTACGAAAGTTTGGTAATATGGTGAAAGCACTTATATATAGGAAGTTCCAGCGGCGTATCCACCGTGTTTTGATCAGGTTACGTCTGTTTCGTTATTCGGTGCAATGTTACGTTCCGTGTCTTAGCATACCCAGTAGTACACTCTATGGTTCTCATGCGCTTATTACTATAATCCCGTGTGCACCCGGGATTATACTGATCGTCGCATGATCCGCATAGCTTGTACTAGTTGCGTATGAATTAAGGTATACATAAATTCTGAAAATAAGATTGCGCGTGCATAGAAATGTAGCATATAAGCATGTTTGCGTTCCAAATAGTATAAGATCAACGTAAGCGAATCTCTCGGGTTTCGCTTGTGTACAGCTGTGAATGTATAAATTTTGAGTATGAATAAAAGCATGAGCATAGTATAAGTTGAGTATAAACACGCATGTAAGTATAAACATAAATTAGATGGATAAGAGTACGAGTATGAGTATAGATATGAGCATAAATTGCATGATGAAGGGGTAAGGTCCCAAAAACCTCGTTTCGAGTACTTGGACCATACCACAACCTCATCCTTCTAACCTTCTTTAGACCTTGCGCGGCCGCGCACTGGTCCAACAAAGAGAACTTAGAAGAAAAACAACAAGCAACACCTGCGCGCCAAAAGGTAACTAACGAATCCTTGCGCATCTCTCCATAACAGACAAGGATAAAAATCCTAATAAACACTCCCGCATAAATAATATCCAGACTTGGATATTATTTACTTCACTGATGCCATACAGTAAGGAGCCACACAGGATTACAACTGTAATCTTCTGGAAGACACTATCATGCATCACCAGACGGTTATAACTGTCTGGCCACGTGTCATCATCCCAGGCTCTCTTGAAGTCACGATGATGGCATGAAATTGAAGAGAAATCTTCACTTGCCCACTTTCCACGTGGCAATACCCCAGCCGTTGATCAAAGATTGCGATCCGTGTGCTCTCACCATCGTTAAAATGATTAACGGGAGGAAAAATAACCGCTTACGGAGTTAGCACTTTCCGTCAATATTTCAATAACAGGTTTTCCCGCCCAAACTTCGGCTATAAATAGAAGGATAATTCAGATACAATCTTCAAGTTACATTCACTTCACTTACACTTACACTTCTTCTTCTTCATAAACCTGTACTTATTCTCGTGTCGGAGGGTGGTCACGAAGAGAACCCCCATTCTCCCCGTGGCGAGTCTAACGGTGGTTGTCTTGCAGTGACTGTGAAGAGAAGAAGGCCAGTCACCCCTGAACCAAACGAGAAGAAACCAACCCTTTTTATGCAGAACCTAACCCCCTGGTTTATTTGATTCCGGTCATTTAACCAGTGTTTCTTCATTGGCGCCCACCGATTTCTCAGTTTCATCCGTTTTTTCTCGTTTTGATTCATTTTGTCATCTCCATTTTTTAAATGGAAGAAACTTCGACTCACCGTCAAACCGGCCCTCGGCCAAATTTCGTTAACAATACCCAAGTTGAGGGGATTGTGGAAAAAGCTTCGGATGACAATGAAGTGCAGTACACTGATAATCATCTGAACGACCCTGTCACTCCAGGGATGCAACCCAAAATCCCGGTAAGCTCAATTTTACCCCAGGAGAGACCCCTATCTCCTGGTATGTCAGATCTCAGGGAGCATTGAATGCTGTGTATGCACAACTCTGTGCACAAACTGCTCCTCACACTCAATCACGAAGGCCTATATCCCGTACTCGAGCACCACCAGTACCTCATGTTTCCCAGCATGATGGACCATCACGGGTTCAGGTAGAAGACACAGAAGTTTACTCTAGATCTCCAGCGAGATATGAGTATACTCAATCTGAAAATCGAAGAAGAGAATATCATAATGAGTCCCACTCTCATAGAAGACCGTCAGTTCACTCCAGGTTGGGCCCTTCACAGGACACCCACACCAGGGAGTATGATAGAACATACCATGAAGGAGACAGTGCAAGTGTGTTTAGTCGGTTACAACCGAATTACAACAAATGTAAACCCCGCGTGGTTTACAACCCTGAAGCTGAACACGATTATAATCTGATCTACCGCCCTGCGGAAGCTGCAGAAAATTCTAAGTTCATCAGCGAAATTGCTCTGGCTCCATTAGAAAAAGCGAAGCTCCCATCCAACGTAGGCAAGTTTGATGGTATGACGGACCCAGATGACCATCTTCGGGTCTTCACAAGCGCGGGGTTGGTGGGAGGTTGGACTCTACCGAGGTGGTGTCACCTTTTTATTTAAACCATCACAGGCTCCGCGAGGCTCTGGTTTGATAACCTGCCTGTAGGAAAAATCACATCATGGGTAGACTTACGAGAAAAGTTTTTGGTACACTTCAGTCAGCAGAGGCGGTCCATCCGTGATATGGCGGACGTCATGAATATCTGGTGACGCGATGACGAAAGTTTAGAAGATTTCATTACCCGTCACAACAAAGAAGTACTCGAAATAGGAGACGTTCATGAGCACCTGATCCGGGCCCAATTTAAGTATGCCGTCCGATGTGACGACATGATAAAAGTCTTGTCCGGAACAGAGGGACTCCCAAAAATCTGGGAGAAATTAATGGCGGCAGCTAAAGTCTATGCCCAGACTTAGAAAAATCTCAGCACCAACAGACCGCCACCACCGCACAGTCGCCCAAATAGACTTAGGCACGAGCAGCGGGAAAAAGTATAAAAAGAATTGGCACGACTCGAGTTCAGGAAATTATTCATCTGAAGATGCACGAGCTACCATCAACAAGCTCACTACACAAAGAGAAGCGAAACAAGAAAACAGAGAGAGGCAGTGGACTCCTCTGACCAAAACCCCGGCGGAGGTGCTATGTACGGAGGATTACCAGTTCAAGGCACCTCCACTTATGAAGAACAAGCGTGGCCAAGACCCAAGTCAATACTGTGATTATCACAAAGACAACGGTCATACTACCAACAACTGTATCTCACTGCGCACTGAAATCGAAAAGGCGCTCAAAAGTGGTGAGCTCACTCACCTGTTGCAGAATGTGCGCAAGGAGATAAAACAAATTACTCGTGGCGAGGAGGGCCCGAGTAAGAAGGCAAAGAATTAAACAACAGTTCTATGGTCTCCTTGCAGGTTGGTCAAGCTCTATAGTTTATCAATTCTCAGCAAGGACTATAGTATAAGTTAAGTCTCATGTAATTATATTAAAAATAGACTTTGTACGGCCTCTGCGCCTTGTCCATGAATAAAAAACAAAGTTTCTATTATTTCTGTGTTTATTACAAAGTGCATGCAATTCCTTTTGGTAAGCGCAAAAACATTATGGTAGATATAAAACAAGTCTCATGAGCGGTCAGCGATTACACACATCGCGCAAGACCTTACGTTCACACATGAGATTTATACCACCTTTATTCGCCTTACCTAATCAAAGAAATTGTACTCATGCAAAATATTGTAAATTAAAACATGTATCATATCAAGTTACTGGCGCGCCACTCGACTTAACATAAAGTTGTAAATATACACGACAATGTATTAGACAAAGTTACTTACGCAGCAGCGCATTAACAAAACAGAGATACACATCCCAAAAATTACAAGAAAATTGTTCATATAACCACAAAGGAAAACCTACGCTAAGTCTTCATCTTCATTTTCTCCATCTGGGAAGATTTCTTTCAGTTGCACCACATGGTCCTCAGATTGTAACGCAACATTGATCAGATCCATAACCGGGAGCTGCAAGTTATTAAACTCTGTCTTCGCAGCAGTAAGGGCAGCATCTGTATTTACGCCATGAGTAGCAGACTTGCTAGTATCCCAGTCAACCTTCAAAACGTTAACTACATGGTGACAGCATTCAGCATACCCTTGGGCATATCCGTCATTTCGCGCAGCAACCAACAAGCGCGCGACCGTTTTGTCTAGCTCCTCAGAATTTAGAACTGATCCAACAACCTATAATAAAAAAGAAGAAGTAAATAAAGGAAAGCGCAAGATAACTCCAAAGAGTTACAAAAGAAAGAAGAAACTTACACTCGCGATCCCGCGTTCTTTCAGCCATGTCATATCACTTTTCAAAGGCTCGAGTTCACTCTCCGCCGTCGCCCGCGCTGTTTCAGAACTTTCTAGCTTCTCTTCGGTTTCAGCAAGACGGCAGGAAGTTTCAGCCTTCTCAGTATGCGCAAGCTCCAGATCTCTCTCCTTATCTCTAAGAGCAAGAGTAGCGCAGGTATGTACCTCTCGTTGTTCGCTCCTTTCCCTATGAGAACGCGTTTCATCCCACGCAGCTTCAGCATCAGCTTTTTCCTTCTTCAATTTCTCAATCTCCGCATCTTGTTTCTTCAACTTCTTAACCTCAGCCTTGAGATTATTGATAACATTGCGGAGACCCATCTTTTCGGAATTATCCTTCTCACATATCTTTTTTCCAGTTTTTGCGCTCCTTGGAAAGAAGGGCAGCTTCAGCTTCCGCCTTTCTCTTCCAACCCGCAACAGACCACTCTTCAGTTTTTCGATCAGTCTCAAATTTGGCTTGATCAGCTTTTAGTTTAGACCTCAACTGGGCAATACGGTTTTCATCCTCAGCAGCTTTCTTCTTGGACGCCTTAAAGGCAGCCCACTCCTTATGCATACTATGCCACTCGCGCACTATGCGGTGCGTAGTGGATGTATAAGAAGTAGCCACTTCAAGATAGGCATGATAAGTTTGATCGTGAAGGCGTCCCTCTTGAAACTTAATCTCCCCAGGCGGAAAGGTCCCCTGTAACCAGTCTCGACATACACGCCAATCCGAAAAGGTGTCACCTTTCTTCAGATTCCAAACGGGGACATGAATCTCGAAAGCATTCTTCTCTGAATAATAAGTTCTATAATAAAAATCCCCCAGAGTTTCATCTGGGCGGATTGGAGAATTTTTGTCAGCATCAGAGAATGAGCCTTGGTCCTCAACAGAGGCCTTCTCAATATTCTCAGGCATAAAACCAGAAGCCATGGAAGGAGAAGTTGTTACAGGGATCTCTTCAGCAGTCTTCCTTTTCTCTGAATCCTGAGCAACAAATTCCAGAGTGAGCAGATTACCAACACCAACGCCCACAGCCTTCGGGCTAGTAACCTTTCCTGCATCCACAGCAGCGTTGGAAGGATTTTCAGCCCCAGAGTCCTCTGCCCTAGCAGTCTTCTCTGCCTCATTCTCAGGTACATCAGCATTCTCTATTGGCTCAGTAACAGAGGCACGAGGAGGAGAGGGCGGAAGCTCCTCGTTAACCACAGAGGATGGCTCTGTGTGAATAGGAGAGTTTGGTTTTTCTGCAAAAACATATAAATCAAAAAACAATGCAAGGCGTATAAAAGGGAAACGAAGAAAAAGCAATTACCAAAAACAGGTTTTGAAATGAAGGCATCAAGGTTGCCCCTTCTGGTAATTTTCTTCCTTCGGACCTTCTTCTCAGGCTGACCTTCAGCCTCAACATCAGCTTGTTTCCTTTTCCCCGCCTTCTTCCTCAACAAATGTTCCGGACTCGACTCTAAGTCGATATGATCATCAGGGTTCGATGGAGGGATATCAACAGCATCTTTTGGTTCCGACTTCGGTCTTCTCATAACTACATGAGCAAGACCCTCCAATGAGTCAGATACCACCACATAATCACACCAGGAATCAGAGGAACGGCGCGTACCTTTCTTCTCTCCTCCCACATTCTTGGCCGTAGAAGGTTGAGCTTTCTCCGCATCACTTTTCTTTGGCGCAGCAGTAGTGGTGGGCGCACGTCTTTTCTTCTCAGGGCCTATGCCCAAATTAGACAGCTCACCTACTATGAAGCACAAAAATTGATTTATTCAAAGCGCACGAAAACATCAAACAAACAACATCATGATGAAAATTTACCAGCGCCAGCAGCAAGCTGCGCAGTCAAATCACCATCCCGCGGAAGAGCAAAGTTCCTCACAATGTGGTGATACCAAAGCTCCTCATCAAGTTTTTTGGCAATAGTAGCCATTCTCCCACCTTCTATCTCAAACGCAACGACATACAAAGAAACAACTGCAAAGAAGAGAAGCAAAGGTAAAAAAAAAGAGAGAAGAAACAGGGCAAACCCCAAATCTCACCTTTATCGCCCTCCATGTACACCGGCTTCTCTTCCCGATTCATCTGCCAGTTTAGGCTCATACTAGCACCAACAAGAGCTTTCTCCGGTAAAGCAATAGACGGAACGTCTTTCAAATCCTGGTACCAATTTTCATCAACAGGAGTCTGAATAGTCTCAGTAGGGACATCCTCTTTTCCCCTGAACATCATCCTCATCGGGATAACCCCTACTTTGATAAAAAAGAATTTCTGCTTCCAGTCATGGAACGATTTTGGGGGTTGAAGCAAGATCTTTTTTGCAGACGCTCTTTGCACGAAAGAGTAAAACCCCTGAGAACAGTGCATTTGATGAAAAACTCGAAATCGAGGAACCGTCGGTTCAATATGCATCGTATGACAAACAAATTCAAAATGTCGAACCCTAACCATACCAATAGGGTGCATCTGGGAGATATGAAACTTGTAATAATCGAGAATATCAAGAAAGAATTTCGTTGCAGGCAATCGGAAATTGCCTGCAGAGAAAAAATCCCAAAATAAAGTTATATAACCGACCGGAGCATCCGCCGCCGTTTGACCCTCGTCAGGGTATCGAGCACCCCAACCTTCCGGAAATTTGAAATTCTGAATCAAACCATCAAAAGTTTCCCTAGACCACTTCAACGGTGGAAGTTCGGCAGCCATTTCTTCAGTAGTCTTCGTGATGATCTCCGGTTGACATAAGAAAGAGAAATCGCAATTTTTTTCTAGTAACTGACAAAGAAGACGAAGAAGAAAAGGGTTTCAAGAAAGTAATGATTAACAAAAATAGGCAATTGAGAACGCTTATATACTCGCCGCCATAAATAGCCTAGATAACTGAAACAGCACCTTTTTCGGGGACGGCACAGTTGTCCAAGCGTTTGGGGCAAGTGGGAATAAATAGCAAACGCGAGTTCACGCGCGCGTGTGGAACACGGTCAGTAACGTACAACTGACAATGACAGCCTGTCACACGTCAACAGTCATTACTGCGCCTTTTTTCGCAGACTCAAGGTCAAGATTTTCAAAATAAAAAATAATGAACAAAAGTATCTTCTTCCAAAAGATTCTCCATTTTCACGCCAAAAACTCCTACAGCAAAAAGCATCTCTCTCATAGTCCAGTGCTCCACTTATTTGGATAAGAGCAGCACTAGACTGGGGGGACTTGAAGGGGTAAGGTCCCAAAAACCTCGCTTCGAGTACTTGGACCATAACACAACCTCATCCTTCTAACCTTCTTTAGACCTTGCGCGGCCACGCACTGGTCCAACAAAGAGAACTTAGAAGAAAAACAACAAGCAACACCTGCGCGCCAAAAAGGAACTAACGAATCCTTGCGCCTCTCTCCATAACAGACAAGGATAAAAATCCTAATAAACACTCCCGCATAAATAATATCCAGACTTGGATATTATTTACTTCACTGATACCATACAGTAAGGAGCCACACAGGATTACAACTGTAATCTTCTGGAAGACTCTATCGTGCATCACCAGACGGTTATAACCGTCTGGCCACGTGTCATCATCCCATGCTCTCTTGAAGTCACGTTGATGGCATGAAATTGAAGAGAAATCTTCACTTGCCCACTTTCCACGTGGCAATACCCCAGCCTTTGATCAAAAATCGCGATCCGTGTGCTCTCACCATTGTTAAAATGATTAACGGGAGGAAAAATAACCACTTACGGAGTTAGCACTTTCCGTCAATATTTCAATAACAGGTTTTCCCGCCCAAACTTCGGCTATAAATAGAAGGATAATTCAGGTACAATCTTCAAGTTACATTCACTTCACTTACACTTCTTCTTCTTCATAAACCTGTACTTATTCTCACGCCGTAGGGTGGTCACGAAGAGAACCCCCATTCTCCCCGTAGCGAGTCTAACGGTGGTTGTCTTGCAGTTACTGTGAAGAGAAGAAGGCCAGTCACCCCTGAACCGAACGAGAAGAAACCAACCCTTTTTATGCAGAACCTAACCCCCTGGCTTATCTGATTCCAGTCATTTAACCAGTGTTTCTTCACATGAGTATGAGCATAAATATGAGTATAATCATAAGATGTATGAATGTGAGTATAAATATGAGTGCAAGTGTAAGCATAAAGCGTATTGGGTGAGTATGAGTATAAATATAAGTATAAGTATAAACATGAAACGTATCGTTGTAATTATGAGTATAAGTATGAGTATCATGAGTATAAATATGAGTATAAGTATAAGCATAAAATGCGAGCATGAGTGCAAGTAAAAATCTAAGTATAACATAAGTGTGTAAATACGTATATAAGTATAAACACAAAATGCATGAGTATGAGGGTGAATATGAATGTGAGTATAAACATAATGGTATGAGTGGAAATATAAGTGTGAATGTAAGTTACATTAGTATAGATATGAATATGGATATAAGTGTAAGCGTAAGTGTATGAGTATAAATATCAATGTAAACGTAATTGCATGAGTATAAATATGAACATGAATATAAGAGTAAACATGAGTGTGTAAGTAGAACACTTAAGATGATTTGCATGTATAGTTGTTTGAGCAAAACGTGAAGTTTAATTGGATCAAAATAGATTGAGTTGACATGGAATATAGGATCTAGTTTGCGAATGTAAGGAGAGCATAAAACATCTATTGATTATGTGATTTGTACTTTGTAAAAGAATGGAAATGCTACTATGGTTTTTAAAAGAATTGATATAGTTGAAAATTTATCGGTTCCTATGAAGTTTCCTTGCCCACGTGTTTTAAATTCAATTAACGTATTGAATAGTCGTTGAAAGGTTCTAGAAGTAAATAAGATTGCATCATTTTAAATAACCTTTCATTAACGAAGAAATTCGGAGTTTAGAGGTTCTTGTGAAAACGTTGATCCTAAAAAAAGAAACTTGGTATATGATTTTAGTGATTGTTAAAAAGTGTTCTTAATAAAATATTTTATTGATTTTGTAAAGAGTTTTAGTGAACGATTGAACAATATTTGTAATATTTTGTAGTTTGTAGTTTGTGTGCTAAAAGGTTGGTTTGACTCCCAATTGAAAATAGAAAATTCTCTAGTTTGATGATGTAAGATGAGCCTGTTTTAATAGTTACGTTGAATGCGAAGTTTCGTGGGCAATGGATTTATCAAACCGACTAAGTTGATGAGTAGCGTTTTGTGAAATTTAAATATTGAGGAACAAACGTCTATGGAGAAGTTAAGAATTTTGTGCGTGTGAGCTATATGAAAATAGATTGTAGGATAAGAAATTTGTTTATATAAATAATGCATTCTGAGATAATTAGGAATTTGACTAATGATAAACGATTGGGTATAAACATGATCGTTTTTACATAATAGAGTTTATTAAAAGGAAGTCTTGGTAACGACCACCTAAGTAAGGGAATCACCCCTAACTCGTTGATGAGTTCGTTGTAAGATGATAAAAGAAGCGGAGTTAATCGTCGAGGTAAGGGAATCACTCCTATCTTGATGATATGTCTCCATTTGTTGTTACAAGGAAAATAAATAAAATTTATATGAAATCATCCATGTGAGATAATATATATGTGTATGAAAAGTTTTAGTATGATGAGTGTGTAAAAGAAAAAAAAATCTCAAGGATAATTCGAATGTAAAAATAGAGGATTGTATCATATAAAATTGCTAATAGTAAAACGTAGGTTCGATTAAAACTTGGATGGTTCCAAAATGGAACTTTGACTAACCAAGGTGGTCGAAAAGTCTTTTGAGATTGAGAAGCATGCTTTGGCCTAATAGGTGGTATACTCTCGCCGACATGTCGGTTAACGGTATTCACCCTTCCGGTTACTACATGTTCCAATTCAATCGAAAATTTGAGACTTGGCGGGATTTATGACAATCAAGGAGTGGGACTAGTCAACGAGATGCGGGTTTCACCCCTAACTTGACGACTTTGTACCCTAAGTGTGGTTGGTACTCGTCGAGTCAAAATTAAATTTTGACACGTTGACGAGGGTCCACTAGAATTTGAAATTGAAATTCTCCATCAAGATGAGGACTTCACTCCTAACTCGATGATGAATTTTGTGTAAAAAAGGAATAGGTAGATTGAGAGTCGTTCACCAAATTGTGGGTTTCATGCCTATTTTGGTGAAGTCGTCTCGTTTGTATAATACGAGTGTTTTCGAGTTTAATAAAAATCAAGTAAAATGTCTTAGGAAAGGCGTATGTTAAAGGAATAAACAAACAAGTATAAACACATAAGAAATCATATCAAGAATAGCACATAAAGAATGGGACAATAAAACAAGTATTAACACATAATAAAGCAAGTATTAACACATAAGAATAGCATGTCAAGTATTAACACATAAGTGACATATATGTTTAAAAGGTCAAAAGAGAATAAATAAGAAGCAAATAGAGTAAAATGCAAGTAGTTTCGAGCAAAACATGAAAATAAGGCTCTAAAACTAAAGACTAGGTAAAAGCATTCCTACTTTTCCAAATTCACTATAGTCATGGCTCTGATATCAATCTGTCACACCCCAACCGATGGCGGAAACATCGGGATGAGACGAACAAATTGCTCAAAACTTCATAACACTATGTGACAATATAGTTTAAATTAAATTTCATAAATTGCTAAAATGTCATAGAAGAATCAAATATGAACAACATTGTTTCGAACATACATTGATAAAATAAATTAATCTAAGTGTGTATCTAAGTCCACCTAAATCTTGTTTCTTCACTTAGCATCATCTTGTCTATCGAATCTGCAACATGTATTAAAATACATCAACAAAAGTTGGCGAGTATACAAGTTTTCATACATAGCATAATATAGATTAAAATAGTTTAACGGCTCATATCCAATATGAATAACAATACGCAAGTTATTAGTATGTTAAAACGGTGTAAACTATATGTTCAAACCCAAGAATCCAATGCGTTAAAATAGCCTATCCCAAAGAATAACGGAAGGTTAACATGTTTAACTTAACAATACCCCAAGACTCGTGGGCGGTGCATTACTCCTATAGCGCTATAATTGTTAAGGTAGGTTTGTACGATGTTAATGAGCATATAAACACGAAAAGTTTACATAACATACGAGATTAACAAGCATCATATAGTTTCATGTTCAACATGGATAGAGAGTGATTCAAATAGTTTCAAGTGTTTCGTGTTTTTATATGGAATACATGTTGCACCCAAAAGTGTTTAAAAGTAAAAATTCGTTCGGGTATACTCTCATTGGTTGCGTATTTGGAGATTCCTTGAAATTAAGCACGAGTAAGGATTGGAGAAATCCAAGAGAGCGAACGAACGGTTTATCCAAGATGTTAAAATGTCACGTATCGATCTAGTTAATATTTATGCCTAATATTTAAGATTTACAATTCAATTAATTTGATATTTATAATTTATCTAATTATTAGCATTTAATGTTATAAAGGTATTATAAGAATTTATTTAGTAAATTTAGAGAAAAGAATTAAAAGAATAACAAAAAAATTATTATTTATTAATTAGTCAATCAAATAAACATGTTTTAAGAGTTTATATAATCTGTTTCTAAACTGAATAAATTAAATAGTAAATAATATAAATGCCTAAGTTTTCAAAAGCAAGTAAAACAAAGAAACATATGGTTTTTAAACAAGAAACATATGTGCAGCAAAAGAAAACGAGGGGTTAGGGATTCGATCCCGTGACCCCTTGTATGATTAAACATTTCACTACCAAAGTCAACATCAGACTTGAATGATTTGTGTTTTTTTTTATTTTTTTTAACCATGATGTACAATATCATCTTCCACATATTTAAAGCACATATAATAACTATTAATTTTGAAACTTGTAAATTTCATTGTTTAAACATTGAAAATTAAATGTGTTTCAACTGTATAAAACGAAGAACAAAAGGTAAGAAAAATTATACCGAAACAGTGGGAGCGGAGGAGGTTTTCCGGCGGCTTCGGTCTTTCGGCAAACTTCGAAACAAGGGAATGCGAATGTATACCGAGACGAGTGAATGACTTCCCGTCGATCTTCGTTCGGTTCCGTCGATGCCTTCGTATCCCCGGTCGTTGCGGTTTCTCCGGCGATGTCCGCGAAACCCCGATGCGAACCGTGAACTCCGGAGAGGTGCAGAATTTCTGGTCGTCTTCTCGTATCTCCCAGCTGGTGTGAACAGAGCTTCAGACGACCTTGACCGAGACTTGTACGATCATAAGAAAGAAAACACACCGTTAGCCTCGTCACAGGGAGGGGGGCCTCTCTGTGACCAAGCTCGGGCGTGAGAACAAGTATTTGTGGAGGAGGATTAAGTCAGTGAGAGAGAAAGGAGAGTTTAGAGAGAGAAAGTAGCGATTACCCTTAAGTGGAGGTCTTAGCGGGGTATTTATACTTTTTGGGTATGCTGACATGGCGAGTTAGTTAGGGTCGAACCAGTCGCTATCAGTAGTTAAGGCTGTGGGTCCCAGTTAGTTAGGGAAGATCCTATGGTTTAATCGTTCTGACTAGCGACACTAGGTCCGACCAGTCCTTTGAGCTGTCGGTCTGACCTTATACCTATTAAGTATTCGCTTGATTTGCATCACTTGTCATAACGTGTCACGCTTCTATTGGGTCGACTGAGGCGGTGTAACTTCCTTATAAATTGGGTGAAAAAAGTTTCACTTTTTCACTTTCTATCTATTTCTTCTTCTCCCAATTCTTCTTCCTCCTTTTGGATCATCGCTTTTACAGACAGGTTAGTATCTTTCTCTATAATCATGGCTAACAAAAGTAATTTATCCGGCTGTTTCAATATTTTAAACCGAAATGGTTTGGCATGGATTGTGGAACAGTATGCGATTCTTGCTTCTTTAAACCCTATTCTTCCCGAAAAAGATAAAGCTATCTATCCCTTCGTTCCTGGGAAGATAGGTGTTTATACTCGGATGTTTGATTACTATAACTATCGTCTTCCCTTGACGAAGTTTTTGATTAGGGTTTTGTTCTTTCATGAGGTTCATCTTTCCCAAATGAACCCTTTTGGCCTTGCCAAGGTGTGTCAGTTCGAACTCGCTTGTCGTAGCTTAGATTCCGATCCAGATTTGGATGTGTTTCGGGCCCTTTATAAGCTGAACCGGTCCGGTGATTGGTACACTTTCGAGGTTCGGAAGAAGAACGCCTGCTGCTACTCATGGATTACTACGAGCCTGAAGGATTGGAAAGACCGCTTCTTTTTGGTGGATGATTGGTGCGTACCTGCTGAAATGACTTGGAGGTTAAAAAGATCCAGTCTTCCCGCCCCCTCCCTGAGGGTTTTGAATTTAATAGGGGTTTGTACGCTGCTCTGATTAAGGAGGCCGGCCGTGTCCAGAAATTTCCAGAACACATTCTTGTTATAGGGAGGATAAGCACGATATGGTCTGAACCGGAGTATTACCCTACCCTTAAATGGAACGGAGAGGGTTAGTTACGTCTTTAGCTCGAACGCCGTTTTTCGTAAATTGTTATGTTTTTATTTGTACGTTTTCTTCATGTGAGTATATTTATATTGTGAATTGCTTTTTTTTTATGCAGTTATGGGTTTGAAGGAGGCTCTAAGGTTGATGTGTTTTGACTCCACCGAGCTCGACAATCGAGCTACAAGGACGCCGAAAGGGGATCCACCGTATCTAACTGTTGTGAAGGAGAACCTTTATTTGATTAGAGAACATGTTGCTAGAACTGGTCAGGGAGGTTCGAGCTCGGCTCCCTTAGCACAGGTGGCGAATGTGACTTCGGTTCAAGCAGCTTCAGTTATCAGCGGAGATAAGGGAAAAAAATACCGGGTCGAGCGGAACGAAAGGCTCTGGTTCGAAAGTTGTTCTGTACGGTTCGGAACATCTATCCATTGAAGATGAAGGAGTGAATACTGAAGGTGGTGAGGATGATGCTGAAGTTCGTCCTCAAGTTAGTTTTAAGAGGGGACGAAGCACTTCTTCGAAACCCGATCCGAACCCCAAGAAGCTGAAGAAGACTAAATTGGATTTGAAAACAATTGTTTTAGAGGATGAAGTCGATCAAGTCACCGGGTTTTCTGCTGCTGGAAGTTTGTTGGAAAATTTGGACGCTCATCTTCATGGAGGCAAAACCCCAAGGGACCAGCCTGTCAACCTTCCTCTGAGTCCGTTATCCTTTGGGGGACCAACTACCAAGGTAATCGATGACACCAACATGCCTGATCCACTGGCCTTCAAGAAGATCGACCTTTCTCATTCGGGTAAGCCTACGACTGGGATTGCTTCTAACGTTTCGAGGCCAATTACTCAGCAGATTGATGGTGGGGATAGTGCCTCTTCTTCCCCCCTATGGTACGAGACTGAAGCCGTTTTTATCTGTCGAGAATTAGGTTCGGGCGATGCAGTGGATGTAGATTCGGCTGAAGCTTTGGAGAGGTATGTTCCTGACTGGTCGTTGGCTAATAAGGATAGGATTGTTGATGCCCTGTCGGCGAAGATGTCACTATTCCATATTGGTACCCCTGCTGAGCATGCTTACTACCGGAAGATGAGTGGGCCGGAGCTCGGGAATGCTTTAATGCTGAACCAGGCCCAGTCTAATTCCTTAGTGGTTGAAGCGTATAAGCGGTGGGTCGAGGTGGAGTCTAACTGTCGTTGGTTCGAGCGTGAGGTTGCTTTTCTGAAGAATGAAGAGAACATGCGTTCAAAGACTAAACAGGAGCTTTCTTCGCTTCGAGCTCAAATGGATCATTTGAAAGAGCAGATTTCAGAGACTAATGAAATAAGCAAAGCCCCTTAAGCTTCGGCAGCGGCTGCCTATGAAGCTCGTGACAAAGCTGTTCAAGATTTAGAAGGTTTGAAGCTAAAGTTCGAGGCGTTGGCTAAAAAGATGTCCGAGGTCGAAGAGGAGAGCAAGATGGAGCAGAAGAAGATGCAGTCTTCTTATGATCAATTGTTGGCTGATCATCTCCATCAGGTTAATGGTACGTTCGTAATTTCCTTCATTATTTATCACTTTTTCAAGTTTTCTTAGCTTCTAACCTTTCGTTCTCTTTTTTAGATAAGGCTGATCTTGAAAGGGCCCGTGATAGGGCCGTCGAATCGCACCAGGCCATGATTGCTGACATGAAAGATATGTTGACCCGATACGATGGTGAGGTGGTCGAGCTGTATGATCTTATATCGGAACTTTTGTTCACGAAGCAATGGTTCTTGACTGGGGGGTAGCCTGGGTTGTGAAGCTGGTTCATTAGAGCCCTGAATTGGAGAAGGTGGTTGCTGATCTGATTAACAGTGTCAATGATGTTGGTGTGAATGATAGTATCAAGCAGGGCTTTCACGCCACGAAATCTTCAGCGAATACTATTAATGAAGTTTTGGGTTATGATGAAGGTGCTAAAGAAGCCTTTGATGTTGTGATTAAAGCTTTTGACAATTTCCACATTTCGGTGTTGGATAAGGTCTCCGAGTTGGTGGACAAGCCTTTGTCAGTTATAAAGGAGAAGAGTAAGCTTCCTATTGTCAAGGAAGACTGAAAGACCTTGCTTTCTATAGTCGTACGATGTATTCTTTTTTTATTGTGGTATGTAATCGTACAATGTATGTTTGTCGTGATTTTCCAGACATTTTATAGCTAGGATATTATAATTTTGCTTGTGACTTTCGTGCTTGGCTTCTAGTTTTAGCTTGACTCCAAACTCTTACTATTTTGCCAAACCTTTTTGGGCCATCTGAATGACCGGATTGTAGCAGAGATTTTTACAAGTTTCTCTTGTTTAAATCTTTTGTGCTTTATAAGTGGATCGGATCGGATCGCTTTGCTTAACAGATTTTTGTTATTTTGAACTGTTTAAGCCTTCTCGATCGACGCGAGGCATGGGTCGAGGCCCGTTTGTGCACATTTTGTATCGTTCGAACTTATGCATAGTTATGCTATTGTTTGTACTATTAAAATGCAGATCGCTTTTTTTAATAGCTGATAACATAGTTTCCGGGGCAGACCCTCCCAATTTTACAGGAAATTAGAAATATGTTCGGGGCATTACCCTCCCGATACTTACATGGACAAAAGAAACATCAAAATAAAAAGAGCGATCTTTTTTGGTCCGTGGCGGTCGTGCGACTACATAAAACACTTCTTCAAATGGATCTCGTTCCATGTTCTTGGGACGGAGGTTCCATTGATCTTTTCGAGCACGTAGGACCCCTTGTCACTAGCTTCTTTTATCCGATATGGTCCTTCCCACTTGGGGGTCAACTTTCCCGGAGGCTCGACTCGGCTTGCGTCGTTGCTCCGGAACACATAATCTCTGAGTTTGAACTTGTAAAGTTTGGTACGGGCGTTGTAGTACTTCTCGATTTTCTTTTTGTACCGAGCTTCTTTGATGGCTGCTATGTTCCGGCGTTCTTCTAGCATGTCGAGATTGGATCGGAGTTCCTGCTCGTTTTCTTCCCAATTTTTGCATCTTTGGTTTGGGAGTCCAATCTCTGCAGGGATCACTGCTTCAGTCCCATATGTAAGACTGAACGGTGTCTCTCCATTACTTGTCTTGTGTAAGGTTCGATGAGCCCATAGAACATTCGGTAGCTCATCTGCCCATCCTTTTCCTTCATACCCGAGTCTTCTCTTTATCCCATCGACAATTCGGCGGTTGATCTATTCGACCTGTCCGTTCCCCTGAGGGTGAGCAACTGAGGAGAAGACTTGGTTAATTTTTAAACTCTCACACCATCGTTTGAACGGATTCTCCGCGAACTGTTTCGCATTGTCGCTTACTATGTATAGTGGAAGACCGAAGCGACATACGATTTTCTCCCAGAAAAATCTTGTTACATTATAACCAGAGATGATCGTGAAAGGCCTCGCCTCCACCCACTTGGTGAAATAGTCTACTGCGACTAGCAGATATTGAGCGCTTCCGCTCGATCGTGGGAAAGGTCTGACTATATCCACGCCCCACTTTTGAAATGGCCATGCGCCCGTTACAGGGATCATCTCGTTCTTTGCTCGAAGGCTTATCGGCGCATGCTTCTGGCATTCATCGCATTGTTGGAGTTCTTTTACTGCACTTTCGTGCATTCCGGGCCAATAATACCCTGCGTTTTAACTTTAGTTACGAACATTTTTGGCCCGGCATGGATACCACAGATACCATAATGTATTTCCCTAATGATGTAGCTGGCTTGCTCCAGATCAAGACATTTTAACAAAGGACCCAGGAAAGTATTTCGGTATAGACCCCATTCTTGCATTTGGAATTGAAGTGAATTGATCTGGATTCTTCTGGCTTCCGCCTTATCAACTGGCAAAACATCATGCACTAAGTAATTGATGATCGGAGTCATCCAGGTTTGGGCTGGGGCTTCTACTTGCATACCTGTGGAGCGGTAATCGAAGGTGCGGTCAAAACTTCCACCCGTACCTCCTTAGCGAGGTGGTTGAATGACACAGATGCTAGCTTGCTTAAAGCGTTGGCCTTTTTGTTTTTGCTGCGGGGGATGTGTTCGACCTTGCATGAGTCGAACAATGCCATTGCTTGCTTTACTTGCTCTAAGTACTCGATCATGTTATTTTACCTTGCTTCATATCCGTCGTTTACTTGGTTTGCTACGAGTAGTGAATCAACATGGGCTACGACGTTCTTTGCTCCGACTTTGGCTGCTAAACGTAAGCCAGCCAATAACGCCTCATATTCGGCTTCGTTATTGGAGCTTTTGAATTCTAAAAGGAGTGCGTACGTCATGTCTATGCCATCAGGATCAGTGAGTATTAGCCCGGCTCCTGCTCCCTCGGCGCTCGAAGCTCCGTCCGTATACAAAGACCAAGGTTTGTTTGGAGCTTGTTCTGCCTTTTCTGCGTCCTTGTCCTCCGGCATTTCGACCATGAAATCGGCTATCACCTGCCCTTTCAATGGGCCTTTTTTTCTGAAGTTGATGTTGAAAGCGCCAAATTCAATTGCCCATTTTGCCATCCGACCCGATACTTTGGGTCGTCGGAGAACGTGTTGGATTCTTTGGTCTGTTCGAACCTCAATTGGGTGAGCTTGGAAGTATCACCGGAGCCTCCGTGAGGCGTGGACCAGGGCCAGAGCTAATTTTTCCAAGTTTGGATACCTTGTTTCGTAGTCTTTTAACGTTCGACTTACGTAATAAATGGGAATTTGCAGTTCGATGGGCAACTAAAACTGCACTGATGGCGCCGCGTGATGCGGCCAAGTATACTGTTAACACCTCATCTTCTTCCGGGACGGTGAGAGTCGGTAATGTGCCCAAGTAAACTTTGAGTTCTTCAAAAGCTCGAGCAGCCTCATTGGTCCATTTGAATTCTGATCTAAAACTTTTTCGCAGTACGTCCATAAATGGGAGAGACCTATCTGCTGCTTTTGACAAGAAACGATGGAGAGCAGCCAAACGTCCATTTAAGGACTGAATTTCTTTGACCGAAGTAGGAGGCTTCATAGTGAGAACAGCGTCTATTTTGTCGGGATTGGCTCGTAAGCCTCGTAATCCGACCATGACACCTAAAAACTTCCCTTCTTCTACTCCGAACGTACATTTTTTAGGGTTCAACTTCATATTGATGCTTCGGAGTCGGGTAAACGTTTCAAGGATATCTTTCAACATAGCTTCCTTGTCGTGACTTTTGATCATGATATCATCGACATATACCTCTAAATTTCGCTCGATTTGGTCTTTAAAGGCTTTTTTCATTAGTCGCTGATATGTAGCACCGGCGTTTTTCAAACCGAAAGGCATCTTTGTAAAGCAATAGACCCCTTCGTTAGTAACAAAGGTCGTCTTGTCTTCGTCTTCGATCGCCATTTCTATCTGATGATACCCTTTATAAGCGTCTAAGAAACATTTCAACCTTAACGTGGCAACAGAATCGATTTTTTCGTCAATTTCCGGTAATGGGAAACAACCCTTCGGGCATGCGTCGTTTAAATCGGTGAAATCGATGCACATTCTCCAGGAGTTGTCTTTCTTTTGCACCATAACTGGGTTTGATACCCAAGTTTGATACCGGACTTCTCGAATGATTCCAACATCTAAGAGACTTCTTACATCTTTGGCGATTGCTTTGGCTCGATCTTGTGCCATGTGCCTTTTTTCTTTGTGCTATCGGTGTAACTGATTCTTTCACGTTCAATCGGTGTTGAGCCTGTGATCTGGGAACTCCCTGCATATCGGAATGCTGCCAGGCGAAAACATCAATTGAGTTACTTAACAATTCCCATAGGAGCTTCTTAGTTTGTTTCGGGAGCTGTGCCTCGATTGCAACTTGCTGCTCCGGGAATTCCGGATTAATTGCCCAGAGTTCCGTAGGTACTTCAGATTTTTTGGAACTCGTTTCTGCTGCGTGTCTTACCTCCGTGACGAACGAGTTTGACTCGGAGAGGATAGTGGCGACTCCTGCCTTGGTAGGGAATTTTATAGCTCCATGTATTGTAGAACTGATTGCTCCGAGAGCTCTCAGCCCAGGACGCCCGAGTATCACGTTGTGTGATGAATGAGTAGCGACGACCAAAAAGGTTAACTGAACGCTCCTGTTTTTATCGTTATCTTTAAACGTAGTCGGGAGGGTAATTTGTCCTATCGGACGAACAACCTCTCCTGAAAAGCTTATCAACGGAGTGGACACCTTAATGAGCCTTTTCTTCGTCTGGGGGGCCAGCTGTTGGAAACAATGTAAGTACATTATTTCAAAGGCACTTCCTCCGTCTACGTATATTCGTCGGACCAGATGTCCTGCGATCACAGCCGATATTGTAATCGGACCATCCCGAGCATCCTCCGGATCGATTGGGGGGAAATACGTAGGTTGGTGCATCCACGCTGCCATGTGCTGTCTCGATCGTTTTACTCCTCTTGATTCGGCAGATCAAATCATATTGATTCCGGCTTCGGTATTTGGGTTGTCGACTACGACTGTTGACTTCTTGCCATCCTTTACTTCTTTTACGAGGTGAGAAAGTTTTCCGGACCGTACAGCTTTTTTGATTTCCTGTTTTAGTGCCCAACACTTATCAGTCGTGTACCCCTTGTCTCTGTGATATTCCTAGTACTTTTTGGAATGTTTGTCGGATGTAGGACGTTGCTTCGAAGGCACAGGAAATCATGTGGTTTCCGTACTAAGGATCTCGCTTGGCGACTTTGTTAATTCGGAGAAGGTGTTGAAACGCACGTTACCAGTGCGGAAGCTGCTTCGATCAGACTTTTGGTACGGACCATGATTACGATTCCAATTGTTGTTCCTGTCCTTTAGTGGTGATGCGTTCCGCCTCCATGATGCGGTTCGAGCCTTTGCGTTTTTTGCTGTTGTTTCTTTCGGCTGTCCACAAGCGCTTTTTCCCCGGACAAAGGCTCGGGCTCGTTCCATAAGCACTTCCATGGTTTTTGGGAGATCTTCATGGAGTTTTTCTACGAGCTGATTGTTTCGTACTCCGTGACAGAATCCCGAAATGCGGAGTTGGTCCACTGCTCCACTGATTTGCATGCTTTCTCGATTGAATTGATCGATGAAGTCTTCTACCGTCTCCCCATCACGATGCTTTATATGGTGTACTTCCATGATGTCTTTCGAGCAACGTCGTTGTTGGCAAAAGTTTTGCAGGAACATTCATAGGAAGTCTTCGAAATGATCGATCGACCCTTCCGGTAATCCTTCAAACCAGACCCGTGCTGATCCGGTGAGAGTTTGAGCGAACATATGACACCATCCTGGCATGGGCCATTGTTCGACCTTAGCTGCTCCAGCGAAGGCAAACATATGATCTTCCAGATCAGTCGTACCATCATAAAATTTTAATGTCGGAGGCATTTTTAGCTTCGCCGGTAGCGGTGCGTTAGCGATCCTCAGCGTGAATTTTGACTGAGAAATCATCGACGTTGGCTGATACGGCATGATCAGCTCTTGATCCTGAGGGTTTAGACCTAGATATCCCTGGCGAAACAGGTCGTACAGACCGTTATTTACTGGAGCATTCGTAAGAGTGGAAACTTGTGAAACATGTGTTATAGGAGTGGAGATTACGGAACTTACCATAGATCCAGAAGCAA
Source organism: Helianthus tuberosus (assembly GCA_030545235.1). NCBI lineage: Eukaryota > Viridiplantae > Streptophyta > Magnoliopsida > Asterales > Asteraceae > Helianthus > Helianthus tuberosus. Next base: position 45,179,148 of record CM060442.1, read on the forward strand.
AAACTCCAGTGGAGATGGGATTAGCCCCTGGGTAAGCACTGCTGAACAAGTTTGTGCGGAGACTCTGTAACATTTCTTCCCGCTGTTGCTACTGCTGGAGTTGCCGTAGCAGATCGGCATTGCGTAACAGGAAAGCATTATCAAAATCAGGCAGCGGCGTGGAAACTGGAGCAGTTACCGAAACTGTAGTTATAGAACTCGCGACTACAGAATTTGCAGGTGGAGGTATCGTTTCAGATCCTGACGACACCGTCGAGGTGACAGGGGTTGTGGAGACAACTGTTACAGGTGCAACTCTACCTTCCAGAATGTCGTTATAAGACGGGAAAGTGTTTGTAGATTCCATAATTTCGAATGAGAAGAATCAACGAAGTAGATTGTGTGAATTCGAGGGGATGGCGCCACTGAAGACTCATAAACCAGTTGGTCCGAGCTGGTGTGAACAGAGCTTCAGATGACCTTGATAGAGACCTGCAAGATCACAAGAAAGAAAACACACCGTTAGCCTCGTCACAGGGAGGGGGGCCTCTCTGTGACCAAGCTCGGGTGTGAGAATAAGTATTTATGGAGGAGGATTAAGTCAGTGAGAGAGAAAGGAGAGTTTAGAGAGAGAAAGTAGCGATTACCCTTAAGTGGTGGTCTTAGCGGGGTATTTATACTTTTTTGGTATGCTGACGTGGCGAGTTAGTTAGGGTCGAACCAGTCGCTATCAGGTAGTTAAGGCTGTGGGTCCCAGTTAGTTAGGGAAGATCCTATGGTTTAATCGTTCCGACTAGGGACACTAGGTCCGACCAGTCCTTTGAGCTGTCGGTCCGACCTTATACTTATCAAGTATTCGGTCCGACCCAGGACGTATCCTCATTAATGATGTACAATATCATCTTCCACATATTTAAAGCACATATAATAACTGTTAGTTTTGAAACTTGTAAAACAAAGAACAAAAGGCAAGAAAAAATTATACCGAAACAGTGGGAGCGGAGGAGGTTTTCCGGCGGCTTCGGTCTTTCGGCAAACTTCGAAACAAGGGAATGTGAATGTATACTGAGACGAGTCGAAAGACTTCCCGTCGATCTCCGTTCGGTTCCGTCGATGCCATCGTATCCCCGGTTCGTTGCGGTTTCTCCGGCGATGTCCGCGAAACCCCGATGCGAACCGTGAACTCCGGAGGGGTGCAGAATTTCCGGTCGTCTTCTCGTATCTCCTGCGATGTTGAGGAGCTCCGGGGATACTCCGACGAGCACTTCGAACTCCGGCGAACTTTCAACAGGTTCCTTTCTTCATCGTTCGAAAGGAACGACTCCACTGCCGTTGGTTTATTTCTCATCTTTTAGTTCGAAATCAAAATGTCTTGAACCCGAAATGGTTTCCGATCTCAGGCGACTTCTCGTTTCCGGCGATGTTGTTATCAACAGAGAAAATTTGAGAGTGTAAGAGGGTGTGTGATGTCGAGTAGATAACAGGGACGAAGGTTGGTTATGGTGGTGTGTCGAACAGGAGGTTATAAAGAATGGGATCTGTATTGGGCGGCAAACAAAAAGGAAGAACTCATAATTGATGTGAACTTTATTAGGTTAACACCAAAACTGGTTAGACCAGCTGGTGTGTGCGACGTTTAGTTAATTGAGAGACCCCAAGTTCCAAAATTTGCACAACAGTCCTTGTGGTTTAGTTCAGTAATTTGCACAAACAGTCCCTGAGGTTAACCAACCGAACTAACTTGACTTACTAACTAGGTTAACTTGTATTACCTTAAAACCTAACGAGACTAACTAGATGATTATTATTATTATTATTATTATTATTATTATTATTATTATTATTATTTTAAGTAAGGAAAAAAAGAGACTAAAACTTTTAGTTGTAACATTAGTTAATTTAATTAATTAAACTAATGAATTTATAACGAATTATACGGTTAATTATTTTGCGAAGCTCTCGAGCTCCAAGGGTTAGAATCCAAAATTCAAAACGGGTCGGATTTTGGGAACCCATTTTTTACGGATGTTACATTCGATGGATATTGGTTTGATTTGTTACGATGCCAACACTATAATTAGTATTTATACAATGATTAAATATTTAAAAAAGTTACCAAATATAAGTACTAGGTTTACTACTAAATAGAATCTAAGTTCACGCACTTTTTAAAACTCGAATCCATTGTGGGCAAACTTTAGAAGTTCAAAGTTCAAACACACTACGATATAAATTCTATACTATCTTAAAAACCAAAGTCGGTGGGGTTTCCACCGGCTTTGGTTGACTTTTCTTTAAAGGAGAAGAAGGTATTACTGGATTGGGGCCGTGAGCACATGTCATTTGGGTGGTCTATTACAATTTACTAAAAGTCCACTTTATAGAAAATGGTTTTTGAGTCCCATTAAATGTCCTCCTGCCCTATGAACTTAATTACGTAGCATATATATTAAATACATGGGGAGCAATTCTATTTATACTATCTTAAATTGAAAAGTCGGTGGATTATAGATAGACAACCACAGACTTTTAACATACTACAATTTAAGTCCCTTGCATGTTACGTAGCAATATCTAATAATTAATTTCACCGAAGTCAATAAAAATAAAAAGATTGTAATGCAAATTCTATAGTTCTGTAACTATATGAACTATACTGCTTTTCTAAATAAAAATTGTAAACTCCTACTCAAAATCCTACATTTTCACCCTCCTGTCGGATCTCTCAAAATAGTTGAATCGTATTATTAATCGAGTTGGACTCATAATTGATTTTCAAAGATATTTATATATTAAGTAAAGTAACTGTACCAAAAGTTACTTAAAAGGAAATTGAAACAAATGAAAGCTAAATCAATAAAACTTGAATAAATTTTATGGGTCTCCTTAACTTTTTAAGTTTCGAGTTTATCATTTCCGTGACTTTACTTCAAAAAACTAAATTTTTACGCAAGTATTTTTATGTACGCTTCGGTATAAATTTTAGTTGGTTTACGTTTAGATGTAAAAAAATTTTATTGGAAATGAGTCAGCCCAAATATAATACGTTTTCGTGCTTATTTTATATACGTTTCAAGTTGGTCTACATTTTAACATAAATTTTTATCAAACCAAGCATGGTTAAGTATAATACATTTTCATTCGACGATATAAATTCAAGTTACTCAATCTTTCGACCCCTATGCAAGAGGGGTAAAATTACAAGTATATTATTGTTATATCTCTATACTAAAATATGGTTAAACATGTCGTTATTTCTCTATACACCTTTTATTGTAATTTCAATTTACTTTATGTTTTGATTCAACCGCGATACTTATATAAGTTACAATGAGTTGAGCCGAGTATGCCAAAACATGCATTTTGATATGGTTAACGCATGAATCCATTCGATATTTGCAACGGACCCGCGGTGCATCGCCCGCGGATCATATTACTAGTTTATACACAAATGACAAATACATAAACTTTATACCGATTAAGGATTGTTCACTTCCATTGCCTCCATCCAAAGACAGTAAGGACTACCTATTTCGCAATCACCATTAGGGTGGCATCGCCACCACGGCTACACCTTTGCCACCTCCCCCAAGACCTAGACCACGACCTTCTCCAAATCCTGCGCCACGACCAGGTGGTCCACCTCTTGGACGACAGCGAGCACCCCGACGACACCTACGCGGGTTAACTTGACACTCTCGACAACTCCATTTCCCAGCCTCGATTCTTTCATCTCCATGAGTGATTACACTCATGTGACACACAATGATGATTAGAAGAACCAACGCACAAACCCATGTACGAGATAACCCCATAAGTTTATATGACTCAACCTAAACTTACTTTTGTGGCCATACAATTTTTTTAAATGTTAGAATATATAGACATCTAGTACATCCACTTGCATTCAACTATGCGGCAATAATTGCTTGCATTATAGTTGATTTATTGCTTGCTAACGTGTTGACCCGTCGGGGATATAAGCAGTAGCGGATCCAGAAATTTTTTCAGTGGGTTCATTGTTTTTAAATGCTCATTTCATTGTACTGGACATGAAATTTTTCGGGTCGGTGTGACAGTTCGGATCGGGTAAGGTTCATCACATAATAAATATATAATACAATAATAAAATTACACTATCATTAGAAATTTCAAAACAAAATAATACAAGTAGGATGGTCTTTACGAATTAAAAAATAAAGTACTTATAGTTTTTCGCTACGAGTTTTTAAGGTGAAACCGTTGCATTACATCTTCGACCCAGAACTAAGTTAAGACTAAAGACTGATATTTTTCTGGATTCTATTATGTTGATCAATACAAGGTACAAAGAAACCCAAAGGCCCATCTATATGCAAGCCAACTAATAGTAAAATAACTTCTAATCAAGTAATAAAAATCATTCTTGCTTTGGATTCATATAAGCCAAGAAGAGGATCGACAATTATATAAAAAAAACAAAAAAAAAACATACAAAAACAATTTTTTATATTTTTTTATTATATTATTTAATTAATTTAAGAATTAATTAGATTTTTCTCAAATAAAATGTGCTTGGTTTTTTTTACAAAAACTAAATGTGTACGATATATATTGTAACAAAAACGGAGTTGTTTAAAAAAATATATCTTTTTATCTCGAAAGTGTAATTGTTTAACACGTATTTGAGTTAACATTTCGGATGACAGGTGATTGTATCTTAACAGGTCATGTTCGTGTATTATCAAGTAGTATGATACGTTTGAAAGTTTTTTCATGTCTTGACATGTCGTCATGGCCCGCCGTGGGGGTGGACGGGGAGGACCACCGGCCAGGGTCTGATATTTTGAGGGGCACGTTTTTTTATGAAAAAACTCGATATGTATATGTAAAATATTTTTTAATATGGTGCACCCATACAAACACCAACATAGGCTCCTTTACAAAACTATTCTTATTGTTTAGATTAGTTATTAACCCCTTGGCATTAGATTTAGACTTTCAGTGAGCCCAATACCCAATTTGATTAAGGCCTAAGGGTACATTTTTACGAGCTCGAACAGGGTACACAAATTCTCAGGGTCGCCTCTGCATGTCGTGTTCGTGTAACCAATTTATTATCGTGTTCGTGTTTGAAAAAATTGACACGATAAGATTTCGGGTCGTGTTCGTGTTCATGTCTTAAGTCTGATACAATATGCCGGCCCTACTTTTGCCTACATTGACATAAAAACGTTTTTTTTTTTTTTTTTTTTTTACATTTTACCCTCCCATAACACGTACTTAAAAACTGGCTAGATAATCTTTGGGTAAAAGTGATTGATGCTTTGCACTCTAGTGGTTCGAAGTGGTCTTTCCTTCCTGTTAAGAAGTCTTTAGGGGGTATTTGGCACTCCATTGTTTCGGTTTTTAATAAGCCCCTTCCAGGTAATGTTCGCCTTCATAATTTGTTTAAGGGGTCGGTCGGTAATGGCGAGATGATCTTATTTTGGTTGGATCCCTGGCTAAAAGACATTCCTCTTAGAGATGTGTATCCGAACTTGTTTGCTTTGGAGATGTTTAAAACTTGTTCGGTTAGTGATCGGGTGCAAGGCGTTTGGATGTGGAAGCATGATCCGGAATGTCCGGGTGAAGTTGCTGAACTTAATTCTTTGCTGTCGGATCTTGTTTCGGTGTCGTTGAATGCCAGACCGGACGCGTGGAAGTGGCTCGGTCCCTCGGTGATAGGTCGGGTTTGTTTTCGGTCAGTTCGGTGCGGCGATATCTGGATAGGAGGGTTGTAGTCAGCAACAATAACTTCATTCTTGATTGGTGTAAATGGATCCCGTCCAAATGTGATGTCTTCGCGTGGAGAGCTGAGATGGGTAGGATTCCTACAGCGGATGCGCTTCGCAAGAGGGGTATTAATGTGGGTGATGGTTTATGTCCACTGTGTCGGTCCGAGGAGGAGAGTTCAGATCATCTTTTTTCTTCTTACTTGGTGTCGGCGGTTTTGTGGCAAAAAGTTAGCAACTGGTGCCGCGTTTCTCCGATCTTTTCTTTTTCTGTTCGTGACCTGCTTACTCTTCACAAATCCGGTCCTCACAGGGCTGAGGAAAAGTTGGTTCTTCAAGGTGTTATTCGGGTGGCTTGTTGGTGTCTTTGGCTTGCTCGTAACAGCGCCATTTTTTCGGGGAAGGAAATCAAGGTGGAAGCGATTTTTAGTGAAGTTAGATCTCTGGGGTTTCTGTGGTTTAAACATAGAATCAGGAATAATCCTATTTCTTGGTCGGATTGGTGTAATTATGTAATTAGTTAGTCGGTTTTGTGGTTCCCAGCTCGGTCTTGGGTGTGTGTTTTTAATGAAATTTTCCTTTAAAAAAAAAAAAAAACTGGCTAGATGACCTCTAATAATTCGGGTTTTTAGTTAGTTAAACATGTATTCTATTAATAAGAAATGAAAATAGGTTGGTATAATTGGGTGAGAAACTAAATGGATAGACATGTGCATTTAAAGAGATGTTATAATCACTTTAATATCTTTCATGTCCCATGAAAGACTGTCTTTACATCCATGAAGATTGACATAATCTTCTCTCTAATTAATATGCTTTTTTGCACTTAATTCTTCTGTCGGTATGTCGACAATTCTACAAAATATCAACTACAGTAGTTATATTATATTGTCTTTAAACGGGTATCAGATATTACTGACAAAGTTGATCATTAAAATGTCAAATGTACAAGAGTGTTTGGTCAATAAGCGGTTCAATAAGCATCGACGATATGATTGTTGTACAAATCTTGTACAACTTATGAAGATGGAAGATAGAAAAGAACGTGGATACCCATGGCATTATAGCCTAGTGGTATCTTGGTGGTGGGATAAGACTTATGACCATTAGGTCATGGGTTCGATTCCCACAAAGGGGGTTTTTCCCAGATTTATTGGGTTTCCTCCTGAATTGGTGTATAACGTGATTGGTGATCCAAATTTGCCGTTCAAAAAAAAAAAGAAGAAAATTACGTGGATGGTGGGTGGTCATGATCATGAAATTTGTCATGTAGGGAGAGCTATCGTCGATATTTTTTTGTGGCTATGAATCGAAGAAGCATTAGTCGTCTTAATAAGATATTACAATTATATTAGTTTTGTTTTTGTGTGTTGTCTAATCGTTGCAATTATGTTAGATTTTGATGCCACTGAGGAGTTTCTTCTAAGCATAAAGTAATAGTAAAATAAAGACAAAAAATTAACAGACATGAGAAACTCTAAAGAACTATAACTACTTTAAAACGTAGATAATAAAGTCTTACATAGTAACATAAGCATCTCCGTTAAAAATTAAAACTAGTGGTCAAACGACTTATGATATAACACAAGTCTCTAAGAAGATATGTGTTCAATCAGGTGTACATAAAAAATATCTCCTAACAAAATCTAAGAATCGAAGTCATGCCTTCGAACCGAGCATAGTACATCAGTTAATTGTATAATATTGTATATGTAACCCAAGAAATTAAGTTCGTATTATGAGCCCAGTGTAAGACTAAATATATTTTTTATGTTATATTTAATCTAGTAGCCATTATAATCATTTACATTATATAGATCAAAATATATAACAACCTATTAAATAATTAGTTGGTAATTGTTGATGGGCCAAATTACCCTTATTAACTAATTAGGGTTTCCTCTTTGGTGCATATATAAGGAGACTAATGTAGAGGTTTCAAGGTTAGACAACTTGATTAAACACATAACATCAAATCGCCTCCTCTCCTAATCGATTCCCCTTTATCGGTTTCTTCATCACCATCATTAGAGTGCACCCTAAGGCCTAAGGAGGAACTCGACCAAGCTGACAATCATGTCAAACCTTATTGCTGCGTCTCCATCTGGATTCTCTGTTGGCCTGTACTGCTGCAATCAGGTATGTTATTTATGTTTTCCATTATGCCTAAAACAGAACTGATCAACATGTGGTGTCAGAGCATATGTTGATAAATCAGTTCTGATTTTATCCATTATTCTGGGATTAAAATCTGGAAAACATTTTTTTATGAAAAACCCGAAATAACTTGAAACATAAAATTCGAATAAAGCTTAGAATTCACGGATTTTGTGAGTTAAAAGGATGTTTAATGACATCCGAAATTGTTACTGTTCCGAAATTGACATTAATATGCTAAAATATAAGGATTTCGGATCCCAGAATTATTATTTTATTTTTAGGGTTCGTCATGTGTTCTTAGGAATATTCGAAATTCCTTTATGTTTTGGAATATGATTTGGATTATTGAGTGTTTTTCCATGTTTTGATCTGTTTTAACTCTTAGAAATTTTCGAAAAACTGTTATTAGATCAGCAGATAAAATTTTGGAAATATTTGATAAAATTAGATCATCACTAAAACAGGAAACCATATCTCAAAATCCCTAAGAATTCGAATTTTCAGTTATGCTTTTACATTAACAACTGTTAACAGGAGTTTCGAGATCACTTTTAACGACCCGAGACCAAGATCTCAACTCGAGACCACAAGGTCTCGACTCGAAATCATAAGGGTTCTCAAATCTTTACAACTTGAGACAACGATTTCGACTCGAGACCATAAGGTTTCGACTCAAGACCATTGAGGTTTCAACTAAGGGCTTTAATATTCACAACTCGAGACCGTGGTTGCGACTCGAGACCTCATCAAGGAGTCGAGATCTCATAAAACACAGTAGTCGAGACCATGATTACGACTCGAGACACTGAGGTTGCGACTCGAGACCTTAATGAGTCGAGACCTCATAATATTACAAGATGAGTCGAGACTTGACTCGAGATCTCACTCGAGATCTCATAACTGAGTCGAGATCTCACTCGAAACCTCATTATTTTCGGCTGTTTAATGTGAACTAAAATTTAGCTCGGGGCTCCGCCCCGAACCCCGTGCAGGGGGCACGCTGTCCCCCTGCACCCCCCAGCGAACTGACCACGGATTCGATCCGCACTAACAGGTGGTTTGCTATTAAATAATTGGTTTTTGTAAATACTTAGTCAATTAATCAGAATCAAATAATGTTTTACAAAACCAAAATGGCTTAACTTGAATGAGCTTCTGATGTATCATTTCTGGCCAAAGCTGATTTAATACATCTATTTATCATTCAAGTATTACGAAAGCTATGTTGAGTATGCATTACAAACGTGAATGTCTTAATTTCTGGCCAAAGCTGATTTAATTCATTTATGTCTAGCATACTTAACGAGTGCATAACTAAAGTGATTGTCTCATTTCTGGCCAAAGCTGATTTGTCACAATTACTTTGCACACATGCTTAAATGATTACACTTCTGGCCAAAACTGATTTGTCTTCGTTTAAGTAGAATTTTAACTAAGTCTATTATTTTGATGTTAGTAATAGACATATCAGAACTTCTTCATATAATGATCCTCATATTAATGATCCTTTATTAATCTTATGATCATTTTTTTGTCTGCCTTAATTTTTTAAGTACCCATAACTTTACTCACTATAACTTTCTTCTATAAATTAATATCTCATCCACTCTAATTTCTAAACCTAATATGTTTTGCTTTATTTAAAGTTTCTATAAGAATTAGCTCTAAAATTAAATCTTTGATTATCTCTTATGACACGATAATCCTACTGCTCTCTTCTGATAAAGGTACTACAAGAGAAAAGTAGAGCATGATGAATAGGAAAAATCGAACATGATGTATCTTATGATAATCAAGAACTCTCTAACACAAAATGCTATCACTAAAGTTATTCCAGATTAATTCTTTCCTAAGACTAATCTATTATTGTGGAATAATCACAAGAACTCCTAAGATGCATGCCTTCATTTAAAATTCTAAACTATAAAGTTAAGTGGTATATATAAATACATTATAATGTACAATACCATGACTCATAAAGTTAAGGGCTTACGCATGGAAATAAGTACAATTTTTCGAGTACATTACATACTTAGATTTTCACTTGTACAATTTGATGCCTTATAAATCAACTATAACACTCAAAAGTACCAAAGGAAAATGAGTGTGTTGATAAGCAACATATGTACATAGAAATAAATGTTTGAAACTGGAAAATAAGATGTTATTCACCTTACAACCACTAATACCCTAAAAGAAGATTGTTCTAAGGTCCATAGTCAAAATACAAATACAAAATCCCAGCTCTAAGGTTCTTCAAGGGAAAATCTCACTGCATAATTATGCCATTAGACTAGACATTAGCAACGAGACTATCCATTATTCAAAAGAACAGTTGGATAAGTTAATTAGGTAGTCACTTACAAATGATATTTAAGTCTGATAATTTTTAATATTCCAATTAACACATGATTAGTTGACTCTACTTCTAAACGTTTCCTTACCAGAACTCAACAAATAACTAAAATGAGAGTTGGTGACAAAATTAAATGTTAAGGCTATAAGAACCATAATAAGCAGTCTTCTAACAAAGCTTTTCAATACCTTACATATTCTGAAGATTAATCAGAATACAACATCATTACTTAGGCTATGTTATGAAGGTTGTGAGGTTTGCATAATCAACATAAAGTCACACTTACCTTAAACTCTTATATTATTTGTTCTCAATATCTGGATAGAAACATTATTATGATGGAACTAGATGATACCTTACACTTTCACAACTTTTGTTATCATGCAAATGAGAATTTGACAAAAGGAAAATGAGACCTATAAATTTCATCCATTATAACCAAAATTCATGAGAAATCATGACATGGTTAATGAGGATGATTATTCAACTAATCTCATTCTAAGTGATTTTAAATCATGACGTTAAAGCCCTAAAATATGATTTGGCTTAAGGAATAAGTATGGGTCCATCATAAGTCGTTCGTTGACATTCGTGGAACTTATTCCAAATGGAATATTCAGACATAATTCATTTATCATTTAAAGACTATCAACTTGTATCTAAATTTTGTCGCATATAGCCGACGGTCTTAGAAGAAATCTATTCATATATGTACTTAATAAGATTTTTATTAAATATATCCTTAAGTTTCTTATGATATTTGGACATTAAGGAAATCAAATAAAGAATAACATATATATGATAGGTTCCCACATCACATACCTCATTGAAACTTCTCTTGTAGCATTTTAGAGATATCGCAGATCAATGGGAGCATTAAGTGTCTTAATAATAACTTGCAATAGTTGCAAGAGGTGGGGGAGTGAAAATTTTACATTACCTAAATTTACAGCTCTTGTACAAGACACCGCTCCATCACGACACTGTTCCATCAAAACTTGTCTCCTTAAAATCTAATGCTACTCTTACACAAGTTTCATTGTTGGTTAATTGTGGGCACACTTAGATTTCTTACTTAAACTAACATAATCCTCAACAAGAGAAACTACAATGACTAACGTCATTAACTTGTTTCTCTATTAGAATTTGTTGGTCGTTTAATATTGACCCTAAGCATGCTGAGTTCCTTAAGATTTCTAAGGTCAGTGAGAGCAGTCAAAGTCCTTATTATGACTTGCAAGGAATACAAGAGGCGGGGGGAAGAGTGTCATTAAATTTCACTCCGAATTTAACTCCGATTACACCTCTTGTACACCATACTGCACCAACTCTTACAAACGTAGAATGATAGCAACCTAACCAAGAACTAATCCATAAAACCGAAACTTCTAATAACCCAATAATCAACTCAGAAGGTCATCTAGGTTTAAAAGCCTACTAACTTTGATGATTACATAACCTCCCTAACTGAAGTTGAAATGGATTTTGGAAATGTTTAATGATCCTATCTCTTTAAGTTAAGCCATTAGTGTCAATCAATCTTCTAAATGGAATAAAACAGTTTTCTAGTAAAACTGATTTTATGTGTTCGTATAACGTTTGGGATTTGATTGAATTACCTAAGAGTGTTCATAACTAAACCAAATCCTGATATAAGCGTTAAGACACAAAGAAGCATGATTGATTGTCAAAGGTTATACTTAGTAAGAGATAAATTATCAAAGATTTCTTTAAGGATCATCACTATTCTAGTAGCTTATAATAGTTTTAAGCTACATTATATGAACATTAAAAACAATTTTCCCTAATAACTGGCTGGCATATTTACATGTTCATAAAACAACCTGACAGTTCCAAACTGAAGGTTAAAGAACAGTTTGTCTATAAGTCAATAAAATCCATGTATGGGTTAATGCAAACATCATAATGTGATGAAATCTTAACGTAATTATTTTCATCAAAAATCAAGTGGATTAATGTACCTACCTCAAAATGAGTGGGAGGAACTAAAATAAACTTGTCTATATAGATGACATTCTTTTGACAAGTATATGTTACATAAGTCAAAGCATTGTTAACACAAACTTTGATATAATAGATCTCAGAGATATCTCTTACGTGATAGATATCATAACATGCCGAGATAGACCCAATAGGACATTAGTTCTGTTCCATAAGTTTAACATTAAATGGGTCCTTACATATGTAATAAACAATACTGCTATTCCTTTAGAGGATAATAGGATAAATGAGATTATTTGTTTACGCTTCATTAATTAGAAGCCTTATGTAAGTTTAAGTCTATACTCGTTTAGATATTACTCACATTGCAACACGCTAGATATGTCTTTAATGGAGTATTACAATATCTTTAAAGAAACGAGAGGCTACAATTTAAAGAAGAAGTGAGAATTAAAACCGGTTGATTACTCTAACTTTGTGATATTCAAAGATGACAAAAATGTAATTTCGGGTATATCCTTGTGTCAGCAGGCAAAACCTATCTCATGGAGGAATCATAATAAACTGATAATAACAACCTAAGTTATAATGACATAATATAGTCACTAAATGTTGTTGGAAATTTATCAGTGGACTCATAAGTTTATTAACTCCATATAATTAATGTTTTGAAGACTTAGTGTGATAAAGTCAGCTACCATGACTCCTTGAACAGTAACAGTTCAAGAGGTGTTGCATTAAATTTGGATACGCAATTAATTATTCGTTTTTGAACGAATTGAGGAAACTAAGTTTTGTATCGAATACATTCAAGATATGCTTAAGGATCCTATAAATGAAAGGGCTATTACCCATAAGTCTTATTAAGAGAGCTCATAGACGGGTATTAATTAATGGTCGTGCGAAATTGCATATCGTACTATGAATGACTAACTATTGGTTAATTTTCCTCATCAGTTTGATTTTGTATGTCTCTAAGAATATGTCAAGCCGGCATAATGGCATATAGACAAATAAAGTTACAAATCAAACAAAGGGCTTATGCGTATTGTAACACCTCGAAAATTCACGTCCTATAATGTGTTGACACGTGTCATATGTTTAAAACGTGTGAAGGAATATTATAGAAGGACTAAAGTTGACAAACATGGAAAGTATGTGAATATACGTATTCGAAGTGTCAACAGTGAATAAATATAATGTATATTAACCCTACATGATGCTCATACCTTCAAACAAATAAATCATGGATCATACGAAGCTAAAAGTGAGAGATTACAAACCACAGGGGTTAAAAAGTGTCAACATGTTTAAGTTATACCTCTGAGTGACCTTTTAACAAACCCGAAGCTTTGTAACTGTTAATTATGCTCACTAGAATGCACGATATAAATTTTGTAAAGTTTCGTTGTCGTATGAGAAAGTTATGATCAAATTCGTGAGCGAAGGGTTAAAGCGTAAACGTTGAAAGTTAGGACTTTTCGGGTAACAATAAAGTTAACCGGGGACTTAACGAAGTGGGTATATGTTTTAAAGCCCTTATAGATCAATTATGGGGGTTCATAATGCAAGAAGCAAGTGCCTAATCGAAGTTTGAAGAGCCAAGGATCAAATCGCAAAAATAAAAAATTTTGATTATGTGCAGAAGGGGGTCGCGCGACGCGAAGCCCCAGGGGGGGGTCGTCGCGCCACGCGAGGGCATGTCTGGTCCGAAAATGTTGGGCTGTTGTCTGCCTTTTGCATTCAGCTCGATTTTATCCGATTTTCCACATAAAGGGCGACCCCTAGACACCCCCTAAGCACTAGGAACATGTGTTAATCAGTTGTGGAGAGTTGTAGACCCAAGTGTCAATAATCTATGGTGAGGAATTCACTATAAAAGGGCCTTGAACTTGCAACAAGTCTTCACACCTTCATTCAAGCTATCTAATCATTCCTGGAGCTCAAGTCTGCTTCCAAGTGATCACTAATCAAGCTTAGGACTTCAGTAAGTTACTAATCCTTTCTTTTATTGAGTTTAGCTTAGTTATTTAGCTAAAAGTCAAACAGTCGTAATTACGGTTTGACTTCGAGATTAATTAATAATGGCTCAGTCAAATCTCGAATTAAAAGTACCTTTAAGTAGGTAATTATGTGGATAATAAAACCTCAAAAGGGTTCCCCCTGATTCCCACTCTAACTAGGTCTAATGTCGGGTCAAACGTGTAATTAAAAAGTCAACAGAAAGTTTAAATTGCAATTTATGCATGATTAGCAATGTAGAACGCATATAACCTGTTTGATCATTAATATAACTTGGTAATTAGTGTAAGAACATGTCTAAACATGTTCAACCCGACAATTTCCTGTTTAGACCCGGTTCGGAACCGAAAGTCGGATAGTTTGACTTATACTTTGACTTTCAGTTCTGACCCGTTAAGGAGTGTTTTAGAAATGCCTTAGAGCTTTATTTGGACCAGGTTACATGCTAGTATAACCCTCTGTGATTATACACATCGGATCATTAGTTATCCAATTAATATGCATGATTCCTTTAATTGCTCATATGTTGACCATTATACCCTTTTCACCTTAAAACGTGATTTTTGGAAATGTAAAAGAGTAGAAACCTTAATTACTGATATATAAACTTGCATACAAAATTTGACATCAGTTTGAGGTGTAGGTTAAGAGTTATGCTCGTTAGCGTAAAATTAAAGCTTTATGTTAATTAAACGGCGTATTTAGCGTATAACCTACTTAAACATACTTTTTGATATCAAAATCTTTACCCACTGATGTAATATATTATTTTGGGATTTTTAAAGATTTTTAATTAATTTTAGGCTGAGCATAACTTATCGTAGTAGGCTTAATCCGGTAATTGTCGGTTTTGCCCTTACGGACCATAAAATGAGTTTTACATATCTAAACGACTCCAAACCTTTTGCTACTGATCACATATGATAAATAAATTATTTTAATCCTTCTGGAAATATAAAAATATCAGATTTATGTATCAAACCCGGAAATGGCCTCTAATCGCATTTTTAAGCGTTTTTAACGCATAGTATGTACTAAAACTATTTTAAACATACAAGGGTTGATACCTACTGATATTTGAGGCAAATTATAATATTTTAACAGTAAGCAAAGGTTGATGAACTCAGACTTCAGTTCTGAGCTTTTCGGCTTATGTGAAATTACCAAAATACCCCTACGGGGCATAGTTTGGTTATAATTGATAAATTTCACTTATATACTTTAACCTACTGATATAACTTAGAAAATTGAGTATATTTGCTGATTACATCAGGCCTGTAACTCAGGTTGACATTTAAACTCTTTTGCAACCTTTAAAATGACCAAACTACCCCTACGGGGCATAGTTTGTGATTAAATTCGTTTCGGGCATAATAAAAGACATATTACTGATGTCACAAAATATATGAAGCATATTAACTTAGGAAACCTGTAAATAGCTCTCATGAATACCCGTTACGCTTATTACGCGTTCGGTTCGGTTTATGTAACTAGTTTACATAGATTAGCCTAAACGGGTCAAACCTTAACGGTTTTATCTCAAAATCCATAATGTGTATGAAATACCCATATTAAACAAGTCTCTGAACTTGTCAGGTCTAAATCACATTCTATCCGGTCTTCGCTTAATCGTGCGTACGAACCGTGTCTTTGAAACTAACCGGTCTAAGCTTAAGCTTAACTAAAGACCCGTTAGGATTCTAATAGGTTATTATAAACCTTCGTTCCAGATTAGGAGGACCAGTAAAAGCTACTTGCAATTTGCTTATTGTGAATTATACTTTGCTCAGGTAAATACTTTTAACTTATTTTCCCTATACGGGCTTGGGTTACGGTATATAGCATACCGCTTGATCGGGCATCAAATCTTCCATCGTTGGGTGGTTAATTGAATAATTTGATCGGCTCGTTTAAACAGTCTTGTTACTTAAAGCCTTTGGGGGGTTAATGACCATGTCCCGGATATCCTTGGCATCATTTTACGAAATGGCCACGACTTAAGCGCGGGGTGTAGGCGTACACCCATCAGTGCACAAAAGAATAATGTGGTGTGTCTATTGATCTTTAACCCGGACAAGATCCGGGCTACTGAACGCACAAGGAACATGTAATTCGTTCACAAGATTATATATTTAAATAATTCTCCCAAGTTAAATAAAATGTTTATGCCATGTGCATCCAAACCAATTTCCAATCATTTTCCAAAATGAGTCAGTTGATTGTATTTACCAGTGTAAACTGACGTATTTTTCCAAAAAGATTAAATGCAGGTACTAAGCGTAATTGGCTGGGATTTCTCCTTAGCATCATTAGAAGTCTCGCAAGCTTAAGATGCCTGAAGTCTGTTGAACTATTGTTTCATATTTTATCTTCGATCCTTCTGTGGATAAACATCCGAATATTGTGACATTTGATACTACAATATTAAATTCGGTTGTATTACATCTTTTAAATTGCTTCCGCTGTGCATATTAAATATTGTGTTGTTTGACTATTATGTTGCCAACCACGTCACGATAATCCCCCACCGGGCCCACCGGTGACACGTGGAAATAGGGGTGTGACACGTATTTTGATCATAACGATTAGATTTTAAATTAAGGCTATAGTATGACTAATGGGGGTCCTGAGTCGCATAATGATTCAACGACTGTATTTCTCTGCTATAGTTCTTGTTTAAGGCTAAAATGAGTGTTAACTCCTGATCAGGCTTATCTAATACTCATAGTAAATGATTACTCGGCTAAGTGGGAGAATGTAAGATTAAATATATTTTTTATGTTATATTTAATCTAGTAGCCATTATAATCATTTACATTATATAGATCAAAATATATAACAACCTATTAAATAATTAGTTGGTAATTGTTGATGGGCCAAATTACCCTTATTAACTAATTAGGGTTTCCTCTTGGGTGCATATATAAGGAGACTAATGTAGAGGTTTCAAGGTTAGACAACTTGATTAAACACATAACATCAAATCGCCTCATCTCCTAATCGATTCCCCTTTATCGGTTTCTTCGTCACCATCATTAGATTGCATCCTAAGGAGGAACTCGACCAAGCTGACAATCATGTCAAACCTTATTGTTGCGTCTCCATCTGGATTCTCTGTTGGCCTGTACTGCTGCAATCAGGTATGTTATTCATGTTTTCCATTATGCCTAAAACAGAACTGATCAACACCCAGCACATGACTTTGCAAAGAAATCACAAACTACCTTTACAAAA
This sequence comes from Helianthus tuberosus, assembly GCA_030545235.1. Classification (NCBI taxonomy): domain Eukaryota; kingdom Viridiplantae; phylum Streptophyta; class Magnoliopsida; order Asterales; family Asteraceae; genus Helianthus; species Helianthus tuberosus. The sequence continues at coordinate 45,196,614 of CM060442.1, forward strand.
AATAATTAATGGTTGTTCAAATATCATTCAGTTGAGTAATGATTCAACATGGATTTTCAGTAAAGGTATTTTAATTACTATAAATCCAAATATGTAATAAAAAAGTTTGTTTATGATAGTAATAGATATTATATAATGTAGAACATAGAATAATTATGATATATGTTTTATATAGTGGGTGTTTGGGATTCCTTTTCAAAAGTCCTTTTAGCCCCAAAAGTCCTTTTGAGAAGGAGAAGGAATCCCAAACATGATCTGAGAAGTCCTTTTGAAGAGAAAAGGAATCCCAAACACCATGAAATAAGTTCTTCTAGCTCCAATTATGCCTTCAATAAGTCAAAATGGAGAAGTAAGAATTTCTTGCTTATTGTTTTGAAAATGACTTTTGAAGAAGGAGAAGTGGAAAAGAAATCCCAAACACGCCCATAAAGATGGAGTAAACATAGGAAAAACCTTATGGTTTTATATATTAATAATGGAATAACTTTAATGAGATAAATGATACAACATATAAATACTTTATATAACTTCAACATTAGAAGCCACCGCCAACTCCTCCACCCTCCCCACCACCAGCGCCAAAACCACCACCTTTACCTACTCCTCCACCACCTCCACTACCACCTCCAATTCCTCATCCTGCCTCGAATCCTCCACCACTACCTAAACCACCACCTCCTCCACTTCCTCCGCCTACACCACCGCCAGCTCCGAAACCCCCTCCACTCCCTGAACCTCCTCCTAAACCGCCACCTCCACCACTTCCGCCACCAACACCAGCACCGGCACCACCACCCACTCCTCCTCCAGTTCCAAACCCGCCACCACTTCCAGAGCCTCCCCCTACTCCACTGCCTCCACCACTACCACCACCAAAGCCGCCGCCACCTCCAACACCACCACCCACTCCTCCTCCTTTACCAAACCCACCACCACTTCCTGAACCTCCCCCTACACCACCACCTCCACCACTACCACCGCCAATGCCACCACCACCTCCAACACCACCACCCACTCCTCCCCCTTTACCAAACCCACCGCCACTTCCTGAACCTCCACCTACACCACCGCCTCCACCACTACCACCGCCAATGCCAATGCCAATGCCACTACCACCACCCACTCCTCCCCCTTTACCAAACCCGCCGCCACTTCCAGAGCCTCATCCTACACCACCGCCTTCACCACTACCACCGCCAATGCCACCACCACCACCCACTCCTCCCCCTTTACCAAATCCGCCACCACTTCCCGAGCCTCTCCCTACACCACTTCCACCGCCAATGCCACCACCGACTCCTCCCCCCTTACCAAACCCACCACCACTTCCAGAGCCTCCCCCTACACCACCGCCTCCTCCAACGCCACCACCCACTCCTCCCCCTTTACCAAACCCGCCACCACTTCCGGCACCTCCCCCAACACCACCGCCTCCACCACTACCACCACCAAAACCACCGCCAATGCCACCACCACCACCGCCAATGCCACCACCACCTCCAACCCAGCTGCCACCTCCTGAACCTCCCCCTAACCCTCCACCACCACCCCCACCAAGAAGTCCAGTTTTTTTACTACCACAACCTTTCCGTCCAAATCCACATTCATTACCACCCCACCTATCCTTCTCAACACTCTGATCTCCAAGAGAAATTACACTCAATTGAGACCCAATGGCGATCAAAAGAATAACCATACACACCCATTTATGTGAACACCCCATATTTGTCACTCAACTTGTGATCGTATGCATATTTTCATGCAGAAAGATAGGGTTATATAGTGTGATCTTGAACAACTCTTAAAGCGCGATTTACAAGCATAGGATAAAACTAAAGTGGCATTTGCATTTGCATGCATGAGTAATTAATGCAAATGTCCGCGTTAAACCGTTGGGCGATAAATCAATTGTAGTGTTGACCTTTTTAACCATCATAGTCAAAGATGAGGCTTATGGCTTCCGACATATAATTGTTGGATCAGTTCTGTTTATATATGAGGGAAAACAATAAAAACATACCTTTGGTTGCATCAGCACAGGTTAGCAAAGAATCCAGATGGAGTCGCAGCAATTAAGGTTTGACATGATTGTCATCTTGGTCTGGTTCCTCCTTAGGGTGCTGACCGATGATGGTGGCTAAGAAACCGAATAGGGGATTCGGGTTTGGAGATGGAGGTCGAAGTTATGATGTTATGTGTTATTAGGGTTGTGTCTAATGTGTAATTGTCTAACCCCTTAACCTCCACATAATTCTCCTTATATAAGCACCCAGGAGGAAACCTAATTAGTTACTAAGGGTAATATGGTCCATCAACAATTACCAACTAATTATTTAATAGGTTATTATATATTTTGATCTCTATAATGTAAATGATTATAATGGCTACTAGATTAAATATTAAATCATAATATATTTAATCTTACATTCTCCCACTTAGCCGAGTAATCATTTACTATGAGTATTAGATAAGCCTGATCAGGAGTTAACACTCATTTTAGCCTTAAACAAGTACTATAGCAGAGAAATACAGCCGTTGAATCATTATGCGACTCAGGACCCCCATTAATCATACTATAGCCTTAATTTAAAACCTAATCGTTATGATCAAAATACGCATAAACCCTTTGTTTGATTTGTAACTATATTTGTCTATATGCCATTATGCTAGCTTGACATATTCTTAGAGACGTACAAAATCAAACTGATGAGGAAAATTAACTAATACTTAGTCATTCATAGTACGATATGCAGTTGCGCATGGCCATCAATTAATACCCGTCTCTGAGCTCTCTTAATAAGACTTATGGGTAATAGCCCTTCAGTTATAGGATCCTTAAGCATATCATGAATGTATTCGATACAAACTTAGTTTCCTCAATTCGTTCATAAACGAATATTAATTGTGTATCGAAACTTAATGCAGCACCTCTTGAACTGTTACTGTTCAAGGAGTTATGGTAGCTGACTTTATCACACTAAGTCTTCAAAACATTAATTATATGGAGTTAATAAACTTATGAGTCCAGTGATAAATTTCTAACAACATTTAGTGACTATATTATGTCATTGTAACTTAGGTTGTTATTATCAGTTTATTATGACTCCTCCATGAGATAGGTTTTGTCTGCTGACATAAAGATATACCCGAAAATACATTTTGTCATCTTTGAATATCTCAAAGTTAGAGTAATAAACCGGTTTTAATTCTCACTTCTTCTTTAAGGTATAGTCTCTCGTTTCCTTTTAAAGATATTGTAATACTCCATTAGATGCTTCACATTAATCTAGACATATCTAGTGTGTTGCAATGTGAGTAATATCTAAACGAGTATAGACTTGAACTTACATAAGGCTTCTAATTAATGAAGCGTAAATAAATAATCTCATTTATCCTATTATCCTCTAAAGGAAGAGCAGTATTGTTTGTTACATATGTAAGGACCCATTTAATGTTAAACTTATAGAACGGAACTAATATCCCATTGGGTCTATCTCATTATGTTATGATATCAATCACGTAAGAGATATCTCTGAGATTTATTATATCAAAGTTTGTGTTAACAATGCTTTGACTTATGTAACATATACTTGTCAAAAGAATGTCATCTATATAGACAAGTTTATCTTAGTTGCTCCCACTCATTTTGAGGTATGTACATTAATCCACTTGATTCTTGATGAAAATAATTACGTTAGCTTTTCATCACATTATGATGTTTGCATTAACCCATACATGGATATTATTGGCTTACAAATAAGTGTTCTTTAACCTTCAGTTTGAAACTTTAGGTTGTTATCTAATGAACATGTAAATGTGTCAGCCATTTGTTAGGGAAAATTGTTTATAATGTTCATCTAATGTAACCTTAAACCATTATAAGCTACTAGAACAGTGATGATCCTCAAAGAAAACTTTGATAATTTATCTCTTTCTAAGTATGACCTTTGACAATCAATCATGCTTCTTCGTGTCTTAACGCTTATATTAGGATTTGGTTTAGTTATGAACACTCTTAGGTAATTCAATCAAATCCCAAACGTTATACGAACACATAAAATCAGTTTTACTAGAAAACTGTTTTATTCCATTTAGAAGATTAATTGACGCTAATGGTTTAATTTGAAGAGATAGGGATAGAATCAGCAAACATTTCCAAAATCCATTTCAACTTCAATTAGGGAGGTTATGTAATCATCAAAGTTAGTAAGCTTTTAAACCTAGATGACCTCCTGAGTTGATTATTGGGTTCATTAGAAGTTTCAGTTTTATGGATTAGCTCTTGGTTAGGTTGCTATCATTTTCAGGATTCTAAGTTTTTAAGAGTTGGTGCAGTATGGTGTACAAGAGGTGTAATCGGAGTTAAATTTGGAGTGAAATTTAATGACACTCTTCCCCCCGCCTCTTGTATTCCTTGCAAACCATGATAAGGACTTTGACTGCTCCCACTAACCTTAGAAATCTTTAGGAACTCAGCATGCTTAGGGTCAATATGTAACGACCAACAAATTCTAATAGAGAAACAAGTTAATGACGTTAGTCGTTGTAGTTTCTCTTGTTGAGGATGATGTTAGTTCAGGAAAGAAATCTAAGTGTGCCCACAATTAAATAACAATGAAACTTTTGTAAGAGTAGCATTGGATTTAAGGAGATAAGTTTTGATAGAACAGTGTCGTGATGGAGCGGTGTCTTGTACAAGAGGTGCAATTTTAGGTAATGTAAAATTTTTCACTCCCCCACCTCTTGCAACTATTACAAGTTATTATGAAGACACTTAATGCTCCCACTGATCTTTAATATCTCTAGAAATGCTACAAGAGACGTTTCAATGAGGTACATGACGTGGGAACCTATCATATATATACGTTAGACTTTATTTGATTTCTTTAATGTCCAGATATCATAAGAAACTTTAGGGACATATCTAATAGAAATCTTATTAAGTATATATATATATATATATATATATATATGAATTGATTTCTTCTAAGACCATCAGCCATATGCGACAAAATTTAGATACAAGTTGATAGCCTTTTAAATGATAAATGAATTATGTCTGAATATTCCATTTTGAATAAGTTCCACTAATGTCAATGAATGACTTATGATGGACCCATACTTATTCCTTAAGCCAAATAATATTAAGGGCTGTAACGTCATGATTTAAAATCACTTAGAATGAGATTAGATAATAAAAAAAAACATCCTCTTTAACCATGTCATGATTTTTCATGAATTTCGGTTATAATGGATCAAGTTTATAAGTCTCATTTTCCTTTTGTCAAAATTCTCATTTACATGATGACAAAAGGTTGTGAAAGAGTAAGGTATCATCTAGTTCCATCTTAGTAATGTTTCAATCCAGATATTTAGAACAAATAAGATGAGAGTTTAAGGTAAGTGTGACTTTATGTTGACTATGCAAACCTCACAACCTTCATGACATAGCCTAAGTGATGATACTGTACTCTGATTAATAATCAGAATATTTAATGTATCGAAAAACTTTGTTAGAAGACTGCTTATTATGGTTCTTATAGCCTTAACATTCAATTTTGTCACTAACTCTCATGTTAGTTATTTGTCGAGTTCTGGTAAGGAAACGTATGGAACTAGAGTCAACTAATCATGTGTTAATTGGAATATTGAAATTATCAGACTTAAATATCATTTAATAATTGACTATCTAATCAATTTACCCAACTGTTCTTTAGAATAATGAATAGTCTCGTTGCTTATGTCTAATCTAATGACATAATTATGCAGTGAGATTTTCCCTTGAAGAACCTTAAAGTTGGAATTAGCACTTGTAATTTGTCTATGGACCTTAGAACAATCCTCTTTTATACTTTTTTAGTGGTTGTAAGGTGAATAACATCTTATTTTCCAGTTTCAAACATTTATTTCTTTGTACATATGTTGCTTATCAACACACTCGTTATACTTTGGTATTTTGAGTGTTATAGTTGATTTATAAGGCATCAAAATGTACAAGTGAAAATCTTAGTATGTAATGTACTGGAAAAATGTACTTATTTCCATGCGTAAGCCCTTAACTTTATGGGTCATGGTATTGTACATTATTATGTATTCACATATACCACTTAGCTTTATAACTTATAATTTAAATGAAGACATGCATCTTAGGAGTTCTAGTGATTATTCCATAATTATAGATTAGTCTTAGGAAAGACTTAATCTGGAATAACTTTAGTGATAGCATTTACGTTAGAGAGTTCTTGATTATCATAAGAGACATCATGTTCGATTTATCCTATTCATCATGCTCTAACTTTCTTCTTTATAATCTTTATCAGAAGAGAGCAATAGGATTATCGTGTCTTAGGAAATAATCAAGGATTTAATTTAAGAGCTAATTCTTATAGAAACTTTAAGCAAAACATATTATATTTAGGAATTAGAGTGGATGAGATATAGACTTATAGAAGAAACATTATAGTGAGTAAAAAAAAAATTATGGGTACTAAGAATAAGGCAGACGAAATGATCATAAAGACTTAATTAAGGATCATTAATCTAAGGATCATTATGTGAAGAGATTGTGATATGTCTATTACTAACATCAAAATAATAGACTTAGCTAAAAAATTCTACTTAAATGAAGACAAAACAGCTTTGGCCAGAAGTGTAATCATTTAAGCATATGTGCAAAGTGGTTGTAACAAATCAGCTTTGGCCAGAATTGAAACAATCACTTTAGTTATGCACTTGTTGAGTATGCCATCTATGAATGAATTAAATCAGCTTTGGCCAGAAATTAAGACATTCATGCTTATGATGCATACACAACATAGCTTTCGTAATACTTGAATGATAAGTAGATGTATCAAGTCAGCTTTGGCCAGAAATGATATATCAGAAGCTCATTCAAGTTAAGCTATTTTGGTTTTGTAAAATATTATTTGATCCTTATTAATTAACTAAGTGATTACAAAACCAATTATTTAATAGCAACCACCCGTTAGCGCGGATCGAACTCCGCGGTGAGTTCTAATGATCTAATGATGTTTCGAGTCATTAAACAACTTAAAATAAAAATAATGAGGTTTCGAGTCACAGCCTTGTTGTCTCGAGTCGAGACCTTTGTCTCGAGTTGACACGTTATGGTCTCGAGTCGAGATCTAATGATCTCGAGTCGAGACCTCTGTCTCAAGTTGATACGTTATGGTCTCGCCTTGTCACGTTATGGTCTCGAGTCGAGATCTAATGGTCTCGAGTCGAGACCTCTGTCTCGAGTTGTAATGGTTTAATGGCCTTAGTCGAATCCTCAGTGGTCTCGAGTTGACACGTTACGGTCTCGAGTCGAGACCTTTGTCTCGAGTTGAAAACTTTTGAGAGCCCTTATGATTTCGAGTCGAGACCTTGTGGTCTCGAGTCGAGATCTTGGTCTCGAGTCGAAACCTGATGGTTTCGAGTCCACTGTTGATAGTTGTTTCTTGTGATAACATAACTGAAATTCGAAAATTATGAATTGAGATATAGTTTCCAATTATTAACATTGATCTATTTTTATCACTAAATTTCGAAATCATATATGTTTATCATTTAACAGATTTCGAAAAAACTTAATGGACAAGATTAGATCAAAATTAGGGAAACATCTAACAATTCAAATCACATTCCAAATCATAAAGGAAAAATTCGAATTTCTCATAAGAACATAAGAACATAAGATGAACCCTAAAAAATAAAATATAATTCTGGAAACCCGAAACCTGAATTTTAATGGTTTTGTAATGGATTTCGTGACAATAAGTTTAACCCTTTATGATTTCGAGTCAATTTATCAAACATATTTTCCGAAAACAGGGATTTCGGCTCATTAAACTCGAAAACAGTTTTGATTTTGATGAACTTTTTAAGGATTTAAAACTTTCTATTTTCCAGATTTCTATCCCAGAATTAATGGATACGAAAACAGAACTGACTAATCAACATATGCTTTGATACCACATGTTGGATCAGTTCTGTTTATATATGAGGGAAAACAATAAAAACATACCTTTGGTTGCATCAGCACAGGTTAGCAAAGAATCCAGATGGAGTCGCAGCAATTAAGGTTTGACATGATTGTCATCTTGGTCTGGTTCCTCCTTAGGGTGCTGACTGATGATGGTGGCTAAGAAACCGAATAGGGGATTCGGGTTTGGAGATGGAGGTCGAAGTTATGATGTTATGTGTTATTAGGGTTGTGTCTAATGTGTAACTGTCTAACCCCTTAACCTCCACATAATTCTCCTTATATAAGCACCCAGGAGGAAACCTAATTAGTTACTAAGGGTAATATGGTCCATCAACAATTACCAACTAATTATTTAATAGGTTATTATATATTTTGATCTCTATAATGTAAATGATTATAATGGCTACTAGATTAAATATTAAATCATAATATATTTAATCTTACAATAATCAATAAAGCACGTTCTTGTATCAACTATTTCACATGAAATTAGTTTCGAGGTTATAATAATAGTGTTAACTAAGAAGTGAATAATATTATTTATTTATGTGGAGTTGTTTTTGGAGTAGTATGTTTTGATTCGTTACTTAGGAGTTGTTTTTGGAGTAATTTATTTTGATTCGTTAGTTAATTAAATTAACCACTTTGTCACCTCTAATTCTTATTGATATATATCCTTTTTGGCTTTTTTTATTTGGGTGTTTTTATGGGTAAAACTAATTAAGAATTGAATCGAAGTCATTTTATATCTATACTACTTTATTAAAGAAACTGAGTTTTCTATCCTTATGATCATTTTACACATGTATAAATTTTGAAGCATTACGTACAAGAGAGTACAAACTGTTTTAGAGGGGTAATATTTGACAATTGTTCAAAATTTTAAGAAGTTTTAAGGGTAATCCAGGGATTTCATGTCTACCCCAAATCTTTCAATTCCCCCTATCTTCTCATCCCCCTTCATAAACAAACACGTTACATAGAAATAGAGAGGGGGGAACAGCCAAGAAATACATATAACATCGATACTAATTGCCCCAATTCATCCTTGATTTTGCTCACTAACAACTGCACCAAAATCTACACAGGTAACATATTATTTTACATCCTTGTTGTCGCTATTTATGTTGGGGGTTTCATTTAGTACAGAGTTCTTGATTCAATTTGCATGTAATGATTGTCATACTCATACTTACGAGTTTGTTTTATGATTCTGGGGTTGAGTTGTGGTTTCACCGCCAGAGTACTGTTTTTGTGCTTTATACTTCAAAATATATAAATAGATAAAGGTCTACTAATTTATTAGGTCGATGAATTAGGTTATTTTTTGTTGTTTCCTGATTTGTTTGATGATGTGAAATCCTCTAGACGTGTGTTTTTGTTTACAGTTAATCAAACCTGAGTTGTGAAGAAAGGTTTTGAGCTTTTAAACAGGTACAATTCATTTTATTTCAAAATATGGTAAATCATTTTAATAAATTTACTTCAATCATTCAACATGCACTAAAAGTATTGTGCGCAAGACTGTATGAGATGGAGAGATGCAAAGTACATGACACTAGATTAAAACTTTATACAATTTTATTTGATTTTTGTACAATTATTAAGTACGTTCCTTTTTATTTAGAATAAATGAATAATAGAAGTTTCTTGGTGAAGATTTATGTTTTTATGCATTTTGTATTTGAGTCATGAAACGAAATTAGCCGTTTATCTTCGGTGGAAAAATGTGAGGTCAGTTGGTATCTGTAACGGAGCAGAACAAATAAATTTGAAGGCAAGTCAACACACCTCATCTCGCATGTTTTGATCCATACAAAAAGTTATGTACTTTGGTCTGAACATGTTATAACCCATTAACATACCTCTCGTCCTGCCACGTCCATGTTTATCTTGTATCCACGATGAGAGCAACTAATCAAGAAATCAATTATAGGGCGAATTCCAATTGAAGACGCGAATTGAATGTCTGTTACTCTTCATCGCTATACATAACCACCAGTTTTGCTTTTGTGTACCAGGTAAATGGTTTTTTTCAATCTTTGATTTTTGTTGTTACTGATGCTTAATTGTTATGGTTGGTTCTTTGTAAATATCATAAATGTTTCATATGATTGAATTGCGACTTTGTTCTGTTGTGGTGAATACTATTTCATAGTTGTAAAGATGATTATTGTTGGTACAATATCACATTCATCTGAAGTTGACAGTCAATCATTTCTGAATGATGAAATTTTGTTCATAATATATCAGGGCTTCAGGACAGTGGATCCAGATAGATGGGAATTTATAATCGCTACATCCTTGTTGTGTCCTAACATTATTTCCTGTGTAGCTGATTTCATAGCACAAGGCTGCACTGTAAGAAAAGGAAAACATGTACTGGTAACAATATCTCAACACCATACTTAATTAACTATCAATTATTAATAAATTTCCTTTCAGTTCTGTTATTTAGTCTTGTTCAGATAGTGTGATTGGCTGGAGAGTTATGAAGTGTGTGTCTTATTTTGTTTGTATGAAACAAACAGTTTTTTAAAACACTCATGCATGCCTTTTGTGTATCTTCTTTCTTTCAAACTTGTAGAGTCTATACCCATTCACAAACCAAACGCTGCCACTGATGATCTGGATGCTATGTGGGTTTGCTTAAGAGAAAATTGTGTTATTGATGATGCCACTGGTGCAGAGAAGGTATCCACCTCATCACAATGTCACATTTTTTTTTCGTCTTTTGTGTTCTTAGATCTAATACATGTTTTCTTTTAACGCCCCGTTTGCAGTATGATTTTTGTAACATGTCGACATTGACTTGTAGAATCACGAGGACTTTATTGTGTTTGTATCTAGATGCAAACAAGGTTTAAAAGAATGGAATTGAGCCTCAAGGCGTTTTCCCTTTGCCTCACGAGGCGTAAGCCTCGAGGCAAACCAAGGCTTAACCCCGAGGCGGAATTAAAAAATAATTATAATAAAGTATATATCTTATAAAAAATAATATACTAAAAATCAAACAAATAACGTTCTTACCGCCTCGACTCGAAGCGCACCTCAACGGCCTCGGCCCTTAGAGACACATGGATATCTGAATACTGGTCAAACTCTTTTACTAAGGGGGTGTTTGGATTAAGAGATTAAGAATGAGGGACTAGGAATTTAAACGATATAAGCTGTTTAGTTTGAGGTTAGGGGTTTCAAAATAGGGAACAATATCCACCAATTGGAGGGCTTCATATGTGCCAAAGGCGATGGGTTCGCTCTACTCTGCCACCAAACTCGTACCCATAATGAATCAAACACCATTCAAACTATGTGACTAATCTTACATGTTATTTGTTTGGGCACAGAGGGAGTATGATAAATGCAACGTTTGCACTTACTACGGCTCAAGTTTACACGATTTTTTCAGTTGCATTTTTTTTATTTTTAGCTTCTAGGCTTTTTGTTTCTTCATTCAATGGTGATGCTGATATATTCTCTTTATTTACCTTCTATTAGATGAGCTATGAAGACTTTTGCCACATTGCCTCCGTTTGTACGGAACAAATAGGCCCGAAAGGCCTGCGTTTTTTCAGCCCTTCAAAATTTATGAAATTCAAAAAAGATGAATTTCTCTAGATCAAGTGGTGGAAGGCTTGCATTTCTCTTGAGAGATGCAAGTTCAATTCCCACTTGGTGCAGAGTGAGGCATTGGTGAGCAATGATAGGAGACCCAGGGAAATCTGGGTTCGATCCTTGAGCCAAACAGGTTTTACCGGTAATTTCATTGTCGTGCCTACGGGCGGGTGGGTTACCGGGTTTCCCCAGAATTGGTGGCGGACTCGGGTTATTCTCGGAGTACTCCGTTTGGTCCAGTGGGTGCCCTGAGAGTGCTCGGGATTGATTCTGTTGGCCGTTAAAAAAAAAAAAAAAAAAAGAAGAATTGCCATTTTGCCTTTTTATCTCTATGTAATGGGCACGGTGAGTTTACCTCTACATTGTCACTACCCTTCTGATTATTTTTTTAACATTTTTCACGTGTGGTATATATGTAGTTGTGTTATTATATGAATTTATATTAGACCGTGGGGTATGGTGGGGCTTGGGTTGGGCATTTGGTGACACGTGTAAAGGGAGCCAGCCCACTGCCAGGTTACGTGTCCGCGGGGTATGGCGGGGCGTGGGTTGGGTGCACCGCGTGGCATAAATGTTTAAAAAAAAATACCAAAAATTTAAAAAAAAATCACACAACATTTATAGAAAAACCTACAACTTCATTAAAATTTTAAAAATTACATAATCCTAAAAATTACATAATTTCTAAAAATTACAAAATAAAAAAACCTAGAGAGTTAAAAAAATTTCAAAAAGTTCGATCTTGTCGAACGCCTTCTTTTCCACGCTTCGAAACTCTATGTTCGCCACCGCCACCCGGCCCTCGTGGCTTAACTCGCCACCGGGAACCGCTTCGTAGTAAGCCTTGAAACGCTCGAGCTTGGGCCGTAGGTCGCGCCATTTATGTTGGCACGCGTTGAGGTTGTGGCGGTCGTTACCGACGTTTTGTCGGTAGGCCGCGAATGCTTCCGCCCAATATTTTGTTTGGCCCGGTGGCCGCCCCTTCATAGCGTCGACGACGCTAGTTACGAGTGCTATTTCTTCTTGACGGGTCCAGGATGCCATAGTGGTGTTGGGTTCGTGGGATGGGGGGGACCAGCGGGGTAGCGGGTTCAAGACAGTGGGTGTAGCCGGTGGGGTTTTGGTTCGTGGGATGGGGGATGGGGGACCGGTGGGCTTGGGGTTGCAATATATAGGGCCTTTGGGGACCCGGGTGGCGGTTATAGAAGATGGGGGGATGGGGGGACCAGTTTGAATTTCAAAATTTTAAACAACCGCCTGGTGACGTGGCGGGTGACCCAATGAGAATATGCCAGCTCGCTTCGCCATACCGCCCCACGCCCGGCTTGAAAGCCAAGCCCCAAGGGGCCACGCTACAACCCAAGCCCACCCGGGGTGGTGACTTGGGCGTTTTTCCCCAACCCACGCCCAAACTCCCGCCCCATACCCCACGGCCTTAGCTAGGGGTTACTTTAGTTACATATGATTATAGTTAGAAATCTTGGTTTAGGAATACTTTTACCATATGTTGTTGGTCATTCAAAGTGACATTGTTTATTGTTCAGTTGTCCTTATTTAATAGGAATACTACAAATATTGAGTTGTTTAAAATTTATACATGCTTGATATAGTTACATTATCAGGTGATATTTCATACTGGCATTTTTTGGCCTCAGCATATTGCAATCCTATTTTATAAATGCAGCTAAACAGTTAGTCGACCTCTTTTGAAAAGAAACCAAAATTAAATCAATATGAGAAAAACATTATTATTACAAAAATCATCTAAGCTTTTTAATGAAAAAAAAAATTAGAAATATCTGTGCTTTGGATGGCATTTAACCCATTTGACTTGTTTCCTAAGTAAAGACTGCCCATATATTCAAGATGCTTGGAAAAGCATTGGGTGTTGATGGTCATTCAAAGTGACTATAATAGAAGTTTAATATGATGATTGATTCGAAATTTTATGCCAATCTTGAAGTGATCTTCATTGCGGAGAAAGAACATGCAAATTATTCGTTTTGTTCTTTCTGTAAAGTGTTATCTTTAAACATTTAGCCATGATATTTAATATCTATTTAACTAAGTTAGGGGGGGAGGGTATAAACGAGCTGAATCGAGTTCAACTTAAGAAAGGTCGAACTATAGCTTTATATGTTTCAAGTTTTATATGTGAAGTCCGACTCAAAGTTAATATTTAAAATCAAAACTTTGTACTTAGCACTTGGCATATGTGTAGATAAATAGCCGTTGGGAGGTAATTTGGGCAGTTATGTTTGCTAAAAAAAATGTGTTGTGGCAGGTAACTTTGATCATATTTACTCCAAAACTAATAGAATCGACAGGAAATATTGTAAATATATAATAGATTGTCATAATTATAGGAGAGATTGATTGTAAACTTATTCTCCAAGAAAAGGAGATCTGATGTATACTCTATATATTGTTATTCATTGATCAATAACAGGCAACGATTTGAACCATAATTCTTACATGGTATCACACGCCTAAAGATCCTCCTCTTCGAAACCCTCTGCTTCGAAACCCTCTGCTGCCGCCTTCCTGTTTCTCGTTTTCTTTCCAATGGCTGAACACAAGATTCATCCCGCTTGCACCGTGTCCAACATTAAGTCTTTCATCCCCATTCAACTCGACAATGAATCCTCTAATTACATAACCTGGTCCGAGCTCTTTCGGATCCACTGCACTGCGTTTCTTGTTGATGACCATCTCCAGCCCCGTCCCAAACATGCTGAACAGTCCTCCTCGGCTGACAAACAGACAGCCGATAAACCTGCTCAACCCGTGGCAGATTCTTGGGAACGCCTAGATGCTATTGTGCTTCAATGGCTCTATGGCACGATCTCACCCGACCTCCTCAAAACTGTCATGAAGCGTGGCACCACCGCTTACGCAACATGGACCACCCTTGAATCCCTCTTCCAGGATAACAGAGGTATCCGTGCCTTATACCTCAAACAGAAACTTGCCACCACACGCCTAGAGAATTTTTCTTCTGTGTCTGCATACTGCCAGGAAGTCAAGGTTCTGGCCCATCAGCTTACCAATGTTGATGCACCCGTTGATGAGCAAACCCTTGTCCTCCAAACCCTCTCAGGCCTTACCGAGCAATACGAAAGTGTTGCCACTATCCTGCAAAACACCAAACCTCTGCCTTCCTTCTTCGAGGTTCGTTCCCAACTCTGTATGAACGAAATTCGGAAGGCTCATAATGCTCTCCACTCCTCCTCCACTACTGCCACCGCGCTTCATGTCTCCTCCACTGCTGCCACTGACAACCGCACCATCGCCTCCACTGCTGACACCCGATCCGACACCACCTCCCGTGGTAGCGGTCGCTCCCGAGGGAGGGGCCGTGGCCGCTCAAACTCACAAACTACCCGCAACAACCACACCTACCAACCGGCCCAAGCTTCTAACCCATACATTGTCTTCCCAAATTCATGGACTCAACAGCAGTGGGCTACCATTCTGCAGCAGGCCCAAAGGGGCTCCTGTCCATTCTCGTCTTAGAACACTAGGCCACCATGTCCCTATCCATCAGCCCCACCATCTCATTCTGGCCCAGGTATTCTCGGAGCTGCTCCGGCTCAGGCTAACACGGCATACACGCCTACACCGACTGACATTGCTCAGGCACTTTACACACTCTCTTTGAACCAACAGCAGGACCCCACTGGTTATATGGACACAGGTGCAACGGGACACATGCAACTGCCATGTAATCTCTCCCCGTCTGTTTTTAATACTTGCACTACTAAACAAATTATTGTCGGAAATGGCATGACCATTCCCGTTGTTGGACAAGGCAACCAAATCCTACCACGCCCCTTCCCCCTCTAAAACTTAATAATGTCCTTTATTCACCTAACCTTGTCAAGAACCTTATCTCTGTTCGTCGCCTCGCGACTGACAATTTAGTTTCTATCGAATTTGACCCATTCGGTTTTCTTGTGAAGGATCTCAAGACCAAGGCTCCTATCCTACGATAATGCAATAGCTCGGGCGACCTCTACCATCTCACATCGGACATCACCAAGTATCTCCCAACACCTTCCGCCTTTATTGCAACTACTCAAGACCGTTGGCATCAACGACTTGGACACCCGGGCCATGACTTATTGCATTCGTTAAAGTCTTCGTCATCTATTAGTTATCTAAAACCAAATAAATTGCTTTGTCAATCTTGTGTGTTTGGAAAAAGTGTAAAACTTCCGTTTTATGATTCTCCTAATGTTAATAAATTACCTTTTGATATCGTGCACAGTGACTTATGGACCTCCCCGGTACTCATCACCGGCGGTCATCATTATTATATATTGTTTCTTGACGATTTTAGTGATTTTCTTTGGACATACCCACTTACAAACAAATCCCAAGTTTACCAAACCTTCACCCATTTTTACAACCTTATCAACACACAATTTGAACGAAAAATCAAACAATTCCAATGCGACAACGACACAGAATATAAAAATAAAAATTTTCAACAATTTTGTCACAATAATGGAATGATTTTTCGCTTTTCTTGCCCCTATACTTCTTCTCAAAATGGAAAGGCAGAGCGCAAAATTCGTACTATAAATAATATGATTCGCACTCTTCTTGCCCAAGGCTCCCTGCCCCCCAACCTCTGGAACCACGCGCTCGAGGTCGCCACCTACCTTCTCAATATTCTACCAAAAAAATCGCACAACTTCCTCACCCCCACAACTCTTCTTTATAACTGCCTTCCTACATACGAACACCTTCGAGTGTTCGGTTGCCTTTACTTTCCTATCTTGCCCTCTACCACCATACATAAACTCGCCAATCACTCAAAGCCTTGTGTCTTTCTCGGTTACCCATCTAACCACCGAGGGTACAAGTGTTTTGATCTTTCTACCCACACCATCTTCGTCTCTCGACATGTCCAATTCGAGGAAACTATCTTTCCTTTCTCACACCAAAAACCCACTTCATTACCCACTTATGACTTCCTTACCACCCCTCTACACCCACTTCTATGGCCACATGTTGGTTCAGCAACTGCTGGCCCAACCGATTCCGCAACCCCATCGACCACGGCCCAACCCCAGACCCCATCCCCATCTCATCAGCCACCTCCTTCAACCCAAACACAAACCGGCCCAATTACCGCCCCTTTCTCACCTCCGCCCCTGTCCCCCACATCCCGTCCTCAGCCCACTAAAACATACTCTCGTCGCCAACCTTCCTCCCGTACCCCTTCGGCCCCACTCTCACAGTCAACTACTAACTCCGCCCCTTTAGCACCCCCTCCACCTCCCGAAACCCTCCCTTCCGACCAGCTTAACACCTCCACTAATACCCGTTCCATGCGAACCCGCTCCATGGACGGTATTTCCAAACCTAAACAGTTTCTTAATCTTAACACTACCACCATCATTCCCGTTCCTAAAAACCCTCAGGTAGCCTTGTCCACACCCGAATGGCATAAAGCCATGACTGACGAGTTTAGTGCACTTATTAAGAATAAGACTTGGGAGTTGGTTCCTCGTCTACCACACATGAATGTGATTCGCAGTATGTGGCTCTTTAAGCATAAATTTCGGTCGGATGGTAGCCTTGAGCGTTATAAGGCGCGCTTAGTCTGTGATGGGCGTTCGAAACAGGTAGGTATTGATTGCGGTGACACCTTCAGCCCGGTGGTCAAACCCGCTACCATTCGTACGGTTTTGTCTCTTGCCCTCTCTCAATCATGGCCGATTCATCAACTGGATGTTACTAATGCATTTTTACATGGACATTTGCATGAGACCGTCTATATGTATCAGCCAATGGGTTTTCTTCACCGTCAGTATCCCGATCATGTTTGCCGACTTAAGAAATCTCTTTATGGGCTAAAGCAAGCCCCTCGGGCGTGGTATCAACGTTTTACAGATTTTGTCTTTCAACAGGGGTTCACTCAGTGCAAAACAGACACATCTTTGTTTATTTATCATCATGGCAATGATATTGCTTACCTTTTAATATATGTAGACGACATTATCCTGACCACTTCTTCTAATACATTACGCGACAGGCTCATGTCTACATTATCAGGAGAATTCGCCATGAAGGACTTGGGTCCTTTATCATATTTTTTGGGTATATCTGTTACTCGCACGGGCAACTCCATGTTTTTGTCACAAGCAGCATATGCAAAGGACATCATCAGTCGAGCAGCTATGGATTCTTGCAAGCCTGCAGCGACTCCAGTTGATACACAGTCCAAACTTTCAGCCGAAGGATCCCAGTTTGATGACCCATCTTTGTTTCGCAGTCTTGCAGGAGCTTTGCAGTATCTTACTTTTACCAGACCGGATATCACCTACAGTGTCCAGCAAATTTGTATACACATGCATTCTCCTCGAGTTGAACACTGGAATGCCTTGAAGCGGATCATTCGTTACATACAGGGTACTCTTGATTTTGGTCTTACTTTGGGCCCTTCCACATCTCTTTCTCTCCGTGCTTACACTGATGCTCACTGGGCTGGCTGCCCTGACACTCGGCGGTCTACCTCAGGTTACTGTGTCTATCTTGGCGACAATCTAATTTCTTGGTCTTCTAAACGACAGTCCATCTCCCGCTCCAGTGCTGAAGCCGAATATCGTGGAGTTGCAAATGTTGTTGCTGAAATATGTTGGATTCGCAATCTTCTCTTGGAGCTTCATCGCCCTCTCTCTCAGGCGACTGTTGTCTACTGTGACAACGTTAGCGCTATTTATCTGTCCGGGAATCCAGTTCAACATCAACGGACCAAACATATCGAGCTCGATATTCTCCACATCCCCTCTCGGTTTCAAATAGCTGACATCTTCACCAAGGGACTTCCAAAGATCCTGTTTGACGACTTTCGGTCCAGTCTAACCGTTCGCCTTCCTCCCGCTTCGACTGCGGGGGTGTAATAGAATCGACAGGAAATATTGTAAATATAGAATAGATTGTCATAATTATAGGAGAGATTGATTGTAAACTTATTCTCCAAGAAAAGGAGATCTGATGTATACTCTATATATTGTTATTCATTGATCAATAACAGGCAACAATTTGAACCATAATTCTTACAAAAACATATGTGTTGTGCTTATAAATATAAGTCAGTGAGACATTTTTATAGGTTCAAGTTTCTTGTTCTTATGACATCCTGAGGAAATACTTTAAACATATGATGATATATGATCATTTGTAAGTCTGTAAATAGTATTACATCCTGTGAACACTGACATTTATAATTATGATAAAAAAAAAAAGTGTAGATTCTTTATTGTTGTATCTTCTTTTCTTACCAGCCACGTTTGCCCTTTGGTCCATACTTATTTTGTCACATCTACCTGTGTTTGAAACCACAAAACATCGACTCGAGAACGAACATGGTTTGTATAAGCATTGCTTAATGTAAAGATCCCTTTAACAATCCGGTCCACTGTCCAAGTTTGTTTCCAAGACGACAAAAAGCAAAGTTGGTGTGTAAGGGTCTAGGTTATTCTGATTTGGGTCTTAGGAATAGTTTAATACTTTTGTTTGGGTCAGTTTTTTGGTGGTGTTTATTTGAAACACAACGTTTGCACTATTAAATCTACAATTTCGAGTTTTGTACACTATCAAAATGTTGTATTGCAACCCTTTTTTGGATCTCGCCGCAACGCGCGGGTAACTCCACTAGTATTATAATAGGGAATTTTGAATCAAAAGGTCAAGCAAGATGGTTTACTTGATTCTATTATTTCTCTTTTTTAGGTATTCTAGTTGTAATTATAAGTGTAAATTTAGGTAGACCGAGTGGATTAAAAACTCACTTATGTTTATAAAACGACTAATCTCAATGTGTGTCTGTTTTGATTAGAATTCGTTTTGACGTAGACCAAATTATTACTTTTTAAAACAACCTATTTTGAAGTCTTGTTTTGACCCGAACAGTTTTAACATGTCACCCTACTTGACTTGTCCGAGTTTCTAGAACCACTAGCCGGCGACATTAACCACCATAAAAAGTATAATGTGTGAACTTATTTTGATACTTTTACTCTAAAATGACTAATCTCAGCGTGTCTATTTTATATAAAATTTATTCTGACCCGAACCAATTTATTACTTTTTTAAAACAACATGTTTTAACGTGAACTTGTTTTGTTCAGAACCTGTTTGGCCTAAAACTGTCTTAACATGTCACCCAATCCCAATCACCATCGAGTAATGGGTTAGGAACATGGTTGCAAAAGTCTCTAGGCGCCTCCTAGTCGGTCGACCAGGGAGTTGAGAGTACTCGAGGAGTACTCGGACATTTAATTATGAAGAAATTAGTTTTCGAAAATTAAATATATGTCATATAACATAAATTTACTAATATCTATAACAAATTACATGAGAATGATATTTATTCATTAATATGATAGACATAGATATTATGTTTTATTGTTTTTTTTTAAGTCAAACTCGGCCCGAGTTGACCTACTAGATCCGATTCTGACCAAGGTTGACAACGTTTGATCAACTTCGAGTAATTAGCCGGAGTTGAAGAAAGTCGCATTGGCAGGCTACCTTGTAGCGCTTACTCGGAGAGTACTCGGCCTTGGAGACCTTATTTTACAACCATGGTTAGGAACATTAAACATAAACGAGTGATTTTGGACTTTTGAAGAAAGGTGACGAATTATATGTATTACCTTTTCAATCAACAATTTAAATGAAGAATAAAGTATGAAAATACATTCTTCCATAGGTTACACTATAATGAAACGACTTCTCCAACAAACGAAAGAAGTCGTTGTGAAAGTGGGAAGTTTGAAGTCTCAGAGGGGAACTCAACATTGTGAAAGTGGGAAGTTTGAAGTCTTAGAGGGGAACTCGCAACATAGTTCGATCAAGATAACGAGCATAGTCTTGTCTTCATCAACTTCAACCCCTCGGATCTGGTGTTTGCGTATCAACAATGTCTAGGCTAGGCTTTTTCCGCACATTTTGATTGTAGTTCTTTGTTTGTTCATCTGCATAAAATAGTTCAATGTCAATTGGTTATTCCACAACCTTTTTATTGCATATGTTGACACATTTTAAAGGTAGAATAATTCGTAATGAAAAAAAATATATCAATGCTTTTAGAGAGTAAAATATTGTTAATGGTTAACTATATGTATTTAAATATATGAATGAAATCTGATGCAAATCGAAGTTAACTCGGAAATGATACAAATAAGTAGAGTAATTTACTTCAATAAATTTACTAACCTGGTTACGTATGTGTTTCACATAAACTAATACTAACTTAAAAAAAAGTAATAAATAACTATACATTATAAAAAAATAAACATCTAGTTTTTACACAAGGTTATTGGATTTAAATAATCACAACTTCCATCTATTAGGCGGAATTAATCCTAACAAAAAAAATGTTAAGAGATAGTCCTAATTTTGAACGTATTTTTGCCTCCAACGATCCCATACTAACTAAATGTTAACTCAGTTAGTTTTTTAATTATGTGAAATACTTATGTGACAAAAATTTTACTTTTTGATGATGTAGCATGCATATGTGGCAAAAACTTTAAATTTTGATGACATGGGATGCTTATGTGGCAAAAACTTTAACTTTGATGACGTGACATGCTTATGTTGCTAAAGCTTTAACTTTTTTATGACGTGGCATGCTTATGTGGCAACAAAGTTATTTTGATGACATGGTATGTTTATGTGGCAAAACGTTAACTTTTGTATAACATACCATAGTTATGTAAAAGGGTTATTGGAATATATATGGATCCTAATTTGAATACGTGACTGAAACCATCATTTGTAAAAAGGTTATTGAATTTTAAACATCCTAACTTTCATCTATCAACCGGATTTAATCCCAACTAAAAAATTGCTTAAAGACAGTTCTAGCTTTAAACGCATTTTCCTCCAACGATCCTACATTAACGGAATGTTAACCCAGTTAGTTTTTTGATGACGTGGCATGCTTATGTGGTCATAGCTTTAAATTTTTTATTACATGCCATGTTATCAAAAAACAAATTGGGTTTACATTCAGTTGGTATTAGATCGTTGAAGTACGTTCAAAGTTAGGAATGTCTTTAAACATATCCTTAATTGGGATTAATCTCGGCCAATAATTATAAGTCGAGATTAATTGGGAGATAGACAAAGCGGTGATCGCTAGTTTGATCCTTGAACTAAGCGGGTTTTACCTCGCCGCATTGTCGTGCCTTCGGGCAAGTGTTCATATGTTTCGGCCCTAGGTGAGGGTTTTCCTTGATTCGGAGACGAGTGTATCTCGCTATGATGAATTTCATCAGTAACCAAGTTGATGGATTCATTAGCCGTTCAAAAAATATTCAATAACTCTTATATATATAAGAGAGGTGTTTATCAAGCTTGGGTCAGACTTGATTCAAGCTTTAAACAAGCCGATTTCATGTATCAAGTAGGATTGTTTACTTTCCTACCAAGTAATTTTAAGTTGTATTACCCCATAACCTTTCGAATTTTGGTTTTAGAAACTATATACAAAATGGTTGTCTCTAGAAAAAATAAGAATAACATGTATGGTATTTAAAAACAAATTATTAATTTTTAAATTGGAATGTGGTTTAATTTATTAGTCGTGATAGAAAGGGTTAACAAAATACAAAAGAAAAAAAAGGGAATGGAATGGAATGGAATGTGCGAGAAGGAGAAAAGATATATTCTCATAAACCCACAAGAACCCAACAATTTGGTGGGCTTGTAATAACCTGTGGTTTCATGTATCAAAATTCAATATCAAATCCCATGATCACAAACCAAAGACTTGTTATCATTAATTTTTATCACCAAACGCTTATTCCCAAATCTCCATTAAAAACATCCTAAGTTTTGAAATTATTTTAATTTAAGATTACTTAATACTCTTTTCTATAAATGACTATACGATGAAAGGTGGTGATTTTTACACGAAAAAAAACAAACTTGAACATATACAACGAAAGCGATACTAATTTATTATACAGAAATTCATGAAAGGGTAACTATATTTAGAGTATTATACAGAAATTCATGAAAGAGTAATTATATTTAGAGTATATTTGCATGTTAATATACTTTTCAGTTTTCACTCTTTTTACTTTTCTCTCTAGTTTTAATCAAAGAGTATTTGAAGAAATCATGGATATATTAGGGTTCCTATTTATGTGAATATTTCTTGTTATATCAGATTGATGGGTCCGTGTGCCTCCGACATGGGTGGTATGGGAGTATCTCCGCTACACACACTCTAAAATCTCGACATTTTACAGACAGATAAAGAATTATTTTTATAAATTTTAAGCAGTTTTAGACGGTTTTCATACTAAAATCACTTATTTTGGCTTTTTACTCTATATTGTAGGGTGGATCTCGAAAGATATGAAAGATCTCCCTCCGTACACTATAGAGGTACAAGAGACCAATCAAATAAAAAAATAAAACACTAACACTCTCATCAAATTACAAATGAAAGATCAAAAAGTGAGTACTAATAAAGTTTATTAGTGATCCAAAATTTGTCGTTAAAAAATAAATAAATAAAGTTTATCCATAGCTTTAATAGCTATCAACTATCATGGTGATCACCGATCATATAGCGTTGCCTACTTCTGGGTATCAAGTTATCAACTAGTTTACCAAAAATAAACAAACGACAAATGTTTGGTCGTTTTATATATCAATATATACTCCGATTCATATAAATAACAATATAATAACTATTTTAACATTAAAAATAGAAAAAATAGAGCAGAAGATACCTGAGAGAAGCAGGAAAGAAGAGGTCTCAGATGACTGAAAACACCAGACTCCTTGCATATTACAAAATTAATTAAATATTAAATGGAAATTAAATATGAAGAAATTTGGGAAGAAATTATAAGCTTTGTGGAATTGATTAAATAGGAGGGTGTTAGTTTTAGGTATTAAAAGGTTCATTGAACCTGGTCACAATTAAGGTATAGGTCAAAAGCTACTGAAATTGTGCCCTTCCAAAAGGTTATTGCTCCTAAATTCAAATAGTATATAACATAAATATAAATATTCCCTTCTTTCTTTTCCACCAACTAAATGTGTCTTTTCTCAATAATATAAGGTTTTTTGTTTTTGAATGGCTATAAAAATACAAATTTTGTATAAACAATACTAATTTAAATATATATATCTATGGGTATAATAGCAAGATGTTTGTTTTGTTTTGTTTTGTCTTTTTTGAGTTTTATAATAGTAAAAATAACGTCATTCTAAGCACATTTGGCAATTGGCGTTATGACAAAGTATGCGAATGTTTGTAACATGTAGAACAAAATACCAAAAAGCACATGAAAGCTAGGCTATCCGGTACATAAAACAAATACAGATATTCTGCTAACTATTAATCACAAATGTTACGAATAAATTAGGTTTTCTGTGACGTCTAAATTTTAGGTTGGTAGCTAATACTCCGAAACTTTCGGAGGCGGCAGAAGGCAAACAGGTTTTCGACTCAAACATGACCGGCAGGGACAAATATAAGCTTAATACATGGTATGATGCTCCATCAAAGAAGGGTAGGAAGACAAGACGGGGATGTGAAGAATTCTGATGTCTCGGTTACGAAGTTTTTTGTTTCAAATCTTCCGGGAGGATGTGCGTCTTCAGCAGGGCCGGCTCTGGGCCCGGCAAACCCGTGCCGACGCCCGAGGCCCAAAATTTCAAAGGCCCGAAAAGTCTTAATAAGCTTATATATATTTATTAAATTATATATTTAGTATATTTATCCATATGTTATTCAAAAAAGTATTGGTGGTGTAGTGGCAAAAACCATCTCAAATAATGTAAAGGTCTCAGGTTCGAGTCTTTGCTCCCTCATTAAGTTTTTATTTTTGTAATTCATTTACCCTTAACCATAATTTTGGGCCCAATTCTTTTCGTCGTCCGAGGCCTAAATTTTTTCAAGAGTTTTCAGGGACGGCTGTGGTCTTCAGATTTGTATGATGTTCTCAAGGGATTTGGAAAGATTCATGATACGTATATTGCGAGGAAATATGATAAACTTGGTAAAAGGTTTGGTTTCGTTTCTTTTTTGAATGTTAAGGACCCGTTGAGTTTAGAGAAGGATTTAAAAGATGTTTGGATATGGTTGTATAAGTTGTTTATTGTGTTAGCTCAATTTGTGGATGGGGAGAGGACGTCATGGAAGGAAGATAAGCAATGGGTACCGGTGAAGGAGAAGAAGTCTGAGAGTAATGTCAATGAAACAGTTATGGTGGTGGGGGGTGATCAACCGGGTCCGAGTTCTTTTAATCAGCGTTCCTTTAAGGATACTCGTCTGGATAAGGACTCAGGTTGTGATCAGATGGAGGTGGTATTAGATGATGGTCTTTAGGGTAGTATTCATTGGGATGGGATGGGTTTGATTGGTAGGGTTCGAGGGTTTCAAGAATTAACTGCTTTGAGGATTTGGTTAGATTCGATCCGTTTGACGAAGGTTGGGATTAGATATGTGGGTGGTTTATCGGTTGTTCTGGTGTTTGAAGACAAGGAGAACATGCTTGAGTTCTATCAGACGAAAGAAGCTTGGACTTCAGTCTTTGTTTCATTAGAAGTTTGGGAAGGGCAATAGGTTCTCTTTGAGCGTATTGCATGGTTGAAGATCTTTGGGGGTACCTTTGTACTTGTATGATGATAGTGTGTTTGATAGTATTAGATACAAGTTTGGTGGGGTTATTCAATCGGCTCATATCAGCGATCGTATTCTAGATATTTCGCATGTTATGGTTGGCGTGTTGTGTAACTCAGTTAAAAGGATTAATCAGGAGATTTCGTTGAAATGGAGGAACGACTCTTTTTCGGTTGTTGTAGAGGAAGAGTTAGGAGACTGGATTCCAGACTGTTTGGATGTTGCTGGAGTAGAGTTGACGGATGGTTCGGAAGTAGAGGTTTTGGCTGAGAAAGAAGGCAGCGATGTAGGTTTGGATAATGGTGGGAACGTGGGGAATGATGTAGTCCAGCATGTGCATGTTGAAGAGACTCACTCGAATTTATATGAACCGAGTGCTAATACGTCTGATGTGGGAATCCAGGAGGATTTTTATGTGCAATTTTCTGGTGGCCAGGTTTCTCAGGGTGGTAAGATTAAAAAGAGGGGTGGTTTTCGGAAGAAACCAAGGTCTGACAAGTCGCCTTCGCCTACGGGACTTGAAAGGCCTAAGAAACGTTCTAGAGAAGGTGATGACCCGTTTGATATCGACCGGTTTATATTTAATATTCATGAGAGTTCTAAAGTGGCCGAGGAAAATGTGGGTTCTCGGGAAGATTTTGTTACGCCCGACCTTAATGTAGATACGATGATCGGGGAGGATGGTAGAAATCCGGCAGTTGAGGATGTTGATAAAGAAGTAGGTGAGACGGTTGCTTTGGGTATGAACCTAGGAGCCTCAAATATTGATAGGTTCGAGTCATCTATTGTGAAAATAGTTAATGAAGAAGGTTTTCAATCTGGTTTTCAATGAATTGTATTTCATGGAATATTAGAGGGTTGGGGTCAGTGGGAAAGAGTTCATGGGTACGGAAACTTAAGGTGGCAAACGAAGTTGGGTTCATTATGCTTCAGGAAACTCAATTTCATTCGTTAGAAGGTGTGGATGTGAGTAGATTATGGGGGTCTGGTGAGTTTGATTTTGAGTTTGTTGATGCTATGGGTAGATCTGGGGGTTTGATTTCATTCTGGGATCCTAAAGTTTTTGTTAAGACTTCGGTGTTTAAAAGTAGATCGATACTATTGGTCTCGGGGTACTTGAAACAAGACGGTCAGAAGGTTTCTTTTATAAACGTGTATTGTCTGCAAAAATTGGTTGATAAACGGGTGGTTTGGGAGGAAATTAAGTCGCTCGACATGGATGATAATGGGTTTTGGATTGTTGCGGGTGATTTTAATAGTGTCAGAGATCGTGTGGAACGTAGAAACTCTAAGTTCAATGAAGCGGCTACGAAAGAGTTTAACGAATTTTTGGAAGATGCTGGCTTATACGAGTACTCTTTGAGAGGTCGAAAGTTCACGTATCTTGCAGGGAATAAGCTTAGTCGTAGGTTTTTGTCTGCTGGTCATTTTTCAACAATGGCCTAACGCGGAGTATAGAGTTCTGGACCGGGTTGAATCCGATCATAGCCCATTATTGTTAAAGATTGAGACGCGGAATTTTGGTCCCAAGCCGTTTAGGTTTTACAACTCGTGGTTAATCAGAGAAGGATTGGAAAAGGTGGTTGAGGAGGTTGTGTCATCCACTAGTATATATGGTTCGCCTGATGTGAGGTTGATGTCGAAGTTCAAGATTCTTAGATCGAAGATCAAGGAGTGGTATTCGCAGCAGCAAAACATGGAACTTGACGAGCATAGTGGTCTTGTGGTTGACATTGGCGACTTAGAATTGATTTTGGAAGACCGAGACTTAACTGAAGATGAAAGATGGGTTTATGAAGAAGCCTCTAAGCGGTTGAAAGAGTTGGAAGCATATAAGGTTCGGGATTTGAAACAAAAAAGCTAGAGTTCAGTGGGCGAAAGAGGGCGATGAAAACTCTCGTTTCTTCCATGGTGTTATTAATGCTCGTAGAGGCTCTAATTCGATTCCTGGGTTGTCCATTAACGGAGAGTGGGTTACGAAGCCAATAGAAATCAAAAAGGATGTGCATAGGTTTTTTAAAGAGAAGTTTGTTGAAGATATCAAAGACCGACCCTTTCTTAGAGTGCATGGTTTAAAGACTTTGGCTCCGGAAGCTGCGGAAGGGCTTGTGGCTCCTTTTTTAGAGAAAAAAAGCAAAGATGCGGTGTTTGAATGTGGGAGTGATAAAGCGCTGGGCCCTGATGGGTTTAATTTTCGTTTTATTAAAAAGTTAAGGCCTCTTTTTTCAGGTGACTTTGTGGATATATTTAATAAGTTTGCTGAGACGGGGGTCATTAGTCGGGGAGTGGGGTCCTCGTTTATCACTTTGGTTCCTAAAGTGAAGGACCTAGTGGACTTGGGGGAGTATCGGCCGATTAATTTGATTGGTGTTGTTAGCAAAGTAATTTCAAAAGCTCTAGCAAACCGTTTGAAAAAGGTGATTGATTGTCTTATCTCTGAAACTCAATCGGCGTTTATAGCAGGGATATGTATTTTGGACGGGCCTCTTATCATTAGTGAAGTTCTATCTTGGGCTAAAAGATTATCCTCCTGACCTCTAAGATGGTCAGCTCCCATCACCTTCTTTTTACCCCCGTTACCACCATTGCCATCGGCGACCTTTGAGATACCGTTTTCTCTAGCATATAAAGCCACGTTAATCACAAGATTGTTACCACCCAGTTTAACCTTGGACAAATTGTTTTTGAGATCCTCCAAGTCCCTAACACCTTTGAAGCTCACAAAGCCAAAAGTTCTGCCATCTTTATCTTTCTTTTTTGGAATGAAGGCACCCGCAATCTCCCCGTAACTTCTCAACGCATTGGCCAAATCCCACGGGCGACAACCTTGAGGGATATTGGTCACGAAGAACTTGGAAATATCATGCCTGAATCCAGCACTTGTACCTTTGCCTCTGTGTTTACTGTTTTGCACCTCCCGCGTCTCTTCATCGGCGTCCATTGAAAAAAGCAAAAACCTAGGATTTGGTTCCTAGAACCAGCCAGCGAATGGAAGTGTCGGGAAACCAGAATAGAGAGGAAGGAAATAGGGATCCAATGCGATCACAATGGACCGGGAATCCTCACACTCTATGCCGGTCACCTCCCCTTCGTCGAGCCACCAGTCCGTAGGAAACCACAAGAAGCGGAAATAGAAAAAGAAACCGAGTCCCGAACGGCGAATGGGAGAATCGAAATCAAGTTAGGGAAGAAGGTCCAGCCAAGAGAATAGCGACCTTTTTCACTAACCTAAGGATCTCTTCTCCGTCGAGCCACCCGGCGACCGGAAGAAGAAAGGTCATGAGAGAAAAGGTTCTTATTGAGTATGTGGTCGTCAACCAAAAATGTTAAGTTGGACACATCAAACCTAATCGGTCAATTTTGTTCTAACTTTCATTTTAGGATTTTAAAATAAAATATTACTTGGTTTTGCCCAATTAATTAAGTTTTATAGACCCTGATGCCATGTCCTCATAACTGCTAGTGTGTTAGGAACACTGAGGGGTGCAAATTGTGTTGAGTTTGTTGGTGGTGAGTTGAAATGCTTAAGCAGAACACAAGACATATTTTTTTAATCATATCAAGGACATCAACTCTCATCCGTAAACACTTATAAAAAGTGTAACTCAAACACTCCCCATTTAACATATTTATCTAAGGGTGTCCGGGCACTTAGCGGGGAGGCCTGCGGTGAGCCAAGTCCCCGAGCGGGAACACCGCCGCCATCAACGCGGGGAAGGTAATCGGGGAATGGAATCGGTGGGTGTTCACCAATGTGGGGAAACAATTTTAAACGGCTATATAGCCGTTATACATTAAAAAAAAATCCTAACCCCTATAAATACTACCACTTCAATCTTTTTATTTTTCAAACACAAAAAAAAATTCCTAACCCCTAATTTTTTTAACCAATCTTTAAAAAAAATGGATTCCAAGTTCCCGTTTTTTTCTCCCCTGCCTGACTTTCCCGACGATGAAGATTCATCGTCAAGCGATGGTAGTTTAATTTTCTTCTAAAATCTCATCCAACAAGCGGAGCTACTAGACACGGCATCGTCTAGTAAAAAAAAATTGTCCGTCGAGATCGTGTGGGAGGCCACGAAACACTCATGGCCGATTATTTTGTCGATAATCCAAAATTTAATGGCGATATTTTTCGTCAGAGGTTTCGTATGTCCAAGTCTTTGTTCCAAAAAATTGTTAGTGACGTGGAAGCGAATAACGAGTGGTTTCAAGAGGGCTTGGACGGGAGAATGAAGAAAAGTTTCACGCCGTTGCAAAAGGTTACTTCTGCGATTAAACAACTTGCAACCGGTAACCCACCAGACGAAAACGACGAGTATTTAAATATGGCTGAAAGGACCTCTCGTGAATGCCTTGAATATTTCTGCGAGACGGTCTGTAGAATGTATGCCGGTGAATTCTTACGTAGACCAACGAGCCACGACGTTGCGCTATTGTATCAGGCTCATGAGGAGAGACATCACCTACCTGGTATGTTGGGTAGTCTCGATTGTACACACTTCGTCTGGAGAATGTGCCCCACAGAATTGCATGGACAATATATGAGAGGCGATCATCAATACCCGACAGTTATGTTAGAAGCGGTGGCGTCTCAAGATTTGTGGGTTTGGCATGCTTTTTGTGGCCCGGCGGGTTCACAAAACGACATCAACGTGCTCCAACAAGTGATGTGAGGGTGTTTAATCGTGTTTTAAAGTGTTTAATTATGAGGCTTTATATGATTTTGTGTATGGAAACGGTTTACTTTGGGTTGATTTTGATTTACAGGTACTCGAAACATAACAAATGGCTTTTGGAGCTTGACAGATGGTTTTCGGGAAGCATTATGGAGTATTGGAAGCATACACACAAGTTGGAAGGCCAAAATATGAAAAATGGGAAGTTCGGTAGCAATCGGCGCCACTAGGTGCTGATTTCAGTGCACCACAGAAGGAAATCATATTTGGCGCACTAGGCGCTGATTTCAGCGCACTGGGCGCTGAATGCCAGATCTGACTTGCGAATTTCTTATTTTTCCACCATATTTAAGCACAAACATTCCCCAAACGAAATTATCATTAACCCTATCCGTTTTCCACTTCCAAAGGACGAATTTTGGAGTTCCCAACCTCAATCCAATCATCAATCATGCAATTCCTCATCAAGATTGAAGATCAAATCAAGAACATGAGCGGCTAAACCACCCGTGACCATCTCCGGGACTAGGGTTTGTGTTAGGAACCGGGTTGACTTAGTTTTACAAACTTTTGGATTGAGATTTGACTAATCATTCGGTTAGTTTATCTTTATTGTTTATTTGTTTTTGATTAAACATTGTTGGATTATCATTTGCATACTTGTTCATCAGTTATTTGGTTTTGTCATCAACAATTGGGATTAAATTCTAAGTTGTCATTGTCTTCAACCTTTAACCATTGAACTTGTTCATGTTTATGAAATCTAGGATTGGTAATTATCTAGGTTACTATTCAGTTGCATCAATCTTTCGGTTTTGATCGTGGATCATTGCAATCAAATATATTATCTGTTAATTATTTATCAAAACAAGTAGTTAGCAAATCATGTCTATGTGATTTCCAATTGGTAGTAATTAGGTTACCCGTGTTTCTACACAACCTGAAAACCCGGAGATTGGTCCCTCTTCTTACAATTGTTTACAATCATAATTTATATTTGTTTTCATAGTTATTTTCAAAACTGCAAAAAGCAATTAGTTTAGAATTAGATAATCATTAAAAAACAACGAGCTTTCATACTTTCCACTGATTCCCCGTGGATTCGACACCCTACTTGCCCTTACTAGTAAAGGTGATTAGGACACTTTTTAATTATATTTTTGACCGACCTTACGACATCGATCAAAATGCCGCCGTTGCCGGGGAATCGGTACGCTTAGTTTAGTTAGTTGTTTTTCTTAAAAATTCAAAAAATACAAAAATTAGAAAAAAACCAAAAAAAATCCAATAATATTTCCTTTTGTTCGTCTTTTATTTGTTTCGTTCAGTATTACGCTCGGTTTCTTGTTTGTCTGTGTGCAGGTGATTCTCGAGTTGCATGCATGCTAGGTTTTCCAAGAAATCATCACCGTTCTTGTTTGATCCAGAAATAGAAAAAACTGCTCGACAGAATCTCGTTCTCCTACGTTCAGCAGTGAAAGCTAGAGCTCAATCATCAACAGTTGCTCAAGATCTTGAACAAGCAGCTCACGAGATGGCTGATCAAGAGCCACAGAACCACGCACAAAACAAACCAATTCCACCCATTCCAGATCCACCAATTCCTCAAAACCAAAACCAAAACCAAAACCAAAACCAAAATCAAAACCAGCCCAATAATCAAAACCAAAATCAACCACCACCACAACCATTTCCACAATTCAACCCAGGCCCACAAAACCAACCGGGGAACCTAAATCTTCGACATGGGGAAATTATTCGTCTTAATCAACCACATCATCAACACGGGTATGATGATGGTTCCCGACACAGAGAAGGCAGTGTTCATACGTGGGAATCCGGTTGGGAAGATGATGATTACCAAAATCAGTATGACGGGAGATATGCTGATTACAGATACGATGAGGGGTACAATGTTAATCAAGGCTATCTGGTACAGCAACAGGTTAACCAAAGACATCACATCCCGCAACCGATTCCACAAAACCAAGTTCATAATGGAGTCCCACAGTTTAATGCGGGAAATCAAAGAGCTAATAATCAGTTTAGGGGCGATCAGATACAGTTTGTGGATGGTGTCCCACAGGTTGTTCAATGGGCACCAATTCAAGGCGTCGAAGGTCATTGTCGACCCGTAGTAGTACCCAACTCATCAGCTATAGTTACACCGGTGGGGAACAATAATCGACCCTTCAAGGTGAGGCCTCAATACTTAGGCCACTTGCCCGAGTTTTATGGAAAAAGGACTGAAGAGCCATACTTGCACATTGCAAGTTTTGATTCAATTTGCCAAACTATTGGAGGGTCAGGGTGTAACAACTCTCATCAAAAGTCATATTTATTTAATTAATTTGCCCAATAGGAAACCCTAATTGAAAAACCCAAGTGATTCTGAACAAACCCTAAAATTTTCAGAACAATCGGAATCAGGATCAGGGCCCCTAAAACTCAGGAGGGGTAAACCCTAGTTGGTATTATCCTAACAGTTTTACGCGGAAATTGAATTTGAACGAATTATCGACTCACCTGAGCTAGTTGGACACGTACCTACCCTACCCTACCCTAAAATGTC
Organism: Helianthus tuberosus; assembly: GCA_030545235.1. Taxonomy (NCBI): domain Eukaryota; kingdom Viridiplantae; phylum Streptophyta; class Magnoliopsida; order Asterales; family Asteraceae; genus Helianthus; species Helianthus tuberosus. The sequence goes on from CM060442.1 coordinate 45,229,136, forward strand.
ACCCCTCGCGCCACGCGAAAGGAACAAGAATACCTGTCGCGACAGGGACCATTTTTCAGATATAAATAGGGGTGTCTGGGACTTGATTTTGGGCACTGAAAAGACGTAAAACTTCGAAATATACGCTGAGATATTGTCTGTTTATCACAATTAACACACACGGATCACTAATCGACGCCGCAATCAGGGTATTAACTCGATCGCTATTACGATTCATTTTCCGATCGATCAATGTACTCAATGGATGTTTAAGTGCTGCCCACATTAGGGTGATGCTTTGTCATTAGTCGTTAATTCGATGGATGTTTAAGCATAGCACTTTGTCATTCGTTGTGAGGGTTGATCTCGTGAGTTATCGTAAATGCTGTATTGATTACTAACCCAGAATTGTGTGCCTGTTATTAAATTTAGGTTAAAAGGCTAATCAGTAGGCTAAACTCTGCTCAAATTAAATCTGCAATGTGAGTCATTCTCTTTTTATCAACTATTTTACAATACCTCAAATTATTTTCAAAAGTTATCATTACAGGGACTAAGTCGTAGATATCTTGAATCACTGGCTAGTGGGCTATTATGCACAGTACTAATTTTCTCCAAGTTAGGTTCATTGACCTACTAGGGATAATCATCACTATTTAGGTTCATTGATCTAATAGTGGTATGACCATCGTCACCATTGTGACAGAGCGCCAGATAAAAATAAGATAGAAGCCATTGTAATCGCTCTTATGCTGTAATTAATAACTATGCATCATTATGCAAAATGAATGATTCACTCAGTATTTCCCGCTGACAAAATCTTTTTCAAACATGTTTCAGGTGATCTGTTATGATCTAGGAAAAGTGCCGTGAAGCACTACAGGCTTAAGAAAATGGCTCAGGATAAAATAAAGAAACATGTTTTGTCAAATAAAAGATTTCTTCGTGAAGTCATAGTATTGTAAATTATCGGGGTTTTATCCCGCGTTGTGAAATAAAATAATCAGGAAATATTTCAGTTTTAAAAAGATCCTGATGATAAACTTCCGCTGTTAAACTCAATTAATTAAATACCACGGGATTTCTGTCCCGCGGCTCCTGAAACGGGTCAAACCGGGTCGAGGGCCGTGACAGAAAAAGGTGGTATCAGAGACACTTATCGAGCCACTGATTTAAGCCAATTAAGTATTTAGAAATACTTAATAATTTTTATTAATTGTTATTTTGTGATCATGTGTTTTATTATCTGATTAATTTTATACAGTATATGCAGATCTTTATATGTTAACCACTGTAGCAATAAATACAAATCTTTAAATATTCTGACTCCAAGTTTTAGCACTTTTATTATCTACAGTCTATAAACCTTATTCAGTAAATAAATAAATTTATAAATCTAGTATGTTTTCATATTCGGTTGTTTCATAGTTACCCAATATGAAATAATATTTAAAGGTTTTCTATGAAATTTGTTATAACTTTTAACTTAGTATTTGTGGGTATTTTGCATAACAGCATGAGTGATTTGTCTGACGCCCTTCAGAATTTAAATCTCTATCCGGTAAGAATAGAGGTTTCCAGAGATTTCAATAGGTATATTCCAGACATAGAAGAGCCTATAGAATTCAATGTTTTACCTCTCGAGAACCTCAAGCTTAAGAAAATGGAAATTGGGGAAAGCTCTAGGCAAATTGAGGGGTTACCATCTCAGGAAGAGCTAGATTTTATAATGGCAAGCTATAAGACTATTAAGCCTATTAATGAAAATGTTCTTATTCACTCTTTTGAAACACAACTACCAATGAACTTAGAACCAACTATTCCAAACCCTTCAATCCACTCGCAAATAGAGGAATGGTTGACTAATGAAATACAGTTACAAAACAATCCCTATAAGCTTTTTCCTCAGTTCAATCCAGAACCTTTACCAAATCCACCAATGAGTAACGAGAATATAGCTGAACCCCGCCAATTTGGTGAAGAACTAAATGGATACTGGGAATAGAATCCAAGAGATTGGGGGACAGATCTCCTGGAAATACAATGAGAAGGAACGCCGTTACTAGAATATCATCTGACAAAGGATAGGGGATTTATGGAACTGTGGTTGTGTAATAGTATTAGTAAAATCAGTATGTGTAAAATAAATAATAAAACGGTTGTATATAGAAGCATGATATAATCAATAAAACAAATGAAATTTTAGAAAATTTACAAATTTGTTTGTATATTCGTTTACGTGATTATGTGCAATTAATTGTGACATTGGATTATTTCTTTTATACTAATTATTTATCTATAAATTAGATATCAGATGGAAAACGCTAATAATGAACCAGTTAATGAGGTTAATCAATCTGAGCAACAACCGGGGGATCAATATATGACTAGGCAGGATATAGAAAATATCGTTGCTCAAGGGATAGCCAACGCTATTCCAGCAATAGTTACTCAAGGGATAGCCAACGCTATTCCATCAATCGTTGCTGCTATTAAAAATCCAATCGAACCGCATCAAATTATTCCTAGCAAACGTATTTCTGAAGATAACTTCAGTAATAGCGTAAATGGAGGCAATAATCATACTAATCATGAGAATGAACCACGGCAAGCTCCTCCTCCTAAGAAAATGAAAGCTGCAACGCCTGGTTGCACTTACAAAGAATTTCTTGCTTGTAAACCCATTGAGTTTGCAGGAAATGAAGGAGCAACTGCGGTACTGCGTTGGTTAGAGAAAACCGAGGCAGTAATTGCCATAAGTAAATGTGCTCAGGATGATCAGGTCATGTATGCGTCTAACCTTTTCAAAGAAGGGGCGCTAGAATGGTGGAATACGGTGTTACAAGCAAAAGGAAGAAGAATGGCGTATGCTATGAATTGGGAAGAATTTAAGAGCCTTGTAGAAAGAAAATTTTGTCCAGAGTATGAAAAGGAACAAATGACAAATAAGTTTCTAACCCACCGGATGGTGGATGTAGATTGTCGAGGGTATACTACGACATTCTTCGAGTATGCTAGAGTGGTACCAACACTGGCTTCGCCAGAGCCGGTACTTATTTCTCGTTATATTTGGGGATTGATTTCTGAAATCCGTAATATCGTCAAGGCTGCGAAACCTCGCACGATTGATGATGCGGTGGAATTAGCCAATACTCTGACTGACGAACTAGTACGGACAAGAGAAGAAAATAGAAGGAAGGAAGTAGCCCAAAAGATTACCCAAGAATTCCGTTCGGGTAACCATAACAATTTCAAGAAAAGAGGAAATGGGCAATCTACCACTAGTTCATTTTGCAATTCTTGCAAAAGGAAGCATTTTGGAAGATGCAAAGGATATTGCAATTTTTGCAAAATTCCAGGGCATCAAGAAGAAGACTGCAGGAGGAAGAAATTTTCAGTCTGCTATAACTGTGGAGAAGCTGGACATCTTAGGCCAAATTGTCCAAAACTGAACAAATCATCTGACAATAAAGCCAAACCTGCAGAAGGAGCAAAAAGGAATGTAAGAGCCTTCCAGCTGACTACTCAAGAAGCCGAGATGATTCCAGATGTGATAGCCGGTACGTTCTTAGTTCATAACGTTTACACAAAAGTATTATTTAACTCTGGTGCAAACCAAAGTTTTATAAATACTTCATTTTCGCCAAACTCTTAACTTATCTTTAATCAGCATTAGGCAAATTTCTATAGTAGAAATCGCAGATAGAAATTTAGTTAAAATAGATCAGGTTTTACAAAAAGTAGAAATAGAACTTTTAAGTCATAAATTCTCTGCAACCTTATTATCTACGAAATTAGTTGAATTCGATGTTGTGTTAGGAATGGATTGGTAAACAACCATGTTCGAATTATCTGTGATAGGAATTCCATAGAAGTTTGTGCACTCACTAGAGAAGTAATAATGATTACAGGAAATAAGCCATGTAAACCCATAAAGTTCATATTAATAATAAAAGTTGCTATGATTTCAGTAATCATTAATACTAAAGATAAAGAACTTAAGGAAATTTCTGTAGTTTCAGAATACCCAGATGTATTCCCAGAAAAGTTACTAGGATTACCACCAGATAGGGAAGTAGAGTTTAGGATTCATCTAATTCCTGGAACTACACCGATAGCTAAGACACCTTATCAGTTAGCTCCTACCGAAATGTTAGAACTGAAAAAGCAATTAGATGAATTACTAAGTAAAAGTTTCATACAACCTAGTTTATCCCCGTGTGGGGCACCAGTGTTGTTTGTTAAGAAAAAGGAGGGTTCGATGAGAATGTGTATTGATTTTAGGGAATTGAATAAGGTTATAGTTAAGAATCGATACCCATTACTTGATGATTTATTCGATCAATTCCAGGGAAATAGATATTTTCTAAGATCGACTTATGTTCCGGATATCATCAATTAAAAGTACAAGAGGAAGACATACCTAAAACTGTTTTCAGAACTAGGTATGGTCATTATGAGTTTACATTCATGCCCTTCGGATTAACGAATGCACCTGCAGCATTCATGGACATGATGAATAAGATCTGTAAACCATATTTGGATAAATTTGTAATTATCTTCATCGATGATATACTTATTTATTCCAAAATTCAGAAAGAACATTGTCAGTACTTGCATACACTCTTAACTCTGTTAAGAAAAGAGAAGCTTTTACGCCAAATTCTCGAAGTGTGAATTTTGGCTGCCAGAAGTGCAATTCCTAGGTCATATGGTGAATCATGAAGATATTCACGTAGATCCTGCTAAGATAGCAGCAATTACCAAATGGAAGGTTCCGCAATCCGCAATGGAAATTAGGAGTTTTGTAGGTTTAGCTGGCTACTATAGACGGTTTATTAAGGATTTTTCCAAGATAGTTATACCATTAACTAAGCTAACCTGTAAAACAGTTAAAGGATCTAAACAAGAAGAAGCCTTTAGGATATTAAAGCATAAATTAATAAAATCCTAGCCTTACCAGAAGGAACAGAAGATTTTAAAGTATACGGTGATGCTTCAAAACTAGGATTTGGATGTGTTAATGCAACGCAAAAAGGTAATTGCGTAAGCATCAAGGCAATTGAAAAAGCACGAAGAAAACTATACCACTCATGACTTAGAATTAGGAACCATAAATTTTGCCCTTAAGATTAAAGACATTATCTGTATGGAAGTAAGTTTACTGTCTATACGGATCATAAGAATCTAAGACATATATTTGGGCAAAAACAATTAAACATGAGACAAAGGAGATGGATGAAAATCCTAAGGGACTACGACTGTGATATTCAGTATCACGAAGGAAAGGCTGAAGACGGCTAGAGATCGCCAGAAGAGTTATACAGATAATAGATGAAAGCCGTTGGAGTTCGAATTGGAGACAAAATGCTATTGAAAGTATCTCCTTGGAAAGGAGTTGTTAGATTTAATAAGAAAGGAAAGTGTAACAACCCGTACTTTTGTGCGTTGTTACTACTCGTTATACTCGTTACGCCTAGCACCGGAGATTCGGATCATAATGTAACCATATCGTATATATCGCTATTCGAAGGATAATCGCATATTTTCGAAATACAATATCACTATACTACACTATTATCACACTAACACTCACGGAGGCATTGAGTGAGGACCTATTCTACCCTCCTCAGTGGCCGTGATGTGTCGAACGTAAACAATTAACGCTAACAAGGACTCTCGGGTGAGTGCTGTAGCTCCAGTCGTCATGACGATGATGACAATACGAGTAAACGGTACCCCGTCAGTTTTTGTGGCACTACACGAAATAACGTTCACGATGACATCAAGAAAGGACCTATACTACCCTCATTGATGGCCGTGAAACGTCGCTAATAATCGCATACTCGAATCGGAAACCAATTGTTAATTATCGAAACTTTGGATTATGGATACGTAAATACGACCCCTCGTGATATACATATATATAATAATAACAATATAATGATAATATAAATTAATTATGGGAAGTACGCACTTCGAAAACTATCAAAACGATCGAAAACGAAGAAGTCCAACGCGTCAGGATAACCATCCGGAGGGATGGGCAATCCGGACGGATGGGCAATCCGGGCCAGAACTCCCTTCTTCTCCTCTGTGGCCTATAAATACCATGTCACATCACTTGAACAGTGATGTGACAGCTCCTACTCGACCAAACACGCTCCACGACCCTTTTCTCCCGATTCCTCGCGATTCCGGTAAGATTTCAACCTAGAAACTTGTACTTCTACAATCTACACTCAATTCTACATCGTTCTATCTTTTAAAACTCAGATTCTAACCGTGAAATCTGCGGATTTGAGGCGTTTTGAGGTGATGTCACCAAGAGTTCTTATGAACTTCAAGTTGGGGTCTCATTTCACTATAAACGACTCAGATCCGGGTGATCTCCACATGTTTTAATGACAAATCTCACCTAAATCTGTGCGATTTTGAGTTAACCATGAAGAACCATCAAGAACTACCAGATCTGATGGAACGGGGTGATTCCCGGCCGTTAGAACGGGTCGGGACTGATGGAATTTCAAGTGTTAGTGCGAAATTACACTACCCTAGTAAAAACGAACGTATTCCTTCCGTTAAACACTCGGAAACAGTGTTCAGAGTGCGAAACAGACATGTCAGTCCGCACGAATGACATGTCAGTCCGCACGGATGACACTTGTCCGCACGGATGACATGTCAGTCCGCACGGATGATACTTGTCCGCACGGATCACTCCTGTTCGAACGAATGACAAACCGCACGAGTCAGCAACTAATCCGATCGGGTAGTCTGTCATCCGACCGGATGACAGCCATCCGACTCAGGTCCATATGCCATCCGACCGGATGAGCCCATCCGAATGGGTGAGCACCATCCGACCAGATGACTGACTTTTCAATGCTAATCTCGCCTAACCGTACATCGTTTACTATATCCTTCAATGATTAACGCAGACGCACTCGCAACCGACCCAAACAAGTTGTATTCCCGTTAAATACGCACTGTGAGTATACTTGAACCCTTTTTAATCGCGTTTTGGGTGTAACATACGTTTCTAACAAATCGAACTCATCAAACGAAATATTCAATCAATCGAATTATCACTTGCGAATAACTGTTATGCATAGATATACGTGATGCTAGTTGCATATGTGCTAGGGCTTATACTCGCGACGTCCCACCACGACTAGTATAGTACTATTGCGCCCGACGGGGTCTAGTTATGCCATCGTACATTCGAGCATCGAGGACTTAGTTGGTAGTATCAGTTTTGTGAGTATATATGTCGTGTATTACGTTTATGCATGTGGAAATTCGCAGCTCTTTTAATCTATTATGCTATACTTACCAAACCTGTATACTCGCCAATACTTTTGTATTGACAAATATTTTTAACGTATGTTGCAGGTTAGATCGCAGACTATATCAAATCAAGCTAGGAGGTCTAGAAACTCAAATAAAATCTAGGTTGTCGGATTTGTATTGTTCGAGAGGACAAGAAATCTGTGATAACTTATGTGATCATGTTATTTGTTAGTATGGGATAACGAATGTATTAAATATTATCGCAATATAGTTGTTATGGATTCTCTTGAGCAATCTGATTCGCCTAGTGCCGCGCCCCGATGATTCCGCCATCGGTTGGGGTGTGACAGATTGGTATCAGAGCCATAACTATAGGGAATTAGGCCAGACTCGACCTAGTCCGGTTCGACGTCTTAGAAATTGACCTAGTCTATAGTCTAAGTACCAACAGGCCGACTTATACAAACCCGGTGGGGTTTGTATTGGGCTTATTTGATACTCTCGATCGAAATTTCTAAAAGCTACAACTTTGTGTGAACACCGCGTACTACAACTTCACACGAAGAAGCCTTTCCTAAGGCTGAAATACTACTTAGCCTTTCCTAAGGCCGACACAATACACACGTTTTCGAAAATACTCGCATAACGAAACCGAGCGATCCAGTCGAGATCAGGCGTGAAAACCAAGAACTCTCGATAGGATTGCTCACTCAGCGCATTTTTCTAGCACGAGAACCTTTCATCGAGTTAGGAGTGACATCCACATCTCGACGAAAGCCTCCATTTCAAAATCTAGTGGAACTCACGAATTTATTCGAAGAGCATAACCACAATTAGGAACGAAACTGTTAAGACAGGGGTGAAACCCGTACCTTAATAAGTCGTTCCACTCTCTAAATTGGTTTTCAAAAGCTCTCACCAAGGACTCGACTATCATGATAACTCGAGCCACGTGATGACTAGGAAGACGAATGCCATGAGCTGCATCCCAGTGGAAGCATGGAGTCTTCTAGGTCAACGCGCGCGCACGAGCTTGTTAAATATAGTTGGGTTACCTTGGGTAGTCGACGCCTAAACACCCAAGGCACTCTATCATACGACCTGCCAATCTTACAACTGGTTGGAAACTTATTTACGTTTTGAGACTTTACGCCTTATCGATTTCTCGATTTAACGATTTAACGATTTTCACTCCCTACTTTATAAACGCACAATTCGCACAGCCATCGCAATCTAAAACGAAACCCGAATGTTCGCAACAAAACTAAAGCATAATCTATCGTCTTCGCTCTCGTTATCTCACCTCAACGCGTCCTCGCATATTCTAAACCGACCTGTATGTGTATGAATGCAAAAATTCAGTTATATAAATACCTATATATACGTATAAACAACAAGTCATTGTGCAAGAACTTAGGAAATTCGTGTCTCCTATGTGGCTCCTATGTGATTCGTATTACTATTATACTATCACATCAAGTTTGAACGCTCTCAATCGCATCGCAAAACTCAAAAATCATTATGATCGAATCTCATCCCTAGTCTCTTTCTGTCTAGATGCCTTCCAACAACTATACCTCGAGACGAGTAGCTAGGAGGAGAGCCAAACGAAGTGTCAATAAGAGGATCGCATCACTTGTGATTAAGGAAGTGAGTAAGCTTATTCCTCGAATTGCCGCTCAAGTGCACTCTCTCAGTAACTCTCGAGCCTCGGAAGACTCCAAGACGGAAGCTCCGCAATCTACTTTTCTCTACAAGCACTTCAAAGCCTGTGACCCGATGGAGTTCACGGGTGAAGGAGGTGCGACCCAATTACTCCAGTGGTTCGATTCTATCGAAGTACCCTTCGTCAAAGCGGGTGTCCCGATAGTTTCCGTACTACTTGCGCTACCGGAGTGCTTCAATCACGAGCACTCGACTGGTGGACCGCCGAACGTAACAAACGTGGGATCCCCGCAGCTTACGCTCTCTCTTGGAAAGAGCTGAAAGAGCTCATGAAGAAAGAGTATTGTCCCCCTCACGAAATCCAGAAGCTAGAAAACGAGTTTTGGGAAATCAAGCAAGCAAAAGGTGACAATGCTGGCTACACCACAAGGTTTAAACAGCTTAGCATAATCTGCCCAGGCCAGGTCAACAATTCGGAAAAGGCCATCGCGAAGTACATTCGTGGCCTGCCTGAGTGTGTGGGTGATTTTGTCGAAGCTGCACGACCTGCTACCATCGAAGAAGCCTATCGCTTAGCCGCAGAAATCAACAACAAACGACTCGTGGACGGGTTTTTCTCCAAGAATCCTGTCAAGCGAGCTCATCAAGCAATCACCAGTAATCCTTCAGGCGAACATGTTGACGAATCTTCTGATGAATCTACTGACGAATCTTCTGACAAATCTGCTGGCGATTCTCCTAATGGATCAGCTAACGATTCTCCTGACGAATCTGTTAACGATTCTTCGGACGGATCTGCTGCCGATTCTTCTGACAAATCTGCCGATGGATCTTCCGACAAATCAGCCAAAGACTCTGCAAGTGAGTCTTCAGACGAATCCTCCAACGACGACACTCCTTCGCAAGACACCGACAAACCCAGCCGCAAGCGAAAGACTTCAAGCCAGAGCTCATCACAAACCGAACTGCTGCAACCGGAACCTCTTCGAACAGTTCCGATGTTTCCAAAACGAGCCTACACTGGAGCTCATCCTCAGTGTTACTCGTGTACCTATCATCATCCAGTTGGCGCTGACTGTCGCTATTGCAATAACTGCAACCGTTACGGTCACTTCACCCACAGCTGCCACGTCGAACCGTGAACTCAACAACAGCTCCAGCAAAAGTCTTCAGCATCAAGTACCTAGCAAGCATAGGATAAAATTGTAATGATACGATTTTCGACGTTTATTTCTAAGCTTTGAACCTACTCTATTACTCAATGTTGCCCTCGTATTCTCTTTTACTCTCTAATCGTCGCACTTAGACTAGATTCACACACATACTATATACTATATCACGAAATAATGTGTTTTACCCTCACTGCACTTTTAGAACGAGGTACGATAAACGTGCAAGGAACGATTAATCACAGGTGCACACGGGATTATTTGGGTCAGTGCACGGAGATCGTAGTGAATTCTAAGGTGCCATAGCGTTTTTACAAAAGGTGACACCAAATCACGGGATGAAGGTAGTAGGGGTCAAGCAAGGTGCGCTTTATCATACTACCGAAGTTCCGTGAAGAAAGTGCCACGTGGAGTTGAACGTTATTAGACCTATTATACTATTGTGATTATTTTCAACACACTACACTCAATCGCAAGGCGTAACAACTGAAATTGCACCATCGCAAGACTTGTCGTAAGTCTGCAAATGCAATGCAATCGCCTCATCGATGGACTCTGGAGAGTCTACCTCGCAGGACAATTGCATCAACGCAAGACTGGTCGTAAGTCTATAGCAATCAATCTCATCAAGCACATTAACGCTCACGACATTGTCGGGTGAGGACCTATTCTACCCTCCTCGACAACCGTGATGCGTCGCAACGTAACGTTGAGCTTATTCGAAACAAAACTCGACTAATCGCAATCGTTTATCATGTGTATCTCGAAATCTCTATCGCTTATTATGTGAATCTATATCGCCTGCTGTGTATCAATCTATCGCTATACCGTTAGCTGTGATATTCGTGTTAAGTTAGCACATGACCTCGCTTCACGAGATGAAGCTCATATGGTTAGGGCAGGGTGTTTTAGCCATATCAGCGATTTTTCGTGGAAAAAGGCCATGTGGGGTCTAATGTTAGTCAAACTATGTGGTGTTAATCAATCAAAATCGGACCGCATATTTCATCGCTTGCACGCAACAACTGCCGCTTATCGTAATTCGATTATCATCACCATCATTGCTAGTGTTGTGTTTGTATTATTCATTTAATCACCTAATCGCTTATCGTGTATAATCTATCGCTTATCAACTCGCTGGATTAATCTATTCGATCCTATCTTATGCTCGGTCCGACTTTCTATCGATTGGGCCGAGTAAACGCAATTCTATCCGAGTCATATCGGCACACCTGACACTGCCTCACGAAACGGAAGTAATATGGGCAAAGCATGGTGGATACGCCGCTGGTACTTCCTATATATAAGTGTTTTAAACATATTAACGAACTTCCGTGGGAAGGTGCCAAGTGGAGCTTGATGCTGAATCATCCTTTTCAAAGGGTTAAAACTGATTTTTTATAAAACTTTTATTAAAACCATGGAACAAGTGAAATTCCTCACAATGTGGAGGTAACATCGAATCAGCTTAACTCCATGTTCAAAGGGAGCTTCATGAATCCAATTTTTTCCTTAAAACCTTTTTCAAGATAAAAAACAAGACTTTCTTGAGATGTTGGTTCAACATCGAGTTCAGCTGGAACCCATGTCATAGGAGAGTTTTCGTAACCCTTGTTTTCATCTTCGAATTCCTTAAAATGTTAGAGACTTAAACTTCCTTGCAACATCGGTTAACATCGACTCTGTTGACCGCACGTTAAAAGGAAAATTTTCAAAGATTTTCATCCTAAATCCCTTCTTAATATCTAAAACGAACGCTTCTTGTAACGTTGGCTAACGATCGACTCAGTTAACTCTACGTCATGAGAAACCTTTCAAATTACAATCGCATCGAACTAACGAATTCTACACAAGACAAGGTACTTTGGAATGCCAACTCGTGGGATTAATACTTTCATCTTTACGTCGCCTTCTCGCTATCGCAGTCGATCTCTCTTATTCGAAACGTCCTCGCTGTCAACCTACGATCAAATCGCTCGCTGTATCGCTACTCATACGAGACCAACTCTTAGAAGCCTACCTATTGGATTAATTTCGGGACGAAATTTCCTAAAGTAGGGGAGACTGTAACAACCCGCACTTTTGTGCGTTGTTACTACTCGTTATACTCGTTACGCCTAGCACCGGAGATTCGGATCATAATGTAACCATATCGTATATATCGCTATTCGAAGCATAATTGCATATTTTCGAAATACAATATCACTATACTACACTATTATCACACTAACACTCACGGAGGCATTGAGTGAGGACCTATTCTACCCTCCTCAGTGGTCGTGATGTGTCGAACGTAAACAATTAACGCTAACAAGGACTCTCGGGTGAGTGTTGTAGCTCCAGTCGTCATGACGATGATGACAATACGAGTAAACGGTACCCCGTCAGTTTTTGTGGCACTATACGAAATAACGTTCACGATGACATCAAGAAAGGACCTATACTACCCTCATTGATGGCCGTGAAACGTCGCTAATAATCGCATACTCGAATCGGAAACCAATTGTTAGTTATCGAAACTTTGGATTATGGATACGTAAATACGACCCCTCGTGATATACATATATATAATAATAACAATATAATGATAATATAAATTAATTATGGGAAGTACGCACTTCGAAAACTATCAAAACGATCGAAAACGGAGAAGTCCAACGCGTCAGGATAACCATCCGGACGGATGGGCAATCCGGACGGATGGGCAATCCGGACGGATGGGCAATCCGGGCCAGAACTCCCTTCTTCTCCTCTGTGGCCTATAAATACCATGTCACATCACTTGAACAGTGATGTGACAGCTCCTACTCGACCAAACACGCTCCAAGACCCTTTTCTCCCGATTCCGGTAAGATTTCAACCTAGAAACTTGTACTTCTACAATCTACACTCAATTCTACATCGTTCTATCTTTTAAAACTCAGATTCTAACCGTGAAATCTGCGGATTTGAGGCGTTTTGAGGTGATGTCACCAAGAGTTCTTATGAACTTCAAGTTGGGGTCTCATTTCACTATAAACGACTCAGATCCGGGTGATCTCCACATGTTTTAATGACAAATCTCACCTAAATCTGTGCGATTTCGAGTTAACCATGAAGAACCATCAAGAACTACCAGATCTGATGGAACGGGGTGATTCCCGGCCGTTAGAACGGGTCGGGACTGATGGAATTTCAAGTGTTAGTGCGAAATTACACTACCCTAGTAAAAACGAACGTATTCCTTCCGTTAAACACTCGGAAACAGTGTTCAGAGTGCGAAACAAACATGACAAGTCCGCACGGATGACACTTGTCCGCACGGACGACATGTCAGTCCGCACGAATGACATGTCAGTCCGCACGGATGACACTTGTCCGCACGGATGACATGTCAGTCCGCACGGATGACACTTGTCCGCACGGATGACATGTCAGTCCGCACGGATGATACTTGTCCGCACGGATCACTCCTGTTCGAACGAATGACAAACCGCACGAGTCAGCAACTAATCCGATCGGGTAGTCTGTCATCCGACCGGATGACAGCCATCCGACTCAGGTCCATATGCCATCCGACCGGATGAGCCCATCCGAATGGGTGAGCACCATCCGACCAGATGACTGACTTTTCAATGCTAATCTCGCCTAACCGTACATCGTTTACTATATCCTTCAATGATTAACGCAGACGCACTCGCAACCGACCCAAACAAGTTGTATTCCCGATAAATACGCACTGTGAGTATACTTGAACCCTTTTTAATCGCATTTTGGGTGTAACATACGTTTCTAACAAATCGAACTCATCAAACAAAATATTCAATCAATCGAATTATCACTTGCGAATAACTGTTATGCATAGATATACGTGATGCTAGTTGCATATGTGCTAGGGCTTATACTCGCGACGTCCCACCACGACTAGTATAGTACTATTGCGCCCGACGGGGTCTAGTTATGCCATCGTACATTCGAGCATCGAGGACTTAGTTGGTAGTATCAGTTATGTGATCATGTTATTTGTTAGTATGGGATAACGAATGTATTAAATATTATCGCAATATAGTTGTTATGGATTCTCTTGAGCAATCTGATTCGCCTAGTGCCGCGCCCCGATGATTCCGCCATCGGTTGGGGTGTGACAGAAAGCTAAATCCAAGGTACGTAGGACCATTTCCAGTGATCCAACGTATAGGATCAGTTGCTTATCATTTACAACTACCAGGAGAATTAACTGGAGTACATGATATATTTCATGTATCCAATCTCAAGAAATGTCTATCAGACGAATCTTTGGTAGTATCTCTCCAAGATATAAAGGTAAACGAAAAATTTAAAATTTATAGAGAAACCTCTTCAGATAGAAGATAAAAAGATCAAAATTCTCAATCACAAATGATTAGTGTTAGTTAAAGTAAAATGAGATTCAAAGAGAGGAGCTGGATACACTTGGGAGCTGGAATCTTAGATGAAGAAAAAGTATCCTCAATTATTCCAGTAAATCTCGAGGACGAGATTTTATTAAGGTGGGGAGAATGTAACAACTCTCATCAAAAGTCATATTTATTTAATTAATTTGCCCAATAGGAAACCCTAATTGAAAAACCCAAGTGATTCTGAACAAACCCTAAAATTTTCAGAACAATCGGAATCAGGATCAGGGCCCCTAAAACTCAGGAGGGGTAAACCCTAGTTGGTATTATCCTAACAGTTTTACGTGGAAATTGAATTTGAACGAATTATCGACTCACCTGAGCTAGTTGGACACGTACCTACCCTACCCTAAAATGTCACCCCTCGCGCCACGCGAAAGGAACAAGAATACCTGTCGCGACACGCGACAGGGACCATTTTTCAGATATAAATAGGGGTGTCTGGGACTTGATTTTGGGCACTGAAACGACGTAAAACTTCGAAATATACGCTGAGATATTGTCTGTTTATCACAATTAACACACACGGATCACTAATCGACGCCGCAATCAGGGTATTAACTCGATCGCTATTACGATTCATTTTCCGATCGATCAATGTACTCAATGGATGTTTAAGTGCTGCCCACATTAGGGTGATGCTTTGTCATTAGTCGTTAATTCGATGGATGTTTAAGCATAGCACTTTGTCATTCGTTGTGAGGGTTGATCTCGTGAGTTATCGTAAATGCGGTATTGATTACTAACCCAGAATTGTGTGCCTGTTATTAAATTTAGGTTAAAAGGCTAATCAGTAGGCTAAACTCTGCTTAAATTAAATCTGCAATGTGAGTCATTCTCTTTTTATCAACTATTTTACAATACCTCAAATTATTTTCAAAAGTTATCATTACAGGGACTAAGTCGTGGATATCTTGAATCACTGGCTAGTGGGGTATTGTGCACATTACTAATTTTCTCCAAGTTAGGTTCATTGACCTACTAGGGATAATCATCACTATTTAGGTTCATTGATCTAATAGTGGTATGACCATCGTCACCATTGTGACATGTCACCATTGTGACAGAGCGCCAGATAAAAATAAGATAGAAGCCATTGTAATCGCTCTTATGCTGTAATTAATAACTATGCAAAGTGAATGATTCACTCAGTATTTCCCGCTGACAAAACCTTTTCCAAACATGTTTCAGGTGATCTGTTATGATCCAGGAAATGTGCCGTGAAGCACTACAGGCTTAAGAAAGTGGCTCAGGATAAAATAAAGAAACATGTTTTGTCAAATAAAAGATTTCTTCGTGAAGTCATAGTAATGTAAATTATCGGTGTTTTATCCCGCGTTGTGAAATAAAATAATCGGGAAATATTTCAGTTTTAAAAAGATCCTGATGATAAACTTCCGCTGTTAAACTCAATTAACTAAATACCACGGGATTTCTGTCCCGCGGCTCCTGAAACGGGTCAAACCGGGTCGAGGGCCGTGACACAGGGTTTACAAAAGATGAGGTAAAGCTAATGTTGTTTCAATTTACTCTGAAAGACAAGGCAAGACAATGGTTCGCAACATTACCTCCAGGAAGTGTCTACACTTGGCAAGAGATGCAGCAAGTGTTTTTGGAGGAATACTACACCATGAATAGAACCAGTGAAGCTCGGGATGCAATCAGAGCATTACAGCAACATTCAGGAGAACCGTTCCATGAGGCGTTCACAAGGTTTAAGGAGTTGCTTAGGAAATGCCCATATCATGAAATTCATACATGGGAGTTGATCAAGGCGTTTTATGATGGGCTACTTCCTGATGATGTAAGAGATCTTATAACCATCAGCAATGGTACGTTTCTCACAAATACAGAAGCTGCGGATTGGGCATATTTGGAGAGACAAAGTGCCACTTCGAAGAGACAGGCACAATCTAGCAGGAGGGCAAGATCGAGTTCAGCAAAGTCGGTTGATTATGAAGCTGAGGAGCGGGTCGAGAAGTTGAGGCACCAAAACTTATTGCTTGAACGACAAGTGGCTCAGATGAAGTTAGGAAAGGGAGCCGAAGTTAAAACCGCCAATACGTTTTCGGTGTGTACTGAGTGTGGAGAGTTAGGGCATCAAGTTGGAGAATGTGCTGTACTGGGTGGTCAGACTGATGAAGTGAATCAAATCTATGGTGAACGAAAGCAATATGATATGAAATCGAATACATATCATCCAGGTTTGCGAAACCACCCCAATTTTAGTTACGGTAATTTTGCTAATCAAATTAACCCTAATTTTCAGGTACCCATGCAAGGAGGCCAACAGTATCAGAGCCATCAAGGTAATTACTCGCAAGGTAATTACCAAAATCAGGGTCCATATACTCAGGGTACTCAGCAAGGGAACTCCTCAAGTAGTGGTGGGGCGAGTGACGAAAAACTGGATGCTATTATGAAGTTTATGAAGGACGTCCAGAAAGATAATGAAGTTCGGGACAAAACGTCTGAAGCAATGCAGAAGCAGTTGGGGCAATTAGCAGAGGATCTAGCCCAACTGAGAAGAGATCCAGGTAAGTTGCCTAGCACTACTACATTTAACCCAGCACATCAGTCATCTAGCTCGAAAAATGGAAGAAATGTGCACATCAACGCGGTAAGTATTCTTCCAACGTCTGAAATTGGTAGTGTCACAATTACTCCACCATCACAATTAGTTGAGGAGGTGGTGGAGGATGTTGGTAATGGATCGGACTCTCAGCATGATCGGGACCCACCAAGGGATGAAAGGTGGGAAAGTTTTAAACAAGCTAAAATTAATCTACCCTTACTTGATGCGATTAAAGAGAGTCCCGATCAGGTTGAATGTCTGAAAGAGTTAAGTACCCAAAAACGACTTCACAAGTTTCCTAAAAAACTTGATTTAACTGCAAATGTGAATGCCGTTTTGTTGGGTACCCTTCCCCCGAAACTCCAAGATCCAGGAGCACCCATTATTTCCGTACAAGTGGGTGAATTTAAAATAGAAATGGCACTTTTGGATCTTGGAGCGTGTGTTAGTATTCTACCAGGGTGTCTGTATGACCAATATGATTTTGGTCCGCTACAAAAGGTTAACACTACCGTGGTGTTGGCTGATCAGACTCCCATGTGTCCGAGGGGGATTGTAAGGGATGTAATTGTGAAGGTAGAAGAGTGTTACTACCCAGTTGACTTCTTAGTGCTTGATTGTGCCACAAGTTCAAAGAACACGCACCCTCCAGTCATTTTGGGTAGACCGTTCTTAGCGACTGCTCATGCAATTATCAACTGTGTTGATGGAACGGTAAATATGAAGTTTGGTGACCGTGAATTACGGTTAAACGTATTTTTGTATGCGACTAATCCTGCCATTTCAGGTGAACGCTCAAAAGCTGAAAATGGTGATGAAAATGTCTCTCCTACAAAGGAGATTCAAACCAAACACGAGTGTTTGTTGGTTGACAGGTTTGAAGTGGCAGGAAGCGAAGCAGTGAGGAAAAAGGAAAGTGTGGCGCATGAGGAGTTCAAGAGAGACAAAGGGAAGCGACGAGGGAAGAAGAAGAAAAAGAAACCGCCTGAATGTGATAATGCAAAACGGAGGTTAAAGTTATTCGGTCCAATGTGGAAGACAGTGGACGACTTACCAGAGCAGTGGCGGAGTACGTACTTAGAGGCCATGGAACGCAAACATCAAACTCGACCACCATGAAAGTATATCAGGTATGGTCTGGCTGAAGACCTATAAACTTAGCGCTCTCGGGAGGCAGCCCGAGGATGTAGAGTAGTGTATATTTGTTTTGTTTTGTTTTGTTTTGTTTTGTTTTGTTTTGTTTTGTTTTGTTTTGTTTTGTTTTGCGTGAGTATTGTTGCAGGTTACCAGGTTATTAATCTCTACGAATGCAATGGTCTTGTGTGGGGATGTTTGGGAAGTCTCGATACGTTCTAGATGCAGTTGCGGACAATGCATGGATCAGAGTGCAGTCAGAACTGTCCATACTCAATCTCCATTTGGACGGGGATGACTTGCACGCTAACTGTAGAGATTGACCCGAGTACTTGTTGGACACGGCCGCGAATGGAATGCTATACGGTCGTGGTGGAACATGACGTATGAGGATTCTACACATTAAACCAGGGGAGTCTGTTCCACTCTTATTATTTTTTTTCTTCGTGTTCTTGGTGGTGTTAAATTATTTTATGTGTTAGAGAAGGTGTTATGTTCTTTGTGTTAGGAATGGTAGCTCATGAGGTTTGTTAGTTGGTATTCCCGGGTTTGTTTTAAAAGCACGATACATTGGGGACAATGTCGCCCAAGTGTGGGGATATGGAAACCCGGGAAGGGAGTTTGGGACAGAGGCTTGAAAGAGGTTGAAAGTGATTGAAAACGATGAAAAGTGAAAAAAATTGAAATTTTTTAAAATTTTAAAGAATTTCATCGCCTTAAGTGAACTAAATGGATACAAAAACCGAACGTTTCAATCACTAATGGGTTCCTTGCCGGTAGTAAACTAATAGAGTCTCTTGTCATGGTCGTTCCTTTAAGTTTCATGAGAGTAGGTCCGACAGGTGTTTTAGGATAAAAGAATTGAGAAGAGATGTCTATTTAGGGGTAACATGCTTTAGATTGCATATGCTACGTGTCGGCAGCCTTTTTACCCTTCTTTGGTGAGAGTTTTGAGCCTGTAGAATGATAGAATGATATTACATATTAATTCATTTGCTGAGAGCAGGCCGCATGTTATTCTGTATTAGAACTTGTGTGGTTTGATACATGCTGAGACTGTGGTTTGATATGTGCACGTAAATGATAAAGGCATTAGGATATACCTTTCACCAGCTGTGTTTTGTTTTATGTTTACCTAATCATTACCCCTAGTAGCCCTGTTGAGCCTATTTACCCTTTCGTTTGTCCACCCAATGTGAGTTGTTGATACCGACCGTGAACGACAGTTATGAATAATTGAAAAAGAAAAGAAAAAGAGAAATCAAAGAAAAGAAAAAAGAGAAAAAAATAGAAAAGAAAAAAAAAGAACACAAAAAGAAAGTTTCGTGAATAATGTTATATTGTTTTGGGTAGAAACCAACCCAAAAGTGTTAGTCGTTATTTGTTTGCAAATAAAGTTGTCATGGTTTGGTCGTTTGTTTGTTCGCCACGAAAAAGAAAAAAATATAAGCCAAAAATTTCCTACCTTTAGCCTAAGCCCAAAACCAAAAGTCCTTTTGATATGTGTCATGTTATACGATGCAGTGGAGGTATGATTGTTATACAAGCATATGATTACAGAATTTCATGTTTGGTTTAGAGTGTTATACATACTAGCACATTACACGCTAGTTCATATTTTAAACCGAGAGGAGAGTTGATCGTGAGGGGTGTGTAGCATGTGTTAGAATCCTAAGCATGTTAGTTTTGAATAGACAAGTCTTAAGTTTTAGAAATTGCATCAATTGCTTGTCGGACTGTCAATCTTGATTGTGTCAGTCTATGGATCGGGTATGACTTGGGACATAAACTGTTACATCGGTTAAGGGATTTAGAGGTATCGTTACGATGGTGAGTAGTTCCATATCGGTTTGCTTGAGGGCAAGCAAAGGGTAAGTGTGGGGATGTTATGTGAGGGTGTTTAATCGTGTTTTAAAGTGTTTAATTATGAGGCTTTATATGATTTTGTGTATGGAAACGGTTTACTTTGGGTTGATTTTGATTTACAGGTACTCGGAACATAACAAATGGCTTTTGGAGCTTGACAGAAGGTTTTCGGGAAGCATTATGGAGTATTGGAAGCATACACACAAGTTGGAAGGCCAAAATATGAAAAATGGGAAGTTCGGTAGCAATCGGCTCCACTAGGTGCTGATTTCAGCGCACCACAGAAGGAAATCATATTTGGCGCACTAGGCGCTGATTTCAGCGCACTGGGCGCTGATTTCAGCGCACTGGGCGCTGAATGCCAGGTCTGACTTGCGAATTTCTTGTTTTTCCACCATATTTAAGCACAAACATTCCCCAAACGAAATTATCATTAACCCTAGCCGTTTTCCACTTCCAAAGGACGAATTTTGGAGTTCCCAACCTCAATCCAATCATCAATCATGCAATTCCTCATCAATATTGAAGATCAAATCAAGAACATGAGCGGCTAAACCACCCGTGACCATCTCCGGGACTAGGGTTTGTGTTAGGAACCGGGTTGACTTAGTTTTACAAACTTTTGGATTGAGATTTGACTAATCATTCGGTTAGTTTATCTTTATTGTTTATTTGTTTTTTATTAAACATTGTTGGATTATCATTTGCATACTTGTTCATCAGTTATTTGGTTTTGTCATCAACAATTGGGATTAAATTCTAAGTTGTCATTGTCTTCAACCTTTAACCATTGAACTTGTTCATGTTTATGAAATCTAGGATTGGTAATTATCTAGGTTACTATTCAGTTGCATCAATCTTTCGGTTTTGATCGTGGATCATTGCAATCAAATATATTATCTGTTAATTATTTATCAAAACAAGTAGTTAGCAAATCATGTCTATGTGATTTCCAATTGGTAGTAATTAGGTTACCCGTGTTTCTACACAACCTGAAAACCCGGAGATTGGTCCCTCTTCTTACAATTGTTTACAATCATAATTTATATTTGTTTTCATAGTTATTTTCAAAACTGCAAAAAGCAATTAGTTTAGAATTAGATAATCATTAAAAAACAACGAGCTTTCATACTTTCCACTGATTCCCCGTGGATTCGACACCCTACTTGCCCTTACTAGTAAAGGTGATTAGGACACTTTTTAATTATATTTTGAGAAAAATGCCCGGATAGTCCCTGTGGTTTCGCCTTTTTTCACCTATAGTCCCTATCTTTCTAAAACTACTTGAATAGTCCCCAAGTTTTCGATTTTTGTTCTCGGATAGTCCCTGGGTCTAACTTCAGTTACTTTTCTCAGTTAAGTGGGTATTGAAATGACCAAAATACCCTTTCCTTAAAAGGCCAAACCATAGGGACTATCCGGGCACCTTCTTCATTTTTATTTATAAAATCCCCCCACACCCACCCTTCTTCTCCACCTGTTGGATCTTCTCCATAGTTGTTTCATCTCCGGTACCGACACCTTATCGGTGTTCAGACGCCGTCTTTTCACCACCATCTTTTACCATTGTTCAGGCGGGACACCAACACCATCTTTTAATCAGTCCGAAAAGCACATACGACACCTCAAAATTTGTCTTAAATCAACCGAATTTGTCCGAAATTCGATCTGAAACTAGATCGAAATACAAATCGACACCAGCTTCTTTCAGCAACTCAGATTCAGATCAGTTCGTTCAAATATAGTTGTTCAATCAGTATGTAAACAGTTTAAAATTGTCTTATAATTTTTGAAATCTCAAAACTTCGATCAAAAACACTGATTCACACAGAAACTTGAACAAATTTGATCCGATACAAACCGAATTAGTCCGAAACTCTTAATCAACAAACCGAAACAGTTCGAAAATCACCGAAACTCATTCAAATCAGTCCTAGACACGTTAAAAATCAATCTAAACTCATTCGATTTCACCGAAACAAAGTTCACTGATTATGTTCGAAAATTATGTAGAAACAACTTAGATTCGATTGTTTGAATGAAACAGTGATGTGTTTCAGATCTGAATTGTATATCAGATCCTGAATGAAATCAGTTTGAATGAAACCGCCGCGACCCGCCGCCACTCACCAACCTCCGCCATCTCTCTCCCTCTCCTCGGTCTCTCTCTCTCTCTCTCCCTCTCTTCCTCTCTGTCTCTCTGGTTCCACAGCCATCGCTCACCACCACCGGACGGTGGTGGTCCGTTTTGTCGACGAGGGGAGGAGTTTGGGGTGTCTTGCCGGCTGATTAACTAGTTAGACCCGTCACCGGAGTCCAGTCGGACTCCCTTGTGCTCGTCGGTAGGGAAAACAAGAGGCAGGGGGTGTTTGGTAGTGGATTTAAAGAGAAGCAGGGTGTGGGTATTAGGGTTTCTTAATGTTGAAGATGAAGGGTGGATGGGTTTTATAAAGAGAAGGTGCCCGGATAGTCCCTATAGTTTGGCCTTTTAAGGAAAGGGTATTTTGGTCATTTCAACACCCACTTAACTGAGAAAAGTAACTGAAGTTAGACCCAGGGACTATCCGAGAACAAAAATCGAAAACTTGGGGACTATTCAAGTAGTTTTAGATAGATAGGGACTATAGGTGTAAAAAGGCGAAACCACAGGGACTATCCGGGCATTTTTCTCTTATATTTTTGACCGACCTTACGACATCGATCAACAAGCTCCGTTATTTCTTACTCAACGAAACGGAACGGCGTCAAATTGTCCATTTCAGGTGAACGACCACTTATACAAACGCGGGTATTATCTTACTGATGGGATCTACCCTAGCTAGTCCGTGTTTGTGAAGTCTTTTCCATATCCTCACATCCCGAATGAAAAAAAGTTCAAGAGGCAACACGAGGCCGCAAGAAAAGATGTGGAACGGGCGTTTGGTGTGTTAAAGGCGAAGTGGGGAATACTAAATCGTCCAATGTGTTCTAAAACGGTGAAAAAGATAAGGTCCATCGTGTATACGTGCATTATTTTACATAACATGATAATAAAAGACGACGGAAGGGCATTAGCACCGGTACACATTCAAGATCCTCCAGTCGAATCCGTCTTCGATGATACAGCTTTTAGCGAGCTCATTGACGAAGAAACGCATTGGAGACTAAAACACGATCTCGTTGAGCATCTCGGACGTTTAGATCTACCTCACCTTGAAGTGAATTCCGACGACGAGTAGTTTGTTTTTTTATTTTTCTAGTTTGAATGTAATTTTTATTTTTAATTTAATGAAATATCTTTTATTAAATTTTATTTAATTTTTATTAATATTTGTTTAATTTATAAACATGCATAACTACAACAAATAAAAAAAAACAAGTCCCCCAAGAGAGGAGTGCCGCCATCAAATTGAGGGTGTGGGGGGGAGTTAAGAGGGGAGTTGACGTGGCGCGTGCTGATTGGCCGTGAGTAAGAGAGGGGACTCCCCTAAGAGAGAAGTGCCCCTCTCACCCTAAGCATGTCAAATAGGATGACGTGTAATAATCAAATTGTAAAGGTGTTAATTAGGTTGGTGGGTTGTAAAAAATAGGTCAGACGAGTTGACATGTCCACTTGTTTAACTAAACATGTTAAATAGGTCAACCTAAATACCGCCTGTTTATTAAACTGATTAGGTATAAGGCCCTGACATATATTTTAATCCTACTCAACTCCATATATGTGCCACATCAATCACTTTTCCCCATTTCACTTCACCTCACCTCACCTCAAATGGTTTAATTCCATTAATTTCACCTAACCCTATTCTTTTAGTGGTTTGGGTACAAAAAGAAAAATTAGTTCAGTCTCTTATCATTAAGTTAACTTGTTAACAAATAATCCTTTTAATGCCCCTTAATGCAACGATAGAATGGTGTGCAATGCCGATTAACATGCTATGTCACCATTAATGCCCCGAGTGTTAGGATACACCTCAAGGCCTAACAATAAAAAACTTCATTTTTTTGTCAACAAACAAACGGAGAAAATGAGAAATGTGGTTGTGACCCGACCCGTGTATCAAATGATCAGATCTAAAATAATCAGTAGCCATAGCCCATGCCATAGGCTTGAAATTGTCCTAAACTTACCAAATGGTTAGTTTATGTTAAACCGAATTGGCACAATAATAAAAGAGTTAACTGTTATTTTCGTCTATGTGGTTTGTCCAGTTATGTCAGTCCAGGCCAAATTTCAAATTTGTACCATTTGCGTTCCTGACGTTCTTGAAACATGCCAATTCCGTCCAAAAAACTAAGGTTGAATAAAATAATTGGACAAACCACAGGGACAAAAATGACAGTTAACTCGTGTTTTTTGGACGGAACTAGCATGTTTCAAGATTGTCAGGGACGGAAATGGTACAAATTTGAAATTTTGTCTGAACTGGCATGATTGGACAAACTACAGGATGAATCTTTCTATACTAATAAATGAAAACCTTTTTTTGACACATGTTGCCTTCTTATCTTATTTTTCAATTTATTTTCCATATTAAACAATAATTTAACTAAATATAATTTAGATAAGATGATACCTTTTTTATTAAACTTTGAATTAATAATCTCCTTATCTAATTTTTCAATTTCTTTTTCCTATTAAACAATAGTTTAATTAAGTATAATTTAGATAAGAATAATAACTTTTTTTATCAAATTTTGAATTAATAATAATATGTAATTTGTATTTTCTCCTTCCCCGTAGGAGATAGAAGAAGTTTTATTTTTTTCCTTGTAGAAACAGACAAATATATAAATTTTTATTCTCATTTAAATTAGATCCAGTATAATAATTTTTTTAAACTATTATTATTTAATATTTAATAGGATAAAGAAATAAGAAAATAATATTAAATCACAAACTTTGTGGATCTCTCTTTTTATTTATTTATTTATTTATTTATTTCATATTTATTTTATTTTTTCCATTTATTGATAATCATCTAATATTTCATTGGTTCTATCACGTGTATTACACATGCTTTGAATGTAAGAAAAAAAATTAAATTTTTAATAAGTAAATAGTACATCGAATTTATCATTCAAATACATATCTTGACGACCGTTGTTTTAATCGATTACATAATATTTATTTAACTCGTTCAATACACATTTTAAAGATTTATCTATATTGTTTATTATCTAAAATTAAATTTATTCAACCCGTATAAAACAAGTGGTTCTAAACTATTACACTAACTCGTAATAAAAAGATGTATTTATAGTCCATCTAAACCAGTTGGGCTGATGAAAAGAGGTATTAAAGACTTTATACTTTAAAAGCTACTGTATATCGAAGCCCAAGCCCAAAAAAACGAGAGTAGATGAGGTCATAAGGAGAAAGAAGATAAGTCAACACGTGTAATAAAAAAATGATGATTTTAAAAAAAATAAACTAAGCATTATTCAAATATGGCCTTTCAAAAAAAAAAAAAAAAAAAAAAAAGCATTATTCAAATATAGCACCCTGAGGTGGTACACCATACCATGATTCCATCCATTATCATACCCTGATTTGGGGTGGGCCTACTTTACACACGGCCCCATTTTCAAACCCAAGTATTATTTCTTTTTCATCATCCATTGGAGGAGATTTGTGTGGGCCCATACCCACTTACCTTCTTTAAAATCTAAATTTTTATTTCTTATAACTTACGGACTATTTGACAACATCTGAATAGTTAAGTGTTAAATCAGTAAGAGATTTGAACCATTAAGTGCTGAATCAGTAGGAGGTCTGAACCATTATAAGCCAGCATAATGCTTAACCATTCAGAGGCAAATGTCTGAACCATTCAGACATTTGTTAGCGAAACAAACAGTCTGAAGTCTGAACCAGTATGAAGTTTGAACCATTAAGAGCTAAACAAACAACCCCTTAGACAACACATTGCAAGAATATATTAAACGTCACCACTATTTTTATAAACTTAGATTTATATATTGTTCAATACATAGGATCATAGTTCTCATAACCGGAACGACCAGTTAGATTGGGAACTGATTACACTGACAGTTAATTTGGGCCGGCCAGTCAGTGCTTCAACTAGTTAGATCGACAAACCAAATCAAAGACTCAACCAGATTTTCAACGGAAGAAAAATCATTTTTTAAAGTCTTATTTAGTATTCCAGGCTACATATTTGTGTTTTAAAGTCCATTGTTGGTTTACATTAAAAACCCACACTAAAGGATAAAGTGGTTATATGTTTTCTTTTAAGTTAGTTATATAATATGTTTTAGTTTTAGATTATTTATTTATGATGCCAATCTAGTTTTAAAATTTTAAAAATAATTTTGAGAAGTATAAAAATCAACCGCGTGAAAATTCAGAGACAGACAACAAAATTAAATATAAATAAAAAACTAGAAATAGCAAAATGAGAATTTAATAATATTTTATTCCTTTAAAAAAAGGAAAAAGAAAATGTGAGAAAATAGATACTAAAAATAAGGAAATGATGCATGAATATAATTCACAAAAACAAAAGCGAGTTCCGAAATACAATCTGAAGCCTATAAAGTCTCCCACACAAAATCACTCTTTCTACTTTCAGCCCCCATTCTTCAATCCCCCATCTCCAATTCTTATACATCTAAATCCCCCCCCCCCCAAATAAAAAAAAAACAACCCATCAATTTATTTCATACCATTATTCATTGAAAACCATTGCACTAGTTATTTTAAAAATGGCTCCAGAAGATGGCGCCACCTCCACACCGCGAAACATGGCGTCCGGTGGTGGCGGTGGTGGTTGTTCGCGGACAAACGGGGGACAGATTTTGAAAAAGGGGCCGTGGACCGCGGCCGAGGACGCAATTTTAATGGAGTATGTGAAGAAAAACGGTGAAGGGAATTGGAATGCTGTGCAACGAAATTCGGGGTTGATGAGATGCGGAAAGAGTTGTAGGCTTCGATGGGCGAATCATTTACGGCCTAATTTGAAAAAAGGAGCGTTTACCCCGGAAGAAGAGCGCCAAATTATCGAGCTTCATTCGAAATTCGGCAATAAATGGGCTCGTATGGCTCTTCATGTAAGTTGTTTGATAATTACCGTCAGTGGTGGACTCAGGAATTTTTTAATATATATAAAAAGATATTAGAGGTTGTTTGACCCGCAGCTTATATGCTAGGTCCTATGTTTTTGTCTATATGTTTAAAGGTGTGTTTTTGTGTTTGTGTGTTTCAGCTTCAAGGAAGAACGGATAACGAGATCAAGAATTACTGGAATACGAGATTGAAAAGACGATTACGAGCGGGTTTACCGATTTATCCTGTGGATTTCCAGCATAATCACCATCGGAGGCACCACGAACAATCGTTACAAAGTCAAACAATTCCGTTTTCTTCATCATCACCGTCGTCAAGTCATGCAAAAACCGCGATCAATTCGATATCTCCGTTGTTGTACGATCCCCTAAATTACCCTGTCATGAACATGAACACGAACACGAACACGAACACAAACACACCGTTTTATATTCAAAATACCCAATCTAATTTCAAAACGCCTCATCCAAACACCCAATACCCGAATCGAAATAACTCGATATCGTTCCTCAATCAAGGTTTCCCGAGCTCCCTTCAATCCAATCATCCCGTGATTCAAATACCGAAAATTGAACCGGCTTTTGACGATGTTAGATTGTTTGAAAATGTAGAAAAGGACATCCCTTCGATCCAATCGTTGTTTCGAGCGATCACTCCGACGTGTTCTTCAAACACCGCGAATGATCATCTGATTGTGCAATCGAACGATGGTGATAATGCGATTTCCGCCTACGTATCTTCCCGGGGAAATAGCGGGTTGTTAGAGGATGTTTTAGGCGAATCGCGAGCTTTAATAAGCTCATGTAAATTATCAGAAACCGACACGGGTATTGAAAAAATGACGCATGAGTACCCCCTAATGGAAGAGCCCGAAAACGTCACTTTGGATTCGGTTTTTGAAACCGGGGAAGCTAACAAGACGACTTTAGACGACTCGAGTTCGGGACATTCGTCCATTGGTGAGTTATGATTTAGATACGTATTTCACGGCATTTAATACAATATCTTTATCTTTGTCTTTATCTTTATCTGTATTAACTTTTTTCCTCGTTTAAAAATGTTTTAACAGAAATCGGAGGAAAATCCCAAAGCGATGTAATCGACGAAATGAACACGATGGACGAAGATTTCTCGAGCTGGCTCGACTTCCCAACGGGTTGGTACGGTGGAAGTGAAGATCCATCAAACGAGAAACCCGTCGATGTATCGAACGGGAACATGGTGGGTAGAACACCAAGTCGAGATCGCGTGCTCTCCGGTTGCAACCACGGAGACGGACCATGACCATGAGTGGACCATGGGGTCGTGCCGCTGGAACAACATGCCTGGATTTAGCTAGATGGTTAGTTTGGTGTAACTAGGTGAGAGTGGATGGTTAGATCTCCTATCATGTTAAAGGAGTGATTTGTACACGATCAACATTGATTTTGTACATAATAAATATTTTGCTATTGATAATTTGACCTTCATACAATATCATTGAGAAACATGGGGTTAAAATTGCAATAAGTAGATTATTTGTGGTGTGAAATCAAATTTAATTCTGTTGTTTAAGGTCACATTTTAGTTAAGGTTTGTATGGGAGTGTGACTTATAATATGTTTTTTCAATATTATAACTTGTCCAATATTGGTAACTAATATGGTTTTCGAATTTTGCCAATGTATTTTGTTTAATTCTGTCTAATTGTACGAAACCATCACTAGTGCTCTATTGGTGGTCACGGATATTTAAGTTCCTCCTATAGTGGGCTCAGGTGAGTTTTCCCCTCCAGGTCTCAAGTTCGAGTCTAGGCAATAGGGGTTTCTCATTGAGGGATTTAAATTGGGGATCTATTGTGCGAGAGGGCTCTCTAGCACGCATCCGGTTAAGACAACGTATGCTAGACCTCCCGACATTCGCGAATAATTCACAACTTTCGGAAAAAAAAAAACTAATTGTATGAAAGGTAAGCGGGTTTCCTTTTTTATTTCTTTATTTATTTATCTGCTATCCCGCAATATTTTCTACACAGAGAATCCTTTTTTATATATTTTATTTATTTATTTGGATAAACCATTTTTAAAAGCAAAGAAAACACAAGAAACTTGAATCCTAAGTATCAAGACGTATACATCTATATTTAGCAAGCATACTTGCAAGTGTATAATAACATACCATAACTTTATCGGCTATCTTGACTTGTACATAACTATGTTTCATGTAGCCATTTTGTCGTCTTTTTGCACTTTACTCATGAGTTTTTCAAATATTATGACGTCGTATGTTTCTTTCTTTGAATGTTACTTACAGTATAAATTAACAAAAATGTCACATGCTAGATAAGAAAAATAAATACAATTTTGCAAACTTTGTGTATTTTCTTAAAAATAATGGAATTTCTAATATTCATTATCACTCATTTTGTCGTTTTAGCTTATTTATACTTTGCATTTACAAGCCATTTGTTTACAAATTTTCATTTCCTAAACTCAATAAGGGGCTGTTTGGCAACTTCTGAATGGTTAAGTGCTGAATCAGTAAGAAATCTGAATCATTAAGTGCTGAACCAGTAAGAGGTCTGAACCATTAAGAGGCAGTATAATGTTTAACTCTTCAGATGCAAATGTCTGACCAATTCAGATTAGAGGTCTTAACCATTCAAACTCTGTATAAAACTTAATCATTCAGAGGGAAATGTCTGAACCATTCAGACATCTGCTCACAAAACAAACAGAATGAACCATTAAGTGCTGAACCAGTAAGATGTCTGAACCATTAAGAGCCTCATTAAAAGATAAACAAACAGCCCCTAAAATCTAAATTAAATGTTAGGTTTTGTTCTATCTATCACTTTTAAGCTTTTAATTCGTTTTTAGTAACTTGTGATTTAAATAAAAGGTGTTACACTTGATGACTTAAATTAAAGGTATTACATTTTTTTTAAAAAACGAGTTCAAGTGCAAGTTTTAAGCATAATCTTGATTAAACTCATGAACCTAAATGATTGTATTTCTAAGTTCTAACATTAATATACTAGCATATCTAATACCATATACAATTACATAATAAATGTTATTATATAGTTGTGATAAGAAAAAAGTAACTAGTAAATATTATGTTATAACTAATTATACTCATTAATATATCAATGAAATATATTAATAAATACTAATTAAATAACTTGTGACCGCGCTTGAACTTTGCATACATGATTTAAAACGGACTCGATTAAACTTATTTACACTCTAACGTTAGACATCACTGAAACATTTGTAAACCGCATTTTATTTGGATTATATATATATGAAATGAATAATAAATAAAAAATAATAGCAGGAAAATTTGAAAAATTGTTCTTGGAAACACAAAAATTGCATGAGCAATGAAGCATGGAGGGCATGCAACTAGGGTCATATATAGATTCACTACATGTTCATGCAACCCAATTTCATGCCATTTAATCTTCCCTTTCCCTCTTGCCATCATTTTCTTTCACTTTAATTGGGACCTTGTCTCCCCTAAGGGGCAAAGTCGTCATTTACATTTAGATTCATTTTCTTTTTAAAAATATATAATTTTATATTTTTAATTTCAATATATACACACTTAGAAGTATTTTAGAATGAAAAATACATTAATCTATGATAACATCTCCTATTAGTTAATGACGATGTCGAGGCTAGGTGAATCGAACTTGCTTCCTTATTTCAACTTATACATATTTTTAAATATAAATAAGGTTCTTGAATAATTTAATGTTTTATTTGTATTTTGATTTTAAGCAATTGATGTAAGAGGACAAAATGATGGACAAGAAGATTATACAATACCTTGAAATCATTTCTATTTATAGCAATATGGGATAAGGCTTTGGCACAAATAGGTACTGAGTTCGATTCTTACAAGGGTGTTTTTCCTATATTTATTGGGTTTCCTCCTGAATTGGTGTATATACATTATTGCCTAGTGGAGATGGATACTATCGGGTGATTCCACTGGTGGCACGATGATACTCCAGTGGTCCGTCAGTAATACAAATTTGCTGTTAAAAAAAGGTTTGCAACATTTTAGTATATATTTTTCTACATCATCTCACTTCATGTGAATAACATTTTAGTATAAAAAAGAATTTTTTAATTAACTAGCCGTTTGGCTAACGGCTATCCCCAACGGTCGGATTTCCACAGCCAATCCCAGCTCACCTCGGATTACGTAATAAATAATTTAGAGTAAATTACGTTTTTGGCCCCTGTGGTTATATCATTTTTACTATATTAGCCAAAATAAGAATTTTTAACATGTCTGCCCTCATGGTCTCTATAACTAACCATTTTGGCCCCCATGATCTCTAGACTTAGGGGCCAAAATGGTTAGTTATAGAAACCATGGGGGCAGATATGTTCAAAATTCTTATTTTGGGTAATATAGTAAAAGTGATATAACCATAAGGGCCAAAAGTTATGTGTGTGATTTAAAACAAAGATTTAAACTACTATATAGTTTTGTATAACTAAAGTTTAGATAAATAAAATATGGAATATGAAATAGTGAATGAATCACTTTAATCAGCAATCTGATTGTGAGGAGAATGAATATGATGTATAAATGGAATATTACAACTCTATGATACACTTGAGGCATATAAAATAAGAAAACATATGACCGAAACCTACTTTTAAGAAGAAATAATATAATCGAGTTATAAATATGAATGTGAAATGCATTAACATTTTTAAAATTGAAAATAGACGAGTGAATGACATTGTTACATGTTATAATTTATTTAAAAAGGACTTCTGTTTAAAACATTGCGAGTAATGTCGTAATTTCAAATAGTTTCAACTTTTAACAAATAAATGAATGGAGTAAAATGCACGGATAGTCCCTGTGGTTTTGCAAAATAACACCTATAGTCCCCAACTTTTGGAAATTACACCGGTGCTCCCTGTGGTTTGACAGTTTGTTACTCGGATAGTCCCTGGAGTGGATGACGGTTAGTTTTCTCCGTTAAGTGGATTTGAAATGACAAATTTACCCTTCATCTTCTCCACTCTATAAAAACCAAACAACCCCCCCCCCCCACCTTTCTCTCTGTCCCCCCCCCCCCCCCCCCCCCCCCCACACACACACACACCCACCCACCATTGACCACCACCCACCTCGTTTCTTTATCTTCTTCAACTCAGATTACTGTATCTTCTTCCTCAAGCGTTTTCATTCAACCTAACTCTCTCTAACTTTGACTTCAATCACCGCTAGCATTGTAGCATCATCAGATAAATCATTAAATTAACTTTCATTAATCCTTCACATCACCTTACTCACAATTTTAAACTTCTTTTTCCTGTTCATATTAATGTTGTTATCCATAATTTGATTCTCAATCGATTTTATTTACCGTTAATTCACTGTTCATCACTAATTTTGACAACTCCGATTTGTTTAGCGAACAATGATGTCACTGAAAAGTTAACTGAAGATCTATATTTGTTATATTCATGTTTTCTGTTGAGAAAAATAGTAGTTTGTGTTAATATGTTCAATGATTGGTGCTTCATTGTCGGAAATTACGGTTTTCTGTTTCTGAATTTCGTTAGGAATCGTTCAGTATTGGAACATTGTGATATAGCTCGAATTTTGCAAGAGGCCATTCATGGTGGAGTTGCAGGTGGTGGCAAATTAGCGGCAGGGCAGGGGCCATTCATGGCGGAGTTGCAGGTGATGGCAAGGGGTATTTTTAATAAAGCAAGGGGTAATTTTGTCATTTTACATAGATTTAACGGAGAAAACTAACGGATATCCACTCCAGGGACTATCCGAGTAACAAACTGTCAAACCACAGGGAGCACCGGTGTAATTTCCAAAAGTTGGGGACTATAGGTGTTATTTTGCAAAACCACAGGGACTATCCGTGCATTTTACTCTAAATGAATGCATTAATACATGAAAAGCTAGAAATTAGAATATATAAACTTCTGAGATATTTATTTCACGTGCTTAGAATGCACTTTAAGCAATGCTACACCTCAGAACGCTAAGTTTCTAGCGTTCAAAAAAGACCATTCTCCCACTATTAAAGTGTCATCAGCGTATAATAAGTGTCATCAGCGTATAATAAGTGTGATATTATGGGGCCATTATTCGGACATTTGAACAGCTTGAATAAAGCGTTGTCACACGCCTTGTTCATCATAGGAAAGAGATTATGTGACGGTTACGCGATAACCATTTTTTGTTATTTGTTTTAAGTATAAAGTATGATTCTTATATATAGTTATTCACTTATTTGTTTAATGTTGGTTATGTGATAATTGCATTGAAATCCCAAATCATTTATAAAACTATAAATTCAAAATTTGGTAGTTTTGTTCAATGTAATGAATATGGAATTGAAATTTACATTGGAATTGAAATTGTATTCACAATATAGGTGTGTTTGTTTCACAAAAAGATATAGAATTTAGATAAAATTGGAATGTACATTTCATTCTTTTTGTTATTGTTCAATTATAATTTCTCTTTTGTTGAAACAAACAATATAAGATATGAAATCTACATTCAAATTTAATCCAGATTCCAATTCATTTTGTGAAACGATCACATCAAATATTATTTGTTTAGACGCTCATCGTAATTTTCAAGTAACTATTATAACCATAATCGTAAATAGTTAGTCGAACCTTTCAAAATAATTTCAGTTTAATTATTAAAAGAATCAGAAAACTAAACGGAATCAAATAATTTTAATATTTTGAAAACAATATTTCGGTTAAACTGTTAAAATGTAACACCTATGGATTGAATTGGATTCTATACTCACAACTTGGTTGGACTGCACTTGGCCCATGTAAAAGATACATTAATACTTCCAAAGTGGGCCCAAAATCATATACTTCCCGGTTAACATTCAAGACTTCAAGTGCATAACATTAAGCCTTGATTGCTCAAACTAAGGGTTAAGTCATTAAACATTAAGCCTTGATTGCTCAAACTAAGGGTTAAGTCATTAAGATTTATTACCTTTCGCCCTCCATTGATGATTAGCTTCAAATCTTTAAATTACACATCTTATATAAACAAATAGGAGCGTGCGAGCCGAACTACTCGAGCTCGGCTCGATAAAAAGCTCGAAATGAGCCCGAGCCTAAAAATAAGCTTGTTAGTAAACGAACCTGACCTCGAGCCGGCTCGCGAGCTAAATGAGCTCACTATTTATAGAATTTTGAAAAATTACTATATTATATATAAAATAATACATATAAATAGTATAAATTAATTAACAAATAATAAACGAGTTGAGCTCAGCTTGAAAAACTACCTACGAGCCAAGCTCAAGCTTTCATAAGTTAAACGGGACCGGCTCAGTGGCACCCCTACTTAAACACAAATTTGATTAGGAATCCATGTTCCATTGTCCAAAAAATCACCCTCTCCGTGTTCATATCTAATGGATCATCTTCTCTTCTCTCTTTGACCCTAACCTTCAAGTGTATGTGAAATAAATGAAGAGTATTGCATCCAACCCCAACCAGAAATCTAGTTCATATTGTTAAACTTGAGAAGGGAGTGTATCCGTTCCAAGCTCGCGATTCACCTAAGTAGATTTAACTAAAACACAATAAACAAATTAATTACCAATTTGTTTAGACATAAACTTAAGCATACATCAACACGGTAATCATTCTTTTACCCACATTCACATTTTACATTCTTTCTAACCTTTCAACTTGTTAGTTTGCTTGTCCCGTTTATAACGGTTCAACATTCTAACCATTCTTTCACACTGTCATTCTTTGATCGTATAACCCGTTCATAACAGTCCAATACTTAATCATTCTCTTTTATCTTCATCATACTTATTTCATTTGACCCATTCACATCAAGTGAAACTCAATAATTGAACTTCTACTTGTTTAACAAATTATCAAAGCTACGACTTATGAACATTTTGAAATGTAAAACTTTAACTTAACATAAACATAACAAAAACGCTATAAACTACTAGTACTTGTAAGTATAAGAACTTACCTTTGTCTTGCCTCGCTTGTGACCCGGAATGCCTCGTGCCTTCTTCTTTCACTCCTAAAAATTCCACAATCAACATGTTTTAATCTCATGTTTTCATTTCATTCTCTTCTTAACATAACATATTAATAATTCCTTATATTCTTATCATTAACCGTTTAGTATCATCATCACATGAGATCATTGAAATCACATAAAAACCTCTATTCTAAGCATTTCATCAAACACTTGGTGTGCATGCCTAAATCAATGTACAAATAGTCTATGCACATTCTTCCTACTTCATAACATGTAGTATCATAATCAACCAAATTCACATAATCTTCATCCTACATCAAATTATCTAACAATACTCTACTACATACAAGTTCATACATCAACATTACACCTATTTTTGCACCTACATGATCATCATACTTCATCATTCTATTACAACAAGGGGGTTTTCACTTTTAATCATCAAGATAAACAAATTCAAACATAATTCTTGTTCTATATGGTGATTCTATCTCATAATCATACTAATTTCACATCAAATCATGGATTGGTTGCAACCCACATTCTACTAGATCATCAATTGGCTCTTCAGATAATCTTTCAGAGAATCTATTAATCTCAGATCTCGAATATTCATCCCAAGTTATGTCATCTATACTCCTGTTTTGACTATCAATGTATCCTTGATGTCACTCTAAAGCCGCCTCTTCTAAGTTTATTACAACATAGTAAACTTTTGCATTTTCTGGTGTTTTATCAACTGCAAAAAAATGATTACAACGGATTATCCAACCTTCAACTTCACTACCATTGAATTTAGGGAAATCCAGTCTTCTAGTACGAACCATCCTTTGTTCCGGATGTCCACCAAATCTTTCAGTTCCCAATTTGTTGCTTTCGAATTCTGATCCAATATCACTTGTTGTACCTCAAGAGATTTCGCATTTTCTTGAGCTGCTTTCTCCAATCTATCCATTTCCTGTTGACGAGTCGTTATACTCTCAGAATCAATCAAATAATGAATGATCGTCAATTTGAATTGACACTATGAAATTGATCGAAAGAATGATCAATTTCTGAGTTTTGAATCAAAATTGAAGTGAAATTAATCGAATAAATGATTAATTTCTAAAATTGAAAAGAAAAAAACAATTGAAATCAAGATGAATTCTGAATTATTCTTCAAATTAGGGCTCCAATCAAGAGCGTCTAAAGGATTGGACGGCTCTGATACCATTGTCACGATATGAAATTGAAGGGGAATCGTAAGAGAGAAAAAGAATCAATTTCATAACCGTCATACCATCAACTAACTATTACAACAACTTATAACGACCTAACTTCCTTTCGTTACACATTCTCTCATAGCTCCCTCAACTATTAGATATTATCAAACTAGTCCCTCACTTACTTATAATTACTCAAAACATGACTAAATTATAAAAGTATGTAACAAAATTACACATTAACTAATAACTATTTATCATCATGATTAAGAGGCTGTTTGACAACTTCTGAATGGGTAAGTGTTGAACCAGTAATATGTCTAAACCATTAAGACCAATTCAGATAAGTAAGAGGTCTGAACCATTAAAACGTAAGTAATAAATCTATCAATAGATTTCTAACCCTAAAAATATTAACTTGTAATGTGGAGTGGTTATTCCCGACTTCTTGTTTTGAATTTTAGACTTATGGTACTTTATTTGAACCTTTTTAATGTGATATCGTGTTTTACGGTTACTTTAAAATTTATGTTTCATTTTGATAGTTTTTACACGTTTTTAAAGAATCTAAATCAAATCGAATTTATTCGAATTTGAATTTTTAATCGAATACGATATGGGTTTTTTTATTCCAACTGAATCCAGTAGATTTTAATCGAGTTCGAATTCAAGATAAAATAAAATTTATTCGAATAACTCAATTTAAATAATTTGAAAATTCGTTATTCAATTCTTCGATAAAAATCAAAATTCATGTTATTTAACCCTTTACTAGCCTAGTTGCTGTTCATCATCAACTTCTCTCTTTCTCTCTCTAAAACAGACCGTCATCGTCAACCTCATCTTCCATTAAGGTAAGGTAGGGTTTTACTTTTCTCCATTGATGTATGTATACCTTTACGTTAGCCTTTCAATCACTTCACACAAAGCTCTTTCCCTACGCTTCTTTGAATTTTCAGTTAGGATAAGCTTAACATTTTGTTTCTAATCTCCTTCGTTGACAAATTCAATTGCATGCGTATATAATATCTTGTTCAATAAACTGTAATTAGGATTTAGGAGAAAACAGAGGTTTTACACTGTTCAGATCTTCGATTTTGCTGTTACGCTACTGTATAATCGCATTGAATTTGTTGTCAAATCTACTGTTAGTTACAAAATTGTTATGTTTTAGCTACGATTTTCACATTATTCCTAAATTTTGTTGTAGATTTCGTATCGATTTTGAAATCTAGAAGAGTTTCTTTGCGGTTAGGGTTTAGAAGCATAAAACAGAGAATTGCGTTGTGATTTTGCTAGATTTAGGATTTTTTTTTTTTATATTTTAGATTGGAAATTGGTATGGTTTATGCTGTGAATTTGAAATTATTCCTGAATTTAATCATAGAATTCATAGCAGTTTTGAAATATACATAGAATTCGTTTTCGGTTAGGGTTTAGGAGCAAAAAACAGAGAATTGTGTTGTGAGTTTGTTAGATTTAAGATTGTTCACATTATAGATTGGAAATTGGTGTGTATTGTGCTATGAATTTAACATTATT
Source organism: Helianthus tuberosus (assembly GCA_030545235.1). Taxonomy (NCBI): domain Eukaryota; kingdom Viridiplantae; phylum Streptophyta; class Magnoliopsida; order Asterales; family Asteraceae; genus Helianthus; species Helianthus tuberosus. Next base: position 45,267,073 of record CM060442.1, read on the forward strand.
CCTGAGTTTTATCGTAGATTTCGTATCAATTTTGAAATCTAGGAGAATTTGTTTTCGGTTAGGGTTTAGAAGCGAGAAACAGATATTCGCGTTGTGATTTTGTTAGATTTAAGATTGTTCATAGCAATGTTGAAATCTCAGAGAATTCCTTTGTGATTAGGGTTTAGAAGCAAAAAATAGATAATCACATGTGATTTTGTTAGATTTAAGATTGTTTACATCTTCAGATAGAAATCGGTATTGATAATGTTATGAATTTGACATTATTCCCAATTTTATTATTTTATAGTCATGGTTTGAAAAAACGGTTGAGGCGTGTGCCTCAAGACGAGTCGGTAAGAAAACATGTATGAGGCGCGCCTCATGGGGTTACGAATTTGTACGTACGCTTCTGTGTCAATTATTTTATCTTTGATGTGTGTTTTTGATGTTTTAGACAATCTGTGTCGGTTATTTTATTTTTTGTAAGATATATAACTTTTATGCTTATTTTTTAATTACGCCTCGAGGCTCGATTCGGTTCTTTTAAACCTTGATTATAGTCTATAGCAAATTTAAGATAAGTATTGAAAGTTTTCATGCTCTAATTGAATGTTTCCATTGAACAAATTGTTGAGATCCAAAAATGATATGGCGAATTCGTAACGCATGTCAGGTCACAGCATGGGAAGCAAGACAGACACATGGTCTGATCAATGGGGAACAGGTGTGTTCGACAATGACGAAAAAGATTATGAAAAACAGAATAACAAGAGCAACAACAAGAAGATGGACCAAGTGAAGGCGGTTGCATCTACTGGATTAGTGAAGGCGAAATCTGCAGCCATTGTTGGAGCTCATAAAGTGAAGAAAGGTACCTCCACTGGTTTCAAATGGATCAAGAACAAATGCTCATCTTCTAAGTGAACATATTTTCATCATCGTCGTTCCATCTTGCTTTTATATCAAATGATTTCGTTTTCAGTTTACAAGGACTCTATACATTGCAGAACACATATGGATGATTGATTAACTAGTTCAGTTTTCACATAACCTTTATTTTTGTGCAGTCTTTTACAAGCATAACATATCATAACTATATGTGTGTTTTCTACTTCACTGTTACGGTTTCGATTATCACTTTAAGTCGTAATAATCAAAGACGTAGAAAACGCACATCCAAACGCCCCCTTAAAGAGGATTTGCATGCTTATGCCTACAAAGCAAGATGACAACACATCTTGTAAAGATGTAGAATCTTGAATAGTGCTCTTTCATTGATGACATCCTTCGCTTTCTAAACCTCAAGCTCGTTTTTGTCGGTTGCTCTTCCCTCATTGTTCTCATATAAACAATCTTTTTTGCGTTTTCCCCAAAATCAAAATCTTATATTGAAGAGAGATGCAATATAAGTTTAGGAATTGAGAGTTATATATAGAGGGAGGGATATAGAAAGATTCAGGTGGGACAAAGGGTTTTGATGTGCAACTGTACAAGTTTCAACCTTTTCTTTTTATAAATTGTTCAGAGTACAGCCTTTCTAGTTTTTCTTTCATAAAGTCAATATATTCACCCATTAATTACTACTGATTTCATATCCAAAAACGTATCCCGTTGTAGGTTTACTTGTTTACTTTTTCGTGGATTTGGGTTGTTTACTTTCATCCTTAAGACCTAGAGGTGCACAAAAAACCCGAACCGTACCCGAATCCGGTACACCAGGTACGGTTTTCTTGGCCAATACCCGTAACCGAACCTGAACCTGGTATTGTCAATACCCGAAAACCAATACCCGGTCATACCCGTACCTGGGTATATAATATCTGAACCTGGGTATTCAAAAAACCCAGTTATATGCACCTGTTACCTAATATTAATTTTTAAGTTTGCCTGCAAAACAAAGGTGGTGTTCCCTACTACTGGGCTTTCATATCCTCTTTTCGACTACGTGTACCAAACTTGGAGCCCAATAATTGTAAATGGGCCTACCAGAGGTTCTACAATAATAGGATCTGTGTTATCTTTTCATTGGCATGTGGCAAAACTTCAAAACTTGATGGGTTTTCTGTCCATTTGTGTAGTCGCAATACTCGACACAAAATGTTAATCCATTTAAACTGTTGCATTAAGGAGTTAAGGGCAAGGAAAAAAGTTATTTGATGCACAGAAAGTATATATTGCATTGGAATAAATAAATAATATTTTATCCAAAATAAAGGTTTTATCAAAAGAGTTGTTTTCATAACTGAACCGAATCACTAACCAACTATAGGCTCGGTTGAGTCCATTTGAATTGGCAAGTTATTGGTTGTACTGAGAGGTTGATCTGGATTTCAAATGTTTTTACTAAAAGTTGATTACTTCTCCATATACTATTTTATGCTTGATAATTGATGTTAAAGGGGTAAGTTCAAATAAGAAGTTTGTTTTGTCTAAGAAGAATAAAAAATGTTTATATTTTATCTTAACTTGTTCAAACGAACTCCAATTGAACTCAATCTCGCGGTGTTAGAATCGGTTCGTCGAACTCTACCATCTTAGCTTTCAGGTTTAATTTTAGAGTTTTAGGTTTAGCTTTATGATTTTAGCTTTAGGATTCATATTATAGGGTTAAATGAGCCGGCTCCAATGCTGCTGAATTGAGATCAATCAGAGTTCGTATGAGTCGAATATTGAGTTTTTTAAATATTTCTTACACTTCTTAGGCAAAACAAACTTTTTAGAGGAGTCATCGTCCGATATTGTATTCATACCAGAAGATTAATTAGTTTTTATTTTTTGTTTTTATTAGTTGTATATATTATGTTTAACTTATTAATAACCTCATCCGATTTCATCAACCGGTGGGCAAGTGGATCGGTAAGAAATCGTTTTAATCACCGGTTCAGATCATCATAGCATTTCATCAAATAAATATATAATATTTATGTTTATTGTAAGACATACTTGAAAAGAAAAAGGTAAAGCAATTGACAAAGAAATTGTTTGATATACAACAAGAAGCTTCAAGTTCCTTCTAGTTCTAGGGCCTAGGTGATCCTTGGTTATCTTTATTTTATTATCCACGACATGTATCCATCAATTTGATTGTGAGTTGTGACGCTCTCCAAATCATTTATTACTCCTTTCCTTATTATATTAAAACTATTTTGTTTCACTTTTCTTACTTGAAATAATGTATTTATTAGTCATATAGATATTGTAGATACATAACCAAGTCCGGAGTACCTTCCAAGGCCGGATGATAACAAAAAGGACGCACATCCTAAAGTCCGTCCCCCTCACCCAGCAAAGAATGCACATCCTAAAGTGCATCCCTCCGAATAACGTCATCTAAGTCAACTAGTATAAATATCTTCTCTAAGTACACCATAAGTATGATTTTCTGAACCTTCGTCCTTATTCTCTCTCTACTTTCTCTCTCTAGCAAATATTTATCCTCACGTCGGAGAGTAGTCGTGGAGTGGCCCTCCCACCTCTGCAGCGAGCCTAACGGTTTGTTAGTTGTGCAAGTTCAGTTTTTCATTTTCAGATAATACAAGATCTGATCGTTGTCAATTCAGAGTCCAGCCACTTTTTGGATCTTCAGATATCTTATAATACAAGATATGATGTTTATCTTTTGTAAGTTTAGGAAAGAAAATCATGATGCAGTCTTCTTCTCTTTTGCTATTTTTTGTACCTCTATGATGGTTATGATAGATATTATTCACCTTTGATTATGTGAACCCATCGTTGCATATTGATTTTGGCTTGTGTACCTCATAAAAATTGTGTCTTATATCCTACTAGAATTACATGGGAGAAAACACATTTTGAACGTATAAACATGTAAGCGTTGCTAAAAAGATGAGAGCCAACAAACATGTTCATGGAAAATATTGAAAAGAGTAAATTACAAGTTTTGTCCTTTATGTTTACACCAAATTACAGGCGATGTCCTTTATCTTTAAAATTAATAAGTTTTGTCCTTAATGTTTCAAAATCTTGCACGGTATGTCCTTTGAGCCTAACTCAATTTATTTATTTATTTTTGTTAAATTTGGTGGCGTTATTGTCATTTTATCTTTCTAGAGACTAGTGTGTAAATAATTAATATTCAAGAATTACTTTGTAAAAAAACATATAAATAAAAAAATAAGAAAAGCTGAAACTCATTTTCTATCTCTCCCTTCTCTCTCTCTAAACTGATGTCTCTCTCTCTCTCTCTAATGAACTGGATCTCACCCTTCATCTCCATCTCACCCTTCATCTCCAACTGCACCAATCTCCAATCACTAGACCTCTCCAACAACTCACTCACCGGCCCAATCCCGACTGAACTCCAGTACCTCATCAACCTCGCCGTACTAAAACTCTCATCAAACCACATCTCCGGCACAATCCCGCTGTCGATTGCCATGTGTGTGTGCCTTAATGTTATCGATTTACATGATAATGATCTGAAATCGAACGATTCCGGCTCAGGTGGGTTCATTGGTGCGGTTGTTGGTTTTTGATGTGTCGAATAATAAGTTGTCGGGTCCGATTCCGGTGAGCTTGGGGAACCGGACGGGGCAGATGAAAAGTAAAAGGTTATCGATGGTGGCGATTGTGGGAATTGGGTTGGGGAGTGGGTTGGTGAGTTCGATTTTGAGTTTTACGGTGGTCATCAAGAGGTCCGAATTAATGAATGAGGGTAGTAGTCCGAGTTTTGCGCATAATCAGATCTGATTTGCACCATTTTAAACTATATAATGAAACAGATCTGAATTGATTTACCCTATAACTAAATAATTATAGGACTGGAGATCAAAAAGTGTGTTTGTTTGGTTCGGTGCAAATCAGATCTGTTTTCAAACACTGTTGTAGCTTGATTTTGATTGGGATGAAGGATGGTGTCGGTGGTATTTGGTGGTGGTGGAGGTGGAGGGTGGGTATTGATTTCTATATAAATATATATAGTTATAAAAATAATAATATTTTTTAAAATTATTTTGTTTTTTAATAATACTAAACTAGTAGGGCCCCCGCGCGATGCGGCGGGGGCAACACTTTGGATTGCGGCACTCGTTGCTGGTAGTTTTCTTATTTGTATATGATAACATTATTGTGGTGGATATATGTCATAAGTGTTACACGTGGGAGCCTAACACCTATAATGTCTTGCAATGTTCGATCAACTGTCTCTATCGCCTGACGTTTCGCCATCGATGCCTCATCCCATATAATTAACTTGGGGGACCTAATTAGTTGACTTATAATTTCTAAAATTTTGGGACATATTTTACTATTTATCTACTAAATATCGTAAATTAGTATTAAATAATTCCTAAAATTTTGGGATATAGTTTACTATCTATCCACTAATATCGTAAATTAGTATTAAATAAATATCGTAAATTAGTATTAAATAATTCCTAAAATTTTGGGATATAGTTTACTATCTATCTACTAATATCGTAAATTAGTATTAAATAATTCCTAAAATTTTGGAACATAGTTTATCTTCTATCTACTAAATATCAAAGTTTTGTTTTGTTATAAAAATTAATAATAAATAAAGTATAGAAAAACTGTTTTAAACATGTAAAGATTCGTTTGTTAATAAAAAAATACTAAACAAATGACAAAAGTATATTAGTTCAATCGAGATGTAAATTATAAGTGCAATAAAATAACACAAAACATAAAATTCAAATATAAAATAGACTTTATTATTCATGGGATAGTCTAGATCAAACAAAAACAACTGAAAATGAAAAAAACATAAAAACACTTGATATATTTCATCTAATTTCTCTTCTTTTTTGATCCGTTTTTCTTGTTTGTGCTCGAATCAGCAGTATCATCTAATTCATCTTCTTTCTCATCGTCCTCAGAATCATCTAAATTTATAACCTCGACCCATTTCCATTCAGAGAGTCTCTTAGATCTTTTCTTTTGATTCTCATACTTCCGATCCTTAAAAAACAAAAAGTTAATAAAAAAGTTAAAAAATGATTAAATAAATTTTATAAAAAAACAAATATTGAATAAAAAAATTTAAAAAAGATTAAATAAATTTTAAAATTACCTCTTTGCTAAATTGACGTTGAAGATTAGACTTGCATGGACTGAACATTGCACCATAAGAAATAATTTCAACACTATTATCACCATCATCATACAATAAAACACCAAATAATAACATAACGAACTTGTTAATATGAAAGATTATAAGCGAAAATATTACTTAAAAACTAACAAAAGTTTGTTCGACAACTGGGGTGTTTAAATTGGTGTGTTGAATCTGAAAAGTCAAATAAGTTAGTATTCACATAAAAGTAAATAAAAGAAAACAATTATTCATTATTGCGATATAACAAAACTTATCATAGAACCGACCTTAGATTTTTCAATATCGCATGCTTGTTTTTCGCATCAAGTGAATTCAGAACTGGCTCCATATTTTAAATCTATTTAACAATAGAAATGCAGAATTGTGAGTGTTTGCTACGTATTTATAGTAGTCCATTAGGGTTTAGTTTTAGATTGGTCATCCATTTATTTAGGAAGTTTGTTGTGAGTTTTAAGTTTTTAAAATAAGATGCACATATCATGTTTAGTTTGTTGTGGCATGTTTAATAGGAAGTTTGTTGTGGGTTTTATCTATACTATATTAAACATGCCACAACAAACTGACTCTGTACAAGTAAAATTATGGAATATTTTAGTTTATTAATGTCGTTGAAAACAAAAAACTTGGGTAAAAAACAAATGTTAATGCACGGTAGCTAGGTAATGGTCAAAGCTGGCTTGGGTAAAAAACAAATGTTGGCTTTAATCAATTGTACATTTACGCATCGGCTATTTGTACTTTATGAACGCACGGCGAAACTAAAAAACAAAAAATGTTGGAATATTTTAGTTTATTAATGTCGTTGAAAACAAAAAACTTGGGTAAAAAACAAATGTTAATGCACGGTAGCTAGGTAATGGTCAAAGCTGGCTTGGGTAAAAAAACAAATGTTGGCTTTAATCAATTGTACATTTACGCATCGGCTATTTGTACTTTATGAACGCACGGCGAAACTAAAAAAGACAACTATCGAAACGTTTAAAAAATGTGCCGATCGTCATGGTACCTTCGGATTTTTTTAAAACATTACGGGTTGTAAGATATCGTAGGAATACATTAAAGAATTAAAGAGGGGGGGGAAGTGCAACTAATTACCCATAATTATGTTAAATGTCAAGGATTTAAATGTAATAGATTGAGGGACTAAAAGATAATTATGGTTTAAAAGACCACTTTACCCTCATTCTAGGGGTTTATTTATAAATAATGGGGGAAGAAGTTCTTAACTTTTGGGAATCCTTCCCTCATGTATTATAATATAGTATAGATAAACAGGGTAAAAAGACTAAAATACCCTTGGGTGACTAGATTTAACCAAAAAAATAAACTGTGTTAGGCCTAAAGGACATAACATGCAGGATTTTGAAACGTTAAGGACAAAACTCATCAAATTTAAAGACAAATGACACCGCCTGCAATTTGGTACAAACATAAAGGACAAAACTTGTAATTTACTCTATTGAAAATGTACAAATGGTTAGAAATGAATGTCCATTAAAGGGTTAGTCAAAATTGAAGTTGAAATGGGTTCAAAATAATTCAACAAGGGTTTGTGATAAAGTTTGGTTACTTATTATTATTATTATTATTATTATTATTATTATTATTATTATTATTATTATTTAGTTATTTGGTTAGATAAGACATAAGTATTAGTATTTTTTTAATAGCATATAATTATCTAGTTTAGGTTTAATATTTATTTAAGGTTAAATTGCACTTTTCGTCCTTTATGTTGCAATGTTTCGACAGACGTTGTGTTTTAACTCTAAAAGTTACACTCTATGTCCTTTATGTTTGCAATCATTAACGGACGATGTCCTTTCAGCTAACCCAGATAACTTTTTATGTTAAAATTCCTTTTTGTAAAACTCCTTAACAACAAGGACCATATGCAGTAATTTTAACAGGGACCATATGTGTTAATTTTTTATGTTACCTCCAGGATTTAGCTTTAGTGTAATAGTTTACCACCAATGTTGTAAACTTGTCGGAACCCCAATCGGGCAACATAAGAATATTTCAACCTGCAAAATCAGTTCACTTGAAATCTAAAATCAATATCAAATCCAGGAGGATCTTGAATATGACTGACAGAGAACCAAAACTGGCCTTACCACAGATACCAATTTCAACTGATCTCGATCTAAAAAACTGAAAACTAAAATTCGACAAATAACTAATTTCTGACCACCAAGAGAAAGCAATTCTTCAAATCCATTATCAGTGCCATTAAGTCATTAAATTAAATCATGCTAAATTCGTCCTCTGTTAATCTATTTATATCATACTTTAGTGATTCAATACATTAACTGTCAACAATAAAACAATCAAAAAATTTTAAAGAATCAGAATTATTAATCCAAAAAGTTTCCAACCCAAAATGTAAGATAACATAGATCCTTGAAAAAGACATCGAAACGAAATAGAACCGAAACAAAACCATGATAGATAAACATACCAAAAATCTCCAAACAATTGATGATCGTGTATCGATCTACCTCACTATAACAATGTCATCAATCTTCAAAATCATCCTGACACACTCCGCAGCTAGAGTGATCGCACTCGTGCTCACAAGCAATGGTTGCACCACATTTTCCTCCAAAATATTAGTAATTTGTTCTTCCATTTTGACATTCAAATGGAAGATCATATAATATGCATGCTTCCCTTTATCTAACCTAAAAATAACATTTATCTTTTTATGTTAAAGTTAAATAGAAATTAAAAGAAAATTGTAAATAATACATGTTTATAAAATGACAAAAGTACCCATTAGTTAAGTTTAATTTTTTACAATGTTTGTAAAATGGATGGATCTAGCAAGTATTTTGAAACCTTAGTGGTTCACGTGAAAAAAAAAAAAGTTTTTTTGGATGGATGTAGCAAATTTGACTAAACCTCAGGGACGAATTTAGCAATTTACTCTATTTTAAAACTCCCATCTCTCTGTACCCAATTGTCGAATCCCCAAATCCCTGGATGACGTTCAAAGGGTTTTCGCTGACGTTGTGATACTCCAACCTTTATCTTCTACAAAAAAGAAAACCGTTAGCCTCGTCACTGAGGGCCCCGGGAGGGGGATCTGTGACCAAGCTCCGGCGTGAGAGTAAGTAAACTTGCCGGAAATCAAGGAGAAGCTTATTCTGACGAGAGTGATCGTCGGAACATCCTCTGTGGTGTGGATCTTGATAAGTTAGTTATTATGTGGGAATTTAATGAAGGAGTATTATTGTCGGAATAAATGAGAGTGTATGGCATTAAGTGAGAGTTATCTTGTTCTCTCAGGATCATGGTTTTACCTTCCATATATAAAGGGAACTGCTTATCTCTCTTGAAAATGACTCCGAGACGATCCAACGACTTCTGGTTGACTTTGGGGGACTCAGACACGTGTCTGAGCCCCATCGGTAGGATTAATGGTTTCATTAAATGAAGCCAACCTGTGAGTACTATGTTTCCGGCGACCTCTTGTTGCTTATCAATCAAGCATTTAATGCTTCTGCAACGACTTCGGATCCTTTCTTATATTTTCCCGCTCGTTTCATGCATAAGACCCTATAAAAGAGAAACATTGACTTTGGGCTTTAGTGATTGGGCCCAGACTGTTAAGGCCCAAGACGGGTCATGTTGGGCTACCACTGGTTCGTCGTCACCAATCAAAATGAGTAGGTGTGAAGAAATATGAGAACACAAACCAAGTCTTGAGAACACAAACTAAGTTTGGGCTAAAATGAAGAAATGTGAAAAGTTTGGTATCCAAATCAAGAAACAAATAACATCACTATTTCTTAATGTGTTATGAATTAATACATGTATAAAAACTAGTTGACACCCTGTCCGCGTTGCGGGGCGATGGCCGAATAATTCTCAATCAATCTAAAACGATGATAAGACCATATTTTTCGGCGCAGGGCAAAAGTGTATTTTTCAGAACTAATGAGCAAGTGTTAAGTAGCTCCTTGACATGGGAAAAAATTTAAATCGAGTCAACCAATTAAAAAAAACTTTTATACTTTTGCAAAAAAACTAAAACGATGGGAAAAAACGTAATTTTGAACTGGGAGCGAAATCATAATTTTTTTCAGGGATAAAATCGTAAATTAAATGGACCAATGAGGGAGTGCCAGACATCTGCCGGCATGACTGTAATTTTACACTGGGGGCAAATTTGTAATTTGCCCAAGGAAAGGAAAAAAAAACGGTGGAGAAAATGTAAATTTAATTTGAGGGCAAAATTGTAACTTGGCTGTGAGAAAAAACTAATGGCAGAATTGTAAATTTAAACGGGACAAAATCGTAATTTGAACCGAAGGCAAAATTGAAATTTTTAGCTGGGAGCAAAGACATAAATTTATTTTTAAGTCGGGGAGAAAACATAACTTTGAACTGATGGTAAAATCCTAATTATAATGGGAAAAAACTAATGACAAAACTGTAAATTTAAACAGGGCAAAGACGTAATTTTGAACCCAGTGCAAAATTGAAATTTTTCGCTGGGAGCAAAAGCGTAAATTTGTTTTGAAGTGGGGTTAAAAACATAATTTTGAACTGATGACAAAATCGTAGTTTTAAAGCGGGATAAAAACGTAAATTTGTTGGGCCAATGGGTGAGTGTCACGCAGCTGCCGGCACTATTAAAGTTGTCGCCCATGTGATCCAATAAAAGGCCGGCACTATTCCCGCCGACATTAAAGATTGTAGCTGTTGAAAATTCCTCGGATATGCTTGGACCACCATACCGGCAAAAATACCAACGATAAATAGCAATTTCGGTCTTTATGTTTTTTAGATGAGTTGTGAAATAATGTTTAAATGTGTTTAAACTTTATACATTAAATACAACCAAAAACCATTATATTATACAACCAACAATGCATGAGTCTTATTCACATATGTATTATACTTTTTCGCCTAAACATACGTTCTGTTGATACGGGTACAAAGGTTGATACGGATCGGAAGCGTACTCAAATGGCTCAAGAACAATCGATTAATCAAAGACGATAAGCGAACCGAAAAGTTCAAGAACAACGTTCTTTTTTATAATAATCAACTCAAAAACTATCTAAACAATAACCCTAAACACCCTATTTATAATATATGAATCATAATTCGAAAAGGAAACAAAATAAGATAAAATATTAAATTCAAATAAAAAGATAATTAAAGAGATCGGGTCTATCCGTATCATTTGGTATCAGAGCTTTTGGTTTTCAAATGGCTCTACGTGGAAAAGAAGAAACTTTCGTTCGTAGATTCGCCGCCGGAGGCAACAACGGAGTTTCTTTTAATCCGCGAGGATATGGTGATCATTCTCGTAGATTCGCCGCCCGAGGCAACGAGATTGTGGACCATGAAAACTTTCGTGAATCATGTGATGGTTATCATCCCCGTAGATTCGCCGCCCGAGGCAACGAGGATCCTGACGTTATCTATGATTCTTCTCCTGTATTTGATGAGTATGAGGATGATGTGTGGTATGCTTGGGCAACCGGTGGTTCATATCGTTGTGGTTTCGATGAAGATGGGATTGAACCCGATGAGAAGGAATGTTTGCTTGTGCTGGAGGTTCTTAGCGGGATTAGTGCTCAAGGCGCTGAACCCATATATGAGGTTTTAAGAGAAAAAAATGATATCAATGGGGATTCGTCAATGAATACGGTGGCTCATGGTGGCGATAAAATATTGGAAGCTTCATTATTTCGGTTGTCAATTACGAAATCAAAGGTATTATCTCCTAAGTATATGGAAATTCAAAATAGAAATGATTTTAAAATTGGTGGAAAGTCAATAATGGATTTTATTGATAAGCATCCCTTAAACGACAAGGATGTCATAATGTCACCATTACATGTTGGGTCTACACATGGCTTGCAAAGATATATTGAAAATTTTGAAAAAAATATTGCCGTGCATGTTAGGAATGTTCCTGTCCAACAAAGTCCATCCTTTATTGGGCCTCTAAAAATGTATGAAAGTATTTCAAATTTGGTTACTAAGACCACCCGTAGTGGGGCGTGATTTTTAAAAAAAATTGAAAAATAACGCCCCAAAACGCCCCCACCCCCATTACATGGGGCGTTTTAAGGCGTTTTAAAGCAAAAAATTGGAGGCCGGCGTTTTTATTAAAACGCTTATTTGGTTCTTGTGTGGTTTGAAGTGGCCAATCAATTTCAAGATTCCCTAACAACTTTTTCCCCCACCAATCAATAATGCCCATTTGTTTTTTTTTTTTAAAGGCTGATTTGTTTTTTTTTTTTCATTAAAAATAATATGGGCGTTATTGGCATAATGCCCCACTACGCCACTTTTGCTATAACGCCCCCTTGCTGACTAGGACGCCACGTGTCGTATAATGCCCCATGGTGGGGGCATTATAACCTTCTACCACTACGCATGGTCTAAGACCATGAACTTTCTTAAAGTGAATAATAGAAGCCCTCATGGATTCATTGATGACAACCAAAGCTCACAAAACAAACCAAAGGATGGGTCTTGCGACTCTGGTGTTCATCATGCAAAAAACAGAGATGGCCCACACATAGATAAAAATTATGGACCACGATTTGAGTTCATTTGGAGCCAGACTTTGGTAGTTCACAGGATGTTTGACGGGGAAAAGTCGATATTGAACAAAAGGCATTCCCATCCCCCATTCGACCCAGGTGGTTCAGGTCAAGAACTAGGCGAGACGAATCGTGGAGTAGAATTATTTGGATGGGTTGTGATAATTATAAATAAGAATCGGGTTGACGTTCCTTTTGATCCAGGTGGCTTTGGTCCGAAGTCAAAACTCGAGGACGAGTTTTTTTCGAAGAGGGGGAGTATGATGCAGGAGCATGCATATCTTTTATTTATTTAAAATTCAAATTTCCAATTTTATCTTCTTAATTGTTTAGTATAAATAGGGCATCTAGGGTTTATTGGTTTTCAGTTTTTGAGTTGATTATTATAAAAAGAACGTTGTTCTTGAACCTTCGGTTCGCTTATCGTCTTTGATTAATCGATTGTTCTTGAGCCATTTGAGTACGCTTCCGATCCGCATCAAAGGTGACACGCGAAAGGCTATTCGCGTATGATGTAATTTTAGATGGAGTTGATGGAATAACTGATAAAAATAAATAAACACCTTAATATATTAAAAAAATTGTTAGTTACAATAATTTATACCTTTCATTAAATCTAACAACAAAACCACAATGACATTTACGTGAATGAAGACAAGAAGGTGATGACCAATTCTTTAATTAAAATATGGATTTTTTTTAACGATTGATTTCTCTTAATCCTTTTTATTAGACCAACAAAACTTCTTTATATATATAAAGAACTCAGCAAGCGGCTGGAAGCTACAAACGAACGAAAAAAAGACAACGATTACAACATCTCGGTAACATCAAATTAGACTATCTCTCCGACGAAGGGGAAGGAAGCTTTGTTCTGTGGCACATCCAAATGAAAGTGTCCTCTTTAATAACCGGAACAAACTTGTCTTCAAAGGTCTTTACATTCCTTGCTAACCAAATCCGCCACACCGTCGAAATCCTTGTCGTTTGTTAAAAGACTTTGCCTTTGCTAATGGATAACCACTTCATTGGTTTTTGGTTTATTTATTTACTAGGTTATAACCCCGTGTGTTACACTGGTTAAATACATGTAATTTTGTACACTAAATAATAAAAAAAATTATATCTTTAAAAATCTCGTGTATTATACGGGTTGAATAAATGTAATTTTACATATTAAATGATAAAAATGTTAAAAGTTAGATTTGTTTTTATAATCTAAACTAAATCAAAATAAAACGTCTTTCTCAAAGGTTATAACACCTGACTGATAAGAGCTGATAAGATATATATCATCATATTTTTTGTATAGTACCATATTTATTATATTAAATATAATATCATTATCAAACTATCAATATAACGTTAATGTTATATTAATACTAAAGCATGTGAAATATTAATTGACATAATGTTATGTTAATATTCTTTTAATTTTGATTAATATATATTAGTTACCGTGTGGATATTATATTTATCTAACAATATTAAGTTTGGTTTTCATGATAGATAATTTGGTTTATTTAAAAACGTCTTATCATAAATTAACAATTTAAATTTGAAGATAATATTTTATTAGAAAATATACGGATTCTATTTCAAATTCAAAGTTGGATAAGATTTATTATAAAGTAACAATTTAAATTTGTAGATAATATTTTAATTTATTAGAAAATTGAAGGAATTTTATGCAGTTTGGTAGATAATTTGTAGGAACACATTTGTCACACGTCATGATAGCGCTAGGCTATAAGCCGGTTATCTTTTATGTAGTTTTATTTGTGTAACATTCTGATTATAGAACCACATAATAATAATAATAATAATAATAATAATAATAATAATAATAATAAAATTATGAATGAATTGAGTTTTCTTAAGAATATTACTAATATTATGAAATTTGTAAAGTAATCAAGGGAATTCAGTTAGAAATATAAATATATTTGAATCTAAAGAATACGTAAAAAACTTATCTATAATTATGGCTTATCATTTATCAATTAGGAAATATATAAATAATATTTAAACATAAAGAATACGTAAAATAAAAAATAAAAACTATCTATTGTTATGGCTTATTATTCATTAGTTAGAAAATATATAAATAATATTTTAAACCTCAAAGAAATTAACTAAATTAGAGATAAAAAAAAGTGTAGGAAAACAATTCTATGAATGCGTAGTAATACGACATTTGTCCCCTACAGGTTTACTTTATTATATAACTAGGTTAAAATCCTGTGTATTACACGGGTTGCATAAATATAATTACATATAATAAATAACAAAACATAATGTCATATGTTAATACAAATAGTCATCAAGATTTGTCTTTTAAGCATGAACATTGATATGATATACAATTACTTATTATAACATTTTACTTTGTTTTTTTTTATTTCGCATAAATGTAATTTATATAATAAATAATAAAAAAAGATATTTCTTTAAAAAAAACTCGTATATTGCACGTGTTTAATAAAATATAATGTCATATGTTAACACATACAGTTGTCAAGATTTATCTTTTAAAAATAAAGTTTAATGTACTATTTACTTATTATAACATTTTACTTTGTTAAATATGTATTTTTAACTAATTTTTTGTTTAAAATTATTATTATTATTTAATACGATCATAATAAAAATAAACCTATATACTCTTATCTAATATTTTGTGTAAAATTAAAATTATTATTATTATTAAATATGATCATAATAAAAAAAATATTTATCCTTATCTAAATATTTATCTTTATCAAATATTTTTGTTTAAAATTATTGTTATTATTATTATTTAATATGAGAGATAAATAGGAAAAAATAAGGTGAGAAAGCATCAGGAAGTGACACGTGTCCAAAAAAA
Source organism: Helianthus tuberosus (assembly GCA_030545235.1). NCBI lineage: Eukaryota > Viridiplantae > Streptophyta > Magnoliopsida > Asterales > Asteraceae > Helianthus > Helianthus tuberosus. The sequence continues at coordinate 45,282,593 of CM060442.1, forward strand.
GATTTTCATTTATTAGTAGGCTATATGGTATGGTGCCCATCCTCCCTTGGAGGATGATCCGCCACCTAGGCGCCACATCATAGTCCTCCCAAGGATGGTTCATCCCCCAAATTTAGTGGAAAATGAGAGGATGATCCTAGATGATCCTACCCCACCACTTTTTTATTTTTTAAATCTTCCACTTTTTTTAACATTTAACAAATAAATTAAGAAAATATTTTCATTAATATTAAAAACCAATACATAAACTAAAAAAAAACAATACATAACAAAGAAATTATGAAAGGCAAGTTAGTAACAACAAATGGGCTTTTGGGTGGGTCATAACTCATAACACCAAGTTAAACAAACAATAGGCCCAACTTTTCAATGTTTCACACATACAAGAAACCCTAGAGGTACCACTTCCCTTTTGCACAGATTTCGTCATTGCAAACATCTTCTTCACGTCTCAGTTTAAAGGTTTGAACTTTGAACCTCTTGTTTCATCAATTGTACACACAAACACAAAAACAAACACCTAATTGTGCATATGTAATTTATTGTATTGAGAAATGGGAGAATTTTGTCCTCACATGGACCGTCTCAATAGTTCAGGACTCGCCGCTGAGGACGACGACCGGGGGGGGGGGGCACGATTCGTCGCCGGTGCTGGACGGGTGGGGGACGCTCCCCATACCGTCTAGCCGTATAGAAAGATATAGATATAGATATAAATAGATTATTTAATGCTTAATCTTCACAAATCACATGAGATTATTAGTTTAGCAAGAAGATTACATAATTTGAAAGTGGTGTAAATTAAATAACGCTTTGACTTATTATAAGAGTAATAAAAAAAAGAAAACGCTAGAAGGAGGGCTTGAACCTCCGACCTTGTGGTTAACAGCCACACGCTCTAACCAACTGAGCTATTCCAGCTTGTCGTGTTATCATAACTTTATTTATAATTAATATCTTCATTTTAAATATACACATTCCGGTTTAGATTTAGGCCTTGTAAGATTGAGAGAATCGTAGCCCGTATTATTGTTCTCCATCTCTTCGACTTGCTAAACCTTTGGTGTTAAACTGTTAATATCAACTAAAAATCTTAAATGTACAAAGTTTAGATGGTACCATCTATATACTAAAAGTCAAAATTAGTTCCTCATTTATAGAAGAACTATAGGTGTATTATTGTTTTGGCATGATATTTGACATTTTGACCATATGAATCATCTCTGAAAAGTCTCGAAATGTTGGATGTTTTGGTTAATAACTTTACAGGTTTGGTTTCGACCGCTTTAGGTGATCTTGAACCTTTAAAAAGTTTGAATCTTTTGTTGAATCAGTTCGTTGGGGTCTTGCCAGGGTCGTTGGTGAAATGTGTTAGCTATAATTCTTCACGGTAGAGATTCCGGATTGGGTGTTTAGTTTACGATTAAAGGGTGTAATTATAATTTGTATGTATATGTGGAATGGTTTTGTTTGAAATGAAATGTATGTGTAAGACTATGGTGGTAAAAGCACATCTTGTATGTAAAATTTGTTATATGTGTATGATTGACATATGTAGTAATGAGTGTAAGATGTGTTGGTGAAAGTTAAATGTATAGGTTAAAGTAACTATGTGATGGAAAAAGTACCATGTGGTAATCTATAGTGTAGGTTGAAGTATAAGTGTTTAGGGGGAATGGGCGCATATGCCCTTTGCGCCATGTCACTCAGTTCATCCACTACCCCAAACTACCTGATTTAGTGGCGCTACTACCCAGAAACATGGACCCTACCATTTACCCCCCCTCCATACACACAACTCTCTCTATCTCTCTCATCTTTCAGACTTAAACCATCGGGTACTGCTTAACCCACCCCATATCCGCTCGCCCTACCCGCACCATCGGCGGCGGTGTTTGGTGCGGGTAGGGGGTACCCGCTACCCCTTAACCCGGGTGCCTCGTCCCACCTTAGGTATAATTAGAATATGTATGTATATGATAAAATGTGTTTGGTTGAAGTGAAACGTACTCTTGGACATATCACGACTTTTTTCGTCTTTATTGTTTTCGATTGATGTAAAACACATGCTGTTAGGGGAGGATTTTCTAACAATTAGTGATCCTTAATCGTTATCCTAATTAATGATCCTTACTTCTGTGACAGGTGGTGATCCTCAGAAGAGCTTCAGGATCAGGATCATGGATCACTTTAAGGATCCTCATACTGACGATTGTTTATTTGATTTTTGTATTACTTCGCAGGAGTAATAAACGTGACTTGGTCTTGGCAACGGTAACAAGGAATATTCCACGGGCATTTCGCACACGATTGACCAGAAATGGACGTTGTGGAGAACGTGGGAGCTTGGCACGAAAGTCGGATAGTTAGTTAGTGTAGTTAACTTCTATTTTAAAAGGAGTAATGAGCTAGAATTAGAACACTTAGTCATTTTTACAGCTACACACACTCTCATACTCGCACACTTGAAGCTCTCGACGAACATTCATTCATTTTCATTCACTTTTACACATTACACGATAGTGATCCTTGTACCTAGCTCGTTACTATCCGAAGTTGTAAACGTTTATTGATTTATTTGAGCTTGGTGATCGGTAGTTTCCATCACCCGGGGTTTTTTGTGCCGGAGATCAACTCTTGATCAAGGGCTTTTTCCCCGTACAAATCCTTGTGTCGTTTGTGCAGTTTACATTAAAGTGATCCTTGTCATTGTTCTACATTTCAAGCATCATACCCCGTAACAGAAAGTTTGGTTGCAATATCCTCAACAGATTTTTTGACCAAAACAGTTTGGCGCCCACCGTGGGGCTATTGGTGCTTCATCCTTAGAAAAATTCGCATTTCTGTGCTCATTTCAGTTCACTACAACCAAGCAAATGGCTTCCTCAGCGAAGAATGCTTCAAATTTGATGCCCTCATTCACTTCTTCACAAGGCGTTCCCCCTTTGCCTCCACCACCTTCTGGATCCCAGAAGAATGCTGAGAATGCTGCGAAGAAACCGACTCCCATTTTCTCAAAACCTCCAACTTCTTTTGCTTCTTACACTCCCACTACTAGTGACATGTTTACTTTGATTTTGCAGATGAAGGATCAGATACGGCAGTAGGACAAGACCAATGAGAGGATTCTCAAAGAAATCGGAGATCTCAAGAAACAAAAGACAACGGCAGAGGATCATTCCCCAGTGGTGCCGAAATCCTTGAATTTTGATACTCCGGTGATTACTTCTCAGCCATCAGTGATTCCAGACGTTCAATATGTGGGTGGACCGAAAGGAGTGCATTACGGAACAACAACAGTGACCCAGGCATCAGGTTCATATTTCCAGCCAGCGGGATCCTATCCTCAGCATATGGGATCCCTCACGAATTCAGGAGGATATTCAGGAATGCAGCAGATTCAAGGATCCTCCTATGTTCCAGGATCATCCCAGATTCAAGGATCCTCCTTTGTTCCAGGATCATCCCAGGTTCAAGGATCATCCTTTGTTCCAGGATCATCCCAGGTCCAAGGATCCTCCTTTGTTCCAGGATCATCCCAGGTTCAAGGATCCTCCTTTGTTCCAGGATCATCCCAGGTTCAAGGATCCTCCTTTGCTCCAGGATCGTCCCAATTTCAGGGATCCTTCCAGATGCCAGGATCCTTGAGAAGTTTGCAAATAGGAAGTTCAGATGTCCATCAGGGAGATTTTATTCCAATGCAGACCAATGCTTCTACTGGTCCCTCGATCATTCCAGAGCCCCAACAATATGGATTAACATCCATCCTTCCTAACTTGAATCCAATGGGAGGTAATACTTTTAATAATTCTTGTGCTACTAACCATGGTCTTATGCAGGATCCAGGTATCAATCATGCCATGGCCAGAGAATTGCAAAAGCTAAAGGATATGATATCAAGTGTTCCGGGAGTGGTCAAACCTATCCCAGAGATTGCAGATGGGAGCCACAAGATATCTCGTTTTGCACCACCAATCTGTGATGCTGAGATACCCAAGAGGTTCCATGTGCCAACGATGAAGCTGTATGATGGTTCGACGGATCCTGAAGAACACATAGCACAATACAGGGAGAGGATGGAAATCAATCCAATCCCAGAAAGGTTAAAGGAAGCATGCCTGTGCAAAGGATTCGGATCCACTCTTACTGGATCAGCTCTCAAATGGCTGCTAAGTCTTCCCCCTACTCTATTACCTCATTTGCTAATCTAGTTAATCTATTTAATAATCAGTTTTCTTGTAGTAGGAAATTTGAACGATTAACTAGTGATCTATATAGGATAACCCAGGGTCATAATGAATCATTAAGGGATTACATTACCAAATTCAGTAAAGAATCCTTAGACATTCCCAACTTAGATATAGCCACGGCTGTTGAGGCCTTTAAAATGGGATTGCTTAGGGATTCGTCGTTCTATGATGATCTTGTTATGACACCATGCAGGAACTTAGATGAGGTAAGAACCCGGGCACTTAGGTTCATCCGGCTAGAGGATGACAAGAGGATCCAGGAGAGGTTAGCAGGATCCTCAAAGCAAGATAAGCAAGGATCCTCATTCAGGAACAACAAGTTCAGATCCTACAACAGATCTGATAATCAGAACGTGCATTCTATTGATCAAGAAGAGGATGATGAGGATTATCCTCCAATTTCTGAATATTGTTTTTCTGTTGATAACAATGAACTAATCCTTGCGATGCAGAATCTAGGTGATAAAGCTAGATGGCGCAGAAAAAATGATAGGCCAGCTGCAACTAAGGATAAATCAAAGTGGTGTGTATACCATGAAGATTTTGGGCACATCACAGAAGAATGCATTGCACTAAGGAAGGAAATTGGATACTTGTTGAGCAAGGGGCATCTGAAAGAGTTGTTGGGTAGGAAAAAGTCAAGGACTCAGGATCCTGAAAGGATCCCTGAGAAGGCTCCAGCCCCTCCAGCAGATGCACAAGTGATAAACTTTATTTCTGGAGGATCAGACATTTGTGGCACATCCTTCTCAGCGGCTAAAAGGCATGCAAAGGAAACTAAAATGGATAATGGAGAAAGACCAGTTCGAACATCAAGTGTCTCCGAAGGAAAAGTCATAACCTTTGATGAGAATGATCGTGTCGATATCCAGGATCCTCATCACGATGGTTTAGTTATTACTCTTTTCATTTCTAACCATTTTGTCCGCAGGATCCTTATAGACGGAGGAAGCTCAGTGAACATTATCCAGCTTGATGTTCTAAAGAAGATGGGAATTCCTGAATCAGATATCATACCAAGATCCTCCGTGCTTGTGGGATTTAGTGGCGAAACTAAGAACACCCTGGGGGACATTAAACTCCCCATATACATCGAAGGCCTACACTCTTATCAAAATTTTTGTGTTATTGACTGTTTATCTTGTTGTAATGTTATCCTTGGCAGGCCCTGGATACACGATATGAAGGCAGTCCCATCTACTTACCATCAATGCGTGAAGCTCCCTAGTCCTTGGGGAATAGTCAAGATTGACAGCGATCAGCAGGAGGCTAAGAATTGCTACACTTCATCGATGAAACCAGCCTCGAAGTCAAGGGAGCAATAGCAATCAAGGTATCCTCCAAGGGACGTCTTGGAGGCAAGAGAGCAGGATGTGGTAGAAATCCTCATGGATCCCGATGATCCTGAATCCAAAATCTATATTGGATCAGGAATCCTTGGTAAAATGAAAGAAGACCTCGTATCCTTCCTTAAAAGGAGAAAGACTACCTTTGCATGGAAACACGAAGACATGACTGGTATATCCAAAGATGTAATCACTCACAAACTCGGCATTGACAGGTCCTTCAAACCAGTCCACCAAAGGAGAAGAAAGTTTGCACCGGAAAGGAACACCATTATCCAGGAAGAGGTAGAGAAATTGCACCGGGCAGGTATGATTAGAGAGGTCAAGTATCCAAGATGGTTGGCCAATGTGGTTGTTGTTCAAAAGAAAAACGGAAAGTGGAGGGTATGTGTCGATTTTACCGATTTAAATAAGGCATGTCCCAAGGATCCTTTCCCATTACCCCACATTGACTCCATGGTGGATGCAACTGCGGGTCATGAACTGTTAACTTTTATGGATGCTTCATCTGGATTCCAACAAATCCAAATGGAACCATCTGATCAAGAGGATACATCATTCATGACTCCAACCGGTATATACTGCTATATTGCTATGCCATTCGGACTAAGAAATGCAGGTGCAACATATCAAAGGCTGGTGAATATGATGTTCAAGGATCAGATTGGACAAACTATGGAGGTTTACATAGATGATATGGTGGTAAAATCCTTAAAAGCTGAGGATCACCTAAGAGACTTGGAGGAAGCATTCATTATCCTTGATAAATATAATATGAAGCTTAATCCTTCAAAATGTCACTTTGGTGTTAAAGCAGGTAAATTCTTAGGATATATGGTGACAAAGAGAGGCATTGAAGCTAGTCCGGAGCAGATCAAAGCTATAGTGAACATCAAATCTCCGGCCAATGCTAAGGATGTTCAAAGGCTAACAGGCAGGATAGCAGCTTTGAACAGATTCATATCCAAATCCTCAGAGAAGTGCAAAGAATTCTATGATATCCTAAAGAAGAACAAGAAATTTGAGTGGACTGAGAAGCATGAGAATGCCTTAAGAGCTCTCAAAGATTATCTATCCTCAGCCCCAGCCTTGATGAAACCAGAAAAAGGCGATGTGCTATCCTTATATCTTGCAGTATCCTCAAAAGCAGTAAGTGCGGTCCTTGTTAAGGATCATGAAGGTACACAACATCTTGTCTATTATGTAAGTAAAAGTTTACTTGATGCTGAATCCAGGTATTCACACCTTGAAAAACTTATTCTTGCATTAATTATGGCATCTACTAAGTTGAGGCATTATTTTGAAACTCATGTTATTGTTGTTAAAACTAACTTTCCAATTAAGAATGTCCTCAGGAAACCAGAGATGTCAGGAAGGATGGCTAAGTGGGCAGTGAAGCTAAGTGCATATGATATAAGATATGAGCCTAGGACAGCCATCAAATCCCAAGCATTAGCCGACTTTGTGGCTGATTTCAGTAGTGGTTTACAAGAAGAAGCTGAGTTAGAAGTCCAGCAGCTAGAGGAGACCAAGGATCCTTGGATACTCTATACTGATGGATCCTCAAATGTCAAAGGCACAGGGCTTGGAATACTACTAAAATCGCCACAGGGGGACATAATACCCCACTCTATAGCTTGTGAGTTCCAAACCACTAACAATGAGGCTGAATATGAAGCCTTGATTGCTAGTTTGCAAATTGCCAAGCATATGGGGATCAGGTATCTTGAGGTACATGTAGATTCATTACTAATTACAAACCACTTTAATGGATCCTATGCTGTTAAAGGTGAAAAGCTAACCAAATATTTAGAGATAGTCAAAAGTTTGGCACTTTCTTTTGGTTCCTTTAGTTTGACACAGGTACCAAGGGAAGAGAATACAGAAGCTGATGCATTGGCTAACTTAGGATCATCCTTGAAGATCCCGGAGGATATCAAGATCCCTATTATCCATATCCTGACCCCGGCTATCGAGGATCATGTGGTTATGGAGATAGGGAATGATTCTACAATTATCCCTAGTGAGGATACTCAATCCCATTCAGGATCAGGATCATGGATCTCACCAATTATGAGATACTTACAACATGGAGAGATTCCTACAGGAAAAAACCCTAGGGCTTTCAAAATTAAGGTATCTCAATTCACAATTTTAAATAATATGTTGTATAGACGATCTCTTGCAGGACCATACTTGAGATGCATTGAGGATCCTGAAATCCAAGAAGTTTTAAAAGACTTCCATGAAGGAGATTGTGGAAACCACACTGGGGGCAGGGCATTATTCTCAAGGATCCTGAGGACAGGATACTACTGGCCAACCATGAAGAGAGATGCTGTGGAGTATGCTGAGAGATGTGATCCTTGTCAGAGGCACAGCAATATCCTTCATCAACCAGCTGAATTATTGCATCCTATATCCTCCTCTTGGCCATTTATGAGATGGGGTATGGATATAGTTGGTAAGCTCCCTAAGGCACCTGGTGGAAAAGTATTCATGCTAGCTATGACTGATTACTTCTCCAAGTGGATAGAGGCTGAAGCTTTTGCCCAAGTCAGAGAAAAGGAAGTTATATCCTTCATTAAAAGAAATATTATAACTAGATTTGGAATTCCTTCTGAGATTATATGTGATAATGGTTCCCAATTTATTGGGGGCAGAACCACTAACTTTTGTGACAGCTGGGGGATTAAGATGATGACATCAACACCAGTCCACCCACAAGCTAATGGTCAAGCAGAATCATCCAACAAGATCATCATCAACAATTTGAAGAAGAAGCTTGGATCCAAGAAAGGAAAATGGGCAGAAGAACTACCCTATGTGCTTTGGGCTGATAGGACAACCCCTAAGAATGCTACTGGTCAAACACCATTCTCTTTGGTATTTGGGGCAGAGTCAGTGATCCCAACAGAAATGGTGGTTCCAACTGCTAGAACAAGTACCCGTAATCCTGAGGAGAATGATGAGAACTTGGTCCAAGACCTGGATACTATTGAAGAAATCAGGGATATGGCTAGGATAAGGATGGCCAGTTATCAACAGAGAATGGCTGGTGCTTACAACAAAAATGTCAGGATCAGAAGGTTTCAAGTTGGAGATATGGTATTAAGGAAAGCATTTCAGAATACCACTAATCCTGCTGATGGAAAATTAGCTCCAAAATGGGAAGGTCCTTATTTGATTGAAGCTGAAGCAGGAAAGGGGGCATATAGATTGTTAACCATGGAAGGTGATTTGCTACCAAGATCTTGGAATGCTGTCCACTTGAAGAAATATTTCATGTGAGCATGATCCTCATGGCGCAGATGATCCTCACGATAGGGGTATCCATAAAGGATCCTTAAAGTATCAGTGATCCTTACTTAGGTAATATCCTAAACTTTAACTATTTTATTTCTTTATTTCCTCATATAAGGATAAGGATCATGTATCCTTTATCCATCTCTCACGTGAGTTTGAGTTTTGAAAGTTCAGACATCCTTAGCATAACATTGGTTATCCGCAGAAGCAATCTGTTCCTTGGGTTTAACCCCAGTTATTTGGGCTTGACCCCAGTTCCGCCTGTAACGCATGATGATCCTGGTATAGTTCAAGGCAGTGGGACCAGTACTCGTTTCAGGGGCTGATAATTCCATTGTACTGGCTATGCCTAGGATCCTACGTATAATGGTAGACGTACCATACATCCGTTCCTAAGGTTTCTAACGTTTTCACGTTAGCTAAGGTTTCTAACGTTTTCACGTTAGCTAAGGTTTTGGCATTTTCATGTCACTAAGTTTGGATAGTCGCCAGTTAGGGCCATACTCCAGTTTACATACGATCCTTGGGCTTGTCCCCAGTTATCCTTGGGCTTGTCCCCAGTTATCCTTGGGCTTGTCCCCAGCCGCTAACTCTTTTCTTATATTGGCTTAGTCCCAAGTTATGCTCTATTTCAGGTTCTTGAAGATAGGCAACTAGGGATCCTTGATCCTTACTTCACTCTAAGGTTTATCTTATAGTTATCCTTATTATGGTTAGGATCCTAACTTGGATCCTCAGGTATGATCCTTAACTCTTTTGATTTTATTCATTATTCATTTAAATAACCCTTATACTTGACAACTGAACTTGGAATTCCTAAACTATATCACTTTTTAGAACTTATCAGTTATGGGATATGTGGTCCGTGATCATATCCTAAACTTTTTGGATATCTTTTTTAATTTTTCAAGGATTGATAAGTATAAACGAAATGAACATTACAACAGTTGGAAAGTAACATATTAAAAAGGATAACAACACAAGATAAGCGACAAAAGGTTAAGATTTTATTTATTAACAAAGGATTAACCCTTAAAAGGTTGTCAAAATTACCTACCCGAGCATCTACCAGCAAAACGTGGCCCGTCCGCTGGGGTAGGTAAAGGGTGTCCATGATAATAAGTTCAAAGATAGTGCAAGAATATAAAGGCAGCAGGATCACAATGGCTTCATCCCCCAAACAGAGGATCCCTCCACCAATTGCAATCCTGCCTATTGTTCAAAGGATCATACATGATCCTTAATCCTAGAAACTATTGTTCATTACAACCCATTAAATTGTTCAACATCACAACCACAAAAAACCACCATCAAACTAAAAAATTGGGCTCCGGCTGCGTCTAGGAATGTCCATCATCGCCCAATTGTGCAGCCTACACCTTTGCTGCATCCTCTTCTCCTCCCGCCGTGGTATCCTTCATCAGATCCTTCCCACTGCCACTTGCCTCAATCGCCAAGACCTCAGTAGCCTCTTCCTCATCATCCTCAAGATCGGCCAACCTTGCTTTCCAGCCCTCAACATCCCAGCTGCCTTTGTCAAAGTTAGGATCTTGAGCTTCCTGGGCCATCTTCAATTTTGTCTGATACATTGTGATGGCAGCAGAAACCTTTGCATCTTCTATGAGGTCATGCTTTTCATAGTCCAGGTCGATCAGAAGTTTAGCCGTCTTAGTCTTCTCATCTTGAAGTTCCTTCCGAAGATCAGCAAGTGCAAGGTCCTTGAGCACGGCAACCTGTTGGAGGTCAGCAATCTTCTTGTCCTGCTCCTCGACATTCCCCACATAATCCTCAATCTCAGCGAATTTCTGCAAAGGAGATGAAAGATAAGGTCAGAACTGAGTGATCCTCAAATCAGAAGGATATGCCAGCAGGATATACAGGCAGATACGGTGATCCTTACATCATTGAAGTACTCCAGGAATTGGTGACGGATCAGAGGCAGACCCTGCAAATTCTCACCCTCGGAGGTCTTTCTCTTTTTGCCACCCTTTCCTTTAGTGGGTGCCTTGGGAATAGAGATGCTGGGACTGGTAGTGGACCTCTTCTTCCTGGATCGAACAAGATCAAGGTCAGCCGTGTTGAATTGGGATACAGGCTTGGCAGATTTTCCAGCACCTACACATTCATAGCAAGATAAGTATCCTTATCCTATTTCAATTCACTTATTTATTTTAATATTCGAACTATGTAAAAGGCAGGATACTTACTTGACATGGTAATGGAACCTGAGGATACTTCCTGTGAGTCTTGGGTGTCTATCTTAAATGTCCTTGTTTCAGGATCAAGCTTCCAAAAAGCAGTAAGCCTATCCTTGGTTGCAGGTGATGTGATGATGTGAGAGACGGAAATAGCTGCATAACACAAGACAAAAGAGGTCAGTAATCCTTATACCAAAACAAGACTACCTGGTGATCCTTCTCAGGATCCTCTAGCCTACCATGGGTGGACCAGGTCTTTGGTAGATCCTCTCCGTTTGGAAGGGTATCCCTCCTGACAAAGAAGAAGCGACGTTTCCAATTTGTGTCATTCTTGGTGACTTTGAGAAGGGGGTGTTCTCCGCCGGGTTTACGTTTAAACAAATAGCGATGGGAACCAAAGGTAGTAAGATCATACAATTGTGTCAGCTCTGACATGCCTAAGTCAATGCCTTCCTGTTCGATGATCCTCTCCAGGGTGTACAAAACCCTCCAAATCATCGGCATGGCTTGGATGTAAGAGATGCCGGTAAGGGAAAAGAAGGATTGTGTAAGTTCTGGGAAAGGATAGGTGTATCCTATGGTGAATGGAGTAACTGGAAAGGCAACCCACGTTTCTGAAACATAGTCGCTCAGGATAGTGGGATCGAAGGGTTTGAAAAAGGCATTCGCCGGAAAACAGTGACGAATTTTATCTATTTGTGCGTCGTTAAAGCAACACCTCTCATTCGCCGAGTCTTTGATGATCTTTTGACTCTTCAAAGGGCTATCCTTCTTGTGATCCTTGCTCGGTGAACTTCGGAGCATCATTCTCAAAGCGATGGTGGTAAAGAAAGAAAAACAAAGTAAGAGAGAGAGAAAGAAAGAAAGAGATACCTGATTGATCTTCGACTGAGAATATAAAGGGAGTTTCTTTCGGATTTAAATGCATTTGATCCTATCTCTATCTCCTATTTATAATCATGATCGTGCAGGGTTGTCACTTCTGTGACGTCACGGTTGCAACGGCTAGTTCGATATCAACGGCTATATATCCGTTAGTTAGTTGCGGATAAGATCAAGAAAATATAACTCGCTTATTTTACAAATTACTCCTTATATTTTGGGGGCAATTGTTAGGGGAGGATTTTCTAACAATTAGTGATCCTTAATCGTTATCCTAATTAATGATCCTTACTTCTGTGACAGGTGGTGATCCTCAGAAGAGCTTCAGGATCAGGATCATGGATCACTTTAAGGATCCTCATACTGACGATTGTTTATTTGATTTTTGTATTACTTCGCAGGAGTAATAAACGTGACTTGGTCTTGGCAACGGTAACAAGGAATATTCCACGGGCATTTCGCACACGATTGACCAGAAATGGACGTTGTGGAGAACGTGGGAGCTTGACACGAAAGTCGGATAGTTAGTTAGTGTAGTTAACTTCTATTTTAAAAGGAGTAATGAGCTAGAATTAGAACACTTAGTCATTTTTACAGCTACACACACTCTCATACTCGCACACTTGAAGCTCTCGACGAACATTCATTCATTTTCATTCACTTTTACACATTACACGATAGTGATCCTTGTACCTAGCTCGTTACTATCCGAAGTTGTAAACGTTTATTGATTTATTTGAGCTTGGTGATCGGTAGTTTCCATCACCCGGGGTTTTTTGTGCCGGAGATCAACTCTTGATCAAGGGCTTTTTCCCCGTACAAATCCTTGTGTCGTTTGTGCAGTTTACATTAAAGTGATCCTTGTCATTGTTCTACATTTCAAGCATCATACCCTGTAACAGAGAGTTTGGTTGCAATATCCTCAACAGATTTTTTGACCAAAACAGCCAATGTCAATTTGGGCATATCACGATTTTATTTCTTTGGATTTTCCGTTCGGTTGCTATACTAAGTGACGATATCGTAACGAACCAAACTAATGACGATATCTATGTTGAACCACGATTATGCGAACCTATAGTTGTATATTCATTCTGGCTTGTGTATCTCACTTGAATCTCATAATTATGTGTCTTATATCTAATAAAATTACATGGGAGAAGATCATAGTATGAACTTGTAAACATTGATCCTTCAAAAAAAGTTTTTCTTTAATCGTTCATGCTTCCAGATTCACCATCAAAGCCTAAATCGCTTGTTATTAACAAATCCATAGATGATAACCAACAAATATGTCCAACGTAAAATACTGAAATTGTAGAGACGATTATAAATGAGCGCCCGTTGTAAGGGTGAACATGGATTTATTCAGTTTTGGGCTAACCAAACCTAAAACGGATGTTTCGGTCCTTATATTATCAATATCGATTGGTTTCACTTATGAACGGTTTGGTTAATCTAATTATTGAAAAGATGGTTAATAACGAGTTTGGACGTTGGTGGATTCAAGCTAATTTCAACTAATAAATCCAATTATATATTTGGCCAAATGAAATATTAGCAATCTTTTCTAATTTCCAAAGGTAAAAGAGGGACAACTAATTCGCATTTATAAAAAAGTCATAACAAAAATTCTCAAAGATATAACATATTATTTATTTATAGAAATAAAAAATATAAACTTGGTTTTAGGTGGTGCTAAGTATTGTCTTAAATTGCCCAAGAGTCCATTTCAACCACCTTCTAGCTATCTTCATATTATAGGTTGTTAAGACATTATGAGGCCCATGTAAACCTTGTAATTTTTAATTATTAATAGCTAGTATTAAGCGCATCGCGTTACGGAGAGGCGAACACCAATGCCACGCTATTGTTAATGATCACCAACAATGAAGTTGAGCGTGCTAATGCGAAGAAACTAAACCGAAACGTAAAACATATAAAAGAATAACTAAGTCGATCTATGACCCGTGCGTTACGATGAACCCGTCAAACGGGAAAAAAATAGACGACGTTAAAACGTTTAACCACACACGCACGTTGCGTCATGTTAACTCGCAAAATTTAGAATAAAACGTAAAACGAAAATTTTGTGAAAAATGAAAAGTACTAAGGAAAAGTTTTGAGGTTAAATTGCAAAAGATGAAAAGTTTTGGGGTTAAAAATAAAAAAAAAATCAAATAGTTTTCGGTTAAAAGTAAAGATGAAAAGTTTTGGGGTTAAAAGTAGTAAAGAATCAAATAGCTTGGGATTAAAAGTAAAAAAAATCAATTTAAAAAAAAAACCTCAAAGCATAAGTTACAACACCTTCATTCCTGTGATTGATATTATGATTATAATTCTTGTGGTATGCTTGGACCTTTGTAATCGAAGATAATACCAACGATAAATACTGATTTTTGTCTCTATCTTTGTGTTTTAAATGAGTTGTGAGATATTGTTTAGATGTGTCTAAACTTCATGCATCAAGAAGAACCAAATACCAAAATAAAACAAGCAATATGCAAGTCTTTCGCACATACACAATTTTTTTTTTTTTTTTTTTTTTGTCAAATAAACGTATGTTTTTACGATGTTACGGTTACAAAAGGTGATATGAGAGAGACGTAATTTTTAGGTGGCGCCGATAGAATAAAGTGGGATACACAAGCCAAAATGGAAACACAACTTTGGTTTCTCCATTTTACGCCTTTTTCTACATTGATAAAAATAAACTCCTTAAAATAACTAAATACAATAATATATACATGTTAATAGTCGACTAAATACAATAATATATACATGTTATAAATCTAACCACAATGACATTTATGTGAATGAAAACAAGGAGGTGATGACCAATCCTTTAACTAAGGCTATAAGGTGTGGTTGGAGCCCCATGGGGCTTTATCAAGTCCACGTAGGATCTACATAGATTCATGTCAACCATAGAGCCCCCCTTTAATTTGTAGGGTGTGGATGTAGCCCCCTATTAAACAAAATTAAAAAAAAAATTTGATTGGTTTACAAGTTGTGGGCCCCACCTGATAAAGCCCTTCGAGCTCGTTACCACGGTGGCAGACGTTCAATGG
This sequence comes from Helianthus tuberosus, assembly GCA_030545235.1. Taxonomy (NCBI): domain Eukaryota; kingdom Viridiplantae; phylum Streptophyta; class Magnoliopsida; order Asterales; family Asteraceae; genus Helianthus; species Helianthus tuberosus. The sequence continues at coordinate 45,297,646 of CM060442.1, forward strand.
CGCCCCGGCATAGCGCCGGGGATGTGGACGATGGCGGGGGTGGGGCGCTATAGAGTGCCAGCTGGGTTGGGTGGCGCCCCCACACCCTCCGGCCTAAAATATTGTTCAACACATCCATAAAAATAATCCATGCCAATTTTCTTTTCCAAGTTAACACAAACAAATAAAACAAAACTATATCTAAGTTGTGTGGTTTACTAGTTTATCGGGCTTGAACTGTACTAAATTAAACCGTAATCAGGGGCGGAATTAGATGGGGGCCAAGAGGGTCAGCTGACCCTCCGATCACTAGAATTTATTGAATTTTTATATATAAAATCATAGTTTTAAAGAAACAAACATAAAATGAACCCCTAATTAAAACATGTAAAGAAAATAAGCTTATGATGACCCCGACTAAAGAGCTCTTGTAACACCCCGTGTTTCGGAAGTCAAAGTCAAAGTAAAGATTGAAGTCAAAGGAAGAAAAGATTGCTAATTGCGATCTGTCACTCCTTGCTTAAGTACTGTTTTGACTTCTTTGACTTGTGGATAATCTATTTATGTTATCGCATTAGTTGTATTACGTGGAGTACTTGTTAATAATCGAGGTTAATTGCTAATTATCGCTTATTAATCGCTAATCGACCTAATCGCAATCGCAACTTGAATTATGCGTTCTGGATATTGTTTTACGTATGTGTGTTACTTATGTGTTACTTGTGCATGTTTATTTATATTATGTTATGTTGTGGTAATCAATCGAAACGCAATCGCAAATCTATTGCATCGCAAACAAATCGCAAACGCTAATTGCAGGTTATTTAGGATGATTGTATGTTAGATATGTTAGGGGAGGATTTTCAAATCCTAAGGATCAAGGATCCTCAAGCACTGCCAGGATCACAGGTCCTCAATTCTGTTTGAATTAAGGATCCTCAGAAGACATCGCAGGATCAGGATTCAGGATCCTTGTTGTTATCCTTGTACTAACGTTTGCCTTCATTACGTTTAAGTTTGTTTTTCAGGAGTATACACCTCGGACTTGGTCTTGCCGATATTCTTGGGGAATATGCCCTCAATATTCCGCACGTGCATGGCTTTGTGAACGTTATGGAGATCGTGGGAAGCTTGCACATTTAGCGGATAGTTAGTTGTTTTAGTTATTTCTAATTTTAAAAGGGGATAACAAGCTTGAATTAGAACACTTCGTGATTTTAGCAAACACACACACTCGAAACAGCTCTCAACAGTTCATTTGTCGATTTCATACACATTACACTATAGTGATCCTTGTAACAAGCTTGTTATCATCCCGAGTTGTAACAATCATTTGTTTAATTGTAGTTGGTGATTGGTAGTTTCCATCACCCGAGGTTTTTTATGCCGGAGATCAACTCTTGATTAAGGGCTTTTTCCTCGTATAAATCCTTGTGTCATTTGTTCATTTCATTTGCAAGATATTAATACATTTGTTCAAGCATCATTCCTCACAACAAAGATTTGGTTGCATTATCCTAGCCTGATTTTTGACCAAAACAATTTGGCGCCCACCGTTGGGCAATTGGTGCTTCATTTCTGAAAATTTTTGCTCATTGTGTTCATTTTGGTTCATCATCTTCAACCACATAGCTTCTTCAGCGAAGAACACTTCAAGTTCAATGCCGGCAGTCACTTCTTCACAGGGCGTTTCACCTTTGCCTCCACCACCTTTTGGATCCCAGAAGAATGCTGAAAATGCTGCAAAGAGACCAAGCCCCATTTTCCCAAAACCACCAACTTCTGCTGTTTCTTCTAACCCTACTACTAGTGATCTTTTTACTTTGATTTTGCAGATGAGGGATCACATACAAGAGCAGGACAAGACTAACGAAAGGATCCTCCGGGAGATTGGTGACATCAAGAAACAGAAGAGATCAGGGGAGGATCACTCTCCTCTGATACCAAGGTCACTGGATTTTGACACTCCAGCTATAACTGCCCAGCAATCTGCAAATCCGGATATCTAGATATCCAGTACCAGAGTGAACCATTGGGAAGGCGTTATGGAACAACAACCATGAGTCAGGCGTTAGGGTCTCACTTCCAGCCTTCAGGATCCTATTTTCAGCCTTCGGGATCCTCTTTCCAGCATCAGGGATCCTTCGTCAGCTCAGGAGGATATATGGGGACACACACAGTTCAAGGATCCTCTCAGGTTCAAGGATCCTATCAGGTTCAAGGATCCTCTCAGGTTCAAGGATCCTCTCAGGTACAAGGATCCTCTCAGGTTCAAGGATCCTCTCAAGTTCAAGGATCCTCCTTCCAGGTTCAAGGATCCAACATCTTTCAGGATCAAGGATTCTTAAGAAGTGTACAACCCTCAAGCACAGATGTTCATCAAGGAGATTTCATTCCAATGCAGACCATTGCTTTTTCTGGTCCTTCAGTCATACCAGAATCCCGTCAATATGGATTCACATCTGGAATTCCAAACTTGAATCCTCTGGGAGGTAACACTTTTAATAATTCTTATAACACTAACCATGGCTCTATGTAGGATACATGTATCAATCAAGCTATGGCTAGGGAATTGCAGAAACTGAAGGATATGATATCCAGCGTTCCAGAGGTGGTTAAGCCCATTCCTGAAATCACAGATGACAGCCATAGGATATCTCGTTTTGCACCACCTATTTGTGATGCTGAGATACCCAAAAGGTCCCAGATACCAACTATGAAGCTGTATGATGGTTCGACGGATCCAGAGGAGCATGTAGCTCAATACAGAGAAAGGATGGAGATCAATCCAATCCGTGAGAGGTTAAAGGAAGCATGTCTATGCAAGGGTTTTGGATCCACACTCACAGGATCAACTCTTAAATGGCTGCTAAGTCTTCCCCCTTACTCTATTACTTCATTTGCTAATCTAGTTAACCTGTTTAATAGCCAATTCTCATGTAGTAGAAAATTTGAACGATTAACTAGTTATCTATATAGGGTAACACAAGGTCAAAATGAATCACTTAGAGATTACATCACTAAGTTTAGTAAAGAATCCTTAGATATTCCCAATCTGGATATAGCTACGGCTGTGGAAGCCTTTAAAATGGGTTTGCTTAGGGATTCATTATTCTATGATGATCTTGTCATGATCCCATGCAGGAATCTTGATGAAGTGAGAACCAGGGCCCTTAGATTCATCCGATTAGAGGATGATAAAAGGATCCAGGAAAGACTGTCAGGATCCTCGAAGCAGGAAAAGCAAGGATCCTACTTCAGGAAAAACAAGTCCAAGCCTTACAACAAGTCTGATAACCAGAACGTGCATGCAGTAGAACAGGAAGAGGATGATGAGGATTATCCTCCCATTTCTGAATACTGTTTTTCTGTTGATAACAATGAACTGATCCTTGCAATGCAGAATCTAGGTGAAAAGGCTAGGTGGCCAAGAAAAAGTGATAAACTAGCCACAACAAAAGACAAATCTAAATGGTGTGCATATCACGAGGATTTCGGGCATCTCACTAAAGAGTGTATTGCACTAAGAAAAGAGATTGGTTATTTGTTAAGCAAGGGGCACTTGAAGGAACTTTTGGGAAGAAAAAAGTCTAGGATCCAGGATCCTGAGAAGGTCCCAGAAAGAGCTCCTGCTCCTCCAGCAGATGCACAAGTAATAAACTTCATATCTGGTGGATCAGACATTTGTGGTACTTCCTTTTCAGCAGCCAAAAGACATGCTAAGGAGACCAAGATGGATAATGGAGATAGACCCATCCGGACCTCTACTGTCACACAAGAGAAAGTTATAACTTTTGATGAGGATGATCGTGTTGATGTTCAGGATCCTCATCATGATGGTCTTGTTATTACTTTGTTTATTTCTAACCATTTTGTTCACAGGATCCTAATCGATGGAGGAAGCTCGGTGAACATCATTCAGCTTGAAGTCCTCAAGAAAATGAACATCCCTGAATCAGACATTGTCCCAAGATCCTCAGTTCTTGTGGGATTCAGCGGAGAAACCAAGAATACATTGGGGGACATTAAACTTCCCATCTACATTGAAGGACTTCATTCTTATCAAAAATTTTGTGTTATAGATTGCTTATCTTGTTGCAATGTTATCCTTGGCAGGCCATGGATACATGACATGAAGGCAGTTGCATCTACATATCATCAATGTGTGAAGTTTCCTAGTCCATGGGGGGTGATAAAGATTGAGAGTGACCAACAAGAAGCAAAAAATTACTACACCTCATCAATGAAGCCAGCCTCAAGACCAAGGGAGCAATAGCAACTAAAGTATCCTCCAAGAGACGTCTTGGAGGCAAGAGAACAAGATATGAAAGAAATCCTTATGGATCCTCATGATCCTGAATCAAAAGTCTTCATAGGATCAGGGATCCTCAGCAACGTCGAACATGATCTAGTATCCTTCCTTAAAAGAAGAAAAACTACCTTTGCCTGGAAGCATGAAGACATGAGAAGTATCTCTAAAGATGTAATTACCCATAAACTTGGTATTGACAGGTCATTCAAACCTATACATCAGAAGAGGGGGAAATTTGCACCTGAAAGGAATGCCATTATCCAGGAGGAGGTAGACAAATTACTCCGAGCAGGTATGATTAGAGAGGTTAAGTATCCAAGATGGTTAGCCAATGTGGTTGTTGTTCAAAAGAAAAACAGAAAGTGGAGGGTATGTGTCGATTTTACTGATTTAAACAAGGCATATCCCAAGGATCCTTTCCCATTACCCCACATTGACTCCATGGTGGATGCTACCGCGGGTCATGAGTTGTTGACTTTTATGGATGCTTCATCTGGATTTCAACAAATTCAGATGGAACCATCTAATCAAGAGGATACAACCTTTATGACCCCAACTGGTATCTATTGTTATATTGCTATGCCATTTGGACTAAGGAATGCAGGTGCTACTTATCAAAGGCTAGTCAATATGATGTTTAAGGAACAAATAGGACACACTATGGAAGTCTACATAGACGACATGGTGGTTAAGTCCAAGAGAGCTGAGGATCACCTTAGAGACCTGGAAGAAGCATTCAATATCCTTGACAAATTCAATATGAAGTTGAATCCTTCAAAGTGTCACTTTGGTGTTAAAGCAGGCAAGTTCCTAGGATACATGGTAACAAAAAGAGGCATTGAAGCAAATCCAGAGCAAATTAAGGCTATTGTGAATATCAAATCTCCCGCCAATGCCAAGGATGTGCAAAGGTTTACAGGGAGGATCGCAGCCTTGAATAGGTTCATATCAAAATCATCAGAAAAGTGCAAGGAATTCTATGACATTTTGAGAAAGAACAAGAAATTTGAGTGGACTGAAAAGCATGAAAATGCTCTCAAAGCCCTTATGGATTACCTATCCTCAGCTCCTGCCTTGATGAAACCAGAAAAAGGGGATATATTATCCTTATATCTAGCGGTATCCTCTAAAGCAGTAAGTGCGGTCCTTGTTAAGGATCACGAAGGTACACAACATCCTGTTTATTATGTAAGTAAGAGTTTGCTTGATGCTGAATCCAGGTATTCACATCTAGAAAAACTTATTCTTGCTTTGATTATGGCATCTACTAAACTAAGACATTATTTTGAAACTCATGCCATTATTGTTAAGACTAATTTTCCAATTAAGAATGTTCTCAGGAAACCTGAAATGTCAGGAAGGATGGCTAAGTGGGCAGTGAAGCTTAGTGCTTATGATATAAGATATGAACCAAGGACTGCCATCAAATCCCAAGCCTTAGCTGACTTTGTGGCAGATTTTAGTAGTGACTTGCAAAGAGAAGCTGAATTAGAAGTTCAGCAGCTTGAAGAGACTAAGGATACTTGGATACTTTTCACTGATGGAGCTTCTAATGTCAAAGGAACAGGTATTGAAATACTACTAAAATCGCCACAGGGGGACATAATACCCCACTCCATAGCTTGTGAGTTTCAAACTACTAATAATGAGGCTGAATATGAAGCCTTGATAGCTGGTTTGCAAATTGCCAAGCATATGAGGATCATGTATCTTGAGGTACATGTAGATTCATTGTTAATTACTAATCACTTTAATGGATCCTATGCTGTTAAAGGTGAAAAGCTAATCAAATACCTAGAGATAGTCAAGGAATTGGCACTCTCTTTTGTTTCTTTTAGTTTGACACAGGTACCCAGGGAGGAAAATGTAGAAGCTGATGCATTGGCCAACCTAGGATTATCCTTGAAAATTCCAGAGGATATCAAGATCCCTATCATCCATGTTTTGGCTCCTGCTATTGAGGATCACATAACTATGGAGATAGAACAAGATTCTGCAATGGTTCCTAGTGATGGTGCACAGCTCGTTCAGGATCATGGATCCTTCCTGTTATGGGCGAAATTCTGAGCCCATATCCTGAGGGATATCTTGGATTATATCTTGGTTATATGATATCTGTTCACATCCGGGATGCTGATTCAGGATATTGGTAACATCCTGAATGGTATCCTCAGGATCACTAACGGATTATGTGCAGGTACGTGGGTTGGAAGCTAGCAACGTTCATAAGGAATCATTTCGCGGGAGACTCGGTCCAAGTCGTTCAAATAAAGACGTTGAAGCCGCATTACTCGGTCTACAAAGTTAACTATGGAATATTCGGAGTATCCCATATTTATAGGAATTATCGTTTGTAATTTGTTACTATAAATAGGTGGGTATACCAGATCGAATAGGACATCACATCAACACTCGCTACACTCTTACACTTCTTCTCTAGCAATTTTTACTTTCGCACAAAAGCATTGTAACACTTAGCGATCTGGTCTATATCCTGCACTGTATCCTGAAGTTTAAAGCAATAAGAAGAACAAGGCAGCTGTGATTGTCAGCTCCCGAGGTTTTATGCCGGCGATCTAGATTGATCAAGGGCTTTCCTCGTACATCTCGTGTCACCTCCTTTTACTTTTTGCTCATTGTTTGATCGTAGATACAACTCAATATCCTGAGCCGTATCCTGAATACAGTTTTTTCCAAACAACTTAACCATCATATTTTCAACACACTTTTTAGCACACTACCTCACTTAACTAATTTGATCACTTAATTGCTTCGGTAATTTTTGACCAAAACAATTTGGCGCCCACCATGGGGCAAGTGGTGCTACTTTTACTAAAAATCTTTGTGAAATCGCTAATCGGTTTTCTATTTTCAAAACTTTTTGCCACATTGTCTACAATGGCCTCAAGATCAAACATGAGCTTCTCCAGTATGTCTGCTACGACTTCTGCTACTACCGGTTCGCTGCTTCCACCACCTCCTCCAAGGATGCCAACCTCTTCACAACCTCAGGATATTATCCCTACTCGGAGTGTTCAGGGATCTGCTCCCATTTTAGCTTCTAATGATGAAATTCTAACCTTATTTGGAAGTGTGCAGGAACAAATGAGGCAGCAACCGGAAACAAACCAAATGCTGTTGAGGGAAATACAACTCTTGAAGTCTGGCTCGAGCAGATCTGCTGAGGATATCGTCACTCCACTACAACCCAGAACTCTAAGCTTCAGTTCGGCCATGTACACTTAGGATAATAGGGGGAATATTGTGCCTAGCCTCCCTCAAAACCATACTCCTGAAATACCCTCCTCAATCAGGATGTCAACCATGAGGAGTTCAGGATATGCTTCAGGATATGTGCAAAATCCTCCGACGGGTAAAGTATCGAATAATAATAATATTCATGCTACTAACAATAGTGGATCTTTGCAGGATACAGGTGTAACATCAGCATTTACTAGGGAGCTTCAGAAGTTGAAGGACATGATATCCAGTGTACCTGGAGTGGTCCAGCCGATCCCGAAAGTGTCCCAAGACAACCACAAGATATCTCGCTTTGCATATCCTATCTGTGATGCTGAGATTCCAAAGAGATTTCAAACCCCCAACATGAAGCTTTATGATGGAACTATGAATCCTGAGGAGCATATTGCCCAGTATAGGGAAAGGATGGAGATTAACCCTATCCCTCCGGAGCTCAAGGAAGCATGCTTGTGCAAGGGTTTTGGCTCTACCTTAACAGGATCAGCCTTGAAATGGCTCCTAAACGTTCCTCCTCATTCGATTACATCATTTGCTCACCTAGTGAATTTATTTAACAGTCGGTTTTCTTGTAGTAGAAGCTTTGAAAAACTAACAAGTGACCTCTACAGGATAACGCAGGGGCCTCAAGAATCCCTAAGGGATTATGTGAACAAGTTCAGCCGGGAATCCTTAGACATACTGCATCTTGATGTTGCAACACCTGTGCAAGCTTTCAAGATGGGGCTGCAAAAAGATTCTCAATTTTACCAAGACCTTGTAATGAACCCATGCAGGAACTTGGATGAAGCTCGAAACAGGGCCCTAAGATATATTCGATTGGAGGATGACAGAAAGATGCAAGAGAGGATGAACTCATCCAACACCTATGAGACAACTAACAGGAAGTCAGAATCCTCATTTAAGCCATATCGCCCTAAGCCATATGGTAGAAATGAAAATAAGAAAGTGAATGCTGTCGAAGACGAGGATCCTGAAGAATATCCTGAATTATCTGAATATTGCTTTTCTGTTAACATTCCTGAATTGATGTATGCCATGCAGGGTCTAGGAGACAAGGCTAGGTGGCCTCGAAAGAATCAACAAAAAGCTGATTGGAAAGATAAGTCAAAATGGTGTGCCTTCCACGAAGATTTCGAACATGTGACTGAGGATTGCATTGCCCTAAGGAAAGAAATAAGCTATCTTCTGAGCAAGGGGTATTTGAAAGATCTCTTAGTAAGAAAGAAGAACAAGGGTCAGGATACTGAGAAGGATCCTGAACGAGCAGCCTCACCTCCCGCGGATGCTAAGATAATCAACTTCATTTCGGGAGGATCCGATATTTGTGGGACTTCGTATTCGGCAGCGAAGAGACATGCAAAGGAAGCAAAAGCTGAAAGGGGAGACAAACCTGTCAGGATGACTACCCTCACAACTGACAAAGTGATCACATTTGATGCTGATGACAGGGATACTGTTCAGGATCCTCATCATGATGCTCTGGTAATAACGTTATATATGGCTAACCATTTTGTACACAGGATATTGGTTGATAATGGCAGCTCCGTCAATATAATCCAACTAGAGACTCTGAAGAGAATGAATGTATCTCCAATGGATATCACTTCAAAGTCCACCGTGCTTGTTGGGTTCAGTGGAGAGGCTAGGAACACAGTGAGAGAGATAAAATTACCAGTATATGTTGAAGGAGTCAACTCGATACAACGTTTCTGTGTGATGGATTCTCTATCCTGCTATAATATCATACTGGGAAGACCATGGATTCACGATATGAAGGCTGTGCCATCAACATATCACCAATGCATCAAGATCCCTACCCCTTGGGGAGTCGTCAAGGTTGAAAGTGATCAGCAGGAGGCGAAAGAATGCTACTCATCCTCGATGAAATACTCAACCAAGCCTAGTGCATCATAGCAATTAAAGATGCAGGCCCAGGATATCATGGAGGATCCGGAGCAGGATGTGAAGAAAGTTATCCTGGACCAGGATAATCCTGATATCTCGGTGCTCGTAGGAACCAATATCCCTCAGGATATTGAAGAACAGTTAATTAACTTTTTGAAATGCAGGATGTCAACGTTTGCATGGAAGCATGAGGATATGACAGGCATATCCAAAGACATTATCACTCACAAGCTTGGAATTGATAAATCATTCAAGCCTGTTCAGCAAAAAAGAAGGAAATTTGCTCCTGAGCGGAATACGATTATCCAAGAGGAAGTTGAGAGATTGTTGAAGTCCAGGATGATCAGAGAAGTTAAGTTTCCAAGGTGGCTAGCAAACGTAGTCGTGGTACAGATGAAAAATGGGAAATGGCGAGTCTGTGTAGACTATACAGATTTGAACAAGGCTTGTCCTAAAGACCCATTTCCTCTTCCTCACATTGATGCAATGGTGGATGCTACTGCCGGGCATGAAATGTTAACCTTCATGGATGCATCCTCAGGATTTCAACAGATTCAAATGGAACCCCCTGACCAGGAGGATACTGCCTTCATGACACCAACAGGTATTTATTGTTATACGGCTATGCCTTTTGGTTTGAAAAATGCAGGTGCAACATATCAGAGATTGGTAAATATGATGTTCAAAGACAAGCTAGGGGACACCATGGAGGTATACTGTCACACCCCTATTTTCCACGTGTCACCGGTGGGCCCGGTGGGGAGTATAGTGACGTAGTTGGTATCATCATAGACAAACAACACAATATATAAATGCACATCGGAAGCAAAGATAGATTCATTTCAACTTTAATAAGGTGTAATATTAAATATCACGAATAGTTGAAACGGATCCACAGGCGGATCAAAATAAAAGAAGATATTGTTCAACAGCTTAAATGACATCCAAGCTTGCGAGACTTATTGTGGACGCTTAGAAGACAGCCAGCCTAGTACGAATAGTACCTGCACTTAACCTTTTGGAAAAAATACGTCAGTTTACACTGGTAAATACAATTTAACTGACTCATTTTGAAAAGGGTTGAAAATTGATTTGAATGCACGTGGCACAAAACATTTTATAACTTGGGATAATTATGTGAGAATAATCTTGTAAGGGATTTACATGTTACTTATGCGTTCAGTAGCCTGATCCGTAGACCGGGTTAAAGATTAATAGACACACCACAATATTGAGTTATGCAGTGAAAGGTGTACGCCTACACCCCGTGCTCAGGTCGTGGCCATCTCGTAAGATGATGCCAAGGATATCCGGGACATGGTCATTAACCCCCCAAAGGCTTTAAGCAAACAAAACACATTCAAAACATAGCATATCAATAAATTTAACCTCTATTCGATTAAAGAATTCAATGCCGGACCAAGCGGTATTTTATATACCGTACCCCAAGCCCGTATAGGGAAAATAAGTTAAAAGTATTTACCTTGGTAAGTATAAATCACAATTAGCGAGTGAAGGTAGCTTTTACTGGTTCTTCTATTCTGGAACAAAGGTTTATAATAACCTATTAGATTTCTAACGGGTCTTTATTTAAGCCTAAGCTTAGACCGGATAGTTTTAAGGACGATACGGTTCAAACGCACGATTAAGCGAAGACCGGATAGAATGTGACGAGGACCCGAAAAGTTTGAATACTTGTATAATATGGGTATACTAAATACATTCTGGATTTTGAGACAAAAATGATAAGGTTTGACCCGTTTCGGTCAATTTATGCAAACTAGTTACATAAACCGAACCGGACGCGAAAAGGGCGTCACGGGTAACCATAAGAGTCATATGCAAGTTCCCTGAGTTAATATACTTTAAATATGTTGTGACATCAGTAAGATGTCATCTATTCCAATTGAATTTAAACTCAACTTATGCCTCACAAGGGCATTTTGGTCATTTAAAAGATTATAAAAGAGTTTAATTTGTAATCTGAGTTACAGATCTGATTCATACAGTAAATATACTTAATTTTACATGTTATAACAGTAGGGTATGACCTATATGTGAAATTTATCATTTAAAACCAAACTATGTTCCTTAGGGGTATTTTGGTAATTTCACAAGGCTAAAAAGGTCAAAACTGGAAACCTGAGTTCAAAAACTTTTACTTACTGTTATTATCTCAAAATATACTAAAAACATCACTAGGTATCAACCTTATATGTTTAATATGGTTATAGTACATACTATGCGTTAAAAACGCTTAAAAAGGCGATTTGGAGCCGTTTCCGGGTTTTTAAAAGAAAGCTGATATTTTTATAATTCCAGAATGCTCAAAATATTTTATTTATCAAATAAAATCAATAGAAAAAGGTTTGGGGTCAAAAGGATTTGTAAAACTCATTTTATGGCTTAAAAGGGCAAAACCGTCATAAACCGAATCAAACCTAGAGACCTATGTTATGCTCAGCCAAAAAATAAATAAAAATCTTCAAAAATCCAAAAATATTATATTACATCAGTGGGTAAAAAGTTTGATATCAAAAAGTGGGTTTAAATAGGCTATTCGCTAATTACGCCGTTCAATTAACATAAAGCTTTCAATTTACGCTAATGAGCATAACTCTTAATCTAGACCTCAAACTGATGTCAAATTTTAGGTGCAAGCTTATAAATCAGTAACTAATGTTTCTACTCTTTCACTTTTTAAAAAATCATGTTTTATAGTCAAAAGGGCATAATAGTGAACATTTAATCATTAATCGGAAACATGCATATGAATCGGATAAGTATTGAACCAAGTTGTATAATCTCAGAGAGTTATACTTATATGAAACCTGGTCCAAAATAAGCTCTAAGGCAGATCTCAAACATGCATAAACGGATCAAAAACGATAGTCAAAGCAAAAGTCAAAATATGCGACTTTCGGGTCCGATCCGGGTTTAAACTGAAAATTGTCGAGTTGAACATGTTGAGACATGTTCTTACATTAGTTACCATGTTATTTTAATGATCAAACAGGTTGCATGTACCCTACATTGCAAATTATGCTTAATTTTGAAAATACACATTCTGTTGACTTTTTAAAGTAAGCTTTGACTCGACAATTAACATAGTTAGAGTGGGAATCTGAAAGTACCCTTTTAAGGGTTTGTTACCCACATAAATACCTACTTGTAAGTACTTTCAATTCGATAAATGACTGAGCAAATTTCATTTAATCGCGAAGTCAAACTTAATTTACGACGGTTTGACTTTTGGTTAATTAACTAAGCTAGAACGAATTAGAAAGGGTTATGAATACTTACAAGAGTCCTAATTACGATTAGAGATCACTAGAAAGCCTTAGGTTGATCAGAGAAGCTCCAGAAGTGGGCTTGTGAATTTTTGTAAATGCAAGAACAATGTTGCTACACTACAAGTTCCTTTTATAACAACTTTGATCTCATTTGATGCTGCCACAAGGGTCTATAAGTGTTATCAGATGTGTCCAAGTGCCCCTCTATGCATGTAAAACCATTGGAGAGCCCCTTGTATCAGATAACAGCTGTTAAGCATCGTTTCAGACCTGAATAACTGGCATCTGCGAGTTTCTGTCGCTGGTAGCTTGTAGGCGGGCCGCGAGAGCCCTTACGCGGGCCGCGTACCAGGCGCATCAGGTTAAAAAAATTTCTTTGTTTTGCATTTCAGTCCTTGGTCCTTTGATACGTGGTTTTGGCTATTTATCTTGCACTCTTGACCCTCAAACCTGATTTTTAAGGGCCTTAGGACATCTACAAACTTGGTTAGGTCCTTGGTTAACTTTGTGCTTACCCGAAAAGTCACGAATTTCAACGTTAACGCATTTAACCCTTCGTGCACGGTTTTGATCATAACTTTCTCATACGATAACGAAACTTTATGAAATTTTTACCACATATTCTAGTGAGTATATTTTACCATTAAAAAGCTTCGGGTTTGCCAAAAGGTCACTCAGAGGTATACTTTCAACATGTTGACACATTTAGCCCCTGTAGTTTGTAATTCCTCACTTTCTTTCATTTTTCCGCTTTGTATGATCCATGATTTAATCGTTTAAGATTATAAACACCGTGTAGGGTTATTGTAGGGCCTATTTATCCATTGTTGACACTTTGGACCCTTATTTTCACATAGTTTCACTGTTTGTCAACTTTAGTCCCTCTAAAGTACTTTTTCACATATTCAAAGCCTATGACACGTGTCAATACATTATTGGACGTAAATTTTCGAGGTGTTACATCCTCACCCCCTTAAAAGAAATCTCGACCTCAAGATTTACTGAAACAGATGAGGGTATTTTTCTTTCATCGTGGATTCTACCTCCCATGTGTATTCGGGACCTCTACGGGCATCCCATTTGACCTTTACAATAGGCACATGCTTCCTTCGAAGCTTCTTCACCTGTCGATCCTCAATCAACAATGGTTTTTCCACAAATTTCAAGCTTTCATCTATATGCACATCCGTATCTGGTATGACCAGTGATTCATCAGCAAAACACTTCTTCAAATTACAGATGTGGAAAACATTATGTATAGCACTGAGCTCTTCAGGTAAATTTAACTTATAAGCAACTGACCCGACACGTTCGATAACCTCGAAAGGTCCTATGTACCTCGGGCTTAGCTTGCCTTTCTTACCAAATCGCATCACTCCCTTCCAGGGTGATACTTTATCACCTACTTCGAAGTGAAAAGATTTACGCTTTGGATCCGCATAGCTTTTCTGCCTATCCCTGGCAGCTTTCAAATGATCGCGAATCTGGACAATCTTGTCCGTCATTTCAAAGACCAAATCTGGTCCTGACAATTGAACGTCTCCTACTTCCGCCCAACAAATAGGTGTTCTGCATTTTCTACCATATAATGCCTCAAAGGGCGCAGCCTTAATACTAGTATGGTAGCTATTGTTATTGGAGAACTCGACCAATGGCAGATGTTTATCCCAACTGCCACCTAAATCAATCACACATGCACGAAGCATGTCTTCCAATGTTTGGATGGTACGCTCACTCTGTCCGTCTGTCTGTGGGTGGTAAGCCGTACTAAAATTCAAGCGCGTGCCCAGAGACTGTTGGAAACTTTTCAAAAAATGAGAGGTGTATCTCGTATCTCTATCCGAGATAATTGACAATGGCACGCCATGCAACGCTACAATTTTATCTACGTACAATTGAGCTAACATGTCTGAGCTGTAAGTTTCCTTAATGGGTAGGAAATGTGCTGACTTCGTCAGTCTATCTACTATGACCCATATAGTATCGTTTCCCTTCCTCGTCTTTGGCAACTTGGTGATGAAATCCATCGTCATCATCTCCCACTTCCACGTGGGAATTTCAGGTTGTTGTAACAAACCTGACGGCTTCTGGTGTTCTGCTTTGACTTGCGCACAAGTCAAACATTTAGCTACATAAGCAGCTACAGACTTTTTCAAACCAATCCACCAGTAGTTTGCCTTTAGATCCTGGTACATCTTATCAGCTCCAGGATGAACAGAATATTTGGAACTGTGGGCTTCCTGGAGGATAACATCCCGAAGTCCTCCATAAACTGGAACCCATATTCGTCCATTCAATCTTAGCATTCCGTCCTTGTCATAGGATAACTGCTCCTCAGTTACTCCTAGTTTTTCTTCAGGATAGTTAGCTTCCAGCACCGCTTCCTTCTGTGCAGCTAACACCCTCTCGTTCAAACTATTCCTTATTTCAATGCGCTTGGCATTGATTCTTATTGGTTTTACTCTTTCTTTTCTGCTTAAGGCGTCAGCAACTACATTTGCCTTGCCTGGATGGTATCTTATTTCACAATCATAGTCATTTAGAGTTTCCATCCAGCGTCGCTGCCTCATGTTCAAGTCCTTCTGATTGAACAAGTGTTGAAGGCTTTTGTGATCTGAATAGATCACACACTTGGTTCCATACAAGTAATGCCTCCATAATTTCAATGCAAATACAACGGCACCCAGCTCCAAGTCATGGGTGGTGTAGTTCTTCTCGTGTACCTTTAACTGTCGTGAAGCGTAGGAAATAACCTTGCATTTCTGCATGAGTACACAACCCATACCAGTGTGGGATGCATCACAATACACCACGAATTCTTCTATACCATCGGGCAATGTTAACACTGGTGCATTGCTCAACTTTTTCTTAAGAATGTCAAAGGATTCCTGCTGCTTAGGGCCCCAATCAAACTTAACCTTCTTACGTGTCAACGAAGTTAGGGGTGCATCAATCCTTGAGAAATTTTCGATGAAACGCCTATAATATCCTGCTAAACCCAGGAAGCTACGAATCTCAGTAGGTGTCTTCGGCTCTTGCCAATTCATAACTGCTTCTACCTTAGCGGGATCCACTTGGATACCACGCTCACTTACCACATGTCCAAGGAATTGGACTTCTCGAAGCCAAAACTCGCACTTCGAAAATTTAGCGTAGAGTTTCTCATGATGTAGAAGTTTGAGAATACAACGAAGGTGTTTCTCGTGGTCAGCTTGGTTCTTCGAGTAAATAAGGATGTCGTCAATAAAGACGATGACGAATTTGTCCAAGTAAGGCTTGCAGACGCGATTCATGAGATCCATGAATGCGGCCGGTGCATTAGTGAGTCCAAAAGGCATCACTAGGAACTCGTAATGACCATAACGAGTCCTAAATGCAGTCTTGTGCACATCTTCATCCTTGACCTTCAACTGATGATAGCCTGACCTCAAGTCGATCTTAGAGAAGTAGCTTGCCCCTTGCAATTGATCGAACAGATCGTCGATCCTGGGCAAAGGATACCTATTCTTGATAGTGACTTTATTAAGCTCACGGTAATCGATGCACAGGCGCATCGATCCATCCTTCTTTTTGACAAACAAGATCGGCGCTCCCCAAGGAGACGAACTAGGTCTAATAAAACCTTTGGCTAGCAGATCATCTAACTGCGTCCTTAACTCCTTCATCTCCGTAGGTGCTAACCTATAAGGTGCTCTCGCTACTGGTGCTGCACCCGGAATGATGTCAATTCGGAATTCCACTTGCCTATCTGGTGGTAAACCAGGTAGTTCTTCGGGAAAACTTCAGGATATTCTGAAATGACGGGAATGTCTTCGATCTTAGGCTTTGGCTCATCAATAGTAACTTGTGCCATATAAATGACACAACCCTTCTGCAGACATCTGGATGCCTTGAGCATGGACACTTGCTCAGGCAATCCATGCTGGGTATCCCCTTGAATGGTAAGTGACTCACCAGACGGAGTTTTGACTACCACTTGCTTTCTGTTGCACACAATCTGGGCTTGGTTATGCGATAACCAATCCATACCTATCACTATGTCAAAGCCGGCTAGCTTAAAGGGAAGTAAGGACAAAGGAAAAGAGTGATTCCTAATGGATATAACACATCCATCTAAAACAGTTGAGGCGGTTTCTATGGTTCCATCAGCTAATTCCACCTCATATTTCACACTTAAGGGTTTTACAGGCAAATTCAACAACTCACAAAACTTATTATCCACAAAAGACTTATCTGCTCCTGAATCAAACAATACTCTAGCATAAACATCATTTATGAGAAAAGTACTTGTGATCATGTTGTCATCCTGAACAGCTTCCTTAGCGTCCATTTTGAAGACCCTCGCATTGGTCTTTTTCCCATCTTCGGTTTTCTTGGTGCTCTTTGGGCAATTGGACTTAATGTGCCCTTTTTCATTGCAACCGTAACATGTTGCATCTTTCAGCTTCTTACACTCCAAAGTCTTATGATCCGTGGATTTGCAAATTCCACAGGGTCTCGAGTGAGACTGGGATTTCGACTCAAGTCGACACCTCCCAAAATGGTTCTTCTTACAAGTTTTACATTTGGGCTTATCCCCCGATTGTTGCCCATCCTTCTTAGATCCCGACCCTTTCTTGTGGTCGTTATTCCCTCGGTGTTTCTTATCTGATCTTCGTGAGGTATCGTCCTCACGCTTCCTCTTACCTTCTTCTGAGTTCCTGAGAGCTCTCAACCTGACTACGTCCAAGGTAAGAGATAGAGATAGATCAGCTGCTGATCTGAAGGTTGCAGGCCTTGATGCCTTAACACTTGCTTTAATCTCTGGGGCTAAACCCCCGATGAAGCGAGCAATCCTCTTAGGTTCTGGGGTTACCAAGTACGGAACCAGCCTAGATAGGGTATTGAAAGTGGTGAGGTATGCTTGACAGTCTAAATTCTTCATCACTAATGATAAGAAATCTGACTCAATTCTCTCAACTTCGTGCCGCGGGCAATAATTATCCTTAATGAGAGCAACGAACTGATCCCATGAAAGTTGTAAAGTGGGATCTTTCCGGCAGCTTGAATGAGAGACTTCCACCATGCCAGTGCTTCTCCCTTAAATGATTGGGATACGTATTTTACTACGTCCCTTTCAGCACAACCGCTGATGTCTACAACCGTATCCATTTCGTCCAACCAGGTCATACAATCTATTGCTCCTTTCTCCCCGGTGAAGTCCCGGGGTTTGCAAGAAACAAAGTACTTGTAAGTACAGGACTTGGTGTGTGGTTTGGCATCATACACCATCCTTTTTGAGGGAACACTGTTCTGATTTGATGAGTGTCGATCATCATCCTTCTTGAGCTCATCTTTCTTAGGTTCATCTTTCTTAGAGGGCGGTTTGCTATGAGCCTCAGAGTGAACTTTTGGCTTGGAATGTGGTGCGGATCGGGTCCTACTTCGGGTCCCGCTTGATTCACTATATTGCCTCTCGATGGCTTTGTTAACAGCATTTTCCACTATTTCTTGTAACTCCGCACCAGTTACAAGTATCTTAGCATTTTCAGGGTTTCCCTCTGGACGACTGTTTATTTCTTCGGACTTAGCCATGTAGTTTTTAATTGCTACATAAAAATAAGGACAAGGTCTATTTAGAAGCCTAAACAGTATTATCGTTCTTGACGATTTATTAACCATGGTTTTAAATAGCCATTTAGTTAATTTATTAAATATATGATTATTTAGGATCTTTATCATAATCCAAAACCATAGATTAGTAATAATAGCACACATAGGCCTAGTCACGTAGACAAATTTCTAAATTATAAATTTAGATCTTATAGGATTAAGGTTTGAATAATTAAAACAAATCAATCCTTTTATTGGCAGGGAGTCTATAACTACGGCTGCCTTTTGTTTTATATGACATTAGTTATAGCCCGTAGGCAATACATCACAAACAAATGTTTAAATAATAATAAGGAATTTGGAATAATTAATAGAGGGTGATATGTGTGATTTTGCGAATCACATTAGCCAAGAATGTTAACATATTTGCAGATGTTAACAGAGATTTAAATCTTTTTAAAACAGGTTTTACCATATTGGCCAGGTCTTTAATATGACATTCAAGCTAGGTTTTACCTTTTTAAGATTCTTTTTATTTTATTTAAAATGGTAAATCAAAATGTCATATATTATATTCATGCACATAATTTGAAAATGAAAAACTTAAATTAACCATTCCAAATAAAAATTAAACTAGTACGAGTTTGCCCTAAACGAGACTTTTACACAAATAATACGCCCACGCAGGGGCTAAATTAACAACAAACCCACGCAGGGGTCAAAAAGAAAAACATGCCCACGCAGGGGCAGGACAGAAAGGAAATATGCCCACGCAGGGGCAGAGTACAGAAATAAATGTCCTCGCAGGGACATGATTACAACTAAAATAAATAAACAAACAAAGGATTTAGTGATCCTTCTTGCTTTTTCCCTTGATCAAATTCACCATTTTCTTGAACATCCCCCGGTTATGCCTTCATTCTTCTCGCAACTCATGCCGCACCTCTTGTCGCACCTCATTTATCCCTTGAAGGATTTCTTGAAATTGTGGCGGTGACATCACCGGTGTCCTTGGTGGTTGCTGAAGATGCTGAGGTTGAGGAGGCGACGGTTGCTGATAATGCGGAGGTTGAGGAGGCTGCGGTTGCTGATACCCATATGGTGGGTATCCATAGGTCGAGTGTCCCGTAGCCCAGGGACCTCCATAGGGACCTTCCGGCTGGAGAGAGTTCACAGCTAACCAGTAGGGATCATCTGCAAAGTTGTAATTTGTGTGAATCGGCTGCTCGAAGGGATTGTATGCGGCCGCACCAGTGTAAGTGGGAATTGGGTCTCCAAAACCCAGCGGTGGTTGTGGCGCGATTGGCGCAGAGACTACCTCTGAGACGGGGTGTGAAGATTCTCCCATCTCTGGTTCTTCGTGGACAGGCGAGTACCGGCTGCCACTTGAAAGTGGAGGGGTGCTGATGCGTACTCCCCCTCGTGCGGATATTCGCAAAGTCGTTCTCCTTCGCCTCGGGGGCGAGGGAGGCTGAAGCTGAGGTGGTGCTGCCGGCGGAGTGACCGCGACAAGTCGGGAATCCTCGAAAGGATTCTGCTGCTGCTGTGGCTGCTGCTGGTGGTGCAGGGGAGAGCTGTGTTGCGGCTGATGCAGGGGAGAGCTGTGGTGTGGCTGGTGCAGGGGAGAGATGTGGTAACTGGGGGTAAACACCCAGTCATATTGCCGGAATTTCTCCTCAAAGCTGTCGGGACCATTGTAAGGTGATCCCACAAACGGTGACCCATCAGAAATTTCGATGGGGTGGTTCGGATTTCCAGATGGTGGCATTGAAGGATCGGTATCCTCATCGATATCCATCGGGTTACCACCAGAAAAGTGGTCTTCGGGTCAAAGTGGGTTAAAACCCACTGGTTCTCCAAGGTAATCAGCAGGGTTGAACTAGCCCTGGAAGACGGGTGATAGGTGGTCAAAGGGTGAATTGTGTCCTAGAAGAGGAATGTAGGACGGGTGAGAGTTGTGGGGCTCATTTTCAGAATGAGGCCCGAAAGAGTGTGGGATGGAAGGTGAGGTACTCAGTGATACTGAGCGCCTAGCTGGTTCAGTAAAAGACCTCCAAAGATCTTGAGCATCTGAGTTATGGGGATCTGAAGGTGTTTGCCGATGTGATGGTCCGGCTTCATGGTCGTTTGGGGCGGTAAGTGGCCCGTTTCCTCTGCCTCTTCCTCTCATTCGCGGCGGCATTTTTAACAACCTGTAAAAAACAAACAAGTGATACAACAAGAAATAAATAAGACAAAGTTAGAAATAAAACCAAAAATTTGGATAGTTCCTAAGTTCTTTGTCTAGACTCGAGAATCGAGGAATGTGCAATTGTGTAACTGAGATTAAACACAAAAGGCTAGTGTTTAATTCACTCAGAGTTGGCTCTGATACCAACCTGTCACACCCCTATTTTCCACGTGTCACCGGTGGGCCCGGTGGGGAGTATAGTGACGTAGTTGGTATCATCATAGACAAACAACACAATATATAAATGCACAGTGGAAGCAAAGATAGATTCATTTCAACTTTAATAAGGTGTAATATTAAATATCACGAATAGTTGAAACGGATCCACAGGCGGATCAAAATAAAAGAAGATATTGTTCAACAGCTTAAATGACATCCAAGCTTGCGAGACTTATTGTGGACGCTTAGAAGACAGCCAGCCTAGTACGAGTAGTACCTGCACTTAACCTTTTGGGAAAACTACGTCAGTTTACACTGGTAAATACAATTTAACTGACTCATTTTGAAAAGGGTTGAAAATTGATTTGAATGCACGTGGCACAAAACATTTTATAACTTGGGATAATTATGTGAGAATAATCTTGTAAGGGATTTACATGTTACTTATGCGTTCAGTAGCCCGATCCGTAGACCGGGTTAAAGATTAATAAACACACCACAATATTGAGTTATGCAGTGAAAGGTGTACGCCTACACCCCGTGCTCAGGTCGTGGCCATCTCGTAAGATGATGCCAAGGATATCCGGGACATGGTCATTAACCCCCCAAAGGCTTTAAGCAAACAAAACACATTCAAAACATAGCATATCAATAAATTTAACCTCTATTCGATTAAAGAATTCAATGCCGGACCAAGCGGTATTTTATATACCGTACCCCAAGCCCGTATAGGGAAAATAAGTTAAAAGTATTTACCTTGGTAAGTATAAATCACAATTAGCGAGTGAAGGTAGCTTTTACTAGTTCTTCTATTCTGGAACAAAGGTTTATAATAACCTATTAGATTTCTAACGGGTCTTTATTTAAGCCTAAGCTTAGACCGGATAGTTTTAAGGACGATACGGTTCAAACGCACGATTAAGCGAAGACCGGATAGAATGTGATTTAGACCCGAAAAGTTTGAATACTTGTATAATATGGGTATACTAAATACATTCTGGATTTTGAGACAAAAATGATAAGGTTTGACCCGTTTCGGTCAATTTATGCAAACTAGTTACATAAACCGAACCGGGCGCGAAAAGGGCGTCACGGGTAACCATAAGAGTCATATGCAAGTTCCCTGAGTTAATATACTTTAAATATGTTGTGACATCAGTAAGATGTCTTCTATTATGCCACAATTGAATTTAAACTCAACTTATGCCTCATAAGGGCATTTTGGTCATTTAAAAGATTATAAAAGAGTTTAATTTGTAATCTGAGTTACAGGTCTGATTCATACAATAAATATACTTAATTTTACATGTTATAACAGTAGGGTATGACCTATATGTGAAATTTATCATTTAAAACCAAACTATGTTCCTTAGGGGTATTTTGGTAATTTCACAAGGGCTAAAAAGGTCAAAACTGGAAACCTGAGTTCAAAAACTTTTACTTACTGTTATTATCTCAAAATATACTAAAAACATCAGTAGGTATCAACCTTATATGTTTAATATGGTTATAGTACATACTATGCGTTAAAAACGCTTAAAAAGGCGATTTGGAGCCGTTTCCGGGTTTTTAAAAGAAAGCTGATATTTTTATAATTCCAGAATGCTCAAAATATTTTATTTATCAAATAAAATCAATAGAAAAAGGTTTGGGGTCAAAAGGATTTGTAAAACTCATTTTATGGCTTAAAAGGGCAAAACCGTCATAAACCGAATCAAACCTAGAGACCTATGTTATGCTCAGCCAAAAATTAAATAAAAATCTTCAAAAATCCCAAAATATTATATTACATCAGTGGGTAAAAAGTTTGATATCAAAAAGTGGGTTTAAATAGGCTATTCGCTAATTACGCCGTTCAATTAACATAAAGCTTTCAATTTACGCTAATGAGCATAACTCTTAATCTAGACCTCAAACTGATGTCAAATTTTAGGTGCAAGCTTATAAATCAGTAACTAATGTTTCTACTCTTTCACTTTTTCAAAAATCCCGTTTTATAGTCAAAAGGGCATAGTAGTCAACATTTAAGCATTAATCGGAAACATGCATATGAATCAGATAAGTATTGAACCAAGTTGTATAATCTCAGAGAGTTATACGTATATGAAACCTGGTCCAAAATAAGCTCTAAGGCAGATCTCAAACATGCATAAACGGATCAAAACCGATAGTCAAAGCAAAAGTCAAAATATGCGACTTTCGGGTCCGATCCGGGTTTAAACTGAAAATTGTCGAGTTGAACATGTTGAGACATGTTCTTACATTAGTTACCATGTTATTTTAATGATCAAACAGGTTTCATGTACCCTACATTGCTAATTATGCTTAATTTTGAAAATACACATTCTGTTGACTTTTTAAAGTAAGCTTTGACTCGACAATTAACATAGTTAGAGTGGGAATCTGAAAGTACCCTTTAAGGGTTTGTTACCCACATAAATACCTACTTGTAAGTACTTTCAATTCGAGAAATGACTGAGCAAATTTCATTTAATCGCGAAGTCAAACTTAATTTACGACGGTTTGACTTTTGGTTAATTAACTAAGCTAGAACGAATTAGAAAGGGTTATGAATACTTACAAGAGTCCTAATTACGATTAGAGATCACTAGAAAGGCTGAGGTTGATCAGAGAAGCTCCAGAAGTGGACTTGTGAATTTTTGTAAATGCAAGAACAATGTTTCTACACTACAAGTTCCTTTTATAACAACTTTGATCTCATTTGATGCTGCCACAAGGGTCTATAAGTGTTATCAAATGTGTCCAAGTGCCCCTCTATGCATGTAAAACCATTGGAGAGCCCCTTGTATCAGATAACAGCTGTTAAGCATCGTTTCAGACCTGAATAACTGGCATCTGCGAGTTTCTGTCGCTGGTAGCTTGTAGGCGGGCCGCGAGAGCCCTTACGCGGGCCGCGTACCAGGCGCATCAGGTTAAAAATTTTTCTTTGTTTTGCATTTCAGTCCTTGGTCCTTTGATACGTGGTTTTGGCTATTTATCTTGCACTCTTGACCCTCAAACCTGATTTTTAAGGGCCTTAGGACATCTACAAACTTGGTTAGGTCCTTGGTTAACTTTGTGCTTACCCGAAAAGTCACGAATTTCAACGTTAACGCATTTAACCCTTCGTGCACGGTTTTGATCATAACTTTCTCATACGATAACGAAACTTTATGAAATTTTTACCACATATTCTAGTGAGTATATTTTACTATTACAAAGCTTCGGGTTTGCCAAAAGGTCACTCAGAGGTATACTTTCAACAAGTTGACACATTTAGCCCATGTAGTTTGTAATTCCTCACTTTCTTTCATTTTTCCGCTTTGTATGATCCATGATTTAATCGTTTAAGATTATAAACACCATGTAGGGTTATTGTAGGGCCTATTTATGCATTGTTGACACTTTGGACCCTTATTTTCACATAGTTTCACTCTTTGTCAACTTTAGTCCCTCTAAAGTACTTTTTCACATATTCAAAGCCTATGACACGTGTCAATACATTATTGGACGTAAATTTTCGAGGTGTTACATATACATTGACGATATGGTGGTAAAATCGAAAAAAGCCCAGGATCACCTCCAGGATATTAAAGGAGCATTTGATATCCTGGACCAATATAACATGAAGCTAAATCCTGCTAAGTGTCATTTCGGAGTGGGGGCAGGAAAATTTCTAGGATATATTGTGACCAAAAGAGGAATAGAGGCGATCCCGGAACAGATTAAAGCCATCTTGGATATTAAGTCACCCTCGAATATGAAAGATGTTCAACGATTAACAGGGAGAGTGGCAGCATTGAACAGATTTATTTCAAGATCTTCAGAGAAATGCAAAGAGTTTTATGATATCCTGAAGAAGAATAAGAAATTTGAATGGGGTGAGAAACATGAAGCAGCCCTGCAGGATTTGAAGCAATATCTTACAATTGCACCTCTGCTAATGAAGCCTGAGAATGGTGAACCACTATCCCTATACCTCGCAGTATCAGGAAATGCTGTAAGTGCCGTCCTTGTAAAGGATCATGAAGGTCAGCAATATCCTGTTTATTTTGTTAGTAAAAGTTTGTTAAATGCTGAAACAAGGTATTCTCATTTAGAAAAATTGATACTAGCATTAGTTATGGCATCAACGAAGCTTAGACATTTCTTTGAGACACATAGGATTCATATTAAAACAAATTATCCTGTCAAAAATGTGGTTAGGAAACCAGAGATGTCAGGCAGGATGGCCAAGTGGTCAGTAAAATTGAGTGCCTATGATTTAGTATATGAACCTAGAAATGCCATAAAGTCTCAGGCTTTAGCTGACTTTGTGGCTGATTTCAGTAGTGACATTCAGGATGAGGTAGACCTAGAAGTCCAACAGTTAGGAGAATCCTCAGGATCCTGGACATTATATACTGATGGTGCATCTAATGTACGAGGTGTAGGATTGGGAATACTACTAAAATCGCCACAGGGGGACATATTACCCCAGGCTATTAGATGTGAATTTCCTGCTACTAATAATGAAGCAGAGTATGAGGCTTTAATTGCAGGATTAGAGTTGGCTAAGAATATGAGCATCAAGAATTTGCAAGTATATGTTGACTCCTTGTTAATTACTAACCATTTTAATGGATCCTATGTAGTTAAGGGTGAGAAATCAATCGAATACCTCGATATTCTCAAAAAATTAGCAGGATATTTCGATGTTTTTACACTTGAACAGGTACCAAGGGAGGATAATGCTGAAGCAGATGCCTTAGCAAATCTGGGATCATCGATCAGGATACAAGAAGGGACCCAAATACCAATATTACATATCTTGTATCCTGCAATGAATCCTCAGGATAAAGAAGTAGCGGGTATTCAGGATCCTGGAGCGGAGTATCCTGAACCGGATCCTATATCCTGGACGGCTCCAATCATGAGATATCTCAAGGAAGGACACATCCCCAAAAATGAAAATCCTAAGGCATTTAGGATGAAGGTATCACGATTTACTATTATAAATAATGTTTTATACAAGAAATCTCTTGCAGGACCGTATTTGAGGTGCTTGGAGGATCCTGAAGCAAGAGAAGTACTTCAGGATATACATGAAGGGGATTGTGGTAATCACACTGGGGGCAGGTCATTGTTCTCGAAAGTATTAAGAACAGGATATTATTGGCCAACGATGAGGAAAGACGCTGCGGAATATGCTCGAAGGTGTGATGCATGTCAAAGGCATAGTAACATACTACATCAACCAGCTGAACCACTATATCCTGTAGTTTCCCCTTGGCCATTCATGAAATGGGGGATGGATATAGTAGGGAAGTTACCAAAAGCTCCGGGAAGAAAAGTCTTTATGCTAGCGATGACGGATTATTTCTCTAAATGGGTTGAAGTTGAAGCATTTGTTCAAGTTAGAGACCAAGAAGTAGTATCCTTCATAAAGAGGAATATCCTGACCAGGTTTGGGGTACCGGTGGAAATTATTTGTGATAATGGGTCCCAGTTTATAAGCAAGCGGACTACTGACTTTTGCAAGAGTTGGGGAATTAAAATGATTACGTCGACTCCGGTACATCCTCAAGCGAATGGACAAGCTGAATCCTCGAACAAGATAATTGTCAATAACTTAAAAAAGAGACTTGGAGCCAAAAAAGGAAGATGGGCAGAAGAATTATCCTTTGATTTGTGGGCTGATAGGACAACGGTAAAGAATGCAACAGGCCAAACCCCATTTTCCTTGGTATTTGGAGCAGAAGCAGTGATCCCAACGAAAATGGCAATACCTACTGCAAGATCTATCCTACAGGATCCTGAACAGAATCCTGAAGCCTTATGTCAAGATTTAGATACTATAGATGAAAGAAGAGATGCAGCAAGGCTAAGGATGGCAGCATATCAACATAGAGTATCCAAAGCATATAACAAGAATATAAGAACTAGGAGATTTCGAGTTGGTGATTGGGTGCTAAGAAAGGCTTTTCAAAATACCACTAATCCTGCCGATGGCAAGTTAGCTCCAAAATGGGAAGGACCACATGAAGTTGAGTCAGAGGCAGGAAAAGGAGCTTATCGACTTAAGAGTATGGAAGGGGATATGCTACCAAGATCCTGGAATGCAATACACTTAAATCTCTATTTCAAGTAAGGATAGAATTTAATTTCTATCTCAGAATGGTATGTATTCTATCTTTTTAAATATATTTGTTTATTATCTTGTACCCAATACTGACTTAAGCATCGGAGGGGTGTTAGCCAGGCTAACACCCACCTTAGTTTACAGTTGTTTTGCAGCATATGTTTCAGGATATAGCTCCAGGATATACACTCAGGATAACTCGAAAGATTAGAGGATTGGCCCCTCTCTCACGTTTAAGGGATCCTGATCCCTTCAAAGGTTTAAAGGTATTCACCTTTCTTTCGAATTGGGTTTAAACACCTCGCCTGGAGCGCAAGTTATCTAGGTATAGTTCAAGGTAGCGGGACCAGTTCATGTAAAAGTGGCTGACAATTTCGTTACTGTTGGCTATATCCTGGATCCTGAAGGTATATGAGGATTGATCACCCTCTCTCACGGAAGAGTATTTTCATACTCTCTAAGGTTTAAAGGTTTTCACCTTTCTAAGATTTGGAGTTTTTACACTCTCGTCTGTAGCGCATGAAAATCAGGGTTTATCCCCAGGATATTAAGGGTTTATCCCCAGTATGCTAAGGATTCATTTCAGGATATCAAAAGTTTTGCCTCGGGGTGTTCGAAATTTATTCAAGCCAAAGTATGAATACATTTGCGTTTCTGTGTTGTACACAGGGGACATATATTATACTATTCGAAGGGTGGATCCAAGTCTGTAAGTTTGCACTGGGGACGTTCCCAAGATGGAAGATTGGAATTGACTCTCTAAGAGTCTTTGGTATGGCCTCTCATTTTTTTCAAATGATTTAAGTCTTCTAAGTTATATGACGATATCCTGATCAGGATATCTGTAAGTATACTTGTCAGGATATTTTCAGAATGTGTTCCCATAATATTCTTAAACATATTCAAACATAACGATTTTCATAAGTAAAATTTGTACACCAATAACAACAATAATAAAGTCAAAAGAGAAGTTATATTATCAACATACCAAAAGATGTGCTCTTAGTTTCACCTCAAAACAAGGCCCATCCACTAAGAGCACTAGTAGTTCCTTAACATATTTACCCAACAGTTGAAGGTTTCGTCTCAAATCGAGACCCATCCACCTCCAACTATTGTATTGTTCAAGAAGCATGCAGGAAATGTAAATTGTTCGGGTGCAGAAAAGTAAAGTGCAGAAAAGTAAATTGTTTAAGGGATTACAAACCAACATTCAAATTTAAAAAGGTGGGCTTTGGCCTTGGCACGTATATCCGTCATCGCCCACCTGAATGCCCTCACACAGCGGCATCATCTCCAACCTTCTCCGACTTCTCAGCACCAGCATCCTGAGCAGCATCCTCACCAGCATCCGTCCCAGCATCTGCTCCAGCGTCCTTCTTGTCTCCAGCATGGTTCATCACCTCTGCTGACTTGGAAGATTCACCGGCTTCAGTAGGAAGTGGCATAGCTTTGCCCCCAAGCTCTTTTAGCTTGGCCACCCAAGATTCAACCGGCCAGGATGGGCATACAAGGCCTGTCTCTTTGGCCTCGTAGGCCATCTTGATGCGAGCCTGTAGCAAGGAGACGATAGCGGAGGCTTTGATTCCTTCCCGGAAAGAAACCATGGCCTGCTCGTGATCCATTTGGACAGTGGCAAGTTTGAGCTCAGCATCCTGGGTGACCTTCTTCAGCATGCCCTCATAGTGCCGGGTCTTCGCTTCAGCAATGGCACCTTGGTCAGCAACGGTGCTTTCAAGCTGTTTGATCCTGGCCTCATGGAGTGCAGCAGTACCACAAGCAACATTGTATAGGTGGAGCAAATGCTGGAGGCCCTGCACATCAATTTCAGGTATGAGCCAGAATATATTAACCAGGATATCCTGTCAGGATATCCTATCAGGATATATGTGCAGGATATATGCGCAGAATATATGTGAGGATGTTACCTTGTTGAGGAAGGATGTCATTGGCTCTAAGGAGTCAGAGAAGCTGAGTTCATCATAGGAGAACCCTTCTGAACCTGGAGCACGGACTTCAAGACCTTTCCTTTTTTTTGCTGTGGAAGCACGAGTCCTTGGATTAGCCTTGGGAGCCGGGAGCGGTTTGGAGCTGGTGGCAGCAGGGGTCTCTTTCTTGACTGTGGCTGGAGTTGGGTAGCTGTCAAGTTCGTCGAGGTCTTGATAGACTGGAACCTTGTTGGAGTCTGCACACAGGGAGTAAAATTCTAAATTTCTCCTAAGAATATCAAATGAAAACATGTATGTACAGGATATTTTGCAGGATCCTTACCAGGCATGTTTGCGCTTGAAAGAGGACTTGGAGTTGGTGGAGATGGGTTGAAACTTCTTTTAGCCTCTGGAAGGAGTCTGATGGCGTCTATCCTTTTTTGAGAATCAGCAAGAGGAGGTGCAATCTTCCTGAAATCAGCTGCATGCACAACAGGGAAAAGAAAATCAATTAGTTCAGGATATGAAACAGGATAAGAGACAGGATCGTTCTTAAACCCTAAATCCTACCCTTTTTCAACCATTGTACCGGATATTCGGTTCCACCAGGGATTGAGTCTCTTTTTACAAAGAAAAACTTGGATTGCCAGTTATCCTCGTTCCTGGTGGCACGAAGTATCAGTGGGTCACCGGAAGTGGAATAAAACAAAAATCTACATGATCCATGGCATCTAAGCTTGTAAGCTAGGGGAGATCATGGACAGAAAGATCAGGGATGTGGTTTTTCTTGATCTGGTCAAGAACAGACAGAACACGCCAAAGCATTGGCATTGTTTGACTAAAGGAGATTTTGGTAATGTTGAATAATTCCGCGATGAAATCCGGAAAGGGGAATTGTAACCCTAAGGTGAAGGGAAAGGCACTGAAGCATATCCACTCATTGGAGACCATATCCGACCGGATTTCTCGGTCAAACGGTCGAAATACAGTTCCTTCCGGGAAGATACCGGAGGATTTCAAGGCCGACAGGTGGGCACTA
Source organism: Helianthus tuberosus (assembly GCA_030545235.1). Lineage (NCBI taxonomy): Eukaryota > Viridiplantae > Streptophyta > Magnoliopsida > Asterales > Asteraceae > Helianthus > Helianthus tuberosus. The sequence goes on from CM060442.1 coordinate 45,327,465, forward strand.
TCAAAGGTACATATTTCCTTCTCCGGTTCTTGGAGAAGGTTCTGTTGGATGAATGTGGGAGCCGAGTCACCTGAACTGGATCTTGTTTGTCTCGGCATTTGGTCACCTGAATTTTTCGCCGGAGAAAGAGAATGAAGATAAATATGATGATTAGAGAGAGAATGTTACCTTTTCCTTATCGATTGTGATTAAAAAAGAGATGAGGATGAGAAGATATAGGGTATAATGAGTAAATATAGGCTGAGTAGTTGCAAACGGTCATATCATTGGTCTTATCTCTTAATTACCTCGGTCTTCGTGAAAAATGTAACCGTTAGTGATGAGGATACTAAACGGTAACATTTTTGGGGACAATTGTTATGGGCGAAATTCTGAGCCCATATCCTGAGGGATATCTTGGATTATATCTTGGTTATATGATATCTGTTCACATCCGGGATGCTGATTCAGGATATTGGTAACATCCTGAATGGTATCCTCAGGATCACTAACGGATTATGTGCAGGTACGTGGGTTGGAAGCTAGCAACGTTCATAAGGAATCATTTTGTGGGAGACTCGGTCTACAACGTTAACTATGGAATATTCAGAGTATCCCATATTTATAGGAATTATCGTTTGTAATTTGTTACTATAAATAGGTGGGTATACCAGATCGAATAGGACACCACATCAACACTCGCTACACTCTTACACTTGTTCTCTAGCAATTTTTACTTTCGCACAAAAGCATTGTAACACTTAGCGATCTGGTCTATATCCTGCACTGTATCCTGAAGTTTAAAGCAATAAGAAGAACAAGGCAGCTGCGATTGTCAGTTCCCAAGGTTTTATGCCGGCGATCTAGATTGATCAAGGGCTTTCCTCGTACATCTCGTGTCACCTCCTTTTACTTTTTGCTCATTGTTTGATCGTAGATACAGCTCAATATCCTGAGCCGTATCCTGAATACAGTTTTTTCCAAACAACTTAACCAGCATATTTTCAACACACTTTTTAGCACACTACCTCACTTAACTAATTTGATCACTTAATTGCTTCGGTAATTTTTGACCAAAACACTTCCAATCATGAGATATATACAACATGGAGAAATTCCTATAGGAGAAAACCCCAGGGCTTTCAAAATCAAGGTATCTCAATTTACAATATTGAATAACATGTTATATAAACGATCTCTTGCAGGTCCATATCTAAGATGCATTGAGGATCCTGAAATCCAAGAAGTCCTAAAGGATTTTCATGAAGGAGATTGTGGAAACCACACTGGGGGCAGGGCATTGTTCTCAAGGATCCTTAGGACAGGATACTATTGGCCGACAATGAAGAAGGATGCTGTGGATTATGCCAAGAAGTGTGATCCTTGTCAGAGACATAGTAATATCCTTCATCAACCAGCAGAGCTCTTGCACCCTATATCCTCTTCTTGGCCATTCATGAGATGGGGAATGGATATAGTTCGTAAACTTCCCAAAGCACCAAGAGGAAAGTTGTTCATGCTTGCCATGACTGATTACTTCTCTAAGTGGATAGAGACTGAAGCCTTTGCTCAAGTCAGAGAAAAGGAAGTGATATCCTTTATTAAAAGAAACATTATTACTAGATTTGGTATCCCTTCTGAAATTGTTTGTGATAATGGATCCCAATTTATTAGGAGTAGAACTACTAACTTTTGTGACAGCTGGGGGATTAAGATGATAACATCAACACCAGTCCACCCACAAGCTAATGGTCAAGCAGAATCATCCAACAAGATCATCATCAACAACTTGAAGAAGAAGCTTGGATCCAAGAAAGGAAAATGGGCAGAAGAACTACCTTATGTGCTATGGGCTGATAGGACAACCCCCAAGAATGCTACTGGCCAAACTCCATTTTCTTTGGTATTTGGAGCAGAATCAGTGATCCCTACAGAGATGGTGGTTCCTACTGCAAGAACAAACATCCGTGATCCTGAAGGAAATGCTGAAAACTTGGTTCAAGACTTGGATACTATAGAAGAACTCTGGGATTTGGCAAGACTAAGGATTGCTAGTTATCAACAAAGGATGGCTGGAGCCTACAATAAAAATGTCAGGATCAGGAAATTCCAAGTTGGTGATATGGTATTGAGGAAAGCATTTTAGAATACCACAATTCCTGCTGATGGAAAGTTGGCACCAAAGTGGGAAGGCCCCTACCTGATTGAAGCTGAGGCAGGAAATGGGGCATATCGATTGCTAACAATGGAAGGTGATTTGCTACCAAGAGCTTGGAATGATGTCCACCTGAAGAAATATTTCATGTAGTAAGGATCTAGGATCCTCAACCATTTTCATGATCGATATCCTCAAAGGATCCTTACAGGACAGAGGATCCTCATTTTGGTAATGATCTAATCTCAAACTATTTCATTCTTTAATTATCCTATATACAAGGAGAAGGATCCTGGATCCTTTATCCTCCTTTCACTTGATTCTGAGTTTTGCAGAAGGTTCATGTATCCTTAACGAAGGATTGAGTATCCACAGAAGTCTCCAGTTATTTGGGCTTGACCCCAGTTATTTGGGCCTGTCCCCAGTATCTCCAGTAGCGCACGATGATCCTGGTACAGTTCATGGCAATGGGATCAGTACTCGCTTTAGGGGCTGACAATTTCATTGTACTAGCTGTATCCGGGATCCTACGTATAATGGTAGACGTACCATACATCCGTTCCTAAGGTTTCTAACGTTTTCACGTTAGCTAAGGTTTTGACATTATCATGTCACTAAGTTTGGATAGTCGCCAGTGAGGGCCATACTCCAGTTTACACAAGATCCTTTGGGCTTGTCCCCAGTTTTTTTGGGCTTGTCCCCAGTATATTGGGCTTGTCCCCAGAATTGTTGGGCTTGTCCCCAGTTACTAACTCTTCTCTTATATTGGCTTAGTCCCAAGTTATGTTCCATTTCAGGTTTTTGAAGTTAAACAGCTAAGGATCCTTGATCCTTACCTTTTACTAAGGTTTTTCTCTTGGTTATCCTGATTGTAAATGTTAAAGGTTTAGGGTCCTAACTTTGATTCTCAGGTATGATCCTTGATCATTTTGATTTTATTCTTGATGTATCTAAGTGACCCTTATTCTTTGACAACAGGACTTATGATCCTTAAGTTACACTACTTTTTTGAATTGATCGGTTATAGGATATTTGATCCTTAATCATATCCTAAATTTTTTGACATAATCTGTTAAACTTTTATTCTTAACTTAATGAATTCAAACAAAGTGTATAATAGCAACTGAAAAGTAAAGTGTTCACAAATGTAACAACACATGATAAGCCAAAAGATTAAAGTTTTATTTTATTTATCAATAGTTAAACCCTTAAAAGGTTGTCAAAATTGCCAACCCAAATTTCTACCAGCAAAACGTGGCCCGTCCACTTGGGTTGGCAAAGGGTGTCCATATTTAACAAAGGTCTAAGTGCAGGTAACAAAAGGCGGAAAGATAACAAGTGGTTTCATCCCCCAAATAGAGGATCCATCCACCACCCATTATCCTACCTATTGTCTAAGGATCCATGATCCTCAAGCCTAAAAACTATTGTCTAAGTTATTACAGACCAACTATTGTTTGAGAAAAACATCAACAACCAAAAACCACTACCAAATCATAAAAAATAGGCTCCGTCCGCGTCTAGATAAATCCATCATCGCCCATTTTTGCAACTCAAACCTTCGCTGCATCACCATCGCCTCCTGCTCCAGCATCACCCGCCTGATCCTTAGCTCCGCTGCCACCTGCCTCAATTGCCAAGACCTATGTAGCCTCTTCCTCATCATCCAGCTTTGCCAGCTTAGCCTTCCAGCCCTCCTGGTCCTACTTGGTCCTGTCAAAGTCAGGATCCTCAGCCTCCTGGGCCATCTGGAGTTTGATCTTGTACATAGTTGTTTTGGTCAAAAATCAGGCAATGATAATGAAACCAAACTTTCCGTTGTGAGGTATGATGCTTGAATTGATGAACAACAATAAGGACCACTATGAAATGTAATGAACAAATGACACGGAGATTTATACGAGGAAAAAGCCCTTGATCAATGAATGATCTCCGGCATAAAAAAACCTCGGGTGATGGAAACTACCGATCACCAACTCAAATTAAACAAGAAATGTAATACAACTTCGGATGATAGCGAGCTAAGTACAAGGATCACTATAGTGTATTGTGTAGGAAAGTGTGTAATCGCCAAGTGAGTTCACGAGAGCTGGTGAGAGCGGTTGTATGAGTGTGTGTGTTAGCCAAAAATAGCCAAGTGTTTTCTAATTAGCTCGCTACCCCTTTAAAAATAGAAAATATCTACTCTAACTAACATTCCGCAAATTGTGCAAGTCCTCCACGACTCCATAACGTCCACTTCTGGCCAAGCACGTGCGGAATAAACATAGAATATTCTCCAGGAATATCGCCAAGACCAAGTCCAAGTTGATACTCCTGCAAAACAATTTTGAATTCAAGATAGACAATCGTTAGTACAAGGATCCTTATGATGATCCATGATCCTGCAACACTTCTGAGGATCACTACTTCAGACAGAATTGAGGATCACTAAACCCAACAGTAAACGAGGATCACTGATCATTTAGAAATCCACCCCTAACAATTGCCCCCAAAATATAAGGAGTAATTATGTAAATAAATGAGTTATATTTTGTTCTTATCCGCAATTAACTTAACGGATAACTAGCCGTTATAATCGGACTAGCCGTTGCGAACCCTGACGTCACTGAGGTGACTATCCTGCAGAATCATGATTATAAATAGGAGTTAGAGATAGGGATTGTTTTGGTCAAAAAATCTGATGAGGATATTGCAACCAAACTCTCTGTTACGGGGTATGATGCTTGAAATGTAGAACAATGACAAGGATCACTTTAATGTAAATTGCACAAATGACACATGGATTTATACGGGGAAAAAGCCCTTGATCAAGAGTTGATCTCCGGCACAAAAAACCCCGGGTGATGGAAACTACCGATCACCAAGCTCAAATAAATCAATAAACGTTTACAACTTCGGATAGTAACGAGCTAGGTACAAGGATCACTATCGTGAAAGGTGTAAAAGTGAGTGAAAAAGAATGAATGTTCGTCGAGAGCTTCAAGTGTGCGAGTATATGAGAGTGTGTGTAGCTGAAAAAATGACTAAGTGTTCTAATTCTAGCTCGTTACTCCTTTTAAAATAGAAGTTAACTACACTAACTAATTATCCGACTTTTGTGCCAAGCTCCCACGTTCTCCACAACATCCATTTTTGGTCAATCGTGTGCGAAATGCCCGCGGAATATTCCTTAGTACCGTTGCCAAGACCAAGTCAAGCTTGTTACTCCTGCGAAGTAATACAAAACACAAATAAACAATCGTCAGTACGAGGATCCCTAAAATGATCCTGATCCTGATCCTGAAGCTCTTCTGAGGATCACTATCTGTCACAGAAATAAGGATCATTAATTAGGATAACGAATAAGGATCACTAATTGTTAAAAAATCCTCCCCTAACAATTGCCCCCAAAATATAAGGAGTAATTTGTAAAATGAGCGAGTTATATTTTCTTAATCTTATCCGCAACTAACTAACGGATATATAGTCGTTGATATCGAACTAGCCGTTGCAACCATGACGTCACAGAAGTGACAACCCTGCACGATCATGATTATAAATAGGAGATAGAGATAGGATCAAATGCATTTAAATCCGAAAGAAACTCCCTTTATATTCTCAGTCGAAGATCAATCAGGTATCTCTTTCTCCTCTTTCTCCCTCTCTTACTCTGTTTTTCTTTCTTTATCACCATCACTTTGAGAATGATGCTCCGAAGCTCACCGGGCAAGGATCAAAAGAAGGATAGCCCTTTGAAGAGTCAAAAGATCATCAAAGACTCGGCGAATGAGAGGTGTTGCTTTAACGATGCACAAGTAGATAAAATCCGTCACTGTTTTCCGGCGAATGCCTTTTTCAAACCCTTCGATCCTACTATTCTGAGCAACTATGTTTCAGAAACATGGGTCGCCTTTCCAGTTACTCCATTTGCCATAGGATACACCTATCCTTTCCCAGAACTTACACAATCCTTCTTTTCCCTTACCGGCATCTCTTACATCCAAGCCATGCCGATGATTTGGAGGGTTTTGTACACCCTGGAGAGGATCATCGAACAGGAAGGCATTGATTTAGGCATGTCAGAGCTGACACAATTGTATGATCTTACTACCTTTGGTTCCCATCGTTATTTGTTCAAACGAAAACCCGGCGGAGAACACCCCCTTCTTAAAGTCACCAAGAATGACACAAATTGGAAACGTCGCTTCTTCTTTGTCAGGAGGGATACCCTTCCAAATGGAAAGGATCTACCAAAGACCTGGTCCACCCATGGTAGGCCAGAGGATCCTGAGAAGGATCACCAGGTAGTCTTGTTTTGGTATAAGGATTACTGACCCCTTTTGTCTTGTGTTATGCAGCTATTTCCGTCTCACACATCATCACATCACCTGCAACCAAGGATAGGCTTGCTGCTTTTTGGAAGCTTGATCCTGAAACAAGGACATTCAAGATAGACACCCAAGACTCACAGGAAGTATCCTCAGGTTCCATTACCATGTCAAGTAAGTATCCTGCCTTTTGCATAGTTGGAATATTAAAATAAATAAGTAAATTGAAATAGGATAAGGATACTTATCTTGCTTTGAATGTGTAGGTGCCGGAAAATCTGCCAAGCCTGTATCCCTATTCAACACGGCTGACCTTGATGTTGTTCGATCCAGGAAGAAGAGGTCCACTACCAGTCCCAGCATCTCCATTCCCAAGGCACCCACTAAAGGAAAGGGTGGCAAAAAGAGAAAGACCTCCGAGGGTGAGAATTTGCAGGGTCTGCCTCTAATCCGTCACCAATTCCTCAAGTACTTCAATGATGTAAGGATCACCGTATTTGCCTGTATATCCTGCTAGCATATCCTGCTGATATATCCTGCTGATTTGAGGATCACTCGGTCCTGACCTTATCTTTCATCTCCTTTGCAGAAATTCGCTGAGATTGAGGATTATGTGGGGAATGTCGAGGAGCAGGACAAGAAGATTGCTGACCTCCAACAGGTTGCAGTGCTCAAGGACCTTGCAATTGCTGATCTTCAGAAGGAACTCCAAGATGCCAAGACTAAGACGACTAAGCTTCTGATTGACCTTGACTATGAGAAGCATGATCTCATAGAAAATGCTAAGGTCTCTGCTGCCATCACAATGTATCAGACTAAATTAAAGATGGCCCAGGAAGCTCAAGATCCTCACTTTGACAAAAGCAGCTGGGATGTTGAGGGCTGGAAAGCAAGGTTGGCCGATCTTGAGGATGATGAGGAAGAGGCTACTGAGGTCTTAGTGATTGAGGCAAGTGGCAGTGGGAAGGATCTGATGAAGGATACCACAGCTGGAGGAGAAGAGGATGCAGCAAAGGTGTAGGCTGCACAATTGGGCGATGATGGACATTCCTAGACGCAGCCGGAGCCCAATTTTTTAGTTTGATGGTAGTTTTTTGTGGTTGTGATGTTGAATAATTTAATGGGTTGTAATGAACAATAGTTTCTAGGATTAAGGATCATGTATGATCCTTTGGACAATAGGCAGGATTGCAATTGGTGGAGGGATCCTCTGTTTGGGGGATGAAGCCATTGTGATCCTGCCGCCTTTATATTCCTGCACTATCTTTGAACTTATTATCATGGACACCCTTTACCTACCCCAGCGGACAGGCCACATTTTGCTGGTAGATGCTCGGGTAGGTAATTCTGACAACCTTTTAAGGGTTAGTCTTTTGTTAATAAATAAAATCTTAACCTTTTGTCGCTTATCTTGTGTTGTTATCCTTTTGTTTCTTTAATTTTCCTTTGTTTTGATGCATATTTATTGAATAAACAATTTTGAACAAGTCAGATTAAAAATATTTAGGACATGATCCAAGATCAAGTATCCTATAGTTAAAGAATCCAAAAAGTAAAATATTTTAAGTATCACAAGTTTAGTTGTCAAATTTTTAGGGTTATTCAAATAAATAATGAATAGAATTAAAAATAGTTAAGGATCATACCTGAGGATCCAAGTTAGGATCCTAACCATAATAAGGATAACTATAAGATAAACCTTAGAGAGAAGTAAGGATCAAGGATCCCTAGTTGCCTATCTTCAGGAACCTGAAATAGAGCATAACTTGGGACTAAGCCAATATAAGAAAAGAGTTAGCAACTGGGGACAAGCCCAAGGATAACTGGGGACAAGCCCAAGGATAACTGGGGACAAGCCCAAGGATCGTATGTAAACTGGAGTATGGCCCTATCTGGCGACTATCCAAACTCAGTGACATGAAAATGCCAAAACCTTAGCTAACGTGAAAACGTTAGAAACCTTAGCTAACGTGAAAACGTTAGAAACCATAGGAACGGATGTATGGTACGTCTACCATTATACGTAGGATCCTAGGCATAGCCAGTACAATGGAATTATCAGCCCCTAAAACGAGTACTGGTCCCACCGCCTTGAACTATACCAGGATCATCATGCGCTACAGGCGGAACTGGGGTCAAGCCCAAATAACTGGGGTTAAACCCAAGGAACGGATTGCTTCTGCGGACAACCAATGTTATGCTAAGGATACCTGAACTTTCAAAATTCAAACTCACGTGAGAGATGGATAAAGGATACATGATCCTTATCCTTATATGAGGAAATAAAGAAAAAAAAATAGTTAAAGTTTAGGATATTACCTAAGTAAGGATAACTGATACTTTAAGGATCCTTTAGGGATACCCCTATCGTGAGGATCATCTGTGCCATGAGGATCATGCTCACATGAAATATTTCTTTAAGTGGACAGCATTCCAAGCTCTTGGTAGCAAATCACCTTCCATGGTTAACAATCTATATGCCCCCTTTCCTGCTTCAGCTTCAATCAAATAAGGACCTTCCCATTTTGGAGCTAATTTTCCATCAGCAGGATTGGTGGTATTCTGAAATTCTTTCCTTAATACCATATCTCCAACTTGAAACCTCCTGATCCTGACATTTTTGTTGTAAGCACCAGCCATTCTCTGTTGATAACTGGCCATCCTTATCCTAGCCATATCTCTGATTTCTTCAATAGTATCCAGGTCTTGGGCCAAGTTCTCATCATTCTCCTCAGGATCACGGGTACTTGTTCTAGCAGTTGGAACCACCATTTCTGTTGGGATCACTGACTCTGCCCCAAATACCAAAGAGAATGGTGTTTGACAAGTAGCATTCTTAGGGGTTGTCCTATCAGCCCAAAGCACATAGGGTAGTTCTTCTGCCCATTTCCTTTTCTTGGATCCAAGCTTCTTCTTCAAATTGTTGATGATGATCTTGTTGGATGATTCTGCTTGACCATTAGCTTGTGGGTGGACTGGTGTTGATGTTATCATCTTAATCCCCCAGCTGTCACAAAATTTAGTGGTTCTGCCCCCAATAAATTGGGAACCATTATCACATATAATCTCAGAAGGAATTCCAAATCTAGTTATAATATTTCTTTTAATGAAGGATATAACTTCCTTTTCTCTGACTTGGGCGAAAGCTTCAGCCTCTATCCACTTGGAGAAGTAATCGGTCATAGCTAGCATGAATACTTTTCCACTAGGTGCCTTAGGGAGCTTACCAACTATATCCATTCCCCATCTCATAAATGGCCAAGAGGAGGATATAGGATGCAATAATTCAGCTGGTTGATGAAGGATATTGATGTGTCTCTGACAAGGATCACATCTCTTAGCATACTCCACAGCATCTCTCTTCATGGTTGGCCAGTAGTATCCTGTCCTCAGGATCCTTGAGAATAATGCCCTGCCCCCAGTGTGGTTTCCACAATCTCCTTCATGGAAGTCTTTTAAAACTTCTTGGATTTCAGGATCCTCAATGCATCTCAAGTATGGTCCTGCAAGAGATCGTCTATACAACATATTATTTAAAATTATGAATTGAGATACCTTAATTTTGAAAGCCCTAGGGTTTTCTCCTGTAGGAATCTCTCCATGTTGTAAGTATCTCATAATTGGTGAGATCCATGATCCTGATCCTGAATGGGATCGAGTATCCTCACTAGGGATAATTGCAGAATCATTTCCTATCTCCATAGCCACATGATCCTCGATAGCCGGGGTCAGGATATGGATAATAGGGATCTTGATATCCTCCGGGATCTTCAAGGATGATCCTAAGTTAGCCAATGCATCAGCCTCTGTATTTTCTTCCCTTGGTACCTGCGTTAAACTAAAGGAAACAAAAGAGAGTGCCAAACTTTTGACTATCTCTAAATATTTGGTTAGCTTTTCACCTTTAACAGCATAGGATCCATTAAAGTGGTTTGTAATTAACAATGAATCTACATGTACCTCAAGATACCTGATCCCCATATGCTTTGCAATTTGCAAACCAGCAATTAAGGCTTCATATTCAGCCTCATTATTAGTGGTTTGGAACTCACAAGCTATAGAGTGGGGTATTATGTCCCCCTGTGGCGATTTTAGTAGTATTCCAAGCCCTGTGCCTTTAACATTTGAGGATCCATCAGTATAGAGTATCCAAGGACCCTTAGTCTCCTCTAACTGCTGGACTTCTAACTCAGCTTCTTTTTGTAAATCACTACTGAAATCAGCCACAAAGTCGGCTAATGCTTGGGATTTGATGGCTGTCCTAGGCTCATATCTTATATCATATGCACTTAGCTTCACTGCCCACTTAGCCATCCTTCCTGACATCTCTGGTTTCCCGAGGACATTCTTAATTGGAAAATTAGTTTTAACAACAATAACACGAGTTTCAAAATAGTGTCTCAACTTAGTAGATGCCATAATTAATGCAAGAATAAGCTTTTCAAGGTGTGAATACCTGGATTCGGCATCAAGTAAACTTTTACTTACATAATAGACAGGATGTTGTGTACCTTCATGATCCTTAACAAGGACCACACTTACTGCTTTTGAGGATACTGCAAGATACAAGGATAGCACATCGCCTTTTTCTGGTTTCATCAAGGCTGGGGCTGAGGATAGATAATCTTTGAGAGCTCTTAAGGCATTCTCATGCTTCTCAGTCCACTCAAATTTCTTGTTCTTCCTTAGGATATCATAGAATTCTTTGCACTTCTCTGAGGATTTGGATATGAATCTGTTCAAAGCTGCTATCCTGCCTGTTAGCCTTTGAACATCCTTAGCATTGGCCGGAGATTTGATGTTCACTATAGCTTTGATCTGTTCCGGACTAGCTTCAATGCCTCTCTTTGTCACCATATATCCTAAGAATTTACCTGCTTTAACACCAAAGTGACATTTTGAAGGATTAAGCTTCATATTATATTTATCAAGGATATTGAATGCTTCCTCCAAGTCTCTTAGGTGATCCTCAGCTTTTAAGGATTTTACCACCATATCATCTATGTAAACCTCCATAGTTTGTCCAATCTGATCCTTGAACATCATATTCACCAGCCTTTGATATGTTGCACCTGCATTTCTTAATCCGAACGGCATAGCAATATAGCAGTATATACCAGTTGGAGTCATGAAGCTGTATCGGATGGTTCCATTTGGATTTGTTGAAATCCAGATGAGGCATCCATAAAAGTCAACAGTTCATGACCCGCAGTTGCATCCACCATGGAGTCAATGTGGGGTAATGGGAAAGGATCCTTGGGACATGCCTTATTTAAATCGGTAAAATCGACACATACCCTCCACTTTCCGTTTTTCTTTTGAACAACAACCACATTGGCCAACCATCTTGGATATTTGACCTCTCTAATCATACCTGCCCGGGGCAATTTCTCTACCTCTTCCTGGATAATGGCATTCCTTTCCGGTGCAAACTTTCTTCTCCTTTGATGGATTGGTTTGAAGGACCTGTCAATGCCGAGTTTGTGAGTGATTACATCTTTGGATATACCAGTCATGTCTTCGTGTTTCCATGCAAAGGTAGTCTTTCTCCTTTTGAGGAAGGATACAAGGTCTTTCTTCATTTCGCCAAGGACCCCTGATCCGATATAGATTTTGGATTCAGGATCATCGGGATCCATGAGGATTTCTACCACATCCTGCTCTCTTGCCTCCAAGACATCCCTTGGAGGATACCTTGATTGCTATTGCTCCCTTGACTTCGAGGCTGGTTTCATCGATGAAGTGTAGCAATTCTTAGCCTCCTGCTGATCACTATCAATCTTCACTATTCCCCAAGGACTAGGGAGCTTGACACATTGATGGTAGGTAGATGGGACTGCTTTCATATCGTGTATCCAGGGCCTGCCAAGGATAACATTGCAACAAGATAAACAGTCAATAAGACAAAATTTTTGATAAGAGTGTAGGCCTTCGATATATATTGGGAGTTTAATGTCCCCCAGAGTATTCTTAGTTTCGCCACTAAATCCTACGAGCACGGAGGATCTTGGTATGATATCTGATTTAGGGATACCCATCTTCTTTAGAACATCAAGCTGGATAATGTTCACTGAACTTCCTCCGTCTATAAGGATCCTGCGGACAAAATGGTTAGAAATGAAAAGAGTAATAACTAAACCATCGTGATGAGGATCCTGGATATCAACACGATCATCCTCATCAAAGGTTATGACTTTTCCTTCGGAGACACTTGATGTTCGAACGGGTCTTTCTCCATTATCCATTTTAGTTTCCTTTGCATGCCTTTTAGCTGCTGAGAAGGATGTGCCACAAATGTCTGATCCTCCAGAAATAAAGTTTATTACTTGTGCATCTGCTGGAGGGGCTGGAGCCTTCTCAGGGATCCTTTCAGGATCCTGAGTCCTTGACTTTTTTCTTCCCAACAACTCTTTTAGATGCCCCTTGCTCAACAAGTATCCAATTTCCTTTCTTAATGCAATGCATTCTTCTGTGAGATGCCCAAAATCTTCATGGTATGCACACCACTTTGACTATCATTCTTTCTGGGCCATCTAGCTTTATCACCTAGATTCTGCATCGCAAGGATTAGTTCATTGTTATCAACAGAAAAACAATATTCAGAAATTGGAGGATAATCCTCATCATCCTCTTCTTGATCAACAACATGCACGTTCTGGTTATCAGATCTGTTGTAGGATCTGAACTTGTTGTTCCTGAATGAGGATCCTTGCTTATCTTGCTTTGAGGATCCTGCTAACCTCTCCTGGATCCTCTTGTCATCCTCTAGCCGAATGAACCTAAGTGCCCGGGTTCTTACCTCATCTAAGTTCCTGCATGGTGTCATAACAAGATCATCATAGAACAACGAATCCCTAAGCAATCCCATTTTAAAGGCCTCAACAGCCGTGGCTATATCTAAGTTGGGAATGTCTAAGGATTCTTTACTGAATTTGGTAATGTAATCCCTCAATGATTCATTATGACCCTGGGTTATCCTATATAGATCACTAGTTAATCGTTCAAATTTTCTACTACAAGAAAACTGATTATTAAACAAGTTAACCAGATTAGCAAATGAGGTAATAGAGTAGGGGGGAAGACTTAGCAGCCATTTGAGAGCTGATCCAGTAAGAGTGGATCCGAATCCCTTGCACAGGCATGCTTCCTTTAACCTTTCTGGGATTGGATTGATCTCCATCCTCTCCCTGTATTGTGCTATGTGTTCTTCAGGATCCGTCGAACCATCATACAGCTTCATTGTTGGCACATGGAACCTCTTGGGTATCTCAGCATCACAGATTGGTGGTGCAAAACGAGATATCTTGTGGCTCCCATCTGCAATCTCTGGGATAGGTTTGACCACTCCCGGAACACTTGATATCATATCCTTTAGCTTTTGCAATTCTCTGGCCATGGCATGATTGATACCTGGATCCTGCATAAGACCATGGTTAGTAGCATAAGGATTATTAAAAGTGTTACCTCCCATTGGATTCAAGTTAGGAAGAATGGATGTTAATCCATATTGTTGGGGCTCTGGAATGATCGAGGGACCAGTAGAAGCATTGGTCTGCATTGGAATAAAATCTCCCTGATGGACATCTGAACTTCCTGTTTGCAAACTCCTCAAGAATCCTGGCATCTGGAAGGATCCCTGAAATTGGGATGGTCCTGGAACAAAGGAGGATCCTTGAACATGGGATGATCCTGGAATAAAGGAGGATCCTTGAACCTGGGATGATCCTGGAACAAAGGAGGATCCTTGAACCTGGGATGATCCTGGGACAAAGGAAGATCCTTGAACCTGGGATGATCCTGGAACAAAGGAGGATCCTTGAACCTGGGATGATCCTGGAACAAAGGAGGATCCTTGAACCTGGGATGATCCTGGAACAAAGGAGGATCCTTGAACCTGGGAAGATCCTGGGACAAAGGAAGATCCTTGAATCTGCTGCATTCCTGAATATCCTCCTGAATTCGTGAGGGATCCCATATGCTGAGGATAGGATCCCGCTGGCTGGAAATATGAACCTGATGCCTGGGTCACTGTTGTTGTTCCGTAGTGCACTCCTTTCGGTCCACCCACATATTGAACGTCTGGAACCACTGATGGCTGAGAAGTAATCACCGGAGTATCAAAATTCAAGGATTTCGGCACCAGTGGGGAATGATCCTCTGCCGTTGTCTTTTGTTTCTTGAGATCTCCGATTTCTTTGAGAATCCTCTCATTGGTCTTATCCTGCTGCCGTATCTGATCCTTCATCTGCAAAATCAAAGTAAACATGTCACTAGTAGTGGGAGTGTAAGAAGCAGAAGAAGTTGGAGGTTTTGAGAAAATGGGAGTTGGTTTCTTCGCAGCATTCTCAGCATTCTTCTGGGATCCAGAAGGTGGTGGAGGCAAAGGGGGAACGCCTTGTGAAGAAGTGAATGAGGGCATCAAATTTGAAGTATTCTTCGCTGAGGAAGCCATTTGCTTGGTTGTAGTGAACTGAAATGAGCACAGAAATGCGAATTTTTCTAAGGATGAAGCACCAATTGCCCCACGGTGGGCGCCAAACTGTTTTGGTCAAAAAATCTGATGAGGATATTGCAACCAAACTCTCTGTTACGGGGTATGATGCTTGAAATGTAGAACAATGACAAGGATCACTTTAATGTAAATTGCACAAATGACACAAGGATTTATACGGGGAAAAAGCCCTTGATCAAGAGTTGATATCCGGCACAAAAAACCCCGGGTGATGGAAACTACCGATCACCAAGCTCAAATAAATCAATAAACATTTACAACTTCGGATAGTAACGAGCTAGGTACAAGGATCACTATCGTGAAAGGTGTAAAAGTGAGTGAAAATGAATGAATGTTCGTCGAGAGCTTCAAGTGTGCGAGTATATGAGAGTGTGTGTAGCTGAAAAAATGACTAAGTGTTCTAATTCTAGCTCGTTACTCCTTTTAAAATAGAAGTTAACTACACTAACTAACTATCCGACTTTTGTGCCAAGCTCCCACGTTCTCCACAACGTCCATTTTTGGTCAATCGTGTGCGAAATGCCCGCGGAATATTCCTTAGTACCGTTGCCAAGACCAAGTCAAGCTTGTTACTCCTGCGAAGTAATACAAAACACAAATAAACAATCGTCCGTACGAGGATCCCTAAAGTGATCCGTGATCCTGATCCTGAAGCTCTTCTGAGGATCACTATCTGTCACAGAAATAAGGATCATTAATTAGGATAACGAATAAGGATCACTAATTGTTAAAAAATCCTCCCCTAACAGGGATCATTTCACATTTAAATTCAAGAGAACTCCCTTTAAATTCACATCCGTCGATTAAGCAGGTATTTCTCTTCTTCTTCCTCCTTTACGTTTTCTTTCTCTGCTCCTTCTTTCTTCACCTTCTTCACATTCAAGATGATGCTACGATCCTCACCAGCCAAGGATCATAAGAAGGAAAATCCTCTCAAGAGCCAGGGGATCATCAAAAATTCACCGAAAGAAAGATGTTGTTTCTCTGATCCGCAAATAGACATAATTCGCCACTGTTTTCCGGCGAATACCGTAATCAAGCCATTTGACCCCACCGTTCTAAGTGATTGCATTTCAGAAACTTGGGTAGCTTTCCCGGTCACCCCTTTCACAATAGGATATACGTATCCTTTCCCTGAATTCACCCAATCTTTTTTCTCCCTTACCGGCATCTCCTATATTCAAGCTATGCCAATAATCTGGAGGGTCTTATATACCCTTGAGAGGATCATTGAGCAAGAAGGAATCAGCCTGGGAATGTCGGAATTGGCAGAGATGTATGATCTCACCACATTTGGATCCCACTGATACTTATTCAAGCGTAAACCTGGTGAAGAACATCCCATCTTCAAAGCCACTAAGAATAATACAAACTGGAAACGGTGAATCTTCTTTGTCAGAAGGGATTCTATCCCGGATGGAAAGGATCTGCCAAGGAAATGGAGCACCCATGGTAGGATAGAGGATCCTTAGAAGGATCACTGAGTAAGCTCATTTCTACTGATGATTACTAATATGCTTCTGTTTCTTTTGTGCAGCTATCACAATCTCACATATCATACCTTCAACTGCCACCAAGGAGAGACTTGCTGCTTTCAGAAAACCTGATCCTGCAACAAGATCATTCAAAACAAACACCCAGGATTCTCAAGAGGTATCCTCAGGTTCTGTCACCATGTCAAGTAAGTATCCTGTTTTTTGCATAATTAAGTTGTTAAATAATTAAATAGGATAAGGATACTTATCTGTTTTGGGTGTGTAGGCGCTGGAAAGTCATCAAGATCTGCATCCAAATTCAGTGTCACTGAGCTTGACACCGTCCGATCCAAGAAAAAGTCTGCTGCTAGCCCCTCTGTTGTAATCCCCAAAGCTACCACTTCAAAGGGAAGAGGTGGAAAGAAAAGAAAAACCTCTGAAGCTGACAACCTTCAAGGCTTGCCTCTGATCCGCCATCAATTCCTCGAGTACTTCAATGATGTAAGGATCACTGACTCTGTCTAGTTATCCTATCCATTTGAGGATCACCTGACTCTAATCTTTGCATTGTCTTCTTTCTAGAAATTTGCTGCGATCTAGGACTATGTGAGGAATGTTGAAGAGTGATGTGTGTAAAATGCAACATATAAATTACATCAAATGAGGCATAAAACTAACCCTTTTTTAGTACTAATATTGGAAAAAGAGTGTTTTTGTCTTCCTTTTGTATTTTCAGGATTAAATGAGCTCAAAAACGCAAAAGAAGCAAAAAGACAGCTAAATCCAACATAAATACAAGAAAAGGAACATTAGTGGACTGCCCGAACCCTCAACGGCACCTTTCAAAGCAAAATAGAGAAAACAGAAGGCTGAACACGCCCCGTGCTCAGCCAGCACGGGGCCGTGCCCAAGAAGCAGCAGAAAAGACAAATCTATAGAAGCTTCTATTGCCCATCACGGGGCCGTGCTCAGCGGACACGGGGGCGTGTCGAAAGTACAGCAGGCGCATTTATTGTAATTGCGAATTACAATTAATGAGGAGAGAGAGTGTCAGACGGACACGGGGCCGTGTCCAGCGGACACGGGGCCGTGTCCAGCTCTCTGTTCAGCCTATAAATAGGAGTGCTTGGATTCATTTCATCTCATCCCTTGGCACACCACCTCTCTCACACTTCATCCACCACCCACCACCATCACAACACCATCATCCACCACCATCATCCATTGTCCATCATAGAGTGTGTGAGTCGTCTCGGGATCCAAGATTGATCGTAAGAGTTCTTGACAATCAAGGCCATGTTTGCCTAAGTCTCTTACATCACTTGGTGAAGACAAAGTGTCTAGTATAATACTTTTTATTTCTAATCTTTTGCACTTTTTATTTGGTTTTGTATTAATGACTTTAATAACTAGTTACTTATGTTGAAGGTGATCTTTCCTTATCGTTTGTCCGTGGTGTCTTGGCATTATTTTACTGTCTATATAAAATAAAGGATTTTCACCATTCATATCTCCACGGTCTATATGGAGGTATGTTGGCTACCTGGTAGGGGGTTAAGGGAATGGTTTGGTAAAGGTCTTGCCATTGTTCAGCGTTTAGAGGTCCTGCAATGGACCTGGGTCAAATTTAGTAGGACCTCCTTCAATACTTCACGGTATTGGATGGCGGGGGTCCAAACTCTTTGATCCCCTCATAAGTTAACTACTATTAATACTATAACCCGGCTATTTAGGACTGTATCCCTGCTGACTCAGACTACTTAGCCGAGGGTAACGTCACCGCCAAAAGCGGGGCCTACCACAATACTGCATTAATAACTTAATTCATTATCTTCCAATAATCCACCCTTTTAGGATTGTATCCCTGCTGACTCAAACTACTGGGGTGAGGGTAACGTCACCTTCAAAAGAGGGGCCTACTATAATAACTAAGATAATCTCTTAATTATGTGCAAAAGTGCGGAAATAATCAAAGGTTATACTAGATACGAGTCGGAACCAAGTGATTCATCTTGTCTATCTGTTTTTATTTTTATTTTTATTTTCAGCATTTTAGTTAGTTTTATTTTTTTAGTTTAAAACATTTTTCTAAACTTTTGTTTTGGTTAGACATTGAGGATAAACCGGTACTAAAAGCTCTTGTGTCCTTGGACGACCTCGGTATCTTACCAACGCTATACTACACTCAACGATGGGTGCACTTGCCCATATGTGTGTTTAGTGTTAGTGAAATATCGTGTTTTATAAATTTAAAACTTGGCTAAAATAAGTGTTAAAAAGGGCTTAAAATATACACCTAATATATACGACACTTACCGCACATCAAAGAGCTTGAGGAGAAACACTCTGACCTCCAAAAAGTAGCAATGCTCAAGGATCACAAGATTGCTTCCCTTGAAAAGGATCTCACTGATGCTAAAGCTCAGACAGCTGCAATCCTGATCAATTTTGATTATGAGAAGCACGAGATCACAGAGGATGCCAAGGTCTCCGCTGCCATTGCCATGTACAAGACCAAGCTACAGATGGCCCAGGAAGCTCAGGATCCTGACTTTGATAGGAGCAACTGGGACGTGGAAGGCTGGAAGGCTAGGCTGACTGAGTTGGAGGATGAGGATAGGCTGACGAGGTTCTGGCAATCGAAGCTAGTGGCAGTGGCAAGGATCAGGTGAAGGATATGGGAGCTGAAGGAGATGGTGATGCAGCGAAGGCATAGGCTGCATGAATGGGCGATGAAGGACATTTCTAGACGTAGCCGGAGCCCATTTTTTTAGTTTGGTTATGGTTTTTATTTTGATGATGTTTTGATGAACAATGGTTGGTCTGTACTTAAACAATAGTAATTAGGGTTGAGGATCATGGATGATCCTTTGAACAATAGGTAGGATTACAAATGGTGGAGGGATCCTCTGTTTGGGGGATGAAGCCATTGTGATCCTGCCGTCTTTAATTTCCTGCACTACCAAAACCTATGAACAATGGACACCCTTTGCCAACCCATGTGGACAGGCCACGTTTTGCTGGTAGAAACGTGGGTTGGCAATTTTGACAACCTTAAAAGGGTTTAAGCTTTTGTGAATAAAATAACTTTAACTTTTTAGCTTATCCTGTGTTGATATCCTTGTTAATATTTTACTTTCCAACTGTTGTGATGTTTATTTTGTTTAAACTTATCAAGTAGTAAAAAAATTTAAGAAATATCCCCAAAAAATTTAGGATATGATCAAAGATCACATATCCCATAATCGATAAGTTCTGAAAAGTAACATAGTTTAAGGACCATAAGTTCAGTTGTCAAAGGATAAGGGTTACTTAAACAAATAATGAATAAAATCAGAACAGTTAAGGATCATACCTGAGAATCCAAGTTAGGATCCTATCCTTTAACACTTATAATCAGGATAACCCAAAAGACAAACCTTAGTAAAAGGTAAGGATCAAGGATCCTTGGTCATTTATCTCCAAAAACCTGAAATAAGGTACAACTTGGGACTAAGCCATTATAAGATAATAGTTAGTAACTGGGGACAAGCCCAACAATTCTGGGGACAAGCCCAATATATTGGGGACAAGCCCAAAGGATAACTGGGGACAAGCCCAAAGGATCGTGTGTAAACTGGAGTATGGTCCTTACTAGCGACTATCCAAACTTAGTGACATGAAAATGTCAAAACCTTAGCTACGTGAAAACGTTAGAAACCTTAGGAACGGATGTATGGTACGTCTACCATTATACGTAGGATCCTGAATATAGCCAGTACAATGAAATTGTCAGCCCCTAAAGCGAGTACTGGTCCCATTGCCATGAACTATACCAGGATCATCGTGCGCTACTGGCGAAACTGGGGACAAGCCCAAATAACTGGGGTCAAGCCCAAATAACTGGGGTCAAGCCCAAATAACTGGATACTTCTGTGGATACTCAATCCTTAGTTATGGATACCTGAACCTTCAAAACTCAGAATCAAGTAAACGGAGGATCAAGGATGCAGGATCCTTATCCTTATATAAGAGAATAAAAGAATGAAATAGTTTGAGATTAGAATGTTACCAGAAAGAGGATCATCTGTCTGTAAGGATCCTTCAAGGATACTTGTTAGGTAAGGATCATGGATCCTGATCACATGAAATACTTCTTTAAATGGACATCATTCCAAGCTCTTGGTAGCAAATCACATTCCATTGTTAGCAATCTATATGCCCCCTTTCCTGCTTCAGCTTCAATCAAATAGGGGCCTTCCCATTTTGGTGCCAATTTTCCATCAGCAGGATTGGTGGTATTCTGAAATGCTTTCCTTAATACCATATCACCAACTTGGAATTTCCTGATCCTGACATTTTTGTTGTAGGCTCCAGCCATCCTTTGTTGATAACTAGCCATCCTTATCCTTGCCAAATCCCTGATTTCTTCTATAGTATCCAAGTCTTGAACCAAGTTTTCAGCATTTTCTTCAGGATCACGAATGCTTGTTCTTGCAGTTGGAACCACCATCTCTGTAGGGATCACTGATTCTGCCCCAAATACCAAAGAAAATGGAGTTTGGCCTGTAGCATTCTTGGGAGTTGTCCTATCAACCCAAAGCACATAAGGTAGTTCTTCTGCCCATTTTCCTTTCTTGGATGCAAGCTTTTTCTTCAAATTGTTAATGATAATCTTGTTGGATGCAAGCTTTTTCTTCACTGATCATTTAGAAATCCACCCCTAACAATAGTGATGGCAACAGAGACTTTAGCATCCTCCATCACCTCAGCTTTCTCATGATCAGCATTAATCTGGGCCATGACCACCTGCTTCTTTGCCAGATTGAGATCTTTCTCGAGGGAGGTGATGGTTTGATCCTTGGCCAAGAAGTTCTTCTGAAACTCCAAATGCTTCTGCTCAGCCTCTTCAACGTATGCATCGAAGAGCATCTCGATCTCGGTGAATTTCTGCAAAAAGAAAAGGTAGGGTTCAGGATCCATTATCCACAAGTGGGCAGGATAATCAGTCAGGATCAGTGATCCTTACATTAGCAAAGTATTCTTGAAACTGGTGGCGGATGAGGGGCAGGCCTTCAAGATTGTCAGCTTCAGTGGCCTTCCTCTTCTTTCCTCCCTTGGAGGTGACAGGCTTAGGGATTAGAGTGCTTGGGCTACCAGCAGACTTCTTTTTTCCGGACCGGGGAGCCACAGTGCTAAGATCACTAACACTGAAGCGGGAGGCTGACTTCGAAGATTTTCCAACGCCTACCAATCCAAAACGACAGATAAGTATTCTTGTTCTATTTTCATTTAAACATTTAATTATATACAAACTTGGATACTTACTTGACATTGTGACTGAGCCGGAGGATACTTCTTGAGAATCCTTAGTGTTTGCTTGGAATGATCTTACTGCAGGACCAAGACTCCAGAAAGCAGCAATCCTCTCTTTTGTTGCAGGTGATGGAATGATATGAGAAACAGCGATAGCTGCACAAAAGATACAAAAAGGGGTCAGTTATCCTCAACAGAAACAGGGTTATCCTATGATCCTTCTTTAAGGATCCTCTATCCTACCATGGGTGACCCACTCTCTTGGGAGATCCTTCCCATCCGGGATAGAATCCCTCCTAACGAAGCAAAAACGCTTCTTCTAGTTGGTGTCATTCTTGGTGGTCTTGAGGATTGGGTGTGCATCACCGGGTTTATGTTTGAATAAGAAGCGGTGTGAACCATGGCTCACAAGGTTATATAATTAAGCCAGTTCCGACATCCCTAACTCTATACCTTCCTACTCAATGATTCTCTCTAGGGTATATAAAACCCTCCACATCATTGGCATTTACTGAACATAGCACATGCCGGTGAGAGAGAAGAAGGATTCAGTGAAGGCAGGGAAAGGATAGGAGTATCCTATCAGGAATGGAGTGGCCGGAAAAGCAACCCAGGTTTCAGAAACAAAATCACTTTTGGTGGTAGGGTCAAAGGGCTTGAAGACGGTGTTCGCCGGAAAACAATGGCGAATCCGGTCGTTCTCCGGATCAGTGAAACTGCAGAGTTCCTTTGGAGTGTTTTTGATAATCCCTTGGCTTTTCAAAGGACTATCTTTCTGGTGATCCTTGGCAGGGGATGATCGTAACTTCATTTTGGTCTAAAGAATTTGAAGAAGAACAGAGTAAGAAGATGAAGAGAAAAGGAGAAGAAAGATACCTGATTGATCTTTGAATGAGGATTTAAAGGAAGTAACGCACGAATTTAAATGCCTATCGATCCTTATCTCTAACCTATTTATAATGATGATTTTGTAGGATTGTCACTTCAATGACGTAAGACCTGCAACGGCTAGTTCGATCCAAACGACTATATATCCGTTAGTCAGTTGGAGATAAGATCAAAAATACAACTCGTTAAATTACGTTTTACTCCTTATATTTTGGGGGCAATTGTTAGGGGAGGATTTTCCAATCCTAAGGATCAAGGATCCTCAAGCACTGCCAGGATCACGGATCCTCAATTCTGTTTGAATTAAGGATCCTCAGAAGACATCGCAGGATCAGGATTCAGGATACTTGTTGTTATCCTTGTACTAACGTTTGCCTTCATTACGTTTAAGTTTGTTTTGCAGGAGTATACACCTCGGACTTGGTCTTGCCGATATTCTTGGGGAATATGCCCTCAATATTCCGCACGTGCATGGCTTTGTGAACGTTATGGAGATCGTGGGAAGATTGCACATTTAACGGATAGTTAGTTGTTTTAGTTATTTCTAATTTTAAAAGGGGATAACAAGCTTGAATTAGAACACTTGGCGATTTTAGCAAACACACACACTCGAAACAGCTCTCAATAGCTCTCAACAGTTCATTTGGCGATTTCATACACATTACACTATAGTGATCCTTGTAACAAGCTTGTTATCATCCCGAGTTGTAACAATCATTTGTTTAATTGTAGTTGGTGATCGGTAGTTTCCATCACCCGAGGTTTTTATGCGGGAGATCAACTCTTGATCAAGGGCTTTTTCCTCGTATAAATCCTTGTGTCATTTGTTCATTTAATTTGCAAGATATTCATACATTTGTTCAAGCATCATTCCTCACAACAAAGATTTGGTTGCATTATCCTAGCCTGATTTTTTAGCAAAACAAGATATAGTAGTTGGGATTAATGGGAAATACTATCGCATCGCCCTCTCGAATCGCATCGCAACGCACTACACGCGAATCGAAACGACAAGACTCGTCGCGCCGAACTCACGGATCGAGTGGCCGACCGACCGAGTGGCCATCCGATCGGGCTGCCACCCGATCGACCAGCCTTTTCCCCACTTTCCTTTTTAGGAAACCCTATAAATACCCCCATTTGTCACCTCACTTGATGGTGACAGCTCTCTACTCGAACCAGCCGCATTCAAGCTCTATTTCCCTCGATTTCTCGCGATTCTTGTAAGTTTTCAACCTAAATCTTGTACTTCTATGATCTATACACAGTTCTTCATCATTCTCTCTTTCAAATCTCAACTTTTAACCGTGAAATCAGTGGATTTGAGGTGTTCTAGGATGATGTCATCATGGTGTTCTTATGAACTTCATGTTTTGGCTTCAATCCACCAAGAACAACTTAGATCTGGATGATTTCCACATGAATGAACAAAGATCTTGCATAGATCTGAACATATTCATAGTGAAAAGGATTGAAAGATGGTTTTCTAACTTTCTTTCAACTCTTTTACAATCCATGCACTCAAACCCTATGGAATCGGAGCTTGTCCTGATCTTCTACTCATTCTTAGTGATGTATCAGTTCTAGATCTGAATTCTATCCGAGAGATAGTTGATTCCGGGTTTGAACATGAACAACCGTCTTGAACCGTGAACTGGTCGGACTAGGGTGATTCCTGTTCGATCAGGTCACATGGGTCAAGACGAGGCTCCTATTGTTTAAGCCGGCTATCATAACGTCACGTTCAAACTACAAAACTTCAAACAGAATCTGGTGTCAAGACGATCAGATCGTCGGGACGGGTTGCCGTCCGATTGGATTGTCATCCGATCAGATTGCCATCCGATCGACCGGCCGTCCAATCGGGTTGCACATTGGTTCCACACTTGAACTTTTAATTCAAACTATTCAAGGATCCGAACATTAAATGGATTATCGCCGATCGGATTGCTATCCGATCGAGTGACCATCCTGCTGTGAACTTGCTCTCAAACTGAGAAGCCTCGCCAATCGGATTGCCGTCCGATCGAACGACCGTTCGATCAACCGACCTGAAGGGTAGAGATACTTCTCTATTTTCAAAATGTTACAACGAAAACTTCAAAAGACAAACCATCATACACAAACACATCTTAACCAGACATGATGTCAATCTGACCGAATGGCCATCCGATCGGATGACCATCCGACCAGATTGACATCCGATCGAATGACCATCCGATCGGGGTTGCTGTTCGACACTTGGTAGACCGCTCATCGCTTATGCTATCATTCTGACCAGGCTAATCTCACTCTAGCACTCCCTTCAATCCATTAACTCTCATCGCTGTGAGTATACTCGAACCCTTTTTGCTTTACGCACTTTTGGGGTGTTACATACGTTACTTATTCTAAATCACATCAAACACACTACACAATACTTTAACGCTAACCGCTACTGCATGTTATACGTGACTCGATGAATGCTTGTTTGTTATGTTTACACATAGATTGCTGTCTACCTGCCTTAGCAGCGATAGTACTATAGTTTGGACTCAGCACCTGTTCAATCAGGGGTTGTTAAGGACTATTAATCACATGATTCGCAGTGGTGAATATGTGTTATGAACTGCTTTGCGCAGTCAACCCGCAGTCATTGGTATTGATAGGATCATGTCGATAACTTACGTGCTTCACATCACACGTTGTACGTGCTGCTTATGCGTAAACGATTTCGAACTCTATTATGCTATTATCAAACTTGTATGCTCACCTTTACACTATGTGTATTGACTTTTTACTTTAACGTATGTGGCAGGTGCTTAGGATGCTAGGACGCCTTGTTTGCTGTGTGATGAAATCGAGGCTAGGAAAGAGTCCTAGAAACAAATAAATAAATTGTCTATTTTGAAATCTGAGTTGTCGGATCAGTAGTTGTTTGTGAGACAATTACCTGTAATAACTGTTTTATTTGGATATGTTATGGTATGAGACATGACGTTTTAAATATTTGGTAATTTATAGTCATTATGGATACTCATGGACAATCTGTTTCGCTCAGTGCCGCGCCCCAATGATTCCGCCATCAGTTGGGGTGTGACAGCTCTGGTTCCACCACTGACCGTAATGTAAAAAATATATAACCGTGGACCAAACCCGTATTCTAAAGTACATAAACTTGAAAGGGAATCTCTTTAGACACCAAAAAGAACCGTAATCAAACCAAATCAAACTGTATTACATTTTGGTTACGAATCCATTCCCTGTTGGAAACTGATTTTTGTCTATACCTATATATGTATATATATTTATTAGGATGCAATGCAAATATGCAATTAAGCTTGGGTTATATAATATAGATATAGATGGGAAAACATCCTCTGGCGTGACAATACCGGCCCCTATTAAATGTCCGGGAATTGTCCCCGTGACATCTTTTCCTGCTCCTTCATTAATTCAGATTCCAACTCCCCCCACTCTTTTTCTTAATTCCATTGTTTGGGTAGTTGGAATCATTAATTCTACTCCTTCAATGCTACCACCACCAACACCCTTACCTTCTTATTCCCATTCCTATTTATTTGCTTTTTATATACTACTATTACTACTACTTACCTCAATATATGTATCCTTTAGGAGCTATAGTTTTATGCTTTTGTTGAAGCACTCGAACGAGATATTGGTTCGGTTCAATAAGAACATAATGTTCAAATGGGGTGTTGAATGTTGCTTTCTGATTGAGCCGTGCCAATATCACGTGCATGTTGCTTCTTATCGTGTTGATTTTTTTAGACTATTTGTGGTTGGTTTGTATAAAAAGGTAAGATGACTAGTCATTTCATTTTCTCTTTTTGTTCTTTTTATTCATAGTCATGGTGATATGGTCAAGTGTATATATGTTATGTGTTTATATGTTATAATCACTATGATTAGTGGAATGTATATGAAAATGGTGGGGTACCCTTTTGTGCATTCTTCTAATTTATGTTTTTCAATATGAAATTAGAGTTACTAATTGTGGTTCAAGGAATTTGCGTTGATAGCAAAAGGGTTCGGATAGAAAACATCAAATAATCTCGCATAGTTTTTTTCTCTAGTGAAACTTGTATATATATATTTTTTATTCACTCGCTTGATCTCAACCTTAGAAGGAAATTATAATCCAAACCAATGTTTTAAAATTCGGTTTTTATACCGTACCAGATTGGGCTTAGAAACGATTTAACCTGTTGTATTAGACGGTTTAAGTGGATATACCGGGTGATTAAACCGGTTCTACTGGACTGCTCAACCGGTACTACCGGCCGGTTTAAACTGGTTTTCAACCAAACTATAGGGTTTTCGTTTATTTAACCAGTTTAAATCTTTTCTCATTTTTCATTCTTGGCTTTTGCTGAAAAGGGATGTAATTTCCAAAAATAAAGTATAATTGTATGCTATTTTAAATTTAGTAACATTTGCTATTTTAAATTTCGTAACATTTTTTTTGAAAGTGGAACTTGAACCAAAGACCTCTCTCTCCTTTGGTGTTTCAAGGCTTTACCTTTACCAATTAACCATCGCCTCATTGGTTTGTAGCATTTTATCATCGATCAAAAGCTAATGTAAGATAGTTTTTTTTAACGACAAATTTCTTTTATACACTATCATCTATAAGACTTCAACGCCTCCCCTCTTAAACTTAAGTGTTTTAATATTTTTTTAAATCCGAATAATATAGAGATATCAATTAAAATTGGATTCTTGCATTTAAAATGCATGGACATAGACACAAACTACGATATTCATTAAAGCATTTGAAATTCTTCCATAACATTAATTGTTTTATTTGTTTGTTGCTTTTAAATAAAAAAGAAAAAAACAGTAGGTGCTCCGAGAGTGTTCGAGATTAATTTTGAAAGTGAGACTTGAACCAAAAACCTCTCTCTCCTAAGGTGTTTCAAGGCTTTACCTTTACCAATTAACCATCGCCTCATTGGTTTGTAGCATTTTATCATCGATCAAAAGCTAATGTAAGATAGTTTTTTTTGAACGACAAATTTCTTTTATACACTATCGTCTATAAGACTTCAACGCCTCCCCTCTTAAACTTAAGTGTTTTAATATTTTTTTTTAAATCCGAACAATATAGAGATATCAATTAAAATTGGATTCTTGCATTTAAAATGCATGGACAGAGACACAAACTACGATATTCATTAAAGCATTTGAAATTCTTCCATAACATTAATTGTTTTATTTGTTATGGAAGAGATATCAATTAAAACAGTAGGTGCTCCGAGAGTGTTCGAGATTAATTCTGTTGGCCGGTCAAAAAATCCAGAATTAGTTGTAAACTGGATCTCGTACGTGTTATTATGTTTCATTTTGTATTTTTTTTTCTTAATTAAAGTTAAAATGTATTTATGAAGTTCTTTTGGGGTTGTTTAAAGTTAGAACGTATTTATGAAATTCTTAGACCATGTGTAGGCATAAAGCCTTTTTGAGAGCGTTATGCTATAAGTGGCGAAACGCGTCATAGAGAGGCTTTATATCACAAGAGAGCGTAGTCATAAAGTCCCTACCTCATCACTAGTCAATTATTAATTTTCAAATTTTTTTAATTAATTTCAAACTTTATAAAATAAAAGACCATTTCATTAAATTAAAAAAATCATTACACTAAAATTAAAAAAAAAAACATTACAATAAAATAAAATAAAAAACTCAAAGATTGTATTTTTTTTTCGATTCGCTCCTTTTGTTGTAACGTCGTCTTCAACGCTTTTCCGGTTAGGTGGTCGTGCGGATTAGAGTAAAATTCAAAGTCATGACCCCATTGTCTATCTCGCATAATCTCGATCACTTCCCGGTTCTCTTCCATACGTTGAGTCCCTAGTTCGTGTATGTCTTGAAGGCGTCGATTTATCTTCGAAAATGCATTAGTCATGTAGGATCCCATCGACGAAGACTCGGGCCTTCTCGATCTTGCACCGACTGTGTTGAGTGTGTTGGATTAAAAAAAAATAGGAGAGATGGGGAATATTTATAGGAGAGTTGGATTATTAAATGAATTATTTTTTTTTAATTTATGACGGTTCAAACGGTCAAATTTTGAAACCAAACACCCCCTCACGCAGCTATGAACATCACGGGGTCCCAAATTTAAACCCCATAGCGCCGGCCGTAGTGGTGTGTGGCGGCGCTATGGGGTGCTATAACCTCTTTTGTCATGATATAATGCCCCACTACGGGTGGCCTTAGGGTGAAAGACGTGGTCACCTCTTGAGGAGAGATAAACTCTCCACCCACCCAATCGCATCTTGCCATGTCAATTCTACTCTCTAAGTCATCTCTTGCACTAAAACATAAAGGGTGGTCACCTCTCTTGGAGAGAGGTAAACTATATTTTTTAAATATAAAAAAATATGATTGGTTGAAAAGAGTAAGCCCCACCATTATCCAAGTCTCTCTCTTCTTCCCCTATGCGGTGAGTAGTCACCGAAATTAACATCCCCTTGCGGTGACTTTCCCGTTGGCAACGGTGTTCCCCATCGGTAAAACCACTTACCGCATGGTTCACCGCACCCACCCCTTTCACCCTTATGGGGTTGTTAAAAATATATATATTTTTTGCAGTTTATTTAATTTACTTATGAGATGTGGTAGTTCATTTTTGAGACGTAAGTATTGAGTTGAAAACCGGACGGTAAACTAATTGCTCTATCGGTTTACTAGTTGAATGGATATTACCGTTCTTGAAGAAACATGGAACTAATTATGGGGTTAATCAGTTTGGTTTATGTTCCTATCATAGTGGTTAATCTTCTGATGGCTTTCTGAGCTCCTTAATGACTGCGTAATCCTGCAAAACAGAACACCGTTACTCGTTAAGAGGGGAATATGGGGGTTTCCCTCTTAACCGGGCTCCGGCGTGAGAATAAGCGACCGTTTTGAGGAGATAAGTGAGTATTAAGAGTGAGAGTAGAGGGAATAGAATGCTTAACCTGTGGACTAAGGTCTCTATTTATAGCCGGAGAGGTGTAAGAGGATATGGGCTGATGGGCCTTGGGCCGGAAGGTGACAACTTGGATGATATGCTCTTTGTCTCACTGGTGTCGACCGTTAGTGGCTTCTGGGAGTTCTTAGGTGCTAGCGCACCGTGATTGGAGCCACGTGTCATGGTTGTCGGCCCGGCCGCCTCTCTGCCATCAGCAGGTAAGTGGAGATCGTGGGGCAGGTGTCTCTGCCCTGTGATTGGTGCCACGTAGGCGTCCTTAAGTACTTTTTGTCTCCTGCATGTCAGAAGATCGTGGAGCACGATTGAGCAGGGCCAGAAGGACGCTGATTGGCTCCTTTCTTCTGCCACTTATACCTTGTGTACTATCTGAAACAGCCTTGCGCCGCTGCCCTGCGCGATTCTTGCTGGGCACGTAACTATCTCGCGCAGGGTTTGGATGACTGAATGCTCTTTTAGAATGCTAAGTGTTGCAATTGGAGCTTCCTATTGTCCAGGCCTCGCGCCGGTTAAATAAAATGTGGTGTAGCCCGCGTGATGTTGTCAATAAGAAATTTGTTGAATAAGGAGTATGGTCCTGCGCGCAACCTTGCCGGAGGTTTGCGCGACTTTTTTTGGGACCATACCCCTTCAAGTCTCCACAGTCCAGTGCTGCACCATGCGCGAGGCAAGTGGTTGGAGCTCTGGACTTAAATAAAGTAGAAAATGCTTCCTTTTTTGATTGGTAGGCGTGCGCGTGCAAATGTTTTGAAAATTATCGCGGCGCGACAATATATCTGGTAGCTAATGATGCTTTGTTTTGTTTGATGGCGCACGGATGCCTTGGGTAACCGTGCATCTTGCGCGACATGGGTAACTTCTGCATTAAGTTTCTCAAAATTTGGGCGGGAAAATCCTTGGGATTTGGTTTCTGACAGGTTGGTAGGAAACGTCGTTGATGGGACGTTTGAGTTGACCACTTACACGGCTGTCATCATATTGGCTCTGACGGTTCCACTTTCCGTTAGGAGAGTGAGGTCCACGCGCGCGTGATAACCGTCACTCCGGGTTTCACACCTTACGTGGCATCTTCTGATTGGTCACGTGCACGGCGATTTCGGCACGTTTACCCATCGCATTAAATGCGATGGGTATATATATCCAATAAGGGGTGACGCAATTCACTTTTCCCACTTCTGCTGCCATATTTTCTTTCTTCTCTTATCGTACATTCTTTGAATCTTCAAAATCTTGAAGAACACTAGCAGATCTTCAAGTATCTTGAGTTGATATTCAAACTTCCTGCTTTATCATCGATGGCTGAAGAACATCCGGAAGAGAATCCCGGCAAGGAAGGCCCAGTTCTCGTCCTTAGGTGGGACTTAGGGCTGTTCGAGCAAATCACGAGGAGTTTCCGGTTTCCACCGGAATGGGATGCCAGATATCTCGGTCAGAATCAGACGGCCGCCGATGCACCGCCGGGTTATATCACGTTATTTGAAGATTTCTTTCACCAGGGCAACTTCCGGTTGCCGGCGACGAATTTTATGGCCCACATTCTTCAGTTTTATGGATTCCATATTTCACAACTGAGTCCTCCTGGAATGGTCAGGGTTCGACACTTCGAGTTTCTTTGTCGATCTCATGACATTGAGCCGACTGTAGAAATATTCAGAGTCTTTTACCATTTGATCCGAAACATGGGATTCTACTCGTTTGCCAGTCGAGGAGCCGCGAAGAAGATACTCCTTAACCCTCCCAAGAGTTTCCATGACTGGAAACCAAAGTTATTTTATATTCGTGAGGAGGTGATCCCGATCGTCATGACTTTCCGCGCTTGGTCTGAGCCGATTGTGAAGGAAGATCTGGCGATTCCCAAGAATGAGGCTTGGTATCAGAAGCTTACTGCAACCCCAACCGAATATTTGGAGAGAACGTCCTTGTTGCTGCGCGAATGAGTGATCAATGGCTGCCTAGCAGCGAGGAAGTTCCAGTTTTGATGTTCGAAGATAGAGGTTGGTAATTTTCTTAGTTTCTTTGATTTGTTGTTTCGTAACTTGTGTTTATTTATGTAATTTGTCGTGTAGAGGCGCATCTGTATCAAGCCGCCTTCCCCACCTTTGGTGGGTCCATGGGCGTGCGCCCGCTCAAGGCTGGCGAAGAACTGGTATGACCAGATTAAGGGTCATTTTATGTACCCAGTTGCGGATGCATTCGCCGATCCACCTACTGCAACTGAAGGTGCGCATATACCTAACCCTCGTCCCTTGCGCGCTTTGACTTCTGCTGGGAAAGAGATTGTCTATCTTTCCAGCGAGGATTCTGTGGGATCATCGAATGGAGAGCTAAGTTCGTGGTCTAACATCTTTGCATGTGTGTTGCGCGACTTGGGTATTGACCCTGAGGATAAGAAGAAGAAACCTGTGAAGTGGAAGAAAGTTATCACCTTAGATCCTGAGGTGACTAGCAAGAAGGATGGGAGTAGTCGCGCAACCGCTAGTGCTGCTGATAAAGGTACCCTCCGCCTTCGTCAAAGTAACTTGGAAGATTACGTTATTATCAGTGATTCACTTGAAGGTTTATCGCGTATAGGCGGGAAGAAAGCTGGAGCGGCTGGTTCGAAGAGCTCAGGGAGCGCGGGTTCTCGCAACCCAGATGCTGGTGCGACTCCTTCCTCTGTTGCGCATGATGAAGAGGAGGAAGAAGAAGCAGAAGAGGAGGAGGAGGAGGAGGAGGATCTTGCTGCAAAGTTGATCAGCAGGAAAAGAAGTAGAAGCGAGACCACAGCTGGTGTGTCTACTGCGCCGAAGGCTGGTGCGGTTCCCTTGATTGGGAAGCAGAGCAACTTGCGCTATATTTATAAGTTCTCTCCTGGTAAGTTCTTAGTTTCTCTTCCTTTGGTTGCTTTTCTCTTCTTATTTACTTAGCTTCTGCAGAGACCAAGAAGAAGACCCCCTGAGAAGAAGGGTGTCGTATTTACAGAGCCCTCAGAGCCGGCGCAGAAAAGGCCTAAGGTTACCATCAAACCTTTCAAGACTGCTGGGGTGGAGTTTGAAAAGGATAAACAAGCTGCTGAGAGGGAGAAGGCGAAAGCTGCGAAAGAAGAGAAAAGGAAAAAGGTTGCGGATGAGGAGAAGAAGAAGGCTGTCGAGGAAGAGAAGAAAAAAAAGGTTGAGGATGAGAGGAGGAAGAAGGCCGCTGAAAGAGAGCGAGAGCAACAAAAAAATAAGGAAAAAGAGAAGGATGTAACAGTCGGTGGCAAGCCTGTTGGAGGTGACCCGAAGGATGCCGGGGGTGCTGCTGTGAAAACTACCCCGACTGCTGCAGGTGGCGCGAGTTCAGGTGGTGGAGGGGGATATCACCCACAAGTAATCGGCCCTAAGGATACCCTCGGCGATATTTATTATAAGACTTATACCGAGGCAGAGCGTGCGAGTGCTCCCCACCGAGCTCCTTGGAATTTGAAGCAGAACGACACTTTTGAGACGTTTGCCCCTTGCCGCGACTGGTTCTTGAATTCCCTCCCTCCTGGTGAGGTTAATCGACAGAAGGCGTTGACTCACGATGCGTTGTATGAAGCGTATGTGGTTGGGGAGGCTAATACTCTCTCTGCCGGCCATCAAATTGTGCGTGAGTGGCGCACCATGATCAGGGAGCGGTCGGATTGGGAGAACTATCGCCAGCGCCTTATGAGGCAGGTGAAGGAGTTTGAGAAGGGTAATGCCAAGTTTGATGCAGAGAAGGCCAAGTTTGAGGCTGATAGAAAATCAGAAGAATGGGGGCGCGAGGGCCTGAGGAGCAAGCTCCGAGCTGCCGAGGATCTGTTGGCGAAGGAGAAGGCTGAATGGAGGAAAATATGTGAGAAGGACAACCAGCGCGCTTATGCTGCTCGAACTAAGATTACTGAGCTCGAAGGCAAGGTTGCTGAGCTGACAGCGAAGGTCGAGGATGTGCAGGCTGCGCAAGCTACTAAGGAGCAGGCTGAGGTTCGAGAAACTTCTCTTGAAGCTGAAAAAGTTAAGGCAACTACCGCTGAGGAGGCCAAACAGAAAGCGGAGGAGGCGCGAGACATTAGCACATTTGCTCTTAATGTGGCGCAAAACAACTACTCTGAGGCTCAAGGCATCGTTGATACTTTGGTCTCCGAGGCTGAGTGGCTGTGCGGCAGAGGATTAGTTCTGGTATGATATTTTTAACTTTGGCTTTACTCTTCAACCTTGTTGACTTATGTGTTATGTTTGTTGTAGATGGCCAACTCCATCCTAAATGTTAGAGAACTGGATAAGGCTGTTGCTGCTCTTATAGATGCTTCTCGCGCGGTTGGTCACCGTGGCGGTTATCTAGAATGTGCGCAACATGCTACAGAGGTTTTCAGACAGGAGTTCGACACTAGTCATTGCTCAGTGACTGATCAAGCTGATGCCGAGTTATCCCGCGCTGAAAATGCTTACGATCACCTATCACTGCCTGTGATGGACTTGGCCGCAAAAGCTCTAGAGCATGATGACTGGTGCCACCGTCTAAAGGCCATACTTGACCCCCCCCCCCCAGAAACTGTTGAGTTATCTGATGAGGAGGAAACGGCGGGCAATGATGGCGATGGCGATGCTGATGGCGACAAGCATGATGATGATGATGACGGTGGTGATGGTTTTGAGTAGGTAGTATTGACAGGCTTTGTACCTTGTAATTTCTGTCGTTAAATGTAACCAGTTGCGCGGTAGCGCTTGAATGAAAGATACTTGGTTTTTATGTAATTGTTGCGTAATTGCGTTTATTAAATATGATGTTTATGTTTATTCTCTCTCGTTACAATTATTGCACTGTTGTTAGAAACTTGATTAAGTTAGCGCGAATAAATGTAAGTGTGGCTCTTGTGCGAGTGTAGTCGCTCGGTCTCGCGCTATGTTCGCGGAGAACCTTGGAGGCATAACTCAAGAGCTCGTAATTTACTAAAGTGTTTTCGTGCTAATCAAAAGTTTAACATGCATTTGTAACTCAAGGAGCATTATGATAAAAGAAAACATGTTGTATGCTTTCATTAATTGAGAAACAGGCGCTTAGGTCAATAATACATTGCAGATAAGTAACATAAGGGGCGTTTAGCCAATATAGGAAATTAAAAAGGCGCGTGGCCAGTGTGAGAGAAATGGCGCATGGCCCATAGTAGTTACATATAGCACTTGCTCAATTGTTGCGCATTCCATGTGCGCGGGATGATGTGTCCATCCAGGGTGCGCAATTTGTATGCTCCTTTCCCTAGCACTTCATGTACCAAGTATGGGCCCTCCCATTTGGGTGCTAGTTTTCCTGGGCGTTCAACGTTTGAAGCTTCGTTGTCTAGGAAGACGTATTCTCCTGGAGTGAAGGTACAAATGCGGACTCTCGCATTGTAGTACCTTTCCAGTTGTGTCTTGTATTTCGCTTCTTTAATACGCACAATCTCGCGTCTTTCTTCCAGTAAATCCAAATCGAGACGGCGCTCTGCTTCATTATCAACCATGTTGACTGCTGTCAAGCGCGGTGAGGGGAGTCCAACTTCAGCCAGGATAACTGCCTCCGAGCCGTATACTAGGCTAAAAGGAGTTTCGCCGGTGCTTGTCTTCAGCATGGTTCGGTGAGCCCACATGATGCTTGGGAGCTCATCTACCCAGCCTCTTCTCTTTGTGCCCAGTCGGGCTTTTATCCCCTCAACGATACTTTTGTTCACACTTTCAACCAGTCCGTTACCCTGAGGATGCGCAACGGAAGAAAAAGTATGTTCGATTTTCATCTCTTTCATCCACTTCTGAAGGTCTTCAGAAGCGAAATTAGTACCGTTGTCTGTGACGATTTTGAGTGGAAGACCAAATCTGCAAATGATGTGCTCCCAAATAAACTTGCGCACCATCATTGCAGTGGTTGAAGCGAGAGCCTTGGCCTCCACCCACTTAGTGAAATAATCAACGGCCACGATTATGAACTTCACGGCTCCCGGAGCATCAGGGAAAGGTCTCACCATATCAATTCCCCACTGTTGGAAAGGCCAAGCAGTGGATACAGGAATAAGATCGTTTTTCGGGCGCAGGGTTTTCGGAGAGTGTCTTTGGCATGAGCCACATTTGCGCAACTCCCTTATAGCATCGACATGCATCCCTGGCCAGTAATAACCAGCATTCATAATCTTCGCGACAACCATGCGCGGACTTGCGTGGATGCCACAGATCCCTTCATGAATCTCTCTCATCAGGTAATTCGCGTCCTGGGGGTCCACACAGCGCAATAAGGGCCCCAAGAAGGACTTTCGGTATAGAATACCATCATTCATCTCATAATGCAGGGCCTTGTTTTGAATCTTCCTCGCCTCTGCTTTGCTCTCCGGGAGTATTCCTTCTTGCAAATATTGAATGATAGGGGTCATCCAAGATGGTTGCCCTATTTCGATCACATTTACCTGGCGCAGCAGGACTGATGGATTTTTTAGTACTTCAATCCTCACATCTTTTGCGAGATGTTGAAAGGAAGTTGAAGCAAGCTTGCTCAAGGCGTCTGCTGGTTTGTTTTCGGAACGATTGATGTGTACTACCTTGTATGACTTGAATTTCTGAAGCAGTTCTTTCGCCTGATCCAAATATAAGGCCATAACTTCGCCTTTTGCATCATAGATTCCGTTGATTTGACTGGCGATCAAAAGTGAATCAACATGCGCTTGTAGATTTTTAGCTCCCATTTTTATGGCGAGGCGTAAGCCTGCCAGAAATGCCTCGTACTCCGCCTCGTTGTTGGTATTCTTGAAATCCAACATGATGGCGTAAGTAAATTCATGCTTTTCGGGGCTCACAAGGCGCAATCCGGCTCCTGCGCCATCTTCATTTGAGGCCCCATCTGTGTACAGCAGCCATAACTCATTGGACGTATCTTTTTCAGGAGTTTCAACAATCTCACAATCTTTAATTTTATCAACCGGGACTTCCGTGATGAAGTCCGCTAGAACTTGACCTTTGATGGCCGGGCGCGGCCTGTACAAGATGTTGTGCCCCCACCTCGATCGCCCATTTTGCTAGCCGCCCAGACGTCTCTGGCTTTTGCAATATCGTGCCGATGTGAAAGTTGGTGAGCACTGTGATCACGTGCGCTGTAAAATATCTGCGCAACCTTCTAGAAGCATGTAGTAATGCGAGTACCAACTTTTCCATTGTAGAATATCTCGTTTCTGGGTCGGTGAGTACCCTGCTGACGTAATAAATTGGAGTTTGAACTCCATTTCTCTCTACCAGTAATACCGATCCCACTGCCTTGTCCGATGATGACAAGTACAAGATGAGCGGCTCCTTTTAGAATGGTGCAGTCAGGGTAGGGAGTTCGATCAAACACTCCTTCATTTGCTGAAAAGCAACCTCTGCTTCAGGCGTCCACTTGAATTCTTGCTTTTTCACACAATTGCGCAGAGTGCTTATAAAAGGATATGACTTTGTGGCGTGGTTCGACATAAAACGGTTCAGAGCGGCTAGGCGGCCAGCCAACCTTTGCATTTCCTTAATTGTTCGTGGTGATGGCATTCGCTCTATTGCTTGGACTTTTTCCAGATTGACTCTGAATCCGCCATTAGTGACCACGAAGCCCAAGAATTTTCGTTCCTCCATGCCAAAGGAGCATTTGGTTGGATTCAATTTCATATTCACGCTTCTCAATGAGTTGAATGTTTTCTCGATGTCTTTCAACATTTGGTCCTCTTCGGGGCTTTTTACCACCAGATCATCGATGTAAACTTCGATATGCTTCCCAATATCTCCCGCGAAGGTCTTGTCCATTAGGCGTTGGTACGTGGCGCCAGCGTTTTTGTGGCCGAATGGCATCTTTGTATAACAGAAGATCCCGAGATCGGTCCGAAAAGTTGTCTAGTCTTCGTCTTCAAGCTTCATTTGAACCTGATGGTACCCCTTGTAACAATCTAAGAAGCATTTCCATCTGTATGGTGCGAGAGAGTCTATCTTTTTGTCGATCTCAGGCAAAGAGTAGCAATCTTTCGGACATGCCTTGTTGAGATCGGTATAATCAACGCACATTCTCCATCCTCCACTAGACTTCTCCACCATCACTGGGTTCGCGACCCAACTTTGATATCGTACTTCTCGCAAGATTCTTGCCTTTAGTAGCTCGCATACTGTCACGGCCCCCGACCCGGTTTGACCCGTTTCAGGAGCCGCCGGACAGAAATCTCGTGGTATTTAATTAATTGAGTTTAACAGCGGAAGTTTATTATCAGGATCTTTTTGAAACTTGAAATATTTCCCGATTATTTTATTTCACAACTCGGGATAAAACCCCAGTAATTTACAATCATTTGATTTCACGAAGAAATCTTTTATTTTACAAAACATGTTTCTTTATTTTATCCTGAGCCACTTCCTTAAGCTTGTAGTGCTTCACGACACTTTTCCTGGATCATAACAGATCACCTGAAACATGTTTGAAAAAGGTTTTGTCAGCGGGAAATACTGAGTGAATCATTCTATTTACATAAAATAATGCATAGTGATTAATTACAGCATAAGAGCGATTACAATGGCTTGTATCTTATTTTTATCTGGCGCCGTGTCACAATGGTGACATGTCACAATGGTGACGATGGTCATACCATTATTAGGTCAATGAACCTAAATAGTGATGATTATCCCTATTTATTTTAACTGAATAGGGTTGCAGAAAATTTATGACTTAAAAGTTCTATTTCTACATTTTGCAGAACCTTATTTATTTTAACTGAATTCCCATCTGCCGTTTCTACTGTAGAAATTTGCCTAATGCTGATTAAAGGTAAGTTAAGAGTTTGACAGAATGAAGTATTTATAAAACTTTGGTTTGCACCAGAGTCAAATAATACTTTTGTGTAAACGTTGTGAACTAAGAACGTACCGGCTATCACATCTGGAATGAGCTCTGCTTCCTTAGCAGTCAGGTGGAAGGCGCTTACATTCCTTTTTGCTCCTTCTGCAGGTTTGGCTTTATTATTAGATGGTTTGTTCAGTTTTGGACAATCTGGCCTAAGATGTCCAGCTTCTCCACAGTTGTAGCAGACTGAAAATTTCTTCCTCCTGCAGTCTTCTTCTTGATGCCCCGGAATTTTGCAAAAATTGCAATATCCTTTGCATCTTCAAAAATGCTTCATTTTGCAAGAATTGCAAAATGGGCTAGTGGAAGATTACCCATTCCCTCCTCTCTTGAAATTATTATGGTTACCCGGACGGAATCCTTGGGTAATCTTTTGGGCTACTTCCTTCCTTCTAATTTCTTCTCTTGTCCGTACTAGTTCGTCAGTCAGAGTATTGGCTAAATCCACCGCATCATCAATCGTGCGAGGTTTCGCAGCCTTGACGATATTACGGATTTCGGCAATCAATCCCCAAATATAACGAGAAATAAGTACCGGCTCTGGCGAAGCCAGGGTTGGTAGCACTCGAGCATACTCGAAGAATGTCGAAGTATACCCTCGACAATCTACATCCACCATCCGGTGGGTTAGAAACTTATTTGTCATTTGTTCCTTTTCATACTCGGGACAGAATTTTCTTTCTACAAAGCTCTTAAATTCTTCCCAGTTCATAGCATACGCCATCCTTCTTCCTTTTGCTTGTAACACCGTATTCCACCATTCTAGCGCCCCTTCTTTGAAAAGGTTTGACGCATACATGACCTGATCATCCTGAGCACATTTACTTATGGCAATTACTGCCTCGGTTTTCTCTAACCAACGCAGTGCCGCAGTCGCTCCTTCATTGCCTGCAAACTCAGTGGGTTTAAAAGCAAGAAATTCTTTGTAAGTGCAACCAGGCGTTGCAACTTTCATTTTCTTAGGGGGAGGAGCTTGCCGTGATTCATTCTCATGATTAGTATGATTATTGCCTCCGTTTACGCTATTACTGAAGTTATCTTCAGAAATACGTTTGCTAGGAATGATTTGTTGTGGTTCGATTGGATTTTTAACAGCAGCAACGATTGCTGGAATAGCGTTGGCTATCCCTTGAGCAACTATTGCTGGAATAGCGTTGGCTATCCCTTGAGCAATGATATTTTCTATATCCTGCCTAGTCATATATTGATCCCCCGGTTGTTGCTCATATTGATTAACCTCATTTACTGGTTCATTATTCGCGTTTTCCATCTGATAATTAATATATATATTTTATTAGTATCAAATAAATAACAATTATACACAAAATCATCAAACAATTTCACAATACACATATAGCCAAAAATATCGATTTCTCGATTCCCATTTATAGTATGCATCAATACACACTATTATCTTACAAAGTTTTATTTGTAGTTATTTTACAGACTTATTTTTACTATTACTATTACACAACCACAGTTCCATAAATCTCCTATCCTTTGTCAGATGATATTCTAGTAATGGTGTTCCCTCTCATCGTATTTCCAGGAGATCTGTCCCCCAATCTCTTGGATCCTATTCCCAGTATCCATTAGTTTTTCGCCAAAATGGCGAAGTTCAGCCATTTTCTCGTTACTCATTGGTAGATTTGGTAAAGGTTCTGGATTGAATTGAGAAAAAAGCTTATAGGGATTGTTTTGGAGTTGTATTTCATTAGTCAACCATTCGTCTATTTGCGAGTGCATTGAAAGGTTTGGACTAGCTGGTTCTAAGTTCATTGGTAGTTGTGTTTCAAGAGAGTGAATAAAAACATTTTCATTAACAGGCTTAATAGTATTATAGCTTGCCAATATAAAATCTAGCTCTTCCTGAGATGGTAATCCCTCAATTTGCCTAGAGCTTTCCCCAATTTCCATTTTCTTAGGCTTGGGTTTCTCGAGAGGTAAAGCGTTGAATTTTATAGGTTCTTCTATGTCTGGTATATACCTATTGAAATCTCTGGAAACTTCTATTCTTACTGGATAGAGATTTAAATTCTGAAGGGCATCAGACAAGTCACTCATGCTGTACACAAATATTCAATTAATAAAACACATAATCACAAAATGGCAATCAGTAAAATTAAGTATTTTCTAAATACTTAATAGGCTTAAATCAGTGGCTCGATAAGTGGCTCTGATACCACCTTTTTCTGTCACGGCCCCCGACCCGGTTTGACCCGTTTCAGGAGCCGCGGGACAGAAATCCCGTGGTATTTAATTAATTGAGTTTAACAGCGGAAGTTTACTATCAGGATCTTTTTAAAACTTGAAATATTTCCCGATTATTTTATTTCACAACTCGGGATAAAACCCCGGTAATTTACAATCATTTGATTTCACGAAGAAATCTTTTATTTTACAAAACATGTTTCTTTATTTTATCCTGAGCCATTTCCTTAAGCTTGTAGTGCTTCACGACACTTTTCCTGGATCATAACAGATCACCTGAAACATGTTTGAAAAAGGTTTTGTCAGCGGGAAATACTGAGTGAATCATTCTACTTACATAAAATAATGCATAGTTATTAATTACAGCATAAGAGCGATTACAATGGCTTCTATCTTATTTTTATCTGGCGCCGTGTCACAATGGTGACATGTCACAATGGTGACGATGGTCATACCAATATTAGGTCAATGAACCTAAATAGTGATGATTATCCCTATGTCACGGCCCCCGACCCGGTTTGACCCGTTTCAGGAGCCGCGGGACAGAAATCCCATGGTATTTATTTAATTGAGTTTAATAGCGGAAGTTTTCTTCAGGATCTTTTAAAACTGAAATATTTCCCGATTATTTTATTTCACAACTCGGGATAAAACCCGGTAATTTACAATCTTGAGATTTCACGGGGAAATCTTTTATTTTACAAAACATGTTTCTTTATTTTATACTGAGCCACTTCCTTAAGCTTGTAGTGCTACTCGGCACTTTTCCTGGATCACAACAGATTACCTGAAACATGTTTGAAAAAGGTTTTGTTAGCGGGAAATACTGAGTGAATCATTCTTTTATAAAAATGACTCGTTTATTATAATTTACAGTATTAAGAGAGATTACAATGTTTATTTCAACCAACTACCCACAATATTTGTCACTAACTCGTTTCGGTGACTGTGGTCATATTACTATTGAGTCCGCTCACCCAAGAGTAACGAGTATCATTAATTAGGTCCGCCCACCTAAAGTAATAAAAATAGTAATGTGCACAATACCCCACATACCGGCTGTAAATTGGTGACTACATATACTTAATCACTGTAATTATAATCTTGAAAATAAACATACTTTTTGTAAACAGATTTGATAAAAAGAGAATGACTCACATTGCAAGTTTAATTTGAGCAGAGCCTAGCCTTCTGATTAACCTTTTAACCTAAATTAGTAACAAGCACACAATTCGGTTAGTAACTTAATACAGCATTTACGATAACTCACGAGATTAAAACCTTCACAACGAATGACAAAGTGCGATACTTAAACATCCATCGAATTAACGACGAATGACAAAGCATAAACCCTAATGTGGGCAGCACTTAAACATCCATTGGATAGTTTAATCGATCGGACATTGAATCGTAGCAGCGATCGAGTTATTACCCTGTATTGCGGCGGCGATTAGTGATCCGTGTGTGTTTTGATAGTAATTCTACTATAACTCAGCGTATACTTCGAATTTTTTACGTCGTTTCAGTGCCCAGAATCAAGTCCCAGACAACCCTATTTATACTGAAAATTTGACCCAGTCGCGTAGCGCGACCGGTTACCCCTATAGTCGTCGCGCTACGCGACGGCTTACCTATTTTCATAGGGTAGCCCCGTGTACGAGTAGGCTTGCTGAGTTGACGGTTTTGTGAAATTCGATTTCTACAGATAGTTATGTGGATAATCGTAACTAGGGTTTTACCCCCCTGAGTTTTAGGGGCCCTGATCCTGATTCTGAAAATTTTAGGGTTTGTGCAGAATC
The DNA here is from genome assembly GCA_030545235.1 of Helianthus tuberosus. Classification (NCBI taxonomy): domain Eukaryota; kingdom Viridiplantae; phylum Streptophyta; class Magnoliopsida; order Asterales; family Asteraceae; genus Helianthus; species Helianthus tuberosus. The sequence continues at coordinate 45,369,915 of CM060442.1, forward strand.
ACTTGGGTGTCTCAATTAGGGTTTCCTATTGGTCAAATTAATTTAATAAATATGAGTTTTGATGAGAGTTGTTACATTCTCCCCACCTTAATAAAAATCTCGTCCTCGAGATTTACTAGAATAAGTAGGGATACTTTTTCTTCATCTCTGATTCCAGTTCCCAAGTGTATTCAGCTCCTCTCTTTGAATCCCATTTTACTTTAACTAGCACTAGTCGTTTGTGCTTGAGAAACTTCACTTTTCTGTCTTCTATCTGAAGAGGTTTCTCTACAAATTTTAACTTTTCGTTTACCTCTATATCTCGAAGAGGTACTAACAGAGATTCGTCTGATAGACATTTCTTGAGATTGGATACATGAAATACATCATGTACTCCAGCTAATTCCTCTGGTAGTTTTAAACGATAAGCAACTGATCCTATACGTTGAATCACAGGGAATGGTCCTACTTATCTTGGACTTAGGTTTCCTTTCTTACTAAATCTAACCACTCCTTTCCAAGGAGAAACTTTCAACAGTACTCTGTCTCCAACTTGGAATTCTAACGGCTTACATCTATTGTCTGCATAACTCTTCTGGCGATCTTGAGCCGTCTTCAGCCTTTCCTTGATTTGAGTAATCTTATCAGTAGTTTCTTGCACTATCTCAGGACCTGACAATTGACTTTCTCCTATTCTGCCCAACAAACTGGAGTTCTGCATTTTCTTCCATACAATGCTTCAAATGGGGCAGTTTCAATACTTGAATGATAACTATTTTTATAGGAGAATTCAATTAATGGTAAATGGTCGTCCCAATTTCCACCAAAATCTATCACACATGCTCGGAGCATATCTTCTAGAGTTTGGATCGTTCTTTCACTTTGCCCGTCTGTTTGTGGATGATATGCGGTACTTAGGTTTAGTCGAGTTCCCATAGCTTCTTGGAAACTTTTCCAGAAATGAGAAGTGAAACGACTATCTCTATCTGATACAATGGAGAGTGGAACTCCATGTAGAGATACGACTTTATCTACATACAACTTTGCCAATCTTTCCATGCTAAAGGTTTCTTTCATATGCAGAAAGTGAGCAGATTTGGTTAATCGATCCACAATTACCCAAATCGCGTCATTACCTTTTCTGGTTTTGGGTAACTTAGTAACAAAATCCATTGTTATGAGTTCCCATTTCCATATTGGCATTTCTAATTGTTGGAGTAGACCTGAAGGTTTCTGATGTTCTGCCTTAACTTATGAACAAGTAAGACACTTAGAAACATATCTAGCTATATCTTTCTTCATGCCTATCCACCAAAAATTATTTCTTAAATCTTGGTACATTTTATTGTTTCCAGGGTGTATGGTATATCTAGATTTATGAGCTTCCTCTAAAATCTTATCCCTTAATTCTCCCTGCTTTGGCACCCAAATCCTTTTCTTATGGAATCTCCAAATTCCATCATCGCCCTGTTCTAATTCTTTTATTCGTCCCTTCATTCCTTCAGCATCATCCTTGATTGTTGTTTCCTGAATATTCTTCAACTGTTCCATTAAATCTATTTGTAGATTTAATCTGAGAGCACGAACTCTTCGTTGTTTTTCATGATACTTACGACTTAAGGCATCTGCAACTACATTTGCCTTTCCTTCGTGATACTGAATATCACAGTCGTAATCACTTAGAATTTCCATCCATCTTCTTTGTCTCATGTTTAACTCTTTTTGCCCAAATATATATCTTAAACTTTTGTGGTCGGTATAGACAGTAAATTTACTTCCATAAAGATAATGTCTCCAAATCTTAAGGGCAAAAATTACGGCTCCTAACTCTAAGTCATGAGTCGTATAATTTTCTTTGTGCTTTTTCAATTGTCTTGAAGCATACGCAATTACCTTTTTGCGTTGCATCAGCACACATCCAAATCCTAGTTTTGAAGCATCACAATATACTTCAAAATCTTCAGTTCCTTCTGGTAAGGCTAAGATTGGAGCATTGGTTAATTTCTGTTTCAAGATTCTAAAGGCTTCTTCTTGCTTAGGTCCCCATTCAAACTTAATGGCTTTACAGGTTAGCTTAGTTAATGGTACAACTATCTTGGAAAAATCCTTAATAAACCGTCTATAGTAGCCAGCTAAACCTATAAAACTTCTAATTTCCATTGCAGTTTGTGGAACCTTCCAATTGGTAATCGCCTCTATCTTAGCAGGATCTACATGAATACCTTCATGATTTACCATATGTCCTAAAAATTGTACTTCTTGCAACCAAAATTCACACTTCGAGAATTTGGCGTACAACTTTTCTTTTCTTAACAAAGTTAAGAGTGCATGCAAGTGCTGACAATGTTCGTTTTGACTTTTGGAATAAATAAGTATATCATCTATGAAGACAATTACAAATTTATCCAAATACAGTTTACAGATCCTATTCATCATGTCCATGAATGCTACAGGTGCATTCGTTAACCCAAAGGGCATGACTGTAAACTCGTAATGACCATACCTAGTTCCGAAAGCAGTCTTAGGTATATCTTCCTCTTGCACATTCAATTGATGATATCCGGAGCGTAAATCAATCTTAGAAAAATATCTAGCTCCTTGAAGTTGATCGAAAAGATCATCAATCCTAGGTAATGGGTATCGATTCTTAATTGTAACGTTATTCAATCCTCTATAATCAATACACATTCTCATTGATCCATCCTTTTTCTTAAAAAAAACAACACGGGTGCTCCCCAAGGGGATGAACTAGGTTGTATGAATCCTTTGCTTAGTAATTCATCTAATTGCCTTTTTAGTTCTAACATTTCTGTGGGAGCTAGCCGATAAGCTGCCTTGGCTATCGGTATAGTTCCTGGAATTAGATGAATCCTAAATTCTACCTCCCTATCTGGTGGTAACCCTGGTAACTCTTCTGGGAATACATCTGGGTATTCTGAGACTACAGGAATCTCCTTAAGTTCTTTATCCTTAGTGCTAATGATTACTGAAATCATATATACTATTCCTTGCTTTCGTTCATAACTAGCAACTTTCATTACTGATATGAACTTCATGGGCTTACGTGGTTTATCTCCTGTAATCGTGATTACTTCTCCGGTGGATGCCTGAATTTCTATGGAATTCTTATCACAAAGAATTCGAGCATGGTTGGCTATTAATCAATCCATTCCTAACACAACATCGAATTCAGCTAATTTCATAGGCAATAGGGTTGCAGAAAATTTATGACTTAAAAGTTCTACTTCTACATTTTGCAGAATTTTATCTATTTAACTGAATTCCCATCAGCCGTTTCGACTGTAAAAATTTGCCTACTGTTGGTTAAGGGTATTTTAAGAGCTTGGCAGAATGAAGTATTGATAAAACTTTGATTACGCCAGAGTCAAATAATACTTTTGCATACACATTGTGAACTAGAAACGTACCAGCTATCACATCTGGAATCAATTCTGCCTCCTGAGTAGTTAGCTGGAATGCTCTGACATTCTTCTTTGTAGCTCTGTCAACTGGTTTAGCTTTGTTGTCTGCTGGTTTGACCATTTTAGGACATTCTGTTTTGAAATGTCTTGTTTCTCCACAATTGTAACAAATTGTGAATTTCTTCCTGCAGTTTTCTTCTCGATGTCCTACAACTTTGCAAAAATTGTAGGTTACATTACATCTTCCATAATGTTTCTTTTTGCAATTCTTGCAGAAGGGTGAAGTTGAAGATTGCCCTGCTCCTCTTCTCTTGAAGCTGTTATTATTACCCGTACGAAATCCTTGGGTAATTTTCTGAGCAAGTTCCTTCTTCCTGTTTTCATCTTGCGTGCGTACCAGTTCATCAGTTAAGGTATTGGCTAATTCCACAGCATCGTCAATAGTGCGAGGTCTAGCAACTTTAACGATATTGCGGATTTCACCAATTAATCCCCAAATATAGCGAGAAATGAGTACCGGTTCTGGCGAAGCCAATGTTGGTACCACTCTAGCATATTCAAAGAATGTCGAAGTATAACCGCGACAATCTACACCCGTCATACGATGGTTTAGGAATTTATTTGCCATTTGATCTTTTTCATATTTGGGACAGAATTTTCTTTCTACAAGACTTTTAAATTCTTCCCAGTTCATGGCATAAGCCCTATTTCTTCCTTTTGCTTGTAACACCGTGTTCCACCATTCTAGCGCCCCTTCTTTGAAAAGATTTGACGCGTACATGACCTGATCATCCTGAGCACATTTACTTATGGCAATTACTGCCTCGGTTTTCTCTAACCAACGTAGTGTCGCGGTTGCTCCTTCATTGCCTGCAAACTCAGATGGTTTACAAGCAAGAAATTCTTTGAAAGTGCAACCAGGTGTTGCGGCTTTCATTTTCTTAGGGAGCGGAGCTTGCCGTGGTTCATTATCATGATTAACATGATCATTGCCTCCGTTTACACTATTACTGAAGTTATCTTCAGAAATACGTTTGCTCGGAATGATTTGTTGAGGTTCAGCAGGTTTCTGGACAGCAGCGACTATTGCCGGAATAGCATTGGCTATCCCTTGAGCAACGATATTTTCTATATCTTGTCTAGTCATATATTGATCCCCCGGTTGTTGTTCAGATTGATTAACCTCATTTACTGGTTCGTTATTAGCGTTTTCCATCTGATAATTAATATATATAATTTATTAGGATCAATTAAAACACAAACAATCATACAATTTCACAACACAAATTTAACCAAAATTATCGATTTCTCGATTCTACTTTTTATATATTTATAATATGCGTCCATACATACCTTTATCTTATAAAGTTTTATTTGTAGTTAATTTACAGACTGATTTTTACTATTACTATTACACAACCACAGTTCCATAAATCCCCTATCCTTTGTTAGATGATATTCTAGTAACGGCGTTCCTTCTCATTGTATTTCCAGGAGATCTGTCCCCCGATCTCTTGGATCCTATTCCCAGCATCCATTAGTTCTTTGCCAAAGTGGCGGAGTTCAGTCATATTCTCGTTACTCATTGGTGGATTTGGTAAAGGTTCTGGATCGAACTGAGGAAAAAGCTTATAGGGATTGTTTTGGAGTTGTATTTCACTAGTCAACCATTCGTCTATTTGCGAGTGGATTGAAGGGTTTGGACTAGCTGGTTCTAAGTTCATTGGTAGTTGTGTAAGAGAATGAATAAAAACATTTTCATTAACAGGCTTAATAGTATTATAGCTTGCCATTATAAAATCTAGCTCTTCCTGAGAGGGTAACCCCTCAATTTGTCTAGAGCTTTCCCCAATTTCCATTTTCTTAGGCTTGGGTTTCTCGAGAGGTGAAGCGTTGAATTCTATAGGTTCTTCTATGTCTGGTATATACCTATTGAAATCTCTGGAAACCTCTATTCTTACTGGATAAACATTTAAATTCTGAAGGGCGTCAAACAAGTCACTCATGCTGTTATGCAAAATACACAAACACTAAGTTAAAATAAAATTTTATAGAAAAACTTTTAAATATTATTTCATATCGGGTAACTACCAAAACAACTGAAAATTAAAACACACTAAGGTTTACTTATTTATTCATTGGGTAAGGTTTCTAGATTGTAGATAATAAAGGTACTAAAACTTGAGTCAAAATTATCAAAGATTTGCATTTACTGCTACTGTAGCTAGCATATACAGATCTGCCCATTTCTTATCTAGCTTGTCCTCCCAAGGTGTTTTATTGGTTAATTCCTGGGTTTCCTGTTTAACTTTCTTTTCTCGGATTTTCTTTATTTTCTCTTTACTTTTTCTAATAATCAGACTTCTTTTACTAGGAGAAAGTGGTTCCTCATAGTGTGCCTTTCGCACAAATATTCATTCTTCAAGGATTGCAAGGTGATTTGAGGGTTTAGTTTGGGATGAACTTCCCTTCTCGTTGGATTACCTATCTAATTTAAGATAGATGTTTGACAGCTTTTGTTTACCCATACTGTAACTAACAATTAGTCAGTTAATAAAACACATAATCACAAAATAACAAGTAGAAAAATTAAGTATTTTCTAAATACTTATTAGGCTTAAATCAGTGGCTCTGATACCACCTTTTTCTGTCACGGCCCCCGACCCGGTTTGACCCGTTTCAGGAGCCGCGGGACAGAAATCCCGTGGTATTTATTTAATTGAGTTTAACAGCGGAAGTTTTCTTCAGGATCTTTTAAAACTGAAATATTTCCCGATTATTTTATTTCACAACTCGGGATAAAACCCGGTAATTTACAATCTTGAGATTTCACGGAGAAATCTTTTATTTTACAAAACATGTTTCTTTATTTTATACTGAGCCACTTCCTTAAGCTTGTAGTGCTACTCGGCACTTTTCCTGGATCACAACAGATTACCTGAAACATGTTTGAAAAAGGTTTTGTCAGCGGGAAATACTGAGTGAATCATTCTTTTATAAAAATGACTCGTTTATTATAATTTACAGTATTAAGAGAGATTACAATGTTTATTTCAACCAACTACCCACAGTATTTGTCACTGACTCGTTTCGGTGACTGTGGTCATATTACTATTGAGTCCGTTCACCCAATAGTAACGAGTATCATTAATTAGGTTCGCCCACCTAAAGTGATAAAAACAGTAATGTGCACAATACCCCACATACCGGCTGTAAATTGTTGACTACATATACTTAATCACTGTAATTATAATCTTGAAAACAAACATACTTTTTGTAAACAGATTTGATAAAAAGAGAATGACTCACATTGCAAGTTTAATTTGAGCAAAGCCTAGCCTTCTGATTAACCTTTTAACCTAAATTAGTAACAAGCACACAATTCGGTTAGTAACTTAATACAACATTTACGATAACTCATGAGATTAAAACCTTCACAACGAATGACAAAGTGTGATACTTAAACATCCATCGATCACGTGCGCTGTAAAATATCTGCGCAACCTTCTAGAAGCATGTAGTAATGCGAGTACCAACTTTTCCATTGTTGAATATCTCGTTTCTGGGTCAGTGAGTACCCTGCTGACGTAATAAATTGGAGTTTGAACTCCATTTCTCTCTACCAGTAATACCGATCCCACTGCCTTGTCCGATGATGACAAGTACAAGATGAGCAGCTCCTTTTCGAATGGTGCAGTCAGAGTAGGGAGTTCGATCAAACACTCCTTCATTTGCTGAAAAGCAACCTCTGCTTCAGGCGTCCACTTGAATTTTTGCTTTTTCACACAATTGCGCAGAGTGCTTATAAAAGGATATGACTTCGCGGCGTGGTTCGACAGAAAACGGTTCAGCGCGGCTAGGCGGCCAGCCAACCTTTGCATTTCCTTAATTGTTCGTGGTGATGGCATTCGCTCTATTGCTTGGAATTTTTCCGGATTAACTCTGAATCTGCCATTAGTGACCACGAAGCCCAAGAATTTTCGTTCCTCCATGCCAAAGGAGCATTTGGCTGGATTCAATTTCATATTCACGCTTCTAAATGAGTTGAATGTTTTCTCGATGTCTTTCAACATTTGTTCCTCTTCGGGGCTTTTTACCACCAGATCATCGATGTAAACTTAGATATGCTTCCCAATATCTCGCGCGAAGGTCTTGTCCATTAGGCGTTAGTACGTGGCGCCAGCGTTTTTGAGGCCGAATGGCATTTTTGTATAACAGAAGATCCCGAGATCGGTCCGAAAAGCTGTCTAGTATTCGTCTTCAAGCTTCATTTGAACCTGATGGTACCCCTTGTAACAATCTAAGAAGCATTTCCATCTGTATGGTGCGAGAGAGTCTATCTTTTTGTCGATCTCAGGCAAAGAGTAGCAATCTTTCGGACATGCCTTGTTGAGATCGGTATAATCAACGCACATTCTCCATCCTCCACTAGACTTCTCCACCATCACTGGGTTTGCGACCCAACTTTGATAACGTACTTCTCGCAAGATTCCTGCCTTTAGTAGCTCGCATACTGTCCCGGCCCCCGACCCGGTTTGACCCGTTTCAGGAGCCGCGGGACAGGAATCCCGTGGTATTTAATTAATTGAGTTTAACAGCGGAAGTTTATTATCAGGATCTTTTTAAAACTTGAAATATTTCCCGATTATTTTATTTCACAACTCGGGATAAAACCCCGGTAATTTACAATCATTTGATTTCACGAAGAAATCTTTTATTTTACAAAACATGTTTCTTTATTTTATCCTGAGCCACTTCCTTAACCTTGTAGTGTTTCACGGCACTTTTCCTGGATCATAACAGATCACCTGAAACATGTTTGAAAAAGGTTTTGTCAGCGGGAAATACTGAGTGAATCATTCTATTTACATAAAATAATGCATAGTTATTAATTACAGCATAAGAGCGATTACAATGGCTTCTATCTTATTTTTATCTGGCGCCGTGTCACAATGGTGACATGTCACAATGGTGACGATGGTCATACCACTATTAGGTCAATGAACCTAACTGGGAGAAAATTAGTAATGTGCACAATACCCCACTAGCCAGTGATTCAAGATATCCACAACTTAGTCCCTGTAATTATAACTTTTGAAAATAATTTGAGGTATTGTAAAATAATTGATAAATAGAGAATGACTCAAATTGCAGATTTAATTTGAGCAGAGCCTAGCCTACTGATTAGCCTTTTTAACCTAAATGTAATAACATGCACACAACTCGGTTAGTAACTTAATACAACATTTACGATAACTCACGAGATTAAAACCTTCACAACGAATGACAAAGTGAGATACTTAAACATCCATTGAATTAACAACGAATGACAAAGCATAAACCCTAATGTGGGCAGCACTTAAACATCCATTGGATAGTTTAATCGATCGGACATTGAATCGTAGCAGCGATCGAGTTAATACCCGGTATCGGAGCAGCACCCGACTAATTAAAGTTGTATTTTCGAGTTCAGAGCTTTATCAATTCGTTTTTACGAAAAGATTTTGACACCAGTGGATTGTGCGAGTGACGGGCTATTTATAGTTAAAATTAGGACCTGTCGCGGCCCGCGTAAAACACCACCTCAACTTTACGCGGCCCGCGTGCCGCCCAGTCTATGACTAGCTTTGACCAGTCATCAGTAGAGTAGCCAGGTGGTTCGATACGTGGATCCGGATACTTATCCGGTCAACACAGGTTTGACGCGGCCCGCGTAAAATACCCCTTGTCTTTTACGCGGCCTGCCTGAGACCTAATATTTCGTTTTTCTTAGTTTTTAATATGGTTTAAGGTTTCAGGGGTCCGGGTTTGAATTTATGGGTATTTTTAAGGCAGTTTTGAGAGTCCTTACACATACCTGCTCGTTCTTCGCTTTAGTCTTATCCGCCCCTAAGCTGCGTCTTCTTTGCACTTTTGGTTCGACAGAGGGATAAGTATTCAGACAATGCTCGGTAATGTCGCGCGGGACACCGGTCATGTCGGCTGGAGTCCAGGCGAAGATATCCATATTCTTGAACAGGAGTTGCTTAAGATGCATTATGATGTTTGGTGAGATTGTGTGGCCTATCGTCACCGTTTGCTCCGTGTACTTGCGGTTTAACACCCATTTCTCTGGCTCGGTTGTTGAAACCTTCGCCGCTTTTGTTGGGCGCATCTCTTCTGTCGGCATTACCTCTTTCTGGGCATAGATAATTGCCACCCCCGTCTCAGTTGGAAACCCTATCGCTGAGTGGGGTGTGGAAGTTATCATGATCAGTTCGCTTTGGGTTTCTCTCCCAATCAACACATCATGTCTCGATTTGACAGGTATCACCATGAAGTTTACATTCGTTGTTCTTGAATGCTTCCCGTCAGAAAGCATGACGGGGAAGCTGATTTGGCCTAGTGGGAAGACCATTTCGTTGCAAAATCCTGACAGAGGGTAATCAACCGGCTCGAGTCTCACTTTGTCTTCGTCGTCAAACTGATTAAAGCATTGCTCATAGATGATATCGGCTGTACTTCCCGGGTCAATGAAGACGTACTCAATTTCGTAATGGACGATAATACCGGTGATAACGATGGGTCGTGTGCCGCGAGGACCCCCACGCACCACCGGGAAAATGACCTGTTGCTCTTGCCATATCGGCTCGTAGGGTCGCTTGCCTTTATCTCTCGCGCTGTATCTTGGCCCGTTGACCATGTGCGTTTCCAAACGTCTAATTTTTTTCTCTCTTCCATCATAGTTGCGCTGGATGTGACGTGTCTCTTTACACACATTCTTTACCAGATGGCCTAGTTTTCCTCTTTTCAGCGCTTTCTCGATTTCTTGACGTAAGCTGATACAGTCATCTGTAAGATGGCCTGTATCCTTGTGAAAAACGCAATACAAGTTCGGGTCTTGGCCCTTCTTGTTCGTCATAGGCCTTGGAGCCTTAAAATCATGGTTCTCCGTCATGAGCACCTCCTTTGGTGTCTTTATGAGCGGAGTCCAGTGTTTATCTCGATTTTCATTTCTGACTGCCTTTCGATAACCAATGCGATCAATAGTGTCTCGTGCGTCTTCTTTGTAGCGAGACCGTTCGTCATAACGAGGTCGTTCGTCATAACCGCTGGAGTGGTTGGCTTTCCACCCAGGGTTTTTGCCTTTGTTTCGTCTGTTGTTGTCGCGCGAGCTTCCCTTAGAAAATCGATCCTCAGTATAAGAACTCTTGTTGCCGGCCAGTGACTCTTCAGTCTGCGCGGCTATCTTTGCGGCTTCCATGAGCTTATCCCATTCTTTGGGCATTCCATCTTTCCCAGTGATAGTTCTGATGAGACTATCACAGCGAATGGCTTTCTTGAAGTGGCAGCACATGAGTTGTTCACTTACGCCACCAATTTCCAAACACTCCTTGTTGAAGCGAGTGATGAAATCTTCTAGACCCTCGTTCTGTCTGCGCCAGATGTCCACTACTTCGGCTGCATCGCGCTGGTAACGTCTCTGCTGGCTGAAGTGATTCAAAAACTGTGTCCTGAAATCAACCCATGACTTGATCTTCCCCGAAGGGAGGCTGTTGAACCAAGCGCGGGCAGCCCCTGTAAGAGTTTGAATAAACAGATGGCAACACATGGGCATATTCCATCCTCCCATGCAACCAACGCTTGTGAAAACTCTGACGTGATCATCAGGATCAGTCAATCCATTAAACTTTCCAACTGTCGGATGTAATTTCTCTCTTGATAGCGGTGCCAGCGCGATCTTTGAAATGAACTTTGAATGTTCTGCAGCTTCAGCGGGTCGATAGGCGAGGCGAAAGTCTCGCTCTGCCTCTTCAGTGTACCCTACGTGTTGTCTTGGTTTGTAGTATTCATGGTTCCTCTGCAAGCGATTGAAGACTGACGAACCCTCATCATCCTGCCAAGTTGAATCATTCGGGTCAGTATCCTCCCATTCATTTTTCATGTTGCGCAGCGTGAGCCGGCTATGAACTGGACCTCTTTGGACATGTGACGGATAGTCATAGTAGCTTTCTGTCTCTCCCCGTGTATCGCGCGTATCGTGCACGCTTAGCCTTCTTGTGGGGGGGTCTGTTAGCTCTTCCTTGGATGTTTTGCTATGGGGGTATCTGGCGCGCCCCCTGACTTTGTCCCTGGGGTGTAACCAAGGACGGTTTTGCCGTTAAGACTGTTTGTTGTGCGATCAGGGATTGACATGCCGCATTAATGGTGGCAATATTTTTGGCGTACCACGGGGCTGGAGTTTCGCCCTCTGGTAGCCCTAATAGCGCCGAAATGTTCTGAGGTGGAGCTGGGTTTGAAGGTCCAGCGTCATTGTTTCCTGGGGTTACTGTCTGAGTGATGCGGGTGATGCTCCCGCGGGGTCCCCCAGTGTTGGTTACTTCGATTTCGCCAATTTCTTCAATGTGTTGGGGTTGGACGTTTTGATTGCCCTCACCCAACACCGCATTAGAGTTTACTCCGAAACCAAACTCGGGAATGATTCCTTGACCAGCCATGATCGAAGGAGAAAAAACAACGAAAACTCAGAAAAAAGAAGATGAAAGTGATTTGTAGAAAACCGGTGGGCGCCAATGAAGAAACACGGAACTAATTATGGGGTTAATCAGTTTGGTTTATGTTCCTATCATGAGTGTGTTGGATTTAAAAAAAAAAGGAGAGATGGGGAATATTTATAGGAGAGTTGGATTATTAAATGAATTAATTTTTTTTAAATTTATGACGGTTCAAACGGTCAAATTTTGAAACCAAACACCCCCTCACGTAGCTATGAACATCACGGGGTCCCAAATTTAAACCCCATAGCGCCGGCCGTAGTGGTGTGTGGCGGCGCTATGGGGTGCTATAACCTCTTTTGTCATGATATAATGCCCCACTACGGGTGGCCTTAGGGTGAAAGGGGTGGTCACCTCTTGAGGAGAGATAAACTCTCCACCCACCCAATCGCATCTTTCCATGTCAATTCTACTCTCTAAGTCATCTCTTGCACTAAAACATAAAGGGTGGTCACCTCTCTTGGAGAGAGGTAAACTATATTTTTTAAATATAAAAAAATATGATTGGTTGAAAAGAGTAAGCCCCACCATTATCCAAGTCTCTCTCTTCTTCCCCTATGCGGTGAGTAGTCACCGAAATTAACATCCCCTTGCGGTGACTTTCCCGTTGGCAACGGTGTCCCCATCGGTAAAACCACTTACCGCATGGTTCACCGCACCCACCCCTTTCACCCTTATGGGGTTGTTAAAAATATATATATTTTTTGCAGTTTATTTAATTTACTTATGAGATGTAGTAGTTCATTTTTGAGACGTAAGTATTGAGTTGAAAACCGCACAGTAAACTAATTCCTCTATCGGTTTACTAGTTGAATGGATATTACCGTTCTTGAAGAAACACGGAACTAATTATGGGGTTAATCAGTTTGGTTTATGTTCCTATCATAGTGGTTAATCTTCTGATGGCTTTCTGAGCTCCTTAATGACTGTGTAATCCTGCAAAACAGAACACCGTTACTCGTTAAGAGGGGAATATGGGGGGTTTCCCTCTTAACCGGGCTCCGGCGTGAGAATAAGCGACCGTTTTGAGGAGATAAGTGAGTATTAAGAGTGAGAGTAGAGGGAATAGAATGCTTAACCTGTGGACTAAGGTCTCTATTTATATCCGGAGAGGTGTAAGAGGATATGGGCTGATGGGCCTTGGGCCGAAAGGTGACAACTTTGATGATATGCTATTTGTCTCACTGGTGTCGACCGTTAGTGGCTTCTGGGAGTTCTTAGGTGCTGGTGCACCGTGATTGGAGCCACGTGTCATGGTTGTCGGCCCGGCCGCCTCTCTGCCATCAGCAGGTAAGTGGAGATCGTGGGGCAGGTGTCTCTGCCCTGTGATTGGTGCCACGTAGGCGTCCTTAAGTACTTTTTGTCTCCTGCATGTCAGACGATCGTGGAGCACGATTGAGCAGGGCCAGAAGGACGCTGATTGGCTCCTTTCTTCTACCACTTATACCTTGTGTACTATCTGAAACAGCCTTGCGCCGCTGCCCAGCGCGATTCTTGCTGGGCACGTAACTATCTCGCACAGGGTTTGGATGACTGAATGCTCTTTTAGAATGCTAAGTGTTGCAATTGGAGCTTCCTATTGTCCAGGCCTCGCGCCGGTTAAATAAAATGTGGTGTAGCCCGCGCGAGGTTGTCAATAAGAAATTTGTTGAATAAGGAGTATGGTCCTGCGCGCAACCTTGCCGGAGGTTTGCGCGGCTTTTTTGGGACCATACCCCTTCAGTTCTAAAAATCCATATAAACTCATTACTAATTTATAAAAATAAAAAAAAACAGATGTAAATAAAAAAATAACTTATAGAATTTTAAGTTGTTTTCTAGATATTATATCATTATCAAACATGGGTGTCTTAATAAATCAATTAACAATTATTATGTGTAACAATTTTGGGGGACTAGATTAAATGATAACTATATAGACATTTGAGTACCGAGAGAATCACTATCAACCTATCAAACTAGTTTTATACCTGGTCGGTGGTTAGGTATTTTAATATTATAATGACATAGGTATTTTTTTTATTTTTATTTTTGCATTCTAAACAAAATATTATTTGTTCAAAAATCAAAACTGTGAAATGTTTCATCAATAATAATATAATATCATTAATAACATATAAATAAATTAGATATGGCTTTAAATAAATTAGAATACCTTTAATAACATATAAATTTGTCACCAATTTAACAAAGATGTTCAAATCAATTTTTGTCCGTCAGCCTTCTATCCTTATGTAATTTTCCTTGTTGATTGAAATGAAAACTAATTATTCTCTTCAAAAAAATTTTTTATATATTTCCCTTTTTGCTAATTCAAACTCAGATAATTAACTAAAATTAGTATAAGGATGTCAATATTTGGTGGCAACTAGATACTTGCAAAAGAAGTTAAATAGTGTCAAGAAAAACTTGAATTTTTAATTTGATTCTTAGACTACAAACAAAAAATTAAGCAACTTCAACCTGTTGCTAAATAAATCTTGCACTCGCAGTGAAAATATGAATTCGTTCCACACCTGAGAAATTTTGCTATGTTCTCCCTCACTTCCGTTTTAATAAACAGAAGCAATATCATGTCTAGACTCATTGCCGAAATGGCTAGCTGGTGTTCAAGTCACGGGAAACGGAAAGAGAAATCATATATAGTTGACTAGTTTAAGAACCCGCGAGCTTCGCGTTTTTCTTAACACAAACATATAATATCTACTGGCATTGAGATGAACTTTGTAATGAAAAGAGAAATACGCATTCATTTCATTCCTTAATAACTCTTCAACTATCCGATTTAAGACCGTTTCATTAAAAAAATGAATAACCATATATAATTAAAAAAAATGACCATATTTAATCTCACTTTGACCATTTGAACAACTAAGTTGAGTGGAACACAATATCTAGACATTTTGGAAGTTTGTTATGTGAACAAACTTTTTAGATAATGCTTCCAATCCTACAATGAACAGTTTAAGATTGAATCAAGAAGTACAATGTATTCTTAAGACACTTACATAATCATATAGAACATACTAAATGTGATCATCAAAATTATAAAATGGGTAAAAGTAATATTTACCATTTTGGCTACATTTTAGAGCTCCAACAAAATTGTAGTTAAAATGCCTCTTAACAAAATCCTATCGAAACAAAACAAATGATAAAATAATTAACAAATATCATTATATAGGCAGAGACAACTCAAAGGACTATAGATGATGGAACTTCATATATATGAAAACGTAAGTTAATCATTATTAATTCAACACCAAAAACAAACTGCATAAATAGGGGCGAGCATGATACAGGTCGACCCGAAAACTCGAAAAGACCCGTGAACCGGACCAAGAATTAACCGAAACCGATAACATTCATAATCCATATAAGCAGGTCCTTGGTTCTGAAATTACCCTTTTCGATTTCGGGTCCGTTCTCGGTCTAGTACTGAAAATAACCGAATAATATAAACCAAGCCGAAAATTTAAAAAAAAAAACAAAATAAGGTCCAGGTTAATGTGTGTATAAAGAGTAGTGACAGATCTTAGCCACATGAGTCTGGTGTCTAGCTTACCTGAACCAATGGTCATGTGTGCCAACTTTCCTGCAGTGTTGGAAACGCCTCCACTATTTCCCATCAATCCCGCTCTCCACCAAAAATAGGTTTCTCAGTCCAAAAGATATCATAGACTCAACCACGAAATTATAGAGGTTGCAAATTAGGAGTGACGGGAACCCTAAATCTAAACATAAAACGTGTCATCTCAGGTTGACCTGAACACCTTTTGTCCAACATTTTTATGTTTTTTTACAAACAGATAATTTGTTGTATATGTTTAGTAAAGTTATATTATTTTAACAAAAACTTTTATAAGGTTTTATGTATTAGAAAAGTCACTTTGGAAGTTTCAACCTCTTTAACCAAAAATTTGCAATTGTACCTCTACAGAAATATGTTGCAGAAAGTGGTTTGTAAAAGTAGGTCCAAATTGATCATCCGATGAGTTTCATCTTACTTGTATTGTATAAGTAGTGTGAAATTCACCTGTTATCTTAGTGTTTTCTCGAGTTCTACGACAGCCTCAACCATGGCAGAGCAGCTCTTCAGGGGTTCTTATCACACATCGACACACGATTCTGGCATATGTTTCCAAGGATTCAGTTGTCCTGGAATCCCATCCAAAACAACCAATTAAGTACCCCCTTTGTTTATCAAAACATCCTTCAAGGCACAAATATGTAATCGAGGTTGTAATAATCATATTTGAAGTCCAGGGCTCTATATTCATCATATCATTAGAAAGACAAATAATGCCATGTACTCTGAACAAAAAAGGCTAAAAAAGAGATCTTACCAGACGATTCGAATTACATCTATAATTGACTGATCTACGTCAATGTCACACCCCGATATTTCCACGTATTACTGGTGGGCCCGGTGGGGAGTATTGTGACGTAGTTGATATCATAGACAATTTATATTCTCACAGTTTAATACACAGCGGAAGTCGAAAGATAAAATCATTACAAACCGAATAAAAAGTAATATAAAGTGTATTATAAAACGGTTGTGGATCCACAGGCGGATCAAAGTTCAAAAGATCATTGTTCAACAGATTTAATAACATCTAAGCTTGCAAGACTCTTTATTGATGCTAGGAGTAGCCAGCCTATTCCGTTTAGTACCTGCACTTAGCCATTTTGAAAAATACGTCAGTTTACACTGGTAAATACAATTAACCGACTCATTTTGAAAATGTTTAAGAAAATTGATTTGAATGCACAAGGCACAAAATAATCTTTTATAACTTGGGATAATTATTTATATATAAACTTGTAAAATAATTACATGTTTGTTATGCGTTCAGTAGCCCGGGTTGAATACCGGGTTAAAGATTAATAGACACACCACATGATATAATCCCGCGGCAAGTTATTCTCAAACCGTCGGTTATACCTTTTTTATATATATATGCACTGGCAGGTGTATGCCTACACCCCGTGCTTAGGTCGTGGCCATTTCAATGAATGATGCCAAGGATAGCTGGGACATGGTCATTAACCCCCCCCCCCCAAAGGCTTTAAGAAAACAAAACAATTTAAACGGGTCATCTCAATAAATTAACCTTCATACGATTAACAATTCAATGCCCGACCAAGCTGTATTTTATATACCGTACCCCAAACCCGTATAAGGGAAAATAAGTTAAAAGTATTTACCTGAGCAACTATATATCACAATCAGTGAGTGCAAGTATCTTTTACTGGTCTCCTAATCTGGAACGAAGGTTTTAATAACCTATTAGATTCCTAACGGGTCTTAATTAAGCCTAAACTTAGACCGGTTAGTTTTAAAGAAGATCGGTTCAAAACGCACGATTAAGCGATGACCGGATTA
Organism: Helianthus tuberosus; assembly: GCA_030545235.1. Lineage (NCBI taxonomy): Eukaryota > Viridiplantae > Streptophyta > Magnoliopsida > Asterales > Asteraceae > Helianthus > Helianthus tuberosus. Next base: position 45,387,239 of record CM060442.1, read on the forward strand.
GAGTGTGGTTTAGACCCGACAAGTTTGTATACTTGTATAATATGGGTAAACTAAACACATTATGGATTTTGAGATAAAAACGATAAGGTTTGACCCGTTTCGGCTAATTTATGCAAACTGGTTACATAAACCGCACCGAACGCAAATAATGCGTTACGGGTAACCAAATGAGTCATGAACAGGTTTCCTAAGTTAATATGCCTTAAATATGTTGTGATATCAGTAAGATACCTTCCATTATGCCCAAAATGGATTTAAACTCAAATTATGCCCCGTAGGGGTATTTTGGTCATTTTAAAGGTTATAAAAGAGTTTAAATACTAATCTGAGTTTCAGGTCTGATATAATCAGTAAAATATTTATTTTATAAGTCATTACAGTAGGGTATTTCATATATGTACTATGCACCGTAGGGGCATTTTGGTAATTTCACATAAGCTTTAAAGGTCAAAATTAGAAATCTGAGTTCAAAACTTTATCTTACAATTAAATTATAAAAAATCACTTAAAACATTAGTAGGTATTAAGTCTCATATGCCAAAAATGGGTTTAACTCATACTATGCGCTTAAAACGCGTAAAAGTCGGTTTAAGCGATTTTCGGGTTTAAATAGGACATCTGAGTTTTTGATCAGTTTATAAAGTTCAAAATGTTTTATTTATTATATAAAATCAGTAGCAAAAAGTTTGGTGTCAAAATATTATGTAAAACTCATTTTATTCAAGAAAAGGGTATAGCCGACATTTACCGAATTATAGAAAGAACCCTATGTTATGCTCAGCTTAAAAATAATTAAAAATCTTCAAAAATCACAAAATATTATATTACATCAGTGGGTAAAAAGTTTGGTGTCAAAATTTGGGTTTAGATAGGCTTTATGCTAATTACGCCGTTTAATTAATAAAAAGCTTCTTAATTACGATATTGAGCATAACTCCTAATCTAGACCTCAAACTGATGTCAAATTTTTAGAACAAGTTTATAAATTAGTAACAAAGGTTTTTGTCCTCTCACATTTTCAAAAATCTCGTTTTAAGGTCAAAAGGGCATTATGGTCAACATTTAGGCATCTAACGGAAACTTGCACATGAATCGAATAACTAATGAACCAAGTTGTATAATCTCAGAGGGTTACACTAATCTATAACCTGGTCCTAATAGAGCTCTAAGGCATTTCTAAAATATGCTACATTGGGTCAGAACTGAAAGTCATCGCAAAAGTCTACTTTTGCGACTTTCGGTTCCAAACCGAGCTTAAACTGAAAATTGTCGGGTTGAACATGTTTAGAAAAGTTCTTACATTAATTATCAAGTTATATGAGTGATAAAATAGGTTTCATAGCTTCTACATTGTTAATTATGTGTTTATGCGAAAATTTGCTTTGTGTTGACTTTTTATAATTAACTTTGACCCGACAATTGACCTAGTTAGAGTAGGAATCAGAGGGTGCCCTTTTAAGGGTTTATTACCCATATAATTACCAACTCAAAGCTACTTTCAATTCGAGAATTGACTGGACCATTAGTGATTAATCACTAAGTCAAACCATAATTACAACGGTTTGACTTTTTGGTCTTTAAGCTAATTAAAAGTACTAAGCAGGGATTAGAACTCTTACTTAAGGTCCTTGCTATCTTTTCTACACTTCTCAATCTTCTCCTAAGGCCAGCTACCTCCAGAGATGAGTTTAGAAGTTGTTGTGAATGAATGAGCAACATATCTTCCAAAATTGGTGCCTATTTATACTTGAAGAACACCTCCTAGGATCATCACAAGTGTTTTAGGATTGATCCTGATGTTTACAAGTGTCCTAGTGGTATTAAAATACCAACAACAAGCTCCTGGTATCGAGTTTGAAGCAATTAAGTCGGTGTAACAGGCACCTGGTACCATTTTCTGCATCTGCAGGTCTCACGCGGCCCGCGTAAGACATAAGGGAGTCTTACGCGGCCGGTATGGCTCCCAGGTTCCGGTTACAAGTTTGCCAGATTTGCATTCCTGGTCCTTCAAAACTCATTTTAACTATTATTTATTGCACTTTTGACCCTCAAACTTTGACTTTTAAGGAATTTAAGTCATAAACCAACTTTGTTAAGTCCCCGGTCATTTATATGATCACCGAAAAGTCTTAAATTTCAACGTTGACGCTTTTAACTCCTTACTTACGAATGTTCGCGTATCTTCCTCATACGATATCGAAACCTTGTGAAATTTTTATCACTTATTCTAGTGAGCATAATTAATCGTTACAAAGCTTCAGGTTTGCTAAAAGGTCACTCAGAGGTATAAATTAAACATGTTGACACTTTTAACCCTTGCGGTTTGTAAACTTTCACTTTCTTCCACAAATGGCTTCATACGCTTCATGATTCATTCGTTTAAGGTTATAAACATCGTGTAGGGTCGTTGAGAGGTATAATTATCAAATATTGACACTTTGAATCCTTTTACACACATACTTTCTTTGTTTGTCAACTTTAGTCCCTCATGTGAAATCCATTACACGTTTAAAACTCATGACATGTGTCTTCATTATATTGGTCGTGATTTTACGAGGTGTTACATCCTCACCCCCTTAAAAGAAATCTCGACCTCGAGATTTACTGAAATAAATGAGGGTACTTCTCTTTCATTGTGGACTCTACCTCCCACGTGTACACGGGACCTCTATGGGCATCCCATTTAACCTTTACAATTGGTACCTGCTTCCTTTGAAGCTTCTTAACCTGTCGATCCTCGATCGACAAAGGCTTTTCAACAAACTTCAGGCTCTCTTCTATGTGCACATCCGTATGTGGTATGACTAGTGATTCATCAGCTGGACATTTCTTCAGATTGCAGATGTGGAATACATTATGAATACCACTGAGTTCTTCATGCAGGTTTAACTTATAAGCCACTGTTCCGACACATTCGATGATATCGAATGGTCATATGTATCTTGGGCTTAACTTGCCTTTCTTACCAAATCGCATTACCCCCTTCCAGGGTGATACTTTCAGTAACACTTTGTCACCAACCTCAAACTTTAGAGGTTTACGCCTTTTATCTGCGTAGCTTTTCTGCCTATCTCTGGCAGCTTTGAGACGATCTCTTATCTGCACAATTTTTTCTGTCATCTCCAGGACTATATCAGGTCCTGTTAGTTGGACATCTCCAACTTATGCCCAGCAAACGGGCGTCCTGCACTTCCTTCCATACAAGGCTTCAAATGGTGCAGCTTGGATGCTCGAATGATAGCTATTATTATACGAAAATTCTATCAATGGAAGATGATCATCCCAGCTTCCACCTAGATCAATAACACAAGCCCTTAACATATCTTCAAACGTTTGTATAGTGCGCTCACTTTGACCATCGGTCTGAGGATGATACGCAGTGCTGAAGTTTAATCGAGTGCCTAGGGATTGCTGAAAGCTTTTCCAGAAATGCAAGGTATACCTTGTATCCCTATCAGAGATGATAGACACTCCGTGGAAAGATACAATCTCATCCACGTACAGTTGAGTTAACTTATCTGAGCTGTGTGTTTCCTTAATAGGTAAGAAGTGGGCTGACTTAGTCAGTCTATCCACTATAACCCAAATAGTATCATTTCCTCGCTTTGTCTTTGGCAACTTGGTGATAAAATCCATAGTCACCATTTCCCATTTCCAGGTGGGAAGTTCAGGCTATTGTAGCAGACCTGACGGCTTCTGGTGTTCAGGTTTAACTTGCGCGCATGTCAAACATTTGGCTACATAAGTAGCTATAGACTTCTTCAAGCCTATCTACCAATAATTTGCCTTCAAATCCTGGTACATCTTATCACTTCCAGGATGAACAGAACACTTAGAACTATGGGCTTCTTGAAGGATAACATCCCGAAGTCCTCCATAGATTGGAACCCATATTCGTCCATTCAATCTTAGGATTCCATCCTTGCCATATGATAACTGTTCAGCAGTTACTCCCAACTTTTCATTTGGATAGTTAGCTTCTAATACGGCTTCCTTCTGAGCGGCTAACAATCTTTCATTTAAACTGTTCTTTAATTCAATGCTCTTGGCATTGATTCTTATGGGCTTCACCCTTTATTTCCTACTTAAGGCATCGGCGACCACATTTGCCTTACCTGGATGGTATCGGATTTCACAATCATAATCATAATCATTCAGTGTCTCCATCCATCATCGCTGCCTCATGTTCAGATCCTTCTGATTAAACAGATGTTGAAGGCACTTGTGATCAGAATAGATCACACACTTGGTACCATATAAATAATGCCTCCAAAGTTTTAGTGCAAACACAACGGCACCCAACTCCAAGTCATGGGTGGTATAATTCTTTTCGTGCACTTTTAGTTGTCGGGAAGCATATGCAATAACTTTACCTTTCTGCATTAGCACACATCCCATGCCAGTGTGCGATGCGTCGCAGTAAACCACAAATTCTTCAATTCCTTCAGGCAATGTCAACACAAGAGCATTGCTTAACTTCTGTTTAAGAATATCGAAGGATTCTTGTTGCTTGGGACCCCAATCAAACTTAATATTCTTCCTAGTCAACGAAGTTAGGGGTGCAGCAATTCTTGAGAAATTTTCAATAAAACGCCTATAATATCCTGCCAATCCCAAGAAACTGCGAATCTCTGTGGGCGTCTTCGGTTCTTCCCAATTCATGATGGCTTCAATCTTAGCGGGATCTACGTGGATTCCACGCTCACTAACCATGTGTCCAAGAAATTGGACTTCACGAAGCCAAAACTCGCATTTAGAGAACTTAGCATAAAGCTTCTCTTGCTGAAGAAGTTTAAGAATACACCGAAGGTGTTTCTCATGGTCAGCCTGATTCTTTGAAAAATAAAGATGTCATCAATAAAGACAATGATAAACTTGTCTAAGTAGGGTTTGAAAACGCGATTCATGAGGTCCATGAACGCTGTTGGTGCATTAGTGAGCCCGAAAGGCATCACTAAGAACTCGTAGTGACCATATCGAGTTCTGAATGCAGTCTTGTGCACATCTTCATCTCTAACCTTCAGTTGATGGTAACCTGACCTCAAGTCAATCTTGGAGAAGTAACTTCCTCCTTGCAATTGATCGAACAGATCGTCGATCCTGGGCAATGGATATCTGTTCTTGATCGTGACCTTGTTAAGCTCGCGATAATCGATGCATAGACGCATCGATCCATCTTTCTTCTTTACAAACAGAATTGGTGCTCCCCAGGGAGATGAGCTAGGTCTAATAAATCCTTTCGCCAACAAATCATCCAACTGAGTTCTCAACTCCTTCATCTCAGTCGGGGCCAACCGGTAAGGTGCTATTACAACAGGTGCTGCTCCAGGTATAATGTTGATTCTGAACTCCACTTGCCTATCTGGTGGTAAACCAAGTAGTTCTTCAGGGAATACATCAGGGTATTCAGAAATGATGGGGATGTCTTCAATCTTCGGTTTTGGTTCATCAATAGTTACTTGTGCCATGTAGATGACACAACCCTTCTTCATACACTTTGACGCCTTAAGCATAGACACTTGCTTAGGTAACCCATACTGAGTATCTCCCTGTATGGTAAGTGACTCTCCATACGGAGTCTTGATAACCACTTGCTTCTTATCACAAACGATCTGGGCTTGGTTATGAGATAATCAATCCATGCCTATTACTATGTCGAAGCCAGCTAATTTCAAAGGAAGCAAAGACAACGGAAAAGAGTGGTTCCTAATGTATATAAAACATCCATCTAACACGGTGGAAGCGGTTTCTATGGTACCATCGGCCAATTCTACCTCATACTTTATGCTCAGGGTTTTAACAGGCAGATTTAGCAACTTACAAAACTTATCATTGACAAATGACTTATCTGCACCCGAATCAAATAATACCCTTGCACAAACATCGTTGATAAGAAAGGTACCTGTTATCACATTATCATCCTGCACTGCTTCTCGTGCATCCATTCTAAAGACCCTAGCATTGGTCTTTTTGCCTTCTTCCGGTTTCATGGCATATTTTGGGCAGTTGGACTTGATATGCCCCTTCTCATTACAATTATAGCACGTCGCATCCTTTATCTTCTTGCAGTCTAGCGTCTTGTGCTCAGTCGACTTACAAATCCCACAAGCCCTTGGCTGCGATTGGGACTTGGATTCATATCTGCACCTTCCCAAATGGTGCTTCTTACAGATTTTACACTTGGGCTTCTCACCCAACTGTTGGTCACTTTTCTTGAACCCTGAACACTTTTTGTGGTCAGAGTTCCCTTTGTGCTTCTTATCAGAACGGTGTGAGTTATCATCCTCACGCTTTCTCTTCTCAGCATCAGAATGCTTAAGCGAACTCTGCCTGACCGCATCCAAAGTGAGGGATAATGACAAATCAGCCGTTGATCTAAAAGTAGCAGGTCGGGATGCCTTCATACTAGCTTTGATTTCTGGGGCTAAACCCCCAATAAAACAGGCTATACGTTTTGGTTCCGGGGTAACCAAGTATGGAACCAAACGCGACATGGTATTGAAGCTAGTAAGGTAAGCCTGACAGTCTAGGTTTTTCATTACCAAGGATAAGAAGTCGGACTCAATCTTTTCAACCTCATGCTGAGGACAGTAATTCTCCTTGATGAGAGCAACAAACTGATCCCAAGATAGATTGTACAATGGGATCTTCCCAGTAGCCTGGATTAGAGACCTCCACCAGGCTAGTGCTTCTCCTTTAAATGACTGAGATACAAACTTCACAACATCCCTATCAGCACAACCGCTGATATCAACCACGGTGTCCATCTCGTCTAACCACGTCATGCAGTCAATAGCTCTTTTTTTCCCAGTGAAATCCCTGGGCTTGCAGGAGACAAAATACTTATAGGAGCAGGTCTTTGTACGTGGCTCTTGATTAAATACAATTTTCTTAGACGGGACAATATGCTGATTTGAAGAGTGTCGGTCGTCATCCTTTTTTGACTCATGAGTTTTAGAGGGTGGCTTACTATGAGCCACAGAGTGAGTCTTAGGGTGAGATTTAGAATGAGGTTCGGATAGGGTCTTGCTCTGAGTATCATTTGATTCATTATCTCTTGTGTCCAGAGCTCGAGTAACGGCATTGTCTATCAATGCCTGCAACTCTGCACCAACTATGTTGATTCTGGTGTTATCATTATTTTCTAGAGGGTGACTGTTGACTTCTTCAGACTCTGCCATGTAGCTTGTTTGCTACATAAAATGATGGAATGATTTATTTAGAGGTTTATAACAGAACCTCGATAATTTATTAACCATGGTATTAATAAACCATATTGGTTAATTTGTTAAATATATATATTCAGGATATTCATTATAATTATCCTTAATTTAATTAAAATATAACTACGGCACAAAAGGCCAAGTCACATAGACAATTTAAATTATAAGCCAAGATCTTACAGGATCGAGGCATTAAGGCTTGAATCATAGTTCATTACCTTTTCTTGACAGGGAGTCGTAGACTACAACTGTCTTTAGTCTCAAAGGACATTAATTATGGCCCATAGGCACTTTCATCACTAATGGATGATTGTATAAATTAGGGACAGAAATTTGAAGAATCCAATATAAGGATGACTTATGCGATTTTATTGAATCACATTTGTCAGGAGTGCTAACATGTTTTCAGATGTTAACAAGAATTCGAATCTTTTAAATAGGTTTTACCGTCTTGGCCATGTCTGAAACGACATATAGGCTAGGTTATACCTTTAAGATTCTTTTTAATATTTAACGCAGAGCAATCATAAATTGAGATGTTTTAGGACATATTATATATGTTAAAATCTCTAAAAGAAACTTCTCATAAAAGTCTTAAAATTACAACAATGCCCTAAACGGGTCTTTAAAGAAATAGCATTGTCTATGCAGGGACTAAAAGATAAATATGTCCTTATAAGGACTATTAGGGAAAAGAAATACAACAAGAGAGTTTCTTCTTCATCTTAGTCCTGAAAGTCTCCTTCTTGGTTTACTGTATGCGGTATGGTTACTGAAGGTTTTGGCGGGTAGTCGAAATCCTCCACGCTAGGGACCTTAACAGAAGTGGAAACCAAGGATTTTATGGTTAGCAAATAATATGGATCACGGATAGGGTCAGGACAGGTATAATCCAAGTTTGGGATTCCAAGACTTGGAAGTAAGAAATATGGATCATTTGGGTCCATAGGTATCATTTTCGGAGTGGAAGCCTCAGGGACTGCTAGTATGGGCTCCTCTAACGTCGGCTTCTCAATTGAAGTTTCAAAAGTCTCAGGTAAGGAGGTTGGAACATGGTTAATGGTTTCAATTGGTTTGATTTTGGGGATGGGTCCAAAAAGATATTTCCTCCATACTGGGCGTACGATTATTCGAGTTGTGGTACGGTGCTTACCACTCTTAAACTTCGGGTTTGAAGAACTTCCACCAATGGCAGCTTTACTCGGTGACATGTTCCTAAAATGCACAATTATCGAAAATAATATATACTTATTAAGGATGAGATCGTTCCTAGTTCAAGTCTAGACTCGAAAGTCGAGGAATGTGCAACTGTGTCATTGAGATTAAACACAAAAGGCTAGTGTTTAATTCACTCAATGTTGGCTCTGATACCAACCTGTCACACCCCGATATTTCCACGTATTACCGGTGGGCCCGGTGGGGAGTATTGTGATGTAGTTGATATCATAGATAATTTATATTCTCACAGTTTAATACACAACGGAAGTCAAAAGATAAAATCATTACAAACCGAATAAAAAGTAATATCAAGTGTATTACAAAACGGTTGTAAGGATCCACAGGCGGATCAAAGTTCAAAAGATCATTGTTCAAGAGATTTAATAACATCTAAGCTTGCAAGACTCTTTATTGATGCTAGGAGTAGCCAGCCTATTCCGTTTAGTACCTGCACTTATCCTTTTTGGAAAATACGTCAGTTTACACTGGTAAATACAATTAACCGACTCATTTTGAAAATGTTTAAGAAAATTGATTTGAATGCACAAGGCACAAAATAATCTTTTATAACTTGGGATAATTATTTATATATAAACTTGTAAAAGAATTACATGTTTGTTATGCGTTCAGTAGCCCGGGCTGAATACCGGGTTAAAGATTAATAGACACACCACATGATATAATCCTGCGGTGAGTTATTCTCAAACCGTCGGTTATACCTTTTATATATATATATATGCACTGGTAGGTGTATGCCTACACCCCGTGCTTAGGTCATGGCCATTTTAATGAATGATGCCAAGGATATCCGGGACATGGTCATTAACCCCCCAAAGGCTTTAAGCAAACAAAACAATTTAAACGGGTCATCTCAATAAATTAACCTTCATACGATTAACAATTCAATGCCTGACCAAGCGGTATTTTATATACCGTACCCCAAGCCCGTATAAGGGAAAATAAGTTAAAAGTATTTACCTGAGCAACTATATATCACAATCAGCGAGTGCAAGTATCTTTTACTGGTCTCCTAATCAGGAACGAAGGTTTTAATAACCTATTAGATTCCTAACGAGTCTTAATTAAGCCTAAACTTAGACCGGTTAGTTTTAAAGAAGATATACGGTTCAAAACGCACGATTAAGCGATGACCGGATTAGAGTGTGGTTTAGACCCGACAAGTTTGTATACTTGTATAATATGGGTAAACTAAACACATTCTGGATTTTGAGATAAAAACGATAAGGTTTGACCCGTTTCGGCTAATTTATGCAAACTGGTTACATAAACCGCACCGAACGCAAATAATGTGTTACGGGTAACCAAATGAGTCATGAACAGGTTTCCTAAGTTAATATGCCTTAAATATGTTGTGATATCAGTAATATACCTTCCATTATGCCCAAAATGGATTTAAACTAAAATTATGCCCCGTAGGGGTATTTTGGTCATTTTAAAGGTTATAAAAGAGTTTAAATACTAATCTGAGTTTCAGGTCTGATATAATCAGTAAAAATATTTGTTTTTATAAGTCATAACAGTAGGGTATTGCATATATGTGAAATTTATCTTTTATAACCAAACTATGCACCGTAGGGGCATTTTGGTAATTTCACATAAGCTTTAAAGGTCAAAATTAGAATTCTGAGTTCAAAACTTTATCTTACTGTTAAATTATAAAAATTTACTTAAAACATCAGTAGATATTAAGTCTCATATGCCAAAAATGGGTTAACGCGTAAAAGTCGCTTTTAAGCGATTTTCGGGTTTAAATAGGAAATCTGAGTTTTTGATCAGTTTATAAAGTTCAAAATGATTTATTTATTATATAAAATCAGTAGCAAAAAGTTTGGTGTCAAAATATTATGTAAAACTCATTTTATTCAAGAAAAGGGTATAGCCGACATTTACCGAATTATAGCAAGAACCCTATGTTATGCTTAGCTTAAAAATAATTAAAAATCTTCAAAAATCCCAAAATATTATATTACATCATTGGGTAAAAAGTTTGGTGTCAAAATTTGGGTTTAGATAGGCTTTATGCTAATTACGCCATTTAATTAATAAAAAGCTTCTTAATTACAATATTGAGCATAACTCCTAATCTAGACCTCAAACTGATGTCAAATTTTTAGGACAAGTTTATAAATCAGTAACAAAGGTTTTTGTCCTCTCACATTTTCAAAAATCTTGTTTTAAGGTCAAAAGGGCATTATGGTCAACATTTAGGCATATAACGGAAACTTGCACATGAATCGAATAACTAATGAACCAAGTTGTATAACCTCAGAGGGTTACACTAATCTATAACCTGGTCCTAATATAGCTCTAAGGCATTTCTAAAATATGCTACATTGGGTCAGAACTGAAAGTCAAAGCAAAAGTCTACATTTGCGACTTTCGGTTCCGAACCGAGCTTAAACTGAAAACTGTAGGGTTGAACATGTTTAGACATGTTCTTACATTAATTATCAAGTTATATGAGTGATAAAACAGGTTTCATAGCTTCTACATTGTTAATTATGTTTTTATGCGAAAATTTGCTTTCTGTTGACTTTTTATAATTAACTTTGACCCGACAATTGACCTAGTTAGAGTGGGAATCAGAGGGTGCCCTTTTAAGGGTTTATTACCCATATAATTACCAACTCAAAGCTACTTTCAATTCGAGAATTGACTGGACCATTAGTGATTAATCACTAAGTCAAACCTTAATTACGACGGTTTGACTTTTTGGTCTTTAAGCTAATTAAAAGGACTAAGCAGGGATTAGAACTCTTACTTAAGGTCCTTGCTACCTTTTCTACACTTCTCAATCTTCTCCTAAGGCCAGCTACCTCCAGAGATGAGTTTAGAAGTTGTTGTGAATGAATGAGCACCATATCTTCCAAAATTGGTGCCTATTTATACTTGAAAAACACCTCCTAGGATCATCACAAGTGTTTTAGGATTGATCCTGATGTTTACAAGTGTCCTAGTGGTATTAAAATACCAACAACAAGCTCCTGGTATTGAGTTTGAAGCAATTAAGTCGGTGTAACCTGCTGAAACAGGCACCTGGTACCATTTTCTGCATCTGCAGGTCTCACGCGGCCCGCGTAAGACATAAGGGAGTCTTACGCGGCCAGTATGGCTCCCAGGTTCCGGTTACAAGTTTGCCAGATTTGCATTTTAGGTCCCTGGTCCTTCAAAACTCATTTTAACTATTATTTATTGCACTTTTGACCCTCAAACTTTGACTTTTAAGGACTTTAAGTCATAAACCAACTTTGTTAAGTCCCCGGTCATTTATATGATCACCGAAAAGTCTTAAATTTCAACGTTGACGCTTTTAACCCCTTACTTACGAATGTTCACGTATCTTCCTCATACGATATCGAAACCTTGTGAAATTGTTATCACTTATTCTAGTGAGCATAATTAATCGTTACAAAGCTTCGGGTTCGCTAAAAGGTCACTCAGAGTTATAAATTAAACATGTTGGCACTTTTAACCCTTGCGGTTTGTAAACTTTCACTTTCTTCCACAAATGACTTCATACGCTTCATGATTCATTCGTTTAAGGTTATAAACATCGTGTAGGGTCGTTGAAAGGTATAATTATCAAATTTTGACACTTTGAATCCTTTTACACACATATTTTCTTTGTTTGTCAACTTTAGTCCCTCATGTGAAATCCATTACACGTTTAAAACTCATGACACGTGTCTTCATTATATTGGTCGTGATTTTACGGGGTGTTACAGTCTACTGCTACTGTAATTGATGAGATCTTCTCAACTTATTCCTCCTTAGTAATCAGATTAACACCGGAGCTAACGTTCGTCTTTACATTCTGAAACAATAGGTCGATGAAACGTTCAATACAAAACAAATCGCGTATACAATTTAACTAAACATAACGATTAGCGATTAAGAACATTGAAAAGTTGTACAAATCAAGATTGTGACCTTTTGTTGCTAATGATACTAATTTAAATCCAAATAATGATAAACTTGTCTAGTAGAACCCACATAAGCATTTTGTCAAACACCCTAAGTACATAAACATAAACCTGCCACACTCAATGACACACACAATAATTGATCGGTAACTGAATCTTCAAGTGTCAAATGTCAAAAAAGGTATAACATTCTTAACATTAAGAACCAATAATCAACAAAATCGAAGCATAGAAAACATATACTTTAAAACAAACTGATGTCAATTGCAGAAAAAAAAGAATAATAATTAAAATAATCAAATAACTCTGATGTATACTAATGTTAATGTGGGAACGAAGGTTGTGGTCATGGCAGTGGAAGTGACCAGCGTTCGGCAATACAGTGGGTGAGTGCACCTTGTGACTCTTAGTCGTCTACATCAACACCATCTTAACTCTCTCTTCTGCCGATGGTTTTCCAACGTCCATTTATCATAGGAATTGGATCGGATCTTCTGCCGATGGTTCACCGCACCACCCACCCCTTTCACCCTTATGGGGTTGTTAAAAATATATATATTTTTTGTAGTTTATTTAATTTACTTATGAGATGTAGTAGTTCATTTTTGAGACGTAAGTATTGAGTTGAAAACCGGACAGTAAACTAATTGCTCTATCAGTTTACTAGTTGAATGGATATTACCGTTCTAAAAAATCCATATAAACTCATTACTAATTTATAAAATAAAAAAAACAGATGTAAATAAAAAATAACTTATAGATTTTTAAGTTGTTTTCTAGATATTACATCATTATCAAACATGGGTGTCTTAATAAATCAATTAACAATTATTATGTGTAACAATTTTGGGGGACTAGATTAAATGATAACTATATAGACATTTGAGTACCGAGAGAATCACTATCAACCTATCAAACTAGTTTTATACCTGGTCGGTGGTCAGGTATTTTAATATTTTAATGACATAGGTATTTTTTTATTTTTATTTTTTCATTCTAAACAAAATATTATTTGTTCAAAAATCAAAACTGTGAAATGTTTCATCAATAATAATATAATATCATTAATAACATATAAATAAATTAGATATGGCTTTAAATAAATTAGAATACCTTTAATAACATATAAATTTGTCACCAATTTAACAAAGATGTTCAAATCAATTTTTGTCCGTCAGCCTGCTATCCTTATGTAATTTGCTCTGTTCATTGAAATGAAAACTAATTATTCTCTTCAAAAAAAAATTTATATATTTCCCTTTTTGCTAATTCAAACTCAGAAAATTAACTAAAATTAGTATAAGGATGTTAATATTTGGTGGCAACTAGATACTTGCAAAAGAAGTTAAATAGTGTCAAGAAAAACTTGAATTTTTAATTTGATTCTTAGACTACAAACAAAAAAGTAAGCAACTTCAACCTGTTGCTAAATAAATCTTCCACTCGCAGTGAAAATATGAATTCGTTCCACACCTGAGAAATTTTGCTATGTTCTCCCTCACTTCCGTTTTAATAAACAGAAGCAATATCATGTCTAGACTCATTGCCGAAATGGCTAGCTGGTGTTCAAGTCACGGGAAACGGAAAGACAAATCATATTATGATTACAAAAACACTATTATTGCATCAATAATTAAAATCTTTTAAAAAACGATTTAGAAGGTTGTGTGCACTAAAAGTTAAAAATAAATTGGGGACCCGTTCCTGTCTAGCTAAATCTTTTAAACTGACTCGTTTAAGAAAAGTGTATTAGTGTCTCCATTCAAATTAAACTTAACATCTATTATCTATTATTTTATATATCTATACTATCTATAATAAGAGATTATGAGCTGATGTAAATCTTCTTACTTGTCAACTTCTAAGCTATGCCACATGGAGTTGCTGATGTCATAATTCGTTTCTCAATATTTAGATATGTATAAATCTTTCTAAAATATATAATCAGATTTTATTATTAGTAAATAAGAGATTTCTTTAGGAGGGAAGTTTGAAATTGCATGGGAGAAGAAATTAGCAATTAATGCACTGTAAGAAGTAATCATATCTATTAATTAATAATCTATCTAAAATATATAATCAGTATCTAAATGGGTAAAAGGGTAAACATTGATGATCATCCAAAATCAACCACTGATGATTCAAAATCAAAATTATGGCTCCAAATTCAAAATTATGGCTCCAGATATATAACCTATCATCTTCTTCAATCAATTACCCTCTCTAATCAATTTCTCTCTCAACTCTCTCTCTCTAAAATTCACAGTCTTTTGAAAGATAAATCATTAGGTTCACAGTCTTTTAAACCCAATACTCTTTCTTCTTTGGCAAGAATCTGGAATTATCTCAATTTCTTCTTCATATCGAAATCTTCTGCCCTAATTCTCTCTGCCGCCCTTCAGCCTTACGAAATCTTCATCACAAAGATACAATTTCATCTCTTTGGTAACATTCAATCTTGGTTTTCTGGCCTTTTCTTTCGAATTCTTAGTTTTTATTTACTGGAACAATATTAGGGTTTTTAGAGTCATCAGGGCACAGGTAGTTGAATATTACACCGAATCTTGACCCTCATGTAGTGTTTATTCATCATCTTTACAAACATATATCATTAATAACCTAGGGGATAAAAACCATTTATGTTTGGCAGAGTATTATGAGCTAATTTCACTAGGTTAAAAAGCATTTATGTTTGGCAGAGTTTCAGGTATGAGTTTCAGGTTTATATAGATACTATGGTTGCTTATAAAGGTGAAGTTAGAATTGATGACAACCAGTGAGAGTGTTTTGGTGGAAAACTTGGAGGGGGTCGGTGACGTTGTCGAGGTTATCAGGAAATGCAAAGTGATAGCATTTCCTGACAACCCTCGACAATGTCACCGACCTCCTAATCTGAGCGTGACCCTCTGAAAATATAAATGTTTTGCAACTTCACCATGAATAGAGAAGAAAGAGAGAGTTGGGTTTCTAGCTCCAGTTGTGTTGCAGCCGGATCAACGACAAATTCAGCAGCAGTAGTTGTTGATGCATGAATATGAAGATTGAATTTGTGAGGTACAGTTAATAATCGACTGAATGAAATTATATTATTTATTGTATTCACCATTGTTAAACCAAAATGATTGAATTTGTGAGGTTCAGGAATATGAAGATTGAATTTGTGAGGTTCAGCAGCAGCAGTTGTTGATTCAGCAGCAGCAGCAGTAGTTGTTGATGTAGGTGAGTTTTGCAAAGGTTTGCGGCTTGAAATAAAATTATTTATTGTATTCACAATTGTTAAACCGATTGTGCTTTATGTTTATGATTTGAACTTGTGATAATTTGTGCCTAATAATCGACAAATTGAACGGATTTTGATTTTTAATTAAGTTTATTAACAACAACAACAACCATACCCAGTATATCCCACAAATAGCAAAGCTACTTATAGGGTCTGGGGAGGGTGGGATGTAGACAGACCTTGCCTCCATCCCTAAGGATAGAGAGGCTGCTTCCAGAGAGACCCCCGGCTCTAAAATCATCAACATACCAACGCACCAAGTCAAAAAAAAATATAAATAAGAAGTCAGAGAGTATACCAACACACAACATACAACATACCAAGAAAGTGATCAGAGAGTGACACAATATAGTGTAAAATATGCATGATAGCATACAAAATCATATGGGTATAAACACAAGAAGGCAATCACCTGTAAAGTCACTTAAAAGATAAGAAAGATCTACGTCCCTAAATATACCTAAGACCCTACTGCAAAATCTTCTAGAAGTCTTTAACCCTAATTCTACGCCTCCACGAAGTCCTATCTTGGGCCATGTCCTCAGAAAGGTGCAACTCTAATAAATCATGTCTAATTTGCTCATCCCAGGTCAGTTTGGGTCTACCTCTTCCTCTCTTCCCCTCCACAGTGAGATTTTCCACTACTCTAACTGGTGCCGTCGTTTCCCTATGCTTCACATGCCCAAACCATCTCAATCTCCCCTCCTTAATCTTATCCGATATACTAGCCACTCCTAATCTTTCCCTAAAAACTACATTTCTTATTCGATCTAACCTCGTGTTTCCACACATCCACCTCAGCATCCTCATCTCTGCCACCTCCATTTTGCGCGCTTGTGTCTTCTTAATAGCCCAACAGTCTGTTCCATATAGCATAGCAGGCCTAATTGCTACCCTGTAAAATTTCCCCTTTAGTTTAGTTGGGAACCTCCTATCCCATAATACCCCTCTGGCTGCCCTCCATCTACACCAGCCTGTATGTGATGGGTTACATCACTATCTATGCCCCCATCTCTTTGTACAAACGACCCTAGATACTTAAATTTAGTTACCTGCGGGACCAATTGATCCTCAATGGTGATTTGGGTGTTATCGTCATCGGCTAGACCACTGAAATCACAGTGTAGATACTCAGTCTTAGATCGACTAATTCTTAGGCCCTTGCTCTCTAAAGCTACTCGCCACTCCTCTACCCTCTCGTTCAGGCACTTTTTAGACTCTGCAATTAACACAATATCGTCTGCAAAAAGCATACACCACGGAACTGTCTCCTGGATCAACTTGGACAACTCATCTAAGACAACCGCAAAAATAAAAAGGGCTCAACGCAGACCCTTGATGGAGTCCTACCTCCACCGGAAAGGAGTTTATATCCCCTACAGGGGCGCGGACACTAGTCTCTGTTCTATCGTATGTATCCTTAATTATGTCTATATACTTCCCAGGTAGCCCTCGACCTTCCAAAGTATCCCAAATCAGTTGACGTGGGACAGTGTCATATGCCTTTTCAAGGTCGATAAACACCATATGTAAATCTTGCTTCTTCGCTCTATATTTTTCCATCAACCTTCTTAGAATATGTATCGCTTCTGTAGTTGACCTCCCTTTCATGAATCCAAATTGATTTACTGAAACCTGAGTTTCTCTTCTAATTCTAGTTTTAATTATCCTCTCCCAGAGCTTCATAGTGTGACTTAGCAGTTTGATTCCTCTGTAGTTCCCACAACATTGGACGTCTCCTTTATTCTTGTATAAAGGCACCACGACACTACTCCTCCATTAATCCGGCATTTTTCCAGTCTTGAAGATAAGATTGAACAAAAATGTTAACCATCGGACTCCTTCTTCCCCCAAACACTTCCACACCTCAATCGGTATGTTATCCAGACACACTGCCTTGCCTCTTCCCATCCTCCTAAGTGCCATCCTCACCTCTTCATGTGTGATCCTCCTACAGTAGCAATTATTCCGCTGTCTCCTTTGAGTCATGGGATTGCCGCTATCTTGTTGGTATGCCCTTCCGTCGTTGAAAAGATTGTGAAAGTAGGTTTGCCATCTCAACTTAATGTCATGTGCCTTGACCAAAACACGTCCATCCTCTCCTTTGATGAACTTTACTACTCCTAGATCTTGTCTTCTTCGCTCCCTAGCGTTGGAAATCTTGAACATGTCAAGCTCCCCCTCTTTCGTTTCCAAACGTTCATACATTTGTTTATATGCTGTGTTTTTTGCCTCGGTCACCGCCTTTTTCGCTTCCCTTTTTGCCTTCTTGTATATCTCCTTCACCCTCAGTCGCTCCCCCTCATCTGTGCACCTCAAAAGATCTCTAAAACTCTGTTGCTTATCCTTTATTTTGGTATGCACGTCTTCATTCCACCACCAGGACTCCTTATGCCCTCTAGTCTTTCCTGTTGTGACCCCTAGCGTCTCATTCGCCACTGTAGTGATTGTAGTCGCCATAGCCTCCCACATCTGGTTTGCGTCGTTACCTAGTTGCATCGATGTCATCGAGTTAACTTTATCTCTAAACATTATAATTTTTTCTCCCTTCAAGTTTCCCCAACGGATCCTAGGCCGAGTTTTCCTCTCCCCCTCAGTTAGTCTTACTTTTAGGGCTATATCTGCTACCAGCAAATGGTGTTGAGCCACTTCCTTCTCCCTTGGAATAACCTTGCAGTCCATCCACATTCGTTGATCTTCCTGCCTCATCAACAGATAGTCGATTTGCGTGTTACGTCCTCCGCTACTAAAAGTGATCAAATGAGATTCCCTCTTCGTAAAGAACGAGTTTATAATACCTAGGCCGTGAGCTGCCGCGAAGTCTAGAAGGTCTCTACCAGGTTCATTTCTATCGCCAAAACCAAAACCCCCATGTACAAACTCAAAGCCATCACTATCCTTACCAATGTGCCCATTAAAATCTCCTCCAATAAAAAATTTCTCCTCCCTAGGTATGGCCCTTACTACCACATCTAGACAATCCCAGAATTCTCTTTTCTCTTGATCTCCTAGTCCCACATGCGGCGCATAGGCGCATACCACTGTCACTACTTGCTCACCTAATACTAACCTTAACACCATAATTCTATCGTTATGCAATTAAGTTTATT
The DNA here is from genome assembly GCA_030545235.1 of Helianthus tuberosus. Lineage (NCBI taxonomy): Eukaryota > Viridiplantae > Streptophyta > Magnoliopsida > Asterales > Asteraceae > Helianthus > Helianthus tuberosus. The sequence continues at coordinate 45,406,014 of CM060442.1, forward strand.
AATGTAAACCAAAAGTTTTAATTAAGGTATGTGCTCTCACATATTTTTGGTTCAAATTAATTTCATGGGATGATAACATCTTCATTTTTATTATTTAGTTTAGGGATTGAATTTTGTGTAGAGATGGATGGAAGAAGTGGGCACCTGTTTCATCGGATGAGTTTTGGTGTAATCGAATCGATGGAATGTTGGATCCTTATGTTAATCTCAATGGAACTGTTAGCAGCGAAGAATGTTATTGGTGCTAATCTGAATGGAATGTTGGATCCTTATGCAATCATCACTTGTGGTTCAGAAAAGCGGTTTAGGTAATAGATAGTATAAATTAAGTTTGTTGTGAAACATGTATTTGGAAAAGGTCTGTTTTAGGTTTGAAACCTCTGTTTGTTGTTAACAGATGTTAGAATATAAAACAGATGTTTCAAACGACTGTTGGGTTAAACAGTCTTTTGTGTAGAAAATAGTGGTTCAAACCACTGTTGGATTAAAACGGTGGTTGAAACCAGTGTTGGGTTAAAACGGTGGTTGAAACCACTGTTGGGGTTAAAACGGTGGTTGAAACCACTATTTTGTTCAAACCAATGCTTGAAACTACTGTTCCGTTAAAACGGAGGTTTGAAACCATTGTTGGGTTAAAACAGTGGTTGAAACCACTATTTGGATGTGTATTGAAAGTGTTTGGATGTGTTGAAAGTGTGGAAGCGAAGGGTAATAAAGTGGTTTTGTGATTTGGTGGTTTCGTATCAATGTAGTTCTTTCCATTTACGTTTTTTTCTATTTGTATGTAGTGAAATTGGCTGAATTTATGAAATGTTTTTAGAGCTTTATTGGAAGAACCGAGACGAGAGGATTTTTGAACTAAAGTATATGGATACATCAACACATCTCCTGGAAAGTATAAAGACAGAATGAAATCATACCGGTGGATGGTTAAAAGGAGAAAAATTGCGGATCTCACCTTAGATAGCTGGAACAATTTTGTAAAAGTTGGATTTTGTATAGGCTTCTCTGTAGTTTGTTTGTTGTTTTTGTTCTATTTGGGGTGTATTTGCTCTTATGTTATGTCTAATATAGCAGTTATTAGATAGAAGCATTAGCTTAGGCAATTAAGGAGAACACTATAGTGTTCTTGGAGACGGGATCAGGCAAGACGTTGATCGCGAGTATGCTTTTACGTCACTATGCTTATCTGCTGAAAAAACCCTTCCCGTGTATTGCTATGTTCTCGGTAGTTGGTACCCACTGTTGGTATGTCAGTTGACTTAGTTGTTTCTTGAACATGTTTTCAACATGTGGTTAAAGCATACTAATGGAAGCTTTGTCTGTCTTATTAGCAAGCGGGGTATGTGGGAAAGCACCTTGATTTGAAAGTGGAGGAGTATTGGGGTGAAAAAGGTGTTGATTTTTGGAATGCTGCTGATTGGAAGAAACAACGAGATCAGAATCAGGTATGACAAGTCAACATTTGACTTTTTTGTTGACCGCATACAATCTCATCAGAATTTTGACTAATGATCAAATACGTAAAGTACCCCTGAGGCGGACAATTGCAGTCTTGAGTAATAAACTTTTATTGTGTTACTCTTTACCTTTGTTGTATCATGTAGTTTTTATTTTTTCAATTTAAACTGAATACACATATATGTTATACATCATTTTTACAGCTATTGGTCATGACCCCTGACATTTTAAGGAATGCATTGAGACATAGATTCTTAACGTTGGATATTATCAAGGTGTTAATATTTGATGAATTCCACAACGCAAAGAAAAATCATGCGTATGCTATCATCATGAAGGTATATTAATGATTGTAATTTTTAACGTTATTAATTTGTTTTAGTTGAGTTTAAAAATTGAAATAATATTTGTTCAAACCACTGCTTGAAACTGCTGTTCGGTTAAAACAAAGGTTTGAAACCATTGTTGGGTTAAAACAATGGTTGAAACCACTGTTTGGATGTGTGTTGAAAGTGTTTGGGTGTGTTGAAAGTGTGGAAGCGAAGGGTAATAAAGTGGTTTTGTGATTTGGTGGTTTCATATCAATGTAGTTCTTTCCATTTACGTTTTTTTCTATTTGTATGTAGTGAAATTGGCTGAATTTATGAAATGTTTTTAGAGTTTTGTTGGAAGAACCAAGACGAGAGGGTTTTTGAACTAAAGTATATGGATACATCAACACATCTCCTGGCAAGTATAAAGGCAGAATGAAATCATACTGGTGGATGGTTAAAAGGAGAAAAATTGCGGATCTCACCTTAGATAGCTGGAACAATTTTTTAAAACTTGGATTTTGTATAGGCTTCTCCGTGGTTTGTTTGTTGCTTTTGTTCTATTTGGGGTGTATTTGCTCTTATGTTATGGCTAATATAGCAGTTTTATATTAATTATGCAAAAGAACAATTGCATCAGCATTTCAATATTAAAGTTTTCAAATTAGAAGAAGAGGTACCACCATCTTATTTTTCAATATCATAATATTTTTATTAACCATCGAGATAGTGTTGTTAATGATGTTTTTATAGAATGTTAGATGTATTTTGATCTTATCCACTAAAGAAAATCCTTTTGTAACACTTAACTAAGAACAAGTTTTGTTTAGGCCAAATAAGACTGCTTTTAATGAAAGTTTATGCGAATGTCAATTCATCAAATATTTGTTCACATGATAGTTTACATATTTACATATTTACATATACAAAAACTTTTATCATTATGGTTATTATAATACTAATACATATTGTATTTAATATTATTTTATAAAGATATAGAACTAAAGACCACAATTTAAATGGTATATTATAATCTGAATTTGTTGCGCCTCTTTTGTAAACGCCTCTTTTGTTGGGATTGAACCCTATCAGAGGAACAGATAATAAGAGCCAAAACTGGTTCACATCAGTGGATTCATCATAAGCAGTTGTTTGAATTAGACTACCCCCTTGCAAGTGGTTATAACATCTGATGGCCCTCATTTATTGTTTGTATACTACAACTACTGTCCATTAAGTACTGCTTGTGTACAACAACTGCTGAAGACAAGGTGCTGCTACTTAATCTACTGTCCTAACTCAAGTGCTGCTAAAGAGCAAAGCCCTGCTTGGAATGAAGCAGTGGAATGTAAAAAAGTGTTGAAAAATTAATACGATTAAAATATGAAGTATTAAGAAAGTAGCAATTACATACAAAAAAAGAAATCTAATCAGACACGTCTAACTCTAATAACAAAAGTCAAGAAACTTTAACTTCAATTGTGGATCTTTACTGACGGTATTTGATCAAAACGATCTGAGAGTGCCGTATGATGATGCAAAAGAACACTCATTTGTGGTGTATTTGTTCTTATGTTATGGCTAATTTAGCAGTTATACATTAATTATGCAAAAGAACAATTGCATCAGCATTTCAATATTCATGTTTTGAAATTAGAAGAAGAGGTACTACCATCTTATTTTTCAATATCATAATATTATTATTAACCATTGAAATAGACTTTCCCCTTCAAAGTCGTTATTTTGGGCCAAATAAGACTGGTTCACATCAGTGGATTCATCATAAGCAGGTGTTTGCATTACACCTTCCCCTTGAAAGTGGTTATAATACCTGATGGCCCTCATCCACTGTTTGTATACTACAACTGCTGTCCGTTAAGTACTCCTTGTGTACAACAACTGCACCAGACCAAGTGCTGCTATTTAATCTACTGCCCTAAGATAAGTGCTGCTAAAGACCATAACCCTGCTTGGAATGAAGCAGTGGAATGTAAAAACTGCTGACATATAAAGATTGACAATTTGTGTCTAAAATGTATTTTGTTAAGGATGGCATTCTTGCAGATATTTCATAAATCACCATCAACAGATGTTGGACATGATATTGTGGTTACGCAAGACAAAATCATTCCTTTCTTCAGAACAGCAGATGCTCAAAACATTTGTCAAAAGCTTATTCACTGTTACACTAACAGTTGCTGATTTAATAGTCTTTCAAATCATTATCATTTCCTTACCCCTAACTACTTTTGTGCTCAAACATCTGTTTTCTAAATAATGTCCACTGCTATTCATCAGAAGCAGCTGTTTGCATTAGACTTTCCCCATGAAAGTGGTTATAACATCTGATGCCCTCATCCTCTGTTTGTATACTACAACTGCTGTCCATTAAGTACTGCTTGTGTACAACAACTGCTGAAGACAAAGTGCTGCTATTTAATCTACTGCCCTCAGTCAAATGCTGCTAAAGACCAAAGACCTGCTTGGAATGAAGCAGTGGAATGTAAAAACTGCTGACATATTATACTTGACAATTTGTAGGGGTGTAAACGGACCGGACCGGACGGGACTATGTTCATGTTCGTCCGCTAAGGTTTTACCGGACAAACGGACGGTTCGCGGACAGAGGACCGAACGAGTTTTCTTGTTCGTGTTCGTTCATTAAGGATATGAATTTGTTCATGTCCGTTTGTGTTCGTTCGTTAAGATCCTTAACGGACACAAACGAACTGGTTCACGGACGTTAACAAACGAATTGTTCATGAACATAAATGAACAGTTTATGGACATAAACGAACGGTTCATGAACACAAAACAAACAAATATTAATGTAATTATATATTATATATTGTCTTTTAATATATGAATATGACAAATATAAAAAGAAAAGATAATATAATTTAAATAGAAAATATAAAAAAAATTATTGTCTTTTAATACATATATATGAATATGACAAATATAAAAAGAAAAGATAATATAATTTAAATAGAATATATAAAAAAAATTATTGTTTAATGAATAATATAAACAAACAAACATGGACGGACGTAAACGGACGGACATAAACGAACGTAATCAAACGAACGTTCGCGGACACGTTATCGAACGTTCACGAACATAAATGAACGAACGAGACCTTTGTTCATGTTCGTCCGCTAAGCTTATCGGACGAAAATTTTTGTTCATGTTCGTCCGCTAAGCTAAACGAACGAACATGAACGAACTTCCCGCCGAACGGTTCGTGAACTTTTCGTTGAACGTTCAGTTCGTTTACAGCCCTAACAATTTGCCTCTAAAATGTATTTTGTTAAGGATGGCATTCTTGAAGATGTTTCATAAATCACCATTAACAGGTATTGTAATTTACATTTTCATTAATTATTTCCGGTGACATTTTTATTATATCAATGACTTACAGTTATTCTTTTCGATAAAACGGTCTTATGGCATTTTATGATACATTGTTTAGGTAGGTAAAATCCAAACTACATGATTATATTTACAGAGTTGATTCTTGAATTTGGTTTGGTTTGTTTTGTTTTGTTTTGTGATTGTTTGTTGGTATGTGGTTTATTTTTAGGGTGATCATTGTTTTATAATCGGACCGTCTAGTTCATTCATCAGGTATTATTTCCTTTTCATTTTCACTACACTGATTTAGCGTTACATGCTGTTTAACAATCCAGAAAAATATGTTTCATATCATACCTGCTTTAGAGTTTTACTTGTATCGTTTAAAACAAAACCAAAAAAAAATTTGTTTCCGAGTGAAGAACCTATAACACATCAAAAATTCAGTATTTAAAACTAAACCCAAAAAAATTGGTCAGCCCAAAACCATACCTAAAATTATAATGAAACAGAAGCAAAAATAAAGTGTCATAAAAAAAATAAATCGTTTATTGTATAAATATTAAAAAAAGTTACAATTACATAAAAAAAAGAAAAGTAATCAGACACTTAAAGTCTAATAGCAAGAATGAAGAAATTTTAACTTCAACTCCATGGAGCACTGCACTTCTCGATGTATGTCATTGATCTTTCTCATGAAGTCCAGGTCTCTGTCTCCACACTCTATATTGTTCGCAACACACGGGTCACGAACGGAAGTAGTCGGCATCACCCTCAGGTCTCTTGAAACTTGGTCTCTTCTCAGCAGACCAAGTTGCAGTCCGTCAAAACATCTCTTCAACTCTTGAAGAGTACTCCTATCAGCAAAAACTTGCTCTTCGATTTCTTTAATAAAGTGTTGCTTGAAATCCTCAGATTGTGCAGCACTATGTGACTCCATTTTAATGTATTTATAACAGCTAAGGCAAAACAATAAGAGTTGCTCTTCTATTTACCTGAATGAATCTGGTTATGATGAAACAATGTTTGAATTTGCAATGATATTATATAGGATATCTATCAGCCCAAAGGTCAGGTTTAAATGCAACCATTAAATAAAAATTTATATTTAAAAACCTGATACATGTAATGATTTAATAATGAAAAACGTGTATATAGCCAACATGTCTCTTCATTTACCTTATCAAACATTTTAATGTAAAACCTTTGAAAAATGATCTTTATTAGCAGACGTCTCTTCATTTATCCTATCAAATATTTCAAACACTATAAAGGATCATGATTGCTCTACTTGAAAACATCAAGACTTCATTTTTAAAAAACCCTTCATCCTAAAACAAAACGTCCAAAACCACCCACACTCTTTCTAAATGGCAAGCAAAACCTTCTACCACTGGTCGGATAATACCGATCTTAAAATTGAATATTCAAGATGGTCACTCCATGAACAGAGAAAAGCTGAAGAAGTCAACAAAAAAGTTGCGTTGGTAAGTGATAAATATTATAAGCAGACGTGGAGTAGCATTGCACTGCTGGATGAAGTTGTCTCTTCTCCTCCATCAGAGTTTAAAGAAAAAGCCGAAGAGTTTTTGACACATCTGTTGAAACAAGATCAGAAGACCTGTGATATGCTAGCAGATCTGCAAATTAAAACAAAAAATGAAATTGCATGGAGGAAGGCGAGAGAAATAGATATCCTAGGAAGTGTTAATTGTAATGTTTAGTTTTTAATATTTTTCAAACTCAGAATTTTGTAATACTATTTAATATCGAATGAAGAAGTGTTTATTGCTAGCAGAATTTTGTAAAAGTTGGACTTTGTATAGGCTTCTGTGTAATTTGTTTGTGTTTTTTGTTCTATTTGGGGTGTATTTGCCCTTGAAGAGGTACCACCATCTTATTTTTCAATAGCATAATATTATTATTAAACATTGAAATAGACTTTCCCCTTCAAATTCGTTATTTGTTTGGGCCAAATAACAGTGATCCACATCAGTGGATTCATCATAAGCAGCTGTTTGCATTACACCTTCCCTTGAAAGTGGTTATAACATCTGATAGCCTTCATCCATTGTTTGTATACTACAACTGCTGTCCATTAAGTGCTGCTTGTGTACAACAACTGCCCCAGACAAAGTGCTGCTATTTAATCTACTGTCCTAAAATAAGTGCTGCTAAAGACCAAAGCCCTGCTTGGAATGAAGCAGTGGAATGTAAAAACTGGTGGCATATAAAGATTGACAATTTGTGTCTAAAATGTATTTTGTTAAGGATGGCATTCTTGCAGGTATTTCATAAATCACGATCAACAGATGTTGGAAATGATATTGTGTTTACGTAAGACAAAATCATTCAACATAATCTCATTAAACAGTTGCTGATTTAATAGTCTTTCAAATCATTATCATTTCCTTACCCCTAACTACTGTTGTGCTCAAACATCTGTTTTCTAAATACTGTCCACTGCTATTCATCATAAACAGCTGTTTGCAGTAGACTTTCCCCTTGAAAATGGTTATAACATCTGATGGCCCTCATCCACTGTTTGTATACTACAACTGCTGTCCATTAAGTGCTGCTTGTGTACAGCAACTTTGAAGAAACCACTGAGTGTCAAACATTTCATAGATTGATATGCAACAATGGAAGGAAGAAGCAGTAGTTTAGTTTGTCATTTATATTGTATAGAATCAGTGGTTAAGGTTAGCAGTGTTTGAAACCACTGTTCGGTTATAATAGTGTAATCCTTAATGATATGTTTTGAAACCAGTTTTGGGTTAACACTGTTTGAAACTACTGTTGATTTAAGGACAGTTTTTGAAACCAATGTTTTAAGCCAAAAGTGTTTTCAAAACAGTGTTTTAACAACACTAAGTATAATTCACCAATCTATCATTGTTTGTATCTTCAATGATCACACAACTTGAATCGACAAATCATAACATTGAGAGTAGTCCATTGATGTGTTCAAATATTAACATATAAATTTCATCAAATGAGGCATAAAACTAACCCTTTTTTAGTACTAATGTTGGAAAAAGTGTGCTTTTGTCTTCCTTTTGTATTTTCAGGATTAAATGAGCTCAAATTAACAAAAGAAGCAAAAAGACACCAAAATCTAACATAAATACAAGAAAAGGAGCAAGACATGACATGCCCGACCCCACAACAGCATCTTCCCAAGCAAAACAAGAGATCAGAGGCCTGAACACGCCCCGTGCTCAGCCAGCACGGGGGCGTACCCAAGTGTCAGCAGAAAAGACAAAGTGGTAGAAGCTTCTATTGCCCACCACGGGGCCGTGCTCAGCGGACACGGGGCCGTGGTCAACTATAAGATTCGCACAATCCAGGCAAATCTTCATAGTACAAAGATTCTTCTGCACACGGGGTCGTGCTCAGCGGACACGGGGGCGTGGTCAACTAATAAGACAAAGCTGCATTTAATGAAGAAAGAGAGGATGTGGACACGGGGCCGTGCCCACTGGACACGGGGCCGTGCCCGAGCTTCTGTTCAGCCTATAAATAAAAGTGCTTGGCTCAAGCTCAAACCATCCCTTGGCACACCACCTCTCTCACACTTCACCCACCACCCACCACCACCATAACACCATCATCCACCACCATCATCCATTGTCCATCGTAGAGTGTGTGAGTCGTCTCGGGATCCAAGATTGATCGTAAGAGTTCTTAACAATCAAGGCCATGTTTTCCTAAGTCTCTTACATCACTTGGTGAAGACAAAATGTCTAGTGTAATACTTTTTATTTCTAATATTTTGCACTTTTTACTTGGTTTTGTATTAATGACTTTAATAACTAGTTGCTTATGTTGAAGGTGATCTTTCCTTATCGTTTGTCCGTGGTGTCTTGGCATTATTTTACTGTCTATATAAAATAAAAGATTTTCACCATTCATATCTCCACGGTCTATATGGAGGTATGTTGGCTACCTGGTCGGGGGTTAAGGGAACGGTTTGGTAAAGGTCTTGCCATTGTTCAGCGTTTAGAGGTCCTGCAATGGACCTGGGTCAAATTTAGTAGGACCTCCTTCAATACTTCGCGGTATTGGATGGCGGGGGTCCAAACTCTTTGATCCCCTCATAAGTTAACTACTTTTAATACTATAACCCGGCTATTTAGGACTGTATCCCTGCTGACTCAGACTACTTAGTCGAGGGTAACGTCACCTCCAAAAGAGGGGCCTACCATAATATTGCATTAATAACTTAATTAATTATCTTCCAATAATCCACCCTTTTAGGATTGTATCCTTGCTGACTCAAACTACTGGGTGAGGGTAACGTCACCTTCAAAAGAGGGGCCTACTACAATAACTAAGATAATCTCTTAATTATGTGCAAAAGTGCGGAAATAATCAAAGGTTACAATAGATACGAGTCGGAACCAAGTGATTCATCTTGTCTATCTGTTTTTCTTTTATTTTTATTTTCAGCATTTTAGTTAGTTTTTATTTTTCTTAGTTTAAAACATTTTTCTAAACCTTTTATTTTGATTAGACGTTGAGGATAAACCGGTACTAAAAGCTCTTGTGTCCTTGGACGACCTCGGTATCTTACCAACACTATACTACGCTCACGATGGGTGCACTTGCCCATATGTGTGTTTAGTGTTAGTGAAATATCGTGTTTTATAAATTTAAAACTTGGCTAAAAATAAGTGTTAAAGGGGCTTAAAATATACACCTAATATATATAACACTTCACACGCATCATCCATTAACAAATATTACAAACTGTATGTTGTATAAACTTTTCTTATAACTATTAATCATTCATTGAATGTTGATTTATCTATTGTAATTGATGAAAAGAGGATATCTTCCGGAAGAGTTGCTGATTACAGAAAAAGTTGATCCAGTTGGTTCTCTCATATCATTCACATAACCTGATATTTAAGGAGAGTTGTGAAAATGAAATTTGTATTGGCATTGTTAATATTTTTTATAACAAATTATAACAAATTATTAAAGCCTAAATTGTATATTAAAGGTAAACTTTTAATACATACAATACAGAGACAAAACGTTATACCAACTTCGTAGACTTGACGGAACTTGCAGACTCGATAACAAAAGACTGTAACATACAATACAGGTGAAGTTAGAATTGATGACAACGTTATTGGATTCACCCAATATAGTGTTTCAATATGCTAAGCGTAATGGTGATTAACTTTTTGGTTGAATCTTATAGGCGTATAGCGGAAAATCCTGGAGAGGCGGAGGCTTGCAAGCGATGTAACTGTAAGAAATCCAACTTTTTGCACATACAATACAGAGACAAAACGTCATACCACCACAAGCAATTGTGGATCGTTACTGACGGGTGCACTTCGGAATGTAGCAGATATGAATGAATATAACCTCAGTGTAGGTAATTACATATCTGCCACTGGGGTTATATTCATTCATGTGAATGAATATAACCCAAGTGGTAGATATGTAATTAGCGAGCTCTAGAATTTCAAGGAAAATCGAAGAGCTCCACTGGGGTTGTATTCATTCATATCAATCACTTCCTTATGTGCACCGCATCTTCTAGGAGGTTGTCAAGTGTTCTCGCCTTCGTAGTTGGTATTTTGCGTATCTTTACATCCGCAGCCATTCTGTACATCGAATCAAACGAAAACCAAATAACTGTTATCATCGAATCAAACCAAAATCAAATAACTGTTATCATCGAATCAAACCAAAACCAAATAACTGTTATCATCAAAACCAAAAATCAAAATGAGGAACACATTCAAATCATTGAATCAAATCCAAAATACATTCAAAACCTCTGTTTTGATAGCCTAAACCCTAAACCCACAAGAATCAAAACAGGAACACATTCAAAACCTCTGTTTTGATACCCTAAACCCTAAACCCACAAGAATCAAAACAGGAACACATTCAAAACCTCTGTTTTGATACCCTAAACCCTAAACCCACAAAAATCAAAACCAAAACACATTCAAAACCTCTGTTTTGATGCATTTTGAACAAAATCAACCTTCTTTTTTTTTCAAAATCAACCCAAAATCATCGGATGGAACCCAAAATCATGAACAAAATCAACCCTCTGTTTTTTTTTTCAAAATCAACCCAAAATCATCGAACGGAACCCAAAATCATCGAATGGAACACAAAATCAAACCAAAATCAACCCTCTGTTTTTTTTTCAAAACCAACCTAAAATCATCGAATGGAACCCAAAATCAACCCTCTGTTTTTTTCAAAACCAACCTAAAATCATCGAACGGAACCCAAAATCAAAACCAAAATCATCGAATGGAACCTAAAATCAAACCCAAAATCAACCCTCTGTTTTTTTCAAAACCAACCCAAAATCATCGAATGGAACCCAAAATCATCGAATGGAACCCAAAATCAAACCCAGAATCAACCCTCTGTTTTTTCACAATATAAACACATTCAAATCATCGAATGGAACCCAAAATCAAACCCAGAATCAACCCTCTGTTTTTTCACAATATAAACACATTCAAATAATCGAATGGAACCAAAAATCAAACCTCTGGTTTCAAGATGAAGATGATGAAGCTGGATGAAGATGATGAAGATCTGTGTTGACTGTTGAGAGTTGAGAGAGATATTTGGAGATTTTTGGAGAAGTGTGATGATGATAATGATCGGTGATGATGTTAGTCATTTCATACAACTTATAACAGTCAAGTTGCATTTTTGGAGAAGTGTGATGATGACAAGGAGATTAAACTAAAAAATAATTATCCATAAGAAATTAAACTAAATAATATTTAGTAGGAGGATTATATATAAATTAATTAGAAAAGATTAAACTAAAATAATACTTATCTATAAAACATGGTCTAATATAGTATAAATAGAACTAAAGACCAAAATTTAAATGATATATTATAATCTGATGTAAATCTGCCTATGTTACGGGTATTAAGGGATAAGGGTATTAAGGAATATTAAGGGATATTAAGGGATAAGGGTATTAAGGACATTTGATACATGTCTTTAACAAATCTAATCCATATTTGATAGAAGGGTTTTAACGGCCCTACAAAATCTAATCCATTAGTAAGCTTAATTAGATCAAATATAAGGGGCTTTATTGAACTGTTTAATAACCTTTGGTTATTTGAATTAGGTCAGGCTTTAATTATTAGACAATATAAAATTAGGTCATGCTTTCAGTTTAGACAAGAAATTTTGAGTTAGTTAGCTAATTTCTATATCAAACATGAACTAAATACAAACAATTTAAATGATATATTATAATCTGTTTTTTAGTATTAAAACTACAAGAAATTTTGAGTTAGTTAGCTAATTTCGATGGTTATTAAAACTACCCGTGTGGTCACACATACTGTCTTCAACATTACTTTATAAAGATATAGAAATAAAGACCAAAATTTAAATGATATATTATAATCTGTTTTTTAGTATTTGATTTCGATCATTACTAAACCTACCCGTGTGGTTACACGGGTACTACACCTAGTAATAAATGAAAATAAGTATGTGACACATGTCATATTTTTGGGCCTTTAGACTTTGTTTTCGACTCGAAAATAACGGGACATTATTTTAAAAAAGTAATTGCATACCTATTTTTAATTTTTCAAATTTAAATGTCGCCAAATTTTACAATAATTACTTTTTCTCTTGATTTTTGTTTACAATTACAATAGTTTCCTACTTTGATTTTGAGTAAATTGCCATTTTAGTCCCTGAGTTTTGTCCAAATTTGCCAGTTTAGTCCAAATAGTTTTTTTTGCATCTGGGTCCCTGACTTTTACATTTTGTTGCCATTTTGATCATTTTGCCTAACTCCATCCATAAACCCCATCTGTAACCAGGGGTATTTTGGGGATTTCCTTAAAAAATGTTTTCAGTTGCCATTTTGATCCAATTACAAAAAATAAAAAAAATTTCCAAAAGATCTAAAAATAAAAAAATTCTAAAAAATCATAAAAATTCAAAAAAATTCAAAAAAATCTAAAAAATCAAAAAAAATCTAAAAAATCTAAAAAATCATAAAAATTCAAAAAAATCAAAAAAATTCTAAAAAAATCCAAAAATCATTAAATGTTTCGGCACGAACCGTTTCGACCCGTACCGTTTCGAACCGAACCGTTTCGACCCGTACCGTATCGAACCGAACCGTTTTGACGCGAACCGTTTTGAACCCGTACCGTATCGAACCGTACCTGAAGGGGTAAGGTCCCAAAAACCTCATAAAAAGGATTTGAGACCATACCACAGATTAGCCTTTTGACCTTTTAAGCCTTGCGCGGCCGCGCACTGGTATTACAAAAGGGAGAAAACAGTTAGCAAATCTATAGTTGCGCGCCCAAAGGAAAACATAAATCCTTGCGCCTTCTTCCGTTTACAAAGGATTAGAATCCTTCGATCCATACTTCCGCCTAAATATCCAGACTTGAATATTATTTTACCCAGACTTGGGATTTTCTCGTCCGTATCCACACAGTAAGGTGTCACACCAGATCACGGCAGTGATCTTCTAGAAAGAAATACAATCGTGCACCACCCAGACGGTTATAACCGTCTGGACACGTGTCTTCACCACAAGCAACCCTGAAATCACAACAAAGGCATGTAAATTGAAGAGTAATCTCCACTTAATCACTTTCCACGTGGCGATTCCCCAGCCATAGATCAAACCACGATCCGTGTGCATTCACATCAGATCGAGGCTAATTAACGTCAGATCAAAGAACCCAAACGGGAGAAAAAATAACCGCTACGGCGTTAGCATTTTCCGTTATCTTTTCAATAACAGGTTTTCCCTCCCAAACTCCCGGTTATAAATAAGAGAACTGTTCAGGTATAAACTCAGATCACTCTTACTTCTCAAATACTTATCTTCTCCATTACCAATACTTATTCTCACGCCGGAGTCGGGTCAAGGAGAGAACCTTCTTCTCCCATTGACGAGGCTAACGGTGTTCTTTTTTGCAGAACCATCGGAGAGGAAATTCCATTGCAACTGAATCAACCGAGAGAGAGCTAACCCCTTTTATGCAGATTCAAACCCCCTAACTATCTCGGTTCCGACCATTTAGTTTAGTGTTTCTTCAGTACCGTATCGACCCGAACCATTTCGACCCGAACCGTTTCAACACGAATCGTTTCGACCCGTACCGTTTCGACCCGTACCGTATCGAACCGAACCGTTTTGACGCGAACCGTTTCGACCCGTACCATTTCGACCTGTACCGTTTCGAACCGAACCGTTTCGACCCGTACCGTTTCGAACCGAACCGTTTCGACACGAATCGTTTCGACCCGTACCGTTTCGAACCCGTACCGTTTCGACCTGTACCGTTTCGAACCCGTACAGTTCGCGTCGAAACGGTTCGCGTCGAAACGGTTCGCGTCGAAACGGTTCGCGTCGAAACGGTACGGGTCGAAACGGTTCGGTTCGAAACGATACAGGTCGAAACGGTACGGATCGAAACGGTTCGCGTCGAAACGGTTCGGTTCGATACGGTACGGTACGGGTCGAAACGGTTCGGTTCGAAACGGTTCGCGTCGAAACGGTTCGGCTAGAAACGGTTCGGGTCGAAACGGTTCGGTTCGAAATGGTTCGGGTCGAAACGGTTCGGGTCGATACGGTACGGTTCGATACGGTACGGGTTCAAAACGGTTCGCGTCAAAACGGTTCGGTTCGATACGGTACGGGTCGAAACGGTTCGGTTCGAAACGGTACGGGTCGAAACGGTTCGTGCTGAAACATTTAATGATTTTTGGATTTTTTTTATAATTTTTTTGATTTTTTTGAATTTTTATGATTTTTTAGAATTTTTTAGATTTTTTTGAATTTTTTAGAATTTTTATGATTTTTTAGAATTTTTTTTATTTTTAGATTTTTTTTGAATTTTTTGGAATTTTTTTTTATTTTTTGTAATTGGATCAATATGGCAACTGAAAACATTTTTTAAGGAAATCCCCAAAATACCCCTGGTTACAGATGGGGTTTATGGATGGAGTTAGGCAAAATGATCAAAATGGCAACAAAATGTAAAAGTCAGGGACCCAGATGCAAAAAAAAAAACTATTTGGACTAAACTGGCAAATTTGGACAAAACTCAGGGACTAAAATGGCAATTTAAAAAAGTAATTGCATACCTATTTTTAATTTTTCAAATTTAAACGTCGCCAAATTTTACAATAATTACTTTTTCTCTTAATTTTTGTTTACAATTACAATAGTTTCCTACTTTGATTTTCGTTTACAACTTTTCCTCGTATGATTTTTTTATATATGGTATAATTCATTTGTATCTTTGAAATTTAGATTTTGATAGATTTTTTTAATCAATTTCACAATTATGCTTTCCTTTATTCCTATAAAATCGATTACACACTAATTAAGCAATATGTCTATATAATAGATTCAAAATTAAAATCAAAATTGTTAATCAAAATATATAGTTTACTTGTAGATGTAGTTGGAATAAAATATGGGGCGAAAGAGTAGTTGGAAAAAGATTTATTTAGATTATTTCTGTAGGATTTTACGTAAGTCAATATTACAACAATTGTTTCTGCATAATTTTTTTAATACATTTCCATCGTATTAACTTATTACGTATAGTATCACTTAAACTTTATTTTGTAGTAGACATGTGATAGAAATGGAGTTGTATGACATGAAAAAATATGGCTACGTATCAACTCGCTTGAATATTAAAAAGAAGCATGTTATATATGCGGCACGTGTAAAGTTGGTTAATTGGAACTCAAATAAGTTGTTGTTAGCATACTAGTTTACATAAATTATCTTTTGTTTTTCTAACAATTATAACTTTTATGTTATGTAGGAAACATTTTAAGGTCAACAGATTTTAATGCACACATTATTTTTTATTTTTATTTTTATTTTTTAATTTTGTCATGCATTCCATGCCATTGTATTCTAGCATAATTATCAAATTGTTTTCCCTTATTATTTGAATTTTTAATTAAACGTTATCTTCAATCGATATTCATTATATGTTTAAGTAAACTTTTTTAAATATTTTAAAATTCTAAAACTTATAAATTTCAAAATGATATATGCAATTGTTTTGTTATATATCTAGCCATAAAACAAATATAATTTGAAAGGTACGGTAATTTTTGACAATTTGAATTTTAAATCATTAACTTGAAATGAAAGTATTCAATATATATAAATAAGACAACCATTTAAGTTTTTTACATCTGTTTTTTTGGCATGATTTCTTAATATTGGTGGTGGTCGTTGGCGACGATGTGGCATTGATGCTACTTGGCACGATTTTACGCCCCCGTCACAACACGAGAGGCTTAATACTAGTTCATAACAAATCATTCGATTTTAAAGCACAGTTGAACTAAGTGGATGAGAACAACTACAAGGATTGAGCCTACGTTTAAGCCCAGAACAATTGTCTGCAACTGTATATAAAATAACAAGCCAATCAGTTATTGGGTTTAAGAGCGAATTTTGAAGCACTAAGGGGGTGTTTGGCCTAGCTTTTATTTTTTTGGCTTATGCTTATATTTTAAAGTAGCTTATGCTTATTTTCTTTCATTTGATAAGCTATTTTTAAGTGTTTGGATTAGCTTATATTCTACAAGTTGATAATCAATAACTAATCTTTAGTTGTTTGTTAAGTTATTTTGTATTATGGGAAGGGGTATAATATCATTGTGTGTAATGAGTAAAAAACCATCTTCTTCAAATAAGCTTATTCAAATAAGCTAAAAAACCATGTTCCCATAAGCTTCTTGGAATTAGCTTATATAAGCTAATAAGCATAAGCTTAAAAAGCTAAACCAAACACTCATTAGTGCTTATTTTGTAAAAATAAGATAAAAAAGCTATAAGCTTAGATAAAAAGGCTAGGCCAAACACCCCCTAAGTACGAATTATAGTTGGGCTATTGGGCTTAAGCTTTTCTATTTTATTATAGTCTCATCTTTAAAATTATGTTTGTAGTATCTTTAGAAGTAGAGGTGCGCAAAATCTATTAGGATATAGGGTGTGGTTGGAGCCTTACGGGGCTTTATCAAGTCTACCCAGGATCCACTTCACCTATGGAGCCCTCTTTAATTTACATGGTGTGGATGAAGCTCCTATTAAACAAAATTAAAAAAAAAACATTTGATTGGTTTAAAACTAGTGGGCCCCACCTTAATGCTTCAACTTTGGCGTTACCACCATGGAGCCCAAGCCATGGCGCCCCCCTCTTCACTTGGAGGGTGTGATGATGGAGCCCATATGGGCGCTATACATGATAAGGTGGCGGGGATGGCGCCCCCACACCCTCCAGCCTTATGTTCAATGCCCCGTTCCGGGTATAAAATTGGTTATGGGGTATTATATGTAGAGAAAAATCGGGTATTTAATAACCAGGTACGGTTTCTATTTCTGTTCTTATATGTAGAGAAAAATCGGGTATTTAATAACCCGGTACGGTTTCTGTTTCGGTTCTTGACCAAAAAAAAACAATACTATGTGTACTGCTTTCGGTATGGAACAAGTTCTTTAGGAATTGGGTATTATAACATCCTATTTCGGGTATTGAAAAACACCAGTTCAGTCATTTTTGAGTGTTTTTAGAGCCTTTTTTTTTACGTTTTTGATCTTGAAATTACTAAACCCAAACATCAACCAATTATTTATACTAAGTTTGGGGGTGGGGAAATACATTTAAAAACAGTCGTAATTGAGATTCTAACGACTCTATAGTCGTTGAAACATGCAGATATCGGAAAAATACACCAGCAATGGTAATAACAGGTTATACCTAGTAGTGGGTATTTTAATACATGGGTTTGGGTATAGAACCGGTTTCGGTTCCGGGTATAAGTCGGTTATGAAGCGGGGTACGGTTCCATTTCCAGGTATTAAGGTTCAAATGTATACTCCATGCGTACCTCATGGGTAGGGTCGGTTAACGGGTACGAGTCTGGTTCCTTTTTTTGTGAACCTCAATTTAAAAGTGTGAATTATGGATTAGGATATAGGGTTTAGACATCTTTGGGTGAATTTCAAAACATTCTGATGCATTAGCAGCCTCATGATTTTTCAATGTGGAGGTTATGCGTTCAAGTCTCGACAAAAGCAAAATTGCTCTGGTTGAGACAGAGGTTTTACCATAGTGGGTTTTCTCAGGAATGGTGGTGGGCTAGGTCATCAACGTTATTTTCATTCGCGGGCGTGAGTGGCCGTTTGCCATTGGGTTTACCCCCGGATGACCGGGCATTTTGTTGTCGTTAGAAAAAATTAGTAAACACATTTAGCTAAAAATGTTATTTTTTATTTTATTCCAATAAATTTTGACATTCCTGAAACACATAAAAAATACGTGAAAACATAATGTGTTTGAACTTATGGATATTTCTTCGTAAGTCATGACTTAATTATTAAGTAGTAAATGATAATCAAATACGCATTTTATTTGTTTAATTTTTTCTTCACTAAATGACTAGATGGTATCCCTTTCATAAAGTTTTTTTTTTCTTTTCAAAATTTCTCTAGTCAATAAATCCACACCATTATTCGGTGTTCTGTTGATTATTGAAGACAAAATAAAGAAAGAAACAAAGAGAAAGTTAAATAAGAATTATTTTATAAGACGTAACTAAAAATAACATCTCCATATCAAATTATTTTATTTTATTTTTTGAAAATTAAACTTCATTAAAAACACACCTCCGACTCAAAAGGGCAAAAGGTCATACAAAACAAACGCCCCCGACCCAAACAGGCAAAAGGCAAGAAATTACAACATGTACAATGGGTATTTACACCATTCCGCCCAACTAATGAAATTACAGGATGATCTATTTTTAACCCAAGCAAAACTTCTCGATTTTATCTCCCATATGATATCTTGCGAACTACATTTCATCGGATTAAAATTCCTTTCCAAATTCACCAGCAAATAATAATGGCCAACCCGTATATAACCTTTTTCGCCTTCTTACCACACTTAATGAAATTGTGTATGTGTAAAATGTCTTTGAACTCAAAAAAGAAAAGCGGTGAGATTTTGCACCAAACGCTGATAGCCGCCCATACCCTCGTAGCCGTCGAGCAAGCCGTGAATAAGTGTTCTGTTGTTTCCTCTACTTCGTCACAAAAAGGGCACATAATCAAGGTAATAACCACATTCCTTCTTTTTAAATTGACTCTCGTTGGAAGCCTATCCAAATTGTCTTTCCACGCTATAACATTACATTTGATGGGCACCCATTTGCACAATTTTTTTCTCAAAACCCTTGTTCATTGTTTATGAATATGAAATCATTGCTATCCAATTATTGTCTATTGACATTTCTTTTTGCAATTTTATATTATTTGTTGCAACAACAACCCGTCGGGTCTATCTAGGTGATGAGAGTCATCCAAGAATTAACAAATTTTTATTTGGACCACCTAGACATGGGAAAACATAATAGAAAAGACTCAAATTTTAAAAGGGCATTATTTTGTTACGACTAAAGTTTAACTCGACTGCTAGACCTGAATTTATTGATTAAATGCTCCGATTTCGTCAATCTTTGATACTTTCCTTTATAGCCCAAAACATGTGATCCTTGATTGAATCCATTTACGAGTCTATTGTAGTTTTTAATTGCAATAATTGTCAATCAATTTGTAATGTCATAAATTTGGTAAACCTATCAAATCCAGGAAACTCCCTGTAAAATGTCACATATTGTATTGGTTTATCCATTCATAAATACATCTACTTCTTTTGAGAATTATTCTATGTGTTTATTTGCTTTCACTCTGCGTTACTAGGTGAATGAGTCGGGTCAATGCTCCGTCTTGTATCACATTGTTAACCACTAAGACCAAAGCCTCGAGAACCACCATACCATCGGACATGTAAGTCAAAAAGTCAACTGACAACATTGGTGGGTAGGATTTAGGTCCAATGTCACCGGCAATTGTTGGCCACCAAACCCATCTTTATTTGGTCCTTAAATAACATTGTCAAGTCCCACTTCATGAATATGTTACCATTTTCTTTCCATTAATTCCATACCTAATTCTTTTCTATATTAATGCTCGATATTATTAAATTCTAGTTGACCAAATAAAGTCAAAAAGTCAACCACAAGACAAAATTTAAGGTGTAGTGTCCTTGTAGTTGCAGGTTGCCTCTCACTACTGTCAAATAAATTGACCATAAAACATAAACAAAATAATAAAAAGTTTATTTCAACCTATTTACACTCAAATAAGTAAATTTGGGTTATGTTTTAATCGTTAATGAATCAAACCAGTAACATAAACCGGTCAAGTGGCCGAGGAGCAAACCCGGGTAAAACCTATTGGCGGACAAAAATATATTAATGAGCTAACCATATTTAAAACGACGGGAACTAACCGATCTAAAAAAGGATACCACTTTGAAATGAACCTGTTTTTAACTAGTCACCTTAAGATCTTCGGCGGGTTTTATAACCTAAAGAAATAACTACAAATTTCAAAAATTAAAAATAAAATATATTTATTATAGAATTAGAAATCACTATGGCAATTACAACTTACATCAATATAGCCTTAAAACTACTCAAGTGGGATTATAAATTTATAATCATCAAAAATAGAAAGAAAAAAATGTGCATAGAGCAAGAGCCTCTTGCTTTGCTTGCATTCCTCTATTTGTAATATTTTTGAAGAAATCTTGCATAGCAGGGCATCTCTTCAATAAGCCTCTTCACTCCAATGGTGTCAAAATATACATTTTTTTTTGTGAGCTTTACAAACCTTGGCTTCGGTTTCTTGATCTTTAAGTCTTTCCAAATTTAGAAAGAAAATGCAACAAATGAGTAGTCTCAAAATGTGGCTGACCAAACGGCGTTTTCGCCTTCGCCACATCGTTTATGTACTTCCTTCATTCTATCAACAGACCCACAGATGCCACTACAAGTCCAGTCAAATGATGCTACGCATATGTTTCCGGCTTGAGCTTTCCACTCGCAATCTACCAAACATGGTACCGTTAGCCAAATTTAGAAAGTGTTGTTTGTGTCTAAGGGATGTTTGGGATTGTTAAATGTTATCGGATTATTTGCGAGTGAAGTAAGTTGTTTTAAATAAGAGTTGCATTTTTTAAACAATAAACAATTAATAATGTTAATAAAAATACTACACCAATTTAGATGTGGCAATTTCGAACCCATGTGTGTCGGTTTAGGTTATGTTTTAATCTTTAACAGGTCAAATAAAAATTAGTCGAAAAGGAAAGGGACCAAATAGGTTGAAAGTTGGTTAAAGTATATTTTTAATGCATAAAACCCCGTACTTTTAATGGAAATCACGAAGAAAAAAACTAAGGACTTTTGTTGAATTTGCAAAATAGTCCATGGACTTTATTTTTCATAATTATTAACAACTTTTAAAACTTAACGATAAAGTCCCGCCACCTTTGTACTAGCGCAAAAGTCCTTTTGTTGCATGATTAAATCCCTGGACTTTCCGATATTTTAAGGTTACTTATTACACGCTTAAATCCCTAAACTTTATCAGGACTATCATGTTAAATTCAAATGTATAGGGAACTAACAGTGAAAAAAAAGTCCATAGACTTGTCACTTAAGTGATAATTAAAAGTCTATGCATTTATTTGGCATCGCCGGTCATATTATTAAAATAAATTTTTAATGAACTTACTTGACACGCCAATAATATCTGCCCAACTGCCTCACACCCAAAAGTTACCCGTTTTGACCTATTACTAAACCCGTCCGTTTTACCACCTATATACGTTCTATTCACTAGATCAAAAAGTTTGAAACTCTACCAGGAGGGGTCCCGCAGCATAATCTTCGATCATCAATATGCTCAACATCAAGCCCGATAAACCAAGATCCTAAAGAAACATCTTCATTTGCGTATTTGTGTAATACGTGTCTGTAATTATTTTTTAACACAGTTAGAAAACCAACATATAATGGATAAATTAACAAATATATAAATAAATGATAGCAAATGGATCTTAACTGGTTTAATGATATATAAGTAGCTAAATCTTTTGAAATGGCGTATAATTGTCCGGTGGCATGGCGGAAATACTTGTTTCCTGACTCACCAAATTTCCAATGTTCTGGTTCATGGTACCTCACTCCTCTGTTTCATCAAATATTAATAAGAAAATTGCAATAATTTTAAGTTCATTCGATATTTAAAATTCAAGATTATTATTATCGGGCTTACTTTTGAGCGAGTACCGGGCCAGACTTCATACATCCAATATATACTCTTTTCTTCTTCCTATGTCTAACTAATGTATGACCTAGTGTGGCTGCATACAATCAAAATTCAAACATTTAGGTTGTCAAATTTAGTACACAAGTAAAAAAAACAGAAAAAAAAGTCAAACTATGATCATTGTAAGTTATTGCTTTAAAATATATTTTCAACAGCCAAAATGAATTAATATCCGTTTTAATGTAGAGTAAAATGTCATATTCATCCATGAGGTTTGGTCAGTTTTGCGACTTTCGTCAAAAGGTTTGTTTTCCCGCATCTGAATCCAAAAGGTTTGAAATCTTGCCATTTTCATCCGGCTCGTAGCTCCATCCATTTTTCTCCGTTAAGTCGGATGAAAATGGCAAGATTTCAAACCTTTTGGATCCAGATGCGGAAAACCAAACCTTTGGACGAAAGTTGCAAAACTGCCAAATCTCAAGGACGAAAATGACATCATACTCTTTAATGTATGTTTAAAGTTAGTTGTTTGACTTTTTAAAGTCAAAAGTGGACTTTATGGGGAGATCAACTCATCAAAGTTACCTATGTTCACATGGACATCATCATCAACCTTGATGTAAAATTCGGCATCCCACATGGTTACAGCGGTTGCAAAATATGTTTTCGTCTTCGCAGACAATTCTAGGTATCCCTCTACATGGTCCTGCTCGCATTCATGCCGATAACTAACGATTAATTATTGAAGTTTCAACTAAAGACAACAATTTGTAATAATATTATCTAAAAAAAGGTATACCAGTCTCAAGAAATCACCATGCTTTTTGTCTTCGGCTTCAATAGCTCGGTCCAGTATACCCCCTACCGTGGCACTAGCATGAACAATTGTAGAAATAATTCAGTTCACATACCTCACAAATAAAGCATAAAAAAAATCTAAATTATTAAAAACATAAAAAAAAAATCTAGGCACATGAAATTCTGAAAAGTTTATGTTATCATGCTTTATTGATACAAAAGATATGTGGTTGATATATTTGGATTGACTATACCTTTAACCTTTTCCATTATTGTTTAAATCCTTGTTACATTATAGTTCGTAAAAATAAGCGATTTGGTACGAGTTATGATATCGAAAAGAGTTACAAAAGGTGTTCTATGTGCAATTTTGTAGGAACAAAGGTTTGTTCGTAACGAAAGTCAAGTACAACCGGTAAAAAAGTCAACCACTCGTTACAAAAGTTATAAAGAAAAAAATAAAAATAAAAACCTGTGGCCGATGACAAAACGCATTATAATGCCTTTCTCCTCCTCTAATTTTTTTCGTTTTTCACCTATATATTCCACAGTTAAATAACCAAAGTTAGAGCAATAGATGTGGCAAAATGGGTGAATAAACATATTATTTCAATAACAATATATTGTGATGAAATCGAGTTTTATGCAATATAAATACACTATAAGCGACTTTGACATGTTTGACTTATTTGATCCGTTAAAGATAAAACGTAACTCAAATTGAATGGACTCTCACAAACCTTGAGGCATCCAAGTAGCGCGTACTGAATCTCTTCTTTTACGACTACTAAAAGCGGTATTAACTCCGACAACCATTAAATACTTCCGCTTTTCAGATGAACTCCTTGATTTTTCTTGTGATATTGGTGATCCATTCACAATGGATTCTTGGATGGACCTTGCTGCAGCTAATTCCATCTCTAAGCTTGATATTGTTTTATCTAATGTCCTATAAATTAATAAAAAAAAAAACAATTTATATTAAATAAAAACATAAATTTCACATATAAAATGCTCAAAGATTTCAGGTAGTAAATCTCACTGTATTGCCTCATGAGTCTTAGATACTTCCCCGAATATTTGTTTCGGGTCGCGGTTGACATTCTTCATCTGTAATTAATCAACCCAAAAACAATCAATTTTATTGAAAATGATTAGAACTAATTTTAAAATAGAAATTAATATCAATATTTTCTTGAGAAAAAAAAACATACCCTTGTTAGATCACAACCTTCTGATACCAACTTTAGAACTTCAGATTCTACAGCAGTTGGTCTTGTAACAAGTTTAGAGTCAGACACTGCCAACATTCTGTAACCAATATTTTTTTTATACAATTTTTGAATTCAACACCTTTGTAAAACTACTTATAAATAAGGGTTAAATCAGGGTTTCTTCTAGTTAAACTCATTAGTAAAAATATAAAGTAACTTTGACTTTGTAGATACCAAAATTACCAACTACCATTTTATTTTATTTATGAATTACCAAAAAAGGGTTATTAAGCATTTTGTTTTACAACAAAAGTACATATTATGATCAAATTTTAGAAACCAATGATGGAAACATATCTTCACCAACAAACTATAGTACCAAACATTATAAATAAGATAGTAAATAAATAAGATCTGCAAATTTGTTACAAAAATTAAATAAGAAAACCATATGAACCAAACAACAAATTCTTTGAAACTTTTCTAAGAGGAATAAAATCAAAGAATTGGTATAAATCTATTTAACATAAAAGAATATTTAAAAAGTAAAAAAATGAAAACTTGTAATACAAACTATTGAGATCATGTATGTACCTATTGGTGAAGAGTAATCCAGCACAAAAACTGCATATACACAAGAAAAGTGTCCATTTTTGTGATATAAAGTTTCTTGAAGCTTGATGGTCTCCTCTGTTCTTCATGGTTTTTGTATCTTGGAAAATTGTTTCTATTTTCTTCACCAATGAATATGATTCATTCAATAAAATTCATATCTCAAATACTCAGATGAAGCAGATGAATACCAATTTAGTGACATAAATAATTTAAAATTTTTAGATGAAGAACAGATGGAAAGAGAGAGGTTGGAGTATATAAAGAGGTTCCCTGTACTGTTCTAGTTGTGTCTTTCTTTATCCCTTTGGTTTGTTCTTTGCTCCCTCTCTCTCTCTCTATATATATATATATACACACACATATACATACATATATATATGTTTATACATCTCTCTGTCTTCTCTTCTTTGCAGGGAAGGACTTCCAACAGAAGTGAACCCACTAACTACTACCCCCTGTACAATTCAAGAATTACCAAATGGTACCTCATTTCTCGAAGGATCCATTGCAAACTATACGTGTGAAAAAGGGTAGTTAAAAATTAATTTAATCTTATATTTGCCACAATTACTATATAACCAGCTAGATTAAACTCTCGTGTTTTATACGGCTTGAATTGGTTAACATTTGGTTTTATTTTTTTAATTTTAAAATATGTAACATCATAAAAGGCAAAGGGGAATATGAGAAACACAGCCCTTAAATCATAATTTAGAAAAATAGAAACCAACTAATGATGAATTAAAATTTTAATATAAAAATGAGAAAATTTAAATAATGAAAACGTTTGAGGTTAATGAAAACGAAATAACAAATATATTAAATGTAATATTGAAAAGAAAATCGAGTAAATTTGAAACGGATACGGATTCAAATATAACTTAAATTTTTAGGGAGATGTTAATATAAATCATATTAGATAGCTTAAAATATATTATTTTGTTATATATTTAAGTTATTTTATTATAATAATCATATTTTTTTGGATTCATATGTTTTACATGAGTTGAATATACGTTAGATTGAAAAACGAAATATCTATGTAAGTTATACCAATAATTACGCAACATATACTAATAACTACTCAAACCATGTTATAAAAACTAGGGGTGAGCAAGTTTAGGTCCGGACCGAAAATAACCGAGAACCGAACCGAAAAAACCGAGAACCGAACCGAACCCAAGTACTTAGGTATTTAGATCGGTTCCAATTTTTCATATAAAATAGGGTCGGGTCGGTTCTCGGTTCTTTTCATGGTGAAACCCGACTTGGACCTATGGACCGGAACCGACCCTATATTTAGGGTAATGAATCGGTTCTGTATTTTATGTTTAATCGGTTCTCGGGTCGGGTCAGGTAATGGTCGGGTCGGGTTTGTCCTTTTGCTCACCCCTAATAAAAACGCACATACACAATTACACAACTTATAATAATAATAATAATAATTACATAACTTATATGATAATAACACACTATATTTATTATTACGCATATAGTGGAGAGTTCAAATTAGAAAAAATTACAAATTAAGAAGAAAAATAATAAATGATAGAAAGGTAATTTGAACAAATCTTTTAATGAGTCTATTATTTATTTTTGCTATTCAAATTAATGAACTCTAATCATTTAATGAGTCTATCTTATAAAATAGTTGTGCACCTTACACAATAAAAACAATCCTCCACATGATGTTACATTTTCAACGTTTCCTACACCATTAAAACAATATTTTGGTGTAGGATACAGAATGTGTAGGACTCAAACACTTTTAAATAAGTTTGCGACTCATAATAAAATATGTGTAGGACACAAAATTTTTAAATAATCTTTTCACTTCTAATAAAAATTGTGTAGGAGCCAATACATTAATGGTGGAGAAGGAGGAATTTATGGTTGCATTAATAAGACTTGAGTAACTCTTTAAAATATTTATTAATATTCTACATCAAAATGTATATACTACCCTTAGTAATTAAAACATTAATTAAAAATGGATAAAAATGATATCTTAATTCACAACCATTGATTAAAAAATATAGGGTCTAGATTAATTTATTTTTTCTTTTTTTTTAAATTCTTCTCAAATGAACCTCCCATACGCATTTAGATAGTTAATCATGCTATATGCACAACACATCCACTTAAAAAGGTATTTTTTAAGTATAACATTACTATACCCAATTAAAAAAAATACCATGCTCAAAATTAAAGAGAATACAATACGGTAAATTTTTTTATGTAAATAATATTATATTATTAATTATTAATAATTATAAAAGAAAATTAAATTTTTAAATTTTAAGAATATGTACACGGGTATTACATTATCTATAAAAAGAGAACAAATATATGTGTAGGATAATGCTAGGGAGAAAACCCTCCATTTTGAGAAAACTCTAGAAAACCCAACCTCCCAACTTTTTTTTTTTTTTTTGAAAAAAATAACACATGTAATATACATTTTTTTAAGAGTTTTGAGCCAAAAAAAATCAAAAAAGCGCCGAGTGTTTTTTTTTTTTAAATAAACAAATTTCAACGACTTTTTCACTAACATGTGTTAGACAAAAAGTTGCTGAAACTTGTTTATTTAAAAAAAAAAACCACTCGGCGCTTTTTTGATTTTTTTTGGCTCAAAACTCTTAAAAACATGTATATTATATGTGTTATTTTTTTCAAAAAAAAAAATTGGGAGGTTGGGTTTTCTACGGTTTTCTCAAATTTTTAGGGTTTTCTATCTAACCTTACCCTGTATGTCTAACTATCATATATAACTTAAAATATTAAGTTAAAATTTATATATATTAGGTGTGCGTGATTATTGTGTTATATGATATAATAATAATAAGGATTAAAAATATTAAAATAAATTATAATTTAATTTTTTTAAAGTTTAATGAGAGATCAAGGATTAAAAGATATTAAAATAAATTATAACTAAAATTATTTAAAGTTTTAATGAGAGTTATGTGTCATTGATAGGAGTTTTTTATTATAAGTTAGATAATATATAATACTGGGATAATTAACTAACCAATAATATATAATAGAGTAAAATGCCAAAATGGTCTATAGTTTAGGCTATATTTGTCACTTCAGTCCAAAATTATACTTTTTGTATTTGGGTCCATAAGATTTCATTTTTGTTGCCATTTTCATCCAATTAACAAATTGGGTTATAATTTTCTGTTAACTTCTCCCTTTGTCGTTTTCCTCGTTTAAATGAAGGGTATGATCGCCATTTTATGGCATAATATATTTCAATTAAAAGGAAAATGATAAAAAATGGAGAAGTTAACAGAAAATTCTAACCTAGTTTGCCAATTGGATGAAAATAGCAACAAAATAAAACCTCAGGAACCTAGATGCAAAAAAAACCAGTTTTGAACTGAAATGACCTAAACACAGTGACCATTTTAGCATTTTACTTTATATAATATATTGGGATAATTAACTAATTAAGAGTTAGTATGATATACTTGTACATGATATATTATATAAGGAGTAGGATCAAATACAAACCACATTTCGTATACAAACTGTAAGAACCATTTAAAAAGTGTCATTTGACATCCAACCAATTATAGAGAAATGGTAAAATGATACCCTAAATAATATCAATTATCTTGAATTCCTTATAATTATGCTAATAAACAATTAATTCTTTGTTTTGATCTCCTTTTGTTTTCAATGTGCCGATAAAGAAAAGTGCTGATATCATTTCACATATGTGCTAAAATCAATTATCTTGATTAATTTTCATGTGCTAATATAATTCAAAAGTGCTACTTTTATGTATGTATGTATTGTTTTAGTATGTGCTAATTTAACTTTTTTTAAGTGCTATGATCTGTTCTTACGGTTTGTACGATAAATATGGTTTGTACTGGAACCAACCCCATATAAGGAGTAAAATATGATCAAATAGTAGTAGACTAAAAACGTGATGGTTACGTAACAGTCATAAATCGTATTTAAAACACTACGTACAGGTGTAATATATGGTTTTCAACAAACATTCATTTGTATAATAGTAACATGATTAGATTAGATAACTAGATTTAGAACATCATTAGCATAAATTGTAAAAAAAGTAATTTCAAACACACTTAACTGGATAAGTTAAGGTCCATCCAATCAAAGAACTATCTGAGTAACAATTTGTCAAGCCACAAAAAGTATACATGTAATTATAAAAAGTTAGGAACTAAAGATGAAAAATTAAAAACCATAAGGACCGTCCTGGCAATTAACTCTAAAAGAAAACTAACACAAAACTTAAATTTTCCTTAGTGACAAAGATCAAATGTGTTACATGTAAGCAAACGATGACAATCATATGTACATAGTTTCTCAAATTTAGAAAAAAACCGTAGTATGAATATAGGACATACATATCCATGTAATTATTTCCATATACATAATAAGTGTTAATAACTACTAAGCTATGTTTTAATTGCTTATTAAAAGTGTGTTCGTTTTAAACGGTGTATCGCACATTAAATGGGAATTCATTCTATATATAGGTATGGTGTAACTGTCTTTAGGTCCAAAGAGTGCACTTGTGGTGACAGAGGAATGCTATTCTGACAGCAGCGTAAATAAGACGGTGCCTTGGTTTATCGGTCAAGAAGATGACATGTGTCCCACTGTTTCTTTGTGATTGTGACTGGATGCTTGTCATTCTTAGTAATTACAGTTATTGTCCCTACACTCTTTTGGTTCTTACACTTTAACCTACAAGTTTGGTTTATCTATTTGTTGTGGGAAAAAAAAAAAATTCAGTTAGCCAATAACTTTTAGCTCAGGTGGTATGAGAATTTGAGTTCTTCTTTGAAAGCTCAAGTTTAATTCCTATTTGGTGTAAAAAAATAGTGAGGCATTGATGGACAGTGATGGGAGACCCAAGGAAACCTGGGCTCGATCATTAACCCAAACGGGTTTTACTGGTAATTCACCGTCATGTACGGGCGGATGGGTTACTGGGTTTTCCCCAGAATTGATGGTGGACGACTCGGGTTACTCTAGAATTACTCCGTTTGTCCTGTGGATACCCCGAGAGTACTGAGGATTGATTTATTGGCCGTTAAAAAAAAACAATTTAGTTAACATTATGGTCCTTTTGTTTATTTACTTTTCATTTTGAAGGGAAACCATGTCACCCTAATGTTTATATATATGATTGGATATTAACATTCTAGGACTTTACCATTATACCATATGATGTGATAACATGTTATAAAATGGGGAAAAAAAAGTTGACATGATCATTATTTTTTTTTATCTATAATAACTTTGTTTTTATAAGTTGACTGATTATCAAAACAGTTACCTTACTGGTCCATTAGTTGTATTGGTTTAGAAGCCAAACAACGTTATAAACATTAAACAATTTAAAAGCTATGTATATGGAGTTACTATTTCTTTTGTTGTGAATTTGTAATGTTAATATTCAAATTTGAAATAAACAAAACACAGAGACTTGAGTAGTAAATGAATCACTAATTGAGATGTTATAAAAAAAAATAAAAAAAAAAGTTTGAAAATCTTGTCCAGTCATTCATTGAGTTTGCTAATTCAACCGGTCGACACTATAACATGTTCGGTCCAATGAAGACATTTCAAAAGTACTCAATTAGACTGGTTATGTAGGTTTTCGGGTACGATTCAATTATGAGAACAATGGTTGTAACGAGTAACAAAATATGGCGTGACAAAGATTTTTGCGCAGGTCAACTACAACTAACAAATTACAGTTTTTATATTTATTATTATAAAAAATCATAATTTTTTTTACATTTTGTTTTGATACACCCTATATATTTATATAATATTAAAACAAAACGTCGGTTGCCACAGCCACCGCCTTTGTTTATATATAATTGATATTTGTGTAAACAAAAACAAAATTGCAGTGTACTTTGATGGTTAGTGTGTCACATTATAAAGATGAGGTTTAGTAGTTCGATACATGGCCCCTTCATTTTCACAAATAGTGTTTTAATTCATGTGATGATACTTTCCTTTAACTATAATCTTTTTTCTCGAGATAATACTCATATTTGACTTGCTAAAACTAATTAGTTATACATAATTATAAATAATTTTATTTATTTAATATAGAGTAAATTACAAGTTTTGTCCTTTATGTATGTCCCAAATTGCAGGCGCTGTCCTTTGTCTTTAAAATTGATGAGTTTTGTCCTTAATGTTTGCAAATCTTGCACGTTATGTCCTTTAGGCCTAACCCAGTTAATTTTTTTTGTTAAATCTGCTCACCAAAGGGTATTTTTGTCTTTTTACCTATATATTTAGTATTATTATTTAAAAAATTAGAGTAAATTTCAAAGTTCGTCCTTTATGTATGTCTAAAATATCAAAGTATGTCCTTTATCTTTAATAACCTCAGAAAACATCCTTAATGTTTGCAAAACCAATCAGGTTATATCCTTTAGTCCTAACACAGTTAGTTTTCATGGTTAGAGTTGACTAAGTCAACCCCACATAAGGGTATTTTAGTCATTTTATCCTAAATGCTAAAATAAATAATTATAAAACAATAAATAAAACAATTTTAAAATTATATATGTGTATATACTTATAGATAAATACAGACACCACATACATAACCCTCACCACCACAACCAACTTGCCACCACCACCATCAAATGCAATTACAGATCTCAGGCTTCAATTACAGATCTATGGCTTCAAACCTACAATAAAAAACCCCTCGATTGTTTGAGAAAAAATAAAGGACCACAACAACCACTGATCAAAACCCCCACCACAGATCTACTGTCTAAAGGCCACATCCACCGGATCTGTCTCAACCACCCATAACCACCACAAACACCACCGATTAAAAATCCCACCACCAATTTGTTGTCTAAAGACCACAACTACAGATCTATCTCAGCCACCCATAACTGCCGGAGACTTTATAACACCGTCTTTGAATAAACAAGCGTTTTCTCAATTTCTAACCAAATCGATTGTTCCTACATCCTAAGTGACAACAAAAAAGGTCAAGCCTTTGAGATCTAAACGGGAGGGGTTTTCTCTGAGCAGGGTTTCTAGATCGAGCCTTTGAGATCTGAAACGGAGGTAGAGATGGAGGTGCTTAAGAATCTAAGCAGAGGCGATACTAATTTCAAGGTTGGTGGAAGTTTGTTGCAGTTTGTTATGGTTCGTTGTTTACGAATTCATGATATGTGATATTTGATTTTGAAATTGTTTGTGATACAGTTGGATGGTACTATTTTCGCTTTGGTCAAATTCGTAGCTAGTATTGAGTATAAATAAAGTATATTTTAATTGTTTTATTTATTACTTTTTATATTTATTAATTTGAGTAAATAAAGTAAATGACCAAAATACCCTTATGTAGGGTCCATTTGGTCATACTTAACTGTAAAAATTAACCTAGTTAGGGCTAAAGGACATAACTTGTAAGGATTTGCAAACATCGAGTATGTTTCTTGAAGATATTAAAGATAAAGGACATACTTTGATATATTAGACATACATAAAGGACGAACTTTGAAATTTACTCAAAAAATTAAAACAAAATATATTTAAAAAAAATACTATTATTATTACTATTATTTATATACATATACAAGTATATATCAATCAGATCTTCACTCTCTCTCCCTCTATCTACAACTCTCTCTCTACACCTCCCTCTCTCTCTACCACCGCAACCATCATCCCCACCCCTGCAACCACCGCCCCCACCCCTGCAACCATCATCCCCACCCCTGCAACCACCGCCCCCACCACTGCAACCATCATCCCCACCCCTGCAACCATCATCCTCACCCCTGCGATTCGCCGTCCTTCTTTGTTGGGGGTTATTCAAGATTTGTCGATTTAGAGAGGTCGTGTAGGTTGAATCTGGTGTTGTTGCAGATTAGGGTTATTCAAGATTTGCTCGATTATTCAAGATTAGGGTTAATTTCGAGAGAGATGAATTTTAATTAGCCGCCGGACGGTTCAGAAGTTCCGGCAGACGGCGATCTCCGCCGCCAGTTCACTCAAAATCAAGTTGTTACTGTTAATCAGCTTCGTCTTCATGTTAACCTTGCTCGCGAGCTGTGTTCCTCCTGTGGTTGGTTCAGAGGAGAAAGAAGGAGGGTTTCAAGGGTTTTTGTGTTTACGCCGGTGGTTGCTTAGGGGGTATTTAGGTAAGAAAGCCACCGCTCTTACCTCTCTTTCTCTGTTGTCATTGCCGCCGCTGCAACCTTTTCCGGCGAGCCACCGTCGTAATCTGTGCACCGATTTTAGGTAAGAAAGCCACCATCCTACTCGTTTTCATTTTCCGTTCAAAAGCCCTAAGGTTTTATTCGTTAATTGTGATCATATAACTCGAATTTGACGTGAAACAGGATGCGCAAATTAGGGTTCATATTTGGGGAAGATGATGACTCAAACTATATATCGTGAAACAGGATGCTCTTATGTTAATTGAGGAGAGAGAGGGTGTGTGCTTATGTATATAACATATAATAATTATATATTGTTTCCATTTATTAAAAAACGAAATTACAAAAATGCCCTCATGTGCCTTGCACATGATCAGATTTAACAAAAAAAATTAACTTGGTTAGGCCTAAAGGACATAACGTGCAAGATTTGCAAACATTAAGGACAAAACTCATCAATTTTAAAGACAAAAGACAGCGCCTGCAATTTGGGACATACATAAATGACAAAACTTGTAATTTACTCTTTAATATATCATAAAAACAAAGGTTGGTCTCTACATTTTCTAAATTGAAACCTACACCCCTTATTCTTTAGGTAAGTTGCATCATCTTTTACTTGACACTGCAATATCCGACGGATTATTATCCTTTTTTATCTATGTCTAACCATGTTAATGCCTAAACTACTTTTAAGACTTTACATCGCTATCTAAATTACTTTCACGACTCTACACCGCAACGAACGAAACATACTCTTTTTATCTATGTCTAATCACGTTAAAGTCACAAACGTAACGAGGGTGACAAAGTCAAAAACGCGTAATGTCAGATGCAGACACCACACATTAATGTCATCATCGTACACCGTAGCCGCAAATGCCGGCAATACTTATATAGGTTACACTGAGTTAGATCGGATATATCGAAACGCCTTATATAGTTATGCATCACATAACATGTCGCCATCTATAAACAACTAAGATGCCGCCGCCGCAACGCGCCGCTATCACAACAATCTAGTTTTTAACAAAACCGTGAAAGTAGGTTAGCGTATTTCCTTATGAGGATATATCCACATGATCAATAAAAGAGTTTGTGAATCTCCATGTTACAGATTCCTTGTTTAATTAATTATTCAGTTTTATATATGTTAGTACACTATAATTTTGTTCTAGAGGTTCGGACCAATCATTGTGTACTTCCTTAAACACCATTCAACGGTCGTTTCTCACATGCTTATAGTTGGCATTCCGCGATTTCATGTCAAAACTATATTATATTGATGACTAGGTCATACATAATAGGTATTATAGGAACGTAAATGAGCTTGATAATGCTCTCAACATCGTTCCCTTAGGTGTTATAGGACATGAAAAGGAGAGGCATTTCTAGTATAACGGCAGTTGAAGAGAAAAATAAAAGGAAACTAATGATTGAAATGGTATTAACTATTAACCATTACACATTGTTTGAATGAGCGTTATAATGCTGATTTGGCGGAAATTGCTCTTTAGGGGCATTAACCATTACAGATTGTCTAATGGTTAATCCCCCCCCCCCCCCCCCCCGAAAGGGAGATTTTCCTCTACATCATCATGATAACCTCTCTTTAAAAAATGTGTAATAGTTAACTTCTTTTAATTCTCATTACATCATTACTTTCCAATTGTTTTCTCTTCATTTGGTTTTATACTAGAAACACTTCTCCCTCTTCAATCCCCTGTAACACCAGGGGGCAGTGTTGAGGACGTTATCAAGCCTCTTCACACCCCTATAATGCCCACGAGCGGCCCTGAGGGTGGGCGGGGAGGACCATCTGCCAGGACCCGATATTTCGAAGGACATGTTAATTAAAAAAACAATACGTATATGTAAAAAAAAATTAATAGGGTATACCCATACAAACACCAACATAGGCCCACTTACAAAACTATTCTTATGGTTCAAATTAGTTATTAGGTTATTGGCATTAGGTTTAGACCTTTATTATATATTTCGTTAAGGACTAAGGGAACGATTTTTCGAGTTCGAAATGGTACACAAATTCTAAGGGCCGGCCATGATAATGCCCATTACACATGTTCTTATATAGTGTATTTATACATAATTTTTAAACTTTAGTATGTTTTGTTTTTATATACGTTGGCTCGGGTGAATTCCCAAGAAAGTTCTCATATTTGCAATGGGCTAAGCAAGAATTGATCCATCCAACTATATTCACTATTGGAATAATTAGATTCCGTTGAAGATTAATTGTTTCACTGGAGAGTGGCAATGAATCGTATACCATTAAAGGAAGCACTATGTGTATCCTGAGTCGGTTGATCATCTTTTGGTTTCCTATAATTTGGCGAAGCTAATCTGGCCCAAATTTCAGATTGGTGCAAAATACTTCAATACCTACATGTGGCTTGATTACGTAAATTTTGGCGACTCCAAAACGATTAATGTTATCTACCCGGCACAAAAAGGTGGTTCAAGATACATTTTTGTCCACTTTATGGTCTATATGGCCGGCCTGAGATTGTGAGATGACATATTTTTCAACAATAGA
The DNA here is from genome assembly GCA_030545235.1 of Helianthus tuberosus. Lineage (NCBI taxonomy): Eukaryota > Viridiplantae > Streptophyta > Magnoliopsida > Asterales > Asteraceae > Helianthus > Helianthus tuberosus. The sequence goes on from CM060442.1 coordinate 45,441,743, forward strand.
AGGCCCTCGAGCCATAAGATTATAGAAGAGATAAAACTTCCATTCTATGATTCATATGGTTGTACTCACTATTCTAGCTTCTTCCCAAAGTTTTTAATAAAATATCTTCATCGTCGTTCAAATACACGCGTCTTTGGCTGGCCAAATTCTCTATATTTTTTACACGGCTAACTGCCCTTAACCATTTAAGGAGGAATACCTTTACTACACTCCTAGACACCATTAGGCTACAAGCTACTTGGTATCGAAATATCTACTAACCAGTGGCGGATATTCCTTAGAACAAGGGATAGCCCCCGCTACCCCTTGACGCTCCGACGGTGGTGTAAAAAAGACGTTTTTTTCGATTTTGTTGACCCTTTATTTATTTTTTTAAATGTTGCCCCTATAATTATTTTCTAAATCCGCCACTGCTACTAACAAGAATATTCAATGTATGTTGTTTTCTAGTAATTTGAAATCCTAAATGTTAATTTGTCAATAAAGTAATTGAACAAATGTAAAAAAAAGTATCATGGATACGTATAAAGGTTTTTATTGAATCACTAATTATGTACACCATTTACTGTGTTTTTATGTGTCACTCCTTAAATGACATTCAAATTTAGTTTTCATCTCCTCATTATCTTCAAACTAGTAGTAAGACCCGTGTGAACACACGGGTATGTTTAATAACGATCGAAATCAAATACTAAAAAACATATTATAATATATAGTTTAAATTGTTTGCGTTTAGTTACATATCATTATAAAACAATGTTAAAGACAGTATCTGTTAGGACATAAAAATTTCATTACTATGTTACGAACAAAGAAAAAATAAATGCCATTACTTGACACCATAGACCCACTTTTCTTGGTTGCTTGTGTAAGTCATCAACTCCTTTAGAAGCAATAGCAACTCAATCCAGTTGACTCCAAATTATTAATTGCGAATATATGGAGTATATTGTACATATTTTAAGATGTGATTACTATAGCATATAACCAAGTTACTTGCAGCAGTGACATTATTTCACATCATGTGGTAAAAGCTACGTACCAAAAATCCATCAATTTTAAAATATGAGAAAATATTCACTTGAAGTGATGGAAACATAGTTACCTCGTGCCTTGCAAGTAGAACATTATTTCACATCATGTAAAAAAAAGTATCATGGATACGTATAAAGGTTTTTATTGAATCACTAATTATGTACACCATTTACTGTGTTTTTATGTGTCACTCCTTAAATGACATTCAAATTTAGTTTTCATCTCCTCATTATCTTCAAACTAGTAGTAAGACCCGTGTGAACACACGGGTATGTTTAATAACGATCGAAATCAAATACTAAAAAACATATTATAATATATAGTTTAAATTGTTTGCGTTTAGTTACATATCATTATAAAACAATGTTAAAGACAGTATCTGTTAGGACATAAAAATTTCATTACTATGTTACGAACAAAGAAAAAATAAATGCCATTACTTGACACCATAGACCCACTTTTCTTGGTTGCTTGTGTAAGTCATCAACTCCTTTAGAAGCAATAGCAACTCAATCCAGTTGACTCCAAATTATTAATTGCGAATATATGGAGTATATTGTACATATTTTAAGATGTGATTACTATAGCATATAACCAAGTTACTTGCAGCAGTGACATTATTTCACATCATGTGGTAAAAGCTACGTACCAAAAATCCATCAATTTTAAAATATGAGAAAATATTCACTTGAAGTGATGGAAACATAGTTACCTCGTGCCTTGCAAGTAGAAGATTGTATGCTTCAGTCTCGATTTCAATCAGTTTTTCTTGTATCTAGTATCGAAACAAAAAAAATAAAAACCCATTTTAGACAACAAATCCAATCGCTCTCTCCTACCATGACAACAACATCAGGCATAAGTCATAAGTCATAAGTGAAACTACAATACATTCAGAAACAAAGGTCCTCTGTCTCTGTTTCAAGCCAATAATTGACTGACCTTAAAACGTAACTGCAAGTGGCGCTGAATTTCTTGGTCTCAATACCCAACCTACCTGAAATTGACAATTACTATCCCGTAAGTTTCAAAACCACAGCAAAAATCATACGTAACAACCTAAGTGTCGAGATGCATTAAGGAAAACCGTTACCTGATATGTAAACGGAAAGAATGTGATGGCTCAATGATGGTTTCCGGATGATCTGATGTCGACGTTAAGGTAACATGATTCCATTGGCTAACAAATCCAACAAAACATACAAAGCCTACTGCAAAAAATAAATAAACAAATAACTATAAAAGCCCTAGCATATCTATCTTAACCTCAAATAGTGTTTTAATCCGAGAAAAAGTGAAACCACTGTTTTGGGTTAAAATAGTGTTTTGAAACCACTTTTGGGTTAAAACAGTGTTTGAAACCACTGTTGGGTTAAAACAGTGTTTTGAAACTACTTTTGGGTTAACAGTGTTTAAAACCACTGTTTTGGGTTAAAACAGTGTTTTGAAGCCACTGTTGGGCTAGAACAATGTTTTTTGGGTTAAAGCAGTGGTTTCAAACACTGTTTTAACCCAACAGTGGTTTCAATGTTTGAAACCACTGTTTTAACCCAAAAAACACTGTTTTAACCCAAAAGTGGTTTCAAAACACTGTTTTAACAACACTGTTTTAACCCAACAGTGGTTTCACTTTTTCTCGGATTAAAACACTGTTTGAGGTTCGGCAAGCTCGTGCTTGGCCCTTAACCGAATGACATATATACTCTTACATTATTTTTCAGTAATGTAAGATTTTTCAATATATTTTTTTAATTACCTGCGATAATGATTGTGGTTACTGGAAAGTTGGTGGTAGTAGAAGTTCCCCAGTACTTGAGTGCAGCCATATCATAAGGGGGGGAAGGGTGGTTCACTAGTGATAGATTCTATCACTCCCATTGTCCAATAAAATCATGCCATGTCATCAACCAAATTTCTATCACTAGTGATAGAAATGTAGGGGGTGGTATCACTAGTGATAGTTTTGTTTGATTTATAAAAACAATAAATATATAAATATTTCAACGATATTTGTTCACAGATTCCAAAAATATATAGCTTTCAAGAATAAATCCAAAACTCTGCATGAGATTCCATTGGTCAGAGCTGTAAAGGTTTTTAAAGTTCCACGCGTGATTATTTCAACGAGTTATTTTTTTCACGCGTTAAACTATAGGCGGCGGCGGTGTTCCGTTTTCGTTTCACGCGTGATGGGGGTAGTATAACGGACCACCCCGTGTGCCCTAAGCCCTAGCTGCTTTCTCTTCTTTGTCATATCCACCTAGCCACCAAAATTGGTAATAAAAAGAGATCATTTCAACTTTGAATAGAAGATCATGATATTGATGAAAGAAAACTCGACACTGTGAAACAAAATTAATATCTAAACTCCAACTCTACATCAATCTCAAACGACATCCAAACACCCCTAAAACTACAGATCAGTTCAAATAAACACTTCCAGAATCAGTACACATGATCCAATACTAATCAGTCACCAATTAAGTTCGAGATCCAGCTAATACGCTACAAATTCAATTGCATCTTCTCTTAGAACAACAATTAATGCACGAAACAAACACTAACAATCCAATCCAATCGAATACAAAAATTAATCAAATGTATTGATTCAAATTTCTCTCATTTATGCTATCAAATGTACAGATTCAGTATCACAAAGCTAACAAATCTCACAGATTTGTACCACAAGGACCATTCGTGTACTTTACTCTATTTAAAATTTTGACCATTTTATTGTTGATTAGCTAAACAATCGTACTATTTGTCAAACATTGTTACTATTTTAACAAATTGTCAAACACCATTCTGATGCTAATAAATCAGTATCACAGAATCAGTTCCGAAACACAATTTCGATAAGCCCCTTAGTGGCTTAGTAAAAAAAATATATGATATACCTGCTCCACTGGTTGACCCGTCTTTTGAGCCAATTCCTTGAAAAGATAATCTCTAATTCTTAAAAGCTCATTCGCCTCATTTTGAATATCATCAGCCTGAAAATCATCATTCGGTTTGCAAAATTACAAGATTGGACATAATAGTAACCTTTTCTTGACAAGATCATATGTTCAAACCTGACCACGAGCCGCTCCAGCCGGTGACTCTAAAGCAATTCTTGAAAGAGGCATCGCAAATCGTTGACCCTTTAAAATGTCAAGATATTTATTAAATGTATCAAAAACACATTGCTAATTAATATACCATACAACCCACAAAATGTATTAGTAACTGTCGATGTTCTTGAAAATGAATTAAAACTTCAAAAAGTTACCTTTTCTCCAGCTGCAAGAAGAAAGCCAGCCAGATTATACGCGTAACCAACACAGTGAGTGCCAATCTGCATTAGAGCAACATTTAAATATCTAGCAATCGCGACCATATCACAAATCTGCATGGTGAAAAAAAAAACAGTTAAAACGTTTAATTACATAAAAATGAACTTATGAGTTTAAGTTAAAAGAGATAGCACTCACAATCGAACGCATTTGATTCAGTCCTCCATTACACGAAACCACTAAGTAACCTGCCTCGATGTAATGATTCAAATTTCTCTCATTTATGCTATCAAATGTACAGATTCAGTATCACAAAGCTAACAAATCTCACAGATTTGTACCACAGGGACCATTCGTGTACTTTACTCTATTTAAAATTTTGACCATTTAATTGTTGATTAGCAAAACAATCATACGATTTGTCAAACATTGTTACTATTTTAACAAATTATCAAACACTGTAACAACCCGTGTTACGGAAGTCAAAGTCAAGGTCAAAGTCAAAGGAAGAAAAGATTGCTAACTGCGATCTGTCACTCCTTGCTTAACTGCGAATTTGACCACCTTGACTTATAACCAATTTTATGTTTAAATTGCTTTAGTTGTATTATGTGGAGTACATGTTAATAAATCGCTACTTAATCGCATATTAATCGCTAAACGACTTATCGCTAATCGCATCGCTATCGCATTCGTAACCCGAATTATGTGTCCTGGATATTGTTTTACGTGTGTGTGCTTATTATGTGTTACTTGTGCATGTTATGTTTATGTTGAGGTGTTAATCGAAATCGCAATCGAAATTCTATCACATCGCAAATCTAACCGCAAACGCTAAACGCAAGTTATTTATAGTGATTGTATGTTAGATATAGTAGTTAGGTTATTAGTGTAACTGTTGGGTAATACTATCGCATCGCTCACTCAAATCGCATCGCAACGCGCAACATGCGAATCGAAACGACAAAAACTCAACATGACGGACACCCGGATCGAATGGCCAACCGATCGATTGGCCGTCCGATCGGATCGCCATCCGATCGAAGACCTATTCGACACTTGTGCCCTTTCCCTTTATGGAAACCCTATAAATACCCCACTGTCACATCATTTGTGATGTGACAGCTCTCCCACTCGACCAGCCGCACTCAAGCCTTCTTTCTCTTGATTTCTCGCGATTCTTGTAAGGTTTCAACCTTAATCTTGTACTTCTATGATCTACACGCACTTCTTCATCTTTTTCATCTTTGAGTCTTAACTTTTAACCGTGAAATCAGTGGATTTTAAGTGTTCTAGGGTGATGTCATCATGGAGTTCTTATGAACTTCAAGTTTTGGCATCATTCCACCAAGAAAAACTTAGATCTAAGAGATTTCCACATGATTAAACAAAGTTTTCACATAGATCTACACGTATTCAGGGTTAAAATGTCGTAACCCCCGTCCCCTAATTATCCGGGAACGGGCGGCCGTGGCCAGTTTTGGTGGTATCGGTGTTTATCATTTTGGCAGCGGAACTTTCATCAGGATCGTAGTTAGGAAATATTTTATCAGAGTAAAATACCACACTTTTATAATATTAAACACATGGGAAATTCCCAAGTTTCAAGTACACACATTTTCATAGGGATAAACCCTATTTTATTTAAATAAAACATCTCTTTATTTAGGTAACTTTTATTGCCACTTTTCCAAGCCTTCAGTGCTGTCCAGCTGGCTTCTATTTGGCTTTCACATTTTGTTACCTGAAACGCGTTTAAAAACATTTTGTCAGTGGGAAATACTGGTGAGTGAATCCCAGTTAAATCAAAACAGGTTTTATTAGTCTACAACATTGAGGGCGGTCGCGCAATTACATTTGTTTCCATTTACTTTAATTACCACCCACAGTACTGCCAACCCGACTTGTGGTCATGTTACTTGATGCGTGTGAAGTGTTATATATATTAGGTGTATATTTTAAGCCCCTTTAACACTTATTTTAGCCAAGTTTTAAATTTATAAAACACGATATTTTACTAACACTAAACACACATATGGGCAAGTGCACCCATCGTGAGCGTAGTATAGTGTTGGCAAGATACCGAGGTCGTCCAAGGACACAAGAGCTTTTAATACCGGTTTATCCTCAACGTCTAATCAAAATAAAAAGTTTAGAAAAAGGTTTTTAAACTAAGAAAAATAAAAACTAACTAAAATGCTGAAAAGTAAAATAAAAAGAAAAACAGATAGACAAGATGAATCACTTGGTTCCGACTCATATCTAGTGTAACCTTTGATTATTTCCGCACTTTTGCACATAATTAAGAGATTATCTTAGTTATTGTAGTAGGCCCCTCTTTTGAAGGTGACGTTACCCTCACCCCAGTAGTTTGAGTCAGCAAGGATACAATCCTAAAAGGGTGGATTATTGGAAGATAATGAATTAAGTTATTAATGCAATATTATGGTAGGCCCCTCTTTTGGAGGTGACGTTACCCTCGACTAAGTAGTCTGAGTCAGCAGGGATACAGTCCTAAATAGCCGGGTTATAGTATTAATAGTAGTTAACTTATGAGGGGGTCAAAGAGTTTGGACCCCCGCCATCCAATACCGTTAAGTATTGAAGGAGGTCCTACTAAATTTGACCCAGGTCCATTGCAGGACCTCTAAACGCTGAACAATGGCAAGACCTTTACCAAATCGTTCCCTTAACCTCCGACCAGGTAGCCAACATACCTCCATATAGACCGTGGAGATATGAATGGTGAAAATCTTTTATTTTATATAGACAGTAAAATAATGCCAAGACACCATGGACAAACGATAAGGAAAGATCACCTTCAACATAAGTAACTAGTTATTAAAGTCATTAATACAAAACCAAATAAAAAGTGCAAAAGATTAGAAATAAAAAGTATTACACTAGACACTTTGTCTTCACCAAGTGATGTAAGAGACTTAGGCAAACATGGCCTTGATTGTCAAGAACTCTTACGATCAATCTTGGATCCCGAGACGACTCACACACTCTACGATGGACAATGGATGATGGTGGTGGATGATGGTGTTATGGTGGTGGTGGGTGGTGGGTGAAGTGTGAGAGAGGTGGTGTGCCAAGGGATGGTTTGAGCTTGAGCCAAGCACTTCTATTTATAGGCTGAACAGAAGCTCGAGCACGGCCTCGTGTCCAGTGGGCACGGCCCCGTGTCCACGTCCTCTCTTTATTCATTAAATGCAGCTTTGTCTTATTAGTTGACCACGCCCCCGTGTCCGCTGAGCACGACCCCGTGTGCAGAAGAATCTTTGTACTATGAAGATTTGCCTGGATTGTGCGAATCTTATAGTTGACCACGGCCCCGTGTCGGCTGAGCACGGCCCCGTGGTGGGCAATAGAAGCTTCTACCACTTTGTCTTTTCTGTTGACACTTGGGCACGCCCCCGTGCTGGCTGAGCACGGGGCGTGTTCAGGCCTCTGATCTCTTGTTTTGCTTGGGAAGATGCTGTCGTGGGGTCGGGCATGTCACGTTTTGTTCCTTTTCTTGTATTTATGCTAGATTTTGATGTCTTTTTGCTTCTTTTGTTAATTTGAGCTCATTTAATCCTGAAAATACAAAAGGAAGACAAAAGCACACTTTTTCCAACATTAGTACTAAAAAAGGGTTAGTTTTATGCCTAATTTGATGAAACTTATATGTTAATATTTGAACACATCAAATACCCCCACACTTGAATCTTTGCTTGTCCTCAAGCAAAACTCTTTAATATGTGGCTATTTAAACTCCCAAATGGAATGGGTAGAAAAGAAGGTTTCGGGCTTGTCGTAGAGTGTCGGGATTTCCAAGATTCTTTATTTAATTTTATTTTTATTTATTTACAATCCTATTCGTCATGATTTATTAAAAACTTTTCATAAGATAAATTACTTATTAGGGCATAACATGCCTTTGTAAAATTCTATTTATATACAAGTTCACATACCTCACGGGGATCACTCAACACTCGGCCGAAAATGTATTTTTGTGGATCACTCGAGAGCGGCATGGAACTTACTCCTACCATAGGCTTGCCAAGCAATCAATCCTCCTCCTTTTTAACTTATATACCTTTGTAAATATCAAGAGGACTTTGTGGGTTAAGGGTTAGGTTTGGGTTAAAGGTAGGTGGTTATTGGTTAGTAGAAAAAAGGGCGAAAAGCGTAACAAGTGTCGGTTTTCGTAAGACTTTCTATTTTCATAACTTTTATTTTGATGAAGCTATTTATTCAAACAAAGTTATTTTTTTTATTTTTTTTTAATGAACTTGTTTGTTTATTTTCTTTTGCTTCATCATCAAATTTTTTTTTTTTTTTTTTGAAAAGTCATATGAAGAACCGAACTTGTTTCTAAAACAAATGGTTAAAAATGAAAAAGGTTTTGGTGGGTAAAAAGGGTTTTTGGTTTGGGTTATGAAATGAAAAGGTTTAGGCTCAAAGGGGCTAACTAGGGGGATTTTGGGTAGGTGGTAAAAAAAAGAAAAATAATGGTGTAGAAATAAAAAGGTTAGTCCTAATGCCTCCATCATTTACTTACTCGGGTTTAAGTTGGTAAGGATTGGGAATGTATCGCCATGGCAAGTTCTAGAGTTGTAAGAACCAAGCGGCTATTCACACAAGAAACGAAAAATGAGCATTTAGTCAAATGATATGTAAGTGTATGCTCAATAAAGGCTCAAAACTCACTTTTGTGGGAATGGGTTTTTATGTGACCAAGTATATATAATCAAATTTTAACTAAGCTTGTCATGCCTTTTCATAATTTTCTTATGTTGGTTCTTTTTATCACGACGCTATCGGTTGTAAATTTGTAAAAATATAACCTTTTTAAGAACTTGAATTTCCCGAGTTAAACCTAGACAAGTAAAAAAAATGAAGATTTTTGAAAAAAAATTGGGGTGATTAGCGGTTCCAATAGAGTTTTGTGTAAGGCTTGTATTTAGGACTTGCGAGATTCAAGGTTTTAGCTTCCCCCCCCCCCCCATACTTAAATTACACATTGTCCTTAATGTGTCCCAAAAATAAGTTTTTAGGTTGATTGAATGTGTAAAAAGGTGTAAAAAGCAAAAAAATTGTGTTACTGGGCGCTGAACACGGCCCCGTGTGATCCGGGCACGGCCCCGTGTTCAAGTGCCAGTAACAAAATTGAAACAAGAGAAACAGAAGTCTGGACACGGGGGCGTGTTGGGTGAACACGGCCCGTGTCCAGTTACCTGAACTGGGTCTTTTTCTGCAGACTGTGCAGCACGGGGCCATGTTGGGTGGACACGGCCCGTGCCGAGCTTACTGTAAATGAAGAAATTTGTCGGACGGTTCTGTTTTCCTGTATGGAGTGCTGGTTCAAGTTTCCCTTGCATCCTTTGCCATCTCAAGTGTGTTTTATTCCTGAAAATTAAAACTAACTAGAAAACAAGAAAATTAATTTAAACTAAACTAAGGATAGTTCCGTGGAATGCCTCCATGGTGCGCCACGTTTATAAGGGTCCTTGGCTAGACCTAAAGCCTGGTCATATGTTACCCAAGTGGGATGTATTGCATCCCATGTTACACCGTCGGAGAGCGTCATCCAAGCTTGAGTCTATGACCTTCATGTAGTTGACCGGATCTTCTTCCTCTACTTTCTTTCCACTTTCAAATTTTACTTCGTCATCCCCAAACTTCAATGTTAAAGTTCCGTCATTCATATCCACCACTGCTTGGGCGGTGGCTAGAAATGGCCTCCCGAGGATGAGAGGGACATCGGTGTCTTCTTTCATGTCTAGGATGACAAAGTCGGTTGGAAAGACGAAATTGTCAACCTTGACTAGCAGATTTTCAGCGACACCTTGTGGAAATTTGACGGACCTGTCGTCGAGTTGTATGCTCATCTTTGTAGGGCTTGTTGTTCCTAGGCCGAGTCGCTTGAACATTGACGTGGGCATGAGGTTGATGCTAGCCCCAAGATCGGCTAAAGCATTACGGACGGGGGACTTCCCAATCGAGCAAGGGATTGTGAAGCTCCCGGGGTCGATTTTCTTTTGTGGAAGTTTGTTGAGTACTAAAGCTGAGCATTCTTCGCCTAAGTTAACTAATTGCAATGATTCAATTTTCCTTTTGTGAGTGAGGAAATCCCTCATGAATTTTGCATATTTAGGCATTTGGGTTAGGACCTCAATAAAAGGAATATTAACATGCAATTGTTTTAGTAAACTTTCGAACTTTGCGAATTGCTCATCGGTCTTTTGACGATTTAACCTACCGGGGTACGGAATCGGATGAGTCTTGGTGGGCTCTTGATTTGTTGAAGGAGCCTTTTCTGGTTAAGATGTGGGTGAAGTAGTGTTTTGGCGTTGACTTCCTTCAATTGGTGGTAAGGGCTCATCCTCGGGACCCACGGTTCGGTTTCTCAACGTGATGAGGTGTACTTGCGCCTTTGGGTTGGTTTCGGTATTACTTGGTAACGCGCCTTGTGGTCTCTCGGAGAAATTTTGAGCTAGTTGATTTAATTGTTTTTCAACGTTTTGAAAGCTAGCTTGTTGATTTCTAAAATTCGATTCCAATTGTTGAAATCGATCCGAGTTTTTCTTTTCGGTGTCGGAGATGAGGCGAGATAGGGTATCTTCAAGCCTTTCTCTTCCACCTTGTTGTTGAGAGAAATTTTGTGGTTGTTGAAAATTAGTCCGTTGGTTTTGTTGGTTACTACTATTGCCGGGATCTCTCCAACCAAGATTTGGGTGGTTACGCCATCCTTGGTTGTAGGTACCCGTTGGAGGACCCGACGGCCTAGGTCTATTATCAATGTAGTTTACCGTTTCCGCTTGTTCATCTAATTCTTTCATACAACTCCAATTTTCATGTGACCCACCACACCCTTCACAAGCCATAACCGAGGCCGTTTTTGTCATTTCTAGCCTTTTGATTTTCGAAGAGAGGGCCTCGATTTGGGCTTGTAAAGAGGTGCTTTCAGCAACCTTATGGGCGCCCGGGGCAATAGATTTATTACCTCGGGGAGTGTGCCATTGAAAATTGGTTTGAGCAATTTCCTCAATTTGATTATATATTTCATTTGGGCGACGATTACCTAAAAGTCCCCCGGAGCTTGAATCAAGTGTTTGTCTTGTGTGTGGCAACAACCCATTGTAGAAAGTGGATACTTGTTGCCATACCGCTAGACCGTGATGATGACACTTTCTTAGAAGCTCCTTGAACCTTTCCCAAGTTTCATATAAGGATTCCCCATCCTCTTGTGAGTATGTATTAATTTCACTCATTAATTTAGCCGTTTTAGCAGGAGGGAAATACTTATATAGAAACTTTTGGGCTAGTTCATCCCAGGTGTTTACCGAGCCAACTGGGAGGGTGTTAAGCCGAGCCTTAGCTCGGTCTTTTAGTGAAAATGGAAACATCCTAAGGCGAATGGCGTCGTTTGATGCTCCATTGATCCGAAAAGTATCACATATTTCCAAGAAATTAGTAATATGTAGATAGGGATCCTCGTCCGCAAGCCCATGAAAGGTTGCGGAGTTTTGGAGCATTTGTATCAAATGCGGCCGAAGTTCGAAGTTGTTGGCTTCGACATTCGATGCATTGATAGCGGCGCCGAGATTGCCTACGGTGAGCCGTAGGTAATCCATGAGGGTACGTTGGTCTGCCATTGGAAGTGGGTCCCCCGAAGCTTTCTCTTGATTTTTAGCTTTAAGCCTTTTTCTGAGAAAGCGTTCGGGTTCTTCTAGGGGTTCTTTTATGTCTCTACTAGAACTGGAGCTCATGCACTACGTAGGAGGGTCAAATGTGGCACCTGGGTTCCAAGTCCTGCAATAAAAACAGAAAAGAACGTTGGTCAGAATGTTCACCACGGCCCCGTGCTCAGTGGACACCGCCCGTGGTCAGAGGTACAGTAATTGTTTTCCGGATCCCTGTTACTGGGAGTTGGACACGGCCCCGTGTTGCACCGACACGGCCCCGTGCTCAGCTCTCTGTAACTCAGAAAATAAAAACTGCTAGTGATGATGCTAGGCACGGCCCGTGTCTGACCAGGCACGGCCCGTGCTGAGCTCTGCAAAAACAGAAAAACTAAAAAAAAAAATCCTAAAAAAAATGAAAAATAAGAAAAACGATTAGGCCGCTGATTCCTAACTTTCTTAAAATCCTTGTGTCCCCGGCAACGGCGCAAAAAACTTGATGCGTGTGAAGTGTTATATATATTAGGTGTATATTTTAAGCCCCTTTAACACTTATTTTAGCCAAGTTTTAAATTTATAAAACACGATATTTTACTAACACTAAACACACATATGGGCAAGTGCACCCATCGTGAGCGTAGTATAGTGTTGGCAAGATACCGAGGTCGTCCAAGGACACAAGAGCTTTTAATACCGGTTTATCCTCAACGTCTAATCAAAATAAAAAGTTTAGAAAAAGGTTTTTAAACTAAGAAAAATAAAAACTAACTAAAATGCTGAAAAGTAAAATAAAAAGAAAAACAGATAGACAAGATGAATCACTTGGTTCCGACTCGTATCTAGTGTAACCTTTGATTATTTCCGCACTTTTGCACATAATTAAGAGATTATCTTAGTTATTGTAGTAGGCCCCTCTTTTGAAGGTGACGTTACCCTCACCCCAGTAGTTTGAGTCAGCAAGGATACAATCCTAAAAGGGTGGATTATTGGAAGATAATGAATTAAGTTATTAATGCAATATTATGGTAGGCCCCTCTTTTGGAGGTGACGTTACCCTCGACTAAGTAGTCTGAGTCAGCAGGGATACAGCCCAAAATAGCCGGGTTATAGTATTAATAGTAGTTAACTTATGAGGGGGTCAAAGAGTTTGGACCCCCGCCATCCAATACCGTTAAGTATTGAAGGAGGTTCTACTAAATTTGACCCAGGTCCATTGCAGGACCTCTAAACGCTGAACAATGGCAAGACCTTTACCAAACTGTTCCCTTAACCCCCGACCAGGTAGCCAACATACCTCCATATAGACCGTGGAGATATGAATGGTGAAAATCTTTTATTTTATATAGACAGTAAAATAATGCCAAGACACCACGGACAAACGATAAGGAAAGATCACCTTCAACATAAGTAACTAGTTATTAAAGTCATTAATACAAAACCAAATAAAAAGTGCAAAAGATTAGAAATAAAAAGTATTACACTAGACACTTTGTCTTCACCAAGTGATGTAAGAGACTTAGGCAAACATGGCCTTGATTGTCACGAACTCTTACGATCAATCTTGGATCCCGAGACGACTCACACACTCTACGATGGACAATGGATGATGGTGGTGGATGATGGTGTTATGGTGGTGGTGGGTGGTGGGTGAAGTGTGAGAGAGGTGGTGTGCCAAGGGATGGTTTGAGCTTGAGCCAAGCACTTCTATTTATAGGCTGAACAGAAGCTCGGGCACGACCTCGTGTCCAGTGGGCACGGCCCCGTGTCCACATCCTCTCTTTCTTCATTAAATGCAGCTTTGTCTTATTAGTTGACCACGCCCCCGTGTCCGCTGAGCACGACCCCGTGTGCAGAAGAATCTTTGTACTATGAAGATTTGCCTGGATTGTGCGAATCTTATAGTTGACCACGGCCCCGTGTCGGCTGAGCACGGCCCCGTGGTGGGCAATAGAAGCTTCTACCACTTTGTCTTTTCTGCTGACACTTGGGCACGCCCCCGTGCTGGCTGAGCACGGGGCGTGTTCAGGCCTCTGATCTCTTGTTTTGCTTGGAAAGATGCTGTCGTGGGGTCGGGCCTGTCACGTTTTGTTCCTTTTCTTGTATTTATGCTAGATTTTGATGTCTTTTTGCTTCTTTTGTTAATTTGAGCTCATTTAATCCTGAAAATACAAAAGGAAGACAAAAGCACACTTTTTCCAACATTAGTACTAAAAAAGGGTTAGTTTTATGCCTCATTTGATGAAATTTATATGTTAATATTTGAACACATCATTACTACTCATAATGTGGTAACAAATTTTGTATACAAAACCCCAACATACCGACAATAATTGTAGAATACAAATACTCAATCACTGTTTAAAACATTTGAGGTTTTGTAAAAACAATTTGCAAAAAGGAGATTACTCACATTGCTATCTTAGGGTTTTCCTTAAGGATTTCCTGGTGATTATCTATTAATTATACAAATGCACACGCGTTAGTATAATAACCCAATATTTATATTAATGATACCCTCGCCGAGACGGCATTCCAACGATTACGTCAGGCAGAACCACGACAACCGTTATGGAACCCTGGATCGATCAGGCAGCGTATCTAATACGTAACCGGGGTTATAATACTTACAACAAGGCAGAACTTCGTTATTTAGGGGGGGTATTATGCCCGAAAATTATGTTTGCTAAGTAGGAATTCGAGAGAGAGAACGAGAATTGAACGACTGGGACTGAAGGCTGATGCCCTCAATTTATAGGGCTGCGTTTCATCTTCGTCGCGCCCCGCGAAGGTGGTAGCCAAGGGCTACGCGGCCCGCGAGGGTGGCTAGGGTAGGCCCTAGCTTGGCTGATTCGACTCGTAGCCTCCACACGCGTCCTGACACGTGGCGCCCTAGAGTGCGTCCTGATCTCCAGCCGTTGCGGCCCTCGATGGATCTAGCCAAAGGCTTCGCGCCCCGCGACAGCCCCTTAAAATTTTTTATTCAATTTTAATAAAAATAAAGGTATCCGGGGCCCTTTTTCGTATTCGGGGTGTATTTTAGGACATATTGGGATAATTTAAATATATTTAGGGTGTCAAAATTATTTTGGAGGGTTGTTATATCCTCCCCACCTTGTTTTAGAACTCGTCCTCGAGGTCTACTTGAATAAGTGTGGGTATTTCCTTTGCATTTCTGATTTGAGCTCCCATGTGTACTCTGGTCCTCTTTTGGAGTCCCATTTCACTTTGACCATAACTAATATCTTGTGTTTGAGGTTCTTGACTTTCCTGTCTAAAATCTGTAGAGGTCTTTCTACAAATTTTAACTATTCATTTACCTCTATATCCTTAAGTGGCACTATCAGCGATTCATCAGCTAAGCACTTCTTGAGATTAGATACATGAAATACATCATGTATTCCTGCCATTTCCTCTGGCAGTTGTAGCTGATAGGCTACAGGTCCTATTCTTCTAATAATCTCAAAAGGTCCAACATACATGGGGCTTAGCTTGCCCCTTTTGATGAATCTTACCACTCCTTTCCAAGAAGAAACTTTCAATAATACTTTGTCTCCTACTTGAAACTCCAACAGCTTTCGTTTGTTAAATTTTATTTTTATTCAATTTTAATAAAAATAAAGGTATTCGGGGCTCGTTTTCGTATTCGGGGTGTATTTTAGGACATATTGGGATAATTTAAATATATTTAGGGTGTCGAAATTATTTTGGAGGGTTGTTATATCCTCCCCACCTTGTTTTAGAACTCGTCCTCGAGGTCTACTGGAATAAGTGTGGGTATTTCCTTTGCATTTCTGATTCGAGCTCCCATGTGTACTCTGGTCCTCTTTTGGAGTCCCATTTCACTTTGACCAGAACTAATCTCTTGTGTTTGAGGTTCTTGACTTTCCTGTCTTCAATCTGTAGAGGTCTTTCTATAAATTTTAACTGTTCATTTACCTCTATATCCTTAAGTGGCATTATCAGTGATTCATCAGCTAAGCACTTCTTGAGATTAGATACATTAAATACATCATATATTCCTACCATTTCCTCTGGCAGTTGTAGCTGATAGGCTACAAGTCCTATTCTTCTAATAATCTCAAAAGGTCCAACATACATGGGGCTTAGCTTTCCCCTTTTGATGAATCTTACCACTCCTTTCCAAGGAGAAACTTTCAATAATACCTTGTCTCCTACTTGAAACTCCAACGGCTTTCGTCTGTTATCAGCATAACTTTTCTGACGGCCACGTGCTGCTTTCAGTCGTTCTTTGACTTGAATGATTTTATCCGTTGTTTCTTGCACTATCTCTGGTCCAGATAGTTGCTTTTCTCCAATTTCGGCCCAACAGACTGGAGTTCGACATTTTCGTCCATAACGTGCTTCGAATGGTGCAACATTTATACTTGTATGATAGCTGTTATTGTAAGAAAATTCTATTAATGGTAAGTAATCATCCCAATTACCTCCGAAATCAATTACGCAAGCTCTAAGCATATCTTCCATTGTCTGAATTGTCCTTTCGCTTTGTCCGTTTGTTTAAGGATGATAGGTTGTGCTTAGATTCAACTTAGTTCCCATTGCTTTTTGGAAACTTGTCCAAAAATGAGAGGTAAACGGCTATCTCTATCAGTAACAATTGATAAAGGAATTCCATGTAATGAAACTATTTCATTTACATACAATTTAGCTAACTGTTCCATACTGAAAGTTTCCTTCATTTGTAGGAAATGAGCTGACTTAGTTAGCCTGTCTACAATCACCCAGATTATATCATTACCTTTTCTTGTTTTGGGTAATTTGGTAACAAAATCCATTGTTATCAATTCTCACTTCCACGCCGGCATTTCTACCTACTGCAATAAACCTGGGGGTTTCTGATGTTCAGCTTTAACTTGTGAACAGGTTAAACACTTAGAAACGTAAGCTGCTACATCCTTTTTCATTCCTATACACCAGAAGTTCTTTCTTAAGTCTTGATACATCTTATCACTTCCAGGATGCATCGTATACTTAGATTTATGGGCTTCTTCTAATATACGGTGGCGGAGGTTTCCTAATTTAGGTATCCACATCCTGTTCTTATGGAATCTCCAAATTCTATCTGTTCCTCATTCTAATTCCTTAATCATTCCTTTCAATTTCTTAGTATCATCCTTGATTACTGATTCTTGTGCTTTCCTAATCTGTTCATTTAAATCTACATGTAGATTTAATTTAAGAGAACGTACTCTTTTTGGTTTTTCATGATACTTTCGACTTAAAGCATCAGATACTATATTAGCCTTTCCTGCATGATACTGGATATCACAATCATAATCACTAAGAATTTCCATCCAGCGTCTTTGTCTCATATTCAACTCCTTTTGCCCGAAAATATGCCTTAAACTCTTGTGATCTGTGAAAATGGTAAACTTACTACCATAAAGGTAATGTCTCCAAATCTTAAGGGCAAAAATTATGGCTCCTAATTCTAAATCATGGGTTGAATAATTCTCTTCATGATTCTTAAGTTGCCTAGATGTGTAAGTTACAACCTTTTGACGTTGCATTTACACACATCCATAACCTAACTTAGAAGCGTCACAATAGACTACAAAGTCTTCAGTTCTTTCTGGTAACGCTAGTATGGGTGCATTGGTTAATCTTTGCTTAAGAATTCTAAAGGCTTCTTCTTGGTTTGGTCCCCATTTAAACTTAATGGATTTACAGGTTAGCTTAGTTAAGGGAATGGCTATTCTAGAAAAATCTCGAATAAATCTTCTATAATAACTGGCCAATCCTAAGAAACTTCTTACCTCGGTTGGTGACTCAGGGGTTTTCCATTTGGTAATTTCCTCGATCTTGGTGGGATCTACATGAATTCCTTCATGATTGACTAAATGCCCGAGAAACTGTACCTGTTCTAACCAAAACTCGCACTTTTAAAACTTTTCGTAAAGCTTTTCTTTTCTTAATAAACTTAGAAGTGCGTGCAAATGCTCTACATGTTCCTCTTTACTCTTGGAGTAAATGAGAATATCATCTATAAAGACAATTATGAATTTATCCAAATACGGCTTACATATTCGGTTCATCATGTCCATGAATGCAGCTGGGGCATTGGTTAAACCAAATGGCATGACAGTAAATTCATAATGGTCATACCTTGTTCTAAATGCGGTCTTAGGAATGTCCTATTCCTGTACCTTTAATTGATGATATCCTGACCGTTAATCGATCTTTGAGAAAAATCGAGCTCCTTGCAACTGATCAAACAGATCATCGATTCTCGGTAATGGATACCGATTCTTAATCGTGACTTTTTTCAATTGACGGTAATCAATGCACATACACATTGACCCATCTTTCTTCTTGACGAATAAGATTGGCGCTCCCCATGGCGATGAACTTGGCTGTATGAATCCTTTTTCTAACAATTCGTCTAACTGTTTCTTTAGTTCTTGCATTTCTGCGGGTGCCAAACGATACGGCGCTGTGGCAATTGGTGATGTTTCTGGTAGCAGGTGGATTTTGAATTCGACTTCTCTGTCTGACGGTAGTCCTGGTAATTCTTCTGGAAATATATCTGGAAATTGAGACTCTACTGGGATATCTTTTAATTCCTTTCCTTTAGTGTTAGTGATTTTGGAAATCAAATACACTAATGATCCTTTTCTTATATAACTTGCTGTTTTCATCACAGAGATGAATTTTGTGGATCTAGAGGGCTTATCTCCTTTAATTGTGATCTGTTTACCCCTTGGTGAATTTACTTGTATTGACTTTTGATCACATAGAATACTGGCTTTATTAGCTACTAACCAATCCATTCCTAACACAACATCAAATCCTGCCAGATTCATTGGATAAAGGTTTGCAATAAACTTTTGATTTAAAAATTCTATTCTTGATCCTGCAAGATTTCAGAAATCTTAATGGTTTATCCATTTGCTGTCTCTACTAGACATTCTTGTGGGAGTTTAGTTAATGGTTGATTGAGAAGTTTGCAAAATAAAGTATTAATAAAACTTTGGTTCGCACCAGAGTCAAATAATACTTTAGCAAAAACATCATTACCAAAAAACGTACCGGCTATCACATCCGGAATCATCTAGGCTTCTTCTGCAGTTAGAATAAATGCTCTAGCATTTTTAGTAGTCTTGTTGTTTGCGAATGGAGCTAGCTTCGGACAGTTCGGCTTGATGTGACCTTTTTCTCCACAGTTGAAGCACATTCCATTATTAGGTTTCTTCCTGCAATCTTCTTCTTTATGTCCTGGTATCTTGCAGAAATTGTAATAAGTGGAACATTTTCCTGAATGCTTCTTCTTGCAGGCCTTACAGTAGGGTGCAGAGGTAGAACTTACATTTTTACCACGGTTGGAATTTCCATAAAAAAATTCTTGGGTAAGCCTGTGAGCTAAGTTTCTCCTTTGGTCCTCTTCTCGTGTACGTACTAATTCATATGTCAAGGTGTTTGCTAGTTTTACAGCTTCTTCTATAGTTTGAGGTCTAGCTGCCTTGACTACATGCCTAATCTCACTGATTAATCCCCAGATGTAACGGGAGATTAATACTGGTTCAGGTGATGCAAGGGATATTCTAAGAATAATGTAGTGTATCCCTTACTATCCACTTCAGTCATTCTAATGTTCAAGAACTTATTTGCTGTCTGTTCTTTTTCATTGGAAGGACAGAATTTCCTTTCTACCATATTCTTAAATTCCTCCCATTCCATATTGTAAATTTTGTCACTTCCCCTAGACTGGAGGATAGTGTTCCACCATTCTAGTGTTGAGTTCTTAAACAGATTGGAAGCAAACATTATCTTATCCTCTTCCGCGCATTTGCTAATTTTTAAGACAGCCTCAGTCTTTTCTATCCAGCGTAGAGCTGCAATGGCCCCTTCATTGCCCGAGAATTCCATGGGTTTACAAGACCAGAATTCTTTATAAGAACAACCATAAGGCACGGTTTTTCTTCTTTTGGGAATAAGTATTTGAAGTATAGGTCCATTGTTCACGTTGTTTTCTGGTTCAGTGGGTCGTTTACTATCACGGTTACTTTTATTATCAGCTTCCCTAACTGTTTGAATAATATATGACATTGCATCTATTATTCCTTGTGCCACTATGTGTTGGATGTCACTGTTATCCACTTGGTTTCCATTGTTATTATTGTTCTGATTATCGTTATTCTTGTTTTCCGGGTTATTATTCGGGTTTTCTTGATTCACTTCTTCGTCCATCTGAATTTTAAACATTTACCACGTATTAATATCACAAGATAATATTTAATCAATCACACAACACCATATTGATCAAAATCGTCGAGCATTGCGACTTACTCTTTCTTATATATTATGCATCTAATACAAACTAGAACTGGAATATAAAATTACAATACTATTAGGCATCAGTAGATATTGTCTAGTTTTTTTTTTTCAAACATACACACATATTATATATTATTATTATTTTATTATTATTATTACTACTACCACCATCACTGATATGGGTTCATCCAGAACTCCATATTACGCTCATCATACTTCCAGACGAGTCGTTCTCCGACCTGCCTCATCCTCTCACTACTTTCAAAAATCTCCTCTCCGAAGGTTCGGAGTTCTTGCACATTTTCTGCACTCATTGGGGGTGCAGGTGCTGGGACTGGGTTTGGAAACTTGGGCATGGGTTCCTGGTACGGGTATGGATTCTCTAAAGTTTCCCTAATGTACTGATCGTTATCATAGTAGGGATCTAGAGGGTCCAAACCTGGGTAAGCTGCTAGGTTTGGCATGGGTTCATCTACTGGTATTGGGTAGTGTTGCTGGTAGTCCCTATGGTCGTCTAACCACGGGTCGTAGTCTGGGTCTAAAGGATTAGGTGCTGGTACCCTAGGTATCGCTTCTGGGTTGAAATCAGGCATTTGGATTTGATTTTCTGGATTGGTCTCGATTTCCATTGGCTGTGCGGGAAATAGTGGTAAGGGCTGGGGTGCTATGAGTTGCTCAAGGTTAGGGTCAACAACTGTGGTTGCTAGGATATGATAATTTGCTAAACTCCTATTGAGCATATCCTGGGTGTGAGCATCTGTTTCTCTCTTAATGGCTGCTAAAGCTCGCTGGTGTTGCAACTTTTTCATCCTTTTCCTACGTTCATGCGCTCCTGTACTGAACCATCCTCTCTTTTTAGGAGGGAATGACTCTTCAGACTGAGCCTTAAACACGAATATCCCATCTTCATTGTCAGCTGAATACCCTGAGAGGGTAGGCTGTGAAGAGGTGCCTACGCTCCTAGGTGAGCTGGACAACTGACGGTAGGCGTCGGAAGGTCCTTGGTCGCTCATAGTGTAAACTAACAAATAGTAAAATAACACACAACAATAAAATGCAGATATGCACGTATTTCCGTAATTTATTTCCTAACATTTAGAATAATATCTTGGTGTCAGCATAACACTTCTGTGGCTTAGCTCTGATATCACCTTCTGTCGCAACCCCCGTCCCCTAATTATCCGGGAACGGGCGGCCACGACCAGTTTCGGTGGTATCGGTGTTTATCATTTTGGCAGCGGAACTTTCATCAGGATCGTAGTTAGGAAATATTTTATCAGAGTAAAATACCACGCTTTTATAATATTAAACACATGGAAATTCCCAAGTTTCAAGTACACACATTTTCATAGGGATAAACCCTATTTTATTTAAATAAAACATCTCTTTATTTAGGTAACTTTTATTGCCACTTTTCCAAGCCTTCAGTGCTGTCCAGCTGGCTTCTATTTGGCTTTCACATTTTGTTACCTGAAACGCGTTTAAAAATATTTTGTCAGTGGGAAATACTGGTGAGTGAATCCCAGTTTAATCAAAACAGGTTTTATCAGTCTACAGCATTGAGGCCGGTCGCGCAATTACATTTGTTTCCATCTACTTTAATTACCACCCACGGTACTGTCAACCCGACTTGTGGTCATGTTACTACTCATAATGTGGTAACAAATTTTGTATACAAAACCCCAACATACCGACGATAATTGTAGAATACAAATACTCAATCACTGTTTAATATGATGTAAAATATTTAAGGTTTTGTAAAAACAATTTGCAAAAAGGAGATTACTCACATTGCTGTCTTAGGGTTTTCCTTAAGGATTTCCTGGTGATTATCTATTAATTACACAAATGCACACGCGTTAGTATAATAACCCAATATTTATATTAATGATACCCTCCCCGAGACGGCATTCCAACGACTACGTCGGGCAGAACCACGACAGCCGTTACGGAACCCTGGATCAATCGGGCAGCGTATCTAATACGTAATCGGGGTTATAATACTTACAACGAGGCAGAACTTCGTTATTTAGGGGGTATTATGCCCGAAAATTATGTTTGCTATGTAGGAATTCGAGAGAGAGAACGAGAATTAAACGACTGGGACTGAAGGCTGATGCCCTAAAATTTATAGGGCTGCATTTCATCTTCGTCGCACCCCGCGAAGGTGGTAGCCAAAGGCTACGCGACCCGCGAGGGTGGCTAGGGTAGGCCCTAGCTTGGCTGATTCGACTCGTAGCCACCACACGCGTCCTGACACGTGGCACCTAGGGTGCGTCCTAATATCCAACCGTCGCGGCCCGCGATGGATCTAGCCAAAGGCTTCGCGCCCCGCGACAGCCCCTTAAATTTTGTTTTTATTCAATTTTAATAAAAATAAATGTATTCGGGGCCCGTTTTCGTATTCGGGGTGTATTTTAGGACATATTGGGATAATTCAAATATATTTAGGGTATCAAAATTATTTTGAAGGGTTGTTATATAAATGGATTGAAAGATGGTTTTCTAACTTTCTTTCAACTCTTTTACACTCAATGCACTCAAAACCGATAGAATCGAGGCTCGTTCTGACCTTCTACTCATTCTTGGTGTAGTGTTGGTTCGAAATCTGATTTCTATCTAAGAGACAACGGATTCCGGGTTAAACATAAACCACCGTCACGAACCAGTAAACTGATCGGACTAGGGTGATTCCTGTTCGATCGGATAACTTGGGTCATGATGGGGTTTCTGTTGTTTAACATGTTGTCATTCCGTCTCGGTCAAACCGCAAAACTTAACAAATCTCCAAGTTGCAAAAGATCAGATTGCGGGACAGATCGTCGTCCGATCGGATTGCCATCCGATCGGACCGCAATCCAGACGGACTACACTTGAGGATTCAACCCTTAAACAATTTTCAAGATGTTCAATTCTAACAGGATGCCACCCGATCGGTAGACCATCCGATTGGATTATAATCCTGCTGTGAACTTGTTCTCTGAGAATACCTCGCCAGACGGATCGCCATCCGATCGAACTACCGTTCGATCGAACGACCTACTGTTCGATCGAACGACCTGAAAGGTAGAGATACTTCTCTGTTTTCAAAATGCTACAACGACAACTTCAAAAGACAAGCCATCTTACACAAACACATCCATCCCAAACGAGGAGTCAATCCGACCAAATGGCCATCCGAACGGATTGACATCCGATCGAATGGCCATCCGTTCGGATTGCCATCCGGCCGGATGACCACTCGTCACTTGTTCACTTTGCATCGTTTTATGCACCACTTATCGCTTATGCTATCGTTCTGATCAGGCTAATCTCACTCTAACGCTCCCTTCAATCCATTAAACTACCATCGCTGTGAGTATACTCGATCCCTTTTTGCTTTATGCACTTTTGGGTGTTACATACATTACTTATTCTAAATCACATCGACACACAATGCCAATACTATTTATACGCTGACCATTATTGCATGTTATACGTGACTCGATGAATGCCTGTTTGTTATGTTTACACATTGATTGCTGTCTACCTGCCTTAGCAACGATAGTATTATAGTTTGGACTCAGCACTTGTTCATTCAGGGGTTGTTAAGGACAATACTTCACGTGTTCGCAGTGGTGAACATGTGATGCGCACTCGCTACTCGCAGTCATTGGTATTGATAGGATCTTTGTCGATAACTTACATGCTTCACATCATACGTTGTACATGCTGGTTTTGCGTAAACGATTTCGAACTCTATTATACTATCAAACTTGTATGCTCACCTTTACACTATGTGTATTGACCTCTATTTTAACGTATGTAACAGGTTTTTAGGATGCTTGCTTGCTACATGATGGAATTGAGCTTAGGAGAGTCTAGAAACCAACAAAGACAATTTATTTAAATCTTAATTGTCGGAACATGATTTGTTTTGAGGATATCTATGGCTGTAATAATTTACTTGCTTAATAGGTTATGGTATGGGACATAATATTAACTATTCGGTAAAGTAGTTGTTATGGAATTTCTCTTGACAATCTGTTTCGCTCAGTGCCATGCCCCGATGTTTCCGTCATCGGTTGGGGTGTGACAAACACCATTCTGATGCTAATAAATCAATATCACATAATCAGTTCCGAAACACAATTTCGATAAGCCCCTTAGTGGCTTAGTAAAAAATTTATATGATATACCTGCTCCAGCAAATTCCTTGAAAAGATAATCTCTAATTCTTAAAAGCTCATTTGTAACACCTCGTAAATTTATGCCCAATAATGTGTGGACACGTGTCATAAGCCTTAAATGTGTGAAAGATCACTTATGAGGGACTAAAGTTGGCAAACATGGAAAGTTTGCGAACAAAAGGGGTTCAAAGTGTCAACAATGAATAAATACACTTTAAAATAGCCCTACATGATGTTTATGCCCTTAAACAAATAAATCATGGATCATACGAAACTAATTGTGAAAGAAAGTGAGGAATTACAAACTACAGGGTTAAATGTGTCAACATGTTTAAGGTATACCTCTGAGTGACCTTTTAGCAAACCCGAAGCTTTGTAACGATAAATATTACTCACTAGAATATGTGATAAAAATTTCACCAAGTTTCGTTATCGCATGAGAAAGTTATGATGATATTCGTATACGAGGGGTTAAAAGCGTCAATGTTGAAATTTAAGGCCTTACGGGTGATCACAAAGTTAACCAAGGACTTAACCAAGTTTGTATAAGTCTTAAGGTCCTTAAAAGTCAAGTTAGAGGGCTTAAAATGCAATTTTGGAAGTTGAAACCATGTATATAAGGACCAGGGACCAGAAATGCAATTAATGAAAGTTGTTTAACCTGTTCTGCATGACCATACGGGGTGCGTAAGCCTCTGTGAGGACTTACGCGGGCCGCCTGGACTGCCCAGCATCAGAAAACTCGCACAGGTGCCAGTTGCAGCCTGTTAACCGACTTTAAACCTTGTTTTTACATACCAGGGGCTGCCCCAATGGTATTACATGCATAGGGTGGCACTTGTCTTGATCTGGAAACAATTATAGACCTCCTTGGCATGATCTTAGATGATCAAAGTGACTATATAAGAGGAGCATTGTTGCAACATTGATGCTCATTCATTTGCAAAGTTCACAAGTTCACTTCTGGAGCTCCTCTGATCAGCAACAAGCTTTCTTAAGATCCCTAGTCGTGCTTAGGACTCTTGTAAGTGTCCTTAACCCTTCCTAATTCAGTTTAGCTTAATTAATTAGCTAAAAGTCAAACCGTCATAATTAAGGTTTGACTTCGAGATTAATTAAAATTTGTTCAGTTAAATCTCGAATTAAAAGTACCTATAAGTAGGTATTTATGTGGGTAATAAACCCTTAAAAGAGTACTCTCTGATTTCCACTCTAACTAGGTCAATTGTCGGGTCAAAGCTAACTTTAAAAAGTCAACAGAATACTTATTTTCAAATTATTACATAATTAGCAATGTAGGATCCATATAACCTGTTTTATCATTAATATAACTTGGTAATTAATGTAAGAACATGTCTAAACATGTTCAACCCGACAATTTTCAGTAGAGACCCGGTTCGGAACCGAAAGTCGCATAATTTGACTTTTGCTTTGACTTTCAGTTCTGACCCGTTTAAGCCTAATTTAGGATTTCCTTAGAGCTTCTTTTGAACCAAGTTACATGTTAGTGTAATCCTCTATGATTATACGACTTGGTTCACTAGTTGTCTAATTATTATGCAAGTTTCCGTTAATTGCCTAAATGTTGACTAGTATGCCCTTTTCACCATAAAACGTGATTTTTGAAAATGTAAAAGAGTAGAAACTTTAGTTGCTGATTTATAAACTTGCACCCAAAATTCGACATCAGTTTGAGGTCTAGAATAGAAGTTATGCTCATTAGCGTAATAAGAAACTTTTTAGTAATTAAATGGCATAATTAACATATATCATATCTAAACTCAATTTTTGATATCAAACTTTTTACCTACTGATGTAATATAATATTTTGGGATTTTTCTAGATTTTTAATTAATTTTAGGCTGAGCATAACATAGGGTTGTAGCTTTAATTTGATTAATGTAGGTTTTGCCCTTTTAGGCTATAAAATGAATTTTATAAATCTTTTTAACCCCAAACCTTTTGCCACTGATTTTATATGATAAATAAATTGTTTTAAACCTTCTGGAATAATGAAAAATATCAGCTTTCTATATAGAACCCGGAAATGGCTCCAAATCGCCTTTTTAAGCTTTTTTTAACGCATAGTATGTATTAAACTATTTTAAACATATAAGGTTTGATACCTACTGATATTTTAAGTATATTTTTATACTTTGACAGTAAGCTAAAGTTTTAAACTCGGAATTTCAGTTTTGACCTTTTAGCCTATGTGAAATTACCAAAATACCCCTAAGGTGCATAGTTTGGTGTTAAATGATAAATTTCACATATATCTAGTACCCTACTGTTGTAACTTATTAAATTAAGTATATTTACTAAATAAATCATACCTGTAACTCAGATTACTAATTAAACTCTTTTATAACCTTTTAAATGACCAAAATGCCCTTACGGGGCATAATTCGAGTTTAAATCCGTTTTGGGCATAATGGAAGACATCTTACTGATGTCACCACATATTTAAGGCATATTAACTTAGGAAACTTGCATATGACTCATTTGGTTACTCGTTACGCACTTTTCGAGTTCGGATCGGTTTATGTAACTAGTTTGCATATATTAGCCGAAACGGGTCAAACCTTATCATTTTTGTCTCAAAATCCAGAATGTGTTTAGTTTACCCATATTATACAAGTCTTCAAACTTTTCGGGTCTAAATCACATTCTATTCCGGTCTTCGCTTATTCATGCGTTGAACCGTATCTTCCTTTAAAACTAACCGGTCTAAGCTTAAGCTTAATTAAAGACCCGTTAGAAATCTAATAGGTTATTAAAAACCTTTGTTCCAGAATAGGAGACCCGGTAAAAGCTCCAAGCACTTGCTATTTGTGATTGATACTTGCAAAGGTAAATACTTTTAACTTATTTTCCCTATACGGGCTTGGGGTATGGTATATAAAATACCGCTTGGTCGGGCATCGAATCTTTAATCGAATAGAGGTTAAATCATTAAAATGCTCCGTTTGGAAATGTTTTGTTTGCTTAAAGCCTTTGGGGGTTAATGACCATGTCCCGGATATCCTTGGCATCATTTTAGGATTTGGCCACGACCTGAGCACGGGGTGTAGGCGTACACCCGTCAGTGCCTAAACGAATAATGTGGTGTGTCTATTGATCTTTAACCCGGTACAAACCGGGCTACTGAACGCATAAGAAACATGTAATTCTTTTACAAGATTATATTCAAATAATTATCCCAAGTTATAAAAAGTTTTGTGCCACGTGCATTCAAATCAATTTTATTAAACTTTTCAAAATGAGTCAGTTAAATTGTATTTACTAGTGTAAATAGACGTATTTTCCCAAAAAGGTTAAGTGCAGGTACTACTCGAACTAGGCTTACTTTCTCCTAGCGTCCACAATAAGTCTCGCAAGCTTGGATGTCATAAAACTGTTGAACAATGTCTCCTTTTTATTTTGATCCGCCTGTGGATCTGTTTCAACTATTTCGTGATACTTAATATTACAATTCATTAAAGTTGAAATGAATCTATCTTTACTTCCGTTGTGCATTTATATATTGTGTTGTTTGACAATGATGATATCAACTACGTCACGATACTCCCCACCGGGCCCACCGGTAATACGTGGAAATATCGGGGTGTGACAGGTTGGTATCAGAGCCAACACTGAGTGAATTAAACACTAGCCTTTTGTGTTTAATCTCAGTTACACAATTGCACATTCCTCGAATTTTCGAGTCTAGATAAAGAACATAGGACAAATCCTGATTTTGTTTTATTTTGTATTTTATATTATTCTTTGTTGTTATCTTTGTTTATGTTGACAGGTCTAAATATGCCGCCAAGATTCTTCAGAAGAAAGGGAAAGTCACCTGTAACAGGCCACGACCAGGAGGCCGGGCCTTCTCAAAGACGAACCTCGCCCGTCAACATACGCACCAGTCCACAGGGAGACTGGAGGGCACATCTACAGCCAGCGAAGCGGTCTGTCTCGTTAGCTTCGTCACCTTCTTACTTACACTCCTTTGGACCCCAATCCGAAAATGAACCCGATAACCCACAGCCTTCGTTTATCCCTCTCCAGCGGTCCAACTCACGCCATTCCTTTGACAACCCTTCTCAAATCTTCCGAAACCGGTTCAACCCGGCAAACTACCTCGAGGAACTAGTGGGTGTTAACCCAGTGGGACCTGAAGATCATTTTTCTGGAGACTCAACATGGATATGGACGAGGATACCGACCCTACCGAACCACCGGCCGGTACCCCCACACATCCTATTGAAATCTCTGATGGATCGTCTTTCCATGGATCACCTTACCGTGGTCCAGATAGCTACCAAGCAAGGTTCAACCAGTGTGAGTGGTATTTCACACCCTCTTACCACTCATCGCCCTACCAGCAGCAGCAGCAGCAGTAGCAGCGGCAACAGGATCCTTCCGGGGATTCAGGCTTTGTGGCAGTTACCCCGCCACCACCACCACCTCAGCAGCAGCCTCCTGAGCCACCAAGGCGAAGGAGATCAAACGCATGAATGTTCGTGCGAGGTGGAGTGCATATCAGCACCCCCCCAACCATCGAGCGGCAGCCACTACCCGCCGCTCCAAGAAAACCAGCAGATGGGGGGACCTTCAAACCTCAACCCGGAAGTGAACTCTGCACCTGACATGCCACCACCATTCGGCTTTAATAACCCAATTCCCACTTACGCTGACCCGGTAACAGATAATCCCTTCAAGCAGCCGGCTCACACCAGCTTCAACTATGGGGAGATCGACCCATACCTGGCGGCGTGGAACTACAATGCTATTAACCCCGAAGGGCCCTACGGAGCTCCTTGGGGAGTTGGATACCCAGCTTATGGATACCAACAACAACTGTCTCATCAACCTGCACATCAGCCGCAGCCATAGCCGCAGGCACCCCGGTTTTCCCAGCCAGAACATGAGGAAATTCTCCAAAGATTGGGCCAAGTTGAGCGGGAAGTTCACAGAGATCGCAGGGAACGACAAGGTTTCTTTAAGATGTGTTATGATGTTCGGGGATAATAACTAGTTCAGAAATGATAAAACAGTGCTTCTAGTGAAAATTTGGTGTTTCGGGTAGTGTCCGGTTGTTCGGTTGGTTACCGATTCGTTAAGGTGCTAAATTACGCAGTTTAGTGTGCTTTATGTTCCCTTTTGTGACAGCTTTGATTCCTGGCATCTAGGAAGGTATTCTGGACCATTAAACCATAATTCTGCAAAATATTGTGTTGTTAAAATGCTGATTTTTGCTGAAAATTGCAGAATTCTGCAATTTGGGTGAGTTTTAGGCACTTTCCGGCACTTAAACTATCAGTAGGAAGGCAATTTTATGATACTTACTTTCTTACACACTGTACTAGTGTAACTCTTGGTTTCTGGCTCATTCTGTGCTCTAACATTATGTCTGTCTGAGTACTGAACTCCCATCAGTACCTCTGATTTATCTGATAATCGTGCTAACTTTGTTTCGTTGTAACGCCCCAAAATTCGAATGTATATAATTGTTAAATGTTCTCGTATGGTACATCAAGAAATGAATGACTAGGCTATTTAACCAAGTTAACAAAAGGGTAAAAACAATTAAAGGAATGAAAGTTGTGCCCATTTATAATTAGTGACAACTTAAGGGGCTAAAGTGGATTAAATTAAAAGTTGAATTAATAACTAAAAAATTACACACACAAACACACACGATCGTGTGTTCTAGAGAGAGCAGGAGCTCTCATGAAGCCAAAACCCTAACTTCATCTAATCCATCAAATTGGAAGGATAAACGAAGCTTAAATTCAGAACCGAACACGAATTTGTGATCACCTACACGAGGGGATCATAAGGTATGTCTTAAATTCTAGATTGGTGATTATCCACGAAGTGGGTTATGTTGTAAATCGTGAATTGGTATGAAATTAAGCATGAGGATATGTTAGAATCATCATATAGAACATGGGTTATGCATTATTTAGGTTAATTTGATGCTTAGAGGTGAAACCCATTAGTTATGGTGAGAATGATGAGTTGAATCACCATCCATGTTTAATTATTGTTGAATATTGATGAATTATGTGAGTAATATGGAGTCTTGTTAGAAGAATTGAAAGAAACATGATGATAATATGTTTGAATGTTTATGTGTGAATGATATATGTTAATTAGTATGAGGATTTGATGAATTATGTATGAAATTAGGAGATTTTGCATGAATTAGTTGTACCTTATGTTTAGAAGGTTGTACGCCCACCAAGTGTATGATGAAATGCTTAAGTGAAGTTAGGATGCAAAATGTTATGAAAAAGCTTGGTGTATATAGGAACGAAATACGAAAATGATGGCATGATCATGTTAAATTACTAATTTGAATATGGTTGTAAGCACATTTGCATCGAGGGTAGGTAATGTATATGGTGCCTTTCGTATACCCTACTTTGATATTACGAGTAGATGAGAATAAGTCGAAAGTTCACATGATGAATTGTTGACTTCTGAAAGCCAACTACGCATAAGAAGCATGATATGATTTGTTGTCGTAAAAATAGGATTATAGGAAGTCGTAAGTTACATGTTATGTCAATACGTGATATTTGTGATGGCATGACGAATTACATGAGTTTGGAAGGATATGAATTTGATTATATGTCTTATGGTTGTTAATTGTGACTAAAGAAAGTCAAATGTGAAATATGCGATTGATATGATCGTTAACATGTACAATTGTGTATGCTAAAGAGAATGTGATTTGGTGGCATGAAAGTAGAGGAATCATGTCGAGATGGACTCAAACATGAAAGGCTAATGGGTCAAAAGGAGGCAAGGAAGCGGATACGGACACGGATGCACAAGGTAAGTGATTTCCGTAATCACTTCTTAGTTGTTTATGTAAAGTTAGGTGCGATTTAATTAAGTATGATAATTGATGTCAAATAGGAATGAGTTGTATGAAATCGATGAATTTCGCTAAGTAAATCAAATGGGTCAAGATGAGGTTTTATTGCATACCGGAAAGGTTGCATAAGTAACAACTTCGGTATGATAACCGGGTAATGGATAAAATTGTATGTAAGCATGCTAACCGAGAAACGGTGACGCGGGTTAATGGGCAAGAGGTTCAGTAGTAAATTATGAGTAAATGAATAAACAATTTCATAGATGGAAATTGTACTATTTAATGTTCAATTACGTAATAACGAATGAATTTAACGAATACCGGGTATCGGGTGCGTAAACCCCAAGTACGACACTCCGGATAATGTAAAAGTATTATGGTCATAATGTTCATGTAAGTTTTGAGTTAAAAGGAATGAGTTATTTGATAAAAACATGAACGGGTCGGATAAATCGTAAATGAATAATAAGCCGATAGCGCGTAAGTTAAGAATTTCCTTAATCCGGATATGGGATTTCAAGTTCACATGATAGAATGTCAAATTACGAGCATGTAGGAAGAAACGGGAGGTTAAACGGGTAAACGGTTCAAAAGTTATGCGCGTTTTAGTGCGTACGGACGAAGAAACGGAGCTGCTTTTAAATGCAATATCTAGAGGGCGTCGCCGACGGGCTCTACAAACTCAATTTTCTCCGACGCCTTATTTTACTTCCTACGGGGGGTTCTGGCTACGCGTAAATCCAAGGGCCGTCGCCGGCGCCCTCCCCATGTCCAAAAAGCTGAAATTTGTTATTTAAGTCGATTTATGGGACGTAAGCTTCGCTATGTTAACTGTGGACTACGGCGGACCTCCCAATCATGATTTTGATCGTGCCTTTAATGTTTATGGGCTATAAATCTAAGTTTAAGTCCCATGCAATTAAAGTATGTGTATGTAAGAGGTATGCAAGATCTTGAACGTGTATGTAGGAATGTAGGTACGTATGTAAATGTGTATGTATGTATGTATGCATAAAGGTGCGTATGAGTGTACGCATGTATGTAGAGATGTAGGAAGGTATGTATGCATGTAGGAATGTATGAATGCATGATTTAGATGCGTTGAGTAATAACGTTATTAACGGTGTGCCTTGAGAATGAAAAGTAATGCAGGTACATTATTGAAGCCTCACCGGGAAATGCATACGCAGAGGGAATGTTTAAGTTAGGAAGATAACGAAATGGGAAATGTACAGGAATGAATCTTGTTTATATAATGTGTGCTAATGTTATGAATGTATGTGTGAGTGCAGGTTGTACGAGACACGGGAGATTATCACGGGGAATAGAGATCAAAGACCGAGTCACAAGATAGATTGTATGGGAACGTTGGTGTATGTAATATATCAGACATAAGATATAATTATTTTTGCATTTGTAAATGAGTTATTTGACGAAAATTTATGTGAAAGAGTTATCTTAAAATGAATTTTTTAAGTAAGTCAAAGTATTATATAATGAAATAAATTTATGGCACGAACTTCCGCTGTGACTTTTGTCAAATACGTGTTAGGGTCTTACAAGTTGGTATCAGAACCCTGGTTTGAGAGAATCAAGCACCAGAAAGTAAGTACTTGAACTCAAACCTGTGTGCTCTTGTGATAAGGAGCCCGTACAATCTAAGACTCGATCAAGAACCAAGGGTAGAAGCGAATGTAAGAATGCGCTTATGCATGTGAATGAAGAAACTAACGGTTTTCGTATGTGCAAGGTAAGCATAAGTGTTTGAAGAGGATGGTCCGTGGATGCAGAATAGGATGAATACTAAGGCTGGCAAAGATGCAACTAGGCTAATGAACCCCAGGTACACACTATTAATATGTATGGGTACCAATGTTAAAAGAAAAAGGAAGAAATCTCCCTGGGAGGGCAATTATTAAACGAAAGACAATGATAAGGTCTTCGGGAAAATTTTAGAGATGTGCACGAAACTGAAACCCATTTCTCGGACATAAGGCGATAATTACACGAAGGCACGAAACTAGTATGTGGATTGCGCACCTGACCAGTACGCAAGAAGCATATGACGCCCGTGAGACTGTGGTAATTATCGCAGGTATGTCCGGTAGAACTGGGTAACAGGTGGGCGTGCAGGTGAAATGGGTAGTAAGACTCTCGGGAAAATTGATAGTACTACGTAAGAGTGAAAAGTATGAGTGATAAGAATGAAGAATGTTGAATCCGTAAGAAAGTACGGATCAACAATATATGAATGAAATGTTTGAATCCGCGAGACAGATTCAAAGAATGAAAGATGTGAATACAATGTTAGAATCCGCGAGACGGATTCATGGAATGAAAGGCATGAATGGAATGTTTGAATCCGTAAAACGGGTTCAAGGAAATGAGATGTATAAATGATATGTTAGAATCCGCGAGACGGATTCGAAGCATGAAAGGAATGAAAGCATGAATGATATGTTAGAATCCGCGAGACGGATTCGAAAAAAGAAAGAATAAAAGTATGAATGAGATGTTAGAAACCGCGCGACGGGTTCGAAACATAATGAATGATAAGAATGAAAAGATTCGAATATGTAAGTAATTACGGACTAAGAAAGTAAATATTCTTTAAAAGAGAATGTTATCCAAGTTATGTCTTAAACTTATATATATGTGTGTGTGTGTGTGTGTATATATAAGCAAATACCTTTGTATACAAGAAGGGTTAAAGAGACGAATGAGTCATGCGGTTCATATGGTAATCGTTATTCAAACCCGATATATTTAATGTTTTTGAATTGTTAAGTTTTATACTTATAGATGAGCATAACGTTTGGCACGCAAACCTAAATTTTGACGAAAGAAAGAAGTTTTGAACATGTTATGTGTTAGATGTGTTAGTAATCGACTCTTAGGAGCCGTAATGAATGACGGGCTACGACCCGGACAACGGTCTAAGTATGATTGGGAATGGGTAAGTTTTGGAAAAAATACTGAAATGATGTAATGAATGTTTGAATGAAAGGTGCTAACCGCCGATTTTGTAGATGTTACTGGTAGAATTATGAATGTGATGAAACCAATCGAAGTGGTAAAAGAATGTGCACGAGTGGAAGCCCATTACAAGGATGAATGAAAGCTGGCCTGGTACGGTTAGTACTCGCGAAGGAACGGATCGTTCTGATTTATGGATCGCTGAAGTATGAAATTGAAATCGAGGTAAGTAAAATGTTTTAATTCATGTCGATTAGGTATGGTAGGGTATGGAATGTTTAATTTTTAACATTTGACATAAGAAGAAAAACTATGTCATTAAGAAGTAAATCTTAAAAGTTTTGAACGAAAATTTCGGGTACTGGTTAAATTCTCGTATGAAGAACCTGCATGATACACTTGCTTAGGCAAATTAAGTGAGGCATGAATTAAGGGGAATAGTAATGTAGAAGAAATGAGACAATTTGAAGGTAACGTAAAGGTACGCATGATACAAGTAACTATAGTAAACATAGGACGATGTCAACTTTGGAGTTAAGCGCGTATATGTGACTATGAAATAGTAGTTTTGTTGCGATAACAAAACAAGAACTAAATATTATATGATATATGCATAGAATGTAATTTTAAGAAGATGAGATGAGGGTATTAGATCTGTTATAAACGGATCATTACAAGTTTGAATAAGTATAAATATTGACCTTTTGTAAACAGGTCGAGGAAATGAGAATGTTATGTAAAGGTAAAGTATGAAAAGTATGGAACTATTTGAAAGGGGTCAATTATATGAATAGTTTACGAGTAAAGAATGGGTAGTATCTATTATTACGATGTACCTATTGAAGATAAACAGATTGGTGTATGTGTGAATTTTGAAGTAAGATCATATAGCCGACAAAAATAATATGAATATCGGTTATAAACAAAAGGAATGTTATTAATGAAATGTTACAATTGTTTCAAGTAAACAAAAATGCTATATCTTATATGATATACAAGCATTGAGATGATGAATGAACCACTAGCTATGAAGTACGATAGAAAATAACGCTATTAGTGAAAGCGACACTAATATGAACTCTGGGGCAGGTTCTTGAAGATAGAAGATGGTCATTAAGATGGGCTAGCGGTCATGTTGATGAGTTGGAAGAAAGGATAATAAGTGTTTAATGAAAATGAGAAAGGTTTCGGGGACGAAACCTCATTTAAGGGGGGTAGACTTGTAACGCCCCAAAATTCGAATGTTTATAATTGTTAAATGTTCTCGTATGGTACAGCAAGAAATGAATGACTAGGCTATTTAACCAAGTTAACAAAAGGGTAAAACAATTAAATGAATGAAAGTTGTGCCCATTTATAATTAGTGACAACTTGAGGGGCTAAAGTAGGTTAAATTGAAAGTTGAATTAATAACTAAAAAATTACACACACAAACACACACGATCGTGTGTTCTAAAGAGAGCAGGAGCTCTCATGAAGCCAAACCCTAACTTCATCTAATCCATCAAATTGGAAGGATAAACGAAGCTTAAATTCAGAACCGAACACGAATTTGTGATCACCTACACGAGGGGATCATAAGGTATGTCTTAAATTCTAGATTGGTGATTATCCACGAAGTGGGTTATGTTGTAAATCGTGAATTGGTATGAAATTGAGCATGAGGATATGTTAGAATCATCATATAGAACATGGGTTATGCATTATTTAGGTTAATTTGATGCTTAGAGGTGAAACCCATTAGTTATGGTGAGAATGATGAGTTGAATCACCATCCATGTTTAATTCTTGTTGAATATTGATGAATTATGTGAGTAATATGGAGTCTTGTTAGAAGAATTGAAAGAAACATGATGATAATATGGTTGAATGTTTATGTGTGAATGATATATGTTAATTAGTATGAGGATTTGATGAATTATATATGAAATTAGGAGATTTTGCATGAATTAGTTGTACCTTATGTTTAGAAGGTTGTACGCCCACCAAGTGTATGATGAAATGCTTAAGTGAAGTTAGGATGCAAAATGTTATGAAAAAGCTTGGTGTATATAGGAACGAAATACGAAAATGATGGCATGATCATGTTAAATTACTAATTTGAATATGGTTGTAAGCACATTTGCATCGAGAGTAGGTAATGTATATGGTGCCTTTCGTATAGCCTACTTTGATATTACGAGTAGATGAGAATAAGTCGAAAGTTCACATGATGAATTGTTGACTTCTGAAAGCCAACTACGCATAAGAAGCATGATATGATTTGTTGTCGTAAAAATAGGATTATAGGAAGTCGTAAGTTACATGTTATGTCAATACGTGATATTTGTGATGGCATGACGAATTACATGAGTTTGGAAGGATATGAATTTGATTATATGTCTTATGGTTGTTAATTGTGACTAAAGAAAGTCAAATGTGAAATATGCGATTGATATGATCGTTAACATGTACAATTGTGTATGCTAATGAGAATGTGATTTGGTGGCATGAAAGTAGAGGAATCATGTCGAGATGGACTCAAACATGAAAGGCTAATGGGTCAAAAGGAGGCAAGGAAGCGGATACGGACACGGATGCACAAGGTAAGTGATTTCCGTAATCACTTCTTAGTTGTTTATGTAAAGTTAGGTGCGATTTAATTAAGTATGATAATTGAGGTCAAATAGGAATGAGTTGTATGAAATCGATGAATTTCGCTAAGTAAATCAAATGGGTCAAGATGAGGTTTTATTGCATACCGGAAAGGTTGCATAAGTAACAACTTCGGTATGATAACCGGGTAATGGATAAAATTGTATGTAAGCATGCTAACCGAGAAACGGTGATGCGGGTTAATGGGCAAGAGGTTCGGTAGTAAATTATGAGTAAATGAATAAACAATTTCATAGATGGAAATTTTACTATTTAATGTTCAATTACGTAATAACGAATGAATTTAACGAATACCGGGTATCGGGTGCGTAAACCCCAAGTACGACACTCCGGATAATGTAAAAATATTATGGTCATAATGTTCATGTAAGTTTTGAGTTAAAAGGAATGAGTTATTTGATAAAAAAACATGAACGGGTCAGATAAATCGTAAATGAATAATAAGCCGATAGCGTCTAAGTTAAGAATTTCCTTAATCCGGATATGGGATTTCAAGTTCACATGATAGAATGTCAAATTACGAGCATGTAGGAAGAAACGGGAGGTTAAACGGGTAAACGGTTCAAAAGTTATGCGCGTTTTAGTGCGTACGGACGAAGAAACGGAGCTGTAGAAAAATGCAATATCTTGAGGGCGTCGCCGACGGGCTCTACAAACTCAGTTTTCTCCGACGCCTTATTTTACTTCCTACGGGGGGTTCTGGCTACGCGTAAATCCAAGGGCCGTCGCCGACGCCCTCCCCATGTCCAAAAAGCTGAAATTTGTTATTTAAGTCGATTTATGGGACGTAAGCTTCGGTATGTTAACCGTGGACTACGGCGGACCTCCCAATCATGATTTTGATCGTGCCTTTAATGTTTATGGGCTATAAATCTAAGTTTAAGTCCCATGCAATTAAAGTATGTGTATGTAAGAGGTATGCAAGATCTTGAACGTGTATGTAGGAATGTAGGTACGTATGTAAATGTGTATGTATGTATGCATAAAGGTGCGTATGAGTGTACGCATGTATGTAGAGATGTAGGAAGGTATGTATGCATGTAGGAATGTATGAACGCATGATTTAGATGCGTTGAGTAATAACGTTATTAACGGTGTGCCTTGAGAATGAAAAGTAATGCAGGTACATTATTGAAGCCTCACCGGGAAATGCATACGCAGAGGGAATGTTTAAGTTAGGAAGATAACGAAATGGGAAGTGTACGGGAATGAATCTTGTTTATATACTATGTGCTAATGTTATGAATGTATGTGTGAGTACAGGTTGTACGGGACACGAGAGATTATCACGGGGAATAGAGATCAAAGACCGAGTTACAAGATAGACTGTACGGGAACGTTGGTGTATGTAATATATCAGACATAAGATATAATTATTTTTGCATTTGTAAATGAGTTATTTGACAAAAATTTATGTGAAAGAGTTATCTTAAAATGATTTTTTTTAAGTAAGTCAAAGTATTATATAATGAAATAAATTTATGGCACGAACTTCCGCTGTGACTTTTGTCAAATACGTGTTAGGGTCTTACATTCGTGCATCATTTGAATCATAAAGTGTTGCATGTAATAATGATATGAAATCATGCAATATGTGATGCACTTGTATGTATATGACAATAATCAGAAAGCATTAATGACATTAATTTAGATCAAGCACAGTCTTTAAAGCACTAATTACTGTTTAATTAATGTACGAATACATGGAAATTTGGCAGTTGTAACAGTTTGTGGGTGGCGGCAGGTTTGTGGGTGAGGGTGGTTTGTGGGTGGCGGTGGTTTATGGATGATGGTGGTTTATGGGTGGTGATGATCGTGGTTTGTTGCAGCGGTGGTGATGACGGTGGTTTGTTGCAATGATGTTGACTTTGACCAGCAATATCATTATTTTAAATTAAAAACCATCTTAATTTATTTTGTTTTATCTTAAGGGCTTTTAGGTAATTTCACATCCACTTAAATGAGAAAACTAACCCAAATCCACGCCAGGGATCATCCGAGAACGAATTTACCAAAGTTGGGGACTATAACTGTAATGTTGAAAATATAGGGACTAAAGGTGAAATCGAAGCAAACCACAAGGACTATTCGGGCATTTTTCTCTATTGATTACTAATAAATAAATCATTTAACAAAGTGAGTTATCGTACGTAATTTTTTTTTTTTTTTTGAAAAGTAAACTTCATTAACACAAAACCGACCCAAACCGGGCCAGCCAACACAAAAACACGATTACATATTTACAAAAGAGCCCCAATCCTCCCAACTAGTCGATTTATGTTTAGACCTATTTACAAACCACAAGAAACCGATTGCTTTGACTTCACTAAGAATTCTATCTATCCTCACCGGGGAATTAGAGAAGACCAAATTGTTCCTAGCACGCCACAGACTCCAACAAACAATAATAAAGATACCTTGAACCGCTTCTCTCTTCCTTTCCGAAGCCCCGATGTCTTTAAAAAAACCAAAGAGATCCTTAACTTCAAAAGCGAAGATTGGAGGGATTTTACACCATGAACTAATACCTTGCCACACTATCGACGCAACCGGACAGGCCAGAAACAAATGATCCGCTGATTCATCATCCGACTGACACAACCGACAGGTAGAATCATTGACGTGAACATTTCTGTACCTTAAAGCTAAGGCGGTGGCGATCCGATCCATACTCAATCTCCATGCCATAATATTACATTTCGCCGGGACCCATTTACACCATAAAAATGAAGGAATGTTACCTCTCGGGATATCAGAATACAGGAGCCTTTTAACACTTTTAACTGAATAAATACCTTCTGAATCGAAAGTCCACTTCCATTTATCTTCACCTTCCGACGGCTGAACAGCATTCAGCAAACCCCGAAGTTGCTGATGATCAGAAACAAGCTCCGGGTCAGACAGCGAGGACTTCCAGTTCCATTGAAATTCGATCCCATCACCGGTTCTCTTCATCCGATTGGACACTAGACATTTCTTCTCAGCTTCAAGTCTGAACAAATTCGGGAACTTCATTTTAAGGGGCACATCAGCAACCCAAACATCCAGCCAAAAAGAAATTTTATTTCCATCGCCAAACTCTCCTTTCAAGAAATCACGAAGCGGAACCCCGTTAGCCTTAGTGTTAATAAACACCTTGGCAATATTGGTCCAAACTCCACTAGAGGACTTCTTAAAAGGAATACATTCCCACCCGACCCGAGAAAAATGAATCGCATCAATAGTTTTTTTCCACAAGTTGTTTTCTTCAGTTTTATACCGCCATCCCCACTTCGATAAAAGGGCCGTATTCACCTCACTAAGTTTGCTCAATCCTAGACCACCGTCCGTCTTATGACAAGCAACTCGATCCCACGCCACCCAATGCATTTTTCTCTCCTCTATCGAACCTCCCCATAGAAATCTTTTGATCATTGCTTCCAAGTCGAAGATCACTTTTTTCGGGGCTTTGTATAAAGAAAAATAGTAATTAGGAAGGCTTTCCATAACCGACTTGATGATAACCACCCTTCCCCCAATAGATAAGAGATGAGACTTCCATTTATTGAGACGGGCCCGGAACGTATCGACCACCGGTTGCCAATTGCATATCCGGTTTACAACCCACTTCATTAGCCATATCCCCCACATCTTCCATTCCAACCCCTATGCCATATAAGTTCGATTTCTCAATGTTAATCTTGAGGCCCGAACACAGATAAAAACATCTGAGAATCCGCACTATGTTAACAACTTCATTTTTGGACCATTCACCCATAACGATTGCATCGTCCGCGTACAAGAGATGACTAATGACGGGCCCATTGTTAGGAGTAACGATGCCCTTAATCACTCCCGCCTCTTTAGCGCTATTCATCATGCAAGATAACGCCTCCATAACTATCAAAAAAATGAAAGGAGAAAGAGGATCACCTTGCCTCATACCTTTCTCACATTTAAATTTAAAAGTCGGAGCCCCGTTCACCAAAACCGAGGAACTCGCCAAGGAAAGAACACCCCTCACCCAATCACACCACTTTTGAGGGAATCCCATTTGAGAGAGAATCTCAGACACAAACCTCCAGTTCACATTGTCATATGCCTTTTCGAAATCAATTTTGAGAAAAAAAAGCTTTCGATTTCCTTTTTTTTATCCAAGATATAATCTCATTCACCATGAGGGGACCATCTAATATAAATCTACCATTAAGAAATGCTGACTGCGAGTCCGAAATCACTCCATCCAAAACCTTTCTAATTCGATTAGCCAAAACTTTAGAAATAGTCTTACTAATGACTCCCACCAAGTTAATTGGCCTGTAATTATTTAAAGAAACCGGATCTTGAATTTTAGGAATAAGAGTAATAAAAGACGCACCACTGCCGTCACTGATCTTACCGTTGTTATGAAACCTGGCGAAAATCCTCAAGAAATCTTCTTTAAAGAGCTCCCAAAAATGCTTAATGAATTTAAAGTTAAAGCCGTCGGGGCCAGGCGACCGATCATCACCACATTCGAAAACAACGTTTTTTATCTCTGACTCCGAGAAAGGTTCTACCAGCGAAGTCGAATCCCCATCCGAGATCCTACCAATATTGGAGCAAAGAAGATTCGGCCTGATTTTGTGATGATCTTTGAATTTGTCACGGAAGAAAGCAAAGACCTGTCTTTTTATCTTCGTCGGTTTGCTACACCACTCCCCTTCAATGTTAAGACCATGGATGGTATTCGTAGCTTTCCTGTTGTTAACGAGAGCATGAAAAAATTTTGAATTCTCATCTCCGTCAACCGCCCACTTAATCCGAGCTCTTTGTTTAACGTCCGAAATCTTCCTATCTTCAATTTCTTTCAGAATTTTTCTATTTTCCGTCATCGACCATTCTTCTTCTTCCGTTAAATCCCTTGATTCCATTTCTAACTCTATCTCCTCCAATTCCAACAGAGCCAATTTTTCGGATTCTTTCTCGTTGGCCAAAAATTCATCTCTCCACTTCTTAATGGCTGATCTAATGCACGCGAATTTAGAAGTAAGGCTGAGGTCCGGAGGGTCGAATTCGAGAAAATCTTCAACCGCCTTCCTCACAGATTCCTCAAACCCCGGCTTCCCAATCCATGAGTTATATACCCTGAACGGACGTGGGCCAAAATTCATATCCACTGTCTCCAAGATGATCGGACAATGATCCGAGTGTCGAGGAGGCAACACTCTCACACAACCCGACGGCCACTTATTGAAGAAATCCGGACAGACGAGAAACCGGTCCAGTTTACTCAACTTTTTACAATTATCCCTTATACAAGTGAACTTCCTGCCCTGCATCGGATACTCAAGCAAACCATTATTAAAAATAAAGTTATTAAAGTTTTCCGAACACACCGGTTTAAACTTTGAATTCCTCCTCTCATCTTGGGAGCGGACCGCTTTGAAATCGCCGACTAAAACCCACATTCCGATGGTTTGGTCGATCACCGAAGAAAGCTCATCCCATAAAGCAAGCTTGGCCGTAGTGTTTTGAGGAGCGTAAATGTTAACCAAATTAATTGGTTCACCACCGCCCACCATAATACCTTTAACCACCAAATAATACCTCTTCTGGATAACAGTATCAGCTTTGAAAACCTTAGGATCCCAAATCCAAACTAACCCTCCTGAAAGACCTTCCGAAGCCGAGCACACAAAATCACAGTTCCTGTTTCCCCAAAAATTACAGGCAACCGAATTCGAAACCATAGAAACCTTTGTCTCTTGCAAAGCTATAGCAGAAATTTTATTGGCAATCCTAATCTCTCTAACCCGAGAAGCTTTACCCTCCCCTAGAATGCCTCTGATGTTATATGACAAGAAATTCATTGATCAACAACATTGTTACCTTTGATGGCCTCTTCAACAAGGGTATTGTGGTTGCTAAGATCCACACCCAACAAATTCCCAATTTCCACAGTCGCCCTGATTTCATCAATAATCTTATCACCGTGAATAGGGCTGTAAACGAACCAAACGTTCGGCGAACAGTTCGTGAACCGTTCGGCGGGAAGTTTGTTTGTGTTCGTTCGTTTATTAAACAAACGAACACAAACAAGAAATTTCGCTCGTTTAGTTAAATGAACAAACATGAACAGAGATCGCGTTCATTCGTTTATGTTCGTGAACGTTCGGTAACGTGTTCGCATGTGTTTGATAGTTCATTAGTGTTTTTAGTTTTTATATTTATTATATCATAAGTCTGACAAATTAAATATTTAATAAGTGTTAGTCTATTATATATTATGTTCATAGACGATTGTTTGAGTTCGTTTATTTCCATTTGTGTTCATGAACATTAACTTGTGCTCATTTGTGTTCGTCAACGTTCGTTGCCTAAAATTAACAAACAAACACAAATGAACACGAACATGTTCATTTCCTTAACAAACGAACACAAACATAAAATCCCGTTCGATAAGCGTTCGTGAACGGTTCGCGAACACATATATTTTTTAACAAACGAACACGAACAAGGTCTTGTTCGTGTTCGTTCGGTTCGTTTACAGCCCTAACCGTGAAGATCACCGACCGGTTCCTCCCGATTGCCTTCATTCTCCTCATTCCTGTTTACCGGATTACCAGAGTCCGCTCCTTCCTGGTGATCCTGGTATTGCTGTCCATCGAAGTGACCCGGTTCCACCTCTGGAATATTCCCATTAGAAGGCCCTTGATGTACCTCCTCTGCTTGCAGATTAAGATCAAAAACAAAATCACCTTCGTCCCTCCTCCTTTTCTTGGGCCTAATATCTGATGAAGGGCTTAAATTATCTTTAGTCCCAACTTTCTTACTCCTGGGCCTAAAAACATTCCTCCTTTTATTGGGCCTCCCAG
Source organism: Helianthus tuberosus (assembly GCA_030545235.1). Taxonomy (NCBI): domain Eukaryota; kingdom Viridiplantae; phylum Streptophyta; class Magnoliopsida; order Asterales; family Asteraceae; genus Helianthus; species Helianthus tuberosus. Next base: position 45,485,528 of record CM060442.1, read on the forward strand.
ATTCCCTAGAGTTGAAAAAATAGATATCTTTATCTACAGAACTTTCCTTGTTCACATTGTCTGTGACCCCACCACAAAAAAACGGCGCACCAGCTGCCTTGGGGACAGGAACGTCGCCCATGCATGCATTAGTATTTTTATTACCGAAATCTTGGGTTTCCCCCACAATCAATTCCCCCTCTGACCCATCGTCCTCCTCCGGAACCCCGAACGGCTCCATGACGGCACCCGTTTGACTTCCTGGCCGGTTGACTTCCGGAACTGTAACTGTACCAACAGAGTCCGGCGCCCAATCAACGAATCCTTCCTCCACCCAAACTCGGTATTGCTTGTTTTTCCATTTCAGCGTAACATGGCCCTGTATCCTGTTCCCGTCACCCACCAGCAAACCAATCCAACTCACCGATAAGTTGTTATCGCCTACTTCCAGCTGAGAACCGTGAACTATCTTCCCAAAGTGCTCTGCTATATTGTTAAGAACATCATTTTCCGCCAAATGCATCGGCACCCCTTGAATCTTGACCCATGCCAAACGTTCGAACGGGAGGGGTTGGCAATTCCACTGTTCTAAACTGTAAAACCAGTCCTTCCATATCACATGATCCAAAAGAAACTTATCACACGGCTCTTCTTCCCCAAAGTTAAGTAACATTGACAATCCACCCATGTAGCTTAACGATAATCCCGACATTCCAGCTTCCAGGAGCAAAGAGTTGAGGTTTCTCAGCACAGAAAGATTTTTACATCTTCCAACCAATGCTTTCCCGATCAACTCGTTGAAAACCACTGTTTCATCGGCAATTTCGATAACCGGCTCATCCCCTGAAACTTGACCAGTGGCATTGGAAGGCCTCCTTGAATCCTCTTTAAACAGTTCACTAAACAACCTGCCATTCCCCGGAACGGAGGATGTGTTGACGCCACAGTTATGGTTTCGGGGGGATTGTTGAAAAGGATTACCTATTTTATTCTGAAACGGGACCTGCACCTTCTTACCTTTTCCGGCAGCTCCTCCATTGAATTTGTGACCTTCCGTCGTACCTTGATTCTCTTTTGCAAATCTGGCAAGGTTAGCATGAAGTTTGAACCCCCCCCCCCCCCATCTTAGTACCATTGAGTGCACGTTCCATTTCTTTAACATCCCGGACATTAACAAAACTAACAAAACCAAACTTCCTGCCCAGTTTATCCGGTTTCCTTGCAATATAAACACCATACACTTCTCCAAAAACTCTAACGAAATCCGCCACATCCCAAGGGTTGCATCCAGGTGGAAGATTAGTGATAAAAAACTTCGTGATTCCTTCTTTGTTAAACTTATCGCCAGCACCCTCCTTCTTCTTCGGACCTTTCTTGCTAGGAACTTCATTCCAAACCCCTCCATCTTCCCCCACGTCCATATTGATAAGACGAGATCTAATACCGATTCAAGGAGCGAATGGATAAGCTCTAAACCTATTAGAATGAACGGATTATTCAAGATTGCCACTCAGAGCAGATCGAAATATCCCCCCACGCTAATCTGAGTTAGAACTTCATCGTCGTGCATCTATGCCACCGGCTTAGAGAGAAGAGAGAGTTTTTTTTTTGTGAATTGAAATGCATTAACGTACGTATTTTTTAATCCAGAAACGAGGATATACATGTATGATATTATTGCATGTGGTTGACTACTGACTTGGTAAACAAGTGGCCATATGACTTGGGTTAAAAGTCTACCGTTTTGCTACTGGACAATTATGAGTTGACTATATTTTAGTGTCGATAAAAATACTACAGTAATAAATATACATTTTGTTATATAATTTTTAACTATAAATAATTATATACACATTTGTAAATAATTATAACTTTTTTTATAAATAAAATAATTATACATTATATAATATATAATAAATGAAGCAAACCAGAGTTAATCGTAAACTTAAAAATTATTAACGAGCTTAGGCAAACTCGGTTCAACTCAATTACACCCGTAACTTCAGTTAAAATTACAAGAAAAATAGAACCCTTAACAATGGACAATTAATAGAGATAACAAGTTGGTGGTTTGGTTATGTGCTATCTTGTTAACCTCTAGGTCGTAGGTTTGAATCTTACACCACTCATGTTTCCTTTCTTTTTGGGCGGCCTTTTTTGCTTTTATTTTCTTAAAAAGGAAACACAAAAGTTAATTACAAACGTTTTGTAACGGTTTATATCACGACGATTTAAATTTGTTGATGTGACTTTTTTGTAGTTACGTTTTGATGATTTACATCTGAGCCGCCGTCACAATGAACCGAACATGTGTGGATATTATTTTGGCTAATATTACGATTTTCTTTTTTTGAGTTTCCCTTTTTCGATTGTTATAGCATTGGTACCATAATGAAACGAGCCGATACAGACCGAATTCTCATCGCTTCCCTGCCGCAACACATGGGTTTAATACCACTAGTTTGTACTAATCTTTAGTATAGAAAGAGTTAATACACTTTAGATAAGTTGATTCCATATTTACAAGTAATAGAAAAACACTTGGGTAGCGTTTGGTATGAAGAAATGGAAGGTGGAATGGAATGGATCATTCTAATGGAATAAAAAGAAACATGTTTGGTTATCACGTGGTAATGGAATGGAGCATTCCAAAGGAATGTAACTCCTTCCAAATATAATAATTTTCATTCCTTGGTAAGTATGTATTTTTTTTCCATTCCTTCAAGGAATGGAAAGAAATATGTTGTTGTTATTATTATTATTATTATTATTATTATTATTATCATTATCATTATTATCATTATTATTATTATTTGTATTATTATTATTATATTTATATTTATTAATATTCATACTAATATTAATATATATCAAAAATCTATTATTAATTTTTTTATCATTAATATATTATTATTATTATTATTATTATTATTGAGGCAATTATATTTTTGTCGTTTTTAATACAGTTGTGTTTCGTTACTTCATCTTTTTTTGTTTGTCAAATTGTACAAATTAATGATTCATTCTATTCAAGTATGAGTAACCAAACATCACAATGGAATGGAATGATCCATTTCTTTCCGTTGTCCATTCCATTACCTCGTCCATTCCATTCTCTCATCTATTCCATTATCTCATACCAAACAGACCCTTGAGATTTAAGCATCCCTGACAATTATAAAGAGAGAAGGGGAATTGCTTCTCTTTACGCTACTCTACTACACTTCTTACAAATTCCACACGTCACGTTTCCGGTCCTTGCACGTGCTTTCCATGTGATCATGTTTCTAGTTTATTTAGTATATATACATTTACCAAATGGGTAATAGTGCCAGGCAGCATACATACATTTACCAAATGGGAGAACAGTGTCAGGCAGCTGCCTGACACTTTACCATTGGACCAACCAGTTTACTATTTTATATTCATTTTATAATTACGTTTTTGCCCCCAGCTCAAAATAAAATTACGCTTTTGTCCCCAGCTCAAAATAACGATTTTTCCCTCGATTCAAAATAAAATTGTGGTTTTGCACTCAGCTGAGAATTACCTTTTCGCCCCCCAGTTCAAAATAAAATTATGTTTTTTTACCCCCAGCTAAAAATTACAATTTTGGCCTCTGTTCAAAAATGTGATTTTTCCCCGTTTAAAAAATTATGATTTCGCCCTCAGTTCAAAATTACGTTTTTTCCTCAGTTCAAAATAAAATTATACTTTCGCCCCCAACTCAAAATTACGATTTTGCCCTTGGTTCAAAATAAAATTGTGGTTTTGCCTCCATCTTAAAATTACGATTGTGCCCTTAGTTCAAATTTATATTACGCTGTTACCCAAGTTCAAAATTACGAATTTGCCCCTGTGAAAAATTACAATTTTGCCCCTGGTTCAAATTTACAGTACTGCCATCACTTTAGCTTTTGGCAAATTACGATTTTAACCCAGTCAAAAAATACAACTTTCCCTCAGTTAAAAATTACAATATTGCCATTGTTTTAGTTTTTTTTTTTATCAAAACTATAAAAGTGTTTTGTTTTAATTGGTTGACTCGAATTAATTGTTTTTCGTGTCAATGAGCTGCCTAACACTCGCTCATTATTCGGCCATCGCCCCGCAACACGGACGGGGCATCCACTAGTTTACAACAAAGAGGCTAATAAATCGCCTTATGTTTTTATTATATAGACAAACCAACAAGTGTATGTGTGCATGTGGTATTTGATCCATATATCATATGTAACGAATTCCATCTGATTTTTTTGTATAGCAATCATAACAATTTATTTTAGATCATGATTATAGGATGCATGAGTCATCTTTAACATTATTACGGATGTTAATGTTGTTGTATTATGGGAAACAGACAAACAGTGGTATCCATCTTAATGATTTTTTAAGAGATCTATTTTGAACATGAATCCTCAGGCAATGTTAACGGTTTAGTGTGCTCAATTTTTGCAACCAAAGGTAATATAAGAAAACACCGTTGAAGATACTGGTTTGCGTCATTTTACGTTTATACAATATCTATTTTACATTTTCTATAATTCATTTTTTACACAGTTTTTTTAACATATATTTTCCATGAAAAAAAAGTGTTGGGATTGAACCCTACCAGAGGAACAGATAATGTAAAACCAAAACCAGGTCACAACAGAGGATTCACAATAAGCAGCAGTTTACTCTTTGCTCTCCCCTTGAAAGTGATTTATAACAACTGATGGTCTCTATTTGCTGTTCATATTCAACTGCTGCTGTCTTTTCAACTACTGATGAAAACCCTGAAGTATCCAACACTGCTGGTCCTATCTACTGATGATAAAACACTGCCCAGTCAAGGACTGATCAACCTTGAGGAAAGCACTGACATAAAGAGAAAGCAGTTGTTTAGTGAAATATCTGTTTTATGTATAGTCAGTGGTTAGGTTAGCAGTGTTTGTGTAAGGACAGTAGATACAGGTTGTTAGGCTGTTAGACGTCGCTTTCATGGTGACGTCAGCCGAGATCCTCAGTGGTTTGGTTTGCCTATAAATGTATCAGTACCCTGTACTGTTACATTTGATTGACTGGGCGAGTTCTTCTCCTCATGTCTAATCCTTTCATCTTGTGTGCAACCAACCTTGGGACATCAGGCTGAAGGGGAGTTTAGTTTGTAAGCATATCTGTAATCTTTTGCTTTGTTTTGTAAATCTTTTGACTCTATGAGAAGCAATTGTCTATCAAACTATTTTCTCCATTTGATTGTGTTTACAAAGTTTGTTTTCATTTCCGCTGCACTTTACATGTTTTCACGGTTACAAATCATTCTAAACATACAAACAAACACAATCATGAGAGCCTCCGATCCTAACAATTGGTATCAGAGCCTGGACAGTCAAATTCGATCTAACAATCAATTTGACATAACAGTTCGGCTCAAAATTTCATTGATACTAAGGTTGGTTGTATTTTTGTTGAAAAACAGAGTACCGAATAAATCATGTTTAAAGTGGTTAATCAAAAACTCTGTAAATCAACCAAGATGTCATATGACACACAAATTTCACACAACAAGTGATATCATGCAAAAGTCACCCATAACTTTCAGATTTGTAAACATATCTGTTAAATTATGGGATTGTTTTATATTTTTCAATATTGATTTCAACTGTTGTTTTGATTTTTGTGATGTTTTCATTAAATACTAAAGTATGAACCTCAGATTAACAAAACCTATGATTCATAAAACATTGATGTCTTGTTAACTCAAAAAGAGGGAATTAAAACTTTAGTCATTCAGATTTTATGTGTTAAAAACAGGTTGAGTCCCTCAAAAGGACAAAATCAACTTTGTTAAAATACATTGAGAAAAGTCACAAAAACTCAGAAGTGTGTTTATCTCAAAACTTTTGAAGTCAAAAGAAAAGAATATAAACATAAAACACTTATGAGTCAAAGTTTAGGGTAATAATGGTAATTAAGCAACTATGTGCATTTATCTGTTCAGAAAAGGTTTTGATTCCAGTAAATGAACTCCAAAGAGGACTAGACAAATGTTCAAAAATTTTCTCCATGTGTCCTCAGGTTTGCAATCAACTGACAAAGAAAATGGTTCCAAACAGTGGTCAAAATGTATCCAAAAGTTTCCTACCACTGTTGTCATACCACTGACCATTTTCAAAAACTTGTGAATGATATGATTTTATACTCTATTGAAATTATACCAGATCCTTTTGATACTACTCTCAGAAAATCCTTTAACTATTTTTTGTTGTTCAAAGGATTTTCTCATACAACCAGGATATATTATTCATTTTTTGGAATAATATACTTGGAACTTATGCTTGTTTTTGTTGGCAATAGTTTCAGCTCCTGTCAGGATGTAATACCTTATTTTTTTTTTTTTTTTTGGTATTAGTGTCCTCTAAATGGGTCAAAAGGAAATGGTACATATGTCATGATCATGTCATACTCAGGTTTGCTCTTAAATTTTTATCAAAGGTTGATTGCAAACTGTGCTTAAATTACTAAGGTACTCATGTGTTAATTGAATATTAAACGAAAATGAGTTGCCTTAGTAAAAAGTTTTCATCATCTGGGGTACTAAACCACTGCCTTTCAAAATTGACATGTGGCAAAACCTTGAATGAAAATCTTCAAAACTGTTGCTGAAACACCTGTCCTTCAGAGTTGTACTATTTACCCTAACCACTGTTTTGTTCCAACATCTGATCTCTAAACACTGTTCACTGCTGAAAGTTAACCACTGATCCCTCATTTTCTTGAAAAGCACTGATGCTCAAAATCAGTGTCTTATCCACTGATATGCTATCCACTGATAGTAAAAATCATCCACTGCCCATAATTTTTACCGTTGTAACCACTGATGCTTGATACGTCAGTGGCCCTTAAAACAATTGTTCTCCATACTTCATCCACTTCATCAGTGATTGACACGTGGTCAGTTTTTAGCCCTCAGATCTTAATAACCGCTGCCACATCAGCGATCATTTTTTTTAAAAATAAAACCCTGCCCTAAACCCCAAACAGGGTTTTATACTGTCGAATTGAATTCCAAAATTCTCTTCTCATAGCAGTTTCCAACCCTTCTTCTCAAAATCTCCAAAATCCTCTTTCGTTCTTCCCCGCAAAAATGACAAAATCAAAATCAAAACCTAAATCACCATCACCTTCCAAAGAGGTCGCTCAAACGGCCGAAGAACCCATCGAAATACCATTCAAACAACCTCACAACTATCTGGGTTTACTCACAAAACCTACTGATAATCACACCTTTGACACCATCATTGATACATTATCTGCATCAAAGTACAAAACTTTGTTGACAGCAAATGCTCCCATCTATCTGCAAACCCAGAGAGAGTTTTGGAAAAAGGCGTCGCTTGAAAAACAAGATGGAAAAGTCATAGCCATTAACTCCTCAATACAGAGTAAAGCAGTTCAAATAACCCCACAGTCGATCTCCGAAGTCTTTAATCTCAACGATCAGGAAGGTAAACTCTCTTTTGAGAAGGTCGAGATGAAAACTGATTTCGTAAAAAGGGGGTATGCAGAACAATCAAAGGTTGATACCTTACAAAAAGGTTATTTTCCTTCTGCTCCAAGAATTTTATTTCACACACTTTTGATGTGTGTTTCAAATAAAACAACATCATTTAATGAAATACCATTGAAGATTCAATGCCTGGGGTATGCCATTTTGAATAACAAAGATTACAACTATTCCCAGGAAATCTTCAATGACTTAGTGAAAAATGTTGACAACAAAGCATTTTTACTTTTTTCAAGATTTTTGAGTTATTACTTTAAACAAAAATTTGTAAAGGAAAATGAAAATTTGCCAAAACAAGGTGTTCATTGTCAAATAAAAAGCTTAACAAAAGAAACATTTTCAAGGATGATGGCACCAATAAAAACAAAAGCAGGGGTACCTGAGCAGATTTTAGCGGTTACAACTGCTCCTCAGGTATCAGCTGCTGAGCCCACTGCTCCAGGTGATCATAGCAGCACAACCACTGCTTTGAAACCCACACCTGACATAACCAAAAAGACCAAAAGAAAAACATCCAGAAAACCCACCAAACCCAAAACAAAGGCAACTCTGGAAGATGAGATCCCAGAGGAAATGCCTGTGACAACACAAAAGTCACCACAAACCACTGCTGCTACTTCCTCACAGCAGTTGGAAGAAAGATCTCAACCCATGCCTAAAACTCCTCCTGCATCCTCACAAAAGGATCAGGTTGTAAGCATAGGGACACCACAATATGAAGCTCTGAATCCACTCGGATTCATCTTCCTCAGTCCTGATCCCAAGGACATGTCTCTTTCAACTCCCATCCCCTCACCAATCATAATGCCACAATCCATGCTACCTTTGTTGCATGCAGCTGCTATAGCTCAGACACAAACCAGTTCCTCTCTATCACCTATCACTGAGAGCATACATCCACAAGTGACTGGGTCTGATGCTATTACTCCTGCTATCCCAGCAACAATTGAGGAGGTTACACCCCCTGAGTTACAAGTAACTCTCGGTGGTAGTTCAAGTGGAGCAGCAACTACAACTGGTGGACCAACAGGTCTCCAGTTGGCCAGTTGTTTCATAAATCAGACTCCCTTGAAGGCAATTTCTTCCATGGCAGCTTCGATAACCACCAGTGAGTTGGATCTAACCACTAGCACCATCAAAGGTTTATCAAGTGCTGAAGAAAGAAGTCCCCAGTACCAAGAACAAGGGGCATCAATGGGTGATTTTTGGGACTCTGTTCCTAAGACACACATTGATATAACCACTGCTGGTGGGGATTCAGATGATCCTATTAAAGTAGGTGATGATTCAAAATATCAGGAATTGACGGGCAGAGTGGAAAAACTTGAAGAATCAGTTTCTGAAATAAAAGAGATGGTGCAAGAGATTTTAAAAGCTCAGAAAGCACAATCCAATGTTGTTCCTGCTCAAGCACCTGCTCCACAACAAGCACCTGCTGTAAATGAGCTTTGGAATATTTTCCAACCCATGCTTGAAGCACAGCAACTTATGGCTGACAAAAAGCATGCTATTCAAGTACAAATGCTGACCAACATGGTTGAATCAAGATTTAAAGACACTCAAGCAGATATCAAGGCTATAAAGGCTAGCATTCAAAGTGCCTCTGGCAAAGTTCCTTCTTCCATACCATTTCTTGTAAACCCCCCTTCAGATAATGCCAAAAAGGGGGAGAATAACAAGTTGTTGGGAAAAATGAATAGGATGGGAATAGAACATGGCCTTCATGTTGTGCCTGAAAAAGAAAAAGAAAAACAGGTCTCAAAACCTGTTAGCCAAACAGCTGATACAGCAGCAGTTACAAAAACTGTTGTCAGTAGCCAAACAGCTGCCATGTCATCAACACACACACTTTCAACACACACCACTCTACCACACACCACCACAACTACTCTACCACCATCATCCACAATTACACCATCATTACTGCCTCCTGCCATAAAGCAGAAGACAGCAGATGTTACAACATCTGCTGTAAGGACAACAGTGATTGAAACACCAGTTGTTTCAACCACTGTCAGTCAATCACTGTGACAAACCACTGATCCACCCAGAACATCATCTGCTCCTTCTTCATTAAAAAGGAGAAGGAATCTCATATCAGATGATGATTCACCACCACCATCAAAAACTACCTCACCACTTCCATCCCCTGCTCAAAAGCAGAAGACAACTGCTGACATATCAGCAGTTGTAATGACAGCAGATGTTGAGACACCAGTTGTCTCAACAGCTGTTAGTCAGTCATCCTCCACTGCTCTCATCTCTCCTACTTCACAGCCAAAGCTCTTCAACAGAAAAAGAAATCCAATACCTGCCGATGAAGGTATACATGATCCTAATGCTGCACAATATCCACTGGAACTTGAAGCCATCAAAAATGAGATGAGGCAATTCTATACAGAAGAAGTTCCTTCAAAAAGAAGATTCTCCTCACTCATAGGCTACATGCCACCAGAGGATATGGATGATTACCTCAAACTCAAGGCAAGGCAGGCTAAAGTAAAAGCCAAGGTTGACAGTGAAAAAGATAAGTTAAGCGAAGATGGCATAGCTAAAAGACTGGAGTTCTACTTCACAAAAGTAAAGCAGATAGAAGGGTTTGCACAAGACCTAAACAAAGAAAAGGCTGATCAAAAGAAAGAATTAAGAAAACAATATCTAGCCTACATCATGAAAGAGAAATTCTATCCTGCTGAAGAACAACAGTTCAGAGAATGGCCAGTAGTAGCTCTTAAGCGTGAGGCAGAAAGGATTGAAAAGATTAAGAATGATCCTACGAAGAAGAAGAATGCTCCTAACTGGAGAAAAAATGAAAAGCTCATTGCTGACTTAACTGCTGAATATAAGAGAAAGAAAAGGGAGCTGGCGGATGCGAAAATGGATACTGCTGAAGCCATATCAAAATGGTCAAAACAGCAGACCGATGAAGCCTATGAAAGGCTAAAGAAAAGAAAGATAACTGTTTCAAGCACTTCTAAGAAGCAAGAACAAATGATGAAGCTTGAACAGAAGATGGGAAACCTTGACACACTGTTCCGGTCTACTTTTGTAACAAATCAAGAAGAGGGAGAACAGCTGACTGAAGAAGAGGTAATAGAAAAGGAAGCAGAGTACTTCAAAGATACCATCACGAAAATGGGTCTAAAAGAAGAAACTTCAACAAAGCTTCAAAGCCTTTTTAAGGCATTAAACAAACCTGCGTCTCCAAACACTGCTAAAGACAAGACAGAAGCTGAAAGACAAGAACTTATTGAACAAGAAACTGCAGAAGACATAGCTACAGCAGACAAAGTCATTGAAGAAGCTTTCAAAAGAATGTCTGTAAGTCTGCAGATGTTTTCAAGGCCATTATCCCTCAACTCATCTTCAAATAAATCTCTCCCAAGAAACCCACTTGGCTTAAAAATACTAAAGTGGATGACTGATCAAAAGACTCACGTATTGACCCTGGTCAGAGCCAATGGCGATGTGAAGTACATATCAAGGAGAGAAGCACTAGGCCTTAGTGTTCAAGATTTGCAGGATCTCCTTGAACTTTCACTGTGTAGGGATGAGGATGACCAGAGTGCAAAAGAATTTGAAGCTGAATTCAAAGAACAAGCTAAGGCACTCTTGATGAGTAATAAAGATCCAAAATAATGACAGGTTTTGGCATTATCTGTTCCAGGGGGAGATTGTTGGGATTGAACCCTACCAGAGGAACAGATAATGTAAAGCCAAAACCAGGTCACAACAGAGGATTCACAATAAGCAGCAGTTTACTCTTTGCTCTCCCCTTGAAAGTGATTTATAAAACTGATGGTCTCTATTTGCTGTTCATATTCAACTGCTGCTGTCTTTTCAACTACTGATGAAAACCCTGAAGTATCCAACACTGCTGGTCCTATCTACTGATGATAAAGCACTGCCCAGTCAAGGACTGATCAACCTTGAGGAAAGCACTGACATAAAGAGAAAGCAGCTGTTTAGTGAAATATCTGTTTTATGTATAGTCAGTGGTTAGGTTAGCAGTGTTTGTGTAAGGACAGTAGATACAGGTTGTTAGGCTGTTAGACGTCGCTTTCATGGTGACGTCAGCCGAGATCCTCAGTGGTTTGGTTTGCCTATAAATGTATCAGTACCCTGTACTGTTACATTTGATTGACTGAGCGAGTTCTTCTCCTCATGTCTAATCCTTTCATCTTGTGTGCAACCAACCTTGGGACATCAGGCTGAGGGGGAGTTTAGTTTGTAAGCATATCTGTAATCTTTTGCTTTGTTTTGTAAATCTTTTGACTCTATGAGAAGCAATTGTCTATCAAACTATTTTCTCCATTTGATTGTGTTTACAAAGTTTGTTTTCATTTCCGCTGCACTTTACATGTTTTCACGGTTACAAATCATTCTAAACATACAAACAAACACAATCATGAGAGCCTCCGATCCTAACAAAAAGTATCTTTGTTTGTTATCTATATTTAGAAAAAAAAAACTTCTATGTTAACTCTAGTTAGACCATGTATAGCAGGGAAGTGACATAATGCTCCTCCCTTAGGCATGAAGTGACATGTGACATATGAGACATTATGAGGGTGGAGATAAAAAGGGGTGTAGTGGAGGTTTATGAAGACGTGTGGAAATCTAATTTTTTATTTCTTTTTTAAGTCAAAAAAGGGTTCAAAATAGATGTGTGAGGATCTGATTGGCCATTCAAATTTATCTCAGACGTGTTTGAGGAAACACCATTAAAAAAAGGCAAAAAACTCCCCGAGAGACGGTGTGGTGGGCTTTATGGGAAGTTTTTAGGGCATTCCACGCCCAATTCCACCCTACTATGGGTGGTCTTATAACAATGATCGGCCGGGCTAGTTCATATAAAATTTGATACATGACTTAGTTATTTTTTTTTGTTTCACATTTAACTTTTATCAGTTGTCTCAACCTACCTCTTTTATCAAAATATAGGTCTCTCAATCATTTCTCCATACACTATGGTGGTGTTTGTTTTTCCTGAAAATGTCTTCAGAACCTCTTATGTCTGCGTCGCGCAGACCGCGTGCAGACCTTTGGGTCTGAAGACTGTTTGTTTTCTCGAATACCTTTCATTAAAAAAGGTCTGCGAGACCACTTCTTGGTGCAGACATGGACCATTGTCTTCATGGGTCTGCAAACCTTTTCTTCTTCACAAAACCCTAGCACCTCTTCACCCCTTCTCCTCCACCCCTTCTCCACCCACCCACCGTCCGCCACCACCCCTTCTCCTCCACCAATCTGCAACTTCCGTTACGTGTCAGATCATCTTCTCCGACATCATCGCACACCTTATCTCCATCATCATCTTCTTCATCTCCGGTCTTCATCACCACCTCTGACCACCGTATCACTGAAAACCTGCAACCCCGTGCACGCCGACCACCTCCTTGTCCTCCGACCACCGCACATCCACTTAATCATCACGATCACATTCTTCATCTTCGTCGTATCTCCGTGGACATCATCTCCGGCGACTGTACTCCCCTCCGCCGCCCCTCCACCTCCGCCGGCCTCCACCTCCGGCGTTTTGGATCTCGCATATGTACTCATCAATTTCGGTTTTAAATCCGGTGACGTTTCAGCTATCTATGTGCTCAACAGGTTCCTTATTCTGCTTTAATTAGGTGTTGTTTGTTTTTTTATTGCAAATTATTATATTAGATTGAATTAAGAACATGTTTATTGGCAAATTGAAATTTGTATGTTGATGCATTACTCGTTTTTTGCATTTCAAGAGTCACTAGTTGGATTCCCTGCACCAAGTTAAAAAACAAACAGTCTTCTCTTTGCAGACTGCAGAGGTTTGGTCTACCTCTTCAGCTGCAGATGTCTGCAGATGTGGTCTGCAGACTGCAGACGTTTTACCTCTTCAAAAACAAACAGCACCTATGATTACACATAAAATATGCAATACACTTCCATGTTTTCTCAAGCCAACTTTGGTTCCTAATAAGAATGACAACTATGTGTCAAGGTGAATACATTTCTTTACTTCTTTGATCAACATGAGTTACAAGACTTGTTACGAGTATAAAAAAAGTACACATAATTTTAAACTAGTCCCGCTAAAATAACAACTAAGGTATTCAATATGTTACATTTTTTTGTTGTGGTCGAAGACGGTTGTCGGTGGTGTTTGGTGGTTTTACAAGGGATTATTAATTTATTGTAGAGGAAGGAGAAAAGTAATGAAAATATAATATTTTATATAAATGGATGCCACAAACTAATAGTTAGAAAAATTGTTTAGAAACTAATTTATAATAAAATAACAAATAAAAACAATTATCAATTCAAAGATGAAAAGATAGTATAACAACTTTTGGAATATATGTAGCAATATTCGTATTTTTTATTCATTTTTGGTTACTTATAGTTTAATGTTGAGTAAATTATTTTTTGAGTCAGTATGTTTTAGTGATTTTAATTACTTAAGTTTAAAATCAAAAAGTTTAACGTCTTGAGTACTTAACCGTTCATTTTATAACATTTTGAGTCAAATTTTGTTCATTTTATTACGTTTTGAGTCCAGTTTTATTAAAAAAAAAAATGGACTCAAAAGGTTAAAATTTGGACTCAAATGGTTATAAAAAAAAGCGTTTAGGAACCCAGAACGTTAAACATATTGATTTTAAACTCAAATGGTTAACTAAAACATAAGGACTCAAAAAGTAATTTACTCTTTAATGTTTATATAATAGGTAGAAACGTGAAAGTTATCAAAGGTGAGGCAAAAATATTATTTTTATGTAAAGCATTTTCTTCTTCTTCTTCTTCATAAAATCACACAAAAGTATATCAAGTATATTTTGGCATAATAATCTCAATTTTTTAAATTAATCTTTAATCTGACTTACATTTTAATCCATGAACAGTTTAAACCTTGGCATAAAGGATCTGATTATGCATGAATTAGAGGGATGTGTCTTTTAGTTGAAACGGCTAAAAGTATAAATTTTTACTGTGTCCTTCAGTTGAAACGAATATTTTTACTGTGTCTTTCAGTTGAAACGAATAAAAGTATATATTTTTACTGTGTCCTTCAGTTGAAACGAATAAACATTATAAATTTCTACTGTGTCCTTCAGTTGAAACGAATAAACATTATAAATTTTCTACTGTGTCCTTTAGTTGAAACATTCTTGTTCTAATATGTTAATTATTTTTACCATGATATAATTGTCAAATGCATTAGTAACCAAAATATAGAAAGAAGCTCAAATAGGAATTCAGGAACTGCCCCATGAATCTTCAAAGAAAAGCAGCTGAAAGTCACTAGTGCTCATTATTTGTAGAAAATAATTGACAATTTGGGACCATAACAAATATTATCGGTACGAGTCCTAATTTGTAGATGTTTTCGTTATGTTAAATTTACACGATCCATACTTAACACACAAAATTTATTAACTGAAATGAAATCAAAATAATACTCTAAAAAACATAACTAAAATAAGTATGTAACTTTACTAAAACAATATTGAGTTCAAAATTAACTAAACAAACACGCAAAGCGGATCCAGCCCACATTTGTCGGTTCTCAGGAACCCAGTGCGTTTGGAAAAAACGGAAAAAATTATTGAGAACTTTGTAGAATTTAGAAAAAATTAGTGAGAATTAAAGAAAATTTACCAAAAGGAATCCATTAGAATAAAATCCTGCATCCGCCACTCCAAGAATCTTCTTCTTCGGAATAGCCCGTCAAAACATCTAACGTCGTTTCTCTACTTCCTACTAGAGGGCAATCTACTCAAACTCATGGTAGATCGGGTCATTTTATATAAATTAACGATATAACTTATATAAATCACTAGACACTATCATTTACATTCTTACTTTGTAATTTGTATATCAACTTTACACCAACCAAATATAACCAGTTACCACCTTCATATGATCATAGCTTAACACATTTTTAGTGGGCTCCATCATTAGCTTAAAGGCATATGAAATAGTGGCCCAGAAAAAAGAAACAACATAACGCAAGTCTGGCCCAAATAAATCAAAATAATACATTTTCTTTTGTTCCTATATTCAATGTTGCAGAAGGCGCTAGTCGGGCGGTGAGGTACAACCTAGGGATTAATCGGAATGGGATTTTTATATGTATTTTTTCAAAATTATATATATACCCAATAATATAAAAATAATACTTCAAAATTCACATAAATACTTCAAGTTTCAGATAGTATAATTCGATTTTGACCTCCTAGGACCGCCTAGAACCGCCTAGGACCGATTTTGATCGATTTTGACCGACTAATATTGTCCGATTAATCCGATTTTTGACCGCCTAGGACCGATTTTGACCGCCTAGGACCGATTTTGACCGATTTTTGACCATGACTGATTAATTGACCGCCTAGCTCAAAATTAGGCAGTAGATGACCGCCTATCGCCTAGGCGCCAATTAATCGGCCGCCTAGACCGATTTCTACAACCATGCCTATATTCAAGCTTTTCAATCTTCGTAATAAATAAATAGAAACTTGTGTATTATTCATCCATTCTCCTCCATAACAATCATATTATTACAGTTTACTTGGGTCAAGTTATTCTACAAAGGCTTCTAATTGTAAGAAGTGTAATAATGATTTATAGAGTGACAAGTGTCCAATAACCTAAAACTAAACCCACTACATCACCACCAAAAACCTAAACACCCACCCCCACCACACCCCACCACCACCCAAAGACCTAACCCCCCCCCCCCCCCCCCCCCCCCCCCCGCAAAAAAAAAAAACAAAAAAAAAACTATACCTCACCAAAAAAACCCTCAAAAAACCTAACCCCCCGTCACCCCCCAAAAACCTAAAAAACCCCCCACCCCCCAAAAACCTAAAAAAAAATATAAAAAAACCTAAACACCCACCACCACCCAAAAACCTAAACCCCACCCCCTCGGCAAAAATATATATATATATATTTTTTGGGGTGGGCGTTTAAAAAAAAAAATTTGGGGGGTGGGTGATGTGGCGGGGGGGGGGGGGTTAGGTTTTTGGTGGTAGTGGATGTTTAAGGTTTTTTTTTTGTAGTGGGGTTTTTTGTGTAGTGGGTTTTTTTAGGTTATTGGACACTTGTCACTCTATAAATCCTTCTTACACTTCTTACAATTAGGATCCTTTGTATTTGATCCTAATCCCAGTTTACTTTACACAAAAACGATATTTATGTTGGAAAATATAATTGGAATCATAATCTTTTACTAACCTTGTACACATATAGTTATATTACTATATATACGATAATATAATTCTTTACCGACTTTGCATTCTTCTTTATAACAGATTTACAATGAATTAAGATCTGTCTAAAAAATAGCTAAGATGAATGAGATTTCAATATCCAAAATAATGTCTTGATATAGAATTTGAAAAAAAGGATCTGAAATGGACAAAAAATACAATATATGTTTTTTTTAACGGTCAACAGAACCAATCCCGAACATTCTCGGGGCATCCACTGGACAAACGGAGTATTCCGAGAGTAACCCGAGTCCACCACTAATTCTGGGGAAAACCCAGTAACCCACCCACCCGTAGACACGACAATGAAATTACCAATAAAAACCAAATACAATACATGTTAAACTTATTAATTGGTTCACAACACAAGTGAAATCACAACTAGGAATTTTGACAAAAATACAATACATGTTAAACTTATTAATTAGTTTAGGCTAGGGGTGTAGGTTAGTAGTGCCCGGGGGTGCACCCGTCCCCTCCAATGTTTCGGTTAGAAGTGTATAATTTTCGATTTTTTGTCCGAAAATTTTAAAATTATATAGGATCGCCCCTCCAATTATTTTGCCTAAATATTTATACAATATATAAATCAAAGTAAAGTTTGTTACCATTTTAAATCTTAAAGGTCGTCGGGCTGAGTTGTAATTCTTTATCCAGGTTTCATTTATCTCGTACCATTATATATATATATTGGTCTTTTGTTTGTTAAACAATATTTAGTTTTTTTTATACGTAAGAACGGGTCTTTTGAATGAATGATTTTTTTAGTTTTATTTGAAACTATTATTAGTTGACTCGACCCAAAACATAGCGATAGGAAAAAAAATTGGGTTTCATGACTTTACGTCCCCTCGAAACTTTTGGTCAAGCTCCGCCATTAGTTTAGGCTATAGGGTGAGGTCATGACCCTCCACGTCAATGTCATGTCATTCACCTCTAATCCACAATCCAAAACCATTATCCTAAGGGTGGGGTCATGACCCAAACCACTATCCCCTTATTTATTTTAATTTATCTTTATTTAAAAAAAAAGAAATGATTACTAGAAAAATGGAAAGGAGGACCATGGTTGTCATGGTATAATCCATGCAAACCATGGTGGATTAGGAAATGAGATGGACATGGTATAGCTTTTCATTCATGTTCCTACGTTGCGAATCATGTCTTAACAATGACCCCACACCCTTTAGTGAAATCACAACTAGGAATCTTGATAGGAACACCATGATCAACAATCTTGTGACAAACAAACAAGGCTAGTAACGGAAACAATAACAAACACACCAACACACGAGTTCTGCTCAAACTCTTAGAGCATCCACAACTATAAACCTGGTCCAAACTTGAGAGTGCCTAGTCAACATGTCACATCATTTCAAACCATCACCATTTCAAATTCTCATTTTTTCTTTTAACAATAAACCATTTCAAACCATCACCTCATTATCCACCTCATCACATACTTTTCATTTTATTTAAACGATATCTAATATTATCTATTTATAATCTATTTAAATAATAATTGTAATTCTTTTATATTAATAAATTATAATTTTCATCTACAACTTATATAAATATTAATTATTTATTAAAGTTTGTGTAATAGTTTAATTCTAGATTTGTGTAACATTAAAACTAGGTGTATGTAATATTATAATTTAGGCTTGTGTAATAGTTTAATTAGGTTTATGTAATTTTATGTAATTTGTTTTATATATTTTTTCTATAATTTTATTAGTTTTTTTTAACATCAGAATTCTTTAATTTAAAAAAAATAAGAGTTCTTTTAAAATAAACATAAAGGAAAGGTTTTTTTCTTTAACCCATACCCCACATAAGGGGCCCACCAATTAGAGGTGCACAAAAAAAAAAAAAAAAAAAAAAAACGGTACCTGGACCTGATAAAAAAAATCCGGAACCGGTTATTTTTGTACCCGGGTATTATATGCCTGTAACCGAACCCGATCCTACCCGTAGGGTATGGATAAGGCATACATTTTGAGCCTAATACCCGTACTTGAAACCGTACCCGATTTATACCCGAAAATAACCTAGAACAGGTTATACCCTATACTTGACACCGTTTTTTAATACCGATAGAATACCCGAATTTTTAAAGTACATTTTTATGTTTAGTTTACATCTTTTATATTTAAGATTTTTAGAAATGCATGTTATAAAGCAAATAATTTGTACTGAAGTGAATTTATGTTATTGTAATTTTGTTTTAGTTACGTTTTTACAAATTACAAACCAAATTTAACTTTTACGAATTTACGTTTGTGTAAAATATTTAAAGAAAACTTATTAATTCAAACTGTATATTAATACCCAGACCCATACCCGGTAATACTCGAACCCAATCATACCCTACCCAGGTACATAGGGTATAATTTTTCTCCTCCATACCCGCACCCGAACCCTTCCAGGTTTCTCTTAATACCTGATCATACTCGGACCTGATTCCATACCTAAAACCGGGTATTTATAAACTCGATTTGTGTACCTCTACCACCAATCCACCACAAGATTAGTCCGTTCAATTCCTAACCCTCCTCCGGCCACACCATGTCACTACCTCCACTAGTGTCTTAAGTCCGTTGAGAGGTTTGCTTTGCCAAACCATTGTTAGAGATGCTCTTAGACCTTACGGTGTGGGCGTAGAAATCTGACGTGGAGGCCAGTCCACGCCCACAAAACCACCCCGTGTTTGGCGTTTTCCACGGCGTTGCGTGTGGGGTGAGGGATTCTTCACCGGCGTTGGGGGCAATTTGGTTGGTGATGTAAGGCGACTTGATTGGTGGTTTGTGACAAGAGGTTTGTGATTGGTTAGTGTTTTTAAACACTAGGTGGGACCCTTTCCATGCCCAACACCACCTCGTGCTTTTTTTACCACGCCCTCTTGCTTACGCGCTTGCCACATAACGCTTAACGCCCTCTGTTTGCGCCCCTACACACTGAATGGTCTTAGAGCGAATCTTTCTTTATTCAAGAAAAAATAAACTAATAACCACGGGTTTGTATAATACCATATTACCATTACATACGTTTCTACTACTACTCAGTTTCAAATTATTGACTAACAACAAGAAATAAGTTCAAAATTAAAATAAAAAACTGTTAATTATCTTTAAACTCTAAACCACCCTTCAAATATTGCAACATTTAATGTCCCTCTCTGTATTTGCTTCTACCATGGCCATAGCTTCACAAAACTTACTAATCTTTTCTTTGGACAACGACTTGGTAAATATATTTGAACGACAACTTTCATTCACAAACTAGTAAGACGCTAGGAACCAAAGAACAAAAGTAACAATTACAACCGGCATTTCACCCAATCTAACCAAACAATGTTCTTAATAGGGGATCTATTTTTTAGCGAAAGGAAACTCAACGCTTATTAGCCACTTCTTCTTGAATATTAATATACCGAAAATCAACCTCCTCCAAGAAAGCCTTCTCCAAAAAAATCATTCCTAAACTTTTTTCTCCAAAACCTTCCCTAAAGAAATCATTCCTAAACTTTTTTAAACGAATACAAATATAAATATAAATTTTGTTGTGTCCTTGAGTTGAAAAGTTCTTGTCCACGAAATAACTGTCAAATCTTCAAAGAAGAGTCAAGTGAAGGGCATTAGGGCTCATTATTTGTAGGATAATGGTTGTGGCTTCACAGATATTTAGTGGGCTCCATCATTAGTTTAAAAGGCTTATGCAATAATGGACCAGAAAAAGAAACAACAAACGCAAGTCTGGCCCAATAAAATAATAATAATTCTTTTATTTTGTTCCTATTTTCCTCGACAGTCGACCATACTATAGTTCCTCTGTTCTCTATTATAGAACTTGAAAAACTTGTGTATATTTTTTTTATCCATTCTCAACCTTAAGTCCTTAACAACCATTTTATTACAGTTTACTAAATGAAAAACAAATTTTTGTGCTAGAAAATTTAATTGAAAATATACCTTTTACCAACTTTGTTCGATTCTTGTAGGTCCTTGTAGTGTATTGTTTCACATAAAAAAACAAATGAGTATTTATTGGGCACTACTATACACACCCCCCCTATTACTAACCACACCCCCCCCTCCTCTCACATAACTTACAGGTGGGGCCTGCGTGGGACCGACAGTTTCCTCTCACAAGGGGGGGGGGGGGGGGGTGTGGTTAGTAATAGGGGGGGTGTGTATAGAATGGGCCTATTTATTTTGTTAAAAAGATAAGTGATATTATTTCATTCATATGTTATTTACATTCAGTATTATTATATATATCTGTGGAACCCATTAAGTCTAACCATCATCCAAGTCAATATCCACCGTTGAATCATGCTGAGATCAGCCGTTTAAACTCCCAAAAAATAACCGCTCTAATGGCAGTTATTGGAGGTTATGGTCGGTTTTTGCAGCTGGTGGTTACCTCCACCTTTTGCTGCCCACTATCTCCACGACTCACAAAATTAACTGCTGTGTTGGCAGTTCCCAGCAGTTCCCTATAAACTCCTCACTCCCTTGAAATAACTCCACTCCCCTATCTTTCTCTACGCTCCCATATTGCAAAATTGGGAAGAAGCAGAGATAAGATTTTACAAGAGAATAAATTACTAATTGCCACCGTTGTTTGTAACCAACTTTTGGGACAATTACAGCCGTATAAAGTCCCCATCTTTTAATCTCAGCCCTTGAAAGTAGCTAAATTCCTTCTAGAAGCAGAAGTTGGTGTCGGTTTGATACTCTCTCCCCCATGATTATTAAGTTAGCAGCAGTTTCCTAAGATAAGCCAATAAAAATACAGAATTAGAAATTGAAAAAAATAAAATACGGTTTTAATTCCTTTATTTCAGCAAGTTAGTGGAGTAGTGGAGGATGTAACTACCCAGTATGATGATTATATAATACGTACCCCAAGCTTCTATATTTCTTGCTTATATATCATTTCCATTCAGACAGCAAAGATTTGCAGCCATGGATGACTACACCCTAATGGATAACTACTACCTATTCGAAGCAGCCAACTATGCAATGAAGGTAATACTAAACCAAATACAATGTTGTACATATGTTAACTACTGATTTTTAGTTTCCTATACAGCTAGGGTGGAGTGATGTTCTTATTAGAATTATTGTGTAATAAACACGAAGTCGTATGGAGCAAGAATAGCATACTGAAAAGGTACATACCAATTATCTTCTTGCTTTGTGTTGATTTACAGACCACGTCTTTAATCAGTATTTTACTTCTTGTAGTCATCAATTATGATTGAACAACAACAAACTGATGGAACAAATGACCTATAAGTGAAGGTAAGTATTGGTTTTGTTTCGTTAACATAAATTATGCATTGTGAAGTCCATGTTTCAAAATAGTTACTTTTATCATAATTTCATAAAAACCAAGAGACTGACAAGACATTTTAGGCGCCTTTATTGGTCGGTTGCGATGTGCGATCAATGAGCAAAGAAACATACTACATACTCAGTAATAGAGAAGTTATAGCAGTGAATCAAGGTTGGTTAAGACAATTTATAATTATTTTCTTTTTATATTTTTTTGGATATTTACTCACCAGCCTCGTGTTGATAGAGAGCCTTGGAGTCCAAGGAAAGAAGGTTAAGAAAAATGGTGATTTGGAGGTCAGGGCTGGCCCACTTGCACATTACAAAGTTGCTGTGATTCTATGGAACAGAGGAAGCCCAACAGCCGAAAGTACAGCATATTGGTCCGACATAGGACTCAACTTGACCACAGTCGTTAAAGCTCGTGACTTGTGGGTGGTAAGACTATCAAAAAATATTTATTATTTTGAATTAATTTTTTTTTTGTCATTCTAGCATGCACTTGCAGTTAGAGGTGTACAAATAGGTTTTTTTTTTTTACCAACAGAACCGGTTTTTCAAATGGTAAACAAACTAGGTTTTTTTTTTCAAACCAGTTCAGGTTTAAAACCGGTTTCTGAGGATCAAACCCCAAACCTATTAAACCGGTTCGGTCCGGGTTATAAACCGGTCTGGGACAAAAAAACCGGTTTAAATCGTTTTTTAACCGGTTCGGATTATAATACGAACTGGTATCCAAACCCTCGGGCCGAGTCGGGTTGAAACCGGTTTTTTTTCAAACGGGGTCGTTTTTTTTTTCGAACCGGTTTTTTTTACATGTCTACTTGCAACAACTTAAATGTCTCACTTGGATTTTTTTTTTTTTTTTTTTGCAGTACAAGGCTCAAAGATCAATGAAGGGACAGATCTCAGCAACTGTTGAATCTCACGCTTGTAAAATGTACGTTCTTACTCTACGATAAGGAGTTTAAAGTTCACGACCAGTTAACTGCAGATTGTGTTATGTGTTATGACACGTTCGTCGTAAGAATAAGATTTGCGAAGGCAAAGCCAAAATAAAGCTAATAAACAGAGATGTGTTCTCTTTTTGAGTTTTTTAATGATGTTTTTATGCGTTTCTATCATCTAGAATTTAGTACAAAACGAACTTACATGGGTTTTTGGAACTTCCCATGAACCCACACTCGGTGCATAGTCTTCTGTTTACGACGGTTTACTGATTTCACACAACAATATTCAAGCTCAACCTGCAAAACATATTTTAACACATGTGACTACTGCTTAATGGTCTCAATTAACTTAAAATAATGAAAACATTTTTGTTCATTATTGTTTTATCCTTCAATAGAGCATTATTATATTAGCAATGTACTAATACTTATTTTGTTTATTGTGTTTGAAATCTTTACATTTTTGTCCTCAGATCAGACAAGGTACTAATACTTCTTTTGTTTATTGTGTTTGAAATTGTTTTAAATACGTTGGACAAATTACACGGATTTAAAGATTTGTATGATTCTCTCTACCTATTCTCTTTCAAGTTTTATAGTCCTATTCCTTTTTCGTTCATTATTTTTTATCCTTCAAACAAGCTGTTATTAGGTATCTTAATACTTATTTGAATATTTTATAAAAAAATGATATTTCTTTAAAGCTCAAATATTATCTTAAATAATCCTAATCGTTAAACATGCCTATGAAAAATCCTACTTTGTTTAATAACACTTCACCACAAGACTCTAATCACAAAATGGATTTTCGGTTCAATCAACCTTTTAGACCTGTAAACAAAATACAACACAAATTATACATAAATAATAGATGAAAGGTTCATACCTGGCTCGGTAGACCAAACCTTGTACAGGGTCAAATCCAGCCCATTCGCTTATCAGTAGCCCACTAAAATATATGAAAGGTCCATACCTAGCTTGGTAGACCAAACCTTGTACAGGGTCAAATCCAACCCACTCACTTATCGCTTGTACAGGGTCAAACCCTGAAATATATGAAAAATTGCTTCCATTAAAATGAAGTGGAATTAAGGGTGTTCATGAGCCGAACCGAACGGAGGTATGCTCGTGCTCGGTTCAGTTTGAAACCGAGCCGCTCGGTTCGGTTTCGGTTCGCTTTTGCTCAGTTTTATTTAGTATCCCTACACAACCATTCAAACTAGAACATATTTGTCAAATTCAAACAGAACATATTTGTCAAATTAAAAGGTAAACAAACAGAACATGTTTGAACTTTGAGAACCTGTCCTAACACCATATCTCATATGAAAATATGCAGATTATAAATTAACTAAAGCAACCAAACAACACATCGTTTATAAACTAACTAAAGCAACCAATAACTTTCTAAACCAACAAAACTCTCATATGAAATGCATATTATAAACTAACCGGTGGAGCGGCTGTACGGCACTACGGTGGAGCGGCTATACGGCGAACGATGATGCCGGTGGAGTGGCGGCATGCGGCGGACGGTGATGTCGCCGGATGAGGGATGTGACGGTGGAACTGGATGATGTCGGCTGGACTGGATGTGTTGAGAGTTGAGAGAGACTAGGGTTTTCTTTCTTTTTTGAACTGAAGATGGGTTATGTGGAAATGAGGAATTGAGGATTTAGGGCTGGATATAGTTTTATGTTTATATTTAATAAATATAATATATATGTATATTAATAAAAATAAATTCGATCGAAACCGAACGAGCGACAAGCGAGCATACCTATGCTCGTGTTCGGTTTGTTTTTAAACCGAACCGAGCTGCTCGGCTCGGTTTTAACCGAGCAAGGAATCGAACGAGAAAATTTCCGAGCTTTTTCGAACGATCATCGAACGATCTTCGAGCGCCAAGCAGTTTGGACAACCCTAATTAGAATAGTTTAAATAAAATCTAAAATATAAAAATAATAATGAGTAAACTGCCATTTTGGTCCCTGTGGTTTGGGCACTTTTGCCATTTTAGTCCAAATCTCAAACTTTTTAAATCTGGGTCCCTGTGGTATTTTTTTGACTGTTGCAACTTTTCTTTTTTGTCTTTTAGTGCAGAGGTATTTTTGTCCAACTGATTTTTCATTTAACATATTTTTAATTTAAAAACTAAATTAAATACTCTACATTTAATACATTTAAATACCCTTATTATCATAATCTTCCCCCAATTACAATTACAGAGATCATCCTCAATCATCTTCCCCCCAAAATCAACATCTTGCCAAGACCAGATCCAAAAACAAACAAAGGGGTCAAAATAGGATGGTGGGTGACGCGGTGGAGGTGAAGGAGGTCGGCCACCCTTCTCCGATGGTATCATTGGCGAATGGTGGCGGGTTCGGGAGGTTTGCGTTTCGTTGTTAATGGTGGTTACGAATCGATGGTGGAGGTGAAGGGTAGTTCGTGACGGCGGAGACGCCTCCTCAGTCCTCACCGTCGGTCAACGGCTGGTTGTGGTGGTGTTGAATAGATGATGAAATTTGAGGTAGTTTGTACATTATCATACCAAAGTAGAATTGTTGGATGTGAAAAAGAACAAAAAGAACGGATCTATGTTTTTTCTTTCAAATTTGGGGAATGTTGATGGCAATTAAAATCAGTGATTCAACTCCACATTAAAACACAATTCACCATTCAGATCTGAAACAAGAGAACCAGAACTTACTCTTAATAAGCGGAGAAAACAAAGACGGAGACGAAGAGAACGCGACCTACGAATGATAAGAATGCCATTGATGCAGCTTGAAGCTCTCTCTCTAGTTTCTCTCTCTAGAAATGTTGTTCAAAGTGGTGAAGACAGAGGGAGAGACTGAGGAGACAAGATGAGGGAGATGATCTTTAAATATAATTAATTTAATCAATAATCAGTTATAATAAATCTAAAATGACTAAAATACCCCTGAGAATAAAGACAAAAATCACGGTTTAAATTGGGGAATCTGGTCAAATTTAACTTTTGGACTAAAATGGCAACAAAAACGAAACCACAGGGACCCAGATTTAAAAAGTTTGAGATTTTGACTAAAATGATAAAAGTGCCCAAACCACAGGGACCAAAATGCCAGTTTACTCAATAATAATTTTTTAAATATTGATATCTTTAATTTTTAGAAAACCATAAAAGCACACATCCCAATAAACACAAGTTCGTATATTAAAACATAATTAGGGGTGTGTATGGGTCGGTTTTGACCAAAAACCATAACCATAACCGTGATGTCGGTTATTGGATAACCATAACCGATCGGTTATGGTGGTTGTGCTTATTCGGTTTTGATGGTTATAGCGGGTCGGTTATGGGTGGTTAACCATGTATTTAGCTTAGCTAAAAATAGCTTAATTTTTTTAACATGGAATAAATTATTATTGCATATTTGTATATATTAGTATATTACTTAGTATTAAAAAAATACATATAATCTATAATAGTAATACCAATTATTATCCAATATTCAAATAAAGTGATATGATACATTCCATAAATTCAAATAAACATTCAACCAAAACCACAAAATGATATGAAAAACTCATAAGTACTAAAAATCTTTAGTCAAAAACATCAAATATTAACAATACAAGTAAAACTGTGACACACTTGAAAATATTATAAAACAAAAATTGTAACATTTGAATGTCAAAGTTTAGTTAAATGGTATGACTGTTACTATCAAGTTAGTCAACAAAAAAAAACTGAGTTTAATTTTAAGATTTGAACAATTGCGTTTAACACTTCGATGAACAATTGACTTAATGATGTTGAGACTTGCATAAAGAATCAGGTATTTACATGTATTTTATCCTCATTCATTAAATCAAGTAGATGAATTTAGTCATTATGTAGCCTTATTAATGCCGTGATGTTGGTTTGTTGTTTTTAATCTACTTGAGTTTAGTCATTATGCTGCCTTATTTTGAGCTCCTTTTAACTGTTTGACTTCTTTAAAGTTAATAAGTCATTTTTTAAGTATTTGGATAATGTGGTGAGAAGAAGTTTTTGTGGTTTGAAAAGAAGAAAAGTAAAAGTTAGATGGTTGTGACTTTTTCAAAAAAAAAGGAGAAGCAATCCCAAACACCCTCAATAAAGATTATATTTGTTTGTTACATTGTTAGCGTAACCCGTCCACCGGACGGGTATTAAACTAGTTAGTTTGGGTGTTGATTGAGCAGATATAATACATGGAGGACCAGGATGGAATATTTGCAGGGGTTAAAGTGAAACTATATTTGCAGGGGTTAAAGTGAAACTTGCTTTAAGGCGGTGCAATTGTTGAGAAGTTTAGTGTGTTGGCTGTAACTTTGAATGTGCCTGGGCATTTAAGGAAGGATGAGGGTTTCGAAGATAGAAGGGCACATTTTTCTTCTCTGCTGCTCAATTTACTCAGAGATATTCTCTGAGTTTGTATCTGCAACAATCATCTGCAGTGATCAGATCTGTTCACAATGATCAGTCTGTTTAGGTCTTGAATCTGTGGCTATCAGCTTGTTCGCATCTGGTTTCTTCATCTCGTTTGTGAGATCATTTGTATCCGGTTGTTTTATTTCTTATGTCTTTCTTTTATTTGTTGTATCTAGATCAACTGATTGAATAATCAGTTGATCTAGGTTTTTATTATTCATAAGATCTTGCTTATGTAAGATCTAGGGTTTCAATTGGGGGTTTTGGTTTGGGTAAGATAATAAAGTTTTACGTCACGTTTTGTCGCTCCTTTTGTGTTTGGTGTTGTTATTTGTGGTCTGTATCGAACTGTCATACAGTTTTTTACATGGTATCAGAGCTTTGGGCTCTTGATTCGTCGTCTTACGCATGTTTAGATTTAGGTATTTTGATTCTATGTGTGCTAGGGTTATGTTTTAGTCATTACTAGTCAGAATAGGTCAAGAGCGGTGGCTTCGCCGAGGTAGAAATTATATCTGGTTATCGTTGGTGGAAATCTTGGAAGTCAGATTTGGTTTCTTCGTTGTGATCTGGTTTAAAGATCTGAATGGAAATCTTGATTTCGAGTGGATTTGTGTTCGTGAATCCCTAATCTAGGGTTTGGTGCTGAATAAAGAAACTAAAGGGCTATGAAAATTGAAAGTTGATGTTTTAGAATCTGCAGTGCAGAGGATAGTGTTTGTTCATTAAAGACATGAAACCCTAACAATAGGGTTTGTTGAAGACAAGCCATTCAAAATTTATAGCGGCAGCGGCTGAAGATCTTTTGCAGATATTCATCTCGAACTTGTCACCGTAAGTGATGGGTACAGTTGTTGGTGTGTCAAGAAGATACCCTAGTTAGGGGGCTCCCCAAGGTGCGGTCGTTCTATACTTTTCTGTTCAGTTTTTATTGTCACACATATATCATCGTTTAGGCATATTTTATGTATTGAGTTAGATGGACCAGTATGTATTGCTTTGTTATGTGATAATTTGGTAGTTGTATATCGCATTAGTATGTTGTTTTGAGTATCTCTTCATTCTGTCACATGATTGTTCGACCCCATACGATTGGATGATGTGTTCTTGAACCTGTAATGTGCTATGTGATATCATTGATTAAACTGTATAAGTTTTGTATGGTTATCAACTTATCATTTGGCTTGCAAGATTGTTGCTTATTGTCATCATTGTGTGGTATAGTGTTCTGGTCATTGCCTTTGCATTGTTTATCTTGGTAAATTACCTATTTCTTGTGTTTCTGTTTGATCTTAGTAGTTTATCTTAGATTTGTACCATTTTGCATTGTTTTTCTTGGTAAATTACCTATTTCTTGTGTTTCTGTTGCTTGTGTTAATGTGGTTTGGTCCAAGCTTGCATACCATTTTGACATGGTATCAAGATTAGATTCTTATTCGTATTGATACAAGCTTCCGCTGGTCTTGATTGATGTTCAGTCATTACTAAATCTATGTAGGTTTTTTGTTTCTCTTAAGTGAAAGGGTGTGTCTATTTTTAATTTTTAAATTAATTATTAGAAATATTTTCCCAGTTTAATCAAGAAGCATTTTATTCTTTAACACAATATTGAGAGCTATCACATTGTTTATTTCTACACAATTACTCATTCAGTATTGTCAATCCTGACTGGTGGGTCATATTACACATTGGCTAACTCGTTGTCCAATGGTAACGTGTTTCACATTTTGTATACAAAACCCCAACATACCGGCAGTAATTGAAGAACTACAAAGACTCAATCACTGCTTAATCACATTGTAAAACATTTAAGGTTTTGTAAAAACAATTTACAAAAAGGAGATTACTCACATTGCTATTTTAGACTTCTTTTAGGGTTTTCTGGTGATTTATCTATAATTTACACAAATGTACATATGTTAGTATAATAACCATTTTATTTATATTAATGATACCCTCCCCGAGACGGCATTCCAACGACTATGTCGGGCAGAACCACGACAGTCATTACGGAACCCTAGATCAACCGGGCAGCGTATCTAATATGTAACCGGGGTTATAATACTTACAATGGGGGCAGAACTTCATTAATTAGGGGGATATTATACCCGAGTATTATGCCTACTATATGAAAATTGAGAGAAAGAAAAGATCGTGAGTGAGCTTCGACTGAAGGCCCGATGCCCTCTTATATAGGGTTAAAATTCGTGTCTCTCGCGGCCCGTGTAAGGTGAGTCCTCGGGTTACGCGGCCTGCGTAGTAGGGGGTCTAGGTCGTAGGTGATCCGGGTCACAATATAGGTTCAACACGTGTTGCCACGTGTCAGCACCGGGGCTCGCCGGATCTTGTATCTGTCGCGGCCCGCGTAAGGTGTAGCCAAGGGCTACGCGGCCCGCGAGCGCCCCTAAAATTTTGTTTTTATTTTATTTTTATAAAAATAAAGGTATTCGGGGTCCGTTTTCGCGTACGGGGTGTCTTTTAAGACATGGGAATATTTTAAAATATATCAGGGCGTCAGAAAAATTTCAGGAGGGTTGTTATAGCATGCTAGTAAACTTGCATATTAAGATTCATGTTGGATATGAGACTTTACACGATTTTATTCTATATTATGTTATGTAACAAAACTTGTATACTCGCCAACTTTTGTTGATATATTTTAATACATGTTGCGGGCTGATTGATGAGATGATGTTACAAGATCAAACAAGATTTAAGTGGACTAGATACACACCTAGATAAAATTAATATTTTGATGTTATGTTTGTTTTGAGACATTCTTGTTCTTTTTATTTGAATCTTGTATGACAGTTAATTTTGCAATGAAATTTAAATTTAATCTATATTGTCACATAGTGATATGAAGTCTCTTGCAATCTCGTTTTCGTCTCATCCTAATGTTTCCGCCATCGGTTTGGGTATGACAGGGGGGTTTAGGTTTTTGGGTGGTGGTAGGGTTTTTTTTTTTTTTTTTTTTTTTTTTTTTTGTAGTGTGTTTATTTTTAGGAGCCTTTTTACACTTATTATTTTTAGGAGCCTTTGTGTTTGGTCATAAACCATAATATATATTAAATGAAGCAAACCAGAGTTAATCGTGAACTTGAAAATTATTAACGAGCTTAGGCAAACTCGGTTTAACTCAATTACACCTGTAATTTTAGAGTTGAAATTTGGGCTGCAAACGAATCAAACGTTCGGCGAACAGTTCGTGAACTGTTCGGCGGGAAGTTCGTTTGTGTTCGTTTGTTTATTAAACAAACGAACACGAACGAGAAATTTTGTTCGTTTAGTTAAATGAACAAACATGAACAGATGTCGTGTTCGTTCATTTATGTTCGTGAACGTTCGGTAACGTGTTCGTTTATGTTCGATAGTCCATTTGTATTTTTAGTTTTTATATATATTTAAATACTTCAAAATTCCGACAAATTAAATATCTAATGTAGGTGTATTATATATTTTGTTCATGAACGATTGTTTGTGTTGGTTTGTTTCCATTTGTGTTCATGAACATTAGCTTGTGCTCATTTGTGTCCGTCAACGTTCGTTGCCTAAAATTAACAAACAAACACAAACGAACACGAACAAGTTCATTTCCTTAACAAACGAACACGAACATAAAATCTCGTTCGATAAGTGTTCGTGAACGGTTCGCGAACACATATATTTCTTAACAAACGAACTTGAACAAGGTCTTGTTCGTGTTCGTTTACAGCCCTAGTTGAAATTACAAGAAAAATGAAACCCTTAATAATGGATAATTAATAGAGATAACAAGTTGGTGGCTTGGTTATGTGCTATCTTGTTAACCTCTAGGTCATGAGTTCGAATCTTACACCACTCATGTTTCCTTTCTTTTTAGGCTGCCATTTTTGCTTTTATTTTCTTAAAAAGGAAACACAAAAGTAAATTAAAAACGTTTTGTAACGGTTTATATCGCTTCGTTTTAAATTATTTGTTGACGTGACTTTTTTGTAGTTGCATTTTGATGATTTACATCCGAGCCGCAGTCACAACGAACCGAATATTAGATATTTTAGTGTAATCGGGATTGACTTGGTGATCAAAGCGAATAATAATATACATCAATCAAGTTAGGAGGTGCGGGAGTGCACACTTGTTTGATTTATTATAATTCGAAGTATACGGGCAGAGCTCATACTCTACGGGGGTTCCAAGGGTGTAACGCCCCCTTGAAGGGGGTCCGGGGGCAGCGCCCTGGGAGCAGGGTCAAGGGGCGGCAGCCCCTGGCGAGGTCCAAGGGGAGCTGCATCTGAAAATTTTATTTTTTGGAAATTGTCACATTTTCGAAATGTTTAAAACAATGGCAGTTTTATTGGCACTTTTATCTGAAAATAGAGATAACTGCCATTAGGCAGTTACATACAAAAAAAAAAACAAAATTCGTAGACAGTTTTTTATTACTGTTTTTCTGGTTTAGACAAAATTTTCACAGACACACACATATCTTGATTCAATTTCTTGAAAAATCAGAGTTGTATCCGATTAAATTATTCGGGTGAACCACCGAAATAATTTGATCTGAGAGTGATTACATGCCTCTCTGATCATCCGGTTTTCTGAAAATTCCCCAACACCGAACATGTGTGGATATCATTTTGGCTAATGTTATGATTTTCTTTTTTGAATTTCCCTTTTTCGATTGTTATAGCACTGGTACTATAATGAAACGAGTCGATACAGACCGAATTCTCATCGCTTCCCCGCCACAACACATGAGTTTAATACCACTAGTTTGTACTAATCTTTGGTATAGAAAGAGTTATACACTTTAGATAAGTTGATTCCATATTTACAAGTAATAGAAAAAACACTTGAGATTTAAGCATCCCTGACAATTACAAAGAGAAAGAAGGGGAATTGCTTCTCTTTACGCTACTCTACTACACCATCCACATGGCCCACGTCACGTTTCCGGTCCATGCACGTGCTTTCCATGTGATCATATTTCTAGTTTACAACAAAGAGGCTAATAAATCGCCTTATGTTTTTATTATATCGACAAACCAACAAGTGTAAGTGTGCATGTGGTATTTGATCCATATATCATACGTAACGAACTAGTTGATGCCCCGCCCGCGTTGCGGGGCGATGACCGAATAATTCTTAATCAATTAAAAAAACACAACTATAATTTTGCTAGGGAAAAAACTAAAACGATGATAAGACCGTAATTTTCGGCTCAGAGCAAAAATGTAATTTTTCAGGACTAATGAGCGAGTGTTAGGCAGCTCTTTGACACGAAAAAAAAAAATTAAATAGAGTAAACCAATTAAAACAAAAAACTTTTAAAGTTTTGCTAGAAAAATAAAACGATGGGAAAAGCGTAATTTTGAACCGAGGGCGAGATGATAATTTTAATTCAGGGATGAAATCATAAATTAAAAGGACCAATGGGGGAGTGCCAGGCACCTGCCGGCATGACTGCAAATTTACACCGGGGGCAAAATTGTAATTTAACCATGAAAAAAAAAACAATGGAGAAAATGTAAATTTAAGTTGGAGGAAAAATTATAATTTGGCTGCGAGAAAAAAAATGGCAAAACTCTAAATTTAAATGGGGCAAAATCGTAATTTTTAACCGAGGGCAAAATT
This sequence comes from Helianthus tuberosus, assembly GCA_030545235.1. Classification (NCBI taxonomy): domain Eukaryota; kingdom Viridiplantae; phylum Streptophyta; class Magnoliopsida; order Asterales; family Asteraceae; genus Helianthus; species Helianthus tuberosus. The sequence continues at coordinate 45,518,665 of CM060442.1, forward strand.
GAAATTTTTAGCTGTGAGCAAAAGCGTACATTTATTTTTAAGTGGGGAGTAAAAACATAATTTTGAACTGATAGCAAAATCGTAGTTTTAATGAAAAAAACTAACGGTAAAAGTGTAAATTTAAATGGGGCAAAATCGTATTTTTAACCGAGGGCAAAATCGGAATTTTTAGTTGGGAGCAAAAGCGCAAATTTATTTTTAAGTGGGGGTAAAAACATAATTTTGAACTGATGGCAAAATCGTAATTTTAAGGGGAAAAAGCTAATGGCAAAATTGTAAATTTAAAGGGGGCAAAATCGCCATTTTTAACCAAGGGCAAAATCGAAATTTTTAGCTGGGAGTAAAAGCGCAAATTTATTTTTAAGTGGGGGCAAGAACATAATTTTATACTGATGGCAAAATCATAATTATAAGCCGGGATAAAAATCGTAAATTTGCTCGATCAATAAAGAAGTGCCAGACAGCTGCCTGACACTATTTCCATGCCGCCCTTTCAATCCAATCAGTGGGAGAAGCTATGCCCGCCGACTCTTAGTTTTGTTGTTGAAAATATCATCTAATTTTTTTGTATAGCAATCATAACAATTTATTTTAGATCACGATTATAGGATGCATGAGTCATCTTTAACATTATTACGGATGTTAATGTTGTTGTATTTTAGGAAACAGTCGTGTTCATCTTAATGATTTTTTAAGAGATCCATTTTGAACATGAATCCTCAGGCAACGTTAACTATGGTTAGCAATTCTGACACGGACACGATAACACGACACGGACCTACACGAAGTTATCATGTTTCGTGTTTCGTGTTTGACCTTAACAGGTTTCGTGTCTAAAACAGGTCGACACGATAAGACCTTAACAGGTTTCGTGTCTAAACATGTTAAAACTTGTTAACCTGTTAAGACTCATTAAGTACATGGGTTAATAATTAAAAATTAAAAAAATATTATATGTGTGTATGGACATGGGGTCATCAGTCATGGGATCTGGGATGAATTATTCACAAACACACGCGGTTCTTTTTCCACAATCCAAACCCTAATTTTTAAATCTATCTCACAAACACAACCATTCCCAATTCGGTTCATAGTTTCCCCAATTTGGTCGTGTTCGTGTCTTAAACAGGTCGTATGACACGTTGGTAATTTTTTCGTGTCTTAACATGTCGTTTCGTGTAACCTGTTTATTAACAAGTTCGTGTTTCAATCTGACACGATAAGATTTCGTGTCGTGTTCGTGTCTTAAACAGGTCGTATGACACGTTGGTAATTTTTTCGTGTCTTAACATGTTGTTTCGTGTAACCTGTTTATTAACAAGTTCGTGTTTGTGTTTCGAAAATCTGACATGATAAGATTTCGTGTCGTGTTCGTATTTACGTGTTTCGGGTTCGTGCCTTATCGTATTTGTGTCTTAACATATCGGGTTGACCCGTTATGCCAGCCCTAACGTTAACGGTTAATGTTCTCAATTTTTGCAACCAAAGGTAATATAAGAAAACACCGTTGAAGATACTGGTTTGAGTCATTTTACGTATATACAATATCTATTTTACATTTTCTGTAATTCATTTTTTACACAGTTTTTCTAATATATATTTTCCATGAATAAAATAAGTAACTTTGTTTATTATCTATAATTTAGAAGAAAAAAAACTTCTATGTTAACTCTAGTTAGACCATCTATAGCGGGAAAGTAACATAATGCTCCTCCCTCATGAAGTGACATGTGGCATATGAGACATTATGGGGGTGAAGTTAAAAAGAGGTGTAGAGGAGATTTATGAAGACGTGTGAAAATTTGATTTTTAATTTCTTTTTTTAAGTTAAAAAATGGTTCAAAATAGATGTGGGAGGATCTGATTGGCCATTCAAATGCATCTCAGGCGTGTTTGAAGAATCACCATTAAAAAAAGGCAAAAAAAACGCCCCGAGGGACGGTGTGGTAGGCTTTATGGGGCGTTTTTAGGGCATTCCACGCCCAATTTCACACCACTACGGGTGGTCTTATAACAATGATCGACCGGCTTAGTTCATATAAAATTTGATACATGACTTACCTATTTTTTTTGTTTCACATTTAACTTTATCATTTGTCTCAACCTACCTCTTTTATCATATTGATGAAATGTAGGTCTCTCAATCATTTCTCCATACACTATGATTACACATAAAATATGCAATACACTTCCATGTTTTTCTCAAGCCAACTTTGTTTCCTAATAAGGCTATAGGGTGTGGTCATGACCCTCATAATCACCATGACCTTTCACATAGGCACCACATCATCCATCTTTAATCCATTATTCAAAACCACTACCCTAAGAGTGTGGCCATGACCCAAACCACTATCCCCTTTATTTTTTTAATTTGTTTTTGTCTTAAAATTATCAAATGTGAGGGTCGTGGTAATCGTGGTTTAATCCATGGGAACCATCATCAATCAAGGAGGGGATGATATACCACTTAATTAATGATCCTATGTGGAAATAATGTTCCAATCCATGACCCCCACACCCCATAGCCTAAGACCATGTGTAGTGGTAGAAGGTTATAATGCCCCCACCATGGGGCATTATACGACACGTGGCGTCCTAGTCAGCAAGGGGGCATTATAGCAAAAGTGGTGTAGTGGGTATAATGTCTAAAATCACGCCCCCTTCCAATCATTAAAAAAAAAAAAGCAAATTGATGGAAAGTTGTCAGACTTTGGACACATGCAAAAAAAAAAAAGGCAAATGGTGATTGGGTAGTCAATCTTTCCACACATGCAAAGGTGGGGTTCTCAATACTTGTCAGAACATGCTCATCACTGATTGGTTTGGCAAATATCAACATAGCGTTTTAATTATAACGCGAAACCCATTTTTTTTTCAAAAAACACGCCTTAAAACGCCCCATGTAATGGGGATGGGGACGTTTTGGGGCGTTATTTTTCAATTTTTTTTAAAAATCACGCCCCACTACACATGAGTTACAAGACTTGTAAAAAAAGTACACATAACTTTAAACTAGTCCCACTAAAATAACAACTAAGGTATTCAATATGTTACATTTTTTTGTTGTTGTCGGTGGTGTTTGGTGGTTTTACAAGGGATTATTTTATTTATTGTAGTGGAAGGAGAAAAGTAATGAAAATATAATATTTTATATAAATGGATGCCACAAACTAATAGTTAGAAAACTGTTTAGAAACTAATTTATAATAAAATAACAAATAAAAACAATTATCAATTCAAAGATGAAAAGATAGTATAACAACTTTTGGAATATATGTAGCAATATTCTTTTTTTTATTCATTTTTGGTTACTTATAGTTTAATGTTTATATAACAGGTAGAAACGTGAAAGTTATCAAAGGTGAGGCAAAAATAGTATTTTCATGTATAAAGCATTTTCTTCTTCTTCTTCTTCTTCATAAAATCACACAAAACACAAAAGTATATCAAGTATATTTTGGCATAATATGTTGATCAGTTATGTTTTAAACATAATGGAAAACATGTAACAACATACCTTTTATTGCACCAGTAGAGAATCCAGACAGAGACGCAGCCACGATGTTCGACATAATTGTCAGTTTGATCTGGTTCCTCCTTAGGGTGTAAAGTGATGATGGTGATGAAACCGAAAGTAGGGTTAGTTTCGGTTGAGAGAGAGAGGACGAAAATTGATGTTATGTGTTTAGGTTATGTGTCTAAAAAAAAAACTTACCTCTCTAATAATCTCCTTATATATACACCCAAGAGGAAACCCAATTAGTTAATAAGGGTAATATGGTCCATCAACAATTACCAACTAATTATTAATAGGTTATTAATATATTTTGATCTATATTATATAAATGATAATGATGGCTACAAGATTAAATATAAATAAATAAATATTTAATCTTACATTCTCCCACTTAGCCGAATAATCATTTATCATGAGTATTAGATAAGTCTGATCAGAAGTTAATACTCATTTTAGCCTTAAACAAGTACTATAGCAGAGAAATACAGCCGTTGAATCATTATGCGACTCAGGACCCCCATTAGTCATACTATAGCCTTAATTTAAAACCTAACAGTTATGATCAAAATATGTAAGCCCTTTAACGTTTGATTTGTATTTATAGTTGTCTATATGTCATTACACCGGCAGAACATATGTAAGAGACATACAAAATCAAACTGATGAGGAAAATTAATAGTTAGTCATTCATAGTACGATATGCAGTTGTACATGGTCATCAATTAAAACCCTTCTCTTTTATGTGCACTCTTAATAAGACTTATGGGTAATAGACCTTTAGTTATAGGATCCTTAAGCATATCATGAATGCATTCGATACAAAGATTTAGTTTCCTCAATTCGTTCATAAACGAATAATTAATTGTGTATCGAAATTTAATGCAGCACCTCTCGAACTGTTACTGTTCAAGGAGACATGGTAGCTGACTTTATCACAATAAGTCTTCAAAACATTAATTATATGGAGTTAATAAACTTATGAGTCCACTGATATATTTCCAACAACATTTAGTGACTATATTATGTCGTTATAACTTAGGTTGTTTATATCAGTCTATTATGACTCCTCCATGAGATAGGTTTTGTCTGCTGACATAAAGATATACCCGAAATTACATTTTGTCATCTTTGAATATCTCAAAGTTAGAGTAATAAACCGGTTTTAATTCTCACTTCTTCTTTAAAATATAGTCTCTCATTTCTTTTAAAGATATTGTAATACTCTATTAAATGCTTCACATTAATCTAGACATATCTAGTGTGTTGCAATGTGAGTAATATCTAAACGAGTACAGACTTGAACTCACATAAGGCTTCTAATTAATGAAGCGTAAGAAATAATCTCATTTATCCTATTATCCTCTAAAGGAGAGCAGTATTGTTTGTTACATATGTAAGGACCAATTTAATGTTAAACTTATGGAACGGAAGTAATGTCCCATTTGGTCTATCTCAACATGTTATGATATCTATTATGTAAGAGATATCTCTGAGATCTATTATATCAAAGTTTGTGTTAACAATGCTTTGACTTATGTAACATCTACTTGTCAAAAGAATATCATCTATATAGACAAGTTTATCTTAGTTGCTCCCACTCATCTTGAGGTAGGTACATTATTCCACTTGGTTGTTGATGAAAATAATTGCGTTAAGATTTCATCACATTATGATGTTTGCATTAAACCATACATGGATTTTATTGGCTTATAGACAAACTGTTCTTTAACCTTAAGTTTGAAACTTTAGGTTGTTATCTAATGAACATGTAAATGTGTCAGCCATTTGTTATGGAAAATTGTTTATAATGTTCATCTAATGTAGCTTTAAACTATTATAAGCTACTAGAACAGTGATGATCCTCTTTGATAATTTATCTCTTCCTAAGTATAGCCTCTGACAATCAATCATGCTTCTTTGTGTCTTAACGTTTATATATTAGGATTTGATTTAGTTATGAACACTCTTAAGTAATTCAATCAAATCCCAAACGTTATACGAACACATAAAATCAGTTTTACTAGAAAACTATTTTATTCCATTCAGATGATTGATTTACGCTAATGGCTTGATTTTAAGAGATAGGATCATTAAACATTTCCAAAAATCCATTTCAACTTCATTAGGGAGGTTATGTAATCATCAAAGTTAGTAGGCTTTTAAACCTAGATGACCTCCTGAGTTGATTATTGGGTTTGTTAGAAGTTTTTGTTAGAAGTTTCAGTTTTATGGATTAGCTCTTGCTTAGGTTGCTATCATTTTCAGGATTCTAAGTTTGTAAGAGTTGGTGCAGTATGGTGTACAAGAGGTGTAATCAGAGTTAAATTTGGAGTGAAATTTAATGACACTCTTCCCCCCGCCTCTTGTATTCCTTGCAAGTCATGATAAGGACTTTGACTGCTCCTACTGACCTTAGAAATCTTTAGGAACTCAGCATGCTTCGGGTCATATATTTAACGACCAATCAAATTCTAAATAGAGAAAACATATAATAGAGAAAACATATTAGTGACATTAGTCATTGTAGTTTCTCTTGTTGAGGATTATGTTGGTTTAGGTAAGAAATCTAAGTGTGCCCACAATTAAGCAACAATGAAACTTTTGTAATAGTAGCATTAGATTTTAAGGAGATAAGTTTTGATGGGACAGTGTCGTGATGGAGCGGTGTCATGTACAAGAGGTGCAAATTTAGGTAATGTGAAATTTTCACTCCCCCACCTCTTGCAACTATTGCAAGTTGTTCTAAAACACTTAATGCTCCCACTGATCTTTTAATATCTCTAGAATGCTACAAGAGAAGTTTCAATTAGGTATGTAACGTGGGAACCTATTATATATATATGTTAGACTTTAATTGATTTCTTTAATGTCCGTATATCATAAGAAACTTAGGGACATATCTAATAGAAAACTTATTAAGTAAACATATGAATAGATTTCTTGTAAGACCGTGGGCCATATATGACAAAATTTAGTTACAAGTAGATAGTCTTTAAATAAATAAATTATGTCTGAATATTCAATTTTGGAATAAGTTCCACGAATGTCAATGAATGACTTATGATGGACCCATACTTATTCCTTAAGCCAAGTAATATTTAGGGCTATAACGTCATGATTTAAAATCACTTAGAATGAGATTAGATAAGAAATCATCCTCATTAACCATGTCATGATTTCTCATGAATTTTGGTTATAATGGATGAAATTTGTAAGTCTCATTTTTCTTTTTTTTTTGTCAAATTTTTCATTTGCATGATGACAAAATTGTGAAAGTGTAAGGTATCTTCTAGTTTTATCTTAATAATGTTTCAATCCAGATATTTAGAACAAATAAGATGAGAGTTTAAGATAATTGTGACTTTATGTTGACTATGCAAACCTCACAACCTTCATAACATTGCTTAATTATGATACTATATTCTGATTAATACTCAGAATATATGTACGGTATCGAAAAAACGTTGTTAGAAGACTGCTTATTATTGTTCTTATAGCCTTAACATTTAATTTTGTCACTAACTCTCATGTTAGTTATTTGTTAACTTCTGGTAAGGAAACGTTTAAAAAACTAGAGTCAACTAATCATGTGTTAATAGGAATATTAAAATTAGCAGATTGAAATATCTTTAGTAAGTGACTACCTAGTTAACTTATCCAACTGTTCTTTAGAATAATGGATAGTCTCGTTGCTTATGTCTAGTCTAATGACATAATTATGCAGTGAGATTTTCCCTTGAAGAACCTTAGAGGTGGAATTAACACTTGTAATTTGTCTATGGACCTTAGAACAATCCTCTTTTAAGGTTTTAAATGGTTGTAAGGTGAGTAACAACTTATTTTTCCAGCTTCAAACATTTATTTCTTTGTACATATGTTGCTTATCAACACACTCGTTATACTTTGGTATGTTTGAGTGTTATAGTTGATTTATAAGGCATCAAATTGTACAAGTGAAAATCTTAATATGTAATGTACTGGAAAATGTACTTATTTCCATGCGTAAGCCCTTAACTTTATGGGTCATGGTTTTGTACATTATAATGTATTCACATATACCACTTAACTTTACAGTTTAGAGTTTCAAATTAAGGCATGCATCTTAGGAGTTCTAGTGATTATTCCATATATAAGAGATTATCCTTAGGAAAAACTTAATCTGAAATAACTTTAGTGATAGCATTATGTTAGAGAGTTCTTGATTATCATAAGAGACATCATGTTCGATTTGTCCTAATCATCATGCTCTAATTTTCTTCTTTATAATCTTTATCAGAAGAGAGCAATAGGATTATCGTGTCTTAAGAAATAATCAAGAATTTATTTTTTAAGAGCTAATTCTAATAGAAACTTTAAATAAAGCAAACATTTTAGGTTTAGGAATTAGAGTGGATGAGATATATGTAGAAGTAAATTATAGTGAGTAAAATTATGGGTACTAAGAATAAGACAGACGAAATGATCATAAAATTAATTAAGGATCATTAATATAAGGATCATTATGTGAAGAGATTGTGATATGTCTATTACTAACATCAAAATAATAGACTTAGTAAAATTCTACTTAAACAAAGACAAATCAGCTTTGGCCAGAAGTGTAATCATTTAAGTATGTGTGCAAAGTAATCGTGACAAATCAGCTTTGGCCAGAAATGAGACAATCACTTTAGTTATGCACTTGTCAAGTATGCTAAACATAAATGAATTAAATCAGCTTTGGCCAGAATTAAGACATTTCACGTTTGTAATGCATACTTAACATAGCTTTTTATAATACTTGAACAATAAATAGATGTATTAAATCAGCTTTGGCCAGAATTAATACATCAGAAGCTCATTCAAGTTAAGCTAGTTTGGTTTTGTAAAACATTATTTGATCCTTATTAATTAATTAAGTATAAACAAAACCAAGTATTTAATAGCAAACCACCAGTTAGCGCGGATCGAGTTGGGTCTCGAGTCAGTATGTTTTAGGTCACATTAAACAGCTTAAATAATGAGGTCTCGAGTTGGGTCTCGAGTCAGTATGTTTTATGAGATCTCGACTCCATAATGAGATCTCTAGTCGCAACCATGGTCTCGAGTGCCTTTAGTCGAAAACGCAGTGATCTCGAGTCGAGACTGTTGTCTCGAGTTGTGAAGTTTTAAGCCCTTATGATCTCGAGTCGAGACCTTGTAGTCTCGAGTCGAGACCTGATGGTCTCGAGTTGTAGACTTCTGATCTCGAGTTGACACGTTGTGGTCTCGAGTCGAGATCTAATGGTCTCGAGTCGAGACCTCTGTCTCGAGTTGTAAGCTTTTGATGACCTTTATGATTTCGAGTCGAGACCTTATGGTCTCGAGTCGAGACCTTGTGGTCTCTAGTCGAGATCTGATGGTCTCTAGTCGTAGTCTGATGGTCTCGAATCCTCTGTTAACAGCTGCCGATTGTGATAAAACTGAAACTCGATTTTTAAGGGATTGTGGGATAGTGTTTCTATTTTATTTCTGATCTATACTTATCTAAAGATTTCGAAAATAATAACTGATTATCCTCTAACAGTTTTCAAAATTTTAATTAAGATCAAAACAGAAAAAACACCCACTAATCCAAATTAGATTCCAAATCTTATGGAATTTTCGAGATTTCTTAGAACATTATGCATGAACCCTAAAATAAGAACATAATCTGGAAATCCGAAACCTGATTTTAATGGTTTTGTAATGGATTTCGTGACAATAAGTTTAACCTTTTATGATTTCGGGTCAATTTATCAAGTAACAATTTCCGAAAACAGGGATTTCGGTATCAAAGGACCCGAAAACAGTTTTGATTTTAAGGTTTAAAAAACTTTCGTTTTCCAGATTCTGGATCCTAGAATAATGGATACAGAACAGAAACTGATTTATCAACATATGCTCTGATACCACATGTTGATCAGTTCTGTTTTAAACATAATGGAAAACATGTAACAACATACCTTTTATTGCACCAGTAGAGAATCCAGACAGAGACGCAGCCACGCTGTTCGACATAATTGTCAGTTTGATCTGGTTCCTCCTTAGGGTGTAAAGTGATGATGGTGATGAAACCGAAAGTAGGGTTAGTTTCGGTTGAGAGAGAGAGGACGAAAATTGATGTTATGTGTTTAGGTTATGTGTCTAAAAAAAAACTTACCTCTCTAATAATCTCCTTATATATACACCCAAGAGGAAACCCAATTAGTTAATAAGGGTAATATGGTCCATCAACAATTACCAACTAATTATTAATAGGTTATTAATATATTTTGATCTATATTATATAAATGATAATGATGGCTACAAGATTAAATATAAATAAATAAATATTTAATCTTACATAATAATCTCAATATTTTAAATTAATCTTTAATCTGACTTACATTTTAATCCATGAACAGTTTAAACCTTGGCATAAAGGATCTGTTTATGCATGAATTAGAGGGATGTGTCCTTTAGTTGAAACGGCTAAAAGTATAAATTTTTACTGCGTCCTTCAGTTGAAACGGCTAAAAGTATAAATTTTTACTGTGTTCTTCAGTTGAAACGAATAAATATTATAAATTTCTACTGTGTCGTTTAGTTGAAACGTTCTTGTTCTAATATGTTAATTATTTTTACCATGATATAATTGTCATATGCATTAGTAACCAAAATATAGAAAGAAGCTCAAATAGGAATTCAGGAACTGCCCCATGAATCTGTTGGAATTATTAAACTTTGTTATGTTTATAAGTTTATGTTTTAATTATTATTCGAATTTATAAGTAGTATTACATATGATATGTACTCGGTTAAGTAGATGATATGTTTATGTAATAATCGGTGTGATAAGCGGGCAAACGATTCAAATAACTGCCTTCGGCAGTTACCCGCCAAAATCAAACCGCCAAACACATTGTATATATTCAAGTTTACCGGCAAATTATGTCGGATATCAAGACATTCTTATTCACACCAAGAATTGTCCTTTTATCCTTTGCACTTGTTCATCGATATCATTTCATCATGCATATCCAATTCGGATCACTTACTTATGATAACACAAATCCCACTTTCAATTCCACTGCACAATCATATTCCGCTGCAACCTTGTCTTCTGATCCCCAACATAGTGGTATCAGAGCATCAACGGGAAAGAAGAAGACGACTGAAATTCGATCAACATCCACTCTCTTACCATGCCAACATTGTACAGACGAGATGAGCGGCAAGAATAAACAACGTCATCGGGAGAAGACATGTTTTTACTGTCGTAAACCCGGGCACCAAATTTCTTCATGCCTGAAGAAAGAAACAGATGAGGCAACCCAACTTATTCGGCAAGCAGTGAATACAAGGATACAGAACAAAGAAGAAGGAGTCAGAAATCATCAAGAGATGATTGTCGTCGGTAGCGAAGGAGGGCTATAGAGCGATATATGGTACGTTAGTTCTGTGTTTAAACATCACATGGCCGGAAACTTGAATGTGTTCAAACGCATTAAACACATTATTGGGGTTGATACACAATCGGGTGAAAACAATTTCTTGTTTACACGGGGGGTTGGATCAGTAGAAATTAAAACAAGTAACGAAGTTATGAGAATTCAAAGTGTCTTTTATTCTCCGGAATTAGACCGAAATATCTTAAGCATGGATCAATTGACTATGCAAGGATTCACTGTCAATAAAGATGGTGATACTTGCAGAATCTTTCCCATGTTCTCTGTTCCGTTCCGGTCAGTGTTGTAAGAATCGCTAGGCGCTAGTCGGGCGGTGGGGTACCGACTAGCGATTAATCGGGATTAATCGGATTGAGATTTTTATATGTAATTTTTAGTTACATATATACATACGCATTTTTATGTGTAGTTTTTTAAAGTAGACATGTTTTAACCCCTCATTAACCCATTTTTTAAGTAATTGGAAGGAATTTATATGGTTTGGTCAAAATTTGGCCGGCATCTAGCCAAAATTTGACCAGAATAGGACCGACATTGACTGCCTAGCTATTAATCGGCCATTAATCGGTGAACCTCCGATTAGTGATTAATCGGTGACTAATCGGAGACTAGTCGAGATTTTTACAACCATGGTTCCGGTGAATAATTTAGTTAATGATGCAAGTGGGTTGACGAGGGAAGAGGAGATTGGGTTAAAAGAAAAGCAAGGTATAATCGATGAAGGTGTATTTGATGATGAGTTCAAACAACGTTATTTGAATTCTTATTTCGAAGAACTCCATTTGTCTTCACAAGAGACAGATTGGAGTATAATGATTATCATGGCCATGGAATTCAAAGAATTTGAAGATTGTAGAGCATTTATGAATATGCTGGATGATCGAGAATTTGTTTTTAAATATAAACATATACTCGATTCAAAGTTTGAAGAGATGGTCAAATGGTTCCTGTTCGAATATATGGGAATCACTACTAGACCGGTTCCACCATTTACTTGAAACAAGAGAAAAATTGATTTGCTAAGTCTTTATTTACTGGTCGCTGGGGACGGAGGTTACAGGGTTGTAACAACAGAAAATTTATGGCCTGCAATTGCCAAAGATCTAGGATTTGAATATGAAGATGGAGACTACATGAGGGTCACTTATGCCATGTATCTCGATATCCTAGAGTATTATTACACATTCAAAAATGTTCAAAGAAAAGTGCAGGACAAAGAGACAGTGTTAGAAGAAGGAGGGTCCACAACCGGCCGCCATGAAAGATCGAAGAGTACAGAAGAGGTTCAACAGGAATCTGCAGGGACTACACAGGTCGCACTCTTTGCTGGAATCGATGATGAAGACTGGAATCAAGTGAAAAGAAGGAAACGCTTCAATTTCAACTATGCTAGATGGGCCGTAGATGAAGCAAATCGAAGCGTCATGGATCAAGCTCGGAAACATAACCAAGTTTAAGGGGGTTATGTTGGAATTATTAAACTTTGTTATGTTTATAAGTTTATGTTTTAATTATTATTCGAATTTATAAGTAGTATTACATATGATATGTACTCGGTTAAGTAGATGGTATGTTTATGTAATAATCGGTGTGATAAGCGGGCAAACGATTCAAATAACTGCCTTCGGCAGTTACCCGCCAAAATCAAACCGCCAAACACATTGTATATATTCAAGTTTACCGGCAAATTATGTCGGATATAAAGACATTCTTATTCACACCAAGAATTGTCCTTTTATCCTCTGCACTTGTTCATCGATATCATTTCATCATGCATATCCAATTCGGATCACTTACTTATGATAACACAAATCCCACTTTCAATTCCAATGCACAATCACATTCCGCTGCAACCTTGTCTTCTGATCCCCAACAGAATCTTCAAAGAAAAGCAGATGAAGGTTACTAGTGCTCATTATATGTAGAAAATAGTTGACAATTTGGGACCATAACAAATATTATCGGTACGAGTCCTAATTTGTCGATGTTTTCGTTATGTTAAATTTACACGATTCATACTTAACACACAAATTTTTTTAACTGAAACGAAATCAGAATAATACTCTAAAAAACAAAACTAAAATAAATATGTAACTTTACTTAAACAATATTGAGTTCAAAATTAACTAAACAAACACGCAAGAATCCAGGGGCAGATCCAGCCTACATTTGTGGGTTCTCAGGAACCCAGTGCGTTTGGAAAAAAAAAAGGAAAAAATTAGTGTGAACTTTGTAGAATTTAGAAAAAAATATTGAGAATTAAAGAAAATTTACCAAAAGGAACCCATTAGAATAAAATCCTGCATCCACCACTCCAAGAATCTTCTTCTTCGGAATATCCCGTCAAAATATCTAAGACCGTGGGGTATGGTGGGCTTGGGTTGGGGCTTTGGTTGACACGTGTCTTGGGGTATAATTTCAAATCCAAACCCACGCCCATGGGGTATGGTGGGGGCTTGGGTTGGGGGCATGAGTTTGGTTTGGCCATTGAGAGCACGCCATGTCACCTTGCTAGCCCGCCCCACGCCTGGGCTGAAACCCACACCAAAGGGGCTACGCCCAAACCCAAGCCCACCCGGGGTGGTGGCTTGGGCGTTTTCCTCAACCCACGCCCAAACCCCCGCCCCATACCCCATGGTCTAACGCCATTTCTCTGCTTCCTACTAGAGAGCAATCTACTAAAACTCTTGCTAGATCGGGTCATTTTATATAAATTAACAATATAACTTATATAAATCACTAGACACTATCATTTACATTCTTACTTTGTAATTTGTATATCAACTTTACACCAACCAAATATAACCAATTACCACCTTCATATGATCATAGTTGAACACATTTTTAGTGGGCTCCATCATTAGCTTAAAGGCATATGAAATAGTGGCCCAGAAAAAAGAAACAACATAACGCAAGTCTGGCCCAAATAAATCAAAATAATACCTTTTCTTTTGTTTCTATATGCAAGCTTTTCAACCTTCGTAATAAATAGATAAAAACTTGTGTATTATTCATCTCCTCTATAGCAATCATATTATTAGAGTTTACTTTACACAAAAACGACATTTATGTTAGAAAATATAATTGAAATCATAATCTTTTACTAACCTCGTACACATATATAGGGTTGTTCACGAGCCGAACCGAATCGATCGGACCTTTGCTCGTGTTCGGTTAATTTACAAACCGAACCGAACCAAGTGTTTTTTCAACCGAGCTAAAGTCGAGCGAGCGTCTTTCGATCCGAGCATTTTTCAATCGAACGTCGAGCAATTATCGAGCGTCGCAGAACAAAAAAGGAAAGTGATGATGGGGTGCTAGTTATCATAATAAAGTGCAGTTTTCGTCCCTGAGGTTTCATCCAATTAGAACACAAGTAAAAATTTAACAAATAACAAGGAATAAAAAAACACTCAACTAGTTCAATAGAGATTAACTTAGCAGAAATATAAATTGTCAACCGATTGAAGCAGGCCCTTGTTATATCAGAAGTTTGAAATTGAATGAATCGATTGAAGGAAAACCCTAGCGAACTGGCATCTTGGCGAGTGGCAATGTGGAAATGAATAATGATGGCCAATGAGGGGTTTTGATTAGGTTCTTATGCTTCTGAATCGAATGAGAGGTTGAAACTTGAGTATAAATTGACACTTCACATTTCAGTATTAGAGAATGGACTATTTGTATTGGACTTCAATTGTAATTACTTAAATGAGCTCTATTTGAATCTTGGATCAAACATTGTTAATGTGGGCCTCAAGTCATCATACTCATTTTATTAAAATGACACACACACACACACACACATATTAAAAATTAAATTGACCAACCGATCCGAACCGAGCGGACCTTTGCTCGTGCTCGGTTCATTTACAAACCGAACCGATCTGAACCGAGCGTGTTTCTCAATCGAACTGAATCGAACAATCAAATTCCGAACATTTTTCGAGCGAACATCGAACGAGCGTCGAGCGTCGAACAATTTGAACAGCTCTACACATATAGTTATATTACTATATATACGATATATAATTCTTTACAAACTTTGCATTCTTCTTTTGTAAGAGATTTACAATGAATGAATTAAGATGTATCTAAAAATAGCTAAGATGAATGAGATTCAAATACCTAAAATAATGTTTTGATATATAATTTGAAAAGAGGATCTGAAATGGAAAAAAAATACAGTACATGTTAAACTAATTAATTGGTTTACAAGTGAAATCACGACTAGGAATCTTGACAAAACACCACGATCAACAATCTTGTGACGAACAAACAAGGTGTCACACCCTGGCTTTTGCGGAAGCGTGGATTATTTGGTGTGACTTCTTAATACCATAGCAACAATCACAACAATGCTATATGATAAAAACATGAGATAATCACCCGTTAATAGAGTTTAGAAAAATACCCTATTATACTTGTCTTAAAACATTAATCACAAAATAAGTTACAAACCTTGACTTGATTTAATGAGTTCGTAAAAAAAAAAACTTAGCAAAAGACTTTAAACAATACTGGGTTTAGAGATATGTAACCCGTCCAGGAAGAGGTTACACCTTCTAACCCTGGATGACTTCTTTATTCAAACGCAGCTTGAAAATACGTGCATACCGTGCCAGATCCATTAGTTCCCTGAAATACATGTAGTTTGAAAAGTCAACATAAAGTTGAGCGAGTTCATGTGTAAGTGAGTTTGTATAAACCCTTGTAAAAATGTCCGTATGTATGAAAATCCCTGGTATGTAGCAATTAAGGAAAAATAGATCACCATTGGGTTGCAAAGCCAATGATATGTGTGAAGTGCTGTAGGAAGACTCAAACCTAGCAGATTTTTGCGTCGGGCTCAAAGTCACCACCTGGTTCATTCAGCGGACTCAGGGGTTGGGCTCGCTACACCCAGATAGATCTACCGCTAATGACCATCGGTCCTACAATGAGGATTAATGGTCTCTAGTTTCAGCCTACCCACTCACATGATCTAAGTAGTAACCCTCCTTACGCTAACCATACCATGTAAAAAGTATTCGTAATCATAGTAACATGTATTTCACCACCGAAGTATAAAAACTGAAAACAGTTAAGAGACAAGGGGGGACATGAACTCATTGTATTGCGTTTTCGTACTTGTAACCCAATTCTCCGCGGCAAACACGACTACCTACAATGGTCTAACGTCTATTAGACGAACGGGTCGTGCCTTGTATTAGTATTTGTGTTTTTGGGTTACGTTTCTGGTATTATTCCAAGTTATAACTGTTTTTAAGGTTTTGAAATAATAGTTAGACAACTATTTTAGAGTTATACTTCTCAAGTATTGTATATGTGTATTTCCTTCCCAAGGATTGGGGTAATTTATACTTGTATACCCGTATTCTTAAAATAATATATGTACCTGTATATCCTGCCAAGTAATGGCGTCGTATTTCGATGTTATTGTTCCAAATAAAAATATGTTAATATATTCCCAAAACTAACATATTTCTGTTTCTACAGTTTCCAAAATAATATTTTACCAAAATATACGTATACGTTATAATTCCGAAAAATATATTTTTAAGTCTCATTTTAAATCACTAGTCTAAAATGTTCTGATTCCAAAATATACATATTTTTCCCAAAAATATTATATTTTACTTCATACAATTTCCCAAAATAATACTTTGTCAAAACACACCATTAAGAGTATTTTCCGAAAATACGCGCGTTATATTTTAGAGTTCGCGTTGTAAAAACAATACCGATGTAACTTAAATACTTATTCGTGAGGGCGTTGGTATTATTTTGGAGTCGTATTTTCATGATATATCAAGTAATATTATTTTTACCCTAAAAATAATATATCTTTAGTTCACAAAATAATCACGTAAGCACACAAACGTTTTATTAAGAAATATATATTCTCAATATATATTTAACAAGTTTCCTTTACAAAAATCCACCTCCGATACTTGGTTATTTTGTATCAAAAATCATGGCGAATTTTATTTGGAAAAACAGGTTAAAAATATATTTATAACCACTTGTCACAAAAATTTTTCTAAGTGTTATTTTCTGGAAAAATTTCGCTAGAGTTTCCTCTGTAACTGGAGGTGGCCACGCTTACAAGCGTATCATTTTCTTTTCGAAATTCAATCAATCAATTTTCCAATCATCAGTATACAATATTCAAACATTCAATTAGTCAAAACAAGTATAAATTGCAAACTCATGAACTTGTAAGTTGTGTAAAAGTTTGTAGTAACTTTCCAACATATTTAGTAGATCTTTCCATCTTTAAAAATAAAATTAGTTTCTAGAAAACTTTATTTTTAAAGAATATGCAATTTTACGACTTCTAGTCAAAAGTTATGAGAGTGTTTCTTTGTTAAATCCTCTTGTCACACAAGTGTTTACACACTTGCACAAGTGTTTACACACTTGTTTGTTCACAAAAATGCTTTTAGTTATGTAAGATCCGACTTCAAAACAAGTCTTGTATCTTTTACTTGGTTCTTCCGAAAAACCACTTGTAGATCTTTAGATCTGCTAGTTTAGAACTCTATTTTACTAGAAAAATCTCTTTTACACAAGTTCATGTTTTGGTAGTGGAAGAGTTCATCATCTTGTAACTTTCACACTTAATAAACTACTAGTTCATGTTCCATGAACATGATCTAGCATGGTTAGATGATGATCTATCCCACTACTAGCATCAAACAACATAAAATAATCACAACTAAACAAGTTTAATAAGATTTACACCACTAGTTACTCTTTAACCAACTTATTTATCATTCTTTCAAGACTTTATGTTTTGATCTTGTGTGTTCTTAAATTTTAACCGTTATATCTCTTATTAACCACTTTAAACATGAACAAGGAAGTGTTTAGAAGCACTTACAACTAGCTCGAGGCTAGGGAAGAGTCAAAGCGAAAACAAGGTGGATAAAAGCAACGTAGTGAGGTTCTTGAGATTCCGAAAGCACCGAGCCTCCTTGTGTGTGACCTTTCACCTTTGTGTGTATGTGAAATAGCAAGATCAAACTTGAATGATGGTGGTGGCTATGGTTGTGATCTCGGCCGAGCTTCAAGGAGAGGGAGAGAGAGAGTGCCAAATTTTGTAAAGTGTTTGTAAATGAAATGTGATCTCTTGTACATACTTATAGACCATTTAACTTAATTAACCATGGTATAATGTGTAAGTTAGATATTAGACAACATGGAATAAAATAATCAAAATTGTGTGGAGTGTGTTCCCTTTGGGGAACCGTTTGGTTAGGGGGGGGGGGTTATGGTTTGATTTCAACCATATAGTTAGTAACTAGTTATGTTAGTTAGAACTTTAAGTTAGTTACTAGTGTGTTATGTAATATAACGGGTGTTCGGGGACCCTAACTAGCTCAGAAAAGGAAAAAACAATGTCATTGACAATATTTTTATGTTCCGGGTAAAGTCCGGTTATTCGGTTGGATATTAATCCGTTAAAATGCTAAATAAGCATTTAAAGTGTCTTTAATGTTATTTTTAGTGACACAATGTATTCCCGACACTTTGGAAAGTGTCTAGTATTATTTTCCCATGTTTTTGCACTTTACTAGTTATGTTAAGTGCTGAATTTTGTAATAAAGTGCAAGATTTTGTTGTTAGTGCATGTTTTAGGCACATCCGGTCACTATAACTATCACCTAGTGACGCAGTTTTACAATCCTTACCTCTCTACATTCCCTACTAGTGTAGTAAACTATTCCCGGCTCATACTGGCCTCGGAGACAGTGTCTGTCTAGTGCTGGCTATGTCAGCATGTTTACTGGGTTATCCGTTCTTGTGCTAACTGTGCTTTTGTGCATCAAGTTTGTCACTATAGTTCTATGTAAGTAGTGACAGTAATAAAGTATGATGCATGTATATGTATGTATCAGAAATCAGTAAGCAGTTAAATCAACAGTTGTAATCAGCACAGTCATTAAGCACTAATTAAATATAATTTAATTGTACGGACACCTGTAATTTTTAGGGTTGTCACACAAGGCTATTAAAGAGAAACAATAACAAACACACCGACACACGAGTTCTGCTCAAACTCTTAGACCATCCGTAGTGGTAAGGGTGAATAATGCCCCCACCTTTGGGCGTTTTTTGCCATGTGGCAGTCCAGTCAGCAAGAGACATTATTGGGGGTTTTTCTAAAATGTGTGTAGTGAGGATGTTAGTATTATGTTAAAAAGGGGTGTAAAAGAATTAAATAAAAAAACTAACAAAAAAAGGGGGATTGGCCAAGAAAAAGAGGGATGCATGTGATTGGCCAACAATTTGCACCAACAACATGATTTAAAACACGCCAAAACAAAAAAATTAGGTCAAACACGCCCCAAGGGGTGGTTGGTCGGCATGATTGGGTGAGATTGGGCAAAGAAAACGCCCCCTAGGACCATGCGTAGTGGGGCGTGTTTTTTCAAAATTTAGCCCCAATAACGCCCAATATTGCCCCTCACCGCCCCCTGGGCGTGTTTGGGTGTGATTTTGCAATAAAAGCCCTTCCAGCGTGATTTAAAACACGCCTTCCCCCATTTTCTTTGTCCAATCATCTTCCATCTTCCTATTTTTTATCCAATAAGATTTTTTAATGGTTTTTGTTTTATTTAATTATATTACATCTCATTTAACATAATGCCCCACATCCACACTACACCCATTTTGTAAAAACGCCCAATAATGCCTCATTGCTGACTGGGCTGCCACATGACGCAAAACGCCCTAGGGTGGGGCATTATTCACTCCAACGACTACGCATGGTCTAAGGAGCCACTACGGGTGGTCTTAGAGCATCCACAATTATAAACCTGGTCCAAACTTGAGAGTGCCTAGTCAACATGTCACATCATTCCAAACCACCACCATTTCAAATTCTCACTTTTTCCACCAACAATAAACTCTTTCAAACCATTACCTCTTTATCCATCTCATCAGATACTTTTCATTTGATTTAAACTATATCTAATTTATATTATCTTATATATTAAAAAACAAAGCTAATGAATAGTAGTTGTCACATCATAATGAATAGTAAACTTTCCTTATTAGTTGTCATGAATAGTAAATATACATAACCTCAAGTCATCTTTTGTTGACTTTTTTCCCCTATACCCTTTTTAAGTGTGTATATATATCCATTTTCTTCAAAGTTAGGTAGATTATTCATCATGGTGGAGTGGTTTTGTGGTTGTATGTGTTTTAAAGAGACTCAAGTTCAAATCATGGGGTCTTTTTTTCTTTTTTTCCATTTTATGCTTACATAACTTCACGTCATCTTCCCTTTTCTCCTCTTTCACACGTTTTTCTGATTGTATTTATACAATTCTTATTCCTTATTTGTTGGGTTAGTGGATGCTTAGACATCGCAATAGTCGCCATCGCCAGGAGTTACTAACTCGCTTGCTACCAACGGCTCTGTTGTATGAAAACTCCACTTGTCAACTTAAAAATAAGACACTAAATAGCACAGCTTTAATAACAACCAAGTATTTAGTCGCAATAAATAGTTTTACAATGACTTAGTTTTGTCGCGCCGCAACGCGGTGCGCAACATTAAAACCTAGTTTATTTAAATAATAATTGTAATTCTTTTATATTAATAAATTGTACTTTTCATCTACAAATTATATAAATATTAATTATTTATTAAAGTTTGTGTAATAGTTTAATTCTAGGTTTGTGTAACATTAAAACTAGGTGTATGTAATATTATAATTCAGATTTGTGTAATAGTTTAATTAGGTTTATGTAATTTTATGTAATTTGCTTTATATATTTTATCTATAGTTTTATTAACACAAGAATTCTTTTATTAAAAAAAAATAAGAATTCTTTTAAAATAAACATAAAGGAAAGATTTTTTTTATTTAACCCATACCTCACATAAGGGGCCCACCAATTAGAGGTGCTGGTGCAAAAAAAAAAAAAAAAACCGTACCTAAAACTGGACCTTATAAAAAACCCTGAACTGGTTATTTTTGTACCCAGGTATTATATACACGTAATTGAACCCGACCCTACCCGTAGGGTATGGATAGGACATACATTTTGAGCTTAATACCCGTACTTGAAACCGTAACCGATTTATACCCGAAAATAACCGGAACGGGTTATACCCTATATCTGACATCATTTTTTTATACCCATAGAATACCCGAATTTTTAAATACACTTTTATGTTTAGTTTACATCTTTTATGTTTAAGTTTATTTAGAAATGCATGTTATAAAGCAAATAATTTGTACTTAAGTGAATTTATGTTATTGTAATTTTGTTTTAATTACTTTTTAACAAATTACAAACCAAATTTAATTTTTAAACGAATTTATGTTTGTGTAAAATAACTAAAGAAAACTTATTAAATCAAACTAGAATTAATACCCGATAATACCCGAACCTAATCATACCCTACCCAGGTACATAGCGTATGATTTTTCTCCTCTATACCCGCACCCGAACCCTTCCAGGTTTCTCTTAATACTTGATTTTCCAATATCCGATCACACTCGGACCTGGTTCCATACCTAGAACTGGGTATTTAAAAACTCGATTTGTGTACCTCTACTACCAATCCACCACCAGATTAGTCTGTTCAAGTGGACCAACCCTCCTCCGGGCCACACCATGTCACTTACCTCCAGTGGTGTCTTAAGTCCGTTGAGAGGTTTGATCTGCCAAACCATTGTTAGAGATGCTCTTAGACCATACGGTGTGGGCGTAGAAATCTGACGTGGAAGGCAGTCCACGCCCACAAAACGACCCCGTGTTTGGCGTTTTCCACGGCGTTGCATGTGGGGCGAGGGATTCTTCACCGGCGTGGGGGCAATTTGGTTGGTGAGGTGGCGCGAGTTGATTGGTGGTTTGTGACAAGAGGTTTGTGATTGGTTAGTTTTTTTAAACACTAGGTGGGGCCCTTTCCACGCCCAACACCATCCCGTGCTTTTTAAACACGCCCTCTTGCTTATACGCCTGCCACATGATGCTTAACGCCCTCTTCACATTGAATGATCTTAGAGTAACTCTTTCTTTATTCGTGAAAACATAAAAACATAAACTAATAACCACGGGTTTATATAATACCATATTACCATTATATACGTTTCTACTCCTACTGGGTTTCAAATTCTTGACTACCAACAAGAAATAAGTTCAAAATTAAAATAATAAACTGTTAATTATCTTTAAACTCTAAACCACCCTTCAAATATTGCAACATTTAATGTCCCTCTCTATATTTGCTTCTACCATGGCCATAGCTTCACAAAACTTACTAATCTTTTCTTTGGACAACGACTTGGTAAATATATAT
Organism: Helianthus tuberosus; assembly: GCA_030545235.1. Classification (NCBI taxonomy): domain Eukaryota; kingdom Viridiplantae; phylum Streptophyta; class Magnoliopsida; order Asterales; family Asteraceae; genus Helianthus; species Helianthus tuberosus. The sequence continues at coordinate 45,540,953 of CM060442.1, forward strand.
ATTTTTGAACGACAACTTTCATTCACAAACTAGTAAGGCGCTAGGAATCAAAGAACAAAAGTAACAATTACAACTGGCATTTCACTCAATCTAACCAAACAATGTCCTTAATAGGGGATCTATTTTTTAGCGAAAGGAAACACAACGCTTATTAGCCACTTGTTCTTGAATATTAATATACGGAAAATCAACCACCTCAAGAAACATTATTCCTAAACTTTTTTCTCCAAGAACCTTCCCTAAAGAAAGAGTTAAATGCTTGGTTGGTCCATGTGGTTTTCAAAAGTTGCAGACTTGGTCCTAGTGGTTTAGTAATTACACGCTTGGTCCCAAAAGTTGTCAAAAATGCACTCGGTTGGTCCCCAGCCCTAACATCAGTTAAATTTCTCAGTTAAGTCAATGTTAAATGACCAAAATACCCCTGCAACATGAAATTAACAATCGCAGATATCATCAAATACTATCCAGCTTAGTTCTCTTCTTCTTAGTTTTTCGAAATTCACAACAACACCAGATCAGAATGTGTTCAAGAACAATTTTGAATCAATTTCTAAAGATCTGGAACAACAAATTAGAAACTATCACAATCACTCAAAACACACAATCTTCAATACAGATCTACAACTCAGAATGTATGAAGAATACGAACAGTGATGCGTTTGAGTGATTGATATGTGCGTATAACAAGAACTGATGATGCATTTTTTATTCCAATTAATCCCACCAAACCTTTAATCTGAACACCTCCATTTTTACCTTGAAGCCGCCATCAGTGCCAGCCACCACCATCAGCGCCGACCACCATACTTAAGGGCCTTTTTCAGCAGAGATTGGCTCCGAGTTATTACCTTGAAGAAGGTTAGCTGCATTTTTTAGGGATTTAAGGGACCGATTGACACACCCAAACAGGGCGGATGGTCCGATCGACGCTGTGAATCCGACAAAGCACACACCCATCTCCTCTTTCTCGATCTCTCCTGGGTCCGATCGACGCTGGTCGTCTTTCCGGCGACCCGCCGCTGACGAAATGACGATGATGATAATTAACGTGATGAGGAAGATGATGGACGCTGATTTTGATGTTTTTGTTGTTGATTAACACGGTGACGAAATGGTGGCGGAGGTGGGTGAGATGGTGGTGGGTTAAACATAGCAGTAAGAAGATGAAGATGATGGTGATGAAGATGATTATAAAGTCAGAAAGGTGTTGAAATCCTTTTGTTAATGAGCAAGGGTATTTTGGTCATTTAACATGGACTTAACTGAGATATTTAACTGATGTTAGGGCTGGGGACCAACCGAGTGCATTTTTGACAACATTTGGGACCAAACGTGTAATTAGTAAACCACTAGGACCAAGTCTGCAATTTTGGCAAACCACAGGGACCAACCAAGCATTTAACTCCTAAAGAAATCATTCCTAAACTTTTTTAAACGAATACAAATATAAATATAAATTTTGTTGTGTCATTGAGTTGAAAAGTTCTTGTTCCGATTTGATAATTGTCATAGGCATCAGTAATAATTGACATATAGACTTCAGGAACTGCCTCATGAATCTTCAAAGAAAAGTCAAGTGAAAGGCATTAGGGCTCATTATTTGTAGAAAATGGTTGACAATTTGGAGCCAAAAGAAAGTTTCTGTTTACTATGATCGGTTTGAGTCACACTCTAATTTGATGCCGAAGTTACACAAGTCATATTCAAAACTTAATATTTATTTTGCTTACGAAAACAAAATGAGTCCAAAATTAACTAAATAAACTCATAAACACACAGGAATCTTTTTCGACAAAATAGCCCGCGTAACGCCTTTCTCTACTCCCAGGTCCCCACTAAATCGGGTCACTTAAATTAAGTTAAATTAATGATAAAGCTTAACTAAATAACTTAGACTCTTCATTTTGTAAATCTACACCAACCATTAGTTTAAAGGCTTATGCAATAGTGGCCCAGAAAAAGAAACAACAAACGCAAGTCTGGCCCAATAAAATAAAATAATTCTTTTATTTTGTTCCCATCTTCCTCGACAGTGGGTTTTAGTGTTTTACCACTAATTCCAATGTCTTGCTTACGGGCAGGTGGGTTATTAGATTTTCCTCGGGTTACTCTCGAAATACTTCGTTTGGTGCAGTAGGTGCCCCGAGAGTGGTCGGAATTTATCTTGTTGGCCGTTAAAAAAAACTTTGTGTATATTTTTTTTATCCATTCTCAACCTTTTAATTACAGTTTACTAAATGAAGGACAAATATTTGTGCTAGAAAATTTAATTGAAAATATTTTTACCAACTTTGTTCGATTCTTGTAGGTCCTTGTAGTGTATTGTTTCACACACAAAAAAAGTAATTGGAAATATTTCATACGAGCTACTCTACTCATATAACGTCGATATCTAATTCGGGATGAAAATCAACATTACCTTGAATGAACGTCTTGAACGATTTTATGAACCTAAATTAAAACTTATTCAATGCAATATCTCCTCTTAGTTAGATTGATAGAGTATAAAAATTAAAAATTGTCACGTGATGTGGGAGTAAAACTCTATGGCCGCAAATGACGATAGATCTAAGACCATAGTAGCAACTACAAGAGAGAGAACATATATGGTGATCTGAACTACGCCAGTAGCGCCAGGAGAGAAATAAATAATACAATATATATATATATATATAGGGGATGGTTCAAATGAAAACCACTTTTATTGTGAAAACTCGAAAACTAACTAAAAAAAGCCTAAAAAAAACACAATTTTTTTTTTTATAAATTTCGCTGGTTTTTATATATGAAAAAAAAAATTTCAAATTTTTTTTTTTTTTTTGTTGTACTGCACATGTGTAGTACACTAATACGGAAAGCCTAAACCACTTAACCCACCCCCCACCGACACCCCCCAAAAACCTAAACCCCCCACCCCCACTCCCCAAAAACCTAAATTCACCATCCCACCAAAAGCCTAACCCCCCACCCCCAAAAACCTAACCCCCCCCACCCCCCACCCTCCCGAAAACCTAAAACTAAACCCTAAACATAAACCCGAAAAAAACCTAAACCCCCCACCCCCCAAAAACCTAAACCCCCTCCCCCCCCACACCCAAAAAGCTAATCCTAATCCTAAACCTCCAAAAAAACTAATCCTAAAAGCTAAATTAGACTTAAAAAGCTAATTTTAAGCATGTAATGCAATTGTAGTACATGTTATATTGCACATGTGCACTACTATAATAATAGTATTGAAAACAAGACGACACCATAAATCTTTTTTTATGTCATAAAAAATATGCTCGAATATACTTGAATGAAAGATACAAAAATATGTGATCTTATGGTGTCATTTTTGTTTTAAAATGATAACGTATGGAGAAATGTGAAATGTTTGAAAAGTTATATATTTTTTTTCCAATTTTACCCCTCCTTCATTAAAAGTCCCCCCCCCTCCTTTTTAGTGGTTTTTAATTAGTTTTCGAGTTTTCACAATAACTAGTGGTTTTCATTTGAACCTTCCCCTATATATATATATATAGGGAGCCGCTAGAATGAGAACCACCACGAGTTATGAGAACCGCGAGAACCAAGTGCCACGGAGGAGCGTTGACCACGATTTTTTTTTACAACTAGATCCGTATATTTTAACAACATTCGTAAAAAAAAAATTTCAAACGGCGCGCCCGAGGGGGTAGTTTTTTACACCCAAAGTTTGTAAAAAAAAAAAAGAAAAAACAAAAAAATAATAAAAACACCAAACTTTGGGTGTAAAAAACTACCCCCTCGGGCGCGCCGTTTGAATTTTTTTTTTTACGAATGTTGTTAAAATATAAAATATACGGATCTAGTTGTAAAAAAAAAATCGTGGTCAACGCCCCTCCGTGACACTTGGTTCTCGCGGTTCTCATAACTCGTGGTGGTTCTCATTCTAGCGGTCCCCTATATAGGGAGCCGCTAGAATGAGAACCACTTTTATAGTGCAAGTATATGGAGAAAACCACTTTTATTGAGAAAACCCGGGAAACTCTAAGCTCCCGACAATTTAAAAAAAAAAAATAACACATGTAATATACATGTTTTTAAGACATTTGGGCCAAAAAAAACAAAAAAGCGCCGAAGGGTTTTTAAAAAAAAAAAATAAACAAATTTCAGCAACTTTGCTGTGTAACACGTGTTACACAAAAAATGCTGAAATTTGTTTATTTTAAAAAAAAAAAATCCCTTCGGCGCTTTTTTGTTTTTTTTGGCCCAAAAGTCTTAAAAACATGTATATTACATGTGTTATTTTTTTCAAAAAAAAAAAAAAACGTCGGGAGCTTTGAGTTTCCTGGGTTTTCTCAATAAAAGTGGTTTTCTATATATCCTTTATATATATATATATGTGTGTGTGTGTGTGCGCGCGTGTGCGTGTGTGTGTCAAACAGTGGAATAATAGGATGAAGAAAAGAAAGTTGTCACACGAGGGAACGATGGGGGTAAGAGAGTTGATATCAAAACAAAATTTGGTGGCGTTAGGAGCAGAGAGATAAAAGGGAAGGAAGAGTGAAAAAAAAGAAGAAGAAATATATGGCTCTGATATTATATAAAATAATAAAGAAGTTAAAGTAAATTTAGTTATTAATCAATATATTAGAGTCCAATAAGAACAGTTACATAATAGACATAATCCAATCACATCTCATAAAATGGTTACAATATTACAATAAAACCGTAGCTAATATATACCCTTTCTAGTATATATCTAAATGAAAACACAATAGTATGAAAGACCAATAAGAACACTTGTAACATACATGACTTGCAACACTATAACCAAAGATGCCTTAAATTATGTGTATGGATGTTTGCATATCTTCAGCTAATATGTTTAAGTTATTTTTAAATTAGTGAACCTTTCTCACTAGTCTTCAGAATAATGTTGATCCTAATCGGAACTCCCTCAGACACACGTAACACACATAACATACTAGAAAGGTATATACCCTAAAGGTTTTTTTATATCATATAATAAGGTGAAGCTAATTTTGTTAATTGTAAAGCACAAAATACAATGAATCTTAGTGTCCTTAGATTCTATTTATTTATCGAACTACTTTTCCTGTGGTCTACGCCTTCTTTATCCCTTGCGTGTATCATATGGCCACCTTTTTATTTCAAGATCCACCTTTAACTTTTGATTCACCCTCCTTCCTCCGTGGATAAACCCCACTCTCAAAAGATAAAGATATAAATAAACCCTACTGAAAAAGCTATTCTCCACCAATATCATTTTTATCCCATCTTGGTTATTATCCCTAAAACACTACTACAAAACTCAACATTCTGAGGTCTCCTAGTTGGCCACCGACACCCCGCTTAAACCAGTTTGGGTCGCCTCCTACGGGCTGGCACCGGTTCGAATCCTGGCAACCCCAGGCTCTTCACCAACCCACTCTGGCAGGGGTATTCACCGCCGGGCGGCATTGTCGGGTTGCTAGCTCGCGGAGTTGTTATACTCCGGCGGATGGGAGGTCCGTGCAAACACCCCCCCCCCCCCACTACTACAAAACTCGATTTTCCAACGTTTTTAGCGTTACAAATTACTATAAGAGCATCGGTAATGTTGATGCAACAAATACTAGACCGATGGTAGTAGCTGAACTGGTTAGGCAAAAGGGTTGGAGGGTTCCGGTTTGCCTAACGCAGGTCGTGGGGTCCCCCCACGTTTGCAAGACGTGAAGAGAGGTTCACTAGTTAAGTTTTGTTGTTTGCTCAAGATCCTTTACTGAAGTGTGTTCAGCTTCGGATGTAAGAGCAATGGAAATGTGTGTGTTGAATGTGAAGAAGAGATACTTGCATGGAACAAGTACTCGAGAGTAAAGACCAGAGATCCCAATGGAACCAGAGCTGATCGGAATGTGCTTAGTCACTAAATGAAGTGTCAATTTATAGGGAAGGACATCGCCCAAAGAAGAAACCATTGACTAGTGAAACAAGCTTGCAGTGAGGGACTTACCCTTTTAGGGGTTGAAGCGTTTGGACATGCGGGTAAAAGACTACACTCTGTGCACATGTCTTCTTTTACGGCTGTGAGAGGCTGAGCAAGCAATCAGTGAAGTGATGTTTTACTTTTCACATCCTTTTTGCTTCATCAACATAATCACAAAGTTCCTTCATTTTCTATCAAGTTTCCTTCCATATCTCCCTATCTTTTTTCCAGGTTAGTTCCGATTTCTTTATGTGTTTTACTTGTTTTTTACTTTGATCATGGGTGCACGGAAAGATTTAGCCGTGAGTTATTCCTGTTTATCCCAAGAGGAGGTTGAATTATTTTGTATGGAATGGGGGATTGGGAAGAAGTTTAAACCAGTTGCTCCGGGGAAGAATGTTTCGATCGATCAGTGTCCGGCTGGTTTGATTGCTCTCTATTGTCGGCACTTTGAATTTTCTAATATGCGTCATCCGTTTTCTCTCTTTGTTTTGAATGTGTTAGAATATTATCGCGTGTCTTTTGGTCAAATACACCCACAAGGTTTGTCTAGGGTTTTACATTTTGAGGTTTTGTGTCGAGCGTGTGGTTATGATCCATCTTTGTTGATGTTCCGCCGTTTCTTTCGATTGGCGAAGAACGGTGATTGGTTTACGTTTGAGACGTCTAAAGTCGATGTCTGCTTGGTTTCGTCTATGGTCACCACACTTGGTGCCTGGAAGGACCGGTTCTTTTGGGTCTCGGATGAGATCGTTCCGTTCAAAATGGTTTGGAGGCAACCTGATGCCATTCTCAATGAACCGGAACCATCTGAATCTGATTTGAATGAAGTTTTTCTTGAAGCCATTCGGGAATGCCCTTCAAGGGTCCGACCTTTTCCCGAGCATTTGCTAGTTCTATTGGGTATTAGCAAATTGTGGGAAAAGGCTAATCGGGATCCGGTTCTGATGAGGAATGGCCAGGGTATGCATTTTCCTTGTTTTACCTTTTAATGGCCTCTTGATTTAATAGCTTATGTGTCTTTGCTTTGAAATTTCTTGCAGTCATGTCTGCCTTAGATTTTATCAAGAATGACGATACATCAGATGTTGCATTTGGGGATGTTTCAGCTACGCCTGGTGAAAATGCTGTGGTTAGGAGTTCTGAACAGAGGTTCGAATTGGTGTGCCTGATGTGAAGGGTTTTAAGAAGTCTGTTGTTCCCAAGGTTGTTCGTCGTTCGAATCGACGTTTGAACGTTTCTGGTCCACCATCTACTCCGGAACATGTGGACTTAAGTGGTGACATTGGTGTTTCTATGGATCAAGGTTTGAATGAGGGTGTCGATAAGGAGAAGGAGTTGGTTCTTGCTGGAAAGAAAACTGCTGGGAAAAGGGATTGTTGTGACAGGTTCATCTGGTAAAAACACTAGCGGTTCTGAAGGTCTTGACCCGCATCAGGTTTATGTACCTGATTGGGGTGTGAAGTTGGGTGATAGTTTCAAAGATGCTACTATTTGTGAGGATGTATTGGGCCATATTGCTCCTCCCTTGGTTCATGATACTATTGCTGAGATGGATGATGATATGATGCTGTCTCGTATGATATTAAGTACCTGCAACATTGCTGCCATGCTTCCTCAAGGAGTTGCCCGTTTCCGTAAGAGGATGCATGAGTATGAGGAATTTTCGAAGAAAAAGGACAAAATGAAGGCTACTATGAGCACTTTGAAGAAAGAGAATGAAGGTTTGGTGAAGAAGGAGGAAACTTTGTCTAAGAAGGTTGAGGAGTTAACCCAAAAACATGAGATAGAGGTTGGTGAGCTGAAGAAACAGGTGGAAGCCTTGGAGGCTTCGAGGGTTCAACTTTCTGATGACAACAAATGGTTGATTGAACACGGGTTCCAACAAGTTGTCACTTATCTTCTGCATTCGGCTGAATTTAATAGTGTTCTGGGTAGTGTGTATGGTAAGCTTTTGGAGCATGGGAAGCATCAGGGTTATGTTGCCGGTTACAAAGCTTGCCAATCTGGTGATTCTCAAGACAAATCCTCCCTCTACCTCCCCGAAGCTCTCAAGGTTTTCTAGGATTCAGTCCGAGAGATGGAACGCTTGTCTTATCCTTATGTTGGTGAGGTCTCAAAGTGCTTTGGCAAGTCCATATCTGTTTTGCAGGATTTGAAGCCACGCGGGCTTGATGAGGCTGTCTGCAAGGAAGTGCTTGGATCTTTGTCAAAGAAGCGTTCTTGCTCGGGAGATAGTGAAGATACCCTTTCTTATGCTGGTGAAGGCTCGAAGGACCCAAGCCTTGAAGCCTCCGGGACGGCTGTTGGGGAAGGTAAGAAGAAGAAGAAAAAAGCTAAGAAAGCGAAGGGTGATGAAGCTGGTGCATCAAAGTCTGTGGTAAGTGATGCAAAGTAAAAATTTTTAAGGCTTATTCGTAGCTTTCTTAGCATCTTGTTGAACAATGTTATGTATCCTTGTTAAACACTTTAGGTTTTGCAGAAAACCCTTAAGGTTTCTGTTTTGTGGTTGTGGTTAGCCTTTGTGGTTTATTTGAACAATTCTTAGGTTTGCAAACCGTTAAGGTTTGTTTTAACTTGCTTGGATATTTGGAAGCCTTTTAAGGCTTCCTTTCTTATGTTACTAAGTTTCTACTACTTGCCTTGTGTTGGGATTTCTTGTGTTGGTGCCTATTTTTGTAAGGCAGCTTGCTTGGCTTCAAGCCTTCAAGGCTTCTGGCTGTTTGTTGAATGTTTATAGCTTGAGGCCTTTGAGGCTTTCGGTTACTATTTTATTTTTGTGACTTGATGTCTTGGTTTGTATTTTTGAGATTGGGTTGTATGCAACCTTTTACCGTGTTGTTGTGTTGTTACTTGAGTCATTCGTTATCTTTTTGTCTTTGTTAGGTTTGTGTTGTCTTTATGTTTTTTATACCTTAAAGGGTTCAGTGTTGCAGTCACTTAGCCTTGGTATTTTTATCAAGAAGACATAGCACCTATCCTATTCATTGCTTTCCTTAGTTTGATTTCATTTCGTAAGCCTGTTTTTGATAATTTTTCTAAGGCTTAAGGAACATTTGGTGTGGGCTGTTCGGACCCGTATATGAGACAACTTTGTAGGATCGTTGTGCGACCTGAATGAGTCGTTCAGAAGAGTTTTAGATCCGAATCAAAGGCGGAATCAATGAAACGGACACTCGATTCAATTTAAATGTTTCTTGTATTGATATAATAGTCTTACAGCACCTAGAAACAATTTGGCAGCACTTCGTTACCAAATCACAAGACCTAATTCCGTATCAAATGACAAACCATGCTCTCCTATTTATAGTGTGCTGATTCCGTTTGAAATGACCAAGTGTCATTTCAAGCGAAATTAACAAAGTTAATTTCGTTTGAAATGGCCATTGGCTGTTTCAAGCGGAATTAGCTATAAACACATAAAAATCAGTTTCTAGCAACCCGAGCACTGGTTATCCTATCCTATTACATAACATGATACAAGACGAAGTCAACAGACATAGTGCACTAACAAACTTTGTTTTTGATTAAAAGTCTCATGGAGTTGTATTGATTTAGGAACTCACCCCTTATATAGGTTCACTCAACCCTTGAACCTATTAAGCGATATGGCCTGGGAGCTAATCCCCTTACATGGCCCTTGCCATGGAGTTTTTTGCTAGGTTCTCAACCTGATTTTTAGGATAGAAAGACAAATTTGATAAAACATCATTATTCATTCAAGAGATATTGTTTTACAAAAAGTGATCGTTGGACAACTCTTGAAATACAACTTGTGAAATACAAACCAATCTTTCTTGATCAGACATGGAACCTTTTAAGGGTTTTTCCATTCCAATGTATTGGAAGCTTTTTACCTTCTGTGTCGGCCAGCTTATAGGATCCGCCCTTATGTGTCTCAAGGATTGTATATGGCCCTTCCCATTTTGGGCCAAGCTTTCCTTGGTTCTCTTTTTTACTAGCCTCATTGTTTCTGAGCACCAGGTCTCCTGGTTTGAAGCATTCGTGCTTGACTCTCTTGTTGTAATATGCTTCCATCATTTATTTGTACTTGGCTTCTTGAATTGCAGCTTGGTCTCGTGCTTCCTCTAGGAGTTGTAAGTTCAACATGGTCTCTTTATTGTTTGCTTTGGGATCCATGTTGACCGTTCTTTGGGTTACAACTCCTACCTTAGCTGGAATCACGGCTTCAGATCCAAAAACCAAGCTGTAAGGTGTTCTTTTGTGGCTTGTTTTTTCGGTTGTTCTTATAGCCCATAGAACACTTGGCAACTCTTCAAGCCAATTGCTTTCATGCCTTCCCAATTTGGCTTTGATTCCTTTAAATATGCTTCGATTCATCCTTTCAACTTGGCTGTTTGATTGTGGGTATGCCACGGAGTTGAAAACCTGAGTTATTCTGAATTCTTTGCACCATACGCTGAAAGGCTTTTTAGCGAATTGCTTTCCATTATCAGTGACAAGCACTCCCGGCAATCCATAGCGACAAATGATGTTTTCCCAAACGAAGTCAATGACCCGTTTGCCCGTAATTTTTGCGAGTGGTTTAACCTCCGGCCACTTGGTGAAGTAGTCTATGGTGACTAATAAAAACTTCACTCCACCTTTGGCTGGTGGGAATGGGCCGACAATGTGCATCCCCCACTTATAAAATGGACAGCCTGAAGATATTGGGACAAGGTCATGCTTGGGGCTCCTTGTCACACCCCAACCGATGGCGGAATCATCGGGGCGCGGCACGGAGCGAAACAGATTGTTCGAGAGAAATTCCATAACAACTACTTTACCGAATAGTTAAACATTACGTCCCATATCGTAACCTATTAAGCAAGCAAGTTATTACAGACATAAGTGTCTCCAAAACAAGTGAAAACTGTTCCGACAACTCAGATTTCAAATAAAATAAATTGTTTGTTTGTTTCTAGACCCTTCCTAGCTCGATTCCACATAGCAAGCATCCTAGAAAGTAGCATCCTAAACACCTGTCGCAAACGCTAAAATAGAGGTCAATACGCATAGTGTAAAGGTGAGCATACAAGTTTGATAATAGCATAATAGAGTTCAAAATCGTTTACGCATAACCAGCATGTGCAACGTATAATGTGAAGCATGTAAGTTATCGACAAAAATCCTATCAATACTAATGACTGCGAGTTGACTGCGAGTAGCGAGTGCGCATCACATGTCCACCACTGTGAACACGTGAAGTAATTGTCCTTAACAACCCCTGAGTGAACAGGTGCTGAGTATAAACTATAGTACTATAGTTGCTAAGGAAGGTAGACAGCAATCAATGTGTTAACATAACAAACAGGCATTCATCGAGTCACGCATAACATACAATAGAGGTCAGCGTATAAATAGTGTTTGCGTTGTGTGTTCGATGTGATTTAGAATAAGTAACGTATGTAACACCCAAAAGTGCATAAAGCAAAAAGGGATCGAGTATACTTACATATAGCGTTTAACTTAATAAACACTGCCTTGGATTGAAGGGAGTGCTGAGAGAGATTAGCCTGAACAGTTAACGATAGTATAAACGATGAGCGGCGCGTAAAACGATGCAAGTGTACCAAGGACCGGATGGTAATCCATTCGGATGGCAATCTGATCGGATGGCTAGTCGATCGGGTGGCAATCCGTTCGGATGGGCATCCGATCGGATGGCCATTCGATTAGATTGACACCTCGTTTGGTGAGGATGTGTTTGTGTATGATGGTTTGTCCTTTGAAGTTTTCGTAGTAGCATTTTGAAAATAGAGAAGTATCTCTACCCTTCAGGCCGGTCGATCGAACGGTCGTTCGATCAGACGGCGATCCGAATGGTGAGGCTTCTCAGTTTGAGAACAAGTTCACAGCCAGACGGTCACTCGATCGGATGGCTATCCGATCGGGTGGCAATCCGTATGTATTGAACATGTTGAAAATTGATTAAGCATCAAAGTTCCAAACTTCACACGATCGGGTGGTCGTTCGATCGGATGGCAATCCGATCGGACGGGAATCCGTTTGACGTTTAGATCCTTGGAAAGTCTGAATAAAAGTTTAAGTGTGGAACCAAGTGCAACCCGATCGGATGGCCGGTCGATCGGATGGCAATCCGATCGGACGGCAATCCGTCCCGACGACCTGATCGTCTTGACACTTGATTTTGTTTGAGGTTTGTTCGAGACGGTTTGACAACGTTCTAAGCAACAGAAACCCCATCTTGTCCCAAGTAACCCGATCGGACAGGAATCAACCAAGTCCGGTCGGTTAACTGTTCGAGACGGTGGTTCGTGCTTAATCTGAAATCGGTTGTCTCGTTGATAGAAACCAGATCTTGAACTAATACTTCACTAAGAATGAGTAGAAGATCAGAACGAGCTCCGATTCTATCGGTTTTGAGTGCATTGAGTGTAAAAGAGTTGAAAGAAGGTTGGAAAACCTTCTTTCAATCTTTTTCACCATGAATATGTGTAGATCTAGGCGAAACCATTGATTATTCATGTGGAAATCCTTCAGATCTAAGTTGTTCTTGGTGGAATGAAGCCAAACCTTGAAGTTCATAAGAACTCCATGATGACATCACCCTAGAACACCTCAAATCCGGTGATTTCACGGTTAAAAGTTAAGATTCAAAGGTGAAAATGGTGTAAAAGTGCGTGTGGATCATAGAAGTACAAGATTTAGGTTGGAAACTTACAAGAATTGGGAGAAATCGAGAGAAAAGAGAGCTTGAGGTTGGCTGGTCGAGCAAGGAGCTGTCACATCACAAATGATGTGACAGGTGGGTATTTATAGGGTTTCCTAAAAAGGAAAGCGGGGAATGTGGCTGGTCGATCTGGTGGCAACTTGATTGGGTGGCAGCCCGATCGGGTGACAACTCGATCGGATGACAACCTGATCGGATGGCAATCTGATCGGATGGCCACTCGATCGGTTGGCCACTCGATCCATGAGTTCGGCGTGATGAGTTATGTCGTTTCGATTCGCGTGTTGAGCGATGCGATTCGAGAGAGCGATGCGATAGTATTACCCATTAGTTACACAAATAACATAACTACTATATCTAACATACAATCACTATGATTATCTTGCGTTTAGCGTTTTCGATTTGATTACGATGCGATAGATTGCGATTTGCGATTAACACCTCAACATAAACATAGCATGCACAAGTAACACATAAATAGCACGCACACGTAAAACAATATCCAGAACACATAATTCGAGTTGCGATAGGGATAGGCGATAAATCGATTAAACATGCAATAAAATAGCGATTAAACCTCGATTATTAATAGGTACTCCATATAATACAACTAAAGCAAATAATTAAATAAATTCGATTACAAGTCAAAGAAGTCAAAATAGCAGTTGAGCAAGGAGTGACAGATCGCGATTAGCAATCTTTTCTTCCTTTGACTTCAATCTTGACTTTGACTTTCGAAACACGGGGTGTTACAGCCTCCCCTACTTAAGGGAATTTCGTCCTTAAATTAGGCTTAAGCCATAACAAACAAATGCGAGTACTTCGCCTTCATGTCGCTTTCGAGTTCCCAGGTGAACTCGGCGCCTCGTTTGCCTTCCTAGCAAACCTTCACTATGGGAATGCGTGAGCATCTGAGCACCTTGGTTTCTCGTCCCACGATCTCGACAGGCTTTTCCACGAAGTGTAATGTTTCGTCCACTTACAAGTCCTCAAGAGGGACATGTAATTCCTGGTCGGCTAAGCACTTTCTGAGGTTCGAAACGTGGAAAGTCGGGTAGACGTTACTCAGTTCTTCTGGTAGTTCGAGTCTGTAGTGTCACACCCCAACCGATGGCGGAAACATCGGGGTGCGAGTACTAAGCGTTCAGATTGCTCATGAGATTTTCCATAACACTAAAATGTTTCGATAATCGTTAAATAGATTTCATACCAATTGTCTAACAACAAAATCAAGCATCATCAAGATTACATCACCAATTGAAATTGTTCAAAAGTCTAAACTATTAGGGCGACGTTTCTAGGCATCTCCTATCTTGATTTCCCAAAGTTCCATAGCATCCTATTAGCCTGCAACATGTATTAAAATATCAATACAAAAGTATTGGCGAGTATACAAGTTTGATAATTAGAATAATAGATTTAAAACAACTCATATCCACAATGTAAGTAATAAAGATAGTTTCAGCCGTGCTAGTGTCGCAGTCCACGCAGTGATAGCCCAAGTATCCCAATGCTTTGGAGTTTACCCAAGACTCAAGGTAAACTAGAATCCTCCTAACAATACCCCCCGAGAATAATGGGAGAGGTGCATCTCCTATAGCGCTACTATTGTTAAGGCGGAACTACACACTCAGGATTAAACGTCACATAGCACAAAGAATCAAGAATCAAGAATTAAGAATCACAAGTTTCACGTACACATAGGATAGAGTTTAGATTCCAAAAGTGTCAAGTTTCAAGTTTCATAGAATACATGTTGCATCCCAAAGTTTAAAATAAAAAGGGATCGAGTATACTCATAGTGATTGCTTTAACAGTTACGACTGTTATTGGATCAAAGGGAGCTCTTTTGAGATTAGCCTGATTAGATTACAATAGGATAAGCGTTGGACAAAGTAACGAGGCTGATAAAGTGTTAAAACAGTCACCAGGTCGAAGGGCTGTCTGATCGGACAGCTGTCCGATCGGCTGGCCGGTCGGTCGGCTGACATGTGATGTAAGGAGGCAACAGCTGCCCGATCGGATGGCCATCCGATCGGGTTGCCACTTGGTGCAAAAGAATGGTAGAAGCTGTCCGATCGGACAACTGTCCGATCGGCTGGCCCCTTAGTAAAGAAAGGCTGCCCGATCGGCTAGCATTGTCCGATCTGCTGGCCTAGTGAAAACAAAAGGCTGTCCGATCGGCTAGCCTTGTCCGATCGGCTGGCCTAGTGAAAACAAAAGGCTGTCCGATCGGACTGCTGTCCGATCGGCTGACCTATTGTTCTTGTTTACCAACTTTAGTAAAATTCCTAAGTTTGAGAAGTATTGGTGACGTCACGGCACGTACTGAGGCAATAGTAACTTATCGTTCAACAGCCGTTTTGATCGGTCGGGAACCACCCAAATGAACCAGTTGCCTGTTAGCTACGGGTTTATGCCGGAATCCATTCCGTGATCGTCTAAATCAGTGAACGACCCGTTTCCTAAACTAACTCTAGACCACCGATCAAGTCTACAGTCTGTTTAGTCATGTTTATCACCGAAGTAAATCAGAAATCTGAAGTAGAACAAAGAAACTCAAGTTTTAATACAAAATCTCTTAGATTTAACTTAGATTTAGTGTAAAATCGTATGAAATACCTTAGATTTAAGCTAGATCTTGCTCAGAATGACATCACATGGCAGTTTGTACAAGCCACCATGATGACATGACCCTCAAGAGCTCAGATCTGAGAGATTTCACGGTGAAAAGTGCGATTTCGAGTGAGAATCACGTAGAGAATGATGCGTAGAGTAAGAATGTACAAGAACCTAGCTTGAAACGTACCGAAATCGATAAGAAAATGAAGAAATAGCGTGCGCGTGCTTCTGGTTCGGTCAGAACTGTCACATCATTTGGAATGGTGATGTGACAGCCTATTTATAGGTGAAGGAGGAAGGAAGGAAGGTGGTTCGGCTGGGGTGCCGTCCGATCGGCTGGCCATCCGATCGGCTGGCCATCCGATCGGTCGGCCACTCTGGCCAACCCATCCTTTCGCGTTCCGTTTCTGATTTATTTTCTGCGTAATGATAGGCGTTGCATTTCGTATGGATTATGTAAAGTATTTTATTAATTAGATTACATCATAAGCACCGAAGTCTCACGGTTTCATAGATTCCGCCAGTGCCAAGGCAACAGTCTCTCGTTTAACCAAGAGTCAAGCTTCACGAGTCTAAGGAGTCAAGCACCAGTTAAAGTTTCAAGGGTCAAGAGTCAGCGTTGCTCAAGAATCAAGTGTCTAAGTATCAAGAGTCCAAGCATCAAGTATCAACAATAAGAATCTAGTTTCCATAGTATAAAGGATCAAGTATCTAGTATCTAGTTTAAGTCATGAAGATTCAAGTATCTAGATTAAGCATCATGGGTCAAGCATCAAGAGTCTAGTATCTGTATCGAGTCTCATAGTTTGTGTTTCAAGAATCAAGCATCTAGATTAAAGAATCAAGTATCATAGTGTTAAGCATCAATTATCAATAGGTTTCACACCAAAATTTTCAAAGTATTAATATTACATAACCACAAGGACTAAGATCAACAATTGATAGGAGTTCAGGGACTGATCCTGCCAAGTGTCTAAGGTTTAGGGACGCTGGGCGTTACAGTCTCCCCTCCTTTAGGAGATTTCATCCCCGAAATCTTAGAAGAAGACCGTTCAAAGAGATGCGGGTACTTGGCCCTCATATCACTTTTCAACTCCCAAGTAAATTCAGCGCCACGCTTTCCCTCCCATCGAACCTTAACAATGGGGATTTTGCTGCGCCTTAAAAGCTTGACAGTCTGATCCATGATTTCGACCGGTTTCTCCCCAAACTAAACAACTTCGTTTATTTGCAAGTCTTCCAGAGGAACTTTCAGTCCTTTTTCGGCTAGACATTTTCGCAGATTGGACACGTGGAACACTGGATGCACGTTGTTTAGCTCTTGTGGCAAGTTGAGTCGGTATGCTACCTTGCCGATCCTTTCAAGTATCATGAAAGGACCCACATAGCGAGGCGCAAGCTTTCCCTTCTTTCCGAAACGAACTACTCCCTTCCTGGGAGATACCTTGAGTAGAACTCGGTCACCAATAGCAAATTCTAGAGTCTTCTGCCTATTATCAGCATAGCCCTTTTGTCTGTTCCTAGCCTTGATCAAGTTATCACGGATCTGAAGAATTTTATCCGTTGTCTCTTGAACAATCTCAGGGCCGGTGAACTGCTTTTCCCCAACCTCATGCCAGCTGAGAGGAGATCGGCATTTTCGCCCATATAAAGCTTCGAAAGGAGCCATCTGAATACTGGAATGGTAACTATTGTTGTAAGAGAATTCTATCAATGGTAAATGTACATCCTAGTTACCACCAAAGTCATTGACACAAGAACGAAGCATATCCTCGAGGGTCTGAATAGTACGCTCGGTCTGACCATCCGTCTGAGGATGAAAGGCCGTGCTAAGATTCAAGTGCGTACCAATAGCGGATTGAAACGTTTGCCAAAGACGTGAAGTAAAACGACCATCACGGTCCAAGATTATGTCAAGGGGTACGCCATGACGGCTTATGATTTCGTCGGTATAGATTCGAGCAAGTCTCTTCACTCTGAAGTCTTCTCGAATAGGAAGAAAGTGAGCAGATTTGGTCAGACGATCAATAATCACCCAGATACTATCGTGACCTTTAGAGGTACGGGGTAGTTTGGTAATAAAGTCCATAGCAATGCTATCCCACTTCCAGACAGGGATTTTAGGTTGCTCCAAGAGTCCTGAAGGATGCTGGTGTTCAGCCTTTACCTTCATGCAGGTAAGGCACTTAGACACATAGATAGCAATGCCCCTCTTCATGCCAGGCCACCAGTAAGTTGTACGCAGATCCTGGTACATCTTGTCGGCACCTGGATGGATAGAGTAATGGGATCTGTGAGCCTCGGTCATAATGAGCTCACGGAGATTATCGCGATCTGGTACCCAGATGCGATTGAGGTAGTACTGGAGTCCATCGGGTTTTGTTACCAATTGGTCAATATGGGCACCATGCACTTCCTCGATTATACTACCTTCGTTGACTGATGAATATTGGGCCTCTCGGATACAAGCATGGAGGTCATTGGAGATACGGATAGACTTAACATGAGTTTTACGACTAAGAGCGTCGGCCACTACGTTCACCTTACCAGGATGGTAGCGAATTTCGCAGTCGTAGTCGTTTAGCAATTCCACCCATCGCCTCTGTCGCATGTTTAGTTCTTTCTGGTCAAAGGTATGTTGAAGGCTCCTATGGTCGGTGAAAACCACACACTTAGTACCATAAAGGTAGTGTCGCCAGATCTTTAACGCAAAAACAACTGCACCAAGCTCCAGATCGTGAGTAGTATAGTTTCTCTCATGCACCTTGAGCTGACGAGAGGCATAAGCAATAACCTTGTCCCGTTGCATGAGCACACAGCCCAACCCACGGTTCGAGGCATCACAATATACCACAAAATCGTCGTTTCCATCAGGTAGAGTTAACACAGGGGCATTACACAAAAGATTCTTAAGGGTTTGGAAGTAGTTCTCTAGCTCGGGACCCCAAACAAAAGGCCACTCCTTTTGGGTTAGCGTAGTAAGAGGAACAACAATTTTAGAGAAATCCGCGATGAACCGGCGGTAATAACCCGCCAATCCTAGAAAAGAACGAATCTCATACACGGATTTGGGCGTACACCAATTCTTCACGGCCTCAATTTTCGAAGGGTCAACATGAATACCTTGACTACTAACAATATGACCAAGAAACTGCATTTCGTCAATCCAAAATTCACACTTAGAAAATTTAGCATATAGACGTTCACCACGTAAAAGTTCCAGCATAAGACATAGGTGGCGAGCATCATCAGCCTTAGATTTAGAATAAATGAGAATATCATCAATGAAGACTATCACAAAACGATCTAAATAGGGTTTACACACACGGTTCATAAGGTCCATGAACACTGCAGGTGCGTTGGTCAAGCCAAAAGGCATGACTACGAACTCGTAGTGCCCATATCGAGTACGAAATGTTGTTTTAGGAATATCATCTTCGAGGACACGTAGTTGATGATATCCAGAACGCAGGTCGATCTTCGAGAAACAGGAAGCGCCTTGTAGTTGGTCAAACAGATCATCAATACGGGGTAACGGATAACAATTTTTCATGGTAAGCTTATTAAGTTCACGATAGTCGATACACATACGGAAGGAACCATCCTTCTTTTTGACGAATAAAACGGGAGCACTCCACGGGGAGGTACTTGGACGAATAAACCCTTTGTCGAGTAATTCTTGTAGCTGGCTGGATAACTCTTGCATCTCGGAAGGTGCAAGACGGTAGGGAGGCCTGGCGACAGGAGTCGCACCAGGTACGAGATCAATACGAAAGTCAACAGATCTGGGAGGGGGAAGACCAGGAAGATCTTCAGGAAAGACATCGATGAAGTCACACACCACCGGAACGTCGCTTATGTTCTTCCCCTTGCCTTTTTGTTCCACCACGTGGGCCAAGAAGGCAGGGTTCGGTTTACGTAAGCTTCTGCTCGCTTGTGTGCATGACATTAACCTTAGTCCTTTTGAAGGTCGGTCTCCATAGACGTGTAAAAGATCACCAGACGGAAGGGGAAGACGTACAAGCTTTTCGTGACACACAATTTCGGCATGGTTCTTACGCAACCAATCTATACCGATAATGACATCAAAACTACCCAACCGCATGGGTATAAGATCAATAGTGAATACGTGATCGTTAAGAATCAAGGAACAATCACGCACGATAGAATTCACAAGAATCGATTTACCATTGGCGACCTCAACCGAGAATGACTCTGGTAACTTAGAGCGTGTACAATTTATCAAAGACTCAAATTCCACGGACACAAAGCTTTTATCGGCGCCAGTTTCAAATAGAATCGAAGCATAAAGGTTATTAACAAGGAACATACCATTAACAACGTCATTGTCATTACGAGCCTGATTTGCGTTAAGGTTGAATGCTCGTCCACGAGCGGCTGGTTGCTGGTCCTGGTTTAGCTGAGGACACTGGTTATGGAGGTGGGTAGTATCTCCACACTTGTAGCATGCATGAACAACATTGACTGGCCTTGGGTTCTGCGGAGGTGCTGGAAGAGCTGCTTGTGCTGGGGCTTGCTGGCTTGTGGGGCCGGGTTAGTTTGACGACAATAGGGAGTCGTGTGACCATAATGATTATAGTTGGTGCACAGGCGACATGCAGAAGCAGCAGGATGATGGTAGTTACAAGTTGCACACTTGGGATGAGGCCCAGTGTATTGCTTCTTAGCTTCAGGGGCAGCAGGGTTAGCAGCAGCAGGAGTAGGGGTAGGTTTAGCAGCAGGGACAATAGCATTACATCCCGGGGCCTGAGCCTTCCTTTTCTTGTTCTTTCTGCCACTAGGCTGCTGGGTCACTTGGTTAACAGGCTTTGAAGGTGCAGGGGTAGCAAACTGCTTATCACGCACACGATTGTTGTTCAAACTTGCTGCCAAACGATAGACTTCCTTGATAGTTCCTAACTGAGCTGCTTCGATAGAATCACGCATTGCAGACAGTAGGCCGTTGATGTACTTGGTTATCATTCGCTTAGGAGTCGAAACCAAATGAGGAACGATGAGACTCAGCTGCTTAAAACGAGTAGTATATGCCAGGTTGTCATCACCAACTTGTTTCAGATGCCAAAATTCTTCTTCAAGCTTCAACTGCTCATGGGGAGGGCAGAACTCAAGCATCATTAGTTCTCGCACCTCAGCCCAGGGTAGAGCATAGGCTTCTTCATTTGAGCGGATGTTTCTCTCATTCATCCACCATTCCAATGCTCTGCCATGAAACATTCCAGTCGCACTCCTAGTTTTCAGATGGTTCTGGCACTCGCTGTTAATGAAGGTAACTTCGATGCTGTCGAACCACTCGAGCATAGCAGTCACTCCATCACTGCCCGTGAAAGACTTAGGGCTGCAAGAGATGAAATGTTTGTAGTTTAACTTAGTAGGCTTCTGCTTCTCAGCCTTGGAGTCCGCAGAGGATGGCGGAGTGTTTGATCCTTGAAGCTCAGTGAAGATTCTTGGCATGACCCGAGCGATCTGATCAGCCATGAAAGACATCATCTTCTTTTGAGACTTCTCTCTGGATCTCCTGAGAGCGTCAGATGTTCTACGAGTAGACATCTACAGATCCGACAAACGGGATTGTATAAGTCTAAATTACGAATTCCTCACAACATAGACTACTCACAAGATAGACTTAAGAATCTAGATTGAATCAACTCAAAATTCATGACCTTCACATGGCACGTTTGTACGAAGTTTGGTCAACATGCCAAAAACGCTTATATATAGGAAGTACCAGCGGCGTATCCACCACGCTTCGGACACATCTCCTGGCTTCGTACTCGGTGTCATGCTACGTATCGCAATCACCACACATAGCCATTTACCCATCAACATCATCATCATCATCATATATTGCCAAATAGTTTCACATAGATTAATAGATTGATGTAGCTTACTCGTAGATCACTCAATTACATCACATAGAATACTCACAATAGATCATCATAGAATACCCAGATAGATTAACATAGATCATCTCATAGATTGACATAGATTATATGGATAGATTATCATATGTGACACCTGTGTCACTTCAACCATGAAACAAATGCCAAACCAATGAAATATTGTATTTCATACTTGGGATTTGTAAAAATATGTGTATCGTTTGCACATATCAAATCTTGTTCGATTTTAAGCTTTAAATCGCTTTCTAGAGGGTTATACGCGCTCTGATGCGTAAATATAACCAGTTTAATCCAACGAACACTCCGGAATAGTGAAATAGGCTTAACATACCTTAAAAAACCTTTACATAACTTAGAAATAAGTTTTGAAGGCTTTGGTATGGCAAAATCAAGTTTAATCGCTTACAGGGACTTAATTCGACAAACTGCGAAAGTATGCCAATTTGAACTGTAACGTGTCACACCCCAACCAATGGCGGAAACATCGGGATGAGACGAAGTGTGAAGATTGCTCGAGACATCATAACGCTATTTAATAAATTGATTTCATTTCATAGGTAAATTGTCAACAATACAAGAAATTCAAATAACAACAAGTTCAAAGGAAATACATAACAACATAATAAAAGTTGATACATCATTTAAACCTAAACGTCTATATGTGTATCTAGGCATCATTGCTACTTCATTTCATAGCATCATCATCGTCAACCTGTAACATGTTTAAAATACAATTCAATGCAAAAGCAAAGGCGAGTATACAAGTTTGGTACGTACATAGCATAAGATAAGTTTTGAACAATTCCTCATAGCAAGCATGTGATTCAAGATAAACAATAAATTTGGCATGTGTCTAACATATCAAACCAAAGAAACGCAACATGCTCATGACATTACCACGAGATAAGATGGCGGGTCGTTAATCCTATAGCGCTACAAATGTCAAGGATTGGCTCGTACGAACACGTAATGTTTTACCCAAGTTTAAAGTATCAAGCAGTCACGTATACAAGTATGTTATAGGAATGTTCATGTGTTTAAGTAAAATGTTCATGTATAAGTTGTTGATAAGTAAACATGTTACACCCCAAAAAGTGGTAAAAGTAAAAAAGGGGAATACGAGTATACTCACGGTTTCTCAAAGTTGTTCCTTTGGTAATCCCGTGACGAGTTGAAGGTTGGGAACTTCAAGCCTATAAGCGGTACAATTCTACCGTATACAAAACAGTCAAATGAATCCCCGTTTCTGATGTGGAAGATCAGACTAAGCTGCAACCACAGAGCATACTACGAAGAGAGGAGAATGGTTAGAACACTTAGTGTTCTTTTAGAATTCTTAGAATTCTTGATTTAGAGAGGTTGAGAGAACTTAGAGAGATAGAGAGAAGAATGGTGTGGAGAAAATGGTAGAAGGAGGTTGGTATTTATAGGTAAAGAAGGTGGAAAAGGGTGAAATATGATTGGTTAAAAAAGTGGAAGAGGATTGATGAGGTGGAAAGATGATTGAAGGAGGTGGAAAAAGTGATTGGAGAAGAAAAGAGGTGGAAAAGGTGATTGGTATATTTCTTGGTATTTGTTAAGTATATATTATGTAATTGAGTATAAAAAGTATAAAAGTATAATTCATGTATTGAGGATGTACGTATAAGTATTTATACGTATGAATAGTGTCGGTTTGCGTATAAATACGTATTTAAATGATTGGTTGTGTGAATAAAAAAATATGTATAAAATATGAATTTTATTATGATTAACGCCTTGAATTGTGAGATTACAATTAAAATACGAATGTAAGGTTTCTAAATTAGAATACGAACATTTTTAAAATAGAAATACGAAGATACGAGGCGTTACAGTCTCCCCTACTTTAGGAAATTTCGTCCCGAAATTTATTCAAGAGGAACACCTTAGAGAAAAAGCATTTTAGGGTTCGAATGTTTAAACCGAATGATTGCAAACGAGGTTTGTATAAAAGGCAGAGAATAACGGGGAATAATGGAGGTATAAGAGTGAACGACTGACCTAATAAACAAATGCGAGTATAAGAATGTCATGTGTATTGAAAGTGATGTGTTAAGAATGGGGTCTCGTCGTGGATAATCGGATATCGCGCGTTTAGCAATGCGTTTGTGAGTTGTTAAAGTTTGTATTAGGTGTAAATAGGTCTGTAAAACACCAAATTTCTCATGGCACGTTTTACGAAAGTTTGGTAACATGGTGAAAACACTTATATACAGGAAGTACCAGCGGCGTATCCACCATGTTTTGACCATGTTACGTCTGTTTCGTATTCGATGTCATGTTACGTTCTGTGTTTTATCATACATAGTAGTACACTCTATGGTTCTCATGAGCCAATCACTATAATCCCGTGTGCACCCGCGATTATTTTGATCGTCGCATGATCCGCATAGCTTGTACTAGTCGTGTATGAATCAGGGTATACATAATTTAAAAATTAAGAATGTGTACGTGTAAGAATGTAGTATGTAAGCAAGTCCATGCTTAAGTATGTATGAGACCCACGTAAGCAAATCACTCGGATTACGCTCGCGTACGGGTACGAATGTATGAATCATGAGTTTAAGTATGAATATGCATGTATGTATGAGCATAAACATAAAACATGTAAGTAGTATGTGGGTAAGTATAATCATAAAACGTATGAAAAATGAGTATAAATGCGAGTACAACATGAGTAAAAGCGTAAACACAAGACGTATGAGTATAAATACAAGTATCAGTGTGAACATAAGATGTATGAGCATAGATATGAATATGAATGTGAATATAGGTGTAAAACATGAAGGTTAAGTTTGAATAAAATATATGTGTATGAATATAAGTGTAACAAAGTTATGTAAGTGCTAATGAAAACATAACGCGTATGAATATGAATGTGAATACGAATGTAGTATAGACATAAATGTAAGGACAACGTAAGTGTATAATTGTGAGTGAATGTATTAACGTAAAACGTATGAATTTTGAATCGTGAGTATAACATAAATGTGTAAGTGTGAACATAAGTGGAGGCATAAAATGTATAAGCATGGATGTAGAAAAATAATGATTTGTTTATAGTATAAATCGAACTACACGAGTTTATGCGCGTAAATGTTTAAAAGTTTTGAGTATGAAAGAAAAGGGGATGAGTGACACGCATGAGATTGTTGTGAAACATTGACTAAAACGTGTAAAATGATATGCGTGTATAGTTTGTGAATGTAAATAGATCGAGTTGTCACGAAATACGGACTCTAGTTTGTGAATGTAAAGGGAATATTAAACGTCTATTGGTTATGTGGAAAGTACTTTGTAAAGGAATGGAAATGCTACTGCGGTTTTAAAAGAGTTTACATAAGTTGAAAATTTGTCGGTTCTTATGAAGTTCCCGTGTCCACGTGTTTTGAATTTAATTGACGTATTGAGTGAGGTTTTGAAAAAGTTCTAGAGATTAATAAGTTTGCATCATTTTAAGCAACTTTGTGTTAGAAAATTTTGAAACTTACAACTTCTTGTGAAAAAGTTGATCCTTAGAAAAGGAATTTGGTACATGAACTTAGTGATTGTTGAAAAATGTTTCATTGGTTTTGAAAAGGAATTTTTTGTAAATGATTGAATAATATTGGTAATATTTTGTAGGTGTGTGCGAAAAAGTTGATTTGATTCTTAATTGAGAATAACAATCTCTAGTTTAATGGTGTGAGAGGAGCGTGTTTCAATGTTTACGTTGGTTGGTGGATCTGTGGGCAACGGATTTATTAAACCGACCAGGCTGACAAGTAGTATTTCGTGAAATTTTGAAAATCGAGGAACACGCGTTTGGTAACATTAAAATTTTGTGTATGCGAGTGATGTGAAATTAGATTATAGAATAAAAGGTACGTTTAAATAAATGAAGCATTTGAAATACATGATAAATGATTTAGGTATAAACATGATCGTGTTTACATAATATAGTCTATTAAAAGAAAGTGTTGGTAACGATCACCTAGGTAAGGGAATCACCCCAAATCCGTTGGTGAGGTCGTTGTAAGATGAGAAAAGAAGCGGATTTAATCGTCAAAGTAAGGAAATCACTCCTATCTTGATGATATGTCTCCACTCGTTGTTAAAAAGTGTGAATAAAATTACGTGAAGTCATGCATGCTAATAATGTATAATCGTATGAAAAGTAAGAATATGATGTGTGCGCAAAAAATGAAATCTCGAAAAAAATTTGTTCTAAATTGACAAAAGATCGAAAATAATAAAGCTTAACTCGTGTAAAACTTAGATGGTTCCAAACGGAACATTGACTAGCCAAAGTAGTCGAAAGATCTTTTGAAATTGAGAAACATGCTTTGGCCTAATAGGTGGAATACTCTCGCCGGTACCTCGGCTAACGGTACTCACCCTTCCAGTTACTACATGTTCCCAAATCCATCGAAAACTCGAGACTTGGCGGGACTTTTGAAAATCAAGGAGCGGAACTAGTCGACAAGGTGCGGGTTTCACCCCTAGCTTGACGATTTCGTACCCTAAATGTGGATAGTACTCGTCGGGTCAAAATTTAATTTCGACTTGTTGACGAGGGTCCACGAGAATTTGAAAATTTGAAATTCTCCATCAAGGTGAGGACTTCACTCCTAACTTAGTGGTAAATTTCGTGTAAGAAAAGAAAAGTAGAGGGATTGAGAGTCATTCACCAAATTGTGGGTTTCACGCCTATTTTAGTGAAGTCGTCTCGTTTGTGTATTATGAGTGTTTTCGGATTTAGAAATATCGGGTAAAATGTATGAGGGAAGTGTATGTCAAATGAATACACAAACAAGTATGAACACATAAGAAAGAATGGTACATAAATAATGAAATGATAAAACAAGTATTAACACATAGAGAAATACGTCAGGAATAACACATAAAGAATCGAACAATGATAAAACAAGTATTAACACATAATAAAACAAGCATTAATGCATAAGAATAACATGTCAAATATTACACATGAGTGACATACATGTTTAAAAGAGCATAAATAGGAAACAAATAAAGTATCATGTAGTTGTTCAAACAAAACATACGAATAAGGCTCTAAAACTATAGACTAGGTAAAAGCATTCCTACTTTCCTAATTCCCTATAGTTATGGCTCTGATACCAATCTGTCACACCCCAACCAATGGCGGAAACATCGGGATGAGACGAAGTGTGAAGATTGCTCGAGACATCATAACGCTATTTAATAAATTGATTTCATTTCATAGGTAAATTGTCAACAATACAAGAAATTCAAATAACAACAAGTTCAAAGGAAATACATAACAACATAATAAAAGTTGATACATCATTTAAACCTAAACGTCTATATGTGTATCTAGGCATCATTGCTACTTCATTTCATAGCATCATCATCGTCAACCTGTAACATGTTTAAAATACAATTCAATGCAAAAGCAAAGGCGAGTATACAAGTTTGGTACGTACATAGCATAAGATAAGTTTTGAACAATTCCTCATAGCAAGCATGTGATTCAAGATAAACAATAAATTTGGCATGTGTCTAACATATCAAACCAAAGAAACGCAACATGCTCATGACATTACCATGAGATAAGATGGCGGGTCGTTAATCCTATAGCGCTACAAATGTCAAGGATTGGCTCGTACGAACACGTAATGTTTTACCCAAGTTTAAAGTATCAAGCAGTCACGTATACAAGTATGTTATAGGAATGTTCATGTGTTTAAGCAAAATGTTCATGTGTAAGTTGTTGATAAGTAAACATGTTACACCCCAAAAAGTGGTAAAAGTAAAAAAGGGGAATACGAGTATACTCACGGTTTCTCAAAGTTGTTCCTTTGGTAATCCCGTGACGAGTTGAAGGTTGGGAACTTCAAGCCTATAAGCGGTACAATTCTACCATATACAAAACAGTCAAATGAATCCCCGTTTCTGATGTGGAAGATCAGACTAAGCTGCAACCACAGAGCATACTACGAAGAGAGGAGAATGGTTAGAACACTTAGTGTTCTTTTAGAATTCTTAGAATTCTTGATTTAGAGAGGTTGAGAGAACTTAGAGAGATAGAGAGAAGAATGGTGTGGAGAAAATGGTAGAATGAGGTTGGTATTTATAGGTAAAGAAGGTGGAAAAGGGTGAAATATGATTGGTTAAAAAAGTGGAAGAGGATTGATGAGGTGGAAAGATGATTGAAGGAGGTGGAAAAAGTGATTGGAGAAGAAAAGAGGTGGAAAAGGTGATTGGTATATTTCTTGGTATTTGTTAAGTATATATTATGTAATTGAGTATAAAAAGTATAAAAGTATAATTCATGTATTGAGGATGTACGTATAAGTATTTATACGTATGAATAGTGTCGGTTTGCGTATAAATACGTATTTAAATGATTGGTTGTGTGAATAAAAAAATATGTATAAAATATGAATTTTATTATGATTAACGCCTTGAATTGTGAGATTACAATTAAAATACGAATGTAAGGTTTCTAAATTAGAATACGAATACGAACATTTTTAAAATAGAAATACGAAGATACGAGGCGTTACATAACGGACATTCTGGAACATGACCATAAGTTAAACACACCTTAAATATCCTTTATATAGCTTAGAAATAGGCTTTGAGGGGTTCGGTGTGCTAAAATAAACTTTTGGGTCATTCAGGGACTAAAAGCGTCTAAAAGTGCACAAGTTTGCACCTTCTCGCATAACTTACGTTCTGAATACATCCGGACATCCAAATATTTATTTAAGCACTAAAACATTTTATTTTAGTGTTTGGCATAAGAAAAATCCATTCGTCGCGTCATTTGGATCGTTTTTCGCGCTTATGCGCATTCCGTCGTAATTAACCGAACAACGCAATCGTACGGCCAAACGAAGCGACATCCGAGATATTTTTGAGCACATATTAAGTTCCCTATACTTTAACTTCATTTTAGAGCTTTGAAATGGGGTTAACGGGGATTAAACGTGTAAAAAATGCATCAAATAGCAAGTTTGGAGCTTCAGGGGCCTGTTCTGCCATTTTTCAAACTTTCTGGTCTGCAGGTCCTTGCGCACCTCAACACTCTGAGTGTTACGGTGCGCATGCAGGGGCCAGACAACAAAAACTTGTTTAAACAGCTGTTAACAGCCTTTCAATCCCCAAAGGCCAATGCCACATGTTGATCTCTTATGGTGAGGGGCCAATTTAGGTTCCATAACCTTCCGACAAGTGTACGGGTGAGATCAAGGCACGATATTCAAGAAACGATTCTAACGGTGCTAGTATTCCTATAAATACCCACCACATTCTTCACTTCTTCCTCACAAGAATCTGATTTGAGAAACTCTAAGTTGAAACCATTGTTTCATACCTGAGCTACTTGGATCAAGATTAGCTTCCGGGGACCCTTGGTAAGTGTTCCTTCGTTCTTTTATTGCTTTTCGAGTCCGAAAGTCAAACTTTGTTTGACTTTGTGCATTGACCAGTTTATGGTCAATGCGAAGTTCGTTTGAACTTCGCAACGTGATTGTAATCACGATGGTTATAGTCCTTTGTGACTATGCCTACTGATTACCACGTTGTCTAGGGTCGTAAGGGTAAGCGATCTAATAAATCGCTTATACCTTCGAACCCGACCCATTTGGTCGATCATTAGGATCCGACCAAATACATTAGGTGACCATAGTATATAGGGGAATAACCTTCCGAGGTTATACCTTATGGTCGCTTCGTTAAGTAGTTGTATGATAGGTAGTTTATATGCCTTAGGTAAATTACCAAAATACCGTTTTCATGTGTAATTGGTAATTAAGCATATGTAACCTAAACTTTCGTCACTTAACTGATTATATAACAATATTAAACATGTTAAGGCATATTCTACTTGTCATAGGACTAGTTAGGCGGTCCGAACGCGTTTCACACGAACGACGCGTTAAAGTAGCATAAGCTACCTAAACGAGTCGTAATGGGTCGTAAGCACTTAGGTTAGGTTTCATTTAGTATGTAGGATTTGTTAAACCATATGACACGAGTTTCCATACTCGTTTGGTTTACGAACCCTCATTCTATCTAAATCCTCCGATTTAGGTCCGGTATATTAACATAGTTACCTATATTAGGTGCCGTTTGATTTCCGGGATCTCTAGCATTACTTGGTGGTTATCCTAGGACTTCTAAGCAATCTCAAGTGAGTACATAGACCCCTCTTTTACTGTTTTCAAACTGTTTTGGGGTGAAGCATGTGTACCTATCTGTTATTTTCATGTTTTCCAAAAGTATAATTGATTATACATGTTAGTACTTATCTGTTGACAAACTGAATGACTATCTATGGTTTAAACACTGATTTTTCAAAGACTATAACATAAATTGTTGAATTGTACTTATTTTGTTCACCAGACCGGTTGTTAGTATGATATAGCGCTATAGAATTTGACACCCCATTCCTGTTGTCATGGAATGTCTGAAACCAATTTGTTTCTCCATCCAAATAGGGATTTCCTTTGTGGTATCCCTATAGTCTCAAAGGTGTATTTTGATGCACTAGGTCTGAATGAATTCTTAAATCACATTATTTTTGTATATTTAGTTATAGTCCCAAAAGTATAGTTTGATATGCTCCCATGTTTGATATTGTACAAAACCAACATATATTTTGTTAATCATCCAAAGCATATTTTGATATGTTATTTATAAAACCAAAACATAGTTTAATATGTTATTTATAAATCCGAAGTATACTCGTAATATACTACTTAAAACTATTATTTTAAACAACAAAGGTATATTTAATGTACTATCTATCTATCGATTGGGTTTTGGTTAGTGTTTAGATAACGGGACGGGTGTAATGTGATGAAAACATGGTAGATACGCCGCTGGTACTTCTTATATATAAGTGTTTTCATTGCATTACATACCGTGGCGTTATTTAGTACACTTGGGTTAACGATATTGGAACTGAAATATACTTTAATATATTACTCATTCGATTCTCTTAAAATCCAAAGTATATTTTCAAATTTACTATAAGCCTTTTTATCAAAATATTGTTTTACAAGCAACTTATCTTATACAAACTCATTTTACATGGTTATTCATTTAACCTTACATTTATTTATACATATCATCTGATTTTATTGTTTTTCAAACGATTTACAAAACAAATCAATTTACAAGGTTCATGACTAAACTTTATTAAACATTTTCTTAAACTTACAAGTCATGAATCCTATTTTCACAAAACCTATGTATCTCACAGGCATTTTTATGCTGACGTACCTATTTTTACACATGTTTCCGGTACTGCATTGCAATGATTGTTGATACATGCTACATTTAGGATGGACTCGTGCCTTAGTAACTTTAAAACTTGGAAGATCATAGTTGTACTTATTTGATTGTATTAAAACAATGAGTTCATTTATTCAATAAAACAGAATTTATTTATTCCATGGTTATGAAACAATGATTCTGTTACAACACTCCCCGACGTTTCCGCCACGTCTAGTTGTTCTACATGGTTGGGGTGTGACATCATAGTTTGCTCAATTAGATAGCTTAACATAGACTAACCAAGTAATTGATCATAGATTAAACCATAATTTAAGGCAGCTTAACATAGTTTAGCTCAAAATAGATTATCGCGCTAGATTATCATAGATTAGCATGAATAGATTAACCGTAGATCATTCTAGAATTCTCATAGGTTTCATAGACTTCCATAGATTTCATGAGTAGAATTTCCATAGATTACATAGTCTGTTCATAGGTTGCATAGACTTTCCATAGATTGAATAGACCTTCCATAGATTGCATAGACTTTCCGTAGATTACATAGGCATTCCGTTCCGGGTCTGCAAACACTAAATCTCGTATGGCACTTTGATACGAAAGTTGGCAACATGCCGGAAGCACTTATATATAGGAAGTACCAGCGGCGTATCCACCATGCTTAGGACATGCCACTTCTGTCTCGTACTTCCATGCCATCTTAGTGTTTCATACCACCACAACACATAATATCATAGTTTGTCGATTCGAGATTACCACATAGATTACACATCGTATAAAGCTTCGTAAATTTAGTTTGATCTGGGATTAAGAATTAATATTTTAGATTGCGGACCACGTGCAGATCTTGTGTAAAGCATTTTAGAAATGAATAGAGATTAATGTTCAAAACTTCATAGATAAAAATCACTTTTATAAAATAGAGGTAACATAAAAATGAGACAGGCTTATAAAACACAGGATTGTTCCCGGTAGAGGAACGACGACTAACCAAAGTGATTCGAACCCCTTTCGAATTGAGGTAACGCGTCTTGACTTACTTAGACAAATACGTCATCGATGTTAGGCCTACTATATTCGTCCTTTTGGTCATTTCGCGTACTCAACTGATCGGAAGTTGCGAGACCTTGGCGAGACATAAAAATCATCAAAGAATGGGACTAGTTATCAAGGTTTGAGTTTCACCTCTAACTTGACAACATCGTACCCTAAACGTTGTGGGCACTTATCCGCCGATAAGGCCTACCAGAATGATATGGAGATTTCCCATCAAGGTTCGGATGTCACTCCTATCCTGTGGGCAAATTTCGTGCAAAGTATAAACACTGTATAACAGTGTTTTCATAGTATAAAGTGTACATTGTATCAGCCTTAGGAAAGGCATGTAAGTTTAATAGGAATAGTGTGCTAGGAAGCATGTACGATAGAATGCATAAGTCTTTAAACAACATATAAGAATCTAAGTTCCTAGGACTATAGACTAGGGTAAGTATTCCTACTTATCCTAATTCCCTATAGTTATGGCTCTGATACCAATCTGTCACACCCCAACCGCTGGCGAAAACATCAGGGTGCGAGCACTAAGCGTTCAGATTGCTCATGAGATTTTCCATAACACTAAAATGTTCCGATAATCGTTAAATAGATTTCATACCAATTGTCTAACAACAAAATCAAGCATCATCAAGATTACATCACCAATTGAAATTGTTCAAAAGTCTAAACTATTAGGGCGACGTTTCTAGGCATCTTCTATCTTGATTACCCAAAGTTCCATAGCATCCTATTAGCCTGCAACATGTATTAAAATATCAATACAAAAGTATTGGCGAGTATACAAGTTTGATAATTAGAATAATAGATTTAAAACAACTCATATCCACAATGTAAGTAATAAAGATAGTTTCAGCCGTGCTAGTGTCGCAGTCCACGCAGTGATAGCCCAAGTATCCCGATGCTTTGGAGTTTACCCAAGACTAAAGGTAAACTAGAATCCTCCTAACAATACCCCCGAGAATAATAGGAGAGGTGCATCTCCTATAGCGCTACTATTGTTAAGGCGGAACTACACACTCAGGATTAAACGTCACATAGCACAAAGAATCAAGAATCAAGAATTAAGAATCACAAGTTTCACGTACACATAGGATAGAGTTTAGATTCCAAAAGTATCAAGTTTCAAGTTTCATAGAATACATGTTGCATCCCAAAGTTTAAAATAAAAAGGGATCGAGTATACTCATAGTGATTGCTTTAACAGTTACGACTGTTATTGGATCAAAGGGAGCTCTTTTGAGATTAGCCTGATTAGATTACAATAGGATAAGCGTTGGACAGAGTAACGAGGCTGATAAAGTGTTAAAACAGTCACCGGGTCGAAGGGCTGTCCGATCGGCTGGCCGGTCGGTCGACTGACATGTGATGTAAGGAGGCAACAGCTGCCTGATCGGATGGCCATCCGATCGGGTTGCCACTTGGTGCAAAAGAATGGTAGAGGCTGTCTGATCGGACAGCTGTCCGATCGGTTGGCCCCTTAGTGAACAAAGGCTGCCCGATCGGCTAGCATTGTCCGATTGGCTGGCCTAGTGAAAACAAAAGTATGTCCGATCGGCTAGCCTTGTCCGATCGGCTGGCCTAGTGAAAATAAAAGGCTGTCCAATCGGATGACCTATTGTTCTTGTTTACCAACTTTAGTAAAATTCCTAAGTTTGAGAAGTATTGGTGACGTCACGGCACGTACTGAGGCAATAGTAACTTATCGTTCAACAACCGTTCTGATCGGTCGGGAACCACCCCAAATCAACCAGTTGCCTGTTAGCTACGGGTTTATGCCGGAATCCATTTCGTGATCGTCTAAATCAGTGAACGACCCGTTTCCTAAACTAACTCTAGACCACCGATCAAGTCTACAATCTGTTTAGTCACGTTTATCACCGAAGTAAATCAGAAATTTGAAGTAGAACGAAGAAACTCAAGTTTTAATACAAAATCTCGTAGATTTAACTTAGATTTAGTATAAAATCGTATGAAATACCTTAGATCTAAGCTAGATCTTGCTCAGAATGACATCACATGGCAGTTTGTACAAGCCACCATGATGACATCACCCTCAAGAGCTCAGATCTGAGAGATTTCACAGTGAAAAGTGTGATTTCGAGTGAGAATCACGTAGAGAATGATGCGTAGAGTAAGAATGTACAAGAACCTAGCTTGAAATGTATCGGAATCGATAAGAAAATGAAGAAATAGCGTGCGCGTGCTTCTGGTTTGGTCAGAGTTATCACATCATTTGGAATGGTGATGTGACAGCCTATTTATAGGTGAAGGAGGAAGGAAGGTGGTTCGGCTGGGGTGCCGTCCGATTGGCTGGCCATCCGATCGGCTGGTCATCAGATCGGCTGTTCATCCGATCGGTCGGCCACTCTGGCCAACCCATCCTTTCGCGTTCCGTTTCTGATTTGTTTTCCGCGTAATGATAGGCGTTGCGTTGCGTATGGATTATGTAAAGTATTTTATTAATTAGATTACATCATAAGCACCGAAGTCTCATGGTTTCATAGATTCCGCCAGTGCCAAGGCTCCAGTCTCTCGTTTAACCAAGAATCAAGCTTCACGAGTCTAAGGAGTCAAGCACCAGTTAAAGTTTCAAGGGTCAAGAGTCAGCGTTGCTCAAGAATCAAGTGTCTAAGTATCAAGAGTCCAAGCATCAAGTATCAACAATAATAATCTAGTTTCCATAGTATAAAGGATCAAGTATCTAGTTTAAGTCATGAAGATTCAAGTATCTAGATTAAGCATCATGGGTCAAGCATCAAGAGTCTAGTATCTGTATCGAGTCTCATAGTTTGTGTTTCAAGAATCAAGCATCTAGATTAAAGAATCAAGTATCATAGTGTTAAGCATCAATTATCAATAGGTTTCACACCAAAATTTTCAAAGTATCAATATTACATAACCACAAGGACTAAGATCAACAATTTATAGGAGTTCAGGGACTGATCCTGCCAAGTGTCTAAGGTTTAGGGACGCTGGGCGTTACATGTAGGACACTTTTCCAATCCTTTCCAGAATCTTATAGGGTCCAACATATTGAGGCGTGAGCTTTCATTTATTGCCGAATCTAATCACCCCCTTCCAAGGTGCAACCTTTAGGAGTACGTGATCGCCAACGTCAAATTCAAGGGGCTTACGACGTCTATCAGTGTAACTTTTCTGTCGTCTCCGAGCTTTCAATAGATTGTCTCGAATTTGGAAGATTTTGTCAGTCGTTTCTTGCAACAGTTCGGGACCGGTAAGTTGCACGTCTCCGATCTCGTGCCATACAATAGGCGATCGGTATTTTCTTCCATATAAAGCCTCAAATGGTGCCATTTGTATGCTCGAATGATAACTGTTATTGTACAAGAATTTGACCAAAGGTAAGTACGCGTCCCAATTACCACTGAAATCTATGACATAGGAACGGAGCATGTCTTCAAGGGTGCGAATCGTTCTTTCAGTCTGACCGTCGGTTTGGGGATGGAAAGCGGTACTTAGGTTAAGAGTAGTACCGAGAGCAGATTGAAACGTTTCCCAAAAACGCGAGGTAAACCGACCATCGCGGTCAGAGATGATGTCACGAGGCGTCCATGTCGACTAATGATCTCGTTGGTGTAGATTCGGGCTAATCTTTTCACCTTATAGTCTTCTCGTATCGGTAGGAAGTGAGCTGACTTAGTCAAACCGTCAACCACAACCCAAATGCTATCGTGACCAGATTGAGTACGCGGTAGTTTCGTTATGAAGTCCATAGCTATACTCTCCCATTTCTACATCGGGATCTCGGGTTGAACGAGTAAGCCAGAGGGTCTTTGATGCTCAGCCTTGACCTTGGAATATGTTAGGCATTTCGAAACATAGATTGCGATATCCTTTTTCATGCCCGGCTACCAGTACTTGTAGCGCATGTCCTGGTACATTTTGTCAGCACCAGGATGAATCCAATATCGAGGTTTGTGGGCTTCGTCCATTAGGAGTTGACGCAAGTCCGTACGCTTGGGAATCCAAATTCGGTCTAAATAATGAAAGATACCATTCGACTTATTCTCGAGTTGAGCGCCATCGTTTAGAATCCTTTCCTTCTTCAAAGTTCGTTCAGTAAAACAAGCATGCTGCGCGTCACTGATGAGAACTTCGAGATTAAACTGGGCTTGGGAATTACGAACGCTAAGCAAGTAGCTTCGTCGACTGAGGGCATCGGCAACGATGTTTGCTTTGCCTGGATGGTAACGGATCTCACAGTCGTAATCGTTGAGCAGTTCTACCTACCGGTGTTGACGCATATTCAATTCCTTTTGGTCAAAGATATGTTGTAGGCTCCCATGATCGGTGAAGATCATACACTTGATACCATAAAGGTAGTGTCGCCAAATTTTTAAATAAAAAACAACTGCGCCAAGATCGAGGTCGTGTGTGGTGTAGTTCTTCTCGTGGATCTTGAGTTGTCGGGAAGCGTACGCGATAACCTTATCTCGTTGCATGAGAACACAACCAAGACCAAGGTTCAAGGCATCGTAGTAAACTACGAAGTTGTCGTTTCAGTCGGGGAGTGAGAGCACGGGAGCATTGCAGAGCATAGTCTTGAGAGTTTGAAAGGCTTCCTCCTATTTGGTTCCCCAAACAAAAGGTTTATCCTTATGCGTAAGAGAGGTAAGCGGCACGACGATCTTAGAAAAACCTTTGATGAAACGGCGATAATAGCCTGCCAGTCCGAGAAAAGAGCGGACTTCAGACGGATTCTTGGGTGTAACCCAACTCTTAACAACTTCGATCTTCACAGGGTTAATGTGGATACCTTGACTATTGACTATGTGACCCAAGAATTGGACCTCCTCCAGCCAAAATTCACACTTGGAGAACTTGGCAAAGAGACGGTTTCCATGGAGTAACTCAAGAACCAAACGTAGATGCTGAGAGTGCTCGGCTTTTGATTTGGAATAGATCAGGCTATCGTCGATGAATACGATTATGAAGCGACCAAGGAAGGGTTTGCACACTCGATTCATCAAGTCCATGAAGATTGCAGGAGCGTTAGTCAAACCAAAAGGCATGACAACGAACTCATAATGACCATAGCGGGTTCGAAAGGCGGTTTTGGGTATATCCTCCTCTTGAATGCGTAATTGGTGGTAGCCCGAGCATAGATCGATCTTGGAAAAACATATAGCACCTTGTAGCTGATAAAACAAATCATCGATTCGAGGCAAGGGATAGCGATTCTTTATTGTCAACTTATTCAACTCCCTATAGTCAATGCACATCTGGAACGAACCATCCTTCTTTTTGACGAAAAGGATAGGCGCGCCCCATGGAGTGGTGCTAGGGCGAATAAAGCCTTTATCAAGAAGTTCCTGGAGCTGACTCGAGAGTTCGCGCATTTCGGAAGGAGCGAGACGATACGGCGCTTTAGCAACATGGTTAGCTCTAGGAACGAGGTCGATTCAGAAATCGATATCACGAGCGGGAGGTATTTCCGGTAAATCATCAGGAAAAACGTTAGGAAATTCACGAACAACGGGTACATGATCCACCTCATTAACTTCCTTTTACTCCGCTACTACGATGTGTGCCAAGAAAGCTTGGTATTCCTTGCGGAGATACTTGCTAGCCTGAACACACGACATGAGTTGGAGTTTCTTCGACGCGACTTCACCATAAACACACAATTGATCACTTTTAGCGAGCAAGAATCGAATCATTTTATCGAAGCAAACAACTTCAGCATGGTTTTCGCGAAGAAAGTCCATGCCTACTATGACGTCAAAACTACCGAGTTGCATCGGAATAAGGTCGATAGGAAAAATGTGATTGTTGAGTTCGAGAGTACAATCACGAAGAACATAATTGACATTTCTTCCTGTGGCAACTTCAACATCGAACGTCGAGGGGAGATGAGCGTGCTTACGATTGAGGAGCTTTTCGAATTCAAACGATACAAAACAGTTATCGGCTCCAGTATCAAACAAACACGAAGCATATATACCATTCACAAGAAACGTACCATTCACAACGTTGTTATCGGCTTGCGCTTGACGGACATTGATGTTGAAAGTGCGTCCGCGAGGTGCTGGTGGTTGCTGTTGTTGCTGAGGCTGCTGCTGTTGTGGCTCTTGCTTGACCACTCGGTTCAGGGACATGTTGGCGAAGTGGTTGGGATCACCACACGCGTAGCAAGCTCTAGCATTGACCGCGGGAGCATGTGCTGCTTGATTTCCTTGAGGAGCAGCAAGTAGAGCTTGTTGAGCAGGAGCTTGACCTTGGGTTGGAGCAGGGTTTTGAGGTGGACCTGTACAGCAGTTGGCGGTGAAATGGCCGTACATGTTACAATGCGCACAATATCTGCAGGCGATTCCCACTGGGTGGTGATAAGTATAAGTACGTCAGACCGGATGAGGACCAGTATACGCACGCTTTGCTGGTGGTGCGTTGGTAATAGGGGCCGCTACTTGGCGGTGTTGATGTTGCTGAGGAGCTGGAACTGATTGGAGTGAGGTAGCAATGGTCACAACGCAGTTCTTATTGCTGGAAATGCTGTTGTTCTTTCTCTTGCGTCTCGAGACCTAGGATGACTGAGAAGCGGTGGCGGTTTTAGCGGTTGAAGCAGTGGTAGCTTGATGCAGATTCTTGGGAGCTTTATCCCAGACACCAGACTTGACTCACTTGTCGTTGATCTCAGCAGCGAGCAAGTAGGTTTCTTCAATCGTTGATGTCTTTGCAGCTTGAACGAAATCAGCCACGCAATCCAGAAGGGCACGAATATACTTCTTGATGGCGATTTCGGGCGTCTTGAATTGGTCTGGACAGATAATACTCAACTGCTTGAAGCGAGCAGTCAAACCAGCGTTGTCACCATCTTTCTGCTTGATATGCCAGAACTCGTCCTCCAGCTTTTGGCGCTCATGGGGAGGGCAGAACTCTTGCATCATCACGTCCTTCAACTTGTCCCATGATAGCCCGTAAGCTGCATCATTTCCGCGTTTGTTCCTCTCGGCCGTCCACCAGTCTAAAGCGCCGGACTGGAAGACGCCAGTTGCGTTCAGAGTACGGAGATTATCAGGACAGCCACTCTAGCGTAGGGTGACTTCGATAGAATCAAACCATTGAAACATGGCCGTCGGACCATCTTCGCCAGTAAACTCTTTCGGTCCGCAGGCTTTGAACTGCTTGAAGCAGAAAGCAGTTTTGGGAGTATCGGTCCTGGACTCTTCAGAATATTTGCTCGCATTTTCATTCAGTTCACTCATGATCTGAGGAATGACTTTGATGATCTGACCTGCGACGAGAGAAGCAAGTCGCTTGTCGGTGTGCTTACGCCTAGCGGCTCGTGAGTGTAGGGATCTAGATGACGACATTGTCTGCAACAGACAGCGCCATAGGACTCAAAACACTATTCGATTATTACTAGTATAGTCTAGAGATTCATCATAAAGCTCAGGAACATGTCCAAACATACAAGCACATAAAACACATAAGCACATAATCACGTAGGGCACAGAAACACGTAGGCACGTAAGGCACAGAAGCACATAAGGCACATAAGCACATAAGGCAGTCAGAACACAAAAACCTTACTATATGTTGCACGTATTCCCTATCCTTCACAGAACGTTTAGCGATTAAATAAAGAGATTGCGAGTATCGAGTAGCGATTGCGAATAATAACCAGCGATTTGTTGTCGTTGTGTAGTGTGTTATGTGCGATAGGAGAAGCAAGAAGCGTTAAATAGAAACCATCAGTATCACTGTACTGTTTATCGCAAAACGATATCAAAAACACATAAAACAATTGAATTTCACATAAAATCGATCATAAAAGCGGTAAATCACAGAGTGAGCGGCGGCAAATCCAGAATCGAAGCACATAAAATTCGAGGATAGATTTGTTTGGGTGCGAGACATTGACTACCCAAAGTGATTCGACTATTCTCAAGGACTTGTTAGTGCACACTTTGGCCTTCGGAACTGTGCTCTTACTTCGATTTGAGCGATTGGCACACATTCCTCCAATTATAGTGTGGCCTCAAGTCGTTGGAGTTCATCAAGACTTTGGTGAGAGTTTTTGTAAAACCACATTAAAGAGTAGAACGAGTCATCAAGGTTCGGGTTCCACCCCTAACTTAGCGACTATGTTCCTGTTGGTGTGATGAAATCACGAGATAGATGAGGAGATTGCGTCGAAGTATGGATTTCACTCCTGATTCAACGCAATTTCTCTTGTTTTATAGTAAAAATAGCAATTTGAACGAGTAATCTGGTCGAGAGTTTGCGGTTTTCACACCTAATCTTGACCAGATCATCCGTTTGTGTGTGTAATCAGCCTTAGGAAAGGCTAATCTTGCGCTGAACTGTAGTATGCGGTGTTCGCGCAAGTCTGTAGTGTACAACGTGTTCAAGTGAGAAATAGCGAGTAAGCTCGTACAAAACCCCTTCTGGGTATGCAC
Organism: Helianthus tuberosus; assembly: GCA_030545235.1. Lineage (NCBI taxonomy): Eukaryota > Viridiplantae > Streptophyta > Magnoliopsida > Asterales > Asteraceae > Helianthus > Helianthus tuberosus. Next base: position 45,580,910 of record CM060442.1, read on the forward strand.
AAGTCAGTCTGTTGGTACTTAGACTATAGACTGGGTCGTTTCTAAGACATCGACCTGGACTAGGTCGAGTCTTGCCTAATTCCCTATAGTTATGGCTCTGATACCAATCTGTCACACCCCAACCGATGGCGGAATCATCGGGGCATGGCACTGAGCGAAACAGATTGTTCGAGAGAAATTCCATAACAACTACTTTACCGAATAGTTAAACATTACATCCCATACTGTAACCTATTAAGCAAGCAAGTTATTACAGACATAAGTGTCTCCAAAACAAATGAAAACTGTTCCGAAAACTCAGATTTTAAATAAAATAAATTGTTTGTTTGTTTGTTTCTAGACCCTTCCTAGCTCGATTCCACATAGCGAGCATCCTAGCAAGTAGCATCCTAAACACCTGTCACATACGTTAAAATAAAGGTCAATACACATAGTGTAAAGGTGAGCATACAAGTTTGATAATAGCATAATAGAGTTCGAAATCGTTTACGCATAACTAGCATGTGCAACGTATAATGTGAAGCATGTAAGTTATCGACAAAGATCCTATCAATACCAATGACCGCGAGTAGCGAGTGCGCATCACATGTCCACCACTGTGAACATGTGAAGTAATTGTCCTTAACAACCCCTGAGTGAACAGGTGCTGAGTCCAAACTATAGTACTAGCGTTGCTAAGACAGGTAGACAGCAATCAATGTGTTAACATAACAAACAGGCATTCATCGAGTCATGCATAACATGCATTAGAGGTCAGCGTATAAATAGTGTTTGCGTTGTGTGTTCGATGTGATTTAGAATAAGTAACGTATGTAACACCCAAAAGTGCATAAAGCAAAAAGGGATTGAGTACACTCACAGATAGCGTTTAACTTAATAAACACTGCCTTGGATTGAAGGGAGCGCTGAGAGAGATTAGCCTGAACAGTTAACGATTGTATAAACGGTGAGCGGCGCGTAAAACGATGCAAGTGTACCAAGGATCGGATGGTAATCCGTTCGGATGGCAATCCGATCGGATGACCAGTCGATCGGGTGGCAATCCGTTCGGATGGTCATCCGATCGGATGGCCATTCGATTGGATTGACACCTCGTTTGGTGAGGATGTGTTTGTGTATGTGACGGGTGGTCCGTAGGACAACCCTTAAATGAGCTAAATAGGTGCACAACTCATGCTTTACTCGGTTAGTTGTGGGAATTTGGTAACTACGGTGCGTTTGTATTTACAGGTGTTAAAGTGCTTAAAGGATGAATATTATGAAGCTTGGATGGATGTCGGAAGTTGGCGGAAACAAGATGTGAAGAAATTAAAGATGTGATGAAGAAATGAAGAAAAGACAACACTCAACGCCGTAGCCTACAGCTCTGGCCGTAGGTTACGGCTCCCATCTTTTGCCAAAACTGTCACCGTAAGACAGTACCTTCGAGCCGTAAAGAAATGCTAAGCGCCGTAAGCTACGGTATGTGGCGTAGCTTATGGCACCATTTTGATCCCCGTTGACCTGATGACCGCCGTAAGCTATGGCGGGCGCCGTAGCTTACAGCGCCGACTGTTCCCAATTGTAACTCTCGCATTAATTACGAATTTCAAGAATATTTATGGGGTCCTATCATGGGTTTTCGGTTATCATCACTTGGGAGACGAATTTTTGTGGTTCTTGGAGCTTGAAGACATTATGTTAATCATTCGGTTTGTGTTTTTAATTGTTATGAACATTGAAACTTGTGTGAGGATGATGATTCAAGCCATGTGTGGCTAAACTCTTGATGACTATCTTTGGTTGAAGGTTTGTATTAGACTTTATGCTTGATTTCATAATTTCTAGAATAACAAACTTTATCTTTATATCTTGTTTGTTATAGTGTGTGATTAGTTGTTAGTAAATTGTTGATTCGTATATTAAACTAGTTTGAAACCATACGTTCTTGGTGCCGTTGGCAATCGAGATATCATGGGTATAATTAGGTTTGGGTAAGGGTTAATTGATCATCGGGTAACAACCTCACGTTCTAGGAATCTGAGTACTTAGTTCCCTTTCATCACTACAAGTAATCACACATGAACTATGTCTATGTAGTTCTTTCTAGTGGAATGATAGCATAAATGTCAAAGCAAACCAGAAACTAAAGATGGTCATTTGTCTCTAAATTGTTTTCAACCAACACTTTTATTTTGCAATTAGAATAGTAATCTTAGCTTTAAAAATCAAATCAATCAATCCAAATCTTGAAATTTACTTTTATTGCAATTAGTTTAATTCTAGTTAACTTATCTAAACTTCTAAATAACACACATTCCACAAACTCCCTGTGTTCGATACCCACTTACCGCTACCTAATAGTAGTATTTGGATTAAATTTAATTGTGACCACGACATTACGTCAGTATGATGGTTTGTCCTGTGAAGTTTTCGTTGTAGCATTTTGAAAATAGAGAAGTATCTCTACCCTTCAGGGCGGTCGATCGAACGGTCGTTCGATCGGACGACGATCCGATTGGCGAGGCTTTTCAGTTTGAGAACAAGTTCATAGCAGGACGGTCACTCGATCGGATGGCTATCCGATCGGGTGGGAATCCGTATGTATTGAACATGTTGAAAATTAATTAAGTATCAAAGTTCCAAACGTCACACGATCGGGTGGTCGTTCGATCGGATGGCAATCCGATCGGACAGCAATCCGTTCAACATTTAGATCCTTGGAAAGTTTGAATAAAAGTTTAAGTGTGGAACCAAGTGCAACCCGATCGGATGGCCGGTCGATCGGATGGCAATCCGATCGGACGACAATCTGTCCCGACGACCTGATCGTCTTGACACTTGATTTTGTTTGAGGTTTTTTCGAGACGGTTTACAACATTCTAAGCAACAGAAACCCCATCTTGTCCCAAGTAACCCGATCAGACAGGAATCACCCAAGTCCGGTCGGTTAACTGTTCGAGACGGTGGTTCGTGCTTAATTCGAAATCGGTTGTCTAGTTGATAGAAACCAGATCTTCAACTAATACTTCACTAAGAATGAGTAGAAGATCAGAGCGAGCTCCGATTCTATCGGTTTTGAGTGCAATGAGTGTAAAAGAGTTGAAAGAAGGTTGGAAAACCTTCTTTCAATCCTTTTCACCATGAATATGTGTAGATCTAGGCGAAAACATTGATTATTCATTTGGAAATTCTTCAGATCTAAGTTGTTCTTGGTGGAATGAAGCCAAACCTTGAAGTTCATAAGAACTCCATGATGACATCACTCTAGAACGCCTCAAATCCGGTGATTTCACGGTTAAAAGTTAAGATTCAAAGGTGAAAATGGTGTAAAAGTGCGTGTGGATCATAGAAGTACAAGATTTAGGTTGGAGACTTACAAGAATCAGGAGAAATAGAGAGAAAAGAGAGCTTGAGGTTGGCTGGTCGAGCAACGAGCTGTCACATCACAAATAATGTGACAGGTGGGTATTTATAGGGTTTCCCAAAAAGGAAAGTGGGGAATGTGGCTGGTCGATCGGGTGGCAACCCAATTGGGTGACTACTCGATCGGATGACAACCCGATCGGATGGCAATCCGATCGGATGGCCACTCGATCTGTTGGCCACTCAATCCATAAGTCCGGCGCGATGAGTTTTGTCGTTTCGATTCGATTCGCGTGTTGAGCGTTGCGATGCGATTCGAGAGAGCGATGCGATAGTATTACCCATTAGTTACACAAATAACATAACTACTATATCTAACATACAATCACTATGATTATCTTGCGTTTAGCTTTTTCGATTCGATTGCGATGCGATAGATTCCGATTACACAAATAACATAACTACTATATCTAACATACAGTCACATTGTCAATAGTCAAGGTATTCACGTTGTCCCACAAATATTGAAGCTGTTAAGAGTTGGATTACACCGAAGAACGCGTATGAAGTCCGTTCTTTTCTCGGACTAGCGGGCTATCATCTCCGATCTATCGAAGGATTCTCTAAAATCGTTGTGCCGTTAACTGCTCTCACGCATAAAGACAAGCCTTTTGTTTGGGGAACTGAACAAGAGTCTGCTTTCCAAACCCTCAAACATATGCTTTGCAATGCTCCCGTCCTCACTTTACCTGACGGAAACGACGACTTCATTGTCTATTGTGATGCCTCAAACCTTGGTCTTGGTTGTGTTCTCATGCAACGTAACAAGGATATCGCTTATGTATCTCGTCAGCTCAAGATCCACGAGAAGAACTATACAACCCACGACTCGAGCTAGGCGCAATTGTTTTTGCGTTAAAGATTTGGCGACACGACATTTATGGTACTAAGTGTACGATCTTCACCGATCATAGGAGCCTACAACATATCTTCGACCAGAAGGAACTTAATATGCGTCAACACCGATGGGTAGAACTTCTCAACGATTACGACTGTGAGATCCGTTATCATCCAGGCAAAGCAAATGTCGTTGTCGACGCTCTAAGCCGACGTAGCTATTTGCATAGCGCTCGTAATATTCCAGCCCATCATCATCTCGAAACCCTTATTCGCGAAGCCCAACATGCCTTTTTTAACGAACGCACCTTGAAGAAGGAAAGAATCTACCACGATGGAGCCCATCTTGTGAATAAGTCGAATGGGATATTCCACTATTTGGGCCGAATTTGGATCCCTAAACGGACCAACTTGCGATAGATTTTGATGGACAAAGCCTACAAGTCTCGATATTCTATTCATCCCGGTGCCGATAAAACATACCAGGACCTTCGCTACAAGTATTGGTGGCCGGGCATGAAGAGGGATATTGCTCTCTACGTTGGAAAATGCCTGACTTGCTCGAAAGTCAAGGCCGAGCACCAAAGACCCTCTAGCTTACTTGAACAACCCCTAATCCCTATGTGGAAGTGGGAAAGTATAGCTATGGACTTTATAACAAAACTTCTGCGCACGCCATCAAGTCACGACAGTATCTGGGTTGTCGTTGACCGCTTGACCAAATCTGCTCATTTTCTGCCAATACGAGAAGACTACAAGGTAGAAAGATTAGCCCAAATCTACACCGATGAGATCATTTGTCGACATGGGACGCCTCACGACATCATCTCTGACCGTGATGCTCGGTTTACCTCGCGTCTATGGGAAACATTTCAAACGGCTCTCGGTACTACACTTAATCTAAGTACCATTTTTCATCCCCAAACCGACGGTCAGACTGAGAGAACGATTCGTACCCTTGAAGACATGCTCCGTTTGTGTGTCATAGATTTCGGTGGTAATTGGGACGCATACTTGCCTTTAGTCGAATTCTCGTACACTAACAGTTATCATTCCAGCATTCAAATGGCACCATTTGAGGCTCTGTATGGAAGAAGATATCGATCGCCTATTGTATGGCACAAGATCGGGCACTCGTAATTAACCGGTCCTGAGCTGTTACAAGAAACGACTGACAAAATCCTTCAGATTCGAGACAATCTGCTGAAAGCTTGGAGTCATCAGAAAAGTTACGCCGATAGACGACGCAAGCCCCTTGAATTTGACGTTGGCGACCATGTACTCCTAAAGGTATCACCTTGGAAGGGTGTGGTCGGATTCGGAAAGAAAGGAAAGCTCGCGCCTCGATATGTTGGACCCTTTAAGGTTCTGGAAAGGATCGGAAAAGTGGCCTACAGACTCGAACTACCGGAGGAATTTAGTAACGTCCATCCGACTTTCCACGTGTCTAACCTCAGAAAGTGCCTGGCTGAAGATGATCTGTATGTACCTCTAGAAGACCTTCAAGTAAACGAAACACTACACTTCGTGGAGAAGCCTGTCGAGATCATAGATCGCCAAATCAAGCAGCTCCGACGCTCAAGCATTCCCATTGTGAAAGTTCACTGGGAAGGCAAATGAGGCACATAGTTCACTTGGGAACTCGAAAGCGACATGAAGGCGAAGTACCCGCAGTTGTTTGTTACAGCTTCGGCCTAATTTCGGGACGAAATTACCTCAACTAGGGGAGGCAGTAACACCCCGTGTTTCGAAAGTCAAAGTCAAAGTCAAGATTGAAGTCAAAGGGAGACAAGATGGCTAATTGCGATCTGTCACTCCTTGCTCAATTCCTGTTTTAACTTCTTTGACTTGTAGATAGTCTCTTTATGTTCTTACGTTAGTTGTATTATGTGGAATATTTGTTAACAATCGAGGTTTAATCGCTATTTATCGCATGTTTAATCAATTTATCGTTTATCGCAATCGCACTCGCAACTCGAATTACGCGTCCGATTATGATTCTTATGTGTGCGTGCCTTTATGTGTTACTTGTGCATGTTATTTATGTTTTAAGATGTGGTGATTAATCGAAACGCAATCGCAATCTATCACATCGCAATCGAATTGCAAACGTTAAACGCAGTGATTATAATGATTGTATGTTAGATATAGTAGTTGGGATTAAAAGTAATTTGATGAGAAACTCTATCGCATCGCAACGTTTAACACACGAACTGAAACTGCAAAACTCATCGCACCGAGCACTTGAATCGAGTGGTCAGCTGATCGAGCTGCCACCCGATCGGGCTGCCACTCGATCGAGCAACCACCTTTTCCCCCTTTCCATTTATGGAAACCCTTTAAATACCCTCATATGTCAACATCTCTTGATGTTGACAGCTCTCTCCCTCTCCACTCGCTCCAGCCGCTATTTCTTCAGATTTCTCATAATTCTTGTAAGTTTTCAACTTAAATCTTGTACTTTCTTAATCTACACGCACTCCTACACCTTTCTATATTTTGAATCTTAACTTTTAACCGTGAAATCACTAGATTTGAGGTGTTCAAGGATGATGTCATCATGGTGTTCATAAGAACTTCATGTTTTGGATTCAATCCACCAAGAACAACTTAGATCTGAAATATTTCCACATGAATAAACAAAGATCTTTCATAGATCTGAACATGCTCATGGTGAAAAGGATTGAAAGATGGTTTTCTAACTTTCTTTCAACTTTTTTACACTCAATGCACTCAAAACCGATAGAATCAGAGCTTGTTCTAATCTTCTACTCCTTGTTGTTGATGTGCTGGTTAAAGATCTGGATTCTATCCACAAGAACACTGATTTCGGGTTAAACATGAAACACCGTCTCGAACAGTTAACTGGTCGGACGAGGGTGGTTCCTGTCCGATCGAGTCACTAAGTCTTGATGAAGTTTATATTGCTTGACACGTTATCAAACACTCTCGAGAAAACTTCAAACTGTCAAAACAAACAAGGAAGAAGACGATCAGGTCAACTGGGACGGATTGTCGTCCGATCGGATTGCCGTCCGATCGGATTGCCACCCAACCGGACTGCCACCCAATTGGATTGCACCTTGGGCCCCACAATTAACTCTTATTTTAACATTTGGGGTTTTGAACATCGAACGGATTGCCAAACGATCGAAATGCCATCTGATCAGATTACCACCCGACCATGTGATGTTTTGACTTCAACACTTAAACAATTTTCAACATGTTTAGTACGTATGGATTGCCACCCGATCGGATAGCCATCCGATCGAGTGACCGTCCTGCTGTGAACTTGTTCTCACCCTGAGAAGCCTCGCCAATCGGATCGCCGTCCGATTGAACGACCGTTCGACCGACCGACCTGAAGGGTAGAGATACTTCTCTATTTTCAAAATTCTACAACGAAAACTTCAAAAGATAAGCCATCATACACAAACACATCCATCCCAAACGAGATAACAATCCACTCGCATGGTCACCAGATCAGATGACCATCCGAACGGATTGTCGCCCGATCGACCGGCCACCCGATCGGATTGCCACCCGATCGGATTACCGTCCGATCCATTGAAACTTCACACCGTTTTACGCGTCGCTTATCATTATTGTTATCATTCTGATCAGGCTAATCTCACTCCAAACGCTCCCTTCAATCCATCATCGCTGTGAGTATACACGAACCCTTTTGGCTTTACGCACTTTTGGGTGTTATATACGTTACTTATACTAAATCACATCGAACACACTATGCAGTACTTTAACGCTAACCGTTACTGCATGTTATACGTGACTTAATGAATGCTTGTTTGTTATGTTTACACATGGAATGCCATCTACCTGCCTTAGCAATGATAGTACTATAGTTTGGACTCAGCACCTGTTCACTCAGGGGTTGTTAAGGACAATTAATTACATGGCTCACATTGGTGAGTGTGTATTACGAACTACCTTGGGCAGTCAACCCGCAGTCATTGGTATCGATAGGTTCATGTCGATAACTAACGTGCTTCATTTCACACTGTGTACGTGCTGGTTATGCGTAACGATTTCGAAATCTATTATATCTATCAAACTTGTATGCTCACCTTTACACTATGTGTATTGACTTTTATTTTAACGTATGTGGCAGGTGCTTAAAATGTTTAGATGCTTGGCTTGCTGTGAAATCGAGGCTAGGAAAGGTCTAGAAACAAATAAACGAATTGTCTGTATTTGAAATCTGAGTTGTCGAAACAGAACAATTTGACTAGACTTTGTCTGTAATAATTATGTTACTTTTTATGTCATGGTATGGGGCGTGTTGCTTTAAATAACTGGTAATTATAGTTATTATGGAAACTTCTGGACAATCTGTTTCGCTCAGTGCCACGCCCCGATGTTTCCGCCATCGGTTGGGGTGTGACATCGGGACCGACACATCTCAGCAAGGGTGAAAGGTAACCCTTTTTGTAGAGGATTTCACCTTGCAACACGTATCGTCTAGACTTGATTTAACCCTTTCAGCCTCTGCTTGATCAGTAGGTAACTCACCATTTTTAAGGAATTTTTTAATTGTAGTCATCCAATTGGGGCCTTCTTCGGTGATTACGTCTTGAACTTCCAATTCTTCAATTGATGGAGTTTTCAATACTTCTACCAATACCTTTTTGGTGAGGTGGGCAAAGGTGAGAGAAGCGAGTTTACTCAAGGCATCAGCTTTCTTGTTTTGAGACCTGGGAATTTGCTGGATGGTACATGTTTGGAATGTGTCATCAACTCCTTAGATTTTTCTTTGTACCTCTTCATATTGGGCTCCTTTGCAACATAACTGTCATTCACTTGACTTGACACCAGCAACGAGTCTGTGAAGACTTGAAGCTTTTGAACCTTCATTTCCTTGGCTAACCTCAAGGCGGCTATCAACGCTTCGTATTCAGCCTCGTTGTTGGTGGTCTGAAATTCAAATCGAAGAGCATACGTGAATTCTAACCCTTCAGGGTTAATTAGAATGAGCCCAACCCCTGACCCTTCAACGCTTGAAGCCCCGTCGGTAAAAAGAATCCAGGCTTCAAGGTCAGAGGGTTCAGTGGTAGTTGTGTTTACTTCAATGATTGTTTGCTTCGGGACTTCTACAATGAAATCAGCCAAGACTTGGGCTTTGATGGCTTTCCTTGGAACATAGGTGATGTTGTGTTCACCTAGTTCCACGACCCATTTGGCTAATCGTCATGAATTTTCCGGTTTTTCAAGCACATTCTTAATGAGTTGGTCGGTGACCACTTGTATAGGGTGTGCTTGGAAATACCTTCGAGGCCTTCTAGCCGTTTGGACTAGGGCTAGAGCAAGTTATTCCAAAGGAGGATAATTGATCTCTGCCAGTTTTAGAGTTTTGCTGAAGAAATAAATGGGTACCTGAACTTTGTCTCGTTCGATGGTGAGAACCGCACTTATTGCTTCTTCAGCAACTGAAAGGTATACAGAGATCAGTTCTCCCATTTCTGGGGCTGCAATGCCCGGGAGTGAAGCTAGGTGTTGCTTCATCTGGTTGAAGGCTTCCTCAGCTTCTTCAGTCCACTTGGAATCCTTTTTGTCAGAGCATCTCTTGAGCGTTTTGAAAAAAGGCAATGACTTTTCAGCTAATTTTGAGGTGAAACGCTTTGGGCTGCAAGCTTCCCGTTTAAGATTTCTACCTCCTTTTTGCTTCGTGGTGGCTCGGTTTCGAGGACAGCTTTGACTTTGTTTGGATTAGCCTTTATACTTTGTTTTCCCACAATGTGCCCCAGAAACTTATCTTCTTCAAACCCAAACGAACCTTTCTCGGGGTTGAGTTTCATGTTGACCTTCCTTAGGTTCTTAAAGTTTTATTGAATGTCATCCAGCATCTGGTATTCCGTTTTACTTTTGATTACCAGATCATCGACATATGCTTCCATGTTTCTACCGATTTGACTAGCAAAGGCCTTGTCAACTAGTCGTTGATAGGTTGCAGCCACGTTTTTGAGGCCAAAAGGTATCTTTTGGTAGCAAAAGATTCCTTTGTCCGTGTGAAAGGCAGTTTTCTCTTCGTCTTCTTCTTTCATGAGAATTTGATGGTAACCCTTGTAAGCATCAAGAAAACACTTGAAAGGTTAACCTGTGAAGGAATCAACCTTAAGATCGATTTCTGGCAGCGGATAACAATCTTTAGGACAAGCCTTGTTTAAGTCCTTAAAGTAGATGCACATTCTCCAAGAATTATCGGGCTTTCGGACCGTGACTGGGTTTGCAACCCAGGATTGATACTTGACTTCTCAGAGAATTCCTGCTGAGACAAGCTTTTCAACCTCTTGGCAGGCTGCCAAGCTTCTTTCGGGTGCTAGGCTTCGTTTCTTCTGGACAACAGGCTTGACCTCGGGTGGTATTCTCAGCTCATGTTCAGCGATGCTACGAGGGATACCCGTCATGTCTTCCGGGCACCAAGCAAAGACATCACTATAGTGTACTAGCAACTTTTTAAGGTACGAGAGGGTTTCTTGAGAAAGGCTTGGATTAACCCTTATCCTTTCTTCAGGATGTTTGGGGTTTATGATTAGCCCTTGCTCGCTGTCTTCGTTTTTTGAACCTTCCCCTTCAACCATGTAAGCCTCTTGAGTAGGTTGAAGGGTTGCAACCCCTCTCTCGGTAGGAAACTTGACTGTGCCATGACCAATAGAAACAACCATGTAGAATACACACTGCCCCGGCCTTCCTATAATGACATCATAGTTTGAAGGTATATTGATAACCACAAAAGTGAGAGGTTAGACTCTCTCCATCTTTCCTTCAATGAAACGAACATCAAGGGTTAGTTTCCCTAAAGGCTTGAGGGGTATGTCGGCAATACCTTTTATGGAGGTTCCGGAGGGTTGAAGCTTCGAACGTTCCTCATTGCTCAAACGGTTGAAGAACTTCTCAAACATGATTTCAGTGGCTGCACCAGTGTCTATGTACGCTCTGCTTGTCTTTAGTGTACCCACAGTTGCTTAAACCACAAGGGGGGTTTGAGAGTGGGTTCTTTTCTATTGGAGGGAAGCAGACACATTGAAGCTCCCAAGCTTCCAACCGCTGTCGTTTATGGGGAACCTTTACATCAAAATCCACCATGTTAACTTCCTTGCCTTTTCCCTCAGCCATCTTGTCCCTTACCCCCTTCACTAAGTGGGCAAGCTCCCCGGACTTGATGGCCTCTTCAATCCTCTTTTTGATTTAAAAGAAATCATTAGTATGGTGGCCCTTCTCTTCATAAAATTCGAAAAATTGGGAGGAATTTTCATTCTTTTTGCTTTTTGGGAGAGGTCTGGGAGGTCGGAAGCTTTGCTTCACTTCCTCTGTAGTGAGAATCTCTTGAGGGTTCTTGGTAAGGGGTGTGAAGTTCATGGCCTTTTCCCTGCTTGGAGGGTTCCGGCCTTCAGACCTTCGTTGCTCTGAACCCCTTTGGCGTCTGTCATAAGGATGGAAGTTTCCCTTCTTTCTAGCTGGACTGTTGCCTCGCCAGTTAGATCCCCTTTTCCTTTGCTCTTTTATATCTACAGCCTCCTCTCCTCTGATGTGGGCTTCAGCCCTTTCGAGAGCTTCTTCAAAGGTCTTAGGCAGGGATTTGTTGAAATCTCTTGTAATATATGTGACAACCCTCAAATTCCACGTATTCCGTACAATTCATTAATGATAATTAAAGTGTTTGACGACTGTGTGGAATTACTTAACTGCTTTCTGATATCTGTGTTACTTACATGTGCGTGTTAGCATACTAGTAGTATGCAGAAAACTTGACTAAATGGTCCTGAATATTTTCCTATGTGCTAGAAATTAAAAACGTTACAAAAATATATATATATAAGACGCCTTACGGAACAATTAAACAATTTAACGGAACAGTGTCCGACCGAACAACCGGACATTACCCGGGACATCAAATTTTTGTCAAATACCTCGTCTTATTATTTTTGGCTTGTCATGATCCCCGTATGCCATAACACCCGCTAAAAATAAACAAACTAACTTATATCACCACCTTTCTTACATCTAACTATTATTTACCATTCTAGTTACAATTTTTGCAAGCATACCCCCCCCCCCCCCCCCCAACGATTTTAGTTCCCAAGTGGGACCCCCACAACATTCTTGCCATACCTCAAATCTCCTAACTTGATTTGTTATATATTTTATTAGAGGGTGACTTGATCTTGTAAGCATAAAATTGTAGAATGATGATATAAGTATGGTCTCCTAGATCACATATCATTTCACCAAGATTTCACTCATCCCACCTCACTTATCTCTCTCTCTCTATTCGGTTCACCCCAACCGAATCCACCACCATCACCATACACATTCATCTTCTTCATTTACACATTCCATACAAAGCTTGAAGTCCATCAATGGAGGTTGCATCTTGAAGGACCATCAAAGGAACTTGTTTCTAGCTTTTCACCATCTTTTTCGCCACATTTCTTCACTAGATTTCATCCCTAGCTAGCTAGAGGCTAGTAGTAAGTCTCATTTTGCCTTGGTTCATCTTGTTCAAATTTATGATTTGTAGTATGATGTGTTGTTGTTTAAATCACTAAAGATCAAAAAGATTAGAAGATGTTAAACAATAGTAAAGAATATAAAAGTTACATAAAAGTTTACTTGTGTCTGAATTATGAAGCAGAATCTTGTCGGTTTGAAGGTTGGTTAAATCATACTTGATGTTTAAAAGTTGTTTTCTTGTTAAACCCATTAATCGGACACTTGTAACACGATTAATAACATTTAAACTTTAAAATAACATGCTGATGTACTTTTCCAGCCGCCTGCAACAGGCTGTAAACGGACTTTAATAAATCAAAAAACGGAATTTCTGAAGCCTAAATCATGTCTTTTCGAAAAACGAAGAAAATGGCGCTAGAATTGTATTTTTCTGAGGTCAGTTACTATTTTAAAAGCCTGTTTTCGTGACAGCAGCTAAGGCTGATTTTAACTGCAGTAAAATGGGTCATACGTTTTCAGTCACAACTTGAAATCTAAACCGAACCAGCCCCTTAAATTTTTATCAAAGATGGTCACTGATGTATTTGTGACCCCCCAACTGGAATTTCGACAAACGGACTTACGAGGAATTTTAGACGAATTATTCCGTATACTGTGATCAGAATGTGACAAATCTGATCACAGTTCGGTAAACGATTTTCTATAAAATATCGGTAATGAACCGGACCCCGATATTTTTAAACAATAAAATATGGAACGTTTAAGACATCTTGTAAAAATTTGGGAATTTTTGGAATAGTTTAACTATTTTATTTAAATGTCCGAAAACAGCCGGTTTTGAATATTAATGCTGAATTGACGTAAGTTGTGACTTGCGTGTCTAAATGTCGAGTATGCTATCGGTGAATGATCTAACATGTTATATGTGTTACGTGCAATATCGTATGTTTGTTTATGAGTGGGGAATGGATGGGAAGTATATATGGGCATAAACCGTTAAAGTGATGCATGTTATGTGATAGATACGTGTAGGAACGTTGTGTTCTATTTGAAGTCACTAATAAACTAAGTGGTAATCGTACTAGGACGTGATTGACCGACCTTGACTGTTAGCTACTTTTGAGAGTCAAACCGAGCAACCAAGGTGAGTTCACACTCTTAAGGCATGGGATTCCCGGTGGGTTGGGAATGGGATTGAATAACTACTCGTACTATCATTACTATTAAACTACTTTTCACCGTCCTCGGATTGAATGGCACGTACGTAAAACCTACGTACACTCACACTCGCTACGGTCCTTGGATCAAGAAGGGCACGTACAAACACGACTAGCCGACACATGGGAAGCCCCCACCAATCTTCGCACACATGTTTGGGAAACCGCGATACGGCCACTAATCATCGCACACATGTTTTAGAAACCGCGATCCGGCCACTAATCATCGCAAACATGTTTGGGAAACCGCGATACAGATAACTAAGATACTTGGTTTACGAAATGAACAAATGATTCACGAACACTATAACTAAACAACCAACTGTGAATTCACTCAACTTTGTTGTTGACTCGTTGTTACATGCCTTGGAGGTCGTTAAGTATCTATGGAGCTTGCATCGGAGTGGGAAGAGTCGTTGTGGGACATGGACAACTGTGTACCATGCTAAACATTTGAAACGTTTAAACTTATGATTTGGTTTTAAACTTTATGCTTCCGCTTGTAACTTAAACTATGTTTTGTTTAGACACCAATGGTATTGTGTTGGATTTTACAAACTACTTACATGCTTGTTCAATATGATTGGTGGCTTGATCCTGGTCACGTCACACCTCCAAGCGGTGGTACTCCGCATGGTGGATTTTGGGGGTGTGACAGATTGGTATCAGAGCCATTGGTTATAGTGAACTTGGTTTTAAAAAGGGAAAAGGTTTTTGTTAAAACCAGACTATAACCTGTACAGTGCTCAACTATCCACAATGACGCTTCGCTCCACGTGCAAGACTCGACATTATAGGTAATATGGTTTATGTTTGTATTACCTATCTGCTAGTAGCACATTTGATTATAGTATGCATTAGCTAGTGTAATAACTGCTATTTGAACCTTGCGTGCTTACTCTTTTCTGTCACTCCACACTTACGCACTTACGACACCTTTCTTACGTGTGTCCCTTCGATGTGAAGATCATGGTGGACGTCTCGACATGACCCAGGGTCAGCTGACGACCTTGATTGACGAACGGATTGCTGAAGCCTTAGCAACCCAATCAGCGAGTCAACCCATGCACTCTCAAACACGCATGGGCACCTTCAGGGCGTTCCTGAAATGCAAACCTCCCACTTTCGACGGCACTGAAGGGACAATCGGCCTTCTACACTGGATCCGAAGAATCGAATTTACATTCGAAGAAAGTGAAAGCCCTACCAACAGACGAGTGGAGTACGCTACTGGCATGTTGCAAGGGAAAGCGTATTCTTGGTGGAACGCACAGGTTCAGATGCTCGGGTTGGCAGACGCGAATGCCACCCTCTGGAGCGACTTCAAGGATTGGATTAAGGAAGAGTTCTGCCACCTGGACGACATACTGAAACTTGAGATAGAGTATTATGGTTTGAAGATGGAAGGATCAGAGATCGAGGCATACACAAAGAGGTCCAACGACTTGACTGCCTTATGTCCTAAGATGTCACAACCCATATCTAGGCGAATCAAGCTATACCTCAGAGGCTTAGTCCCGGAAATCCAAGGGTCTGTAAGTGCTGCCAACCTTCCCACAATCCAGCAAGTCATTCGTTTGGCACACCAGCTGTGACAACCCTCACTAAACCAGGTATCCGTACGACTTAATTAATAATTAATTACTGCTTAATTGCTGTGCTTACTTGAACTTGTGGATAAACTGCTACTTGAATACTGATACATGTACTTACTTGCATCATACTTTACTTGGTGTCACTCCATGTTTTGCTTACAGCACCTTTGTGACAACCTTGATGCACCAAAAGCACAGTAGCACAATGAACGGATAACCTATTAAACGTGCTGTCATAACTAGCACCAGGCAGGTACTGCCTCTAAGGCCTGTAAGAGCCTGAGATAGTTGCTACACTAGTGGTGAGTGTAGGGATGTAAGGGTTGTAGAACTGCGTCACTAGGAATGAGATTACAGTGACCGGATGTGCCTAAAACGTACTTTAAGTACAAAATTCAGCACTTTAACATAAAAATTCAGCATTTAGCTACCTTATAGAATGCCAAAACATGAGAAAAATATTACTAGACACTTTCCAAAGTGTCGGGAATAAATTGTGTCACTAAAAATAATAATAACGACACTTTAAAGCTTTGTTAAGCACTTTGACGGATTACTATCCAACCGAACAACCGGACTTTACCCGGAACATAAAAATATTGTCATCAACACTGTTTTTTCTTTTCTGAGCCAGTTAGGGTCCCCGTATACCCTAACACCCGCTACAATGCATAACATACTAGTAAATGGTTTAATCTCCTAAATACCTAACTAATACCTATCTATTTAGTTACAATCTAACCGAATACCCCCCGCCCCTAACGAGTTCGGTCCTCATGGGGGACACCCCTTGTCCTATATTTGAATATTATAATCCTAATGTCTAATATCTTGATGACATTGTAACCTTTGGGTAATTAACTTAAGCTTTGTCCATAAGTAGTAGCATTGATCCATCATAATCATTTCACCACTAAACAAATTCACACTACTCTCTCCCTCTCTTGACACTTTCGGCCGAGAACCACCCACCCCCATCCATCATTTTTCGATTCCATTCAAGACATTCCAAGATCATACAAGGGTTAAGGATCGCGTATAAGGAAGCTTGGTGCACTCGGATTGCGAAGGACCTCGCTACATTGCTTTTATCAACGCATTTTTCGACTAGTTTCTTCCCTAGCCTCGAGCTAGTAGTAAGTGAATCTAAACGCCTTCTTGATCCATTCTAAAGTGGTTAAAACGATATATGACGGTTAAAATTTATGAACATGCAAAATGATACGAAAAAGTCTACTAAAAATGCTAAAAATGTTGGTTAATAGCACAAGGGTTGTGTAAATCTTGTAAGATTTGTTTTGTGTGATTATTTAGTGTCGATCTATGTTGTGGTAGCTCGGATCATCGTTTAACCCGGATTGGTCATGATCATGGATCATGACATAGAGCTTGTTTAAGTATAATAACAAGGGTTAAGTGATGAAACTCTACCACACGAGGAACTTGAACTTGTGTAAAATCGACTTTACTCACGAAATAGTGTTTAAAACTAGTAGATCTACGGATCTACAAGCGGTATTTTCAAAGGACCACGTGTCAAGAGAAAACATACTTTTAAAGACGGATCTTTCATAAACAAGAATGATTTTAGTAAACACACAAGTGTGTAAATACTTGTGTAACACTAAGTTTCGACAAAGAACTAGTTTTGTCAAATTTTACAAGAAGTTGTAAAGATGGAATTTCTTTAAAAACGAGACTTTTATGAAACCGGATGGATTTATATAAAGATACACTAAAAGTAAGGAGCTTTACTACATATTTTTGGAAAAACTACAAGTTCATGTAATTCTTGCGATTTACATATATATTGACTAGTTGATGCTTTGAGCATTGTTTTGATTGAATGAGAAAATTTTTGGTTTGACTTATAAAAGAAAATGATACGCTTAAAAGCGTGGCCACCTCCAGTTACAGGGGAAAATCTGGCGAATTTTTTCCAAAAACCTAACACTTAGAAATATTTTCACCACAAGTGTTAGAAATACATTTTGACTTGTTTTCAAATTATAGATTTCGCCACGACTTATCGGAGGTGGGATTTCACCAAATGAAACGTGATAAATATATGTATTTAGTATATATACTTTTCATAAGCGTCACTTGTAAAATGTTTATGATTATTTTGTGAAATATACAAATATTATTTTTAGGGTAAAAATAATATTACCGAATGTTAATGATTATATTTTGAAGTAAGAAATAAAATATATTAAGTGAGACTTAATAATATATTTCGAAGTTACGAACGCACATGTATTAAATCCCCCATCCTTGGGAAGGAAAATAATTACCAAGTATTTACAAAAATATAAACACGAAATAGTTGTCTAACTATTTCCCAAAAACTTAAACCTTAAGCTAAGGCACGGCCATCCGTCTAACAGAGTTAGTACGTGTAGGTCGTCGCACAGCTGCTTGATCAGGAGATATACTTGGTAGAGACGCACCACTGTGAGTTCATGTCCCCCCTTTTCTCTTAACTGTTTTCAGTTTTCTAACTGCGGGGGTGAAATACATGTTACTATGATTACGAGTACTTTTACATGGTATGGTTAGCGTAAGGAGGGTTATTACTATTCAGATCATGTGAGTGGGTAGGCAGAAACTTGAGGCCATTAATCCTCAGGGTAGGACCGAGGGGCAGGAGCGGTAGATCTATCTGGGTGTAGCGAGCCCAACCCCAGGCCCAAACAGAACGGACCTCGGGGTGACTTTGTACCCAACGCATAAATCTGCTAGGTTTGAGTCTTCCTACTTGCACTTCACACATATCAATGGCCTTGCAAACCATTGGTGATCTCTTTTTCCTTATTTGCTACATACCAGGGTTTTTATACTTACAAAGGTTTATTTACTCACTTACACATGAACTCGCTCAACATTATTGTTGATTTTTCAACTTACATGTATTTCAGGGAATTAAAGATCTGGCGCGGTATGTTATGTTTTCCCGCTGCATATGGGTTCCGAGGTCATCCAGGTTTAGGGGATGTGACTTTGACCTGGACGAGTCACAATCCTTAAACTGCGTTTTATTCATGTTGATGTTTATGTCTTTCAAAACAATGTTTTATGTTATGGTGTTGTAGTCCCTAAGACAATGTTATGTTACTTCGGTTTTAAAACTTAAATCTATGGATGATCTTGCATGGTTTTTATTTCATATAGCTTGTTGTGATTAAGCTATGGTATTAAGAAGTCACACCAAATTAACCACGCTTCCGCAAAGCCAAGGTGTGACACCAGCTCACCGATCAGGCAGTGGAAGAGGGCAAGCTACCCAAGCGTATTAACGCTACTACTACTGATGCTCCCAGTAACAACAAGAGCAAGTGGGATGGAAATTCGGGCGAGGGTTCTACTCCAGTTCAGTCTCAGTCCCAGCAGCAAAAGACAGATGAACACAGGAACCCCAGTCAGCAGCCTTTTGGAATTCAAGGTCAGGGTAGATACAGGGGAAATCACCCAAAGTGCAATCGATGTAGTTTGCACCACAGCAGGCCGTGCAACAAGGGTCGTTGTCAGAGATGTAGCAAGTTGGGACATGAAGCCAAAGATTGCCAAAGCTTACGTCCTGTGAAGCAGAACCGACAACAGCGGCCACAAACTCCCCAAAACCAACAGCAACACCAGCAAGGTAATAAGGGATGCTTCCAGTGCGGTGCTGAGGGTCACTTCAAGAGGCACTGTCCTCAGCTGAATCAGAATCAGAACAACAACCAAGGAAATGAGAACAACAATGGAGGCAAAAATGGGGGTAACAATAACGGCAAAGGTCGCACCTTCGTGATTGGTCAGGCTGACGCAAGGAACGATCCCAACGTGGTGATGGGTAAGTTTCTTCTAGATGATTTCTTTGTTACTGTTTTATTCGATTCGGGTGCCGATACTAGTTATGTGTCCTTAAAAGTTAGTCAAATGCTTAAGCGCACCCCAACACTTTTGACCGCCAAACACACGGTAGAGCTAGCAAATGGTAAAAGTCTCGAGGCCACACCATAGTTAAGGGTTGTAACCTCGTCTTAGCTGGTCAGACTTTCTCTATCGATCTCATCCCTATCACACTTGGTAGTATCGACGTCGTTATTGGGATGGATTGGCTATCTCATCATCAAGCGAAGATTGTTTGCAAGGAGGAAATCGTCCGCATTCCTCGTTCTGGTGAAGAACCTCTGGTGATTCAGGGCGATAAGAGTGGTGCTGTTGTAGGCATTATCTCTTTCCTTAAAGGCCCAGAAGTGTTTGCATAAGGGCCACACTGCCATTCTAGCGCTCGTTACTGACACATCAATGGAAGAGAAGAAAATTTAAGACATTCCTATAGTGCGCGATTTTCCTGAGCTATTTCCTGAGGAATTACCTGGTCTTCCGCCTCACCGCCAAGTTGAACTTCAAATCGAGCTAGCCCCTGGAGCAGCGCCCATAGCTCGAGCACCTTATCGTCTAGCTCCATCAGAACTTGAAGAATTGTCCATGCAATTACAAGAACTCTTGGAAAAGGGTTTCATTCGCCCTAGCTCTTCGCCCTGGGGAGCTCCAGTCTTGTTTATAAAGAAGAAATACGGTACCTTCAGAATGTGTATTGACTACCGTGAACTCAATAAGGTGACCGTAAAGAATCGTTATCCTCTCCCGCGCATTGATGACTTATTCGACCAGTTGCAAGGGTCGAGCTATTACTCCAAGATTGATTTGAGATCGGGATACCATCAGCTGAGAGTCCGAGAGGAAGACGACTCCAAAACAGCATTCAGAACTCGCTACGGCCATTACGAGTTTCTGGTCATGCCTTTCGGGTTGACGAATGCACCAGCGGTTTTCATGGATCTCATGAACCGAGTATGCAAGCCTTACCTGGATAAGCTCATTATTGTGTTCATCGACGATATCCTGATCTATTCTAAGAGTCAGGAGGAACACGAGCAGCATCTACGACTTATGCTGGAACTTCTTCGAAAAGAGCAGTTGTATGCCAAGTTTTCAAAATGTGACATCTGGCTTCACGAAGTCCACTTTCTAGGCCACGTAGTAAATAAGGATGGGATTCATGTTGATCCATCCAAGGTTGACTCAATCAAGAACTGGCCTGCACCCCGTGCACCAATAGAAATCCGCCAATTCTTGGGTTTGGCAGGATACTCAAGGATTGCGCAACCTCTCACTTCACTGACTCAGAAGGGTGTCACCTATCGTTGGGGTGATGCACAGGAGTCTGCATTTCAGCACTTGGAAGATAGACTTTTTAGCGCGCCTATTCTCTCATTTCCTAAAGGCACTGATGATTTTGTGGTTTATTGCGACGCATCCATACAAGGACTGGGTTGCGTATTGATGCAACGTGACAAGGTCATCGCCTACGCATCGCGCCAACTTAAGGTTCACGAAAGGAACTACACTACGCACGACTTGGAACTGGGAGAAGTTGTTTTCGCGCTTAAGATATGGAGACATTACCTGTACGGTACCAAGTGCACCATTTACACCGATCACAGGAGTCTCGAGCATATCTTCAAGCAAAAGGAGTTAAAAATGCGACAACGCCGATGGGTCGAGCTCTTAAATGATTACGAATGCGCGATCAAGTACCATCCAGGCAAGGCCAATGTTGTGGCCGACGCCCTCAGTCGAAAGGATACTATACCTAAGCGTGTACGTGCGTTACAGCTTACCATCCAATCCAACCTTCCCGCTCAGATTCGCGATGCTCAGGGTGAAGCATTGAAAGCAGAGAACATCAGAGCTGAATCCTTACGAGGATCGAGGCAGCGCCTAGAACAAAAGGAAGACGGTGCCTACTATGTTAACGGACGCATCTAGGTTCCACTTTATGGGGGATTACGCGAGCTTGTGATGGATGAAGCACACAAGTCTCGTTATTCAGTACATCCTGGTTCGGATAAGATGTACCACGACCTAAAGACTACGTATTGGTGGCCTGACATGAAAGCCCACATAGCAACCTACGTCAGTAAGTGCTTGACTTGTGCGAGAGTCAAGACTGAATATCAGAAACCATTAGGCCTACTTCAACAACCAGAGATCCCTAAATGGAAATGGGGGCAAATTTCCATGGATTTCATTACTGGCCTGCCTAGATCTCAACGCGGAAATGATACTATTTGGGTGATCGTGGATCGACTCACAAAGTCTGCACACTTTTCTGGCTATCAAAGAAACGGATAAGTTTTCTACTCTTGCAGACATTTACCTAAAGGAAGTGGTATCAAGGCACGGAGTGCCAACCTCCATCATTTCTGATCGTGACGCGCGTTTTACTTCTGAACTGTGGCAAGCAATACACAAGTCATTTGGCTCACGTTTAGATATGAGCACCGCTTATCACCCGCAGACGGATGGGCAATCTGAACGCACCATCCAAACCCTTGAAGACATGCTTAGGGCATCTGTAATCGATTTTGGTAATGGCTGGGAAAGGCACCTCCCGCTGGTGGAGTTTTCGTACAACAACAGCTACCACACCAGCATCCAAGACGCTCCGTTTGAGGCATTGTACGGACGCAAATGCCGATCACCTCTCTGTTGGGCAAAAGTTGGTGACAACCAAATCACTGGCCCAGAACTTGTGGTAGATACCACCGAGAAAATTGCTCAGATACGACAGCGAATGGCGGCAGCTCGTGACCGTCAGAAAAGCTATACTGATAAGGGAAGAAAACCACTCGAGCTCCAAGTTGGGGATCGAGTGCTACTCAAAGTCTCACTTTGGAAAGGTGTAGTCCGATTTGGCAAACGAGGCAAACTCAATCCGCGTTATGTCGGACCATTCGAAGTCATTGAGAAAATTGGCAAAGTCGCCTACAGGTTGAATCTACCTGAAGAACTCAGCGAAGTTCACAATGTTTTCCACGTGTCGAATCTGAAGAAGTGTCTGTCAGATGAGACCCTCATAGTTCCTCTGAAGGAACTCACTATCGATGACCAGCTGCGATTCTTCGAGGAACCTGTAGAGATTACTGATCGAGATGTTAAGATCCTCAAGCATACCAGGATACCTCTGGTCCGAGTTCGTTGGAATGCTCGTCGTGGCCCAGAGTATACCTGGGAACGAGAAGACCAAATGAAACTCAAGTATCCCCAACTGTTTAAGAAAAACGTAACCACTACTGAGGCTGAAGCTACTGCAGAATTTCGGGACGAAATTCCAAATCAACGGGGGGATGATGTGACACCCCAGGAAAACCAGGAAAACAACGCAACTTAACTAGCTTCCTCAGTAACCAGGTGCTAAATTTCGGGACGAAATTCTCTTAACAGAGGGAGACTGTGACAACCCTCAAATTCCACGTATTCCGTACAATTCATTAATGATAATTAAAGTGTTTGACAACTGTGTGGAATTACTTAACTGCTTTCTGATATCTGTGTTACTTACATGTGCGTGTTAGCATACTAGTAGTTTGCAGAAAACTTGACTAAATGGTCCTGAATATTTTCCTATGTGCTAGAAATTAAAAACGTTACAAAAATATATAAATAAGACGCCTTACGGGACAATTAAACAATTTAACGGAACAGTGTCCGACCGAACAACCGGACATTACCCGGGACATCAAATTTTTGTCAAATACCTCGTCTTATTATTTTTGGCTTGTCATGATCCCCGTATGCCATAACACCCGCTAAAAATAAACAAACTAACTTATATCACCACCTTTCTTACATCTAACTATTATTTACCATTCTAGTTACAATTTTTGCAAGCATACCCCCCCCCCCCCCCCAACGATTTTAGTTCCCAACTGGGACCCCCACAACATTCTTGCCATACCTCAAATCTCCTAACTTGATTTGTTATATATTTTATTAGAGGGTGACTTGATCTTGTAAGCATAAAATTGTAGAATGATGATATAAGTATGGTCTCCTAGATCACATATCATTTCACCAAGATTTCACTCATCCCACCTCACTTATCTCTCTCTCTTTATTCGGTTCACCCCAACCGAATCCACCACCATCACCATACACATTCATCTTCTTCATTTACACATTCCATACAAAGCTTGAAGTCCATCAATGGAGGTTGCATCTTGAAGGACCATCAAAGGAACTTGTTTCTAGCTTTTCACCATCTTTTTCGCCACATTTCTTCACTAGATTTCATCCCTAGCTAGAGGCTAGTAGTAAGTCTCATTTTGCCTTGGTTCATCTTGTTCAAATTTATGATTTGTAGTATGATGTGTTGTTGTTTAAATCACTAAAGATCAAAAAGATTAGAAGATGTTAAACAATAGTAAAGAATATAAAAGTTACATAAAAGTTTACTTGTGTCTGAATTATGAAGCGGAATCTTGTCGGTTTGAAGGTTGGTTAAATCATACTTGATGTTTAAAAGTTGTTTTCTTGTTAAACCCATTAATCGGACACTTGTAACACGATTAATAACATTTAAACTTTAAAATAACATGCTGATGTACTTTTCCAGCCGCCTGCAACAGGCTGTAAACGGACTTTAATAAATCGAAAAACGGAATTTCTGAAGCCTAAATCATGTCTTTTCGAAAAACGAAGAAAATGGCACTGGAATTGTATCTGAGGTCGGTTACTATTTTAAAAGCCTGTTTTCGTGACAGCAGCTAAGGCTGATTTTAACTGCAGTAAAATGGGTCATACGTTTTCAGTCACAACTTGAAATCTAAACCGAACCAGCCCCTGAAATTTTTATCAAAGATGGTCACTGATGTATTTGTGACCCCCCAACTGGAATTTCGACAAACGGACTTACGAGGAATTTTAGACGAATTATTCCGTAAACTGTGATCAGAATGTGACAAATCTGATCACAGTTCGGTATACGATTTTCTATAAAATATCGGTAATGAACCGGACCCCGATATTTTTACACAATAAAATATGGAACGTTTAAGACATCCTGTAAAAATTTGGGAATTTTTGGAATAATTTAACTATTTTATTTAAATGTCCGAAAACAACCGGTTTTGAATATTAATGCTGAATTGACGTAAGTTGTGACTTGCGTGTCTAAATGTCGAGTATGCTATCGGTGAATGATCTAACATGTTATATGTGTTACGTGCAATATCGTATGTTTGTTTATGAGTGGGGAATGGATGGAAAGTATATATGGGCATAAACCGTTAAAGTGATGCATGTTATGTGATTGATACGTGTAGGAACGTTGTGTTCTATTTGAAGTCACTAATAAACTAAGTGGTAATCGTACTAGGACGTGATTGACCGACCTTGACTGTTAGCTACTTTTGAGAGTCAAACCGAGCAACCAAGGTGAGTTCACACTCTTAAGGCATGGGATTCCCGGTGGGTTGGGAATGGGATTGAATAACTACTCGTACTATCATTACTATTAAACTACTTTTCACCGTCCTCGGATTGAAGGGCACGTACGTAAAACCTACGTACACTCACACTCGCTACGGTCCTTGGATCAAGAAGGGCACGTACAAACACGACTAGTCGACACATGGGAAGCCCCCACCAATCTTCGCACACATGTTTGGGAAACCGCGATACGGCCACTAATCATCGCACACATGTTTTAGAAACCGCGATCCGGCCACTAATCATCGCAAACATGTTTGGGAAACCGCGATACAGATAACTAAGATACTTGGTTTACGAAATGAACAAATGATTCACGAACACTATAACTAAACAACCAACTGTGAATTCACTCAACTTTGTTGTTGACTCGTTGTTACATGCCTTGCAGGTCGTTAAGTATCTATGGAGCTTGCATCGGAGTGGGAAGAGTCGTTATGGGACATGGACAACTGTGTACCATGCTAAACATTTGAAACGTTTAAACTTATGATTTGGTTTTAAACTTTATGCTTCCGCTTGTAACTTAAACTATGTTTTGTTTAGACACCAATGGTATTGTGTTGGATTTTACAAACTACTTACATGCTTGTTCAATATGATTGGTGGCTTGATCCTGGTCACGTCACGCCTCCAAGCGGTGGTACTCCGCATGGTGGATTTTGGGGGTGTGACAATATATTTGGATGTAATGGCGTTCATAAAACCGGCCACTCTCATCTTTTCATATGCCTCTACATACGTGAGACCTTCCTTCTTGTACCTTTCTATGAACTCTCGAAGGCTTTCGTCATCCCTTTGTTTTATCTGAAAGATTACTGTAGCATCTTTGACGTACCGACTTTGTTGTGAGAAATTGGCTAGAAACCCTTTGCTCAGATCATCGAAGCTTCGAACACTTCTGGCTGGTAGATCGTTGAACCATATCCGGGCTGATCCGACGAGGGTTTGCATAAACATGAGGCAGCATTCAACATTTGACCATTTCTCAATTCTAGCAGCATCGGTGAAGATCTGAAGGTGATCTTCCGGATCCTCGGTTCCGTCGTATGTCTTAATATGGGATGGCATCTTGATCTTTGTTTGAAAATCATAATCGACTATTTGCTGTGAGAAGCACGAAAGATTACTTGGCTTGTATGGTTTGGCCAAATCCTCTTCTACCCTTGCACCCGTGTTGTTGTTGTTATTCCCTTGAGTGGCCAGCACCTGATTAATGAAGTGCTGCCATGGGAAGCTTGCCATCATCTGAGGCATAAGGTTGAAGCCTTGGAGGCTTCCAGGTGCAACTGGGCAGTTTACCCCTAAAGGAGTGCTCATAACGGCACTTCTTGCCAAGGGAAGCACAGACAAAGCTTGTTCCCATGTAGTAGTTGCTGAGGGTGGAAGGCTCGATACTGGAGATTGTAGGAGCTGGTCCAAAGTTAGCTCGTGTCCCAGTGGAGCGCTGGTTGCAGCTGGTTGGGAAGAAAAGAGAGGAAATGTTGTCGGATCTGGCCTCGTGTACAAGTATGGGTTAGGGTTTGGAGGAGGATTGCTGGGACCAGCCTCGTTCCTGGACACAGTAGGTTGTGAGCTTGCAAAAGGGGGAATGGGAGGTCCAGGAGATAGTGATGGTTCTGGCTCGTCATAATCCAGACGAATCCTCACTCCCTTGTCTCTTTCCCTACTCACATATTGGTTGAGGAGAGACCTTAACTCTAAGAATTTGTTGGCGACCCCTTCAGGAGTAAGGTCAACACGTGAGGGGGTGTTAGAGACACCGACATTAGGGGATGAGACCCTTGATCTAGACGGAGTTGGTGTCTGGAAAGTGAGGAACTCGGGGTATGTTGCTCCAGTAGGAGTGCTCCCCGGTGTTGAGAAGGACGTCGGTATAGCCACATGAGCTTGGCTAGTGCTTGGGGTAGAGGTATTCGGGACTTGATTTACCTCTCCTGGAGATTCACTTTCCGACATGGTAATTTCGAGAGAATGGAGCTACACTACTAGGTCTTTTGAAGAAAATTAGTGGCGTAGCCCCACGGTGGGCGCCAACTTGTTGATGCAACAAATACTAGACCGATGGTAGTAGCTGGGCTGGTTAGGCAAAAGGGTTGGAGGGTTCCGGTTTGCCTAACGCAGTCCCCCCACGTTTGCAAGACGTGGAGAGAGGTTCACTAGTTAAGTTTTATTGTTTGCTCAAGATCCTTTACTGAAGTGTGTTCAGCTTCGGATGTAAGAGCAATGGAAATGTGTGTGTTGAATGTGAAGAAGAGATACTTGCATGGAACAAGTACTCGAGAGTAAAGACCAGAGATCCCAATGGAATCAGAGCTGATCGGAATGTGCTTAGTCACTAAATGAAGTGTCACTTTATAGGGAAGGACATCGCCCAAAGAAGAAACCATTGACTAGTGAAACAAGCTTGCAGTGAGTGACTTACCCTTTTAGGGGTTGAAGCGTTTGGACCTGCGGGTGAAAGACTACACTCTGTGTACATGTCTTCTTTTATGGCTATGAGAGGCTGAGCAAGCAATCAGTGAAGTGATGTTTTACTGTTCACATCTTTTTTGCTGCTCACCTGAGTTCGCGAGATTTGAACCTTTTAACCTTTTAACCTTTTAAGCGTTCATGTGTCTAAGCCATTTTATTCAGTTTTGGGCTACCCCGATAAGGTAATAAGAGGTTTTGTTGCCAAATACTCATATATGTGGAAGAGAGAGAATGACAGAAAACGAGAGTTCCAGAGGAAGTTTTTGAAGAGAGAAAATGATAGTTTTTTAAAGGACGTACATCGCGAACAAGAAGGTGTGGCATGTGTTCGTGGCCAATTGCATCCTTAATGCTCTAATATGGTCTTCTTTTAACAATACATGAAACAAATCAAAATCATCTTCCAAAACGATACCAAATGCTACTTTTTGTTCGAAAAGATTTATCGTTCAATTGTATTCCGATAGCAAGATGACATGATAGAAAAAAAAAACATTTTATTCAAGTATTATTTTCTCATCATGTCCATTGTTGTCATTGAATAACAAACAAAACCTATAGTTTTGATTGGCTTATTAAGTCATGACACTAAGCTAATACATTAAACATGATTAAGAGTTGATTAAACCAAAATCTTGCTAGCCCCATCATATCATCCATCTTCAAATATCCATTCATCCATCCATGATCCATCCATCATTGCATGTGGCTTTCTGACACATGCATGCATAGCCAACTTTTCTCTTTTCCTTCACCAAATCTATTTACAAAACGGTTGAAAAAGGGATATTCCCTTATAATCTTTATGTTTCATGCAAAGAGGGATGATGGATGGTGATGTGCACATTCAGAATCTAGTCATGAAAGCAATAAGCAACAAGAGGGTGGGCCATGCATGCATGTTAATGTGCTGGAAAGAAAAGTGGTGAAGAATCTCTTTGTAGTTTGCCATCACTAATTTTCACTCGGGTCATCTTGTCTTCACACCAATGCAATTGTTCATCGGTTAGATCGGTAGTTCTCAGAACTCTTGACACCACTTTTAAGTCTATTTGTGCCATCAATAACTCCATTTCATTGTCTAGCTTCGATCGCCTTTTGCGAAAACACTTGCGCGATCGTTGTAGATCTTTTAACTTTAACTTCTTCTGCATATTTCAAGTTGCATAGAACCAAAATTATGATCATAAGAAGTTATAAACTAGTGTTTAAAGTTTGGCAATCTTGTTAACTCATGTTTTTTAGAATTATTTAAAAAAAATAACACTTTTCCAATCTACACACGTTTGTAAGATATAATTAGATTAAATTTGGAACTTTTGGTCCAAGTGCAACAATTCAATTTTAGATCAAAGGAGTAGGGTGAAAAGCAATTTCTTTTTGGTACAAATCACGTAGGTCCCATAATTCTAACATAAAAAGATGCTATTTTGAAATTTGTGTGATAGAAATATGAATGAGAAACTATCATATAAACTTAAAAAGTATATAAATCATTTAAAGTCCTACACATGATTTTCATCTCTCTATAAAAGTAGATTTTGCTCTTTATCTGAATCTCATTGTTTGACTTGTGTTTATACCAATGTTTCAAAAACCAAACAAGACCGGTTATATCGGGAACCAACCACCTCGTCGATTATTCGTTACAAGTTGAACGAGTCGGTTCTTGTGTTTTCCATCTTAACCCAACCTGACCATCTTTTTTGTAACGTATTTCATGTTTGAATAATTGATTTTTAAACGTGTTTATGTTTATATTATTAGTGTCTAAACTTCTCCTTTTTTTTCGAACTACTTTTTGTATGTGTTACATTTTTAATCTGATTATAACGTTACTTGGTTTTTAAGATAGTCTGACCAGTGAACTGATGTGTGCCACACATATGACCCAAGCCATCATATTGGATCCTCTTATGGGTGAAGCGAGATGTGTGTGTCATGCATACGATTACTCAAATTCTATTTTTTTAATTGTTTAGTTATTTAATTTTGGTTTGTTTTATTATTTTTCATGTGGGCTAAATTAAGGGTGATATGGGATAACCCATGATTCCATGTTTCCTTAGGGTTAGGAAGTAGTGGTTGCTTTTAGTTTTTCATTGTATTATTTAAACGTTTTGTTAGTCTTCATAGAGGATATGAATGAAAATGATAAGTTGAATCTCTTCCAAAAGTCTATCAATTTTCTCAAGCTTCTACCTTTTTTCTTGGATCAATTGGTTAACGATTAGGTTCGTAACATAAACCAATAGAGTAATCGGTTAAATATCCCAATAGGTTTTTCCTCCAATTAGTCTATGGTTCAAACTTATCTTATACATGAACATTAACCATAATAATAATGTGTATTAGAGTAAAGTGATTAGAGGCTCTGACCTTATGGTTGACTTTTTTGAGCATGAGGAGAAGGATCGGGTCAACTGAAATTCTCGGGTTCTTGATTCTAAATATTTTTGCAAGTATCTGGAACTGGTTCTCTTTGTCAGCCCTGAGAAAATTCATGAATGTCTTGATCGCTTCCTCCATAATTATAAGGAATGATAAAGACGATATTCTTGATCCCAAATATTCGTCTTTCTTCTCCTCCTCAGAATCTACAAAAATAGTTTTTTTGGTCTTATTGAATATAACTTTTTAAAATTTTTAAGAATCTAAAAACATAGGTTAGTATAGGTCGGCTCACTTTAGTTACGGACTCAAACCGAACCTATAACCGATGTATTGTTTATTATATTTTCATAACCAATATGATTTGATTATAAACGGTTTGGTTAGTTCGATTATTAGAAAAGATGGTTTGGTTAATTCATTTGATTAGCAATTTCGAACATGGGTGAATTCGAGCTAATTTTAATTAATAAATCAAATTATAATTAAAACATTAGAGTGATAATTTTTAAGGGGAGCATACAACAAATAATATGCTGTATACAGCAAAAATTTCCGATGTATAACATACTATTTATAAAAATAAAAATTTATAAAGCTTTATATATGTGTCGGTTTGGTTACTTCAGTTACTTATACTCATATAACCATAACAGAACAATAAAATTCGATTACAAAAAAATCATAACAAAA
The DNA here is from genome assembly GCA_030545235.1 of Helianthus tuberosus. Lineage (NCBI taxonomy): Eukaryota > Viridiplantae > Streptophyta > Magnoliopsida > Asterales > Asteraceae > Helianthus > Helianthus tuberosus. The sequence goes on from CM060442.1 coordinate 45,611,316, forward strand.
GCATCGTTTTCTCATTTGTTTCAATTATTTCGTTTATGGCTTGGTTATTCGATTTTCTGTTTATGCCTATTTAGAATAAAATTCTGAAAAAAATATATTGTTACCTCGATATTCTGGGACTTGAAGCAACTTTGGAGCCAAACTTCTCTTTCTAGCATAAACTACCGGTCTCCTGCCATTCTCATATGGCTCGGTCTCAATGTACCGTTGTAAGAGCACTTGAAACTGTTGAAATTGTTGAGCAATGTAGGCGGGACATCCGGGGTCATTACCTCGACGAGAAGCACTTAACTGATGGAAGAAATTATAGTTCCAGTTAAGTGCTTCCCACGTCAAGCAAATTTGTGCTACATATGCCGCTTCTAATTCGTGATACGAATTTTGATAAACATATGATGTTTTCTTGTTTTTGGATGATAGTTTGTGAACGATTTTTTCGGATATTGATGAAGGGCATGTCATTGATGACCTAAACGACTCTGAAAGACGATAAGTCATGTTAGATTGATGAACAATAAATTAAATTATGTAATGGATTTTTTTCTTAATCACATACATTAGATTTGTGGAAAACACAATTATCCATGGCCTTTTTATGTTTATAAATGTTCAAAAGGTTTAAATTTATGATCATGATCATATATATGAAGTCATGAGCAATTAATCCTTTATAATTGTTGGGAATAAGATATTTAAAACATCTTTAACTAACACATAATAAAATAGGTTATAGATTGAGACTAGAGAAACACGTAAAAAGACCACTTTTTAAAAGAAAAAACAGGTATACCCTACTATCTACTTTATCTTGTATATCTTTCACGTATATATATAAGAAAAGCTAAAAAAATGGTCGGAATTTTATATTAAAGCACTTATGATTATATAAAATTCTAAAATATAAAAAACAAAATAGTTATGTATGCTGTAACTCACTAGAGGATTTTAGTTAGGGCCAAGGAGCCCGGTCGCTTTTTATTTTCTCGTTTTAAAGTATAAATTTTATTAAAAAGTTTCGATAATTTTATATACATTGAGACCCCCCCCCCCCCCCCCCCTATATTTAGTTGGGTCAGGGGCCCGGACCCATTATGTTTTCTCGCTTCAAAGTGTAAATTTTATTGAAAAGTTTTGAAAATTTTGTATCTCTCGGAGCTATTTCTTTTCTTTAAAACTTCCAACTCCCATATTTAAAAGTTTAAGATCCACCACTACTATAACTATATCCGAAATAAACATTGAAGTATTCAAAATAATTAGTCTTATGATTTGAATTTGTTAACTAAAAAAACAAACAGAAAAAAAAAGTATTAAAGCATGTACCTGTTTCTTGAAGCTTTTGTGCACTAATTCTATCCAAAAACAACATTTCTTCATCATATTTTTGAAACACTGTATAAGACTCCCATTTTGGGCAGCTTCTTCTTGACGAAGAAGAAAACGGGTCGTAACCCGGATCCTGACAGTTAATGGAGCTCCGCCATTCCGATGAACTCTTTGAGGTTGACCCCACCGTCAACGTATCACCAAATATTTCTTCTTTATTCTTTTCTTCTAGCTCAAGTTTCTTCGTCTCCAAGTTATTCATAAACTTGTCTACTTGTGTTATATTTGATTCCAACTTCTTTCCACTTTCACGATATTTTCCTGCAATAAAACAAAATAATTATCAAATTTCCAACACGCATCACACATTTATTAAGCTCGAGTCTGCTCGAAAGCCTAGTTAAAAGTATTATTGATACAATTTTTAATTAGTTAATGTATTTTGTATATTTATATAATAATAATTATTATATACGGTGGCGGACTCAGGAATTATTTGCTGGGGGTGTAGATGAAGCGTTTAACTATATCTTCAAGAGGTGCAGTAGGGTTTTTTGCTTAAAATATACATTTTTTTTTCAAGGGGTGCGGCCGCCCACCAACGACTGTGGGTAGGTCCGCCACTGATCATATAATGAATAAAATCATGACGCATCGCACATTTATTAAACTCCACTTAGCTCACAAGCCTAATTAAGAGTGTTATTATATAGCTATTAGTTAATGTATTTTGTATATTTATATAATAATAATAATTATTATTATTATAACTATAATTATCATATAATATAAAATTATGATAAAAATAACTAAATAATACATATATGTTATAGATGAAAAAATAATACTAATAATTATCATATAATATATAAAATCATGACAAAAATAACTAAATAAATTAATTACTATATAGATATAGAAATTTATATAAATAAATAAATTAATAAATAATAATCGAATCTACTCACCAATGGAGCTCAAGCTTTAGCAATAGAAATTTATATAAATTAATAAATAATAAACGTGCCAAGCTCTCGCTCTGGTGAGTTAAATGAGCCGAACTTTAAAAATTCAATAGAGCTCGAACAAGTCGAGTTCGTGTTTGAATTCTTATAACTTAATCAAGTCGAGCTTGAGCCTGGTGAAGCTCGGGCTCTGCTGGTTTACCGTTAAAAGTTCCCCAAAGTCATCACTAACTTGTAAAATACAAGTTTTTAAAGCATGTCGGAGAATCAAAGTAGATGCAGATTCCGTTGCATACCTTCAATTTTGTCGTCATCAAGTACAAAAGCAATTTTCTTGGTGACACGTAAAGACGGTTCATCTCCAGCGTATCTAAATGAAGTACAAGCAGATGTTGCACGTGTTGTGACGGCGCGTGTATTCACTTCATATCTAAATGATCTTGAACCACCGTCGCTGGCCACCGGTACCGTCTTTTCTTCCTCCTTGCGGCGGTTTGCTTGATTCTCTTCTTCGGGTTCGGCTTCGGGTACGCTGTAGAAAGACAAATCATCACTACTTCCTACGCTTCTTGTCGCCGCTTCCTCGTCCTCCTTCTCTTCCACCGCGGCAGCCTCCAAAATGTCGTCCACGGTCTCTTCATCGAAAACAACACTGTTTTGACCCGAACTTAAAACGACACTGTTTTGACCCGAACTTGTTGCACTAGTGTGCAAGAAAAAAAGGTCTTCACCGTCTCCGATTATATCCGCAACTAGATGATCTTTTTCCGGACTCTCATCGTAGTTATACGTGACGCTTACCTCCTCCTCTACCGATCCTTCCTCCGAAAACATCCCATATTCGTATTCTTCTTCGTTTCTGCACAAAGAAAAAACTTTGTAGCAAAAACTGTTTGAAATAATGAAAACCTCGTAATGTATTATTTATTATTTATCAACTATTTACAATAAAAAAAATTACAAAGCAAACCTAATAAAACATGGTACATGTATGTTATAATAAACGCTAACTAATATATTCTATCTGATAAACGCAAATTTCAACAAGGGTTTTGATTTTTATTGATCAGATATGTTATAATAAACGCTAACTAATATATTCTATATGATAAACGCAAATTTCAACAAGGGTTTTGACAATGGTACCTTGGGAGGAATGGGATGGCAGAAATGAAGAAGAGTAACTTAGAAAGAAAAATGGAGGTGAGGTAGAAGAAGAGGAAAAGAAGCTGAAAAGAACTGGAGGCATTGTAGAACAAACGAACAATGGTTTCTTTTGAACATTGCATTTTAATTTGTTGCAACAAACAAAGGATTGAAAGAGAGTGTTTGTGCTACAAACATAGCCTCTTTATCTCTAATAAAGGAGACTCTCTCATACATGAAAAAGCAAAGTCATTAAGACAAACATATAAGTGGCTTTTCTTTACTTTTCTTTTTATAACATTGCTTTCTATAGCTTAACAGATTAAGCTATCTCTTTCTCTCTCTCTCTTGTACATGAAAAAGCAAATTAAGTGACAAACAAATAAGTGGCTTTTCTTTCCTTTTCTTTTTTATGACATTGCTTTCATTGGTCTAGTGAATTGTTCTTGATGTGTTTATGGCTAGATACTAATCTCATTAGCCTAATCAATGGTTATTATAATTAGAGCATCTCGTATTTTCGACATTTCAAAGTTTGAAAACTCAAATGCGTCACATTATATGTCACATCAGATTAATTTCAAATACTCACATACACTCATTTCTCTTCTAGTGCTATCTCATTTTCCAAACATATTTTCTAAATATAAAAAATATTAAGTTGGTTGTGACTTGTGAGAGAGTGGGCCTGCCACCTTCTCTTATCGGCATCGTTCGAATATCTAGATGAGCCACTAACGAGATGTGCAACGATGCCGTTACAAAATTTTTTGTCTACTTAATCCGCTCAAACTTCTGGATGAGGCACATTGAAGATGTTCTTATACTATTTACACCTCGTCAATTTTTATATGTATTATTTTTGGGACTGTGTTGTGATTTTATATGCATACTAGTGGGACAACATATCCATCCACAACCACAGACAAAAAAAACATGCATCAACATAAGGGGTCAACGATGGATCCATCCTTGATGTCCATGAAGGAGGCCACATAGCTCTTCCTTGGGGAGCCCATTGCGGATCGTCAAACAACAAAAAAAAATCTAGGTTAAAACACGCTTTAGTTCTCTTTTTTTTTTGAACGGCGAACTAAATCACCAGATAAGCATCCTGGGATGCCCTCAATTGAGCAAATACATCCCCTCCTCCATAACGGTCAGAGTTGGATGCATACCCGAGCAACCAATCCACCAGTTCCGGGGAAAACCAGCCGCCCGAAGACCCACTACGGTAAAACCCGGTTCGGCTCGGTTTTGAACTGGCGACCTCCAGAAAGGCCTAGTTCTAAACTTCATTGCCACCACCAATGTTCTTCAAAGTGATGCTAGTGGTAGTTGAACTTGGGACCTGTAAAACGGTATCAATCTAAACAGATTCACAAACACACCAGATATAATGACAAAACAGATGACAAAACTTTTATTATTTATCCAACCCAAAAGATCCCAACCAAAACCTAGATCTCAAGAACATGAGATCTTTAACAATACAAAATACAAGTTTAACAGATTGAAGAAATCTGTTGAACATAAACTGAAGTACAAATATGAAATACAAAGGATATAACAAAGAGATTAACACAATCTCTTATACAACAACGATCTCAACACTGAGATCTAAAACCACCAGCAGACTATCTTCAACACCAGATGAACATGTACGAAAGATCCAGAGAGAACAAGAAGAAACCCTAGAAAATATCTTCAACACTGATTGTAACCTTCTCTCTCTTCTCTTATATAACCGTATAAGACATGAAGTTACACTTCCACCCTTGTACTTTCATAGAATGTCTGGACAGCCCTTCAGCTCATAACAACCTGTTAACAACTTAACAGTCCACATAACAAATATAACAGCCTAACAATATTATATACAGCCCAATATGTTTGTGATATGAATTAGGAGATATTATAGTGATAATATACATTTTAACACCCCCCCCCCCCATAATTCATACAGCAAACATATTAAACAACCCCAATTTTTCAGACAAAATATCATGTTGAGCAACACTTAGACCTTTAGTGAAAATGTCTGCTATCTGTTCTTCAGAAGCAATTTTTTGTGGGTCAATAATGCCACTTGCAATTTTTTTCTCTCAAAAAATGCAAGTCCAACTCAAAATGTTTTGTTCTTTCATGGAACACAGGATTTAGAGAAATAGAAATAGCAGATTTGCTATCACAAAATAATGTTATAGGCAAAGTACAACTTATTTTTAATTCAGACAAAACATTTTTAATCCACATTACTTCACAAGTAGCTGAGCACATCGCCCTGTACTCAGCTTCAGCAGTAGATCTTGAAACAAAACCTTGTTTCTTGCTTTTCCAAGATACAAGTGTACCTCCAAGAAATATGCCAAAACCAGTGACAGATTTCCTGGTCATAAGACACTTTGCCCAATCCGAATCAACAAATGTTGATACATCAAAATTACCTATTTTCCTGAACATAATACCCCTTCCTGGACTTCGCTTTAAGTATCTTAACAACTTTAAAGCAATGTCTAGATGTGACTGACACGGTTTGTGCATATATTGACTCAAGAACTGTACAGCATAACTTATATATGGGCGAGTTAAAGATAAGTATATCAACTTACCTATTAACTTTTGAAAACCACTAACATTTTCTAAAAAACTTTTATCTTTTTCAATTTTGCTTGTAATAATATGAGACTGTTCAATCGGTGTCCCAACAGGTTTGCACCCAAGATACCCGAACTCATTTAAAAGTTCAAGGCAATATTTTCTTTGGGACAAACAAATTGATTCATTTGAATATAAAACCTCTATACCAAGAAAGTATTTAAGCAAACCTAAGTCTTTCATTAAAAAACTTTCACTCAAACACCTTTTAACTCTTGTGATTTCGGTAGAACTGTTACCAGTAATCACTATATCATCAACATAGACTAACAAGACAACTAGATCATCATCTTTACTTAAAACAAATAAAGAATGGTCACATAAACTTTGAGTAAAACCCATATCAAGTAGCACAGAAGTTAGTTTTTCATTCCATTTTCTGGGAGCTTGTTTAAGTCCATAAAGAGACTTAACAAGCTTACACACTTTATTTTTATCATTAGTAAAATACCCTATCGGTAAAGTCATATATACATCTTCAGATAATGACCCATATAAAAAAGCATTGTTTATATCAAGTTGATATAAAGGCCAGCCATTATTTACAGCAAGTTTCAAAACAATCCTTACAGTAACCATCTTAACAACTGGAGAAAATGTTTCTCCAAAATCAATTCCCTCTCTTTGGTTAAACCCCTTTGCTACTAACCTAGCCTTATATCTTTCAATTTCCCCATTAGCTTTATATTTTATTTTATAAACCCACTTATAGCCTATGGGTTTTCTACCTTTAGGTAAATCAACAACTACCCAGGTATTATTTCTATGAAGAGCCTCCATTTCTTTGTTCATGACTTCTATCCACCTAGGATCTTTAATAGCCTCATTATAAGAACTAGGTTCAACAGATTTGTTCAGAGATGAAATTAAGCACAAATTATCAACAGACAAATTTGCATAGTTAACAACTTTTTCAATTCCATATTTCATTTTTCCTTCAACAACAAACTCATTAAATTTTTGTGGAAAAGAAACTTTCCTAGAAGATTTCCTAGTGGATTGTCCCTCAGATAGGTTGGTCTCATCATATGATCCTACAGTGTCCTCTGCCCCACCAGTGTTACCCGGAAAACTACTACCTAACTGTTCATCCTCATGTTGAATATTATCAACATTTGGTGCAGTGGTAGATGTAGAGGGTGACACTGGTTGTTGATCATCACTGTAGTGATCTTGAGCACCAGTTGTACCCTCTTCATCATTGGGAACTGTAGGAACTTCAGGTGTTATTGTTTCAGTAAAATCAAAAAAAAATTATCTGATTTAACTCAGTGTTAGAAAACAACTCTTGATTCTTATTCAAATTAGATTTGAATGGATACACACTTTCATAAAACTTCACATCTCTAGAGTAAAACACTTTTTTATTATCTAAACACAACAGTTTGTATCCTTTTTTTAAATTTGAATAACCAATAAGAACACACTTATCAGCATGATAAGCAAATTTATCAGATTCAGACAAGACAGTACTAAAACAAAGACATCCAAAGTTCCTTAGATGAATAAGTGAGGGCTTAAAACCATAAACAATTTCATAAGGACTCCTACCATTTAAAACTGAAGAGGGTAACCTGTTAATTAAGTAAACAGCAGTTAAAAGACAATCAGACCAATACTTAAGAGGCAAATTACTCTGAAACAATAAAGCTCTAGCTGTGTTTAACAGATGTCTATGTTTTCTTTCCACCACACCATTTTGTTGTGGTGTATAAGAACATGATGTTTGATGTAAAATACCTTTGTTTTTACAAAACAAGTTCATCTGATTATTCACAAACTCAGTTCCATTATCACTTCTTATGGTTTTTATTTTTGTCTCAAACTGTGTTAAGATCAGTTCATAAAAACTACACAAGTTTTCAAACACTTCAGTTTTATTTATTAACAAGTAACACCAAACAGTTCTAGAAAAATCATCCACTATAGTTAGAAAATATTTGAACCCCTCATAACTAGCAACTTTATAGGGACCCCATAAATCAAGATGAATTAACTCACCAACAGACTTTGTTTTATGTTCACTAAGTGGAAAAGGAACTCTTACTTGTTTAGCCCTATGACACACATCACAAAACCCATGTTCAACACTTTTAACATCAAAATTGTCTTTTAACACAGCTAGCACTTGATCAGATGGGTGACCTAATCTACTATGCCACAAACTTGCCTTAACAAAACTATTAAAGCAAACATTCACAGAATTACCATTTTTTCCAACAAAATAAAGGCCACTATCCTGGCTACCAGTCACCAGGACTTTCTTTGATTTGGAATCCTGTAACACACAACTATCCTCATTAAAAACAACTTTAATACCATTATCCTTTGCTAACCTATGAACAGACAACAAATTGACATGATACTCTGGGACATAAAACACATCTTTTAGAACAATGTCATTCATTAATTTGATATTACCAATTTTTAATACTTTAACATTAGTGCCATTTGGATGACCAACTTTAATATCAAACTCAGAAACATCAACTGTATTAAACATGTCTTTATCATTATTTACCATGTGTTGACTTGCCCCAGAGTCAACAATCCAACTAAACACACCTCCAAAGAATAAAGAACTAGAACAACTAACACAGTTATTAACAATACAAGACTCACCTCCTACACTTGTTGATTCCACACCAGATTTTTCACCAACTAAACTTAACAACTTTGCTATCTGCTCAGATGTAAAAGGTAAACCAGAAGTAGACATACTAGCAGAAGACCCAACAGCAACATTTGACTTATTAGTTTTACCAGATACAGTGTTAGACCTTTTTTTAAAACCTGGAGGATAACCAATTAACTCAAAGCACCTATCAACAGTATGACCAATCATGTTACAATGTGTGCATTTTAAATTTGGATTAGGTCCTCTTTGGTTAGATGTTTTTTTCTTAGACTCAAAAGACTGGTTTGATTTGGATACAAAAGACACATTCTGACCTTTTGACCCACTACTAGACATTCTATGTGATTCCTCCCTAGAAACCACAGAAAAGGCAACCTTGACAGATGGAAATACTTCTCTGGTTAAAAGATTTGTTCTTACTGGTTGATAAACATCATCTAATCCCATAAGAAACTGCATTAACTTGATTAACATTGAAAAATCATTATATTCTTTTACTGCTTTACAAGAACATGTGGGCAGTTTGAGCATAGCATCAAACTGTTTCCACATGGTGGTCAGTCTATTATAATATTCTGCAACAGTTGAACCATTTTGAGAAATGCAATTTATCTTTTTATATAAATCATAAACCACAGAACCATCTATCTTGTCATAGGTTTCCTTTAAATCCTCCTAAACCTTTGAAGCAAGACTAGAAAAAACTTGACCCAAAAATAGTTCTTCTGATACAGAATTCAAAAGCCAAGTTAAGACCACATAGTTACATCTATCCCACTGACTAGCAAGTACTTGATCCTCAGTGGACCTTTCACATTTTCCATTAACAAAACCAAATTTGTTCTTGGCTTCTAAAGCCAATTTCATAGATGTAGACCATACAGAATAATTTTCAGTACCCTTCAACTTAACACTAACAATAGTCAAAGCACTAGAATCACTAGGATGAAGGTACAATGGATCTCCAATATCCAATTTACTTATTAAAGTCTGAGATGTACTAGCATCTGGTTGAGGACCAGTCATGATAACACACAAGATAAGTAACAAACAAACACACAAAACAATCAATCAACAACCACAGATCACAACTAATACAAGATACTCTAAGGCAAAGCTGTATCAGTGTCCAGATTCCAGGTTCATCACTTATAGTGCCTGGACAGGTCTTAATACAGGAGCCAATACCTAGAAATACCAACACAATTTACCAATCAACAAGAAACAGCAACAATAATAACAAAAGAGATAACAGATAATCAAACAAACAAGTAACAAAGGTGTCGGTCCTCACTACCCCAACTTCAACTAGATCAACCAACAAAAAACAAAAATAAGAACACTCTTACAGTGGGTGCAAATCTACAGCAAGTATCAGATCTGTAGTTTTCAAGAACCACAAACCTGATACAGAAAACCAATAATACCACTTCAGGTTAGTTTGCCCTGAAACTTCAAGGTTTCAGAGACTAACGCAGAAGTTTGATCCGTAAAAGCAAGTTCCCCTGATTTAGGGTTTCACCGGGAAAAAACAAGTACACCACAAGAACCAACAGATCTGAGAAGATCAGTCGCCACAACACGGTTTCCGAGAATAGAAACCCTATCACAAACAAAACAAACAATCAGAAATATGCAGCGGATATCCCAAGAAACTAAAAAAACCGAGCTATACAAGCTCTGATACCATGTAAAATGGTATCAATCTAAACAGATTCACAAACACACCAGATATAATGACAAAACAGATGACAAAACTTTTATTATTTATCCAACCCAAAAGATCCCAACCAAAATCTAGATCTCAAGAACATGAGATCTTTAACAATACAAAATACAAGTTCAACAGATTGAAGAAATCTGTTGAACATAAACTGAAGTACAAATATGAAATACAAAGGATATAACAAAGAGATTAACACAATCTCTTATACAACAACGATCTCAACACTGAGATCTAAAACCACTAGCAGACTATCTTCAACACCAGATGAACGTGTACGAAAGATCCAGAGAGAACAAGAAGAAACCCTAGAAAATATCTTCAACACTGATTGTAACCTTCTCTCTCTTCTCTTATATAACCGTATAAGACATGAAGTTACACTTCCACCCTTGTACTTTCATAGAATGTCTGGACAACCCTTCAGCTCATAACAACCTGTTAACAACTTAACAGTCCACATAACAAATATAACAGCCCAACAATATTATATACAGCCCAATATGTTTGTGATATGAATTAGGAGATATTATAGTGATAATATACATTTTAACAGGACCTCAAGGAGAGAAACCAAATGACTAACCACTAGACCAACTTGACAGGACAAAAAAACACGTTTTAGTTCTATAGCACTATTTGCACAGCACGGGCGGCCCAAACAACCAAAGATAACTTATAATGAGTCAATACAAAACATAGGGCTTTTAAGATGGACAAATCCATCAGAAGTCTATCGGTACTCCGTTAGTGAAATTTACTAACAAGTTACCTATTGATTTTACTAAGAAATCATTGACGGGCAATATCATAGACGGATTGATTTTACAAATGAGAAACAGTCTAGCAAAGTAGGGGGAGGGTCATGGGGTGTGGTCTGTCTTGATTGTTCTTATCGCAAAAAGTTGTTCCCAGTTCGACGCCTGGTCAAAGCAGTTACCGGAACTCCTGTCACCCAAGCTTTTGCCTAACCCACACTGTCGCGTTATGTGCCTTCTGACTTCTTGTTCCTAGGCATTGCCCCCATAACCCTCTACATCGCCTCTGGTTTATCTTGCAAGGCGGTAATCAATGAACATTATAAAAAGGATTAGTAAAACGTTAATGATTTGAAAAACTATATTAGATAAAAAAAAATAACATTTACATATCTCCGTGTAAGGACTAGAAGCGTGTGACCGCACAATGTTGGAAGCACCGACATCATCGGTAATGACATAGTAGGGATCGTGAGTGGTTCCAAAGCCGAAGAGGCGGCCTTTCCTCCAGCCTCCAACACTCTACTCCTACAACTTTAGGCCATCAACACGTTGAACACACTTATATATCAGTGTTGCCATATTTTTACTATGTAGTTGATAATACCTCTCTTGCGGAATGTATTAATTTATGGAAACTCGACAGGATAACTACTATAAACCTAACATTTTCATTACATGTGTTAAACAAGTAACTTAACATCTGTCCAAGAATGATAACATTTGTAGATTATTGTTTTTGATTAATAATAATGTAACTTCATTTGGCGCACCTTTGGATAAACGTACTCTAGGGCAACTCCCTAGTCCCCGCCTCTCAAGTCCCCCTTTTCAAGTGCGTCATTTCAAAAACATCAATACTAATGGGAATATGGGATCGTGTCCTAACTCTATGATTTACAACAAATTGTTTAGTTAGTTATTGAAAGAAAATACAAATGTAAGGTAGAGTTAAAAAATTACTAACTTCTTACGATGTTGTGTAGGACTAATCGATCCTCCATTAGTTTTACTCATCGCAATAAAAAGTGTGATAAGTGTTTTTTTTTTTTTTCAATGAAATACGTTAAGCTTGATTTGTATAATCGGATGAGTGATAAATATCCGTAGGATTGTTACATCCGAAAATAATGACTGTTTCTAAACACCCACCCCCACCCTACCACCACCCAAAAACCTAACCCCCCACCCCCCAAAAAAAAATATACCTCATCAACACATTGAGCATCATAGTCTTTAAAAGTTCTTGGTTTCACAGTAGATTGAAGACCTACTTCGATACGGAATCCGTTGTGTTGAAATAATAACTCTTTTTTTTTTATTATTATGTAGCAGAATGTTTAACAGTGTTTAGGAGAGGAAGAAGAGGAAGAGGACACACTATGTGTTTAATTATTGGGCTGGATCCCACATTAAAGGAATGGGCCGATGTTTAATTATTGTTTTAGCTTTTGGACTAAGTTGGATCCATTAACAGTGGAATGCGTGACCTTATTGATTCTAAATAATGACACAAAATTCAATTTTATTGATTTCTCATTAGATGTTTATATTTTTTTAACACGAATTTCTTTTTTTAATCCCTGTGTGACTTGAACCCAAGACATCTTCCTCCTAAACTCAGGTGTTTTAAAAGTTTTGCCTTTGTCAATGGACCACCACCCATTAAATGTTTGCGTGCATTAGCTAACTTGAATGATACAAACAATTACAATATTTTTTATTGTATTGAGGTACCATCCGTTTTGATTTTAAATGGTTAGGATAATTCGATTATTAAAAATATGGTTGGGTTAGTTAGCTTACATTAATGTAGGGAAAATATGTGTACATTAGGGCTTCCCCTTAGTATGTATTATAAAGTACTAAAGGTTGACGTTGATATCGCTAATACTATATGATTCTAAAATGATGACAAGTGTAAAAATGCGTGTACATCGGGGTTTCCACTTGTATGTAATTATAAAGGACTTAAGGTTGATGTTGATATTGCTAATGCTATACGATTTTAATATAATGACAAGTGTGAAATCGTTAACTAGGAGTTATCCTTTGGAACACATGTATGATTGACCTATGCTTTCTTGAATTAGGGTGTTACACAATCTTTTTGAATGTGCATCATGGTCCACTCCCATCCACCAAACCTATAATAATTTTATTAGGTAACAAGGTATTCATCTTTTATCTTTTTCACCCCAACCATCTCACAACCAATTTTTAAATAATTAAAGCATCCTACAACCATTGCACATCTCTCGCACAACTCTCAGCATGTTAAGTGAATCACTCACCTCCTTTTCTGACAATGCTATCGAAATCCGTGTGGCAAGACATGGAACCCGATAACAATGCTAGATCAAAGTTACCTACGTGTAGGATGTTCTCAGTGGTCGTATGGAGTTGTTTTTTGTGTCGTCTTGAGTCCTACTTCAAACTATCAACACCAGGAGTGATCGTTAGAATGGATCTCAAGGCTAAAGCATCGAGGACCACTCTTCAACACTTAAGTCAGCATGAATTGATATAGATCTCCTATACAAAATATTAAAAGGAAGATAAAATACAGAGAGAGTTGCTTTGACAATGAGATGAGTAAAGAGGGTTCTTTTCAGGGTCGGCTCAACCATTTTGGTGGTCTAAGGCAAAGTAAAAGTTTGTGGCCTTCCCCCCCCCCCCCCCCCCCAAAATGAAAACAATTTGAGAAAAAACCTCATCCTTTACCCGGGCTTGGGACCGGAAAAATAAACTATAAGGTTTATTGTTGGCGGAGTTAAAAATTCACAGAACTCGCTAACAAACAGAAAATTAGGCAACTAGAAAATTAGGGCTAATATCACAAACTTCAATTAGGCAACATATTTTAACTAGAAAATTAGGCAACTAGGAAATTAGGGCTTTACCTTCAACAACGATTCAGTGAAGATGCAGCCACTGAGCAATTCAGCGAAGATGCAGCCACTGAGCGAAGATGCAGTCTTGATTTTGTAAGAAGATGAATCATTACAGTGACTTGATTTTGTAAATTAGGCATCAAATTAAGAACTTGAAGAAGATAAATTAGGGAGCAATTTACCTTCAACAGCGATACAGTGACTTGATGCAGCGGTCGGCGACATATAAAGAAGATAAAAATTACCATTGAAGTCTTGATTCTTGAAACTTGAAGAAGATGATGAGGCGCGGCTGTTTCTCTTCCCGGTGCCATAACTGATAACCCGCTGCCATAATCAATAACGTTCTGTGAAGAAGATGATAAGCCGCCCTAACCTATACGACCAGACTTTTGAGAAAATACATATAATATATTTTTTTTAAATGGAGGCCCTATAGTTGATGTGGCCCAAGGCCCAAGCCTCATTTGGCTTACCCTTGGGCCGACAATGGTTCTTTTAAGTGGGGTTACATTCCCACTTACATGGGAGTGGTTGCAGCGGCGCAGATTAGAAGGGCCCGGGGGAGGGGGCGACCTCCCGAACTTTTCGCTCAGTAGTGTTATGTATGTAGCTTTCGTATAGAAATTTTTTGGTATATACGTTTTCGACCACTCCGTCGGAAATCTCAAGCTTCGCCACTGAGTGGTTAAATCATATCCTAATGGGCTAGCCCTTAGTTGGATCAATCACTCATGGTCATGGACTCATCCATGATGGGCTACCTATTAATTAGTTTAAGCCCAGATAAGGATATCGTCAATTTTCATCGCGGCCCCCCACTTCCTAGTGTAAATAATTCATTATTAATTATTTATCTAGGGTTAAGATATAATAGGAAGTTTTTTTGGCTAGGAAGATTAGGAAGTAATCTTGACCATCAATTGATTTAATCAAGCGCTAAGATTAAATGAGCGAAATTGAAGAGAAAAAAAGAGGCGCTTGGGTTTGTTTAAGGGCATTCTAGTCAATCTAGAACAATAGTTTTTCTCTCCTCCAATTCCCCTCATTTTTTAAACGTTAATAACTTTTTCATACGACATTATTTTTTTATAAAAATTGCACCAAAAAAACGAGTGTTTTTTTTATCTTTAAAACGAGTATACTATTACTATATTTTCGAAAACCCAGTTGCGTAAAACGCAATAGAAAAAAAAACCCAGTTGCATAAAACGCAATGAAAAAAAAACGTAAAAAATGACTTTTTTTTCTAAAATGCGATACACCAAAAACACAAAAATGTCTTATTTGTAAAACGCAATGGCCAGAAAACACAATTTCTTATTTCTAAAATGCAATAGCCTAAAAACACAAAAGAAAGTGTACTTTCTAAAACGCAATGGACTGAAACACATAAAAATGACTTTTTTTTTTTCTAAAACGCAATGCACCAAAAACACAAATAAATGTCTGATTTCTAAAACGCAATGGCAAGAAAACACTTAAAATGTATTTTTTTTCTAAAATGCAATGGCCTAGAAACACAAAAGGAAATGTACTTTCTAAAACGCAATAGACTAAAAACATAAAAATGTGTTTTACCTAAAACGAAATGCATCAAAAACACAAAGAAATGTCTTATTTCTAAAACGCAATGGGCTGAAAACACTTAAAAATGTGTTTTTTCTAAAACGCAATGGACTGAAAACATATATAAATGTGTTTTACCTAAAACGCAATGGACTAAAAGTAATTAAAAAATGTGTTTTTATAAAACGCAATGTCGCAACCCCCGATCCCTGGTTCCCGGGGAACGGGCGGCCGCGAGCCAGTTTCGGTGGTATCGTGTGTTGTCTAATTTGGCAGCGGAAATTTTCATCAGGACCATAGTTAGGAAATGTTTATCAGAGTAAAATACCACATTTTCATAACATTAAACAAATGGGTTAAAACCCAAGTTCATAGTACATGCTTTTTCATAGGAATAAATCCTATTTTATTTAATAAAAACTTCTATTTTATATTTTGGCAACTTTATTGCCACTTTTTCGAGCCTCCAGTGCTGTCCAGCTGGCTTCTATTTGGCTTTCATATTTTGTTACCTGAAACGCGTTTTAAAAACATTTGTCAGTGGGAAATACTGGTGAGTGAATCCCAGTTTAATCAAGTTTAAATAAAAAGTCCCGGTGTACAGTATTGAGGGCGATCCCGCAAGTATATTTGTTTACAAGACATAACAATTAACATCCATGGTATTGTCGAACCCGACTTGTGGACATGTTACTCCTTGACCAGGTGGTAACAAATTTTGTATACAAAACCCCAACATACTCATCATAATTGTATTCTAACAAGTACTCAATAACTGTTATTCGCATGGAAAAGTGTTTAAGGTTTTGTAAAACAATTAACAAAAAGGTTTACAAAAGGTGGATCAACTCACATTGCTGTCTAAGGTTTTCCGTAAGGGTTTCCCGGTGATAATCTATAATTTACACAAATGTACACGCATTAGTATTAATAACCCATTTTAACATTAGCAATACCCTCCCCGAGACGGCATTCCAATGACTACGCCGGGCAGAACCACGACAGCCATTACTGAACCCTAGATCAATTGGGCAACGTATCTAATACGTATCCAGGGGTTATAATACTTACAACGGAGCAGAACTTCGCTAATTAGGGGGTATAATACCCGAGTATTATGCCTTCTATTCAGAAATTAGAGAAAAGAAATAGTTGTGAGCGAATTCGAAATGAAATCCGATGGCCCTTATTTATAGTTGCTGAGTTTGGTCCTCACGCGGCCCGCGTAAAACAAAGACAAGGGTTACGCGGCCCGCGTCAACCCTGGTCAAACATGTAGCTGGGCCGAGTCGATGTGTAGGTCTGTCGGGTGTTGGGCCACGTGGCGGCCCAGGGCTGCGCCACAATTCTGATCTCACGTGGCTCGCGTAAGATTAAGGTGGGGTTCACGCGGCCCGCCTTAACTTAAAGAAATCAGTGAAATCAGGTTCTAACCTTCATACCGCCCGCGTGAGTGTTGGGGTGGGTCTACGCGGCCCGCCTCAACTTATATTTTAGATTTTTATTTATTTTTAATACTATTTAATATATTTGAGGCCCGTATTCTCGTATGGGGTGTATTTTGGGACATTTTAGGATATTTTAAAATATACTAGGGTGTCAGAAAAATAATGAGGGTGTCGGTTTATTGAGGATTGTTACATCCTCCCCACCTTGTTTTAGAGCTCGTCCTCGAGATCTACTGGAACAAGTGTGGATATTTCCTTTCCATTTCAGATTCAAGCTCCCATGTGTACTCAGGTCCTCTTTTGGAATCCCACTTCACTTTGACCAGAACTAATCTCTTGTGTTTGAGATTCTTGACCTTCCTGTCTTCAATCTGTAGAGGCCTCTCTACAAACTTGAGTTGTTCATTTACCTCTATATCCTTAAGAGATACTATTAGCGATTCATCCGCTAAGCACTTTTTGAGATTAGATATATGAAATACATCATGTATTCCTGCCATTTCTTCTGGCAGTTGTAGCTGATAGGCTACAGGTCCTATTCTTCTAATAATCTCAAAAGGTCCAATATACCTGGGACTTAGCTTTCCTCTTTTGATGAATCTTACTACTCCTTTCCAAGGAGAGACCTTTAACAATACTTTATCTCCTATTTGAAATTCCAAGGGTTTGCGTCGGTTATCAGCATAACTCTTCTGTCGATCACGTGCTGCTTTTAGTCGTTCCTTGACTTGAATGATCTTGTCGGTGGTTTCTTGTACTATCTCAGGTCCAGATAGTTGCTTTTCCCCAATTTCTGCCCAACAGGCTGGGGTTCGGCACTTTCGTCCATAAAGTGCTTCGAATGGTGCAGCATTGATACTTGTGTGATAACTATTATTATAAGAAAATTCTATTAAAGGTAAGTGATCGTCCCAATTACCTCCGAAATCAATTACACAAGCTCTAAGCATGTCCTCCATTTTCGGAATTGTCCTTTCGCTTTGTCCGTCCGTTTGAGGATGATAAGCCGTGCTCAAATTTAACCTGGTTCCCATTGCCTTTTGGAAACTTGACCAAAAATGAGAGGTAGATCGGCTATCCCTATCAGAAACAATTGATAAAGGTATTCCATGTAAAGAAACAATTTCATTTACATACAACTTAGCTAACTGTTCCATACTGAAAGTTTCCTTCATTGGTAGGAAATGAGCTGACTTGGTTAGTCTATCTACAATCACCCAGATTGTATCATTACCTTTCTTTGTTTTGGGTAATTTGGTAACAAAATCCATTGTTATTAATTCTCATTTCCACATTGGCATTTCTAATTGCTGTAACAAACCTGAGGGTCTTTGGTGTTCAGCTTTAACTTATGAACAAGTTAAACATTTAGAAACATAGGCTGCTATGTCTTTCTTCATTCCTATCCACCACATATTTTTCCTTAAATCCTGGTACATTTTATCATTTCCTGGATGCATCGTATACTTAGACTTATGGGCTTCTTCTAATATACGATGACGTAGGTTTCCTAGTTTAGGTATCCATATTCTCTTTTTATGGAATCTCCAAATTCCATCGGTTCCTTGTTCTAATTCTTTAATCATACCTTTTACTTTTTTTCAGTATCATCCTTGATTACTGATTCTTGTGCTTTTCTTATCTGATCATTTAAATCTACTTGTAGATTCAATTTAAGAGAACGTATCCTTTTTGGCTTTTCATGATATTTTCGACTTAAAGCATCTGCCACTACATTTGCTTTTCCTTCATGATACTGGATATCACAATCATAGTTACTAAGCATCTCCATCTAGCGTCTTTGTCTCATATTCAACTCCTTTTGCCCAAAAACATACCTTAAACTCTTATGATCAGTGAATATGGTAAAGTTACTACCATAAAGGTAATGTCTCCAAATCTTAAGGGCAAAAATTATAGCTCCTAACTCTAGATCATGGGTTGAATAATTCTCTTCATGATTCTTAAGTTATCTAGATGCGTAAGCTATAACCTTTTGGCGTTGCATTAATACACATCCATAACCCAACTTAGAAGCGTCACAATAGACTACAAAGTCTTCAGTTCCTTCTGGTAACGCTAATATGGGTGTATTAGTTAATCTTTGCTTAAGAATTCTAAAAGCTTCTTCTTGTTTTGGTCCCCATTCAAACTTAATAGATTTACAGGTTAACTTAGTTAAAGGAATGACTATTCTAGAAAAATCTCGAATAAATCTTCTATAATAACCGGCCAATCCTAAGAAACATCTAACCTCGGTTGGTGACTCAGGGGTTTTCCATTTAGTAATTGCCTCGATTTTTGTGGGATCTACATGAATTCCTTCATGGTTTACTAAATGTCCAAGAAACTGTACTTGTTCTAACCAAAACTCACACTTTGAAAATTTAGCATAAAGCTTTTCCTTTCTTAATAAACTTAAAAGTGCGTGCAAATGTTTTGCATGATCCTCTTTACTCTTAGACTAAATTAAAATATCATCTATGAAGACGGTTATGAATTTATCCAAATATGGCTTACATATTCGGTTCATTATATCCATAAATGCAGCTGGGGCATTGGTTAAACCGAATGGCATGACAGTAAATTCATAATGGCCATACCTTGTTCTGAATGCAGTCTTAGGAATGTCCTCTTCCTGTACCTTTAATTGATGATATCCTGACCTTAAATCGGTTTTAGAGAAAAATCGAGCTCCTTGCAGTTGATCGAACAGATAATCGATTCTCGGTAATGGGTACCGATTCTTAATCGTGACTTTGTTCAATTCACGGTAATCAATGCACATACGCATCGATCCATCCTTCTTTTTAACGAACAGTATCGGTGTAAGACCCTAAACTGTAAGTGACAAAAGTCGCAGCGGAAATACGTACATAAAAATTTTCTTACTTTATAACCCCTCTTGACGTACTTAAATTCATTTTTGAAGTGAATTCTTTTACAATAAATACATTTATTATACTCATTTACAGTAATGCAACATAACCTAGCTTCACCCGTTACGTACTCAACACTCCCGTACAATCTATCTTGTGACTCGGTCTTTGATCGCTCCTCTTTAGGTTGATAAGCTGGCTTGGACAACCTGCACGCACCAAACACATACAAGACATTAATAACTTTTATAAATATAAACGATGCTTAGCCTTGGTTTATTTTCCGTTTCTTTATTCCTGTACATTAAACGTTCCTTCTGAGTATCTCGTCTCTGGTGAGTCTTCGATACTGTACCTGCATTACACCTAAATCTCCTTGTACTCGCTTAACATCGTGAAAACTAAATCATACTGAATAACTTACATACGTGCCTAAACTTCATACATATTATTTCCATGCATACTTACGTACACACGCGCATACACACCTACTTGCATACATACACACACACATTCCTGCCAACCTACATGCATACCTACATATAACCACATCTTTATCATTATATACGTATCTACATCCACACATACCTACATCATTACGTACACTCATGATATTATACCTATATACATACATAATCCCCAATTGCAACGTACCGAACCCTTACACGCCTACTCTGAAAACATACCCTCATATATCCACGTATTCTTACTTACGTACTTATAAACATACATACATACCTATCAATTATGGGCATACACTTAAATTCATAAAAACGTAAGTTAAACTAGTCGTACGTAACTTAAAACGCGTTTAAACGAGTTCCCAAGACAAAACAGGACACAAAAAATATTTTTCGCAGAATCATGACCCGTCGCGTCGCGTCGCGTGGCGCGACGCCCCCATTTCAGCAGAAAAGTTGCAGCTGTTTGCTGCATATTCCCAGCACGTTCGGATTTTACGGAAACGAGCATAACTCTCTCGTTTCTTATCCGTTTTACTCGATTCTTTTTCCTACGTGATCGTAATTTAATTCTCCATCCCATGGAGTGATAATACAATATTGGGGTTACCGAAATTTATGACTATTAAGCCTTCGGCTCGTTACCCTTTTTCCCACTTTTGCCCCTTTCATGCATTTATCATCATAACTTGTTTGTTTGACCTTAACTTCATATGAACCTAATAATTTCAAGGTCACTTACCATAAAAGATTCATTTCCGGATACCTTACACCTTATTCCACCCAGTATCGCTCAAAAGCTCATTTTGACCCGTTAAGGGTATATGCGCATAAAAAGGTCTATGACTTACAAAAACCCTACTTCTCACTATCATACTTGTCTAAAACATTACTCTAGTCGCATAACTTGTTTCCTAGACTACTTTTAAGATTGTTTGCTCAATATACCCATCAAGGGCGTTTTAGTCAACTTTAATCCTATCATTCACGACGTAAGACTTCAGCACATATTTGACTTCAATCATCCTGTTTAATTAATTAAACACTATATTACTTAAACAAACTAAGAAGTGATTACGGAAATCACTTACCTTGTGCATCCGTGTTCGTATCTACTCCTTGCCTCCTCTTGACCCGTTAGCCATCCATGCTTCGAGTCCGTCACGACATGATTCCTATTCTTTCGTGTCACCAATTTACATTCTCGTTAGCATACGACATAGTACATGTTAACGATCATATTAATCACATGTTTCACATTTGACTTTCGTTAGTCGATTCTAGCTAACACAAACATATAACCAAATTCATATCCCTTTAAACGCATGTAATTCATCATGTCAGTCCGTTTAATACGTATCGACATAACAGGTACCATACCACTTCCTATAATCCTACCCTTATGGTAACTAGTTAAATCGTACTTCATATGCGTAGTTGACTTTCTGAAAGTCAACAGTTCATTAATTTAACTTTCGACTTATCATCATATACTCGTAACATCATAACAAACTATACGGACGACACTATATACATTTCATCATACACTTGGTGTGTGTACACCATTTAATGCACATTGTACAACTAATTAAAGCACATTCTTCCTAGTTCATATGTAATTCATCAAATCCTACTACTAATCATCATGCATCATTCACATATAAGCACCAAACATATGAACATCACATTTCTTTCCATTCAACTCACAAGAATTCATCATATCCATCATAATACATCAACAATCAACAAGAATTGCACATGGATGATCATTCAAGTCATCATCTTCACCAAAACAAATGGGTTTCACCTCTAAACATAAAATTAACCTAAACCATTCATAGTCTATGTTCTATATCATGATACTAACACATACTCATACTAAATTTCATCCCGATTCACGGATTAAAACATAACCCACTTCATACAAGATCACCAATCTTAATTTTTAGACATACCTTATGATCCCCTTGTGAAGGTGATCATTAATCCATGTTCATTTATGAATTTGAGCTTCGATTTATCCTTCAATTTGATCATATAAGGTTGAGCTAGGGTTTGGCTCAAATGGGAGCTCCTGATCTTTCTCGAACACACACGATGTGTGTGTGTTTGTGTGTGAGTTTTGTTATTTAATAAATCAACTTTCATCTTATTTCATTTAGCCCCCTCGTGTTTGCCACTAAACATAATTGGCACAACCTTCATCTTTTAATAGCTTTTACCATACACTTAACTAGGTTAAATAGTCTAGTTATTTATTTCGTGATATATCTTATAAAAGCATTTTACGAATATAATCATTCGGATTTTGGGGCGTTACAAGTCTACCACCCTTAAACAAGGTTTCGTCCCCGAAACCTTCCTCGCTTCCATTTAACACTAATTGTCTTTTCTTCCTGTTTATCGGTACGACCACAAGCCCATCTTAATGGCAAGCTTCTACCTTCAAGAACCCGTCCCAGAGTTCTTATTAATGTCACTTTCCCTGATAGCGTTAATTTCTAACGCACTACATAGCTAGTGCTTCATTCATCATTCTACTACTCGTATATCATGTGCACCATATGTGGTTTACTTGAAACTACTCATGTTATTTTCATCACTATACGATCTTATTTCGTAATTTACACCTGCACCTATATATTTAACATTAACTGGTACTTTATCATAGTAGTAGTTAACTTTCCATTCTTGGTTCATAATTTATTTATACAATTTACTTCTTCCTAATAAGTCTATACTTTTCATACCATACTTTCACATAACATTCTCATTTCATTGACCCGTTTATAACAGGTCCAATACCTTCATCTTGTCTCTTAAGGTCATATTCCATATATACATATACATTTTATAATATTTAGTTCTTGTTTCGTTATCGCAACAAAACTACTATTTCATAGTCGCATATACGCGCTTAACTCCAAAAATTAACATTATTCTACGCTTTCTATAGCTACTTGTACCATGCATACCTTTGCGTTACTTTTAAATCATCTTATACATGTTACATTACTATTACTCTCATCTCATATATTACTTAATCTACACAATTAAGCGTGTCGTGCAAGTTAATCATACTAGAGTTTAATCAATACTCGAAACTTTCACTCACAACTTTTGAGATTTATTAGCATGAGTTAAACATTTCATTAACCTCTACTTTACTTCATAAATCAGCGATCCGTATACCAGATCGACCGGCTCCTTCACGGTTACATACCGTACCAGACCAAAAATTTCAGTCATCCATGTAATAAGCTTTCATTCTAGTACATTCCTTCACCAATCCACTTGGCTTCATCACCTTAATAGTTCTACCATTAACATCTACAAACCATGCATACGAACATTCATTATACTAGGTGATTACTTACCTATAATTCCTTTACAATTTCCTATATACATTCTATAACATATCACACATTCCATCACCTTACCGGAAATTCTTGTATTCTGGTCACTTATTTCGTCAAACTTTGCAGTTTGACTTTTCAAGGTCAACTGACATTTCTTACTTATCGTATATTTATTGAAGTACGCGTTCGTACCTCTTTCCTCGCATGCTTTCTTGCAAAATTTTCATTGCATCATTTCAGTATTTCTTACCAATCTTACCCTTCCCTTCCATACTTAGATTATAGTCTGGGTCATAGCCCGTCATCCATTCTGACTCCTACGAGTCGATAACTAATACACCTAACACATATCTTATACAAAACTTCATCTATGATACTATCACCTCTTACTTTATACCTATTTCTATGACCCGTTAGACTCAATCATGGTTAAACTGTCGACATCTTCTTATGCGGATTAGTTTCATCTTTTTATATGTTTTTAAATCCGTCTCACGGATTCAAACGCATCATTCATGCTTTTCATTCATTGAATCCGCCTTACGGATTCAAACATTTCTTCATTTTGAATCCGCCTTACAGATTCAAACATTACATCCATACCTTTCATTACTTCTGCATTATGAATCCTTCTCGCGGATTCAAACATATCATCCATGCCTTTCATCCTTGGATCCGTCTCACGGATTCAAACATTGCATCCATGCCTTTCATACTTGAATCCGTCTCACGGATTCAAACATTGCATTCATACCATTTCATTCCCTGAATCCGTCTCCCGGGTTCAAACGTATTATTCATATCTTATTGATCCGTACTTAATTACGGATTCAACATTCTTCATTCTTATCAGGCATGTTTTTCATTCTTACATGGTACTCTCATTTTCCCGAGAGTCTTACTTCCCATTTCACCCACACGCCCGCCTGCTACCCAACTCTACCGGACATACCTGTAACAATTATCATGATCTCACGAACGTCATACGTTTCTCGTGTACTGGCCAGGTACACAATCCACATAGTAGTTTCGTGCCTTCATGTAATTGTCACCTTATGTCCGTAGACTTAGGTTTCGGCGCGTGTATCACTTTCAATACTTCATTACATGCAATCCCTGTCTTTCATTGAAAATCTTCCTTCCCTTAATGTGTTTTATCATTACTTACATCCACATATTAAATTTACGTACCTGGGGTTCATTTGCCTCTTTGCCACTTGACGGTTCTAGTTATTCATCCTAAACTGCATTCACGGATCATCCTCTTGAAACACTTATGCTTACCTTGCACATACAAAACCGTCAGTTTCTAAATACGTATACATAAGTACATACTTACATTAGCTTCTACCTTTGGATCTTGATCGAGTTTTAGATTGTACGGGTTTCTTATCTTAAGAGCACACAAGTTTGAGTTCAAGTACTTACCTTCTCGTACTTGATTCCCTCAAACCAGGGCTCTGATACCAACTTGTAAGACCCTAAACTGTAAGTGACAAAAGTCGCAGCGGAAATACGTACATAAAAATTTTCTTACTTTATAACCCCTCTTGACGTACTTAAATTCATTTTTGAAGTGAATTCTTTTACAATAAATACATTTATTATACTCATTTACAGTAATGCAACATAACCTAGCTTCACCCGTTACGTACTCAACACTCCCGTACAATCTATCTTGTGACTCGGTCTTTGATCGCTCCTCTTTAGGTTGATAAGCTGGCTTGGACAACCTGCACGCACCAAACACATACAAGACATTAATAACTTTTATAAATATAAACGATGCTTAGCCTTGGTTTATTTTCCGTTTCTTTATTCCTGTACATTAAACGTTCCTTCTGAGTATCTCGTCTCTGGTGAGTCTTCGATACTGTACCTGCATTACACCTAAATCTCCTTGTACTCGCTTAACATCGTGAAAACTAAATCATACTGAATAACTTACATACGTGCCTAAACTTCATACATATTATTTCCATGCATACTTACGTACACACGCGCATACACACCTACTTGCATACATACACACACACATTCCTGCCAACCTACATGCATACCTACATATAACCACATCTTTATCATTATATACGTATCTACATCCACACATACCTACATCATTACGTACACTCATGATATTATACCTATATACATACATAATCCCCAATTGCAACGTACCGAACCCTTACACGCCTACTCTGAAAACATACCCTCATATATCCACGTATTCTTACTTACGTACTTATAAACATACATACATACCTATCAATTATGGGCATACACTTAAATTCATAAAAACGTAAGTTAAACTAGTCGTACGTAACTTAAAACGCGTTTAAACGAGTTCCCAAGACAAAACAGGACACAAAAAATATTTTTCGCAGAATCATGACCCGTCGCGTCGCGTCGCGTGGCGCGACGCCCCCATTTCAGCAGAAAAGTTGCAGCTGTTTGCTGCATATTCCCAGCACGTTCGGATTTTACGGAAACGAGCATAACTCTCTCGTTTCTTATCCGTTTTACTCGATTCTTTTTCCTACGTGATCGTAATTTAATTCTCCATCCCATGGAGTGATAATACAATATTGGGGTTACCGAAATTTATGACTATTAAGCCTTCGGCTCGTTACCCTTTTTCCCACTTTTGCCCCTTTCATGCATTTATCATCATAACTTGTTTGTTTGACCTTAACTTCATATGAACCTAATAATTTCAAGGTCACTTACCATAAAAGATTCATTTCCGGATACCTTACACCTTATTCCACCCAGTATCGCTCAAAAGCTCATTTTGACCCGTTAAGGGTATATGCGCATAAAAAGGTCTATGACTTACAAAAACCCTACTTCTCACTATCATACTTGTCTAAAACATTACTCTAGTCGCATAACTTGTTTCCTAGACTACTTTTAAGATTGTTTGCTCAATATACCCATCAAGGGCGTTTTAGTCAACTTTAATCCTATCATTCACGACGTAAGACTTCAGCACATATTTGACTTCAATCATCCTGTTTAATTAATTAAACACTATATTACTTAAACAAACTAAGAAGTGATTACGGAAATCACTTACCTTGTGCATCCGTGTTCGTATCTACTCCTTGCCTCCTCTTGACCCGTTAGCCATCCATGCTTCGAGTCCGTCACGACATGATTCCTATTCTTTCGTGTCACCAATTTACATTCTCGTTAGCATACGACATAGTACATGTTAACGATCATATTAATCACATGTTTCACATTTGACTTTCGTTAGTCGATTCTAGCTAACACAAACATATAACCAAATTCATATCCCTTTAAACGCATGTAATTCATCATGTCAGTCCGTTTAATACGTATCGACATAACAGGTACCATACCACTTCCTATAATCCTACCCTTATGGTAACTAGTTAAATCGTACTTCATATGCGTAGTTGACTTTCTGAAAGTCAACAGTTCATTAATTTAACTTTCGACTTATCATCATATACTCGTAACATCATAACAAACTATACGGACGACACTATATACATTTCATCATACACTTGGTGTGTGTACACCATTTAATGCACATTGTACAACTAATTAAAGCACATTCTTCCTAGTTCATATGTAATTCATCAAATCCTACTACTAATCATCATGCATCATTCACATATAAGCACCAAACATATGAACATCACATTTCTTTCCATTCAACTCACAAGAATTCATCATATCCATCATAATACATCAACAATCAACAAGAATTGCACATGGATGATCATTCAAGTCATCATCTTCACCAAAACAAATGGGTTTCACCTCTAAACATAAAATTAACCTAAACCATTCATAGTCTATGTTCTATATCATGATACTAACACATACTCATACTAAATTTCATCCCGATTCACGGATTAAAACATAACCCACTTCATACAAGATCACCAATCTTAATTTTTAGACATACCTTATGATCCCCTTGTGAAGGTGATCATTAATCCATGTTCATTTATGAATTTGAGCTTCGATTTATCCTTCAATTTGATCATATAAGGTTGAGCTAGGGTTTGGCTCAAATGGGAGCTCCTGATCTTTCTCGAACACACACGATGTGTGTGTGTTTGTGTGTGAGTTTTGTTATTTAATAAATCAACTTTCATCTTATTTCATTTAGCCCCCTCGTGTTTGCCACTAAACATAATTGGCACAACCTTCATCTTTTAATAGCTTTTACCATACACTTAACTAGGTTAAATAGTCTAGTTATTTATTTCGTGATATATCTTATAAAAGCATTTTACGAATATAATCATTCGGATTTTGGGGCGTTACAAGTCTACCACCCTTAAACAAGGTTTCGTCCCCGAAACCTTCCTCGCTTCCATTTAACACTAATTGTCTTTTCTTCCTGTTTATCGGTACGACCACAAGCCCATCTTAATGGCAAGCTTCTACCTTCAAGAACCCGTCCCAGAGTTCTTATTAATGTCACTTTCCCTGATAGCGTTAATTTCTAACGCACTACATAGCTAGTGCTTCATTCATCATTCTACTACTCGTATATCATGTGCACCATATGTGGTTTACTTGAAACTACTCATGTTATTTTCATCACTATACGATCTTATTTCGTAATTTACACCTGCACCTATATATTTAACATTAACTGGTACTTTATCATAGTAGTAGTTAACTTTCCATTCTTGGTTCATAATTTATTTATACAATTTACTTCTTCCTAATAAGTCTATACTTTTCATACCATACTTTCACATAACATTCTCATTTCATTGACCCGTTTATAACAGGTCCAATACCTTCATCTTGTCTCTTAAGGTCATATTCCATATATACATATACATTTTATAATATTTAGTTCTTGTTTCGTTATCGCAACAAAACTACTATTTCATAGTCGC
The DNA here is from genome assembly GCA_030545235.1 of Helianthus tuberosus. Lineage (NCBI taxonomy): Eukaryota > Viridiplantae > Streptophyta > Magnoliopsida > Asterales > Asteraceae > Helianthus > Helianthus tuberosus. The sequence goes on from CM060442.1 coordinate 45,640,032, forward strand.
ATATACGCGCTTAACTCCAAAAATTAACATTATTCTACGCTTTCTATAGCTACTTGTACCATGCATACCTTTGCGTTACTTTTAAATCATCTTATACATGTTACATTACTATTACTCTCATCTCATATATTACTTAATCTACACAATTAAGCGTGTCGTGCAAGTTAATCATACTAGAGTTTAATCAATACTCGAAACTTTCACTCACAACTTTTGAGATTTATTAGCATGAGTTAAACATTTCATTAACCTCTACTTTACTTCATAAATCAGCGATCCGTATACCAGATCGACCGGCTCCTTCACGGTTACATACCGTACCAGACCAAAAATTTCAGTCATCCATGTAATAAGCTTTCATTCTAGTACATTCCTTCACCAATCCACTTGGCTTCATCACCTTAATAGTTCTACCATTAACATCTACAAACCATGCATACGAACATTCATTATACTAGGTGATTACTTACCTATAATTCCTTTACAATTTCCTATATACATTCTATAACATATCACACATTCCATCACCTTACCGGAAATTCTTGTATTCTGGTCACTTATTTCGTCAAACTTTGCAGTTTGACTTTTCAAGGTCAACTGACATTTCTTACTTATCGTATATTTATTGAAGTACGCGTTCGTACCTCTTTCCTCGCATGCTTTCTTGCAAAATTTTCATTGCATCATTTCAGTATTTCTTACCAATCTTACCCTTCCCTTCCATACTTAGATTATAGTCTGGGTCATAGCCCGTCATCCATTCTGACTCCTACGAGTCGATAACTAATACACCTAACACATATCTTATACAAAACTTCATCTATGATACTATCACCTCTTACTTTATACCTATTTCTATGACCCGTTAGACTCAATCATGGTTAAACTGTCGACATCTTCTTATGCGGATTAGTTTCATCTTTTTATATGTTTTTAAATCCGTCTCACGGATTCAAACGCATCATTCATGCTTTTCATTCATTGAATCCGCCTTACGGATTCAAACATTTCTTCATTTTGAATCCGCCTTACAGATTCAAACATTACATCCATACCTTTCATTACTTCTGCATTATGAATCCTTCTCGCGGATTCAAACATATCATCCATGCCTTTCATCCTTGGATCCGTCTCACGGATTCAAACATTGCATCCATGCCTTTCATACTTGAATCCGTCTCACGGATTCAAACATTGCATTCATACCATTTCATTCCCTGAATCCGTCTCCCGGGTTCAAACGTATTATTCATATCTTATTGATCCGTACTTAATTACGGATTCAACATTCTTCATTCTTATCAGGCATGTTTTTCATTCTTACATGGTACTCTCATTTTCCCGAGAGTCTTACTTCCCATTTCACCCACACGCCCGCCTGCTACCCAACTCTACCGGACATACCTGTAACAATTATCATGATCTCACGAACGTCATACGTTTCTCGTGTACTGGCCAGGTACACAATCCACATAGTAGTTTCGTGCCTTCATGTAATTGTCACCTTATGTCCGTAGACTTAGGTTTCGGCGCGTGTATCACTTTCAATACTTCATTACATGCAATCCCTGTCTTTCATTGAAAATCTTCCTTCCCTTAATGTGTTTTATCATTACTTACATCCACATATTAAATTTACGTACCTGGGGTTCATTTGCCTCTTTGCCACTTGACGGTTCTAGTTATTCATCCTAAACTGCATTCACGGATCATCCTCTTGAAACACTTATGCTTACCTTGCACATACAAAACCGTCAGTTTCTAAATACGTATACATAAGTACATACTTACATTAGCTTCTACCTTTGGATCTTGATCGAGTTTTAGATTGTACGGGTTTCTTATCTTAAGAGCACACAAGTTTGAGTTCAAGTACTTACCTTCTCGTACTTGATTCCCTCAAACCAGGGCTCTGATACCAACTTGTAAGACCCTAAACTGTAAGTGACAAAAGTCGCAGCGGAAATACGTACATAAAAATTTTCTTACTTTATAACCCCTCTTGACGTACTTAAATTCATTTTTGAAGTGAATTCTTTTACAATAAATACATTTATTATACTCATTTACAGTAATGCAACATAACCTAGCTTCACCCGTTACGTACTCAACACTCCCGTACAATCTATCTTGTGACTCGGTCTTTGATCGCTCCTCTTTAGGTTGATAAGCTGGCTTGGACAACCTGCACGCACCAAACACATACAAGACATTAATAACTTTTATAAATATAAACGATGCTTAGCCTTGGTTTATTTTCCGTTTCTTTATTCCTGTACATTAAACGTTCCTTCTGAGTATCTCGTCTCTGGTGAGTCTTCGATACTGTACCTGCATTACACCTAAATCTCCTTGTACTCGCTTAACATCGTGAAAACTAAATCATACTGAATAACTTACATACGTGCCTAAACTTCATACATATTATTTCCATGCATACTTACGTACACACGCGCATACACACCTACTTGCATACATACACACACACATTCCTGCCAACCTACATGCATACCTACATATAACCACATCTTTATCATTATATACGTATCTACATCCACACATACCTACATCATTACGTACACTCATGATATTATACCTATATACATACATAATCCCCAATTGCAACGTACCGAACCCTTACACGCCTACTCTGAAAACATACCCTCATATATCCACGTATTCTTACTTACGTACTTATAAACATACATACATACCTATCAATTATGGGCATACACTTAAATTCATAAAAACGTAAGTTAAACTAGTCGTACGTAACTTAAAACGCGTTTAAACGAGTTCCCAAGACAAAACAGGACACAAAAAATATTTTTCGCAGAATCATGACCCGTCGCGTCGCGTCGCGTGGCGCGACGCCCCCATTTCAGCAGAAAAGTTGCAGCTGTTTGCTGCATATTCCCAGCACGTTCGGATTTTACGGAAACGAGCATAACTCTCTCGTTTCTTATCCGTTTTACTCGATTCTTTTTCCTACGTGATCGTAATTTAATTCTCCATCCCATGGAGTGATAATACAATATTGGGGTTACCGAAATTTATGACTATTAAGCCTTCGGCTCGTTACCCTTTTTCCCACTTTTGCCCCTTTCATGCATTTATCATCATAACTTGTTTGTTTGACCTTAACTTCATATGAACCTAATAATTTCAAGGTCACTTACCATAAAAGATTCATTTCCGGATACCTTACACCTTATTCCACCCAGTATCGCTCAAAAGCTCATTTTGACCCGTTAAGGGTATATGCGCATAAAAAGGTCTATGACTTACAAAAACCCTACTTCTCACTATCATACTTGTCTAAAACATTACTCTAGTCGCATAACTTGTTTCCTAGACTACTTTTAAGATTGTTTGCTCAATATACCCATCAAGGGCGTTTTAGTCAACTTTAATCCTATCATTCACGACGTAAGACTTCAGCACATATTTGACTTCAATCATCCTGTTTAATTAATTAAACACTATATTACTTAAACAAACTAAGAAGTGATTACGGAAATCACTTACCTTGTGCATCCGTGTTCGTATCTACTCCTTGCCTCCTCTTGACCCGTTAGCCATCCATGCTTCGAGTCCGTCACGACATGATTCCTATTCTTTCGTGTCACCAATTTACATTCTCGTTAGCATACGACATAGTACATGTTAACGATCATATTAATCACATGTTTCACATTTGACTTTCGTTAGTCGATTCTAGCTAACACAAACATATAACCAAATTCATATCCCTTTAAACGCATGTAATTCATCATGTCAGTCCGTTTAATACGTATCGACATAACAGGTACCATACCACTTCCTATAATCCTACCCTTATGGTAACTAGTTAAATCGTACTTCATATGCGTAGTTGACTTTCTGAAAGTCAACAGTTCATTAATTTAACTTTCGACTTATCATCATATACTAGTAACATCATAACAAACTATACGGACGACACTATATACATTTCATCATACACTTGGTGTGTGTACACCATTTAATGCACATTGTACAACTAATTAAAGCACATTCTTCCTAGTTCATATGTAATTCATCAAATCCTACTACTAATCATCATGCATCATTCACATATAAGCACCAAACATATTAACATCACATTTCTTTCCATTCAACTCACAAGAATTCATCATATCCATCATAATACATCAACAATCAACAAGAATTGCACATGGATGATCATTCAAGTCATCATCTTCACCAAAACAAATGGGTTTCACCTCTAAACATAAAATTAACCTAAACCATTCATAGTCTATGTTCTATATCATGATACTAACACATACTCATACTAAATTTCATCCCGATTCACAGATTAAAACATAACCCACTTCATACAAGATCACCAATCTTAATTTTTAGACATACCTTATGATCCCCTTGTGAAGGTGATCATTAATCCATGTTCATTTATGAATTTGAGCTTCGATTTATCCTTCAATTTGATCATATAAGGTTGAGCTAGGGTTTGGCTCAAATGGGAGCTCCTGATCTTTCTCGAACACACACGATGTGTGTGTGTTTGTGTGTGAGTTTTGTTATTTAATAAATCAACTTTCATCTTATTTCATTTAGCCCCCTCGTGTTTGCCACTAAACATAATTGGCACAACCTTCATCTTTTAATAGCTTTTACCATACACTTAACTAGGTTAAATAGTCTAGTTATTTATTTCGTGATATATCTTATAAAAGCATTTTACGAATATAATCATTCGGATTTTGGGGCGTTACAATCGGCGTTCCCCATGGCGACGAACTTGGTTGTATAAATCATTTTTCCAGCAATTCATCTAATTGTTTCTTCAATTCTTGCATTTCTGCGAGTGCCAAACAATAAAGTGTTTTGGCAATTGGTGCTGTTCCTGGTAACAGGTGAATTCTGAATTCAACTTCTCTGTCCGGTGGTAGTCCTGGCAATTCTTCTGGAAAGACATCTGAAAACTGGGACACTACTGGAATGTCTTTTAGTTCTTTTCCTTTAGTGTTAGTGATTATGAAAATCAAATACACTATAGAACCTTTTCTTATATAACTTGCAGTTTTCATCACAGAGATGAATTTTGTGGACCTAGAGGGCTTATCTCCTTTTATTGTGATCATTTTACCTTTTGGTGAATTTACTTGAATTGACTTTTGATCACATAAAATACTAGCTTTATTGGCTATTAACCAATCCATTCCTAATACAATATCAAATCCTGTCAGATTCATTGGGTAAAGGTTTGCCATAAACTTTTGATTTAAAATTTATATTCTTGCTTCCTGCAAGATTTTAGAAATCCTAACAGTTTCTCCATTAGCTGTCTCTACTAGACATTCTTGTGGTAGTTTAGTTAATGACCAATTTAGAAGTTTGCAAAACGAAGTATTAATAAAACTTTGGTTTGCACCAGAGTCAAATAATACCTTAGCAAAGACATTATTAACTAAAAACGTACCAGCTATCACGTCTGGAATCATCTTGGTTTCATCTGCAGTCAGAACAAATGCTCTGGCATTTTTAGTGTTCCTGTTATTCACAGCCGGAGCCAATTTTGGACAGTTTGTCTTAATGTGGCCTTTTTCTCCACAGTGGTAGCATAGTCCATTACTGGATTTTCTCCTGCAATCTTCTTCCTTGTGTCCTGGCATCTTGCAGAAATTGCAAAGAGTAGAGCATTTTCCCGAATGCTTTTTCTTGCATACCTTGCAGAAAGGTGCAGAGGTAGAACCCATATTCTTGCGGTTGAAATTCCCAGAACGAAATTCTTGAGTAAGCCTTTGGGTTAGGTTTCTCCTCTGTTCTTCTTCTCTAGTACGGATTAATTCATCTGTCAAGGTATTTGCTAGTTCTACAGCTTCTTCTATAGTCTAAGGTCTAGCTGCCTTAACTACGTGTCTAATCTCTCTGATTAATCCCCAGATATAACGGGAGATTAACACTGGTTCAGGTGATGCAAGGGTTGACACTATTCTAGCATATTCAAAGAATGTGGTAGTATAACCCTTACTATCTACCCCTTTTCATTAGGAGGGAAGAATTTCCTTTCTACCATATTCTTAAATTCCTCCCATTCCATGTTGTAAACCTTATCACTTCCTCTTGATTGGAGGATAGTGTTCCACCATTCTAAGGTTGAGTTCTTAAATAGATTAGAAGCAATTATTATTTTGTCTTCTTTAGCACACTTGCTTATTTTTAAAACTGCCTCAGTTTTCTCTATCCAGCGTAGAGCTACAATGGGTCCTTCATTGCCCGAGAATTCTATTGGTTTGCAGGACCAGAATTCCTTGTAAGAACAACCGTAAGACACGGTTCTTCTTCTTTTGGGAATGGGCACTTGAAGTACAGGGCCATTGTTCACGCTGTGTTCTGGTTCAATTGGTCGCTTACTGCTATGTTTACTTTTATTATTCGCTTCTTGAATCGTTTGAATAATAAATGGCATTGCATCTATGATTCCTTGTGCCACTATGTGTTGAACGACACTATTATCCATTTGGTTTCCATTGTTATTGATGTTCGGATTCTCATTAACCACGTTAATGTTACTCTGGTTATCGTTATTCAGATTTCCTTGATTTCCTTCGTCGGCCATCTGAATTTTAAACATTTACCCCATATTAATATCACAAAATAATATTTATATAGTCAATCACATGACACGCATTTTTGCCAAAAACGTCGATCATTGCGACTTTTACTCTATTCATCTACTATTATGCATCTGTTACACACTAGTACTGAAATAAAAATTATAATACCAACTGAAATAAAATTACACTAATAGTAATAGGAATCCGTACACACATATTTTATTTTATTTTTATTATTATATTATTATTACTAGTACCATCTCCTCCATCACATCTACGGATATGGATTCATCCAAAAATCCATATTGCGCTCATCGTATTTCCATACGAGTCGCTCTCCCACCTGTCGCATTCTCTCACTGCTTTCTAAAATTTCCTCTCCAAAAGTCCTAAGTTCTTGTACGTTTTCTGCACTCATTGGGGGTGCAGGTTCTAGGACTGGGTTCGGAATCTGGGGTGCGGGTTCCTGGTATGGGGGTGAAAGTGCCTGAAATCGGTAAGGATCTTCTAAGATCTCCCTAATGTAGTCATCATGGTAATAGGGATCTAAAGGGTCCATACCTGGATAGGCTCCTATGTTTTGCATGGGTGTGTCTTCATGTATTGGGTAACGTTGCACAAAGTCCCTATTGCCGTCCCACCAGGGGTCGTAATTTGGGTCTAGGGGGTTTGGTCCTGGTACCCTAATGATTTCTTTCGGATTGAAGTTATGCATCTCCACTTGGTTTTTAGGGTTTTCTATCTCCATGGGTTGGTCTGGGATTGGTGGCTGTGGTTGGGGTGCTATTATTTGCTCCAGATTTGGGTCAGCTGCAGTGGTTGCTAGTATGTGGATGTTGGCTATACCCCTATTTATCATATCCTGGGCATAGGCATCTGTCTCTCTCTTGGCTGCTGCTCGTACCCTCTGTTCATGTAACTTTTTCATACGTTTTCTACGCTCGTGTGCCCCTCGACTGAACCATCCCCTCTTTTTCTGAGGAAATAGCTCCTCTGACTGAGCCTTAAATACAAAGATTCCTTCTTCCGTATCGGCAGAGTACCCTGAGATGGCAGGCTGAGAAGAGGATGTGCCTTCGCTTCTAGGCGAACCAGACAATTGACGGTAAGCGTCAGATGGTCCTTGGTCGCTTATACTGTAAACTAACAAATAGTCAAATAACACATAACAAATAAATACAGTTATGCATGTATTTCCGTAATTTATTTCCTAACACTTTACATTTTGATGTCAGCAGAACACCTATGTGGCTGAATCAGTGGCTTAGCTCTGATACCACCTCCTGTCGCAACCCCCGATCCCTGGTTCCCGGAGAACGGGCGGCTGCGAGCCAGTTTCGGTGGTATCGTGTGTTGTCTAATTTGGCAGCGGAAATTTTCATCAGGACCGTAGTTAGGAAATGTTTATCAGAGTAAAATACCACATTTTCATAACATTAAACAAATGGGTTAAAACCCAAGTTCATAGTACATGCTTTTTCATAGGAATAAATCCTATTTTATTTAATAAAAACATCTATTTTATATTTTGGTAACTTTATTGCCACTTTTCCGAGCCTCCAGTGATGTCCAGCTGGCTTCTATTTGGCTTTCATATTTTGTTACCTGAAATGCGTTTTAAAAACATTTATCAGTGGGAAATACTGGTGAGTGAATCCCAGTTTAATCAAGTTTAAATAAAAAGTCCCGGTGTACAGTATTGAGGGTGATCCCGCAATTATATTTGTTTACAAGACATAACAATTAACATCCATGGTACTGTCGAACCCGACTTGTGGACATGTTACTCCTTGACCAGGTGGTAACAAATTTTGTATACCAAACCCCAACATACTCATCATAATTGTATTCTTACAAATACTCAATAACAATTATTCGCATGGAAAAGTGTTTAAGGTTTTGTAAAACAATTAACAAAAAGTTTTACAAAAGGTGGATCAACTCACATTGCTGTCTTAGGTTTTCCGTAAGGGTTTCCCGGTGATAATCTATAATTTACACAAATGTACACGCGTTAGTATTAATAACCCATTTTAACATTAGCAATACCCTCCCCGAGACGACATTCCAATGACTACGTCGGGCAGAACCACGACAGCCATTACGGAACCCTAGATCAATCGGGCAGCGTATCTAATACGTATCCAGGGGTTATAATACTTACAACGGAGCAGAACTTCTCAAATTAGGGGGTATAATACCCGAGTATTATGCCTTCTATTCAGAAATTAGAGAAAAGAAATCGTTGTGAGCGAATTCGAAATGAAATCCGATGGCCCTTATTTATAGTTGCTGAGTTTGGTCCTCACGCGGCTCGCGTAAAACAAAGACAAGGGTTTCGCGGCCCGCGTCAACCCTGGTCAAACATGTAGCCGGGCTGAGTCGAGGTGTTGGTCTGCCGGGTGTTAGGCCACGTGGCGGCCCAGGGTTGCGCCACAATTCTGATCTCACGCGGCCCGCGTAAGATTGAGGTGGGGTTCACGCGGCCCGCCTTAACTTAAAGAAATCAGCGAAATCAGGTTCTAACCTTCATACCGCCCGCGTGAGTGTTGGGGTGGGTCTACGCGGCCCACCTCAACTTATATTTTAGATTTTTATTTATTTTTAATACTATTTAATATATTTGAGGCCCGTATTCGCGTATGGGGTGTATTTTGGGACATTTTGGGATATTTTAAAATATACTAGGGTGTCAGAAAAATAATGAGGGTGTCGGTTTATTGAGGATTGTTACACGCAATGGCCAGAAAACACATAAAAATGTCTTTTTTTCTAAAACGCAATTGCTTAAAAACACAAAGAAAGTGTTCTCTCTAAAACGCAATGGACTGAAAACACATAAAAATGTGTTTTTACCTAAAACGTAATGACTAAAAACACTTCAAAAATGTGTTTTTCTAAAACGCAATGGCCAGAAAACATATAAAAATGTTTTATTTCTAATGCAGTTTTTCAGAGGCAATTTACAGAAAATTAAATTTTCTGCTCCCAAGGGCGCTACCCCTGGACCCCCGTCGGAAATCCTAAAACGCAATGACTCACACTACTACAAAAATAGGTATTTGCTACGGTCAAATCCGTAGCTAACACCCATTTAGCTACGGATTTGCCATGGATTTGGTCCGTAGCTACAAGTCTCGTCGCGAATTTATTTGCTACGAATTTTCGCTGAGAAAAATTATATTTGCGACGGGTTTAGCTACAAAAAGTGACGTCGCTATTTTAGCAACAGATTCGCTACGAAAAGGTTTGCTATGGTTTTTTAGCTACGGAACTTTGCTACCATTTTTTGCTACAGATTATTAGCTACAGAGTCTTTTTGCTATGGATTTTAGCTACGGTTTTTTAGTTACGTAACTTTACTACCATTTTTTGGCTACGGATTATTAGCTACGGAGCTGTTTTCGTTATGGATGTTAGCTACGCTTTGGCATTGACAATTTGCTATGACTTTGCTACTATTTTTGCCACGGATTTGTTGCAATTTAGCTATGAAATTTGCTACATATATGCTAGGGATTGGCTACGGTAATTTGCTATCTTTTGCTACTCATTTTGTTACCGAATTTAGCTACGAATTTCATTTCAATTTTGCTATGAGTATAGCTATGGGTTTTGCAAGGTTTTTGAAGCAGATTTAGCTACGAATTTCGTTTCAATTTTGCTATGAGTATAGCTATGGGTTTTGCAAGGTTTTTGAAGCAGATTTAGCTACACATTTTGTCATCAATTTTCCAATTGTATACTACTTTTTGCCACTAAACATTATAATCGAATCTCAATAAACATAAAAAACTATACCAAAGATGAAAAACTCAAAACCAAATAGAATAATAACTCAAAGTTTCAAACATAACCAAAGTAACATCAAAAAGATCCAAGTTATCCCAACGCAACAATAAAGATCTAAATTAACCCAAAGCAACGATAAAGATCCAAAAGAAATACAATAAAGTTCAACATATCTAAGTTGGTGGCGGGTTTTGTGACAATAATTGAATTCTTTCATTCATTTCGGTGTACAACCTCGCACTTTCTTCGATTTTCTCCATCACCACATGCTTCTCTATCTTATCTTGTTCCAACTCCGCAATTTTTTTCCTTCAAACGTTGCACCTAAAACATCGAAAGCAAAAATGACCCATTAAAATCCATTATCACGCCTTATAACATGACACATTATATGAAGTTCATTACATCTAAATGGGGGATGTTATAGCACATTACAAACAAACCTAACTCAATATAAGCTGATACATTTAAATAACCTACTATTAGTCTTTTATACATAAAAATGTAGTCTTTTTACTAAAGTATTACGAACCTCGTCACTGTCACTTCTCTCTTGCGGATTTGAACTATGGGTAATCGGCATTGACGATGCTCCCGGAATCACGTTATGCGGGTCAGCAATGTTGCCAATGCCATACAATCTACCCTTTTTATTTCCACCGACAGTTTGTGACCACAATTCCATATCAAATTCAGGGTGTAAACTAGTATCCTCTCCATATTTATCAACAACATATTTATCATATGTACTCTGCGATAAAAACATAGAACAATTACTACTTTAAATTTTATAATCGTATTAGTAAGCAAGGTTTAAAAGGATGGAAACGAGTTTCAAGGCGTTTTCCCTTCGCCTCACGAGCTGTAAGCCTCGAGGCAAAACGAGGCGTAAGGCCGAGGCGGTATTAATAAATAAAGATACAAATTATATACATATATATTATAAAAAATACGGCAATTTAAACGGGTTAAATAACAGTCATTAAACAACTTAAACAGTCAAATAGATTCTATAACATTACAGCTTAATAGAGCCATTAACAGCAGCAAACAGATTATACAGCATTAAAATCTGAACTAAGCATCTGATTCAACAAAGAGATTCTCATTAATGGATTTTAATTTTAATCCGATTCTAATTAACAGCAGGTCAGCAGCAATATAGATTTCATAACAGCAGCAAACAGATTCTAATTTCAATACTAAGCATATGATTCAACAAACAGTCTACAACTAACAAACCATGATCATTCAACAACCGGTACACAATTTCAACAATAAAACCTAATCGGAACATATATAATGAACTGAGAAGAATAAAATAACTTACCTGGAAGAATAGAAGATCAACAACAAATCAACAATACAAAATAATCAACAGCAGATGAGAAAATCAACAGCAAATCAGTAATATAAAGAGATTAAACAACATTTTTTGGGATTTTGATTGGGATTTTCTGTTTTTGGGATGCACAGGTAAATACGTAATTGACGGTTGAACAAGATAAAACCCTAAATTAGCTATCAAAAGAAGATCAACAACAAATCAACAATACAAAATAATCAGCAGAAGATGAGAAGATCAACAACAAATTAGCAATATAAAGAGATTAAACAACGTTTTTTGGGATTTTGATTGGGATTTTCTGTTTTTGGGATGCACAGGTAAATACGTAATTGACGCTTGAACAAGATAAAACCCTAAATTAGCTATCAAAAGAGATAAAAAAAAAAGGTACTGATACTTCTGTTTTTGCCGCCAATACACTTGACTGCCTAAAAATCCCTAATTCTCCCTCCCAAAAAAACACGTACGCCTCTCATATAGACTAACGCCTCGAAACGAAACGTCCGCCTCTTACCACTGAGGCGTACGTTTAAACACAAGCAGTGAGGCGCCGCCTCAAGTACGTTTTCTTGTCGTTCCGCCTCAAGGCGTACACCTCAGCCGTTTTTTTAAAACCATGTTAGTAAGTGCTAAAAACATATATTTACAAAACAATAAGACTTACATAAGCTTCACTTACCCTCGTGTCAACCCAAGTCACATTTTGCTGCTGAATGGTGTCTTCCACCTCATCGTCTTCTCCCGAACCATTCTCAACTGACCTGCTACTCCCAACCAATATATCTAGGGGTCTCGACCCTTTCTTTGCATGTATTTGCAACCAGAACTCACCAAATGTAGCACGCCGCTTCAATGTCTTCTCCTATACATCAAAATAAGCATTTAATGAACATAAATAATATGTCAACTGAGTAATTCCTTTTTAACTGCAGCATTTATAGGACTAATGGCAACTGACTATATCACTAAAATATCAGCCTTTCAATATATATATATATATATATCAGTTCGTATTATTCACATCCAGGTTCAAATTCTGCAGTATTTATAGTGTTTTGTTCTCTGATTTAATATATATCACTATGTGTTTGCTCGAGCTCAAAGAAGTAGGCTCGAACCGAGCCGAGCTCGAGCTTCATAAAACATAACGACCCGAGCTCGGCCCGGCTCGTTTACACCCCTAAATGTATGAATTTGCAGGAAATATGAATCTGCACAGTGTGTGTATGTTAAAGATGAAAAAAAAACATTTCTTACCATGTTTTTTTCTAACCGTGACATAGCACTTCGAGCCTAGTGTACGTTTACCGCAACGGCTTTTCCCCTGTTTTCACTATTTTGAGAAGACTTTCTCTTCCACGAATCAGTATTCCAAGCTGCAACTAGTGTCTCCCAAGACTCTTGATTGATCCAGAATGGCTTAAACGGAATAATGCAAGTCAGATCATCTCCAACTTCTATACCCTCCTCGCACACAAGAGCCTTTGCTTTCTCCCGAGCTCTCTTCAACAAATCAGGAAACTTTCCTTTGATGCACTTCTCCCAGCAAGAGTGAATTTGGGATTTCCACTCGTCTTTCCATTGACAGTATTGCTATATAAGAACACTTATTAATAACGTGTATATTCTCTATTAAGCTATTTGCGTTATCATATAAAAATGTGTCATAAGTATACCTGAAAACGCTCAAACAAGCGTTCACGATGCTGAGAAGGAACATCTTTCCATCCTTGCCACGGACCTGACCACATAGCCTTCAAATTGGAACCAATGGTCCAGGAAACATCATCATGATTATTAAATTTACAAAATGAAAGCAATTCATCACAATTAACGTTAGTAATGATTAGATATTCACTAGTTTGATGTAGTTGTGACAATATGGGCAAGTTGTGTAACGGGACAAAACATGTACCCATTGAAACGGGTCAGTTTGTCACAAGTAAAGACCATAACATGTGCCCTAAGACTGGGAAAATAAAGAAAGGAAATCCTTAGATTGACAGAAAAACATATTTTCCGCTCTCATGTCTTTTTTACAGTTTGTCACAAGTAAATGGGCAAGTTGATGTAAATGGGTCGAGATTATCACCTATAAGTTGATGTAGTTGTGACAATGTGGGCAAGTTGTGTAACAGATCAAAACATGTACCCGCTTCACGGGTCAGTGGGTTGATCCGAAACACCTGTCCAAATTGTATACAACTAATTACCAGTTAGTGTGTCAACTATGATTACAAAAACCAAATATATGTTAATCACCAATAAAAAGAATATAAAAACATATATATACTACATACTCATTTTTTCAACCCAAAGTACAATGAGATTTTCAGGTGTTGGTAATGGAGCTGGGACAACCGGTCCACGCCCAACAGTAGCGACCCGCTCATCATTATCACCATCATTAGGCTCATCATGCAACTGATATGTCTCTGGAGTTGGTCTACCACCATTTTCTGTATTACGCGTACCGTTACCTCGCCCACCACCTTGACCCCTACCACCACCTTGACCCCTACCACCTCCTGTTGTACTGCGTCCCATATTTTCTACAATGAAGAGAAACATATTACTATTCACAGGGATTGTTATGATGAAGCAGTAGAAATCAATAATATTTATACAATTCTTATTTTTTGCAGTGAGTATCAAAGTTAGTTTAGTCATGTATCACTTTTCGTCACCATCACTAATCTTGATTTCCATAAATTCACAGTCTACATTAAAGAGGAAATCTTACCACACTCCAAAAAAAAAAAAGAAATAACAACCTCTGACAAGATAAGGGAAACTTTGATTCATGTTTACACTAACTTACACCTAATGTAAGCATTTACACCTCAATAGCAGGCAATGAACCTAATCACATATTTGGTGACCCTTGTTATCCAATAAGTAATGCAACCTTCTATCAGGAACTTAAATGGATAAAAAAATTAACCTAATATTCTACAGGTTTTCCATGAGACCAACAACATACTAGGCATTTAACATTAACTCTTTTACCCCTTTCCAGGTTTGGGCTTATAAATGTAACGAAGAAGCATACGATTACATAATAAACAAACAGTTATAATTATAAACTACACATTAATACATTAAATGAAGAGGTTGTGCAGAGGTTATACTATTAGGTCTCAAAATTCCAATTGGAGTAATCAATTCAAGAATCGAACAGATCATACTCAAGTAATTCAAGCATATACAAAACCACAATGTAATTTCGATTCCAACGTAACATAGATAGTAAATGGAAACAACTAATTAACAAAGTTGAATCTTACCGGCAGGTTTGTGTCGAAGTCTTCTTGGAAACCGTTTCCTGCAAAAACAACTTGCGATTGCTGAGATATATACATTGTGCGACAGAGTGGTTGTGAGGGGAACGTGGTCTTGAGGTCCGATCGTCTCGGTGTAGTGCGTAGTGGGTTAATTGTATTCTGTAAGGAGTTGAAGAAGACTAGGGTTTTCCCACATAAACTGGTTCCTCAGATGAGCTTCATTAGGCGTTTTTATCTTTTTTATTTTAATAAATATGTTTTTATATATTTGTTAAAAGTATCTAAATCTCACAAGATTAATCGACAAGAAAATTTTCCTTATGAATTTATATGTGTTTTAAAGGTAAACAAAAAGCTATTTTTTGCAAGAATACGTGGTAAAAACATTTTATTTAATTATTTGTTTTGAAGGGGTCTCCAAAGTTTTATTTAGGTCTTGTGATTATTTGACTTTGAAATTAAAAGAATACCAATCGTTTTGGGTGATTACACCAAATATCTCAAAGCTCTTTTTATCTTTTTTATTTTAATAAAATACCATTTTTTTGTTGATTGCACCAAATATCTGGAAGCTTGTTTTTATCTTTTTGATTTTAATAAAATAAAATACGAATCGTTTTTAGGTAATTGCACCAAATATCTCTAAGCTCCTAGTTCCAATGAGTGGATATGTAATAAATACATGTTTAGTGATTCTAAAAAGATAATATCAAATCTTTGTTTTTTTTTTTTTTTTACAAAAATAGGTCTAAAAATAGAACTATTTCTTCGGAGGATTGGTGTAATTTTGTTTTGATGTAATTGTTTGTTGTCTTGGTTTCGCCGCTCCTGTTGGGGATAGGCGTTTGTTTATAATACATACCTTTAAATAAAAATCTAAGACCATGTGTAGTGGGGAAGTGACATAATGCCCTTCCTTTGGCATGAAGTGTCATGTGGCATATGGGGGGTGAAGTTAAAAATAAGTGTAGTGAAGATTTGTAAAGATATGGGGGAATCTAATTTTTAGTTGGGTAAATTACATTTTCCGTCCTTCATGTATCTAGCAGGTTGCAATGGATGAACTTTAACTTCAATAATTACAGCCACAATCCTTTATTTGAAAAACTCATTACACCTTATGTCCTTTGGCACTAACCAGATTAATTTTAAACGTTAAGGTTATATCATGCGTCACATGATCTATAGTATCATTCCTAGGTGTGTAATTGATTAATGGTGCTTATGGCACCCTATACGTCACATGATCTATAGTATCATTCCTTAGTTTTTGTATTCAACATACCACAATACATGTATTTTCCCCAAGTTTAGAAAACAAGTAAAAGTTTAAAAGTGGGGACATGAACACACAAATTTTGCGTATCTTGCGCCGTAAACTTCACCGGTTGGTTTTGTAGCGTCGTGACCTATACGTTTTCTATTAATGTTAGTCACTAGACTTGTATCACACAAGTACAAGTCACCACCTTTTGTTTATGTATTTGTTCTTTGTACGTTCAAACTTTGTGAGGGTCGTGCCCTTGTTTGTCGGGTCTTGCCCGTTTGTCATGTTTTTGCACTTTGAATATGTATTGTTTATTTGTAAATATATATTTCACTTCTCAAATATATATTCATTTATGAAGTCTTTTTCAGGGTAATAAGTGTTAAAAATAATTTATATTTTTAACTTTTCATGTATGTTACTTATATTATTTTCCCAAAAATAAATATAAGTATTTTGTGAAATAATATTCTCAATATTATTTTTGTACAAGTATTCTTAGGAAAGTATACTTGTATTTTATGTAAATACTTGTGTATTTTGTATTATTCACCAAAAATCAATACTTTACCTTTTTATTACTTTCCGGAATTATATTTCTTAAAAATAATGTATTTTTAAGACTTGTAAGAAATATATATATTTTGTCATGCTATAATATATATATATATATATGTTTATTCTTGTTATCCACCCGATTTTGGTATAAATTCCATTACTTGGTAATGGTTATATATTTGTCCAAAAATATATATTTAAGTCCATAACTTGTCCAAGTTCAATAATATGTTAAGGAATATATTTTCTTGTATTTGTCCATGTACTTTCTTGTGAGGAATTTTGTATACTTGTATACTTATGTTTTCTCATGTATTTGTATGTGTATTTTTGTATTCATACTCTTTGAGAGTATTTAGTGTATTTTCAAGTCCCTAATACACTACTACATATAATACACATAATATACACTTAGCACAAAATTTAGTGATCACTAAATATATATATTTCTCCTAAAATATATATATACTTAATATCATTTTAACTTGAAGAAATCATCATTTCTTAACTTGTAATTTCTTACAAAAAAAAAAAAATTAGGGAAACCTTGGTAAATATTTTTAGGTGAATTTTTAGGGAATAAGTTTCACCAAAACTTATATTTTTCTAAGTGTCAAAATTTTATAAAAATTTTGACATAGTTTCCCCTAAAAATGGAGGTTCCCATGTTTTCAAAACGTGTGTTTATTTTCTTTTCAACACCAAAACAATTTTCAACAATAATCACCAACATCATACACTAATTTCTTCATATGAAACATCATGGTGAACTTGATTCTTGTTAAAAATGTGTAGTCTTTTAGATCTACACTTTACATATGATGATCTTTCCAAAAATAAGTGTTCTTGAGTATTTTAAACAAACTTTTATGAAACTTTATTTTACTTACCAACTCATCCATGAGTTTAATTGTCTTAAAGTTTGTAAATCATGTTCTAAAAACCACTTTTATGTCCATTAGAAAGATCATTATTTTTAACATCATGTCTCAGCATGGATCTTTCAAGATCCATGCTAAATAACTTTAGATCTTTCATAAACAAGCTTTATGTTAACTTTTTAACAAACTTTCCATGAGTTTTAGTTTCAAAAATTAGTTCTACACACATTTTATTACTTCAAGATTACAAGATTATGCATCAAAATTCATTTTTCATGTTCACATAATGCTTCATATGTTCATCTTCAAGTTTAACCATGGATCCTTCAAGAACCATGCTTAAACTTGTTAGATCTAAGCTTTAACATACTTGATCTAAGCATAAACACAAGATATAACATCAACAACTTCATTACATACACTAAAAATCAATATAATCACTTGTTTTCTTCATGTTAGATCTTCTCATTTTTAACTTTACAAGTTAAGTTGTTTAGATGGTGAAACTTGTACATAACATAAACATGAACTATTTTAGTGATCAAGAAGCTTATTACTAGCTCTAATGGTCGGTTCTTGCTCTGGTCGGGTCGGGTTTTGATTTTTGCTCATCCCTAGAAGAAATAGATTGAAAGAAATTGGAAGTTAACCTAAGTCACAAGAAATTAGACCTTGGAAATTAAAATTGAAGGTCGTGATTCCGGTGGAGTGGGCGGCGATGGTCGTGAACGGTGGTGGAGTGGGCGGCAATGGTCGTGAACGGTGGTGGCGTAACTGGTTGCATATGAGAAAACCCTATTTTAGGGTTTAAGCTTTATTTACATCCAACTTTCTACAAATTTTGCTACCAAGTTTATTTAACTTTTTTATTTAATTTTCAAACATTTCTTTTTGCTACCTATTTTGCTACGCTATTTTTTATATTTTTTTCCTCGGATTTGCTACGGATGTTGCTACAACTTTTTCTACGCTTGGTTTTAAATTTTTTTTTATAAATTTTGCTACGAATTTTGCTAGGCTTTTTATTTAATTATTTTTTAGATACTAATATTATCAAATTTGCTACTGGTTTTATTTAACTGGTTTTTAGTTAATTTATAAGTATGTATTTTCTTGGTTTTGCTACGGATTTTGCTACGCTATTTTTTCTATATTTATTTCCTCAGTTTTGCTACAGATATCATTTGCGACGAAATATTCGTAGCAAAATGGTAGCAAAATGTGTCCGTAGCTAATTCGTAGTAAATTCGTAGCAAAATTTGCTACCGATTTTCCCCATAGCAAAACTTCATAGCTAATGCCTCTTTTTCTAGTAGTGTCAATTCAAAAACCCAGATCGTAAAAATGCAATTAAAAAAAATCTTATATAGACCGAAGCCGATTTCTTCAGATTTCTTCACTGATTGATGAAATTTGAATGTTAGAAACACTTATCTCAGATTTCTTCACTGATTGATGAAATTTGAATGTTAGAAACACTTATCTGTGAGCGAATCGAACGAAGTGATTCGCTTGAAAATCACATGGAAAAAAATGAGATATTGTATAAAATTAAATTTGGTTTCTTCAAAAAAGTTGAAGAACACGTTGATTGAGTGTTTGAATCATTGATTGGTGACGAAAATCACACTATAATGTAGTAATTAGTGTGATAGAAAGTGAAGAAAATGTTGAAGATGGTAGGTTTTGAAGTTACAGAGAGAAGAAGGAAGAAGATAGGGTAAAATTGACTAAAATACGTTTCCTCTTTATTTTAAATTTTGTCATATATCATAATCCTATTGCTTCCTATTCTTTCTAGCCAAAATAAACTTCATATTTGATACTCACTTATTCATATATATGTATTAATTTCAAACATAACCGAGGAACAGTTCATTAACGGTAACGGCGTTTGACTTTGGTGCTCTGTGAAGTTTCGGCATCTTTGACAATGACCACAGAGACTTCTGATTTTACAACTTTGGTCCCTTAGAAGATTTCAACCAGACCCATCACCTCTTTGTTTTCTTTTCTGACAATTTGTTATTTCAGAGCTAAAAGATCGCTGTCCCCGTGAGGTGAACAAACAAACCATCAGGGTAAATTAACTCTATTGCCATGGCAGCTCGCTATTCGCCAAGGAAATTTTTTCTTTTTTAACCAGGCAGCCCCAAGGATTTTTTTTTCCAAACCATCCATCTACCACCGACAACTTTATCACCATTGTCATTACAAAACCAACACTTTTTTTGAGAAAATTATCGATTCCGCATAAGATGTTTTAGGAGTGGTTGTTTGAATATTCGCACACCACCAGCCGGCTCTCCCACCACCGTTTTAGCAGCACTTTTTTTTGCAAAATTATCACGTCCACATACTGGTTGTGTGAATCTGCTGAGTCGTTAGATGACATGCCGCCACCGACAGCGGCGATAATCGAACCCAACCATCTCCGATCTATAACTGCATGACATATTGGGGCTCCATTGTTTCAGTCATCACTTAATCGCCGTCAAAATCACGAGCCGTGGAGCACCTTGAAGTTCGATCTGACAAAATAGGCGACATGAAGACGCCGGAAACCCTCGCCGGTAAACCGATTCACCATCGTCATACCCTAGCGGCCTAGCCCAACTATTAACATGTTGAATAGTGGATGATAGATGGTCGCTGGGATATTTGCGGCTGTTAGAACGGTGGATGATAGATGGTTTTGAGATTTTGAGGTTTTGAGACTAAAATAAGGAATATAGATCGGTGAGTGCACCTGCTTTACTTTACTACCTAGAGAAGGCCTCTTAGTTCTTACCCACAGTTTTGTAATTAATGAATGGATACGTGGTATTGTCCTCATTTAGCCAAGTTTCACTGGTTTGTAGAATATTCTTAAATAACCCTTGAATTTAGGTAAATTTTAATTTAGAACTTTTTAACTTCATACTTTTCATCATGTACCCTTATGTTTAAATCTAACTAGGTTTTAATGTTGCGCGTCGCGTTGCGGCGCGACAAAATTAAGTCATTGTACAACTATTTATTGCGACTAAATACTTGGTTGTTATTAAAGCTGTGCTATTTAGTGTCTTATTTTTAAGTTGACAAGTGGAGTTTTCATACAACAGAGCCGTTGGTAGCAAGCGAGTTAGTAACTCCTGGCGATGGCGACTATTGCGATGTCTAAGCATCCACTAACCCAACAAATAAGGAATAAGAATTGTATTAAATACAATCAGAAAAACGTGTGAAAGAGGAGAAAAAGGAAGATGATGTGAAGTTATGTAGGCATAAAATGAAAAAAAAAAAACGCCATGATTTGAACTTGAGTCTCTTTAAAACACATACAACCACAAAACCACTCCACCATGATGAATAATCTAACTAACTTTGAAGAAAATTGATATATATACACACTTAAAAAGGGTATAGGGGGGAAAAGTCAACAAAGACAACCAATAAGGAAAGTTTACTATTCATTATGATGTGACAACTACTATTCATTAGCTTTGTTTTTTAATATATGTATAATATAATGAAACACAATACTTGGAACACTTCAGTAAAATCGTTGAAAGTAGACACATATCAATACAATAATTAATTTATTATTTAATTTTAATGAAAATGTTATTTCTTTCGCTTTACCACCCCGTGTAAATTTCTTTCTGTAGTTTTGATCGATGTAAAAAACATATAGATATTTTCTTGACATTTCTTGCGCCTACTACCATACCGAGGGTCAATGTCACACCAATTTAAGATTTTATCTCCGCTTTAAAATTACGATTTTGCTATCAGTTCAAAATTACGTTTTTACCCAGTTCAAAATAAAATTATGCTTTTACCCCCAACTAAAAATTACGATTTTGACCCGTTTAAATTTACAGTTTTGTCATTAGTTTTGATTTTTCTCCAATCAGCCAGAATAAGATTTTGCCCTCAACTTAAATGTACATCTTTGCCATCGTTTTCCTTTGCTTTCCCATTTAAATTACGATTTTGTCCCCAGTGTAAAATTACAATCATGCCATCATTTTAGTTTTTTTTTTTTACAAAACTATAGTAATGCTTTGTTTTAATTGTTTGTCTCGGTGTAATTTTTATTCGTGCCAGACGACTGCCTGTCACACGCTCATTTATTCTAAAAAATTACAAGTTTGCCCCGAGTTTAAAATTATTGTTTTTCTATCATTTTTGCTTTTCTTAAGCAAAAGTATGTTAGTGTTTTAATTTAATTGGTTGATTCAATGTAATTTTTTTGAGATCGTGTTATGAGTCGTATGTACAAGTAACCGAAACACCGACGTACATGTTATGAGAGAGAAATATTCGGCTTAGTGTCCCGCAACGCGGGCGGGGCAAAATCTAGTTTATCTATATTTGCTATAGTTTGGTTGAACTTTATATTGATAAACTAATTGTTTGGATGTTTTAAGAATTTTTTATTATTTAATAAAATAATTGTTGCACACCACCACCGAGTACCCAATAAGGGTGTAAAAACATTGATGATTACCAAGAAAATAAATTAAATAATCACAAATAATCAAGCAATCAGAAGGAATATTCAAGCAACATTAGTTTTTAAATATTAAAAGCTTATAAGCTAACGTAATAAAATATCAGCTTTCAACAAAGCTTAGGGTGTTAGGAGTGGTTAAACACTTGAGAATGCCAAACTAAAAAATTAACCAATAAGAGTGTACCATGTTAAAGTGGTAAACTATACTCAAAACGTTGGCAATAGTTTAAACACTTGATAAAGTAGTAAACTATTTAAAAAGAAAAAAAAAGAAAGAAGTGTGATTGGTTGAGATTATAATGGACCCCGCCCCACATTACCCCCTCTCTCTCTCACACACACTACCCTCTCTCTCATGATTCCCGCACCGGCTTTCCTCCACCGCCTGATCAAAGAAACCGAGCGGCAAAGGGCTCGGCGGCGGTGTTGCCGCGCAACAAAGGCCTTTGCCGACACCCTTTGCCGCACCACTCCTAACACCCTTATAAAGCTAACGTAATAAAATATCAGCTTTCAACCGGCTACCCACCAAGCATTTGGTCATTTTGGCCATTAATGTTATATTGCTTAGTATGAGTTAGGTTTATAATCCTTTTCAGGTTGTTGGTGACAATTGGCCATTTTCTACAAGGTTATCATGATAATCAAAATGAAGTCTTTAATTTAAACAAACTCGATCATAACAAGCCCAAATTAAAATGAATTTAGATGAAATGTTCATTAATTATAGTATCAAGAAACCGAAAATATTAAACGTATTAGTCCAAACAGACATTAAACCAGAATCAAACCCTAAGAGTCAACATGTCCAATTCAAGCCTTTTTTGGTGTCTAAACAACGGAGACTCATCAAAACAAATATAAAAAACCATTACCATTGATCTTGAACTAAACGGTACTTTTTTCGTATAATGAAACGAGAACATGGCGTAAACGAACTTGATATGAAAAAAAAATCCAGTTTAATGGTTTAGAACATTTTATCTCCAATTTCCATCATATAAAAAAAGCTATTTGAGGGGTTTTTATTTTTTTTAATTAAAACAACAATAAAAAGGACATGTTAGGGCGGACCTACGTTACGAGGAACGGGGTCCCCGGACCCCAATCTTTTTTTAAAAAGTAGTAGAAACGGTATATAAAATTGTCTATGGACCTCATAAAATAATTTAGTTGGACCCCATAACAATGAAAGTGAGCCTAGTGCAGTGGTAAAACCTCTTGTTTACACACAAAAGGTCATGGGTTCGATACTTGTTTCTTTGTTTTTTTATGATTTTTTTTTTAGACCCTATTGTCCAAAAATCCTGAGTCCGCCACTTCATGTTACCATCTTTAATTAAATCAAAAGAACATCAACTCAATATTAATGTAAAAGGAAAATGCACAATTCAAAAAGGTGCACTCCTATCCCCACCACAAACATAATATTGGTGTACAATACATGAATGTAAAAGTACATGTTTATTAATGAATTGAAACAATTGCATTGCAGCCACACATGTTTTTCTTGATCAAAGGCTATCCCGCCGACAGAATTGATCCCACTTCTATAATTTAAAACACGTAACAAAAAAGAAAAGAATAATTCAAAAAGACTCACCACCACCAAAACATCTGTTTGCCGGAAATATCTTATATTCTTCAACAAAAAAAAACAACACAACAATTGTTGTCTTTTTTCATATTTCCAACACTTACAATCATTAAAACACACCCATGTATGTTGCCGACACAAGTTTCTTCGATCCACTAAGATTCAGCCCAGAGGTCATTATGATATGAATCATTTGACGGGTGTTTAAGTTTTAAACAGTGGCGGAACCAGAACTATTTAGTCAGGTTATCATAAGGTTCTTTCTTTGTAAGTTACAAACGAAGGGTCCAGCTACAAATTTTTATATGAAAATCTATTAGATTCTGGTGACCGAGAGTCAACGAACCCTCTTGACCCTCTCTGAAGAATGGATGAAGTACCCGGATCAACAGGGACCAGTGCAGGGTTTGCTTTGAGGCTGGGTCAAACCATCTTTTCCTCTGCTTCACTTCTGTTCATGTCATTTGGTGTCCAGTTTTACAGCTATACATCCTTCTGGTACACCTTTATAATTTTAATCATAATAATTCATAATATCTATTAGATAATTAGTTTCGGGCAAACCTTGGAGCATCGGTAAGGTTACTGCTATGTGATTTGGAGGTCATGGGTTCGAGTTGCGGAAACAGATTCTCCGGCCCAAGTTGGCATGACACCTGTGACCCCTGTATAATTAGCACAGGAGCCTCGTGCACTGGGTTTGCCTTTTTTTTTTTTTTTTTTAATTAGGTAGTAAGTTTAAAATTTTATGGTTATTGAATTGAGCAGCTTCTTGGTGACAATTATGGGGCTGGTAATCCCATGGAGTTTTGCATTAGCACTTCTTGATGGATACTCAGTTCTTGTAACCAACCCGATTCGGCAAAAGGGGATACTGTTCATAATAGTTATAGGAGATTGGGTAATGTTATCAATTTCCAAAACTTTTGAGCAGCTGTAATACTTTAGGTACTAATGGTTTTCGTGTTGCGTTAATTGGAAGCAGTTGTTGTCAACGCTCACGCTCGGTGCAGCCTCTTCTGCGGCCGCTGTTGTGGAAGTGTTGCTAACGGCTGATGGGGCGGTTTGCCTTCCGAAGATCTGCAGCCGGTATTTGATTTCGACCATATTTGCTTTCTTGTCATGGTTTTTGTCCATGGCTTCTTCTTTGTTCAATCTATGGATTCTTCCATCTTTGTAATTACAAATTTTATTAGGATATATTTTTTTACAGAAGAAATGATAGATACACGACCATATATGATGAAAGAATTGGATCAGTTTTAATGTAATTTTGAAAAGGTTAGTTTAATGCCGAAATATAGTAACGCGTTTTAAATTGTTGTTAGTAGAGTAGCTATTGTGACACTACATTTGAAACAATTATAGAGTAGTTTGTAGTTGAGTTAAGCCAGTGGCGAAGCTTGAGATTTCCGACCGAGGGGTCGAAAACATATATACCCAAAAATTTATATAAAACCGGGGGTCGAAAACATATATAACCAAATATTTCTATACGAAAACTACATACTCTAAGCGAAAAGCTCGGGGGGTCGGCTGCCCTCTCCAGCCCCCACTATGTTGTGCCCCTGAGTTAAGCTGTAGAAATTATAGAAATATGTTAAAATGGTACATGTTTAATCGCATGTATGTATGAGACAATGCGTAATGATGCATTATAGGGGGCGTGAATAGACTTGATAACGCCCTAACACCGCCCTCTAGACGTTATAGGGGCATGAAGAGTGATTGACATTTCTAGTAAAATGCCCAATTGAGAGAAAACAAAACGGATAGTAATGATAGAAAGTGCGTTAACAATTAAACATTTCTATAGAGGCGTTATGATGCTGATGTAGCGGAAAATACTTCTTAAGAGTCATTAACCATTACGAATGGTGTGAAAGGAGATGATGCATAAAGTGAGATAGGGTGTCACAAAGTGAAGAGGGAAGAAGGATATTGGGTCACCTTACCTTTTATAAGAGACTGACCCAACAATCATGTTAGGTGGGCCGGAGCACATCATGTTGCCCGGGTAAAATTGGTTTCAAACCAAAGTGGGTTATTTCCTTTAAAAACTGGTTTCAAATCCGAACCGGTTTGGGACGATCTGTTTTTGACTTCCTTTGACGAAATCTTAATTTTTTTAAAAATCAATCTGTACAGGAACTTTACCCAAATTTATAAACCTAATCTTTAGATAAAATAAAAACTTAGATGCTAGAAAAAAAATATTCTTCAAAGAAGTTTTCACCTAGGGGTGTGCATGAGTTTGTTTTGGGATCAACCCGAACCAAAATCGAAATTTTGGTTTTACGGTTTGGTAAACGATCGGTTTCAAGTTTGATTTCACATATGAGTTTGGTTCGGTTTTGGGTTATTTTTCGGTTTTACATTTGGGATTGAAATGGCAAATCTAATAAAATTGTCAAAAATAATGACTTACGCCAAAACTTTTGCCCAAAGTTTTGTTACCATGCTATAATGAGTTTGAACCTAAAACTTTTCACTTACAATAATAAACTTGAACAATTGATTCAATAACAAACATTCAACTGTATGATTTACATCCATTAGGCGACCTGGTGGATATGGGATATATGGAGTGTTAGATCATCAACTACCAACAGCGTTGAAAAAACTTCAACTGGACCGCCACCTGTTGTCGCCAGTAATGTTGGAAAAGTTGTTTTAGAGGCTGATGTCCTGAGCAAGGATATAGAAGACTTATAGATGGATCTCTTGGAGATATCCATTTTAGTTAAACTTTTCACTATAATATACATTAAAACCTATTAAACCTCATTTTTTTTTTTCAAATTTGGACATGCATCAATTGGAGTGATGGTCTATGACCGGAGTTTTGTTGTGGAGATGCGTAGCCGAAGAAGAATGGGGTTTAGCTGGCGGTGATCTTGTAGTTATGTGTGTATGAGTGAGAGAGAGAGAGAGCCGATCGATCACTCCCAATAACTGCAAACCTTTTTTTTTAACATCAAGCACATTAAAGGTATGTGGTGGTAATAAAAATTGGAAATTGGTGGGTGGTGGTGATGGTGGAATTGAAAAATCGGAAAATGGTGGATGGTGCTCATTTGAACAAAGATTAAATGAATGTTGTCAAATATAATACGTTTATAAATTTGAGTTGCAATATGTTTTGAGATCGACGCCGCCGCAACGTGTGGCGATTGTAATAGTAGTTTTAGCGATTATAATAGTAGTTTTATATAACGAATAAAACGGATTGAATGGTTTAGATCTTGTATCTTTTACACCACTTAATGCATAATACTAATTTAAGGTTTTAATAATGTTTGTAGCAAATCATATTTATATACTATTAATTTATAACTTTTCTATATATAATGAAGTTGTATTTCATGCTTCGTGTTTTATAAAAAAAATGATTTTTTACTATTAATCCAAGGTTTTTCATCTTTAGCAATTTAATCTAAAAATTGATTTTTTATTTAACTTAAAACTTTTCATCTTTTACAATTTAATCTCACAACTTTTAACTTTCAAATTTTGGTCTCCTTAGTTTTCATCTTTCGCAATTCTTTTTACGTTCGTTCTAATTTTTGCCAGTTAACACGGCGCATCGTGCATGTGTGATTCAGTGTTATTACATCTTCCTTTTTTGGTTTCGTCTAAATTTTGCAAGTTAATACGACACAACTTGTGTGTGTGGTTCAACGTTTTTACATCATTTTTCTATGCATAATGGTGTTGTACCCGTGCCTAGGGTGCTTTCCAAAAAAAATGACTTTTTACTTTTAACCGAAGACTTTTCATTTTTTGCAATTTAACCCCACAAAATTTGATTTTTTACTTTTAACCCAAAAAAATTTATCTTTTGTAATTTAACCACACAACTAGTTTTTTTCAACTTTAGTCCCCTATCATTTTCATCTTACGCAAATTTTTGTTTTTCGTTTCGTTCTAATTTTTTTCAGTTAACCCGGCGCAACGTGCGTGTGTGGTTCAATATTATTACGTTAATTTTTTTCCCGGTTGACAGATTCGTCACAACGTGCGAGTCATATATCGACTTAGTTATTTTTTTTTCTATTTTACGTTTTGCTCTAACTTCTTCTCATTAACACACTGCAAACTTAGTATTGATGGTCGCTGAGGTAGGTGTGACGTTGGTTCTATTTGGCACGTTTTTACACCCCCGCCTTAACGTATCTAAACTTATTTTTAGTTAAATGTATCTTATAATTTCAAGTTTATCCATTCCCAAATACGTATCCTTCATTTTCACTCCTTTTAAGTATTCACATATACTTTCTAAGAGAAGTATTCTATTCTATAAAAACAATAATATACAAGAATAATTCAACCAATCAGACAAAGCAAGATGCAAAAGGACTACAAAATTATTCCCATTTGATTCGGGGTTTCTATCATTTACAAAATGATTCCAAACTAGTATTAAGTAACCCCGCGATGCGGCGGGGGCGAGCACTAATGTCACACTACTGTCAGCGACCACCGACACTGAAGTTGCGGCGTGTTAATGCGAAGAAATTAAACCGAAACGTAAAACGTAGAATAAAATAACTAAGTTGATTTAGGACTCGCGTCTTACGATGAACCCGCGTCTAGTTTTTTCCGTTTGACAGGTTCATCGTAATCTATATATAATATATATCATTACCACTATACAAACCATAATGCATACATTACAACAACCATTGTATCTAATTGATACTATCAATATGTTGCAAATTATATTTATACAAGATTTTGGCTAAATTAATTAGATTATTATAAATAATAATAATTTACAAATAAAACAACACTACTTTGAATGGATCAAACCGATTAAACATGGTAATATAATGAAACCATTATTTGATTAGTGTACAATCATTTAAGCATAATTTACAAGCATGCATACAAAACATATTGAATTTGGTAAGGTAATTAAACCATTATTTGATTAAGGTACAACCACTTAAGCACAAATTACAACCAAACAGGCATACAAATTTTCCAAATTAGTAGTATAAATAAGGTACAAGCACTTTAGCACAAATTACAATAAAAAAGCATACAAATGTTCCAAATATTAATAGTATAAATAAGGTACAACCACATTAGCATAAATTACAACTAAAAAAACATACAAATGTTCTAAATTGATAGTATATAAATTGATAGTATATAAATATCTTCATTGTAACAACAGTTGTATTTAAATACTTAGAGGTATAAAAAAGCTAACAAGTATAGGATTAGAATTTCATTAAGGAATTTAAATCTTTTAGTCGATCTCAATTCACTAGATCGACATCCAAATAACACAAATACTTAGTTTCCTACATTTGCTTTGTGTTAGTGTTAGTAAATCGATTCGTTAATGTTTGTGTTGTTATTGAAGCGTAGGAGATAGATGTCTATAGGACCTAAGCATGAAGATGTACAATACATAATAAAAAATAATTTCTTAATTCATACTCTCAAACACATCCTTAATTAAATGTGATTGTCATGGTCATGTTAGATACTCATAATTATACTCATAGAATGCCCAATCTACATAATACTAGGTTCTTTTCAGTCGCGCGTTGCGGCGAAACGGAGCAAACGATAATGTAAAACAAACGTTATTTGAAAATGTAGAATGTTGTTTAGAAAGCCAAACCGTTAGAATCGGTTCAGTTTATCATCGTATCATTTTACGATAGAAAATAGATACTTTATTTTTTTAATATAAATTTGTTTTTAATAACAGTTATATTAATCGAGGATAAAAAGTAAGCTCAATTACGTACTTAAGTTTTTAGAAAAAAAAAATTAACGAACATAATTTATTAAAGAAATATCAAATTAATTGATAAAGTAAAGGTAAATTTTAAAAAAGAAGAAAATCTTATGGAAAACAAAATAAATGGTAAAGAAAATATGGTTTTAGAAAAGGAAAAATAAAAATACGTTATATAATTTTAAAATTGAAATTACTGTTCATCATCCTTCGAAAACTATATATATATATATATATATATATATAATATAACTAGATTAAACAAAAAATAAGCATATATCTATCGGTGCATATACTACCATAATGTTTGTTAGAATTAGTCTGTTACGTAGGGGTGTTAAGAGGGTCGTTTTTGGTTTTAAACCCAATATGAACTTGGAAATTATGTTAGGCATACGAACCGAAAACACTATTTATATTCGTGGGTTAAACAGGTATGTATTTGATCTTATTCTTTTTTCATACAAATGTATATAGAACAATTACGTTTAAATATCAATTTCTCTTTTAGATTTTGAAATTTGTTATAAATCTACGTTGTTAGGTTGAACCGGACTTGTTTAGACTAAGTATTTTTACATCAAATTAATTACTATATAAAATGGTTTGTCTAATACATCGAAATAAAAACAAACCGGCAACAAGTTATATAGATTCGTATCAAGTTTTCATGTTGTATCAAAATAAAAAAAAAATTTGATACAACATGAAAACTTGATACGAATCTATGTAACTTGTTGCCGGTTTGTTTTTATTTCGATGTGTTAGACAAACCATTTTCTAAAGGCATCTAAGAAAAATATTCCCTAGTCTCTCAATTTTCTCTCCCTGTTGGCCGCCGCCGGAGTGCTCGACGAGGAGGTGATTCATTGGAATAGCGAGTGAGGAGTCCTCGGCTAGTGCCTTGAGTGTTCCTCTATCTCTATCTTGATCTTTCACCGATTCCATTCGCCTCTGGGGCCGCCCGTTTTCTCTCTGTCCGTGTTTCTTGGTGCAATCTCGGTGCCGATTTCTCCGACCTTGAGCGCTTAGTAGGTATGTGACTGTTCACGGCTATCTTTATAGTTCAGTTAGAATAGTACGAATCCTATTAACAGCTTAAAGCTCGGGTTAGTTGGCATTTGAGTCATGGAGGATTTCGCCGGTAACTCCAGTAGTCAGTCGGGTCCGGGGTTTGCTAAGTTTTACGTCTGTAACCTCCCGGATAGATGTGGTTCGAAGGATGTAGAAGAAATTTTCAAGAATTTTGGAGATGTCACGGGGCCGCGCGCAAAAGAGATAAGTGGGGCAATAGGTTTGGGTTTGTTAGTTTCTCTGGAATTAAAGATACTAGGGAGATGGAAAAGTCAGTGGCCAAAGTTAAGATGGGGAATTTTACGTTGAAGTGTAATCTTGCTAGATTTTCTGCAGTTAACAAGGAGTTTTTCGACAGGCAAGATAAGAAGGGTCCTCACAACCCCCAGCCAAAGAGTTTTGGTCCTCCGTTTTTAAATCCACATCACTCCGGTGTTTGGGGAGGGGTGTCTTTTAAGGATGTTGTGAACGGTGTTTCAGGGGGGAATCATGAGAAGATGGTGGAGGTTTCCTCCTTCGTGGCAGCCTTCAAAGATATCGATGATAAAGCCTTGGTGGGTAGAGTCAAGGATCTGGGTACTCTCCGTAAAATGGAATCATGTATCCTTGA
This sequence comes from Helianthus tuberosus, assembly GCA_030545235.1. Classification (NCBI taxonomy): domain Eukaryota; kingdom Viridiplantae; phylum Streptophyta; class Magnoliopsida; order Asterales; family Asteraceae; genus Helianthus; species Helianthus tuberosus. The sequence continues at coordinate 45,671,304 of CM060442.1, forward strand.
GAAAGGAGGCCAGTTCTCTGAGATTAAGTACCTGGGTGGGCTCTGTGTGCTTATAACGTTTAATAACTCAGAGGAAGCAGAAACGTTCAAAGATTGGTTCACGCCGGAGGCTAGCTTATTCGTCTCCCTCGAAACCTGGAAAGGCCAATCCATGTCCTTTGAGAGAATAGCTTGGCTTTCAATTAACGGAGTCCCGATTCATCTTCGGGAGAACGAAGTGTATGATTCTATCGGGAGGATATTTGGTAAAATCCTGCATCCATCCCAGCTTTGTGGGGAAGATGGTGATCTAACATCAGATATGGTGGGGGTTCTGGTGGGGGGGGGGGGGGGGAAGAAAACCCATTAATGAAGAGGTCACGATTCTTTGGGAGGGCAAAAAATACAAGGTATGGATTGCCAAAGAAACAAGTAACTGGGTTCCTGATTTTTTGGAAGACAATGATTCAGGTAACGTCGCTCCGGCATCCGGAGTCCAAGTGATGTCAGACGGGATTGATTCCGGTAATCCGGTTGTTGTTTCTGAAAAGTCTCCGACGGAAGATGGAGAGGTGAAGGAAGCTGGGGAGCCGTGCATGCAAAATAATAATAATAATGTTAGTAGTCCGGTTGTATTCCCGAGGTGGGAAACTACTTGGGACAAAGGGAATATTAATGAGGTTATTCTTCCTAGAGGGGAATCTTCCAATAAGAGGAATAAAGGGCAGTCTAAGGGTTTGGGCCCGGGTAAGTCTAGACCGCGAAAACTTTTTAAAGCCCAAAAGGTGTTTGTTAGTGGGCTGGGCCACGAAAGATCAAAAAAAAGAATGAGGGTGGACAATTTATGTTGCTCGGATCCAGAAGGTTATCAAGGGGGAAGAGAAGGCGATACCCTCAATCGGCAGAGGATGTGGTTAGGGAGAAAGCTCCGGCTTCCGTCAGTATCTCGGAAGCTTTGTCCAGCAGGGAGGATGAAACGGAAGCAACTGTTCATCTCGCGACTAAACACGGAGTTAACTTAGAAGATCATATCAATCTTGTGAAGGCATCAATCTTGGATGAAGGACTTCAAGTAGGTAAGCCATGAATTGTCTCTCTCTTAACATCCGAGGTTTGGGGGGGGGGGGAGCTAAAGCAGGGTGGGTCAAAGAGATTAGAAGAATGCACGGGGTGTCATTTATTGCTCTGCAGGAGACACATGTTCAGGTTTACTGGGACTCTGTTCTCGCCAAGTTTAGGGGGTGTTGATTTTGATAAAGTTAGTGTAGCCGCCAGTGGTCGTTCTGGGGGATGTGTTAGTCTGTGGGACCCGAAAGTGTATAGGATGGTTGCTTCGGTCACTCACAGCAACTATGTTCTTGTGAACGGTTTCGTCAAAGGTACTGGGAAAGAGCTCAACATTCTGAATGTCTATGCTCCCCATAACAACATAGAGAAATGGAATCTCTGGTATGAGATTGTGGGGCTGATGAGTAACTTCTCGGGGCAGTGGGTGGCTATGGGAGATTTCAATGCCATCAGGTACCCGGAAGAAAGGAAATCTACAAAGTTCAATGCGGCGAGTGCGAGAGACTTTAATGATTTCATAGCGGAAGCCGGATTCTTGGAGTATAGTATGAAAGGAAGCAAATATACGTTTCTGGCAGAAAACAGTTCTAAATTGAGTAAGATTGACCGTTTCTTTGTTTGCCATAACTTCTTTAACGAGTGGCCAGTCGCATGCCTCAGAGCTCTTCCGGGGAGGTTATCGGATCACAATCCGATTTTGTTTAGTGTGGTCAACAAAAATTTTGGTAAGAAACCGTTCAGAGTTTACAACTCCTGGTTGGAAAAAGATGGATTCGAAGAGGTGGTTGCTAGGGCGAAAGCTGATTTTACTGATCCTGAGTATCGGTCAGATGTTAGGTTGTCTAAGAAATTCAAATTTATGAGAAGTATCATTAAGGATTGGAGGAATAAAATGTTGGCTAAGGAATCGGTCGAGGAAGCTAAGCTTAGGGAGGACCTTGAGAATATGGAGCGTATTTTGGAAACTAGAGATCTTACGGAAGAAGAAAACTGGATTAGAACGGAATGCAAAAAAGGGTTGGGAATGTTAGCCTACAACAAAGCTAAAGTCCTTAAACTAAGGTCAAGGATTTGATGGGCGGTCGACGGGGATGATAATACGGCGTTTTTTCATGGGTTTATCAATAGGAGAAGGCGTCTAATTTTATCCATGGGCTTACGGTGGAAGGGGCGTGGACGCAGGACCCTACTAAAATTAAAAAAAAAAATTTTTTGTTTTACAGGAACCTCTTCAGTGATAGCTTCGGTCCTAGATCGCCTGTTCAGAGTGATGGCTTGAATAGGATCTCGAAGGAGGACGCTCGGGTGTTAGTCTCTCAGTTTTCGGCCAGGGAAGTTAAGGAAGCTATCTTTGAATGTGGCTCGGACAGAGCCCCAGGCCCTGACGGATTCAACTTCAGATTTATTAAAAAGTTTTGGGGAATTTTTTAGCAAGATTTCAGGGAGGTTATTGTCACACCCCGAAATATCAGAGCATTGGCGTGACTGGGCTGGTATCTTCATTGCACAGCGGAAGCAAATAAGCTAGGACTTTCTAGAAATTGAACGCCCACTAAGTACTCGACTCTTCATGGTTCTCCTATTCCAACCGTGCCTTGTCTTAGAACTGTAACCTGAGAAAGAAACATGTGAAAAATCAACATAAAGTTGAGCGAGTTCATAGTTTGTTCGCAAAAGATTTGAAATAAATCTTTTTGAATAACTGGTTTTCGAAGTATTGTTGAGAAAACGAATTAAAATCATTTTCTTGTCATGTTATACAGAAACTTTGTATGAAAACATAGTTTGTGTCATGTATAAATCGAGTTTTCATATATAAATCAGGTTTTCGTGTGTACACCACGTACTCATGTATAATTCAAGTTTTTCTTGAGTACCCCACGTACTCAAGTATAATTCCCGTTTTCTTGAGTACCCCACGTACTCAAGTATAATTCAAGTTTTCTTGAGTACCCCACGTACTCAAGTATAATTCCCGTTTTCTTGAGTACCCCACGTACTCAAGTATAATTCAAGTTTTCTTGAGTACCCCATGTACTTCAAGTTAAATCAAGTTTTAGTATGGTATGAATTTTATGTAAATAAAGTATTCCTGTAAGTATCAGGATTGTTAATGGGTTGCAAAGCCATTAATATGTGACACGACATAGGAAGTCACCAAACCTTAGGCATTTAGTTGGCATATTCTGAGACACAAAAGCACTACTCGATACTCGCCCTCACCGAGAGTGTGGCTGCCCGGCACCCGTTAGATCTAACCTTTTGTTCTGCGGTCTAGGTATATTGTTGATTAATGGTGCTTATGTACCCTATTCGTGACACGATTTCTCGTATCATTTCTCATAACGCATCATACTTGGTACTCGTCCTCACCAAGTGCGCTTCTCGTATTCTTATCTCTCATCACACTTGGTACTCGTCCTCACCAAGTGTGCTTCTTGTATTTTTATCATACCATTTATAAAAATTGTAACATTTGTATCTTGTATTTTCCCGTAGTTTAGAAAACTAGAACTCGTGTGTATGCATATTTCAAAAAAATATGCTTGTTTGAAAAACCGGTATAAAACATAAGCTTTTCGTAAACCCTTTGTGTGAGTTAAAACTTGCTTGTAAAATGGTTTAGAAATATGTAGTTCTTGCTTTGCAAAAAGTGCATGTCTTTCCACCCCGAAAACATTTATAAAAAATGTAAAACCATAAAAGGTGGGGTTATGAACTCACCTGAATATTCCTGTGCAAAGCTAGCTATATACGACTTTGTGATGTCGTTTCCAAGACTTGACTCGCTAGCGTGCATTCTACAATATTCCTAACACGGAATATCTTATAAGTTTCCAATAAATGCAGTAATTAATTACGTGTCATCGAGCTTTACCGAATCGCTAATTGACTGATTCGTCTGTAAGTTATGACGGTAAATGAACGATCGTAACTAAACTATGTGTCGTTTAGGCGTTTTGAAATAAATATAACAACTTATATTTATTTAATAGCGTTTTCGTGTTGATGTCGTTTGAAATAAATACGATAGTTATATTTATTTCTTGAAATAATATGAGTTGCTTGGCGCTTGAAATAAATATATAAAATATATTTATTTTATAAAAGTATTCGCGTTGTATGGTATTCGAAATAAATATGTAAACTATATTTATTTTGTAAAACGAATACGAGTTGTTTGAGGCTTGAAATAAATATATAAAATATATTTATTTTATAAAAGAATTGTCGTTTTCGTATATGATAGAGCGTCGTCGAAAGTGGTATACACATTTATGTAAAGTCGCTTTTCAATAAAACATGTTTTACTTTTACGGGTTTTCTCGAAAAACGGGCAGAGTTTCCTCTGTTTTTGGAATAACCCGACAATAAAAAGTTGTCGTATTTTATCAATCTCTACAATAACTCAATCCATTCAAACAATGTATATCATAAAGTTTTATCAATACGACCAAAATAAAACGTAACTGAATTATAAACGAATCGGTTCGAGCTCGTTCAGAAAATAATTAAAATTACGTAAATATTAAACGCGTAGTCAATCTTTACCAAATCTCTCGCGTCGAACCGCGGACTGAGTTAACCGGGTCTGAGTTGACCGAGTTGACTGAGTTTGACCGAGTTGACCCGCGTTAAATCTGACCCGAACAATTCTGACCGGCCACCAATGCGAATCGTGTGAACCGAACACTGAGTTAACCCACTTTAACTGTGTTAACCTGAGTTGACTCGAGTTGACTCAGGTTGTCTCAGGTGTTGACCGGGTCAAGCAGGTTTGTCCCGAAACTGAAATCTTGAACATTTGAACCAAACCACCTGAAGTAAAAGAAGAACCGAACCCAGTTGGCCGAACTCTGAACCTGAACCGAGCCGTGATTGACCGAACAGCAACTCACCATTTCCGTCGCTATCAACACCATCATGTATCATCATCAGTCACTCGGAACAAAAAGAAAAAAAATAAAAATTTTAGATGAAACAGAGTGTCGAGATGGGTTTACCGGAAACATTCATCGGATAATGCCATGGACCGCCGGATAAATGGACCGACCGCCGGATAACAGAACCGACCGGCAGTTAACAGAACCGACCGCCGGTTCTCTATCTCTCTCGGTCTCTCTCTTTATGCCCTCTGGAACCAGCTATCGCTCATCACCACCACCCATCGATGGTGGTGGTGGTCCGATTGGACAGATCGAACAGAAAGGGGGGGCGTTCAGGGGTGTGGTGGGTGTTGTCGGAAAGGGGAACCGAGGAAGGGGGGTGTCTCGCCGGAAAGGACCACCACCGTCGCCGCCGGCTCCGCCGTATCTGGCCGGAGTCCGGCCGTTCATCTTCAGCAGAGGGAAGGTGAGGGTCGAGGGGGTATCTAGCATTTTGTATGAGTGTGTATTGTTTGAATATGCAAGGATTGAGAGGGGGGGGGTAAAGACAGACTTTAAGTCTGTTGTTGTTTGTGGAATGAGAACAAATAGGGATTAATGGTCCCTATTTATAAGCAAGGTTAATGTTGTGGGTTTTCATTGTATTTTATACATTCAAATTACATACTGGTTAAATGTTTTATCCCTTGAGCTATGATCTTTTTGTAGAGATTCCTAAAGATCATGAAGATCTTGTAGAGATCTTAGAGATCCAGATAAAATTTTGTAGGGATCTTAATAAGATCTAATATATTATGCGTAGGTTTAGGCTTGTGGTTTTTGGGCTTGGGCCCAGGGCCTACAAGCCCATCTCATGTGTAAGTGGCCCGTAATTCTTACGAGACCCGATATCGCGACCCATACTCCGTAAGCATAAAATATTCTTAGAAAATTCGTGTTTGTCGGCGTTGTCAGTATTTCGTACGGTATCAGTCCGTTGTCGCGTCATATTTAGCAGATTTCCCATAAATCACCACACGCGCACTGTATAGCTGAACAAACGTTTCTGGGCACTCCAAGGGCCTGTTTAAGTTAATTAGCGTCGTAAGAACTATTTATTATCGCGTTAATCGCCAGTTAATCACGTAATTAAGGGCGTAAATTACCGGTTGTCACAGTTATGGCTTACTTTTTCGCTCATGGTGTCATCAACCGAGGCAGCGGCTCCTCGTTTATCACTCTGATTCCTAAGATCAAGGACCCTATTAGTCTTAAAAGTTATCTCCCTATCAATCTTATTGGAGTTATTAGCAAAACGATCTCCAAAGTTTTGGCTAACAGATTAAAAAAGGTTATCCACAAAGTTATTTCAGGTTCCCAATCCGCTTTTGTCAAGAATTGGTTCATTCTTGATTGCCCGTTCATGCTCAATGAGGTCCCCTCTTGGATGAAGCACGGTAAGCAAAAGGCGTTCCTCTTCAAGATCGACTTTGAGAAAGCGTATGAAAACGTCAACTGAAGGTTCATCATTGATATCATGGAGCAGATGGGGTTTCCAGCCAAGTGGCGGTTATGGATAGAGGGGATCTTAGCTTCGGCTAGATCGGCAGTGCTTGTCAATTGGTCCCCGACGTTCGAGTTCCAGTGTCAAAAGGGATTGCGGCAGGGGGATCCCATATCTCCTTTTCTCTTTTTAGTTGTCATGGAAATCTTGTCTCGTTTCTTATCGAACGCTAGTGAATTGGGGATCTTCAATGGGATCAAGACTCCAAATAATGGTCCTATATTGTCACATTTTCTTTTTGCGGACGACGCTCTCATTCTTGGGGAATGGAGCGAGGATAATATCAAGACGGTTGCTAGGATTTTGCGGATCTTTCGCATTTGTTCGGGCCTAAAAATCAACTTCCACAAGTCTAGTCTGTTTGGCATTGGGGTAGTGTAGATGAGGTCGGTAGTATGGCCGGCTTGTTGGGTTGCCAGACAAGATCTGTGCCTTTCTCCTATTTGGGTATTTCGGTCGGTGCTAACATGAACCGGATCAGTTTTTGGGACCCGGTGATTAACACGTTCCAAAACAGGCTTAGCTCTTGGAAAGCTCACACTTTATCGATAGGTGGCAGGGTGACTCTCATTAAAGTTGTCTTAGAAAGCTTACCTATCTATTTCTTCTCTCTGTTTAAGGTTCCGATCAAGATTTTGGAGAAATTGGAGTCTTCGATGAAAAGATTTCTTTGGGCAGGGAACGAAGAGTCCAAAAAGATGCATTGGGTTGCTTGGGACCGGGTGGCTTTGCCAAAAAAATCTCGGTGGGTTGGGTCTAAGTCGGCTAAAAAATATCAACGTGTCTCTTTTATCCAAATGGGTATGGAGATTCAAAACCGATGTCGACAGCTTGTGGAAGTCTGTGATCGAGGCTATTCACGGGTCCGAAAGAAGATGGTCCGTTTTACCTTTCAAACCCTCTATTTCTGGGGTTTGGAGAAATGTCGTTAGAATGGAGGACAAGGAAGTTTTTAATGGGAAAAAGCTTAATTTTCTTATCAAAGGGCAGCTGAGAAACGGGGTTCAAATCAGGTTCTGGAAGGACTTATGGATCGGGGAAAAGCCTCTCTTGTGCCTTTGGCCTAGTCTTTATGCACTGGAACGGGTTAAATCGTGCAGGATCTCGGATAGGCTGTCTAATTCGGATGGTGGCGTCGTTGTTTGCTGGTCTTGGTTACAGCAGCCAACTTCTGCTTCGGACCGTGCGAACCTGTTGGATCTGATTAACATGCTGAATAATGTCCAACTTTCGAACTCTCCTGACAAATGGAGCTGGTTAGGAGATCGGAACGGGGTTTTTTTTTTTTGCAGCGTCCCTTAGGTTGTTGATGGCTAAGGAGAAGGCTCCTCCGCTAGATTATATCATGGAGTGGGTCCCGTGGGTTCCGGCGAAGTGTAAAATCTTTTTTTGGAGGCTTTTGCAGAATAGAATTCCTACTAAGTGTGAATTGGCTAAGAGGAACATTTTCATAAACGATTTAAGCTGCCGGTTTTGCGGGGAATCTGAGGAGACAACGGATCACATTTTCATGGGGTGTGTTTTGGCTCACAAGGTATGGCAGCTTTTCTGCTCTTGGGTTCGTCTTCCGATCTTGATCGCCTTCGAGTTTAAAGATGTGGCCGTCTTTCAAGATAATTGTATCCTCGGGAAGAAAGAAAAATTGGTCGTCAAAGGATTGATTATGATTAGTTGTTGGTGTATTTGGAGGGCGAGGAACGAAATGATTTTTTCTAATGGGTCGGGAAGGAGTGAAGACATCGAGGGGGAGATTAAATTGTTAGGCTTTCTTTGGCTTAGCAATAGATCGAGTTATAAAAGTTTAGTGTGGGAAGAGTGGTGTAAATTTCCTTTGTATATGTTGTAGAGTTTGGTGTGGGGCCGGCCTTGTTGGGCTCGGTTCTGTTTTTTAATAAAGTTCACATTTCAAAAAAAATCAAAATTAAATTTTATGATTTGGCCTCTTTACGTGAGGTAAGCATGTGTCACACCCCGACCACGTAGAACATACAAAACGTGGCGGAAACGTCGGGGAGTGTTGTAACAGAATTAATTTTTTCAAATCCATGGCAATTGAAGTTTCGTTTTATTGATTAAAAGTGTTACAATGTCTTAACAAACAAGGAAATACAACATAATTAACTAGTCTTGCATCTTTTATTGTCACTAAAGCCCAAGTCTGCCTATGTGTATCTTGATCATCTTATGCAACAGCTCCTGAAAAACACATGTGAAAATAGGTACGTCAGCATAAAAATGCCTGTGAGATACATAGGTTTTGTGAAAATAGGTTTCATGACTTATGTTTGAGAAAATGTTTAGTCATGAACCTTGTAATTTGCTTTGTTTTGTAAATCATTTGAAAAACGATAAGACCAGATGATATGTATAAATAAGAGAATAATGTATGGTTAAATGAATAACCATGTAAAATGAGTTTGTATAAGATAAGTTGTTTGTAAATCAATGTATTGTGAAAAGTATGTTATTTGTATAAAATGTTATATGTATCAAACTGAAATGATTCAAATAACGCTACGATATGTAATACCATACAAACACTTATATATAGGAAGTACCAGCGGCGTATCCACCATGCTTGTATCAGATTACACACGCATCGTTACTTAATCACTTAATCAAACCAAACCACCAAAGTAATGTTTAACAATTGTAGAAATGTTTATGTATGGTCAAATACGGTTCACACGGTTCACAGATACAAACGATTCATAGATACAAACGGTTCACAGATACAAACGGTTCACAGATACAAACGGTTCACATATACAAACTGTTCACAGATACAAACGGTTCACATATATAAACGGTTCACAGACACAAACGGTTCACATATACAAACGGTTCACATAGTCAAATGATTACAACGGTTCACATAGTCAAATAGTTATAAACGGTTCAAAATGTAATATAACGTGTTCATATACTGGATGAGCATATGCAACAAAATGTAATGTAAAACAATGTACTAAGTATGCACACAATGGACATACATAGCATAAAATGTAATGAAATCATGTACTATAATGTACTAACGAACATAGCAGGTATATGATGTGAAAACGGGAAAGCATGAATGTAACAAGTAGGCACATGTGTTTCACCCCAAAACAGTTTGGAAAACAGTAAAAGAGGGGTCTATGTACTCACTTGAGATTGCTTAGTAGTCCTTGAGTAACAACCAAACAACGCTAAAGATCACGGATATCAAACGGCACCTAATATAGGTAACTATGTTAATAAACCGGACCTAAATCGGAAGATCGGATAGAATGAGGGTTCGTAAACCAAACGAGTATGGAAACTCGTGTGATATGGTTTAACAAAGCCTACATACTAATTGAAACCTATCATAAGTGCTTCCGACCCATTACGACCCGTTTAGGTAGCTTATGCTACTTTAACGCGTCGTTCGCGTGAAACGCGTTCGGACCGCCTAACTAGCCCTATGACAAGTGTTATATGCCTAAACATGTTACATAATCAGTTAAGTGACAAAAGTTTAGGTTACATATGCTTAATTACCAATTATACATGAAAAGGGTATTCTGGTAATTTACCTAAGGCATATAAACTACCTATCATACAACTACTTAAACGTCGTGACCATAAGGTATAACCTTGGAAGGTTATTCCCTACCTACTATGGTCACCTAATGTATTTGGTCGGATCCTAATGATCGACCAAATGGGTCGGGTTCGAAGGTATAAGCAATTTATTAGATCGCTTACCCTACGACCCTAGACAACGTGGTAATCAGTAGGCATAGTCCCAAGGGACTATAACCAACGTGATTACACTCACGTTGCGAAGTTCAAACGAACTTCGCATTGACCATAAACTGGTCAATGCAGAAAGTCAAACAAAGTTTGACTTTCAGACTCTAAAAGACTCGAAAAGCAATAAAAGAACGAAAGAATACTTACGAAGGGTCCCCGAATGCTAATTTCGATTCAAAAATCTCAGGTATGAAACAATAGTTTCAACTTAGAGTTTCTCAAATCAAAATTCTTGTAAGTTTTGCAATGGGGTGGATGGGTATTTATAGGAATACCCGAACCGTTAGGATCGTTTGTCGAATATCGTGCCTTAATCGCATCCGTACAAGTGTTGGCAAGTTGTGGTGACTAAAAATGGGTTCTTATCAGCTGACTAAGCAAGTGTGAGTGTGTGGTTGTGGATCAAACAGCTGGAAACTGCTGTTAAATGCAGTTAACCTGGTCTGGAAGGCTGAGGCGGCCCGCTTCAGGATACACCAAAACTAATGCGGGCCGCATGGGGTTCTGATCAGAAAATAAGTTTCAAAAATGACAGTTTCAGTCCCTGCACGTGTTTAAGCCCATTTCCGGCACTTCTAAGGCCCGTAAAGCCAACTTTAAGGCCCTAAAATGATGCCTAAACATTGTGGACATGAAACATGCTCAAAAATATGTCGGATGTTGGTTCGTTTGGTCGTACGAACGCGATGTTCGCTTAATTACGACGGAAAGCGCACAAGCGCGAAAAACGATCCAAATGACGCGACGAATGGATTTTTCTTATGCCAAACACTAAAATAAAATATTATAGTGCTTACATAAATTTTTGGATGTCCGGATGTATTCAGAACGTGAGTTATGCGCAAAAATGCAAACTTGTGCACTTTTTGACACTTTTAGTCCCTGAATGACCCAAAAGTTTATTTTAGCACACCGAACACCTCAAAGCCTATTTCTAAGCTATGTAAAGGATATTTATGGTATGTTTAACTTATGGTCATGTTCCGGAATGTCTGTTACAGTTCAAATTGGCATACTTTCGCAGTTTGTCAACTTTAGTCCCTATAAGCGATATTACTTGATTTCGGCATACCAAACCTTTCAAAACTTATTTCTAAGTTATGTAGAGGTTATTTTGAGGTATGTTAAGACTATTTCACTATTTCGGAGTGTTTGTTGCATTAAACAGGTTATATTTACGCCTTAGTGCGCGTATAACCTTCCAGAAAGTGATTTAGAGCTTGAAATCGAACAAGAGTTGATATGTGCAAACGATACACATATTTCTACAAATCCCAAGTATGAAATACTATATTTCATTGGTTTGGCATTTGTTTGATGATTGAAGTGACACAGGTGTCACAGTCTCCCCTACTTTAGGAAATTTCGTCCCGAAATTTATTCGTAGGAGTCTATTTGTGACTTTGTGTCAAATAACCACCAGAGATATGTAAGGAAAAATCCTGTCATTTCCTTAACGGACATTCTTCAGAACGAAAATGAACAGACGGAGTCATTTTCCTCAACGAGTATTCTTCAGAAGCGGAAATGAAGGAATAAACAACGGGGATTCATTTCCTTAACTGGCAATCTTCAGAAATGTAAAATGAACTTACGGAGTCATTTTCAACGGGTGTGTCATCAGAAATGGAAATGAAAAGGAGAAACAAACGGATATTCATTTCCTCAACGGACAAATCTTCAGAAACGAAAATGAACAAACGGAGTCATTTTCAACAGGTGCTTCATCAGAAATGGAAATGAAAAGGAGAAACAAACGGATATTCATTTCCTCAACGGACAAATCTTCAGAAACGAAAATGAACAAACGGAGTCATTTTCAACGGGTGCTTCATCAGAAATGGAAATGAAAAGGAGAAACAAACGGATATTCATTTCCTCAACAGACAAATCTTCAGAAACGAAAATGAACAAACGGAGTCATTTTCAACAGGTGCTTCATCAGAAATGGAAATGAAAAGGAGAAACAAACGGATATTCATTTCCTCAACGGACAAATCTTCAGAAACGAAAATGAACAAACGGAGTCATTTTCAACAGGTGCTTCATCAGAAATGGAAATGAAAAGGAGAAACAAACGGATATTCATTTCCTCAACGGACAAATCTTCAGAAACGAAAATGAACAAACGAAGTCATTTTCAACAGGTGCTTCCTCAGAAATGGAAATGAAAAGGAGAAACAAATGGATATTCATTTCCTCAACGGACAAATCTTCAGAAACGAAAATGAACAAACGGAGTCATTTTCAACAGGTGCTTCATCAGAAATGGAAATGAAAAGGAGAAACAAACGGATATTCATTTCCTCAACGGACAAATCTTCAGAAACGAAAATGAACAAACGGAGTCATTTTCAACAGGTGCTTCCTCATAAATGGAAATGAATAGAGTTAACTTCTAGGCACATAACAAAGCTCGCTGTGGTTTCTGTGCACTAAATTCCATAATTATGTATGCATCCATAATTACGTAATTCCTTGCACATTCCACACAGTTTGTCTTTTAATGTTCATAAGCACATAATCACATAGTTGTTTAAATTGGTTATTAATTTGTTATTAATTTGTTATCGATGGAGAACGGATATGGAAACCAGTTGATTGACTTCAATGTCCTCTGGGATCTATCTGAAGAGATAGGAAGATCTCCCAAAAATTCGATTTTTGTTTTCAAAGAAACGTAATAGTCGAATTAAGGAACACAACAAATTTTAGGATTCACGGAAATACCCTTAGGTACCCTATTAAGGATTTATAGTGGTACTTTGGGTATTCGTCCAGTGTTGTAACTTGCGCCTTGTACTTCGTTTCCTTAGAGGAAACGGGTACTTAGGAATTTCGTGGAAAATGCAAGAGATCATAAAGGGGAAGAAAGTTTTGGGTAGTCTGTCCTTCAAGGAATACGGTTCCTTGATTTTCGGTATTGTAAGAGATATGTTGTTTATACATACAACCACATAAATACATTGTAATGTAAATAAAAGATTTATTTATAAACAACGATAACAACTGTTTCTTGGACCTTGACAACTAAAGAAAATAATACATAAGGATTGATTATTTCTAAACAGCGTTGTCTTCCATTCGGTCAGATGCTCATCCCTGTGCTGGATTTGCATTAGCAAGTTTTGGGCAATTTCTTCGGAAATGACCCATCTCGCCACAGTTGAAGCAAGAACCTGGTAGAAAACGACCTTGAGCGGTATTGTTGCCAGCTTGGTTTGGTGCAGCTGCAGCTGGGCAGACTCTTGCTGTGTGGCCTATAAGCCCACAAGTTTGGCATTTGCGGCACTTTACATTGGCATGATGATGGAGGCTACATTGGTTGCACAAGGGTGCAGTTCCATTGTATGGCTTCCTAGCAGGGGGTTGAGCTGGTTGGTTGGGGGCGGCTTGATCATTGTGAGTAACCATGGCGAAGTTCTGAGAAGCCTTTCGCTTCTTTGACTTTTTAGGGGATCCAGTCTGTTCATCCATGGTCTTTGATTCCTCGATTGGTTTCGATTCCTCGACCGGCTTCTTGTCACCTTTTCGGAAAAGTTTACCTTTCCTGATCTTTGATTCAGTCAAGGTTGCAGATAGCTCAATGGCCTGTCTAACTGTAGTAGGGTTGCTGCCAGTCACAATGTCTTGTATTGAGTCAGGGAGGCCATCAATGTACTTTTCTATTGCCTTATCCAAAGGCGTGACCATGTTTGGGCATAACAGACTCAATTCCTCATAACGGTCCGTGTAGGCTCGATGCTCACCGCTGTCTTGCTCAAGATTGTCGAATTCCCTTTCCAAGGCCCTGATCTCGTGACGAGGACATAATTCCTTCATCATAAGGGCCACTAAGTTCAGCCCATGTCTGTGCTAGAGCAACTTCTGCACCACGATCTCTCATAACACCGTTCCACCACGTAAGGGCTCTCTTCTGGAACACACTCGAAGCAAACTCGACCTTACGATTGTCAGGACACTGCACGTGGCGGAAAGTATTCTCAATGCTCTCGAACCATTGAAGAAGCCCAGTCGCTCCCTCAGAACCACTAAACTTGAGTGGTTTCGCCGAGTTAAAACTCTTGAAATTGCATGGACCATTGTTGTTGTTGTTGGCTTGATTCCATTGAGCAAAGAGGTTTGGGAATTGAGCAGCCATTTGCTGTGCAATAATTTCTGCCAGTTCGGCAGTCGCTATCTGGTTCTCGCGTCGAGGAGGCATTCTAAAAGAGGAACATGAAAGGAAACGAGTGAGAGAATTAGACGAAATGAATGATACGTAACCAGGGTTATAATACTTACAATGGAGCAAAACTTCGTTAATTAGGGGGATATTATACCCGAGTATAGTGCCTACTATAATAAATTCGAGAGAGAAAGTCGAGATTTGAGCGAATTTTCAGAAGATCCGATGCCTGCTATTTATAGGGCCTAATTTTCACTTTCTTGCGGCCCGCGTAAGGTTAGACCTGGGTTTACGCGGCCCGCGTAGTAGGGGGTCTAGGCCGTAGCTGATCCGGGTCACGAATAGGTCCAACACGTGTTGCCACGTGTCACCACCGGGTGAGGCCTCGTTGTTGATCTCTCGCGGCCCGCGTAGGCAGTAGCCAAAGGCTACGCGCCCCACGACAGCCTATAAATTTTTGTTATTTAATTATTTTTTAATGACATTTCATATTTTGGGCTCGGTTTTAACATACGGGGTGTATTTTGAGACATATGGGAATATTTTAAAATATATTAGGGCGTCAGAAAAATTTTAGGAGGGTTGTTATATCCTCCCCACCTTGTTTTAGAACTCGTCCTCGAGGTCTACTGGAACAAGTGTGGATATTTCCTTTGCATTTCTGATTCAAGCTCCCATGTGTATTTTGGTCCTCTTTTGGAGTCCCACTTCACTTTGACCAGAACTAATCTCTTGTGTTTGAGATTTTTGACTTTCCTGTCTTCAATTTGTAGAGGTCTTTCTACAAATTTTAACTATTCATTTATCTCTATATCCTTAAGAGGTACTATCAGTGATTCATCAGCTAAGCATTTCTTGAGATTAGCTACATGAAATACATCATGTATTCCTGCCATTTCCTCTGGCAGTTGTAGCTTATAAGCTACAGGTCCTATTCTTCTTATAATCTCAAAAGGTCCAACATACCTGGGGCTTAGCTTTCCCCTCTTGATGAATCTTACCACTCCTTTCCAATGAGAGACTTTTAATAACACTTTATCTCCTACTTGAAATTCCAACGTCTTTCGTCTGTTATCAGTATAACTCTTTTGTCGATCACGTGCTGCTTTTAGCCGTTCCTTAACTTGAATGATTTTTTCTGTTGTTTCTTGTACTATCTCATGTCCAGATAGTTGCTTTTCACCAATTTCTGCCCAACAGACTGGCGTTCGGCACTTTCGTCCATAAAGTGCTTCGAATGGTGCAACATTGATACTTGTGTGATAACTATTATTATAAGAAAATTCTATCAATGGAAAGTGATCATCCCAATTACCTCCGAAATCAATTACACAAGCTCTAAGCATGTCTTCCATGGTCTGAATTGTCCTTTCGCTTTGTCCGCCCGTTTGAGGATGATAAGCTGTGCTTAGATTTAACTTGGTTCCCATTGCTTTTTGGAAACTTGTCCAAAAATGAGAGGTAAAACGACTATCTCTGTCAGAAACAATTGATAGAGGAATTCCATGTAAAGAAACTACTTCATTTACATATAATTTAGCTAATTGTTCCATACTTAAAGTTTCCTTCATTGGTAGGAAATGAGCTGACTTGGTTAGTCTGTCTACAATCACCCAGATTGTATCATTACCTTTTCTTGTTTTGGGTAATTTAGTAACAAAATCCATTGTTATTAATTCCCATTTCCAAACAGGCATTTCTAACTGTTGCAATAAACCTGGAGGTTTCTGATGTACAGCTTTGACTTATGAACAGGTTAAACACTTTGCAACATATGCTGCTATATCCTTTTTCATTCCTATCCACCAGAAATTCTTTCTTAAGTCCTGATACATCTTATCACTTCCAGGATGCATCGTATACTTAGACTTTAGGCTTCTTCTAATATACGGTGGCGTAGGTTTCCTAATTTAGGTATCCACATCCTTTTCTTATGGAATCTCCAAATTCCATCAATTCCTCGTTCTAATTCCTTAATCATTCCTTTTAACTTCTCAGTATCATCCTTGATTACTGATTCTTGTGCCATTCTAATCTGTTCATTTAAATCTACTTGCAGATTTAATTTAAGTGAACGTACCCTTTTTGGCTTTTCATGATACTTTCGGCTTAAAGCATCAGCAACTACATTTGCCTTTCCTGCATTATACTGGATATCACAATTATAATCACAAAGTAATTCCATCCAGCGTCTTTGTCTCATATTCAACTCCTTTTGCGCGAAGACATACCTTAAACTCTTATGGTCTGTGAAAATGGTAAACTTACTACCATATAGGTAATGTCTCCAAATCTTAAGGGAGAAAACTATAGCTCCTAACTCTAGATCATGGGTTGAATAATTATATTCATAATTCTTAAGCTGTCTAGAAGCGTAAGCTATAACCTTTTGACGTTGCATTAACACACATCCATAACTTAACTTAGAAGCGTCACAATAGATTACAAAATCTTCAGTTCCTTCTGGTAACGCTAGTATGGGTGCATGGGTTAATCTTTGCTTAAGGGTTCTAAAGGCTTCTTCTTGTTTTGGTTCCCATTTAAACTTAACAGATTTACAGGTTAGCTTAGTTAAGGGAATGGCTATTCTAGAAAAATCTCGAATAAATCTACTATAATAACCGGCCAATCCTAAGAAACTTCTAACCTCGGTTGGTGATTCAGGGGTTTTCCATTTGGTTATCGCATCGATCTTGGTGGGATCTACATGAATTCCTTCATGATCAACTAGATGTCCGAGAAATTGTACCTGTTCTAACCAAAACTCACACTTCGAAAACTTAGCATAAAGCTTCTCTTTTCTCAATAAAGTTAGAAGTGCGTGCAAATGCTTTGCATGTTCCTCTTTACTCTTAGAGTAAATGAGAATATCATCTATAAAGACAATTATGAATTTATCCAAATATGGATTACATATTCGGTTCATCATGTCCATGAATGCATCTGGAGCCTTGGTTAAACCAAATGGCATGACAGTAAATTCATAATGGCCATACCTTGTTCTGAAAGCGGTCTTAGGAATGTCCTCTTCCTGTACCTTTAATTGATGATATCCTGACCTTAAATCGATTTTTGAGAAAAATCGTGCTTCTTGCAATTGATCAAACAGATCATCAATTCTTGGTAATGGATACCGATTCTTAATTGTGACCTTGTTCAATTCACGGTAGTCAATGCACATACGCATTGATCCGTCCTTCTTTTTAACGAATAGGATCGGCGCTCCCCAGGGTGATGAACTTGGCTGTACGAATCCTTTCTCTAACAATTCATCTAATTGTTTCTTTAGTTCCTGCATTTCTGCGGGTGCTAAATGGTAAGGTGCTTTGGCAATTGGTGCTGTCCCTGGTATTAAATGGATTCTGAATTCAACTTCCCTATCTAGAGGTTGCCCTGGTAGCTCTTCTGGAAATACATCTGAAAACTGGGATACTACTGGAATATCCTTTAATTCTTTTCCTTTAGTGTTAGTGATTATGGAAATCAAATACACTAATGACCCTTTTCTTATGTAACTTGCAGTTTTCATCACAGAGATGAATTTAGTGAATCTAGAGGTTTTATATCCTTTAATTGTGATCTTTTCACCCCTTGGTGAATTTACTTGAATTGACTTTTGATCACACAAAATACTGGCTTTATTGGCTATTAACTAATCCATTCCTAACACGACATCAAATCCTATCAGATTCATGGGGTAAAGGTTTGCAATAAATTTCTGATTTAAAATTTCTATTCTTGCTCCCTGCAAGATTTCAGAAATCTTAATGGTTTCCCCATTGGCTGTCTCTACTAGACATTCTTGTGGAAGTTTAGTTAATGATTGATTTTGAAGTTTGCAAAATGAAGTATTAATAAAACTTTGGTTTGCACTAGAGTCAAATAATACTTTAGCAAAAACATCATTAACTAAAAACGTACCGGTGATCACATCCGGGATCATCTTTGCTTCTTCTGCAGTTAGAACAAATGCTCTAGCATTTTTAGTATTCTTGGTGGTTGTGACTGGTGCTAATTTCGGGCAGTTTGGCTTGATGTGGCCCTGTTCTCCGCAATTGTAGCATATCCAGTGGCTAATCTTTTTCCTGCAATCTTCCTCCTGGTGTCCCGATATTTTGCAGAAGTTACAGTATATGGAGCATTTTCCTGAATGCTTCCTTTTGCAATTCTTACAGTAGGGTGCAGAGGTAGAGCCTACATTTTCCCACGGTTAGAATTTACAGAACGGAATTCTTGTGTAAGCTTCTGGGTTAGGTTCCTCCTTTGATCCTCTTCTCGTGTACGGACTAATTCATCTGTCAAGGTATTGGCTA
Organism: Helianthus tuberosus; assembly: GCA_030545235.1. Classification (NCBI taxonomy): domain Eukaryota; kingdom Viridiplantae; phylum Streptophyta; class Magnoliopsida; order Asterales; family Asteraceae; genus Helianthus; species Helianthus tuberosus. Next base: position 45,690,042 of record CM060442.1, read on the forward strand.
GTTCTAGAGCTTCTTCTATAGTTTGGGGTCTAGCTGCCTTGACTACATGCCTTATCTCTCCAATTAATCCCAGATGTAACGGGAGATTAATACTGGTTCAGGTGAAGCAAGGGTTGGCACTATTCTAGCATATTCAAAAAATAACTTAGTGTACCCCTTACTATCCACACCAGTCATTCTAAGGTTTAAGAACTTGTTTGCTATCTGTTCTTTTTCATTAGGAGGGCAAAATTTTCTTTCTACCATGTTTTTAAACTCCTCACATTCCATATTGTAAGTTCTATCAGTTCCTCTAGTCTGGAGGATAGTATTCTACCATTCTAGTGCTGAATTCTTAAACAGATTGGAAGCAAACATTATCTTATCCTCTTCCGCACATTTACTTATTCTTAAGACTGCCTCAATCTTTTCTATCCAGCGTAGAAATGCAACGACCCCTTCATTGCCCGAAAATTCCATTGGTTTACAAGACCAGAATTCTTTGTAAGAACAACCGTAAGACACGGTTCTTCTTCTTTTGGGAATGGGCACTTGAAGTATGGGTCCATTGTTTACGCTGTTTGCAGGTTCAGATGGTCGCTTGCTATCATGTTTACTTTTATTTTCTGCTTCCCTAACCGTTTGAATAATATATGGCATCGCATCTATTATTCCTTGTGCCACTACGTGTTGGATGGCACTATTATCCACTTGGTTTCCATTGTTGTTGTTCGGATTATCGTTACCCGGGTTATTGTTACTTTGGTTATCGTTATTCAGATTTTGTTGATTCACTTCGTCGTTCATCTGAATTTTAAACAATTATCACGTATTAATATCACAAGATAATATCTTAGTATGATCAATCACATGACACGTATTTTGATAAAAAAACGTCGAGCATTGCGACTTTACTCTTTTCTATTATAGTATGCGTCCAATACACACTAAGACTGGAATTAAAATTACAATACTACTATGCATCGCTAACCACAAAGTGCCATATATTATTATTATTACATATATATATATATATATATATATATATTATATATTTTTTTATATACAAACATATTATATATTATTATTATTATTATTATTATTATTATTACCAACTTCACCATCACCTTCACTGGTCTGGATTCATCCAGTTATCCATATTGCGCTCGTCATATTTCCAGACGAGTCGCTCTCCTACCTGCCTCATCCTCTCACTACTATCTAAGTTTTCTTCTCCGAATATTCGGAGCTCATGCACATTTTCTGCACTCATTGGGAGTGCAGGTGCTGGTACTAGGTCTGGGTACTGGGGCATGGGATTCTCCTGAGGGGACGGATTCTCTAAGATATCTCTAATGTATTCATCGTTGTCATAATAGGGATCAAGAGGGTCCAGACCTGGATAGGCTGCTAAGTTCGGCATGGTTTCGTCGTTTAGGTGGTAGCGTGGCACATAATCCCTATGATCATCGAACCATGGATCATAATTTGGGTCTAAGGGATTAGGGGCTGGTATCCTAGGTATCTTCTCAGGGTTGAAATTATGCATTTCTACCTCCATCGGCTGAGTGGGGAACAAAGGTAAAGGTTGTGGGACTACTAGTTGTTCCAGATTTGGGTCGGCAGCAGTTGTTACTAGGATATGAAAATTGGCTAAGCTCCTATTAAGCATATCATGTGTATGGGAATCTGACTCTCGCTTAGCGGCTACTAGGACTCTTTGCTGCTGCAACTTTCGCATTCTTTTCCTACGCTCGAATGCTCCCCTTACTGAACCATCATCTCTTTTTCTGAGGGAATGGCTCTTCGGACTGAGCCTTAAAGACAAACATACCTTCTTCCTGATCAGCAGAATACACAGAGAGGGTAGGCTGGGAAGAAGTTCCTTCACTCCTAGGTGAATCGGACAACTGACGATACACGTCCGAGGGTCCTTGATCACTCATACTGTAAACTAACAAATAGTTAAATAACAGATAACAATAAAATACAGATATGCATGTATTTTCATAATTTATTTCCTAACAATTTGGATAATATATTGATGTCAGTAGAACACTTCTGTGGCTGAATTAGTGGCTTAGCTCTGATACCACCTTCTGTCGCAACCCCCGCCCCCTTATCTGTCCCGGGAACGAGCGGCCGCGAACATCAGTTGTGGTGGTATCATTTGTTTATCATTTTGGCAGCGGAAATTACATCAGGACCGTAGTTAGGAAATGTTTATCAGAGTAAAACCACCATATTTTAAATTAATAACCACATGGGTAAAACCCAAGTTTCTTATTACAATATAGGGATAAACCCTATTTTATTGAATTTAAAACATCGTCTTTTAGGTAACTTTTATAGCCACATTTTTCCAAGCCGTCAGTGCTCTCAAGCTGGCTTTCTTCTAATTTGGCTTTCACATTTTGTTACCTGAAACGCTTTTTAAAAACATTTGTCAGTAGGAAATACTGGTGAGTGAATCCCAGTTGAATCAAGAAGAGTTTTATCAATTAACACAGTATTAAGAGCTATCACATTGTTTATTTCTACACAATTACTCATTCAATACTGTCAATCCTGACTGGTGGGTCATATTACACATTGGCTAACTCGTTGTCCAATTGTAACGTGTTCCATATTTTGTATACAAAACCCCAACATACCGGCAGTAATTGAAGAACTACAAAGACTCAATCACTGCTTAATCATATTGTAAAACATTTAAGGTTTTGTAAAATAGTTCACAAAAAGTTTACAAAAAGAGGATAAACTCACATTGTTGTCTTAGATTTCTTCTAAGGTTTCCTGGTGATTTATCTATAATTTACACAAATGTACATATGTTAGTATAATAACCCTTTATTTATATTAACGATACCCTCCCCGAGACGACATTCCAACAACTAAGTCGGGCAGAACCACGACAGTCGTTACGGAACCCTGGATCAATCGGGCAGCGTATATAATACGTAACCGGGGTTATAATACTTACAATGGAGTAGAACTTCGTTAGTTAGGGGGATATTATACCTGAGTATAGTGCCTACTATAAGAAATTCGAGAGAGAAAGTCGAGATTTGAGCGAATTTTCTGAAGATCCGATGCCTGCTATTTATAGAGCCTAATTTTCACTTTCTCGCGGGCCCGCGTAAGGTTAGACCTGGGTTTAGGCGGCCCGCGTAGTAGGGGGGTCTAGGCCGTAACTGATACGGGTCACGAATAGGTCCAACACGTGTTGCCACGTGTCACCACCGGGTGTGGCCTCGTTGTTGATCTCTCGCGACCAGCGTAGGCAGTAGCCAAAGGCTACGCGCCCCGCGACAGCCTATAAAATTTTGTTTTTTAATTAAGAGTAAATTGCAATTTTACCCCCTGAGGTTAGGGGTGATTGGCACTTTTACCCCCCCCCCCCCCCCCTAACGAAATAATTGCAATTTTACCCCCCACTGTTTGCTGTTATGTTGCAACCTTACCCCCCAGCTTCAGTTTTGTTGACTAATCTGTTGACTTGGGAGGGTATTTTGGTAATCTTACCCTATATTTATTATTATATTATTATTTTTATTATTATTGTTATTATATGTACATAAAAAATACTATCATTCTTCTTCTTCAATATCCCTGAAGGCTGAAGGAGACCGAGGAGGTTCACCACCACAACCACCGCAAACTTCACCACCACTGCCACCACAATAATCACCACCACTGCCACCGCCATTCACCACCACAACCACCGCAACTTCCGCCGCCACACAACCACCACCACAACCATCCGGAAGGAGACATAGGAGGTTCAATGGTCGCCGGAGTGGATGACCGGAGACGGAGATGGAGTTGTTGTGACGGTTGACAGGCAACTCCGGTCATCTTCTCCGAATTGGCTACATCTTCATTGAATGCTCTGTTGGCTTTGATTGATCTACTTAGAGCCGGTTCAAGTATAAGAACGACGGTAATCCGTAATTCGACTAATACAATTCTTTTAAGCTGTATGTATAATTGATATAATTATCCATCTCGTGTTGACAAACGTGAAAATCTCTCAGGAACCTACATCACACGCACTTCCTAATGTTTATCATATCGGTTCTGGAGCAAAAATAAAAAGATCAACAGCAAAACAACATAACTTCAGCCAGATGATTAATACCGGTGAGTCAGATGCAATACACGATATGCAGCCTGTTGATTCTTCAGTGATCCAAGAGAAAAGTTACTCCAATTGTGATGATTTACATCCTATGCAATCGATATTTCTGGGATCTGATCGTAGGTATAATAGATACTGGCTTTTCGTGGGCCCATGTAACATGTGTGATCCGGGCCACAAGAGGATTTATTTTGAATCATTTGACGATGGTCACTGGGAGGTGATTGGAACAGAAGAGGTATATTGCATTTTTTTGAAAACTACTTCAAGTTCACATGGTTAATGATTAATAAACTTTCAAGAAATGTGCAATTTTGGGTGCAGATTGCATAGCAATTGTCATAATGAAAGCTGATATGGCCCAATTTCAGAAAGTTTATGTCATACCTCAGTCTGCACATTCCAAGAACATACTCTGTTTCAGGTAACAATTAATGGATTCAAACGTCGAGCAACAGAGTGAACCGCCTTCGAAATGGTCGGAGTGGGATGAGGTTGCCGGAGATTTGATCGGAGAAGTGAGGGAATAGCCTGAGGTGTTGCATGGTTTAAGTGGTGGTTGCGGTGGTGAATGGGTGGTGGCAGTGGTGGCAGTGGTGGTTGTGGTGGTGAATGGCGGTGGCAGTGGTGGTTGAGGGTGGTGGCTGGAGGTGGCAGCGGTGGTTGTTGTGGTGGTGAATGGCGGTGTCAATGGTGGCAGGGGGTAATATTACAAAGTAAACAAAACACAGGGGGTAAAATAAAAGGGTAAAATAGTCATTTCACCACCAAGTCAACATATTAGTCAACAAAACTGAAGCCGGGGGGTAAGGTTGCAACATAACAGCAAACAGTGGGGGGTAAAATTGCAATTATTTCGTTAGGGGGGTAAAAGTGCCAATCACCCCTAACCTTAGGGGGTAAAATTGCAATTTACTCTTTAATTAATTTTTAATGACATTTCATATTTTAGGCTCGGTTTTCACGTACGGGAATGTATTTTGAGACATATGAGAATATTTTAAAATATATTAGGGCGTCAGAAAAATTTCAGTAGGGTTGTTATATCAACCCAACTCGGCCCGACGGTCTGGATACCGGTTCGTATTCTCGATCTTTGAAACTGGTTATAAACCGAACCAGTTCTAAAAAACGGTTTAAACCGGTTTTTTTGGTCCCAAACTGGTTTATAACCCAGCCCGAATCGGTCTAGTCAGTTTGGGGTTTTAACATTGGAAACCGGTTTGGAATAATAACCAGTTTGTTTACCCGTAAAAAAACAATTTCGGTTTGTAAAAAAATACGGTTTGTACACCTGTAGACACAACCCTTATAACCGGGAAATTTGTTAAAAAAATTCAAATACTCTAAAATTGCAAATTCATAAGCTGATTATATTTTCATGTATATAAATATAATAATTGTGTTTAAACCATAAACATAATACTCATTTCTATTGTATGTGTTAAGTTTTGGAATGGAATGCCCATCCAAATTAGCTTATGACATAAAATCATTTTTTTTAATAATAATCGTGTTAAACGGAATATCCACAAACCTAACATGTCAAAGCAAACACAATCTATTTAACTAAATGGGTTTAAATATTCGACACAATCTATTTAACTAAACGGATTTACATATTCGACTTGAAACTCACATGAATTCGTTTAATTCGACTAAACACAAATCCAAAATTTCGTATTAGGTTTCATTTTTTCGTGTCAGTACCATCAGGGGCGGACCTAGAGTGATAGAAGGGGTAACCTCCGTTACCCCTTGACGCTCCGGTAGTAGTGTAAATTTTGAAAAAATTTAAAAGTTTTTTCGATTTCATTACCCCTTTTATTGAAATGTTACCCCTATGTGGATCTTCTAGATCCGCCAGCGACTATCAATTTCACATCTCCTCCACCTGTCCTATCTAATTACTATTTTTAGCCCTTAATTTGTAGTCTTTTAACATTCATAATACAACAAACATATTATTAGTTTATTACTCTATACGCATTATTGGTTATTTTTAAGCTTTTAATGTTACCATTCACCTTTTTGTCAATTGCCATTCAAAGGAATATATTCCAACAATAATCTCTACATGACTCAACCAATCATTCCTGTCAAAGTACCTAAATTTTAAAAGATCACTCCTGTTAGAATAATCTGAAAATCCTGTTGAAGCCTATATATATAGTTCTATAATCTTTAGAAAACCATAAGCGAGAGTGTGAAATAAATCTTTTGTGTTCCTCAATATAATGAATCTTGACAACCCTAATATCACACGAAGAAAGGTTCACTCTTCATTTTTGCTAAATCATTTTACAAAAGAAAAAAAAAAACTCAAAAGGAATCAAGTTTTTAGTCATTTTACATCAAATCTGATCTAATTAATTAAATATATCCACCTAAAAATCAACGACATACATATATGGTTCAATTTAAAGAAGATAAAAAACTTTCACATAAACATCGGATCATATGACAGATGATCACACGTGGTTATCCTCAACCCGGAATCAATCATCTCAGGCCGGATTTCAAATTTCTAACACATATTAGATTTAAAATCACCTATAAAAAAGGGTTTGATTTGATGAATTAGTTTAATGAATATTCCATAAGATATTAATTTTCTTCGATAATTAAGAATGTTCTCTTTATATTTAGTTCCGATGACTGTCATAATCTAATTTAAAGCTTGCATTACAAATTAGTGCTGTGTTTGTTATAGCGTGACAAGATCGTTTAGTATATATTTTATACGACGATTTGTTTAGTGAAATATTTTACGTTTGTTTTAATTTATTTTATTTATCTCATCCGAATATATAGAAAAAAAGAGAGACAAAAGAAAGTTCTCAGAATTCGATTCTCTTTATCCTGTTTTGCTTCATTCCCAAGTGATCCTTCAAAATCAACCTCATATCAACACCAAATAACCAAAAAAACCTCACCAATACGTTATTGTGTATTATTCTTTTACTACTTCTTTAATAAGACCACCTTTTCTTTATATACTCTACAAACCACCCACCATAACCAACACAAAATCAACCATGAAATACAATGACATCTCCCATTTTAGCCACCCTCAACACCGGCTCAAACCCGGCTACACCGAGGTCCCATTCAAGTGCGACGGTTGCAAGGAAGTCGGCATAGGGTCCAACTACAAATGCACAACATGCAACTATGATTTACATGTCCATTGTGCCCTCCCATCCCCTTCCATCACCCACCCTTTCTACACCAAGTGTTCATTCCAGTTCCTATCGCGCCCTCCTGGCCCCATAGCGCGATACTGCAACGCATGCGAGAAAGCAGTGTCAGGGTTTGTTTACCATTGTAAGTTGTGCGGGTTCGATCTTCACCCTTGTTGTGCCAAGCTTCCAACTATGTTGGATGATGGTGAGGTGGAGTTGTACTTGTATAGAAAAGTGGGGTCCGCCTGCCACAGGTGTGGCAGGAAAGGACGAAGTTGGAGTTACAGGTGAGGTGTGCATGGGTTGGTTCAGTTTGGTTATGAGTTAAAACCAAACCTATAACTGATATTTCAGTTAACCATCGTTTGGTTAACTGCCTACTTTAGACATTGGTGGATTCAAGTTAATTTCACTTAATTTATATCAACAATCATTTTAATTTATTATAATGGAGAATAATCAACATGCACTATGTTATTTATAAAAAAATAGAAAAAAAAAAACATTTCCAACATATAACTATTATCTATAAAAAAAGTAGAATTATTTGGTTCAGTTATAGAGATTATTTATACACATATAACCATAACTGAACCATAAATATCAGTTATAAGAAAATCATAACTGAACTATCAGTTTCTCAACCTATTTGATTTTTTTTTTTTCGTATTTTAGTTATGGTTCGATTATTCGGTTTTTATGGTTTTAGGTCAAAGTGCAAGAAGTACAACCTACATGTGGCATGTGTGAAAGAGATGTTGGTGGAGAGTTGGCATGAGATATATTTTGGTAGGGATGGGGTGAGTGGTGATTACCATGATTTGTGTGGGAAAAATGGGAAACTTGAGACAAGAATTCCAAGCTTGAAGGGTACATTGGAAAGCTATCACCATAATCATCATCATCAAAGCAAAGGCAAAGTGAAGAAGTGTTGTGAGATGGCTGGTTTGGCAATGCAGTTGTGATTTCAGCTGTTCTTGGTGATCCTACCACTCTAATCGCGGGTGTCGTTGGTTCTTTGATGTCTAGATAGATTTCGAACCAAACAAATATACGTCGATCAGCGGTCTCTTTTGTAAATATGGGGATGAAATCATGAAACTGTTTGTTTATAAGATTGTCGGAATAAGAAACATGTTATCTTGTCATACTTTACATGGGAAAAACGTTGGAATATTTGTGAGCTTCTTTTCCAAATAAGAGTTGCTTTATTTCTAATTTCTAATAGAAAATGAAGTGTTTTTTTTTTCTTCATGAATTTCCTAGTTAAGGTTCAAATATTGTTATGCTCGTGTGATACAACTGCTAGTTGTATAATTTTTGAACTCTTTTTATAAACTAAAGCTACGTGATTTTATTTTCATAACTATATGAAGAAACACCAAACTAACCAGGTGATTAGTTTGGGTTTTGTGCCTCGACAAATAAAGGTTAATCTTCTTTGTCTCGTCCAAGCTGCTATGATGATGATCTTACAAAACAATAGCACATCGTAAGCTCGTTACAAGGCCCACCGACGTGAGAATAAATATTTGTTTTGAAGATAATAGTGTGTGTATAAAGTGAGAGAGCAAAAGAGCGATGCTTAGGCTGGAGGGTGTGGTATAAAGCCCCTAGAGGCTTTATCACACCACCTCAGCTTCATGTCAACGCCACGTCACACAAGGGGGCTTTAAAGCCCTTTCCTTTAACTTGTAGGGTGTGGTGAGACTGAGAAGAGGATGCCCCCCCCCCCCCCCCCGGTTGACCATTCCATCATCCTTCAACTCAAAATCAGCTCGTAGTATATATATAAATTTGGTTTTCATGAATATGTATATGTTATAACTTGCACCCCACTTCTATAACTATTGCGATGTTTGTGTAAATACAACTAATTATGTGTATAATCTATAGCTAGCGGGATTTAACTTGCCTTTGTTGTGTGTGTGTGGGGGGGGGGGGGGGGGGGGGGACAGTTTAATTGGTATTGATTCGTTATGGTATGGGCATATACATTAATCGTTTAAAAAGTTCCACTAAGCTTAATTATTCAGATATGATACTAAAAGATTTCAACACGAATTTACATTTGTAATTTTAACTTGTACAAATTGATGATGTGTTATTAAAACAAAACTCTATACATGTATAATTTTAACTAATTAATTTAGGAAAACATAATTAAGTTTGTTAAATCATTAAATATGATATGTAGATTCAAAGATTTGTTGGGCTCAATAAAAACACATGAAAAAAACATGGGCTTCAGTATCCAGTTGTGATCCAATCTAAGAATTAAATAAGGAAATATTCAGGTGACTTTCAAAGAGGGACGGGAAAATCCAACTGCTTAACATTCCAAAAATCTGTGTAGTTTATTTTTTAAATTGCAAGTTAAAGGTATTGAAGATAGCTTCAGGCTATGTGATATGGTGATGGTCCTTCTTGTTGGTTCAGTTCTGTTTAAACATAATGGAAAACATGAAAACATACCTATTACAGCAGACAGTGCGGTGGAGAATCCAGTAATGGAGTTCGACATGCTTGTCATCGTGATCTGGTTCCTCCTTAGGGTGCTGACTGATGATGGTGACTTAGAAAACCGAAAAGGGAATCGGCTTAGGAGAGGAGGTCGAATTATGATGTTATGCTTATGGGGTGTTTCTAATGTGTAATTGTCTAACCCCTTAACCTCCACATAATTCTCCTTATATAAGCACCCAGGAGGAAACCTAATTAGTTAATAAGGGTAATATGGTCCATCAACAATTACCAACTAATTATTTAATAGGTTATTATATATTTTGATCTATATTATGTAAATGATTATAATGGCTATAGATTAAACATTAATACATAATATATTTAATCTTACATTCTCCCACTTAGCCGAGTAATCATTTACTATGAGTATTAGATAAGCCTGATCAGGAGTTAACACTCATTTTAGCCTTAAACAAGTACTATAGCAGAGAAATACAGCCGTTGAATCATTATGCGACTCAGGACCCCCATTAATCATACTATAGCCTTAATTTAAAACCTAATCGTTATGATCAAAATACGCATAAGCCCTTTGTTTGATTTGTAACTTTATTTGTCAATATGCCATTATACCGGTTGAACATATTCTAAGAGACATACAAAATCAAACTGAGGAAATTTTATTAACATAAAACATAAGCTAGTACAATATGCTTAAATAAGGTCTTTACTAAATCTCATATTCCGAACATGTTCTTCATAAACCTTAGGAGGGAGACCTTTAGTCATCGGATCCGCAAGCATATCCTTAGTACTAATATACTCGATACAAAGATTATTTTCCTCAACTCGTTCACGTACGAACAGATATTTTGTATCGAGATATAAACCAGCTCCAGTCGAACTGTTACTGTTCGAGAAACTAATGGCAGCTAAATTATCACAGTAAAGCTTCAATGGTCTAGAAATGGAATTAACAATTTTGAGTCCAGTGATCAGATTTCTAAGCAACATTCCATGACAGGTTGCGTTATAAACAGCAATGTACTCTGCCATCATTGTGGAAGTTGTGGTCAACTGTTGTTTATGACTCTTCCATGAGATAGGGTCGGCTGCTAACATAAAGATATAGCCCGAAGTGGATTTCTTGTCATCTTTGCACTTTGCAAAGTCAGAATCAGAATAGCCCACCACTTCTAAATGATCACTTCTTCTATAAGTCAGTTTATAGTCTTTCGTCCCTTGCAGATATCGAAGTACCTTCTTAGCTGCTTTCCAGTGATCTAGGCCAGGATTAGTCTGATAACGCCCTAGCATTCCAGCAATATAAGCGATATCTGGGCAAGTACAGACTTGAGCATACATCAAGCTCCGGACTACTGACGCATAAGGTATCTGGCTCATTTTCTCCTTCTCAACCTCTGTTGTCGGACACTGAAATGAACCGAAAACATCTCCCTTAACTACTGGAGCGATGGAGGGTTTGCACTGTTGCATGTTGTAACGTGTAAGGACACGATCTATGTAAGCCCTTTGGGACAATCCTAAGATCCCTTTGTGTCTATCTCGGTGAATTTCGATGCCAATGACGTAAGAAGCATCTCCAAGATCCTTCATGTCGAAGTTATGCGAGAGTAACCGCTTCGACTCATGCAACATGTCTAAACTATTACTTGCCAATAGAATATCATCTACGTAAAGGACAAGTATAGTAAAGTTGCTCCCACTCATCTTGAGGTAGGTGCATTGATCCACTTGATTCTTCATAAAACCTTGTTTCTTCATGACTTCATCAAACTTGAGGTACCACTGACGTGATGCTTGTTTTAACCCGTAAATGGATTTCTTCAACTTACAGACTAGATGCTCCTCACCTTCAGGTTTATAGCCTTCAGGTTGTTTCATGTAAACATCTTCGTCCAAATCTCCGTTAAGGAAAGCAGTTTTAACGTCCATCTGATGTAACTCCAAATCGAAATGAGCTACTAGGGCCATGACGATCCTTAATGAATCTTTACGAGAGACAGGTGAAAACGACTCTTGATAATCAATTCCCTCTTTCTGAGTGTAGCCCTTTGCAACCAATCTCACTTTGTAGCGTTCAACGTTCCCATTCGGATCCAGTTTTGTTTTGAACACCCATTTACATCCTACGGGTTTGACACCATTGGGTAATTCTACCAAATCCCAAACGTCAATTTTCTTCATGGATTCAAGCTCTTCAATCATTGCTTTATTCCATTCAGAAGACTGATCATTGCTAATGGCTTCATTGTAAGAGATAGGATCATTGAGCTTTCCGGGATCCATTTCTGTCAGGTAGGTAACATAATCATCCCAATTAGTAGGCCTTCTTTACCTAGATGACCTCCTGAGTGGATTATTGGGTTCAGCGTTGTAACGCCCGGCTCTTTTGTACTTTCCATTTATAGAAAGTTTTGTTCGTATTTCTATTTTTGGAAACTTTGAGTTCTTGTAATCGTTCCTTCCTTGTAATCATTGTGAAACCGAGACTTGGATCATTAATGAAACTCGTATTTTGTTACAAATATGTTATACACACTTTATATATGCTCGTATGTTCGAAACGGTGAATCAATTGGTGTTTAATCGTTATTCTTGGAAACTATGTGCTAAACTTGTAATTAATCTAAACTTATGCATAAAACGTGTCTTGAACGTGAACGACACTTAATTTCGATACTCATGCGCATAATTATATTTGGTTTATACTCCTCATACTTAAATGTACCTCAAACTATGCTTTTGTGACAAATATGGCCCTTAAATACCCTAAAAACATCAAATACACAACTCTAGGGGCCAAATTGTAATAAATGAAACTTATATCCGGAACCTTAAGGGCGCGCGGCCCGCGTGGACTTACCCTGTCCCCTTACGCGGCCCGCATGGGCCTCAGGTCTGCAGAAAACATCTCAGATCACGACCAGATTCGTTTTTGAGCGGGATTTCTTTGTTTAAACCGAGTTTTAGCCTTAATTATCCCCCCAAAACAACCCTAATCACTCCCCTATAAGTACCCAAGGTCCTCCAAGCACTTGGACACTTTCAACACTCTCAAATCTCTCATAAACACTCTCAAGTTCTAGCAAGAATCTGCATTTTCGGACAGATTCATACTCTTGCACTAAAGTGAGTATAACTTGCTCATTTCTTAACGAAATTACTTGATTCTTCTTCCTACTTGCTTGGATAATCATGGGGTTTGATTCCTTGACTTCTCCTTGGAGAAATCAGACCTGGAATTGCCTGAAATGGTCCAAGAACTTTCTGTTTTGTTACATACTCTTTCAAACTTGTTTAAACTTCATCCAACTTGTGTCTAACACATCTCACACCAATGTCCTAATGCTTACAACCTCTCTTATGGTTGGTTAAGCTTAAAAACATGGTTGAGACACTCGAAATCAGAGGATTAAACCTCATAGTTTTCTGTTTGTCTAGGGTGTTTTGACCCACAAGTCATGTTCAAGCTAGTTCTTGATGTAGAGTGATTATGGAACAACTTGGGTTGTTCCAAACATACAATCCTCACATGATTTGATGATTTCTCTTAGTTAGATTGTTTATATTATTATACAAAGCCTAGTTCGTGACCCTCCTTGGTTGTTTTTACATCAAGAGAAGTGGTGAACATTCAAGGGGTTCCTAAATGGAAGCTTGTCTTCCTACCCCATACATGACATCCATGATAACTCGAGGTGCCTAAATGAGGATTCAATCTTCTACCTCCTACTTGAATTATTGGACTTAATAATATGTAATACTTAACCTAAATATATATATATACTCATTCGAACCTTTAATGTTAAACTTGTGTTTACATGTTAAAGTAGTAGAATACCATCTAAGACTTAAAACTCCAAGTATGATTCTAATGGGCATATTACACATGAAATACAATATAACCCTAGTGGTTACATAGTGTCATATAAGAGTATAAGTTAAAGATGATTATTTTCAATATCGTACTTTATGTTATGTTAAACTCCAAATTATAATCTTCCGTTGAACGCCAAACTCACACACCTATGTTACCTCGTGTAGAAGGACTAGGTGCTCCTACTTAATCTACTCCAACAACTCACTCGCGGGAATTCCAAGTAGGAAAGCTTGCAACCACCGTGAGTATACTCGATCCCTTTTTCCCTTTATACTTTGGGATGCAACATGTATAATTATGCAAACAACTTTTGAACTAAACATACTCAATCTTTGAACGAATGCATGAAACTAATGTGACTTACTTGCTATTCTTGTATGCTCTATGAACGATTTGGAACGTTATATGCTCATTGACTTGTTCGCCCACCTTAACAATTATAGCGCTATAGGATTAACGCCCCGCCTGCTGTTCTATTGGGTATTGTTAAGTTACCACCCCGCTGAACTGTAACATCCCGAAAATACAAAACTTTATATTTAAAAATTATAAAGTTTTAAATAAACAAGAATTTATCTAACTAGGAAATTATAACCTAGTTAACTATGAGTCTATGAATAACTAGAAATAAGGTTAGATTAACCAAAACTAAATATTAAACAAAGTGGAGGGACCAATGTTGATAATCTTGAAACTATTGTTATTATTTTGTATAATAAAACAAACCAAACACCTCAAAACTGAGGTTCTGGTCGATCAACAGAGGGCAGGGGGCGACACCCACAATTCCAAAACCTAAAAATCTACTAAACTCTCAAATTGAAGGCCAAAATCCAGTAGAAATCGAAATCTAAACATGGAATCGTGATCACCTCGTCAAGGGGGTCATAAGGTATGCTGAATTAGGTCATTTTCATTTGATACAAAGTTCATGCATGTGATCAAAATCAAATGTAGAGCTTGATTATGTGTTGTAAACATGAAATTGGAAGTAATGTAAGGTTTAGGGATAAACCCTAGATGATTTCTTGACAAAATCTTGCATGTTGTTGTAAGGATCAAAATCACCATAGTGGGTGATTTGTAAGTTAGTAGAACTTGATAAACACTAGGGTTAAGACTCTTGTTCTAGTGAAAACTGAAAATTGTGGGATAATCTCTGAAATTATTGATGTTAAAATATGTGTATATTGTCTAATTGAAGCTAATTTGAGTGATAAATTCAAGTTATGAACTTGGTTTAGATCATGTAGAAATCTGACCCGCAAGGTGTTTGATAAAACGCCTAAATGAGGGTTAAAATGTTAAAGATTGCTAAAAACGCAGATTTGCATAAGTTATGAATGAATGCGTTAAAGCTTATGAAAGAGAGTTCTAATCTTATTATAAATTGAACTCTTTAGGCAAGGAATCCGGAACGTCAAGTGGACACGCCGTAAGTGATACCCGCGGAAAAGGTGTGCTTTGAAGGTACGTAGCTTTAGCCCCGTTGAAATTTTGTGTACATGATTAGTTTTGTTGTGTGAACGGTGTTGAAATAAAATGGATGCGTTTGATGCGTTGTTAAAGTGGCGTAGTACACTCGACCATCAAACGGGTCAAAGTAAAGATTTGGTATATAGTTTGGCTAGTCAATAAAGTGATGGTTTTCACTAAATGGCCAAACGGGTCAAAATGATGTTTTCAATAGAATCATGAGAGTAGAGACTTGAAATGTCGTATACCTTGTTAAACGACAAATTGTACCACACCAATGATTTGGGTGATGTTAATCTAAGTATAAGAACCCGGAAATATGGGTCGAACAATAAAAGTTAAATGAAAAAGGGTTGTTGAAACGGAATGCTAGAATTCCGAAGAAACAAGTGTTAACCCTAGAGAAATTGCAAAGCCATGGAATTGGTGTGAATACACCAAGTATGTGAGCCCGGGTAATTGGGTAATTATGTCTAAAAGGTTTTAAGAATAGAAAAAGGGGTGCTATGCACCTTCACTAATGGGTTGAATAATGGAAGTAAGGAAATTGTGAACCAATTGACAATATCTCGGTTTCCGCGTTGTGAAATTTACATAGTTGAATCCGAAATTTTATTACGGACTCATAGGAAGAAGAATCGGTTAAATCGGACTAATGTGTAAAAAGTTATGACATTTTAAAGTTGAAAAATAGACTAAGGATAGATGTGCAGAACCCACCGTAAATTACGGTCCCACCGTAATTTACGGTGGACATCAAAAAGCTTTACGGTGTAATGCCCCTGTGTTACGGCAGATCAGGGTTGTTCAGGGTCTACCGTAACTTACGGTGACACCGTAAGTTACGGTGGAACCCTGAAAACTTGAATTTAGTTTGTTATTTTGCGACGTTATAATTCATTTATACGTAATGTATTGTTGTCAAAACTAATGATTTTAGTGTTTGACCTTAGGTATGATGAAGTTTTTCCCGGATGGTGATCAAGCACTTTGTCAAGAACCGAACACGCATTTTGAAGCTTCCGCATCAATCTTAATCTTGTCTAGACACAATCATGTTGTAAACACTTTTGTTAATCACGTTTTAAATCCCTTAATCTAGTGGTTAGTTTACTAGTAAGGGTTAACTTTTAAACTTGTTATGGATTATCTTGGGAAGTGTTGGTACTATCTCAAGTGTGTATGGTTTAAACACGAAATGTTTTTGTAAACTCTGATTTTATTAAAGTTTCATGTAATTATTAGTTAAATTCCGTCAAATTATTTAGGGTGTTACAAGTTGGTAATCAGAGCCCAAGGTTGTTAACAAGTGTTCGGTTCAAGCTTGATCAAACATCCGGTAAGAGTTAAATTGTTCTAAGTAGAGTTACTAAGTATAAAAAGAGAAGTAATGAATAGAAATGCATGGGAAGAGCGTGTTAACACACTCAAACCCGGAAAGTGCATTAAATAAGAACGGTGAAAACAAGTTATGAACTTGAATAAACCAAAGTGAATAAATCATACGTCATAAATGAAATGTTAACGCTTAATGTAAACATTTCAGTTAAAGATGACGGATAAAGGCAATGATGATGCGGTGCCAAGAGTCACCGAACAAACGAGAGAAGTGATTGCTGAGGAGGTAGGAAAAGCAATCGAAAACAGTTTGTCGGGTTTCATCGACAAAATCCAAACCACGGTATTATCAGTGGTGGAAGAAAGAATCAAGAAATTGGAGGATAATACCAATTTAGCAAAAGGGAAGTCGGAAGGACGAAAATCTTGTTCTTATAAAGAGTTCATGGCGTGTAAACCGTCCATTTACAATGGGGAGGTTGACCCGATCATATGTCAGCGATGGTTAAGCGATATGGATGGGGTGTTCGAAAGGACTCATTGTGATCCGGATGACTATGTAGCCTATGGCACGGGTCAGTTAAGGGGTCAAGCGAAAGACTGGTGGGATAACAAGAAGAAGGAAATTGGAAGCGAAGCGGCTAAGGCTATGACATGGGATGAGTTTAAGACGCCGTTTCTTAAACATCACAGTCCCAAGGCAGTCATTAACAAGATCAAGGAAGAATTCATGCAGCTTCGACACAAGGGTGAATCTATTGACAAAATCACGGGAATATTCATGGATAAGATGAAGTTTTTTGATGAGTTGATAACGAATGAGGAGCAGAAAATATATTATTATTATAATATGTTGAGCGCCGAGTATAGGG
Source organism: Helianthus tuberosus (assembly GCA_030545235.1). Taxonomy (NCBI): domain Eukaryota; kingdom Viridiplantae; phylum Streptophyta; class Magnoliopsida; order Asterales; family Asteraceae; genus Helianthus; species Helianthus tuberosus. Next base: position 45,707,403 of record CM060442.1, read on the forward strand.
AGTTTATGACTCCTTCAAAGTATGAGACTCTCACCGAAATTATAAACGTTGCTCGGGAACGGGAGATAGAGTTGAAGAAACAGATTGAAAGAGGTGAAAGAAGGGCTCAGATAGTAAATCCAAGCCCAACGAAAAAGGCGCGCACAGCAGAATCCTCAAAGAAGCAAGAAGGTAAAGGCGGGTCATCAAACTGCAAGATATGCGGGAAGGGGCACAAAAGTGAGTGCCGGTTCAAGGACAAACCGTGTCCTATATGTAGGAAGACGGGACACACGGCTGCATTGTGCCCGGGAAAGGTGTCGGTGTGCTACAAATGCTACCAACCGGGTCACAAGAAATCTGAGTGCCCGGAGTTGGTTGGAAAGAAAGATGACAAGAATACACCTACTGAGGCACCAAGAGCAAAGGCGAGATCTTTCCAGTTGACAGCAATGGAGGCAAAAATAGAGCCCGATGTGGTCTCATGTATATTTGCCATAAATTCAATTCCTGCACATGTGTTATTTGATACAGGTGCGAATAAATCTTTTGTTTCATATGGATTTATTCGACATCCTTCTTTTGTACTAACAAAATTGCCTATGCCATTAGAGGTAGAGATAGGTGATAACAAAAGTTTTCTTGTATGTGATGTATGTCGAGATTGCAAAATAAGCGTTGATGATGAGGAATACTTGATAGACTTGATCCCTATGTCAATGGGAGAATTTCAAGTAGTGGTAGGGATGGATTGGTTATCCCGACATCATGCAAAGGTGATATGTTTCCGCAAGGAGATACAGTTGACATCTCCAAGTGGAAAGCAAGTCACCATTTACGGCGAAAAAGGGGGCAGTCCCGTTATGTGCTCAATACTAAAGGCCCACAAACTTATGAGGCGCGGATGTAAAGCATTCATGATATACGCAAACGAACCAAACAAAGAGATGCCAAAGATGGAAGACGTACCAGTGGTACGTGAATACGCCGATGTATTTCTGGAAGATTTACCGGGAATACCGCCAGTACGGGAGGTAGAGTTCGGGATCGAATTGGTTCCGGGCGCAAAACCTGTGGCCAAGGCGCCGTATCGACTCACGCCATTAGAATTGCAAGAATTGATGTCACAAATCCAAGAATTGCTCGACAAGGGATTTATTCAGCCAAGCGTGTCTCCATGGGGCGCACCGGTATTATTCGTGAGAAAGAAGGACGGGAGCATGCGTATGTGCATTGACTACCGGGAGTTGAATAAACTCACGGTAAAGAATCGATATCCGCTCCCAAGGATAGATGACCTATTTGACCAATTACAAGGTGCAAGCTGGTTCTCAAAAATAGACCTCAGATCTGGGTATCATCAGTTGAAAGTCAAAGAGGAGGATGTACCGAAAACGGCTTTTCGTACATGGTACGGACATTACGAGTTTCTCGTGATGTCCTTTGGGTTAACTAATGCACCCGCGGGTTTCATGGATCTCATGAACAGGGTTTGCAAACCTATGCTAGACAAGTCAGTGATAGTGTTTATCGATGATATTTTGATATACTCCAAGAATGAAGCAGAACACGCAAGTCATTTGCGTGAAGTGTTGGAGACGCTCAGGAAAGAGAAATTGTATGCGAAATTCTCAAAATGTGCCTTCTGGTTATGAGAGGTGCAATTTCTTGGGCATATCATTAGTGCAAACGGAGTGCTAGTAGATCCTTCAAAAATAGAAGCTGTGTCAAGATGGACTCCACCGAAGAATCCTTCGGAAATTAGAAGCTTCTTGGGGCTTGCGGGTTATTATCGGAGATTCATACAAGATTTCTCCAAAATTGCTACGCCATTGACCAAACTAACCCGTAAGGATGAAAAGTTTATTTGGGCCGAGGATCAAGAAAGGGCGTTCCAAACGCTCAAGAAAAAATTGACCCATGCGCCGGTGTTGACATTACCGGACGGAACGGAGGATATGGTAGTTTACTCGGATGCATCGCATTCGGGACTGGGCTGCGTTTTGATGCAGCGGGGCAAGGTTATAGCCTATGCCTCGAGACAGCTAAAGACCCATGAGAAGAGATATCCTACACATGACCTCGAGTTGGCAGCAGTGGTGTTTGCCTTGAAGATATGGAGGCATTACTTGTATGGGGTGAAGTGCACTATCTTTACCGACCACAAAAGCTTAAAGTATTTCTTCGATCAGAAGGAATTAAATATGAGGCAGAGGCGGTGGTTAGAAACTGTCAAAGACTTTGATTGTGAAATACATTACCACCCGGGAAGGCTAACGTAGTGGCAGACGCGTTGAACCAAAAAACGGATTATGCGCCTATTCGAGTTCGATCGATGCAATTAATTGTGACATCGGGTTTTCTTGAACAAATCCGAAAATCTCAAATTGAAGCAATCAAGGAAGAAAATGTGAAGAAGGAAAGGATAGTTGGGCAACTAAAAGACCTGGAGGATGGTAATCAAGGATTGAAAACTCGATTTGGGAGAATTTGGGTTCCAAATACGTGTGGGGCCAAGGCGCGTCTTCTTGACGAGGCCCATAAATCTCATTATTCAATTCATCCGGGGGCGACCAAAATGTATAATGACGTAAAACAAAACTATTGGTGGCCCGGAATGAAAAGAGATATTGTGAAGTATGTGGAGAAGTGTATGACTTGTTTACAAGTCAAAGCGGAGCACCAAAAGCCATATGGTAGGTTGCAACCGTTGGATATCCCGGTTTGGAAATGGGAACAAATCACGATGGATTTGTTAACCAAATTGCCCAAAACCAATCGCGGATTTGATGCTATATGGGTAGTCGTAGATCGATTGACAAAAAGTGCTCACTTCATTCCGATTCGTGAGACTTATACATCCGAGAAGATGCCGGAAGTGTACACCAATGAGATCATAGCACGTCACGGAATGCCGATATCCATTGTGTCAGACAGAGATACTCGGTTTACCTCTAAATTCTGGCGCGAATTTCAAGAGCAAATGGGAACTAAACTGTACATTAGCACTGCGTATCATCCGCAAACGGATGGGCAAAGTGAGAGAACGATACAAACATTGGAAGATATGTTGCGGGCTTGCATCATCGACTTCGGGGGCAGTTGGGATGTCCATCTACCCTTGGTCGAATTTTCATATAACAATAGCTATCAATCGAGCATTAAAATGGCCCCGTATGAAATGTTATATGGTAGAAAGTGTCGAACCCCGGTGTGTTAGGGAGAAGTGGGACCACGAGGATTAGCACATACGGATATAATCCGAAATACGAATGAGAAAATCGATAAGGTCCGAGCTCACCTAAAAGCAGCTCAGGATAGACAGAAGTCGTATGCGGATAAGCGAAATAGGCCTATTGAGTTTCAAGTGGGCGATAAAGTAATGCTAAAAGTATCGCCATGGAAAGGAATTATACGGTTCAGAAAAAGAGGAAAGTTGAGTCCGAGGTTCATTGGGCCATTCAGAATCACTGAACGGGTTGGTCAGGTAGCATATCGCCTTGAATTACCCGAGAAGTTGAGTGGAATTCATAGCACATTCCACGTGTCACATCTCCGAAAATGCTTAGCAGATGAAACCGATCGCATCCGCTATGATGACATCGAGGTGGATAACAGCCTCAATTATGTAGTGAGGCCAATTGCAATTTTAGATCGAAAAGAGAAGAATCTGAGGAACAAAGTAATCAACCAAGTGAAGGTTAAGTGGGAGCGCAGGAAGGGTGCGGATACCACGTGGGAATCCGAAGAAGAGATGCAACGACTCCACCCTAAACTATTTGGTACGTACTACGGTTTCGGGGACGAAACCCTTCTTAAGGGGGGTGGACTTGTAACATCCCGAAAATACAAAACTTTATATTTAAAAATTATAAAGTTTTAAATAAACAAGAATTTATCTAACTAGGAAATTATAACCTAGTTAACTATGAGTCTATGAATAACTAGAAATAAGGTTAGATTAACCAAAACTAAATATTAAACAAAGTGGAGGGACCAATGTTGATAATCTTGAAACTATTGTTATTATTTTGTATAATAAAACAAACCAAACACCTCAAAACTGAGGTTCTGGTCGATCAACAGAGGGCAGGGGGCGACACCCACAATTCCAAAACCTAAAAATCTACTAAACTCTCAAATTGAAGGCCAAAATCCAGTAGAAATCGAAATCTAAACATGGAATCGTGATCACCTCGTCAAGGGGGTCATAAGGTATGCTGAATTAGGTCATTTTCATTTGATACAAAGTTCATGCATGTGATCAAAATCAAATGTAGAGCTTGATTATGTGTTGTAAACATGAAATTGGAAGTAATGTAAGGTTTAGGGATAAACCCTAGATGATTTCTTGACAAAATCTTGCATGTTGTTGTAAGGATCAAAATCACCATAGTGGGTGATTTGTAAGTTAGTAGAACTTGATAAACACTAGGGTTAAGACTCTTGTTCTAGTGAAAACTGAAAATTGTGGGATAATCTCTGAAATTATTGATGTTAAAATATGTGTATATTGTCTAATTGAAGCTAATTTGAGTGATAAATTCAAGTTATGAACTTGGTTTAGATCATGTAGAAATCTGACCCGCAAGGTGTTTGATAAAACGCCTAAATGAGGGTTAAAATGTTAAAGATTGCTAAAAACGCAGATTTGCATAAGTTATGAATGAATGCGTTAAAGCTTATGAAAGAGAGTTCTAATCTTATTATAAATTGAACTCTTTAGGCAAGGAATCCGGAACGTCAAGTGGACACGCCGTAAGTGATACCCGCGGAAAAGGTGTGCTTTGAAGGTACGTAGCTTTAGCCCCGTTGAAATTTTGTGTACATGATTAGTTTTGTTGTGTGAACGGTGTTGAAATAAAATGGATGCGTTTGATGCGTTGTTAAAGTGGCGTAGTACACTCGACCATCAAACGGGTCAAAGTAAAGATTTGGTATATAGTTTGGCTAGTCAATAAAGTGATGGTTTTCACTAAATGGCCAAACGGGTCAAAATGATGTTTTCAATAGAATCATGAGAGTAGAGACTTGAAATGTCGTATACCTTGTTAAACGACAAATTGTACCACACCAATGATTTGGGTGATGTTAATCTAAGTATAAGAACCCGGAAATATGGGTCGAACAATAAAAGTTAAATGAAAAAGGGTTGTTGAAACGGAATGCTAGAATTCCGAAGAAACAAGTGTTAACCCTAGAGAAATTGCAAAGCCATGGAATTGGTGTGAATACACCAAGTATGTGAGCCCGGGTAATTGGGTAATTATGTCTAAAAGGTTTTAAGAATAGAAAAAGGGGTGCTATGCACCTTCACTAATGGGTTGAATAATGGAAGTAAGGAAATTGTGAACCAATTGACAATATCTCGGTTTCCGCGTTGTGAAATTTACATAGTTGAATCCGAAATTTTATTACGGACTCATAGGAAGAAGAATCGGTTAAATCGGACTAATGTGTAAAAAGTTATGACATTTTAAAGTTGAAAAATAGACTAAGGATAGATGTGCAGAACCCACCGTAAATTACGGTCCCACCGTAATTTACGGTGGACATCAAAAAGCTTTACGGTGTAATGCCCCTGTGTTACGGCAGATCAGGGTTGTTCAGGGTCTACCGTAACTTACGGTGACACCGTAAGTTACGGTGGAACCCTGAAAACTTGAATTTAGTTTGTTATTTTGCGACGTTATAATTCATTTATACGTAATGTATTATTGTCAAAACTAATGATTTTAGTGTTTGACCTTAGGTATGATGAAGTTTTTCCCGGATGGTGATCAAGCACTTTGTCAAGAACCGAACACGCATTTTGAAGCTTCCGCATCAATCTTAATCTTGTCTAGACACAATCATGTTGTAAACACTTTTGTTAATCACGTTTTAAATCCCTTAATCTAGTGGTTAGTTTACTAGTAAGGGTTAACTTTTAAACTTGTTATGGATTATCTTGGGAAGTGTTGGTACTATCTCAAGTGTGTATGGTTTAAACACGAAATGTTTTTGTAAACTCTTATTTTATTAAAGTTTCATGTAATTATTAGTTAAATTCCGTCAAATTATTTAGGGTGTTACATGAACGATTGGGATTAGGCTATTTATGCGTTGTGTTCTAGGGTTTGATCATATTGTACGCCAAAATTGCATACTAGTAATCACATATTATGAATCATGTTGGATTTGAGTTTTATTCTATTACGCTATGTAAACAAACTTGTATACTCGCTCATTGCCTTTGCATTGAAACTCTATTTTAATACATGTTGCAGGTTGATTATTTAAGTATGGATGATTGATGAAACAAGTTTAGGGTGGACTAGATACACACCTTTAATCTATTTATCGTTGTTGATTTGAATTTGAACAATGTTGTTATTTCCATTTTAAATGTTGTATGACAATTTAGTTCTTGCAATGAAGTTTGAATTCAATTAAATATTGTCACATAGAGTTATGATGTTTTGAGCAATTTGTTCGTCTCATCCCGATGTTTCCGCCATCGGTTGGGGTGTGACAAGTGTTGTCTTGGTGTTGAGCGTTTGATGTGCCTTCGTCATGAGGTATAATGGGTTCTGATTGTAGAGGTGAATTTGGAGTTGGTGCAGTAGCTTCAGGTGTAGTAGTTGCATTGGGTACAAGAGGTGTAATCAGAGTAATGGTAAGCGACGAGTCTCCCCCCCCCCCCCCCCCGCGCGTCTTGTACTTCTTGCAATTCTTCGTAAGGGTTGGTACTGCTCCCACTGACCTTGAAATCCTCCAGGAACGCAGCACGCTTGGTGTAACACCCCGAAAATGGGTTTGGTAATTAACCCACGTTAATACTAAAAGACGGGTAAAATACCGTCAGTGGTAAAAGTAACCCGGTGAATATTAGGATTTTAAATAAATAAACCTAATATTAAATAAAAGTAGAATAAGGCTTTGGAGGAAATAGAGTTTATAGAAGGCCCGACCTAACGGGACTTAAAATAAACTTAGTCATAAATATTCCTGAACCCGCTAAGTTAACTAGGAATATTAAACCTAGTTAATAAGTGGGAATATTGTTAAAAATGAGTTGGTTGTGGCCTACTTAATAACGAACCAAACACGAGGGGTTAAAGTGGGATAACTGGAAAAGTTATTTAACTAAACAAAACACAAACACACACACACATGTGTGTTCTGGATCGATCTCAGGAAAGCTCCCATGGAGCTCAACCCTAAACTTCAACAAAACCCTCAAATTGGAGGATCAAACAAGGGTCAAATTCGGATTTGAACACATAGAAACGGTCACCAAGTCAAGGGGATCGTAAGGTATGTCGAATTTCTAACAATCTTGAAGTTGTAAAAATTGGATAATCATCCTAATCGCGAATTAGGCATGGATTAGAGAAGCTATGGCTAGATTAGTGATGTATATTTGCTTAGGAACAAAACCCTAAGTGAAAATCATACATAACATGCTATGGATTGAATGATTGAATGATTTACCACACTAGGTTAAGTGGGTTTTAATCACATGATGAATTTGATGATATGATTGTGATTAGGATCATCATGCATGTTAGTAATCGGGAAATACTTAAACAATTTGCAAGTTTGAGTATTGATCATAAGTGATAGTGGTGAATTTTGATGTTAATCTTGGTAAAAATAACTAGTTATGAACTAGTTGTAAATGTGTAAAAATGTATGCACATTAGGTGTTTGTTAAAATGCCTAAATGAAAACTAAGGTGATGAAATTAGAAGTGAAAATGTGCAATGAATAAGTTGAAAAGTCGATCGACTTTAAAAAGTCAAATCGACCAAGTGTATGATCGGATGGTAAATTCGATATAAGAAGCGTAGGATGGAATAGTCGTAAATGATTATGACTAACCTAACCATCTTACAATTACAATGATAGTTTGACGATTAGCAAGCTAGGTGAAAGCTTGGGGAAGGAAGCGGGTCAAACGAAGCAGGAATGACGGAAAAGCATAATTCGGATGCAAGGAAAGTATAACTTACACTAGTCCTATATTTTAGGATATTCTCTTATCGTATTAGTTACGAATAAGATAAATACAAAATCGAGGTATGATGTTCCGGCGTGTAGACGTACGGAACAAGATAGTCGAGCATAATAAGAAACCATGTTGATGGTTTAAAAGGAGTTAAATAGTAATTCGATCATTTTATGACAAATGGAAAATGAGCTTTTGAATGGTTACCTTGTAGGGTAAACCAAAACAAAAATAGGAGTAAAACGGTAAATTGGTCATGCGTTGACCATAATTATTGGTTTTGAAAGACACTGTATGACGTAAGCCATGATAGACTAAAAGGCGTTAAGAAACGATTAATAAGTGAAATGACCGCACGGTGTAAACCAGAGCTAGTCATGTAGATGAGATGGTAATAAATATCATCTCGCCAACAAAATTGGTCACTTAGACCAAATGGGTCAAAAGGCGAAGGTATCACCTTTTGACAATAACGACTAACGATTATTGTCGAGTTATACTGTTTCAGGAGTAAATGACAAATGGTAATAGCAACGCTATGAGTTTGCGATTATAAAAGTAAGGTATTAAAAACGGGTCAATATATTGGTCCGCGCCAGGTACGTGAAATAGGGAATACTCATTTAGAACATGTGGTTTAATGAGTGTTAATAGTAGTCAAAATAAACGTTTGGTTACTTGATAAGTAAACTGAATGTTTTAAATAATGAACATTGCGTTTGGAAAGCTTAATGACTTTTCAAACAAAATCATAGGTTAAAAGAGGGTTTATGGGTCAAATATACTTTCAAAAGTCCTTCATCGTAAATGATTGGCTAAATGGACTAAAACGCCCTTATAAGCTAAATTTGACAAATGACCTTTAAAGGTAGTTTTGAAACGAGTTTTATGATCAAATAAATAATTGGAATAAGTGTAAGAAGCGAAAGATGTAAACCTACGGTCAAATGACTCTATATGAGTCTTTGTCGTAAATTAGCAATCCGACGAGAAAACTCGGATTATATAGATCACCTCATTAAGCCCACCACAAATATAGTTGTGGTGGAAGATTACTCGATATGAAATGTTGTATAATAATGCTAGAAACGAATGAAAGCGTTTCATGCTCAAAATATGTCTAAAGACCCTTAACGGGTCAAAATACGCAAATGAGCATAAACGGGTTTATGATACGTAAGAGACCCGCGACTTGAACCTAATATGATAGGAATTATTGAAATTATGAATATCATGAGAATAAGGATCAAATAGACATGTTTGTTTGATAAAATCACGAAAGGGTCAAAATTTGGTAAAAATGGTACTAAGCCGAAGACTTAAAAGTCTTAAATTTTGTTAATCCGGAGGTTGGATTTTGACTCCATATAATGAAGGGTAAAATTTCAATCATGTAGAAAGAAACGGTGAGTCAAACGGATAAGCGGTTTGAAAGATACGAAAGTTTTCGTGTCAATAAACGGCAAAATGGAAAACTGGAATGCAGGGGCCACCGTAACTTACGGTGCCACCGTAAGTTACGGTGGAGTTGAAAAGCCTTACGGTAGCCCCCTACTGTTTTACGGTAGGGGCATGTCACCAGGGGCCACCGTAACTTACGGTGCCACCGTAAGTTACGGTGAAGGCCAGGTTGAAAATTTTGTTTTGGTGATCAATTGTTTCTCGGACTCGTTTAAACACGTTTTAATCCTAGTATGGCTAAAGCATTTCATGTTTATGAAATGTAGGTACATTTTGGATGCCGAAAGACGATCAAGTTCCTCGAAGAACCGAACACGATAAAGACACATGCTTCCGCACATTGCCTCGTTGTATTTTTTAAACGACTAACCTGATCACGTTATGTAGAATAACTTGTGATATGTAAAAGTTTTAATAAACCCGTATTTCCAATGTATATGTAATCATAAATTACATGATTATTTTCCCAAAATATACGTTAAACCTTGATTTATAAGAACGGGTGTTACAAGTTGGTATCAGAGCCTTGGTTTAAGAGATTCAAGTATGGCGGGGAAAACCATGCTTGGACTTAAACCTTATGCTCTTAATAAAGATTGGTGTTCAGTTCAAGGCTTGATCGCAAATCCGGTAAGTACAAGTATGTTAATAGCTTAGCATGCTAAAGTGTTGTAAACAACACATAGGGCTATCGTGTGATACACGTTACCCCAATTAAAACGATTGATATAGTTGACGAAAATACGCGCGTTGACGCGTATAGTAGAAAAAGCCTTGTATTATAATACGGGCGATTATTGAAGTTGACGTTACTAACTTTTGTGAATGTTTTAATTGAAGGACACTCGCGTTTGAAGACGACGAGAGTCAAAGGAATTGTGGGTATGATGATGGAACGGTCTGAAGCATGACAAGAGGAGCATGCTCACCGAGGACTAAATCGCGTAACGACCGCGAACAAGGTTAATGGCAAGGAACGCCCGTCGGGGCAAACATTACCAGGTGCACAATTTAAATAATCGCACAAATAGTAATATGCAACAAATAAGTAGAAATTGAAGGTTGCATATTTAGATTAAAAACTTGGAGAAACCCGAATAGAAAATGTATTCGGGATACTGTTTCCAAGAGAAACAAATAGAGGCGTCACTTACATAGGGCGTGATGTGAAAGCTATAAAAAGGTCATGTGTGTCATGTGTTAATCGCTTACTCTGGCCAAGTAAGTAGTGACATATGATACCATGAGTTTCTTATAGCGGACACATTTGCATCCGATGTAGTAAGGACGGGGTGAACGGGACTAATTAAAAAGTACCCAAATGAATCAGATAAGCAAAATATTTGATAATAATGTAAACGCACAACCGAGTGACGGAAGCGTATTACATTAGGACAATGAGCCCGAGTGAAGGGACAAAGAAGCATGTAAAATGGTTTAGACAAGTATTGGGAGGGAGTGTACTTACACTCGAACCCAGAAAACACAAGCATGTAAAATGATTTAGACAAGTATTGGGAGGGAGTGTACTTACACTCGAACCCAGAAAACGCAAGCATGTAAAATGATTTAGACAAGTATTGGGAGGGAGTGTACTTACACTCGAACCCAGAAAACGCAAGCATGTAAAATGATTTAGACAAGTATTGGGAGGGAGTGTACTTACACTCGAACCCAGAAAACGCAAGCATGTAAAATGATTTAGACAAGTATTGGGAGGGAGTGTACTTACACTCGAACCCAGAAAACGTAAGCATGTAAAATGATTTAGACAAGTATTGGGAGGGAGTGTACTTACACTCGAACCCAGAAAACACAAGCATGTAAAATGATTTAGACAAGTATTGGGAGGGAGTGCACTTACACTCGAACCCAGAAAACACAAACATGTAAAATGATTTAGACAAGCATTGGGAGGTAGTGTACTTACACTCGAACCCGGAAAATGCGAATATGTCCCTTAACGGGTCGTTTTTGTAAAACGTCAAACGTAAGGACAAAGTCAGAAAATCTCGCCCGGAAATAAACAAATGAAGCCTTAGACTACGGTCAAGGTCAACTAAAGCTCATAAGCGAAAATATACGATTTTAAACATAGCAAGACATGCCATGAAGCTATATATGAATATATATATATATATATACATTTGAATGTAGATACAAATAAAAGATGATTTACGGGATCATCATAACCTACGGGATTAAACACAGTGTTAAGGTCTACGGGACCAGAATGACCCTTGGGTCACGAAAAGAAAAGGAAATAAACCTTAGTGTTTTCAGTAAAAATGGGGTGAAGACCTAAGGAAATAGCCTACGAGGCTACGTGAAAGAACCTACGGGTTACTTAACAAAGCGAGAGAACCAGTTGAAAATCCCCGCATAAAACTAAGACTGTAAAAGAATAAATTACAGACTGTCAATGTCCTGTTACGGAAAATTGACGAAAGATAAAGAGAAGATCCTAAACTAAAACCTTGATTTTAGTAAGAAATAATGTTTTTACGATTGAGAATCCTGATAGGAAAATTGAATATTGTCACGACCCCCGACCCACCCTGGATGGAATCAGAAGTCGTGAACAGTCCAGTGGTACCGGTGATAAATTTTATAAAATATTGCAGCGGAAATTTCATCAGGACCGTGAATTAGGAAAAAAAATATCAGAGTTTAGAAACACCAGATTTTATTTATTAAATAGATGGGATAAACCCATGTTTTATAAAGGTAGCTTTAATAAGATAAAATTGTTTACATAAAACAATATTTCTTAATTTGATTTAATTAATAAAATAAGCCACTTCTTGAAGCCTTTCAGTGTCGTATCCAGCTCTTATTCCAATCTACTGTAATTACCTGAAAAAGGTTTGAAAAAGGTTTTGTCAGCGAAAATACTGAGTGAATTCATTCCATTTTTATAAAATATATTGTTATATCTTACAGTATTAAGGTTTTTATATCTATTTATATTTACCCAACTCAATCAGTATTTGTCACATGGTGGTAGTTTCAATATGACATTAATCATATTACTCATTGGCTTACTTTTGTCCAATAGTGAATTTATCATGTAATTATATTTTACTATTATTCAATTTATCTGTCACTAGGCGATTCCTGTGACTATAATCATATCATTGTTGATCATTCTTTCAACTAATGATTCTGGTCATATCACTGTTGATCATTCTTTCAACTAGTGACTCCGGTCATATTACTGTTAATCATTCTCTTAACTAGTAATTATGGTCATATCACTGTTGATCATTCTTTCAACTAGTGATTCTGGTCATAACACTGTTGATCATTCTCTCAACTAGTGTCTTTGAATATGTCACTGTTGATCATTCTCTCAACTAGTGACTCTGGACTTAATTGTGTCCCGTGACATTTACTTTGTCAAATATATTACTTATGGCATAAAACCATTTAATCCAGAAAATGACATATATCATTTTATATCAAACTATAATAACTTTATCAAATATAATATGTCAATTAAATAATTGCAATATCATGTGACTAAGACTAAAATATAATCTTAGTAGAATGCATAATTTCCACTGTTATTGTAGTCATGCTAATATTGACTAACTTTCTGGCAAATAATAACGAGAATCAAATAATATATAAAACCTTTCATACCAGCAGTTAATATAAAAACTTAATCACTGTAAGTATAACTGGTAACCATTTAGGATTCTGTAAAGCCTTTGTAAATATAATTGTATCACAAAAAGGTGATAAAACTGTGAGAAAATAGAGTGGACTCACAAACTGTGAGAAAAGAGAAATGAACTCACATTGCAGATTTCTACGGGCAAAGCTTAGTCTACAGATAATCCTTGATATATTGCAGATTTAATTTGAGCAGAGCTTAGCCTATTTCTTAGCCTGGTAACCTAGTGCATACAAACTAGGTAAGTAACTAATACAGCATTTACGATAACTCACGAGATAAAACCCTCACAACGAATGACAAAGTGCAATACTTAACAATTCCGCGGATTCACAACGAATGACAGAGTATAGTCCGATTTCGAACAGCACTCAAACATTCAAGTCGAAATCACGATGAATAACAAAGTATAAACTCAATTTGAGCGGCACTTAAACAATCATTGGATAGTTTAATCGATCGGACATTGAATCGTAGCAGCGATCGAGTTAATACCCAGTTCTGCAGCACCCCGCTATACTAATTAGTGATTTGTGTGTGTTAATTGTGAGTATTTGGACGATAACTCCGTGCCAGAGTCGAATTTCTTCGTCGAACAAATGCACAGAAGCCAGTTCTACGACCCTCTATTTATACCCAACTTTTGTCACCCCTTACGGACCGTAACAAATAACCCTTACGGTCCGTAAGGGACACCTTTTCTCCATAGGGTCGCCACGTGTGGTTGTAGGCTTGCTGAGTCGACGATTTAATTAAATTCGATTTTTATAATAATTTATAAAGATAATCGTTGAGTAGGGAATGCCCCCCCCCCCTGAGTTTTAGGGCCCTGATCCTGATTCTGATTGTTCTGAAATTTGTAGGGTTTGTGCAGAATCACTTGGGTGTCTCAATTAGGGTTTCCTACTGAATAAAATAATAATATAAATAGGACTTTTAATGAGGGTTGTTACATTCTCCCCACCTTAATAAAATCTCGTCCTCGAGATTTACTGGAATAAGTAGGAATACTTTTTCTTCATCTCAGATTCCAGCTCCTAAGTGTATTTATGATATTTCTTTTAGACTTATGTTATATTCTAGTCAATAAAAACAATATTAAGGTAGATGACACAGAATTGAAATATTAAATTTTGTGAATACTAGTTGTATCATAAGTAGGATTCAAAGGTTCAACTGAATTAGTTGAAGAAATCGATGTCAATCGGATGAGATGAAATGATATAATTTCCAATGTGACTATTTTCAAGCAAAAAGATATATGATCAATAGATATTTAGAATGAATGTGAAGAACTTTTAGAATCAATAAAAATTCTTTTGTCAAAAGAAAGCTTACTTTGATTGGCAACTGAGGAAGACTCAGAATCAACAAGTTCAAAATGAAATAGAAGCACGAAATAATTTGTCAACTATCGAACTATAACAAAAGAAAAATCAGGGTGTTGACAGTGAGTTGTAAGGATACACCGAAATACAACAGAGTTTAGTGTATCATTGTCTTAATACATAATTGCATCAAGACTATTTTCAAATGATGAGTCAAACGAAATACATACGTGGTTTTGAATGATTCGTATGCTTTTGATTAGCCCAAGCTACAAGTTTATAACGACGCCGCAAGGTGTCGTAATGATTGAAATAATTTAATAATTACGGTGACCGAACAATTTCACCGTATAATCAACTGAAAGCTTTAATGAAGTAAATTTGGATATTCATTTCGAATAGGATTTTCAAATGAAAAGACCAAATGAATATTATAGAATTTTCGATAAATGATGAAAGAAACGTTAAGAGGTACACCGGAATATGATATGAATTTGTGTACTCTTATCTTAACACATAATTGTATTAAGACTGTTTAAGATAATGAACCGACAGAAATTAAAATTCATTCATCAGGAGTGAAAATAAGAATAGCTCAAGCTTCAAATTTATTATGACGCCACAAGGTGTCATAGTAATTGGAAATGGTAGCGGTGAATGAAACGAGTTTCACCATGCTTTAAATCAAATGAAGTAAGTCCGAATGTTTCAAATAAATCTAGTAGGATTTGAAATCGAAATACTTGAATAATGTTTTTCGATCAAAGATGATAAAACAATAAGGATTACGAAACGCTCGATTGTTGATATAAAAATCATTAAGAGATACACTGAATATATGAAATGAATTTGTGTATCATTATCTTAGCACATGATTGTGTTAAGATTGATTTTATAGAATAAACCAGCAAAACGGATTCAATAGAAATGAATAATTAAACCCGTATGCAACGAGATTAGCACAAGCTTCAAATTTTGGTGAAAACGTCACCACAAGGTGATCGTGACCAAATGAATGATTTAATGAAAATGAAAACCAAACAAGTCTGTTATGGTTTTGAATAGATGAAGTACTTGACAGAATGTATTTATTTATAAACTTTTATTTGTACTAGGGTCAAATAATAACTTAACTGAGATATTATATATCAGCGATTACGTCTGGAATCATTTTCTGCTTCTTGCGTAGTAAGTACGAATGCTCACGCGTTCTTCTTAGCTCCGTCTGCAGTTCTGGCCTTGTTGTCGGATGCTTTGGTTAGTTTTGGGCAATATGGTTTGATGTGTCCTGTTTCTCCGCAATTGAAACAAACATTAGTTTTTCTTCTACACTTTTCCTCTATATGTCCGGTCATCTTGCAGAAGTCACAGTAGGATGTTCTCCTAAAACGGCATCTTCCTGAATGCTTTTTGTTACAGCTTCTGCAGATAGGTTGCTCCAGTGACGGTTCAGTTCCTGTCTTCTTGTAGAATTCTTGGGAAATTTTCTGGGCTAACTCTTTTTTCTTGTTTTCTTCTCTTGTGCGGATTAGTCCATCTGTCAACATGTTAGCTAGTTCGACTACTTCTTCAATAGTTTGTGGTCTAGTGGCCTTAACTATGTCTCGGATTTCGCTAACTAATCCCCAAATATAACGAGAAATTAGTACAGGTTCTGGCGAAGCCAGAGTTGGTACCATTCTTGCATATTCGAAGAACGTTGTTGTATATTCACGACAATTTACATCTATCATTTTATGATTTAGGAACTTGTTAGCCATTCGTTCCTTTTCATAAGGAGGACAAAATTTCCTTTTTACCATTTCTTTGAATTTTTCCCAGTTCATGGCATAAGCCATGCCACTTCCTTTTGCCTGAAGAATTCTATTCCACCATTCTAAGGCTTCTTCCTTAAAGAGATTAGATGCATACATCACCTTATCTTCTTCGGCACATTTGCTGATTGTAAGAACAGCTTCCGTCTTTTCCAACCATCGCAGAGCAGCCGTGGCTCCTTCCCTGCCGGCGAACTCAGTTGGTTTACAGGCTAGAAATTCTTTGTAGGTACACCCGAGAGTCATCGCCTTCTTTTTCTTGGGAAATGGGGTTTTGATAATATCATCATTACCTCCATTGACACTATGGCTAAAACCATCGTCACGAGTATGCTTGCTACTCACAACTTTGGTAGGTTCTACGGGATTTTTAACAGCTTTAATTATTAAAGGTAAAGCATTAGCTATTCCTTGAGCTATTAGATTTTCTATAGCATTTTTATCCAAAGGATTTTCATTATTAGCATGAACTTCTTGATTATGTGGTACTTCATTCGACATCTGAATTGCAAACATTTTTTACTTATTAATATCACAGAATAATTAGAACAAAACAATACTTCCAGGATATTATATGTGCATATCGACATATATATATATTCATATATATAACACATATGTAAATTTGTATCAGTTTCCTAACTTTTAAGTTTAAGTTTAGGTATTAAAAGAACACCTAAATAGCTTAAACAAGTGGCTCTGATACCACCTTCTGCCACGACCCCCGACCCACCCTGGACGGAATCAGAAGTCGTGAGCAGTCCAGTGGTACCGGTGATAAATTTTATAAAATATTGCAGCGGAAATTTCATCAGGACCGTGAGTTAGGAAAAAAAATATCAGAGTTTAGAAACACCGGATTTTATTTATTAAATAGATGGGATAAACCCATGTTTTATAAAGGTAGCTTTAATAAGATAAAATTGTTTACATAAAACAATATTTCTTAATTTGATTTAATTAATAAAATAAGCCACTTCTTGAAGCCTTTCAGTGTCGTATCCAGCTCTTATTCCAATCTACTGTAATTACCTGAAAAAGGTTTGAAAAAGGTTTTGTCAGCGAAAATACTGAGTGAATTCATTCCATTTTTATAAAATATATTGTTATATCTTACAGTATTAAGGTTTTTATATCTATTTATATTTACCCAACTCAATCAGTATTTGTCACATGGTGGTAGTTTCAATATGACATTAATCATATTACTCATTGGCTTACTTTTGTCCAATAGTGAATTTATCAAGTAATTATATTTTACTATTATTCAATTTATCTGTCACTAGGCGATTCCTGTGACTATAATCATATCATTGTTGATCATTCTTTCAACTAATGATTCTGGTCATATCACTGTTGATCATTCTTTCAACTAGTGACTCCGGTCATATTACTGTTAATCATTCTCTTAACTAGTAATTATGGTCATATCACTGTTGATCATTCTTTCAACTAGTGATTCTGGTCATAACACTGTTGATCATTCTCTCAACTAGTGTCTTTGAATATGTCACTATTGATCATTCTCTCAACTAGTGACTCTGGACTTAATTGTGTCCCGTGACATTTACTTTGTCAAATATATTACTTATGGCATAAAACCATTTAATCCAGAAAATGACATATATCATTTTATATCAAACTATAATAACTTTATCAAATATAATATGTCAATTAAATAATTGTAATATCATGTGACTAAGACTAAAATATAATCTTAGTAGAATGCATAATTTCCACTGTTATTGTAGTCATGCTAATATTGACTAACTTTATGGCAAATAATAACGAGAATCAAATAATATATAAAACCTTTCATACCAGCAGTTAATATAAAAACTTAATCACTGTAAGTATAACTGGTAACCATTTAGGATTCTGTAAAGCCTTTGTAAATATAATTGTATCGCAAAAAGGTGATAAAACTGTGAGAAAATAGAGTGGACTCACAAACTGTGAGAAAAGAGAAATGAACTCACATTGCAGATTTCTACGGGCAAAGCTTAGTCTACAGATAATCCTTGATATATTGCAGATTTAATTTGAGCAGAGCTTAGCCTATTTCTTAGCCTGGTAACCTAGTGCATACAAACTAGGTAAGTAACTAATACAGCATTTACGATAACTCACGAGATAAAACCCTCACAACGAATGACAAAGTGCAATACTTAACAATTCAGCGGATTCACAACGAATGACAGAGTATAGTCCTATTCCGAACAGCACTCAAACATTCAAGTCGAAATCACGGTGAATAACAAAGTATAAACTCAATTTGAGCGGCACTTAAACAATCGTTGGATAGTTTAATCGATCGGACATTGAATCGTAGCAGCGATCGAGTTAATACCCAGTTCTGCAGCACCCCGCTATACTAATTAGTGATTTGTGTGTGTTAATTGTGAGTATTTGGACGATAACTCCGTGCCATAGTCGAATTTCTTCGTCGAACAAATGCACAGAAGCCAGTCCCACGACCCTCTATTTATACCCAACTTTTGTCACCCCTTACGGACCGTAACAAATAACCCTTACGGTCCGTAAGGGACACCTTTTCTCCATAGGGTCGCCACGTGTGGTTGTAGGCTTGCTGAGTCGACGATTTAATTAACTTCGATTTTTATAATAATTTATAAAGATAATGCGTTGACCATAATTATTGGTTTTGAAAGACACTATATGACGTAAGCCATGATAGACTAAAAGGCCTTAAGAAACGATTAATAAGTGAAATGACCGCACGGTGTAAACCAGAGCTAGTCATGTAGATGAGATGGTAATAAATATCATCTCGCCAACAAAATTGGTCACTTAGACCAAATGGGTCAAAAGGCGAAGGTATCACCTTTTGACAATAACGACTAATGATTATTGTCGAGTTATACTGTTTCAGGAGTAAATGGCAAATGGTAATAACAACGCTATGAGTTTACGATTATAAAAGTAAGGTATTAAAAACGGGTCAATATATTGGTCCGCGCCAGGTACGTGAAATAGGGAATACTCATTTAGAACATGTGGTTTAATGAGTGTTAATAGTAGTCAAAATAAACGTTTGGTTACTTGATAAGTAAACTAAATGTTTTAAATAATGAACATTGCGTTTGGAAAGCTTAATGACTTTTCAAACAAAATCATAGGTTAAAAGAGGGTTTATGGGTCAAATATACTTTCAAAAGTCCTTCATCGTAAATGATTGGCTAAATGGACTAAAACGCCCTTATAAGCTAAATTTGACAAACGACCTTTAAAGGTAGTTTTGAAACGAGTTTTATGATCAAATAAATAATTGGAATAAGTGTAAGAAGCGAAAGATGTAAACCTACGGTCAAATGACTCTATATGAGTCTTTGTCGTAAATTAGCAATCCGACGAGAAAACTCGGATTATATAGATCACCTCATTAAGTCCACCACAAATATAGTTGTGGTGGAAGATTACTCGATATGAAATGTTGTATAATAATGCTAGAAACGAATGAAAGCGTTTCATGCTCAAAATATGTCTAAAGACCCTTAACGGGTCAAAATACGCAAATGAGCATAAACGGGTTTATGATACGTAAGAGACCCGCGACTTGAACCTAATATGATAGGAATTATTGAAATTATGAATATCATGAGAATAAGGATCAAATAGACATGTTTGTTTGATAAAATCACGAAAGGGTCAAAATTTGGTAAAAATGGTACTAAGCCGAAGACTTAAAAGTCTTAAATTTTGTTAATCCGGATGTTGGATTTTGACTCCATATAATAAAGGGTCAAATTTCAATCATGTAGAAAGAAACGGTGAGTCAAACGGATAAGCGGTTTGAAAGATACGAAAGTTTTCGTGTCAATAAACGGCAAAATGGAAAACTGGAATGCAGGGGCCACCGTAAGTTACGGTGGAGTTGAAAAGCCTTACGGCAGCCCCTACTGTTTTACGGTAGGGGCATGTCACCAGGGGCCACCGTAACTTACGGTGCCACCGTAAGTTACGGTGAAGGCCAGGTTGAAAATTTTGTTTTGGTGATCAATTGTTTCTCGGACTCGTTTAAACACGTTTTAATCCTAGTATGACTAAAGCATTTCATGTTTATGAAATGTAGGTACATTTTGGATGCCGAAAGACGATCAAGCTCCTCGAAGAACCGAACACGATAAAGACACATGCTTCCGCACATTGCCTCGTTGTAATTTTTAAACGACTAACTGATCACGTTATGTAGAATAACTTGTGATATGTAAAAGTTTTAATAAACCCGTATTTCCAATGTATATGTAATAATAAATTACATGATTATTTTCCCAAAATATACGTTAAACCCTGATTTATAAGAACGGGTGTTTCACTTGGTTTCAACAACACGGGTGACATGAGAAGGACAATAGAAACGATAACCCTTTGAGTTCTCAGGATACTCGATAAAGAAACAGGTAACTGTTTTAGGGTCAAGTTTCCTTAGGAAAGGATTGTAAAGTTTTGCTTCAGCAATGCAGCCCCATACTTTCATATATTTAAGACTCGGTTTCCTTCCTGTCCAAAGTTCCCGGGGTTCGGGGCGGGGCCCCGGAAAAAAAAATTTAGTTCACATTAAACTTGTACGATCAGTAAGGCCCAAAAACTTGCGCGATCAATAAGGCCCAAAACTTGTGCGATCAGTAAGGCCCAAGTAAACTTGTGCGATCAGTAAGGCCCAAAAACTTGTGCGATCAATAAGGCCCAAAACTTGTGCGATCAGTAAGGCCCAAGTAAACTTGTGCGATCAGTAAGGCCCAAGTAAACTTGTGGATTTGAGTTTTATTCTATTACACTATGTAAACAAACTTGTATACTCGCTCATTGCCTTTGCATTGAAACTCTATTTTAATACATGTTGCAGGTTGATTATTGAAGTATGGATGATTGATGAAACAAGTTTAGGGTGGACTAGATACACACCTTTAATCTATTTATCTTTGTTGATTTGAATTTGAACAATGTTGTTATTTCCATTTTAAATGTTGTATGCCAATTTAGTTCTTGCAATGAAGTTTGAATTCAATTAAATATTGTCACATAGAGTTATGATGTTTTGAGCAATTTGTTTGTCTCATCCCGATGTTTCCGCCATCGGTTGGGGTGTGACAGATTGGTATCAGAGCCATAACTATAGGGAATTAGGAAAATTGTCATGCTTTTGCCCTAATCTATAGTTTTAGGAATTTTGCCTCTTATGTGTCGTTTAAAACTTTTGTACTCTACCATGCATGCTTCCTAGCTACACTTCTTGTTGATTAAATTTATATGCCTTTCCTAAGGTTAACATGAATACACTTTGTTTATTTGTATACTCTTGTAACACAAACGAGACAACTTTACCAAAATAGGCGTGAAACCCACAATTTGGTAAACGACTCTCATTCTACCTTGAACTATTTCTTTTTGCACGAAATTACACCATTAAGCTATGAGTGAAATCCACAACTTAATGGTAATTTCCATTTCAACTCTAGTGGACCCTTGTCATAGTGTCGAAATTTTATTTTGACCCGACAAGTACCAACCACATTTAGGGTACGAAATCGTCAAGTTAGGGGTGAAACCCGCACCTCGTCGATTAAGTCCCATTCCTCGATTTTCAATCTCGCCAAAGTCCCGATTGTTTCAATCGATTAGAGATGTGTAGTAACCGGAAGGGTAAGATACCGTTAATCGCTTCTCGACGAGAGTATCTTACCTATAGGCCAAAGCACGTTTTCTCTAATTCGAAAGGACTTTCGACCCACTTTGGAATAGTCGACGTTTCTCTACCCGAAACAATCCTATGTTTTATTGAGCCTTTCTTTTATGTATCTCAATTTATATGTGATTTTATACTTGAACGTTCGTTCATTTCAAAATTTCGTTTTAATCATTTCGCACGTTATCGCAATCACAAACAATAATAATCCCTCGTGAACAAACTAAATTTACAAAGCTTTCATTTATCCATGTTATGCTATGGTGGACTCATGACCATGCTATATGTGACATCTAAACTCTTTATGCTATGTGAATCAATTTGAAACTTTTATGCTATGTGACACTTTATGCTATGTGAAGCAACTTATGCAAACGATTTCTTTTCTTAAACAAACATTATGATCAAGTCTCACCTATTCGTTCTTTTGAATCTTAGATGTCTTCTCGTCACCCCAACTCGTCTAAAAAGTCAAAGTCCCGTACTACGAAGAAGATGATGGCTATCATGGCCGATCAATTTGCGCGCGTCGTTCCTAAGGTCATTTCCGAGATTCGAGCTTCTGAAACTCCGAACTCTTCCGTCGATTCCAAGGTCGAAATACGCAAGCCCGCTTCGTTCAACTTCAAGCACTTTTCATCGTGCAATCCCAAGCCACTCACCGGCAATGATGGGGTGACCGCCATGCTCGAATGGTTTGATAGCATGGAGGTCACATTCATCAATAGTGATTGCCCCAAAGAGCTCAGAACGCGTAGTGCGACTGGGGTATTCCAAGCCCGAGCTCTCGAATGGTGGACGAACGAAAGGGAACTGGCATATGCATTGGAGTGGGAAGAAGTCAAGGCCCTGATGATGGACGAGTTTTGTCCTCCGCATGAGCAACAAAAGTTGGAGGAAGAATTTTGGGCACTAAAGCAAGTGGGAGACGAAAACCTAGCCTACACCACCCGTTTCAAACAACTTAGCTTCATCGTTCCTCACCTTGTTATGACCACCGACCGCAAGATACGGAAGTATATCAATGGGTTACCCTCTGCTATGCGCGACACGATCGAGGCTGCCAAACTCGACCATATCGAAGTTGTTTATCGTTTGGCCGCTTCCCTGAACAACAACCGTATACGCGATAAACAAGCCGCAAACCCCGCTTCTTTCAAGCCAGCCAACCAAATCACCCAACAGTCGAGTGGCAATAGGGGGAAGAAGCGAAATCAATCGAACCCTGTATGCAATGCGATTGTGCCACCCGTTAACCCAAACCCTGTTGCTCCTGATAACACCCACAAGTCGTACACTGGAATTCACCCCAAGTGTGCCACATGTAACCGTCACCATCCCGCCAATGCCAGGTGTCGTCTTTGTGGCAATTGTAACCGTTATGGACATGACCCCGCCTTTTGTCGCTACCAACAACAACAAGCCCCACCAGCTCAGCAAGCGCAACAAGCCCCACCAGCTCAGCAAGCGCAACAAGCTCTGCCCCCTCCTCAAAACGCAAGACCCGCTAGAGCTTGCTTCAAATGTGGAGACGCCAATCATCTTCGTCCTCAATGCCCACTATGGAATCAAGATCAACTACAACCTCCTCGTGGACGCTGTTTCAATCTGAATGCGAATCAAGCGCGCAACGACAATAATGTCGTTAACGGTACGTTCCTTGTTAACCATCTTTATGCTTCGATACTATTTAATACTGGTGCGGACAAAAGTTTTATGTCCTTAGAATTCGAATCATTGTTAAATTGCACGCGCTCTAAACTACCTAAGTCGTTTTCTATTGAAGTCGCCAATGGCAAGTCCATCTTAGTCGATTCCGTTCTTCGTGATTGTCGTCTTACTCTTAACGAACACGTCTTCCCTATCGATCTCATACCCATGCAATTGGGTAGTTTCGACGTCATCATAGGCATGGATTGGCTTCAAAAGAACCATGCTGAAATCGCTTGTCACGAGAAATACGTTCGTTTACCCCTTCCTTCTGGTGATGTTTTGCACGTCTATGGAGACCGACCTTCAAAGGGACGGAAGTTGATGTCCTGCACACAAGCGAACAAATACTTACGCAAACAGTACTTTGCCTTTTTAGCCCACGTTGTGGAAGAAAAGGGCAAAGGAAATAGTTTAAGTGATGTTCCAGTGGTGCGCGACTTCCCTGACGTCTTTCCTGAAGATTTACCTGGTCCTCCTCCACCTCGATCTGTTGACTTTCGTATCGACCTTGTACCTGGTGCGACTCTTGTTGCTAAAGCTCCTTATCGTCTTGCACCTTCTGAGATGCAAGAATTATCTACGCAGCTTCAAGAACTCCTCGATAAAGGCTTCATTCGCCCAAGTACCTCACCTTGGGGTGCACCTGTGCTTTTCGTTAAAAAGAAAGACGGCTCTTTCCGTATGTGTATCGATTATCGCGAGCTCAACAAACTCACTGTCAAGAATCGTTACCCTCTTCCGCGTATCGACGATCTCTTTGACCAACTTCAAGGCGCTACTTATTTCTCCAAAATCGATATTCGTTCTGGTTATCACCAACTTCGGGTCCTCGAAGAGGACGTACCCAAAACCGCTTTCCGCACTCGCTATGGACATTACGAGTTCGTGGTTATGCCTTTTGGTTTGACCAACGCACCCGCTGTGTTCATGGATCTAATGAATCTTGTTTGTAAGCCCTATTTGGATCGTTTCGTGATCGTCTTCATTGATGATATCCTCATTTATTCTAAATCTCGAACCGATCATGAACGTCATCTTCGTCTTATACTCGAGCTCTTACGTGTTGAACGCTTATACGCTAAGTTCTCTAAATGCGAGTTTTGGATTAAAGAAGTCCAATTCCTTGGACACGTTGTTAGTGAAAAAGGAATCCACGTTGACCCTACAAAGATCGAGGCTGTAAAGAATTGGACCGCGCCTAAATCTCCTTCCGAAATCCGTTCTTTCTTAGGATTGGCGGGTTATTACCGTCGATTCATCTTGAACTTTTCAAAAATCGCCGTTCCTCTCACTTCATTGACCCAAAAGGAGAAACCTTTTGCTTGGGGTCCTGAGCAAGAGGAATCCTTTCGGACTCTCAAGGACTTGCTTTGCAACGCTCCTATTCTTACTCTTCCTGATGGAAATGATGATTTCGTAGTACATTGCGATGCATCGAACTGTGGTCTTGGTTGCGTTCTCATGCAACGAGGCAAGGTCATCGCTTATGCATCTCGTCAACTCAAGATACATGAGAAAAACTATACTGCCCACGACCTTGAACTTGGCGTAGTTGTTTTTGCGTTGAAGATTTGGCGACACTACCTTTATGGTACTAAGTGTGAGGTTTTCACGGACCACAAGAGCCTTCAACATATCTTCGACCAAAAGGAACTGAACATGCGTCAACGTCGTTGGGTGGAACTATTAAACGACTACGACTGCGAAATCAAATACCATCCAGGTAAAGCGAATGTAGTAGCTAACACCCTTAGTCGCAAAACTCATATGAAGGGTATTCCTTGTTTTCAACTTGGGAACGATCTTCCACGCTGCATTCGCAAAGCTCAGTACGCCTCTATTAACGAAGGTAACTTCCATATTGAAATACGAGGCGCTAAAGAACACGATCTCGTCTCCAAGGCCGATGGATCCGGTTTTGTTTTGAACACCCATTTACATCCTACGGGTTTGACACCATTGGGTAATTCTACCAAATCCCAAACGTCAATTTTCTTCATGGATTCAAGCTCTTCAATCATTGCTTTATTCCATTCAGAAGACTGATCATTGCTAATGGCTTCATTGTAAGAGATAGGATCATTGAGTTTTCCGGGATCCATTTCTGTCAGGTAGGTAACATAATCATCCCAATTAGTAGGCCTTCTTTGCCTAGATGACCTCCTGAGTGGATTATTGGGTTCAGCGTTGTAACGCCCGGCTCTTTTGTACTTTCCATTTATAGAAAGTTTTGTTCGTATTTCTATTTTTGGAAACTTTGAGTTCTTGTAATCGTTCCTTCCTTGTAATCATTGTGAAACCGAGACTTGGATCATTAATGAAACTCGTATTTTGTTACAAATATGTTATACACACTTTATATATGCTCGTATGTTCGAAACGGTGAATCAATTGGTGTTTAATCGTTATTCTTGGAAACTATGTGCTAAACTTGTAATTAATCTAAACTTATGCATAAAACGTGTCTTGAACGTGAACGACACTTAATTTCGATACTCATGCGCATAATTATATTTGGTTTATACTCCTCATACTTAAATGTACCTCAAACTATGCTTTTGTGACAAATATGGCCCTTAAATACCCTAAAAACATCAAATACACAACTCTAGGGGCCAAATTGTAATAAATGAAACTTATATCCGGAACCTTAAGGGCGCGCGGCCCGCGTGGACTTACCTTGTCCCCTTACGCGGCCCGCATGGGCCTCAGGTCTGCAGAAAACATCTCAGATCACGACCAGATTCGTTTTTGAGCGGGATTTCTTTGTTTAAACCGAGTTTTAGCCTTAATTATCCCCCCAAAACAACCCTAATCACTCCCCTATAAGTACCCAAGGTCCTCCAAGCACTTGGACACTTTCAACACTCTCAAATCTCTCCTAAACACTCTCAAGTTCTAGCAAGAATCTGCATTTTCAGACAGATTCATACTCTTGCACTAAAGTGAGTATAACTTGCTCATTTCTTAACGAAATTACTTGATTCTTCTTCCTACTTGCTTGGATAATCATGGGGTTTGATTCCTTGACTTCTCCTTGGAGAAATCAGACCTGGAATTGCCTGAAATGGTCCAAGAACTTTCTGTTTTGTTACATACTCTTTCAAACTTGTTTAAACTTCATCCAACTTGTGTCTAACACATCTCACACCAATGTCCTAATGCTTACAACCTCTCTTATGGTTGGTTAAGCTTAAAAACATGGTTGAGACACTCGAAATCAGAGGATTAAACCTCATAGTTTTCTGTTTGTCTAGGGTGTTTTGACCCACAAGTCATGTTCAAGCTAGTTCTTGATGTAGAGTGATTATGGAACAACTTGGGTTGTTCCAAACATACAATCCTCACATGATTTGATGATTTCTCTTAGTTAGATTGTTTATATTATTATACAAAGCCTAGTTCGTGACCCTCCTTGGTTGTTTTTACATCAAGAGAAGTGGTGAACATTCAAGGGGTTCCTAAATGGAAGCTTGTCTTCCTACCCCATACATGACATCCATGATAACTCGAGGTGCCTAAATGAGGATTCAATCTTCTACCTCCTACTTGAATTATTGGACTTAATAATATGTAATACTTAACCTAAATATATATATACTCATTCGAACCTTTAATGTTAAACTTGTGTTTACATGTGAAAGTAGTAGAATACCATCTAAGACTTAAAACTCCAAGTATGATTCTAATGGGCATATTACCCATGAAATACAATATAACCCTAGTGGTTACATAGTGTCATATAAGAGTATAAGTTAAAGATGATTATTTTCAATATCGTACTTTATGTTATGTTAAACTCCAAATTATAATCTTCCGTTGAACGCCAAACTCACACACCTATGTTACCTCGTGTAGAAGGACTAGGTGCTCCAACTTAATCTACTCCAACAACTCACTCGTGGGAATTCCAAGTAGGAAAGCTTGCAACCACCGTGAGTATACTCGATCCCTTTTTCCCTTTATACTTTGGGATGCAACATGTATAATTATGCAAACAACTTTTGAACTAAACATACTCAATCTTTGAACGAATGCATGAAACTAATGTGACTTACTTGCTATTCTTGTATGCTCTATGAACGATTTGGAACGTTATATGCTCATTGACTTGTTCGCCCACCTTAACAATTATAGCGCTATAGGATTAACGCCCTGCCTGCTGTTCTATTGGGTATTGTTAAGTTACCACCCCGCTGAACGATTGGGATTAGGCTATTTATGCGTTGTGTTCTAGGGTTTGATCATATTGTACGCCAAAATTGTATACTAGTAATCACATATTATGAATCATGTTGGATTTGAGTTTTATTCTATTACGCTATGTAAACAAACTTGTATACTCGCTCATTGCCTTTGCATTGAAACTCTATTTTAATACATGTTGCAGGTTGATTATTGAAGTATGGATGATTGATGAAACAAGTTTAGGCTGGACTAGATACACACCTTTAATCTATTTATCGTTGTTGATTTGAATTTGAACAATGTTGTTATTTCCATTTTAAATGTTGTATGACAATTTAGTTCTTGCAATGAAGTTTGAATTCAATTAAATATTGTCACATAGAGTTATGATGTTTTGAGCAATTTGTTCGTCTCATCCCGATGTTTCCGCCATTGGTTGGGGTGTGACAAGCGTTGTCTTGGTGTTGAGCATTTGATGTGCCTTCGTCATGAGGTATAATGGGTTCTGATTGTAGAGGTGAATTTGGAGTTGGTGCAGTAGCTTCAGGTGTAGTAGTTGCATTGGGTACAAGAGGAGTAATCGGAGTAATGGTAAGCGACGAGTCTCCCCCCCCCCCCCCCCCGCGTCTTGTACTTCTTGCAATTCTTCGTAAGGGTTGGTACTGCTCCCACTGACCTTGAAATCCTCCAGGAACGCAGCACGCTTGGTTTCAACAATACGGGTGACATGAGAAGGACAATAGAAACGATAACCCTTTGAGTTCTCAGGATACTCGAAAAAGAAACAGGTAACTGTTTTAGGGTCAAGTTTCCTTAGGAAAGGATTGTAAAGTTTTTCTTCAGCAATGCAGCCCCATACTTTCATATATTTAAGACTCGGTTTCCTTCCTGTCCAAAGTTCCCGGGGTTCGAGGTGGGGCCCCGAAAAAAAAAAATTTAGTTCACATTAAACTTGTGCGATCAGTAAGGCCCAAAAACTTGTGCGATCAATAAGGCCCAAAACTTGTGCGATCAGTAAGGCCCAAGTAAACTTGTGCGATCAGTAATGCCTTGTGCGATCCACAAGTCTTGTGCGATCCACAAGTCTTGTGCGATCCACAAATCTTGTGCGATTATGCAGTCTTAACTTGTACAATATGCTTAATTAGTTGTACAAATCTTGTGTGACTGTCTTGTGCGATCAGATCATCTCTTATGTGATCTGATCTTGTGCGATTATCTTATGCGATCAGATCATCTCTTATGTGATCTAATCTTGTGCGGTCCAGTTGTTGTAACAACTGAAAATTCGAAATTAAGAATTGTGATATAGTTTCCTATTATAGCATTGATCTAATTTTATCATAAAATTTCGAAAACATAATCTGTTTATCCTTTTAACAGATTTCGAAAAACTTAATAGACAAAATTTAGATCAAAATTAGGGAAACATTTAACAATTCAAATCATATTCCAAAACTTAAAGGATATTTCGAATTTTAACTAAGAACATGATGAACCCTAAATAATTAAAACATGAATTCTGGAACCCGAAACCTGAATTTTAAGGTTTTTCTAAACAGATTTCGGTTATAAGATTACCCATATTAGTTTCGAGTGAACATATACTTAATCCTTTTCCGAAAACAGGGATTTCGAGTGGATCTTTATGACTCGAAACGGCTGTTATATTCATAAGATTTTCAAATTTTCTGTTTTCCAAGTTTCAATCCCAGAATTATGGATACGAAAACAGAACTGACTAATCAACATATGCTCTGATACCACATGTTGGTTCAGTTCTGTTTAAACATAATGGAAAACATGAAAACATACCTGTTACAGCAGACAGTGCGGTGGAGAATCCAGTAATGGAGTTCGACATGCTTGTCATCGTGATCTGGTTCCTCCTTAGGGTGCTGACTGATGATGGTGACTTAGAAAACCGAAAAGGGAATCGACTTAGGAGAGGAGGTCGAATTATGATGTTATGCTTATGGGGTGTTTCTAATGTGTAATTGTCTAACCCCTTAACCTCCACATAATTCTCCTTATATAAGCACCCAGGAGGAAACCTAATTAGTTAATAAGGGTAATATGGTCCATCAACAATTACCAACTAATTATTTAATAGGTTATTATATATTTTGATCTATATTATGTAAATGATTATAATGGTTATAGATTAAATATTAATACATAATATATTTAATCTTATACTTCTTTGGAGGATGATCCGCCACATAGGCGCCACGTAGGATGGGTTTGAGGATGGGGCAAAGAGAATGGAGGTGTGGAAATGTGGGGATGGACCTAAAATGTATATGTATATATTGTATGTATAGGTGTGTGAGAGAGGGGATGGCTGTCTTTTTGTCTTGTTGTGGACCGTCGGTGAGGACGCGGCTTGGGGGGCAGCATGGAAGGAGGACCGGCGCCGGTAGGGGACGGTCCAAAGCCGATCCCCATACCGAGCAACCTCACAATCAATTAGTATTATTATTTAGATTTTAATTTCTAGAATATATTTTAATTTTTAGATGCTAACCTCTGGAATATATTCCGTACAAAGAATTTGTTTTCATATTTAAAACTATATTTGCCATATAGAAAGTTAAATAGTATATGTATTATTTAAACATTAGTTTTTTTTCTAATTCTTAGCAACGTAACTAATCACACAAAAGAATGTTTCATATTTGTTAGTTTTATCTAAATGTCAATATATCACGTAAAATGCTTTATAAAATTTCACAAATATTGTTGCAAACCATTACAAACCAAACCAAACCAATACCATCAGTTTCTGTGACGAACCAAACTCATTCCGACTATTGATACCAGTACCGACATAACTCGTACCAGTGCCAGTATTGGTCAGTATGGTTTTCGAACGACGTAAAAACCACATGTTGTTATCCTCTTGGGCACATCTCTTTTGTTTTCAATACCGAACGTCGTTATCGTACCACTACTATAACGAATAGATACGATGCCGACTAAATGCTCGCCGCAACGCGCGTGGATATTTACTAGTTAATCTACAAATTGTTACAGATATAAAAAAAACCAGTATGTCACTTGACACTCACTCATCAGCTAAGACATTTTAGCAAACATCTACCGTTAAAACTCCCTTATATTAAAATAGAGGATAATATCTTTCTAAACTAGTGCTTTGTGAAGTTTGTAAAGGTTGGGGCTCGATTTTTGTGAGCTGATGTAAGAATATAAGTAACATGATTAAAATGGGGTGTTACGCATATAATTCAATTATTAGCTTTACTCTGCAAGAACAAGCTTACTTAAATTATTAAACATCTTTGAATATGCGTGATGCATGTTCTTTTGACTTTAACAACTTCAAAAGAATTTAACTAATCAAAGAAAGCGATTGTTTTCCCTTTATCAATTATTCACTTTTAGCAATAGTTTATGACTTTATGTGTAATTAAATATGTATTATTTTAAGTTCAAAGTATTTTTAACTATTATCTCTCTCCATTTTACTATAACTTTGTAGTCATGTTAGCTATTAAAATTATACTAATTTCTCTATTTATTTTATACCATGCTAACAAAAAGTACGCGGCACATTTCTTTGGATAATGTCAATTGGGGTTTTCTCATCTCGGTTATGAGCCAAATGGGGTTTCCTAACAAGTGGTGTCGCTGGGTTAAGGGCATTCTAGAATCTGCTAGATCGGTCGTGCTTGTCAACGGATCGCCTACTTTTGATTTTCAATGTCAAAAGGGGATTAGACAAGGGGACCCTTTGTCCCCGTTTCTGTTTCTGATCGTGATGGAGGCCTTCTCTTTTATTGTTAGTAAGGCTTGTGCGGTGGGGGAGATAAGGGATGTTGGTGTTTTCAATGGGGGTCCAGAGATATCACATCTTTTGTATGCTGACGATGCGTTGATTTTGGGGGAATGGTCGAAAGACAATATTGAGAAGACTGCTAGACTGCTTAGAGTGTTCTATATTTGTTCCAGATTGAAGATTAATATTCGGAAGTCTCATTTGTTTGGTACCGGGGTTGAAGGTGAAGAGGTGGGGGAAATGGCGGGTATCTTAGGTTGTAGAGTTGGGGATTTTCCTTTCGATTACCTGGGGATTAAGGTTGGAGCGAATATGAACAAGAGTTGCCATTGGCACCCGGTCATCGATACGATTCAAAGACGATTAGCTTCTTGGAAGGCGAATACGTTATCGATGGGTGGGAGATTAACCTTAGTCAAAGATATTCTTGCTAGTTTACCGGTTTACTACCTGTCTCTATACAAAGCTCCGGTTAAAGTGACGGAACAAATAGAAAAAATGATGCGAAACTTTCTCTGGGCAGGTTCGAACAATGATAAAAAGATGTCTTGGGTAGCATGGAATATCGTCACTACTTCCAAGAAAAATGGGGTGTTGGGAATATCTAAACTTAGAGACGTTAATTTGGCTCTTTTGTCAAAATGGGCGTGGAGGTTTAAGACTCAGAAGGATAGCATGTGGCGTAAGGTGGTGGAGTGGGTGCATGGGGGTAGGGGCGATGGGAGTTCTTGCCTGTTAATCGTAGTATTAAAGGCTGCTGGAATACGATAGTGAAAGAGATGGACCGATGCTCGTTCAAAGGTAATAACATTCGGTCGCTCATAAAAGTGAATGTTGGGAATGGTATGGAGGTGCAATTTTGGGTTGATCTTTGGATCGGTTCGACTGTGTTAAAGCACCGGTGGCCGAAAATGTACGCGTTGGAGAGAGAAAAAAAAATTGTTCCGTTGCTGCTCGTTTTTAGCTGCAGGATGGGGGCTGGCGTTTTGTTCCTAATTGGAAACGAGGTTTAGCTTCGGTGGAGGAATTATCGGAGATGCAAGATCTGTTGTTTCTCTTTAATAACTTGTCTTTTTCAGGAAGTCGGGACCGATGGCAATGGGGAGTCGATGGCAAAGACTCCTTTTCTGTGGCGCAGGTTAAAAGCTTGATTCGAGATGACAACGAAGTTCGAAGAGACCACAGTATGCAATGGGAGTCTTGGATTCCTCTCAAGATTAATCTGTTTATCTGGCGTGCCGAAATGGATCGAATACCGACTAAGCTGGCCCTTATCAGAAGAAGTATAAACATTCAGGATGCTTCTTACAGTCTTTGCGAGACAGTGGACGAAGATGTGAATCATCTATTTACAGGTTGCGGTTTCGCGTTTGGGGTCTGGACCGCGGTGGGGAGCTGGTGCAAGCTTGCTCCGATTTTTTCTTTTGAGTTCAAGGATTTGCTGGCCATTCACAGTCAAGTTCAAGGCGACAAATGGGCGAAAAAGGTAGTTAAAGGTATTGTTATGATTACCTGTTGAGCTTTATGGAAGGTGCGAAACTCTAAGTTGTTCGAGAGAGTTAACCCGAAGATTATTGAGGTTGTCGCGATGGTCAAGTCTTTGTCTTTTTTGTGGTTGAAAAACAGGTCTAGGTTTGTCTCTATTCTTTGGAAGGACTGGGTTGTTTATCCCTTGTATATGTTGTAAGTGCTTTGCCTTCGCGGTCCTTGCTTTGAGGGCGCGCACGGTTTCTTAATGAAGTTCTCTTTTAAAAAAAAAAAAACATTTCTTTGGAGTGGAAGCTATCATGTGTTATAGTTCAATTGGAAAAAAAGTTATTAAATAAAGATATTTTGTAGAGAAAATCACAAACATGTTTTTCTAATATAGTTATGATTATATAAAATAATGTGTATGTCTTAACAAAAATTTATTTATAATTATCAACAAAGTGATTCATCATAAATGGTGAAGAAACACCAAGTTAACCTAAGGGTTTAACTTGTAGGATTAGTCTCGTTCATAAAGGTTAATCTTTTTTCTTTCCTTAACTAACGACTCCTTGATCATAAACTGGTCATGCAAAACGAAACAACACCGTCAAGGGCGGACCCAAGCCCAGCCCAGCCCAAGGTGGGTGGGCGCACCCACGGGGGAAAAAAATTAGTGCTAAGTTACGTCGAAAATCCAGTCCGCACCCCTTGGAATTTTCGTCCGCACCCCTTGAAATTTTTCGTCCGCACCCCTTAGGTAAAAAGTGTTATCAATTTATATTTTTTTTTTTTTGTAAACTCTTATTTTTTTTAAGAGTTAAATGCCATTTTAGTCCCTGTGGTTTGGGTCATTTTGCCAGTTTAGTCCAAAGGTTTCATTTTTAACATGTGGGTCCAAAAAGGTTTTCTCAGTTGCCATTTTAATCCACTGGGTTAACTTTATCCATTTTTTCTGTTAACCAGAAGGCCAATTTGGTCATTTTGTATTTAATTCTGTTAACTAAAAGGAAAATTCAGCCATATAAAATGACCGAAATGGCCTTCTGGTTAACAGAAAAAATGGATTAAGTTAACCCAGTGGACTAAAATGGCAACTGTGAAACCTTTTTGGACCCACAGGTTAAAAATGAAACCTTTGGACTAAACTGGCAAAATGGCCCAAACCACAGGGACTAAAATGGCATTTAACTCTTTTTTTAAAATACTAACTAAATTATATAACTTTTAATACCTAACTAACTAAACCCAAATACTCATACCTTTACCCACTTATAATTCCTAACTAGCTAGCCCACTAAGTATTAGCCCATTAACCAAACCCAACAATATTTCAAACTATAATAAAATAATTAAAGCCCAAAATCTTTAGAAATTCTCTCCCGCTCTCTTTCTCTCTCTCTCTCTCTCTCTCTCTTGCGTCCCTGCACTGCCAACGAACAACATCACCCAGCGACAACAGTCCAGCAGCCGGCGACCACCGTAATCAGCCACCATACCACCGTCGTTTGATACCAAATCTAGCCGGAATCCAAACACGGGTAAGTTTCTTTGTTATTTTGATGATTTTGGTTGATATTATAGGAGAAAAATGGTAATAAAATTGTTAAATAGATTTGAAATTTTGTGTGTTTTGACGTTGTTTATGGTTGTTTAGATGATTTTTAGGGTGATTATGTTGCTTATATATTTTTAGGGTTTATGTTGTTTATATATTTTTAGGTGATTACAACTTACGTTATGATTTCTAGGGCTTGAATAGTTGAAAATTAAAATTAAAATTAAAATTGAAACATTATGTTATGGAGCGATGAACTTATGTTATATAGAGAAAGAATTGCTTAAGAAATTAGTTTTAGATGATGTTTTGGATAGATTTCAAAAAATGAAAACCCGTAGGGCGTCAACGTTTTAATTATGTTTGTAACAAGGTTTGACATGTTTTTGATGATTATATAAATTTAGTTTGATGTTCGTTTGTTTTACATGACCCGACCCGATACGAACCGATTTTTTTACTTATATACCTAGGGGCCTAAAATTTTTTAAAATGTTTCGCACTTCTATGGAAAAATTCATAGGTCCACCACTGAACACCGTGAAGGTCGTTACAAAGATATTTTGGAGGTACACAGCCATTTGGGTCTCATGGATCGAAACAGAAAAGTTGTCAATGCTATCATCTACGCGGTTTGTTGGAGCATATGCAAGGCTTGGAACAGACAAATTTTTTTTTTTCTGGTAAGCAAGCGGCCATTAGCAAGATAGGTTTGTTGGAGGCTTGGAGCATATGTAAGGCTCGGAACAGACAAATTTTTAATTTTTTTCTGGTGAGCAAGTGGCCCTTAGCAAGATCATTAGAGATGTTAAGTTCTTGTCTTTTCTTTGGATACACAATCGGTCTAGTTATTTAATTAATTACTATCACCAGACATAGTTAAATGATTTATAAAAGTTTATTTATCTATGGTTGGTGGTCTAGAGTTAAACATATAGGAAATATGTCCATACAGGCAAACCCATCAAGAGTACATTATGACTTTTCTTTTTCATTCCTTTATATGTCTCTTTTCCCGGTTGATGAATGGTGAATGATAAACCCACTTGATGACAGTATTTAAAACTCGAACACAACAATCAAACCAACCATAAGGGTGAAGGGAGTGGTTAAACACTTTGGAGTGGCAAACTAAAAAACCGACCAATTAGAGTGCGCCACGTCAATCAGGCAAAAGTGTTTAAACTTAGGTGAAAAGTGTTGGCAATGGTTTAAACATTTGGTGAAGTGGTAAACTTTTTTTAGAAAAAAAGGAAAAAAGGTGTGATTGGTTGAGATTGGATTGGACCCCACCTACACACTCCATCTCTCTCTCCTTTCTCCCCTCACCGATTCGGCATGCCCCCACCAATTTGGTAAACTTTCAGCGGCAAACTAGTGTTGGCGGCGGTGTTGCCCCGTGGCAAACTCCTTTGCCGTTTGGTTTGCCGAGCCACTCCCTTCACCCTAATATTAAGAAGGATATATCAATTCGTTTTCGGTAAAGTTTTCATTCCTATTCCCATTCTCAGTCTTATTTTGCGAAAAAGTTAACACCATATTTATAATGATTCGTTAACGTTAAATGATAAAACTCCACTTAGTTTATGTCCTAAGTCCTTGTGTAATGAGGCTTTATATCACAGGGAGAAAGGCCATAGCGCCCCATAGCGCCGCCCCACACCACTACGGGGGGCGCTATGGGGGTGAATTTTCTTGGAGCCGCGATACACATAGCGGCGTTAATATTCTGCACAATGTTCCCCCACTCACACACATATATATATATACATACATATGTATGTATAATTGAAGGGTTATATAACCCCCTTACCACTACACCCTCTTGAGATATAAAACCCTATAAAGTCTCTCTCTTACGCATTTCGCCACTTGTCGTATAACGCCCCAAAAAAGACTTTATGACTAAAACAAAGAGAGCATTAATTAAAAGATTGACAATTATATGCCAAAAAGGATATTAAAACATTAATTAACATACATTAAAAATTGTGATGAAATCTTTGTGAAATAGAATAATTGGGTTGGACGCGCTTTGCTCTAAAATAATTATTATATTACTAGGTTATCACCCGGGTGCTACCCGGGTTGGAGAAAACTATTAAGATAAATATCAAGTGTATATAAATAAAATAAAATACAAAGTCTCATATTACATAAATTAGTGATACAGTGGATAGGTAGAGGATCATGTACAAAGTCCATCTTTTGTAAGAAGTGTAAGAAATAATTTGGGAATGACAAGTGTCCCTCATCTTAATTAATTCAAAAGGGTATATTAGTAATTGTACATTCTTGTCAATTAATTGATTTCCAATATAACTGGAAAAAAAAACTGGCGATGAGAATGTTTAGGGATTGGTCGTTTCATCTCCATCTCCGATTCAGATCATCTTCTCCGACCATCTTGTTAACCTTCCGTCATCATCATCACAGTTCACGTCATCTTCTCCGACTTGAACACCTACATCTCCGACCACCGTCACCAATTTCTTCCGTCTCCACAAATCATTCACCGTCATCGTCTTTCATCTTCGTCATCCTCATTTGTGATCGTGACTTGAATCATAGTCATGGTGTTTTAAATTCTGGGAATGTTTTGTATTGATTGTCCGGATGTTAAAACACCATGGATGTAATCACAATACAATGTTTTCTGGATTCTAGATAAAACACCATGACTTGAATCATAGTCAATTTATCCAGTTGTTTTAAAACACCACGCCATGAATCTGATTATACAATGTCTCCATATAAAACACCATGACTTGAATCATAAATGTTTAAAACACCACACCATGAACAATGTCTACAGATAAAACACCAAGACTTGAATCATGGTCATGGTGTTTTAAAATCTGGGAATGTTTTTGTATTGATAAAACACCACGCCATGAACAATGTCTCCTGATAAAACACCATGACTTGAATCATAGATGTTTAAAACACCACGCCATGAACAATGTCTCCAGATAAAACACCATGACTTGAATCATAGTCATGGTGTTTTAAAATCTGGGAATGTTTTGTATTGATAAAACACTACGCCATGAACAATGTCTCCAGATAAAACACCATGACTTGAATCATAGATGTTTAAAACACCACGCCATGAACAATGTCTCCAGATAAAACACCATGACTTGAATCATAGTCAATTTATCCAGTTGTTTTAAAACACCACGCCATGAATCTGATTATAGATCTCTTTATGATAACGTATGAAGAATATGCAACCAAAGACCTCCTACAATTAAGGTGAATCATTAATTCCGATATTTAAGGAAAAAGGAGTGAATGTAGGAGTTTTTGGTTGTGTAGGTTACGGTTACCATATTTCAAATATTTAAAAAGACACTATTGCCCTTCAATTTTACATAAGGTCCCTCTAATTAAAACGCAATTTACATTTTTATACCCTATTAATCTCAACCATTAGATCAAATATCCAATGGTTTAAAACACTTCTTACCCTTCTTACATTTTAGACACTTTTTACCATATCCCTACCCACAGTGGATATACAATTTAAAGATAGTCGAGTCCCTTTGAAGATGCATATCCTTCGAGTTACCAAAACTTTTCCCTTAGTAAATTGAGTTCTCTCTACAAAAAGAAAACAACCAAATTATAATTGTTTAAATATATAATATAAACTTTAGTGTAGATACTATATAATATAAACTTTGGTGTCGATACTAAGCTTGCTGAGATATTTGTTGATTTATATATATTACGAGTTGACATTATGTCGCGCATCCATCATCACCACAATAGAGACAAAACTTACCATATTTTAGTTGTTTTTTTCCATTTTATCACATATGAGAACCCAAATCTTGATTCTTGTAAATTATGAGCAACTTTGTCAATGCAGATACCTGATAAAAGATTAAAAAAAAGTAATACAAATGTGTTAAAAGGATAGTATATAGACCAAACCCCACCAAACTTCATGTTCCAACCGAAAATTTCATAGCTCACCTAGTCCCACCAAACTTTTGTTTTTCAAAAATAATAAAAAATAATCAAGAATATAGAAAACCGGTGGCATTAAATATTGGGTTCACCCTTAGATTGATCGATAATGATAAACAAACCATACAACTCAACACGCTTCACCCTTCCCGAACCACTTGTTTTACGAACCACTTGTTTTACGAAGACTAACTTCAATTCTCTTTGATAGAGGTTCCAAAGAGAGCACCCTGTGTAAAAATTACAAACAAAAAGTACTGAAAAATAATAGAGGTTACATGAGCATCATATTCACGTCAAAATTACTAACAAAAAGTATTGAAAAATAATAAATTAATAATCACCGGCCAGTTACAAGTTTCCCGATAGGAAACTCTTCTTCGGGGTTCGAGACAAAATCGTCAGACAAGTTTGAAATGAGGATTTTCGCATCAAGCTTCCTAGAAAGCATAATAAAACATCCCTTTGGCGTTACGTTCTTAACATAACCCTGAAAAAAAAAACAGTTATGCAAATAGGGCTGAAATATGACACACACACACAGACTAAATAGGGCCGAGTAGTAGAACAAAGGGGTGCTAAACGGGTCGTGTTCACAGGCTTGACCCAACCTGAACCCAAAAATTTTAGACGAACCCGAGCAAGACCCGAACCCGAAAATTGTGTCATACATATGAACCCAAACACAATCTGAATGTTCATGGGTTGACCCAAAGACAACCCGTTCAACCTGATTTTTTTATTATTTTATTTTTTCCGCAAATGAATATATTAAAATTAAAAGTTACTACAAAAAACACAAATGTGTACAATACAATTACATTTAAATTATAAAATTTCTCTTTTTAAGTTATAATTATGGCATACAAACGGATTCACATGTCACAACAAAGTGAATGATGTAAACACCTCAACAGTTGTCCTGCAAACTAACTCGAAAATAACGCACCAATGAGTTTCTTCCGAATCCAAGTTTTTTTTTTTCTCAATGTCATCCATTTCATAACAAATAACATAACCACCTGCAAAAAAAAATAATTAAAAATAAAAAAATAAAATACACTCATGATCTCTAAGTTTAATTTTAACCAAAAAAACAGCTAAAAAATAAGCGAAACAGAAAGTTAGATATGCTAACCAAGGCATATATCCCTGTACACTGTTCTTGCTCCAAAGAGAAAGATATCCAAGTCTGAAGAGAAACATCCATCCTGAAAAATCACAAAAGATTATGGAATATAAGCAAAACTTCAAAGATACATGATATTATAAATGATTATATCTTGTTTTCGCTTACACATAATGACTCCGAAACCAATAATGCACACTGAGCTTCACCTTCCTCGATACTGAATAGCACAAAGTTCAAAAGGTTAATAAAAGCCTAATTATATTGCATTTAATGTTTACATGATGAAACATCTGATCAATGTATGAGCTCTAGTAAAAATATATATACTTAAACTATTTGTAACACCCCGTGTTTTCGTAGGTGAAAGTCAAAGTCAAGGTCAAAGTCAACGACCGATTTCGCGCAACTTGACTCGTAGAAATGTCTTTATTTTATTTATATTATGTGGAGTAAGTGTTGTTAATGACAATAATCGAATCGTGTCAATCGTTAATCAATCGACTCGCGACTGCGAACCATAGGTAGTAACAATGCGATAAAGTTAATCGACTAATAATCAAGCTATACTAATCGAATCGACATCAAATCGTAACTCAAGCTATGTATTTTACTTGTCATTTATACGTGTGTGTGTGCCTTACGTGTTACCTGTGCATGTCTATTTATGTTTTGTTGTGATAATCAAGCGAACTCAACCGAACTCGAAGTCTAACTCGAATGTAAGCGAACCCGAACCCGAATTCCGAGTCGAACCATGTTATATACGAAGTAGTTGCGACTGAAAGTAATTTGACTAGGAAACCTTATTGAATCGCTCGCAATCGAAACCGAAGCGTCATCGCACCCGAAAGCACCATTCAGTCGACATCCGGACGGATGGTCCATCCGCACGGATTGCCAATCCGCATGGATTGCCAATCCGCACGGATGACCAGTCCGCACGGATAAACAATCCGGGTGACCTGCAATCCGCACGGATCACCCTTTCCCCTTTTAGCATCCTATAAATACCCGGGTCACTCTCCCAACTTTCCAATTTTGGCAAGTGACGTCCGACCAGCACACATTCTTCACCTTTTCTCCGATTTCTCTCAATCCAGGTAAGATCTCGCCTTAAATCTTGTACATTCTTGATCTATACACACATCTACACCTTTCTATCTTTCAAATCTCAACTTTTAACCATGAAATCATCAAGATTTGAGGTATTCTAGGGTGACGTCATCATGAAGTTCTCACGAACTTCAAGTGTGACCTCATTCCACCAAGAATAACTCGGATCTGAACGATTTCCACAAGATTTCATAAACAACTTCGCCTAAATCTAAACTTTTCTAAAGGTTGAAAGAGTTGAAAGAAATAAACAAGTTTTCTCCTTCTTTTACCCTCAAAAGCGGTACGAATCGGATCAGTTCTAGTCTTCCACTCAATATTAGTAATGCACTAGTCCTAGATCTGGATTCTACCCGCAAGACACCTGATTTCGGGTTAGACCGGAATGACCGTTCTAAACCGCCGACAGGCCGAGTTAGGGTGATTCCTGGCCGGCTTGGTCATGCGGGAAGGATGCGATTCCAAATGGTTGCCACGTAATCAGAACGTCTCGATAGAACGACAAAGGCGACCAAGGGTAGCCGGACGGAACAACCAGTACGGGGAAGTTGTCCGCACGAGTAAGCTGTCCGCACGAACAAGATGTCCGCACGGACAGAAGATCCGAACGGGTTGTCACCCGGACGAGCTACACTTGGGACCCACATTCAAAACGAGGTTTGAATATCGACGAATGAACAATCCGGACGGACGACCTCTGAATGGATTACTCTTCGGATCATGAGATACTAAGACCTTAAACAAATTTCAAACAATGTTCATCCGCACGGACAAGTTGTCCGCACGGACAGACTATCCGGACGGAATGTCTTTGTCCGCACGAACAAACTATCCGGACGGATTACCACTGTCCGCACGGATTACCATCCGGACGGATTCCATCAATTTCATCAAGTGACTCAGCCTTAGAGACGTGTCCGCACGGATTACCATCCGGACGGATTCCATCAATTTCATCAAGTGACTCAGCCTTAGAGACGTGTCCGCACGGATTACCATCCGGACGGATTGTGGTCCGCGCGACCGGCTTGAAGGGTAGAGATACTTAGATGTTTTCTAAATGCTGCAACGAAAACTTCAAAGGACAAGCCATCGTACACAAACACATCTCACCCATAGGAAGAAACAATCCACTCGAATAGTTATCCGCACGAACATGTTGTCCGCACGAGTGACTCGTCCGGACGAATTGCTAATCCGCACGGATTACTTGTCCGCACGAATAACTTTTCCGCACGGATAACAATCCGCACGAGTGACTAATCCGGACGGATTACCACTCGCACGGATTACTAATCCGCACGGATTGCCAGTCCGCACGGATAGCCAATCCGCACGATCAGTCATCCTACCCACTCTCACTATGTATTGTTTTACGCACCACTTATCGTTACGTTATCGAATCTATCCAGGCTAACCGTACTCGCTGAAAAGCGCTCCCTTCAATCCATAATCGCTGTGAGTATACTCGAACCCTTTTTGCTTTTAGCACTTTTTGGTGTTACATACGTTACGAATATTCAAACTACAACTATCACACTACTCAAGCTATTTTAACGCTAAACCATTTATGCATGTTATACGTGGCTTATGAATGCTTGTTTG
Organism: Helianthus tuberosus; assembly: GCA_030545235.1. Taxonomy (NCBI): domain Eukaryota; kingdom Viridiplantae; phylum Streptophyta; class Magnoliopsida; order Asterales; family Asteraceae; genus Helianthus; species Helianthus tuberosus. Next base: position 45,749,920 of record CM060442.1, read on the forward strand.
TTATGTTTACACATGGAATGCTGTCTACCTGCCTTAGCAACGATAGTACTATAGTTTGGACTCAGCACCCGTTCACACGGGGGTTGTTAAGGATCTTTTACTTGCATGGATTACGGTGGTAATCATGTATTGCGAACTGCCTCGGGCAGTCAATCCGCAGTCATTGGTATCGATGGGTCTATGTCGATAACTAACGTGCTTCATTTCACTATGTGTACGTGTTGGTTATGCGTAAACGAATTCGAACTCTATATGTTATTATCAAACTTGTATGCTCACCTTTACATTATATGTATTGACTTTATTTTAACGTATGTGACAGGTGCTTAGGTTGTTTCTGTGCTTAACTTGCTGGTGATGAAATTGAGGCTAGGGAAGGAGTCCTAGAAACCAACAAATAAATTAGCTATGTTTAAATCTGAGTTGTCGGAACAGAATACTTGTCTTGATGCTTGTCTGTAATAATTATTTAACTATTTGAGATACGGTATGGGACGTATTGCTTTAATTGAATGGTAATGATAGTTGTTATGGAAACTTCTCGACAATCTGTTTTGCTCAGTGCCACGCCCCGATGATTCCGCCATCGGTTGGGGTGTGACACTATTCATAGTGATTACCTGTCTACACATGGAACCCCTAATGTTGAGGCAAGAATCTTGGCCTCTTTTATCATACACGAGAACTCAGACCCCAGATTCCTCTGAAGTGAAGTATTTTTGTTTGAAGAAGATTCGTCTTGAGTTCCATATCATACACAAATTAATATAAGATCATATTAAATGAATTAAAAAAAATGTGTTCATCTTCATTTGTTTACCAAGTAAATGAACATAAACGAACTCCCTCTCGAAAGAAGATACAAGACAAGGCGAGACTTTTTACCAAAGACCGAAAAGAAGAGCATGAAAGCAGCTGATATTTGAATCATGCGTTGACTTCCAACTTTAGTTAATGCCAATGCACCAGAGTTTTCCCTACAAATCACCATATTCGTAAAAATACGTATTCGATGTCATATAATCGTTAAAAACAACGTTAAATGAAGGTCGTTACACTGATGCAGCAAATCCGGTTACCGTATCACACATGCTACCAATGAAAGTCCCAAATCCCTACATAAATAATATGTTTTCTTGAATAAAAATGTATAAAAAACTAATAGAACATATGCAAACATATAGTTTCAGTTACAACATACCAGCCACCCGATACCGTGACTTAAAATAGAAGGTGACACAGGAGTCGCGCTCCCATATCTTGTTGTTGCGAGAAACGAACCAGTGGACTGCGCATAAAATAATTTGTCGGTAAAAGTCTGTTTAATAGTAATGCTTTAATTACATGCTATTGAGTAAAGATAAGAAAAGAAATTAACCTAAATGGTAGAGATGAATGAAGCAACTACCATCATGAATACTTCAGTTACATCAAAAGTTGGGGTGCCCCACTGAAACGGATAAGGAACATATATCTTGTACATAGTGATTTAGTGACACAATATCACATAGAGATGCGTGGAATTATCGGGGTGTGACATCAAAGTAACAAATAATAAACTTACGGTTATTTATCATGTGACCAGAATCAATACCAAAATGTTATCTGTAATGATAATATTTTCAAACCAAAACTTTAAAAGGGATAAGCCTCGTACCTACTTAATCCAGTTCGGAGCACTTGGGTCTAACCCTAGTTTGGACAATTTATACAAAAAGAGAAGCAGCGGTGAAAGAGATGCATATTAGGGTATTAGAACATTTGTATACCCGGGTCAAAACCCGGATCCCGTGTCTGCCCATATCAAGAAAAAAAGACACTTCACCAACACCAGATAAACAATAAAAACCCTCCTTTCAAAAGCTGCAATTTCACGTAAAAATTAAAACTTTATATGAAATCATCACCAAACAATACACACAAATTCAACGATCACAAATTTGCAACTCCAAATCAGATATAACAACTTAAAAAATGAAAACCAACGGATTTGAAAGTACCTTCATTCAAAGAATATATCTAAATCTGAAAACGTCTCTGAAATCTTTATGCCATTCATCGCCTTGAACATCTTTAATCCTTGTAAATAATCAAGGGAAAGAAACAGATTGAGTGAAAACGATTATCAAGAGGATTATTAAATTAGGGTTTGTTGAACCATGTAAAAACATATAATTACTCACCTTCTGTTTGATTCATCCATCATCGGCATAAACAACGATTGAAACGCTGATAGAAAAAACAGCGAGATGATGGGTGAGATTGCCGACGTAGGCAGTGGCGTCTTGGTTCCTCTCCGCCGAGTGTGGACCTAGAAGATTCGCCCCCACTCCGGGAGCTATTCTAGTCGTCATCTTCTTCTTCTCAGTTTGCTAATGGAATCCCCATGTATGTTTAAAACCTTAGCTTTTGAAACTAGTGATTCCCCACTTTATCTTCCCTCAAATTGGTAAATGAAAACCTAACATGAAAAATTGGATACGGACTGTAGATTGGGTGGGAGCGGCGACGGAATTACCTGGATGGTATGAGAACAGAATTGAAGGTTAGGGTTTTAACCTTCAAAAAGATTAATGTTGTTCTGCTATTAAAACATGAAGGGGAAAGATGATGAAGTAGAACAATGAAGAGGGAAGGAATTCATGCCTGATTATCGTTCACTGATTGGAAGAATAGAATGATGGTGAAGCAGAACAAAAATGGAGAAGGAAGGTTTAGGGCACAAAGAGAAAGAGAAGCGGTAGTGAAAGAGATGCATATTAGGGTATTAGAACATTTATATACTCGGGTCAAAACCCGGATCCCGCGTCTGCCCGTATCAAGAAAAAAAGAGCCGAAAATTTTCCCTCCCAAACCTATTCCAGGAAGCTCTTATAACGCGACATGTCATCTTCCATGCTCTTATCAAATGACACATCAGCCCTTATTTAACATGTTTATTATATATAATAGATTTTATTTCAATTTTCAGCTTTCATTTTGTCATCTTATCTTGTTTGAAATGTTTATTCTAACCATATCTAATATCTTTGTTATTTATTAAAAAACTAGTTTAGAATCCAGTGTGTTACACGGGCGGTATAAAGAAAATAGTTCTTATACATTGTAACACCCGTTCTTATTATTATTGGTTTAACGTATATTTTACGAAGAACAATCATGTAATTAAGATTACATAAACATTGGAAATACGGGTTTATTAAAACTTTTACAAATCATAAGTTATTCTACATAACGTGATCAAATTCGTTGTTTAAAATTTACAACGTGGCAAAGTGCGGAAGCGTGTATCTTTATCGTGTTCGGTTCTTCGCTGAGCTTAATCGTCTTCCGGCATCCAAAAGTACCTACATTTCATAAACATGAAATGCTTTAGTCATACGGGGTTTAAAACGTGTCTAAACGAATCCGGGAATTTAAACTAAATAAGATATATTTTGTTACTAGGTCCACCGTAACTTACGGTGGGACCGTAAGTTACGGTAGCCCCTGAAAGTCTATCCTTCCACCGTAACTCAGTATGTAACCATCGTAATCATATCAGCTCCACCGTAACTTACGGTGGCACCATAAGTTACGGTGGTCCCTGCATTCTAACTTTCTATTTTTCCGTTTAACGACACGAAAACTTTCGTATCTTTCAAACCGCTTGTCCGTTTGACCTACCGTTTCTTCCTACATGATCGTAATTTGATTCTCCACCTTATGGAGTTAAAATCCAACCTCCGGTTTTACAAAATTTTAGACTTTTAAGTCTTCGGCTATTTCCCTTTTTACCAACTTTTGACCCGTTCTATTTTTATCAAACAAACGAGTTTGTTTGACCTTTATTTCCCATAAACCTATCAAGTTCAAAAATGTTTAACATAATAGGTTTCAAATTACAGGTTTATATACCTTCTTAAACCCATTTTCACCCATATGCTCATTTTGACCCGTTAAGGGTATTTATGCATATTTTAAGCACCAATCTCTTTCATTCGTTTCTAAATACATAAGCCCACATTTCTTATCAAATGACCTCCCACCACAACTATATTTGTGGTGGATTCAATGTGGTGATTTATATATTCCAAATTACACACTTCAAATTATTATTTTACGGCAAAGACTCTTTATAGAGACTTTTGACTAATATTCTACGTCTTGTGCTTTTCATACTTATTCAAAGTATTTATTTCATCCTATCGCTTATTTCCAAACAACCTTTATGGTTCATTTGCTCAATTTCACTTACAAGGGTGTTTTAGTCAATTTTAGTTCTTCATTTACGACGAAGGACTATTAGTACATATTTGATCCCAATTTACGACCTTTTAACTATATTCTTGTTTAAAAATCAATATGTTTCTAAAACACCTTAATCATAATTAAATTTATTCGGTTTACCTAAAAGATAACCAAATATCTATATTTTAACCTTGTCTAACTCTTGTAGAACTCCAAATTCTACATGATGAGTTGTATCGTTATACATACCTGGCCCGGGTTCATATATTGACCCGTTTCAATACCTTTCCTTAGTGGCCGTTAAGTGATAGCGATGTAAGCATCCATGTGCTATTTATTTCCTAAAATCATACAACTTGACAACCCATTAGTCAATATTATCAAAGGGTGATAATTTCACCCTTTTGACTCGTTTGGTCTAAATGACCAATTACCATCGCCAATTTGTCAAATATTGTCAATTTACCATTTTGCCCTTATCGGTTATTATGATTTACCTTATTTGATAACCATTAAAAGTACATGTTTCATTCGTCATAAAATGATCGAATAACCAATTTTAACTCATTTCTAACCATCACTATGGTTTCTTATCATATTTGATTATTTTGTTCCATATATACGACTACACGCCGGAACACCATATCTCAATTAGATATTTGTCCTTTACGTACTCTAAAAAAATATATATAACTAGTGTAAGATATACTTACTTTGCATCCGAATTATGCTTTTTCCTTCGTTCTTGATTCGTTTGACCCGCTTCCTTCCCCAAGCTTTACCTAGCTTGTTAAGCGCCAACTATCATTCATTATTCACAAGGTTGTTAGATTAGCCATCCCAAATCATGACTTTCACACCTTATGATTCTTTGACTATTTTTCTCTTTAAACTTAATCATAAATCACGAGTTTAATTCTTGTGTCAAGACTCACTTCTAATCAATTATGAACTCTTACAAAATCCCTATTTTGCTCAAGTAGTTCATTCATACGAGTTAGTATGGCGTTTATAAACACCAATGTAACATTAACTTCTTCAAATCAACTAAACCCATTTCATAGAAATTATGATTTATGTACCCAAACACCTAATTTGTTCAAGTACTTTGTTTCTACTATCAACTATGATGATTTCTAGCATAAACATATCATCATCTTCACTACAAAATCAAAACCCACTTAGCACATAGTAGGTTAATTATCAAATCCCTAGTTTTGACAACAATTCATCAAGTTTTCTACTAGGGTTTGTTTCTAAACTAAGATATAATCACAACAACACTCATAGACTCAACATTCATTCCAGAATTTCGATTTTGATTGTTCATCATAATCTCAAAGTATCACCAAATCGTAAAATTCGACATACCTTGTAATCCCCATGATTAGGTGATCATGAATTCATGTTCATGCATCTGATTTGAGCTAGTTTTGCCCTTCAATTTGGTGATTATATGTGGATTAGGGCTTTTGGCTCCATGGGAGCCCCCTGAGTTCGATCCTGAACACACAGTGTGTGTGTGTTTGTGTTTTGTTTAATTAAATAACTTTTCTAGTTATCCCACTTTAACCCCTCGTGTTTGGTTCGTTATTAAGTAGGCCACAACCTACTTATTTTTAACCATATTCCCATTTATTAACCGGGTCAAACATTCCTAGTTAGCTTAGCGGGTTCGGGAATATTTATGACTAAGTTTATTTTAGGTCCCGTCAACTCGGGCCTTTTAAACACTTTATTTATCCATAAGCCTTTGTATAACTTTTATTTAATATTAAGATAATTTATTTAAAAACCTAATATCTACCGGATTAATTTTTACCACTAACGGTATTTTACCCGTCGTCACTATTAACGTGGCTTGATTACCAAACCCGTTTTTTGGGGTGTTACATACATCTATTAATTTGATAAATTGCACATATATGTATATGCTACTATACTCACAATTAGTTTCCGTGTTACGATTATTAACATAGTTTAACACCCCCATACTCTTTAACATGAAGTTGTTTCTCATTAACAAATAAATACGGAAAAATCAGTTGTCGTTTTATATAATATATAATATAACTTATTTTATAATAAAACGAAATGATGCATTAAATATGTGAAAAAGTTAAATTACAATATAAAAGTTCTTTTTATTCTTTATTATTTCTGTTGTATATGGGACTTGAAGTCTTGAATCCAAGACCTTCAAATTTAAGTATACCCATAGGTTTTTTATTTTGTTAATGGGTCGTCAACCTCATTGGAAGTAACAAACATATAAGCAATCTATAAATCTCTAATATTTCTTTGTATATCACATTTGTCGTCTTATTTGTAACATTTTTCATGTTTGTCTAATATTAATAACTTGACTCTTGGTCTTCTTTTTATTTTTGATATTTCACATACAACTGTTGTAAAACCCGTGAGGATCTTTCAATGATATCACTGTTAACTTGTGTGAGTGCAGAATCCAAACACAAGTGGATTCAAGAAAACAATAAGAATAATAAGCACAATGATCGAATCAAAAAATATCTTGCATTCACCTTAAAGTCGATGACAGATACAAGATGAACAACTAATCTCGAGTGGCCTTGAAACTTCTAACCAAGCGGTCAACCTTCTAAACATTGCTAAGGTTTACTTATATAGTACCTATGATGGATCGAGACCACCTAGGCCCACTCGAGATCTATAGACAAAACCCAAAACACATAACCGACCCAAAATAACTTAGTTAAACATTACAAGATCAACCCTAAACTTTAGTATCTCTCAATGTATAAACCTCGAGGTTCCAACAATCTCCCCCTAGGTTTATGCATGGAGATACTCAAGACTTCAACTATCACTTTCATCACGCAGACGATCTTTGAGTCCACCAAAACCTTTTGTACGAATATGTATCGCTGAAGCAACAGCACCAGTCCATGCTTTTGCAACCTATTCATACTTTTCAGTAGCTCTAATTTGATGACGAGCTAATACTTCCAGGTCTTCATGAGCAAGAGTCAGCAAATCAACTTGATCCACCAAGCGAAAATCCACATTATCATCACAAACAATTACTGCCTGCCCTAGACGCTCATCATAAGTCCAAAACTGCAAGGACTTCAAACCACCTTTTGGAATCTTTTTCACCAAAGGAATCACCTTTTCCTTATCAGTTACCGGCCAATGCACAATCTTCATACGCTTGCGTGTATATGAATCTCTAACTCCTTTAGCTGGTTTAACGATGGACTCTGCCGTACGCATTGAAGGAAAACCCTTAAGAACCTCCCTCTTCAATCTCTCGAAAAACATATATCCAGGACCTCCAGGCTTATCATCTACATAAGGTGCTTTAGACAAATCAGTCAAATCAATCTTAGTGAAAGACTGAAACTGGCCTGGATTTTTGTACCACTCAACAGGTCCAACCTTCCTTTTTATCCACCATCGTTGACGATCATGATCAAAACCCCAGCTAACCACACCAGATCTATTTCCAACTTGATCATAGAGAGTTTCACCAACATCCATTAAATGATGTGTTGCTTGAGCATCATCATCATCTGGATTAAGATTTCTGTTCTTTAAAATTACAAACTCCCTTTTCTTCTTAATTCTTTCAGCCTTCTCTTTATCTGCAACAGGATCAATAACTCTTTTAAAGTAATGTTCCATAGCAGCACTTCTCTCAGCATCATCCTTTTCAAAGGCTTTTCTTCTATTTTCCACATCAGTAGGATCAGAGAATTCATTCCCAAATTTCTTCTCAAGCTTTCCACGTAAATCATACACCATATTGAACAGTAAAGTAACATCTCCTTGAAGCTGTTCAATTTGTTGATTCTTTTGCACTAAAGTATCTTCAAGTTGGATGATCTTGGCATCTTTATGAATAGAATCTTGCTCAACCACAATTAATCTTTTCTTCATTTCTCTCATGCTAATGAAATCATCATCATCGCTTGAATCATCATCAAATGGCATTCTAAACGGCTCTTCAGGTCTTTTACCACTTGAACTACTAGGTATATCAAGAACAACTCTAGAAGGACCTGCAGATTCAGAAACACCAAGTGGCATTGTCTCAACAACAATATCAGTATCAACATTTGTAACCTGAACATCTGTAGTGGTGGACTCTAAAACATTCCTTTGAGTATCAGTGTTGAACTCAAAGATATCTTCAGTTGTGGTGATGGTATTGATACGTGGTCGAAATCCGGTGCTTGTAATCGTTTAATTTGATGTTTTTACACAAGTTTTAGTTTCGAATTGCCTACTCTTGATTAGATATGTGTTTTGCAGGTTTAACAGAGTTTAAGGAGCTTTTTGGGAGCTTTACGAGTCACCGGAGCGAAAACGGAACCACCGGGATGTGAAACGGGTCAACCGGACTCAAGAAATGGACGAAACAGAAAAGCAAGCATCTAGGCACCGTCGCCGACGCCCATATGGGCCGTCGCCGACGGTTGACAGAACTTTCCGTGGCCAGAATTCACCGTAGACAGCGAGATTGACCGTCGGCATCAGAAGACAATCTACGCACCGTCGCCGACGGACACATCCACCGTCGGCGACGGCCTCTCTATGTTTGCATCGCGAATTTTGTTTGTTGGGGTGATGTAACGAGTTTAAAGTCTTCTTCACCAACCAAAAACGGGGGTTACACTTGTTAGGAGTTCAAATCCTCATCTTGGAGCCTAAACTCATCATCATTCACCTACCATTCCATCATCTATCATCTTTACAACCGAATCACAATCATTCATCCCCAATTCACCATCAAAACCCTAATTCATCCAATCCATCATCCTTCTCACCATCATCATTCCATAAACCCTAATTCTCCATCACTCCTTCATCCTACAAGCTTCAAGATGACTCCATCCGCATTCCAAGCATCCGGTGATCAAGTTACATCAACCATGAGCGGCTAATCATCTCGGTTTCACCCCGGTGTAGGTAGTTGTTAATTTTAGGGTTTCAATTTGTTCTTGTTTCATCTTAGTTACAATTTGTATTTGGTTTTTGAAACTTTTGACAATAGTATTACATTTGTTACGAATTCGTGAATTGTCGAACGATGTTAAAAGTTATGACTTTGCGAAACGGTGATATGTAATTGTACGTTGTCGTTGTTAGGATTTACTTGTGTTGATTACAAAGTGTCTTTTTGTCCGTTCTTCGGGGCGTTGATAGCTAGTAGCACCTAAGTCACGGTACACTAAATCCGTTAATCGAATGCATTTGAGTTGAAACTAAAACTTGTAGAAATCCTAGGTTAACAATTACCGAAACCGGGTGTGATTCCTTTTTATCATTATTGTTCTAGTAACCATTTTTCTTGCAATCGTTAATTAGTAGTTGTTAACCATTCGCATCAATTCATTTAGTTAAAAATCATATCTCTCCATTAAACGAAAATACAAAAATACTTTAGCAAGCTTCATAAATTGTGACAATTGTATTCATTCATTCGAATCCACACACAAACCACATACTCTTCGTGGTTCGACCCCTTACTACCACTAACACATTGTTAAGGGTAATTTGGGCTTATAAATATTATCTTTGACCGGAGCGCGACACTCCGATCAAATTTTGGCGCCGTTGCCGGGGAGTGCGTGCGCTTTGTGTTTGGATTATTGTTTGAATTTTCGTGATTATCTGTTTAAATTGTTTAGCTTTCTTTTTGCACTTTGTCTTTTTCCTTGTTACGTGGGTGTGTTACTTGTGCAGGATACAGGTAGTGTATGCATACGCGGAACTCCGGGAGGACTTCACCGTTAGTCTACGAACCAGAAATCGAACGGGTCGCAAGAAGAAACCTAGCAAGTCGGTTAGAAGCAACACTTGCTTCTAATCAAATCAACCAAACACCACAACATACACCATCCATTGAAACTGATTCAATGGCAAACCAAAACTCCAATCACCCAAACCTCAACCAAAACCAATTCCAATCCCGAGGAACCTTTTACCCCGCTCAAAATGTTCAACCCATGCCTCAAGAGCAAACGGGTGGTAACAACAACAATGGACCACCTACACCACCTTTCCAAAACCAAAATCCCAACAACAATCAAAGAACACCTCAACAACAAAACCTTTATAGACACAATTCCCTACCCATTAACCTAGATGACCGGAATGTCAATTCCGACCGTCGGGGAAATCGTGATCGCGGCAATCCCGCAAATGAAAACCCATTCTTCAACATCGATGACTTGAGGAATGCAATCCCCGATGATGAACCGTATAGTGTTCCCGGTTATCAATCACCGTAACATGTGAGTGTTCATACGGAAAATTCGGACGACGGGGGATACTACGATGATAGGGCCAATGATGATGAAGATTGGGGTTACGTGAATAGGGGAAACATCTACAACGCTAGAAGGTATGATGATGAGGAATTTGGCTACCAACATGCCAATTACGTTGGGGACGACGAATACGGTTACGGAGGTGGAAGAAATGATGGTTATGGGAACAACCGTCAACCACGAAACAATGACCAACGGAACCGGAATGATGGGTTTTATAATAACAACAATGCAAACCCTAACCGGATTCCTCGTTTTGTGGGAGGTGGTAACCCAAGGGATAATCGAAGAGATGAAAGAAGGGATAATAGAAGACCGGTTGATCAAGAAGTTAATGGTCCACATCGTCATCAACGACCTCCACGTGGAGTGAATGATCGTTTCAGGCCGGTTGTCACCGAGAATGACTCACCGATCGTTTGTGAGAGGAGGATGTTTGATTGTAAACCACATTACATCAACATACTTCCTAATTTTAATGGAAGATCTAATGACGAACTGTATACACATTTGACAGAGTTTTCTTCCATTTGCGGCACTATCGGGGGGCACAACTTTGCACTAGATGAGGTTAAACTTCGTTTGTTCCAATTCTCATTGAAAGACAAAGCGAAGCAATGGTTCCTTACACTCCCGGCCAATAGTATCCGCACATGGGGAAAAATGCAACAAGCTTTTCTAGATGAATATTATTCTATGGCGAAGACCGATGATGCTCGTGATGAAATTAGGTCTTTTCACCAATTATCGGGCGAGCCGTTGCATGAAGCCTTTACAAGATTTAAAGAAATGATGAGAAGATGCCCACATCATCAAATCGAGAAGTGGGAATTGGTTAAGTGTTTTGTACGGGGTTTAGATGACAACACATGGAACCGACTTGAATCAACGAGTAATGGGACTCTTTTGAGCAACCATGAAGACGATAATTGGGAATTCTTGGAACGGATGAGTAAACGTTCAAAAGAGAAAGAGTCGGCCGATCGAGCTAAGAAACATCCTAATTCCCGTTCACTTCCCGATCTGGACTCTAAAGATCGGATTTCCACCTTAGAGCGGGAAATGGCTCGAATGAAGAAAAAAGAAGTAAATGCGGTTCAATTCGAGGTATGTGAAGATTGTGGTGATATTGGACATAGAGCGGAACAATGTCCAACGGGGTCGAGTGGCTACACTGAAGAAGTCAACCAAGTGTATGGAGATAGGAAGCAATATGACATGAACTCCAACACTTACCATCCGGGGTTGAGAAATCACCCTAATTTCCGGTACGGTAACGCTTCGAATCAAATGAACCCGAACTTTCAATCGGGTAATCAAGGTAATCAAGGTGGATCATCGTACAACAACCGTCAAAGTGGTAACCAAGGGGGTTATCAACGTAATTTCAATCAAGGGTACCAAGGTAGAGACAATAATTATCAAAGTGGGTACCAAAGGAATTACAATAATCAAGGCGGTAATGGAAGCGGGTCGAACAATCAAACCGGTGGCGATGATTTGAGTGCCAAAATGGATGCTTTGTTGAACATGCAAAAAGAATCTCAAAAGACAAACGAGATTAGGGATAAAGCACATGAGGCATTGGCAAAGCAAGTGGGCCAACTTGCGGAAGAAATGGCTCAAATGAGAGGAAGCACGGGAAGACTCCCAAGTGACACCGCGGTGAACCCTAAGCATCAAGGGTCAAACTCAAGGAACACACGTGAGGTACCAATTAATAAAATTACTTTACGTAGTGGTCGAGTCGTTGATAATGGTGTCAAAACACCATCACCCCAGTTTGTTGAAGGGGTGGTGGAGGATGCTAGTGAAGATGAGAATGAGAGTGGTCAAACGGGTCAAAAGAAAAATGACTTGAAAGAGAACAATGATACCCCCGTTGTGACCATCCTCGTCCCCAAGGCTAAGGAAAAGGGTGTGGAGGCTAATACCGCCCCTTATCCCGAAGCATTGAAGGGACCCGTGAAAAAAGTTGTAAACAAAAGAGGTCCACAACAAGAAGAGTTGTTGGAAATTTTTAAACAAGTAAAGATAAATTTACCTCTTTTGGATGCAATCAAACAAGTACCGTCGTATGCTAAGTACTTGAAAGATTTGTGTACCCAAAAACGCACTCACAAATTTCCAAAGAAATTAGATTTAACCGAAAACGTGAGTTCGATTCTTTCGGGTGCACTTCCACCTAAGCTCCAAGATCCGGATGCGCCTATCATTTCAATTCAAGTAGGCGATTTTAAAATCAACCGGGCACTTCTAGATCTTGGTGCTAGCGTGAGCATTCAACCGGGTAGTTTGTATGACCAATACGAGTTTGGTCCACTACAATCGTCAAACGCCACCGTGGTGTTAGACGATTTGACACCCAAACTACCCCGTGGAATTGTCTCGGATGTGATAGTAAAAATCGAGGATTTTTACTATCCGGTGGACTTTCTAGTACTTGATTATGTGGCCAAAGACCCAACCAAACAACCTACGGTGATTTTGGGTCGACCGTTCTTAGCAACCGCGAATTCTCAAATTGATTGCAAAACAGGAACGGTTGACATGACATTTGGAAACCGAAGGTTGAGTTTGCATGTTTTTTCCGGACTTATGAACCCTCCAGTTGATGATGAATGCTATATGGCGGACGTCGTTGACACGTGTATACCTCTTTGCGACACAGTCGTAGATGGGGAAAACACAATGGAGGATTGTTATATGTTTGACAGGACACAGGTGGAGATGGATAAGAGCATAGACGAGGAAGTGAGAAGTTTGGAGGTGCTTGCGGTTAGAGAGGGAAAACCGACATGGATGCACCAAGTTGAGAGTTTACCGGAGAGCATTGATACCAAGTTGAAGCCGTCGTTAGTAGAGCCTCCGGAGGTTGAATTGAAGGCGTTGCCTAAGCATCTCAAGTATGCTTATGTTGGTGAAGGCAACACGCTCCCGGTTATCATTGCATCAAACTTAACCGTGGAGCAAGAGGATAAATTGATGGATGTTTTGGTCACTAATCGGGCGGCGATTGGATGGACCATTGCTGATTTGAAGGGTATTAGTCCCTCGGTGGTGATGCACAAAATCATCACGGAAGAGAATGTAACTCCCGTTCGAGATGCACAACGGAGATTAAATCCGAATATGCGGGAGGTAGTGAAGAAGGAAGTGCTGAAATGGCTCGATGCGGGTATCATTTACCCGATCTCGGATAGCCAATGGGTGAGCCCAACACAGACGGTTCCCAAGAAAGCAGGCATACAAGTCGTCAAAAATGACGCAGGTGAAGAGGTAGCCACTCGGCCGGTAACCGGGTGGCGAATTTGTATTGATTATAGGAAGTTGAATACCGCAACTTCCAAAGATCATTTTCCTTTACCGTTCATTGATCAAATAGTTGAGAAATTGTCGGGGCAAAAATTTTATTGCTTCTTAGATGGCTATTCTGGTTATAACCAAATCGCCATCCATCCGGAAGACCAAGCAAAGACCACGTTTACTTGTCCCTACGGCACTTTCGCATTTAGGCGAATGCCGTTTGGATTATGTAACGCCCCCGCCACCTTCCAAAGGTGTATGATGAGTATCTTTTCAAATATGGTGGGGAAGTCTTTAGAAATCTTCATGGATGATTTCTCAATTTTTGGGTCATCTTTTGAGGCTTGTTTAGACCAACTAGATAAAGTGTTAAGAAGGTGTGTCGAAACTAGTTTGGTCTTAAGTTGGGAAAAGAGCCATTTTATGGTTCAAGAGGGAATAGTGTTGGGACACGTGGTGTCAAGTCGTGGGATAGAGGTTGATCGGGCAAAGGTACAAGTCATATCTACTTTACCGTATCCCACGACCGTTAAAGGTGTTAGGTCATTTCTAGGTCATGCGGGTTTTTACCGGCGGTTTATTAAGGGTTTTAGTGACATAACCAAGCCTTTATGTAACTTGTTGTTAAAAGATCAACCGTTTGATTTTAATGAAAATTGTCAAAACGCTTTTAACAAGTTAAAAGAGAAGTTAGTTGAGGCCCCAATCTTGCAATTGCCAAATTGGTCTTTTCCTTTTGAAATTATGTGCGATGCGAGTGATTATGCGGTGGGGGCCGTGTTGGGACAAAGGGTTGAAAAGAAACCCGTTGCCATATACTACGCAAGTAAGACTCTTTCGGATGCACAATTAAATTACACCACTACCGAAAAAGAGCTACTCGCGGTGGTATATGCATTGGATAAATTTCGGGCATATATATGGGGTAGTAAAGTGATTATCTATTCTGATCACACTGCAGTTAGGTACCTCATGGAAAAGAAAGATGCAAAACCGAGGTTAATCCGATGGGTGTTGCTGCTCCAAGAGTTCGATTTGGAGATACGGGACAAAAAGGGTACCGAGAATGTTGTGGCGGACCATTTGTCCCGGTTGATGGTTGAAGAAAATCCTACAACTGTAGAGATCAATGAGTCTTTCCCAGATGAGCACATAATGAAATTAGATAAATTGCCATGGTATGCTAACATTGTCAATTATCTTGTTATAGGTGATATGCCGGCACATTGGGATAGACGGAAGAGGCAACACTTCATGTCCCAAATCAAGTACTATCGGTTGGAAGAACCGCATTTGTGGAAGGAGTGTGCGGATCAAGTGATAAGAAGATGCATAGATGATGAAGAAATTCCAAGCGTGTTGCATCATCTACATTCGTTTGCGTGTGGTGGCCATTTTAGTGGCCACAAAACGGGTCATAAAGTGTTGAACAGTGGTCTTTATTGGCCAACTATCTTTAAAGACGCAAATGAATTTTCGAGAAATTGTGTAGAGTGCCAAAAACTAGGGGGTATTTCAAAAAGGGATGAGATGCCCATGCAACCAATCCTTGTAGTCGACATTTTTGACGTGTGGGGAATTGATTTCATGGGCCCATTCCCCAATTCCTATGGCAATTTGTATATCTTGGTGGCCGTTGACTATGTGTCAAAGTGGGTTGAAGCAATAGCCACCAAGACGAACGACCATTCCGTAGTGTGTAATTTTGTTCAAACCAATATTTTCTCAAGGTTTGGGATTCCTCGTGTCATCATAAGTGATGGAGGATCTCATTTCAAAAATTTTCGATTTGGGAAACTTCTTAAACGGTTTGGTGTTGACCATAGGATTGCTACCCCCTATCACCCGCAAACAAGCGGGCAAGTTGAGGTGTCAAATAGGCAAATCAAAGAGATTTTGCAAAAGACCGTGCGGGCGGACCGTAAGGATTGGTCAATTAAATTGAATGATGCTTTATGGGCCTACCGTACGGCACATAAGACACCTATTGGCACTACACCTTACCGGTTGGTTTATGGTAAAAATTGTCATTTACCGGTTGAACTTGTGCATAAATCATTATGGGATATTAAGGAAGTTAATGTTCAATATGATGATGCAGGAAAGGAAAGGAAACTCAAGCTATGCGAGTTGGGGGAGCTACGGGAAATGGCATATGAATGCGCGTCCAACTACAAGGATGGAATGAAGAAAGCGCATGATGCCAAGTTGAGAAAGAAAGAGTTCGAGGTTGGCCAAAAGGTGTGGCTTTACAATTCGAAGCTCAAGTTCTTTCCCGGAAAGCTCTGGAGCAAATGGATGGGACCCTATGTGATCACCCGGGTCGGACAATTGGGTGATGTTACCATCGAGGACCCGAAGGATGGGATACGAAAAACGGTAAATGGTCATCAGCTAAAACCGTTTCTTGATGGTAACGAGAAGGTAGAGGAAAGCAAGGAATCGGTGAGCTTCGTGGTAAGCATCCCGGTTTATGAGGTCGAATGAAAAGGACTGGTAACAAATTTTGTAAAGTTATGTACCATCTATTTAATTGTTTGTGTGTTCTTGTGTTTAATCGTTTTTGTCTCGTACTAATCCTCTTGATTATGTGAAGTTCGGATATCACGAATAGGTTTTGAAGACAAAAAGGTATGTTTTAAGACTTATTTGTGTGTATTAGGGACAATACACGACTTTTCGGGGGGTGGTAGGGCCGTTAACGGTTTCCGCGTTTTTAAAATTTAACTTATAAAAAATCACAAAAAGATTTTTAATAATTTTTAGGATTTTTGTATGTACATAGCTCTTTTATTAAAAGTCCATAAAATTCTTTATATTTTAAAAAAAAAAATTAAAAATGAAATAAATTAAAAATGATTTTATAAATACCGTCGCCGACGGTCAATGTTGGCGTCGCCTACGATGCTTCAGTGTGTCCGTAGCCCCAATTCTACCGTAGACAGCCACTTAGGCCATCGGCAGATTCCAAAAATTGCAATACCGTCGCCGACGGTCCCTGAAAGTTGTGCCGACGCTGTTTGTTGCTAATCTCCTAGATTTGAACCCAAAACCCCTCTCAACCCTCTAAACTCAAAACAAACTTGATTTTCACCATACACAAGACCCGTAAACCTCATTACATACCCACCCACCATCATTTACCCTCAATCATTCAGATCTATACGTTATATCCTGCTCCCTTTAACTCCATCTTCTTCCCCAACTCACCTCAAAAACCCTAATCTTGCACTTCTCATAACTCTTTCAATTCCACACCAAATCAGTTGATTCTTGAGCCTAACTTGGGTAGTTTTTCGAGAGGAACAAAACCCCCATAACAAATTCCATCAATTCTTGCTCGTTTGCAAGATTCTGGGCGTGCGTTTTAGGGTTTTGAAGAGTGTTCACCCAAGCTTCTTATTTTACACTTTTCTTTAGTTCTTCTTGTCAATCTTCACCAAAGGTATGAACTTTCACTTAATTTATGCATGATTTTCTTATGTGTCGCTGATTTCTTCCGAAATTTTAAACTTATTGTTTAAGAGTAGGTTGTTTATCACAATGTAGGATGTTTTAGCATAAACTTAAGAATGTTTGCTTGATTTGGGTGGGATTTGAGCATGCTTTAGTCTTGGTGATGTGATTACACTAGATTTGTGCATGATTGAACATAGTTGTGATGTTGAATATTGTTGAAAACATGAAATTTTGTGAAATTTTTGGAATAAACATGTTTAAACAATATAGATGCTAAGATGTGCGACTTTGGAAGTTTAAAAAGGCGATTTTACATCTAAAATTTGATTGAAGTTCAACATTGCATACCATGTTCAAAGTTTGAGATTGTTGAAGATTTGGAGTGTACTAATTGTTGTTGTCTTTGTCTTGTAATTGTAGCCATGTTCCGAGGAGGTAAGAAAGCAAAGACCTCCGGTCAAGGTTCATCTTCGGGAGCCGGGTCGGGCTCCGGGGTATATCAAAGACGTTGGGAACAACTAAGTAACGTACAAGAGGGCGATGGGCAACTTATTCGACAGGATTGGGATTGGGAAGAAGAAAAAACTAGTAGATCGGCTTCGGCATGGAAGGAAGAGAAAACAAAGGCTCTTTCTCGTTACAACAATAAGAGGTTAGAAGCCAAGATGTGGAAGATGAAAATGGTTACGGGTATTTCAAAACCCGTACCCGACAGGGCAGTTTGTGAACGTATGGTAGATGTTGAAGAGTTTAGAAAGATTGGTATAGTGAAAAGGTTTGAGAAACTTGGCTGGGAACGGGTGATTGACTGGTGTGATGATATCACTACTCGGGTATACTTGGGGGCAGTTTGTGAGTGGTTATCCACCCTTCGTTTTGAACACTCTGATAGACCGGCTCATAGGTGGAAGTTGATTGGTAACATTGGAAGAAGTCAAATGGTCATGTCTTTCGAACATATGAATGCTATAGCGAGGTTTGACTCGCTTGGGGTCGACGCGTATGAATATTATGGGTATGATCAGTTTTTGGACAACAAGAAAAACGATGCTGACCCAGTGAGGCTTTTAGAGGACACCCTACTAGGTTCTGGGGGTGCAGGTGATTCAAGGGCCGATTTGTCTTTGATGGGAAAGATACTTCAAGGTATCTCGTTAGAGAATATTTTGGTACGGTTCGGAGACCGTGGAACGGTGAAGGCACCCGACTGTCGGGTTTTGCATGCATTGTTATATGGGACGCCCAAGCTCTCGTGGCGTCAAATTGTTATGATCAACACATGGGATACGCGGGAATCGTTTAAACGAAAGATGATTCCTTATGCAAGGTTGATTAGCGCCATGATTCTCCAACAGAAGGCATTACCTCAAGACTCACTGCGGGTGTCTAAGCCCATTGATCAATTCAACTTCGCCTCTATGAGGCGACATTGGAGAATAACTGTGAAAGCTTTTGGGCATTTGCATACGGTTGAAGATGAGCAAGGGGATAGTTATCGGTTTAATGACAAAGAGGGTGATGAAGAAGAGGGCAATGAGGAGATAGCCGATGTTGAGGAGGAAATTGATCCTTCCGGTCCACGGGGACCGAGGCGTAGGTACAGGAAGAAGCATAGGGAAATCTCTGCTAATGTGGCAGATTTTGTGAATCAAAGGCAAATACCGTCGTATCGGTTGTGGAACCATGGAGATCAAGCAATCTACGACAATGTGTCGGCGGGTATTGGTGAAGCAAGAGAACACCATGCTAGTAGGAACGAATGGGAAGAGGCGCAAGGGGCGTATTCGCAGCAACAATGGGGTTTTCAAGCATCTTTCCGCGAGTGGGTGGAAAAGCAGTTGGAGGAACAACAGCTGCAACATGCGTTACAACAATCACAAATGGAACGCATGATACAGTTGCAAGAGGAAGAAAGGGCCCATAGACAGGCATGGGAAGAAGATGAGGCTAGGCGCCAAACCGCACAAAGAGAGTTGGACCAACGCCGATGGGGAGCATTAGCTTTCTCTAACCAAACGGCGATTAACAACTTCAAGGTGCTCCATGATCAAGAGCGCCATCAAAGAGATTATCAAGCCGGTCTCCCATATGTTGAACACTCGGGGTGGACCTGTCACACCCCAACCGATGGCGGAATCATCGGGGCGCGGCACTGAGCGAAACAGATTGTCCAGAAGTTTCCATAACAACTATCATTACCATTCAATTTAAGTTAACATGTCCCATACCATGTCTCAAATAGCAAACAAGTTATTACAGACAAAGACTAAACAAATATTCTGTTCCGACAACTCAGATTTAAACATAATAATTTATTCGTTGGTTTCTAGGACTCCAGTTCCTAGCTTCGATTTCATCACAGCCCGAGAAGCATATAAACAACCTAGGCACCTGTCACATACGTTTAAATAAAGTCAATACATATAATGTAAAGGTGAGCATACAAGTTTGATAATAGCATATAGAGTTCGAATTCGTTTACGCATAACCAGCACGTACACATAGTGAAATGAAGCACGTTAGTTATCGACATAGATCCATCGATACCAATGACTGCGGGTTGACTGCCCGAGGCAGTTCGCAATGCACGATTACCACTGTAACCCATGCAAGTAAAAGATCCTTAACAACCCCCGTGTGAACGGGTGCTGAGTCCAAACTATAGTACTATCGTTGCTAAGGCAGGTAGACAGCATTCCATGTGTAAACATAACAACAAGCATTCATAAGCCACGTATAACATGCATTATTAGTTTAGCGTTAAATTAGCTTGAGTAGTGTGATAGTTGTAGTTTGAATAGTTGTAACGTATGTAACACCCAAAAGTGCTAAAGCAAAAAGGGTTCGAGTATACTCACAGTGATTGTGGATTGAAGGGAGCGCTTTACAGCGAGTACGGTTAGCCTGAATAGATTCGATAACGTAACGATAAGTGTTGCGTAAAACAGTACAAAGTGAGAGTGGTTAGGATGGCTGTTCGTGCGGATCAGCTATCCATGTGAGGAAGTCATCCGTGCGCATGACCTGTCCGTGCGGATGGTGATGCGTGCGGATGGTGATCCATCCGGATAAGCTATCCGTGCGTACGACTGTCCGGGCGGATGGTAATCCGTGCGGACGAGTTGTGCGTGCGGATGACTTATCCGTACGGTTAGGTTGTTTGTAGGGATAAACGTTCAAGTGGATTGTTTCTTCCTAAGATGTGTTTGTGTATGATGGCTTGTACTTTGGAGTTTTCGTTGTAGCATTTAGAAACCACATAAGTGTTTCTACCTTTCAAGCCGGTCGCGCGGACGACGATCCGTGCGTATGGTAGTCCGTGCGTACGGCTTGGCCGTGCGGATGAACATTGCTTGATTTTCATTTTAGGGCCTTAGTATCTCACGATCCAAAGAGTAATCCATTCAGAGGTCGTCCGTCCGGATCACTCATTCGTCGATACTCAAACCTTGTTTGGAAAGTGGGTCCCAAGGGCAGCTCGTCCGGGTGACAACTCGTCCGGATGACCTGTGCGTGCGGATGATAATCCGTGCGCACAGCCCGTCCGTGCGGACAGCCGGTCCGTGCGGACAGCCGGTCCGTGCGGACGACTGGTCTGGTTGTTCCGTTCGTCTACACTTGGTTTCTGTTGTCGTTTATCGAGACGTTCTGATTACGTGGCAACCATTGGGAACAGTATTCTCACCCGCGTGACTAAACCGGTCAGGAACCACCCTAACTCGGCCTGTCGGCGACTCAGAACGGTAGTTCCGGTTGACCCCGAAATCAGGTGTCTTGCGGTAGAATTCCAGATCTGGAACTAGTGCATCACTATTATCGAGTAGAGACTAGAACCGATCAGATTCGTACCGATTCTAAGGGAAAGAGAAGGAGAGAACTTAGGTTTATTTCTTTCAACTCTTTTATCCTTAGGAAAAGTTTAGATCTAGGTGAGGTTATTGTGAAATCTTGTAGAAATCGTTTAGATCTGAGTTATTCTTGGTGGAATGAGGTCAAGCTTGAAGTTCATAAGAACCTCATGATGACGTCACCCGAGAATACCTCAAATCCGGATGTTTTCATGGTTAAAAGTGAAGATTTGAAAGATGGAAATGTGTAGAATTGTGTAGTGATCAAAGATGTACAAGAATTAGTGCAAGATCTTACCTGGTTTGAGAGAAATCTGAGGAAAAGTGAAGAATGCGTGTGGTTCGGACGTCACTTGCCAAAAGTGGAAAAAGTGGAGAGTGACCCGTGTATTTATAGGATGCCAAAAAGGGAAAAGGGTGAGCCGTGCGCATGGCACGTACCCGGGTAGGCTATCCGCGCGGACTGGTCATCCGTGCGGATTGGCAATCCGTGCGGATTGGCCATCCGTGTGGATGCCGCCTACCTTGGTGGGTTCGGCGCGATGTTGCTTGGGTTTCGATTTGCGAGCGATTCGATAGGGTTTCCTAGTCAAATTACTTTCAGTCCAAACTACTTCTTATAGGGTTCGACTCGGAATTCGGGTTCGGGTTCGTTTACGTTCGAGTTAGACTTCTAGTTCGATTGAGTTCGCTTGATTACCACAACATAACATAAAAGTAAACATGCACAGGTAACACGTAAGGCACACACACACGTATAACTAACAAGTAACATGTACAGTTCGAGTTACGGTTCGATGTCGATTTGATTAGCATAGCTTGATTAACTTTATCGCATTGTTACTTCCTATCCCTCGCAGTCGTAGGTCGATTGAAATATGGTAAGCACGATTCGATTATTGTAATGTACGACATTTACTCCACATAATATCATTAAAATAGAAACATTTCTACGAATCAAGTCGCGCGAAATCGGTCGTTGACTTTGACCTTGACTTTGACTTTCACTCGTGAAATCACGGGGGTGTTACAGCCTCCCTTTGTTTAGGGAATTTCGTCCCGAAATTAAGCTGGAAGCCGTAACTAACCGTGGAGCACATGTGAGAGTCCTTCGTTCGGACCATTGAAAATCGTCGAATTAACCGGGATTTTACGGTTAAAAATTGCTGATTTTTGGATATGATATGCGAAACATCTAATCTAAAAAGCCTATAAAATTTTAGATTTCAATTCGAAGTCGTTTGAGAGAAATCTTTTTAAATTTCCAATTTTTCATTTTCAAAACCTTTTTCTTTTTCTTTCAAAACCTTGATTATTGTAGGTCCGGATTTATCCTCCGATTCGATTGTGTAACAACATGTTCGTCGTGCGGAATCCGTGAACGTGCTCACATTGTAGGTCCTGGTTTGAATCCGTTTCGATTGCGAACCGACTCGTGAACGTGCGGAATCCGTGTACGTGTGTGACTAAACGTGATCGTAACGGAGTCAAAACCGATTCTGCAAGTGGTATCTGAGCAGGAGATCGGTTGCGAGGATCAAACGCACTCAGATTTGATCAAGTTCTTCATCTTTCATCTCTGTCACGTTTTTCTGAAAATCGCTAAATTAAACGCATACGATAACCGTGATTCTATTGATTTTGACAACGTGTACAAAGCCGAGAATCACATTTTGCCTTTTTCTCTCTACTTTCTCTCTCTAGCCCTTATTTACAAGTATGCCACCTTGCCTTTCTTAATCGGACATTACTCATTCGTTAAACAGCTGTGGATACTTTGCCTTCATGTCGCTTTCGAGTTCCCAAGTGAACTCCGCGCCTCGTTTGCCTTCCCACCGGACTTTCACAATAGGAATGCGTGAGCTCCTGAGTTCTTTGGTTTGACGATCCATGATTTCGACAGGCTTCTCCACGAAGTGTAATGTTTCGTTCACTTGTAGATCGTCTAGAGGAACGTGTAGATCGTGGTCGGCGATGCACTTCCTAAGGTTTGACACGTGGAAAGTCGGGTGGACATTGCTAAGTTCCTCCGGTAATTCGAGTCTGTAGGCGACTTTTTCGATCCTTTCCAGAATCTTAAAAGGTCCCACATATCGAGGCACGAGTTTCCCCTTCTTGCCGAATCGGACTACACCCTTCCAAGGTGATACCTTTAGGAGTACGTAGTCACCAACGCCATATTCACGGTGCTTGCGCTTTTTATCGGCGAGAACTTTCTGTCTATCCTGAGCTTTCGCTAGGTTGTCTCGAATTTGGAAAATTTTGTCTGTCGTCTCTTTTAGCAGCTCTGGACCGGTTAGTTGCGAGTGACCGATCTCGTGCCACACAATAGGCGATCGGCATCTTCTTCCGTATAGGGCCTCGAAAGGTGCCATCTGAATGCTAGCCTGGTAGCTGTTGTTATACGAGAATTCGACTAACGGAAGGTGTCTATCCCAATTACCGCCGAAGTCTAGAACACACGAACGGAGCATGTCTTCAAGCGTACGAATCGTTCTTTCAGTCTGACCGTCGGTTTATGGGTGGAACGCAGTACTTAGATTAAGCGTTGTACCGAGTGCCGTTTGAAACGTTTCCCACAATCGTGAAGTGAACCGAGCATCACGATCAGAGATGATGTCACGAGGCGTCCCATGTCGACAAATGATCTCGTCGGTGTAGATTCGGGCTAATCGTTCTACCTTGTAGTCTTCTCGTATTGGCAGGAAATGAGCTGATTTAGTCAAACAGTCAATAACAACCCAAATGCTGTCGTGACCTGATGACGTGGTTGGAAGTTTGGTTACGAAATCCATAGCTATGCTCTCCCACTTCCACATGGGAATTGGTGGTTGTTCGAGCAAGCCAGAGGGTCTTTGATGTTCAGCCTTGATTCTAGCACAGGTTAGGCATTTTTCGACGTAGAGTGCGATATCTCGTTTCATACCCGGCCACCAATATCTATACCGAAGGTCATGGTACATTTTGTCAGCACCGGGATGAATAGAGTATCGGGATTTTTGGGCTTCATCCATGATAATCTGTCGTAGGTTGGTTCGCTTGGGAATCCAAATCCGGTCTAAGAAGTGGAATATCCCATTTGATTTGCTCACAAGCTGGGCTCCATCGTGGTAGATTCTTTCTTTCTTCAAAGTGCGTTCGTTGAAACATGCATGTTGGAAGTCGCGAATGAGAGCTTCGAGGTTGTGCTGGGCTTGAACATTTCGAGTGCTAAGCAGATAGCTCTATCTGCTAAGTGCGTCGGCAACAACATTTGCCTTGCCTGGGTGATAAGGAATCTCACAGTCGTAATCGTTGAGAAGTTCTACCCACCGGCGTTGACGCATATTTAGTTCCTTTTGATTAAAGATGTGTTGTAAGCTCTTATGATCAGTGAAGATCGTACACCTTGTACCATACAGGTAGTGTCGCCAAATCTTTAATGCAAAAACAACTGCGCCTAGCTCGAGATCGTGGGTTGTATAGTTCTTCTCGTGGATTTTGAGCTGACGAGATGCGTAAGCTATGACCTTGTCTCGTTGCATTAGGACGCAACCGAGACCAAGGTTGGAAGCATCACAGTAGACAATGAAATTATCATTTTCATCGGGTAATGAAATTATCATTTTCATCGGGTAGTGAGAACAGGAGCATTGCAAAGCATGTATTTGAGGGTTCGAAAGGCAGACTCTTGTTTGGTTCCCCAGACAAAAGGCTGGTCCTTATGAGTGAGAGAGGTAAGTGGTACAGCAATCTTCGAGAACCCTTCGATGAATCCTCGATAATAGCCCGCTAGTCCGAGAAAAGAGCGGACTTCAGTCGGGTTCTTAGGCGTAACCCAGCTCTTAACAGCTTCAATCTTCGCAGGATCGACGTGAATACCCTGACTATTTACGATGTGACCCAGAAACTGAACCTCCCCCAACCAAAACTCGCACTTGGAGAATTTGGCGTAGAGTTGGTTCCCCTGGAGCAACTCGAGAACTAAACGTAGATGTTGCGCGTGTTCGGCTCTCGTTTTGGAATAGATCAAGACATCGTCGATGAACACGATGACGAAACGGTCGAGATATGGTTTACACACTCGATTCATCAGATCCATGAAAACTGTTGGTGCGTTTGTTAGGCCAAAAGGCATGACAACGAATTCGTAATGGCCGTAACGAGTGCGAAACGCGGTTTTGGGTATATCCTCCTCTTGTATACGCAGCTGATGATATCCTGAACGTAAATCGATCTTCGAAAAACACGTAGCGCCCTGTAGCTGATCAAACAAATCGTCGATTCGAGGCAGAGGATAGCGGTTCTTGATAGTCAACTTATTCAATTCCCGGTAATCGATGCACATCCGGAACGACCCATCCTTCTTTTTGACGAAAAGGACTGGTGCGCCCCAAGGAGAGGTGCTTGGGCGAATAAAGCCTTTCTCAAGCAATTCCTGGAGTTGCGTTGAGAGTTCGCGCATTTCGGACGGCGCGAGTCGATAAGGAGCTCTGGCGATAGGATTAGCTTTAGGAATGAGATCAATGCGAAAGTCAATATCACGCTTAGGAGGCAGTCCGGGAAGATCTTCTGGAAAAACTCGAGGAAATTCTCGAACCACAGGAACGTCTTTCACTTCCTTCTTCTCTTTCTTTTCCTTCTCCGCTGCTACAATGTTAGCCAAGAAAGCTCGGTATTCCTTGCGGAGATACTTGCTAGCTTGGAGGCATGACATAAGCTTGAGACCCTTCGAAGTAGTATCACCATAAACGCACAATGAATCACCATTTGTGAGCAAGAAACGAATCATCTTATCGAAGTACACAACTTCGGCATGGTTTTCGCGAAGAAACTCCATGCCTACTATGACATCAAAGCTTCCTAGTTGCATTGGAATGAGATCGATGGAGAAGATGTGATTGTTGAGCTCGAGAGTGCAATCACGAATAACAGAGTTTACAGCGACGGTTCTTCAGGTAGCGACTTCAACATCGAATGCAGAGGAGAGTCGGGAACGTTTACGACTAAGGAGTTTCTCAAATTCGATCGATACAAAGCAATTATCGGCTCCAGTATCAAACAAACATGAAGCATAAATACCATTCACAAGGAACGTACCATTGACCACGTTGTTGTCGGCCTGGGCTTGACGCACATTGAGATTGAAAGTTCTGGCGCGTGCTGCCTGTTGTTCTGTTGCTGCTGTTGCTGCTGCTGTGGCGGCTGCTGTTGCGGTTCTTGTTTCACTACTCTGTTCGGGCACATGTTGGCGAAATGGTTCGGGTCGCCACACGTGAAGCATGCTCTGGCTTTGACTGCGGGTGTCGGAGGAGCTTGTTGACCCTGTGGGGTAGCGAGTAGAGCTTGATTGGCAGGAGCTTGACGAATACGGCAGTTGGCAGTAAAATGGCCGTAGACATTGCAATGAGCACAGAAGCGGCATTGAATAGCAGTCGGGTGATGATAGGTGCAAGTAGGGCAAAGTGGATGTGGCCCAGTATATGCACACTTTCCAGGCGGTGCATTGGCCACAGGCGCCGCTACTTGACGCTGTTGGGCAGGTACAGCTTGAATCGGTGCAGCAGTAATCGCACAGTTCTTGTTGGTGGAGCTGTTCTTTCTCTTGTTCTTTCTCTTGTTGCTTGACGAGGTAGGTTCAGCAGTTGGTGCAGTAGTGGTAGCTTGATGCAGATGCTTGGAGGTCTTATCCCACACCCCAGCCTTAACCCTTTTGTCATTGATCTCAGCGGCCAGCAGATAGGTTTCTTTGATCGTGGTAGTCTTAGCCGCTTGCACGAAATCAGCGACGCAGTCGGGCAAAGCTCGGATGTACTTCTTGATGGTCATATCGGGAGTCTTGACCTGGTCAGGACAGATAATGCTGAGCTGTTTGAAGCGAGCGGTAAGACCAGCATTGTCTCCATCCTTCTGATGTATGTGCCAAAATTCATCTTCAAGCTTTTGGCGCTCGTGAGGAGGGCATAATTCCTCTAGCATGACTTCCTTGAGCTCGTCCCACGGCAAACCGTAAGCTGCATCATTCCCTCTCTTGTTCCTCTCGGCCGTCCACCAGTCCAAAGCACGGGACTGAAAGACGCCGGTAGCGTTCAGAGTTCGAAGGTCATCAGGGCAACCACTTTGTCGTAGAGTAACCTCGATAGAGTCAAACCAGTGGAATAGACAAGTAGGACCTCCTTCGCCTGTGAATTCTTTCGGCCCACATGACTTGAATTGTTTGAAACTGAAAGGTCTCGCGACAGCTCTAGGACCCTCAGTCCTCGATTCCTCGGATGATTTGCTGGCATTCTCACAGACATCGCTCACTGCCTTTGCTACAGCTTTCGCGACGATGGAAGCAAGGCGTCTGTCCCTCTTTTCCTGGCGAGTGAGTGAATGACGGGATCCAGACGACATTGTCTGCAATAGACATCGCCATGGAACTCAACACATGTATTCGAATCTCACCTCACACGTCTACTACTACTAAAGCTCAGTAACACGTACCATGTAAACGCATATAGTCACAAAATCACAGAGTTGCACAAAACCACATAATCACATAGAGCACAATATTCCTAAACACGTAAGCATAATAGCAAGAACACATATAACTTAATCACTAAAAGTACCTACGAGCATACAAAGCATCTTGACTGCTTCTATTGTTGATTCGCTAGCGATGAGTTGTGTGGGTTTTGTGTTTTGGCAGGAGCAATAGTGTTGGGTCGAAATCAATAATACCTCAAAACGTTAACAAATAATAGAAAATGCATAAAATTTTCATAAAGATCGATAAATCGAAGGTAGATTGTCTGTGGCTAATAGACTTCGACTAACCAAAGTGGCTCGACTATTCGCAAGGATCCTGCACAATTACCTCCAGGACTATGCCTTTGCCTCGATTCTTAGGCGTTGGCACAATTCCCATTGGTTATATTGTGCCTTTAGATCGTTGGAGTCCATCGAACTTTGGTGAGAGTTTTTGTATAAAAGCGGGACGAGTCGTCAAGGTTAGGGTTTCACCCCTATCTTGCAACTTTCGTCCTCGTTTTTGATAAAAAAAAAATTGAGGAGATTATTCATCAAAATATGGATTTCACTCCTGATTTGGTACGATTCTCCTCGTTTGTAGCTAAAACGTAGGTTGATTAGGAAACTTTAGTCGAGAGTTTTGCGGTTTTCACACCTATTCTCGGCCTCATTACCTGTTCACAACCTGAAAATTCGAGTGTAGTGCTAGAAAGGAGTAAGTGATAGTGGCGAGTTTACGCATGCGCGTGAGTCGGTCTGTTGGTTCTTAACTATAGACTATGTCTCTAAGACTTCGACCCGGACTAGGTCGACTCTTGCCTAATTCCCTATAGTTATGGCTCTGATACCAATCTGTCACACCCCAACCGATGGCGGAATCATCGGGGCGCGGCACTGAGCGAAACAAATTGTCCAGAAGTTTCCATAACAACTATCATTACCATTCAATTTAAGTTAACATGTCCCATACCATGTCTCAAATAGCAAACAAGTTATTACAGACAAAGACTAAACAAATATTCTGTTCCGACAACTCAGATTTAAACATAATAATTTATTCGTTGGTTTCTAGGACTCCAGTTCCTAGCTTCGATTTCATCACAGCCCGAGAAGCATATAAACAACCTAGGCACCTGTCACATACGTTTAAATAAAGTCAATACATATAATGTAAAGGTGAGCATACAAGTTTGATAATAGCATATAGAGTTCGAATTCGTTTACGCATAACCAGCACGTACACATAGTGAAATGAAGCACGTTAGTTATCGACATAGATCCATCGATACCAATGACTGCGGGTTGACTGCCCGAGGCAGTTCGCAATGCACGATTACCACTGTAACCCATGCAAGTAAAAGATCCTTAACAACCCCCGTGTGAACGGGTGCTGAGTCCAAACTATAGTACTATCGTTGCTAAGGCAGGTAGACAGCATTCCATGTGTAAACATAACAACAAGCATTCATAAGCCACGTATAACATGCATTATTGGTTTAGCGTTAAATTCGCTTGAGTAGTGTGATAGTTGTAGTTTGAATAGTTGTAACGTATGTAACACCCAAAAGTGCTAAAGCAAAAAGGGTTCGAGTATACTCACAGCGATTGTGGATTGAAGGGAGCGCTTTACAGCGAGTACGGTTAGCCTGAATAGATTCGATAACGTAACGATAAGTGTTGCGTAAAACAGTACAAAGTGAGAGTGGTTAGGATGGCTGTTCATGCGGATCAGCTATCCGTGTGAGGAAGTCATCCGTGCGCATGACCTGTCCGTGCGGATGGTGATGCGTGCGGATGGTGATCCATCCGGATAAGCTATCCGTGCGTACGACTGTCCGGGCGGATGGTAATCCATGCGGACGAGTTATGCGTGCGGATGACTTATCCGTACGGTTAGGTTGTTTGTAGGGATAAACGTTCAAGTGGATTGTTTCTTCCTAAGATGTGTTTGTGTATGATGGCTTGTACTTTGGAGTTTTCGTTGTAGCATTTAGAAACCACATAAGTGTTTCTACCTTTCAAGCCGGTCGCGCGGACGACGATCCGTGCGTATGGTAGTCCGTGCAAACAGCCTGTGCGCGCGGGCAGAGACAATCCGTCCGGATAGCCTGTCCGTGCGTACGGCTTGGCCGTGCGGATGAACATTGCTTGATTTTCATTTTAGGGCCTTAGTATCTCACGATCCGAAGAGTAATCCATTCAGAGGTCGTCCGTCCGGATCGCTCATTCGTCGATACTCAAACCTTGTTTGGAAAGTGGGTCCCAAGGGCAGCTCGTCCGGGTGATAACTCGTCCGGATGACCTGTGCGTGCGGATGGTAATCCGTGCGCACAACCCATCCGTGCGTCCAAACTACTTCTTATAGGGTTCGACTCGGAATTCGGGTTCGGGTTCGTTTACGTTCGAGTTAGACTTCGAGTTCGATTGAGTTTGCTTGATTACCACAACATAACATAAAAGTAAACATGCACAGGTAACACGTAAGGCACACACACACGTATAACTAACAAGTAACATGTACAGTTCGAGTTACGGTTCGATGTCGATTTGATTAACATAGCTTGATTAACTTTATCGCATTGTTACTTCCTATCCCTCGCAGTCGTAGGTCGATTGAAATATGGTAAGCACGATTCGATTATTGTAATGTACAACATTTACTCCACATAATATCATTAAAGTAGAAACATTTCTACGAATCAAGTCGCGCGAAATCGGTCGTTGACTTTGACCTTGACTTTGACTTTCACTCGTGAAATCACGGGGTGTTACAGGACCGATTACCCCAATCTTCCTCATCCGCAAGGCCCATCCGATCCAACCCCTCATTGGCCCGAAGCCGTTGGCTCAAGTTTTGTTCCGATGCCGTACCAACCGCCACCACAAGGAGAGTCGAGCCCATTAGATAACTATAGGGATATGCTTGAGGCCCTCACTGGTTATCCATACCAGCCGAACCCGCCAGTGAACCCTAATGAGAGATATCAGCGGTAGAGGCGAGGTATGTCTTTTGTTGTTGTTGTTGTATATTATTTTTATTTTTGTTATTTAAATTCTCTCTTAGTTAAATGAACGTTGTGGGTGTGTTCCCTATATAACCCTCACGAGACCTCTCGTCCTCCCAAGCTATTGGGGGATTTAAAAGGGCTTGTTGCATAAGCTAAATGCAACCGTGATTCCTACGAAAGTGAGTTAGGTTTGTTGTTGTTGTAAATTATTTTCCACATAAATCAAAGTGAAATAACGTATGGCTTGGTAATGTTTTCATAAAAGTGGTAGACCTAGGTAACTAACAAATTTTAATGGTTGTGAGAAGCATGCTTCTACACAAGGGTTAAGATTTGTAGGTACATTTGGTTCGTGGGACAACCGCTTGCATGAAGAGGAGAGGAGCATACGAAGAATGATCTCACAAACCAGGTTCATACGTTTCTTTTTACTTTTGATCTTTAGATTAGCAAATAAGTGGAATGTATTTTGTATATTATGTTTCCGGGGTGAATTTTTAGGGGAATTAGCCGTGTCACATCTCTTGTGCGTTTAATATTCTAGTTCTTACACATTGAGGACAATATGTACCTCAAGTGTGGGGATGGGGGAGTAGTAAAAATTTTAGATTTTGACCCGTTCATTTAAATACTACACATTGAGGACAATGTTCACCTCAAGTGTGGGGATGGGGGGAAATTTCAAAAATGTCTTGTTTTAAAAGCGGTCTTAAAGCACAAGTAACTAAGTCAACGAAGGATGTCACAACCCATTTGGTCTTTTGTCATGGTCAAGTTCAAATTAATAGCATGACGGGTATTTAACGGGTGGTTATTTGGGAATAATCCGCCTAAGAAACTAGTCTTTTATGCATGTCACATACCATACCCTTTTAGATATGTGAGGTTTTGAGCCACTTTTATATCATAGATTACATACCTATGTTTCTTTGTTTGAGTGGACCATTAGTCATATATTGTAGAACTTGCAACTTTTGATACGTTTGAGACTATAGACCGAATACAAGCACGAGAATGATTAAGGCATTAGGTAAACCTTTTCTCTTAAAACCATTTATTTATCCTTACCCAAACAAATTCCCTAGTCGCCCATTTTGAAGCCTAATCCCTTCGTTTGATCACCCTAAAGCCCATAACCTTAAACCTTTTTCTTTTAAACCCGTGTGATAGAAATTCGATTATAGGAGTCGTTTTTGTATAGTGGTTCTTGTTTGTTTGCATATATGTCAAAAAAAAATCAGAAAATATTATGAAAAAGAATTGAAAATCGTTGAAGAAAAACACAAAAAGAAGTGTTATTAGTTGTCGAATAAAAGGGTGAAAGATTATTGCCCATAGTTGATGTTTATTTATAGTTTAGTTTAAGTTAGTGGTTTGTAATAAAAATCGAATTTTCATCACCTTAGCCACTTTAAAATATCCTAATTCCTACCCTTAACCTAGCCCCGTTACAACCCTTACAAAGCCCTTATGACTTGTGCTTAGTATTCGTGATCAATGGTGGAGAATGATTGAGTTGCAAGCTTATGCGGGTATGTGTTCTAATCGGTTTTGAGTGAATATTCTTTGAAGCGCTAATACATTATAAACATTAGCCAATTTACAAGCCGAGTGGAGAGAACATTGTGAGGGATATGCATGACTTGTTGGTTTCACGGGCGAGTTAATCTTGGGTAACCATTTGTGTAATTGAAATCACGTTACCGTTAAATATGTTGAAAATTGTAAAGAATTTAAACTTTAGCATGACATTGGACCTTAACTTTCGTCTCGGGAATGGGGAGTGTATTCGTTGTTCGACCCACGTGAAAGTGAAAAACAGATTTGCTTGAGGACAAGCAAAAGACAAGTGTGGGGATGTGATACGTGGTCGAAATCCGGTGCTTGTAATCGTTTAATTTGATGTTTTTACACAAGTTTTAGTTTCGAATTGCCTACTCTTGATTAGATATGTGTTTTGCAGGTTTAACAGAGTTTAAGGAGCTTTTCGGGAGCTTTACGAGTCACCGGAGCGAAAACGGAACCACCGGGATGTGAAACGGGTCAACCGGACTCAAGAAATGGACGAAACAGAAAAGCAAGCATCTAGGCACCATCGCCGACGCCCATATGGGCCGTCGCCGACGGTTGACTGAACTTTCCGTGGACAGAATTCACCGTAGACAGCGAGATTGACCGTCGGCATCAGAAGACAATCTACGCACCGTCGCCGACGGACACATCCACCGTCGGCGACGGCCTCTCTATGTTTGCATCGCGAATTTTGTTTGTTGGGGTGATGTAACGAATTTAAAGTCTTCTTCACCAACCAAAAACGGGTTAGGAGTTCAAATCCTCATCTTGGAGCCTAAACTCATCATCATTCACCTACCATTCCATCATCTATCATCTTTACAACCGAATCACAATCATTCATCCCCAATTCACCATCAAAACCCTAATTCATCCAATCCATCATCCTTCTCACCATCATCATTCCATAAACCCTAATTCTCCATCACTCCTTCATCCTACAAGCTTCAAGATGACTCCATCCGCATTCCAAGCATCCGGTGATCAAGTTGCATCAACCATGAGCGGCTAATCATCTCGGTTTCACCCCAGTGTAGGTAGTTGTTAATTTTAGGGTTTCAATTTGTTCTTGTTTCATCTTAGTGACAATTTGTATTTGGTTTTTGAAACTTTTGACAATAGTATTACATTTGTTACGAATTCGTGAATTGTCGAACGATGTTAAAAGTTATGACTTTGCGAAACGGTGATATGTAATTGTACGTTGTCGTTGTTAGGATTTACTTGTGTTGATTACAAAGTGTCTTTTTGTCCGTTCTTCGGGGCGTTGATAGCTAGTAGCACCTAAGTGATGTGTGTAAAATGCAACATATAAATTACATCAAATGAGGCATAAAACTAACCTTTTTTAAGTACTAATATTGGAAAAAGAGTGTTTTTGTCTTCCTTTTGTATTTTCAGGATTAAATGAGCTCAAAAACACAAAAGGAGCAAAAAGACAGCTAAATCCAACATAAATACAAGAAAAGGAACATAAGTGGATTGCCCGACCCCTCAACGGCATCTTCCCAAGCAAAATAGAGAAGGCAGAAGACTGAACACGGGCCGTGCTCAGCCAGCACGGGGCCGTGCCCAAGAAGCAGCAGAAAAGACAAACCTATAGAAGCTTCTATTGCCCACCACGGGCCGTGTCCAGCGAACACGGGGGCGTGTCGAAAGTACAGCAGGCGCATTAATTGTAATTGCGAATTACAATTAATGAAGAGAGAGATTGTCAGACAGGCACGGGGCCGTGCCCAGCGGACACGGGGCCGTGCCTAGCCTTCTGTTCAGCCTATAAATAGGAGTGCTTGGTTTCATGTAAACTCATCCCTTGGCACACCACCTCTCTCACACTTCATCCACCACCCACCACCATCACAACACCATCATCCACCACCATCATCCATTGTCCATCGTAGAGTGTGTGAGTCGTCTCGGGATCCAAGATTGATCGTAAGAGTTCTTGACAATCAAGGCCATGTTTGCCTAAGTCTCTTACATCACTTGGTGAAGACAAAGTGTCTAGTATAATACTTTTTATTTCTAATCTTTTGCACTTTTTATTTGGTTTTGTATTAATGACTTTAATAACTAGTTACTTATGTTGAAGGTGATCTTTCCTTATCGTTTGTCCGTGGTGTCTTGGCATTATTTTACTGTCTATATAAAATAAAAGATTTTCACCATTCATATCTCCACGGTCTATATGGAGGTATGTTGGCTACCTGGTCGGGGGTTAAGGGAACGGTTTGGTAAAGGTCTTGCCATTGTTCAGCGTTTAGAGGTCCTGCAATGGACCTGGGTCAAATTTAGTAGGACCTCCTTCAATACTTCACGGTATTGGATGGCGGGGGTCCAAACTCTTTGATCCCCTCATAAGTTAACTACTATTAATACTATAACCCGGCTATTTAGGACTGTATCCCTGCTGACTCAGACTACTTAGCCGAGGGTAACGTCACCGCCAAAAGCGGGGCCTACCATAATACTGCATTAATAACTTAATTCATTATCTTCCAATAATCCACCCTTTTAGGATTGTATCCTTGCTGACTCAAACTACTGGGGTGAGGGTAACGTCACCTTCAAAAGAGGGGCCTACTACAATAACTAAGATAATCTCTTAATTATGTGCAAAAGTGCGGAAATAATCAAAGGTTATACTAGATACGAGTCGGAACCAAGTGATTCATCTTGTCTATCTGTTTTTTCTTTTATTTTTATTTTCAGCATTTTAGTTAGTTTTTATTTTTCTTAGTTTAAAAACATTTTTCTAAACTTTTTATTTTGATTAGACGTTGAGGATAAACCGGTACTAAAAGCTCTTGTGTCCTTGGACGACCTCGGTATCTTACCAACACTATACTACGCCCACGATGGGTGCACTTGCCCATATGTGTGTTTAGTGTTAGTAAATATCGTGTTTTATAAATTTAAAACTTGGCTAAAATAAGTGTTAAAGGGGCTTAAAATATACACCTAATATATATAACACTTCACACGCATCACTAAGTCACGGTACACTAAATCCCTTTAATCGAATGCATTTGAGTTGAAACTAAAACTTGTAGAAATCCTAGGTTAACAATTACCGAAACCGGGTGCGATTCCTTTTTATCATTATTGTTCTAGTAACCATTTTTCTTGCAATCGTTAATTAGTAGTTGTTATCCATTCGCATCAATTCATTTAGTTAAAAATCATATCTCTCCATTAAACGAAAATACAAAAATACTTTAGCAAGCTTCATAAATTGTGACAATTGTTTTCATTCATTCGAATCCACACACAAACCACATACTCATCGTGGTTCGACCCCTTACTACCACTAACACATTGTTAAGGGTAATTTGGGCTTATAAATATTATCTTTGACCGGAGCGCGACACTCCGATCAGGTATCAGTGACATTCTTCTCAAAATCGAAATCATATAATCCCTCATCATCTTCAGAAACATTCATGGATTGATCTTTATTTTGCTCAACATACATTCCGAGTCGAGGATCCCGCCTTTTTCGTTTCAATGGCAATGAATCAGGATCCTTTGGGTTTTCACTAGGCTCTTCAGAAGATACTGTAAGGTTGGAAGGAGGATTTCCCATCTTATCAGTTACAGACTTTAATAACGAAGCCAAATTTTCAGCAGTAATTATAGAAGGAACAGTTGAAATAGCAACATCAGCTTCCTTTTCAGGAGGAAGCTCTTCATCATCTCCTGAATCACACATAATCTCTATGCCCTCATCGTCAGAGTTAATTGTCACAATCTCTGTCTCAGGCTCATTTACCGTAGCCCCTGAATATCATGTTCTTCAGCAACCATTGCATTCACTTGAACTGGTTGAACTATCACTGGATCAGCAGCTACAACTTCAGTTTCTGCAAACCGACCAAATTTCTCCAAAGGAATACGTCCCTCAAACTTCTTTTCTGTACCCTTCTTGGTAGTGAGAGCACCAAAACAAGCAGGACCCATCGGTTTTAGCTCCAAGGTATCACCGGATCGCGTCAAATCAGAATAGCGAGCATTGAAAATCATCTGCAAAAACCTTGGATACATAATAAATTTATCCTTTCGAACTCCAGTAACATTCCTCTTCATCCCTTCAAAAATGTACTTCGAGTAGTTGAACGACTCATTCGTAATAAGTGCAACAAATGCAGCCGTTTGTGTAATATTCAGTTGATCTGTTCCCCCTCGATTTTCTGTCATACACAAGATAAACATATGTGCCAACAAGCGCCAATACGGATGCAAAAACTTCTTAACGAGTGATGGATACTTTCCTTCGTAACTCAAACGAGGTAAAACAGCTTCTATAGTATCACTTGGAAGCTCAATCGGATCAGATTCAGTATCACCAAACTGTAGAACTTCCCTTATCATTTGCTCAGTAATGATGATCTTCTTCTTCTGAATTTCAGCTTCTATCATTTCCTTTCCATCAGCTCCTTGTGCTTCAAATCTAGCTGTCTTCCAAAAGTCTTGAACGAGATCTTGATAGACAACTGGATTATCTCTCAGTGCATGAACAAGTCGGCAACTATTTAACCCTTTAATCAGCGATGTATACAATATCTTGTGCTTCTCTGGAGGTGAAGCTAGATAACCAGCTTGATTGTGTGTTGAGATAAATTTTAAGTCCATATCCTACACCAAACGGAAACACTAAGCATAAAGATATGTAAATAAAATTTTAGTCAACTTAATTCAAAACAGATCACACCAAATTCAGCATCCAAACATAGACTGTCGATTAACACACATGAATCAACTCGAGACAATGAGGTTTCGAGTCGAAACCAAGAGATTTCGAGTCGAGACCTCAGTCGAGACTGAGTTAACTTAACCAAGACCTCAGTCGAGACCAATCAGCCTTGAGTCGAGACCCCAATCAAGACAGATGAGGTTGCGACTCGCAACATTATGTCTCGAGTCTTCACAAGTGTTCAGTCGAGACCCTAGTCGAGACCCCACAAACAGCTTCAATCTACTGAGTTTTGGATCAAACACCATAAACACCCCATGATTTCTTTGAAGACCAAAATAATATCAAAATTAGGGTTTATGAGCGTCTTCAAACATTCATCAAATATTCAACAATCCTGCAAAACTTCAACGAAAACATCATCAAATATATCAAAATACCTTCAATAAAAACAAAACCTCAAGTCGAGAACGGAGTGTTGCCGGAAAAGCAGACAATTTCACCGGAGAGTGAGAGAGAGTTTGACAGTGACAACTGAGTTTGTTTCGAGTGCACAATAGAGGTCTCGAGTAGAGATCCCTTTATATACTTCAAACATGTGGGCCGAGCCTTTAATGACATGGGCCGAGACCACAGTCTCGATTCAAGACAACTTATCAATTTAAAAAAATTGGATTTATTAAATAAATTTTAATTATATCAGCAATCCAATTTGAAAATCAATATTTTCTTATCTAACCCTTCAACTTCCTGAGCATGATTTATTTGACCAAAACCTACAAACACAAAAATTAAATAATATCGAAATATTATTTACAAAAATAAAATAAGGAAATATCATAATTTGCTCAGGGATCAAATCACGGGTTTTGGGCTTGACTACACTTATCAACACTGATCTACTACTGAATGATCTAGACGATTGCCAGTATATTTGTCCACCTAAACTCATCTCCCTAGACCTTTTTCATATAACTGCCTGTAACAAATTTATCATGTTTTAATTTCTTAACAATGAACACCCAAACAAGTACTAATCAAATCCCGAAAATATAAACAGCACACTCTATCATGCAAGTAGCTTCCCTACCACATATTTCACAAGTCCAATCCAGATCTCTGAAATCTTAACTGGGAATAGATTGAGAAGAGAACAGAATAGATCTTAAGCAGAGATGGTATAATATACAGATCAAATGAGTTTTTCTCAATTTGATATAGGTTTCTCGGGTTTCTTTTGGACACTTGAGGGCCTCTTTCAGGTGTTTAATTGATCTACAGAGCGACAACGTACAGCTAGGTCAGCATGTATCTGGATGCAGCAGAAGCTGACATTGCCTAGCACCTCCAGGTCAGCATATATCTGGATGCAGCAAAGGAGATACACGACTTTTTTAGAGAAGATTTCAGAGTCAGACCAAAATTGTGTGTATCGGGACAACATACAGACATTCAAATAGAAATGAGCTAATTCCAAGTGATTTTCTTTCCTGAGGTCATGTACTAATTTAGTTCTAAATAGACACAGCCAATGTTTCCAGTCCTTAAGGATAGAGCCTACCAACACATCGTGCTAGAGTCAAACTATTTCGATACTGGTCTTACATGAGTCAGCCCTCGACCATAATGTGAAAATTCATTTCATTTCCCAGTCATGCAATGCTTCTTTTTGGATTTTTAATTTTTTTAATTTTTTTGTATTTTTTTCAAAAATTTTCAATGTTTTTGTATTTTTCAAAAATTTTCAATGTTTTTGTATTTTTCAAAAATTTTCAATGTTTTTGTATTTTTCAAAATTTTCTCCCCCTAAATTTGTGCATAAATAAAAACTACCTAAGAATAGAAAACTTTATGAACAAATTTACTAAAACAAAAAAAAAACAACCATGCTCAGTCAGTATACCGGATCATTTTCAGAAAATCAACAAGCACTTTGAATTTTGAACTGCTGACAGGTTTTGTAAACAAATCGGCAGCATTTGCATCTGTGTCGATTTGTTCAAGTTTAATAAGACCTCTGTCAAAGCAGTCTCTAATGAAATGAACTTTTATGTCTATGTGCTTGGTTTTGGAGTGAAAAACAAGATTTTTAACAATTTGTATTGCAGCATCATTATCGCAGTAAATAGTAGTATTGAGATAAGTCAAGCCGTAGTCCTGCAATTGATGTTGCATCCACACCACTTGAGAGCAAGATGCAGAGGCGGCAACATACTCAGCTTCAGCTGTAGAAATCGCCACCGTTTGTTGTTTCTTGCATTGCCAAGAAATGAGCCTGTCACCCAGAAATTGACATCCAGCTGATGTAGATTTCCTGTCACTATCAGTACCTCCAAAGTTGCTATCAGAAAATGCAAACAAGTCAAAATTAGAATCCCTCGGATACCACAGACCAAACCGAGGTCGGCCTTTAAGGTACCGAAAGATTTGTTTAACAGCAGTAAGATGAGAAGTTTTAGGATTAGCCTGATATCTTGCGCAGTTGCAGACAGCAAACATGATATCTGGACGGCTAGCTGTCAGATACATCAACGACCCGATCATAGACCTATACAGACGTTGATCAACAGAAGAACCTTCTTCATCTTCAGTCAATAACGGTCTCTCTGCCATTGGTGTTTCTGCTGACTTTGAGTCTGAAAGCTTGAATTTTGCTAGCACATCATCCACATACTTCCCTTGATGAATAAGAATGCCTTGGGAATTCTGTTTGACTTGTAAACCCAAAAACAGTGTCATTTCTCCGAGAGCACTCATCTCAAACTTCTTTTTCATAACTCTCTCAAACTCCTTGCAAAGCTCCTCGCTTGTAGATCCGAAAATAATATCATCGACATAAATTTGAACCAAGATCTGATCCTTGCCCACTTTCTTGATAAACAGAGTCTGATTTATCGTGCCACGTGTGTACCCATGATTCAAAAGATGTTCAGTTAGTGTAGCATACCAAGCTCGTGGTGCTTGGTGTAATCCATACAATGCCTTGTCTAGCTTGTAGGCATATTCTGGATGATCTGGATGCACAAAACCCGGTGGCTGCTCAACAAAGATTTCTTCCTTCACATCTCCATATAGAAACGCTGTCTTGACGTCCATCTGATACACAGTGAACCCCATATATGACGCGTAGGCTAAGAAGATCCGGATGGCTTCAAGTCGAGCAACCGGAGCATACACTTCATCATAATCCAGACCCTCTATCTGTCGAAATCCCTGAACCACCAGTCTTGCTTTATTTCGAACAATAACCCCTGCAGAGTCTTGCTTGTTTCTGAACACCCATCTAGTTCCAAGTTTGCGCTTTCCCTTTGGCAACTCGACAAGTTTCCATACTCCAAGCTTCTCAAACTGGTTTAGCTCTTCATGCATAGCATCTACCCAGCCTGGTTCCTGCAAAGCTATATCAACAGTTTTAGGTTCTATTTGTGAGATGTAGCAAGAATATAAACAAGTATTGATGGTTCCTAATTGGCTCCTGGTTAGAACTCCTGCATTAACAGGACCAATCACATTCTCTATAGGGTGATTTCGTTGGACGCTTGTAGGTATTGCCATGTCAGGTACGGTCTCGTCTTCAGGATTTTGGTTATTATCAGTGATGTTGCTAGACTCCCCCTCATTAGATGCTGCAGTGTGACGAACTAATGGAGTTGTAACGATGCAATCTTCATGAATGGATTCAGGAAATAGTGCAGATCCTGAACCATTAGGTACAGCACCACTTGAAGAAGCACCTTCAGGGGAATGATGGGACATATGCTGAGGCGTAGGATGCCGAGTGAAAACCATTCCCGGTGGGTCAATGGTATGGTTTCTTGATCTTCCTTCAGCTTGTTCTTCCTCTTCAGTATCACCAAAAGACAGCGGTTTTTTTGGCGTAGAGACACCTGCAACTGTAGGAACACTTGACAAAATGTTAAATGATTTAAATAATT
This sequence comes from Helianthus tuberosus, assembly GCA_030545235.1. Classification (NCBI taxonomy): domain Eukaryota; kingdom Viridiplantae; phylum Streptophyta; class Magnoliopsida; order Asterales; family Asteraceae; genus Helianthus; species Helianthus tuberosus. The sequence goes on from CM060442.1 coordinate 45,790,780, forward strand.
CAGCATAATCATATAACCAATCTGGTCCAACTCTAGCATCCGTAGCATTTTCTTCGAGCCATTCAATGTTGCACGACTCGACGACCTTTTTAGTTACCTTGTTGTATACTCTATAGGCTGAACCTTTAGCATATCCAACAAAGTAACACTCATCCCCTTTGACCTCAAACTTTCCATTAGCGTCCATAAGTAGTAACACATGGACAACCAAAGATGCGAAAGTGTGAAACCGAAGGTTTACGTCCTTCCAGAATCTCATAAGGAGTTTTCATATGTCGTTTGTTTACTAAAGCATGATTCTGGACGTAACAAGCCGTGCTAACAGCTTCGGCCCAAAAGAAACTAGGAAGCTTCGAATCAGCCAGCATAGTACGCGCAGCCTCTATAAGAGTGCGATTTCATCTTTCTGCTACTCCATTTTGTTGTGGAGTTCGAGGTGCACTGTACTATTGCTCAATTCCCTTTGCAGCACAAAATGTGTCCATGGTGACATTTTTGAATTCCGTCCCATTGTCTGATCGAATAGCCTTTACATTTGTACTGGCTTGATTTTCCACCAAAGTAATGAATTGTTTGATCAAACCCGCAGCCTCATTCTTGTGACTTAGAAAGTACACCCAGGTGTAGCGCGAGAAATCATCGACTATCACGAGACAATAAGCCTTTTTGCCAATACTTAACACATTCACCGGACCAAAGAGATCCATGTGAAGTAATTCAAGCACAGCTTTAGTTGAGGGTGTGGACTTAGATTTATGAGGCTTTCGATGTGCTTTTCCCTTTGCACAAGCAACACACTTTTCTACCAACATAAAGTCTTTGATTGGTAGATCACGGACCAATTGACCTTTGGCAAGTCAATTCAAATTTTTCATGTTCACATGCCCAAGACGACGATGCCACAGTAGACCATCATGTTCTGAAATCTTTGAGAATAGGCAAGTAATTTCTTCACACGGTTTCTTGTTCATATCAATCACATAAGCGTTTCCTCGTCTCTCTGCTGTCATTAAGAACCAATCTTCTGGAATTACAATACCAGTTTTAAGTACATGACATCCTTTCTTTGTAAAGTGAACTGAATTTCCTCGATCACAAATCTGAGAAATGCTCAACAGATTGTGTTTCAGTTCTGGAACATAGTTAACATTTTCGAAGCTTAACACGCCGTTTCTTACAGTTCCTTTCAATGTAATCCTTCCTGATTCTCCTCCCGCAAATGAGACATATCCACCATTAAATTCTTTGACATTCACTAGTTGGGATAAGTCTCCTGTCATGTGCCTGGAACAGCCACTATCCATGTACCAGAGGTGCATGGTAGTCCTCCACAGCTGTTCCTGCACGATTAGCGGGATTAGTTAGATTTAGGAACCCAGCCCATAGTGGATCTGGGTTTTCCTTGTGCATCAATGTAAGTCACTCTCTGCCACACTAAATTGTCTTTATTTAAAAACTTCAAAGTGTTTCTAATAGCAGAATTTCGATAACATGTATGAGACGGATTGGATTGCATGGCCGTAACTTTAGGTTTCCAATGCTTGTTTGACCAGCTAGAATTGTAGTTACCAAAAGCATTATGTTGATTTCTTCGAAAATCATTTTGTTGATTTTGATTTTTGCGTTTGGCTGCATTCCAATCCTGATTAGAAGGTTTAGTCTTGCGATAGTTGTTTTTCATTGTCTTAGTCTTTTCAGTCGTCATTGACTCTGAACAACGATATCGGTTAGACTTGACCTTCTGATCTTGCACAAACTTCTTCTTGTATGTTGCCCTAGGGAGTTGAACACAATTTCTGGCAATGTGACCCGCGATGCCACAGTTAAAACATGTTTGACGTTTCATTTTGTGAGTATTTTGAAAATTTTGACAAGATTTGCTTGATTTTGAATGATTTGGCGTTTTAGTTTTCTGAACATGTTTTGCTTGTGGTTGTTCTGAGCATTTTGATGGTTGTTGATCTAATGACTCCTCATTTATCTCAATTCCCTTTTCTTCCTTTTTAAATTCAGATTCATTATTTGAACACGTAGACGTCTCATCAATATGCATTTCCTCAACGCATTTATCATGTGAAACTAATTCAGGTTCATTATTAGAACATGTAGAAGTCTCATCAATATGCATTTCCTCAATGCATTTATCATGTGAAACTAATTCAGGTTCAATTTCAACTACAGTTTCCAATGGGGTCCCACTAGATTCGACATTAGGGACACCCACTGAGACAGTTTCAGAAGAAGAATCAGGATACTCTTGATTTTCTAGAGAAGTCGTTTCAGTGGTTTCACTGAATGCGTCCTGAGGGACCTCACCTGTAACACTTTCATCAACCAAAGGATTAGAAACATCAGATTCACAATCATTAACTGAAGAAAGACCATCATCAGACATATTGTTCAAAGGTTCAACACAAACATTATCAGTTTTGCCCAAAACATCAGGCTCACAAGACGAAACATAAGCAGAAAATGACGCAAATAAAGAACGTCCAAAAGCAATAGCAGATTCAGTTTGTTCAAAATAATTTTCAGAAACATTAGTATGAACAACTGGTTCACTCCCAAGAACTTCTTCACATTTTACTTCAGATACTTTTTCTGCACATGAAGACGAAACATTAGGATCAATTGCGCCTTTAGAAACAAAATTTATAGGAGCAGACTTCCTTTTCTCAATTGATCTGTCATTAAACGATGACTTATGATTTTTGGGACCATAAGTCATGTTACTTTCATTAATCATCTCCTCCTCAGTCATGGGTAGATAAGTATAATTATCATTATAGGGAGGAGGAGCCTGATTAAAACCCAAACCAAGCCCTTTCTTTTCCTTATATTCGAGTTGTTGATCACACAAATTTTTGACTAATTTACTGGAAGAATCAAATTTCTTAATATTAAGCTCATTTACTTTATATCTATCTTTTATATCCTCCGGTTCCTTAGTCACAGCGCACAGTTTCTCCTTAACATAGAAGAGTTGAGTTGATTTTACACTTACATCGTCCTTGAGTTGGACGATGTCTTTTCGCTGAGCTTCAATCTTTTCTTTATAAAGTTTTTCATTTTTTGATAAAGTAAAGTTTTTATTTTTGATATCTTGATAATCTTGAATTAGCTCAGCATTGTGTATTCTATAGACTTCAACTCTTTGTCTACATTCAGGAGTACAGACATCAGAAAGAACCGCTTCTTTGGTGAGACCTTTGACAGGAGCTGAAAGAATCTGAGTCATGAAAGCTAAGTTTTCAGCAGTAGTCTCCTCCTCAGATGCTGGAGCCTCATTCTCAGAAACGGAAACTTGATCATTTGAAGTCATGAAAGCAATGTTATTTGAAGCAGCTTGATTTTCTGGAGCTGAAATGTTCAGTCGCTCAATTTCCGAATTCCAATCAAAGTTGATGTTGGGCTGAACCACCAAGGCTTGTGCTAATCCCTGTGGTTGAGGACTTCCAGTAGCAGCACTATCAGTTAAACTTGATGTAGTCACAAGTGCTCTTTCACGATTAGGTGTTACGGGCTGGGCAGGAGTCTGTTCTCTATTAATTGGAGGCTTTGTGCAGTTTCGAGCATAGTGACCTTCTTCGTGACAGTTGTAACAACGTAGTTTAAAAGGCACTTTAGACGCTCCTGTAAATGACGCACCCCATCTATTTTTACCAGTTCTTTGCATAAACCTTGTTGCCCTGAATGCAGCCATAGCCATCTGCCAGGTGATGTCCATTTCTTCAACATCATCAGGATGAATCTGATGTAAGTCATCGCCACACCATTTAGGAGGGTCAATTTTTCCAGCAACAAATGCATTCAAACAGTTTATAACAGAGGCTGCAATATCCAGATGTTCTTTAGACTGTTGTGTAAAGAAAGCAATCATCTCATTTTTCACAGAGGAAGTAATAGGAGCAGCCGGGGATACATTCACAGTAGAAGCAGAAGGAGCAGCAGCAGAAGACAATGATGGAGCAGCTTGTGTGGAAGACCCAGAATAGTAGACATTTGCTGAAGTAGGAGCAGCCTTAGCAGATGCTGCATTGCTAAACATTTGAAATCCTCCTTGAGACAAGAGAGCTGCATTATTATTGTCTGACGAAGGAGGAACAACAGTGAATCCTGCAGCTAGCATGCTGTTCTTATTATTGGTTTCTCTTTGTTTATCATCTAGTTCACATGCTTTGATATGAGAAATCATTTCTGACAAACTACATCTACCAAGATCTTTTGTTTTCTTGATCATCGTAACATGATGATCCAAGCTCTTAGGTAACGCATTCAACAGTTGCCTATTTGACGCAGCATTTGAAACATGTATTTCTTCCATCTGCATTTGAGTGACCAGTTTGACAAACCTCTGAAGTTGGTTATCAATAGTTTCTCCATAAATATGATTGAAATTGTTGAAATTTTGTCTCAACAAGTTTCTTCGACTCTCCTTCATGTCCTCATTACCTTCATAAACATCGATCAGAGATTCCCACAGTTCCTTAGCAGATTTACAAGTACGAAAGCCAATAGCAATATCTGGACCCAGTCCCATGGTCAAATAAGACAGTGCTCTTTCATCTTCTTCAACTATATTGAAATCATCTTCAGTATAATCGCTTTTGAGTTTCTTTACTTTTACTCCTGGTTCAGTAGGACTATCTGTCATGATCTCTCTTGGACCTCTGAGAATACATCTCCAAATTTTAGAATCCTTGACTTTCACATGTTGTTCAAAACGCCATTTCCACTCAGGAAAATCATTTGCATCAGTCAACCTTGGAATACGAGTAGTGGTTCCAACCTTTGAATCCAGTTCTTGTTGTTTGTTAAGGGCAGCCAGGTCAACACTTTGATTATTTGTAGTCATGGTTACTCAATAAATTAATTAATTTGCTGATTAATTAGTTCAAGAGTCCAAGAGTCCAAAAGTCCAAAGTCTAAATAACGTTGCAGGAGTCGTTGCGAGTCGAGACAGGAGTCGAGACTGAAGCAGTAAGCTTGCACAATCCTGAGTAGAGACAATTGTTGCAAATGAACTAGGTACTGAGTCGAGACCGAGATTGCGAGTCGAGATCAGGAACAATCAAACTTGAAGCCAGTCGAGACAAATGGTTTCGAGTTAAAGATGTCAACTCGAGATCACAGCGGTTGCGAGACGAGACAAGATCGCTATTTCCACTCGAGACGGATGAAATTGAGTCGAGACTAAGCTGAAAGTGAGTCGAGACCAAGTTGAAATTGTGTCGAGACCCTGCAAAACAGATTTGTGAGATAAAAATAACTACGATTCCTGATTTTCAGCAGCTTCCAGAATTCAAAGATTTGAGATCTTTGAATTCTTATCCTCAACAATCCTCCGATAATTCAGCAAACACCTTATTCACGAATCACAAACCAAAATCAGTAACTTTATGCCAGAGTTTGTGAAGAACAGTTTGAAGATGCAACTTCCGAAATCAGAATTACACCAACAAAACTGAAAATCTGTCGAACACACTTAGCAAAACGATCAGTAACGAATAAAGCTTTCTTGAATCCGAATGATATCAAAACCGAACCAAGAATTGGTTTCTTGGCTCTGATACCAATTGTAAAACCCGTGAGGATCTTTCAATGATATCACTGTTAACTTGTGTGAGTGCGGAATCCAAACACAAGTGGATTCAAGAAAACAATAAGAATAATAAGCACAATGATCGAATAAAAAACTATCTTGCATTCACCTTAAAGTCGATGACAGATACAAGATGAACAACTAATCTTGAGTGGCCTTGAAACTTCTAACCAAGCGATCAACCTTCTAAACATTGCTAAGGTTTACTTATATAGTACCTATGATGGATCGAGACCACCTAGGCCCACTCGAGATCTATAGACAAAACCCAAAACACATAACCGACCCAAAATAACTTAGTTAAACATTACAAGATCAACCCTAAACTTTAGTATCTCTCAATGTATAAACCTCGAGGTTCCAACAACTGTCATGAGCAAAAACGATTCTTTTAAGTACAATTGAACATTTGATTGTAATTGTGTTTGACTTTTATTAATAATCATTTGCTAAACATCAAATTGTTGTTTATTTGTAAGATATGGAAATATTTTAAATATGGAAATGATGTTTAGTTATCTTTCAAGATTTCATTAAAAAAAATAATAACAATACACAAAAGGTAATAATTATTATATTAATTTATTTAAACAAAAAAGGCAATTTAAACTATATTGAATGCGTAAAATTTATATTATAATTTTTACAAGTCTGTTTACATTAGTTACAGTTATAGATTATATTTTAAAAGATCATTGTATTTATTAAGAGTATTTATTAAGATTTGTGATTTGCAATCACATCCAAAAAGAAATGATATGCACAAAAAAGAAAGTTTATTTACTTTAAAATTTGTAAGCAAAGAAAAACAACAAAAGTCTTGTGTTTTCTCTCCTAAAGCAAAACGATAAGGAGTATAATAACGACAAGTGACAATTAATGGCTTAAGCGAACGTCATGTGAGCTAAGATGGTCTTAATTTATTATAATTTACTAGTAGTGTGCCCGCGCGATGCGGCGGGGTGACACTTTGCATTGCGGCACTCGTTTCTCTGGTAGTTTTCCTATTCGTATAATATTTACGATAACATTATTGTGGTGGATATATGTCATAGTGTTACACATGTCTAGAATTGTTAAATTTAGAATATAAATTATCAAGTACTTCAAGAAACCATTGGTGTAATAAAGTAAAACACGAATAAGAAAAAATAAGTCTTAGACATAACTAAAAGTTATATAAAGTAGCACACAAATAAGGAAAGATAAGTCTTAAACGTAAATGTTGAAAACTAAAACCTCAAGTGTCAAGTACTTTTCATCATGAGGTTAAAAATTTACTAATCATACGACTTAAACATCTTAAGGTTCTCATCCATATTGTCAAACCACCATTTCTCATAATCGAGATCAACGTTCTATGGAATTTCTTGTATCTCTTCCTGTTTGATTGTTACATCTTTTGGAAGATGAGTTTCTTCTTTGATCTCCTCTTTAACTGATACATCAGTAATAGCTGCTGGAGCAGTTTGGGGAACTGAAAGAAACGTTAAGCATTTTAGTTACATATATTTTATCATGTAATTGTTATATATATATATATATGATATGATAGGTAGATATAACATTACTTGTTACAAACTTCTTTTTTAAATCCTTTCTTTCAAAAAATAAAATGTTTTGTTTATAAATAAAATAAATAATTATTTTACATATGTAAAGTTTTGTTCTTTTATAAAAATCAATAATGAAAAGACAAAAAAATATTGCTTTTTTTAGAAATATTAATAAGCAAAAGACAAAACATAAAAGATAAGTTGTTATAATTGTAAAGTATGTTTATTTTATTGGTTAAATTATCAAGTATAATTTTTTTCTTTAAAGTTCATAACTTTTTTTAAATATCCACATAGTACTCATCCAATAAACTTTAAGTTTAAAATTTTTCGTTTTTATAAAAATAAAAAATAGTAGTTTACTCGTAAATACGTTTCAGACCTTTAACTTAAATTTTTAAATTTCATTTTTTACATATATAAAAAATTATATTTTTAGAAAATTTCAAGAACTGTTTTTATAAAAAAAAATGATGTTAAGAGTTTATATCTTTATTAACTTTATATCATACTAAGTTCAGATTTTTAGTTCCTAAGTAATCTTATCTATACGAGTCTACTTTTAACTTATAATCCCTAAAAATACGCAACACAATCTACTATGTATCTAGGCAAGTTGGTAAAAAATTCTTTTGAAACTGAATAATATTATCTATAACAGTATAGTTGAACTTATAATTCCTAAAAATTTGCAACACAATTTAGTATTTATCTAGTAAAAATTGTAAATTTCTGGAGTATTTTATTTATATTAATTGTTACAAAAAAATGTTTATAAAAGAATTAATTTTTTTTATAAAAAGAAAATGTTTTGTTTATAAATAAAGTAAAAAAATTGTTTTACAGATGTAAAGTTTCGTTTTTAATAAAAAAATAATAATCAAATGATAAAAAAATAAAAGATAAGTTGTTATAGTTGTAAGATAAGTTTATTTTGTTGGTTAAATGATAAAGCTTTATAATTTTATTCTTTAAAGTTCACAACTTTTTTCAAATATCCACATGATACTCATCCAATAAACTTTAAGTTTAAAATTTTTGTTTTTATAAAAATAAAAAATAGTAGTTGAGTCGTAAGTACGTTTTTCACCTTTAACTTTAATTGTTAATTTTCGTTTTTATATATATAAAAAAAATATTTTTATAAAAATTTAAAAACATCTTTTATAAAAAAATATGATGTTAAGAGTTTATATCTTTATTAATTTTATATCATAGTAAGTTCAGTTTTTTAGTTTAGCTTTAAAGTTTATTACTTTATTATTTTTTTAATTAAGAAATAGAAATTATTGCAATTAGATTAATATCCAAGAATAACCGCAATAATTTATAATTTCAGCTTGACTATATCTAACTGCATTATCTATTTATTACAACTTTAGGATATTAAGTTATATAAGTTCAGTTAACTTGTAAATTTAAGATACTAACTTTATTTTGAACTTTATTAATATGGTCAATAACTGCATTATATTTACATAAAAAACAAAGTTCAAATATAAAATAAACTTTATGCATACGCCAAGATCAAACATAACAATTAAAAATGAAAAAAAACACTTGATAGTGATAGATTTCATATTAGACTGCATGAAATTTGTTCAGCTTCTGAATTTACACTCGAGGTAATTTTAATCGGGTTTTCTGGTTTGTGCTTGAATCGGCAGTATATTCTAATTCATCTTCTTTGTCATTGTTCTCATAATCGTCTAAATTAATAACCTCACTCCATTTTGATTCAGAGAGTCTCTTGGATCTCTTCCTTTTAGTCTCTGATCTTTAAAAAGAACAAAAATTGAATAGAAAAGTTAAAAAGAGATTAAATAAACCTTAAAATTACCTCTTCAGTAAATTCACGTTGGAGATTAGACTTGTATGGACTAAACATTGCAGCATAAGAAATAATATCAACACTTTTATCACTATCATCTTGCAATAAAACACACATATAATAACATAACGAACATGTTAATATGAAAGATATACGCAAAAATAATACTTAAAAACAAGCAAAATCAATACCTTAGAAGCTTGTTCGAAAACTGGGTTGTTTAAATTGACATGTTTATCATGCAACTGAATCTGAAAAATCAAATAAGTTAACATTCATATAAATGTAAATAAAAGAAAACAATTATTCACTGCTGCGATATAACATAACTAACCTTAGAATTTTCAGTCTCACATGCTTGGTTTTTCGTAACAATTGAATTCAGAACTGGATCCATTTTTTAACTTTGTTTAGCAATAGATAAATTAAAGGGGTGTCATGCTATGTATTTATAGTTGTAACTATAGAAGTGCATTGGGATTTAATTTTAGATTTGTCACCCCTTTATTTAGGAAGTTTGTTGTGGTTAGTTTTAAGTTTTTATAAGATATATCTAAGTATAGATATTAGGCAGTTTTAATAAAATAAAATGTGACACATACTAAATTCTCAATTAGGCAAAAATAATTAGCTATGCAAAGAAACAATGAACAAGTAGAAAAAACTTAAATAGAAAAATAATTTTATGGCAGTAATATTATTTTTATTTTGTACGAAAAAATATTTTAACTTTATTTATTTTGAAAATATTAGTTGTTATTTTCTTTTTTAATCACTTGTACATTAAAGCATTACCGACTTGTACCTTTTAATCCGTGCGTCGATATTGAACAAGACAACTACCGAAACATTGACAAAAATGTGTAGGTTATCATGCTATCTTTTGATTTTTTTTTAAACAGTATAGTTTATAAGACATGTCAATAATACGTTAAAAACTATAAGTTTGTTGTGGAGTGGTGAATTCTAACTAATTATCTATAATTTTGTAAAACATCATGGATTTAAGTGTAATAAGTTTAGGGGCTAAAAAATAAATAGTGTTTAAAAGACCAAACTACCCTCATTTTAGGGGTCTTTCTATAAATAAATGAGGAAAAAGTTTTTATTTTTTGAGTATCATAAAATACTCCTCTCTCATGTATTATAATATAATATAGATATAGATAAATAAAAGTGAAGCTTATGAAATAGAGAGTAAGCTTTTAATATATTTTTTCGTTAAACTCGCTATATATTGCTTCTACGAGTTTTTAAGTTATAATATTTTATTTAAATTTTGCTTTGTGTGACTTTACATTTTCTGAGTTATAATTTGTTGCCTTTCCATATTGCGATATGACGTTTCAATATAACAATTTTATCTTTTGATCAAATAGTTATAATATGTTACCTCCATATATTATTGTTGCAACGTGACGTTTTGATGTACATTCTATCCAAGAGCGTGAAATTACAGATCCAAATTCGACAATCAACATTAACGGTACCGGTATTGATATTATCATAACCAATAGAAATTTCATTTGATAAAAAATACACATCGATATTCTTTTAGGCATTTATAACAAATGTTGGTATCGTAACAAAACCACCAATACCGTTTGAATTCTCACGCGATATAATTGTACCATCCCAAATAAATCTTTGAGAAAAGAATAACATGGTTCAGTCTTATGATTATCTAAATCTCTCACAAAACCCATCATATATACAAATTTTCCTTTACTAAAAGTTACAAAATAATGGTTTTATATACAACTTTTTTAATTCAAACTCGAGAATCCTACCATGACCATGCACCATACACCTTCCATACCACTTTTCATGAATATAAATTTGTCTAAAAAAATTACAAACAAATAAATCCAAAATAGAAACCACTCACCCAATTCATTATTCACACCGGCAAAAGTCATACACACATACACACATACTCCTCTCTCTCTCTCTATACATACCCCCTCCCCGTATAATTATCCCACCAAAAAGAAAAAAAAAAACAAATCAAAAACCTTCAACAAATCATGGGTACAACCTCGTCAACACAATATAGTTCAAAACATCAGACAACATTATCAACTACCAACAAATCAACAACCTCAACATCTACAAAGGTGATCAACTCAATCGACGGCCGGTTACAGGAATTCCGGCAGCCGGTTACCGCCGAATATGTTCTCTCCGACCACCAACCAGACATGTTCTTCCTGTGCAGCTCCGAACACATGTTTGTGAACTGTCACGTGCCTCACGTGCCAGCCGATGAAGAGCTTCAACCGGGTCAAATATATTTCATTATGCCGGTTTCGAAGTTGTATAGACCGATCTCGTTGCAAGAGATATGTTTGCTCGCCATTAAAGCGAGTTTGGTGCTTGAAAAGAGTTCAGGTTTTGAAATGGGTAAAACGACGTCGGATGATGAAGGTTTTGGAATGATGAAGAAGAAGGGTAGAACGACGTCGGATAGTGGACGGCGGAAAAGGAATGGCAGTGTGAGGAGACAGGAGAGGGTGGATTTCCAGGTGGCGTTGAAGAGATTGTGATAGGATGATGACACGTGGCTATTGATTAAATGTGGAAATGTATCGATGTGAGAATGAGTCGTCTATACTCTATACTTATGAAATGGTCATATTTAACTATTTATTTATTATGTACATTAATTGGTATTTTAGAAGAAGAAAAAAATGTCTTGATACTTTTTTATTATTTAATTATTATTTAACTAGGTTAGAAACCCGTGTATTACACGGGGTTGTACGTTAAAAACACTATAATTCAATTTTTTTTACCAAACATCTCATCACCGAAATTACATATTGTTACATGTAGTAATGATAAAACAAAAGGTATAATAATATATCATAAAATTTAAATGCCTATTTATATAAAATGCAATATATAGCTGGCTAAACTCATCAAGAAGCAATCTTTTATAACCCTTATAAAAAAACTTTTTTACTTATAAAGTATTTTTCTAAAAGTATATCTTTGAAAAACAATTAAATAAAATTTAAAAAAAGTACAAAAGTATAGCTCCACATATTTTTCAAGCACCTCATTTGCATTTTTTTTAATTATTTTATTAGTCTCAAGTATACCTATAATATTACCGAGTTAAACTATACAACTTTTGGTGTACATTTGACGAGGTTTTGTTTTTTTTAAAAGGGTGTAGTTAACAGAATTACTTACCAAAATGACTTGTTTTAAAAGTATCTATTAAAATGGGTTCTTTTATAAAAATAAAAAATAAATACGAAAAAATCCCCTAACCATCCTATCTTCTTCCTTGTTAAACCTGGGGACTCCATAGTTATCGCCACCAAATCACTCCTTTTAGAAAAAAAAAAAAAAAAAACTCTACATATGTTGCTTTTTAACAACAAATATCTTGTTTTTCGTAAGACTTAAACCCAAGATCTCACACTTAAGTGATCAAGATTGTAATGAACTAATGATTTTTCAACTAAGAGTGTTATTACAATACTTGCATGCATCATAATACCTTGAGATACGCATTTAAAGATATGCATAATTGAATTTAGGTAATTACAACTGATTTACAATTTACTTGTAGTAAATGCATTAGTTAAATCTAAATGTTGACCACGTTTACAAAATAACTAAATTTTTTGAAGAAAAAACATTTCTTACTAAAAAATTAAAATCAATTAAATCAATCAATCAACCATCAATTATTAGTTATTAATTATAGTTATTAAAAAATAACTAAATTTTTTGAAGAAAAAACATTTATTACTAAAAATTTAAAATCAATTAAATCAATCAATCAACCATCAATTATTAGTTATTAATTATAGCTATTATTATTAATTATTAATCAAGAATAAATAAAAGGTTAATAAATTGTAGAAATACTCACAACATGACACATAGCAAAAATAGTCCTAATAAATGACAAGTGGCAAAAATTAAAGAATAAAGCATAAAAATCATCCATGTGAACTTTATTTTTATTTATTAGTATAGAGATTCACACTTATTAACACATACTATGTTAGGAACCCAGGTAACCAAACATCTCATCACCGAAATTACATATTGTTACATGTAATAATGGTAAAATAAAAGGTATAATAATATATCATAAAATTTAAATGCCTATTTATATAAAATGCAATATATAGCTGGCTAAACTCATCAAGAAGCAATCTTTTATAACCCTAATATAAAAAAAAAACTTTTTTACTTATAAAGTATTTTTCTAAAAGTATATCTTTGAAAAACAATTAAATAAAATTTAAAAAAAGTATAAAAGTATAGCTCCACATATTTTTCAAGCACCTCATTTGCATTTTTTTAATTATTTTATTAGTCTCAAGTATACCTATAATATTACCGAGTTAAACTATACAACTTTTGGTGTACATTTGACGAGGTTTTGTTTTTTAAAAGGGTGTAGTTAACAGAATTATTTACCAAAATGACTTGTTTTAAAAGTATTTATCAAAATGGGTTCTTTTATAAAAAAAAAATAAGGAAATACGAAAAAAAATCCCCTAACCATCCTATCTGCTTCCTTGTTAAACCTGGGGACTCCATGGTTATCGCCACCAAATCACTACACCCTTTTGAAAAAAAACTCTACATATGTTGTTTTTTAACAACAAATATCTTGTTTTTCGTAAGACTTGAACCCAAGATCTCACACTTAAGTGATCAAGATTGTAATGAACTAATGATTTTTCAATTAAGAGTGTTACTACAATACTTGCATGCATCATAATAGCTTGAGATACGCATTTAAAGATATGCATAATTGAATTTAGGTAATTACAACTGATTTACAATTTACTTGTAGTAAATGCATTAATTAAATCTAAATGTTGACCACGTTTACAAAATACCTAAATTTTTTGAAGAAAAAACATTTCTTACTAAAAATTTAAAATCAATTAAATCAATCAATCAACCATCACTTATTAGTTATTAATTATAGTTATTAATTATTAGTTAGAGTTAAATGTCAAAATCGTCTCTGAGGTTTGGGCACGTTTGTCATTTTCGTCCAAAATGACACTTTTGTACCAAATTGCCCCCAACGTTTGTAACTTTTTGCCATTTTCATCCAAACCACTAACTTAATTTATTTTTTCTGTTAAGTTAAGGATATTTAGATGAAACTGGCAAATATAAAACCACATGAACGATTTTGGCAATTTACTTAAACCCTTTTTAATTTTTTTTATTTAATTATTTTGTTACATATATAATAAAAAAGAATATACATGGAGTTTTTAGAAAAAAAAAATAGTTTTGTCACATACTTTTTATAAATTTTTATCCAAATCACTAACTCAGTTTATTTTTTTCTGTTGATGTTTTAAATTTTATAAATTAAGACAGGGATTAATTTACAGCTTCTTTATGTAAATCAGTTTTATAAAGAGAAAATGTCATTGGTGTGCAACACATAACAATCGATTACGACTTTTAGTATTTATCAGTTGTAGATATAGAAGAAAATTGTAAAACGTTACATATTTTTTAAATGGGTTGAGCACCTCAGAAATATGTTGGTATAAATAAAATATATATTTAATTAAGATTATGAGTGTAACTAACTAACACTTATTCTGAATGGTTTGAATAAAGAAACTTTTGGTTCATAGCATTATAATTACAATTTGGTGGGTAAACGATATGTTGTTTGATGAGGGGAGGGGGAGCACTGGCTTCTGTTTTCCCTTATGAGCAAATTTAAAAAAGTAGAAGATGAATTACAAACTTGGTACATATGATAAGATTTTTTTATTTGACATTTTTCAATACGGTCACCAGCATTTTAGTTTTATAAAATATAGAGGTTTAAATAGATTTATTTTTATAGAACTGGTCTATATAAAAAATTAGAAATTAATTTTTGTCTTAGTTTATAAACATCCTTCGCCTTAATAGAAAAATTAACTTAGTTAGTGGTTGGATGAAAATTTATAAAAATTATGTGACAAAACTATTATTTTTTCATATAAAAATTGCATGTATATTCTTTTTTATTATATATGTAACAAAATTAATTAAATAAAAGAAATTTAAAATAGTTTGAGTAAATTGCCAAAATCGTCCATTTGGTTTTATATTTGCCAGTTTCATCCAAATATCCTCAACTTAACAGAAAAATAAACTAAGTTAGTGGTTTGGATGAAAATGGCAAAAAGTTACAAACGTTGGGGGCAATTTGGTACAAAAGTGTCATTTTGGACGAAAATGACAAACCTGCTCAAACCTCAAGGACGATTTTGGCAATTAACTCTATTAGTTATTATTATTAATTATTAATTATTAATCAAGAATAAATAAAAGGGTTAATAAATTGTAGGAATACTCACAACATGACACATGACAAAAATAGTCCTAATAAATGACAAGTGGCAAAAATTAAAGAAGAAAGCCTAAAAATCATCCATGTGTACTTTATTTTTATTTATTTATTAGTATAGAGATGGTGTTAGAAAATCTTTATATGTGTGATCGATTTGTGAATGAGATTAGAAAGGAGTAAAAAACTTGAAAGAAAATAAAGGATAATACTAACATTTTTAAGACTGGACCAGCCGATTACGATTAAACTTAAAACGGGAAATTATTTAGTCGCTCCGTGAATTTAATTGTATGAGTCATAGTAAGTTTGGAAAAACGTATCTTAGTTACTTTCATTTATGTATTCTAAGACCATGTGTAGTTGTGTGATCGTTTGTAAGCAAGATCAAAAACGAATGTGATTTGAAGGAAAATAAAGGATGATACAAACTTATAACTATTGTTTTTAAAACCGGACCGATTGATTAAACTGAAAACGAGAACTTTTGGGCCGCTCACATATATGTACTCACACCCTAAGCTTGAACCATTACACATATTCTTAGAATACATAATAAGTTTAGAAAAACTAAACTTAGCCACTTCCCTTTTATGTATTCTAAGAATATGTGTAATGGTTCAAGCTTAGGGTGTGAGTACCATCACACAGCGGAGCCACCTTGGCATAAAGTTGCCACATTGGCACCACTTTTTAATCGTGCCGGGTTGTTGGGTTAAACTGTGCAACCAAAACTACAACCCTAACCTGCACGCACAAAAATTCGGGTCAACCCGAACACAATCCGTTTAACTCGTATTTTTACATGAGTCATACAAGTTAGAAAGTTATAAGCGGGTTACCAATAATGTTTTTAATGGTGAGTATGAGTGTGACAAGTAAATAATATGGTGTGCCAAAACAAACATTATTTATATACTATAAATAAGTAACTTTTCTATGCATATAGTGTTGTACTATATGCTTTGGGTGCTTTAAAAAAAAAAGGTTGAAATTTTAGTTTTAACCTAAATCTTTAAATCTTTTTCAATTTTAATTTTACAAAATTGTAACATATTACTTTAAAGTCAAAATTTTCTTATTTTACAATTTAACTTTACAACTTTTTTACATTCAACTTTGTTCTCTTATACTTTTCATCTTTCGCAAATTTTCGTTTTAAGTTTCGTACTAAATTTTGTGAGTTACCACAGAGCAACGTGTGTGTGGTTCAACGTTTTTACGTTTCGTTCATAATTTTGGAACATCCATGTGTAGTTCAAGGTTTTACATCTATTGTTTTTCATTTCATAGGTTTGTCGCAACGCGTGAGTCATTGATCGACTTTGTTATTTTTTATATGTCCTGTCTTTCGGTTTCTTGCAATTTTAACCTCACAAAAATAATTTTTTGCCTTTTTAACCCAAAATTGTTGATCTTTTGGAATTGAACCTCATAACGTTTTTACTTTCAACTTTGGTCTCCTATACTTTTCATCCATCCCAAATTTTCGTTTACGTTTCGTACTAAATTATGCGAGTTAACACGGCGCAACATGCGTGTGTGATTCAACCTTTATACGTTTTGTTCATAATTTTGCGAGTTAACACGACGCAACGCCCATGTGTTGTTCAATGTTTTTAGGTCTATTTTTCTCATTTGACAGGTTCGTCGCAACACATGGATCCTAGATTGACTTAGTTATTTTTTTAAATGTTCTACATTTCGGTCCATCGCTTCGTTTTAACATGCCACAACTTCAGCGTTGATGGTTGCTGACGGTTATGTGGCATTGGTGCTATTTGACCTATGCTTTTACGCCCCCGCAGCAACGCGCGGGTACTTAATTCTAGTTATAACTAATAATGTAAAATGGAAAACAACAAAAAAAAACAACAAAAATATAAAAGTTGTCTTTTTCTAAATACTTAAACGGGTTAACGAGTCAACTCACTTTTATATGGGTTGACCCAAACTGGTTTTAATATGAGTCAACCCAAACACGACCCGTTTTTATATGAGTCGTGTTAGTCGACCCAAACTTGTTTTTTTCACGTCGGAGTCTGGTTGGGTTGAGTTTTGGATCATGTCAAGAATTGTCGACCCAAATTAGATTAGCCAACCCGTGTAAAAATTACGAAAATATAAAAAATTAACTTTCTTATGTTACGAAAATATAAGAAACTAACTTTGTTATGTTAAGTTGAGATGAATAAGTGCATTCATATTGGGACCTTTGTACCTATCATCTCTAAATCAATGGTCAGATATGATATCAAAATGTCACATTTGTGACTTATTCTGAGTTATCTAAGAAAATAATATAAGGGTGAGAGGGTCACTCCCCTCTTAGGGGAGTCTCCTCTTACACATACTCAATCAGGTTATGCCACGTCAACTCTCCTCACACCCTTAAATTGATGGCGGCACTCCCCTCTTGGGGGCCTTGCTTTTTTCTTTTCTTTTTTTGTTTTGTTTTTTTTTTTATTTGTTGTAATTATGCATGTTTATAAATTAAAGAAATAATAATAAAAATTTAATAAAATTTAATAAAAGACATTTCATTAAATTAAAAATAAAAATTACATTCAAACTAGAAAAATAAAAAAACAAACTACTCGTCGTCGGAACTCACTTCAAGGTGAGGTAGATCTAAACGTCCGAGATGCTCAACGAGATCGTGTTTCGTGGCCTCCCACACGATCTCGACGGACAATTTTTTTTACTAGACGATGCCGTGTCTAATAGCTCCGCTTGTTGGATGAGATTTTGGAAGAAAATTAAACTACCATTGCCTGACGATGAATCTTCATCGTCGGGAAAGTCGGGTAGGGGAGAAAAAAACGGGAACTTGGAATCCATTTTTTTAAAAGATTGGTTTGGCTTTGTGTTGTATTTGATAAATTTTTAGAGTGAGTTTGAGAATGAGCGTGGTAAAAAATTAGATTAAGCTGGTTATTTATATTGTTAAAATTGATTTTTTTTTTTTAAATGACCCTTGCCCAACGTATACATCATCGATCCTTGTGCTTCTTGTGCGGTGAACCCTCCCCAATCCCCCTCCCCGAAAACCCTCACCGCGGTGATGGCGGCGGTGTTCCCGCTCGGTGACTTGGGTCACCGTCCCACTCCCCGCACGGTGCCCCGTATACCCTAAGAGAAACCTAGTCAAGCCATGGGACCCACACAACACATGTCAGCAACAAAGTTTAAATTCTATTGAATTTGTTGTCAGAAGTTACTATCAAATATCAAGTTAACGTGCAAAGAACGGTTAGCAACTTCTTTATGTTTTCCTTTAATAGTAGGATACGGTTAATTTATATGAAAAAAATAAAAACTTGATGTTTGGCATATGAGTATGAAAGGCAAATGAAATACACTATTCTAACTGAATGAAAAAAAAACGTTAAATGGTAAACATAGACCATACAGAAATGAAATGAACAATTTAATGGATGATTAGAAAACTCCGAATATGATTGAAAAAAAACTTAAAACATGTGTGACAATTCATATCAAAGTCAATGAATAGTGATAATATTATTAAATTATTAAATTAAGAGATGAGCAAATGGTATCGGGTATAGGTACCGGTCTCAAATTTACCAAACAAATTTACCAAACCGGTGTATTTTCGGTACCGATTCTGCACAGGTATTAACCGGTTTTTACCCTCAAATACCGGTGTCGTACCAGTATCGACCGGTACCTAACCGTACCATACTAGGTATATTCGGTACCGGTACCCACTTTTGGGGATTTCGGTAACGGTATTTTCGGTACCGGTTGGATAATATTATTAAATTATTAAATTAAAATTCGAATTAGAATTATTAGAATTATTTAGAATTATTGTATATATATATATATTAAAATTACATGCTTGTGAATAGTATTATTCACATATATTTTCTTTTCTTTTTTTCTTTTCTATTTTTCTTTAATTTCTTTTATCTTTGATAAAATTCAAAGTCAATGAACAGTGATAATATTATTAAATTAAGAGATGAGCAAATGGTATCGGGTATAGGTACCGGTCTCAAATTTACTAAACCGATGTTTCTATTTTTCTTTAATTTCTTTTATCTTTGATAAAATTCAAAGTCAATGAACATTAAAATTACATGCTTGTGAATACATATTTTCTTTTCTTTTTTTCTTTTCTATTTTTCTTTAATTTCTTTTATCTTTGATAAAATTCAAAGTCAATAAACAGTGATAATATTATTAAATTATTAAATTGAGAGATGAGCAAATGGTATCGGGTATAGGTACCGGTCTCAAATTTAATAAACCGGTGTTTCTATTTTTCTTTAATTTCTTTTATCTTTGATAAAATTCAAAGTCAATGAACAGTGATAATATTATTAAATTAAGAGATGAGCAAATGGTATCGGGTATAGGTACCGGTCTTAAATTTACTAAACCAGTGTATTTTCGATACCGGTTCTGCACAGGTATTCACCGGTTTTTTACCCTCAAATGCCGGTGCCATACCAGTACCGACCGGTACCTAACCGTACCATACTAGGTATACTCGGTACTGGTACCCACTTTTGGGGATTTCGATAACGGTATTTTCGGTACCGCCTGGATAATATTATTAAATTATTAAATTAAAATTTGAATTACAATTATTATAATTATTTAAAATTAGAATTAAGAGATGAGCAAATGGTATTGGGTATAGGTACCGCTCTCAGATTTATCAAACCGGTGTATTTTCGGTACCGGTTCTGCACAGGTATTCACCGGTTTTTACCCTCAAATACCAGTGTCGTACCAGTACCGACCGGTACCGAACCGTACCATACTAGGCATATTCGGTACCGGTACCCACTTTTGGGGATTTCGGTAACGGTATTTTTGGTAACGTTATTTTCGGTACCGGTTGGTACCGAGCTCACAAATCCTGTAGCAACGAAGCAGGATAATATTATTAAATTATTAAATTAAAATTAGAATTAGAATTAGAATTATTAGAATTATTTAAAATTAGAATTAAGAGATGAGCAAATGGTATCGGGTATAGGTACCGGTCTCAAATTTACCAAACCGGTGTATTTTCGGTACCGGTTCTGCACAGGTATTCACCGGTTTTTACCCTCAAATACCGGTGTCGTACCAGTACCGACCGGTACCGAACCGTACCATACTAGGTATATTCGGTACCGGTACCCACTTTTGGGGATTTCGGTAACGGTATTTTCGGTACCGGTTGGTACCGAGCTCACAAATCCTGTAGCAACGCAGCAATGCAAGTAATTGCACCGTTTAGATTATTTTTCATACACACAGTAAGTAAACTGTTTTTCGTTTGAATGAGGTTTTATATACACAACAACTTATTTTGCTTTATTTTTTGTTTTTTTCTGTAATGAATGAATTTTAGCATGTAAAATTAACTTGGATATTTAGAATATTGATGAGCAAATCCTATCAAATCCTGTAAACGAACCGGTATCGTATCGGTACCAAATCATTTTCGGTACCAATTTGGTATCCACCTTTTGACGTTTTCAGAATCGTTACTTTAGGTTCGACACCGGTCTAGCACCATACCTGTATTTATTGATTTTTACCTTCAAATACCATACCGTATTGTACCGAGCATTTTCGTTGCCGGTACCTAATTTCGATAATTTTCCAGATCGGTACTTTCGCTGTCGTTACCGGTACCGAGCTCATCCATATTTTAACGTGTTAGCGCCGTAATAACTGAACTGAAAACAACCGAATTTCCAACGTGTAGGACGTGTGGGTCCTATTATTATATATTAGGTTATTTAAAATCGTTTTTTTATGACGGAGTGACTATCCTTACCACGTCATTTTATTTATGTTTTGATATTCGGTATCTGTTTGTCGTTGCTTACACGCCTTTTGTAGTCATTGGGTCCTGCCACAACGCGCGGGCGGAAAATAACTAGTTATTTTAATATGGAACTGGGTATGAGAAAATTTTAAAAAAAATCGCGAGTTTGAGACATGTATAGTATTAGACGATACATGTCCGATACTTGAACTCGTTTACCTTATATAGAAACAACGTGTATTAGGGCATGTTTAGCTAAGCTTTTCCAATCCAACTTAGGGTATAGGGAGTGGGCGGCAAACGCCGCAAACCATGAGCGGCAAATGGGTTTGCCGAGCGGGAACACCACCGCCGACCCATTTTGCCGCTCGGTGAAGATGGTGATTCGGTGACCGATTGCCGATCGGGGAGAGGGAGTGAAGGAGAGAGAGGGTGTGTGTGTGATGGGGTCTATGTCATCTCAATCAATCACACATTTTTCCTTTTTTTTCTAAATAGTTTACCAATTTATGAAGTGTAACCATTATCAACACTTTTGAGCATAGTTTAAACACTTTTCATTGAATGACATGACACACTCTCATTGGTTGATTTTAAAGTTTACCACTTTCAAGTGTCTAACCACTCCTTACAAGTTACACCCTTATGACTTATTGACTTAATCAAAAAACTAAAAAAGAGTTTTAGTGTTTGGCAAACGTAAAAGTCCTTTTCAAAAATGACTTTTTGAAAAGAAGAAAAAGTCATCAAAAAGTCATTTTTGAGAAGTCAGGGGTTTGTGACTTTTTGATCAACTTATAACTTTTCAAGGACCAAATTACCCCCGATTTAACACTCCTTATATTTATTGACTTATGAAATAATGTCCCTTTTAATCATTTTACATCAATAAGCTAAGCCAAACACATTTTAAAAAAACAACTTATTGGCTTATTGGTTTTTCTCACCTCATAAGCTAATCCAAACACTTTTTTAAAAACTCTTTTTTCAAAAAGTCATAAATCAATAAGTCTTTTTTCACAAAAAAAAAGTCATTTTTAGGTAAAATAAGCTTAGCCAAACAAGCCCTTAATATCAAATCATGTTTGCAAAAGCACCTTCAAAGCCTATACATAATATCTAAAATCACCTTTAAATCCCCGTATGAAGTTACATACCAGATAAAAAAACACTATGTCTATACTATAAAACCTAAAATATTTCGATGGCCCGACTCAACT
Source organism: Helianthus tuberosus (assembly GCA_030545235.1). NCBI lineage: Eukaryota > Viridiplantae > Streptophyta > Magnoliopsida > Asterales > Asteraceae > Helianthus > Helianthus tuberosus. The sequence continues at coordinate 45,813,132 of CM060442.1, forward strand.
GGGCAGATATATTGATGTCCCGATATGATCCAAGAAAAATCCCTCTCAATAGGGGGCATACATACACCAAATTTCGTTTACAGTTTTTTTATGGTCCGTCACTAGTTACTCAGACCAAGTAATATTAACATCTTGATATTGTAAAAAATAATAATATTATGAAAGGATGGAGTGACGTGTGGCTTGAGGCCTAAATAGTTGAAGTTTTGAGCTTTCGAGTTTGGATTAAGGTCAAACGCGAGGTTTGGGTCAAACAGAGATCATTCATAATTTCATATGGTCAAATATCCTGCCAAAACAATAATCCCCCTTTTAATTCTTTTTTAAAATTAAAATGAGGAACTAATTTTGACTTTTAGTATAATGGTCAAAAGGTTTGGGTTTGGACGTTTGGTGAAAGATTCATTTTATTTCATCATTTATTCCCCGTCAATAAACCGGCTTGGGATTTCTTTGTCTAAAATTTGTTTTGGCAAAAATGTTATGATCCGATCAAGTGAAGAGTTGGAACCAAAAATGTAATTTATTGAAATCTGGGAACTAATATCGTACTATGATCTTACTACAAGGACGGTCTATGTAACTAACTCTATATAAGCTTTATCTAGGGATGGGATCGGTACAATATCTCTATGCGTACTCGTACCGATAACGAATCTGAACAAAACTGGGTACAAAATACTGTACTGAATATCTTGGTACGGTACATGTATTTCGGTACGTACACGCTTTGGTGCCATTTTGTTTTTTATTTTATTTTTTGAGTACTCATACGGGTACCAAATATGTAAAATTGGTACTAGTACTAATACGGTAAGGGTCCCAAATAGGTACAATACCAATATGATACGGGTACCAAATAGGTAAAATCGATACGAGTACTATAATTACCATAATACGAAATAAAACATAATATAAAAAAACTCTTGAAGTTCTATATAAAATTTGGTACAAGTGCCATTTTTCTCTTACCTGTACTGATACCGAAAACACCGAATAGTGAAATCAATAAAACTGAGTGCCGATACAAGTACCGAATACCTAAAATAGTATAGATACCAGTAAGAGTACATGTACAGGTATTTGGGGGAAAAATTTAATCCCTAACTTTATTAGTTTAATCTCTAACTTTATCATTTTAAAATTGTAATTTGACATTGTAAAAATTGTTGATTTAGAGATTGTTTTGTGAATGGTGGAGGCAGATTTAATTTAAAACATAATTTGAATATTGCACATATGGTCCATGCAGTTAAGGAGTTTTACAAAGTTACACGTGAGGGGTTTTAACATAAAAAGTTAATTGAGTTTAGCTGAAAGGACAACGCCCGATAATGATTGCAAACATAAAGGACATACAGTGTAATTTTTAAAGTTAAGGGAAAACGTATGTCGAAATATTAAAACATAAAGGACGAAAAGTGCAATTTAGCCAAATATAAATAAAGGAGTGAGAATAACAAGGGGCTATTGCAGAAGAAATGTTATTCTAAATTAAAGAATATCAAAGAACTAGATTAGTTTTAAAACAGCAAGCTGGAATAGCTCAGTTGGTTAGAGCGTGTGGCTGTTAACCACAAGGTCGGAGGTTCAAGCCCTCCTTCTAGCGTCTATCCTTTTTTTCCTTATCCTCTTTTTTGTTATAACAAACCAAAGCATAGTTCAAAATTAGACAATAATATAAAGGAATAAGCAATAAATATTTAATCTTACTATTCTGATACTCTCATGTTATTTGTTAAGATTAAGCAATAAATAACAAATAAACAAAAGGTCTACCAAAAATGACACCATCTACATTTGTAGTTATATCAAGAACTAAAGCTACAAGAATTGCAACAATGACAAGTACCTTAGACAAATCAAAGTTGTCCAGGAAGTCAAAACTACCAAAACAAAAAATATTTCAGAATGTAAACCTTGAGAAAATAAAAACATCCCAAAACATATCTAACTGTTTTTTAACATCGTACGATACAAATACAAGACAAAAAGAGCTCTTCGAGCTTTAAATTTGGACACAACTACAGCCATAGATCGATCAATGCATGTAAGAAAACGATGGGCAAAACGGTCCAGAAGTGAAACAGGTCGTTTCCCATCTGTCGTTGCAATGTCATCTTTGATCATCAGTTTCATCAATGTTGGTACGAAATAAATAATCTTCATTATCCAATTCATCTTGATAAAGGCATAGAGTTGGTGTCTCAACTTTCTTCACATCTGCATTGGCATCTAACAATTTGCATCCCTGTAAATTATAATTCATTCTTAGAGAAGTCACAAAATAATTGTATCGTGTAGTAACAAAATAACTGTACAAGGTGTCTCAACAATTAATGTTTATAATTCAAATTTTTGAAGAACAAACCATAGATTAGTTGCAATAATAAGCTTAACATGATGGTTTCAAAATCTCTCTTTTAAAAAATATATATATTTAGAGTAAAGTACACGGATAAATGGAAAATCCCTGTGGTTTACCAAAATTTTGGATTTGGTCACTAGCTTTTCAAAAGTGCATAGATGGTCCCTATGGTTTGCACTTTTTAACACATTTAGTCCCTAGCTTTTTCCTACATGGATGGTCCCTATGGTTTGTACTTTGTAACGCATTTAGTCCCTAACGTGGACATGCTAAAACCATTAGATTTGTTGACTGGGGACTAAATGCGTTACAAAGTGCAAGCCACAGGGACCGTTTGTGTACTTTTTGACAGCTAGGGACCAAATCCAAAATTTTGGTAAATAACAGAGACCATCCATGTACTTTACTCTAAATATTTACAAGGCACTTAATACTAAGTACTAACCTTCCTCAGGACATAAAAGAAATAATGAAATCCATCTCCAAATGTAGTGTAGTCGATGGACCATGTAAACTCGGGGGCATTAAATAGCGGACGCCTGAAGTGTGGCTGCAGGACATGCAAATCATCAGATCAATACAAGACAAAAAGAAATGGTAAAATGCACAGGTAAGGTAACAAGTCATAACGGGTATTATTTATTTTACTTTATCTTTTTGCTACGGGTTTAGCTGATCAAAAACCTTTTCCCCAATTTTTCATAACTTTATTGTTAAATGTGATTATGAAATCTGTTTTATCATAGTAGACCAGTAGTGAAATAAAGCGATTTATGAGGTTGTGCATATATCTTGGGCAACTGTACAACAATAAAGCGATTTATGAGGTTGATGTCTTGGATGAAGACCGGGGCCCACCTTACCTTGTTGGGCCTGGGTTACGCTTTGCTGCCACTGCCAAAGACATATAGTTGGGATATGACTGGATGTGATATGCGATTGAAGGCCAGGCCCATGTTCAACTATGCTGGCCCAGTTACTATAAACTTCATGAAGGCCCAGACTTGGGTTCTTAGATTAAAAGAAGAGTTGGCCAAGTATGGGATTGATTGGGTCCAGGCCAAGGCTCATCCCGAAGGCATGGGTAAGGTTCTCAGAGGATCGCTGAAGGCCCATAACTGGGTTACACGGGTTCTGGTAAAGGACGAGAAGGCCGGGGCCAAATTTTATGCGCTTAGCCTGGTTATTGGGAGCCTGCAGAAGGCTCAGATCTGGGTTTCGAGTAACAAACACAAAGTGATGACAAGCTTGTATGTGGGTCACTGGCTTACTATTTTGGGCTGGCCAGCAAAGTTATTGGGGTAATATCTTGGATTTGGGGCTTCCTATGTTGGTCGTTGGATTACAAAGAGCTGGTTCTTTTTGGGCTGTATGTTCTGCCTGGTCCAGCTGTTTTTGTTTGGGGCTTAATGTTTTGGGTTGGTAGTACCTTGTCAATTCTGATGTTTGGGCCGCCTTGTAATTGTGGGTCGTTTCTCTATAATGTTAGTGTGGGGATTGTTATCCCTAGTAGGTCTAGGTATTTTTGTTCCTAGAATTGGTTGCATGATTTCCTATTTTTGGTCCCCAAACTCTGTTTTGGGTAACGACCCCGGAGGTATGCCCCCTTGATGGTGTAATTATTTTCGTTGTTTTAATATAGTTTGCCGGGCTTTGCCCTTTACCCAAAAAAAACAGTGTTTACCAATTTTGTTAATAGTTTGTTTGTTTAATGCCCTTTATAAAAACTATTTTTTTACATTAGTAATAAATTTCATTTGAAGAAAGTGATTTACGAGTTAGTATGCATTAGAATACACCTTGAGTGACTGCCGACCCGTTCAACCCAGCTTCTTGTTTAGCTAAATTTGTAATTTGGACAAACGTCAACTAGTTTCATTTTTAGCCAGTTTCATTTTGGCCCATTATAAATTAAAAACACAACCCAAATCGACCCATTCACAAGCACATGGGTCAAAACTCCCACAATCCAAATGAGAAAGTGTTTGAAAAGTTTACGTGTCTACTACCTGACCAAAAGCGATTGAGATGAAAATCCCGTTGGGTTTCAAAACCCTATGAACACCTTGAAGCATCGCCATTGCGTTGTTTACAGCCTCGGGCCGTGGGTTCCACGGGTCACCACTGTCCACGAACAAAACATCCTTCATGTTTAACAAGATATAAACTTGACTTGTTAAGATTCAAAAAACTAAACATTTAGCAACCGTACAACAGTTTATAACCAAAAAAAATATCCTCATACACATCTATGTTTTTAGTTTTTGCAAGTTTTTTAAACTTTACCATGGTTCCTTTTTCTATTACGACATCAAATGATTCATCGGCAAATGAAAGATTCAACATATCGCCTTCCAACACTTTGACACCTGCAAATAGAGATATCAATGAAATGAAAGTAGATTAATATATACTAAAAAGTACACCACACGCTAAGCTATTTTAACTAGGGATGAGATTATTTTCCCAAATACCCGTACCTGTACCGGTTTTGGGTATTCGGTACATGTATCGGTACCCACTTTTATTGATTTCGGTATTCGATACTTTCGGTATCGGTACAGGTAAAAAATGGTACTGGTACCAAATTTTATATAGTATTGGTTCGTATTATGGTACTAGTTCGTATTATAATATCATGGTACTCGTATCGACTTTACCTATTTGGTACCTGTATTGTATTACTACTCATACCAATTTTACTTATTTGATACCCGTACGAGTGCTCAAAAGATTAAAAAACCAAAGTGGTACCAAAGCAGGTAGGTACCGTACCGAAATACCGGTACCGATACCCTTACCCGTACCATAATATTGGGTACAGTATTCGGTACCCGGTTTTGTTCAATTTAGGTACCGGTACGGGTACGGGTACTGTACCAATCCCATCCCAATTTCAACAAAAGAATCTTATCACGATATAGAAAGATTAATGAAAGAGTATAGATACAAATTTACATACAGATTATCGAAAGCAAGACAAAAGAGGTCCACTTTAAGTTCAAATAAACCGAAAAGTTTCCATCAAACCTTATAATTCTCCAGCAATTACAACGAAGAACCACATTGAACATTATAATAAGTATAGAGAAAGTAAATACACAAACCTTTGTAGCCTTTAGAGAACAAGCGTTTTTGCATTTTCTCAACTGCAACCGAAGAGAGATCAATGCAGGTTATATCAGTAATTCCATCGTTATATAACTCATCAGACAGTTGTGAGTTTCCACACCCGAGCTCCAATACCTGCAGCATTACATTACATTATTATAGATAATCTATAACTCTATTGTTTAATGATGACCGAAAAAACATTTACTAATAGAAAACAGCTTACGGAAGAAGCCAGTTTGATATGCTGGTGGATCAAATGACGAAAATGCGAGTAATCTTTGAGCCATTCGTAATGATCCTCAGAAGTAAACCTCTCATTCCTGATAATAATCAAACTAAATATTCAACCGTACACGTTACAATTAACCAATTGTCAACAACATAAAATTGCAAATATAATTCAGTTTCGAGTTTTGCAGATGACTGTAAACATCCACAGTCATAACTATCAACGAATACCTATTCGAAGAAATAAGAAAGAACAAATAAGCTAAATTATTCTCTTATTTCACTTCAGTCACATCTTTATCACAAATGTAGTTGTATAATTCTTAAATCTTCGTTACTAACTATATAATAATTCCTTTATTCAACGCGTATATAAATGTTCATGAGTGTTTCAAGTTTCGATTCAGAAACAAACCAGTAATTGGGGTCGAGGTAAGCCAAAACGGAGGGTGGTCCGACGGTGGTTCTCTTGGCTTCCGACGGCTTCTCCGTTTCGCCCATTTGTAGTGGAAACGGAAACCCTAAAAGGTCCTTCCAAGTTTCGGTATAGACTATAGTTAAACTTAGGCCATGTTTTGCTAAACTTTTTGAAACAACTTATTGACTTATTGGTTTTTTGAAAAGTCATAAACTCTAAAATGATGTTTGGCAATGAGGTTGTATATGAGGGAAAAAATCCAATAACTCAATAAGTCACTCCATACTGACTTTTTCAAAAAACTAATAGGTCAATAAGTTGTTTCAAAAAGCTTAGCCAAACATACCCTTAAACCCCTTGTAATATTGTGTTGGTGTATATTACTGTATATTAATATATTATTACTGTGAGTGGGGATCCTACGGAAAGTGTGTTTTTCCTAAAAAGTGTAAAAAGTCATAAAACACAATAATTTCAGGCATAAAACACACCTAAAACTCATAAATAATAGAATGAAGATTACTAAAACACCATATTCAAACTCTAATAGTACATAAAAACTTCAAACACACCATCGTAGAACTATGAATATAAAACACAAAATGCTAAACAACATAAAACACAATAATATTTGTCATTCCATAATCAGAGCCTTAACATCTAAAACACAACACAAAACCCACATACATGATGTTTTAGTAATCTTCATTATGTTATTTGTGGGTTTTTGATGTGTTTTATGGTTGACATTATGGTGTTTTATGACTTTTTACACTTTTTAAGAAATTTGGACTTTCTAGCCAACTCCTAGCCTTATTACTGTATATTAATATTACTGATGAAATGAATAGTAGTTTTATTATATTACTGTATATTAATATAGTAATAATTATTAGTTATATTATATTAGAGATTTTTACATATTTCCCCTTCTTAAGCTGGCTTATTACGTATTTACCCAATCATAAAATTCAATTACATATTTCCCCTCCCTAACCCGTATATATTACATATTTCCCCTTTTCATTAAAATGACTCTTCTGATTGACTATTTTACCCTTGATGAACTACTAAATTAATATTTAGAGTTAATTGCCAAAATCGTCCCTGAGGTTTGGGTACATTTGTCATTTTCGTCCAAAATGACACTTTTGTACCATTTTGCCCCCCACGTTTGTAATTTTTTGCCATTTTCATCCAAACCACTAACTTAGTTTATTTTTTCTGTTAAGTTGAATAATATTTGGACGAAACTGACAAATATAAACCACAGGGACGATTTTGGCAATTTACTCAAACTCTTTTTAATTTCTTTATTTAATTTCAATAGTCATCGTCCATCTGCAACCATTTTCTGAAGATGTCTCAATTCTCATAGCTAACTCCTAGAGTTCATATTCTCACAAAATTCAATCCACAAAATGCCCATAAAACTCAATCCCCAAAATACCCATAAAATTCCCATGAACTCACCCAGATCTTTGGCTACTACATAACTATAGATGATGGCTCATACCACACTCTTCCTCAGTCGATTAACCCTACCCGCCACCCATGTTTTTCTGTCCAGACCTCAACTCGCCAGCGATTGTAAATTCTGGCGACCGGAAAAGTTGCAACCACATTGGAGTATTTGACGTTAGTGCAGCGAGTAGATTCCTTGTTCACTTTTCCAGCGAGAGAGGTCCCGATTTGCATAATTGAGTTCTGCTTTTAGCTATATCTACAACTTGTTTTTCAAGTGAAGATGGTTGTTAGTTGCGGACTACACGATGGTTGAAGTGGTAGGGGAGCGGTTAGGACGATGCCGGAGTTGTTGGTCGGAAAAAACTTGTTACGAATGAGGTTGAACAGATGAAAAAGACAACGTAGGGGTGGATTTGGGTTGAGTGGGGTATTGGTTATAATATATATGGATAAAACTCTAAAAGAAAATAAAAATAAATAAATAAGAAAAATTGTAACTTGTTGACCTGCTGATTACATGCTATAAGAACACAAAATTAAAGTTCAATTATTTTGAAGAGACAAAAAAAGTTTAAAAGATTTAATTGAAACAATTCGCAAACTTGATTACATTTACATTTTCTTAAAATAATATGTGACAAAACTATTATTTTTTTTTCATTAAAAATTGCATGTATATTTCTTTTTATTATATATGTGGCAAAATTAATTAAATAAAAGAAATTAAAAATAGTTTGAGTAAATTGTCAAAATCGTCCCTGTGGTTTATATTTGCCAGTTTCATCCAAATATCATTCAACTTAACAGAAAAAATAAACTAAGTTAGTGGTTTGGATGAAAATGGCAAAAAGTTACAAACGTGGAGGGCAAAATGGTACAAAAGTGTCATTTTGGACGAAAATGGCAAATGTGCCCAAACCTCAGGGACGATTTTAGCAATTAACTCTAATATTTACAAGTTTCCCCTTTTCTAATATCATCATTCAATTACATATTTCCCCAATTCATCTATTATATTCATAATTCTTGTCCTTGCTACTGTTCTCAAACAATACCATAATATTCATAATAAAAAAACACAAATTTTCAAAAAATGCAATCCTTACTTGTTCATAATCAGTTGTGCTAAAAAACAAAGAGTTTCCTGAAATTTAAAAATTACAAATACGATACCAAAAATTCAAAATCAATTGCCCAACTATGACTATGATACCAAAAATTCAAAATCAATTGCTCAACTATGACTAATTACTTTCACGATTTGCACTCTTTCCTCGTCCCCTTTTACTTGTTGAGGCTTGATGTTGGGTAGAATCTTCAGGTGCTGAGTTTTTGCATGTCTTTTCACGGAGTCCATACTCACAACAACGTGGACATTTTTGTGTCGCCGCCGCATCGCGCGGCTTTCCTGCTAGTAAAAGATACAATACATTTAAACCCATTATAATAACCTTACGTAACAAAAAAAATTAGTGATTAAAATGTATCTTCATAAAACAATAGCATATGATTAAAGAAGATGGGTTTTTGACTTTGCAGCTGAGCCAACTTTTGTTTTATACATACAGAAACAGTTTTGTACAACATCAATTTTTGCGAAAAAAAAGAAAAAAAAAACTGAACCTGCTTTGATCAAAATTAAGTAAAATAATAATTAGAAAGTATCCCTTGTCTATCAAACCATCATCAATAATAGGGAACTCAAACTCTTAAACAGATCAAAAAGCATATCTACCTCATTGGGCTATCTGCAAAAGGTCATAGATAATGGGTAAAAGGTAGCTTTTGAAGCCTTCTTTAACCCCTGGACATAAATTTACACTTAATAAAACGATCACATAATTCGATAGAGCTAGAACATGAAGTTTAGTTATCTAAGAAATTAAAGTTGATCACTTGCACAATGTAAATTTACAAATTTTAGATGTAATAAAAAATGAGTAACTCTTAAACACCGTTGATCCAAATAAGCATGGCCTCTAGTGTACAGTTTTGAATATTAAAAAGGGTGATAAGTTATTTAAGGGATGAATTACAAAAGGTCAGTGGTGTCACTTAAGTTATCAATCTACCCACAACCAAAAACCATGGCTGGCAATTGGGTACCTGTTAAGACACGATTAGAGCTATTTGACTGAAAAATACACCCTTTGACTTTTTAAATTTTTAAAATAATTACAATTACAATGTTAGGATCTATCATTTATTCATCTTTGTACATAAAACATAAAACTGTTTTATAAACATGAGGTAGAAAGTAGTTAAACGAGTCGTAATCATGTTTGAAACTTATGTTGTGCGCGCCGTCAGAAACCTGTTAAACCTGTTAAGACACGATTTGCCAGCCTTACCAAAAACCCCAAATTTCAATTGACTTCATACCACAATCACAATCATAGAATGCTTGTTAACGTATTCAACAAATTATCTTGTTACAAATAAAATCAATCAGAAAATCAATCACAATGCTTGAAACAGAAAACCTACTGATGAAAACAGGGGACAATGCAAAAACGCTTTTCAAATTCCCGAATGTATTTACCCAGTTGTTCCCCTTTCGTTGCTGATTGTTGCAGGTTAGGCAACGGAGCAACGATTTGGGGTCGAATCCTTCAAAAAACTCAAAAAAAAAACATACCTGAAACTCGTGTAGGGTTCAGCGTCTTTTTCTGCTCGTCTAGGGTTAAGTGTCTTCTTCTACTTGTCTAGGGTTTGGCTTCGTTACAAACTGTGATTACCAGGTGAAGGGGAAGAACATCGATGGTCTGCGATGTAGGGTTTGGGTTTGGTGTGGCAGATATGGAAGAGGAATATGAGAATAAGAAAAGGGTAGTTGAGTAATTTATCAAAAATAGGGGAAATATGTAGTTAAATTTTTTGTTTGGGGAAATATGTAATAAGTCCACTTAAGAGGGGGAAATATGTAAAAATCTCATTATATTATAATAATATACTAATATAATAATTATTTTATTTTACTGTATATTAATATTACAAATGAAATTAATAGTAGTTTTATTATATTATAATAATCTATACATATAATAAAAGAAACCTCTTTAGGGACACGTGTCAATCAACGAGTCTATCAAAATTTGAGTTTTTTATAAATATTATTTAAGTGTGATAATATCTTTTGTTCAATATTTGAATAATCTAATGATTTAAAGATAATTTAATCCATTCAAATTTTATCTAACATTGGTGTTGGGTTTTGAATTATTTATTTAATCTTAGGATAAGGGTTTTTCTCCATACACCCTCATCTATTTTCCATTCTAATTCTTATAGCCTTTAAATAAAAAAACCCATATATCCAACGATCATATTGATTCTCCTATTAATATGCGTAATTTGTTCTCCATTTTTTGTTGGTAAACCATTATGAAACAACACTGAAATGCCATTTTTGTCTCAATTAATATGCCTTTTTTTTAATATGCCATTATTTTGTTAATATGCAGTTTCTGTTAATATGCCATTTTCTGTTAATGTCATTTTATTTCAAAGTTTATAGTTAGTCATGATGATTTTATGATTAGTTTAAAGTTCATGATTCATGTTGTGTGGTTAACATAAAAAAAAGGATGATTGTTAAATTACTAGACGTGTATAAGTAAAAATATAAATGTAAAGATATATTGGATTTTAAAAGTTAAATGAAAAGTAAAATATAAATATAAAAACAGTTGCTAACTTACATTAAACTTTAATTAATATGATTAAAAAAATGAAAGAAGCTACTTAAGAAAGAGATTAAAAAATAATTATGGTGGTCTAATTATAAAAGTAATAATTAAATATTGGTTAATAATTAGGTAATAATTATAATATTTTTTTCATTAGTAGGTAATAATTAAAGTATCTATATAGAGTGGGTGTTGTAGATTAGGGTGTGTAAAGCAACACCCTAGGATAAATGATTCAACTGACAAGCGATTGGATCCACACTTTATTTGAGGAAATCTTCATTGGAAATGAATTATGTCAATGTGGTCAACAAAATCAATTCTCAATTTTTTTTATTTCTAATTCTAATATCCTTACTTTTGTTTAATTTATTCTACCGTATATTATGTTAGATTTACTTACTCTTTATTAATTTCTCAATGGCGAATGTTATAATAACTTTACTTCTAAATTACACCAAATAGATCCTAATCTATACATGCTATTATGTTGATTCACTCTCTTTATTAATTTTTTCTATGGCAAATGTTACTTTTTGTGTTTAGATATACATATAGTCGTATAGTGCATTCATAAGTTTTCATATCTTTTAAAAAACTTAAACATATTATTATATTAAGTATAGGTACTTGGTGTCTTTGAAGATAGATATATTTTCATATAACTAACTTTTTTCATTAGCCATTTTGGAACATAATGCTTCCCTATAACGAAATCGTTTGATTTTTTATGCTATAACTTTTTCTTATTATCACGAAAACCAAACTTTGTATTAATATGTTATCAATAGTTTTTTTATGATACAACTTTTTTTTTTCTTATTTGGTACATAAAATTAGGTTTATTCAACCCGTATAATACATAGAGTTTAAAAAAAATAACATTTTTTATTATTTACTAAACAAAATTACATTTATTTAACTCATGTATTACACAAGATTTTTAAAGATATATTTTTTTTATTATTTGGTATATAAATTACATTTGTTAAATCCATACAATACAGGAGTTTTTTAAGAATATATTATTTTTATTATTAAGTATATAAAATTACATTTAGTAAACCCGTGTAATACACGGGGTTCTAACCTAGTATATTAATATAGTAACAATTATGGGCTGGTTATTTACTAAACAGGCAGATTATCAGCATAGTGGTCGAATTATGGCAACCTGTTTGTTAGCCGAGGTTAAGGCGTTTTTAGGGTATAGGCATGTACTGATCTTGTGTTGTTTAAGCCTGCCAGTTGATGTAAATGTAAAAATATGTCCAATGTCTGGAGATCTAGATTTAGGGATAAAAAGTTTTTAAATAATGTATATCTCTGAATAATTCCAGGCTCTTTTCCTTTTCTTTATTTTGGGTTTTTAATCTTTTTTATACCTTATCAACTCATTATTATTTAAGAGTTTCAAAACCATTTCTTCTTTATTAAGAGCAATAGTTTCTTCAGTAGTTTTTACTACTTGTTTTAAACCATTTTTTTCAAAAGTTCCAAGTTTATAAACTTGTTTATAATCAATTTTTCGAATTGTCCATTTGTTTAATAAATCTAAATTATGAGGAATATCATATTCTTCCTCAATATTGTTTTTAACAGTATCTTTTCCTTCTAATATATTCATTTTCTTTTTTATTTCAGTGTTGAATCTTCTCACAACTTAATTATCTTCCTTGGCTCTGATACCATAAGGGGGCAGGACCTTATGGGAAAAAGATTAAAAACCCAAAATAAAGAAAAGGAAAAGAGCCTGGAATTATTCAGAGATATACATTATTTAAAAACTTTTTATCCCTAAATCTAGATCTCCAGACATTGGACAGATTTTTACATGTACATCAACTGGCAGGCTTAAACAGCACAAGATCAGTACAGGCCTATACCCTAAAAACGCCTTAACCTCGGCTAACAAACGGGTTGCCATAATTCGACCACTATGCTAATAATCTGCCTGTTTAGTAAATAACCAGCCCGGAACTATTCCGACTTAGGTTGAAATTTTTTTTATTTCTAGACTTTTTTTTTAGTCATGGATTATAACTTCATTATGATCGGATTCAACACTGAGATGATTCTTAGCCTGTCATTAGGCTAATGAATATAAAAGAAATTTAATAAATAATTCAAATAGATAAGTTTATACCTCCAAGGGAACACACCAAGAACACCAAGATTTCTTGAAGGCCTTCAGTCGGCACAGATTAATTTATTATTTAGAATATTTTACAAGAGAGAGAAGAGAAGTTTGATCCTCAGACCAGGCACACCCTAAACTAAAGTCTTGATCTCCTTTTATAATGAAAGCCTCAAGGTACAAACAAAACATAAACAGTAAACTGCAATAATTATACATCAATTATTCTTTAGAAATTTTCAAAAGCAGACATTATTGTGTCTGGCATGATTGAGTTTTAATAATTTACTCTGTCCCACACGGTGGACGGCCTTCACTTTATTTCTTTGTCTTCTTCTGCCTCTTCATTGGATATCGATTTCTTGAGATCTTCTTTGAGATCTTCCAACATTATCTCTAATTCTTCTTGAAGAATTTCTTCATCTGAGCCATATGGATCTTGAGATTCTCCTGCAAGAATATTTTCATGTTCTTCTGAGCAATTTGATAAAGACATGTCTGATGTATAATCAGTTTGGATAATTTTCCCTTTAAGATTCTTCATCAAATCTTTCTTCATTTCTTTAAAATATGTAGCCAATATTTCTCTTTTAGAAATATTGCTTTCTCCTTGCATCTTGAGTTTCCGGGTTATTTCCTGGAATGGACTTGGCGATTCTCTCTGGGCTTGTAATTGGATTTGCTTAAAATATAATTCTATAGTTTCATGAATTTTTTGTAATGTTTCTTGACCTTCTGGAACACCATCTCTGTCTAGCTTCATCATTTTCTTCCAGAATTTTGTATAAAAAACTCTTCTTAGACAAGGAATTTGTTATTGGGTATAACCCACTTTTGGAGACCATTTCCAGATCCATGGAATTCCAAATTGAATAAAAAAGTGACATAAAGATAATCCTTCTATTAGGACTCTTTGATGTTGTAATTCAATTAATGTGGGAGATATTTCTACCCATTTATTATAATTTTCTCTTAATTTTTCTGGTAAAATTTTTACCGAAGGGCTATTTGATAGCCACCATTTATAGACCCAATTTGGTATGTCCCGTTTATAAACTTTTGGACATATTTTGAAGAACCATGAATGCTTCTTCTTTGTATTTTCATATAAGAAGACTTTATTAAATGCCTCGATATAATCCCAGTAATTAAATTTAATAGGGACCCTGGTATCAGGATGATACATCTCTTTATCTTTTAAAGGAGATGTTCCCCATTCTTCAACAGATATTATATGTTTTATAATTATTTTACTAAAACTATATTACTGGGTATCACAAGATTCTGTGACTTTAAGAATGTTTTCATAATAATGTCTCTGTTTATATGAAACAGCCGGATATGATCCGTTATCTAGGTACCTTGTAATTAAGGTCCATGGTTGATCTTTCCATTTAAGATCTTTAAATTCCAGGAGCAATGTTATCTCCTTATTTGGATTTTGCTCATATAATCCATCATCAGAATCTTCTGTCACAATATTGACATATGATGAGTTATCCTTTCCTTCAGTTTTAGCTTTATAAGCCAAAAATTCTTGGAATAATTTATCATCAGTATTATTTCCTCTACTATTACTGGAGGTTGATGCATTATTTGCAATGTTAGCGGCTATTAGCCTTTGATGAGCAATTTGACCAAGAACTCTTTCATCACCATAGGGTCTTAATTGGCCCCGGCCTTTTCCTCTTCCTGTATTAGGAAGGGGTTGTGTAACACCCCGAAAATGTAAATCTTTTATTTTAAATAAAAGATCGGTAAATAAATAAGTGAACTAACTAGGATTAAAAATAACCTAGTTAGATAAAAGTCTTGTAGTGACTTATAAGTGGGTTAAAAACACTAAAAATATAAACCAAATGATAGTTAAGGGACCTAAGTTGTTGAAATGGAAACTTGAATGATTAAAACAAAATTAATCACACCAAACACACACTTAGGTGTGTGTCTGGTCGATCTCAACAACAGGGCGACACAAGGGTTCCCTCACAAACCCTAGTTCATGCTAAATCTCACAAATTGAAGGTCAAGATCAATTCCAAATCAAAATCCGAGCACGAAATAGTGATCTCCATTGAAAAAGAGTCATAAGGTATGTGAATTTTATGGGAAATCTCTAGTTGAATTTCTGAATGAACTTAGAGAATTCGAAAATTGTTGATGCATGTATGAGATATTGATGAAATAGGAACAATATAGTGTCTAGGAGTGAACCCTAGACAAGTATATGTTGAAATCATGCTTAATTCTAGTAAATTCCATTAACACCATTGAAGGTGATTAGTGGGTTTTGTGAAACTTGATAAACACTAGGATTTTGATTGTTGTTCTCGTGTAATCTGATATTTATGAAGTGATTTCAGAATTATTGAGGTTAACATTTATATAAGATAGTTCGATTGATGTTAATTTTGGCTATATAACAAGTTATAAACTTGATAATGAGCCATGTAAAATAATGCCCTTAGGTGTTTGTTGAAATGCCTAAAAGAAAGCTAAATATAGAAAATTATGAATAAAAACGCATATTAGAATGATGAGATGAATTATGCGTGATATGTTGTGAAAGGAGTTCTAAACAATATATGGTTGAACTCTATAGGCAAGGAATCCGGATCCTCAAGCGGACAAGCCGGTGGAGACACGCGTTGAAATGAGCGCTCTAAAGGTACGTAACTACGGTTTCGTTACGTTATTCTCAATTATGTATTTTCGTTAGTAGACTTTAAAATTAGTATAATATATGAAGTTGGTATTTAGTTGAAGTGACGAAGATCACTAGATAAATAAACGGGTCAAATATTGGTTAGAATAAGTTTGGTGTGTTGTAAAATGGTGGTTTCCATTAAACAACCAAACGGGTCGAACAATGGTCGAATTTGTAGTGTTGAAGTGACTAAAACGTCACTCATTAAAAATTGAGTTATAAAAGTGTAAGCCATGGAACGGACGTGATACCAATCTGTCACACCCCCAAAATCCACACGCGGAGTATCACCGCTTGGAGGCGTGACTGACCAGGATCAAGCCACCAATCATATTGAACAAGCATGTAAGTAAACATAATTCAACCAAACAATATGAAAGGTGTTCAAAACCAAAGCATAGTTAAGTGTTTAGCGGAAGCATAATTGTAAAACCCATTGAAAGTATTAAATATGAAATAAAGTAATGTTTATAGCATGGCACACACTGCCATGTCCCACAACGACCGTTCCTCCCTGTGCAAGCTCCATGAGTACCTAATGACCTGCAAGGCATGTAGCAACGAATCAACAACAAAGTTGAGCAAGTTCACAGTTGGTTGTTTGGTTATAGTATTCATTTCGTAAATCATATGTTCGTTTTGTAAACCATGTATCGTATTAATTCGTATCGCGGTCATCCTGACATGTTTGCGAAGATCAGTGGGGGCTTCCCATGTGTAATTAGACCACGCGTATCGACTGCTACGAAAATGTAAGAGGTGCCCTAAGTTAATGTCTATCAGCATTAACCCTTTGCTCATAGTCCATTAGTACACGCCCGTCCGACTGGCACGGTGTGAGGTTTGTTAAACCTAATAGCGCTATTAACTAATGACCCGCTCGCCATAGGCCTCGGCGATTAAGTCGATAAATGAGGGACTTCATTTGATAGAGTTGATGGTCTTATAGTCGTGTACGTAGGTTTTACGTACGTGCCCTTCAATCCGAGGACAGTAGTAAGTATAAGTGTACGTAGGTTTTACGTACGTGCCCTTCAATCCGAGGACAGTAGTAAGCGGTTTAATAGTAATGGTTGTACGAGTAGTTATTCAATCCCATTCCCAACCCCTGGGAATCCCATGCCTTGGCTAGTGTGAACTCACCTTGGTTTGCTCGGCAGATACACAGAAAGGTCAATCGAGCTAGTTGAGGCTAACCACGTCCTAACATGGTTACCATACAAATCAGGTCTAGGTTCGAGTAAAGCACGTATGTTTACACAAGTTAACAGGTTACTAACACGTATTGATCATGGCAAACACGTATAACACATTAGCAGTCAAATTCATAACATACTAACACTTGTACGATTCAATAGATTGGGCTCGCACAAGTATAGCTGCCTTGTGCGATTCACCCATAGAAGCCCACAGTACCCGGCCCAACATAATAACCAAAACACGGCCCAATAAATCAACATAAATCTTGTGCGACCCGGACGGCTTGTACGATCCGGTCGACTTGTGCGACTGGACAAATCTTGTGCGTCTGAGATTGGGCTTTGAGGCCCAACAGTCTAAGTGTTCATGTGTGTGGCCCAAGGCCTTGTGCGATCGGCACTGTCTTGTGCGATCCACAAGGTCTTGTGCGATCGTGCAATTCTAACATATACAGTGAGCTTAAACTGTTGTACCTATCTTGTGCGATTGTCTTGTGCGACCAGATCAAGTCTTGTGTGACTTGACCTTGTGCGACCGACAACTTGTGCGATCAGTTGATTAATATCCGTAAGTTATGCAAATCAGTTACATTGTTTCCAAAATCGATTCTGTTACAACCATTCAATGGTTTCCAAATTATGAATTCTTATCACCTAACAACACTAACAGTTTCCAACCATGCATTTAATCGATCAAATAAGTGTTTTAACATCAAATCTTTATGAACCCTAATCATGTTTCAAGAACACAACCTATCATAACATTCAATCGGATCTAACACTATGATCATCACATAGCATCCGAGTTCAAACACAACACAGCCGACTTACCTACCTTCGGCTCTAAACATCGTTTATCATTGTTTGATTGCTAATTCATATCATGATCCAAACATACTCATATAAGACGATTTTATGAACATCAAACATTAATGATTTAAATCACATTCAATCACAAGGTATCATTAACTCATCATGCAATCAATCCGAAAACAAGGCATGATAGCCGATCAACATTATCATACACATCTGATTCACAAAAATATCATCATTCATACAAACTATTCTAGTTATATCATGGCATCCATAATATCATTTAAAAACAAGCATTATAAAACACTAACCGATTAAGAGAGTATAACACGGATGTTCCGAATCAATAAAATCTTCGATGGAGAGGGTGTGTGTGGCTGCCGTCGGGTTCTAGAGAGAAGGAAGAGAGCACTAGGGTTTGTGTGTGTAAAGTGTTTTGCAACAAATGAGAAGTGTTAACCTAAACATGGGGTTATGCGTGTGGGAGGTGGGTCGAACCCTCACTTGGGCTGCCCCTTAGTCCGAATGCAAGAGTGTAGCCCGAATGGGCTTGTGCGATTGGTTCGTGTTGTGCGTTTGGGTTGTTTACATACATACATACATACATACATACATACATTACACAAAGCACATAACAAACACAACATTTATTTAATCCATCTAGTTCATATAATCACATCACGTTCAGATACGTTACATCAAAGTACAAAGATAGGTTCGGAAATACGAGTTGTCACATTATCCCCAAGTTGAAAGAAATTTCGTCCCGAAATTTAGCACGTACTCACTGAGGAAGCTAGTTAAGTTGCATGGTTTTCCTGGGGTGTCACACGCTAAGGTTGATAAGCCCAGGAATGGGTAATTTTGGTTAGAAACTAATGTTGATGAATTATGCAAGTATGTAACTTGTTTCGTTACATTATGCAAATTAGATATTGTAATCGTTCAAAGTTGTGTTTTAGAATAGAGATTGGTACTAGTTGAAGTGACAATGTTCACTACCTGATTTAATGAGTTAAAATTAGATTAGAAAGCGTTTGGTAGTCATTAGAAATTGAGGATTCCATAAATGAGCCAAACGGGTCGAATAATTGTTTAGTAAGTAGTAAAAGTGTGTTTCGAATAGCATTTGACAATGGCGGATTACAAGAGCGTGAAACCATAGATTTGGTAATGAAACGCTGGTGATCATAAGCCCCGGTTGTTGGGTAAATACGTTTTGTGGACATAAAATTTGTTAGTGGTTAAGTTAACGCAAAAGCTAAACGGGTCAAATAAATACATAAGGCATTTATAGACTTTCAGCCCGTACATCTAAATTTTGATATAATAATCTTGATAGATGCATTGGTAATTTAATTACGGACGTGTAGGAAAAAAAATCACCTAAAACGGACTTACGGATCAAAAGTTATGGTGGTTTTAAGTTTGGACTTGAATAAAAGTTGAGCTGGGAAAGTACAGCAACAAATAAACAACTTGCTGTAAAAAAAAGGGGCTAGGTGTAGCGTCTAGCCCCTAGACGTAGCTTCTAGCCCCCTGATTCCGAAAATTGTTTAATTTTTGTTGTTTTGACCCATGGGACTTGTTTATACCCATTCTAACATTATCAAAACTAACATTTGATGTGGTTTTGATCTTAGGTGATATTGGGGACATTCCGGATAACGATCAAGCATGTTTGAAGAACCGAACACGAACTTTTGAAGCTTCCGCGATTACTTAAATATGTTTAAAACAATGTCTATGTAGTTAACACTTAAATACTTGTTTTGGGGTTGTTAAACTAGTAGTACTTATCTAGAATGTTAACTTGGTCAAAATTCCCTTATGTTTGATATAAAAATCAAGGTTTTGGTTTACTAAGGCTTTGTTTGTAATGATCATCCTAATGCTTTCTGGGATAGAAAGAAACATATTGTTTCTCTTTCTTATGAAGACGACTTTAATGAAAGTCAAATACCTACAAAGGCAAGACCGTGTCAAATGAATTCTGAATATTTAGAATTATGCAAAAAGGAAATAAAAACTTTAATAGATAAAGGTTTAATAAGATCTTCAAAGTCTCCATGGTCATGTACTGCATTCTATGTTAATAAACATTCAGAGCAAGAAAAAGGAGCTCCCAGGTTAGTTATAAACTACAAACCTTTAAATAAAGTCTTGAAATGGATTAGGTATCCTATACCTAACAAAAAAGATTTGTTAGATAGACTAAATAATGCTATTATATTTTCAAAATTTGATTTAAAATATGGATATTGGCAGATTCAAATAAATGAAAAAGATAGATATAAAATTGTTTTTACAGTACCTTTTGGTCATTATGAATGAAATGTAATGCCATTTGGGTTAAAAAAATGCCCCAAGTGAATTTCAAAATATAAAGAATGATATTTTCATTACTTTCAGTGATTTCATAATAGTTTACATTGATGATATCTTAGTATTTTCTAAAGATATTGAAACTCATTTTAAAAATCTAGAGATTTTCAAAAGTATAATTATAAAACATGGTTTAGTAATATCTAGACCAAAGATTATTAGATTCTTGGGTCATAATATTGAGAAAGGAAATATTATTCCTATAAATAACTGATAAAACTCAGCTACAAAGATTTTTAGGAAGTTTGAAATATTTCACCTTATTATAAAAATTTAGCAGAAGATACAACTGTTTTATATGACAAACTAAAGAAGAATCCTCCGCCATGGTCTGATATTCATACCAAGGCAATTCAAAAAATTAAACAAAATGTTAAAAATCTTCCTTGTTTAATGATGGCAAAACCAGACTGACCAAATATTATTGAAACAGATGCCAGTAATATTGGATATGGAGGGATATTAAAACAAATATCTCCCATCGATAAACAAGAATTTTTGGTAAGATTCCATTCAGGTAAGTGGAATAATAGCCAGAAGAACTGTGCAACTATTGCAAAAGAAATTTTAGCAATAGTCAAATGTGTTTTAAAATTTCAAGATGATTTATATAATCAAAAGTTTTTAATAAAAACTGACTGCCAAGCAGCAAAATATATGTTTAATAAAGATTTTAAACATGATGTTTCTAAACAAATGTTTGCTAGATGGCAATCTCATCTTGCCCCGTTTGATTTGTTATATTATATTATAATAATATACTAATATAATAGTTATTACTATTCTTTTCTTTACTTTCTCAGTTGAATAAGCTTGCTGTCAATCAATACTGGTATCGAAAATACTGGTATGGTCCGGTTCATTATCGGTGCATGAAGGTAAAACTCGGCACCAGCCTGATACAGAAAACGCCGCCAAAAGTCGGTACCGGATTGAGTTTGAAAATCTTTTAGCACGGGAAATTCGGTACTGCCATACAAACAACAACGGTATCGTAGAACTTTTTCTTATTGATTCTTTTCAACTTTTAATGATTTCTTTTTTTAGTTTCAGGGGTAGGGATGAGCTCGGTGTCAACCGATGCCGAAAATACCGGTTACGGTACCTGCATATGAAGGTAAAAATTGGTAGCGAACCGGTACTAGGAACGCCAAAAGTCGGTACCAAATTTGTACTTAGGATCCTTCGGTTTGGGAAATTCGGTATCGGTACCCAGTCTTATTTGCTCATCTCTGACCATGGGTTTCATATGAACAACGTGATTAACATACAACTTTTTTTGTTGATTTTCTTTCGATTATTTTTTACTGTTTTTTACATTTTCTTTTTATTCTTATTAGTGGTTCTGCGTGCAACACGCTCGTGGTGATTTCAAAACACATGTAAACATAAACTAAATAACAAAAGAAGTTCGTCGCAACGCGGCTAGGGTGATAAACCTAGTTGTGTTGAAAAGGAGGTTTTGTACTTTGAAAAAGAGAAGATACATGGTTATATGGTTATGACTTTTCCAAAAAGAAGAAGAAGCAATTCCAAACACCCCTATGCGTAGTCGTTGGAGTGAATAATGTCTCATCTTTGGGCGTTGTGCGTCATGTGACAACCCAGTCAGTAATAGGGCGTTTTTCTAAAATGGATGTAGTGGGGATGTGGGCATTATGTTAAAAAGGGGTGTAAATAAAATTAAATAAAAAAAACATCAAAAAACTTTATTGGGCAAGAAAAAGTAGAGCATCACTGATTGGCTAAAAACTTTTGAACATGGGCGTGGAAAATACAACGCCAAACACAAAAAAAATAAAAAAAACCTCGGGGGCCGTTTCCGGGCGTGGATGGGCATAAAAACGCCCCGAAATTACACGAGTATGCAAGGTCTAAGACTGGGTGTGCGGTTGGTAACTGTAACACCCCGAAAATATGAATTCTTATAATACAATAAAGTTGTAAATAAATAAGAAAAATAAAAGTTTACTAGGAATGATATTAACCTAGTTAGATAATGAGTTATGAGTAGTTAAGAGGTTAAAACAAAATAAAAACGAAATTTGAGGGGCCAAAAGTGTTTAATTTGAAACTAATATAGATAAAACAAAAAAAAATAAAAACTCAAACACACTTAGTGTGCTGAGATCTAACCAGACAAGAGGGAGGGGGCGACCAGGTTCTCCAAAACCCTAACATCCACAAAACTCATCAATTGAAGGTTCAAATCTGATCCAAAATGAAATTCGAGCTAAGATTAGTGATCCTCATTGCAAGAGGGTTATAATGTAACATCCCGAAAACGGGTTTAGTAATCAAACTCCGTTAATACAAAAAGACGGGTAACGTACCGTTAGTAGTAAAAATAACCCGGTAAATATTTGGATTTAAATAAGAAATCCTAATATTAAATAAAAACGAATCAAGTTTTAAGGAATTAAGTTTATAAGAGCCTGAGTTAACGGGACTTAAAATATAACGGGTTATAGCTTCCCGAACCCATCAAGTTAACTAGGAGTAATTAACCTAGTTAATAAGGTGTAAATAAGTAAATAAAATATGGAGTTCTAGTCCCTAATAATTAAAATCTAAACTTAAGGGACCAAAACCGTTGAAAAGGAAACAAGTTCTAATTAATAAAAAAAAACACACCACACACACAAGGTGTGTGTGGATCGATCATCAGGAGCGACCAAAGAGGGTGAAACCCTAAAGTGCCAAAAATCATCAAATTGAAGGTCGATTTCAGTCCTAAATCGATGCATGATCACATAAAAACGATCACCAAGTCATGGGGATCATAAGGTATGTAAAAATTTGATGATTCGTGAAGTTGCAAAATTTGAGTTAGCATCATAATTCGCGAATTATGTAAGGATTAGGGGAGCTATGGCTAAGTTAGTGATGTACACATGCTTAGGAACTAAACCCTAAGTGAAAATCATACATATGATGCTATGACTTGAATGATTTGGTGATTACCTATATGTGTGTTAAATGGGTGTTGTAGAATGATGAAGAACACTAGAAATTTGATTATAAACTGATTGTTATTTATTTACATGAGATGAATCTAGATGTTATTATGCATACTAGATATATTAAACTTGCAAGAATTGTTTAATCTTGGCTAAATAGTTAGTCATGAAACTTGATTTTTGATTTAGTGAAATTATGCCCACTAGGTGTTTGTTAAAATGCCTAAACGAAGCTAAAATGTTGAAATTCCATGTGAAGTGTGCATTTGAATATGTTTATAGATCAATTGACTTTTAGGAAGTCAAACTAACCAATGATTTAATCGAGTGATAAAGTCGACATAAGACCCGTTAGATGGAGTAGTCATAATTGATAATGACTAATCTAACCATCTTATGAATTATGATGATAGTTTGACGCCTAACGAGCTAGGTGGAAGCTTGATGAGTGAGCGGGTCAAACGAATCAAGAAGGAAAGGAAAAGCGTAATTCGGATGCAAGGTAAGTATATCTTACACTAGTCATATATTTTAGAATATCCTTTTGTCGTGTTAATTACGAAAAAGACAATGATGACGTAAGCCATAGTAGGCCAAAAAGTGTTAAGAAATGATTTATAAGTAAAAAGACTATACGGTATAAACCGAAGCGAGTCTTGTAGACGAGATGGTACTAAATAACATCTCGCAAAAAAATAAAAATAAACGGTCACTTAGACCAAACGGGTCGAATGGTGAAAATATCACCATTTGAAAATATCGACTAATGAATATTGTCGAGTTGTGTGTTCACAGGAGTAAATACGGAAGGATAACTTGTATCGCTATTAAGTAGCGAGTATTAAAAGAAGGTATAAAAAATGGTCAATATAATGATCCGAGTCAGGTATGTATAATGATTCAGCTCATTGTTTAGAACTTGAGATTCTATAAGTGTTAGACAAGGTCAAAATGAATATTCGGTTATCTTTTAGGTAAACCGAATAATTTGAGTCATAAACATGGTGTTTTAGAAACATAATGGTTTACAAACAAGAATTATAGTTAAAAGGTCGGATTTTGAGTCAAACAAGTATTTAAAGGTCCTTGTAGTAAAAGAAGGATGAAAATTGACCAAATTGTCCTTGTAAGCTAATTTGAACGAACGACCCTTAAAGGTGGTTCGGAAACAAGTTTTATGATTAAATAAATGCTTAGAATGAATATAGGTAGTAAAAGATGTAAATTCTTGGGTCGAAAGACTTTATACGAGTCTTTGCCGTAAAATGATAATCTGAGGGGTAAAAACTCGGAACATATAGATATCCACATTAAATCCAACGCTCATATAGATGTGGTGAAAGATTACTTGATAAGAAATGTAGGAATAGGATGCTAGAAATGAATGAAAGCGATTTCAAGCTTTAAAGTGCTTAAATACCCTTAACGGGTCAAAATAAGCATATGAGCGAAAATGGGTTTAAGTTGTGTAATAAACCTGTGATTAGAACCTAAAATGGTAGATAACATTAATTTGAAGAAGTGTATGTGATATAAGGATCAAACAAATACGTTTGTTTGATAAAATGCATAAACGGGTTAAAATTCGGTAAAAAGGTAACGAGTCGAAGGATTAGAAGTCTCAAAATTTATTATGTTGGAAGTTGGTTTTTAACTTCATATGATGGAGAATTAAATTACGGACGCGTAGGAAAAAGAATCGCGTAAAACGGATCAATAACGAAGAAGTTATGGCCGTTTCCGTAAAAACTGGTATTGCTGAAAAATGCAGCAGAGCTGCTGGAAAACGGTCTCCCTCGCGCCACGCGAGGGAGCAACCTGGTGCCGGCGCGTGGCGCGAAAGGCACTGTTTTTGGCGAAATTTTTTTATTTTAATCAGTTTCGCTTCCCGGACTCGTTTACGCATGTTTTAAACTACGTATGACTAATCCGACTCATGTTTTATTAGTTTCAGGTATAATTTTAGCACCGGAGGATGATCAAGCACAACGAAGAACCGAACATGATCAAGAAATAAGCTTCCGCACTATGTATCGCTGTTTTGTTAAATGACGAACTCACACATGTTATGTTGTATAGTTTTAATTTTGTAAGAAAGTTTAATGAAATCCGTAATTTCAATGTATTTGAAATTCTAATTACCCGTATATCTTCGTAAATTATACGAAAATCGTTAAATAATAATAAGGGTGTTACAAGTTGGTAATCAGAGCTCAAGGTTAAAGAGTAAAGTGTGTTCGGTTCGAGGCTTGATCGCAAATCCGGTAAGTACATGTATATCAATGGTTTAGTATGATTAAAGTGTTGAGAACAACACATAGTGTTATTGTGTAATACACGTTACACCAATAAAATCGATATAGAATAGATATAGTCAACGAAATTACACGCGTTGATGCGTATAGTAGAAAAGCCTTGTATTATAATACGGGCATCCTTTAATGTTGAAATTACTAACTGTTGTATATGTTTTAGTTGAAGGACACTCGCATATGAGGATAGCGAGAGTTTAACAAATCGCAGATTTGACAGAGGAACGGTCCAAAGAGTATGCTCATCAAGGACCTAAATCGCGTAACGGTCGCGAACAAGGCTAATGGCAAGAGAAGCCCGTTAGGGCAAGCATTACCAGGTGCACACTTTAAATTTAATTGCACAATTAGTAATATGCAACAAATAAGTAGAATTTGAAAGTTGCATATGTAGATTAAAAACTTGGAAAAACCCGAATAGAAAATGTATTCGGGATATTGTTTCCAAGAGAAACAAATAGAGGCATTACTTACATAGGGCGTGATGTGAAAACTATAAAAAGGTCATGCATGTCATGTGTTAATCGCTTACTCTGGCCAAGTAAGTAGTGGCATATGATAACATGAACTTCTTATAGCGGACACATTTACATCCGATGTAGTAAGGACGGGGTGAATGGGACAAATTAAAAAGTACCCAAATGAAACAAATGAACAAAATAGTTGATAATAATGTAAACGCACAGCCAGGTGACGGAAGCGTATTACATTAGGATAATGAGCCCGAGAGAAGGGACAAGGATTAATGTAAATGATGATATAAATGAATGATCAAAAGAATATTCATGAAAATATGTCAACTTGGACGAAAGGGCCATGGTGAACAAAATGGGCAAGTAAAACCGAAGTATAGATGATCCGCCGGGTCATAAAAACAAAGGTGTTGCCCACACGAAAAAGATAATCAAGGTTGTTAACTTTAGTCGTAGTAAAGCAATGATAACAATGATAATCTTCACTCATAATTAATAAGGCCGCCAATGGTGGTCACGTAAAGAATAAAAGACATGGTTGAATAAAAGCGACGGATTTCGCTAAGATGACCAAGTAAATCGAAATGAAGTCTTAATGCATACCGGAAGGGGTGCAATGATAACGATTTCGGTAAAACACCCGGTTGATGGGTAAGGAATTAAACGCATGCGTAGACTGAGAAACAGGAACGCGTATGGAAAGTAAAAAAGACTCGGGTTTTGGGTCATGACTAAAGGACGATAAGATACTGCAAATAGAAATTTTGATAAATTACGTTCAACTATTTCAAAGCTGAACGGGTCGAACAAAGACTGAAGTTTGACATTCATAAGTGATGAATTTTCACACGAATAAGTCAAACAAATTTAATAAAGGATGCCACTTGCTAAAGTAAGTAAGCGTGAATCGAATAAATAAAAGTGCGAAATATTAATAGACCTATGTAAAGGAGTTATAGGCGTTAAAAACATTAAAATAAAAGAACCCGAGTAATGGGACGTAAAGAAGTATAGGTAAGAATCGGGTAACGGTAAGAGTAGGGCAAACCGACGTGTAATTGACGTTAGAAGTCAAGAAGTCGGAAACATAATTCGAAAGAAAACAATGTAGCCTTAGACTACGGTCAAGGTCAAACGAAATCCAAAAAGTAAAGGTGAATAATTATAAACATAAAAAGGGGTGCCTTAACGCCATATGCGTATATAAACTTATACACATTTGAATAAAGACTAGAATAAAAGATGGTCTACGGGATCATCATAACCTACGGGATATTAATTAGTGTAAAGGTTGTGTTGATTTAAAGCGATAATGTTCGTTACTTAAATCAATAGGTTAAGATTCGGTTAAAAGCCGTTTGGTAGTCATCATAGTGGAGGATTCCGTAGATGAGCCAAACGGGTCGAATAATCAACTAATGAGTGGCTAATGATTCGTAATATGGTTATTCGGTCTTTGTTATTGTTAATAAACGACATATTAGAATACAAGAATTTAGCGTGTTGGTTTGTTAGAATGATGAAGTCCATAAGGGTAAACTAAACGTGTCATTAAGAGAAGGTATGAATCGAATAACGGTAGTACCTTACTTGCAGATTTTGATCCCGAGTGACGGGTAGCGAATTACTAAACACGCAAACCGGTGAGAGGAGCGTGGGTGTTGAAAATGAGAAATCCGAGGATTTGGGTTTGGGTGAAATGAATAAATGGGACAAACAGCAAAGTTACAGAGTCCATCGTAAGTTACGGTCTCCACCGTAACTTACGGTAGAGAACAAAAACGTTACGGCAGTTCTATACTGCCTTACGGCAGACCAAAGTGATCCAGCGTCTACCGTAACTTACGGCCTAAACTTTATGTTAAATTTTGCATATCCTTGTTAATTGAATCCGTTTTTGAGCGTAGTTTCGATTATGTAATATTTCTAAGAACTCTAATACAAATTTTTGTTAAAAAAATTTCCAGTTTCTAGGTATTGCAAGTATGTGGATGACGATCAAGATGATGTTTCAAGAACCGAACACAAAATTTTGGATGCTTCCGCCTTAATCTCATCTAGTTAAACTATGTAGTTTTGTAGACACTTCTGAATGATCTATGTTTGAAACCATTTATTTTACTATGTTAAATACTTTGATGAAGTGTAATTCACTTTACTAACTAAGTTTTCGTTAGTTATAAAGTTTCTTTTTACAATTACCACAATTCTTTTGAAAATTAAAAGACGGGTGTTACAAGTTGGTATCAGAGCTTAAGGTTGTCAACAAGTGTTCGGTTCAAGCTTAATTGATCGTCCGGTAAGAAGTAATTAATTATTTTAGCAGATCTTATCTTATGTGAGAAATGAGATGCGAATTAATGTGCATGGGAAGAGCGTGTTAACACACTCAAACCCGGAAAGTGCACCAAAAGCGAACGGTTAAAGCAAGTTATGAACTTGGTGATACGTGGTTGGAAACCGGTGTTTATTATTGCATAACTAGATGTTTTTACATAAGTTTTAATTTCGGATAGCCTACTTTTAATCAAAAATGTGTTTTCCAGGTTTGATGAAGTTTAAGGAGCTTTCGGGAGCTTTACGAGTCATCGGGTCGAAAACCAGAGCACCGGGACGCGTTATGGATCAACCGGAAGTGCGAATCGAAGAGATCGGAGAAGTGAGCTGGAGAGCCCGTCACCGACGGGTCCCAAGCCGTCGGCGACGCCCCCTAAAAATACCCGTCGGCCACTTATGCTCGTATCCAGTTAAATAGGCCGTCGGCCACTTTCCTGTTTTTGGGAGCCCGTCGGCGACGAGGTCAGGCCCGTCGGCGACGGGTTGGGGATTGCTGAAACTCGCAGATCGGGTACCATGTTGAATGAACGAGTTTTATTGGTCCTTTTTGCATTGAAGTCATAAGTTACACTTGGCTGGAAGTTTGAATTCACGTTTAGAGCCAAGGATCATTGACTATTCACCTACCATTCAACTGAACAACATCTACAACCGGAATCAAGAGGCTTTTAATCATCATATCAATCTTGATTCCAAACCCTAACCTTCAATCCATTCATCCATCCATCACCAACCCTTCATCATTCACCATTCGTTCATTCATCAAGCTTCAAGATGTCTTCACTCACGTTCCAAACATCCGGTGATCAAGCTTCTTCAACCATGAGCGGCTAGTCATCTCGGTTTCGCCCCGGTGTAGGTAGTGTTAATTTTAGGGTTTCGAATTGTTCTTGTTTCAACTTAGTGACAATTTGTGTTTGATTTTTGAAACTTTTGATAATAGTGTTACATTTGTTACGAATTCGTAAATTGTCGAACGATGTTAAAAGTTATGACTTTGCGAAATGGTGATATGTAATTGTGCATTGTCATGGTTAGGATTTACTTGTGTTGATTACAAAGTGTATTTTTGTCCGTTCTTCGGGACGTTGATAGCTATTAGCACCTAAGTCACGGTACACTAAATCCGTTAATCAAATGCATTTAAGTTGAATCTAAAACTTGTAGAAATCCTAAGTTAGCAATTACCGAAACCGGGTGTGATTCCTCTTTCTTATTATTGTTCTAGTAATCAAATTTTCTCATAATCATTAACCTTTAGTTGTTAATCCATTCAATCTATTCACTTAGTTTAAACTCACATCTCTCAATTAAAGAAAAACACAAAGAAATTCTAGTAAGCTTCATAATACGTGACATTCTTGATAATTCAATCGAATCCACACACAAACCACATACTCTTCGTGGTTCGACCCCTCACTACCACTAGCTATTTGTTAAGGGTAATTAGGGCATATAAATATTATCTTTGACCGGAGCGCGATACTCCGATCAAATTTTGGCGCCGTTGTCGGGGAGTGCGTGCGCTTTGTGTTTGGATATTGTTTGAATTTGCGTGATTAACTGTTTAAGTTGCATAGTTATTTTCTTGTACTTTATATTTTTCCTTGTTACGCGGGGTGTGTTACTTGTGCAGGTTACAGGTAGTGCATGCATACGCGGAACTCCGGGAGGACTTCACCGTTAGTCTACGAACCGGAAATCGAAAGAGTTGCAAGAAGGAATTTAGCAAGCCGGTTGGAAGCAACACTTGTTTCTAACCAAGTCACCGAAACACCACAACTTACACCATCCATTGAAATCGATTCAATAGCTAATCAAAACTCCAACCAAAACCTCAACTACCCTAACCTCAATCAAAACCAATTCCAAACCCGAGGAAACTTCAATCCCGCCCAAAAGGTCCAACCTATACCTCAAAATCAACTGGGTGGTAATAACAATTCGAGACCACCTACACCACAATTTCAAAACCGAGGCCTCAACAACAACCAAAGAACACCTCCACATCAAAACCTCAACCGACAAAACCCTTTACCCACCAACCTTGATGACCGAAACTTTAACTCCAATCGTAGAGGTAACCGTGATCGTGGCAATCCCGCGAATGAAGACCCATTCTTCAATATCGATGATTTGAGGAACGCAATCCCCGACGATGAACCATATAGTGTTCCCGGTTACCAATCGCCAGAACACGTGAGTATTCGCTCGGAGTATTCGGATGACGGTGGGAATTACAACGAGCGGGTTGAAGATGACTTTTGGGAAGATGATAACGTGGGGGACTTTCATAACGCTCGGGGGTTTGAGTATGAGAACTTCGGCTATCAAAATGCTAATTTTGTGGGAAACAACGAAGGTTATGGTTATGGAAATGTCCGCCAGCCACGAAACAATAATCCAAGGAACCAGGATGATGGTTATTACAACAATAACAACAATGCTAACCGTAACTGGATTCCCCAATTCGTGGGGGTGGTAATCAAGGTGGAGATAGAAGAGGTGACCGAAGGGATAATCGAAGGCCGGTTGATCAAGAAGTTAACGGCCCGCGTCGTCATCAACAACCCCCGCGGGGAGTAAATGACCGTTTTAGGCCGGTGGTCACCGACAATGACTCTCCTATAGTTTGTGAAAGAAGGATGTTCGATTGCAAGCCCCACTACATCAACATACTTCCCCACTTCAACGGGAGGTCCAACGATGAATCGTACACTCATTTGGCGGAGTTTTCGTCTATATGTAGCACTATCGGGGGGCATAATTTTGCATTGGAGGAGGTTAAGCTTTGCTTATTTCAGTTTTCACTAAAAGATAAAGCGAAGCAATGGTTTCTTACACTTCCGGCGAATAGTATTCGCACATGGGCTGAAATGCAACAAGTTTTTCTTGATGAATACTTCTCAATGGCGAAGACCGACGATGCTAGAGACGAAATTCGGTCTTTTCGCCAACTTTCGAGTGAACCATTACATGAAGCATTCACTCGATTCAAGGAATTGATCCGGAAGTGCCCACATCATCAAATCGAAAGGTGGGAGTTGGTTAAATGCTTCGTGAGGGGTTTGGATGATGAGACGTGGAACCGCCTTGAATCGACCAACAATGGAACTCTATTAAGCAATCACGAGGATGATGATTGGGAGTTCCTAGAAAGAATGAGTAAGAAATCAAAGGCGAAAGAGTCGGCCGACTGAGCCAAAAAGCACCCCACCTCAAGGTCTTGGCCCGATCGTGATGTGAATTCTAAGAATCAAATTGAAACGTTAGAGCGGGAGTTGGCTCGCATGAAGAAAAGAGAAGTGAAAGCGGTGCAATACGCCGTATGTGAGGAATGCGGAGACATCGGTCACCGGACCGAGAATTGTCAAGCCACTGTGGAGGTGAATCAAGTATATGGGGACCGAAGGCAATATGACATGAATTCCAACACTTATCACCCCGGGTTGAGGAACCATCCTAACTTTAGGTATGGTAATTCCTCCAACCAAATGAACCCGAATTTCCAATCGGGAAATCAAGGTGGGTATTTGCACCAAACTCGCCAAAGAGGTTACAACCAAGATGGTCACGGGTCAACGAATAATCAAGGAGGTGGTGGTGATTTGAATGCAAAGATGGATGTAATGCTTTCGATGATGCAAGAGTCCAAGAAAGAGAATGAAATTCGGGATAAATCGCATGAAGCATTAGCAAAACAAGTGGGCCAACTTGCGGAGGAAATGGCTCAAATGAGGGGAAGCATGGGAAAGCTCCCAAGTGACACTACAGTGAACCCAAAGCATCAAGGTTCAAGCACAAGCAACGTGAGGAATGCACGCGTTAACGCGGTAAGTATTCTTTTAAATGATGAAGTTTGTAGTGTTGAAAGCATTCCACCACCACAATTAGTTGATGGTGTAGTGGAAAATATAAATGATGAGCCGGAAATTGAAAATGAACAAGAAACAACTTCACAAAGTAAAATTGAAAATGTAACTAAAAAATCTTTTTGTGAAAATTGTTTAAATCAAATTAACCCGATTAATGCATCAAAATTTGAAGAACGGTGCCCACCAAAGGACGAGAGGTGGGAAAATTTTAAACAAGCAAAAATTAATTTACCGTTACTCGATGACATTAAAAAGGTTCCGGCTCATGTGGAATGCTTAAAGGAGTTAAGTATCGAAAAACGACACAACAAATTACCCGAACCGGTTGATTTGATATCTCATGTTAGTGTCGTTCTATCGAGTGCCCTTCCTCAAATAGCTCAAGATCCAGGAGTCCCTCTTATTCCAATTCAAATTGGAACCTTCAAAATTGAGAGGGCGCTCCTCGATCTTGGAGCTTGTGTGAGCATTTTACCCGGGAGTTTGTATGACCAATACGATTTTGGTCCATTAAAAATTTTTGATACTCCCGTGGTATTGGCCGATCAGACTCCCACGCATCCAAGGGGGATGGTGGAGGATGTGATTGTTAAGGTGGATGATTGCTACTACCCAGTTGACTTTTTGGTAGTAGACTATGTTGGGTGTGTTGAGGACACCCAACCGGTAGTTATCTTGGGTAGACCGTTCTTGGCAACTGCTAATGCCATAATAAATTGTGCAACGGGAACGGTAAGCATGAAGTTTGGGAACCTGGAATTAAATTTAAATGTTTTTCTAAATTTCACTAACCCGCTCGGTGAGGATAAGTGTCCTAAAAAGGACATGAATCCAAACAAAAAGGTGTGTGCTATGGTTGGTAGGTTTGGAGAAACATGGAAGGAAACGGTCAAGAAAAAGAAGGCGAAAAAGTCACATCCACAAAAGAAGAAGGAAGAGGAGGTGAGGAAGTTTGGGCCATTTGGCAACAAATGGTATGAATCACCAGTGGGTGATTTCGATGAGTTTGTGAGCGGCAAGCACTCCATTCGACCACCATGAGGTGGTAAGTTAATTGTTGTTGTATACATTTTATAGTTAGTTTTAGTTAGTTTTAGTTTTTCTCCGTGGTTTTATTGTTGTTGTTGTTGTATAATTTGTTATTTCGTTTTAGTAGTTAAATGAACGTTGTGGGTGTGTTCCCTATATAACCCTCATGAGACCTACTCGTCTTCCCGAGCTATCGGGAGGTTTAAAGGGCTTGCGTGCATATGCTAAATGCCGCCGTGATTCCTACGAAAGTGAGTTAGGCTTGTTATTGTTGTAACCTTTTTTTTCCACAAAAATCAAGGTAATTTAATGCATGATTTGGTAACACTTGTATAAAAATGGTAGAACTAACCACCTAACAAATTTCAATGGTTGTGAGAAGCATGCTTCTACACAAGGGTTAGAATTTGTAGGTACATGATGTTCGAGAGACAACCGTTTTTATGAAGAGAAGAAGAAGATATGGGCATCAAGCGACAAAAATCAGGTGCATGCGTTTCCTTTTTACCTTGATTCTTAGTTTAGTAATAAGTGGATTGTTTTTTTGTATTTTTTTTTTCCGGGGTGAAATTCTGGGAAGGTTAGCCGTGTCACATCCCTTGTGCGTTTTAAAACTCTAGTTCTTACACATTGAGGACAATGTTTACCTCAAGTGTGGGGATGGGGGAGTAGTAAAAGTTTTTGATTTTGACCCGTTCATTTAAATACTACACATTGAGGACAATGTTTACCTCAAGTGTGGGGATGGGGGAAAATTTCAAAATTTTTTCAAAAATTTCTTGTTTCAAAAGCGATCTTAAAAGCACAAGTAACTAAGTCAATGAGGGATGGCACAACCCATTTGGTCTTTTGTCATGGTCAAGTTCAAATTAATAAGCATAACGAGTATTTAGCGGGTGGTTATTTGGGAATAATTCGTCTAAGGAACTAGCATTCTATGCATATCATTATCACATATCATACCCTTATACGTGAGGCTTTGAGCTACTTTTATATCACAGATTTACATTTACATGTTTCTTTGTTTGAGTGGTCCATTAGTCGCGTATTGTAGAACTTGCAACTTTTGATACGTTCGAGACCATAGACCGAATACAAGCATGAGAATGATTAAGGCATTAGGTAAACCTTTTCCTTTTACACCATTTTTATATCCTTACCCAAAAATTATCCCTTAGTAGCCACTTTTGAGCCTAATCCTTTCGTTTGACTACCCTTTAACCAATAACCTTAAAACCTTTTTCTTTTAAACCCGTGTGATGGAAATTCGATTATAGAAGTAAAGTGTGTATAGTTGTATTTGTTTGTTTGCAAAAAAAAAAAAGAGTTGTTGAGAAAAGAACAAAGATATATGTTCTTAGTTTGAGAAATAAAAGGCTAAAGTTGTTGCCTTGTAGTTGATGTTTATAGTTTAGAATAGTCTTTTCTAATAAAAATCGAATTTTCATCACCTTAGCCACTTTAAAATATCCCATTTCCTACCCGTAGCCCAGCCCCGTTACAACCCTTACAAAGACCTTATGACTTGTGCTTAGTATTCGTGATCGGTGGTGGAGAATGATTGAGTTGCAAGCCTATGCGGGTACGTGTTCTAATTGGTTTTGAGCGATTATTTGATTGAGGTGCTAATACATTATACACATTAGCCAAATTATAAGCCGAGTGGAGAGGGATGTGCAAGAATTGTTAGTTTTACGGGCGGGTTAATCTTGGATAACCATTATTATATGTGATTATTCACTTGACCGGTAAATATGTGAAAATTGTAAAAGGTTTGAACTTTTGTATGACAATAGACCTTAACCTTCGTCTCGGGGATGGGAAGTGGATTCGTTGTTCGACCCATGTGAAAGTGAAAAACAGATTTGCTTGAGGGCAAGCAAAAGACAAGTGTGGGGATGTGATACGTGGTTGGAAACCTGTGTTTGTTATTGCATAACTTGATGTTTTTACATAAGTTTTAATTTCGGATAGCCTACTTTTAATCAAAAATGTGTTTTCCAGGTTTGATGAAGTTTAAGGAGCTTTCGGGATCTTTACGAGTCATCGGGTCGAAAACCGGAGCACCGGGACGCGTTATGGATCAACCGGAAGTGCGAATTGAAGAAATCGGAGAAGTGAGCTGGAGAGCCCGTCGCCGACGGGTCCCAAGCCGTCGGCGGCGCCCCCTAAAAATACCCGTCGGCTACTTATGCTCGTATCCCGTTAAATAGGCCGTCGGCCACTTTCCTGTTTTTGGGAGCCCGTCGGCGACGGGGTCAGGCCCGTCGGCAACGGGTTGGGGATTGCTGAAACGCGCAGATCGGGTACCATGTTGAATGAACGAGTTTTATTGGTCCTTTTTGCATTGAAGTCATAAGTTACACTTGGCTGGAAGTTTGAATTCACGTTTGGAGCCAAGGATCATTGACTATTCACCTACCATTCAACTGAACAACATCTACAACCGGAATCAAGAGGCTTTTAATCATCATATCAATCTTGATTCCAAACCCTAACCTTCAATCCATTCATCCATCCATCACCAACCCTTCATCATTCACCATTCGTTCATTCATAAAGCTTCAAGATGTCTTCACTCACGTTCCAAACATCCGGTGATCAAGCTTCTTCAACCATGAGCGGCTAATCATCTCGGTTTCACCCCAGTGTAGGTAGTGTTAATTTTAGGGTTTTGAATTGTTCTTGTTTCAACTTAGTGACAATTTGTGTTTGATTTTTGAAACTTTTGATAATAGTGTTACATTTGTTACTAATTCGTAAATTGTCGAACGATGTTAAAAGTTATGACTTTGCGAAATGGTGATATGTAATTGTGCATTGTCATGGTTAGGATTTACTTGTGTTGATTACAAAGTGTATTTTTGTCCGTTCTTCGGGACGTTGATAGCTATTAGCACCTAAGTCACGGTACGCTAAATCCGTTAATCAAATACATTTAAGTTGAATCTAAAACTTGTAGAAATCCTAAGTTAGCAATTACCGAAACCGGGTGTGATTCCTCTTTCTTATTATTGTTCTAGTAATCAATTGTGACGAAAGTGACTTTGTTGCTTACGGAACGGGTCAGTTGAGGGGTCAAGCCAAAGATTGGTGGGGCAATAAAAAGAAGGAAATAGGAGCCGAAGCGGCGAGGGCCATGACATGGGAGGAGTTTAAGATGCCATTTCTTAAACATCATAGTCTCAAGGCGGTCATTAATAAAATCAAGGAAGAGTTCATGCAACTTAGACACAAGGGCGAGACCATAGACAAGATCACGACGACGTTTATGGATAAAATGAAGTTTTGCAATGAATTGGTGACGAATGAAGAACAGAAGATATACTACTACTATAACATGTTGAGCGCCGAGTATAGGGAGTTTATGACTCCTTCAAAATACGAGACCCTTACCGAGATCATAAACGTTGCTCGGGAACGGGAAATTGAATTGAAGAAACAAGTTGAAAGGGGTGAACGAAGGGCACAAGATGTGAATCCAAGCCCTACAAAGAAAGCTCGAACTGTGGAATCGGGAAAGAAAGTGGATGCTAAAGGCGGGTCGCCAAGTTGCAAGGTATGTGGAAAGGGGCATAAGGGTGAGTGCCACTTCAAAGACAAGCCGTGTCCGGTATGTGGGAAGACGGGACACACCGCAACGTTATGTCCCGGAAAGGTTTCCGTTTGCTATAAATGTTATCAGCCCGGCCACAAAAAGTCTGAATGCCCATAATTGGTTGGAAAAAGAGACACTAAAGAATCTCCAACGGAAGCTCCAAAGGCGAAAGCTAGGTCTTTCCAACTTACAGCAGTCGAAGCAAAGACAGAACCCGATGTGGTCTCAGGTACATTCGCACTAAATTCGATCCCCGCACGTGTATTGTTTGATACAGGTGCGAATAAATCCTTTATTTCACATGGATTTATTCGACATCCTTCATTTGTGTTGACAAAATTACCTATGCCTTTAGAGGTTGAAATAGGAGATAACAAAAGTTTCATAGTATGTGATGTCTGTCAAAGCTGCAAATTAAGCATCGATGATGAAGAATACTTGATAGACCTAATCCCGATGTCAATGGGAGAATTTCAAGTGGTTGTAGGAATGGATTGGCTATCTCGACACCACGCAAAGGTCGTGTGTTTCCGTAAGGAGATAAAGCTAACATCTCCGAGCGGAAAACACGTCACAATCTATGGCGAAAAAGGAGGCAATCCTATAATATGCTCGATGATAAAAGCTTACAAGCTCATGAGGCATGGATGTAAAGCATTTATGATATATGCGAACGAGCCCGAGAAAGGATTACCGAAGATTGGAGACGTACCCGTAGTACGTGACTTTGAAGATGTATTTCCGGATGATTTACCCGGAATGCCGCCCGAGCGGGAGGTAGAGTTCAGAATTGAATTAGTTCCGGGTGCGAAACCCGTAGCAAAAGCACCATACCGACTTGCACCATCGGAATTACAAGAATTAATGTCGCAGATTCAAGACTTGCTCGATAATGGGTTCATAAGGCCAAGTGTGTCTCCTTGGGGCGCGCCCGTGCTATTTGTGAAAAAGAATGACGGAAGCATGAGCATGTGTATCGATTATCGAGAGTTAAATAAACTCACGGTAAAGAATCGATACCCGCTTCCGAGAATAGATGATCTATTCGACCAATTACAAGGTGCGAACTGGTTTTCAAAAATTGACCTTAGATCAGGGTATCACCAACTAAAGGTCAAGGAGGAAGATGTGCCGAAGACGGCTTTCCGCACGCGATACGGACATTACGAGTTCCTCGTGATGTCATTCGGACTGACAAATGCACCCGCGGCTTTTATGGACCTCATGAACCGGGTTTGCAAGCCGATGTTGGATAAATCGGTAATCGTGTTTATTGACGATATTCTGGTATACTCGAAAAATGAAGCAGAACATGCATGCCACTTACAAGAGGTGTTAGAGACACTTAGACGAGAAAGGTTATATGCGAAATTCTCTAAATGCGCCTTTTGGTTACTAGAGGTGCAATTCCTCGGCCACATCATAAGTGCCGATGGAATATTGGTAGATCCGTCAAAGAATCCTCGGCCACATCGAGGTCGTGTCAAAATGGAGTCCTCCGAAGAATCCTTCGGAGATTAGAAGCTTCTTAGGGCTTACGGGATACTATAGGAGGTTCATTCAAGATTTCTCCAAGATTGCGTTGCCGCTAACTAAGTTAACTCGAAAGGAGGAGAAGTTCATTTGGGGTGTCGAACAAGAAAGAGCATTTCTAGCACTAAAAGAGAAGTTAACTCAAGCTCCGGTATTAACATTGCCGGATGGAGTTGAAGATTTGGTGGTTTATTCGGATGCTTCGCTATCGGGGCTCGGATGCGTTCTGATGCAACGGGGCAAGGTTATAGCTTATGCCTCGAGACAATTGAAGATACACGAAAAGAAATATCCCATGCATGATCTCGAATTAGCTGCGGTGGTGTTTGCGTTAAAAATATGGAGGCACTATTTATACGGGGTAAAGTGCACCATATTCACTGATCACAAGAGCTTAAAATACTTCTTCGATCAGAAGGAGTTAAATATGCGATAGAGGCGATGGTTAGAAACGGTGAAGGATTTCGACTGTGAAATACACTACCATCCTGGAAGGGCAA
The DNA here is from genome assembly GCA_030545235.1 of Helianthus tuberosus. NCBI lineage: Eukaryota > Viridiplantae > Streptophyta > Magnoliopsida > Asterales > Asteraceae > Helianthus > Helianthus tuberosus. The sequence continues at coordinate 45,852,274 of CM060442.1, forward strand.
ATGTGATGGCGGATGCTCTGAGCAGAAAAGCGGACTATGTCCCAATACGAGTAAGGTCGATGCAGCTCGTGTGACCTCAGGTATACTTGAACATATCCGAGAAGCGCAAGTAGAAGCAGTGAAAGAGGAAAACTGGAAGAAGGAAAGAATAATCGGCCAGCTAAAAGATTTGTCGGATGAAAAGAATGGGTTGAAGACCCGATCCGGGAGAGTATGGGTTCCAAATCCTTGTGGGGTTAAGACGCTTTTACTCGATCAAGCTCATAAATCCCGATATTCTATTCATCCGGGTGCGACCAAGATGTACAACGATCTAAAACAAAATTATTGGTGGCCCGGAATGAAGAGGGATGTAGTAAAATATGTGGAGAAGTGCTTGACTTGTTTACAAGTCAAAGCGGAACACCAGAGACCATATGGAAAACTGCAACCTTTGGAGATCCCAGTTTGGAAATGGGAACATATCACTATGGACCTATTGACCAAACTACCTAAAACGATTCGGGGATTTGACGCTATATGGGTGATTGTAGATAGACTAACAAAGAGTGCTCATTTTATTCCTATACGAGAGACATATACTTCGGAAAAGATGTCCGAGGTATATACAAACGAAATAGTGGCACGTCACGGAGTACCGGTATCTATTGTGTCAGATAGAGATACCCGGTTTACTTCAAACTTTTGGCGAGGTTTTCAAGAAAAAATGGGAACGAAACTTTTCGTTAGCACCGCCTACCATCCTCAAACGGATGGGCAGAGTGAAAGAACAATACAGACACTCGAGGATATGTTATGGGCATGTATTATTAATTTCGGCAGAAGTTGGGATGTTTACCTACCCTTGGCCGAATTCTCGTATAATAATAGTTACCATGCGAGCATCGGCATGGCGCCTTACGAAATGCTATATGGTAGGAAATGCAGAACCCCGGTGTGTTGGGGTGAAGTGGGACCACGCGAACTGGCCCATAAAGATATTGTCCAAGCCACTAATGAGAAAATTGAAGTGGTAAGAACCCATTTGAAAGCAGCCCAAGATAGGCAAAAGTCTTATGCCGATAAAAGACGAAGACCGATTGAATTTCAGATTGGCGACATGGTTATGTTAAAGGTTTCCCCATGGAAGGGCGTTATCAGATTCAGAAAAAGAGGGAAACTAAGCCCGAGGTTTATCGGGCCATTTAAAATCATCGAACGGGTTGGTAAGGTAGCCTATCGCCTCGAGCTACCGGAAGAGTTGAGTGGAACACATGGCACGTTCCACGTGTCTCAGCTGCGAAAATGTCTAGCGGAGGAAACAGCTTATATCCATTACGACGATATCGAGGTGGATAATCGCCTGAATTAGGCGGTAAGGCCAATAGAGATTTTAGATCGAAAGGTTAAGCACTTGCGAAATAAACAAATCGATCAAGTCAAGATCAAGTGGGAGCATAGGAAGGGTTCAGACACTACATGGGAGTCCGAAGAGGAGATGCGACGTCTCTACCCTACACTATTCGGTATGTACTTTGGTTTCGGGGACGAAACCCCTTTTAAGGGGGGTGGACTTGTAACACCCCGAAAATATGAATTCTTATAATACAATAAAGTTGTAAATAAATAAGAAAAATAAAAGTTTACTAGGAATGATATTAACCTAGTTAGATAATGAGTTATGAGTAGTTAAGAGGTTAAAACAAAATAAAAACGAAAGTTGAGGGGCCAAAAGTGTTTAATTTGAAACTAATATAGATAAAACAAAAAAATAAAAACTCAAACACACTTAGTGTGCTGAGATCGAACCAGACAAGAGGGGGGGCGACCAGGTTCTCCAAAACCCTAACATCCACAAAACTCATCAATTGAAGGTTCAAATCTGATCCAAAATGAAATCCGAGCTAAGATTAGTGATCCTCATTGCAAGAGGGTTATAAGGTATGTAAAATTTGATGAAAATTCTCTACTTGAAATTCTCATGAATTTGGGAAATCCAAAATTTAATGATGCATGTTTGTTAATTGGATAGTATAGGGATGATATAGTGTCTAGGAGTAAAACCTAGACAACAACATGTGAAATCATGTCTAAATTCTGGAAATTTCATGAAAACATTGAAGGTGATTCATGGGTTTTGTGAGAAATTGATAAACACTAAGGTTTTGAGCATTACTCTAGTGTAATATGGTTCATAGAAAGAGATTACTGAAATATGAATGTTAAATTTTATATATGAAAGCTTGATTGATGTAAATTCGGGCTAAATGATAAGTTAGGGACTTGTTATATAATCATGTAAAAATCTGCCCTTAAAGTGTTCGTAGAAATGCCTCAAAGAAGGCTTGAAACTGAAATTTAAAGTTAAAACGCATAATTGTGATGTTTAGGCAAATTATGCGACATATGATTTAAAAGGAGTGCTAAACGTATCATGATTGAACTCTATAGGAAAGGATACCTGAGCGTCGAGTGGACAAGCCGGTGGCGACTTGCGTTTGAAGGGGCGTGCATTGAAGGTATGTAACTTGATTCGTTACGTTGGTTAATTTTGATAATTAGCACATGTGTAGTTGAGTTGTAGAATAAAGGTTGTGTTGATTTAAAGCGATAATGTTCGTTACTTAAATCAATAGGTTAAGATTCGGTTAAAAGCCATTTGGTAGTCATCATAGTGGAGGATTCCGTAGATGAGCCAAACGGGTCGAATAATCAATTAATGCGTGGCTAATGCTTCGTAATATGGTTATTCGGTCTTTGTTATTAAACCATTATAAAGAAGCAAGATTTTTGTGCATCATCAGTTGTACATGGTGCTTGGGGAGTGTTTCAAAAAAAAAACTCTCCATCTTCCCTTTTATCCACCGTGTCCCACTCTTTCTCCCCAACATTGCATTCAGAATTTAGAGAGAGAAAGTCAAGGTTTGAGAGAGCATATTCTCCCAGGTCCACGTTTTCCTGCCTCTACATCTCCCTCCGCTGGCTATGACGGATGTCATCACTCTCACTCCGGCGAGAAGAAGCGTAACAACGACAGATCTGGATTCGATTGGGACCTCATGACCTTCACAGATAACAGGATGCAGCAGAACCGCCAGTCGCCGTTTCCGCCGTCAATCGGCGGTTTGCAGCGGCAGTCGAGCGGTTTGAAGTATTTGCCAAGCGATAAGGCGCAGGACGCTCGGCTTTATATCCTCAGTTTGCAGTTTTGGCTCGGTGGGTCTCCAGATAATCTGGTTAATTTTGTGAAGATGATTTCCGGGTCGTATGTCCCGGCTTTGAAAGGGGCGGATATCCAGTATTCGGACCCGGTTGTGTTTTTGGATACTGGGATATGGCACCCGTTGGCTCCGCGTATGTATGATGATGTGAAGGAGTATTTGAACTGGTATGATACAAGAAGAGACACCAATGAGGAGCTAAAGAATCAAAATGGTCCTGTTGTTGGGTTAGTTTTGCAAAGGAGTCATATTGTCACCGGAGATGACAGTCATTATGTGGCTGTGATTATGGAACTGGAGGCGAAGGGGGCGAAAGTGATTCCGATTTTTGCAGGCGGGCTTGACTTTTCGGGTCCGATTGGGAAGTATCTGGTTGACCCGATCACAAAGAAGCCGTTTGTGAACTCTGTGGTGTCGTTGACTGGGTTCGCACTGGTGGGAGGGCCAGCAAAGCAAGATCATCCGAGAGCGGTTGAGGCGCTGATGAAGCTTGATGTACCCTATATCGTGGCGCTGCCTTTGGTGTTCCAGACAACCGAAGAGTGGCTCAACAGCACTTTGGGACTTCACCCGATTCAGGTTGCTTTGCAGGTTGCGCTTCCGGAGCTTGATGGAGGCATGGAGCCTATCGTTTTTGCAGGACGTGATCCAAGAACAGGTAAATAACTCTTAAATCTTCGAAGTACAAGTTGATTCAATGCTATGCTACGGTAAAATGTTTACATAAAGTACTATATATAAATAACTCAACTGTAGTGATGTAAAAAGTATTTAAGAAGCATATGTTGTAGGACAAGAAGCTTATGACATTTAAATTTGTAGGAAAATCACATGCTCTTCACAAGAGAGTAGAGCAGCTATGTACGAGAGCAATTAAATGGGGAGACCTGAAGAGGAAAACAAAGGTACTTCACCTATTAATGTTCACTTTCAAATGTTCAAGTTTTGATTTATTTATTTATGTAATGGAATGATTTAATGTAACCTTTGTGATGAAAACTTGCAGACTGAGAAGAGGGTGGCGATTACCGTGTTCAGCTTCCCACCAGACAAAGGCAATGTCGGAACAGCTGCTTACCTGAACGTGTTTGCATACATTTTCTCTGTTTTACAAGACCTCAAAAGAGACGGTTACAACGTGGAAGGACTTCCGGCTACTTCTGCAGAGTTGATTGAAGACGTTCTTCACGACAAAGAAACTCAATTCAGCAGTCCGAACCTCAACATCGCTTACAAGATGGGAGTGAGAGAGTACCAACAGTTAACTCCATATGCCACAGCATTAGAAGAGAACTGGGGAAAGCCACCAGGGAACTTGAACTCCGATGGTGAGAACCTTTTGGTTTACGGGAAACAATATGGAAATGTGTTCATCGGTGTCCAGCCCACTTTCGGGTACGAGGGTGATCCCATGATTGCATTCGGTAAGTTTCGTTTATGTAACTCCCTTTATTGACGGCAGTTTAGCGTCGTACATCTTCTAAGTTTTAAATGTTTGTACATGTGGTCAACTATACGCAGCTTTGAAAGTTTGATTCCATTTTTAAATGGTGTTTGTTTCTTATTAGAGTGTTTGTGCCTTTAGTAGCTTAATTACTAACTTTTGGAAATTGGAAGTTATATTTTAGAACCTGTATAAGACTTTATTTGATAACATTTGACTTCATAACAAGGCTTCCAAATTAGAAATTCTATGTGATCTGAAGTTTGATTTTGAATATTATGATCAAGCAACAGTAGGTTTGATGAAAAAAGAACAAAATTCAACTCCAGTTTTGTTTATATTCAAATTTCGTGGCTATTTATTACTTAAGATCAGGAGCCAGTATGGTATTTCATCACTGTTTATAATTCTAAACCTGTATACACGTTTATTTAGGTGATGTTTGTTTAACATCTAAAATCAGCAAAATACCCACAAATCGGCCATACATCCGGTAACATTACAAGTAGTCACATTTCCAAGTCGCGAGTGATGCAGGTCAGTGGTATCACTTTTGTTATCATGCTAAGATCTAGCGCGTTACGCGTGTAATATGCACATTCGTTAAGTCTTAGTGATATAAACAACTTGTACCCACCGCATTGCGGCGGGCACTAATTCCTAGTTGTTAGTAAACGACATATTAGAATACGAGAATTTAGCGTGTTGGTTTGTTAGAATGATGAAGTCCATAAGGGTAAACTAAACGGGTCATTAAGAGAAGGTATGAATCGAATAACGGTAGTACCTTACTTGCAGATTTTGAGCCCGAGTGACGGGTAGCGAATTACTAAACACGCAAACCGGTGAGAGGAGCGCGGGTGTTGAAAATGAGAAATCTGAGGATTTGGGTGAAATGAATAAATGGGACAAACAGCAAAGTTACAGAGTCCACCATAAGTTACGGTCTCCACCGTAACTTACGGTAGATAACAAAAACGTTACGGCAGTTCTATACTGCCTTACGGCAGACCAAAGTGATCCAGCGTCTACCGTAACTTACGGTGGATACCGTAAGTTACGGTAGAGCCCTGGCCTTTATGTTAAATTTTGCATATCCTTGTTAATCGAATCCGTTTTTGAGCGTAGTTTCGATTATGTAATATTTCTAAGAACTCTAATACTAATTTTTGTTAAAAAAAATTCCAGTTTCTAAGTATTGCAAGTATGTGGATGACGATCAAGATGATGTTTCAAGAACCAAACACAAAATTTTGGATGCTTCCGCCTTAATCTGATCTAGTTAAACTATGTAGTTTTTTTAGACACTTCTGAATGATCTATGTTTGAAACCAGTTATTTTACTATGTTAAATACTATGATGAAGTGTAATTCACTTTACTAACTAAGTTTTCGTTAGTTATAAAGTTTCTTTTTACAATTACCACAATTCTTTTGAAAATTAAAAGACGGGTGTTACAATAACAAAGGAATCCCACAATTAAAAGGTCATGAGCTCAAACCTTATTCAAGTTTTTTTTAAAGAAAGAGGATAACTTAATTGTTGTTAAAAAAATTGTACTTTTTCTTGATGACTAGTGGGATTCCATCGCTCTATACATTGGGAATTTGGTCGATACCAGTTTGGATTGTCATTGTACTGGTAAAGGCCGGACCAATAACATTATTAGCCAAGGCTAGGGATGAGTATTTGGTACTGGGTACCGGTACCGGTCCTGTCCCGGTACTGGCCGCTGATTCCTAACTTTCTTAAAATCCTTATGTCCCCGGCAGCGGCGCCAAAAACTTGATGTGCGTTAGGTGTATATGTAGGTTTAAGTATATTTTAAGCCCTTTTACACTTTCTTTAGCCAAGTTTTAAATTTACAAAACACGATATTTACTAACACTAAACACATATATGGGCAAGTGCACCCATCGTGAGCGTAGTATAGTGTTGGCAAGATACCGAGGTCGTCCAAGGACACAAGAGCTTTTAGTACCGGTTTATCCTCAACGTCTAATCAAATCAAAAGTTTAGAAAAATGTTTTAAACTAAGAAAATAAAAACTAACTAAAATGCTGAAAAATAAAATAAAAATAAAAACAGATAGACAAGATGAATCACTTGGCTCCGACTCGTGTTTAGTGTAACCTTTGATTATTTCCGCACTTTTGCACTATTTAAGAGATTATCTTGGTTATTGTAGTAGGCCCCTCTTTTGGAGGTGACGTTACCCTCAACCCAGTAGTTTGAGTCAGCAAGGATACAATCCTAAAGGGTCGGATTATTGAAAGATAATTAATTAAGTTATTAATGCATAAAGTGGTAGGCCCCTCTTTTGAAGGCGACGTTACCCTCGGCTAAGTAGTCTGAGTCAGCAGGGATACAGTCCTAAGTAGCCGGGTTAAAGTATTAATAGTAGTTTAACTTATGAGGGGGTCAAAGAGTTTGGACCCCCGCCATCCAATACCGTTAAGTATTCAAGGAGGTCCTACTAAATTTGACCCAGGTCCTTTGCAGGATCTATACACTGAACAATGGCAAGACTTTTACCAAACCGTTCCCTTAACCCCCGACCAGGTAGCCAACATACCTCCATATAGACCGTGGAGATATGAATGGTGAAAATCTTTTATTTTATATAGACAGTAAAATAATGCCAAGACACCACGGACAAACGATAAGGAAAAATCACCTTCAACATAAGAAACTAGTTATTAAAGTCATTAATATATAACCAATTAAAAAGTGCGAAAAGATTAAAAATAAAAAGTATTACACTAGACACTTTGTCTTCACCAAGTGATGTAAGAGACTTAGGCAAGCATGGCCTTGATTATCAAGAACTCTTACGATCAATCTTGGATCCCGCGACGACTCACACACTCTATGATGGACAATGGATGATGGTGGTGGATGATGGTGTTATGGTGGTGGTGGGTGGTGGGTGAAGTGTGAGAGAGGTGGTGTGCCAAGGGATGGTTTGAGCTTGAGCCAAGCACTCCTATTTATAGGCTGAACAGAAGCTCGGGCACGGCCCCGTGTCCAGTGGGCACGGCCCCGTGTCCACATCCTTCTCTTTCTTCATTAATTGCTCTTTTCTTTATTAGTTGACCACGGCCCCGTGTCCGCTGGGCACGACCCCGTGTGCAGAAGTATATCTGTACTATCAAGATTTGCCTAGATTCTGCGAATCTTATAGTTGACCACGACCCCGTGTCCGCTGAGCACGGCCCCGTGGTGGGCGATGGAAGCTTCTACAACTTTGTCTTTTATGTTGACACTTGGGCACGCCCCCGTGCTCACTGAGCACGGGGCGTGTTCAACCTTCTGCTCTCTTGTTTTGCTTGGGAAGATACTTTCGGGGAGGTCGGGCATGCCACGTTTATTCCTTTTCTTGTATTTATGTTAGATTTAGCTGCCTTTTTGTTTCTTTTGTTAATTTGAGCTCATTTAATCCTGAAAATACAAAAGGAAGACAAAAACACACTTTTTCCAACATTAGTACTAAAAAAGGGTTAGTTTTATGCCACAATTGATGTAATTTATATGTTGCATTTTGCACACATCAACCACTTTGATATAAAGCTGAAAAAGTTTATGAGGTTTTTCACTGGTAACACCATTCTTGTGTGGCTACTATTTTAGATTTTGATGCATTGATTCTAATTGACGTTTCTAATGTCTGGTTCAAGTCTTCATTGAAGGTCTATTTGTGGTTCTGCACTTGGCCATTCTGATTTTGGACTTATGGAGTTTTAGCTTCTCGCCTCTTAGATAATTAATTACATATTGGCATTTCCACGTACAGTTTTTTTCTATGTTATTTTGTTGTAAATTCACTTGCTTGTTAGTTGTTACCCGATTGACTAGTTTCGTGACTATCATTGATTACTGATCTTTGTGATTCTGTCTATTATCTTTTATTCTGTAGTATAAGTGTAGACTTTTGATTATTGGTCTTTGTGATTCTGTCTACTATCTTTTATTCGTTAGTACAAGTGTAGACTAATTGGATAATTAGATTTATTTTTTCTAAAGGGCCCTGACATTTTTGTTCGCTTAGGGCCTCCAAAGACGTTGGACCGGCGCTGGTGCCGATAAGATACCGACACTTATTATAACAACTGAAAAAGAAAATCTAAATTATAAAATCGTGATATACCTAAAAGGAAATCGACACATGTTTTACATCGATTAAAACCATAAAAATGAAGGTCAGTACCGGTAACGATGTTGGTCGGCCGCTATCGGTTTGGTCCAGTATGGTATATCAGTGGTAGTTGTACGGTATTCGTAGGTTATAGAACCAGTATTCAGTATAGTTCACGATACAAAAAATATATTCAACTTTGAACACAACTTCATTTTAAATAAAATTTATATCGAATTGTTTACATATAAACTAATTAAAACTAACCATACATTTAGATTTCTCTTGTTTACTAATTAAAACTAACCATATATTTAGATTTCTCTAATTTAATGAAAGGTGTTTGATAAAAGGGTATGTCGCTATCTAAAATTTGGGCATTTTGAGTAAAAGTAGATGTTGAAGAGAAAATAGATGTTGATAATTATTATTAATATCTAATAATAAGAGAACTGAATGAACAGTTATTAACATGGTGTGATGATCTAATTGGGGTTTTTTGGGCGGGCGACACATGTCACCCCATCCTTTTCTCTGTCTTCTTCACTAATCTACCATCAAACACTTTTTGTACATAGGGAAGGGTTTACATCAGAGAGAAGAGAAAGACCTGGAGAGAGAAGGGGGAAGGATCGAAGGCGTTGCCGCCGTGACTGGCCACCTCCCCGCCTTTTCTCAGTTTCACTTTTTTTACATTAGAGAGAGAGAGAAAGACCTGGAGAGAGCGAGGGGGAGGATCGACGGCATTGCCGCCGTATCTCCGTCTTGTGCCGCCGTGACTGGCCACCTCCCCACCTTTTCTCAGTTTACACCTCCCCCTCCTCTCTCACCTAAAGGGTGGCGCAAATGACTTCCGCCCGGCCACCGTAGCTCAATGACAACGCCGGTTATTGTCGTGGGAATCAGAATTGGTTTCTGGTAACTTATAGGATGATTGGTACGATGATGATGTTTGCCTCTCTGGCTGGTGGAGATTGTGATTACAGAACATCATTCACTTAATCAGAGGTTTACTTTTTATGCTTCATCTGTTGTGGTCGCAAAACACCCTTCACTTATGATGCTTTCTTTTCAGGTTCATATATGCAAAAAAAAAAAATGAATGATAAAGCTAAAAAATGTTATGATTTCTATGCAACCTGTTTAAGTTCCCTTTTTTTATTGTAAACTTACATTATTATCATCTGTATGTATTTTTCGTTGGTTTTGGTTGTGGAAAGTGCTCCGATTATGACGGTTTTAGAGCGTCTTTCAGGTTTGTGATGCTAAACCCTACATCTGAAATATGGTCTGACGATGGTGTTGAAAAAGGGTTTATGATGATAAGGCATAAATCATTCATTTTTGGGTATACCTGTGTTGTATTCTTTATATATATATATATAGAGAGAAAGTATAATGTACAAAACTGCTTATCATACATTATCGTACGCGACAATACACACAACATGCGTGATTATTTTTTTTTGCCATTTATAACGTGCGTGATTAACTACCCATGCGTGATTATCACCTCTCATGCGTGATTATCACAAAAAAACTGCTCCCCATGCGTTATTAGGGCTCCATGCGTTATTTTTACCCAGATCTGATGGCTGCGGCTGTCGCGTACGTGAAGTACGATAAGGTGTCTTGTATGTTAACCGCACTATATATATATATATATATATATATATATATATATAATTTATTAATAGTTGAGGCGCATGAACAGTGTCTGTATTTTGTGTTTGGCTATTATCCGTTTAAATGGATGGTTGTTACACAGAGGCTGTGATGAGTTATCAAAATAAAGCCGATATGTCGCCATGGCGTGGCAGCTATGGAGGATGTCAGGTTAGCACCTGCAACCCCTATTGCAGCCGTGGTGGCTTGGTCCTTTTGCATTCTCTGAGCCTGATGAATCAACTCACTGTTGCCTTTGCAATTTGAGTTATCGGTAGTGCTTTGGTCCTTTTGGTCACTGAAATAGAGTTTGGCTGACCAAGAAAAATTGTTTGTTTGTCACTTTAACTCTACTAATAATGCAGTTAATTCTTTTCTTAGAAAGACCCTAAGATATCCTCAAACACTTGGGATACTACCGCCCAAAAAAACCCAATCAAATTACGACACCATGATAATCACTATTCATTTCAGTTCTCTTATTAACATGTATTTATGTATTTCTCTAATATCAACAGGCTATGATGATCTTGGTCAGATCATTACTTGGCGTGGCATCATCGAGGATGCAGGTGCATTGTTCTCCGCTTGCAACCGATGGTGCAGCCATGGCAGCTTAAAAGCTTGGTCTGAGACTCACCATGCTGGTTTCGAGGTGATTAACCTATATCGTAGTCGATTTTACGGATGAACATCATGCTTTTCAGTTCATGTTTGGCAATTTTTTATGTCCCTGATCAGTATGGGAACAAGCTATCTAGGGAAAATGTTGTTGATCCTATCCGACAGGTCCGCATATACTAAATCTGCATTTTCTTATAGTCATTATTAGGTTATTAATTACCGTTTGTGGTTGTTTTTCAGGTCTGACTCAAGGGTGTTTTCTTTGGGTTGTTTGGGCAAACTAGCTGATAAGGATGATAAGTTGCCGGAAGTGTAAAATGGTTACTTGATTGTTAAATGTTAAATTCAGTCTTATCGCATTGGATTTTAGGGGGTTTTGCGACGGCATTTGCGGCCATTGTCTTTATTTGGTCCACGTCGTCATTCTCATAGAACAAGAAAGGGACAACATGTGAACACATGTAAAATTTCTAAATGGATGGTTTTTTTAAGTTATGTGCAGGCTACCTACACTTAGTGGATATGGTAAATGTTGGGAAACTGGCATCTATTCTAAGATCATTTCACTTGAGGTATTGGTTAACTAACTTAAGGCATCTTAGGCTAATTGAATTTTCTTAATTATGTGTACAAGCAGTATCCTATATTTTGGATACGTGAATTCATATAATCAATCTAATTCTTCATTCTTAGTATTCGAAATAGTTATCAAGATATATAACTATTTATTTTAAGTGATTAATGAAAATTAAAAGGTCAAAATTAGTTTTTCATATTCTCAAAGTATATGTGACTTAAGAATTGGTTCACTCGCATAATAATTAGTCGTTTAAAGGTATTTCTAGGCAAACTAACTGAAACTTTTTTGTTATATTTTAAAAAGCCTTTTAAAATATACTAACTTGCACACACTGTATGGAATATGCAGTTTAAGTACTTATCACAGAAATAAATCAACAACATGGATTTCAACCTATGATGATTGGTGTAGATTTTTTTTTTATGTTAAGTGTAAGAAGGTTTGAATTTTTAGAAGTCTTTATTTCCACAGTCAAAATAATATATTGATTTTATTTTGTAGAGTTTATGTTGGAGCAGGCTATGGAACTGTTGGACCATCTTGAAAACGTGTTGGCTAATGAGCCTGTTGCATTTCAACGAGGTTAATGCATTGTAGAAGTTAAACTATAGGTGCCTCTTTAATTACCTACGTGTTGAGCGTTGGAGATGATAAAAGTGATGAAGACAAGATTGTGGCCATTGAGGCTGAAAGAAAAAAGGGTCAGATAACCAACAACAATTCAGTGTTTACATGCATAGTAGGAGAGAAACCGAGTGCAACTATGTACTTTTTAGAGAAGACGAAAGATGTTTCAACGATGCTCGAGAAACTCGGATGTCCACTCGCGCAACGCGCGACACTTAAAAACACTAGTTTAAGTACATTTTCTTCGACATGGCATCGTTATGGAGTTTGAAAGAAAAAATCTGTATCCAATATGTTTTTTTACCTCAAATCTGAGCATCAAAATGCACATGAATAAACGTTAACCCTTTTATACGAGAACAAAGTGACAAGAAAATTGGTTTGATCAATCGTAAATTATATAATCGTTACAATCCTTCAAAATTCTAAAACCCATAAATCGATCACAAAAAGCTTTTCAACAAAATCAAACTTCGAGCACCCCTGAATGAGCATTTCTTTTACACCTTCCATCACCATTCAACCTCTTCGGCTATCACAAATTGAAACAAAAAGCTTCGATCCCGTCAAAAACCTGCAACTCCAATCAGAAACAATCACCATGTGTATTGAGATTTGGAGTGTGCGTGTCAGTGTGTGGGTTTTCTTGAGAAGAAGAAACAGAGAAATATGGAAGGGACCATAAGGGTAAGTGAAATGACTGATTTGCCCTCATGTGTAAGTCACATGATTGGATTTAACTAAAAAATCTAACTGGGTTAGGGCTAAAGGATACAACGTGCAAAATTTTAAAACATTAAGTACAAGACTCGTCAATTTGAAAGATAAAGGACACCACCTGAAATTCATTATAAAGAAAAAGGACAAAACTTGAAATTCACTCTAACTAATTTCATTATCAGATTCATCAAAATCATAAAAACTAGGGGTGTAAACGAGCCGAGCCGAGCCCGAGCCCGACTAGGCTCGAGCTCGGCTCGTTATGTTTTTATAAAGCTCGAGCTCGGCTCGGTTCGAGCCTACTTCTCTGAGCTCGAGCTCGGCTCGCGAGTAAAACCCAAAGCTCGAGCTCGGCTCGACTCGGCTCGAGCTATTTCGAGAACAACCTCAAATAAGCTAAAAGCTCAGCTCGAGCTCGTTTCAACAGCGATTAAGCGAGCCAAAGCTCGGCTCGAGCTCGGCTCACCAATGTTATCATCATCATTATTATATTATATATATAAAAAACTAAAATTTTGTTTAGGTTCGTTTGGGCTCGCGAGCCTAAACGAGCTTTGTATTTCAGGCTCGAGCTCGGGCTCGATAACTAAACGAGCTCTATTTCAGGCTCGAGCTCGGGCTCGGGCTCGGGCTCATTAAGGCTCGACTTGTTCGAGCTTTTAACCGAGCCGATCACGAGTAGCTCTCGAGCCTTTGGGCTTGTTTACACCCCTAGTCAAACAACAAGTGTCAAAAACAACTATCAAAATCCTCTAAGGCGCAATCGCATATACAATTAAAACCCCATGAGGTGTGCCTCATGCTCGTTTTTTTTGCCGTTTCACCTTGAGGCGCATGCCTCAAGCGTTTTTTTTAAACCATGTTCATAAGTGGATATTACTCTTATATAAGGTGTTGTTTTTGTTTGAGCATTTCTGCAATGTTGTTAATTATTACCTACATAGGTGGTCAAGTGAAAGGGAATCCAAGCTCTACTGCATTAACATCTATAGGTATTTGCTTGCTTTGGTTGTGTTTATTTCTTTACATGAAATTTGATTTAAAGGATTATTATTTGATGTTTTCCCTACAGTGATGGTGGATGGTGTTCTACACTGCTTTAAGCTTCGAACATCTGAATCAACAATTACTGGTCGGTAACCACCACTTACATATTAAGATATCTATGATCAGTGAGGAATCTAGAAAATCTTTATAGAGACAACGTTTCATATAATGAGTAACTGTATGTATATATTGGTTTTAATATCTTCCTCTGTTTAACATTTTGTTGTTTCTAATTAATCAATATGTTCCAAAGCTCCAAAAAGCTCCCATTATGTGGATTTATCAGAATATCCACGTGGTACATGTATGGTTTTAATTAATTAATTAATATTCTTGGCTTATTAAACATGAGTAAATATGATTTTAAGAGAATATATGGTCCTAAAAATTAATAATAAATAAATGGTAATCAGATATCGAGTACCGAGTACGAGCTACATTGGGATGGATCTTCTGAAATTAATAATAAACCTGTCAGGTCGACCTGAACACGACCAACTTAGCCATACTTATTCACCGGTTTGACTCGTAACTAACCAGAGCTCATTTAGACTAATCCCAACCCAAGAATTTTTTGTTGATCAGTTCTGTTTAAACATAATGGAAAACATGAATAACATACCTGTTACAGCAGACAGGCCAGCAGAGAATCCAGTCAGAGATGCAGCCATTGAGTTCGACATACTTGTCAGGATGATCTGGTTCCTCCGTAGGGTGTAACATTATGATGGTGATGAACCGAAACTAGGGAGAGAATCGGTTAGGAGAGAGAGCCGAGAATGATGTTATGAGGGTTGTGTAAATTGTGTAATTTTTTGTAACCCTTAAACTCTCTAATAATCTCCTTATATATATACCAAAGAGGAAACCTAATTAGTTAATAAGGGTAATATGATCCATCAACAATTACCAACTAATTATTAATAGGTTATTAATATATTTTGATCTATATAATATAAATGATTATAATGGCTACAAGATTAAATAATATAATGTTAATATATTTAATCTCACATTCTCCCACTTAGCCGAGTAATCATTTATCATAAGTATTAGATGAGCCTGGCCAGGAGTTAACACTCATTTTAGCCTTAAACCAAGAACTATAGCAGAGAAATACAGCCGTTGAATCATCATTCGACTCAGGACCCCCATTAATCATACTATAGCCTCAATTTAAAACCTAATAGTTATGATCAAAATACGCATAAGCCCTTTAGCGTCTGATTTGTATTTATATTTGTCTATATGTCATTACACCGGCAGAACATATGTTAGAGACACACAAAATCAAACTGAGTAAATTTTATTAATTAAAGCATAAGCTAATACAATATGCCACTAAATAAGGTCTTTAGTAAGTCCCATATTCGATATATGTTCTTCGAAAACTTTAGGTGGGAGACCTTTAGTCATCGGATCCGCAAGCATATCTTTAGTACTAATATACTCAATACAAAGATTATTTTCCTCAACTCGTTCACGTACGAACAAATATTTTGTATCGAGATATAAACCAGCTCCAGTCGAACTGTTACTGTTCGAGAAACTAACGGCAGCTGAGTTATCACAGTAAAGCTTCAATGGTCTAGAAATGGAATTAACGATTTTGAGTCCAGTGATCAGATTTCTAAGCAACATTCGATGACAGGTTGGGTTGTAAACAACAATGTATTATGCCATCATTGTGGAAGTTGTAGTTAACTGTTGTTTTTTACTCTTCCATGAGATAGGTCCGCCTGCTAACATAAAGATGTAGCCTGAAGTGGATTTCTTGTCATCTTTGCATTTGGCAAAGTCAGAATCAGAATAACCTACCACTTCTAAGTGATCACTTCTTCTATAAGTCAGTTTATAGTCTTTCGTCCCTTGCAGATATCTAAGGACCTTCTTAGCTGCTTTCCAGTTATCTAGGCCAGGATTAGTCTGATAACGGCCTAGCATTCCAACAATATAAGCGATATCTGGGTGAGTATAGACTTGAGCATACATCAGGCTCCCGACTACTGACGCGTAAGGTATCTGGCTCATTCGCTCCTTTTCAACCTCTGTTGTCGGACACTGGAATGAACCGAAAACATCTCCCTTAACTACTGGAGCGACTGAGGGTTTGCACTGTTGCATGTTGTAACGTGTAAGGACACGATCTATGTAAGTCTTCTGGGACAATCCTAAGATCCCTTTGTGTCTATCTCGGTGAATTTCGATGCCAATAACGTAAGAAGCATCTCCGAGATCCTTCATGTCACACCCCGGATTTCCACGTGTCACCGGTGGGCCCGGTGGGGGAGTATCGTGACGTGGTTGGCAACATAATAGTCAAACAACACAATATTTAATTGCACAGCGGAAGCAATATATAGATTTAATTCAACCAAACGATATTGTAATATGAAGTATCACAAATAGTCGAATATAATCCACAGGTAGATCAAAATTAAAAAGGAAACAAATGTTCAACAGATATGACATCAAAGCTGGCGAGACTTAATGTGGATGCTAGGAGACAAGCCAGCCTATTTCGCGTAGTACCTGCACTCAATCTTTTTAAGAAAATACGTCAGTTTACACTGGTAAATACAATCAACTGACTCATTTTGAAAAGAGTTTAAGAAATGCATTTAAGGCACAAGGCACAAATATTTTATAACTTGGGATAATTATTTAATATATAAGCTTGTAAAGGATTTACATGTTTCTTATGCGTTCAGTAGCCCGGATCGAGCCGGGTTAAAGATCAATTAACACACCACTTTAATTATGAGACACTACAGGTGTACGCCTACCCCTGAGTGCTAAGGTCGTGGCCATTTCGTAAAATGATGCCAGGGATATCCGGGACACGGTCATTAACCCCCCAAAGGCTTTAAGCAACAAAACAAATTAAACGGAGACATCTCAATAATTTAACCATAATAAGATTAAATATTCGACGCCCGACCAAGCGGTATTTTATATACCTTACCCAAGCCCGTATAGGGAAATAAGTTAAAAGTATTTACCTGAGCAAGTATAGTTCAAAATCAGCGAGTGCGGTATCTTTTACTGGTTCTCCTAATCTGGAACGAAGGTTTATAATAACCTATTAGAATACTAACGGATCTTTAATTAAGCTTAAGCTTAGACCGGTTAGTTTTAAGGATACGGTTCGTACGCACGATTAAGCGAAGACCGGATAGAATGTGATTTAGACCCGACAAGTTTGAGGACTTGTTTAGTATGGGTTTATTATCCACATTCTGGATTTTGAGATAAAAATGATATCGTTTGACCCGTTTCGGCTAGTTTATGCAAACTAGTTACATAAACCGAACCGAACGCGTATAATGCATAACGGGTAACCGAAAGGGTCGCGAACAGGTTTCCTAGGTTAATACGCTTTAAATATGTGGTGATATCATTATGATATCTTCCATAATGCCCATAACGAGTTTATTCCCTAATTATGCCCCGTAGGGGTATTTTGGTCATTTTAACGACCATAAAAGGGATTTATAGTACTACTGAGATACGGGTCTGATTAAATCAGAAAAAACATCTTAACTTAACAGGTTATGTCTAATGGTATTAAGTCTTACGTGGCAAAATGGTTTTAATACTAAACTACGCGTTTAATACGCGTATAAAGCCGTTTTAAGCGACGTACGGGTTAAAATACCAATCTGAGTTTTCTAATCAGCAAAACAGGTTCAAAATACTATATTTATTATTTTAAATCAGTGGCAATTGGATTGGTATCAATCGGATTCGTAAAACTCGTTTTATGGCCTAAAAGGGCATATTCGGTGTTAACCGAATCAATGCGATAAGTCTAGCTTAAGACCAGCTTAAAAATAATTAAAAATCTTCAAAAATCCTAAAATATTATTTAACATCAGCGGGTAATAGTTTTGGTACCGAAAATTGGGTTTAGATAGGCTATGCGTTAATCGCGCCGTTTAATTAATAAAAAGCTTATTATTTACGCAAATGCGCATATCTCCTAATCTAGACCTCCGCTTGACGTGAAAATTTACGTACATGTTAAATATTCAGTAACTAAGATTATTGCATTTCCACATTTTCAAAATACTCGTTTTAAGGTCATAAGGGCGTTATGGTCCAATTTAAGCGATTAACGGAAACGTGTGCATGCAACGGATAATCAACGAAACAAGTATAGAGACTTATACTAACATGCAACCCAATCCTAATGAGACTTTAAGGTATGTCTAATATCAACTAAAACGGGTCAGAACCGAAGTCAACGCAAAAGTCAAGGTTTTGCGCCTTTCGGTTCCGAACCGGGTTTAAATAGAGATTTGTCGAGTCGGGCAAGCGCAAACAAGTTTTTATACTTATTACTAAGTTATATTAAGTTTAAAACAGGTTGCACGCCTCGCGGATTGCTAGTCGTGCATTAAATCGCATTTTGTAAATCTGTTGACTTTTTCGGTCAACGTTTGACCCGACAAACAACCTAGATAAGTCTGGAATTGGTACTTGCCCTTATAAGGGTTTAATACCCATATAATTACCTATCTAATGGTACTTTTAATTCGGGTTACGACTGAGCTATCGATAACTAAACCCGAAGTCAACCGTTTAATATGATATGTTGACTTTTAAGCTAAAAACTAAACTAGAATTAATTTAGAAGGGATTAGAGACTTACTAGATGATTAGAGGATGACTAGGAAGGCTCTTGATCAGTTTGCAAGCTCCCCAATAATCAGAATGCTTGAAAAATGATTTGTGAATAAGTTGGTGAATGAAAGGGTCCTTATATAGTGGGTTTAACACCACAATTCATTGACACAAGGGTCTAAGATCAACCACAAGTGATAAACACATGTCCCTAGCATGTAGGGGGTGTCTAAGGTTCATGCATGAGCAAGAAAAACCGGCTGAAAGGGTCACAAGTGCATCAAACAGGCTGCTGCCTGTTTTTTCTGCATCTGCAGACCGGATGCGGCCCGCATTGAGTTTAAGCAAAACTAAAGCGGGCCGCTTTAGACCTAAAATTCAGATTTTTGTTGTTTGTTGTTGGATCGAAAGGGCAGCCGTTATAAACGACTTGTTGACTTCATTTTATCAATAGGGGACCTCCAATAAGTGTCTAATACTGTAACATACCCTACCATCATCCATTATTCCACTTGATTGCATATACAAGACCCGTAAATGACGGTTTATCGTTCATTTCAACATGGGATCACATCATGCATTTGAATTTTCCTTTAAAGGCAATAATTCCCTGAATTGAGGGTACATAGATGTGTAATTTAATATATCGGGTATTGGGATTTATAATTGAGGTGTTCAGAGGTAATAATTTAACATGACGCCACTTTAAATCCTACCGAAAACATCTTTATTATATCCGGGTTTCCAACGCGTTTTGTCTTACATGACACGTGTCATTTTATTATTAACCCGAAATTTGCGAGGTGTTACATCCTCACCCCCTTAAAATAAATCTCGACCCGAGATTTACTGAAACAAGTAAGGGTACTTTTCTTTCATGGTGGATTCCAACTCCCACGTATACTCGGGACCTCTTCGGGCATCCCATTTGACCTTTACAAAAGGTATGTGCTTTCTTCGAAGCTTTCTTACCTGTCGATCTTCAATCGACAAAGGTTTTTCCACAAATTTCAAGCTCTCATCGATATGCACATCTGTATAGGGTATAATCACTGATTCGTCAGCGGAGTCAGCGAAACACTTCTTCAGATTGCAGATGTGGAACACATTGTGTATACTACTGAGCTCTTCAGGTAAGTTTAACTTGTAGGCAACTGACCCGATACGTTCGATAACCTCGAAAGGTCCTATGTATCTCGGGCTTAGCTTACCTTTCTTACCAAATCGCATCACCCCCTTCCAGGGTGACACTTTAAGTAGGACTTTGTCACCTACTTCGAAGTGAAAATCCTTACGATTTGGATCAGCATAAATCTTCTGCCTATTCCGGGCAGCTTGGAGATTGTTACGAATCTGGACAATCTTGTCCGTCGTTTCGAACACAATCTCTGGTCCTGACAACTGGACTTCTCCAACTTCCGCCCAACAAACAGGCGATCTACACTTTCTACCGTATAGTGCCTCAAAAGGCGCAGCCTTTATGCTGGTATGGTAGCTATTGTTGTAGGAGAATTCGATCAATGGCAGGTTCTTATCCCAGCTACCTCCCAAGTCGATTGCACATGCACGTAGCATGTCTTCTAACGTTTGAATAGTACGCTCACTCTGACCGTCTGTCTGTGGATGGTAAGCCGTACTAAAGTTCAAACGTGTGCCCAAAGATTGTTGGAAACTTTTCCAAAAATGTGATGTGTATCTAGTATCTCGGTCAGAGATAATAGCTACAGGTATGCCATGTAGAGCTACAATCTTATCCACGTACAGTTGGGCTAGCATATCGGAGCTGTAGATCTCCTTAATGGGTAGGAAATGTGCTGACTTAGTCAGTCGGTCGACTATCACCCAGATGGTGTCATTTCCTTTCCTTGTCTTGGGTAACTTGGTGATAAAATCCATAGTTACCATCTCCCACTTCCACGTAGGAAGTTCAGGCTGTTGTAGCAAACCTGACGGTTTCTGATGCTCGGCTTTGACTTGCGCACATGTCAAGCATTTTGCTACATGGGCGGCCACAGACTTTTTCAAGCCTATCCACCAATAATTTGCCTTTAAATCCTGGTACATCTTATCAGCTCCAGGATGAACGGAGTACTTGGAACTATGGGCTTCTTGGAGGATGACATCACGAAGTCCTCCAAAAATCGGAACCCATATTCGTCCGTTTAACCGTAAAATTCCGTCCTTGCTAAGAGTTAACTGCTCCTCAGTCACTCCTAGCTTTTCGTTGGGATAGTTAGCTTCCAACACAGCTTCCTTCTGTGCAGCTAACAATCTTTCTATCAAGTTGTTCTTTATTTCCATGCTCTTGGCATTGATTCGGATGGGTTTCACTCTTTCTTTCCGACTCAAGGCATCGGCGACTACATTCGCCTTGCCGGGATGGTATCTTATTTCACAATCGTAATCATTAAGAGTTTCCATCCAACGACGTTGCCTCATGTTCAAGTCCTTCTGGTTGAACAGATGTTGAAGGCTCTTGTGATCAGAATAGATCACACACTTGATTCCATATAAGTAGTGCCTCCACAGTTTTAGTGCGAATACAACGGCACCCAACTCCAAGTCGTGGGTGGTGTAATTCTTTTCGTGCACCTTTAACTGTCTTGAAGCATAGGCAATGACTTTGCCTTTTTGCATAAGCACACATCCCATCCCGGTGTGTGATGCATCACAATAAACTACAAACTCCTCTATTCCATCAGGCAATGTCAACACTGGAGCATTGCTCAACTTTTGTTTCAGAATATCAAAGGATTCCTGCTGCTTAGGACCCCAGTCAAACTTAATCTTCTTACGTGTCAGCGAAGTCAGGGGTGCAGCAATCCTTGAGAAGTTTTCTATGAATCGCCTATAGTATCCTGCCAAACCTAGGAAGCTACGAATTTCTGTAGGCGTCTTTGGCTCATGCCAATTCATGACAGCTTCAACTTTAGCGGGATCTACTTGGATGCCCTGCTCACTAACAACATGTCCAAGAAATTGGACTGCTCGAAGCCAGAATTCACACTTTGAGAACTTGGCATAGAGCTTCTCTTTATGAAGTAGTTCCAAAATACAGTGAAGATGCTTCTCGTGGTCAGCTTGGTTCTTTGAGTAGATGAGGATATCATCGATGAAAACGATGACAAATTTATCCATGTAAGGCTTACAGACGCGATTCATGAGATCCATGAATGCGGCTGGTGCATTTGTGAGCCCAAAAGGCATCACTAGGAACTCGTAATGACCATAACGAGTCCTAAATGCCGTCTTGTGCACATCTTCATCTCTAACCTTCAATTGATGGTAGCCTGACCTCAAGTCAATCTTTGAGAAGAAACTTGCCCCTTGAAGTTGATCGAACAGATCGTCGATTCTGGGCAAAGGATACCTATTCTTGATAGTAACCTTATTAAGCTCACGGTAGTCGATGCACAGACGCATCGATCCATCCTTCTTCTTGACGAATAAAACTGGTGCTCCCCAAGGAGACGAACTAGGTTTGATGAAACCTTTGGCTAGAAGATCATCTAGCTGCGTCCTCAGTTCCTTCATCTCCGTTGGTGCCAACCTATAAGGCGCCCTTGCAACTGGTGCTGATCCAGGAATAATGTCAATCCTGAATTCCACTTGCCTATCTGGTGGCAAACCAGGTAATTCTTCAGGAAATACTTCGGGGTATTCTGAAATGACTGGGATATCTCCAATCTTGGGTTTCGGTTCATCAATAATCACCTGTGCCATGTAGATGACACAGCCCTTCTTCAAACACTTTGAGTCCTTGAGTATTGACATCTTCTCGGGTAGCCCATACTGGGTATCTCCCTGGATAGTAAGTGATTCACCAGACGAAGTCTTGATTATCACTTGCTTCTTATTGCAAATAATCTGGGCCTGGTTATGTGATAACCAGTCCATACCCAAAACTATGTCGAAACCGGCTAGTTTTAAAGGAAGTAGGGATAAAGGAAAAGAGTGATTCCTAATGGATATGAAACATCCATCTAATAAGGTTGAAGCGGTTTCTATGGTGCCATCGGCTAGTTCCACCTCATACTTCACACTTAAAGTTCTAACAGGTAGTCTTAACAATTCACAAAACTTATTATCTACAAACGACTTATCAGCGCCTGAATCGAATAACACTCTCGCATAAACATCATTTACGAGAAAGGTACCTGTTATCACGTTGTCGTCCTTGACGGCTTCCTTTGCATCCATTCTGAAGACCCTTGCATTGGTCTTCCTAGCCTCTTCCGGCTTCTTGGCATATTTTGGGCAATTGCTCTTGATGTGCCCTTTTTCATTGCAACCATAGCAAGTTGCATCCTTTATCTTCTTGCAATCCACGGTTTTGTGTTCCCTGGATTTGCATAAACCACAAGCAAAAGGCTTTGATTGTGATTGAGAGTTGGATTCAAACCTGCACTTGCCAAAGTGCTGCCTCTTGCAGATTTTACATTTGGGTTTTTCACCCGACTGCTGGCCATCCCTCCTAAAACCTGACCCTTTCTTCTGGTCATTGTTCCCCTTCTGTTTCTTGTCTGTACGACGTGAGTTGTCATCCTCACGCTTCCTCTTTTCGGTGTCACTTTTCCTCTGTGACCTTTGCCTAACAGCATCCAAGGTAAGGGACAATGAAATGTCCGTTACTGACCGAAAAGTAGTTGGTCTCGAGGCCTTCACATTTGCCTTAATCTCCGGTTCCAACCCTCCAATGAAACGAGCTATACGTTTAGGCTCCGGAGTTACCAAGTAAGGAACTAACCTCGACAAAGTGTTGAAACTGGTTAGGTAGGCCTGACAGTCAAGGTTCTTCATGACCAGCGCCAGGAAGTCAGATTCAATTCTCTCAACCTCATGTTGAGGGCAGAAATTTTCTTTGATTTGTGCCATGAACTGCTCCCAGGTCATGTTGTATAACGGAACCTTTCCTGTAGCCTGGATCAATGATCTCCACCAGGCTAGGGCTTCTCCTTTGAACGACTGTGAGACAAACTTCACAATATCCCTTTCATGGCAACCACTAATATCCACCACAGTATCCATTTCATCCATCCACGTCATGCAATCAACAGCTCCTTTTTCCCCATTGAAGTCTCTGGGTTTGCACGACACGAAGTACTTATATGTGCAACCCCTATTACGAGGTTCTTGGTTCTGCACGACTCTTTGGGATCGATTACTCCTTTGATTCGAGGAGTGGTGAGTATTACTGTTGTGGGCAGTGTGGGTCCTGGAGGGTGTTCTAGTGTGTGATGCAGAATGGGTCCTCGTATGGGTACCACTTGATCCATGGTGCTGTCTACCCATAGCTATATTAACCGCATTATTTATCATAGCTTGCAACTCTGGACCTGCTACGTTAACTTGGGCATTTTCATTCACTATCCCTGGGTGACTGTTGACCTCGTTTGAGTCTGCCATGTATCTTGAACTGTAACACATTGGCAATAATTTATTGGTGAGTTTATTATATAATTGTCTTTTATGGCAATTTTATTAACCGTGGTAAACATAGACCATATATGGTTAATTTATTACTCACATATATTTAGGATTTCTAATATAATTTATCCTAATTATAAAACAATAATAGTTTTATTAGCACATAAGGCCTAGTCACAGGGACAATTTAAATTATAAGCTATGAATTCAAAGAATCAAGGCTTTTTAAGGTTTGAACCTAGTTCATTACCTTTATCAGACAGGGTCACAGACTAATACTGTCTTTTGTCTCATATGAAAATGAGAAGGGCCCGTAGGCATTATATTACCACGTATGGTTAAACTATGATCATCTTAATTGATGATGTAAACCTAGGATTCAGAGATCATTAAACTAGGTTAGGAATCTTTTAAAGAATTCCTTTATAATATGACGTATGTGATTTTAACGAATCACTTCTGTCAGGAGTGTTAACATGTTTTAAGATGTTAACAGGAAATTGAATCTTTTAGACAGGTCTTACCATTTTGGCCCGGTCTTATATTTGACACGAGGCTAGGGTTCACACTTTTAAGATCCTTAATTAATTAATTTCATAGGCAGATTAATTTAAAAGGAATGATTTTAATTTATTTCATTTATAAATTTTTATATGCACATAATGGCAAACATGAAATTTATAAAACAAACATTCCATTAAATATACATAAGTTACATATTGCCCTAAACGGGTCTTTTCACAACTATTTCCCACGTAGGGGTCAAACAAATACTTACCCGCGCAGGGGTTAAATTTAAAACACAAGTCCTCGCAGGGACTGATTACTTAAGTAGATGTCCACGCAGGGACTAGGTACAAAGATAAATGTCCACGCAGGGACTACATACACACATAAATGTCCACGCAGGGACTTAATTTTAAAGTAGCCATACACACATCAAGGATTTACTGATCCTTCTTGCTCTTTCCCTTGATTAAATTCGTCAAGGTTTTGAACATCCCTTGGTTACGCCTTCGGTCTTCCCGTGCCTCATGCCGCACCTCCCTAATACTTTGTAGGATTTCCTGATGCAGTGGCGGCGACATCTGCAGAGACGGCGGGGGTTGTTGGTAGTACGGGGGTTGTGTAGGCATCTGGTATCCCTGTGCTGGGTAGCCTACTCCCCAAGGACCTCCATACGGTCCCTCCTGATTAAGGGCGTTGTAATTAGCTGCTACCAAATACGGGTCGGCTTCAGCGTATCCGAGGTTAGGGTGAGTAGGTGGCTCAAACGGGTTGTACATCGCAGGACCCGTGTATGCTGGTATCTGATTATCGAAACCCATTGGTGGCGGTTGCTGTGCGTAGGGGTTTGACGGTTCACCTATCTGTGGAACTTCTGGAAGCGGCTGATAATTTCTGCCACTTGATTGTAGAGGAGAGTTAAAGTGAAACTCTTCTCTTCGTGTGGACATCCGGGCTCCGGATCTCCTATGTCTCTGCGGCTGTGGAGGCGCCGGCTGTACTGGTGGCGGTGGAGGCGGTGGCGTAACTGCCTCAAACTGGTGATTCCCAGAGGAATCTTGATGATGCTGCTGCTGCTGCCCATGCGGTGAAGAATAGTGAGGCTGATGCTGCTCATGCGGCGACGAATGGTGAGGCTGATGCTGCTCATGCGGCGACGAATGGTGAGATGGTGTATAATACCATTCTTGCCGAGTAAAGATAGCCTGGAAGCTATCTGAACCATTATAGGGTGGCCCGTGATAAATGGAACTATCCGAGACCTCTATTGGGTGGTTGGGTGTTCCTGATGCGGGTTGTTCGGGGTCTTCTTCCTCATCCATATCATTTCCCCCAGAATAGTGGTCCTCCGGCCCCAATGGGTTAAAACCCACTGGTTCTTGTAGATAATCCGCCGGGTTGAACTGGCCTTGAAAGATTGGAGTGGGGTCTCCAAAAGGACGGTGCGACATAGATCGCTGTAACGGTATGTGTGAATGGTGAGGGTCTCTAGGCTCATTCTCCGAATGTGGCCCGTATGAGTCTTGAGCGGGAGTTGTAGAGCTGTTTGAAACCGACCGTCTTGCCGGTTGAAAGAGACCTCTCTGGTTCCGCCGAGTACCATCACTCTCGGCAGGTGTAGGAGCTCGTGTATTTGACGGCCCAGCTTCATGGTCGTTGGGGGCGGTGGTCGGCCCCTTTCCTCCTCGTCCTCGCATACGTAAGAATCTCGGAGGCATCTTTGTTATTCCTGTCAATAGAACATAAGATAACAATAACAAAATATAAAGTTTAAAGGACAAAACTAAAACCGAATAAGGTGGAATTTGTCCTATGTTATAAGTCTAGACTCGAAAGTTTAAATATGTGCAATTGTGTAACTGAGATTAAACACAACAGGCTAGTGTTTAATTCACTCAGAGTTGGCTCTGATACCAACCTGTCACACCCCGGATTTCCACGTGTCACCGGTGGGCCCGGTGGGGGAGTATCGTGACGTGGTTGGCAACATAATAGTCAAACAACACAATATTTAATTGCACAGCGGAAGCAATATATAGATTTAATTCAACCAAACGATATTGTAATATGAAGTATCACAAATAGTCGAATATAATCCACAGGTAGATCAAAATTAAAAAGGAAACAAATGTTCAACAGATATGACATCAAAGCTGGCGAGACTTAATGTGGATGCTAGGAGACAAGCCAGCCTATTTCGCGTAGTACCTGCACTCAATCTTTTTAAGAAAATACGTCAGTTTACACTGGTAAATACAATCAACTGACTCATTTTGAAAAGAGTTTAAGAAATGCATTTAAGGCACAAGGCACAAATATTTTATAACTTGGGATAATTATTTAATATATAAGCTTGTAAAGGATTTACATGTTTCTTATGCGTTCAGTAGCCCGGATCGAGCCGGGTTAAAGATCAATTAACACACCACTTTAATTATGAGACACTACAGGTGTACGCCTACCCCTGAGTGCTAAGGTCGTGGCCATTTCGTAAAATGATGCCAGGGATATCCGGGACACGGTCATTAACCCCCCAAAGGCTTTAAGCAACAAAACAAATTAAACGGAGACATCTCAATAATTTAACCATAATAAGATTAAATATTCGACGCCCGACCAAGCGGTATTTTATATACCTTACCCAAGCCCGTATAGGGAAATAAGTTAAAAGTATTTACCTGAGCAAGTATAGTTCAAAATCAGCGAGTGCGGTATCTTTTACTGGTTCTCCTAATCTGGAACGAAGGTTTATAATAACCTATTAGAATACTAACGGATCTTTAATTAAGCTTAAGCTTTGACCGGTTAGTTTTAAGGATACGGTTCGTACGCACGATTAAGCGAAGACCGGATAGAATGTGATTTAGACCCGACAAGTTTGAGGACTTGTTTAGTATGGGTTTATTATCCACATTCTGGATTTTGAGATAAAAATGATATCGTTTGACCCGTTTCGGCTAGTTTATGCAAACTAGTTACATAAACCGAACCGAACGCGTATAATGCATAACGGGTAACCGAAAGGGTCGCGAACAGGTTTCCTAGGTTAATACGCTTTAAATATGTGGTGATATCATTATGATATCTTCCATAATGCCCATAACGAGTTTATTCCCTAATTATGCCCCGTAGGGGTATTTTGGTCATTTTAACGACCATAAAAGGGATTTATAGTACTACTGAGATACGGGTCTGATTAAATCAGAAAAACATCTTAACTTAACAGGTTATGTCTAATGGTATTAAGTCTTACGTGGCAAAATGGTTTTAATACTAAACTACGCGTTTAATACGCGTATAAAGCCGTTTTAAGCGACGTACGGGTTAAAATACCAATCTGAGTTTTCTAATCAGCAAAACAGGTTCAAAATACTATATTTATTATTTTAAATCAGTGGCAATTGGATTGGTATCAATCGGATTCGTAAAACTCGTTTTATGGCCTAAAAGGGCATATTCGGTGTTAACCGAATCAATGCGATAAGTCTAGCTTAAGACCAGCTTAAAAATAATTAAAAATCTTCAAAAATCCTAAAATATTATTTAACATCAGCGGGTAATAGTTTTGGTACCGAAAATTGGGTTTAGATAGGCTATGCGTTAATCGCGCCGTTTAATTAATAAAAAGCTTATTATTTACGCAAATGCGCATATCTCCTAATCTAGACCTCCGCTTGACGTGAAAATTTACGTACATGTTAAATATTCAGTAACTAAGATTATTGCATTTCCACATTTTCAAAATACTCGTTTTAAGGTCATAAGGGCGTTATGGTCCAATTTAAGCGATTAACGGAAACGTGTGCATGCAACGGATAATCAACGAAACAAGTATAGAGACTTATACTAACATGCAACCCAATCCTAATGAGACTTTAAGGTATGTCTAATATCAACTAAAACGGGTCAGAACCGAAGTCAACGCAAAAGTCAAGGTTTTGCGCCTTTCGGTTCCGAACCGGGTTTAAATAGAGATTTGTCGAGTCGGGCAAGCGCAAACAAGTTTTTATACTTATTACTAAGTTATATTAAGTTTAAAACAGGTTGCACGCCTCGCGGATTGCTAGTCGTGCATTAAATCGCATTTTGTAAATCTGTTGACTTTTTCGGTCAACGTTTGACCCGACAAACGACCTAGATAAGTCTGGAATTGGTACTTGCCCTTATAAGGGTTTAATACCCATATAATTACCTATCTAATGGTACTTTTAATTCGGGTTACGACTGAGCTATCGATAACTAAACCCGAAGTCAACCGTTTAATATGATATGTTGACTTTTAAGCTAAAAACTAAACTAGAATTAATTTAGAAGGGATTAGAGACTTACTAGATGATTAGAGGATGACTAGGAAGGCTCTTGATCAGTTTGCAAGCTCCCCAATAATCAGAATGCTTGAAAAATGATTTGTGAATAAGTTGGTGAATGAAAGGGTCCTTATATAGTGGGTTTAACACCACAATTCATTGACACAAGGGTCTAAGATCAACCACAAGTGATAAACACATGTCCCTAGCATGTAGGGGGTGTCTAAGGTTCATGCATGAGCAAGAAAAACCGGCTGAAAGGGTCACAAGTGCATCAAACAGGCTGCTGCCTGTTTTTTCTGCATCTGCAGACCGGATGCGGCCCGCATTGAGTTTAAGCAAAACTAAAGCGGGCCGCTTTAGACCTAAAATTCATATTTTTGTTGTTTGTTGTTGGATCGAAAGGGCAGCCGTTATAAACGACTTGTTGACTTCATTTTATCAATAGGGGACCTCCAATAAGTGTCTAATACTGTAACATACCCTACCATCATCCATTATTCCACTTGATTGCATATACAAGACCCGTAAATGACGGTTTATCGTTCATTTCAACATGGGATCACATCATGCATTTGAATTTTCCTTTAAAGGCAATAATTCCCTGAATTGAGGGTACATAGATGTGTAATTTAATATATCGGGTATTGGGATTTATAATTGAGGTGTTCAGAGGTAATAATTTAACATGACGCCACTTTAAATCCTACCGAAAACATCTTTATTATATCCGGGTTTCCAACGCGTTTTGTCTTACATGACACGTGTCATTTTATTATTAACCCGAAATTTGCGAGGTGTTACACTTCATGTCAAAGTTATGCGAGAGTAACCGCTTCGACTCATGCAACATGTCTAAACTATTACTTGCCAGTAGAATATCGTCTACATAAAGGACAAGTATAGTAAAATTACTCTCACTCATTTTGAGGTAGGTGCATTGATCCACTTGATTCTTCATAAAACCTTGTTTCTTCATGACTTCATCAAACTTGAGGTACCATTGACGTGATGCTTGTTTTAACCCATAAATGGATTTCTTCAACTTACAGACTAGATGCTCCTGGCCTTCAGGTTGTTTCATGTAAACATCTTCGTCTAAGTCTCCGTTAAGGAAAGCAGTTTTGATGTCCATCTGATGCAGCTCTAAATCAAAATGAGCTACTAGAGCCATAACGATCCTTAATGAATCTTTACGAGAGACATCTGAAAACGTCTCTTGATAATCAATTCCCTCTTTCTGAGTGTAGCCCTTTGCAACCAATCTCGCTTTGTAGCGTTCAACGTTCCCATTTGGATCTAGTTTTGTTTTGAACATCCATTTACAACCTACAGGTTTAACACCGTTGGGTAATTCTACCAAATCCCAAACGTCATTTTTCTTCATGGATTCAAGCTCATCAATCATTGCTTTGTTCCATTCAGAAGACTGATCACTGCTAATGGCTTCATTATAAGAGATAGGATCATTGAGCTTTCCAGCATCCATTTCAGTCAGGTAGGTAACATAATCATCCCAATTAGTAGGCCTTCTTTGCCTAGATGACCTCCTGAGTTAATTATCGGGTTCAGCGTTGTCTTGGTTTTGAGCGTTTGATGTGCCTTCGTTATGAGGTATAATGGGTTCTGATTGTGGAGATGAAGTTGGTGCAGTAGCTTCAGGTGCAGTTGCTGCATTGGGTACAAGAGGAGTAAACGGAGTAATGGTAAGCGACGAGTCTCCCCCCCCCCCCCCCGCGTCTTGTACTTCTTTCAATTCTTCGTAAGGGTTGGTACTGCTCCCACTGACCTTGAAATCCTCCAGGAACGCAGCACGCTTGGTTTCAACAATACGGGTGACATGAGAAGGACAATAGAAACGATAACCCTTTGAATGATCAGGATACCCGATAAAGAAACAGGTAACTGTTTTAGGGTCAAGTTTCCTTAGGAAAGGATTATAGAGTTTTGCTTCAGCAATGCAGCCCCATACTTTCATATATTTAAGACTCGGTTTCCTTCCTGTCCAAAGTTCATAAGGAGTTTTAGGGACAGACTTAGAAGGAACTCTGTTGAGTATATGAACAACTGCTTTTAACACTTCAGTCCAGAGAAATAATGGTAAATTAGTGTTGGCTAACATATTGCGCACCATGTTCATAAGGGTACGATTTCTTCGTTCAGCGACACCGTTCTGCTGAGGTGTACCAGGCATGGTGTATTGGTTCACAATCCCCTGGCCCTTACAAAACTCATAAAATGGACCAGGAGCTTGACCCACATTAGTATGTCTTCCATAATATTCACCGCCTCTATCTGATCTCACAACTTTAATCTGACGATCTAATTGCTTTTCAACTTCAGCTTTATAATCTTTAAAAGTTGTAAGAGATTCAGACTTTTCCTTAATAAGATACAAGTACATGTAACGAGAATAATCATCAATGAAAGTGATAAATGAAGTATGTCCTGTTATGCCAGCGATTTGGTAAGGACCACTAATGTCAGTGTGAATAAGTTCTAATAAATTAGAGCTTCTAGTGGCACCTTTCTTATTCGCTGATGTCATTTTGCCTTTGAGACATTTGACACATGTTCCAAAATCAGTGAAATCGAGAGGAGGCAAGACTTCATCCTTTACGAGACGATTTAATCGTTTTCTTGAGATGTGGCCTAAACGTTGATGCCACAACATGGATGAAGTCTCTAAGTCTCGTTTCTTTTCCATCTTTGTGAGTGATTCATTAATATTATGTGACAACAAAGATTTGGAAAAATTATCATCTAGTTCTAATATATAGAGACCACCATCCAGAATGCCAGTACCATAAACAACAGAATCATAGAGAATAGAGAGTTTGCGATGACCATGGGAAACAACAAAATCGTCCATGTCCAACTTTGGTCCTGATACAAGGTTCCGAGTTACCTCAGGAACATATATGGTATCATAAAGTTTAATACATAAACCAGTTTTCAAAAATAATTGTAATGTTCCTATGTTCTTCACTTCTAATTCCCGATCATCCCCAACTTTAAGTGTTCTTTGGTTTCTTCCCAGCTTCCGGATTGAAAGGAATCCCTGAGTAGAGTTAGTTACATGAACCATAGAACCAGAATCAAACCACCAAGAATTAACAGGAACATTTAAATTAAAGGACTCAAGTATCATGAAAAAATCGTTACCTTTCTTAGCCAGCCACTCCTTAAAGTCAGGGCATTCTTTTTGCTTATGTCCTGTTTTCTTACAGAACTTGCAATAGGGTTTGCCTAAGGAGCTCTTAGAGCTAGAAGGTGCACTTGTATTAGGATTTGGCTTTTGGACTTTGGAAGCAACCTTTCTTTGATAATTGTTCTTCCTCTTTTTAGAGTTGGAGGTGGTGAAGTTAGCAACATCAGTAGTGCGATCCATCTTCATGCGCTCTTCCTCCTGTACGCACATAGCGACCAGCTTACTCATCGTCCATTTGTCCTTCTGAGTGTTGTAATTGATCTTGAATGCTTCATATGACGAAGGAAGCGAAGTGATGATGAAGTGAACAAGAAAACCATCACTGATTTCCATCTCTATCCCTTTCAGCTTATTGGTCATGTCATGCATCATCATGATGTGTTCGCGAATGCCGCTCCTCCCATCATACTTAGTCGTCACCAGCTTGAGGATAAGAGTGCTAGCGTGTGCTTTTGATGTTCCTTTGAATTGAGCCTCCACAGAAGCCAGGTAGGTTTTAGCATCTTCAGAATCAGGAATAACTCCTCTAATTGCATTATGAATGGACTGCTTCATGAACATGAGAGACATGCGGTTACACCTAGTCCATTTTTCATGAACTATCTGCTCAGCAGCAGTACTTTGAGTAGTAAGGTCCGCTGGCTTATTCTCTCTTAAAGCATAATCGAAGTCTAGCAATCATAGTGTAAGCATGAGGGCATCCTTCCATTCAGCAAAGTTATCACCAGTCAAAGGTCGAATCCCGCAATTGGGTGCTGATAGTGGAAATAAGATGAGCAAGTTATGATACTAAGAAAGAAGTCCTAATGTGATCTAAGGGCATGTTATACTAAGGCAGGCATAAATAATGACCATTTTAATTATGAAGCTGTGATATTGTCTATTACTAACATCAAAATAATAGACTTAGTAAAATTCTACTTAAACGAAGACAAATCAGCTTTGGCCAGAAGTGTAATCATTTAAGTATGTGTGCAAAGTAATCGTGACAAATCAGCTTTGGCCAGAAATGAGACAATCACTTTAGTTATGCACTTGTCAAGCATGCTAAACATAAATGAATTAAATCAGCTTTGGCCAGAATTAAGACATTTTACGTTTGTAATGCATACTCAACATAGCTTTTATAATACTTGAATAATAAATAGATGTATTAAATCAGCTTTGGCTAGAAATGATACATCAGAAGCTCATTCATGTTAAGCTATTTTGGTTTTGTAAAAAATTATCCGATTCTGATTAGTTAATTAAGTGTTAACAAAACCAAGTATTTAATAGCAAACCACCTGTTAGCGCGACGGGGTTCGGGGCGGATCCCCGAGCTAAATTTTAGTCCACATGAAACAACCTAAAATAATGAGGTTTCGAGTTAGGTCTCGAGTCAGGTCTCGAGTTAGGTCTTGACTGAGTTATGAGATCTCGAGTCAGTTATGAGGTCTTGAGTCACAACCTTTGTCTCAAGTCAGAACCATGGTCTCGACTACTGTATTTTATGAGATCTCGAGTCATAATGAGGTCTCGAGTCGCAACCACGGTCTCGAGTTGTGAAGATTGAAGCCCTTTGTCGAAATCTCAGTGGTCTCGAGTCGAGACTGTTGTCTCGAGTTGTAAAGTTTTAAGAACCTGATGATTTCGAGTCGAGACCTTGTGGTCTCGAGTCCACTGTTAACAGATGTTTATTGTGATAATAACTGAAAACTCAAAATTTTAGGGATTGTGGGATAATGTTTCCCGATTTATTGCTGATCTAAACTTATCAAAGATTTCGAAAACTATAACTGATTATCTATTAACAGTTTTCGAAGATTTTAATAGATAAAATTCAGATCAAAATCAGTAAAAACACCCACTAATCCAAATTATATTCCAAAACTTAAGGAATTTTCGAGTTTTCCTTAGAACCAATGATGAACCCTAAAAAATTATTTGATGTTTTCCCTACAGTGATGGTGGATGGTGTTCTACACTGCTTTAAGCTTCGAACATATGAATCAACAATTACTGGTCGGTAACCACCACTTAAATATTAAGATATCTATGATCAGTGACGAATCTAGAAAATCTTTATAGAGACAACGTTTCATATAATGAGTAACTGTATGTATATATTGGTTTTAATATCTTCCTCCTGTTTAACATTTTGTTGTTTCTAATTAATCAATATGTTCCAAAGCTCCAAAGAGCTCCCATTATGTGGATTTATCAGAATATCCACATGGTACATGTATGGTTTTAATTAATTAATTAATTAATTAATATTCTTGGCTTATTAAACATGAGTAAATATGATTTTAAGAGAATATATGGTCCTAAAAATTAATAATAAATAAATGGTAATCAGATATCGAGTACGAGCTACATTGGGATGGATCTTCTGAAATTAATAATAAACCTGTCAGGTCGACCTGAACACGACCAACTTAGCCATACTTTGTAACACCCCGTGTTTTCGGAAGTCAAAGTCAAAGTCAAGGTCAAAGTCAACGACCGTTGTACGAATTTGACTTATAGAAACTTCTTTATTTTAATTGTATTATGTGGAGTAAGTGTTGTTAATTGCTAAAATCGATATGTGTTAATCGATAACTAATCGACTTACGACTGTGAAATATAGGAAGTAACAATGCGATAAAGTTAACTAATCGATAATCAAGCTATGCTACTCGACATCGAATCGTGATACAAACCGCAACTCGACTTAATCTGGTTAATTATACGTGTGTGTGTGCCTTATGTGTTACTTGTGTGTGTTATATATATATATATATATGTTGTTGTGGAAATCAATCGAACTCAATCGAAACTCGAAACGCAATCAAACTCGAACCGCAATCGAACTATGATAATTAGTGGAGAAGAGATTATGCGAGATATGAAATAGTTGGGACTGAAAGTAATTTGACTAGGAAACCCTATCGTGACGAGCCGCTCGCAATCGAAATCGAAACATCAAAAATCGTCGCGTAAAAAATCGAATCAAGTGCCATCCGGCCGGATAGCCATCCGACCGGATAGCCACTGCGCTACAAACAAGGGTTCCGACCAGGATGTCATCCGATCGGATAAGCCATCCGAGCGGTATGTCATCTGATCGGATAACCTTTCCTCTTTTGGAATCCTATAAATACCCCTGTCATTATCATTCTTTCCATTTCTGGAAACCCTCTGTCCGAACCACTCGTGCTCCTCACATTTTCTTCGATTTCTCTCAATCCAGGTAAGATCTCGCCCTAAATCTTGTACTTTCTTGATCTACACGCACTCCTACACCTTTCTATCTTTTAAATCTTAACTTTTAACCGTGAAATCACTAGATTTCGGGTGTTATAGGGTGACGTCATCATGTGTTCTTCAAGAACTTCATGTTTTGACTCAATCCACCAAGAACGACCAAGATCCAACCGGTTTCCACGCAAACATACAAAGATCTTGTAAAGATCTCGACACAAGAATGGTGGGAAGAGGATTGAAAGATGGTTTTAACTTTCTTTCAACTCTTTTACACTTAAAACACTCAAAACCGGTAGAAGCAGGTTCTGATTTAGTCCTCTACTCGATTGTAGTGTTGTACTAGTTCAAGATCCGGGTTCTACTCACGAGACTACCGATTTCGGGTTATCCAAGACCAACCGTCTCGAGCCGGTAACCGGCCGGACTAGGGTGATTCCTGGTCAGGTTGGTCATCTGGGTCGAACTAGAGGTTCTGTTGGCTAACACGTTGTCAAAGTGTCTCGGCATAACGACAAACCCTCAAAACGACCAAGTGTAGGACGAACAGGACAATCAGGACGGATTACTGTCCGAACGGATTGCTGTCCGATCGGATAGGTCATCCGAACGAATTGTCATCCGAACGGATCACACTTGGGTCCCACTTTTAAACAACCTTATCTAAAGTTTGAGTATTGAACGAAATGTAATCCGATCGGACGACCATCTGACTGGATTACTCTTCGGATCATGAGATACTAAGACTTTAAAGACTTAAACAATTTTCAACATGTTCAATAACAAGGTTGCCATCCGATCGAATGACACTTCTGTCATGAACTTGCCTTCAGCAAGTAACCTCATCACCAAGTTACCGTCCGACCGGATGACCATCCGAACGGATTGTCATCCGCACGACCCACCATCCGATCGAACGACTTGATAAATAGAGATACTTCAATGTTTTCAAAATACTACAACGAAAACTTTAAAAGTCAAACCATCATACACAAACACATCCTTCTTATAGGAAGAAACAATCCACTCGAATCGCCATCCGACCGGACCACTGTCCGACCGGATGACCACCCGAACGGATTGTTACCCGCACGGATTGCTGTCCGATCGGATTACCATCCGATCGAACCACTATCCGACACTTTCATACCTTGTGACGTTTTACGCATCACTTATCATTATACAATCTAATCTACTCAGGCTAATCTTACTCGCTAAGCGCTCCCTTCAATCCATCAACTGCTGTGAGTATACTCGATCCCTTTTTGCTTTAAGCACTTTTGGGTGTTACATACGTTACAACTATTCAAATCACATCAAACACACTACTCAATACTATTTGAACGCTAACCGTTAATGCATGTTATACGTGACTTATGAATGCTTGTTTGTTATGTTTACACATGGAATGTTGTCTACCTGCCTTAGCAACGATAGTACTATAGTTTGGACTCAGCACCCGTTCACACGGGGGTTGTTAAGGATCATTTACTTGCATGGATTACGGTGGTAATCATGTATTGCGAACTGCCTCGGGCACTCAACCCGCAGTCATTGGTATCGATGGATCTATGTCGATAACTAACGTGCTTCATTTCACTATGTGTACGTGCTGGTTATGCGTAAACGAATTTGAACTCTATATGCTATTATCAAACTTGTATGCTCACCTTTACATTATATGTATTGACTTTTATTTTAACGTATGTGACAGGTGCTTAGGACGCACACTTGGTAGGAATTTAAAGCTAGAATAAAGCTCTAGAGCCCAACAAATAGTTGTCTGTAGTGGTCAAACTAAGGGTCTCTCGAAGCAGATAAACAATTGCTCTATTTTGAAATCTGAGTTGTCGGAACAGAATATTTGCCTAGATTTTTATCTGTAATAATTATTTTGCTGTTTGAGATACGGTATGGGACGTATTATTTAAATTGAATAGTATTGATAATTGTTATGGAAACTTCTGGACAATCTGTTTCGCTCAGTGCCATGCCCCGATGATTCCGCCATCGGTTGGGGTGTGACATACTTGTTCACCGGCTTGACTCGTAACTAACCAGAGCTCATTTAGACTAATCCCAACCCAAGAATTTTTTGTTGATCAGTTCTGTTTAAACATAATGGAAAACATGAATAACATACCTGTTACAGCAGACAGGCCAGCAGAGAATCCAGTCAGAGATGCAGCCATTGAGTTCAACATACTTGTCAGGATGATCTGGTTCCTCCTTGGGGTGTAACGTTATGATGGTGATGAACCGAAACTAGGGAGAGAATTGGTTAGGAGAGAGAGCCGAGAATGATGTTATGAGGGTTGTGTAAATTGTGTAATTTTTTGTAACCCTTAAACTCTCTAATAATCTTCTTACTAGGTGTACGCCCGTGTGAATACACGGATTTGTTCTAATAATGATCGGAATCAAATACTAAAAAACATATTGGGTAAAACACTGGTAT
This sequence comes from Helianthus tuberosus, assembly GCA_030545235.1. Taxonomy (NCBI): domain Eukaryota; kingdom Viridiplantae; phylum Streptophyta; class Magnoliopsida; order Asterales; family Asteraceae; genus Helianthus; species Helianthus tuberosus. Next base: position 45,890,081 of record CM060442.1, read on the forward strand.
AACATGCATGCTTCAACAGAGAGTTTGTAGAAAATGCAAGTTGGTTCGGTTCAAAACAACTCAAGTTATTGTATAAAAGAGTCAAAAGTGTGTACCAGACTTTAAGTACAATTCATCGAACGTAATTAAGCTATTGCAAGTGAGAATCAATAGCTTTCCTGTAGGCTTCAATTGCGCCTGAATACACGACACGACTTTTGACCACCGTTTCATTTTTAGCCATTTATATACATTGTGGCTGGCAAGTAATAGGTATCTGTTTCTCCTTCATCCTCTCTGAATGCATTATCTTGAAACATTTGAAGTAAACATACAGTTACTTTTAATTTAATTTGTATAATTATAACATCAGGTCGATAAAACACTAATACCTGCAACAACATCATAGCAAGATGTATCCACTTCCTCTTGCACGCTAGTGCCAGTTCTCTAAAGAGAATAAAAAATATCATTAATAAACCTAAACCTCAATACACATAAAAAGCAATTCATCGAACGTAATAAAGTACAATTACTTTGCATGCTTTTACCTCAAACTATTGCAAGTGAGAATCAATTACTTTTCATGCTTGTGCATTCACGATCTGCTGCCTTTTCACGAGTCATCTTCGTTTTCCATTCTCCAAACTTCTAAGTTACAGATCTGCGAGTCAGGAACCTGGACTCAAAGATATGTCAGATGTCTCTTTGAATTAGGGGTCTTGAACTGCGGAACTATAATTTCGATGTAATAGAGAATCAGGGATTGGCATGGCAACTCAAGCTACTAACTTACTATACTAATAAGAAACAAAATACGTAAATAAGTTTCGAGTTTTGATAGTTATTTGAAAAAAAAAAAAAAACTCTCTATATATCAGGATTGTATCAGGTTTTTACAATACCAAAGATAATCACATAAAGCATTTAGTAATGCAAAACACTTAAGAGACACTGTATTAAGAGAAAATATTATATACTTCAGAACGGTTTCTAGGCAACTGACACATCTAGTAATTAAGTGTGAAAACTTAATTGTGTGAGGTTTGAAATGCAGAACTTCTAAAGGTTAACCCAATGGGTTATGTGCCTGCTTTGGTGGATGGCACTACGGTGGTTTCAGATTCTTATGCCATCTTATTAGTGAGTAAATTTATGTTTGTTCCTCATTTAACTTCCTTCTTATTTTTATATAATTTACAACTGACAGTTTTTACCTCAAACTATTGCAAGTGAGAATCAATAGCTTTCCTGTAGGCTTCCATTGTGCCTGAATACACGACACGACTTTTGACCACCGTTTCATTTTGAGCCATTTTTATACATTGTGGCTGATGTTTCATGCTTGTGCATTCTCGATCTGCTGCCTTTTCACGTGTCATCTTCGTTTTCCATTATCTTAAAGTTACTCACTTCATTTAATCTCTACACAACACAAAATGTTAGTAAAACTATAAGCTAGGCATTTCATCGAACATTTGGCATGCAATAAGTTTACTTACTACAAAACAACATATCTAAAAGCCTGGTGAAAGGTACCTCTCTACAGCACTACCATAAAGGCGAAAGGTACCTCTTTGCACCAGCACAATTCGGTCCACTTGACTGCAGGGTGGTCTGTACATGTGACCCACCTATATCTTCAGACACAACAAATGGAGATGACCAGAGTGGTCTGTTGATTCTACCTGAACAAAGAAAGGCAATTGAGATATAAGCATGTACATCACCCGTATCTCAGTAATACTATAAATCCCTTTTATGGTCGTTAAAATGACCAAAATACCCCTACGGGGCATAATTAGGGAATAAACTCGTTATGGGCATTATGGAAGATATCATAATGATATCACAACATATTTAAAGCGTATTAACTTAGGAAACCTGTTCGCGACCCTTTCGGTTACCCGTTATGCATTATACGCGTTCGGTTCGGTTTATGTAACTAGTTTGCATAAACTAGCCGAAACGGGTCAAACGATATCATTTTTATCTCAAAATCCAGAATGTGAATAGTAAACCCATATTAAACAAGTCCTCAACTTGTCGGGTCTAAATCACATTCTATCCGGTCTTCGCTTAATCGTGCGTACGAACCGTATCATTAAAACTAACCGGTCTAAGCTTAAGCTTAATTAAAGACCCGTTAGTATTCTAATAGGTTATATTAAACCTTCGTTCCAGATTAGGAGAACCAGTAAAAGCTATCTGCAGTTTATTCAAATAAGGATTTATACTTGCAAAGGTAAACACTTTTAACTTATTTTCCCTATACGGGCTTGGGGTACGGTATATAAAATACCGCTTGGTCGGGACGTTGAATCTTTGATTGAATGAATGATAATGAAAGTATTGAGACGTCTCGTTTAACATTGTTTTGTTTGCTTAAAGCCTTTGGGGGGTTAATGACCGTGTCCCGGATATCCCTGGCATCATTTTACGAAATGGTCACGACCTCAGCACTCAGGTGTAGGCGTACACCTGTTAGTGTCTCATAAATAAAGTGGTGTGTTAATTGATCTTTAACCCGGCTCGACCCGGGCTACTGAACGCATAAGGAACATGTAAATCCATACAAGTATTATATATTTAAATAATTATCCCAAGTTATAAAATATTATTTGTGCCTTGTGCCTTAAATGCATTTTCTTAAACTCTTTTCAAAATGAGTCGGTTGATTGTATTTACCAGTGTAAACTGACGTATTTTCTTAAAAGGTTAAGTGCAGGTACTACGCGAAATAGGCTGGCATGTCTCCTAGCATCCACATTAAGTCTCGCCAGCTTGGATGTCATAAACTGTTGAACATTTGTTTCCTTTCTATTTGGATCTACCTGTGGATTATATTCGACTAATTGTAATACTTAATATTACAATATCGGTTGGTTGAATTAAATCTATACTTTGCTTCCGCTGTGCATTTAAATATTGTGTTGTTTGACTATTATGTTGCCAACCACGTCACGATACTCCCCTACCGGGCCCACCGGTGACACGTGGAAATTCGGGGTGTGACAGGTTGGTATCAGAGCTTAACGTTTGTAGAAAAACCTTTGTCGATTGAAGATCGACAGGTAAGGAAGCTTCGAAGAAAGCACATACCTTTTGTAAAGGTCAAATGGGATGCCCGAAGAGGTCCCGAGTATACGTGGGAGTTGGAATCCACCATGAAAGAAAAATACCCTTATTTGTTTCAGTAAATCTCGGGTCGAGATTTATTTTAAGGGGGTGAGGATGTAACACCTCAGAAATTCGTGTTAAATAAATTAACGACACGTGTCATGTATGACAACAAGCGCTGTAAACCCGGACTTAATAACAATATTTTGGTAGGATTTAAAGATGGCGTTATGTTAATTTTACCTCTGAACGACCTCATATAAATCCCAAGACCAAATACTTATTATCGACATTTGATATAATCCGGTAAATGCCCACAATAATAGAATTCATGCACAAGAATGGAATTGATAATGCATGATGTGACTCCAACAATGAATTGAATGATAAACCGATGTTTTCGGATCTTGTATATGCAATCAAGTGAATTAATGGATGATGGTAGGGTATGTTACAGTATTAGACACTTATTGGAGGTCCCCTATTGATAAAATAAGTCAACAAGTCGTATATAACGGCTGCCCTTTCAAACCAACAGCAAACAACAAAATTCGGATCAGAGTAAGGCGTCGCGTAGCGCGACAGCCCCTCGCGCTACGCGAGGGTGTGCCCAGCGACAGCAGACCTGCAGTAGGCTGTTGTGTGCGATTGTGACCCCCTTAGCCGGTTTTGCTTGCACATGCATGGCCCCTAGACACCCCTACATGCTAGAGACATGTGTTTATCACTTGTGGCTGATCATAGACTCTTGTGTCAATTGATTGTGGTGTGTAAACCCACTATATAAAGGACCTTCAAGTGCAATTCATTCACACATCAATATTCAAGCATTCTGATTATTTGGGGAGCTTGCAAACTGATCAAGAGCCTTTCTAATCATCCATTAATCATCTAGTAAGTTGCCTAACCTTTCTAAATTAATTCTAGCTTAGTAATTAGCTTAAAAGTCAAACCGACGTAACTACGGTTTGACTTCGCGATTAATTAACGATAGCTCAGTCGTGTGTCGAATTAAAAGTACCATTAGATAGGTAATTATATGGGTATTGAACCCTTATAAGGGCAAGTACCAATTCCAGACCTAACTAGGTCGTTTGTCGGGTCAAACGTTGACCGAAAAAGTCAACAGAATTGCAAATTATGATTTAATACACGATTAATGATCCGAGAGGCGTGTAACCTGTTTTAACCTTAATATAACTTGGTAATAAGTATAAAAACTTGTCTACGCTTGCCCGACTCGACAAATTTCTGTTTAAACCCGGTTCGGAACCGAAAGGCGCAAAACTTTGACTTTTGCGTTGACTTCGGTTCTGACCCGTTTTAGTTGGAATTAGACATGCCTTAAAGTCTCATTAGGATTGGGTTACATGCTAGTATAAGTCTCTGTACTTGTTTCATTGATTATCCGATGCATGCACGCGTTTCCGTTAATCGCTTAAATTGGACCATAACGCCCTTATGACCTTACAACGAGAATTTTGAAAATGTGGAAGTACAATAATCTTAGTTACTGATTAATTAACATGTACGGAAATTTTCACGACAATCGGAGGTCTAGATTAGGAGATATGCGCATTAGCGTAAATAATAAGCTTTTTATTAATTAAACGGCGCGATTAACGCATAGCCTATCTAAACCCGATTTTCGGTACCAAAACTTTTACCCGCTGATGTTAAATAATATTTTAGGATTTTTGAAGATTTTTAATTATTTTTAGGCTGGTCTTAAGCTAGGCTTATCGCATTGATTCGGTTAATACCGAATATGCCCTTTTAGGCCATAAAACGAGTTTTACGAATCCGATTGATACCAATCCAATTGCCACTGATCTAAAATAATAAATATAGTATTTTGAACCTGTTTTGCTGATTAGAAAACTCAGATTGGTATTTTAACCCGTACGTCGCTTAAAACGGCTTTATACGCGTATTAAACGCATAGTTTAGTATTAAAACCATTCTGCCACGTAAGACTTAAAACCATTAGACATAACCTGTTAAGTTAAGATGTTTTTCTGATTTAATCAGACCCGTATCTCAGTAATACTATAAATCCCTTTTATGGTCGTTAAAATGACCAAAATACCCCTACGGGGCATAATTAGGGAATAAACTCGTTATGGGCATTATGGAAGATATCATAATGATATCACAACATATTTAAAGCGTATTAACTTAGGAAACCTGTTCGCGACCCTTTCGGTTACCCGTTATGCATTATACGCGTTCGGTTCGGTTTATGTAACTAGTTTGCATAAACTAGCCGAAACGGGTCAAACGATATCATTTTTATCTCAAAATCCAGAATGTGAATAGTAAACCCATATTAAACAAGTCCTCAACTTGTCGGGTCTAAATCACATTCTATCCGGTCTTCGCTTAATCGTGCGTACGAACCGTATCATTAAAACTAACCGGTCTAAGCTTAAGCTTAATTAAAGACCCGTTAGTATTCTAATAGGTTATATTAAACCTTCGTTCCAGATTAGGAGAACCAGTAAAAGCTATCTGCAGTTTATTCAAATAAGGATTTATACTTGCAAAGGTAAATACTTTTAACTTATTTTCCCTATACGGGCTTGGGGTACGGTATATAAAATACCGCTTGGTCGGGACGTTGAATCTTTGATTGAATGAATGATAATGAAAGTATTGAGACGTCTCGTTTAACATTGTTTTGTTTGCTTAAAGCCTTTGGGGGGTTAATGACCGTGTCCCGGATATCCCTGGCATCATTTTACGAAATGGCCACGACCTCAGCACTCAGGTGTAGGCGTACACCTGTTAGTGTCTCATAAATAAAGTGGTGTGTTAATTGATCTTTAACCCGGCTCGACCCGGGCTACTGAACGCATAAGGAACATGTAAATCCATACAAGTATTATATATTTAAATAATTATCCCAAGTTATAAAATATTATTTGTGCCTTGTGCCTTAAATGCATTTTCTTAAACTCTTTTCAAAATGAGTCGGTTGATTGTATTTACCAGTGTAAACTGACGTATTTTCTTAAAAGGTTAAGTGCAGGTACTACGCGAAATAGGCTGGCATGTCTCCTAGCATCCACATTAAGTCTCGCCAGCTTGGATGTCATAAACTGTTGAACATTTGTTTCCTTTCTATTTGGATCTACCTGTGGATTATATTCGACTAATTGTAATACTTAATATTACAATATCGGTTGGTTGAATTAAATCTATACTTTGCTTCCGCTGTGCATTTAAATATTGTGTTGTTTGACTATTATGTTGCCAACCACGTCACGATACTCCCCTACCGGGCCCACCGGTGACACGTGGAAATTCGGGGTGTGACAATAAAGCAGCTTCAGAGGCCTTAGCCTTCCAACTTTTTAAAAAACGACTGCAAAAATATGAACAAATTATGATATAAACATGCGTACCTTCCCTCTTTCCATACCTTACTAAAAACATGACTTTTAAGACATATACATACAAGAAATGGAAATACCCATAACTTGATTTGAGCAATTGTGCCGATTTGAATCATCTTTAAGTACCCATTTAAACTCATATTCATATGAAACCACTAAAGTACTAAAGTGATTCCATCTCAAACTATCAGATTAATGAATCACATTTAAGATCAGTATCCAAATAATGAACTCAACTCAATAACCCATGACCAAAAAGTCAAAATACCACCAAATTTCACAAGAACAAAAGGTCAAACATAATAAAGTTTCAAACTTTAAAAGTTGTATGTAAACTGACCTGAAGTTATCACTTTCAAATGAAGACAAGTTCTTGTTCTAGCTCCAGTACACACCCGATTTCGTTAGGCTCTAATCGCTTACAACCTGCAAAAACAGATCTGTAATTTGAAGATTATTAAGGCTCAGATCTGTAATTTGACCAAAAGAAAAGACGGGTAACATACCTTGTGATGACAGGAGAGAACTCGAAATCAGAAGAATCGACGGTTGTAGTAGATTTGAACCGGGGAGATTCGAAATAAAACCATATTCATCATCATCATCATCACGATTTAACCCTATTTTTCCAACAAACTCAACTGAAATCATCATCAACAATTTACCGAGTTGATATTGAAGAAAAGAATTAATAGAAACTACATACACAGACGTACACAAACCTGTTGAATTTTGAATTTGACCAAAAGAAAAGACGGATACATTAAATTCTATAAAATCTAACAGCTTCCACCTACAAATATACAAATCAACTTTATTTCAGTAGCTAAACTGAAAAAAAATCAAACAATTAACACATACCAACTTTGTTCAATTAAAACTCCACATCTGCTTGCTTTCTTCTAATTCTAAAATACAACAAAAGAAAAAGAACTTAAATTGGAATTTAATTACCAAAAAAGAAATAACAAAACTGATAAGAGAAACCATAACTGAAGCGTTGCCGACATGTGAAGGTATTAAATCTAAATCAACGGCATTAAGCAACAATAACATATAAATACAACAATAAAAAGTATTGCAGAATGCAAACCTCTCTGAAGAAGGTGATTGGCTGCTGAGCAAGAGACTGTGGATTTCCAATGTTAAAGTAAATTATCTGCAAATATATTTTAAAGACGTGAGCAGCAAATCAAAACTTATACCTTCCTATAACTGTAGGAGTGTTTATCAAGGCTTGTTTAATAAACAATAAAAGAGCTCGAGTAGCTCATCTAAACTCGGCCCGGTTCAAGCTTTTAACTCGCCGATCTCGAGTAGCTCACAAGCGGCTTGGTTCGTTTGTAATTCTACCTATAAAAAAACAAAAGCACATAGAAAAAAACTATTCATTCAACTAAATTTACAACTTCTTTAGCAATCTATACATCTATACTAAATTTACAACTTCTTTAAACTTACCTGAGCCAGAGACACAATTTCACCACGAACAGCATACTCACATTTCAAAACCTACAAATCAAAAAAAAAAAAAAAAAAAAACATCAACACACAAATCATCCATACAATCATTCGTTTAAATCAACTTATTATTATATCAACTGTATCAATCCAATATGATTTCACATCTTATCAAATCACCGATCAAAACATCAACACTTGAAATCAACATAAACCAAAACAACAAAACCCTAAGTGGTGCTAAAAATCAAATCAAGTTACTGAAGTAAAACAGATAAGAAAACAACCTTAGGGTTTAAGGAATCAACAGTGAGAGGTAGAGTAGAGTTGTCGGAAGCCATTGAAGTGTCGGAAGTGAAGAATTGAGGAAGAATGGACGAATAGTAACAATCATAAACTATCAATAATGAAACAAAATTAGGTTAATTATGATTACCTTGTAGATGATTGGAGGCCTGATCGGAGATGGAGAGCCGCATGAGCAGATCGGTAGGTTAGAGCAGATCCAGAACTTTGTAGTGAGTTTTTTGAATTTAGGGTAAAAAATCGCCAGAGGGAAAGGGAAGAGGGAAACTGGATCTGATGTCTTTTTAAAATTCAAATTACCTCTAATTTGAAATACTGATTTGTATATACATTGAGATTTAAAATGATTTAAAAAAAATCGGATTTATGACATCAGCGGAATGACATCAGCCGAATCTATGTGGCATCCTAGGTGGCGTATCTAAGAAGATGACACGTAAGCAAAGTGAGGTCATGCTCTAAGCTCCTTTTATAGTATAGATAGATATCTAATTAGTTAATAAGGGTAATATGGTCCATCAACAATTACCAACTAATTATTAATATGTTATTAATATATTTTGATCTATATAATATAAATGATTATAATGGATACAAGATTAAATAATATAATGTTAATATATTTAATCTCACATTTTTGTATCATGTTAGAATGTCTAGTCGAACATGACCAGCTTAGCCAAACTTATTCACTGGTTTGACGTGTAACTAACCAAAACTTGTTTAGACTAAACCCAACCCAATAATTTAATGCTTGGTTCGTGTTATGTCATGTCAGAATATGTATTATTAGAACATGGTAATGTCAAACTGTGAATTATTATTATCTTTTAATTTCTAAATAATAAATAAATATATGACGTTACGAAAACTATTGATTCACGGAGGGGGGCAAAAGGTATAAATCCCCATATTCCATCCCTAAACATACATACATACAAACCCTAGCCCTAAAATATCATAAATCTGATCGGAATTTGTCAATGGAAGGCGAAGGTACGTAAGATCCACGATAGATAGATAGATAGATTGATTAGCTCTTCTTACTCACGGTGTTATAGCTTGACTTGTTCCGTTTTGGTGGGTGGTTTCAAATATTGCTGCTTTTGTGCTAGATAGAGGAATTTGTTTTTGTGGTTTCAATTCAATAGCTGTGCTGGATGTTTTTCCTTTAATAACTTGAAGAATCAATTACTTGTGGCTTGCCGTATCTGTTATCGAATGATTGCCTTCTATAGTCAGTCATTCGTTGTAATACTTTAATCCTCTCTTGTTAATTGAATTCATTACTCTACTCTACTCTGTGTGTGCGTGTGTGTAATAATAATAATAATAATAATAATAATAATAATAAACAAAGAAAATAATGAAGAGTAGTTTCCTTCCTTCGATGTTGTTATATATATATATATATATATATATATATATATATATATATGTGTGTGTGTGTGTGTGTGTGTGTGTATAATAACTTCTGTTGTTAAGTTTTAAAAATTCTTTCATTGTTGTTATATAAAGTGTTTTTTTTTTTTTTGGTGTCTGAGCATTAATCTTCAAGATATCTGCTGCAATCTTGTTAATTATTTACCTATAGGTGGTCAAGTGAAAGAAGGGAATCCAAGTTCTGCTGCATTAACATCTACAGGTTTGCTTGGGCTGTGTTGTTGTATTATTTCTTTACAGAAGAAAATTTGATTATTTCCCCACTTTCCCTACAGTGATGGTCGATGGTGTTCTATACCGCTTTAAGCTTCGAAGCTCTGAATCAACGATTACTGGTCGGTAACCACTTGCATACATCTGATGATCTATTTTCTATGACTCTTATGCTTCTTATAACCAGTAGTAATAACTGTATGTATACATTGCTTTTAATCAATAGGTTCCAAAGCTCCAAAGAGCTCCCATTATGTGGATTTATCAGAATATCCACCTGGTACAGGTAACGACAACTCCATGGTTTAATTAATATTCTTGGCTTATTAAACATGAGAAAATATGATTTCAAAAGAATATATTTCATTATTGAGAGCTGTCTCCTGGAATTAATAATAAATCGTTGTAATCAGATATCGAGTACGAGCTACACTGGGATGGATCTCGTGTCGTTTCAAAAGTACCCAGATGGGCTCACGAGAAGTGGCTCCGCAAGTATCAGAATGATCCTCCTGAAGACACCTCACCAAGTGAAACCACCTCGAGAGACGCTGCTGCTGATGGTATTATTAAGATATTTGACCTTTCATTTTGTAAAATGACTATATTGCTGCTGCTGGTTATTACTAACAATGATAATAATTCCTGGTTTTGCCTCACCATTAATAGGTGGAAAGCGCCCTTGTGAGGATCATCCAAACTCTGCATTAGGAACTGCTGCTGGTAAACACTCGTTTGGTTGGGTTGTAAAACAAATTATTAAGATACAGAGGAACTTGATCCAAAATCTCTTTTTTTTTTTTTATAAATTTTTATTTGAACAATTTATATATTTGTACTTAATAATAGTTACTATTACTGCGATAGAAATCAGCCTCGCATTCTGATATATATATATATTATTGTTGTTATAATTTGGCCTTTAAGTCCTCCACATAAACTATTTATTTTGAGTGTGGGGCTGGTGACAAACTCAAAGTTATATCAGAATAAAACATGTTAACACCATTTTATATATACACACACACACATGCATATATCTTTATTTATTTGTTTATTTTTTCTTCAACTTTAGGGCCTCACATACGTGAAGCCCTCGCCTCGCCTCGCCTCGCCTCGCCTGGCTTTTAAACCAAGGTTAGCGGATTAAACTCACTCTTATATAAGATGACTGCGTGTTTTGATGTAGTTGTGTTGAATTGCGGTTTTTGTGTTTGTTACTTCAATTCAATGTAATTCGTATGTTTCAACTGTATTTTTATTAATATCTTGGCTTCCGTGTTTTGTCTGAACGTCTGGATATAATTAATAATAATAGGTGGAGAGCGCCCTTGTGAGGATCATTTAAACTCTGCATCAGCAACTGCTTCTTCTGGCAAACACTCGTTTGGTTGGGCTATTATTATTATTATTAAGATACAGATGAACTTGATCCAAAAGAGACTCACTCTTTATTATTATTAATTTTTTTTTTAATCATGTTTCTTTTGAACAATTTATGTATTTATTATTTATGCTTAATAGGTACAAAAGCTCTTAAGAAGCGCCCTCATGAGGATCTTGTTGAGAAGCCATCACCAACTGCTGCTGCTGCTGCTGCTGCTGCTGCCTACGGTAACCACTCGGGTGTATATATATGTTTTTGACAATTGAATTCATTTACTGTTTTAGGGTGTCTGCTTGTGTGTGTAACAAGAAGTTTGTTGTTTAGTTTTGTTGGTTAAAAAGAAGAAGAAAATAATGAGAATTTCCTACTAAAGTCACTCAAAAAGTTTTTAACTTGTAAAGTTTTCATACCAACCAAATAGGACTGACGGGGATCCATTCATATGATCAAATTGCGGTTTTTGTGTTTGTTACTTAAAAATGTAATTGGTATGTTAATGTCAAATCACTCTTTCAACCGTATTTAATAAGGTAAAGAAAGATCTGTAATCTACGACGATCTTGGCTTGTAGTGGTTGTTTTCTCTGAACGTTTGGATTATAATAGTTAATAAGTGGAAAGCAGCGCCCTTGTGAGGATCGTTGGGTTGGGTGATCCAAAATCTCTCAGTTTTAATAAATGTTACTAGGTTTCCCTTGTTTATTTATTATAATATAATTAATAATTATTTAATTAATTAGTAGGTGCCAAAGCTGAAGTTAGTGGTTTGAATTCATCAGCAGCATCAGGATTTCCATTTTCATATCCATATGCATACGCAGATCCAAGTGCATCTGCATCTGATGATTATCCAGGTAACAATCCTGAAATTAAGTTTCATATTCTTGGCTTAAAAGGAAATAATAATAATGTGATATTTGTTTTAGAGGGGGAGCGAGTTGAACAAACTATTATTAAGCATAATATATGATTTTTGTCAAAAGTGTAATTCCCTCCCTTACAAGTGGTTTTTGAAAATTCGATTTCAATTTTAAATTTCCTGGCTGGGTATATTTATTTATGAAATTTAAAAGAAAATAATAATGAATCGTAATCTGAATCTCAGGCAAGTACGCATATTCCGTAGAGGATGATGGTCGTGTAGTTCTAAAAGTCGATGAATGTGTTGCACCCCTTATTAAGATAGGTGGTATCTACCCTTCTGAAGGGATACGAGGAGGAGTTTATTACGCTCCCAAGGTATGACTCGCCTTTTATTTTCTATGACTCTATATTGAATTGATAAAACTATAACGCTTGCATTTTTTGGTTATTAGGTGCCAGAGATTGTGGTGGTGGACGAGCACACGGGAGACCTCGTTTATTTACAAAAATCTTAACCGCCTTGTTACATGTTTTGGACTTTCTACTTGACAATCTAAACCCTGGTGAGGTCAAAGGCCCAGCGTGAAAATTAAAACAAGAGTAAACTTCCGTTTTGCTCCCTGTGGTTTGGTCGTTTTAATGGTTTTGCCTCAATCCTTTAAAAATAGCCATTTTACTCTAATAGTTTACCATGTTTTTTCCATTTTGCACCCCGACTCTTAACTAGTTAAATCATTCAACTAAGGGTAGGGGTATTTCAGTAATTTTATATGTAAGTAATTAATTATATATTATTAATTTTCCCCACCCCACCCCACCCTTCCATCTTCGTCTCTGTTAAACAGAGGACCACCACCCCATTGAAAACGCTGGCCGGTACTTCCCCTTTGTTCCGACAACCATTCCGGCGATAGCAACGAACTCATCCCCGTCGCCAGGGTAAGCAATTAAAACTATGTTTGATTCGCGTAAGCAAGATCTTAAACCCCTTCCTAGCAGTTTTGCGGCGAGAATTCGATATCGATACATATCCAATAAACAAGAACACCAAATTTGCATCCTGGTAAGTTAATCCCAATGCCAAATCCTCTCCAATAAATCATTACAGACTTAAATCTACAAGCATATTCAGCCGTGATTTCAACGGTAATCAAATAAAATCATGTTTAATTCGTATAAACAAGATCTGAAAACAACACCCTAGAGAGGGAAAGATGAGGTGATAGAGTCACCAGCGACGGTGGATCTGCAGTGACACCTAGGCCTTGGATTTCAGTTATACCTCTTCCTCTGTTAGCATCAGCCATCGTTGCCGGGTTTGACTACCGAACTGTAGGTGGTGATGGAAGTAGTCAATGTTCCGGTAGCACCTAGGGCTCCGATTTCAGCTGTATCTTTTTTTCCGCTATCATTGGCCATTGTTGCCGGGTTCGATTACGGAACCCTAGGTGGCGGTGGTGTCTTGGTGATGATGTTATGGTTGCAGGTGTGGTTATGCTCTATGATAATGAAACTGAATATTGGTGATGATGTTATGATGATGTTAAGGTTATGGTTCGACGGTGGTGCTCGGCGCATGCCTCAAGCGTTTTTTAAAACCATGTTCCTAAGTGGATATTAAAAGTGTTGTTTTTGTTTGAGCATTTCTGCAATGTTGTTAATTATTACCTGCATAGGTGGTCAAGTGAAAGGGAATCCAAGCTCTGCTGCATTAACATCTATAGGTATTTGCTTGCTTGGGTTGTGTTTATTTCTTTACAGAAAATTTGATTTAAAGGATTATTATTTGATGTTTTCCCTACAGTGATGGTGGATGGTGTTCTATACTGCTTTAAGCTTCGAACATCTGAATCAACAATTACTGGTCGGTAACCACCACTTACGTATTAAGATATCTATCACCAGTGGCGAATCTAGAAAATCTTTATAGGGGCAACGTTTCATACAATGAGTAACTGTATGTATACATTGGTTTTAATATTTTCCTCCTGTTTAACATTTTGTTGTTTCTAGTTAATCAATAGTTCCAAAGCTCCAAAGAGCTCCCATTATGTGGATTTATCAGAATATCCACCTGGTACAGGTATGGTTTTAATTAATTTATTAATTAATATTCTTGGCTTATTAAACATGAGAATATATGATTTTACGAGAATATATTGTCCTGAAATTAATAATAAATAAATAAATGGTAATCAGATATCGAGTACGAGCTACACTGGGATGGATCTCGTGTGGTTTCAAAAGTACCCAGATGAGCTCACGAGAAGTTGCTCCGCAACTATCAGAATGATGATCCTCAAGACACCTCACCAAGTGAAACCACCTTGAGAGATGCTGCTGCTGCTGCTGATGGTATTATTAACATATAGTTTCACCTTTTATTTTGTAAAATGACTCGGATAACTATATTACTGCTGTTGGTTATTACTAACAATAATAATTTCTGGTTTTGTCTAACCATTATGTTAACTAATAGGTGGAAAACGTGATCATCCAAACTCTGCATTAGCAACTGCTTCTGGTAAACACTAGTCGTTTGGTTGGGTTGTAAAACAAATTATTATTAAGATACAAAGGAACTTGATCCAAAATCTCTTTTTTTATTTTTTTTGTAAATTTTCTTTTGAACAATTTATATATTTATACTTAATAGGTACTATTACTACGACGTTCAAAAAAAAAATATTTACTACGATGTTTCAGATATTTTTTTTATTGAGGCCTCAACATAAACTATTTTTTTGAGTGTGGGGCTGGTGACAAACTCAAAGCTATATTAGAATAAAACATGTTAACACCATCATAATAATAATAATATTTTTTTTTTAGTTTTAGGGCCTCACGTACATGAAGCCCTCGCCTCGCGCTTAAAGCGTATGGCCTTAGAGTTTGGACCAGAACGTCTCGCCTCACCTCGTCTGGCCTGGCTTTTAAACCAAGGTTATCGGATCCATTCATGATTAAACTCACTCTTATATAAGATGGTTTTGTATGACTGCTTGTTTTTTTTTGATGTAGTTGAATTGAATTGCGGTTTTTGTGTTTGTTGCTAATTAATAGGTGGAGAGCGCCCTTGTGAGGATCATTTAAACTCCGCGTCCGCAACTGCTTCTGGTAAACTTACGTTTGGTTGGGCTATTATTATTAAGATACACATAAACTTGATCCAAAATCTCTTTATTTTTCTTTTGAACAATTTGTGTATTTATACTAAATAATAGGTACAGAAGCTCTTAAGTGCCCTCGTGAGGATCTTGTTGAGAATCCATCACCAACTGTTGCTGCTGCTGCTGCCGACGGTAACCACTCAGGTGTATATATATTTGTGTTTTGTTTTTGACGATTGAATTCAGTTACTGTTTGTGTGTGTAATAAGAAGTTTGTTTTTTAGTGTTGGTCAAAAAGAAGAAAAAGAAAATAATGACAAGTTTCAATAATGTTTCCTAAAGTCACTCAAAACTTTTTTAACTTTTAAAGTTGTTCCTTTGTTTCATAACAACAAACAGGACGGACGGATGGTTAGCAGTGGATCCATTCATGATCAAACTCACTCTTATATAATTAAGATGGTTTTGTATGATATGATGTAGTTGTTTATTTATTATATTAATAATTATAATTAATTAATTAGTAGGTGCCAAAGCTGAAGTTAGAGGTTTGAATTCATTCAGCAGCAGCATCAGGATTTCCATTTTCATATCCATATGCATATGCAGATCCAAGTGCATCTGCATCTGATGATTATCCAGGTCACAATCCTTAAATTAAATATTCTTGGTTTAAAAGGAAATAATAATGTGATATTTGTTTTAGAGGGAGGGAGTTGAACAAACTATTAAGAATATATTTTCCCTTACAAGTGAGTTTTTGACAACTTTTTAAAATTCGATTGCAATTTTAAATGACCCTGGCTTGGTATATTTATGAAGGGTGGAGATACAATAGGAAGTTAATTTGGCTAGGAAGGCTAGGAAGTGATCTTGACTATCCATTAAGTTAATCAAGGGCTAAGATTAAATCAGGGAAATTGAAAGTAAGAAAAGAGGCGCGTGACTTTTTTCAGGGGCATTCTAGTCAAGTAAGCCAATAGTTTCTCCCTCCTCCAATTCCCCCTCATTTTTTAAACGTTAATAACTCTTTCATACGACATTATTTTTTTATAAAAATTGCACCAAAAAAACGAGCGTTTTTTTATCTTTAAAACGAGTATACTATTGCTATATTTTGAAGAAAAAATTTTTTTAACCCAGTTGCGTAAAACGCAATAGAAAAACCCCCAGTATTGTAAAACGCAATGAAAAAAAAACCTAAAAAATGACATTTTTCTAAAACGCAATGCACCAAAAACACAAAGAAATGACTTATTTGTAAAACGCAATGGCCAGAAAACACAAAGAAATGTTTTATTTCTAAAACGCAATAGCCTAAAAACTCAAAAGAAAATGTACTTTATAAAACGCAATGGACTAAAAACCCATAAAAATGTGTTTTACCTAAAACGCAATGCACCAAAACAAATAAAAATGTGTTTTACCTAAAATGCAATGCACAAAAAACACAAAGAAATGTCTTATTTGTAAAACGCAATGGCCAGAAAACACTTAAAAATTACTCATTCTAAAACGCAATGGACTGAAAACACCTAAAAATATGTTCTACCTAAAACGCAATGACTAAAAACACTTCAAAAATGTGTTTTACCTAAAACGCAATAACTAAAACACTTAAAAATGTGTTTTTTTCTAAAACGCAGTAGCTAGAAAACACATAAAACTCTCTTATTTCTAAAACGCAATGGACACATAAAACTGTCTGAGAACTGTCTGAATTGTCTACGAATTACTGTCTTCGAAATGAGCCAATTTCTGGAAAATTAATTTTTCTGATGCGTTTTTAGTACAGCAATTTAATCGAAAAAAAAACCCCAGCCAGGGGCTGCCGCCCCCGGACCCCCGCCAAACGCAATGACTAAATCAAAAACCCAGTTTGTAAAAATGAAATTAAAGAATTTGTTACCTGGATCGAAGTGATTTCTTCAACAATTGACGAATTTTGAATGATTGAAACACTTATCAGCTCTCGAATCGAGTAATTATCTTCAAAATCACCCGAAAAAACGAGATTTTGTATGAATTTAAACTGGGTTTTCTTCAAAAAAGCTGAAGAACACGTTGATCGGGTGTTTGAATCATTGATTGGTGATGAAAATCGCACTATAATGTAGTGATTATTGAGATAGAAAGTGAAGAAATGGTTGAAGATGGTGGGTTTTGAAAATGGTGGGTTTTGAAGTTACTGGGTTTTGAAAATGAAGAAGAAAGGGTTGGATTGACTAAAATACCCTTTTTCTTTATTTTAATTGTTGCCACATGTCATCCCCTTATTGCTTCCTATCCTTTCTAGCGAAATTAATCTTCCTATTTGATCTTTTCCCTATTTATGAAAGTTAAAAGACAATAATGAATATCTGAATCTCAAGGCAAGTACGCATATTCCGTAGAGGATGATGGTCACGTGGTTCAAAAATCGATGAATGTGTTGCACTCCTTATTAAGATAGGTGGTATCAGCTCTTCTAAAGTGATACGAGGAGGAGTTTATTACACTCAAAAGGTATTATAACTTCTTACCTTTTATTTTCTACGACTCTTATGGCGATAAACTATGACGCTTGCATTTGTTTGGTTATTAGGTGCCAGAGATTGTGGAGGTAGACGAGTCCACAGGAAACCTTGTTTATTTACAATCGTAACCGCCTTGGTAACAACATTTTACATGTTTTGGACTTTGTACTTGACAATCTAAACCCTGCATGCAGCAGCCTTGTTTATATTTGACATGTTTTGGACTTTCTTTTTAAACTTTGGAGTCCAATTAAGCAAAGGCAAGGAGTTTAGTTGGTTAACCTTCTTTGGTCACTTTAACCTTCTTTTCAACACGTCGACTTCTGTATGCATGTTTGAACAAATTCTGAAATTCAAGCAAGTATTATCAATATTTTGTGTATTGTTCATCCGCTTTTGTGTTTGATTTCCAACAAGCTAAGGTTACCAGTTAATTGAATTTTGATTATGTTTCTTCTTGTTCTCAATTTACTAAATTTACTTGGTGGGTTGGGTAGCTATAAGTAAATCCACTAACTGTTACCATTTTTTTCATGTGGATTACTACTAACTAATTGAATTTATATTTGCTAAAGCTATCGTATACCTAATATTTAGTATGATTTCATCTCGGGCGCTAAGACGGGAGATCCAAATGGATGCGTCCTGCAACTTGTCGTCAAGCCCTTAACTGGCGATTTAAACTCCAAAAAAATATGTGCTCTATCTTTCAACTAAATTAGATGTGGAAATTCAAAATTTCATTTTACCTATATATACATATAAACCTTCACATATTTTTAATCACACTCTCTAATTCTTTCAAACTCTATGAAAAAAAAGGATCACGTAGAGTAATATCCTGGAAATAGGGTCTAGCCCAATGGTTTTGAGCCCAAAGACATAAAGCTCATGAAAAACCCTAAGTCTCCACTATATAAAGGAGGATTCGCCTCTAAAAGAACTCTCTCTCCCTCTCTCTGTTCTCTCTACCCCAACTCTACTCTCACTTACATTTATTGCTTATTGCTTATTAATGGTGAACCGAGTACTCTCTTGAGCATCAGAGAGTGGTGGTCTCTGACCCTTTCAAACGAGTTTTCTTGGTTTTGTAAGTCTGGACATAGATAGAGAAGTCGAGATGTGGTTAGTTTTTCCTGTTTAGAAGTTATTCCACCTAAGGAGACAAATCCGAAACCATCCACCATGATTTGTTTCGTCATTGGCGCCATCTGTGGGACCAACAACAAACCACAATTCGTTCTTCTCCACTCGATATCCGGATCTGTGATATCCGGAGACATATGCGAGATCCATATCCGTTTTCTTAAGATCTGTGTTCGTTTAAGCAATCAACACATCCTGACCTTCTCGGCTCAAGCTACCAGTGTTTTTTTGCTAGATCCATGTCTTATTTTTGGACCTACACTATAGATCTGAGCTCGTCTAGTTTCACAAGAATTTCTAAATCTGATCTATCTTCATTTTAGATCTACATACGATTTTTGGGTTTCATAATTTTCATATCTACGTTGGCTGGGGATCTTTTATCATGTAAGTAACCTGGGCGATTTTAGTATACGAATCCTCTTCAAATCGGGTATACAATTTCTCTTACTAAACTTATTGGAGACGTGCCGCTATGTACAATTTATGGTAGTTTTATGCATAACAAACCATAATTCAAATTTAGTAACTCTCAATTTGCATACTAAAGTCCAGATTAATTAGTCTGGGATATACATCAGACAACCCCGTACTATATATAGCTCTTATCAAGCAGCAAAGCAAAGAGAAACAATGGGAAATTTGTACCTTAACTTCCAGAGGTTCACCAACCTTACAACCCAAGTCTTGAACAAACAGTGGTTGTTTCAACTCCCGCTTTTGGCTTTCACTGTTGACTGCCGATGTCGTACGTTAGGATCACACATTCAACCTGCCCATGTGGAGGAATCCGCACGAATGAGATATTCACGAGATCATCTAGCTATCTTCTGCACATAATAATACCCTTGGATCCTCACGAAATCAATCGGTACCAGAGCCTGTGGTGGATTCAAGCTCGCATCTACGGTTACCGAACACTGACATAAAACGACCGGTGAAGACGGGCCTTCACCATTCTTGTTTGCATGCAATATGCAACCTCCTTAATGTCATCGATGACTACAATGTATCCTTCGTTGCATTAATACATTTACCTACAATTCCCCCTGGCAACTGTTGATACAAAAAGTTACCAAGGACACCCTCACGTTCTACACCCAAGTGCACATGCGCTTAAAACCATTAAGCATCCTATGCGTGAAGATAATTGTCGATTCCCCTACAGGAAGCAAGTGACAAAAAATATAATGTCGTTCCTCATCCTCGTTTCTAGATGCGCATCTATGAACCTCAACATTGGCTCCAACTCATTGGGATTCTAAATGTCCAACTTGTCCATAGATTGAATATAACGAAACCTTGATTCACATGTCTAAAAAGACAGTTGGAATCCCGAACCCCCACTATCCTAATTATGGGAACTTCGCATCATTGAACAGAAAATGGAAAACTAGAACAAGCTGTCTTCTTCCCTTCGCGCTGCAATCCAGTGATTCACCTCGTAAAACTCATGGGTTATGTGCCAAATTGGGCAAGGACAAGCAACATTGTATAGCATACGAAACCTAGGACTCCTAACGATGTACCGAAAACGTATATAAACTGCTCTAAGTGATCTTCGAAAGGTGGAGTCTGACAAGCGAAACCTAGGGCTCCTAACGACGTAGATAAGCAGTCATCGGGCAACCTATCATTTATTTGTATTTTTGTTTAGTTTAACCGTTAAAATCTATGTTTAAGTGTTTTTTATATGAACGATTCAGTATGTTTTAGAACAACAGGATATCTTAAATAATTTCTAAAAAGTTATTTAGTTATTCTTTTTCACGATAATGTTTATGTTTCAGTCTAGATTCAACAAGTCAACATTATGCAATGCACGTGTATGGTTCAACATTTTTTATGTCTATTTTTTGTTCGGTATAATGGTGTCACTGCAACGTATAGATCCTAAAAACTCGTTTTACTTAATATTCTAGGGGCAAATAAAAATTATCATGAAAAGTCAAATTGTCTTTCTTCTTCTTAAGGGTAAACGATTAATGAAATGAGGAAATCGACACCGTTAACAAATAAAAGCTCAAGATGTGGGTTATTGAAACCGATGCACCATCAGTGTTTCAGGATTTTGTGTTGTTGCTCCGTTTTCATAATTAACCGTTAGAATGTGAACATAGAAAATGTTCGCTTGGAATCAAGGGGTAAAGGGCTAAGAGGAGCACAAACACCTCTACAAGAATGAAACTTAGTCAATCAAAATATAGAAGCTTACATAAATCGAAAATCATATTAATAAGACATAATGTCATGCAATAAGTAATAACAACGTATGTTCAAATGTTTTTTTTTATAACCACGAGAACCTCGCTGATTTTTTTTTTCAATCTAGTCCGGGTTCAAAACCGATTCAAGTTTTTTTTTTTT
The DNA here is from genome assembly GCA_030545235.1 of Helianthus tuberosus. Taxonomy (NCBI): domain Eukaryota; kingdom Viridiplantae; phylum Streptophyta; class Magnoliopsida; order Asterales; family Asteraceae; genus Helianthus; species Helianthus tuberosus. The sequence continues at coordinate 45,911,390 of CM060442.1, forward strand.
GAAAAAAGGATTTGAACCGGTTTTGGCCAAATTGGTTTGCGCTAAAATCAGGTTGAGCCAAAAATAAACCGAACCTCCTAGAACCAATTGGGGTTGGGGGAAGCTTATATTTTTTTGTTTTATTTTTGTAATATTTTAGTTTTAAGTTAATTTTTTTATTAGTATTATTTTTGTTGATTCATCTACATTTCATTTACATTTTGTCTAAAATCGGTGTGTCCCTTGCGCAAAGCGTAGCGGAACACTTCTAGTAAAAGCTGATTAATAAATAAAATACAGTGTATATTATATTATATTTATTAATTTAAACTAGTCATGAACAGTATCTTAGTTTTATTTTCTCAATATTGTTTTTTAAGTTTTTATTATTTTATTGTTTTATTACATTTATTGATTTTAAACTTAGTTTTTGAGTTAAATGCTTGGTTGGTCCATGTGGTTTGCAAAAATTTAACTCTTGGTCCTAGTGGTTTACTAATTACACGTGTGGTCCCAAAACTTGTCAAAAATAAACTCGGTTGGTCCCCAGCCCAAACATCAGTTAAATTTCTCAGTTAATTTTGTGTGAAATGACTATATTACCCTTGAACAATTAAAAAAAATATATAAAGCCCATTGATCATCATCTTCATCCTTATGATCTTCAACATTTGTCCCTCAAAACACTCAAACACCACCACCTCCTCCACCATCATAACCCACCACAAACAAACAAACACCTGACCTAACCAAATAGACAAAACATATGCCACAATTTTAAAACCACTAACCAAATAGACAAAAACATATGCCACAATTTTAAAATCGAGCACTAGGCGTCTCTCGTTAACATAACCAAATACCAACAAAGTACAAACCACCTACGCATCCTTTAAATCGAAAAAAACCCGATCGCCAAAAATACGGGCTTCGTAGGCTTATCGATCACTGCATAACAAGATAATCGGGAATTTGAAATCTCTGAAAGGATAATCCTGTTTGTTATTATCCAGTTATTATTATGTTGCAGAGAACCCGTAGAAGGTGCGAGGGCACAGCCATGGGTGTCATCGTTCTTGATCTTCGTCCTGGTCTCGGAATCGGCCCCTTTTCTCTCGGTAATCTTTCCCTTTTTTTGATCTCGATTCATGGTTGATTCTTGTTGCATATTTGGGGATTTATTGGTTTTGAAACATTGAGTTTTGTTTTATTTGTTTTGTGTGAACTGTTGTGTTTATTTGATTGTTGAAATTGGAGTGTATTTTGTTTAGATTGAGTTCTAATTATTTGGGGATTTATGGGTTTTGTAATTGAATAAGAAATAATGAGTTTTATTTAGTTTGTTTTGTGTGAAATGTTATGTTTTTTATTGATTGTTGAAATTAATGACGATAATGTCCCCTGGTGGGTTGTGATGGTGGAGGAGGTGGTGGTGTTTGAGTTTTTTTGAGAGACTAAGGTTGAAGATGATGATCAGTGGGCTTTATATATTCTTTTTATTTTTTTTTAATTGTTCAAGGGTAATATAGTCATTTCACACATAATTAACTGAGAAATTTAACTGATGTTAGGGCTGGGGACCAACCGAGTTCATTTTTGACAAGTTTTGGGACCACGCGTGTAATTAGTAAACCACTAGGACCAAGAGTGAAATTTTTGCAAACCACAGGGACCAACCAAGCATTTAACTCTAAAAATAAATGTGAGTCGTACCTGGGGTTGTTTGGTTTAATTCAGTACAGTTTGGTGGTGCTATAGTGTCAGTTAATCAAAAGTAAAAACAATAAAAATAAATACTGGTACCGATGTAGATATGTTCAATCGGTTTCGATTTGGTTTGGTACTACAGCGGTACAATATCCATTTTCGAAAAAATATCGCAATTAACTAAAATAAACATAGAATGCAAACGAATCGAACCGATATCAACTAAACAACATCACTACTGGTATCGATATTCATTTTTATTGTTTTCAATTGATGTGATGTTTTCTCTTTCGATTACTATAGCGAGTGTCGGTATCATACCGAAGCAAATTGGAAATTGATACTGACTGAATTCCCGCCGCGAAGCGCATGAGAATCTCACTATATATATTATATATATATGAATTGAATGTGGTAATGAATAATAAAAGAGTAACCAAGAATTTTCAAATAATTGATTTTTAATAGTATTTTATTGATTATACAATTTGATTGCATTCGGTATAGAAATAATTGTTTTTAATAGTATTTATTGATTATACAGTTTTATTACATTCGGTATAGAAATAATCATGTGTTTTATATCAACCGAAAATGATAAAAATGAACACTGTATCAACACCGATGTTGTTTTAATAGTATCGATCGGTTCAAACTGTCACAATATCGGTACCGATATTCGTTTATCGTGGCAGATGGAATTGTATAATTGATTTTTTTTAACCGGGAAATCATAAAAATGAATCTATGTACCGGTACCGATGTTCGGTACGACAACGATACGATATCAGTTTATCAAAAGAGAAAACAATAAAATAAATATCGGCACCAAAATCGTGGTTGTTAGTTCGTTTCACTACGGCAGCGGCATGGTATTCGATATCAAACAGTAAGCCATAACAATGAATACATACCAGTACCATTGTTGTTCTGCTCAATTTGGTATGATATGGTAGCAATATGGTGTCAGGTTATTGAAAGTAAAAGCACTAAAAATAGATACCAGTACGAGACAAATGTTGTTCACGGTTCGGTTTGGTACGATAGCAGCAGAGTACCCTTTTTCTATAAAAGATAGAACGAAAAAAAACTAGGACAATATCATTTGAACAACATCAATATCAGTATCCATAATTGTTTTATTGTTTTCAATCGATGTAAGGCTTTCTTTTTCTATTCGAATAGCAAGTGACGGTATTGTAACGAATCGAATTAATACTGATCGACTTCCCGCCGCGAAGCGCGAAAAAATATCACTAGTATGTATTAATAATGAAATAAATAAATGACTAATTGCCAAGCAATTACTCAATATAACAATTATATATACTAACATATTTGAAGGTGTTGTATTACAAGGGTTTAAGCATGTTGTATAATAGGGTATGCACTTGTATGATATATAGCAACTTTAAGTTGGTAATTTTTTTTTATTATTTTTTTGTTTTTAGTATATTTTTGTTTTTTTTACCTTCACCCTTCATCATTTAGTAATGACACTTACAACCCTTCAACTTTTTAAAAGTTTTATAATATTTTTTACGTGTTTATTTTTATGTACGTGCCGCCTGTATAAATTTAAATTGATTACGTTTTTCTGAAAATGGGTAGGCTCAGATATAATATGTTTTTTTTATGTACGTTTTCAGTTGATGTACGTTTTGGCATATATTTTGTTTTACAATAAGTCGGGTCAAATATAATACGTTTTCATTAGACTGTATAAATTCAACTTACTTTACGTTTTGGCACCACCGCAACGCGCGGTACCATCTTTAACTTAAAAACAACATAATTTTGTGCTTATTTTTATGTACGTGTGTCGGTATAAGTTCACGTAAATTTCTTTCCCAAATAAGTCGGGTCAAATGTAATACGTTTTCGTGCATATTTTTATGTACATCTTAAGTTTATCTACGTTTTGACGTAACTTTTGTTCGAAAACGATTCGGATCTTCACGGTACAAATCCGAGTTACTTTACATTTGGACACGCCGCAACGCGCGGGGAATTTACTAGTTGTTGTACATTCTTAACTAAAGTGTATTATTTAGTCAACTATGAAAGGTTAATTATAACTATGCCACTAAGACTTTCTTTAACTATGCCACTAAGACTTTCTTTAGTTATTTACCAAAAGTCCCTAACGACCACCTAGAGTTAAAAGTTAATTATGCACCTTTACGTTTGGAAATTGTCATTTTTGTGTCCCTCTATTTTCTATTTTTTTTACTCCTCGACTTTTTAATATGTGCCGGTATAAATGCGATTCCGTCTGCCTTTTACGTCATGTGAGTTATTTGGTGTTATAACTTCGTGTTTTTCTTTCACGTTTTTCCTGGTTTTGGTCGTCATTGGCTTGTTACTCCTCCAAAAAAAAAAAAACTAACTGTTAGCACAATTTTATACCCCCATCCCGCAACGCGTGGGGCTTATAACTAGTTAATCAATAAAATGTGTAAAGTATTTTTGGATTTCAAGCAATTAATCTATACTATATTATAATGCATGAGGGAGGGGTATTTTAAGATACCCAAAAAATAAGAACTTTTCACCCCCTTTATTTATAGAAAGACCCCTAAAATGAGGGTACTTTGGTCTTTTAAAAACTATTTATTTTTTAGCCCCTAAACTTATTACATTTAAATCCCTTAGATTTTAACAAATCATCATCATCATACTCAGTAAATCCCACCAATAGCAAAGCTAAGGTAGGGTCTGAGGAGGGTAAGATGTAGACAGCCTTACCTCTACCCGTTAGGAATAGAGAGGCTGCTTCCAGTGAGACCCCCGGCTCGATAGTAGTTTTGCATCAAGCCTTGGACATAAGGCACATAACACTCAGCAATTAAGACAAAGACCGATCAGTGCATGTACCCCCTTATCTTCGGCTATCAACGCCACCACATGATGCATGATTAACCATCCCCCTCTTTTAACGTTATTTTCACGAAATTAGTAAAATAACGATAAAATTAGTGCACTTTCACTTTTGCCTCCCGAGCGCCCACGCATATATACATTATATGAGCATACCTTAAAAATAAAAATAATTAGAACCTCAATCTCTCCCATGACAAACATACCCATGAACCTAATATTTATGACAGACCATCTAAAGTTGATTCTTTTAGATTTTAACAAAATTATAGATAATTAGTTACATTTTTCTCTTTCTGCAACAAACTTATAATTCTTTTACGTATTTTTGCCATATCTTATAAATTATAATGTTTTAAAAAAATCTAAAGGTATCGTGACAACCTACTCATTTTTGTCGACGTTTTGATGTTTGTTTTGATCAATATTAACGTGTGAATTAAAATGTACAAGTGGACGATGCGTTTGTATACAAGTGATTAAAGCAAAACCGATAAGACTTGCAAACGTGTACAACTTATGACTAACATGTGTGGTTGAAATAAAAACAACTAACAAAGAAAAAAAATACACCACAATAGATTAAAACAACCCTAACAAATTAAAACAAGTGTTTGGAATAAAGATGTACCTTTCTAAAGTACAAAATTTTAAGCCACAAAGTACAAACTTTTATAGCATAAGTGAATTTTGGGCCGGCCAGATCTATTCCATTTCCTGTATCCAAATTTTGAATTCCCGCAACTATCTCAAAACCCCCGTTAGCAGCCTTTTTCTCTCATTTGTAGAGAGAGAAGAGAGGAAAAAAGGAGAGTTAAAAACAGAACGAGGAGAGAGAGAGAGACGGGAAGGAGAGCATGATAGAGAGTTCGACAAGGGTATTGGGTGGCGACCGGAGGCAGTAGCGGAAGGAGATCTGTAGTCTGATCGGCGGCTAGGGTTTGTAGTCGATATCGGGTGTGTCGCTGGTGGCTCATATTAAACTCAAATTCGACAGGTCAATTGCTTTGAAACATGTAGGTCTTTACTTACTACAAAACTCCAATTTCATGTTTACTGTTTATCACAGAAATTTACAGTTTTGATTACGGATTATTTGCTCTTTTAGCAATGTTTTTCTTTCAATTTATGAACGATGAAGTGTTTTGCCTTCTATAGAAGAGGAACAGAGGGCTTACAATGTTATTCTTAAGAATAAAGAGGTAAATGTTCTAAATTTAACTAATATTTTTCATCTGTAGGATGTATTGTTTGGGATATCCTTTCATGCTAGGGTTTATGATTCTCTAAATTGACTTATATTTAAGCTTGAAATTGAGAGATCAAATCTATACACACGACATTATAGTATGAATATTAACACTAAACATGTCATAAGCTTGCATTCTTATAACTTGGTTAAATAATACCAATATGACATGCTTGTACACAAGCATTCTGGTAAATTTTACTTTATATATGAAGCATTGTAGAATGAAAAATGAAGCATGATTCCTTTTTTTCATATATCTTCATTCTCTGTTGCAAGTGTTAGTAAGTGTTTGTCGGTTTATGCGTATATTGATCATAATATGGTTTTCAAGAAGATGAATATTGATGATTTTGAGCTTGGAGATTATCTTGGTATGGATTGACAGGCTGCAGAAATAGATAGATGGATGGAACAAGAAACAAAAGCAGAAAAAACATATTCAGAAGCTTTTGTTACTTGGTGTATAATACTTCTTCACTCTAATAATTTTCATTGTTTTTGGTTTATATTCTTTCATGAATGTGCAAACTGGATTTGCTTTTGAGTAGGTGCTGGAGAGCAGATCAGGTAAAATTTCTTTATTTTTCACTGAATTATTGCCTTCATTTATAGTTTTCAGTCACATTGTTGTGCTTCCTACTTAAAAAAATAACATTACAACCTCTAACTTACTGTGTTTTGGATATATTGATGATGGACAATTGCAGAATCAGATGATTAAATGTAAAATAAACGGGTTGCATGAGATTATGTTTGATGGTAACATTTTAATTACATACATAAAGTGAACAGTGAGTACATTCTTGTGACGAAAAGGAGATAAACTTTGTGAAATATAAGTAAAAGTTTTTAAATATAGGTTAAAAGTAAGGACAATTAGGTAATTTAATGCATCTTTTGATAAACAGTTCTCTTTGTAGGTAATAACAGTGATTATACGATGTCGGACGTGGAGGGTTAACTCGAACTTGTAGAGAATTGTTGTTGTGCTCACCTTTGTTTACGCAGCCTCGCGTCTACCTCATCCTCTTTGTAATACTTTGCTTTTCGGATTTCTTAATTCGAAGCCTTCAAAGGTGTCACCGCTGCTCCACCATACCGCTGCCGCACACCATTGTTTCTCTGCGTCGGCTAATCAGTATCAGGTTTTTAATACTTTTCCTGCACGTTTTAGACAATTTCATGTTTAGGTCAATTTTACATTTATTATCATGGCTATCTTTTTTCCTGGTTATGGCTGCATTTTGAATAACTTCATGAAAGGCGTCAGGTATTTTACTTCGAACGAGTCGATCCCGATTATGTTTGAGAACCTAAGGAATCTTAAGTTTAAGAGTTCAGAGAGCAACTCATTCACTTGCAGGTGCTTAATAATGTTTAATTTTATTGGATAATATTTCAGTTAGCGGTGGCATTGGGTTTGTGGGTTGAATTGATGAGCTTGTGTCAAATACTGAATACATCAACCCGTATAACCCAAATACGGTATTTAACGAGTATGAAGATCACAACTATGCTAGGACTGGTAGTATTGCTACAGAATCGGTTAGTAGTTTTATGTTGTTCATATTCACACACACTCATTAATTTCTCTTACCATCCCTCTCAGGCTCTCATTTATATATACAGACATCTATCTCTGTGTATATATATTTCTATCTAATGATAATATGTTGGGTTTCTAAATTGTTGAATGTTATTTTTATTATAAGTTTGTATCATGTTGCCTTATTTGAGTAATACTTGAGTTTTTAGGTGGAACTCAAAGAAGGTTCTTTAGACCAGTTCACAAATGTTATGGAGCCCTTCTTGAGGAAGTGAGGGATGCTTGTACGGTTGTGTGAAGGTTTGCATTTTCTCTTTCTCTTTAATCATTTTCTCCAAAAGTAGAATTTTTATTGAAACAATATTGGTGCTTGATCTTATTTAGCACACCGAGCCAGGGGTCTCATTGGAAGCAACCTCTCTATTCCTACGGGGTAGAGGTAAGGTTGTCTACATCTTACCCTCCTCATACCCTACCTTAGCTGTGCTATTGGTGGGATTTACCGAGTATGATGATGATGATCGTATTTAGCACACCAATTCTTTCATAAAAATGAATGTCTTGGCCCTATAATCAGACCCTTGCATTTTGCGTAAAAATTACCTGTCACCCGACCCTTGACCCTTCCATGCCTCTTTTATGCTACCTCTATGTATGATTTGCAGTTTATTTCTTATGTTGCTCCTTTTGATGTGAAATAGGTGTGGTGGAACATGTCGGATACTTTGTTGTATGTGAGGAGGGTAATTCCATATCGCCTGAGGTGTCTCGTATATTGGTCAGTATCGCGCGTTTTAAATGACTTTTCTGGTTATATTTATAGTCAGTTATTAGCGTCTCGTAATACGTGGTCATGATTTTGATGTAAATGAGACGTTTAATGTAGATGAAGATGGCTACATCACTTGAGACACGTTGTGTAAGTTATATTAATTTGTGTGCTCTAGCTTTAAAGTAGTTATATGACATGGTTGTTTTCGTGAGACACGGTGCATGTTTGGACACCTTTTATTGCTGGAAATATGTAATAGAATATGCAAATCCCACCAGAAATATAGTAATTCTACTCCTGTTTGGTTAGAATATGCAAATCCCACCAGAAATATAGCAATTCTATTCCTGTTTGGTTATGTTGTATCCGATTTATTTTGTACCTGATTAGATCTCAATGGTGTTAGAATTATATACCGTGTTTGGTCATGAGAAGTGTGTTAGAAATATATAAACTTCGTGAACTTTTTTTTTGAACGGCAAAGAATCTCACGTGTAAACCCACCATACTCGGGGCTATGTCCAAAGTCGACTTCTCGACCGCCATGAGACCCCCCTCCCATGCGCGGGAACCGGATAGAATCCGTAAAACCTCGCCCCCATCAGGTTCGAACCCAGGATTAAAGCCCCGATTCGTCCCCTTCGCCCAAAAGTTCCTCGGAAATGGCCTAAGCGAGAATTGAACATGTGTCTCCATTAGAGAGGGCAAGCCAATTTACCACTAGACCAAGTTTTCAAGACCTTCGTGAACTTTTTTATTTATTTATTTCATATATAGAATGAAATTTTGTCGCGTATCTTCAGTTTTGTTTTTTAAAAGTGGATTAGGCTTATAATTTTCAAGACATTATGATAACACATATATTACAATGGATATACAAAATCTGGTTGTGTAGCTCTCGGACTAGAGGTAGAATCTTGTGAAACATTGGTTATTAATTTTCTTTAAACAATCTAGATACAAAAAACAATGATAATAAACTTTCGTACAAGAAAACAAATAACTTTCCAACTAAATTATGTACAAATAGCAGTCAATAACTGAAAATTATTTAACTACAACCATAAGTTATGATCAAACTAATGAATAGTGTTTTCATTATTTTGTTGTCTCTAATTTTGAGACGATATTGTTTTTAGTGAGTAAAGTGTTGAAATACCCGTAATCATGGTGTGGTATAATATTACCTTTGAGGACAAAATTTATTTTAAGGGGCGCAGAATTGTAATATGGATCTAGAAGAATTAACACATTCGTAAGCTTGATCAAATATTATCGAGAAAAACCGAGCACTTTATTAAATAGATACATTGATGTGTATGTGTTATTATAAAATAAGTAAATGAACATGTATTGATGTATACTAATAATAATAATAATAATTTTTTGAAGTTAATCAAATTATTATTCAAATAAATGAAAGGAAAATTACAAAGAGATGGAATTAGGAACTTGAAGTTAGAAATAACAAATAGAATTCAAAGAGGAGTTGTCTGGTACATCGATTCGTTTCCGGTCTTGAATGAGGGAACCATCTCAAGCATTCAAGAAGCCGTCATTGGCATAATCCATGGAAACCTTTTGAGTTATTTTAAGAAATCAGTGGCCTAAATCTTCGCAACTCATCATATTATTCGCCGTATCCCACATCGTTCTCTCTCTGTTTTTTCCAGCGTCGACGACCGCGACAACCACCAAAATCAACATTCAAATGGTAATAGTTGTAATCGGATCGAAATGTTGTAGAATGCCCTCCTAATCCATTTCGTTCATCAACCTCGCATTACACGGTAGCTTATAAATGTCACCAGTGTTGTGCACCATCACCACTCCTTACCGTCGAATTTGCTTCGTTTTGTGTTCAAGGTAAGAAGTATGACTTTTAAATCGATTGTTAGAACTATTATATGAAACCCAAAACCCAAGATCTATTAACGAACCTGCAACCAGATGTTAACAACTTTTGAGTACCGCAATGTAAAGTGTCGCCCCCGCCGCATCGCGCGGGCACCCTACTAGTCATTAAATAATGCACATTTCTGTCTAATTAATCTCTAGTTGCCCTATAACATGTTCACAGGTTGACGGGTCAAACCTAACACAAACCAAAAAATTGACTCGAACCCAAAAACAATATCATACACATAAACCCAAATAACCTAGAATTTTATTTTATATCATCCTTATTGCGTTTTAACTAAAAATTTACAACCAAACATAAATTTGTATAAACTATTAGTGTTTAACCTAAAGAGCTTGGTTTTCTTTTTATCTTTTGGGTTTGGGTCTAAGATATGGAGTAAGGTTATGGCATAATTGTTCTTAAAAATAATTATATATTAACCCATGAATTTGTCAGGTTCACCCGAACACGACAAGCTTAACCAAGAATTTTATGCTATGTCCGTGTCATGTTAGAATGTCTAGTCACTAGTGTCTCCATAGTCGTTTAAAGCATTCCAGTGTATTGTAAAATCTTTTAAGAAAAGAAGATAATATCTGATAAAAGAAAGTTTCCTAAAATTATCCCATTGGAAGTTTGAGAAAGAAATGATCCATAAATGTATGTGCATCATGTACCGATTTCAAGATTACAATGAAAAAATGGGGTGAAATTCGGTTGTTTGTCTAATAATGCCTCTAAGTTTGTTTTACATTCCGGATCTACTATACATATTTATATACTTTTCACATCTCCTTGCATCAATTTCCATCATTAAAAAGTGCACCCAAAGAAATATGAATCCATGCCATTGTTTTGAACTCATCATTCATTGAGGAGTGGAAGGAGTAGGAGAACTTGGAGGCTTCAAGTTTTCATACCTACAAGAATAATGTGAATACTATCATTAGTTCTAACAAAGATGGTAATTTGGTCTGCTTATTGTAAACATATCGATTTCGGTTGTGTTTTATTACTCTTAGACGACCTTATATATAGATAAAGAAAACAGATGTAGCTAAACGCAAACATGCCAAATTGTTAACCGGGTTGTAAGTACTAACATACTATTTTTAACTCACAACCTCCCAACATCATTTTGTTTACAGTTTTAGATTTTATTGTATCAATATTATCTTTGTAACCTAACTAACGCACTAACTGCTTATATTTTTTTTAAGGATATTGTATGAGAAACCATCAAGTATTCAACTTTTTTACATTGATTTCGAAAAAGCATACGATAACATTAATTGGAATTTTGTGATAAGCAATTAAGCATGATGAAACAAATAGGGTTCCCAGACTTGTGGTGTAAATGGATATTAGGAGTATTGACAGCGGCGAGGTCCTCGGTTTTAGTCAACAGCGCTCCTATGTTAAAGGTATAAGACAAGGTGATCCCCTATCTCCCTTCTTATTTCTTATTGTTATGGAAGCGTTGTCTTGTATGTTTGGTAAGACAGGTGAGGGAGGAGCGATACAAGGAATTCAAGTGCCTAATGATGGTCCTTTAATCTCGCATCTCTTCTATGAGGATGACGCAATTATTCTTGGAGAATGGTTGGATGCTAACATCTTAAATGTGGTTAGAATTCTTCTGTGTTCTATCTATGCTCAGGATTAAAGATAAATCTTTCCAAGTCAAACCTTTACGGTATTGGTGTTGATATGCGAGAGGTGAGAAACAAGGCTATGATGGTTGGATGTAAAGCGGAAAGCGCTCCCTTCAAATATCTCGGTTTAATGGTTGGGGCTAACATGAATCGTATAAATAACGGGAAGCCGGTGTATGATATCTTTGAAGCTAGACTTGCAAGATGGAAAGCTAATCTTCTTTCCTATTGGAGGCCACATCACATTGATAAAGTCGGTTCTTGAAAGCTTGCCTAATTATTACTTCTCTTTGTACAAAGCTCCGGCTAAGGTGATCAAGGATTTGGAAGCTATGATTAAAAGATTTCTATGAGGTGGGTCGGGTGAAATCAAAAAGATGCATTGGGTCCTTGGGACCGTGTGGTGGTTGATAAAGATGAAGGGGGCCTCGGGTTAAATAAGTTGAAACATGTTAATATTGCCCTCCTATCCAAATGGGGATGGAAATTTAAGACTCACAAGAACCATTTGTGGAGGAAGGTAATGGATGCGGTTCATACGGGTAGGAGAAATTGGGATTTTCTTCCGGTGAAAAAGAGTTTGAAAGGAGTGTGGCATAACATCGCTAAAATGGTGGCTCGAACTATGGTGGACGGTACTCCTTTACAGATTTTTTTTTAAAAGTATAGTCGGCAACGGTCGTGACACATCGTTCTGGCTGGACCCATGGCTTTGTAACGAACCATTGAAAGATATTTATCCTAATATTTTTAATCTTGAGTCTAATAAAAAATGTAGTGTGGACAGCAGGTGTTATAGGAACGACGACGGTACTTGCAGGATGAGATGGAACTGAAAAGTAGCCCAAGAACCTTTTTGGAGATATCAGAATTAAATTGGATCAAGAGGGACCTGGATTCGGTGAAGATTGAAGATAGGGGATATAGGTGGACGTAGATCGGAACAGAAGACCATACGGTGGGGGCAGTTAGAAGAACGCTAAAAAGAGGGATGGATAATAGCAATAACTACGTGCTGAAGTGGAGCAAATGGATCCCTGTGAAGTTCAACGTGCACGCTTGGAGAGCTGAGATGGATAAAATCCCTACCGCTAAGTAGGAACATAGAGATTGAAGATACCATGTGCCCGCTATGCGGCTCTGATGACGAAACGAGCAACCATCTTTTCACATCTTGTTCTGTGGCATGCAGAGTATGGGATGGTGTAAAGTTGCTCCTTTTGCTGTCAACACTGTTAGGGAGCTTTTAGACATTCATGATCATATTAGGTTGCATGGCCTAGCGAAAGAGATTTTCCATGGAATTGTTTTAATCTGCTGTTGGAGCTTATGACGGGTTAGAAATGGGGTCAAATTCTCTAATAGTCAAGCGCACATAGAATAAATATGTAGTGAAATTAAATCGATTAGTTTCTTGTGGTTTAGTAGTAGATCCAAAAATAGGACCTCTTCTTGGTCCGAGTGGTGTAATTTTGTAATTATGTAGTTGTGTTGGCGTGTCTCTCCGTTTCATGAGCTGGCGGTTTTCTAATGAAGTGCACTTTTCAAAAAAAAACTTTTTACATTAAGGGCACCAATACACGGCGATATACCACCGAAGAATGTATGTGGTTTCATTTATACCAACGTCAAAAACATGCCTAATGAAGAAAATTCGTTTACTTTTTTTAGAAGACAAAATACCCTTTTATTGATCTGTCGAAAAGCAACAATTCAACTTAAAAAAAAAACTAGGGTGCTCTTAATATTTTAACAATATTATTACATGGTTTTCGTTTAGTTTGGGATTAAATGAGACCATATACATACCTGGATGGCCTCCACATTTATTGTTTCAAAATTAAAAAAAAAAAAATAGATAAAAAGTTGTGGGTCGGCCTAACCCACCCGTCCAATTATGACCCCTACTAAAACAGGACTTGTTTCAACCCAAATTGGTTTTGACCCGTTACCCAACCCATCCTATCCGTCCATCTTGCTACTTTAGTTCTAGATATAATGCGAGAACATAGAAGAACAAAAAGTCATCTAATGAAAGAAAACATACATGGGGTACGGTGAAAGTGGCCTAGGTTTCACTGATGCGTGAGCTGGGGTGTCTTCGGGTGTGGAAGCAACAGGAGACCCGTTATCTACAAGGGAAGGTGGTGGTGGTGGCGGTGGTGATACTGATGGGGTACTTGGACATGGTGACGTAGGAGGCTTCAGATTTTCATACCTGAAAGAAAAAATGACAGCAGTTATTACAATAAACTGAACACAACAGAATATTTTTTATATGGAAATGGGTTACTTCGAGATGTATTTCATAACAAGCCAAGCAGGTAAACTGGTAAAAATAACTAAAACTGTGTCAAACGGGTTAATCAGGCTAAAAGTCATCAAAGGTGTAATTAAATGTTTTGGACGTCCTAAAAAGTTTTATAATTGCATATAATACACTATTTACGAAAGACCAAAAAGTGCTGTTAAGACGTCTCATGTGTAGAACCCACATAAAGTTGCTAGTTTTAACACGACCCGCTTTACATGTGAACCCACCCACACGTTTCGCCACCTCTAAAAAAAGTAAAAATCAAGTGGAAGTAGAAATGCATGCAATGTGATAAAAGTCTCTTTAAAGATAAACATACACATAGTATGGTTATGAACTATCCAGGCCCAAGGCCCAATAAGGGAACCATAGCATTTTCTCTATAAAAAACGACTAAAACTTATGTTTTTGGCTTCAACAAAAAGTGACATTTGGACCAATTTACTTGTCAATAAGCTAAAAAGGAAACATAGCAAATGGATCTAAGACATTTTAATGCTTAAAACCCCATAAATCATTTTATTCAAAAAGATAAATTATTATTGAAATGATATAACTTTTGTAAAATATCTGAAAATAATTAGTTTAAAAAGTAAAAATGAATCCATATGCCACCCAAGTATTTAAACTTTGTCATTAAGGCCACCTAACTATTTAAACAAATTTTAGAGGTCACTCAAGGATCAATTTAGTTTCGTTTATGTTGATTCCGGCAAATAAACTTGCTGGCAAATCGCAAAATGACAAATTGCAGTTGAATTTAAAGCTTGTATCAAATTTACAGTTGAATGAATGACAAAATTGCCCCTAAATCTACTCAAAAGAATCAACTTTAGATGGTCTGTCATAAATATTAGGTTCATGGGTATGTTTGTCATGGGAGAGATTGAGGTTGTAATTATTTTTATTTTTAATATTGATTAGTGGTTTTATATCATTGGGAGCGTTGGTTTACCTATCGAAAGTCACTATGGGAGAGCCAATTGACCTCTCGAAAGTCGATTAATTTATCTTTTCAATCTGTATGTTCTATTTTCGGTTCATTTGCATTCTAATATCGATTTGGTTCTTATCAAAAGTGTCATGGGTCAACCAACCCATACAAAAAACTATCCTTGTTAACGGGTCAAACATGAAACAACATATCCACTTTACCACCTCTATGATCAACTTATAACCACATATATTGACTTACGCGGTATAAGGAGAGAGAGGTCTGGGTTTCTGCAATCCTGCAGCCACCGGTGCAGGTTCAGTTGTAATAGTAACTGTTTCTGATTCTGTGCTAATTTCAAGATCAGCAGGAGGAGCTGATACTGCTTCAACCACAGCCTTTGCTTCAACCACAGCCTTACTACCACCAGGTGCCGTTGGGATTGGAGATGAAGGAGGTTTCAAGCCTTCATAGCTGTAACAGTACTAATAACAATTAGAGTCTAAAGGTAGCAATTTGGACCCGCTTTACTATGAAATGGGTCAATTTGGGTTGTTTTTATTCAAACGGGTCAAAACAGAATAAAATACATCAGAGAGAGGAACTGTTTGAATGTCACCAAAGTCCATTTCTAAGCCTTTTCTTTCACTCATATAACTATGTGGTTTCCTTCACAACACCTAACTATTTAAACAATTTTAGAGGTCACTCTTGAGTTGTATAAATGACAAAATTTCCCCTCAATCTACTCAAAAGAATCAGTTCAGGGGTATGTGTATGTTTGTCGTCGGAGAGGTTGAGGTTGTAAATATTTTTAAGTTTAATATTGATTAGTAATTTATATCATTGGGACTTGGGAGAACCGATCAATCTCTTGAAAGTCCATAATTTTATTTTTTGATAGTATATTATGGGTCAACCCACCCATACAAAGAATTATTCGTGTTGAGGTATCAGACAACATATCCATTTTGCCACCTCTAAGAACAACATATACCCACATAGATTGACTTACGCAGTATAAGGAGAGAGAGGTCTGGTTTTCTGCAACCCTGCAGCCACTGGTGCAGGTTCAGTTGTAACAGTAATTGTTTCTGATTTTGTGCTAGTTTCAGGATCAGCAGGAGGAGCTGATACTGCTTCAACCACAGCCTTATTGCCACCAGGTTTCGATGGAATTGGAGATGTAGGGGGTTTCAAACCTTCATAGCTGTAACAGTAATATTAACAATCAGAGTCTAAAGAAAGCCATTTCGACCCACTTATGAAATGGGTCAATTTGAATCGTATTTTATTCTAACAGGTCAAAACAATAAAAAGATAGATCAAAGGGAAACCGGTTGAATGTCACCAAAATCCATTTCTAAGCCTTTTCTTTCACTCATATAACTATGTGGTTTCCTTGACTAACACCTGAAATGGTGTTTAACTAATGCACACAACCTTTCAGATTCAAAGATTTACATTATTACTGTAAGTCTGCACTATATTGTTTTATTATCATAATCAATCCACTAATTACTTATATGTTCGTTTGAAAACAGACAAGAAAGCGTTTATTTGTCAGTGATATTGGCCCATACTAAAAGTGATCCCTTTTAGCATGAACACATTTACTACCCTATAAAGAGATAATGAGATTAATGATATCTAGATAATTGTTTGGTCTTGCAAGTGGGAATTATCGACAATTGCTTTGCAGGAAGCATAAGAATAAGTAAAGGTTTTACAAACTAATATGGCTTACACGGTATATGGGGAAAGTGGTCTTGCGGAAGCAGTTTTTGACTGGGGTTGTGTTTCAGTGGCAATGCTTGAACTCTCAGATATGGTGCTTTTTTTAGGAACAGGTTCGGGTTCTTTAATAGCTTCCGGTTCCTGATTACACATATAAATATTTATAGACATATTAATAATCAAGGATATCAAGGGAATGCAAATTATTTTAAATTATGCACCTTAGGTTGGACAGGTATGGGGCGTTGAGGAGGTATTTTTGTTAGGAGGTCACCCATGGGGGTCAATGGTGCTGTTGTTTCCGCAACTACTTCTAGTACTTTACAATATGAAAGATTGGGGTTTTTAGCCATAAACGCAAGGAGTTCTGCCACCTGACATCAATAACGATACAAATAAGCAAATATTAAAGGAACAAAAGCTCAGTTGGCATGGAGCTACTCATTGACTTCCTATAAATCATAAAACATGAGCAAGAAGACATGAGTAATACATAAGAGTAAAGTACACGGATGGTCCATATGCTTAATCAAAATTTTGGATTTGGTCCCTAGCTTTATAAAAGTACACGGATGGTCCCTGTGGTTTGCACTTTGTAACGCATTTAGTCCCCAAATTTTTCCAAAAGTACATGCATGGTCCCTGTGGTTTGCACTACAGATTTAACGATTTCAAAAGGTCCAAGTTAGGAACTAAACGCGTTACAAAGTGTAAACCACAGGGACCATGCATGTACTTTTGGCAAATTTTGGGGAATAAATGCATTACAAAGTGCAAACCACATGGACCATCTGTGTACTTTTGAAAAGCAAGGGACCAAATTCAAATTTATGGTTAACTTTAGGGACTGTGTACTTTATACATAAATATGCAATAGAGGTTTGATGGAAGAAAACCTGTAAATTCGAAACTAGACCACCAAATAAAGTATCTCCTGGAGAGAGGGTAAGATTATGTGTTTCCTTGAAGGAATCTGTAGGACGCTCCATGCCTCCGGGTCTCACTATCTGAAAAGAAAAAAAAAATAAACAATTTAGTTTTGTAAGTGTCTAGGTTACCATGTAAGGCACGGTTTGATGCAGAGGTGGCAAAATGGGTAGATTGTGTAATGGGTCAAAACTGGTATGTTTGTTTGCTTATCAGTTGTTTCTGTAAGGCTATATACAGCCTAATGTGTTTACGTTCAATACTTTAATGACATAATTTCCTCCAAATGTTGTTCTATCATAATTTGCACATGTAACAAGTTCAGGGACTTTTATATGTCAAAATTCGGTTGATAGATTTTTCCTGCAAAATCGATAAGTATGTTGATTGTTTTTACGGGAGTAAAATGGCTGTTTCGCCCCTGTGGTTTAACCAGTTTTGCAACTTTCGTCCAAAGGTTTGTTTTTCCGCATTTGGATCCAAACGGTTTGAAATCTTGCCATTTTCATCCGGCTCGCTAACTCCATCCATTTTTCTCCGTCAAAACAGGGGTATTTTCGTCTTTTTTGTTAACTCAAAGGGCAATTCGGTCTTTTCACTTTATGTACAAGCATTTAGCATAATGTGTGTCGTAGTTTTTAGACCGAATTGCCCTTTAACTTAACAAAAAAGACGAAAATACCCCTGACTTGACGGAGAAAAATGGATGGAGTTAACGAGCCAGATGAAAATGGCAAAGATTTCTAACCTTTTGGATCCAAATGCGGAAAAGCAAACCTTTGGACGAAAGTCGCAAAACTGGCCAAACCTTAGGGACGAAAATGGCATTTTACTCTTTTTACGGTATTAAGATATTAACCCAAAAACATAACCCGCACTGACCCATCCATATGTAAATGGATCGAAATTGCCACCTCTGGTTTTATCTAACTCACAGTGTAAGGAATCCCACTAGCAAGCAGTGCTTCTTCAGCCTTCCTTTTCCAACATAGGACACCCCAAAACAAACTCCAAACAGAAAAAAAAATTATAATAATCAGTCCATCATTTCATTGCAGAAATTATGGTTACTAAAATCTTCAATTAAAGGGGTTTATAATATGGAACAATCACATAATCATAATTTGAACTCACTTCAATACAGCAGCAGGAAATCCAAACTTGTTAGTTCCCAAAGAAGTAACCAAAAAAAAGTGTTTCGCTTTTGCAGCAGCAGCTATACAGTTAAAGAAACACTTCAGTTCATCCTTTATATCAATAAACGATTTGATTAAACTTAAATAGCATGTCATCATTGAGAAAAGTGTATGAAGTATCTATCTACTATAATAAAAGAAACCAACTTTTGGACATGTGTCATTCATTGAAGGTATCCCCAAATCTATACTTATCTTATATTAACTAAATAAATAATAAATTAATATTAAATCTTATCATACTTTAATAAAATATTATCCTCAAATCTAAATTGTTAATTTAATATATTTTTTAAACAAATACATCTCTTTCCTACTTATCTTATATTAAATATATAAATAATAAATTAATATTAAATGTTATCCTAATTTATTAAAAATATAACTTTTTTTATTATTCGGAATACAAAATTATATTTATTCAACTTGTAAAAAACGCGGGGTTTTTAAAAATATAAATTATTTTATTATTTACTATACAAAGTTACATTTATATAACTCGTGTAATACATGAAGATTTTAAAGATATAACTTTTTATCATTTGCTATGTAAAATTAGATTTATTCAACACGTGTAATACACGAGGTTTTTTAGGGATATAATTTTTTTATTATTTGGTAGATTTTTTCAAGCCGAATACACGGGTTTTTTAAAGATACGACGTTTTTAGTATTTAATATACAAAATTACATTTATTTAATCTGGGTAATACACATGGTTTTTACAGATATAACTCTTTTTTAGATCTATTCAATACGTGTAATATACGAGGTTTTTAAGGATATAATTTATTATTATTTGGTAGATTTATTCAACCCGATTATACACGGGTTTTTTAAAGATACGACGTTTTTAGCATTTAGTATACAAAATTACATTTATTTAATCTGTGTAATACACATGGTTTTTAAAGATATAACTTTTTTATTATTTGATATATAAAATTACATTTATTTAACCCGTACAATATACGGGGTTCATAAAGATATAATTTTTTTATTATTTAATATATAAAATTACATTTATTCAACCCGTGTAATACACGGGGTTGTAACATAGTTTTCTATATGCAAAAGCAAAAATCAGACAAATTCTAGATATATGCATATATGTTCATTTCATTATTTATTCCTTCTACGCATTTCATAACTGGCTATAAAAAACAGAAAACTAGTGATAGTTAATTTTAAGTTATGAAAAAAAATAGAGTAAAATGTCATTTTCGTCCCTGAAGTTTGGCCAGTTTTGCGACTTTCATCCAAAGGTTTGTTTTTCCGCATCCGGATCCAAAAAGTTTGAATCTTGCCATTTTCATCCTATTCGTTAACTCCATCCATTTTTCTCCGTTAAGTCAGAGGTGTCTTTTTTGCTAACTTAAAGGGTAATTCGGTCATTTTCACTTTATGTACAAGCATTTAGCATGATGTACAAGTATTCAAAAGACCGAATTGCCCTTTAAGTTAACAGAAAAGACAAAAACACCCCTGACTTAACGGAGAAAAATGGATGGAGTTGACGTGCCGGATGAAAATGGCAAGATTTCAAACATTTTGGATCCAGATGCAGAAAAACAAACATTTGGACGAAAGTCGCAAAACTGGCCAAACCTCAAGGACGAAAATGGCATTTTACTCAAAAAAAATATATAATACTAAATCCGTTTCTCGCAAAAGGTATTAAGTATTATGTGAGCATGACCTTTTGAAACTGAACTTGAGATTCTTCTTCATTCATGCCATTTCAAGTTTAATGCAAAAGATAAAAGTATATTAAACCTTAAATACCTGCATCAATAAGATTTTTTGTGGCTAGAAAGTCGATTCGGTAGGGCCCGGTAACATCAAATATTTCCTTCTCGCTCGCCCCAATGCAACATATAACCGTTGAAGCATTGGCCAATGCGGGCTTAATTTGCTCCGGTTTCTCCAAATCACACTCCACAAGCTGAAGCTTCTCTATAGCTGGACTACAGAGTGGGTATCTTTCCTTACATACTAACAAATAAAACTTCCAAATTATCGTCAAATTGAAATGAATAAAATCTTACGCTGGCTTCCATCGGATAACGCGTCGTCAAGCTTCATCTGCTGCACACTCTACAAGTAATAACAACGGTTTTGGTTATTTAAAGTTCAAGAAATGGAAGAACATTATTAATCTAATAACTAGGCTTGTAAACGAACCGAACGTTCATGAACTATTCGTGAACTTGTTCAGCGGGAAGTTCGTTTATGTTCGTTTATTGTTTATTTACAAACACAAACAAAATTATTTGTTCATTTAATTAAATGAACGAACATGAACACACGTGTTGTTCGTTCATTTATGTTCGTGAACGTTCGTTTATGCTTGTTCATTTATGTTTGTTTGATATTCTAATAAATACATATGGAGTTATATTTATATAAATATAAATATAAACATAAAAGAGGCTTTCTAACTACTTATATACATACAACTAATTGATAATTGGGCTTTCCAATAACAAAAACAAGCTTTCCAATAGAACTTATCATAATTAATCAATAATTTATATAAAAAAGCTATCTAATGTTCATTTATGTTTGGTCATTCATGTCCATTTGTGTTGTTTTATGTTTATTAAATTATGTTCGTATAGGTTTGTTTGTTTATGTTCGTTTGCATTCATGAACTGTTCATTTAGGTCTTAAACGAACGAACATGCCCATTTTCTTAATGAACGAACAAGAACAAAAAAAATTGTTCATTATGTGTTCGTGTTCGGTTAAAGTTAAAGGAACGAACACAAACATGCCTCTGTTCGTGTTCCTTCGATTCGTTTACAGGCCTACTAATAACTAATAAAAGTTATACCTTCACCAAAGGTTCTGCTCTTTGAGTACTTCGTACACCAGCTCGAACGTTAAATCCTAATTTCAAAAGCTCCCTGCACAAACCATCAGTCATTTAACAATTTTCAAGATCAAGTGCAAAATGTTTAATGAGACTATATTACCATTTGTAACCAACCTTACTGTTCGTGAACCAACTTTTCCGGTTGCTCCTGCAACAAAAACAAGATTTTCGTCTTTCTCGCCGTCTTTTGTTTTCGTTTCAGCAGGCTGTAAACCAACTGTTGTTGCACCTTACATAAAACCAGCAGATAATTGTTATTCATATTATCATACATCACTGAAACCAAATTCAATACAAATATTAGAGGTGATTTCCCCAATACTAGTTATTATTCTGAAAATGAACATTGATTACTAAACAATATCAGTTTTTCAATTTCAGTCAGATTAGCCAATGATTCAGAATTAAAAACATCACACTCTAGGGTTAACAACAACCACAAACGTTATAGGGCTGTAAACGAACCGAATGTTCAGCGAACCGTTCGTGAACCATTTAGCGAGAAGTTCGTTTACGTTCATTCATTTAATAAATGAACGAACATGAACACGGAATTTCATTCGATTAATTAAATGAACAAACACGAACAGAGGTCGCGTTCTTTCAAATGCGTTCGTGAATATTCGGTGATATGCTCGTTTACATCCGTTCATGGTCATTTGTTCAGTTTAGTTTATGTTCAGTCGTTAGAAACTTATTATGTTTATGATTATTATATCAAGTGCTTAACTAGGTGATTATTTCTAATGTTCGAGACTAAGAATGTTTTTTAATGCTATATGTCCGTTTTTGTTTGTGAACAAGTTCAATTCCTTAATGAACGAACAGGAACAAGAATTTTCGTTCAATATGCCCTGAACCATTCGTGAACAAGTTCAATGCTAAACGAACGAACATGAACAAGGCTCTCTTCAGTTCGGTTACAACCCTAACCACAGTAGATAACAATTACACGCCAAATCACATACAATCTGAACTCACAGCTCAAAAACATTCTAATTAATCAAATCATATTACGTCAACGGTCAATCACAAAAAGTAAGCTACGAATTCATGTAAGATTAAATAAATTATGTATTAATATTTAATCTATAGCCATTATAATCATTTACATAATATAGATCAAAATATATAATAACCTATTAAATAATTAGTTGGTAATTGTTGATGGACCATATTACCCTTATTAACTAATTAGGTTTCCTCCTGGGTGCTTATATAAGGAGAATTATGTGGAGGTTAAAGGGTTACTCAGTTACACAGTTAGACACAACACCCCATTAGTCATAACATCATCATCGACCTCCTCTCCTAAGCCGATACCCTTTTCGGTTTTCTAAGTCCGCATCATCAGTTAGCACCCTAAGGAGGAACCAGATCACGATGACAAGCATGTCGAACTCCATTACTGGATTCTCCAACGCACTGTCTACTGTAACAGGTATGTTTTAATGTTTTCCTTCATGAATAAACAGAACTGATCCAACAATTCAACCTAAAACTCATCATGATCAACAAATCACATTACAGAACAGAAGGAAAACATGCAAAATTGAAGTTAAACATACAATCACGAAACCTAAACTACAAATTCAATCCAAAACTCATCATAATCAACAAATCACATTGCAAAATCGAAGAAAAACATACAATAACGAAACCTAAACTACAAATTCAACCAAAAAATCATCATAATCAACAAATCACATTGCAGAACTGAAGAAAAACATGCAAAATCGAAGAAAAACATACAATAACAAAACCTAAACTACAAATTCAACCAAAAACTCATCATAATCAACAAATCACATTGCAAAACAGAAGGAAAACATGCAAAATTGAAGATAAACATACAATCACGAAACCTAAACTACAAATTCAACCTAAAACTCATCATAATCAACAAATCACATTGCAAAACAGAAGGAAAACATGCAAAATTGAAGATAAACATACAATCACGAAACCTAAACTACAAATTCAACCTAAAACTCATCATAATCAACAAATCACATTGCAAAACAGAAGAAAAACGAACAGCATTGACGTAACAATACCTGAGGCTTGAATATTGAACCGAATAGGTTTAAACTTCACAGCATTTGACCGAACAGCTTTCTTCGTACCAAACGAGCTTATGAGCTGACGGTTACATATGAGCTGGCGGTTTTCAATGGAGCCTTTTGTAGGTATGCTGCTGACAACCGGCGATTGAATTGACCGGAGCTCCATTAACGGTTCCGATCAAAGTTTGATTTCGGACTGTGTGTTGTATGTGTGTGAGAGAGAAATGGCGCTAACGAGTGATATGTATTTGTTTGTATGGCAGCATGGATGTTGTGGAATCTGCTGCTTTGCAATCTGGATATGGTGGACCCCTGCCCGGAAGTTTTGGAATCACACAGTGGGTTAAATGGGCCGGAGCAGTTATATTGGGCTTAACTTGGTTGGGCCATTGGCCCGTTTTCAATTTATTAGTTAAATGAAAAACAATATCATCGGTCTTCAAATGTGTAATTACTAGGCAATACTTTATATTCACGCGACGGGGATGCAGATGCTTAGGTGGCATTGTGGGAGAGCGAAAAACATTCCGTCGCCATCCTCGTCCCACATGTATGTTTGTTAAGATGATAACCATCCCGTTTGTCACGTGAAAAAAAGAAGGTTTGAGATAGATGTGGGGAATGAAGGTGATGTGGAGACTGGAGCAGTGGAGGTGTGGGTGGTGGGGGAACACCATGCTGCTAGTGTAGCATGATGCGGGAGGCAAGGAACACACGAATGTGAAATAGTAAGAACGTGGGGTATGGGGCAGGGGTTTGAGCGTGGGTTGGGAGAAAATGCCCAAGCCACCACCCCGGTGGGCTTGGGTTTGGGCGTGGCCCTATTGGCGTGGGTTTGAAGCCGGGCGTGGCGCGGACTAGTAAGTGACATGGCAGGCTCTCAATGGCCAAACCAAATTCATGCCCCCCCAACCCAAGCCCCACCATACCCCATGGGCGTGGGTTTTTGTGATGGGGTGGCTCTCATTCCACGTGTCAACAAATTCCCCAACCCAAGCCCCCATACCCCACGGCCTAAATTAGAGCTTTAATGGGTTAATTCCATAAATAATCAATATAAATTTTTGTTTTAATTTTAAGTTTTTCCACATAATTTTGACATATAAAAGTTCATACACATGTCCAAAAAACACGAAAAAAAATCCATCTATCCATTTTTTTTTATATTGAAGTCTAGCGGCGGACCTAGAGTGATAGAAGGGGTATATAGTGATAGAAGGGGTAACCTCCGTTACCCCTTGACGCTCCGGTGACGCTCTAACGGTAGTGAAAATTTTTGAGAAAAAATTGACTTTTTTCGATTTCGTTACCCCCTTTTATTGAAACATTACCCCTATACGGATTTTCTAAATCCGCCATTCTTCAAGTCCCTATATTTGTCTAGAATGTATATAACTAGTTTTTGCCCCGCCCGCGTTGCGGGGCAATAAGCCGAATATTTCTCTCTCATAACATTTATGTCTGTACAGAGGGCAAAATCCTAAATTATATTTTGAACTGAAGGCGAAATCATAATTTTAAACTGAGAGCAAAATCATAATTTTGAGCTAGCTGGAAAAAACCATAATTTTATTTTCAACTGTGGGCAAAAACGTAATTTTGAGCTGATTGCAGAATCGTAATTTTGAGCTAGAGGAAAGAACAACATTTTATTTTGCACAGGGTGCAAAAACGTAATTTTAAACGGAGGGCGAAACCGTAATTTGAAACTAAGAACAAAATTAAAAGCGAGTTTTTGAACCGAGGGCAAAAGCGTAATTTTGAGGTAGGGGCAAAATTATACTTTTATTTCGAGCTGGAGGCAAAACCGTAATTTTAAACAAAGGACGAAAGCGTAATTTTAAACTGGAAATAAAATTAAATTAAAAAAAGTTGGTCCAATATGGAAGTGCCAGGCAGCTGCCTGACACTATTCCCCTAACTTAATCATAATTTTAAGCTTGAGGCAAAAACACAATTTTATTTTGAACCGAGGGCAAAATCGTAATTTGAGTTGGGGGCAAAAACATAATTTTATTTTGAACTGGGGAAAAACCGTAATTTTGAATTGAGGGCGAAATCACAATTTTTATACGGGGAAAATCACATTTTTGAACAGAGGGCAAAATCGTAATCTTTAAGTGGGGGCAAAAACAAAATTTTATTTTGAACTGGGGGCGAAAAGGTAATTCTGAGCTGAGGTCAAAACGACAATTTTATTTTGAATGGAGAGAAAAATCGTAATTTTGAGCTGGGGACAAAAGCGTAACTTTATTTTGAGCACGAGGCGAAACCGTAATTTTAAAGAGGGACAAAAACGTGATTTTAGAATGGATATAAAATAATAAACTGGTTGGCCCAATGGGAGAGTGCCAGGCAAAGTCGTAATTTTGAAATGAGGGCAAGATCGTAATTTTGAGATGGGGACAAAAAGCGTAATTTTATTTTGAGCTGGGGCAAAAACGTAATTTTAAAATGAATATAAAACAATAAACGTGTTTATCCAATGGGGGAGTGTCAGGCAGCTGCCTGGCACTATTCCCCAGTTTGGTTTTGTATATGTAGGTAACTAGTTTTTGCCCCGCCCGCGTTGCGGGGCAATAAACTGTATATTTCTCTCTCATAACATGTATGTCTGTATAGAGGGCAAAATCATAATTATATTTTGAGCTGGAGACGAAATCATAATTTTAAACTTAGAGCAAAATCATAATTTTGAGATTGGGGGGGGGGGGGGGGGGGGAATCAAAATTTTATTTTGAACTGTGGGCAAAAACGTAATTTTGAGCTGAGGGCAGAATCCTAATTTTAAGGTAGAGGAAAAACCAAAATTTTATTTTCAACTGGGGGCAAAACCGTAATTTAAACGAAGGGCGAAACCGTAATTTTAAACTGAGAACAAAATTAAAAATGACTTTTTGAACCGAGGGCAAAAGCGTAATTTTGAGCTACGGGCGAAATTATAATTTTATTTTGAGCTGGGAGCAAAAACGTATTTTTAAACGAAGGACGAAAGCGTAATTTTAAACTGAAATAAAATTAAATTAAAAAAAGGTTGGTCCAATGGGTGAGTGTCAGGCAGCTGCCTGGCACTATTCCCCCCAACTTGTAATGGTATATGTAGTAGAACTAGTTGATGGCCCGCCCGCGTTGTGTGGCGATGGGCGAATAATGAGCGAGTGTTAGTTAGCTCATTGACACGAAAAACAATTAAATCGAGTCAACCATTAAAACAAAACACTTTTATAGTTTTGATAAAGAAAAACTAAAACAATGGCAATATTGTAATTTTTAACTGAGGGAAAGTTGTATTTTTTGACTGGGGTAAAATCGTAATTTGCCAAAAGCTAAAGTAATGGCAATACTGTAAATTTGAAACAGGGGCAAAATTGTAAATTTTCACAGGGGCAAATTCGTAATTTTGAACTTGGGGTAACAACATATTATAAATTTCAACTAAGGGCACAAGCGTAATTTTAAGTTGGAGGCAAAAACACAATTTTATTTTGAACCGAGTGCAAAATCGTAATTTTGAGTTGGGGGCAAAAGCATAATTTTATTTTGAACTGAGGAAAAAATGTAATTTTGAAATTAGGGCCAAATCACAATTTTTTAAACGGGGAAAAATCAAATTTTTTAACAGAGGGCAAAATCGTAATTTTTAGCTGTTGGCAAAAACAAAATTTTTATTTTGAACTGGGGGCGAAAAGGTAATTCTGAGCTGAGGGCAAAACCACAATTTTATTTTGAATGGAGTGAAAAATCGTAATTTTGAGCTGGGGACAAAAACGTAATTTTATTTTTAGCTGGGGACAAAACCGTAATTTTAAAGAGGGAGAAAAATGTGATTTTAGAATGGATATAAAATAATAAACTGGTTGGTCCAATGAGAGAGTGCCAGGCAAAGTCGTAATTTTGAATTGAGGGCAAGATCGTAATTTTGAGATGGGGACAAAAAGCGTAATTTTATTTTGAGCTGAGGGCTAAAACGTAATTTTAAAATGGATATAAAACAATAAACGTGTTGGTCCAATGGGAGAGTGCCAGGCAGCTGCCTCGCACTGTTCCCCCATTTGGTTTTTGTATATGTAGGTAACTAGTTTTTGCCCCGCCCGCTTTGCGGGGCAATAAACTGAATATTTCTCTCTCATAACATGTACTGTATAGAGGGCAAAATCGTAATTATATTTTGAGCTGGAGGCGAAATCATAATTTTAAACTGAGAGCAAATCATAATTTTGAGCTTGGGGGGGGGGGGGGGGGGGTGGAATCATAATATTATTTTGAACTATGGGCAAAAACGTAATTTTGAGCTGAGGGCAGAATCGTAATTTTAAGGTAGAGGGAAAACCAAAATTTTATTTTGAACTGGGGGCAAAACCGTAATTTTAAACTGAGAATAATTTTGAGCTAGCGGCAAAATTATAATTTTATTTTGAGCTGGGGGTAAAAACGTATTTTTAAACGAAGGACGAAAGTATAATTTTAAACTGGAAATAAAATTAAATTAAAAAAAGGTTGGTCCAATAGGGGAGTGCCACTAGCTCTCTTTAAAAGTATACAAGTTATTAGTTGAAATAAATTTTTGATAAGTAAAAGCATTCTATACAGGACTAGAGAAAGTTCTTGAAAATTTCGTGTAAGGACTTCTTTGTCTTCTCTCTTACAAGTGCATGGACTTTTATATACTAAAAACTAGGTTATAATCCCGTGTATTACACGGGTTAAATAAATAAATTTTATATATTAAATAATAAAACAATATATCTTTAAAAACCACATTTATTGCACGGGTTGAATAAATATAATTTTATATATTAAATAATAAAAAAACTGTATCTATAAGAACCATATTGTGCGGGTTGAATAAATGTAGTTTTATATCTTTTAGAGTAAATTGCCATTTTAGTCCCTGAGTTTTGTCCAAATTTGTCAGTTTCGTCCAAATAGTTTTTTTTGTGCATCTGGGTCCCTGACTTTTACATTTTGTTGCCATTTTGATCATTTTGTCTAACTCCATCCAAAAACCCAGTTTGTAACAGTTTGTACTTAAATACTTAATCACTAATGTTTTTCAGTTGCCATTTTGATCCAATTCCAAAAATCAAAAAAATTCAAAAAAATCTAAAAATCTAAAAATCTAAAAATTTCTAAAAAATCCAAAAATCATTAAATGTTTCGGCACGAACCGTTTCGACCCGTACCGTTTCGACCCGTACCGTATCGAACCGTTTCGAACCCGTACCGTATCGAACCGTACTGTTTCGACCCATACTGTTTCGAACCCGAACCGTTTCGAGCCGAACCGTTTCGGCGCGAAGCGTTTCGAACCGTACCGTTTCGATACCGTACCGTATCGAACCGAACCGTTTCGAGCAGAACCGTTTCGACACGAACCGTTTTGACCCGTACCGTTTCGACGCGAACCGTTTCGAGCCGAACCGTTTCGATATATCTTATAGATAATTATTATTTAGTTTAATCTCCTTCTCATTTGTTTCGACACGAACCGTTTTCGACGCGAACCGTTTCGAGCCGAACCGTTTCGATATATGCTTATGGATGAATTATTATTTAGTTTAATCTCCTTCTCATTTATAATATTATTTATTTTAATTAATTATATTTGAATGTTTTGTTTAGTTTGGTATCAAATAGATTTACGAAACTTAAAATAAAAAATAACTAATATTATTTATCATTTTATACATTTACGGAGTTTTAAATAAAGGGTTAACTTTATGGAGACTTCGTTAATAAATTTTGCAACAACCAAAATAATCTATTTTTATCACGAAAACCAAACTTTGTATTAATATATTAAATATTTTTATTTTCACTATACAAAATTATATTTACTCGACCCATGTAATACATGAGGTTTTTAAAGATATAACTTTTTATTATTTAATATATAAAATTAGATTTATTGAATTCGTACAATACATGGGGTTTCTTAAGGATATATATTTTTTATTATTTAGTACAGAAAATTACACTTATTCAAACCGTGTTTTTTGATCTTTTAGAATTTTTTTGATTTTTTTAGAATTTTTTTTGGATTTTTTATAATTTTTATGATTTTTTAGAATTTTTTTGATTTTTAGATTTTTTTGGAATTTTTTTGATTTTTTTGAATTTTTTTGATTTTTTGGAATTGGATCAAAATGGCAACTGAAAACATTTTTTAAGGAAATCCCCAAAATACCCCTGTTACAAACTGGATTTTTGGATGGAGTTAGGCATTGTGATCAAAATGGCAACAAAATGTAAAAGTCAGGGACCCAGATGCAAAAAAAAAACTATTTGGACAAAACTGGCAAATTTGGACAAAACTCAGGGACTAAAATGACAATTTACTCTTTTATATACCAAATAAAAAAGTTATATCTTTAAAACCACGTGTATTACACGGGTTGAATAAATGTAATATTTTTTACCAAATAATAAAAAAAATTTACATCTTTATAAATATGCGCATTACACGGTTTGAATAAGTGTAATTTTCTGTACTAAATAATAAAAAATATATATCCTTAAGAAACCCCATGTATTGTACGAATTCAATAAATCTAATTTTATACATTAAATAATAAAAAGTTATATCTTTAAAAACCTCATGTATTACATGGGTCGAGTAAATATAATTTTGTATAGTGAAAATAAAAATATTTAATATATTAATACAAAGTTTGGTTTTCGTGATAAAAATAGATTATTTTGTTGTTGCAAAATTTATTAACGAAGTCTCAATAAAGTTAACCCTTTATTTAAAACTCCGTAAATGTATAAATGATAAATAATATTAGTTATTTTTATTTTAAGTTTCGTAAAATCTATTTGATACCAAACTAAACAAAACATTCAAATATAATTAATTAAAATAAATAATATTATAAATGAGAAGGAGATTAAACTAAATAATAATTATCCATAAGATATTAAACTAATAATATTTAGTAGAAGGGTTATTTATAATATAAGATATTAAACTAAATAATATTAAACTAAAATAATAATTATCTATATGTATTGTACGAATTCAATAAATCTAATTTTATATATCAAATAATAAAAAGTTATATCTTTAAAAACCTCATGTATTACATGGGTCGAGTAAATGTAATTTTGTATAGTGAAAATAAAAATATTTAATATATTAATACAAAGTTTGGTTTTCGTGATAAAAATAGATTATTTTGTTGTTGCAAAATTTGTTAACGAAGTCTCAATAAATTTAACCCTTTATTTAAAATTCCGTAAATGTATAAATGATAAATAATATTAGTTATTTTTATTTTAAGTTTCGTAAAATCTATTTGATAACAAACTAAACAAAACGTTCAAATATAATTAATTAAAATAAATAATATTATAAATGAGAAGGAGATTAAACTAAATACTAATTATTCATAAGATATTAAACTAATAATATTTAGTAGAAGGGTTATTTATAATATAAGATATTAAACTTAATAATATTAAACTAAAATAATAATTATCTATAAGAGATTAAACTAAAATAATAATTATCTATAAGGAGATGACCTAATATGATGACATGTGTCTCAAAAGTGGTTTCTTTTATTATATAGTATAGATATATGTCGAGTGACTTTTTCGTGAATATTGAAATACTGAGAAGTTGTGTTGTTTTTTATTATATTACTATTAACCTATTATTACATCCAATTATCCAAAGACTTGGTAAAGGTAATTTTTTTTTAACGGTAAATTTGGATCACTGACGGACTACTGGAGTATCATCGTGCCACCAGTAGCTAGAACCACCCGATCATATCCATCTCCACTAGGCATAATGCCTATACACCAATTCAGGAGGAAACCCAATAAATATGGGAAAACCCCCTTGTGGGAATCGAACCCAGGACCTATTGGTCCCAAAGTTTTATCCTACCACCAAGATGCCACTAGGTATTAGTTGGAGCCTTTTTTCTACTTGCCAAATTCAATTCTAGTTATCCAAACTATGATTAATCAGTCAATAATAATTCGTAGTGGCGGTGTGACAAATGACACTTTTAATTTTCATTTTCGTTGTTAAGATCAATCTCTCTCTAACTAGAAAGGTAACTTTGTATGTCCATAACATATATTTATGTCGTTCTGAAAAAAATTATAACACCATAACTTCAGTAATTATCATTCAGTTGTTCATTAGAGGCAAACTAAGTTACATTTCCATATAGTGAGATCATTATTGGCACCAAAAGTATTAGTTAGAAGTCCCATTAATCACATTGTCAGTATGAATCATTATTAGCAAATGTACCATCAGGGGCGGTTCTTAGAAGGGCTGTGGCAGGGCCACGGCCCGGGAAACTTTTTCGGCCGTAGTGCTAATTTTCCGCATTTCGATCAAAATTTTTTATATATACTATGTTTGGCCCCGGCTTGCTCTGGCTTTTTTTAGCGTCCGTGTCTTTCAGCCCTGGCACGTTCAACGGGCAAGATCCGCCACTGTGTACCATAGTATAAATAACTAAAATTCAATTTACTTTGTTACTATTATTGAAATCGAAATGTAAACATGAAATGTTTTTAATGATTATTGAAACGAATACTAGGATGAAATAATTTATATAAGTGAAATATTTATAACCACGTCCAAATTGAATATAACAAGAGATTAATTACAGGGGTTAACCTTTCGCTCTCTTGTCATTTCAGTATCACAACAGTCGCCAACGCCATCACCATAACCACTATTGATATTGGCAATTGGCATCATAGAACCACGTTTAGTCTTGTAACAAACTTACATTTTATTACCATGATTATTTTATTGAACACCTTATATATTCAAATTGTAGTTCTTTAAATTTATATTCCTGTCGACAAACTTCAATCACTGGTCTTCAAAATCTCTATTATTTCGGCCTATTCCAACCCTTAGACCATGGGTAATGGTTAATATTGTAACACCCCGTGTTTTCATAAGTGAAAGTCAAAGTCAAGGTCAAAATCAACGGCCGATTTCGCGCAACTTGACTCGTAGAAATGTTTTTATTTTAATTATATTATGTGGAGTAAGTGTCGTACATTGCAATAATCGAATCATGTTAACCGTATTTCAATCGACTCGCAACTGCGAACTATAGGAAGTAACAATGCGATAACGTTAATCAACCGAGAATCAAGCTGTGTTAATCAAATCGACATCAAATCGTAACTCGAGCTATGTATTTTACTTGTCAATTATACGTGTGTGTGTGCCTTACATGTTACCTGTGCATGTTTATGGTGGAAATCAAGCGAACTTAATCGAACTCGAAGGTAATCGAACCCGAACCCGAACTCCGAATCGAACCATATCATATACGAAGTAGTTGGGACTAAAAGTAATTTGACTAGGAAACCCTATTGAATCGCTCGCAATCGGAACCGAATCGCCATCGCACCCGAACGCACCATTCAGTCGACATCCGGACGGATGGTCCATCCGCACGGATGACCAGTCCGCACGGATAACCCATCCGGGTGACCTGCAATCCGCACGGATCACCCTTTCCCCTATTAGCATCCTATAAATACCCGGGTCACTCTCCTAACTTTCCACTTTTGGCAAGTGACGTCCGACCAGCACACTTTCTTCACCTTTTCTTCGATTTCTCTCAATCCAGGTAAGATCTTGCCCTAAATCTTGTACATTCTTGATCTATACACACATCTACACCTTTCTATCTTTCCAATCCCAACTTTTAACCGAGAAATCATCAAGATTTGAGGTATCCTCGGGTGCCGTCATCATGAAGTTCCCATGAACTTCAAGTGTGACCTCATTCCACCAAGAATAACCCATATCTGAACGATTTCCACAAGATTTCACAACAACTTCACCCAAATCTAAACTTTTCTAAGGAATAAAAGAGTTGAAAGAAATAAACCCAAGTTTTTCTCCTTCTTTTACCCTCAACAACGGTACGAACCGGATCAGTTCTAGCCTTTCACTCAATGTTAGTGATGCACTAGTCCTAGATCTGGATTCTACCCGCAAGACACCTGATTTCGGGTTAGACCGGAATGACCGTTCTAAACCGCCGACAGGCCGAGTTGGGGTGATTCCTGGCCGGCTTAGTCATCTGGGAAAGAATACAATTCCAAGTGGTTGCCACGTAATCAGAACGTCTCGGTAAAACGACAACAGAAACCAAGAGTAGGCGAACGGAACGACCAGGACGAGTAAGTTGTCCGCACGGACAAACGATCCGGACGGGTTGTCACCCTGACAAACTACACTTGGGACCCACATTCAAAGCGAGGTTTGAGTATCGACGAATGAACAATCCGGACGGACGACCTCTGAATTGATTACTCTTCGGATCATGAGATACTAAGACCTTGAATAAATTCAAACAATGTTCATCCGCACGGACAAGTTGTCCGCACGGACAGACTATCCGGACGGATTGTCTGTCCGCACGAACAACTATCCGGACGGATTAACACTATCCGCACGGATTACCATCCGGACGGATTCCACAAACTTCATCAAGTGACTCAGCCTCAGAGACGTGTCCGCACGGATCACCATCCGGACGGATTGTTGTCCGCGCGACCGGCTTGAAAGGTAGAGATACTTAAATGTTTTCTAAATGCTACAACGAAAACTTCAAAGCACAAGCCATCATACACAAACACATTCTTGGGAAGAAACAATCCACTTGAATAGTAATCCACACGGACTACTTGTCCGCACGGATTACCATCTGCACGGATAGTTACTCGCACGGATAGTTTATCCGGATGGATCACCATCCGCACGGATTACCATCCGCACGGATAGTTCACTCGCACGGATAACTTACTCGCACGGATAGTTGATCCGCACGACCAGCTATCCTACCCGCTCTCACTTCGTACTGTTTTACGTGCCACTTATCTTTACGTTATCGGATCTATTCAGGCTAACCGTACTCGCTGAAAAGCGCTCCCTTCAATCCATAATCGCTGTGAGTATACTCGAACCCTTTTTGCTTTTAGCACTTTTGGGTGTTACATACGTTACGAATATTCAAACTACAACTATCACACTACTCAAGCTATTTTAACGCTAAACCATTTATGCATGTTATACGTGGCTTATGAATGCTTGTTTGTTATGTTTACACATGGAATGCTGTCTACCTGCCTTAGCAACGATAGTACTATAGTTTGGACTCAGCACCCGTTCACACGGGGGTTGTTAAGGATCTTTTACTTGCATGGATTACGGTGGTAATCATGTATTGCGAACTGCCTCGGGCAGTCAACCCGCAGTCATTGGTATCGATGGATCTATGTCGATAACTAACGTGCTTCATTTCACTATGTGTACGTGCTGGTTATGCGTAAACGAATTCGAACTCTATATGCTATTATCAAACTTGTATGCTCACCATTACATTTTATGTATTGACTTTATTTTAACGTATGTGACAGGTGCTTAGGTTGCTTGTTTGCTCTTTGTGCTGTGATGAAATCGAAGCTAGGAACTGGAGTCCTAGAAACCAACGAATAAATTAGTTATGTTTAAATCTGAGTTGTCGGAACAGAATATTTGTCTTGATGCTTGTCTGTAATAATTATTTAACTATTTGAGATACGGTATGGGACGTATTATTTAATTAAATGGTAATGATAGTTGTTATGGAAACTTCTGGACAATCTGTTTCGCTCAGTGCCATGCCCCGATGATTCCGCCATCGGTTGGGGTGTGACAGATTGGTATCAGAGCCATAACTATAGGGAATTAGGCAAGACTCGACCTAGTCCGGGTCGAAGTCTTAGAGACCTAGTCTATAGTCAGGAACCAGCAGACCGACTCGAGTACATCCCTACCGAATAGTGTACGAGCTTATTCCTCACTATTTTCATTTACCTACACTATCACTGCACTCGAATTTTCAAGTTATGAACGGGTAATGAGGCCGAGAATAGGTGTGGAAACCGCAAACTCTCGACTAAAGTTGCCTAATCAGCTTGCGTTTTAGCTACAAACGAGGAGAATCATACCAAATTAGGAGTGAAATCCATATTTTGATGAATAATCTCCTCAATTTTGTTAAGAACAAGGACGAAGTTGTAAGATAGGGGTGAAACCCTAACCTTGACGACTTGTCCTACTTTTATACAAAATTTCCACCAAAGTTTTGATGGACTCCAACGATCTGAAGACACAATATAACCAATGGGAATTGCGCCAACGCCCAAGAATCGAGGCAAGGGCATAGTCCTGAAGGTAATTGTGCACACAGGATCCTTGTGAATAGTCGAACCACCTTGGTTAGTCGAAGTCTAATAGCCGCAGACACTCTTACGCTTGATTTTATGTGATGATTCGTCGATTTTATGAAGTTTATGTGTTTTATGTTTATTCGAAAACATTTTGAGATACTACTGGTTTCGATCTAATGCCTTTTGCTTTCACACAACGCACAACACATCATTAACAAATCGCTCGCACCATACTATATTCGTGTTGGTGCACTTATGTCTGCACTTTGTCTGTATTCGGTCACAATGTAAAACGATGTCTTGTTAGTCTTGTAAGTTTGACCAAGTCAACCATCCTCCTGGTTTGACTTGGCCAAACAGTAAACATTATGTTTGAAAGATGCCTGGGTCGAAGGATGCACCATCGAAGGATTGCATGGATCCTTCGATGATGAGCTCGAAAGATGGACCTTCGATAGATGGACCACGAAAGATCCCATCTTTCGTGATTCATATGGATCGTTCGAGCTGTTCCTGGTCGAAAGATGATCTTTCGACCGGTCTGCATGATCCTTCGACCAGACCTGCAGTGTTCGGGTATAAATACCCGTGTGTTGTGTTCATTTCGACAGTTGGACACTTAGAGAGCAGAAACACACACACACACTAGAGAGAGTTTGCAGAACTGATTTGTAAACCTTGTGCTTGTAACGGACCTTTCATACGTTTAATACAAGTGGTGTTAATCGTTGAACTTTGCGTGTCGTGTTATTGCGTGTTCTATCTCGGTTTGCTATTTCGGTTGGATTCCGCACAACCGGAGTGGTTCGTATACAAGGATTAGGCGACTAGATCCTCCCCTAGCCGGACCTACAAGTGGTGTCAGAGCCTTGGCTCTTATCCTTGTTAAAACCGAGGTGTTCTTGGTGTTTATCGGGTTTTTAAAGTTCATATTTTCTGGGAACCTTGCTGTTTTTGCTGTTTGTTCTTATAAAAACCTTGTCTTTTTTCATTATCACATGTTAAAAATGGGTTTTTAGTGAAGTTGCGGCCAAAATCGGGTTTCGGAAAACCTTCGGTTCATCAGAAATCTCATATTTCTGGGCTGTGTTCTTGATAAAAATACACATTGATCTTAAAATTTTGAATTACAAAGTGTTTGTGTTGGAAGTTGTTTACTGATTAAAATATTGGAATCATTACCTGTTTTGGTGAAACCTGCATATTCAGACCTGAAGATATGGTCTGAACATACTTTCTGCAGAAGGTTTCTACCAACCCGTCAACTTTTTCACCAACTTGTCACCGATTGTCAACTGTGTCAGAACCATTCGAAAGATATCCTTCGAACTCGAAAGACCATCTTTCGATCAGTGGAGGTTCGATAGATCATCATCCTTCGAACCAAGGAATCATTTCGAAACATTCATCTTTCGGACTACTGTTCATTTTCGAAAGACTAGGATCCTTCGATTGGGGAGTCTTTCGAAGTCATCTTTCGATTTCATCTTTCGGTCTACAGTACTTTTTCGAAGGATAAGGATCCTTCGGTTGGAGAATCTTTCGAAAAACTTTGTTCGAAATTCAACAGAGATCTTTCGAACCCTGTTGATCCTTCGAACAGGTGTGGATCTTTCGATCATCAGTCTGTTTGTGCTTAACAGTTTGTGTTTTTCAAGTATCTTTCGAACAGGTATCCTTCGGCTGATTAAATATGAATCCAAGGTGGAATACTTTGGTAAATACAGATATGTATTTTGGTACTCCGTCATCTTCCGCACCGGTATCTTCACAAGCTAATGCTATTTCTACCGGTCAATGGGCATTTGTATCCAATCAAGTTCCAAGTGTTCAAAGCATTCTCTTAAGCGAGAGCGAAACTGGAAGCTTGAATCGGCCTCCAAAGTTGATGCACTTGTATGAATATCCAGGATGGATTGATAGATTTCATACATACGTTAAAGGTCAAAATACAGAATTGTGGTTGCGGTTCATTACAGATTTTGATCAAACAATAGAAGTTGCAGCATCATCTGCAGCCACGTTTGCAGATCTTACAGAAGATCAGAAGAAGGTGTATGATTTGGAAAAGAAGGCATATGCCATTCTCACTCAGGCTTTAAGTAAAGACATTTATCATCAATTCGTTAGTTACAAGACAACGAAGAGATTGTGGGACGCGTTAAAGACAAGGGGCGTAGGAAATGAAGCGACACGCCAATTGAGAAAAGAATTGCTAAAGAAAGAGTTTGATGGCTTCACTTGTATGGAGAATGAGTCGTTACATGATTTGACAAGTCGATTTAATCATTTGTTGACTGAATTGGCAAATTTTGAGGTTGTTACCACTGCAGCAGAGATTGTGAAAAAGTTTGCAGATGCGTTGCCACCCCAATGGAATACCTTCTTGGAAATCATGAAGTACAATGGTACTTTAGCTACAACAAGCTTCAACGACTTTGTACAAATTCTAGAAAACAAGAATCAGGAAGAAATTCTCAAGGCAAAAAGAGTTGCAGTGCCACAAAATCCTGATATGTATTATGGAACCTCTAGCACTTCTACAAAACCTTCTTCGCATGCTCCAATTCAAACAGCATTTGTGACTAGCACTGATATGTATGGCAATACTATCCAAGTGCCGGTTCCTCCAAAGACAGACATGTATGGAAATCTGCTAGAACCAGTTCCTCAACAGCAACAGCAAAGCCAACGACCGCTCAGACCAACTGATATGTTCGGTAATCCATTACCAGTTCGATCTCCCGGAACAACAGATATGTATGGGAATCCACTTCCTCCTCAATCTACAGTTCCAACAGACATGTATGGGAACCCACTTCCTCCACAACAGCAAGCCTGTTATGGAAGCACATCATCTGCTGGTCAACAATCAAAGCCAAATACAGTACGGCTCGACACCTCAAGCTTTTCTAAAGTCAATGTGGAAGTAGCAAAGGAACACATGGAGCTGCTAAACACTGTGGTGAGCGCATACTGTGGTTTAGTAGAAGGTCAGATTGGCAACATTAATCTGACTCAAGAAGACTATCAGCAGATAGACAAGGAAGAGATGGAGATGATGGATATTAAGTGGGCCTTTGCCAGTGCTGTTAGGCGAGCAAAGGATTTCATGGAGAGAACGGGCCGAACCAGCTTGGAAAGCAAGAAAGACACCAAGTATGGGTTCGATAAACAAGCGGTTAAATGCTTCAACTGTGGTGAACGTGGCCATTTCAAGCGTGAATGTACAAGGCCATCTCAACATGGGAACCAGAATCCCTTCAGAGGTCAAGGCAACCAGCAGAACCAGAATAGGAACAATGTTCGTACGCTGGTACCTGTCAACAACCAAAGCCAAGCAGGACCATCAAATGCCAACCAGGCACTTGTGGTTCAAGTAGATGAAGGTTGTGACTGGTCACTACAGTTGGGAAATGATGCTCCGGATGGAACGGCGTGTTTTGCTGAGATTGTCAAGGATCTTAATCACACCAGTGGTGGAGAATCTTCCGCCAATGGTGGTGACTCCTCTGAGGATGAAGACTCTTCTGGTTACAGCAGAAGTTCGGATGAAGAATCCTCGAGCTCAGGTGATGATCATGTGGATGAGACATCAAATGCGTCAATCGATGCAAATATTGATGAGCTGTTGGAAGAAACTGCAGCAGGAATTCAAAGAAGATCTATCTTGGTGGATCAAGCTGCTTATTCTTCGTCTTCTCTCCATTCAGCCTTTATGGCGAATGTCGACAGTTCATCAAG
Organism: Helianthus tuberosus; assembly: GCA_030545235.1. NCBI lineage: Eukaryota > Viridiplantae > Streptophyta > Magnoliopsida > Asterales > Asteraceae > Helianthus > Helianthus tuberosus. The sequence goes on from CM060442.1 coordinate 45,951,096, forward strand.
TCAGGTATGTGTCGATGAACCCACTTCTGTTAGCTGTGATAATTGTGATAGATTGCTTGCTAGATGTGCTGATTTGGATGCAAACATGTCTGAGTTGCAAGGCAAACACGATGCTTTACAAGCTAGTTTGTTTGAATTGCAAGACAAACATGTTTCTGTGAATGATAGGTGGTGTGAATTGCAAAGCAAACACAAGGCTTTGCAAGAGAAATATGATGTGACATTTATTCATAATCAGACATTGACAGTTGATATTTCAAAGTGCACTGAAGCCAATATGTTTTATGAAAACCATGAAAAGGATTATAAATCAATGATTGAAACATTGAAGAAAGATAAAACAGAGTTAACTAAAATGGTTTCCAGAAAACAAACGGACATTAATTTGTATATCACTCGTCTTGAGGTAATGCAAAAAGAAATGGCTTGTGTTAAAACAGAAAGTGAGGCGATCCGACTCAAGTTAGACAGTTATTTGAGTTCTAGCTATGTGTTGGATCACATCATTGATGTTCAAAAAGAGAAAAAGGATGTCACATGCATAGGTTACAAGAAATGTCCACCACCCGTGAGAAACAACTTTGATGCTTTGCCTGATGAGGAGTATAGGACTCATTTTGAGCCATCGGTTCCTTTGGATGTTGAGGAATTTGCAGCAGGGCTCGGATACAAGAAAGAAGTATCGTCAGATTCAGATGTGTCAGCAGATACATTTGTAACTGCTGAACAGAATCAGGATCCTCCAGTTGTGATTGAGGATGCTGATTCTTCTGATGATGAGTCTGATGATACTGATTCGGAAAAGTCTAATGCAGTAATCAAAGAAGAGGACATACCTCTTGAGAATCATATCCTATGTGATCCTCCCACAAAACCTGCTAAGACTGTTCCAACCGAGTCCACATCAGCAAAAGAGTCGGAGAGTGTGGATTTGCTGTACACTCTTGTTGGTGATGATAAAATTTACTCAGACAAAGATTTTCCTATTAAGAATGTTAATCAATCTTTAATAAGTAAAGTCTTTGAAAATTCGACAAGTAAGTTTTTGGGAAAGACAGGACCACATGTTACAGTTACACAGTGTCCTCCTATCCCAAAGGCTGAAGTTAGAAAACAGTTTGGGAACAAGAAATTACCAACAGTGCCAAAACAGCAAAACCATACCAAAACAAATGGTAAGACACCGGCTCAAGATCGAAAGAAGCCGAATCAGAAGAAGAAGAAGAAGAATGTGAACTTTGTGAAATCGAAGGGAACGGACAAAATTGAAAAGTTTGCAAATCAATCTAACCTAGATTTTGTCCAAAAGGCAACAGTGATGAAAAGGAATGAACCAAGTAGTTCAAAACCTAGTACTTCGGGTTCACAAAGTTCATCATCGGCAAGACGACCACATGATACTTCGGGGTTTGTTGAACGAAGATCATGTTTTGAATGTGGTACAATTGGGCACATTGTCAGAAATTGCCCGTATCTTCATAAGTTAAAAGGAAAAGATGATGATCCCCGTGGCCCAACTGACCGTAGGCGATCTGTTTCTGTAAAACAAGATCCCCGACTCATAAGAGAAAGGGAAAAGAAACAGAAACGCCAACAGGTCAAGAAAATTGAAAAGGCAATTAAAACCGATGTGGTTCACAAACCATCTGTTTCAGTTAAACCAGATAATTCAAAGTTTTCAAAAACTTCAAACAATCAAACTGGTAAAACTCAACAGACCTGGAAACCGAAAACGGTTACTGAATCAGGGGGACCATCAAAATTTCCGAATCATCAAAAGGTGGAAGTTATTGTTGTTGATAAGAATGGAAGACCCAAGACCACAATGGCTTGGGTCCCCATCTCCAACTAATCGATTGAGTTTATGTGCAGGGTGTTCCAGGAGGAACTATCAGTAGTCATTGGATTGTTGATAGTGGGGCATCCAGGCACATGACAGGCGACATGAAGCTTCTCTACGACGTCAAATCTATTAGAGGAGGTTATGTTGCTTTTGCTGGAGATAAGGGCGGATACATTACGGGTGAAGGAATGATTTCCAACGGGGTTGTTAGCTTTGACAAGATCAACTTTGTGCAACAACTTGATCACAATCTTCTTAGTGTTTCTCAAATTTGTGACAAGCAGTTCTCAGTACACTTTGATGCTAATGGATGTTATGTGCTGAAACCCGGCTTCAAAATTCCAAAAGAATGGATTCTCTTGTCGGCTCCAAGGATAAATGATCTGTATGTCCTTGATATGAGCCAAGCTATCACAACGTCTGCACAAGCAACATGTTTCATTTCAAAAGCCACAGAAAAAGACACAATCTCTTGGCACAGACGAATGGGTCACATTCACTTACGCAAAATGAATCATTTGGTGTCAAATGAATTGGTGAATGGTGTTCCTCTTAAAAATTTCCATCTTCAAGACGTCTGTGTTTCGTGCCAAAAAGGAAAACAAACGAAGAAGCGACACCCCACGAAGAAAGTCAACACGGTGGCTGTTCCTCTTGAACGTTTGCACATGGATTTGTTCGGTCCTGTCAAACACAAAAGCATTAGGAATGATCAATATTGCCTCGTGATTACTGATGATTATTCAAGATTTTCTTGGGTGGCGTTCATGGCACACAAGAGTGAAACCTTCGGTATTATCAAAAACTTGATCATTCAGATTGAGAATCTTTACAACTTGAAGGTTAGGCGGATACGTAGCGACAATGGTACTGAATTCAAAAATCATGCCATGGCGGAGTTTTGCACTTCAAAAGGTATTCTTCATGAATTTAGTGCAGCTTATACTCCTCAGCAGAATGGCGTCGCTGAACGTAAGAACCGCACATTGATCGAAACTGCTAGGACTATGTTGGTAGAGTCGCAGCTACCCATTCCATTCTGGACTGAAGCTGTGTCCTCTGCATGCTATACGTTGAACCGAGTCCTTACAGTCAAAAGGCACAACAAGACCTGCTTTGAGCTTATCAACAAACGGAAACCAGACTTGTCTTATCTTGAACCGTTTGGAGCTCCTTGCACAATTATCGATCCTCATGGAAAGTTTGGGACAAGATCTATCGAGGGATACTTTCTTGGGTATTCCACCCCAAACTTAAGAGTCTGGAATCTAGAGACTAAAAGGGTTGAGGAATGGTCTGAAGTCAGAGTACAAAGGCACACTTTACCAATCAGAAATCCTGGTCAGCCTTGGATGTTTGAGTACGATGACTTTTTCAATTCGATCAATGTTGAAGCCGTTGAAGAAAGTGCTGCGGCAAGGATGTTTTTCGAGAGCGACAATGCAACAGATTCACCGTTGGTTCGTCCCATTATAGTCAATCAAGAACCATCTTCAGTGAACAATAATGCTCTCGACAATGAGGTTTTTCAAGATGCTACCGAATTGAACGAATCTTCAGAGGATGACGAATTTCTAGATGCAGATCAAGAAGCTCCAACAGCAGTTCACGGTATTTCAGAGGGTACTCCTCCAGTGGATGTCCCTAGAACAGCTGAAACTTCTGCATCATCCTCTTCGTCAATTCCGGGACTTGAATTGATTGCTGATCTCAATCTCAACAATCTGGGTACAAATATTCCAGTTCAAGATAATCCAGAAACAAGGATTCACAATACCCATCCTCAACAAAACATCATCGGAAATGTACATAGTGGCGTTCAAACAAGAAACATGTTGCGGAATAACAACAATGCAGGCTTGTATGCAACTATCCGAGAATCTGGTCAACAGAATGATTGGTCTTTCGCGTGTTATGTCTCACAGGAAGAGCCAAGAACTTGGAAAGATGCTTTGAAGGATAGCTCATGGGTTGAAGCGATGCAGGAAGAACTGCAACAATTCCAGAAGCTTGGTGTCTGGAAACTCGTAGAGAAACCTGCTGGATACAAGAAGATTGGTACCCGTTGGGTGTTTAAATGCAAGAAGGATGACCGTGGGATTGTTATTCGGAACAAAGCAAGGCTAGTCGTTCAAGGTTTTCGTCAGATAGAAGGAATTGACTACAACGAAGTATATGCACCTGTTGCACGTCTAGAAGCCATTCGGATCTTTCTGGCTTATGCCTCATTCAAAGGTTTCAAGGTATACCAGATGGACGTGAAGAGTGCTTTCTTACATGGTGTGGTGGAAGAAGAGGTGTACGTCGAACAGCCTCCAGGTTTTGAAGATCCTATCCATCCCGATCGGGTTTGGTTGCTCAACAAAGCTCTATATGGTCTACATCAAGCACCGCGAGCTTGGTACGCAACCTTATCTAATTATCTGCTGGAGAATGGTTTTCGCAGAGGTCTTATCGATTGTACTCTCTTCATCAAAGAACAAGATGGAGATCTTCTACTGGTACAGGTATACGTTGACGATATTATATTTGGTTCTACTAATGATGTTTTGTGTAGGGATTTCGAGCGTGTTATGCAGGATAAATTCGAGATGAGTGCTATGGGGGAAATGACCTTCTTTTTGGGCCTACAAGTACAACAAACAGAGTCTGGGATATTCATCCATCAGACTAAATATGTTGGTGACATCTTGAGCCGGTTCCAGATGTCTGATGCAATGCCCATCGGTACCCCATTGCCACAAAATCACGGAATTACTCCAGACCTGAAGGGTCAAGATGTTAGCCCCTCATTCTATCGCGCGATGATTGGATCTCTTATGTACCTCACAGCATCAAGACCAGATATAATGTACCCAACGTGCCTGCTTGCCAGATATCAAGTGAACCCGAAGGCCTCACATCTTGCAGCTGTAAAAAGGATTTTTCGTTATTTGAAGGGTTGCCCTGACACCGGTCTGTGGTACCCTAGGGATAATAACTTTGACTTGATCGCATTCAGTGATTCTGATTTTGGCGGATGCAAAATCGACGGCAAATCCACAACGGCTGGATGTCAGTTTTTGGGAAATCGCCTAGTCACATGGCAGTGCAAGAAGCAGACGTGCGTCGCTACATCAACATGCGAAGCTGAATACATTGCTGCCTCAAGTTGTTGCTCCCAAGTCCTGTGGATACAACAACAAATGCGTGATTACGGTTTTGAATTCCTAACTACTCCTATTTACGTTGATAATTCTGCTGCATTACAGATCACTAGAAATCCTGTGCAGCATTCAAAGACTAAGCACATTGAAATTAAGTATCACTTCATACGTGATTGCTTTGAGAAAAGGCTAATCGATGTTGCTTACGTCCACACCGATGACCAACGTGCCGACCTTTTTACCAAAGCTTTTGACAAATCAAGATTTGACTATTTATTATTGGTAAACGGCATTAAGGTCAAGCAAGAGTAATCCACATCGGAAAATCATTTTTGTAAATACCTTTGTGTTTTAAATTTGTCTTAGTTTATTGATTTTAGGGGGAGTAAATCCAAAATTTGAAAATCCAAAAACATTGAAAAATTTCAAAAACACAAAAACAATAGAAAAACAAAAATGAGTTTCCTGGCGAGCAAAAGAGAAAATGATAGTACATCAGTGGTCTGCCCAAACCTATTTAAACCTTAAATGAAAAGCGATAAGCAGCTCTATATAAGATGTATCGGTAGGCTCACAATCATTTTAAAGTGTGCAGGGTGATATAAACTTAAATCGACTGAAGACTGGGTGGGAACCATTCATTGGCATATGGTCTTAGTACCGAAATTTCGTTTGATAGATTGCCGAGGTTCTGAGATATTCGGTCTTTATGCTGCTTATCATCTGGGTATCATGGTTGTATCTTTTACCGAAAAAAAATAACGGGGACGCAAGTCTAGATCTTCCATGATACCATACATACGTGTACATATTGCATTCGACCTCAATAAGTGATAAACATCACATGTCCAAACAAATAAGTGATAAAATATCACAAATTCTTTCCGGGTGTCAAGTTCGTCTCTCTGCTGTACGAAAGTACTGACCTGTTCACGGACTTGCTCCTGTGCCCTCATGCATCGAAAATCAAGTTCCTCATCAATAAGTGATTATATCACATAGGGCTTGTTTTCATTCAAAATAAGTGAGAATCTCACATCATATACGGTCAAACAGATGATAATCGGTATACTCACCGGTAAGATGAACCCTCGTGCATACCTTGATACGGGAATGTGTCGTGATGTGGATGAACACCGGTCGGTAAGTATAAATCATACCTTAACGTATCCCCTCGTCATGATTACAAATGATAAGTTGAGCTTAAGTGGACAACAATACCGATAATTGTTATAGGATGCTTATCTTAATGTTAACTAAATGAACAAACAAGAGCGTTTTGGCATGACCGTAAACTGATATGATTCTCTTACCCTCGAAACTCACAAAAAGAATGTCTGTATATATTTATTTACTGCTTTCAGTCTTTACATTTGAAATATTCAAAAATACCAAAAAGATTTTAGGCGTGTTTTAATATAAACTTTCAAAAAGCCAAAAAGATTTTATTTTTATTTTATTTTCGATCGTACGATGTTGGAGCTCGAGTCTTCGTTACCTGAAACCTGAACGAAAACCGAAAACGACTAAATCTTCATAAACGGTCGAAATTTGCAAGCATTGAAAGTTAAAATTGAAATGGATAAAATTTGTTAAACTTTCAAACTGTCGGACGGTGTTTGTTTAAAACAATGGTCACATGTGTGTCGTTTGCTTATGATATTCCAGGCGGTTGTTCTCATTACGCGTTTAGATTTCTTGCATGTGCAGATTCTAAAGGCAAGGAGAACATGGTCGATGACAAGCTTCGGAATGAAGACACGACGTGAAGGCACTCAAATGATGAAGATGATCGAGTTGCCGCTGACCATCTTCAACACCACAAGGATCTCACTTCATAAAGAACAAGACTTTCACGAGCATAACTCAAGGGGGAGCTTATGTTAAGGGGGAGTTTGTCAACACACTTCCTACGTGATACGGGGAGTTTGTTGATACACTTTCTGCTTTCAAGACGTGAAGACTTTAAAGATCCTCCGACATTGAAGACTTGAATAGAAGTCAAAGACTTGAAGACACGAGAACTTACAAGATTGAAGATCGAGACAAAGCAACAGCTGATTGTTGATAAGCCAGACAAAGCTACAGCCAAGGGGGAGTTTGTTGGTGCACTTATGTCTGCACTTTGTCTGTATTCGGTCACAATGTAAAACGATGTCTTGTTAGTCTTGTAAGTTTGACCAAGTCAACCATCCTCCTGGTTTGACTTGGCCAAACAGTAAACATTATGTTTGAAAGATGGCTGGGTCGAAGGATGCACCATCGAAGGATTGCATGGATCCTTCGATGATGAGCTCGAAAGATGGACCTTCGATAGATGGACCACGAAAGATCCCATCTTTCGTGATTCATATGGATCGTTCGAGCTGTTCCTGGTCGAAAGATGATCTTTCGACCGGTCTGCATGATCCTTCGACCAGACCTGCAGTGTTCGGGTATAAATACCCGTGTGTTGTGTTCATTTCGACAGTTGGACACTTAGAGAGCAGAAACACACACACACACTAGAGAGAGTTTGCAGAACTGATTTGTAAACCTTGTGCTTGTAACGGACCTTTCATACGTTTAATACAAGTGGTGTTAATCGTTGAACTTTGCGTGTCGTGTTATTGCGTGTTCTATCTCGGTTTGCTATTTCGGTTGGATTCCGCACAACCGGAGTGGTTCGTATACAAGGATTAGGCGACTAGATCCTCCCCTAGCCGGACCTACAATTCGAACACTCGCGAACTTTGAATGCTAGGTTTCTGTTTTCTGAATGCCTCTAGTGACTAAGGCGTATGTGTTTTCTTGCTATTGTGCTTACGTGTTTAGGAATTTTGTGACTATGTGCCCTATGTGATTTTGTGTAATTTTGTGATTATTGTGACTATATGCGTGTGCATGGTACGTGTTACTAAACTTTAGTGGTATTAGACGTGTGAGGTGAGATTCGAATACATGTGTTGAGTTCCGTGGCGATGTCTATTGCAGACAATGTCGTCTGGATCTCGTCATCCACTCTCTCGTCAATAAAAGAGGGACAGACGCCTTGCTTCCATCATCGCGAAGAGTGTAGCCAAAGCCGTGAGTGATGTGTATGAGAATGCTAGCAAATCATCCGAGGAGTCGAGAATCAAAGCTCCCAAAGCCAACGCGAGGCCCTTCAGTTTTAAGCAATTCAAGTCATGTGGACCGAAAGAATTCACATGCGATGGAGGTCCTACTGCACTATTCCACTGGTTTGACTCTATCGAGGTTACTCTGCGACAAAGTGGTTTCCCTGATGACCTTCGAACTTTGAACGCTACCGGCGTCTTTCAGTCCCGTGCTCTAGACTGGTGGACGGCCGAGAGGAACAAGCGAGGGAATGATGCAGCCTACGGTCTGTCGTGGGACGAGCTCAAGGAAGTCATGCTAGAGGAATTCTGCCCTCCTCACGAACGTCAAAAGCTTGAAGATGAATTCTGGCACATACATCAGAAGGATGGAGACAATGCTGGTCTCACTGCTCGCTTCAAACAGCTCAGCATTATCTGTCCCGACCAGGTCAAGACTCCTGAGATGACCATCAAGAAGTACATCCGAGCTTTGCCCGACTGCGTTGCTGATTTCGTGCAAGCGGCTAAGACTACCACGATCGAGGAAACCTATCTGCTAGCCGCTGAAATCAATGACAAAAGGGTTAAGGCTGGGGTGTGGGATAAAACCTCCAAGCATCTGCATCAAGCTACCGCTACCACACCAACTGTTGAACCTACCTCATCAAGCAGCAAGAGAAAGAACAAGAGAAAGAGCAACTCCACCAACAAGAACTGTGCGATCACTGCTGCACCGGTTCAAACCGTACCCGCTCAACAACGTCAAGTGGCAGCGCCTGTGGCCAATGCACCGCCCGCAAAGCGTGCATATACTGGGCCACACCCACTCTGCCCTACTTGCACCTATCATCACCCGACTGCTATCCAATGCCGCTTTTGTGCTCATTGCAACGTGTACGGCCACTTTACCGCCAATTGCCGTATTCGTCAAGCTCCTGCCAATCAAGCTCTACTCACTACCCCACAGGGTCAACAAGCTCCTCCGGCACCCGCAGTCAAGGCCAGAGCCTGCTTCACGTGTGGCGACCCGAATCATTTCGCCAACATGTGCCCGAACAGGGTGGTGAAACAAGAACCACAACAGCAGCAGCCACAGCAACAGCAACAACAGCAACAGCAACAACAGGCCGCACGCGCCAGAACTTTCAATCTTAACGTGCGTCAAGCCCAGGCCGACAACAACGTGGTCAATGGTACGTTCCTTGTGAATGGTATTTATGCTTCATGTTTATTTGATACTGGAGAGGATAATTGCTTTGTGTCGTTCGAATTTGAGAAACTCCTTAGTCGTAGACGTTCCAAACTCTCCTCGGCCTTCGAAGTTGAAGTCGCTACCGGAAGAACCGTCGCTGTTAATTCCGTTATCCGTGATTGTACTCTTGAGATTAACAATCACATCTTCTCGATCGACCTTATTCCAATGCAACTCGGAAGCTTTGATATCATAGTAGGCATGGATTTTCTTCGAGAGAACCATGCCGAAGTTGTGTGCTTCGACAAGATGATTCGTTTCTCGCTCGCAAATGGTGATTTATTATGTGTTTATGGCGATACTACTGCAAAGGGGCTCAAGCTTATGTCATGCCTACAAGCTAGCAAGTATCTCCACAAGGAATACAGGGCTTTCTTGGCTAACGTTGTAGCAGCGGAGAAGGAAAAGAAAGAGAGGAAGGAAGTAAAAGACGTTCCCGTGGTTCGGGAATTCCCTCAAGTTTTTCCAGAGGACCTTCCCGGACTACCTCCAAAACGCGATATTAATTTTCGCATTGATCTCATTCCTGGAGCAAATCCTACCGCCAGAGCTCCTTATCGACTCGCGCCGTCCGAAATGCGCGAACTCTCAACCCAACTCCAGGAATTACTTGAGAAAGGCTTCATTCGCCCGAGCACCTCTCCTTGGGGCGCACCAGTCCTTTTCGTCAAAAAGAAGGATGAGTCGTTCAGGATGTGCATCGACTATTGGGAATTGAATAAGCTAACTATCAAGAACCGCTATCCTTTACCCCGTATCGATGATTTGTTTGACCAACTACAAGGCGCTACGTGTTTCTCGAAGATCGATCTACGTTCCGGATATCATCAGCTGCGTATACAAGAAGAGGATATACCCAAAACCGCGTTTCGTACTCGTTACGGCCATTACGAATTCGTTGTCATGCCGTTTGGCCTAACAAACGCACCAGCAGCTTTTATGGATCTGATGAATCGCGTGTGTAAACCATATCTCGACCGTTTCGTCATCGTATTCATCGACGATGTCTTGATCTATTCCAAGTCAAGAGCCGAACACGCGCAACATCTACGTTTGGTTCTCGAGTTACTCCAGGGGAACCAACTCTACGCCAAGTTCTCCAAGTGAGAATTTTGGTTGGGGGAGGTTCAGTTTCTGGGTCACATTGTAAATAGTCAGGGTATTCATGTCGATCCTGCGAAGATTGAAGCTGTCAAGAGCTGGTTTACGCCTAAGAATCCGTCTGAAGTCCGTTCTTTTCTCGGACTAGCGGGCTATTATCGACGATTTATCCAAGGATTCTCGAAGATTGCTGTACCACTTACCTCTCTTACACATAAGGACCAGCCTTTTGTTTGGAGAACCAAACAAGAGTCTGCCTTCCGAACCCTCAAACACATGCTTTGCAATGCTCCTGTTCTCACGCTACCCGACGGAAACAATGATTTCATTGTCTACTGTGATGCTTCCAACCTTGGTCTTGGTTGTGTCCTCATGCAACAGGACAAGGTCATAGCTTACGCATCTCGACAGCTCAAAATCCACAAGAAGAACTATACAACCCATGATCTCGAGCTAGGAGCGGTTGTTTTTGCATTAAAGATTTGGCGACACTACCTGTATGGTACTAAGTGTACGATCTTCACCGATCATAGGAGCCTACAACACATCTTTAATCAGAAGGAACTAAATATGCGTCAACGCCGATGGGTAGAACTTCGCAACGATTACGACTGTGAGATTCGTTATCACCCAGGCAAAGCAAATGTTGTTGCCGACGCACTTAGCAGACGGAGCTATCTGCTTAGCACCCGAAATGTTCAAGCCCGGCACAACCTCGAAACTCTCATCCGCGACGCCCAGCATGCGTGTTTCAACGAACGCACTTTGAAGAAAGAACGAATCTACCACGATGGAGCCCAACTTGTGAGCAAATCGAACGGCATATTCCACTTTTTAGACCGAATTTGGATTCCCAAGCGAACCGATTTACAACAGATTATCATGGACGAAGCCCATAAATCCCGCTATTCCATTCATCCCGGAGCTGACAAGATGTACCAGGATCTTCGCTATAGGTACTGGTGGCCGGTATGAAAAGGGATATCGCTCTCTACGTCGGAAAATGCCTAACCTGTGCTAGAATCAAGGCTGAGCATCAAAGACCCTCTGGCTTGCTCGAACAACCACCAATTCCTATGTAGAAATGGGAGAGCATAGCCATGGATTTCATAACCAAGCTTCCAACCACGTCATCGGGCCACGACAGCATTTGGGTTGTTGTTGACCGTTTGACTAAATCAGCTCATTTTCTGCCCATACGAGAGGACTACAAGGTGGAACGACTAGCCCGAATCTACACCGACGAGATCATCTGTAGACATGGGACGCCTCGTGATATCATCTCTGACCGTGATGCTCGGTTTACGTCGCGATTGTGGGAAACGTTTCAAATGGCACTCGGTACAACGCTTAATCTAAGTACCGCTTTCCACCCACAAACCGACGGTCAGGCTGAAAGAACGATTCGTACTCTGGAAGACATGCTCCGTTCGTGTGTTTTAGACTTCGGTGGTAATTGGGATAAACACCTTCCGTTAGTCGAATTCTCGTATAACAACAGCTACCAGGCCAGTATTCAGATGGCACCTTTCGAGGCGTTATATGGAAGAAGATGTCGATCGCCTATTGTGTGGCACGAGATCGGTCACTCGCAACTAACCGGTCCGGAGCTGCTACAAGAAACGACAGACAAAATTTTCCAAATTCGATACAACTTAGCGAAAGCTCGGGATCGACAGAAAGTTTACGCCGATAAAAAGCGCAAGCCCCGGGAATTTGGTGTTGGTGACTACGTACTCCTAAAGGTATCACCTTGGAAGGGTGTAGTCCGATTCGGCAAAAAGGGAAAACTCGCGCCTCGATATGTTGGACCTTTTAAGATTCTGGAAAGGATCGGAAAAGTCGCCTACAGACTCGAATTACCGGAGGAACTTAGCAATGTTCACCCGACTTTCCACATGTCAAACCTCCGAAAGTGCATCGCCGACCACGATTTACATGTCTCTCTAGACGATCTACAAGTGAACGAAACATTACACTTCGTGGAAAAACCTGTCGAAATCATGGATCGCCAAACCAAGCAGCTCAGGCGCTCACGCATTCCTATTGTGAAGGTCCGATGGGAAGGCAAACGCGGCGGGGAGTTCACTTGGGAACTCGAAAGCGACATGAAGACAAAGTATCCACAGTTGTTTAATGAGTGAGTAATATCTGGTTAAAAAAGGCAAGGTGGCATAATTGTAAATAAGGAAAGATTCCTTATTCCTTTGGACTATAAATAGGAGCCTTAGGGTTTCAATTAGGGACTTCTGCCCTTCTGGCATTTAGGAGCCTTGGAGATCTAGAGCTAGGAAGAGAAAGTTCTAGAGGGAGAAAGTGCTTCACGTGATTCAAGTTCTTGTACGATTTCTGATCTGATTAATAGAATCGCGATTATATTACATTCTAGTGCGTTTGATGTGTGCAATCGAGAACCTACTTAGACACCACTTGTAGGTCCCGGTTTCGACTCCGTTGCGACTGTGTTTGGTCACGATCGTGCACGGATTCCGCACGTTCCAAACGAAAAGGCTCTCACACGTGATTCACGGCTTAATTACGGCTTTCAGCTTAATTTCGGGACGAAATTCCCAAAACAAGGGGAGGCTGTAACACCCCGTGTTTTCATAAGTGAAAGTCAAAGTCAAGGTCAAAATCAACGGCTGATTTCGCGCAACTTGACTCGTAGAAATGTTTTTATTTTAATTATATTATGTGGAGTAAGTGTCGTACATTGCAATAATCGAATCATGTTAACCGTATTTCAATCGACTCGCAACTGCGAACTATAGGAAGTAACAATGCGATAAAGTTAATCAACCGAGAATCAAGCTGTGTTAATCAAATCGACATCAAATCGTAACTCGAGCTATGTATTTTACTTGTCAATTATACGTGTGTGTGTGCCTTACATGTTACCTGTGCATGTTTATTTATGTTTATGGTGGAAATCAAGCGAACTTAATCGAACTCGAAGTCTAACTCGAAGGTAATCGAACCCGAACCCGAATTCCGAATCGAACCGTATCATATACGAAGTAGTTGGGACTAAAAGTAATTTGACTAGGAAACCCTATTGAATCGCTCGCAATCGGAACCGAATCGCCATCGCACCCGAACGCACCATTCAGTCGACATCCGGACGGATGGTCCATCCGCACGGATTGCCAGTCCGCACGGATTGCCAGTCCGCACGGATGACCAGTCCGCACGGATGACCAGTCCGCACGGATAACCCATCCGGGTGACCTGCAATCCGCACGGATCACCCTTTCCCCTTTTAGCATCCTATAAATACCCGGGTCACTCTCCTAACTTTCCACTTTTGGCAAGTGACGTCCGACCAGCACACTTTCTTCACCTTTTCTTCGATTTCTCTCAATCCAGGTAAGATCTTGCCCTAAATCTTGTACATTCTTGATCTATACACACATCTACACCTTTCTATCTTTCAAATCCCAACTTTTAACCGAGAAATCATCAAGATTTGAGGTATCCTCGGGTGATGTCATCATGAAGTTCCCATGAACTTCAAGTGTGACCTCATTCCACTAAGAATAACCCATATCTGAATGATTTCCACAAGATTTCACAACAACTTCACCCAAATCTAAACTTTTCTAAGGAATAAAAGAGTTGAAAGAAATAAACTCAAGTTTTTCTCCTTCTTTTACCCTAAAAAACGGTACGAACCGGATCAGTTCTAGCCTTTCACTCAATGTTAGTGATGCACTAGTCCTAGATCTGGATTCTACCCGCAAGACACCTGATTTCGGGTTAGACCGGAATGACCGTTCTAAACCGCCGACAGGCCGAGTTGGGGTGATTCCTGGCCGGCTTAGTCATCTGGGAAAGAATACAATTCCAAGTGGTTGCCACGTAATCAGAACGTCTCGGTAAAACGACAACAGAAACCAAGAGTAGGCGAACGGAACGACCAGGACGAGTAAGTTATCCGCACGGACAGACGATCCGGACGGGTTGTCACCCGGACAAACTACACTTGGGACCCACATTCAAAGCGAGGTTTGAGTATCGACGAATGAACAATCCGGACGGACGACCTCTGAATGGATTACTCTTTGGATCATGAGATACTAAGACCTTGAATAAATTCAAACAATGTTCATCCGCACGGACAAGTTGTCCGCACGGACAGACTATCCGGACGGATTTTCTGTCCGCACGAACAACTATCCGGACGGATTACCACTATCCGCACGGATTACCATCCGGACGGATTCCACAAACTTCATCAAGTGACTCAGCCTCAGAGACGTGTCCGCACGGATCACCATCCGGACGGATTGTTGTCCGCGCGACCGGCTTGAAAGGTAGAGATACTTAAATGTTTTCTAAATGCTACAACGAAAACTTCAAAGCACAAGCCATCATACACAAACACATTCTTGGGAAGAAACAATCCACTCGAATAGTAATCCACACGGACTACTTGTCCGCACGGATAAACAATCCGCACGAGTGACTAATCCGGATGGATTACCATCCGCACGGATAGTTACTCGCACGGATAGCTTATCCGGGTGGATTACCACTCGCACCGATAGTTTATCCGGATGGATCACCATCCGCACGGATTACCATCCGCACGGATAGTTCACTCGCACGGATAACTTACTCGCACGGATATTTGATCCGCACGATCAGCTATCCTACCCGCTCTCACTTCGTACTGTTTTACGTGCCACTTATCTTTACGTTATCGGATCTATTCAGGCTAACCGTACTCGCTGAAAAGCGCTCCCTTCAATCCATAATCGCTGTGAGTATACTCGAACCCTTTTTGCTTTTAGCACTTTTGGGTGTTACATACGTTACGAATATTCAAACTACAACTATCACACTACTCAAGCTATTTTAACGCTAAACCATTTATGCATGTTATACGTGGCTTATGAATGCTTGTTTGTTATGTTTACACATGGAATGCTGTCTACCTGCCTTAGCAACGATAGTACTATAGTTTGGACTCAGCACCCGTTCACACGGGGGTTGTTAAGGATCTTTTACTTGCATGGATTACGGTGGTAATCATGTATTGCGAACTGCCTCGGGCAGTCAACCCGCAGTCATTGGTATCGATGGATCTATGTCGATAACTAACGTGCTTCATTTCACTATGTGTACGTGCTGGTTATGCGTAAACGAATTCGAACTCTATATGCTATTATCAAACTTGTATGCTCACCATTACATTTTATGTATTGACTTTATTTTAACGTATGTGACATGTGCTTAGGTTGCTTGTTTGCTCTTTGTGCTGTGATGAAATCGAAGCTAGGAACTGGAGTCCTAGAAACCAACGAATAAGTTAGTTATGTTTAAATCTGAGTTGTCGGAACAGAATATTTGTCTTGATGCTTGTCTGTAATAATTATTTAACTATTTGAGATACGGTATAGGACGTATTATTTAATTAAATGGTAATGATAGTTGTTATGGAAACTTCTGGACAATCTGTTTCGCTCAGTGCCATGCCCCGATGATTCCGCCATCGGTTGGGGTGTGACAAATATCCTTTATGAGATATTTTTTGCCACATCACAATTATAATGCTTCATGTAATGGTTAAAGTTTCATAATGCCCTTTCAGGCTTTCATTATTAGTTTCCTTGTTTTTCTTTCTTATTGGACATTATTCTAGAAATGTCACTCCCTCTTCATGCCCCTATAACGCCAATAAGAAATGTTGTAAGAGCATTATCAAAATCTTTCACGCCCTTATAAAGCCCCATTACATATGGCCTTAAAAAACTATATGAATCAAATTCCCTCTTAGTATTTGAGTTCAATAATGTGATTGGCAATTCATAGTAATCATACTTGGGTTACCAAATCATATGGCATATTTTTCGGTCTTTCTTTCTACTCTAAATAAGCCATCACATGTTACTATCTAGTGACTTAAAACCAATGTTTTAAAAACCGGTAAATACCGGCCGGTTATACCGGTATTACGGTTTCTAGATGTAAATCCGGTAAGAAACACCCCGGTAAATAAGTGAAACGGCATAAGGTTTGTACCGGCGGTAAAATCCGGTATACCGGTTTGAAACGTAATACCGGTACCGACCTAAGGTTATTTTAGTTTGGGTTGTTACTTATTTTTATTATATATGTTACTTATCTTACGTAATTTTTATATATTATGATTATTCGTAACTAAAAGTTCTTATTTAATATTGTATGAAACGTAAATAGTTAATGTATTCAACACTCAAATGGCTTAAACATTTCGTACACTTTCATTCAAAAGAGCTTGTTGGAAAATTGAATGATTTTCGATTATATTTTGGATTATTTTTTTATTATGGATTTACTTTTGGATCATCTTTTAATATGTAATCATGCATTTTTTGATTAACTTTTGAGTTGATGTTGTAATTTATAAAATTATAGAGTTAGCTAGTCAACCCGGTTAAACCGCTCGGTACAACCTGGTTCAACCGGTTGAACCATTTTTTAGCCTAATCCGGTTTGATTTAAAAACCGGTTTTTAAAACATTGCTTAAAACTCTTAATGAGAAATCATAGGAGCATTTGTACTCTTACGTATATATTGATTGTTGTAACATACATAAACCCAGTGGTGATCTATGAATTTTTTTCCCGGGTTCCTTTTGATATATTTTCACTCATTCTTACTATTTTTTTTTTCAAATCATACAAGATTTTCACTAATTTTTTTTTTCATTTTTTCCGAGCCAAGAGGGTTCCTAGAAACCCCGAAAAACCTCCTGAATCTGCCCCCTGTATGAACCAACCTTTTGACACTTTACTACTCACTCATTCACACCATCTTTCTTTAATATAACAACTAGTGATTTTCTCCTCGCGCTTCGCGGCGAAAATTTGGTTGGTATCTGTTTGGTTCGTTATGGCACCTACACTCGCTATAGTAATCGAAAGAGAAAACCTTACATCGATCGAAAACAAAAAAAACGAATATCCATACCGGTACCGATGCTCATTTTTTTGAATGACAACACCTGATCTGCTCTATTCACCAATAATTCTAATATTTATCACCCTTGCCCAGGATTGAACTTGGAACATCTCCCTTAAGAGGCATATGTCTCCACCAAGTGGGCTAGCCCCACATTGGCAAAACATAGAATCAGACACAACAACAATCAAACTTGCTCAGCTGCTTGCAATACAACACATCAACCCTCACAACACATCATTTGATTTCTATATTGTTTAGTTGATATCGGTTTGGTTGGTTTGCATTCTATGTTTATTTTTTTCAACGTTGTCATATAAACATTATGGACAACGGTTATTGTGCCGCTATCGTACCAACCCAAACCGAAACCGACTGAACAACATTTGTATCATTACCGGGATTTATTTTTATTTTTTTTCCTTTCGATAAACTAAGATCGTAATGCTATCACACCGTACCGAACTGAACAACATCGGTACCGGTATGTATTAATTTTTATGGTTTTTTGTTTGATAACATATATCGTGTCGCTATCGTAGTAATCCGAACTTAAATTGTTATAAAAAAAATCAAACTGAATGGTAAACAAAATGCTACTAATAAAAAGAACAAATACCTAATAATTATCTTATTACAAAACAAAATTAAATGAATAATTAATTAATAAAATAATACTAAATAAAAACAAAACACTGTTTATAACCATTTTGAATTATTACAAAACAAAATTAAATGAATAATTAATTAATAAAATAATACTAAATAAAAACAAAACACTGTTCATAACCATTTTGAATTAATATGTATAATGAATGACAAAAATCTATACATTCACATCCTCAAATATACTTTCTATTATGACGTTAAAATATCCACAATAGATCCATTTGTTGAAAATTAAGTACATCTTTTAACATAAAATATTGTTGAAGTAAAGATTTTAAAAAAGTAAGCGTGTTTGAACATTGAATTAATTCAAATTAAGCGGCTTATAAACGTAGGTTAAAACCAAAAAAAAAATCCATATTATGTGTGAAACAAATCAAGTAATGTATCGTATCTATCAAAAACATATTAATGTCATTATACTATTGTTATGTGGTTGAAACCAAACCGAACGGCATATATATATATATATATATGGCAAATGATTCAACGACAACAAAATACTAAAATTTAATCACCGGACTTTCTTCCAACTTCCGATGGCGTCTCTTCCATTTATCACTTTTCCAACTTATAAACAAGTGTATCTGCCGGATGTCAAAGTAGCCCGGTGCCAGAAGCCTCTATCGGTCAGGTGTTCAACCGGAGATTCTTCGATAACCGGTGATGATGAGTTTGATGCAAAAGTGTTCCGGCATAAGTTGACTAGAAGCGATCATTACAACCGGAAAGGGTTCGGGCATAAGGAGGAGACTCTTGAGATCATGAATCAGGAGTATACCAGTAAGTGTCATACTGTTAGTTTTTTTTTTTTGTTAACATAGTCCTGAATTTAGAGTTACTAAGTTACTTGTTAGGTATGATGAATTAGTACGGATTGTATCGTTTATTGTGAGATTGCACTTTATATTTGTAGATGTATTCGGTTGATTATATTGCATAATGCATATACGAGTTGTTGGTAGATAGTTTTGTCTAAATCGATGAATGTGCAGTTTATTTGATCATGTTTATTGGGTGAGATTAGTACTATTCGTTAAGCTTGAGCTCGAAGTTCGCTCGAAAAAAGCACGTTGCCCTGCCAGGGTTGGCTCGGCTGGTGGCTTGCTCGATAAGTGGCTCGTTTGCTTCGAATTTTAATATATAATAATAATAATAACATAAAAAAGTATTGAAAGAAAAAACAATACTAATACTTATAATATTTTGAATCTCCCTCTCAATCTTAGAAAAATATATATATATAAAAAAAAAAAAACAAATAAAACAAATGTGTATGTAAAATAAATATTTTTTTGTCTTTTGTATATGTGGAATTAAAAAATAGAAAATAAATAATGAGCCGACTCCATAAGCCACACTCGAGCATTTTAAGAGCCGAGCTCGAGGTCGACTTTTCAGCTCGACAAAGTAAATGACCTGAGCTGAGTTGGCTCGTTCAAGCTCGAGCCCGAGCCCAACATGGCTTGGCTTAGCTTGGCTTGGCCCGGCTTGGCTCATTCATAGCCCTAACTAAGATTAACATAATTGTGTTTGCATAGAAATTCATGTATTACACGAGTTGAATAATAGAAACATTATATAACTGGTTATGAAGATTTAGGAATTATGAAATGAAGGGTAAAGAAAGAGAAGTGGAAAATCATAAAGGGTTCAATAAGAGAGGCGGGAGAAAACAATGTTGGGCTCACAGGTTTGTGACACGTCACATTTACTTATTTATTAAGTATAGAACATATTTCCTGGCACTTTCAAAAAACACACCATAAGACTCCTACAATCAATGAATCAAAGAATTTATGTAATTATTATTCATTATAAGTTTTATGATCGTATCGCCTGCTTATATTGCATGAACGAGTCATTGGTAGAGATTATTTTTTTCTAAATTGATGAATATGCAGTTTATTTGATAGTAACAGAATTGTTGTGCATTGATTTACTGATGTGTTTATCTACTACAAGGTGACATAATAAAGATGCTGGAGGATAATAATAATGAACACACATGGGGAAATGTTACTGTGAAGCTTGCAAAAGCTTATGGCTTTTGTTATGGCGTTGAGCGTGCCATTCAGATTGCTTATGAAACAAGGAAACAGTTCCCGGATCATGAGATGTGGATCACCAACGAAATTATTCATAACCCTACTGTTAATAAGGTATTATGAGGAATCTACTTATTACCACACAACATTCTTCATTTTCTTATATTTTCATGTGTTTCGTGTAACTATGTTTAGCATTGATTTGTAGTTTGAGCTATCGTGTCAAATTTCCGTACTTGTAGAGGCTAGAGGAGATGGAAGTTAAAATCATTCCTGTTGAGAACGGAGAAAAACAATTTGATGTCGTTGACAAGGGTGCTGTTGTAATATTACCTGCTTTCGGAGCAGCAGTAAACGAGATGTTGACTTTAAATAATAAACAAGTTCAAATAGTTGATACAACATGCCCTTGGGTATCTAAGGTATTTCTTGACATGTATATTTAGATACTTTAACCTTATGTAATGTTCTCATATTATTATGCACTTTCTGTTTGGTATACAAGGTGTGGACTTCTGTTGAAAAACATAAAAAGGGGACTAATACTTCTATAATTCATGGCAAATATTCTCACGAGGAAACTATAGCAACCGCATCTTTTGCAGGGAAGTATGTCATTGTTAAGGATATGGATGAGGTATGCTTATTAATGTTCATCTTATATTCGTGTCTTTCTGCTTGTTCCTTAATGGGGTTGCAGTCATCCACTCATTAAAAGGTTTTTTTTATGTCACTCAGGCGACATATGTGTGTGATTACATCCTTGGTGGTAAACTTAACGGATCTAGCTCAACTAAAGAAGCTTTTCTGGAGGTATATACCCTTTCAAACCTATATAATGTTGATTTCTTATTTATGTTTTAACAATCTACACGCTTACAAATTTTTGGATACTCGTAGAAATTTAAACTTGCAGTTTCCAAGGGTTTCGATCCAGACACTGATCTAGTCAAAACTGGTGTGGCAAACCAAACTACAATGCTTAAGGGAGAAACAGAGGAAATTGGTCGGTATAATTTTCTCTATTTTATCGCAGTACTTGTCTAGAACTTAGAATTTTCAACTTATGATGCTTACTTTTTTTTTTTTTCAATTTTTGCAGGGAAATTAGTAGAGAGGACCATGATGAGAAAATTTGGAGTAGAAAATGTCACTGAACACTTCATGAGTTTCAACACTATCTGTGAGGCTACTCAAGTAAGTGCTTCTCTGTCAAAATGTGCGAGCTGGTGTTGGTGATTAACTAATACTTGATTTGGATTGGATTAACCCGAAAAAACACAAACATATATTATTACAATAATAACTGAAGTACCTAACTTTCGTTAATACATTTTGATAGGCTGAGTAAACATTACACTTTAGGCGAACTTTTGACCCTCTTCCTTTGTAGCTATTTTTTTACCAAGTCGAAACATGTACAGTAATAATGTTCTCCTAACCCTTTATATTCAATTTACTATGAAATGTATTATTATGACAAATTTAGTGTTTAGAAATGGTAAATACGAAATTTTGAACTTTTAACGGGATATATATGAAATTAATCCGAAAATGTAACCTATTCACAAGTAAATAGGCTTTGAAATTGCCACCATTATAATCTTTACTCTAAATGTTATTTCATTTTTTAGGTGCGCCAAGATGCTATGTACAAATTAGTAGATGAAAAAATGGATCTTATGTTAGTAGTTGGTGGGTGGAACTCGAGCAATACTTCACATCTACAAGAGATTCCAGAGAATCGCGGTATTCCATCTTATTGGGTCGATAGTGTAGACAAAGTGGGTCCGGGAAACCATATAGTCTATAAGACAAAGGTAAAAAACACTTGTAACTATGCAATTAATTTACGCGTAGGTAATTTGTTTACATTCTAACCGACTCATTTTGAACAGGATGGCGAGTTGGTTAAAAAAGAAAATTGGCTACCAAAGGGCCATGTGACAATTGGTATCACATCTGGTGCATCTACTCCTGACAAGGTAAATTACAATTTTCGTCCTTTATGTTTGGGGTTACTTACAGAAGTTGCTTTCCAATCTGTCAATTTTCAAGAACATATATTGTCAGTGGATGTGTTGATTAGAATTTGGACTTTGTGTAGGCTGTTGAAGATATTCTTCTGAAGGTGTTCGAGATAAAAAGTGAAGAATCCATAGAAGACGCATAGGATGGTGTTTTATTCAACAAAATGATCAAATACTTTACTTTCTTTTGCATGAAATTCGGTTGTCGTTTCTCTTTATGTTGTAACAAAGATGAATAAATGTGTCGACTCGCTATACTTATTTGGACATAAAATTTGCAAAACAGTTTGCCTTGTCGGCTTCTGCTAGGCCGAAAATAGTGTTTACAGACTAGATATGTTAAGAACTTGAAAAGAAGCAATATCAAACAACCTCTAGCCGTCCAAGTTCCAACATGTAGACAACTAGGTGCCAGGCTTTAGAGATTTGAGAAGTGACTCCTGTCAAGTAGGGTTGTTCATAAGCCATTATAAACTGATCGAACTACCCAAACCGAAACAAGTCGACTGGTTCACCGGTTCGAGCAGCGGTTTGGGACTTAAAACTGGCAGTTTAGCCTTTCCTTTCATTTTCAGAATAAGCAATTATGATGCAAATATATTAGATAACCAACACCGTTAACGCTTTGAGAAAGAAAAGAAACTTAATGGATGTCATCTGACACCCACTGGTTGATTCCAAATACGTAAAAACTCTTTAATGCTCTTTCCCTTAATTCGGATATATTAATATATATCCGACTTGTACTAAAACTTGCCTATATTTTTTTAGTAAATGAATTTTATGGTTCTGTAACATGAGATAACTCAATCACAAGAATTAGAATATTGTCCTCCCTTTCCGCTGTCGCAATGGTCACCACCATTATAGTTGCCACCATCACCATTATAGTACCTGGTCGGTACATTTTACATACATACATACATACATACATACTACTACATATTAATTATTCGGTATAAGGCATTGATTTCAGGTAAAATATGAGATTTTGATTTGATGTTATATATTTTATTATTTTTAAAAATAAAGATAAGAAAAACAAATAAATATTAAATTATATATTTATTTTTGTGGGTTACATTAGTTAGTTTGGTGATAATCTTTGTTTGGGCTGAAACCAACAAGACGGTTTAATTAACATGTGTTGTAGAAGTTATATGTTTTGAATTTTGATTAATATGTAACATCATGTGAAACCCATGGCCCATGAGAAAAATTGTGTTATGGGGTGCAGCAGCCGGCTTGGCTGCTTTGACTTGTTGGTTGGTGCGTCGATCGAGACCAGAGCGACTTCTTTTGTTTTTTAGAGCAAAATTTGGAAGCCATGAGCCATCATGGAAAATATCTTGCATAAGTTTATTACAACTATATAATTGTCTTACAAAACTTGCAATTAGTTTCATTTATGTTTTAGGTCTCAAGTTTGAATTCGATCCCAACCAAGTTTTATCGTAGTTGGTCTTCGGACGGCGGATTTTCCCCAAAACTGGAAATTATGGGCTTGAACTTTCTAGGGGTGTCTGCGATCGCGGACCTTTTGCCATTGGCTTACCTGGGTAGCCAGACTGACTTTTATTCATTGCCCCTTTTTTTTTTTAAAAAGTATCATTTATATTTGGGGTTAAGCAATTTGTTCATTAGTGGAGGGTTCAAATGAGAATAATTTTTTTGTAAGAAAAAAAAGAAGAAGTTTCAACCAATAAGAATGCTTTATTTTACTTCATTTAATATTTGTATTTAATTTTAATATAAGGGTATATTGGTAAACTTACATAAATCATTAATTTGTATTCTTCCCATTTAATAACTAGCTAAATTAAATTTGTAACTTCTTTTCAAAATATATATTTTTTTTTCAAATTAAAAAAACAACTTAATTTAAAGTGTAGAATAAATTACTAGTTGTGTAAGATAAATTACGAGTTGTGTAGGATATATTTCGAGGTGTGTAGGATAAATTTTGACTGTGTAGGATAAAATTCTATAACGTGTAGGGTACATGTAGGAAAATTTTGATATGTGTAGGTTTTGTAGATTATATGTAGTATAATTAATCTTTGGTTGACTAATTAATTAAAGAGAGAAAAATTAATGATATGAGTTATAAATGAAATAGCATTTTACTAATATACCATTTCTTCTTTTTGTTCTCACATTAAATTTCTTCTCAAATGAACCTTCCCCTTGTTTTCTATGGTCGTATTTGGTGTTGTAAATGTATTTAATATTATTTGTTCACCTGATGAATATACGTTTGTTATTTTTGCTAGCAAATAATTTTAATGAATTTATGGGCTGTTTGTTTATCTCTTAATGAGGTTCTTAATGGTTCAGACCTCTTACTGATTCAGCATTTAATGATTCAGACTGTTTGTTTCACAAGCAGATGTCTGAATGGTTCAGACATTTGCCTCTGAATGGTTAAGCATTATACTGAGCATCTGAATGGTTAAGCATTATACTGAGTCTAAGTTATTAAGACCTCTTATTTGAATTGCTCAGAGATTTGTCTATGAACGGTTAAGCATTATACTGACTTTCAGCACTTAATGGTTTAGACCTTTTACTGGTTCAACACTTAACAATTCAGAAGTTGCCAAACAGCCCCTCAATGTTGTTTTTGATGTATGAGCGTGTTGCAAGATATATTATTTACGATCTCATTTTAGTATATATGTAACTTATGAGTCCTTAATCATTAAAAATCATGATGTTACATCGTAGTTTCTTGTAATGTGTTCACAATTGTTTTGATTTCAACTTAGCATGTTGTTTATCGGTCTTGAATCGATAAGAGTTAAATGCTTGGTAGGTCCCTGTGGTTTGCAAAAATTTCAAACTTGGTCCTAGTGGTTTACTAATTACACACGTGGTCCCAAAAGTTGTCAAAAATGAACTCGGTTGGTCCCCTGACCAAACCTCTGTTAAATTTCTCAGTTAACTATTTGTGAAATGACTATATTACCCTTGAACAATTAAAAGAAATAAAAAACCAATAAAAATGAATCTTCTTCAACCTCTCATCCCCTGTTCTTCCCCCTCTCTTTAAAACCCACCAGGCCACCATCTCCACCTTCAATCCATCACCACCACCTCCACTGGCACCTTCAACCCAGCCAACCCCCACCCTTTAATTAACAATTGCAATCCTTTCTTTAAAACCCACCAGGCCACCATCTCCACCTTCAATCCATCACCACCACCTCCACTGGCACCTTCAACCCAGCCAACCCCCACCCTTTAATTAACAATTGCAATCCTTTGTTTCTGTCCACCCGAAAGCTGACACCCCTTTTCTCCCACCACTGTATCGTACTAGTCTGGCAGATTACTTACAAAATCATGAATGATTGCTTCTTTCGAAACCTCGATGATTTCGCTTTCCGAAGCTGTTTCGTTTCCGTAACATATGTTGTCCCTGATGGAGCTGCTGAACAACAGTTGTTCTTGCTGCACTAACCCGATCTGCTTCCTTAGTTTCCTCAAATTGTATTCTTTTATGTCCCTTCCATCAATTAATATCATTCCATTTGATGGAACGTAAAATCTTAATATCAGTGCTAACACTGAGGACTTTCCGGCTCCGCTTGGTCCTACCAGAGCCACCTTTGTCCCCGGTTCTATTCGCATGCTGAAGTTATGAAGTATCCTCACTTCCGGGCGTAATGGGTAGCTGAAATCGATGTTTTGAAACTCGATTTGACCGATGATGGTCTTGGAAGGTGGGTTCTCGGGTTCATCGGGTTGGATTTCAGTTTTTCGATCTAAGGTTTGGAACACTGGAGTTAGTACATTGACGGCTGAGATAACGGTCGGGATTAGAGTCCATAGCTCGGTGATTGAACAATTAAAGGTGTCAATGGCGGCTTGGGGTGGACTGGGTTGGAGTGCGATTGTTAATTGAAGGGTGGGGGTTGGCTGGGTTGAAGGTGACGGTGGAGGTGGAGGTGGAGGTGGTGGTGATGGATTGAAGGTGGAGATGGTGGCGTGGTTGGTTTTAAAGAGAGGGGGGAGAACAGGGGATGGGAGGTTGAAGAAGATGAGTCCTTTTTATTGGTTTTTTATTATTTTTAATTGTTTAAGGGTAATATAGTCATTTCACATATAGTTAACTGAGAAATTTAACAGAGGTTTGGTCAGGGGACCAACCGAGTTCATTTTTGACAACTTTTGGGACCACGCGTGTAATTAGTAAACCACTAGGACCAAGTTTGAAATTTTTGCAAACCACATGGACCAACCAAACATTTAACTCAATCGATAATTAGCGATATGCTAGATTACTAAGTATGGTAATTTTCCATCACTAAATATATATTAAAAATGGAGTAAACTGTCATTTTGGTCCTTGAGGTTTGGTCACTTTTGTTATTTTAATCCAAAATTCAAACATTTTAAATTTGGGTCCATGTGGTTTCACTTTTATTGTCATTTTGGTCCAAAAATTAAATCGCCTGATATTTAGCAAGTTCTCTGGAAGAAATGCAAATAAAAATAGCAAGTTCTCTGGGTTTTGAACAAAAGAATTTTACTGTACAAACAGGAAAGTCAACAGCCAAAAACCCATTCCTCAATGGACCTTATTGTGCACCAAACAAACATCCACAATTCCAGCAACAACCAGCAATCAACACAAACGAGTCGTCTGAGGGAGATGACCGGAGATGACAACCGCCATCCTCACCGGATTTGTGGCCGGAGTTCGGTTTTTGAACATAAAACACCAAGTAAATCTGTGATGCTCTCACCAACTCATCGTCGACTCCGGTGATCCAAGCGTCATCACACTTGTACCACTGCTCGTTTAAGCGCAAATACGTCATGTAATGCTCGGATTCAAGCATACCTGAACGAGTAATCACCGCAAAAACCTCGAAATTTGTAGATAACTCCAATTCATCGCCTTCAAACGCAAAGATTCTGTTCCCGAATCTTTTTCTCACAATCGATGACGAAACATACGGTGTCATGTCCAACGAAAACGGGAACTGCAAATGCCGGTCGATGAAGGTGGTAATTTGGTGATGTAGTTTGGCGGTGGGGTTTTCAGCGGTGGTGGAAGGTGGTAGACGGTGGGGGTGGGAGGATTGAGGTAGGAGAGATATTATGAAGAAGATAAAGAGGATTGAGGCGGGAGAGATATTATTCCGGCGACTGAATCAGTCACGAGGTAGAGAGAAGGGAGATGAGGGAGCTAGTATTCATTTATAAAAATGAAATGATCATTTTGCCTATGAGGAAAAAGGACAAAATAACAGGGTTTTATAAGACAAAGAAAAGCTAACCTGATTTCACTTTTAGACCAAAATGACAATAAAACTGAAACCATAGGGACCCAGATGTAAAAGGTTTGAGTTTTGGACAAAAGTGACAAAAGTGACAAAACCCCAGGGACCAAAATGACAGTTTACTCTTAAAAATGACTATGTTTATGTAGTTAGTTAGTAAAGTGAATTAAGTCAGATTATACATAATGTTATCAAACCGGAACTTGAATGTCATTGTTGATTCCTTATCTCATACCTTATGTGGTGTTTGTTTGTGTTTCTTAGTTTAAATGTAAATCAAGTTTGCATTAGGTTAATTTACATCAATCAAATATTTGTGCTTTATTTTTCACAATCGAACAACATATGTAATACTAACTACACGCTCCTTGTTGATACAATACCATACATACTCACTCTAGTCATTCAGCTTAATTAACTTTTTTTCATGACTTGATAACGATAATAGTATCATGGCAACTAGCACCGCATTCTTGTCTCCTTAACAAACTTACAACCCAAATTAAATCTAAAACTTTGTTGGCAAACTCAAATTAAATTTGTTAAAATTTCAATTATTTGGACACATTCCAACCTCCCAAAAGAAGTCTCAGTCAAATGCCCTTTAGTATTCAATACTTCAAGTCAAACATTGTGGTTGACTATTCATAGCAATACCATAAACGTTGATCACATGATTTTTTTTTTGTCTTCTTTTCAAATACCTTCGACAATACTATCCAGTGTAGTGACTAAGTCCTTTACCTATTCATTTAATTTTGCTATTCGCTAAAACACCTCATGTTACTAAATTTAGTTACTTTTTTTTTGAACGGCGATTGACTCCAACAGTCGAGAGGATCACACCCACATTGCATGGGTCCCTAGTCCCCCTCGAGCGAGGCATCCGAGGTTGACCATAGGCGCTCCACGAGAAAATTTACAGCCGACAGCCACTTGACTGCCGTTGCAGCCTCCGCACTCAAGAGCCGTAGTAACCGCACTGTAATAGAAAACTCGTGTGTGGCTCAAGACTCAAACCCGGGCTATTACGCACTCAAGGCTCTTATCCATCATTGCCATGACCCCTCAACCAAGGTTGGGACCATTTACCCCCAAATGCAAGAGGTGGGGATCGAACCCGGGTCTCCAAGGAAACCTAAAGTTCTTCCCACCACTCCACTACAAGTGGGGACTGAACTTATATTTATTGTTGTACTATGTCAAATTAGTTAAACAAACCTTTGACTACCTACTATTTTAGCACCCCAAAATTTCTTTATGATAGCAGTCTATTCAGTTAAACCCTCAAAATAGACTTTTTGCTTTGTGGCATTAAAGTATTCCTAATAGGCCTATTTCTTGAGAATTGTTTGGTTCTTAGGTTATTATGCGGTATGGTGATGGTCTTTCTTTGGAGGATGATCCGCCACGTAGGCGTCACGTAGGATGGGTGTGAGGATGGGGCAAAGAAGATGGAGGTATGAAAATGGGGGGATGAACCTAAAATGTATATGTATATATTGTATCTATAGGTGTGTGAGAAAGAGTAAGCGGGGGGGGGGGGGGGGGGGTGGTGTTTGGCCTAGCGCCGGACCAGAACAAACCGGGGACGATCCCATACTGGACGGCCTTAAAGTATTGTTGAAGAATTTCTTTTAAAGGATACAAGTGTTTTTTTTAATAAGCCTATTAAAAGAGTTGTAATGATCTTAGTATTTTTTATAGATAACATATACATGTGATTTTTTTTAACTGGTCAAAAGAAAAAGCTATTTTAGTTTTTTTTTATCAACTATTTCCTTGTATAGAGGGTGGGTTGTATTTTCTAAATCCTCATCTAAAAATTACAAAAAGTATTTTAGCAAAGATATGATTTGGGAAGGATTGAACACCAAATACCCTTAGCAAAGATATCACTAAACCCTTTGTATGATTTTTTTTTAATATTAACTAAGCGCTTGACTCTATAATAAATTAACCTAAAAGTTATACAAGGTGGAGTTTATGTAAAAATGACGTTTTTCGTGAGAAGACATATGAATTAACATGTAGGAATGATCTTTTGGACTTAGGCATGATGTTTTGAGTTGTTTTGGCAAGAAAAACACCAAACATAACAATATAAAACACAATGCAATGTATTATAGGCGCTAAATTTAAAACACAACTAAGACACAATGCTTAACACTTAAAACACGTCACTTAACGTTCTTGATATGGTGTTTTAAGTTTTAAGCCTAAAATTCATTGCGTTGTGGCTTAAATTGTTATGTTTGGTGTTTTTCTTACAAAACAACCCAAAACATCATGACTAAATCCAAAACATGATGCCTAGATGTCAATTCGTATGCATTCTTACGGATTATGATCAAATACAAAGGATTCTAATTGTAAGAAGGGTACAAAGACTCCTAAAAAAACCCACTACAAAAAAAAAAAAAAAAAAAAACCCTTAAACATCCATCACCACCCAAAATCTAAACCCACCCCCTCCCCCATCACCCACCCCTTTGGGTGGTGGTGGGGTGGGGGTAGGGATGAGGGTGGGTGTTTAGGTTTTGGGTGGTGATGTAGTGGATTTAATTTTATGTTATTGAACACTTTTCACTCTATAAATTCTTCTTACACTTCTTACAATTATGAGCTTTTATAGAATAACTTGACCCGCATTCTTACACCTCTCATGAAAAATCTCCTTTTACAGGATCTGATACATAATGATTTACCAAAAATATATTATGAAGTTTTTTATTATTGTTAAAGTAAATCGCTATTTTTCAAAATAAGCACACAGATAAAACAATATTTTAATTTAACTTCCTCATTTGACAATTGCTCACTCACCTGTCAGCCTTTATTTATTTTCTTTGGTCTTTTTCAACACAAGCCTGCGCCTGTAATAGTTGAACTTAAAACCAATCGGCATAAAATGGCAAATGATTCCACCAGCCTTTATTTAAATAACAACAACAACAACAAATAAATATCTAAATTCTCCAACCGCTAACCGCCGTCGTCATCCACCGGAGTTCCTTACTACTTCCGATGGCGTCTCTCCGATTCACTCCTCTCTCAACCTGTACACAACCGTCTCTGCCGGATGTCAAACTGTTCCGGTGCCGGAAGCCGCTATCTGTCCGGTGCGCTACCGGAAACTCTTCTTCGCCGTCGGTAACCGCCGGTGATGACTTTGATGCGAAAGTTTTCCGGCATAATTTGACTCGAAGCGATAATTACAACCGGAAAGGGTTCGGACATAAGAAGGAGACTCTCGAGCTCATGAATCAGGAGTATACGAGTAAGTGCTGTGCGATTTGTTTGTTTTTTGTTAATATGTTACTGAATTGTTGATAAATTGATTACAATTGAACTATGAGAGGCTGAGAGTTTATTAAGTATGAAAAATTTGTACGGATAGTAACGGTTTATAGTGAGATTGAAAGTTATTCATATACGCATATGCATTAGGTTGATTGTGTTACTGTTATTCGTTATAAGTTATTCGATCTAATCGCCTGCTTATATTGCATGTACCAGTCAGGAGTGTATTATGCGATTAGTTTGATTTTGTTTAACATATTCCTGAATTTTAGATTAACTGAACTGAACTATATGAGAGCTTGTTAGGGAGTACGGATTATATCGGTTTATAGTGAGATTGAAGTTTATGCATAGATGCATTTGGTTGATTGTGTTTCTGTATATTTTCTAATTCATAGCACTTTGAAAAACAGAAAATTAGGTTATACAATAAATGAATATAAGAATTTAGGTTAAATGTTATTTGTTATAAGGTTTGCTCATTGCTGATTTTATTGCCTGTTATATTGCATGTACGAGTTAGGAGTATACCGGTAGGTATGATGCGATTAGTTTTTTTTTTTTTTTTTTTGTTTACATATTCTGGACTTTTAGATGAACTGAACTATATGAGAGCTTGTTAGGTATGATGAACTAGTACGGATTGTATCGATTTACAGCGAGATTGAAATTTATTTATAGATGCATTAGGTTGATTGTGTTTCTTTATATTTCATAATACTTTGAAAGACAGACGATTAGGTTGTACAATCAGTGAATCAAAGAATTAAGTTAACAAGTATTCGTTATACGGTTTATTTGCCTGCTTGCATGTATGAGTTAGGAGTATACCAGTAAGTACTTCGCGATTAGTTTGTTTTTTGTTAACGTATTCCTGAATTTTACAGTGAGATTGAAATTTGTGCAGTAGGTTGATTGTGGTGTTTCTGTATATTTCATAGCACTTTGAAAAACAGACGATAAGGCTGTGCAATCAATGAGTTAAAGAATTTAGGTTACTATTATTTGTTATGTACTGATCTTATCATCTGCTTATGTTGCATGTACGAGTCATTGGTAGATAAATTTGTCTAAATTGATGGTTTTGCACTTTATTTGATCAAGTTTATTGCCTGAGATTAGCAGAATTGGTGTCTATTGATTTACTGATGTGTTTATATACTAAAAGGTGACATAATAAAGACGCTGAAGGAGAACAACAATAAATACACATGGGGAAATGTTACTGTGAAGCTTGCAGAAGCATATGGATTTTGCTGGGGTGTCGAGCGTGCGGTTCAGATCGCTTATGAAGCAAGGAAACAGTTTCCTGATGAGAACATCTGGATCACCAATGAAATTATTCATAACCCTACTGTTAATAAGGTACTATTAAAATCCGCTTATGGCTTTTTTACTAGAAGATGCGCATCCTCAGTTGTTGAGATTGCTTATTCTTGGTGCATTTAAAATTACATATATACCCCTTGCATTCATTTGTAAATTAATCTATCATGTCAGATTTAGTTACTTTTGACTTCTGTACTGTAGAGGCTAGAGGAGATGGAGGTTAAAGACATTCCGGTTGAGAACGGAGAGAAACAATTTGATGTCGTTAATGAGGGCGATGTTGTAATTTTGCCTGCTTTTGGAGCTGCAGTAAATGAGATGTTGACTTTGAGTAATAAACAAGTTCAGATAGTTGATACAACATGCCCTTGGGTATCTAAGGTATTTCTTTTTCATATATATTTTGTTACTTTAACTTTATGACGGCTTATGTAATGTTCTCATATTATTTAATTTCTGTTTGGGATACAAGGTGTGGAATTCTGTTGAAAAACATAAAAAGGGGGATTACACTTCTATAATTCATGGCAAATATTCTCACGAGGAAACTGTAGCAACAGCATCTTTTGCAGGAAAATATGTCATTGTTAAGAATATGGATGAGGTATGCTTATTATTTATTAATGTTTACTTATTCAGTTTTTCCTCTTTTCTATTGTTTTTTGTTCTGCTTGTTCTTTAATGCTGTTGCAGTCATCCACATCATTAAGATTATGAACATTTCATGAAACTTCAAATGAAATTTGTGTATTGAGTATAATGAGTTAAGAGTTAGTTATGTTTTTTTGCCCCTGTGGTTTGTTGAAAATGACAATTACAGTCTATTAGTTTAAAAATTGTCCAAACAGTACCAGTATTTTCACTTTTGTAACAATTACAGTCCATCTCTGTTAACCCCATCCAGTTTACCGTTAAGTTTTTGGTGAAAAGACCAAAATACCCCTCTTTAAAAAACAATATATAAACAAATGGTTACTTACGTTTTTCGTCCCTGTGGTTTGTTGAAAATACCCATTACAATCCATTAGTTTAAAAATTGCCAAAACAACACTAGTAAACCAAGCTACTGCCATGGCAACTTTTAAACTAATGGATTGTAATTGTTATTTTCAACAGACCACAGGGACAAAAAACGTAATTAACTCTAAATTGAAGGGGAAAATAGACAACTACAAACATTCAAAGTTCAAACATTTATTTAGGGGGTGTTTGTTTTTTCTGAAAAGCACTTCAGAACCTCTTATGTCTTCCCCACGCAGACCACGCGCAGACGTTTGAGTCTGCAGCGTGTTTGTTTTTTTGAAGTGATTTCATTAAAAAACCACTTCCAAACCTCTTCTTCGCACAGACGTTGCCTCAAGTCTTCACACCTCTTCCAAACCTCTGCACATCTCAAAATTTAGAAGACGTTTTCGGATTTCCGTCAGTAACGTCTTAGAAAACAAACACCACCTTATCCACCATCGTACATATGAACTAACGAGTTTTCTTTTCTATGTCGCGTAGGCGACATATGTGTGTGATTACATCCTTGGTGGTAAACTTAACGGATCTAGCTCAACTAAAGAAGCTTTTCTGGAGGTATATACTTGTTAAATCCTATTTATTAATAATTATTGATTTCTTATTTATGTTTTAAAGATCTTAACACAGTTACAAAATTTTGGATACTTGCAGAAATTTAAATACGCAGTTTCCAAGGGTTTCGATCCCGACACTGATCTAGTCAAAGCTGGTGTAGCAAACCAAACTACAATGCTTAAGGGAGAAACCGAAGAAATTGGTTAGTATCTCCGGTTTATCACAATAATTGGAGTAAAGACTTAAAGAGTTAAAGTACACGGATAGTCCCTGTGGTTGACCAAAATTTTGGATTTGGTCCCTAGATTTCAAAAAGTACACATACCGTCCCTGTGGTTTGCACTTTGTAACGCATTTAGTCCCCAACTTTTTCCAAAAGTACATGGATGGTCCTTGTGGTTTGCACTTTGTAACACATTTAATCCTTAACTTGGACCCGCTAAAACCTTTAGATATGTTTGATGGGGACTAAATGCATTATAAAGTGCAAACCACAAGGACCATCTGTGTACTTTTGGCAAAAGTTGGGGACTAATGCGTTACAAAGTGCAAACAACAGGGACCATCTGTGTACTTTTGAAAAGCTATGGACCAAATCCAAAAATATGGTTAATGACAAGGACTATCCATGTACTTTACTCCGATAATTGTCTAGAAATCAGAACTTCTGATGCTTACCGTTTTTACGTTCAATTTTTTTCAGGGAAACTAGTAGAGAGGACCATGATGAGTAAATATGGAGTTGAAAATGCCACAGAACACTTCATAAGTTTCAACACTATCTGTGACGCTACACAAGTAAGTAAATATGATAAATTTTGAACTTTTAATGGGATATATATGAAATTAATCCTAAAATGTAACCGGAATCAGCATATTTACAAGTAAACGGGCTTTGAAACTGTTACCTTTATGATCTTTATTTTAATATTATTTCATTTTTTAGGAGCGACAAGATGCTATGTACAAATTAGTAGATGAAAAGATGGATCTTATGTTAGTTGTTGGTGGGTGGAACTCGAGCAATACTTCACATCTACAAGAGATACCCGAGGACCGTGGTATTCCATCTTATTGGATCGATAGTGTAGAGAGAGTGGGTCCAGGAAACTTTATAGCTTATAAGACAATGGTAAAAACACTTGTAACCATGCAATTAAATTACTCTTTTATAATTATTTTTTATTTTTTATTTTACATTTTAACCGTGTCATTCTTAACAGCATGGCGAGTTGGTTGAAAAAGAAAACTGGCTACCAAAGGGCCCTGTGACAATTGGTATCACATCTGGTGCATCTACTCCCGACAAGGTAAATCTTATTTAGAAATGACGATCTTTAATTTCAAAATTGTTTATTTTTAAGAACATGTAATGTCTGTAGATCTTTGATTTTCATTCATCGAAATTGGACTTTGTGTAGGCTGTTGAAGATGTTCTTTTGAGGGTGTTTGAGATCAAACGCGAAGAATCACTTCAGGTCGCATAGGTTAGTGGTTTACTTAACAAGATAATCGAATACCATACTAAGTTCATCTGTTCATCTGTTGAAGCATATATTGGCATAATATTAAGTTGTGGTTCCTCCTTATGTTGTAACAAAGATGGTAAAAAGTGTCGACTCGCCTTTATATCATTATGTTGTTTCAATAGTCAAGCATGGTTCTCTTTATAATCAGAAAAAGACATTGAAAAGGTTAAAAATAGCACACGCTGTCATTATGGTTACTTACACAATTAACAGAACAACAAGTTTATATAGTTTTATTATAAAATAACAAGAACATCAACAAAGAAAGTAAATGAACATATGAATAAACAAACCTATGTTAAAACAAATGAGGTTGAAAACATCCATACGGAAAGCTTTCATTAATGGTGTGGCGGTTTGATGATCCTTTGCAAGACAACGGTCCTAGCCCGCCTAACATCACGGCTACAATTATCCGCCTGAGTTCCTAAGTCATCCACATTTTTCATAAACGAATTCAACTTTATCTTAATCTCATCGATTGCGACTTTCACCATTTCATCTCCTTCAATCACATGATCGGCATTCTTCATCAACTCCTCTATATCCATTTGAAGTCTATCAACAAGAACCCTAATCGAGTCGAGATCCCTAATCGCCACAATACCCCCCACTTGCATCGAGCTAATTATCTCCTTTTGCCCTTTAATCACGTTTTCATAGTTTTTTAAAAGAGAGTTTATCCACTTCCCCGTTGATCCCAGAGGGATAGAAGTAGCGGCCGCAAGAGCAGCAGCCACTGGCGGTGCTGCTATCGCTGCCGCCACCACAGAGCATATCAACACCGCCGCAAAAGTAGCAACAAAGATAACCGACGACACTTTTCTAAATGTCTGAATATACTTCATTTTCTTATCCAACTTTGTCTTCTTGGCTTGTAACTTTTCAAGCATCACCATTTGCTGTCTATAAACCGAATAGAAAATTTTATAAAATTCCTCGGTAAATGGATCACCCGCGTCTTTAAAACTCTTCAAATCTTCAAGAGTTTTCTCATACTTATTCTCCTCAACACCTTCATCTTCATCAAAATGTTGTAACGCTACAAGAATCAACAATTGGCTACCTCGAACGCGTTTCAAACATTTATCCAACGCGGAACAGAAATCCACGGTTTGCAGGCTATTCTCGAAATACTCCTCAACCAACTCAAACAATTCTTGATTCTTCCATATGTCTTTCTTGCAATGCAAGATAACTTTCACAACTTCTTGATTCATTTCTAGCAAACACTCGGTAACTTCCTTTAGCGTCTCGAACGATAAAGCACGAACCTCGACTCCCACCGCTAACGTATTAATCACATTGTTCGCACGCGCGTGCAGAGTAGTATCGAACGACTGCAGATCAGTATCTGATCTGCAAGCAGCTTCATATGCATTGAGTTCTGTTATGATATGTTGAGTATCTTTCAAAGAGATTGATGATGAACTGGATGTAGCAGCAGCAGAAGAAGAAGCATGTTTCTTGCTGACGTGGGCTCCCATTTCGTAATCTTTTTACAAATAAATAAGATCTGAACTAGCAAATTATAAAGTTTCAGCTAGACAATACAACAAACAGTTGATCTGCAACAATCTTACATGAGAAAAAACCTGCAAATGTATCAAGTTTCTTGTGAATTAGTGAATGAAATGTGTGAATATGATCAAGATTTGAAAACCCCAAAACGGATATTGATGATTATTTATTTAATAAAGATTCAATGAGAGATAAGATGAAACAGTTAAGATGATGATGAAACAAAGGCAAATGGTATGGTTTTAGCTTGCACGCATGAATTAATACGAGGTGGAAAATGCGGAAAGCAATGTTTTTTTTTGTTTAGTTTGTGTGTTTCTCTCTCTAGAAACCGCCATGGGAGCAGATGGGGAGAAGGTTTGGTGACAGTAACCAGCTGTGAAAACGCGGAATGAATAAACTCTTAGAGTAACTTGAGCTGAAAGTCTGGTGAAAAAGGAGAGTGTGTGTGTGTGTTTTGACCAGGGCTTTTGGGGTGAAATAGGAAGCTTACCCAAAAAGATGATTACACAACTTATGATGTATGTAACTTGTGTTATGTTGCTGCGTTACGGGGCTCTAAACCAAATATTTCTCAACCAATTAAAAAAAACACTATCATAGTTTTGCTAGAAAAAAAAAATAAGTTAAAACGATGACAATACTGTAATTTTGAGGAGCAATGAGCGAGTGTTAAACAGTTGTCTGACATGAATAAAAATTAAATCGAGGTAATCAATTGAAACAAAACATCTCATAGTTTTGCTTAGAAAAAAAAACTAAAACAATTACAAGACTTTAATTTTGAACTGAGGGTAAAATTGTAATTTATCAAAAGCTAAAGCGATGATAATACTGTAGTTTTGAACCGGAAAAGTCGTAATTTTGAATTACGGATAAAATCGTAATTTGTTCGAGCCAATGAGGGGTACCAGACTATATATAAATAACTCATAATTACGCATGAATATTAATATCATAACACAACTACTACATACAATACAATAAAAACTTTATTAAAAAAATGATTTTTTTTTAAATAATAGTATACTCAGATTAAAAAAATGCGTTATACTGAGTCATTGATTTGCTATCTTTTTTTATTTTCTATTTACTTTAAAAGTTAGTTACTTGTATTATATATTTTTGATCCTGAAATATAGGTTTATTTATATTGTCCTAACTTTTTTTCATATAATATATCGCTTTGATCTAAGCTGTTACCGTGATCATGTTGTTATGGTAATCGGGTGTGCTATCATGAATCGTTTCGTCAAAGATTGCGTTTAAAGGAGAATATCAAATGCCTACTATTATGCTATAATGTATTTACTTTAACATGATTGTACAATGCATGAGTTACTTCGTATATAAATCGAATAAGCAGTACATTCAACACTTGCATCTTAGTTCCTCTATTAACGTTGTAATGTAATAATGGTTTACTGTGTGATGTTAACGAGTTACACAAAATTATAAATCTTCATCTCAATTTATGTGTTGGTATATTAAAGTTTGTAAATGTAAATTTATATAACGTGAAAACCACTTCAACAATATAATGAAAGGTAAGTTTAGAATTAAAAATAATACTAAATACATATCAGTTAATCTATTTTTTTTCTTTCTAGTATAGCTAAAATAAGCGTCTCACAAAATCGTATATAAATTCACATAAAACATTATCTATATATAACAATTTACGTAGCTTCTTCGCTATAGTAGTAACAGCTGTTAAGAAACGCCGTTTACAAAAAGTTACCCACCCACGTAATCCAGTTCCACCGTATCACTCCCTCGCCGTCCTCCCCTTCCTCCTCCCCTCTGCCTTCAAATGATACGTTGACACCTCGCCGCCGCTCCCTTCAATTTTGATTCCGACAAACACGCTTGGTGCTTGGCGTATGAAATTAGGGCTCAGACAGGTATGTTTCAGCGATTAGGATTCCCATTTCAATTAGTTTTGGGTAAATCTTCAGCTTTGCTTTCTGCAATTAGGGCTCGAATTTTAATTAGTTTTGGATTAATCTTTACAATTTGAGGTATGACGTTTTATGTTTCCAAATTTTTGTAAAAGATCTAGCACTTTAGGTCTCACTTGGGTTGATTTGCAGTTCACCTTGGCAATAGATAGGAGGTATTATAATACGCTTTATAAGACTTCAGGATTGTAGTTCTATGTATATTATAGGGTCGGCGTGGGGGCAATGAAATTAGTTCATATGACTCGGATTTGATAAGCCTAGTTAAAGACATAGAAGGTTGTAAGAGAACTACGATTACATTTTAAATTAGAGTTAAATGTCATTTTAGTCTCTGTGGTTTGGACTATTTTGACAGTTTAGTCCAAAGGTTTAAAACGTTGTCGTTTTAGTCCAAATAGTTTAAACGTTACCATTTTAGTCCACTGAGTTAACTCCATCCCTTTATTTTGTTAACTAGAAGGGCATTTCGGTCATTTTAAATGTAATTATGTTAACTAGAATGACAATTCGACCATATAAAATGATCGAATTACCATTTTAGCTAACATAAAAATGGACGTAGTTAACCCAGTGGACTAAAATGGCAACGCTTGAAACTATTTGGACTAAAATGACAACGTTTCAAACCTTTGAACTAAACTGACAAAATGACACAAATCACATAGACTAAAATGACATTTAATTCTTTAAATTAAATAAATTCAAAAGAATTAGTGCATATGGCGTAACTCTATTAAAAAGATGATGTATGTAGACATTAAAAAAATATGGTGTGTGCGTGTGTACACCTTGCGTACACATATGGACATACAATACAACCTTCTTCTCCAACATGATTTGTTGTATCCTACATATATCATTTATCATCTTCATACCTAAAATCAAAAGTGTACACATGCCCATACAACAAATTTAATCATGGTTTGGTGTGGTGTGGCCTAAATGTCTACCAAAAAGAATAAATAATAAATAATAATAAATAAATAAGTAACGAGGTATTTTATCGCTTCAATAAAATATGAAAGGATGTATGTAATGAAAAATGTTAAAAAAAAAAAATACAGTGAAAGCGTCCGATGTGGTTGCTGCCTTTCATGAAATAAAAGGTTTCCACGTCACGCCAAGCAAATATTTCCGTCACGTGACTTATGACGTTCTTTTCATATTCTTACAAACAAGTTCAAACTATTTATTAATCATATTTTCTTTATTCTTAGAAATCGTCACCAACGAAACCTTACATATATAGCACTATCGGAGGTGAGGTGGCAGGGGTGGCGCCCTCCACACCCTCCGGCCTTAGCGGTACTACAATGTCTGGAGGTTAATGGAGGCTCGGGATGCCCTAGTTTTCATCAATTTTTCGCTTGTAGTGTTTAGTCTTATCAAAAATTTTATGTAATGTAAAATATTGAATTTTTAAGAGTATGGCCCCGACCGATTTGAATTTTGAGAGTCCGGCTCCACCGAATTTTGTTCAGCTCCACCACTGCATGATGTATGAAAAAAGGTATCGTTTCTTATAGTGAACAAATGTATAGATTTTTTTATGGAAATGAGACTACACCGGGATATAAAAGTATAAAAAAAACAAGGAATGAGATGTCTCTTATATGTATTTGTATAATTGGATTTGATTCTCACTTGTGATTTATTAATAATGCATGTTTTCTCTACTCTAAAATTAAACGAGAATGTCAATAAAACAAAATTCAAATCTTATTTATTTAAATATGCGCAATCTCAAACAAAATCTATCTATACTCTTTAATATGTGTTATTTGGCATCTCCTTAGACCTTATTTGCAAGGGAAAACACCACCTCTTTGTTTTGCCGTAATTAAACCAAATGTAAAAAATCTAGACTTTCCCAATTATTCAAACCCTTTCCTTTTTTCTCATGCATAATGATATCTTAACGTTTTTTATTTATTTATTTCTTTTAACCAAGCAATATAAGCCCGAAAGTAAAGTGGAAGTTGTAAAATCTAAGACATCTAATGGAATTGGGCCCTATATAAAGGGA
This sequence comes from Helianthus tuberosus, assembly GCA_030545235.1. NCBI lineage: Eukaryota > Viridiplantae > Streptophyta > Magnoliopsida > Asterales > Asteraceae > Helianthus > Helianthus tuberosus. The sequence continues at coordinate 45,991,755 of CM060442.1, forward strand.
GCATATCATAGCCGACACTATCCCCAACCTACTTGGATTTATTTATGGCCCACTACAATGGAATAGGCTTAGAGAAAATATATAGCTTTTGAATTGAGGACTTTCGTTGTCACAGTCAATCATGTTAAATGAAAATTTTGTAAAACTATAAAAATAATAATCTTGTAGGGTAATTTTGTAAAACTATCCTATAAGATAATTTTGATCTTTATAGGGTAATTTTGAAGAGTATCATAATTACTCTACAAATGATCTTGTAAGCTAATTTTGATCTTATAGGGTAATTTTGTGGACTATCATAATTACTCTACAAATGATTTTGTAGTGTAATTTTGAATTGTATGTTGTTTGATAAACTAGTAGAGTGATTTTAATACACTTGTAGAGTGACTTTGATAATTACCCTACAAGCACATTTTACAAAATTACCCTACAAGATTATTGGTAGAGTAATTTTGATAATTACCCTACGAGCAAATAATTACGAAAATGCCACCGTGTTTTTTTTATTGTTTTTTCATGTTTTTCGTACGTTTTGTACGATAAGGTACTTTGTACGTTAACTTAACTCTATATCAATATAAGTAACTTAATTAACCAAACCGTTAACTCAACTCTATATCAATATATAAGTAACTTAATTAACCAAACCAAGGCGGTATTAAAACCAACCTTTATATTTCTGTTTTTTTTATAAATAATATATTATAACCAAGGCGGTATTAAAACCAACCTTTATATTTCTATTTTTTTTATAAATAATATATTATATGCTAAGCAGTTAATGCGGTAAAACATCGTATATCGGTCAAGGACCGATATTTGAGATATCGGTTATCGCGGTGGGATATCGGTAATTTTTATATCATGCTAAATTTATATATATAGCAATTTAACACTAACAATTGTAATAAGTAAGAACTGACTAAGACTTAAAACACTAGCATTTAACAGTAACAACTAACAATTAAGACTTAAAACACTAATAGCAGCAATAAGAAGAAAAATGAACGGTAGAAATAAGAAGAATGGTACTAATATCGGGAAAATTGGCGATTTGTAGATCAAATATCGGTCTTATATCGGTCAAATATCGGACAATATCGCTGATATTATCAGTACCGATATTCTGACCAATATTTTGTACCGCTATTTCGGCAGGGGATCGATAACCGATATATCACTAATATATCGGGATATTAACTACATAGATTATATGTTTGTATCTATCCACATACAAAGTCACCGGTTAATAACTGAATTAACCAGACCGATTATAACCAAAACCGAACGTTTATGGAAATCTAAGAACCGAAACATCGGTTTTGGATGGCGAACTTACTCATGCTAAACACTAAGAAAAGTCTTTTTTTTTTTCCCTGAATTTCTACAAAGAGCTTAGACTCATGTATTGTAATTAATTGCCCCCATTTTCAAAAGACGAAAAGAGAGATTAACTCACTCAAAAACCTCATACAATTACAATAAAGCATCCAAACTCTTTGTACATTTTCTACTATTAAAGATGCCAACAAAAGTTTTTACATTCTTTCCCAAACATGATAATTTGAGAAAACATTTTAACACAATCTGCGAACCAATTGTTCAAAATCTTCAACCTCTAACCACAAACCATCAAATAAACGAAACCGCTCATCCTGAAAACATCAAGAACGCGATGAAACCGCTTTACTCATTGTCACTAACTCTTTGTGAGTCTACTTGCAATTCCCATGGAGGTAAACATCCTTTGTAGAGTGAATGTTTATACAAAGAGGATATTGACACTTTCCTCAACTTATTATGCGTCGAAAACGATGTGAAACAACTAAACGAACTTGTTAAACTCCTCTTTTCATTCTCTTGAGAGTTTGATTCATCTCTAACAGCAGAACCCTTGATAGCCTTCGGAAGAATGCAACGACAACATGAACCTATTACATAAAAAGACTAATATTAATGTAAATCTTTTATTAAAACGACTAAAACTAGGGGATGGTTAAGTACCTATTCGGGCTAGCCGATTGACCCATTTGGGGATTTTGTTCCCTGTTAACTGATAACACATATCTTCACAAAAATGATTGCAATTCTTCCCGAATAGATGATACGTGTCACCATAGTAGTTATTAGACTGTAGCTCAATGAATCTTTGAACTTGACTCGGGGTTAATTTCGTCGTGCCCATAAAAATCGACTCCCGAAACTTGAACCCGGGGCACTTTCGAGGCTCGATTTCAAAAACACCGCTTTCTGATTCTTGATGACATCCGAAACCGTACTCCACACCATGAACTGCAATCAATCACAGCAAACAATCAGAAAAAAAAAACATTTTGTTTACATTGTTTTATGTAGGGGTGTTAAACGGGTCGTGTTCGCGGGTTCAACCCGACCCGAACCCGTTAATTTTAGACTAACCTGAACCCGAAAACCATGTCATACATATGAACCTGAACACGACCCGAGTATTCGTGGGTTGACCCGAAAACGACCCGTTTAACCCGATTTTTTTTATGTTTTATTTTTTTTCCGCAAATTAATATGATAAAATTAAAATTTACTAAAAAAACACAAATGTATATAATACAATTACATTACATTAAAATTATAAAATCTTATGTCAAATTTTCTTTTTAAGTTATAATTATGAAATAATATACACATGCAATTTAATTAATAACATATAACATGTTGTAAAAATATATAAAATAATATAAACGGGTTAAACGTGTCAACCCGCCACCCCGACCAGGTTGACCCAAATCCAACCAGTTTAGCTAAACAGGTTCACGGGTTCAACCTGAAACTAACCCGAACCCGATTAAATGAAACCCAAACCCACGAATTTCTTGTTAGGATTCACACCACTAGTTTTATGTAATCTTTTTGGGAATAGATCAAGAGATTTGGTTGCTAAAATTAGAAAAAAAAGTTCTGTTTCTATTTTATGCAGTATGCCATCATAATCGAATAAAAAAGTAACGAATTCGATGATTAGCTGACCTTCTAGACCGGTGTGAAATGCACCGAGGCCGGTCCAAGATATACAACCGTTGATGGTGGAAATGTCGTACACGTTAAGGTAAACAGGTGCGGTTCCAGGAGGGTAAAACCGCGAAGAATCATCTCGTGGTAATATACAAAAAAGGCTCGATGGATTTCCGTTCATATAGTAAGGAACGATTTTTGATTTCATGCCTCGAAAAGGTACGAAACTAGTAAACATGGTTCTGTGATTCACCTAAACCTGCATGATCAATTGTCACAACCATAAGACTAAAAAAACAACAGTTCAACATAATATGCTAGTTATGCTTTGATTCAGATATTATCATGATCACAAATCACTAAAATAATATTAATCACAAATTATTTTTGAATATATAACATGGCAATATACTTTAGATAACAATAATTAAGCAACATCACAGCCAAAAGAGGGAATATGTTATATGCATACACAATAATGGAGACAACCAATAAGAAGATAAACAAGAGTCAAATGTGATAATCCCAAATTATGACATATAATTTAACTTTTCTCATCATTAAACCCTAAAAGGTAGGTTTAACATAGGGATGAAAGATTTCGTACCCAACCCTAGTATCACACCGGTACTGATTGAACATATACAATACAGTATTTGGTTTTGAATATAGTTAGACTTCGGTATCGGTACTATTCAGTACGGTACCGGTTCGAGACTTTTAACACTACGGTACCATATTGGTACCGACCGAACATATACGGAACGACATTCGGTTTTGGTTTTAGCTAAATTTCGGGTATGGTACCGGTTCAAGACTTTTAACAGTACCGTATCGTAGCATACCATATCGGTATCGACCAAACATATACGGTATTCGGTTTTGCATTTAGCTAAATTTCAGTATCGGTACTAATTGGTACGGTGTTTGAGCCTTTTAACTGTACCGTACCATAGCAGTACCGATTTAATATATACGGTACGATCTTCGATTTTCGTTTTGGCTAAATTTACCGGTTACCAGTACCGATCTCATTCATTCATCCTAGGGAAATTCATCTCTGTTTGTTTCTAACAATTTTGGATACCTTAAGCAACAAGTTACCCTAATTACGAAAACATTAACAAAAGAGGCAAAATGTAGGTAAATTACAGCAAAATCAACGTGAATCTGCGAATAAACTTACAAAAATTCAAATACATGATGAAGAAAACAAGAAGCAAGCAACAATCATAAAACAGAATAAGCAAATTGGCAGAAATAAAGAAGTGCAAAATACTAAACCCTAGAAATGGTTTACCGTGGAATGAAGGGAGATGTGTTGTGTGGCCTTCGAGTGAAGGAAGGAAAGAATGATTTGAGTATAATAATAATAAGTTACTTGAAATTGGAGGTTGAAATGATGAACATTAATGGAGATTTGAGACCTAAAAAGAGTATAGTGATTTTGATTGATACAGGGAATAAAGTGAAAGTGATTGGTCAAAATGTATGTATGTGATTTTCAAACTTTGAGAATTGTGTCAATCATAGAAACAAATCTAGTTTGCACCCTTTTATTTTGGTGCTACTCATTTTGGCAATAAAGTTACAAAATGTAAATAAGTAGACTAGGGTTTCTTCATAACAAACCACTATCATCGAAGTGGGAAAAAAAAGGTATAACCGTTCCCGATTTGGACAGTGTAGTACCCCGATTCTTTCATGTTTCGGTCTAGATTTCTTCGTGTGCTTTCCGGGAGCTTTTGATTGGCCCGGAATAGAAGGGAACGGTGTTCCCTTACTTGCGACTCAACTTTTTAACACCTTAAAAGTTAAATAAAAGAGTTAAATGTCATTTTAGTTCCTGTGGTTTGAGTCATTTTACCAATTTAGTCCAAAGATTTGAAACGTTGCCGTTTTATTCAAAATAGTTTCAAGCGTTACCATTTTAGTGCACTAGTTTAACTTCGTCCATTTTTTATGTTAGCTATAAGGGTAATTCAATCATTTTTTTGATAAGTCATATATTTAAGGGAGTAAACTGCCAAAATAGTGACTGAGGTTTGGTCACTTTTGTCCAAAACTCAAAACTTTTGAATCTGGGTTCTTGTGGTTTCAATTTTGTTGCCATTTTCATCCAAAAGCAAAATCTGGTCATATTTTTTAGTTAACATCAAACTTTTTCTGATCAGATTTTGATTTTGGATGAAAATGACAACAAAATTGAAACCACAGCGACCCAAATTCAAAAGATTTCAATTTTAGACTAAAGTGGCAAAAGTGCACAAACCTCAGGGACCATTTTGGATGTTTACTATATTTAAGGGCTATATATTTAAGGGCTAATCTATTTTCACCCTGGCTTAACTTCTTATGACTTTTTGAAAAAATTAATAAGTTATAATGGAATGACTTATTGACTTTTCTCTTCACATACACTCTCAATCCCAAACACCATTTAACTTTTCAAAGGACTAAATAAGCAATCCCAAATGCCCTTGTATGTGTCCTTGTACATTTTTAATTGTTTTTTTTAGCTTTTTGTGAAGGATATAAAAAAATTTTTCTATAAATTTTAATTTATGATGATAAAACTATAAAAGTGATATTTCATGTTGTAACCATAAAACTGATATTGGTTGTCCTTAAGAAAGTAAAATACTTAGTTCGTGTTTATGATTTTTAAGTTGAATTGAAGATGATGATCATCCTGCAATTTGAAAATTTGAAAGAAAAGATGATTAAAGTGTATTTTTGATAATTGAGTTATGGATTTGACCAATCAATGAAAACACAAGGACAAAAAACGAATAATTTCACGTCTTATCAAAGTTATTCCATATTTTAACTTTATCATTTGTATTCAAACTTATCCGTTGACATATACATTTTTTTATAATACCTTTAAACAAGCACCCCGCCATTCCATAAATCAAATTAGCTTAAATAATAATATTAAATCTTTCATTGTATTTATAATAATTAAAACTATTAAACTGCATGTTACAAAACTATTAAACTGCATGTTACTTTCGTTTAATTATAAATTTATTTTCATTAAAAACAACCAACTTGAACCATGTTACTTTCAATTTAAATCCCGGTTCGTAATCTTTTAATTCTCGAATATTCACTATTTGTTATAATCTTTTGAATGACTAACTTGCTATGATAAAAATAAACCAACAATAAAAAGTGAAACCTTAGGGGGGACAATTAATAGTTAAAAAAAATAAGTAAAACTATAATCAATTAAACACTACTATTACCTTTTAGATACAATACACAATTTTAATATTAGCTTTTGGAATATAATGCCAATTTTGAAGCAAGAGAAAGTGGGTAGATTGGATGATCTTCCTCATATGGCTTTTTTGACCCCTTTGTAACATGTCACGTTCCTGTTTCCTTGGCTATCTAATAAATGATACCTTTCAAATAAAACATTAACCATATATCACTATATCATAATCAAGTTTAAAATAAACTGATTCCGATGATTTAACCACCCTCGCTGCCGCTGGAGGCGTGTCAGCAACCTATCCCGTCTCTCTCTCCCATCTCTTCTTTGATCTCCACCGTCTCTCTCTCCCATCTCTTCTCCGATCGCCCCCACCCTCTCTCTCCTCTGGTTCTGTCGGTATCTTCTAGAATGTGGAAAATGTGAATGAGCGGTGAGAAATTTGGGGAAGAAGCCCCCTCAACACGTGTATGTGAACAAAGTGTCATAAGCATCACATGCCACACATTTGTTTATATGTGCCCAATAAGTTTGTGCCTGATTGTTTGACACTATTCATTTTGTTTGCTTATTCATAAGAGATTAATATCGATACTATATTATAATGCATGAGTGAGTGACATTTTAAGATACCTAAAAAATAAGAACTTTTTACCTCTTAATTTATATATGCGCCCCCTAAAATGATGGTAAATTGGTCTTTTAAACAATAATTATATTTTAGTCCTCATTTTATTACACTTAAATATGTAGGTTTTAACATAATTATAGTTAATTAGTTACACTTTATCCACTTCATAACAAACTTATAATTATTTTACGTATTATTGTCATATCTTATAAACTAGAGTTAATTACATTTTTCGTCCATGTGATTTGTCAAAAATCACTATTTCAATCCATTAGTTTAAAAATTGCCATAATAGTCCTTGTGTTTTCAATTTTGTAACGATTACCGTCCACACACACTAACGTCATCCAGTTATTCTGTTAGTTTATTTGAAATGACCATAACGCCCATGTTATTAAAATTAAATTTAAAATAAATAAAGAGTTAGTTACGATTTTCGTCCCTATGGTTTGTTAAATAACCATTACAGTCCATTAATTCTAAAAATTGCCAAAACAGTACCAATACTTTCACAACTTCGTCCTTCAACTCACCAACAATGGCGGTTAACAACTTTTTTTTTTGGGTAAACAATGGCGGTTAACAACTTCATTTCCACCCCTCAAGTTTTCCTACTGACGTCGATTGTGATGGAGAAAAGTAGGTGGCCGGATCTGAAGAAACGGGGATGGTGAAAAGTAAAGTGAATGATACTGGTATTGTTTTGACAATTTTTAGAACTAATGGACTGTAATGGTTATTTTTAACAAACCACAGGGACGAAAAACGTAACTAACTCTTTATTTATTTTAAATTTAATTTAATAACAGGGGCATTATGGTCATTTCAAATAAACTAACAGAATAATTGGATGACGTTAGTGTGGGCGGACTGTAATAGTTACGAAAGTGAAACCACAAGGACTATTTTGGCAATTTTTAAACTAATGAACTGAAATAGTGATTTTTGACAAACCATAGGGACAAAAAATGTAATTAACTCTATAAACTATAATGTTTTAAAAAATAATCCAAAAGTACCATGACGACCTACTCATTTTTGTCGATGTTTCGATAGTTGTCTTGGTTGGTATTGACGTGTGGATTAAAAGGTACAAGTAGATAATGCCTTAGTGTACAAGTGATTAAAAACTAACATACATAGTCATCATCCGAGAATGTTTAATAGCTAAAAAATGTCAAGTGATCAAATACCGTCAATTTAATCCTCTCATCTACATTACACTTCAATCCCTCATCTTTGACAAAATTATAGCTAATTAGTTAGTGCTTACACTTTTATCCCCTTATAAAAAACTAACACCCACCGCCCCCTGATTTTTAAACAGTCATAACTTTTGGGTACGTTAATATTTTTTTTAACTTACACCATATAAACGAGTATTTTATTCCTTAAATTTGAGTATAGTATTACTATATTTTTTTTTAAATTAAAAAAATTGATATGTTTCATGATTAACAATGTTTAAGGGTGAGTAAAAACTGAACCGTTAACCGAAACAGAACCGAAATCAACCAAAAACTGATTTACTGAAACCTGAATTAACAAAAAGCGGTTATCGATTTTTTGTACCCTCATTTAACCAAAATTAACTGAACGGAAGCATTCATATTTTCATATATTTAAAGTTTAATACCTTCATTTCATGTATTTCATATTTATACCCCATTTTTATGTATTTATACCTCCATTTTATGTACCTATTGTTTTGGTCAAAAATCTGATTAAGGATAATGTAACCAAATTTGTAAAGTGAAGTAGAGTGCTTAGGTGATGAACAAGGAAAAATATGAATGCTTGATGAATGAAATGATGAACACAACGATTTGTACGAGGAAAAGCCCTTGATCACTAATAGATCGACGGCATAAAAACCTCGGATAGTGAAAAATATCATTATCAACCATATTGAACAATAAAAATTACAACTTTAGATGTTGATCAAGTGTGGTACAATCGAATGCTAAGTGTATGTGAGCTCTGGTTTGCAATCTATGTGAATGTATGTGTGTGTTCGTGATTGTCACTATCATTCTATTAACTAACACTTGATCAACCCTTTTTGAAATAAGATAATTGTAATGCCTCGCTTTTTGTACTTTCCTTATTTAAAAAGTGTAATCGTATTTCTATTTATGGAAACTTGTATTCGTATCATATTCGTATTTCATTTTCACCTTTGTAATCCGAGGCTTTGATCGTACTAAGATTCATACTTTATACATACTTGTGTTACATGCATTCAATCGTTAAATACACGTTTTTTTTTTATTAAAACGACACTTGAAATTAACAATTATACGTGCATTATACTCATACACTACTTTGATACACCTAGAATACCTAAAAACATGCTTAATTATGAGTTTCTAGCATAAAATAATGGAATTATTAAACTCTGGGCTCAAACTTGTAACACATCGTAAAAACGCATCAAATTATGTGAAGACACGTGTCCTAAACTCTTAATATGTAAAAGTTTGAGTTTGAAGGACTAAAGTTGACAAACGATAGAATTATGTATCTGAAAGGACTAAAAGTGTCATCATGCTAAACTTGTGCCTCTGAATGACCATACACGAAGAATATATTCTTAAACGAGTATTTATTCGAATATAAGAAGCCGTTTGTGAAAGTAAACGAAAGTTTACAAGATACAGGGGTTGAACGTGTCAACATGTTAATTCTTTCCTCTGAGTGACCTTTTAACGAACCCAGGGCTTCGTAATATTCAAATATACTCCCAAGAATAAGTGATATCGGTTTCACAAGGTTTCGAAATCGTTATGTATTTTGGGTTAAAAGCGTCAATGTGATGAAACTAGTATTTCGGTGATCATTTAATGAAACCGGACCTAACGGAGTTTGGTTATACTCCCATGATCCTCTATAAACTAACTACAAGGGCTATTTGTGCCTAAAATGATAGTTATAAAAGTTATAAAGGACTAGGGACTGAAACTGCCAAACCTAAAACATTTTTCACCAGAAGTCAAGGTTGTCGCGGGGCGCGAAGAGCCCCCTTAATTCCTTCGCGGACCGCGAGAGAGTGCCAGTTCAGAATAAAGTGGACACCTGCTTGTTGCCGCCTGTTGCACCGCCTTACTCACCTGAAAACCGAAACCTGGAGCTTGTTAATGGTTTTAGATTACCACTAGGACACCCGGGATGATCCTAAAAACTCCCATTACACCTGGAGTGATCTTGAATCATGGAATTCAACTATAAATAGGACCTTTTGGTCACTTGTTTCATTGCTCATATCACTCAAATCTTCTCTACTCTCATCTCTGGAGGTTCCTGACCAAAAAGAGAGCTTATTCTTGTAGAAAAGATTGTTAGGACCCTTTGTAAGTGCCTTAGCCCTCTCTTTAGTTCAGTTTTATGAATTAAAAACCCAAAAGTCAAAGTTATCGTAATCTGACTTTGACCTTCGGTTTAAACTCAAATGGTCCAGCCATTATTCGAATTGAATATGGTTATGAGACCATAATTAGGTAGGTGTTAACCCCTTAAAAGGGCACCTCCTAATTATTTCGTTTGCTTAGTTAATTGTCGGGTCAAACTATTTAGTTAAAAAGTCAAACTGGACATAATTTTAAATAATGATTAAAACTAATAATACAGAGGTTATAAATTATATTTTAACACTCTAATAACTTAGTAATTACTATTAGAACATGTTTAAACAGGTTCAACCCGACAATTCTGAGTTTAGGGTCGGTTCGCAACCGAAAGTCGCAAAAGCTTGACTTTTACTTTGACTTTCAGTTCTGACCCGATTAAGTGTGACAACCGGTGATTTACGGCTCTTAATTACGTGATTAACAGGCGATTAATGCGATAATAAATAGTGTTTACAACACAAATTAACTTAATTAGGCCTTTGGAGTGCCTAGAAACGCTTATCCGACTCTACAGTACGCGTATGAAGATTCGCGTGGAATCTGTGGAACATCAAACGACAACGGACTGATACCGTACGAAATACTGACAACGCCGACAAATATTAAATTTTTACGATATATTCTAGCTTCGTAATTAAATTTTAACAATCGTAGTTGAAACCGGATTGAAAAACGGAGTAGAAACGACAACGATATAATTTTTCGCGATTATTACCGTTATCAACGCACGAACGCGACTACGACGGATACCGACATTATTTTTACACGTTTTAACTCTGAAATATTATTGTACTTGGCTACGGTGATTTCGGTTTTAAAAACGTGTCTCGTAGGAATTACGGGCCACTTACACATGAGATGGGTTTGTGGGCCCTGGGCCCAAGCCCAAAACCCACAAGCCTAAATCTTCACATAATATATTAGATCTCTTCCTTAAGAATCTTACCAAAATCTATACTAAATCTCAACTAGATCTTACAAAATCTTTGCAAATCTCCACAAAATCTCTATAAGAGATTTTTGTCTCAAAATTTGAAACACACAAGATCTATGCAAAATCTCAACCTCTCTATAAAGACCCATACCCCTTCCACCCTCTCGATTTAACCTGCAACCCACAAGAAGGAACTCATCTTTCCAAAACACAGACATTTACTTCCTCAAACTCTACTCCTCTCTCTCGATCTGTACATCATACTCAAACAATCACCCTCCCATCTCTCTCATCCATCCAGCAAACATGAAGCGACACCGGTTTCCGGTTGGGTCTCCGGCCGATCAACTTCACCAGACGCACCCCCCTCCTCCGCAACGATACCCCTAAACCCCCTCTCTACAATGACCAGCCGACCACCCGTAGTGGTGGCGGCGCGTGATGGTGACGACACGATGGCCAGCGGCGACGACAAAGCAGAGATACGAGAGAGAGAAACAGAAAGAGAGAGTGGTGGCGTATGGCGTGCAGCGGCGGAAGACAACGGCGCCGCCACCTACGGCGGCGGTGGCGGTGATGACTGATGATGATGGTGGTGTTCTGGTCCGACGAGTTTCAGGTTCGAGTCGTTTTCCTCGGTAAGCACTAAACTCTCTCAATTTCGTCAAGATCTTGTTAGATCCACGTTTTTCTTCTCGCTTCTTTCTCCGATCGATGTTTGTTTTAGGCGGGGTTGAAGTTTCCATTGATAATCGACATGTTGATGATGATGTTGTGATGATAATGTCGATGGTGAGGGTGGTGTTTGGCTGATGACGACTGTAGTGGTGACGGTTATGTTTCGGGTCATGTTTAAGTCAGGATTCAAGACTTGGTTAAAGTTTCGGGTGTCGCGGTTCAGTTTATTTTTGGCTCGGGTCATGATGCGGGTCAACTCAGTGTTCGGGTTTAACTCAGTCATCAGTGGTCAACAGGTTCGGGTTGGTCAGATCTGTTTGGTTTCGGGTTTAAGCGGGTCGGGTCGACTCGGTCGAACCGAGTCAACTCGGTCAAGACTGGTCAACTCAGCGAGTCAACTCGGTCAACCCAGTTGACTCGGTCAACTCAGCTTTTCGACACGAAGACTGGTAAAGAATTAGCGACGCGTTTTATTTATTTACGTTGTTATATAGTTCTATTTATTCGTGAAATCGAGCTTAAACCGAACTGGATCGAATATTAATCAAGTTTACATAACGCGTATATAGTTAGACATATTTTGGTTTTAATCGTTATTGAGTTTTGATAATTGTAACGACAACTTGTGTTGTCGGGGTAGTCCAAAAACAGGGGAAACTCTGCCCGTTTTTTCGAGAAAATCCGTAAATACAAAGTGTTTTATCATAAAATGAAACTATCGGATTCAAATAACTTTTCTTGACGGCACTTTACAACATACAAAAACGACGATTCAGAAATTATTTACAACAATAAATATCGTTGTTATATTTATTCTAAACATCGAAATTAGACAAGTCTTTTATAAACCAATATACTTATTTATACGGTTTCAAACGACGATAATCCGATTTCATTATTACAAATAAATATAGTTTCTATATTTCTTTCAAACGTCAAACAAAAACGACGATTCCTTTATAAAATAAACGAGTTATTAGAAACCCGTGCGTTGCGACGGAACCATTAAAATGAAACCAAACCAAACAAAATAGACGTAAAAAACTAAACCACACATGCGTATTACAGTGTTAATCCATCAATTTTAGACCGAAACATATTGTTTTCATATTAATTTAGTAAACATAACTTAATGTTAATTTTTCATATTACTTTAGTAAAACTAATTTAATGTTAGGGAGATAACCCTTTCAAATTAATTTAGTAAACATAATTTCATATTAGTGAGATAACTCTTGGGTTTTTTATACAACAAAGAGAGAGAGAGAGAAAAAAAAAGAGTAGTGAAGTGTGGTGGTGTGTATGAGTTAAAGTGTTGGGTTTGTAACTTTGTATATGTGGTCCCCAAGTATGACCAACCTAACTGCCACCACCAAAGAGGAACCACCGGCCTCCATCTCCTCTCCAACTTCTCCGCCACCCACACCACAGCGCCACCACCGGTTTAATCTCTCTCTCTCTATAAGATCACCGCCACAACACCACCACCACCACAAAACCCATTCTCTCCCTAAAATTCAACTCTAGCTCCCCCACGTCGTGGTGGTGAGATCTGCTACAGTCGCAAATCCCTACCTTACACCAGTGACGACGACGAAAAATGAGTTGGTAGTGAGTTGGGGGCGGCGACAGCAGTGGAGGAGGTGGTGGTGGGTGGTGAAGAGAGAGGATGTAAAGCCAAAGGAGAGGGTAGAGAGGATGGTGAAGAAGTAGAGGCGGTAGTGGGAGTGATGTCCGGTGGCGGCGGTGATGAGAAGTGGTTTGTGGGTGGAGAAATGGAGAGATGACCTTTGCTTCTGTCCTTCACCTTCTTGTTGTGCATAAAGCTATTAGAGGAATCAAGTGGGAGAGAATGAGAGAAGTTGTGTAAAAGGAACAGAGTATAGGAGGAGAAAGAAAGATAGGTTGGAGTGTTGGACCAATCAAAAGGCACAAAATTGAATAGTAACTGTGTGTCTTGAAGCAAAGTTGATAAATTATATAGGGGGAAATATAGTTTATATATTTACTTCGAACATCAAATAATTCGATTCTTTTATAAAAGTAAATATATTTTATATATTTATTTCAAATAAAAAACAACACTAATTCGTTTATACAAATACATATAGTTATGTATTCATTTTAAATATCAAACAACACCAACTCTTATAAAATAAATATAGTTTATATATTTATTTTTAACATCCAACGACTCGTATTCTTATATAAAAGTAAATATAGCTTGTATATTTATTTTTAAACACAAACAACTCGATGATACTTTTGTAAAATAAATATATCTTTTATATTTATTTTAAACGCTCAAACGGCATCTACATATACTTTGACGAATATATACAAGACACAATATATGTTGCGAAATTTTTATATGTTATTTTCATATAAACATTCTTTTTATACACGTGTGACTTCTCGGGACGACAAGCGATCTTAACGATATTTATATATTTCGATATAAATATTTATTTATTTTTAAATATCTCGAGAACCAAGTCTTTTCAAGACTTATTAGTTATTATCGACGATAAACGATACTTATCAAATATGACCTAATCATTTCCAATAAGTTAACTACTTACCGTTGAATCGTTCGATTAACGATTCGGTAGAGCTCGATGACACGTAGTTTTAGTTACTGCGTTTATTTAGAAACTCATAAGATATTCCGTGTTAGGAATATTGTAGAATGCACGCTAGCGAGTCACGTCTTGGAAATGAAATCACGAAGTCGTATTTAGCTAGCTTTGCACATGGAAATACAGGTGAGTTCATAACCCCACCTTTTTACGGTTTTACATTTTTATAAATGTTTTCGGGGTGGAAAGACATGCACGTTTTGTAGAAACATACAAAGTTTTCGATGAACAAAGACTACATATTTTAGACAAAGCACGTTTTGCAAGAATATACAAAGTTTTTGAACGAACAAAAACTCATATTTCTAAATCATGTTACGAATGGATTTCGAGGAACTCAAATGGTTTACGAATGGATCATACTAAATATACCGGTTTTACAAAAGAAATGCGTATTATCGAAATGTGAATGATTTTCATGACTAGGGATGGGATCGTCTAGTTATAATAATGGGACTGGGTTGGTCTGCATTCGAGGAACTGGACACCCAGTGAGTACATGTTACTAAATGTTTACAGACAATTACAAATGGTGTGGTTAGTTAAGGAAGGGTACACTTAGATCATGTGAGTGGTGGGTACAACACTTAAGGCCATTAATCCTCATTGTAGGACCGAGGGACATGAGTGATAGATCTATTTGGGTGTAGCGAGCCCACACCCATGCGGACCATGGTGGCCCATGTGGTGACTATGTCTTCTTCCCAGAGACAAATTTGCTAGGTTTGAGTTTTTCTGCATCACTTCACACATATCAATGGCCTTGCAAACCATTGGTGATCTCTTTTTCCTTGTTGCTTTTATACCGGGGTTTTACAAATTACATACCATGTTTTATACAAATTCAAAGCATAGGATTTATGCGGGCATGAAGTCAAAGTCAAGGTGGGCATTAACGGTTATAGAAACTTTACAAATACAAGAGTTTACAAATACATGGTTTTACGACATAATGCGTTACAAATACAAAGTTTCCATATAACTTGACAAGAAAATGATTTCTAAATTCGTTTTCTCAATAATATTTCACAAACCGGTTATTCAAAAGATTATTTCAAATCTTTTACAAACAAACTATGAACTCGCTCAACTTTATGTTGACTTTTTCGTATGTTCTTTCTCAGGTTGCATTTTCAAAACTATGGAACGGTTGGAATAGGAGAACCCATTGGAGACTCAAGTACTTAGTGGGTGTTCGTTTTTCTAGAAGTCTTAGCTTATTTTGCTTCCGCTGTGCAATGAAGATACTGGTCCAGTCACGCCAGCTCTGATACTTTCGGGGTGTGACAGATTGGTATCAGAGCTATAGGTTACAGCGAATAGGGTTTTCTGTAGAGATACCTTGGCTCTAACCTCATATATTTCTCAGGTACTTAGACTATTAAGACTTTGAATACATACAGAACGCCCAAGACTCGAATATGGTCTCCAACCGTTGCCGAAAAACAAACAGTCAAGATTTTGTTTTCAAACATGCGTTAAAGTGGTGTTTTACCCACGGTACATAAAACAATTACATACAGTAAACAAGACTCTAAGAGTTTAGAAAACATGCATTTAAGACCTTCGGAAACTTATGTTGAAGTTCATTAAAGGTCATCACGTAGGAACCGCGAATATAAACTCGGGCACACACTATTTTCCATATTGTCTATGATATTTTAACTTCCCGAGCAGGCAGCCTACGCATAACAAAACGCTAGTGCACAGGTATACGTGAAACTTAAGCTATACATCAACGGAGGTTGAAGTACGACACATACGACTATCGAGGCGAGGCCTTTGAAAAGACACGATGGCGCAATTCAACAAGGATGCTAGATTCCTGTCAGCAGGAGAACTAACGATCAGGAAATGACAACTTGTCACGCGATCCTGCAACGACACGAATCACGCCAGGGAGAAGACGAATGTCTCTGCATTCCCCCTACCTAATTAACGACGAGTACGCTATGTTCGACATTTCGTGGTACTGTCACCTAACAACCAGCTATCACATGCAACCCCAGGTAAAGTCCTCAAATTTCTTTTATTGAAATTTCAACTTTCACATTTACTGAGTAGATTTTCGTATCTCTACTCCTCTTAATGGTCATTATATCATGATCATTTCTTTCAGTATAGCGAATATTCATTTGCTTCATTTCTTGAAAAATTCATATGTTACACATGCATCGTTTGTTGCGCATGTGGTTTCGTTTCGAATAAGCATTTCATCAAAGTTCAAATATTATTTCGCCAAATCTAATTACTGATTTGTGACTCGAATGACCTGCATTATTGTAATTGTTGGCTCCTTTGTTATCAAGTCAACACATTTTCTTGAAATTTCTTTTCTTTTAAAGTTACATACATGGTTTTTTCGTTGTGACCATGCCAAAAGTTTTTCTTGTCGATACATGTATTTATTGCCAGATTGCGCCGAAACTCAATTCAATTGTTTGAACTTGTCCATTACACATATTAAATCCAAGACACCATATGATGTATCGAACACATCATATTCAACTTTGTTTTAACAAGCGTTTCATTTGTTTCAAGTCATAGTAGATTTGTTTGGTCTACGACTCCATTAAGTCGTTTGTTGATTTCGACACCTTGTGGTGGTGTTTTCACTAATTTGAAGCTTGCGCTAATCTCGTTTACGCATCTCATGCACGGATTTAATTATTTATTTATTGATTTGCTTTAAATCAGCTTTGGTTTATCATATTACAGTAGTCTTAACACAATCGTGTGTTAAGACAACGGTACCCAAATTCATTTTTATATTTCGGTGTGCCTCTTAACGGTTCTTTCCAACATCGATCGAATGTTTTGCGATATTCATTGCTTCTTCATCTTCGATCGAAACCACTATTTCTTTGATGTTCCATTTTCTATTGAAAATCCTAAGATGTCGTTTGAAATAAAATTTCAGCTTTGATTCATTACACCATTCATTTGATTCCAAACACGGTGGAATTGTTGGATCACCGCTATTATTGAATTATTTAAATCACTACGACACCTTGTGGTGTCAGTACAAACTTGTAGCTTGGGCTAATCGTGATTGAGCGTTTCATGCAAAACACAGGTGATACTTGTTCGATCACCGCTATATTGAAATTGTTTCATTCTCTATGACACCTTGTGGCGTCGGTATGACTTGCAGCTTGTGCTGATCACGATCCAGTATTTCGTGTAAACTATTACATTTGAGCTTGTTGATTCTAAGTTCATCTAGTGGACGTTATTGCTTCTAGAACTCATTTACATATTGTGAACGTTCATACGGAATTCAATTGGTCGAAGTTCCTGTTCTTTGTTGGACTCCTGTTAACTTAATCACACTAGTGACTGTATCTATACGTCTTGTTTCCTTTGACATCAACTACTGAAACATATTCCTGTTAACCGTTGAGTTCTTATTGTTGAGGTATGTCCTTGAATTCACATGATTCGAATAAGTCTTGATCCGATTTCATGGTCATCCACTTTTATACTATTCGTATTTACCTACACACAACGTAACTGTAAGGAGTTTACGTAGTCTAAATTTCGAGGACGAAATTTCATTAACAGGGGGAGAATGTGACAACCGGTGATTTACGGCTCTTAATTACATGATTAACAGGTGATTAACGCGATAATAAATAGTGTTTACAGCATAAATTAACTTAATTAGGCCTTTGGAGTGCCTAGGAACGCTTATCCGACTCTACAGTACGCATATGAAGATTCGCGTGGAATCTGCGGAACATCAAACGACAACGGACTGATACCGTATGAAATACTGACAACGCCGACAAATATTAAATTTTTACGATATATTCTAGCTTCGTAATTAAATTTTAACAATCGTAGTAGAAACCGGATTGAAAACGGAGTAAAAACGGCAACGATATAATTTTTCCCAATTATTACCGTTATCAACGCACGAACGCGACTACGACGGATACCGACATTATTTTTACACGTTTTAACTCTAAAATATTATTTTACTAGGCTACGGTGATTTCGGTTTTAAAAACGTGTCTCGTAGGAATTACGGGCCACTTACACATGAGATGGGCTTGTGGGCCCTGGGCCCAAGCCCAAAACCCACAAGCCTAAATCTGCACATAATATATTAGATCTCTTCCTTAAGAATCTTACCAAAATCTATACTAAATCTCAACTAGATCTTACAAAATCTCTGCAAATCTCCACAAAATCTCTATAAGAGATTTTTGTCTCAAAGTTTGAAACACACAAGATCTATGCAAAATCTCAACCTCTCTATAAAGACCCATACCCCTTCCACCATCTCGATTTAACCTGCAACCCACAAGAAGGAACTCATCTTTCCAAAACACAGACATTTACTTCCTCAAACTCTACTCCTCTCTCTCGATCTGTACATCATACTCAAACAATCACCCTCCCATCTCTCTCATCCGTCCAGCAAACATGAAGCGACACCGGTTTCCGGTAGGGTCTCCGGCCGATCAACTTCACCAGACACACCCCCTCCTCCGCAACGATACCCCTAAACCCCTCTCTACAATGACCAGCCGACCACCCAAAGTGGTGGCGGCGCGTGATGGTGACGACACGATGGCCAGCGGCGACGACAAATCAGAGAGACGAGAGAGAGAAACATAAAGAGAGAGTGGTGGCGTATGGCGTGCAGCGGCGAAAGAAACGGCGCCGCCACCTGCGGCGGCGGTGGCGGTGATGACTGATGATGATGGTGGTGTTCTGGTCCGACGAGCTTCAGGTTCGAGTTGTTTTTCTCGGTAAGCACTAAACTCTCTCAATTTCGTCAAGATCTTGTTAGATCCACATTTTTCTTCTCGCTTCTTTCTCCGATCGATGTTTGTTTCAGGCGGGGTTGAAGTTTCCACTGATAATCGACATGTTGATGATGATGTTGTGATGATAATGTCGATGGTGAGGGTGGTGTTTGGCTGATGACGACTGTAGTTGTGGCGGTTATGTTTCGGGTCATGTTTAAGTCAGGATTCAAGACTCGGTTAAAGTTTCGGTTGTCGTGGTTCAGTTTATTTTTGGCTCGGGTCATGATGCGTGTCACACCCCCAAAATCCACCAGCGGAGTATCACCGCATGGAGGCGTGACTGACCAGGATCAAGCCACCAATCATATTGAACAACGTAATTAAGTAAATAAAACGAACCACAATATAATTGGTGTCCAAAAGAAAGTAACCAACTTTAAGTTAACAGCGGAAGCATAAAATGTAAAACCCAAACATAAGTAATAAGTTCATAAAGTTTAAATGTTTAACATGGAACTCAACAGTCCATGTCCCACAACGACCACTCCTCCATGTGCAAGCTCCATAAGCACCTAACGACCTGCAAGGCATGTAACAACGAGTCAACAACAAAGTTGAGCGAGTTCACAGTTGTTTGTTTAGTTTTACAAGTTTGTTTTGAAAACCATAAGTTTTATCGTAAACCACGAGTTAACCAGTAACTTTGTTTCCCAAACCATATCCATAATCAGTGGGGGCTTCCCCATGTGAACCACTAGACCGTTACCATATCGACAACTGATGAAAATAAGTTGTGCCCTACGTCAATGTCTATCATCATTGACTAAGTGCCCATATCCATTAGTGCACGCCCGTCCTACCGGCACGGTGTGAGGCTTGTCAACCCTAATAGCGCTATTAACTAATGACTCGCTCGCCATTTGCCCGGCGATTAAGTCGATATAAAAATGAGGGACTTCATGATAGAGTTTTGTCTAGTAAGTTAAGGTTGTTTTCCTACCCAAGGAGGACGAACGTACGTATTCTACCCAAGGAGAATACGTAGGATTAATATTGGCATCCTACCCATGGAGGATGGCGGTACATATCCTACCCAAGGAGGATATGTAGGTTCCGTTTTAATTCTTTAACCCATTCCCAACCACCGGGAATCCCATGCCTTAGAAAGTGTGTGAACTCACCTCGGTTTGCTCGGTATGCTTATCTACTTGCACAAACAATTCAGTCAAAGCCTATAGTATGCACATATACACAATCAGTTTATGTTTGTAATGACTCACATGCAATCTATATCACAGAGTGTGCTTGGCAGTTAACATCATGTAACACATAAACAGTTAATCAAGTTCGTACAATTCATGCTTAACATAGTTGATTTCTCAGTTTATTCTAACATAGCTATCCATTAACAGATCTAACAGACTTAACTGAGTTACTGTGTCTGTTTCCCAACTTGTCAAGACACTCGGCGAAAACTCTTCGATGAAAACCCCCCAGGAGACGAAATCCCTTGGGCGACGAAATCCCAAAGGGTTTTCGTCGTGATTTGTATTTTCGTCGGGGCAGTGTCTTCGTCGACCCTGCGTTTTCGTCGGCTAAAGCACGATCATCAATAATAGTTACGTAACCCAGAAAACCCTAATGATCAACACTGTTTCATCCTTACCATTAATCATACAGTTGTTATCCAATTATAATAATCATTAATACTACTAATCATCATAACATAAGCATCACAGTACTTAACATCTAGCATGAACCCTAGTTTATGTATACATGAAGTCGATTAATATAACACATCACATAATCGAACACTATTAGTATGTTAAGATGCTTTCAGATCCTGATTACATTAATAACATTCAAGATCATGCATTCAATCATATCAATCCTAGTTCCGCATAGAGTTAATCCACCCCTTCGATTTTTGCACAAACTGATTATTAGAACCCTAAACCAATATAATGTTTCGCATAAAGTTATGTATCCTATTAATCATGCATACCGAGATCAAGAACATCATACACATATATTTAGAATTGAAATCAAACCAGACGTGGAAATCACTAACCAAACTATGAATTTTGAATGGGAATGATCGCACAAGATGAATCTAGCTTCGAATGATAGGAGGGCTGCCGTCGCACACAGGGGGTAGGGAGAGACTCTAGGGTTTCGCTAATAGCAGTTTACGTAATCTACATCCGTTTATACGAGAGTTATAAAGTGTTGGGCCCTTAATGGGCTTCGGCAAAATCCGGGCCAGCGAAATCCCTTGATTTCGTCGTGAGGGTTATGGCGAAAACCCTTGGGTTTTCATCCGGCAGGCTAGTGGCGAAATCCCTCTTGGTTTTCGTCATGCACATTAAAATATATATATATATATATATATATTAATAGCACATCACATATTTCACAAAATCCATGTTTAACATTTAACCAACTAACACTAATAGCAATTTACAATCAAATAACCAGGTGCACATAAAAGAACGCAACGAATTAAGAAAACGCAGTTTTGAGGAAAGACCTTGAAAACTCGGGTTGTGACATCATCCCCAACTTGAAAGAAATTTCATCCCAAAATTTAGCACGTGGTTACTGAGGAAGCTAGTTGTGTTGTTTCCTGGTTTTCCAGGGGTGTCACATCATCCCCCTGTTGGTTTTGAATTTCGTCCCGAAATTCTGCAGTAGTTTCAGCCTCAGTAGTGGTTGCACTTTTCTCGAACAACTGGGGATACTTGAGTTTCATTTGGTCTTCTCATTCCCAGGTGAACTCTGGGCCATGACGGGAGTTCCAATGAACTTGAACAAGAGGTATTCTGGTGCGCTTGAGAACCTTAACTTCTCGGTCTGTGATTTCAACTGGTTCCTCGACGGATCGCAATTGATCTTCGATTGTGAGCTCCTTTAAAGGAACTATGAGGGTCTCATCTGACAGACACTTCTTCAGATTTGACACGTGGAATACATTGTGAACTCCACGGAGTTCTTCAGGTAGATTCAACTTGTAAGCGACTTTGCCAATTTTCTCAATGATTTCGAACGGTCCGACATAACGCGGATTGAGTTTGCCTCGTTTTCCAAAACGAACTACACCTTTCCAAGGTGAGACTTTGAGTAGCACTCGATCCCCAACCTGGAACTCGAGTGGTTTCCTGCGCTTATCAGCGTAGCTTTTCTGACGGTCACGAGCTGCCGCCATTCGTTGTCGTATCTGAGCAATCTTCTCAGTTGTGTCTACCACAAGTTCTGGGCCTGTGATTTGGCTGTCACCAACTTCTGCCCAGCAAAGAGGTGATCGGCATTTACGTCCATACAATGCCTCAAACGGAACGGCCTGGATACTTGTGTGGTAGCTGTTATTATACGAAAATTCCACTAAAGGTAGATGTCATTCCCAGCCGTTACCAAAATCAATCACACATGCCCTAAGCATGTCTTCAAGGGTTTGGATGGTGCGCTCAGACTGCCCATCCGTCTGTGGATGATAAGCGGTGCTCATGTCTAAACGTGAGCCAAAGGACTTGTGCATTGCTTGCCACAGTTCAGAAGTAAAACGCGCATCACGGTCGGAGATAATGGAGGTTGGCACCCCGTGCCTCGAAATCACCTCCTTTAAGTAAACGTCTACTAAAGTAGAGAACTTGTATGTTTCTTTGATAGCCAAAAAAATGTGCAGACTTAGTCAATCGATCCACTATCACCCAAATAGTGTCATTTCCGCGTTGAGATCTAGGCAGGCCAGTAACGAAATCCATGGAAATTTGCTCCCATTTCCATGTCGGGATCTCTGGTTGTTGGAGTAGGCCTGATGGTTTCTGATATTCGATCTTGACTCTCGCACAAGTCAAACATTTGCTGACGTAAGTTGCTATGTTGGCTTTCATGCTAGGCCACCAATATGTAGTCTTTAAGTTGTGGTACATCTTATCCGAACCAGGATCAACTGAGTAACGAGACTTGTGTGCTTCATCCATCACAAGCTCGCGTAAGTTTCCGTAAAGTGGAACCCAGATGCGCCCGTTTACATAGTAGGTGCCGTCTTCCTTTTGTTCTAACCGTTTCCTTGATCCTGGTAGGGACTCCGCCCTGATGTTCTCTGCTTTCAATGCTTCAACCTGAGCATCTCGTATCTGAGTAGGGAGACTAGATTGGATGGTAAGTTGTAACGCTCGCATGCGCTTAGGTGTAGTATCCTTTCGACTGAGGGCGTCAGCCACAACATTGGCTTTGCCCGGATGGTACTTGATCGCGCATTCGTAATCATTCAAGAGCTCGACCCATCGACGTTGTCGCATGTTTAACTCCTTTTGCTTGAAGATATGTTCGAGACTCTTGTGATCGGTGTAAATGGTGCACTTGGTACCGTACAGGTAATGTCTCCATATCTTAAGTGCGAATACAACTGCTCCCAACTCCAAGTCGTGCGTAGTGCAGTTCCTTTCGTGAACTTTAAGTTGGCGCGATGTGTAGGCAATGACCTTGACACGTTGCATCAACACGCAACCAAGTCCTTGGATGGAAGCGTCGCAATAAACCACAAAATCGTCTGTGCCTTCAGGCAATGAGAGAATTGGTGCGCTACAAAGTCTATCCTTTAAGTGCTGAAATGCAGATTCTTGTGCATCACCCCAACGATAGGTGACACCCTTTTGAGTTAGTGATGTGAGAGGTTGCGCAATCTTTGAGAAATCCTTGATAAACCTTCTGTAGTAGCCCGCCAAACCCAAGAATTGGCGGATTTCTGTTGGTGTGCAGGGTGCAGGCCAGTTCTTGATCGAGTCTACCTTGGATGGATCGACATGAATCCCATCCTTGTTTACCACGTGGCCTAGAAAATGGACTTCGCGAAGCCAAAAGTCACATTTCGAGAGTTTGGCATACAGCTGCTCTGTTCGAAGAAGTTCCAAAATAAGCCTCAGGTGTTGCTCGTGTTCCTCCCGACTCTTCGAATAGATCAGGATGTCGTCGATGAAAACAATGACAAACTTATCCAGGTAAGGTTTGCACACTCGGTTCATGAGATCCATGAAGACCGCAGGTGCATTCGTCAATCCGAAAGGCATAACCAGAAACTCGTAATGCCCATAATGAGTTCTGAATGTTGTTTTAGAGATATCCTCGTCTCGGACTCTCAGTTGATGGTAGCCTGACCTCAGGTCAATCTTGGAGTAGAAACTCGACCCTTGCAACTGGTCGAATAAGTCATCAATGCGTGGAAGAGGATAGCGATTCTTCACAGTCACCTTGTTGAGTTCGCGGTAGTTAATACACATTCTGAAGGTACCGTCTTTCTTCTTCACAAATAACACTGGAGCTCCCCAGGGCGAAGAGCTAGGACGTATGAAACCCTTTTCCAAGAGTTCTTGTAACTGTGTAGATAGTTCTTCTAGTTCAGATGGTGCTAGACGATAAGGTGGATGAGCTATTGGTGCTGCTCCAGGAGCTAGCTCGATTTGAAACTCGACTTGTCGATGAGGCGGAAGACCAGGTAATTCCTCAGGAAATACCTCAGGAAAGTCGCGCACAATAGGAATGTCTTCCATCTTCTTTTCCTTCGAGGATGTATTAGAAACGAGGGCTAGAATAGAGTGTGGCCCTTTCGCAAACACTTCTGGGCCTTAAGGAAAGAGATGATGCCCACAACAACACCACTCTTGTCGCCATGAATCACGAGAGGTCCTTCACCAGAACGAGGAATACGAACAATTTTCTCCTTGCAAATAATCTCCGCTTGATGTTGTGATAGCCAATCCATCCCAATAAAGACGTCGAAACTACCAAGAACGATAGGAATAAGATCGATAGAGAAGGTCTGACCAGCTAGAACGAGATTACAACCCTTAACTATGTGTGTGGCTTCAAGACTTTTACCGTTTGCTAGTTCTACCATGTGTTTGGTGTTCAAAAGTGTTGGAGTGCGCTTAATCATTTGGCTAACTTTTAAGGACACATAACTAGTATCGGCATCCGAATAAAATAAAACAGTAACAAAGAAGTCATCCAGAAGAAACTTACCCATCACAACATTGGGATCGTTCCTCGCGTCACCCTGACCCAGCACGAAAACACGTCCCCTGGCACCATTGCCATAATTGTTACCCCCGTTATTGTTCCCGTTCCCGTGATTATTGTTGTTGTTCTGATTCTGGTTCAACTGGGGCAGTTCCTCTTGAAGTGACCTTCAGCACCACACTGATAGCATCCCCTGTTACCCTGCTGTTGCTGATTCTGTGGAGCTGGTGGCTGTTGTTGACGATTCTGATTTGCCGGTCGTGCACCCCTGCAATCCTTTGCTTCATGACCAAGCTTGTTACACCTCAGACAATGACCCTTATTGCACGACCCACTATGATGCATGTTGCATCAGTTACACTTGGGGTGATTTCCTCTGTATCCACCCTGCCCCTGACTACCCAAAGATTGCTGACCAGGGCTCTTGTAGTCATCAGTCTTTCGCTGTTGAGACTAAGACTGAGCTGATGTTGAACCCTTGCTTAAGACTCCATCCCATTTATGCTTGTTGTCGCTGGGGGCATCAGAAGAAGTAGTAGTAGTAGTAGTAGTAGTAGTACCAACACGCTTGGGCAGCCTGTTCTGCTCGACTGCCTGATCAGTGAGACGATGAGCCAAATGAATAACTTGTTGGATAGTGGCGACGTTTGCTGCAGTCACATGGCTCTGGATCTCTGGCACTAAACCTTTGAGGTACAGCTCGATACGCTTGATAGGAGGGTCTACCATAGTAGGACACAAGATAGCCAGCTCATTTGATCTTTTTGTATACGCTTCAATTTCCGACCCCGTCATATTTAAGTTGTAGAACTCTACTTCCAGCTTGTGGATGTCATCACGATTACAGTACTCTTCCTTGATCAATTCCTTGAAATCGTTCCATGGGGTGGCATTAGCAGCAACCAACCCCATCATTTGGACCTGAGCGTTCCACCACGTAAGCGCTACACCCTCCAGAGTACCAGTAGCATACTTCACCCTGTGAGCCTTGGGGCATTCACACATCTCGAAGACAGATTTGAGCTTCTCAAACCAGTGGAGGAGGCCTACAGCTCCTTCGGCAGTCCATAAAATTTTTGAAAGTACAAACAGGAGGCTGAGCATGTTGGCCTGTCGTGCGAGTAAGAAGAGACAAGGTTAAACACAAGTGTTGGTTCACGAGAGTAGGGTCTAAAGATCCTAGAGTAAGTTGCAATGGCAGGTTATACCTCCTGCCTGAGCGGCTGCGAGTGCTGCACCAACTTGTTCATTGATTAAAGCCGTCAGCTGAGCTTGAGTTAGGTTGATACGTCCACTCATGATCTTCGTATCAAAGGAAACATGAATGAGAAAGGTGTCGCGAAAGTGCGATGACAGAAGAGAGTAAGCACACATGTGTTTCAAACAATAGTTGCTACATTTATCTAAGCATACGATGAACAATGTACTATGTAACTAACAGGTAGGTAATATAAACATAGACCATATCACCTAGAATGTTGAGCCTTGCACGTGGAGCGAAGCGTCGTTGTGGATCGTTGAGCACTGTACAGGTTATAGTCTGGTTTTGTAAAAAAGTTTTTCCCTTTTTAAATCCATGTTCACTATAACCAATGGCTCTGATACCAATCTGTCACACCCCCAAAATCCACCAGCGGAGTATCACCGCATGGAGGTGTGACTGACCAGGATCAAGCCACCAATCATATTGAACAACGTAATTAAGTAAATAAAACCAACCATAATATAATTGGTGTCCAAAAGAAAGTAACCAACTTTAAGTTAACAGCGGAAGCATAAAATGTAAAACCCAAACATAAGTAATAAGTTCATAAAGTTTAACTGTTTAACATGGAACTCAACAGTCCATGTCCCACAACGACCACTCCTCCCTGTGCAAGCTCCATAAGCACCTAACGACATGCAAGGCATGTAACAACGAGTCAACAACAAAGTTGAGTGAGTTCACAGTTGGTTGTTTAGTTTTACAAGTTTGTTTTGAAAACCATAAGTTTTATCGTAAACCACGAGTTAACCAGTAACTTTGTTTCCCAAACCATATCCATAATCAGTGGGGGCTTCCCCATGTGAACCACTAGACCGTTACCATATCGACAACTGACGAAAATAAGTTGTGCCCTACGTCAATGTCTATCATCATTGACTAAGTGCCCAGATCCATTAGTACACGCTCGTCCTACCGGCACGGTGTGAGGCTTGTCAACCCTAATAGCGCTATTAACTAATGACCCGCTCGACATTGTCCCGGCGATTAAGTCGATATAAAAATGAGGGACTTCATGATAGAGTTTTGTCTAGTAAGTTAAGGTTGTTGTCCTACCCAAGGAAGAAGAACGTACGTATTCTACCCAAGGAGAATACGCAGGATTAATATTGGCATCCTACCCATGGAGGATGGTGGTACATATCCTACCCAAGGAGCATATGTAGGTTCCGTTTTAATTCTTTAACCCATTCCCAACCACCGGGAATCCCATGCCTTAGAAAGTGTGTGAACTCACCTCGGTTTGCTCGGTATGCTTATCTACTTGCACAAACAATTCAGTCAAAGCCAATAGTATGCACGTATACAAAATCAGTTTACGTTTGTAATGACTCACATGCAATCCATATCACAAAGTGTGCTTGGCAGTTAACATCATGTAACACATAAACAATTAATCAAGTTCGTACAATTCATGCTTCACATAGTTGATTTCTCGGTTTATTCTAACATAGCCATCCATTAACAGATCTAACAGACTTAACTGAGTTACTGAGTCTGTTTCCCAACTTGACAAGACACTCGGTGAAAACCCTACGGCGAAAAGCCCCAGGCGACGAAATCCCTTGGGCGATGAAATCCCAAAGGGTTTTCGTCGTGATTTGTATTTTCGTCAAGGCAGTGTCTTCGTCGACCCTGGGTTTTCGTCGGCTAAAGCACGATCATCAATAACAGTTACGTAACCCAGAAAACCCTAATGATCAACACTGTTTCATCCTTACCATTAATCATACAGTTTTTATCCAATTATAATAATCATTAATACTACTAATCATCATAACAAAAGCATCACAGTACTTAACATCTAGCATGAACCCTAGTTTATGTATACATCAAGTCGATTAACATAACACATCACATAATCGAACACTATTAGTATGTTAACATGCTTTCAGATCCTGATCACATTAATAACATTCAAGATCATGCTTTCAATCATATCAATCCTAGTTTCGCATAGAGTTAATCCACCCCTTCGATTTATGCACAAACTGATTATTAGAACCCTAAACCAATATCATGTTTCGCATAAAGTTATGTATCCTATTAATCATGCATACCGAGATCAAGAACATCATACACATATATTTAAAATTGAAATCAAACCAGACGTGGATATCACTAACCAAACTATGGATTTTGAATGGGAATGATCGCATAAGATGAATCTAGCTTCGAATGATAGGAGGGTTGCCGTCGTACACAGGGGGTAGGGAGAGACTCTAGGGTTTCGCTAATAGCAGTTTACGTAATCTACATCCGTTTATACGAGAGTTATAAAGTGTTGGGCCCTTAACGGGCTTCGGCGAAATCCGGGCCGGCGAAATCCCTTGATTTCGTCGTGAGGGTTATGGCGAAAACCCTTGGGTTTTCGTCCGGCAGGCTAGTGGCGAAATCCTTCTTGGTTTTCGCCATGCACATTAAAATATATATATATATATATATATATATTAATAGCACATCACATATTTCACAAAATCCATGTTTAACATTTAACCAACTAACACTAATAGCAATTTACAATCAAATAACCATGTGCACATAAAAGAACGCAACGAATTAAGAAAACGCAGTTGTGAGGAAAGACCTTGAAAACTCGGGTTGTCACAATGCGGGTCAACTCAGTGTTCGGGTTTAACTCAGTCATCAGTGGTCAACAGGTTCGGGTTGGTCAGATCTGTTTGGTTTCAGGTTCAAGCGGGTCGGGTCGACTCGGTTGAACCGAGCTAACTCGGTCAAGACTGGTCAACTCAGCGAGTCAACTCGGTCAACCCAGTTGACTCGGTCAACTCGGTCAACCCAGTTGACTCGGTCAACTCAGCTTTTCGACATGAAGACTGGTAAAGAATTAGCGACGCGTATTATTTATTTACATTGTTATATAGTTCTATTTATTCGTGAAATCGAGCTTAAACCGAACCGGATCGAATATTAATCAAGTTTACATAACGCGTATATAGTTAGACATATTTTGGTTTTAATCGTTATTGAGTTTTGATAATTGTAACGACAACTTGTGTTGTCGGGGTAGTCCAAAAACAGGGGAAACTCTGCCCGTTTTTTCGAGAAAATCCGTAAATACAAAGTGTTTTATCATAAAATGAAACTACCGGATTCAAATAACTTTTATTGACGACACTTTACAACATACAAAAACGACGATTCAGATATTATTTACAACAATAAATATTGTTGTTATATTTATTCTAAACATCGAAATTAGACAAGTCTTTTATAAAAACAATATACTTATTTATATGGTTTCAAACGACGATAATCCGATTTCATTATTACAAATAAATATAGTTTCTATATTTCTTTCAAACGTCAAACAAAAACGACGATTCCTTTATAAAATAAATATAGTTTATATATTTACTTCGAACATCAAATAATTCGATTCTTTTATAAAAGTAAATATATTTTTTATATTTATTTCAAATAACAAACAACACGAATTCGTTTATACAAATACATATAGTTATGTATTCATTTTAAATATCAAACAACACCAACTCTTATAAAATAAATATAGTTTATATATTTATTTTTAATATCCAACGAGTCGTATTCTTATATAAAAGTAAATATAGCTTGTATATTTATTGTTAAACACAAACAACTCGATGATACTTTTGTAAAATAAATATATCTTTTATATTTATTTTAAACGCCAAACGGCATCTACATATACTTTGACGAATATATACAAGACACAATATATGTTGCGAAATTGTTATATGTTATTTTCATATAAACATTCTTTTTATACATGTGCGACTTCTCGGGACGACAAGAATCTTAACGATATTTATATATTTCGATATAAATATTTATTTATTTTTAAATATATCGAGAACCAAGTCTTTTCAAGACTTATTAGTTATTATCGACGATAAACGATACTTATCAAATATGACCTAATCATTTCCAATAAGTTAACTACTTACCGTTGAATCGTTCGATTAACGATTCGGTAGAGCTCGATGACACGTAGTTTTAGTTACTGCGTTTATTTAGAAACTCATAAGATATTCCGTGTTAGGAATATTGTAGAATGCACGCTAGCGAGTCACGTCTTGGAAATGAAATCACGAAGTCGTATTTAGCTAGCTTTGCACATGGAAATACAGGTGAGTTCATAACCCCACCTTTTTACAGTTTTACATTTTTATAAATGTTTTCGGGGTGGAAAGACATGCAAGTTTTGTAGAAACATACAAAGTTTTCGATGAACAAAGACTGCATATTTTAGACAAAGCACGTTTTGCAAGAACATACAAAGTTTTTGAACGAACAAAAACTCATATTTCTAAATCATGTTACGAATGGATTTCGAGGAACTCAAATGGTTTACGAATGGATCATACTAAATATACCGGTTTTACAAAACAAATGCGTATTATCGAAATGTGAATGATTTTCATGACTAGGGATGGGATCGCCTAGTTATAATAATGGGACTGGGTTGGTCTGCGTTCGAGGAACGGGACACCCAGTGAGTACATGTTACTAAATGTTTACAGACAATTACAAATGGTATGGTTAGTTAAGGAAGGGTACACTTAGATCATGTGAGTGGTGGGTACAACACTTAAGGCCATTAATCCTCATTGTAGGACCGAGGGACATAAGTGATAGATCTATTTGGGTGTAGCGAGCCCACACCCATGCGGACCATGGTGGCCCATGTGGTGACTATGTCTTCTTCCCGGATACAAATTTGCTAGGTTTGAGTTTTCCTGCATCACTTCACACATATCAATGGCCTTGCAAACCATTGGTGATCTCTTTTTCCTTGTTGCTTTCATACCGGGGTTTTACAAATTACATACCATGTTTTATACAAATTCAAAGCATAGGATTTATGCGGGCATGAAGTCAAAGTCAGGGTGGGCATTGACGGTTATACAAACTTTACAAATACAAGAGTTTACAAATACATGGTTTTACGAACATAATGCGTTACAAATACAAAGTTTCCATATAACTTGACAAGAAAATGATTTCTAAATTCGTTTTCTCAATAATATTTCACAAACCGGTAATTCAAAAGATTATTTCAAATCTTTTACAAACAAACTATGAACTCGTTCAACTTTATGTTGACTTTTTCGCATGTTCTTTCTCAGGTTGCATTTTCAAAACTATGGAACGGTTGGAATATGAGAACCCATTGGAGACTCGAGTACTTAGTGGGCGTTCATTTTTCTAGAAGTCTTAGCTTATTTTGCTTCCGCTATGCAATGAAGATAGCAGTCCAGTCACGCCAGCTCTGATATTTTCGGGGTGTGACATTAAGCTTAATTCTTCCATGTTTTAAGTTTCCATTAGAACCACATTATGTTGTAGTATAATCCCCTGAGATTATATTACATGGTCAATTAGTATTCTGAATTATATGCTCATGTCCGTTATTATGCTTATAAATGCCCGTTTTGCCCTTATGTCATATAAACAAGAATTTTGAAAATGTGAGAGGACAAAAAGTTTCATTACTGATATATGAGTATGTCAAGTAAATTTAGCATCAGTTTCTGGTCTCAAACTATAGTTATGCAAGATATCGTAAATTGAAAATTTTTATTAATTAAATTGCGCTATCTTGCATAAGGCATGTTTAAACATGGATTTCGACCCAAAACTCATTACCTACTGCTAAGATATTATTTTTAGGGATTTTTGGAATATTGGATCAGATTATAAACTGACCATAACCTTGAGTTCTTGTATAAATCCCTTAATTGACGATAATACCTTTTTAACTAATAAAATGAGATTTACATGTGATTAGCATGCCAAACCTTTTTCTACTGACTTGATATGAAAAATAAAATATTTTGAGCATACAAGGCTGGTCAAAATCTCAGTATCACATAGACATCTTAAACATCGTCAATTATCGGCTTTTACGCTAATTAGGTGCATAGTATGGTTTAAAACCATAATTAGCACCCAAGACTTGTTACCTACTGAATTTATAAATAAATTTTAACATTATTATAGTAGGTATAAGTCATGAACCCAGACTTCCAAAAATGTCCTTAAAAGCATATGTGAAATGACCAAAATACCCTTTCGGGGCATAGTTTGGCCATAAATGGTAAATCACACATATGTATGATATCTTACTGTTATAACAACATAAAATAAATATTTTTACTGATTACTTAACACCAGAATATTAGTTTACTATAAAACCTATTTTATAAATGTTAAAATGACCAAAATGTCCCTACGGGATTTAAATTGGTTTTAAATACTTTTTGGGCATATATGTTAACATCCTACTGATGTATTAACATATTTTAAGCATAATAACATATAAGACCTGTATATAATTCATTTGGTTACCCGTTATACATTTTATGCGTTCGGTACGTGAAGAAACACTAGATAAATGACCGGAATCAAATTATCTAGGGGGTTTGGATCTGCAAAAAAAGGGGTTGTTCTCTCTCGTTTGATTCGATGTGACTGATCTTCTTCTCCGGTAAAACTCTGCAAAACAAAACACCGTTAGCCTCGTCAAGGGGAGAAAAGGAGTTCTCTCCTTGACCCGACTCCTGTGTGAGAATAAGTATGTGTTTCGAAGAAGAAGAAGTATTGACGAAGTGTGTGTAACTTGGTTTTCATACCTGAATTGTTCTCATATTTATAGCCGGGAGTTTGAGCGGGAAAACTCATTGATGAAATATTAACGGAAGATGCTAACCCCGTGAGCGGTTACATTTCCTTCCGTTAATCTTCTTAATCCGTCGTGAATGCACACGGATTGTTGTTTAGATCTATGGATGGGGAATTGCCATGTGGAAAGTGGGCAAGTGGAGGTTTTCCTCCAATTCCATGCCATCATCGTGATTTCAGGGAGGCCTGAGATGATGACACGTGTACCAGACGGTTATAACCGTCTGGTGTTGCACGATTGAGCCTTCTAGAAGGTTATTGCCATAATCCGGTGTGACTCTTTACTGTGTGGTATCAGTTTAGTAAATAATATCCAAGTCTGGGTATTATTTGAGCGGAAGTATTTACTGGGGTTTTCATCCCTTTGTTTATGGAAGAAAGCGCAAGGATTTACGATTTTCCTTTCAGCGCGCAAGTGTTACTTGCTGTCTTTCTCCCAAGCCTTCTTCGTGGGACTAGTATGCGGCCGCGCAAGGTCAAAGACGGCTAAAAGATAAGGTTATGGTATGGTCCCAAGTACTTATTTACGAGCTTTTTGGGACCTTACCCCTTCAAGTCCCCCCAGTCTAATGTTGCTCGTATGCAAATAAGTGGAGCACTGGACTATGAGAGGGATACTTGTGGGTTTTTTAGGCGCGAAAATGAAGAATCTTTGATAAGAAGATTCTCTTTGCTTACTTTAGTGAATCTAAAAAGTTTTGACTTTGGGTAGATGAACAGTTTATGAGGGAAGATATTTATACCTTTGTTTATTCTGGACTGTTGCGATCTTGGGCGAAGGGTTTTCGTAATTATGAGCTGACGATAGGTGACGTCATTTCTTATAATTCGTGCTGACTCTTCGTCTCCTGGCTTAACTGTAGGTTCTTGGAATGCGTGTGGGCTTGTCAGGGGTTTTAAATGGGTTGTGATACTTGCAGTGGCAGCGCCGTTGAGACAGTAGTTGATTTGACAATCAATCATCACAATTCTTATCTCGATGCTGCCGCTTCTTTGGTCTATATATTCACTTTGGGTGATATTCTTTTCCTAATATTGAAAAAATGGAGAATAGGGGAATGATTCAATGGAGAAGACTTTCTAAGGTGCTGAAAGTACTTGCTGCCGCTAATGGCTTGCTACTACTTTCCCGATCATTGCCTGATCCTGCCGCTAGAGATGAAGATGCAAACCGTCGGGACGTCTCAGAAGACCAGATTTGTCTTCGTCTTGCTGACGATAATAATGGTGGGGTTACCCGGTTGTCGGCACATCTGGTGACCTAGTCCTTTCCGGTTGGCCGGAGAGGAAGTTCGTCGATTGTTTACCAACGACGTCTCCCGGTTGTTATTTCGGATGAAGTTCCGGAAGGTGGTGATGAAGATGGTGGTGAGGGTGGCAACCCTTGGATTGTGGATCCCCGTCCTTTGTCTGAGTATGGTGAGGTTCTCCACACTCCATATGGGGTGTTGGATCAGCTTTCCTAATTTGTGTACTTTGTAACTAGTACTTTTCCTTTCCTTTTTTGAAGAAACACTGCTGTGTTTTTTGTAAATGGTTTGTTTAGAGTGCTTGTTGCACTAATGATATTTTTTGATGCACTGTTGTGCATATTTGTTTTGATGGTTTATAGGTTATGTTTGAATTACAATATGTTGCATATGCTTTATTACTTTTGAATAGGTAGAGCGAATGAGAGTGGTGTTTGTGCTCCTGTGTGAACGTTTGTCTAAAAATGCACGTGGGATTGTGCTGTTTTTAGACTGCTCATGAGGCGCACAATGTTTACCATATTGTTTTCGCGTAAACCAAAAAGAATTATATGCACTTTGTAATAAACGATAACGTGTAAGGATAACGTGTAAGGATAAATTTTTGCATTAATAAGGCGCAGGGCCAATAATGCAAAGTGGAATAGAAAAATACATTGCCTGTATAGTTTCGTTGTGTGGAATAGTTCGGCTTATATATAACACCTGCGCAGCTGCTGCGCGTTCCAGGTGCGGGCAACTAGTGTCCCATCAATTCTTTTCAGGGTGTATGCCCCTTTTCCTAGGACTTCATTGATAATGTATGGTCCTTCCCATTTTGGTGCTAGTTTTCCTGGTTTTTCGGTATTAGAAGCTTCATTATCGCGCAAAACGAAGTCTCCCGGAACGAATGTACACACGCGTACACGCGCGTTGTAGTATTTTTCAAGTTTGGATTTGTACCTTGCTTCTATGATGGCGGCGTTCTTGCGCCTTTCCTCAAGAAGGTCTAAATCCATTCTTCGCTCCTGTTCGTTGTTTTGCTTTTCCATGGCGAGCATGCGCGGCGATGGAAGGCCAATTTCGGCTGGGATTACCGCCTCTGATCCATAGACGAGACTGAATGGGGTTTCCCCCGTGCTAGTCTTTGGCATGGTACGATGGGCCCATAAGATGCTGGGAAGTTCATCAACCCATCCTCTGCGCGCTGTTCCAAGTCGCGCTTTTATGCCATCGATGATCTGTTTGTTGACACTCTCAACTTGGCCATTTGCTTGTGGGTGTGCCACAGAAGCAAAATTGTGTTCGATCTTCATTTCTTTGAACCACTTCTGAAGATCTTCTGAGGCAAAATTGGTGCCATTGTCGGAGATAATGCGTAATGGTAATCCAAATCTGCAAATAATATGTTCCCATATAAATTTGCGAATTACCATTGCTGTGGTTGAAGCTAATACCTTAGCTTCGACCCACTTTGTGAAATAGTCAACTGCTACGTTGATAAATTTAACGGCACCTGGCGCATCAGGGAATGGACCGACGAGATCAATGCCCCAATGCTAGAAGGGCCAAGCGGACGTGACCGGTACGAGCGGATTCTTTGGTCGGAGTGTCTTTGGCGCATGGCGCTGACAAGCTGCGCATTTCCGTAGTAATTCTACCGCGTTTATGTGCATTCTCGGCCAATAATAGCCTGCGTTCATTAGTTTTTCCACTACCATGCGCGGTCCAGCGTGTATCCCGCACAAACCTTCATGGATTTCCCTGACTAAATATTGCGCGTCTGTTTTGTCAACACAGCGCAGTAGCGGTCCCATGAATGACTTCTGGTATAGAATCCCCTCCGCCATTTCATAGTTTATTGCCTTGTTCTGGATTTTCCTAGCTTCTGCCTTTCCTTCCGGCAGTTTCCCATGTTGTAGATACATGACGATTGGAGACATCCAAGATGGATTGCCGATCTCTATGACGTTTACTTGTTTAAGAGGGACGGTGGCAGCTAACTTGCTTAGTGCATCCGCGTGCTTGTTTTCGCTTCTGTTTATGTGATTAACTTTGAACGTTTGGAATTGGCTAATTAACATCCGCGCTTGTTCCAGATATAACGCAATAGCTTCACCCTTTGCATCGTAATGCCCATTGACTTGCTCACCCACTAATTTTGAATCTACGTTAGCTTCGAGGTTTCGCGCTCCCATCTTGAGCGCTAAGCGAAGGCCTGCTTGAAACGCTTCATATTCTGCTTCGTTGTTTGTGCTTCGGAAATCCAGGCGTATCGCATATGTAAGTTCGTGATCATCTGGGCTGACCAATCGGAGGCCCGTGCCTGCTCCATCATCATTAGAAGTAGGGCTGTAAATGAACCGAATGTTTAGCGAATAGTTCGTGAACCGTTCGGCGGGAAGTTCGTTTATGTTCGTTCGATAAGCTTAACGAACGAACACGAACAAAGGTCTCATTCGTTCGACTGTGTTCGTGAACGTTCGGTAATATGTTCATTTATGTTCGTTCGTGTTCGTTCGTTTATGTCCGTTCGTGTTCGGTTTTTTATGTTTATTTTTCTAAAAATTTTTAATGTTTTATTAATTTTTTACTTTCCCCCATATGTATTTCCCTATCTCTGGCCCTCTCCCTCTTTGATATAACGCTCCTTCATTCAACCTATCTCCAATCGATTGAACCCAATATCATCCATCCCTTCAATCTTTAAATGGTTATATTTTACTACTTTCTTTGTGTACAATGTTTAAGATTAACGGTGCCTTTTTTAATTTCAAAATTAAAGTTCATTTGTGTTCGTCTGTGTTCGTTTGCGTTTGTGGTTAGTGTTCACGAACTGTTCGTGAACAACCAAAATTCCTTAATGAACGAACACGAACACAAACTTCTGTTCGTCATGTGTTCGCGAACAGTTCACGAACATCAAAATTTCCTTAACGAACGAACACGAACATAGCCTTGTTCGTGTTCGTTCGGTTCGTTTACAGCCCTAATTAGAAGCTTCATCTGTGTGCAGAGTCCAGACCCTATCGTCGAAAACAGGAATAGGGTTTTGGATTGCCTCGCATTCTTGGACCTTGTCGATGGGAACCTCTGTGGCAAAATCCGCTAGAACTTGCCCCTTGATTGCTGGTCGCGGTCTGTACAAGATATTGTATCTTCCTAGCTCAATAGCCCACTTAGCCAATCTTCCCGCGACGTCGGGTTTGGATAGGATTTGACCTAAGGGGTAATTAGTGAGAACTGTGATGAC
Source organism: Helianthus tuberosus (assembly GCA_030545235.1). Taxonomy (NCBI): domain Eukaryota; kingdom Viridiplantae; phylum Streptophyta; class Magnoliopsida; order Asterales; family Asteraceae; genus Helianthus; species Helianthus tuberosus. Next base: position 46,029,469 of record CM060442.1, read on the forward strand.
ATGACCAGAGAAATACCGACGTCAGCGCCGTGATGCATGTATCAGTGCTAGGACCAGTTTCTCTATCATTGAGTAGCGCGTTTCTGGGCCGGTGAGCATCTTGCTTATATAGTAAATTGGAGTTTGAATGTTCTCTCGCTCCACCATTAATACTGCGCCTACTGCTACTTCCGCAGTGGATAAATATAAAAGCAGTGGTTCTTTTTCGCGCGGTGCTGTTAGCATTGGCAACTGGATTAAACATACATTCATTTGCTTGAAGGTTGCTTCCGCTTCGGGTGTCCACTGGAAGTGGGTTTTCTTGGCGCAGTTTCGCAGTGTACTAATAAATGGATAAGACTTTGCCGCATGATTTGCCAAGAATCTGTTCAAGGCTGCAAGACGTCCGGCGAGTCTTTGCATTTCTTTTATTGTCGAAGGTGATGGCATCAACTGGATGGCTTGCAACTTTTCTGGATTAACTTTTAAGCCATCTCTTGTTATTATGAAACCCAGAAATTTCCCCTCTTCCATCCCGAAGGAACACTTCGTTGGATTGAGCTTTAAGCTTACGCTGCGCAAAGAATCGAATGTGCGTTGGATATTTGCGAGCATCGTTTCCTCCTCATGGCTCATGATGAAGAGGTCATCCATGTATACCTCGACCGTTTTGCCAATGTCTTCCCCGAACACTGTATCCATTAAGCGCTGGTAGGTAGCTCCGGCATTGCGTAACCCGAAGGGCATTTTTGTATAGCAAAAGATGCCTCTATCGGTTCTGAAGGCTGTTTTATCCTCATCTTCCTCTTTCATTAGAACCTGATGGTAACCTTTTTTGTCTATCTCAGGAAGCGCATAGCAATCTTTTGGGCATGCTTTATTCAGGTCTTTGAAGTCGACACACATTCTCCATCCGCCACTGTGCTTTTGGACCATTACTGGGTTGGCGACCCAGGTATGGTACTGGAATTCGCGCAAGATTTCGGCGTTTAGTAATTCTGTTACTTGTTTGTACATAGCTTCTGCTTTCTCGGCGCTGAGGCTACGTCTTCCCTGCGCGACAGGTTCTGCAGAGGGTCGGATGTTTAGACAATGTTGCGCTATATCTCGTGGAACTCCAGTCATATCTGCCGGACACCAGGCGAATACATCCTTGTTGTTGGTTAATAATTCTTTCAATTGTATGCGTATCGTTGGTGAAATGGCATGCCCTAGTAGGATAGTCTGTTCCGGATATTCTTCGTTTAAGTCCCATTTCTCTGGCTCATTTGATGTTGAGGGCTTTGCCACTTTTGCTGGTGGCTTGTCGTAGACGTACATGACCTCATTGCTTGAGTATAAAATTGCGACGCCAGTTTCTGTTGGAAACCCGCATGCAACGTGTGGAATAGAGGTGATCATGCTGAATTCTGTTTGTGATCTTCTTCCGAGCAAGACATCGTGGCGTGATGTCGCTGGCATGACCATAAAGTTTACTATGACTGTGCGCGAATGCTCGCCATCAGATAGAGTCACGGGGAATGCAATTTGCCCTAATGGGAACGCAGCTTCATTACAAAATCCGGTGAGAGGGAAATCAACCGGTTCTAAATGTGCTTTGTCCTCTGGATCAAGTTGTTTGAAGCACTGCTCGTATATGATATCCATCGAGCTCAGGTAAATACTTTTAACTTATTTTCCTATACGGGCTTGGGATATGGTATAATAATACCGCTTGGTCGGGTATGAAATCATTTAATCGGATTGTGATTAATAAATTGCATAACCCGTTTTAATCTGTTTTTGTTTGATAACATAAGCATTGGGGGTTAACGACCATGTCCTGGATATCCTCGGCTCATTTCATTTAAAAATGGCCCAACCTATGCACGGGGTGTAGGCATACACCTGACCAGTGGCGTACCCAGGATTTTTCTCCTGGGGGTGCGGAATTTTTTTAAAGATTTTAGACCCCTAGCTATATAAAAAAATCGGTTCATAGTGGGTCGGATCGGGTCATCTAAAACAAGTAAAAACAAACAAACAAAGTTTCATAGCGGGTCGAATCAGATCGGGTCGGGTCCATTTCAATTCTCAAACAATCAAACCCTAGTTCCTAACTTCCTATCACATTAACAAACAAAAAAACATCAAAGTTCAAACCATCCCTACTTTTATTTCTCTTAATCATTCAATAAAAGAACAAAAAAACTTATCTATAACATACCTTGCTCTTTAATTAGAATAATCCGGCGAAAAAAAGTGGTTCAACCCCTTCCCTCTTGAGAAATCGCGGCATAACTTCCCTACTCATTGTTCATTCCTAACCCTATCACATACAAAATAAAAAAGGATCTTCAAGTGTTCAACCATAGCCCATGTTCCTTAATTTTTAATTTAAAATTTTGAATTTCAGGCCCTAGTAATTATTATTTGCCAACCAACAATCATACATGTTTGCCAACCAAAATTTTGAATTTCAAGCCCTAGTAAAAAACATGTACCTGTCAGGGGCGACCTGAATTAACCAGTTTGCAGCCAAAATTTTGCATTCCCGACCGGAATTATGCTGTCGCTGGGCGCTGAAGTGAGGCAGAGGGAGGGCGGGAGTCGCTGGCAAGTGGCAGCGATTTGGGTTTTTTTTATTATGTGGACCGGTTTGTTTAACAAAACTAGTAGTTGGGTGGGCTTGAATGGGTATTAAGTTATTGGGCTTGATGGATTGAATTTAAGTTTTATTAAAGGGGTTAGTAGGATAAATTGTTTACATAATTTGATCGGGTTTCAATCCGTGTTTTTTTACATAAATTCCTAACATTTTTTTCTAAGGGGTGCGGACGAAAATTTCCAAGGGGTGCGGTCTGGATTTTTCGCGAAAAATACCACTAATTTTTTTTTTCAAGGGGTGCGGCCGCCCACCCACCCCATAACTTGGGTCCGCCACTGCACCTGACAGATGCAAATGCTAAATAACCCACAAGTTGGGGATAACTCCTTTATGGGTTTTATAGTGGTGAGTCGGTTAATCATGACCGGTTTCCAAACCGACCCCATATGTATGACAAACATGTAAAACTGTATACAAGATTTTATTTAAGATTGTCCCTCGTTATAAATGGTTTGTGCTTTGTGCACTTAAATCAATTTTCATAAACTCTTTTCAAATGAGTCGGTTAATTGTATTTACCAGTGAAAACTGACGTATTTTCCAAAGACTAAGTGACAGGTACCTCACGAAATTAGGCTGGAGCTACTTGGTGTCAAATAAGAGGATCTTACAAATCCTTAGTTGCCTGAAGTCTGTTATTTCAGTTTCTTGTATTTTGTTTCATGATCCGCCTGTGGATCTCTATTACAACTAGTCTGTATATTCTTTTATTTGGACACTCGGACATTATGGGTTGTAATAGTAATTATCTTCCAAAGCCTTCCGTTGTGCTATTATATTGTGTATATTGACTATGATGATATCAACTACGTCACGATACTCCCCACAAGTAATATGTGGAAATATCAGGGTGTGACAAAACTGTTCTAGAATGTTTTGTAAATTCTGCAGGCGGTGCACGGCCATGCAACTGAGGCGCACGACCATGCACACTGCGATCCGTACAACCATGCACTTAATTCGCATGGCCGTGCAAGATGACCAGACCTGGCAGAATCTTCTAAAACACGCGAAATTTTGCATTTAATTCACCTTTTAACCACCCAAACGGCCAACTAACCCATTTAAAGCCTAAACCCTAGTACCACACTATAAATACAAGTCTTCCACACCCCCCAACCCTTTACACTCTCTCAATTCACTCTCAAGATCCCACAAATCCTCCAAACTTTCAAGTGTTGGCAGATTGCACCTTTGCTTAAAACAACGAGTTTTGAGCACTTTCTTCTACTTTTCTTCATATTTTCTTGTACCAATCTACTTGGATGACCTTCAAGGATGTTATCCAAGATTCACCAAGGTGTAATCATGTGGTACATCATTTACATAAGACTCTAAAGTCATATTTACATTCTGATTTATAAAAACTTTTGCAAACTCATCTCCTTTCATTGTTCATCTTGTGGAATCTTGTGCCAAACTTGTTCCGGATATTCTTCGTTTAAGAACCATTTCTCTGGCTCATTTGATGCTGAGGGCTTTGCCACTTTTGCTGGTGGCTCGTCGTCGACGTACATGACCTCCTTACTTGAGTATAAAATTGCCACCAGTTTCTGTTGGAAACTCGCATGCAGCGTGTGGAATGGAAGTGATCATACTGAATTCTCTTTGTGATCTTCTTCCGAGCAAGACATTGTGGCGTGATGTTGCTGGCATGACCATAAAGTTTACTGTTACTGTGCGCGAATGCTCACCATCAGATAGAGTCACAGGGAATGCAATTTGCCATAATGGGAACACAGCTTCATTGCAAAATCCCGCAAGAGGGAAGTCGACCGGCTCCAGACGAGCTTTGTCCTCTGGATCAAGTTGTTTAAAGCACTGCTCGTATATGATATCCATCAAGCTCCCTGGATCTATAAACATATAGTCCGTTCGGTAATGGCCGAAGATGCCAGTAATAATTACTGGTCGTTCTTCCTGAGGGCCTCCAGGGACGACAGGAAACACAACTTGCTGTTCCCTCCAATGCTGATCATGGTGTCATTTATTTAGCCTTCGTGAAGGACCTCCTTGTACCATGTGTATTTGTTTTGGTTCAGCTTTCTGATAGTTGATACCTCCTGATTTTGGGAGTATCTCAACATAACTGTCAGATTGGATGTCCCACTGACAAGGCATCTGTGGGTCCAATACTACAGTATCAATTTTACCACGGCTTTCTTGCAGAGTACCAAATTTGATGTTTAGGAACTCAGATCTATTAATTTGTGTGAAAATTTGGTTTAAAGCAACTTGGAATCTGCCAAACCAGTATTCTGGGGCTCTCTCTATGAGTTGATCTGAAGAGTCCTTTTCTACTGAATTACAGCTGTTTTTGTTGATACCCCTGATTCCGTCGATCTGGTTTTCTTGGGTTGCAGAACCCTCAAACTCAGATCGAGGACCTGATGGGTGAATTGGTGAATTCTCTGCCATGTGAAAGCAGAGAAACGAAGGAAACAAATCAAAACGAGATAAAACTGATAGAACAGAGAAATCGGTGGGCGCCAATGAAGAAACACTAGATAATTGTCCGGAATCAAATTATCTAGGGGGTTTGGATCTGCATAAAAGGGGTTGTTCTCTCTCGTTTGATTCGATGTGACTGATCTTCTTCTCTGGTAAAACTCTGCAAAACAAAACACCGTTAGCCTCGTCAAGGGGAGAAGATGAGTTCTCTCCTTGACCCGACTCCGGCGTGAGAATAAGTATATGTTTTTTAAGAAGTATTGATGAAGTGTGTGTAACTTGGTTTTCATACCTGAATTGTTCTCATATTTATAGCCGAGAGTTTGAGCGGGAAAACTCGTTGATGAAATATTAACGGAAGATGCTAATCCCGTAAGCGGTTACATTTCCTTTCGTTTAATTTTCTTAATCCGTCGTGAATGCACACGGATTGTTGTTTAGATCTATGGCTGGGGAATTGCCACGTGGAAAGTGGGTAAGTGGAGGTTTTCCTCTAATTCCATGCCATCATCGTGATTTCAGGGAGGCCTGAGATGATGACACGTGTACCAGACGGTTAAAACCATCTGGTGTAGCACGATTGAGCCTTCTAGAAGGTTATTGCCATAATCCGGTGTGACTCCTTATCATGTGGTATCAGCTGAGTGAATAATTCCCAAGTCTGAGTATTATTTAAGTGGAAGGGTTTTAACTTAGGATTTTCATCCTTTGTTTATGGAAGAAAGCGCAAGGATTTACGATTTTCCTTTCCGCGCGCAAGTGTTGTCTGCTATCTGTCTCTTAAGCCTTCTTTGTAGAACCAGTGCGCGGCCGCGCAAGGTTAAAAAGGGGCTGAAAGATAAGGTTATGGTATGGATTTACGAGGTTTTTGGGACCTTACCCCTTCAAGTCCCCCCAGTCTAGTGTTGCTCTTACGCAAATAAGTGGAGCATTGGACTATGAGAGGGATACTTGTGGTTTTTTAGGCACGAGAATGAAGAATCTTTGGTGAGAAGATTCTCTTTGCTTTCTTTAGTGAATCTAAAAGGTTTTGACTTTGGGTAAGATGAACAGTTTATGAGGGAAGATATTTATACCTTTGTTTACTTTGGACTGTTGCGATCTTGGGCGAAGGGCTTTCGTAATTATGAGCTGACGATAGGTGACGCCATTTCTTATAATTCGTGCTTACTCTTCGTCTTCTGGTTTAACTGTAGGTTCTTGGAATGCGTGTGGGCCCTGTCAGGGGTTTAAATGGGATGTGATACTTGCGGTGGCAGCGCCGTTGAGACAGTAGTTGATTTGACAATCAATCATCACAATTCTTATCTCGATGCTGCTGCTTCTTTGGTCTATATATTCACTTTGGGTGACATTCTTTTTCTAATTTTGAAAAAACGGAGAACAGGGGAATGATTCAATGGAGAAGACTTTCTAAGGTGCTGAAAGTGCTTGATGCCGCTGTTGGTTTGCTACTACTTTCCCGATCATTGCCTGATCCTGCCGCTAGGGATGAAGATGCAAACCGTCGGGACATTTCAGAAGACCGGATTCGTCTTCGTCTTGCTGACGATAATAATGGTGGAGTTACCCGGTTGTCGGCACATCTGGTGACCCAGTCCTTTCCGGTTGGCCGGAGAGGAAGTTCGTCGATTGTTTACCAACGACGTCGCCGGGTTGTTATTTCGGATGAAGTTCCGGCATGTGGTGATGAAGACGGTGGTGAGGGTGCCAACCCCTGGATTGTGGATCCCCGTCCCTTGTCTGAGTATGGTGAGGTTCTCCGTACTCCATATGGGGAGTTGGATCAGCTTTCCTAATTTGTGTACTTTGTAACTAGTACTCTTCTTTCCTTTTTTGAAGAAACACTGCTGTGTTTTTTTTTTTTTTTTTTTTTTTTTTTTTTTTTTTTTGTAAATGGCTTGTTTAGGGTGCTTGTTGCACTAATGATATTTTCTGATGCACTGCTTGTGCATATCTGTTTTGATGGTTTGTAGGTTATGTTTGAATTACAATATATTGCATATGCTTTATTACTTTTGAATAGGTAGAGCGAATGAGAATGGTATTTGTGCTCATGTGTGAACGTTTGTCAAAAAATGCACGTGGGATTGTGCTGTTTTTAGACTGTTCATGAGGCGCACAATGTTTACCATATTGTTTTCGCGTAAACCAAAAAGGATTATATGCACTTGTTATAAACGATAACGTGTAAGGAAAACTTTTTGCATTGATAAGGCGCAGGGCCAATAATACAAAGTGGAATAGAAAAATACATTACCTGTATAGTTTCGTTTTGTGGAATAGTTCGGCTTACATATACCACATGCGCAGCTGTTGCGCGTTCCAGGTGCGGGGAACTAGTGTCCCATCAATTCTTTTCAGGGTGTATGCCCATTTGCCTAGGACTTCATTGATAATGTATGGTCCTTCCCATTTTGGCGCAAGTTTGCCTGGTTTTTCGGTATTAGAAGCTTCATTGTCACGCAAAATGAAATCTCCTAGAACGAATGTACACACGCGTACGCGCGCGTTGTAGTATTTTTCAAGTTTGGATTTGTACCTTGCCTCGGCGATGGCGGCGTTCTCCCGCCTTTCCTCAAGAAGGTCTAAATCCATTCTTCGCTCCTGTTCGTTGTTTTGTTTTTCCATGGCGAGCATGCGCGGTGATGGAAGGCCAATTTCAGCTGGGATTACCGCCTCTGATCCGTAGACGAGACTGAATGGGGTTTCTCTCATGCTTGTCTTTGGCATGGTACGATGGGCCCATAAGATGCTGGGAAATTCATCAACCCATCCTCTGCGCGCTGTTCCAAATCGCGCTTTTATGCCATCGACGATCTGTTTGATGATACTCTCAACTTGGCCATTTGCTTGTGGGTGTGCCACAGAAGCAAAATTGTGTTCGATCTTCATTTCCTTGAACCACTTCTGAAGATCTTCTGAGGCAAAATTGGTGCCATTGTCGGAGATAATGCGTAATGGTAATCCAAATCTGCAAATAATATGTTCCCATATAAATTTGCGAATTACCATTGCTGTGGTTGAAGCTAATGTCTTAGCTTCGACCCACTTTGTGAAATAGTCGACTACTACGATGATAAACTTAACGGCGCCTGGCGCGTCAGGGAATGGACCTACGAGATCAATGCCCCATTGCTGGAAGGGCCAAGCGGATGTGACCGGTACGAGCGGATTCTTTGGTCGGAGAGTCTTTGGCGCATGGCGCTGACAAGCTGCGCATTTCCGTAGTAATTCTACCGCGTCCATGTGCATTCCCTGCCAATAATATCCCGCATTCATTAGTTTTGCCACTACCATGCGCGGTCCAGCGTGTATCCCGCATAAACCTTCATGGATTTCCCTGACTAAATATTGCGCGTCTGTTTTGTCAACACATCGCAGTAGCGGTCCCATGAATGACTTTCGGTACAGAATTCCCTCCGCCATTTCATAGTTTATTGCCTTGTTCTGGATTTTCCTAGCTTCTGCCTTTCCTTCCGGCAGTTTCCCATGTTGTAGATACATGATGATCGGAGACATCCAAGATGGATTGCCGATCTCTATGACGTTTACTTGTTTAAGAGGGACGGAAGGATTGGACAACACTTCGATGCGTACCTCTTTTGCTAGGTGTCTGAAGCTGGTGGCAGCTAACTTGCTTAGTGCATCTGCGTGCTTGTTTTCGCTTCTGTTTATGTGATTGACTTTGAACGTTTGGAATTGGCTAATTAACATCCGCGCTTGTTCCAGATATAACGCCATAGCTTCACCATTTGCATCGTAATGCCCATTGACTTGCTCAGCCACTAATTTTGAATCTACGTTAGCTTCGAGGTTTCGCGCTCCCATCTTGAGCGCTAAGCGAAGGCCTGCTAGAAACGCTTCATATTCTGCTTCGTTGTTTATGCTTCGAAAATCCAGGCATATCGCATATGTAAGTTCGTGATCATCTGGGCTGACCAATCGGAGGCCCGTGCCTGCTCCATCGTCATTAGAAGCTCCATCCGTGTGCAGAGTCCAGACTCTATCGTCGAAAACAGGAACAGGGTTCTGGATTGCCTCATATTCTTGGACCTTGTCGATGGGAACCTCTGTGGCAAAATCCGCTAGAACTTGCCCCTTGATTGCTGGTCGCGGTCTGTACAGGATATTGTATCCTCCTAGATCAATAGCCCACTTAGCCAATCTTCCCGCGACGTCGGGTTTGGATAGGATCTGTCCTAAGTGGTAATTAGTGAGAACTGTGATGACATGACCAGAGAAATACCGACGTAAGCGTCGTGATGCATGTACCAGTGCTAGGACCAGTTTCTCTATCATTGAGTAGCGCGTCTCTGGGCCGGTGAGCATCTTGCTTATATAGTAAATTGGAGTCTGAATGTTCTCTCGCTCCACCATTAATACTGCGCCTACCGCTACTTCCGCAGCAGATAAATATAAGATCAGTGGTTCTTTTTTCGCGCGGTGCTGTTAGCGTTGGCAACTGAATTAAACATTCCTTCATTTGCTTGAAGGCTGCTTCCGCTTTGGGTGTCCACTGCAAGTGAGTTTCTTGGCACAGTTTCGTAGTGTGCTAATGAACGGATAAGACTTTGCCGCTTGATTTGCCAAAAATCTGTTCAAGGCTGCTAGACGTCCTGCGAGTCTTTGCATTTCTTTTATTGTTGCAGGTGATGGCATCAGCTGGATGGCCTGCACTTTCTCCGGGTTTACTTTAAAACCATCTCTTGTTACTATGAAACCCATAAATTTCCCCTCTTCCATCCCGAAGGAACACTTCGTTGGGTTGAGTTTTAAGTTTACGCTGCGCAAAGAATCGAATGTGCGTTGAATATTTGCGAGCATCGTTTCCTCTTCGTGGCTCATGATGACGAGGTCATCCATGTATACCTCGACCGTTTTTCCAATGTCTTCCCCGAAGACTGTATCCATTAAGCGCTGGTAAGTAGCTACTGCGTTGCGGAGGCCAGAGGGCATTTTTGTGTAGCAGAAGATGCCCTTGTCCGTGCGGAAGGCAGTCTTGTCCTCGTCTTCCTCTTTCATTTGAACCTGATGGTAACCTTTGTAACAGTCAAGAAAACACTTCCATCGGAAAGACGCCAAAGAGTCAACTTTTTTGTCTATCTCAGGAAGCGCATAGCAATCTTTTGGACATGCTTTATTCAGGTCTTTGAAGTCGACGCACATTCTCCATCCGCCACTGTGCTTTTGGACCATTACTGGGTTGGCGACCCAGGTATGGTACTGGACTTCGCGCAAGATTCCGGCGTTAAGTAATTCTGTTACTTGTTCGTACATAGCTTCTGCTTTCTCGGTGCTAAGTCTGCGTCTTCCCTGTGCGACAGGTTCTGCAGAGGGTCGGATGTTTAGACAATGTTGCGCTATATCCCGTGGAACTCCAGTCATATCCGCCAGACACCAGGCGAATACATCCTTGTTGTTGGTTAATAATTCTTTCAATTGTATGCGTATCATTGGTGAAATGGCGTGCCCTAGTAGGATAGTTTGTTTCGGATATTCTTCGTTTAAGACCCATTTCTCTGGCTCATTTGATGCTGAGGGCTTTGCCACTTTTGGTGGTGGCTCGTCGTCGACGTACATGACCTCCTTACTTGAGTATAAAATTGCGACACCAGTTTCTGTTGGAAACCCGCATGCAGCGTGTGGAATGGAACTGATCATACTAAATTCTCTTTGTGATCTTCTTCCGAGCAAGACATCATGGCGTGATGTTGCTGGCATGACCATAAAGTTTACTGTTACTATGCGCGAATGCTCGCCATCAGATAGAGTCACAGGGAATGCAATTTGCCATAATGGGAACACAGCTTCATTGCAAAATCCGGTAAGAGGGAAGTCGATCGGCTCCAAACGAGCTTTGTCCTCTGGATCAAGTTGTTTGAAGCACTGCTCGTATATGATATCCATCGAGCTCCCTGGATCTATAAACATATAGTCCGTTCGGTAATGGCCGAAGATTCCAGTAATAATTACTGGTCGTTCTTCCTGAGGGCCTCCAGGGACGACAGGAAACACAACTTGTTGTTCCCTCCTATGCTGATCATGGTGTCGTTTATTTGGCCTTCGTGAAGGACCTCCTTGTACCATGTGTATTTGTTTTGGTTCAACTTTCTAATAGTTGATAACTCCTGATTTTGGGAGTATCTCAACATAACTGTCAGATTGGATGTCCCACTGACAAGGCATCTGTGGGTCCAATACTACAGTATCAATTTTACCATGGCTTTCTTGTAGAGTACCAGATCTGATGTTTAGGAACTCAGATCTATTAATTTGTGTGAATATTTGGTTTAAAGCAACTTGGAATCTGCCAAACCAGTATTCTGGGGCTCTCTCTATGAGTTGATCTGAAGAGTCATTTTCTACTGAATTAACGCTGTTTTTGTTGATACCCCTGATTCCGTCGATCTGGTTTTCTTGGGTTGCAGAACCCTCGAACTCAGATCGAGGACCTGATGGGTGAATTGGTGAATTCTCTGCCATGTGAAAGCAGAGAAACGAAGGAAACAAATCGAAATGAGATAAAACTGATAATCGGTGGGCGCCAATGAAGAAACACTAGATAATTTACCGGAATCAAATTATCTAGGGGGTTTGGATATGCATAAAAGGGGTTGTTCTCTCTCGTTTGATTCGATGTAACCGATCTTCTTCTCCGGTAAAACTCTGCAAAACAAAACACCGTTAGCCTCGTCAAGGGGAGAAGAGGAGTTCTCTCCTTGACCCGACTCCGGCGTGAGAATATGTATGTGTTTTTGAGGAAGAAGAAGTATTGACGAAATGTGTGTAATTTCATACCTGAATTGTTCTCATATTTATAGCCGAGAGTTTGGGCGGGAAAACTCGTTGATGAAATATTAACGGAAGATGCTAATCCCGTAAGCGTTACATTTCCTTCCGTTTAATTTTCTTAATCCGTCGTGAATGCACACGGATTGTTGTTTAGATCTATGGGTGGGGAATTGCCACGTGGAAAGTGGGTAAGTGGAGGTTTTCCTCCAATTCCATGCCATCATCGTGATTTCAGGGAGGCCTGAGATGATGACACGTGTACCAGACGGTTATAACCGTCTGGTGTAGCACGATTGAGCCTTCTAGAAGGTTATTGCCATAATCCGGTGTGACTCCTTATCGTGTGGTATCAGCTGAGTGAGTAATTCCCAAGTCTGAGTATTATTTAAGCGGAAGGGTTTTAACTTAGGATTTTCATCCTTTGTTTATGGAAGAAAGCGCAAGGATTTACGATTTTCCTTTCCGCGCGCAAGTGTTGTCTGCTATGTGTCTCTTAAGCCTTCTTTGTAGAACCAGTGCGCGGCCACGCAAGGTTAAAAAGGGGCTGAAAGATAAGGTTATGGTATGGTTCCAAGTACTTATTTACGAGGTTTTTGGGACCTTACCCCTTCAATGATGGACTTAGCATTAGGCATACTATATATATATATATATATATATATATACAGAGTAGGGTTCCTGCGGAAAGTGTGTTTCCTAGAAAGTCTAGGAAGCAATAAGAACGCGACATGTGGCATTGAAGGATTTTAACTAAAAGGGCAATTGTGTAATTTGAATATTATTTTAATTATGGATTATTTTATTAGGATAACCAACTAACCAGAAAATTATGGAAACTAAATATTCCATTTAAATCAAATTGACAGTTTCAATTTACATCATACAAGACACTATGTATTAACAGCAAGCAGATTTCTTGACGATGTGTTTTAACATCAAGCAGATTCCTTGACGCTGTGTTTTTAACAGCAAGCGTATTTCTTGACTTTGTGTTTTAACAGCAAGCAGATTGCTGGAGGATTCTTGACACTGTGTTTTAACAGCAAGCAGATTGCTGGAGGATCCTTGACACTGTGTTTTAACAGCAAGCATATTTCCTTGACACTTTGTTTTAACAGCAAGCATATTTCCTTGACACTGTGTTTTAACAGCAAGCAGTTTACTGGATGATTCTTGCACTGTGTTTTAACAGCAAGCAGATTTCTTGACATTGTGTTTTAACAGCAAGTAGATTTCCTTGACACTGTGTTTTAACAGCAAGCAGATTTCTTGACGCTGTGTTTTAACATCAAGCAGATTGCTGGAGGATTCTTGACACTGTGTTTTAACAGCAAGCAGATTACTGGAGGATTCTAGACACTGTGTTTTAACAGCAAGCATATTTCTTGACATTGTGTTTTAACAACAAGCAGATTGCTGGACACACTGTCAGTGTCTTCGTCTTCAACACAACCCAGTGTCTTCGTCTTCAACACACTGTTATCATCAACATTAAAATGGTAAAACACATAAACCTTAAAACACACTGTGTAGCATGAAATCGAATATCTAGATCCAGAATCAATCCGTAGCATGAAATCGAATTAATTGGAATGAGATCACGGTTACCAAGTGATGTAAAATAGAGTCGATGTATAGGAGAAAAACGACTTACCCCGGATTAATTGAAATGAGATCACGGTTACCAAGTGATGAAGCTTTAACCATTTGTAGCATGAAATCGAATATCTAGATCCAGAATCAATCCGTAGTTAAGGAGGTTGATGAGTGGTGAGGCAGCGGCTGCATCAATAACTATGGCTGGTTCTTCTTTGGTTGCGGTTAGGGAGAGAGAGAGAGAGAGAAAGAAAGAGGGGAAATCACATGATTTTAGGGATTGGTTATTGATATGGCAGTTTCTTGATTGATTTAAAACACTTCCAATTACCAAAATACCCTCACTATATTAAAAGACTATAATTATATAACTCAGATATTACGAAAATGCCATCCATTTGATCTAAGCCATTAAAAACACCAATCGGATGGCCCAGATCTCTTCCTAGACTTTCTAGGAAAAACACACTTTCCGCAGAACTCCTACTCTATATATACATACATATATAGCCGAACTCATGATGATAATCGGTTTATGATTAGGTGTCATGAACTTAGGCTATTTTATCTAATGTTCTAAGCTCCTCGTTTATGATTCTAATGGGCGATTTAGGACCTATGGAATCACATAAAAACTTAGTGTCAAAACAAGTACTTAGACGAGATATATTTTCTTGTATACATACTTTTGTACTTGAATTCTAAATCCCGAATCCAACCACTCCATAAACTCCGAATGACCTTACACCTTCGATTCCCCATTCTCAACAACTCGTAATTCACGGATAATCGGAAAGCATTGCAAAATTGTGTGTATACATGACCCCTTTTTACTTTTTACACTTTTGGGTGCAATATGTTTATACTATTAAACACACACAATCACTTATACTTTATGCTTAAATCATAAACAAACAATCCAACATACATGCTTGAGTTCGTATACATTAGAGCATTCTTATGTGATTTATTTGTCATTAACTTCGTACGAGCCTCCCCTTAACATGTATAGCGCTATAGGAGTAACGCACCGCTCGTAGTCTTGTGATCATGCCAAGTCTTTTAAACTTGCGGTAATAAGAGGATTGACTTGTATAATCGCATGCCAGTTATATGTTAATTCTTGATAACAATTTTGTCATGTGGATTGTTCAAACTTTTATATACATATGCTAGTATTCAAACTTGTATGCTCGCCAATACTTTTTGTATTGAACTATATTTTAATACGTGTTGCAGGATTTTGATGAGGATGATGATGCACATAATCTAGTAGGATGCCTAGAAACGCAACTTAAACTTTAATACTTGTTGTATTTTATTTTGTTCCAAACTTGTTGTAATTCTATTTCAAACAATGTACTTGATGTTAGCAATGAAATGAAATTTGTTTATAAAATACTTGTCACATTTAGTGTTATGAAGTCTCGAGCAATCTTGTTTTCGTCTCACTCCGATGTTTCCGTCATTGGTTGGGGTGTGACAATAACAACTAAGTCCGAAATTCTTGGAAGACCACGTCCAAACTCCATGACCGTTAGTGGAATTCAGCACGTGCATCATCTTGAACGAATTATTGTAAGACCCATACTTAATATCCATAAAGTATTTTATAAAAAAATTGCATTATATAAATTAAGAATGCTAATACTAAATCCTTAAACATAAATCGAAGTTATTTAAAACTTTTTAAGTATTCAAAACGACATTTCAACTAGTTTACAATGTTGAGTTAAGCAAAAACGATTAAACACACGCAGAAGCTTAATCTTCATTTGTGTTTGGTTCTTCTCTAAGTTTGACCTTCATCCGTTCCATTATAGCAATCGCCTAAATATCAAATATTAACTTAAACGTTAGTTAATATAAACATAGAGCGTATATAATTATGCCCGGATGCTAAAATAAAACAAACAAGAAAAATCACTAAATGACCCGCCGTAAGTTACGGCCTGTGTGTTGTAGCTTACGGCTCACATTTTCTGTTCGTTTCAGACATCCCCAACCGTAAGTTACGGTTGGGAGCCGTTGCTTATGGCGCAGTTCAGCTGCAAATTCCCTACTTGCCCATTTGTTTGTAAAAAGTCTGTATCTCCTTGATTATTGATCCGTTTTACACAAAACTTTTTCCTAGGTGTCCGTAAACAATTGCTCATATTTCTAACTTGTAAACCCATGATCCGGATTATAAATTGATGTTTTATGCTATTGATTCCAATTTAAATATGTTTCAAATAATTGACCCGTTTGCATGTTTAAGCAAACGATCTCATAAAAGTTACATCTTTTCGCTAGAACATTATTTTTACGACTATACCCTATAACCCGTGTTATTGTCCTTGCTTTTACGCATCCGTTATCCGGTTCGCGTCTACGCTAGTTCAACCCGTTCAACCTTTTAATGGTCGAACTTATTTAGTTCGAATTCTTTTCAAGAATTCACAATCTTCCGTCTACGACCCAATACCCGGGTCTATTAATTTATAGTTCACGTTCCTGTTACTCGGTTTACGCTTGTCTAAGTAATTTGACCCACCAACGGGGTTTGAATCGAATTCATTACTCACATAACCATTCCGGTATGTGATAAACTTTCATTTTGACCCGTTTGATTGCTTTTGCAAAATCTATCGCCTTTAAACAACCAAATAATAATAAATAAAAAGAGAGAAAAATTATTTAATGTTTTACAATTATACCTTTTAATCAAATTTTTTTTTGTCAAATGAAAATGATATATCCTGATAAAACATACGTTTGTTGTCCCTTGCCATGGTGAACTCCAACACGATCGAGCATCTATATCTCTCACTAATCCAACAATGCAAGACCCTCAACTCCATCAAACAAGTTCACACCCCTATCCTCAAATCCGGCCTCGATTCCGACACATTCATCACCGGAAACCTCATCCTCAAATGCGCCATACTCATCTCCGACGCTCTCCACTACGCCCACTCACTCCTCCAACATTCACCAAACCCAGATGCATTCATGTACAACACTCTCATACGCGGATTTTCAAACTCAGATCTCCCACACAACTCTCTCACCACCTTCATCAACATGCGTCAAAATATTCAACCTGACAGTTTTTCTTTTGCTTTTCTTCTCAAAGCTGTTGCCAATTTACCATGTTTTAATACTGGGATTCAGGTTCACTGTCAGTCAGTAATATTTGGGCTCGATACCCATTTGTTCGTTGGGACTACACTTGTGAGTATGTACGCTGAATGTGAGAACATTCATCATGCACGTAAGGTGTTCGATGAAATGTTTCAACCGAATATTGTGGCGTGGAATGCTATGATTACGGCTTATATCAGGTGTTGTGATGTAAAGGGTGCGGAGAGGTTGTATAGAGGGATGTTAGTTAAGGATTTAATCTCCACTAACATTATGATTTCTGGGTATATGAAGGCTGGGGAGATTTGTCTTGCGAAAAAGCTCTTTTACGATGAAATGCCGGTGAAAGATGGTGTTTCTTGGAGTACAATGATTGTAGGGTTTGCTCAGAATGGGTGTTTTAATGAAGCTTTTGATCTGTTTATTGAATCGCGACGGGTTGGATTGAAACCTAATGAAGTAAGTTTGACGGGGATTCTTTCGGTTTGTGCACAAGCCGGTGCGTTTGAGTTTGGCAAGATTCTTCACGGTTATATTGAGAAATCCGGGTTTGGATCGATAAGTACCGTGAACAACGCGTTATTGGACACGTACGCGAAATGCGGGCACATTAACATGGCCCGTTTGGTTTTTGAAACAATGCCAGGGAAAAAGAGCATAGTTTCGTGGACAACGATGGTGGCGGGATTGGCAATGCAAGGGTATGGTGAAGAAGCGTTAAAACTGTTTCATCAAATGGAGGAATCTGGAATTAAACCGGACGGGATTACCTTCATTTCGATTCTATACGCATGTAGTCATGCGGGTTTGGTTGAACACGGTTATTGGTACTTTACCATGATGAAAACTCACTACGGCATAGACCCGACCTTCGAACACTACGGTTGTATGGTTGATTTATACGGTCGGGCCGGCGAGCTTGAAAAGGCCCGCGATTTCATCACTCAAATGCCAGTTAAACCAAACGCGGTTATTTGGCGAACGCTTTTGGGCGCTTGTAGTATTCATGGCAACGTTGAGTTAGCTGAGTTTGCGTTAAACAAACTAGCCGAACTTGACCCTAATGACTCGGGTGACCATGTTTTGTTATCAAACATATACGCGGTTGCTGGGAAATGGAAGAACGTGGCGACCGTGAGAAAGTCAATGAATAGTCAACGGCTCATAAAAAGCCCCGGTTGGAGCATGATTGAAGTTGATAAAATCATGTATAGTTTTGTTGCCGGTGATGAACAAAACGAGGTTACAAACGAGGCGTATACGAATCTTAAAAAGATTATGTTACGACTTAGAGTTGAAGGCGGGTATGCCCCGGAGGTGGTTGGTAGTGTGTTACATGATATAGAAGATGAGGAGAAAGAAAACGCGGTAGTCACACATAGTGAAAAACTTGCTCTTGCATTCGGGATGTCAAGATTATGTGATGGAAAAGTAGTAAGAATTGTTAAGAATTTGCGGGTTTGCAAGGATTGTCATACGGTTATGAAACTCGTTTCAAAAATCTTTCGGGTCGAGATTGTGTTGAGAGATAGAAGTCGGTTTCACTCGTTTAGTGACGGTTCATGTTCTTGTAGAGATTATTGGTAATAGTAGAGTTTGACAAATCTATGGGTTGGCAAGTCAAACGCGATACGAACATGAAATTGTGACAAATCGAAAATCGTGTCAGACACATGAACCTAAACATGACATGAATTTTTGCAAATTAAAACAAACATGAGTTCTTTAACACGGATTTTAATTTTTTATTTTAATTTATTTTACATATTTATAACCACAAATGTAAATGCATGTAAAATAACTAGGTTTAAACACTTAAAAGATTATGCTCATTTTATCAATTTTATCTTTTCATCTTTCAAAATTTGCCATAAAGAAGTATTTAAAAAACAAGTATAAAACTTACCGGGTCAAACGAATCAACCCACAAGCCCACCAGCTCGACTTGAACATGTCCCATTTAGCTAAACGTGTCCGCGGCTCTAATAGACCCCGTTTAGACTAAACCTAAACACAGTCCATATTGTGTCAAATTCATGCGCTTAAACACTTCTTCAAACTTCAATAACATCAAAAATACACTTGAATCTCTTCTTTTTCCTTCATTTCCATAACCAAAAACCACAAAACATCACACAAAGTTTCATTTTCAAACCGACACGGGTCACCAGAAGTAAAACTATGAACTCGACTCCCAACATGAACCCAACTACAACCCGCAATCTTACCAGCCTCATTCCCTCTCATCTTCTTCCTTATCCTCCCCATATCACCCCACCGCCCCTCCGACGCATAAACATTCGCCACCGCATAAACATTCGCCACCTGTACATACCGGGTCCCACTCTTCCCGCCAACTCTCAACAGTTCACCCTCAACCTCACGCGCCAATTCAAGATTTCCATGAACCCTACACGCGCTTAAAAATGTTCCCAATATAACCACATCAAGTTCTATAGGAATCTTTCGCATAAACTGCATTGCTTCTTCTAATTCATTAGCTCTCCCGTAAAGATCAATCATACACGCGTAATGATCGATTTCAGGCGTTATGTTATACTTTTTTGTCATCAGTTTGAAGTAATCTTCACCCGTTTTAACTAACCCCGAGTGACGACAAGCTGACAAGACCGCAATGAACGTTACTCTATCAGGGGTAAAACCGTCTTTTACCATTTCATCAACAATGTTAAACGCTTGTTTGTCATAACCATGGTGAGCAAAACCGGATATCATAACATTGTAGATAACTAAATCCTTAACCATAACTCTTCTAAATATCCTTTGCGCGTATAATACGTTTCCACATTTCGAATACATGTCAATTAACGAACTTATTACTTTAACGTTCGTTTGAATCGTGGTTCTTAATATATATCCATGAATTTGTTTTCCAGGAGCTATAATCGCCTGCATCGCACACGCACCAAGTAAGGTGGACCAGATTAAGTCATCAGGAACAACAGTTGGTTCTTCATGTTTCAACATGTGAAATAATTCAAACACATTTTCACAACAATTGCAGTTTAAATAACCCGAAAACATCGCAGACCAGACCACCGAATTCTTTGATTTTAACGAATCAAACATTCGTCGCGCTTGTGACATGTTCTGTTGTGAAGAATAACCAACAATCATCGATGTGGTGGAGAACATATTATCGACACAGATTCGCGAATGAATTAATTCCGCATACTTCATGTTGCCACATTTGCAATAAACATCAATAATCCCGCTACTAACAAAAGGATTCGAATTCAAGTTTATCATCTGTTTCAACATTCTGGCATGAAGTTCTTTCCCCAATTTCAAACATTTTAAAGACGAACACGCGTTTAACACGCTAGTGAACGTGTGCGCATTCCATCTAAACCCGTTTCCTTCCATACCACGAGCTAATTCAATGGCGTTTTTATCATACCCGTTTTGTGCATAACCCGCGATCATCGTATTCCAAGAAACCACATCGTTTAACTCGGTCTGATTAGAAAAAATCTCCATCGCCATATCTACTTTTCCTTCTCTGCAACACGCAGCAACGACTGCGTTTTTCGAAACCACATCAACAGACCCGTAACTGCAGCCATTAAACACGTTATAAGCTTCATCAAAGCACCCGCTTTTCGAATACATATCGACTAACGCACTTACTGCGAACCCGCTTATATCATTCCCGGTTTTCACCATAAACGAATGCAGTTGCTTCCCATACCACGAATTCCCCAACTTTGCTGTCAAGTTACACATTCTAGTAAGCGAAAACTCGTCAACACGCGCTTCATGCCTCACAGAATGCATCTGCTTAAACAAATTAATCGCCTTTGTTTCGTATCCCACACTGTTTGCATACCCTGACAACATTGAATTGTATGTCACTGAATCTTTATATGGGGCTGTGTTGAATAGAAGTTCAGAGTGATCAAGGTTATTGGACTTTATATGGGCGGAGATTATGGCGTTCCAAGTGAAGACGTTTCGGTCAGGCATTTGGTCGAACAGCTTGCAGGCGTCTTTGATGAGGCCATGTTTGGAGTATAAGTGTATGAGCTGGTTGTATGCGAATATTGTTGGGTTATTGCCCGATTTTATGGCGTAACAGTGAGATTTGAGACTGTCGATTAGTAAACTCATAGTTTATTCATTCATTCGTGAAGAATAATATCACTAATATCCACTGTTTTAGTGGGGCTTCTTCACTCAAAATCAACAAGTTTAAAATACCGTTAAAGATACAACAATCAACATTGTAACTTGGGAAGCTATTTTTTTTCTAACATCTCTATGTTATGATTTATACTTTATAGATTTGGTTAGATATATACTTTAATGATTATTTTCTAACCAATTGAGTTGAATCACTCATAAATTGGTTGCTAAGACCATTCGTTACGACCTCACGCCCTTGATGAGGTGGATGAATTGAGGTGTTAATAGGGGTTGAACACCGGAAATAGGGGGATGAAAGGCCGGTTAAAATCCAAGGGCGTGGACTGCCAAGAGCGTGAAGGCAGAAGGTTTATGGGCCGCAAGTCACTCTCAACCAATCAAATTTACTTTTTTTCTTTTAATGTTGTTTAGTTTATTCAACACTTGTGAAACCATTGCACGCAAAAGTAAAAAAAAAAGTGAGCGAGAATTCATGCTTACATAGTATTGATGTGATAGTTATTTTGACATGGTAGTGAAAAATTGTGAAACGGTTACACATAGCCTAAAAGCTATAATAATGACTATAAATTTATATTAAAATAAAATAACAGTATATAAACAGGATAATCAAATATGGAATAAATAATACACCAGCAGAGCCAAACTCAAGCTTAAAAAGGAACTTAGGGCTTTAGATATAGAGCTCGCATTGGCCCCTGAATTTATAACTAAATCCACAAGAAAAATCAAGAGTTTCAAACATCCAAATAGCACTTGCGGTTGAATGTCAGTACACAGTGTTCACTTTCGTATAATAACCGATTAACGATCGGACAAGCGTTCAAAAGTGACTTGTGAAATATGCTTCATTTTGGCGTCTAGGAATCCCTTGCGGACAGTGTGTCACATTGTCGATTCACAAAAAACAACCTTGGCACCCAAGTATGCTGATCGTGCATCGGCTGCAGTATAAAATAACGTACATAAATTACAACCATGTAAAAATTAAATGTTTTAAGAGGTTTTATATATTTTCATGTTTCGACCCACTTAAAAACCCTTTAAGCTTCTTCTTTTTTCAAAAAATGATCACTTGACTCATTAAAGTCATAAAACGGGTCTACATTGACAGATCTACATATGATTTTAAAAACTACAACAAGCATACCTGCAATTTGATCCAAATTATAACCATTAGGTACATTTGTCTCCACCTCAACAGCGCCTTTAGCAGCCGCAATTCCAACCGCAACACTTTGCATAACATCTAAACCCGCACAAATCGAAGCAACCGCTCCACCAACCAAACAATCACCAGCACCCGTCAGTCTCACAACTGACGCACATTCGACAGCTGGCAAATGCACCACATACGGGCTAATACCAGACCTTTCTCCAAGCCTTAACGCACTAAAAAATCGGTCAGATGGGCAGAGTTGACTTATGGTATCGTATAACCTTCTGCCTATTTCATGTGACCTGTCGTATCTTTTTGGCCCGATATGTTTAAAGTTGAACCGTCCTTTAGAGCATAATAATACGCCTTTTGAACCGAGGGTTAGAACAACCACTTTGATGCCGTTTTCAAGTAAAACCCATATTGCGGGTTTTAGTTGTTGAAATAGAGAAGATATTGTGGTGTTATTGTTTTTTGTAATTGGGGGAAATTTTTGTTTGTTGGATAGAGAAATTGCCATTGAAATTAGCTCCTCTTCATTAGGTGAAGCAAACGTTACCTGTAACAAAATTTTCAATTACAACAGTATTTAGTGAGTCAAATATGATTAAAAAAACAATCAAACTATTTGAGTAAAATGACAGGTTTTAGAGTAAAGTACAGAGATGGTCCCTGTAGTTTACAAAAATTTTGGATTTGGTCCCTAGTTTTCCAAAAGTACACAAATGGTCCCTGTGGTTTGCACTTTGTAACGCATTTAGTCCCTAACTTGGACATGCTAAAACCTTTAGATTTGTTGGCCAGGGACTAAATGCGTTACAAAGTGCAAACCACAGGGACCATCCGTGTACTTTCCGAAAGCTAGGGATCAAGTTCAAAATCTTGGTAAACCATAGGGACCATCCGTGTACTTATAAACACCAACATTCGAAATTGTGTTAAATCAATGAAACATCAAAATTAACTGTTTGAAAATAAGAGGTTTTGAAATAGAGACTCACATACTTGGCAACGGAAGCGATTCTTTTCGACTTTGTGACAGATACAGGCTCAAACCACACTGGGGTACCAACTTCTGTTGCCACTGCAAGAAGAAGATTAAAAAGTTCAAAAAAAAAGTTTGTTTTTTTATTGTTTTTTTTATTATTATTTTAATTTAATTTGGGGGTACATACGCTGACAAGACATTTTGAGAGCTGGTAGACTTAAGTTTGCATCAACCATCACGATAGGAGCTGATGCTATATTGCGTTTAAATTGTACGATCCACTCGGGTGTAAGAAACCGTTCCTAGAACAGATAAACAAAAAACCACTTAATTAAAATTACAATTTAGGAGATTGTAAGAATTAGTTACAATTTAGGTCTGGTGGAGTCTGATTGTCCCGCAAAAACAATTATTCATTTTTATAACTAGTTAATAAGATAATAAAAACTATGTTATTAGTTATTACACTATTGAACTAAATTAAAATTACGATTTAGGAGATTGTAAGAATTAGTTACATTTTGGCGACATTTAACCCGTTTGATCCTTTTCTGTTTTTAGTTATATGACTCGTTAGAGATAAACCACAACTAAAGATAATCCAATAATCAGTACATAACTTAAACTGTCAACTGTGATTACTGGAAATAACGCTACCCAAAAATTTTAGATTTAAAAAAAAAAAAATACTTACAAGTGATTCAACACTTGCAACACCAGCCGACGGTTCTCCTTCGGTATCAAAGACAATGCATACAACTGGAGTCTCAATCTCATGGCTCATTCGAATGCCTTTTATAAATAAATAAATAAATAAAAATACAGATTTATATTTATATCAACATTTTCTATTAAAAAATGTAATTCAATATATAATATCAGAATTGGTACTCAAAACGAGTCTACCTTCTAATGATAATCCTGCAGACTTCCAGTATTCCAGCAGCAAATTCCCTGTTGAATTTAACAATGTTAAACATCTGTAACTTCTCATAAATAAATGGTGTGTCAAATATAAAAGAAAAAATATCTAATATTACATTAATAGTATAGCTTTTGAATAAAATGATTTAGGAGTTTTATGCTTTAACCATACACTTTGTGCACCTTTCTACCCGTTTAACACGTGTCCTTTTAAGCTAAAACTTTTTTACCCGTGAGAGATCAAACATAACATGATTGACCCGTTTAATTAAATGGATTAAAATTGCTACTTGCAGGGCATACTATTGGCATCGCTGACCTGGCATGTCCAATCCTAATGCACTTATCATGTAAGGCTTTGTTCCAAGTTTCGATACACACTCAGCAATGTTCCTTGCTACACCACCTGCTGCATATTGCACCTGAATACCACTTAAACAAATTGAGCGTTTAGGGGTGTTTGGGTGTGCTGCATTTGAACTACTTATTGCAGCTTAAAGATATTCTGATTCTGACTATATCCTGCTTTAGGGCATAGTTGTCAATAGCGATCAGATCGCTATAGCGCTACGTAGCGTATAGGTCTAGGCTCGCTATTAGGGTTGTAGCGACAGATAGCGATAATAGCGATTTTTTTTTGTTTTTTTTAATATAAATAGAAATTAAATATAGCTATAAAATAGCTGGATTTTAAGTTTTTGTTAAGTATACATGTAAACTAGCATATATATATACCAGGGTATTTTGATATAATATACATATAAATTTAAAAAAAAAAATTCTAGTGTATCGCTATTTATAAAATAGCCGCCTCTATTTATCGCTATGTAGCATATAAATACCTTATCGCTATTTGTCGTTATTCGCCATTAACAACTATGCTTTAGGGGGTGTTTGGGATTCACGCTTATAAGTATAACCACTTTTCCTTCATCCAAACATTGAAAGTAAATATCTGTTTTCGAAAATCGCAACTGGCCGGTAAGCTGTTTAAATCAAGCAATCCAAACAAACCCTAATCAACCTATTCTGTGATAAGGTGTAAAAAAAAAACCCTTAAATACTCATCCAAACACTCCCTTTAACAAAATCATAATCGCTATGTCTGACAAGAACACACATTTAGAATAAGATTTCAGATCAATCTTGCTACTTTTCAAACTAGGTTAAAAATTGAATCTTTTTTACTAATTTATCACCCTTTTTTAAACTAGAAAGTGCATATGATATAAAAAATGATGATTTATAATACCTTGCCAGGAGCTGTAGTTCTAGGGTTTGGAGGAATAGAAGGAGTGGCGTGAATATCTAACACCATACCCCCAATTATCACAGCCTCTGCTTCACCTTTTTCATCATTTCCATTTTCCATCTGCAAATTGTTGGTAGATGAATGAATGAGAGATTCTGAAAAAAAAAAAACACAAAAAACTTGATGAATTTGAATGATCAAAGAGGATGATTTACGTGTGATTTTTTACTGCCTTCGAAGAACAACAGCTCCAAAGTTTTAGTTTGTACAAGTGAGTATGTACGCCCCAGAGCAGAGGATGTTATTTTGATTCGAGAAAAATGTCTGATAGCTAATCTGAGTTGTGAAATTTCACATTTAGTCATTTTCTTTTAGAAATTACACTTAGGGTGTCTGTTTTTTCAGAAAAACCTCTTCTGCCCTCTTATGTCTGTGCCGCGCAGACCACGCGCAGACGTTTGCAGACTGTTTGTTTTTTAGAAGACATTTCATTAAAAAATGTTTTCAAACCTTTGCGCGTCCTCTTCCCCACGCAGACATGGTTCAATGTCTTCCAACCTCTTCTCAAACCCAAACTCAAACCCTAATATACCTTCCCAAATCCCCCAATTTCAAATCTTTAACCTCTATCATCAAACCCAAGCCCTTAACCTCTCTCCCCATCAGATCTACCACCACCATCTCCGATGTCACACCTTGACTTTTGCGGAAGCGTGGTTAATTTGGTGTGACTTCTTAATACCATAGCAATCAATCATAACAATGCTATATGATAAAAACATGAGATGTTCATCCATTAAATAAGTTTAGAAAATATCACAACATACTTGTCTTGAAATCATCGACGCCAAAATAAATTACAAACCATGACATGTTTAGCTGAGTTCATAAAGACTCCACAAAAGACCTTAAATAAAACCCCTGAGTTTAGAATTATGTATCCCGTCCAGGAATGGGATACGCTCCCTAAACTCGACAACCATGGAAACATCTCTTATTCAAACGCAGCTTGAAAACACATGCATACCCTGCCAGATCCACTAGTTCCCTGAAATACATGTAGTTTGAAAAAAAAACATCAACAAAAGTTGAGCGAGTTCATGTGTATATGAGTATGTATAAACCTTTGAAATATGTCTGTATGTATGAAAGTCCCTGGTATGTAGCAATAAGGAAAAACAGATCACCAATGGGTTGCAAAGCCAATGGTATGTGTGAAAATGGTGCAGGAAGACTCAAACCTAGCAAATTTGTCTTCGGGATGAAGACATAGTCACCACATGGGTCACCCTGGTCCGCATGGGTGTGGGCTCGCTACACCCAAATAGACCTATCACTCATGTCCCTTGGTCCTACAATGAGGATTAATGGCCTTAAGTGTCGTACCCACCACTCATATGATCGTGCAGTAAACACTCCTTAAGCTAATCATACCATGTAATAAACGTTTGAAATAATTGTAACATGTATTTCACCCCCGAAATATAAAACTGAAAACAGTTAAAAGAAAAGAGGGGGCATGAACTCACAGTATTGCGTCATCGGCTCGTAACTCAAACTCTGTCAGCAACCACGATTACCTACAGTGTACTAATGTCTATTAGACGTACGGGCCGTGCCTTTGCTTAGTATTTGCGTTTTGAGTTACGTTTCTTATATTTTTCCGAGTTATAATTATTTGTTAAAATGATTAATATTTCAACTTAACTTATATTTAGTTTTGGAATAATTTCTGTATTAATACTTCTCAAGTATGTAGCTTTCGTATTTCCTTCCCAAAGATGGGGTATTTTATACATGTATTTGTATTATTGTATTTGCAATTTCCGAAATAATATATCTCTAAGTCTCACTTTAGAAAATATATTTGTAAACTCATTTTGTCCCAAAAATAATGTATTGTCTAGAAAATATATATTTTTCCCAAAATTATATATCTTCAAAATATACTAGGAAAATATATTCTTATTTCTAAAATAATATATTTTCACCTCATCAAAATATAATGCAACTTTGTAATATTTACAAAAATCATATTTTTATTTCTTGTATCCAAAATAGTATTTACCAAAATTATATAAGTAACGGTATTGCTTTGAATAATAAATTTCACGGTACTTTGTTAAGTGATATTATTTTACCATAAAATAATATAACCATTTCACCGAGTATACAAATAATCACACAAGTGTCTTAATATGTATATATATTCTAAATATATATATGTTTACCCATTTTTATTAAAAACCAACCTCAAATCTTTGTATTTTTGTTACAAAAATTATGGCAAAGTTTATATGGAAGTCTTATGATCAAAATATACTTGTTAGAAAATACTTTATAAGTGTTTATATTTTTAGAAAATTTCGCCATAGTTTCCCCTAAAAACGGAGGTGTCCATGCTATTAAAGCATATCATTTTCTTTTCAAAAATCATCCCAACAATCAATAATCAAACTACACTTCCCAAGTGCAAAAATTATACAATGTATATAACAACATGAACATGAACTTTCACAAAAACTCGTAGTAACTTGGTAACATGTTTAATAGACTTAGTTACCCCTTAAAGTGTGTTTATTTCTTAATAAACTTCCTTCTTGAAAATTTTAGATGTTTACAACTTGTAAACATATTCTACAAAAATTATTCTTTTGAACTCTTCTTGTAATTAAAGTGCTCTTACACTTATTTTACCACAAAAAACAATGTACATTTATGTAAGAATCAAGTTCTACTAAAAATCATATTTTGAACTTGGTTTTTCTTGGATAATTATTCATAAATCTTAGATTCACAAAATTACTAGCTCACTTTATTTACTATTTTTCAAGAAATAATTTTATTTTCAAGTTCATGTTCATAAGTGAGGATGATCTTCTTGGGTTACATATAATCATCCTCCAACTTGCTAAATCATGTGTTTAATCACAATCTAGCAAGCTCCTTATGATGATCAACATCATAATTTCAAGTAAATAACAATCAAGTGTCATGCATGCACTTAACAACATTATTTTAACAAGATTTCATCATCTTTAAGTTTCATGTTCATGATTCTTGTTTAAGTCTTGTAGTGTTCTTGTGATTCATAACAATGTACATCTTTTTAACCAACAAAATAAAAAATAAAAATTAGTAGCAAGAAGCTTACAACTAGCTCAAAGGCTAGGAAAGATCACTAGAGAAAAAGATGAAGAAAATGGTGGATGAAAGCTATGGATGAAGTTTCTTCAAGTTCTTCAAACACCAAGCTCCATGTATCACCTTCTAACACTTGAAATGAACTTGAAATTGGATGATTGATGGATGAATATTGTAGGATCGTTTTCAGACCCGAACGAGTCGATCAGAAGAGTTTTTCTCAATACGAAAGGCGGAAACAGACGTATCGAGGCCAATTCAGCTAGATTATCACTTTAATTGTCGATATTATTGATATAATGACGTTTTACAGCGAGACGACACTTCGGCAGCACTTCGTTGGTCTGACCGGAAAAATTACTAATGATTTCGCTTGGACATTATTTATAGGGTTGTGATTTCGCTTGAACATGTTTCAAGCGGAATCATGTTTGAAGCAGGATCAGCTTCAAGCGGAATTACATAATGTGATTTCGTTTGAAACTTCCACACACCCTATATTTGACATTTTCCTCGTATTTCGTGCCCTGATCTATCTAAATACATACAAGAATCGATACAAGACGAAGTCGACAGACGCATGCACCAACAGACTCCCACTCGAATGTTGACGAGTCTTAAAGTGTCGAGTCTTCGCATCTTCAGTCTTTATCAGTCCTCTCGAACTTTCTGAAGTATCTTAACACTGTAAAGCATCCTCAAATCTTCTCTTCTCTTTTCATCAGCACCAACACACTCCTTCCTTTAGGTGTCTTCAGACTCCCCCTTTCGATATGCTGGGATCGCAGCCTGGCTTGTTAAAATAACAGAGTCCTCAGCTATCGGAACCTGGCTCTCTATCACTCAGATATCCTGCACATTCTCTACCCAAAAGTAAATTTTCTGATGACCACTTGTAAAAACAAATTCACCATCTAATGAACACTTGTGGATAAGATATTCAGACAATGATTTTACAATGTTAGTCTCTAATGAA
Source organism: Helianthus tuberosus (assembly GCA_030545235.1). Taxonomy (NCBI): domain Eukaryota; kingdom Viridiplantae; phylum Streptophyta; class Magnoliopsida; order Asterales; family Asteraceae; genus Helianthus; species Helianthus tuberosus. The sequence goes on from CM060442.1 coordinate 46,058,673, forward strand.
CCACTTGCAGGAATAACGTTTTTATTTTAAAAAAACTTTTCTCATTTCATTTCAAAACATCTCAAACAATTTTTACCCAAACCATTTGTTCATCATGTTTAGCACTTGTAATTTTGACAATCAGCTCTTCAACACTAGTTGTCGAAAATCTTTTTTTATTTTTCAAAGTTTATGCTAAAACACTCCAAAAAACTTTTTGGATTTTTGAATGAAAATGAAATGCAGTAAAGAAATATTTACAAACAATATTTTTGTGAGTTTGTGTAAGAGGATCATATCAGTTTATGACAAGTCACAAGTACCGTTGAGCTTAGTTACACATTAAGAATTAAACAATTCACTTAGATTGCCGATATACTGATCCATTTAAATTTTCACACAAATTTCAACTGATTCAGGATACGAATTAGGTGTTTTAAGAACTTAAACTCATTCATGTGTCCCACCTTTTGAATATACTCCCGTATCCAGATCCCAATATTCAGTCTTACAGGTTAGTATACCACAGATGATATCTGTAAGGGGTTATAAATTATGAAGAACCGTGAGAGCTCAGGTCAGAACTTCCGTTCAGCAGAGAGATGGCGGCTCGACTTTTGGTGTGTCCCCTTTAGAGGATCTTTTTTACAACAACATTAATTAGCAATTTTATTGTCTCATCATTTTATGCTGAGGGCGGCGCTATATTTCAAGCAAGCAGAAAGTATTCTCCGAGGACTAGGCCATTGCTTCCGCAAAATCAGAAGTCCCGGGATAATACCCCAGATATCATTGAGTATAAAGACCTAGTATCTCAGAAAGAGGGACCTTTCAAACGAGATTTCAGGGGTTACCTATATATCCAAGTAGTGTTCCCCACGAAATAAGCAAGTTTGAATTTAAGTTTATATCCCGAAAAAGTTTACTAAATGTGTAAAAACCTATCGGCATATCATCAGTGAGACCGTTTAACGCTATTTAATCATTACATTTCTTTAGCATACTGTAACTGTCTACCGATGTACTATCATTTCCTCTTCTTTGACACAAAAACTCAATTTTTCATTTTATCCTGTTTTTGACTTTTTCAAATTTTCTAATGTTTTTGGATTTTCTGAAAATTCTTACTCCCCCTAAAATGCAAACACATTTTAAAAAAATTTGAAAACAAACTATACAAGTAAATTTGACAACCGATATCGAATCACTTCAATTCGCCATCCACTTGGCATAAACAATCAGAACTCCACCTTACAACAAACTATTTTCCCATTGTGATTTCAAAACACTTAAGTTTTGTCACACCCCGATATTTCCACGTTTGACTGGTGGGCCCGGTGGGGGAGTATCGTGACGTGGTTGGTAACATTACAGTCAAACAACACAATATTTAAATGCAAAGCGGAAGCAAAAGAAAGATATATTTCAACCGAATATAATTGTAATATCAAGTATCACAAACAGTTGAAAATAATCCACAGGTGGATCAAAAATAAATAGGAAACATTGTTCAACAGTTTTGACGTCCGAGCTTGCGAGACTTATTGTGGACGCTAGGAGAAAGCCAGCCTAGTTCGCTTAGTACCTGCACTTAACCTTTTTGGGAAAATACGTCAGTTTACACTGGTAAATACATTCAACCGACTCATTTTGAAAAGTTTAATAAAATTGATTTGAATGCACGTGGCACAAACTTTTTATAACTTGGGATAATTATTTAAATATATAAACTTGTAAATGAATTACATGTTCCTTATGCGTTCAGTAGCCCGGTTCGTGCCGGGTTAAAGATCAATAGATACACCACATTATTTATTTATGCACTGACGGGTGTACGCCTACACCCCGCGCTTAGGTCGTGGCCATTTCGTAAAATGATGCCAAGGATATCCGGGACATGGTCATTAACGTCCCAAAGGCGTTAAGCAAACAAAACATATTTTAAACGAGTCATCTCGATAATACTTAACCACCAATCGATTAAGGTCGAATGCCCGACCAAGCGGTATTTTATATACCGTACCCCAAGCCCGTATAAGGGAAAATAAGTTAAAAGTATTTACCTGAGCAAGTATAATTCACAAACAGCAAATGCGGGTAGCTTTTACTGGGTCTCCTATTCTGGAACAAAGGTTTATAATAACCTATTAGAATCCTAACGGTCTTTAGTTAAGCTTAAGCTTAGACCGATTAGTTTTAAGGAACGATACGGTTCGAACGCGTGATTAAGCGAAGACCGGAATAGAAGGTGATTTAGACCCGACAAGTTTGAAGACTTGTCTTATATGGTTAATCTAAACACATTCGGGATTTTGAGATAAAAACGATAAGGTTTGACCCGTTTCGGCCAATTTATGTAAACTAGTTACATAAACCGAACCGAACGCGAAGAATGTGAAACAGGTAACCATAAGAGCTATATACAGGTTTCCTAAGTTAATATGCCTCAAATATGTTGTGACATCAGTAAGATATCTTTTATTATGCCCGAAACGAATTTAAACTCAAACTATGCCCCGTAGGGGTATTTTGGTCATTTATAAGGTTATAAAAGAGTTTGAACAATAATATGAGTTACAGGTCTGATGTAATTAGTAAAAATACTTAATTTGATAAGTTATAACAGTAGGGTATTGCATATATGTGAAATTTATCAATTATAACCAAACTATGCACCGTAGGGGCATTTTGGTAATTTCACATAAGCTTAAAAGGTCAAAATCGGAAATCTGAGTTTAACAACTTTTGCTTACTGTTAAAACATTATAATTTACCTAAGATATCAGTAGGTATCAACCCTTATATGTTTAAAATAATTTTAGTACATACTATGCGTTAAAAACGCTTAAAAGGGCGATTAAAAGCCATTTCCGGATTCTATATAGAAAGCTGATATTTTTATTATTCCAGAAGGTCTAAAATAATTTATTTATCATACAAAATCAGTAGCAAAAGGTTTGGGTTCAAAAAGATATGTAAAACTCATTTTATAGCCCAAAAGGGTATATTCGGTATTTACCGAATCAACGCCATAACCTTACGTTATGAGCAGGTTAAAAATAATTAAAAATCTTTAAAAATCCCAAAATATTATATTACATCAGTGGGTAAAAGGTTTGGTGTCAAAAATTAGGTTTAGATAGGCTTTATGCTAATGACGTCGTTTAATTAATAAAAGGCGTTCTAATTACGCTAATGAGCATAACTCCTAATCTAGACCTCCAACTGATGTGAAAATTTAGGGACATGTTTATAAATCAGTAACAAAAATTAATTCTCTTTCACATATCCAAAATTCTCGTTTTATGGTCAAAAGGGCATAATAGTCAACATATAAGCAATTAACGGAAACATGCATATTAATTGGATAACTAATGAACCAAGGTGTATAATCACAGAGGGTTATACTAGCATGTAACCTAGTCCAATTAAATCTCTAAGGAATTTCTAAAACATACTAAATCGGGTCAGAACTGAAGTCAAAGCAAAAGTCAAAGTTTTGCGACTTTCGGTTCCGAACCGGGTCAAAACAGAAAATTGTCGGATCAAACAAGCTTAGACCAGTTATTATACTTATTACCAAGTTATATGAGTGATAAAATAGTCTACATGCCTTCTACATTGCTAATTACATGTTAATTTGAAAATTAGCATTCTGTTGACTTTTTCTAATCAACTTTGACCCGACAAATGGCTAGGTTAGGACGGGAATCAGAGGGTGCCCTTTTAAGGGTTTAATGCCCACATAATTACCAACTTATAACTACCTTCAATTTGACTAATCACTGGACCATTAATGATTAATCACAAAGTCAAATGGTAATTACGACGGTTTGACTTTTAAGCTAAAACTAAGTAAAAACTCAACTAAGAAAGGTTAAGCATACTTACAGAAGTCCTATGCACGATTAGGGATGACTTGGGTCTGCTTTGGAACTCCAGAAGTCTTCACAAATGCATATGGAATGAATGAAAGAATGTTGCAACATTGAGGGACCTTTTGTAGTGATTTTGACCCATTATGATCATGACAAATCATGCTACCATGGATCCCTGATCATCAACATGTGCCCCTAAGGTCTAAAAGTATGTAGGGGTCGCCCAAGAAGTGAAAAATATCTAACTAAGTCGGTTATAACGTTCAAAACAGCCAACTGTCAACTTTCTGGTCGCTGCACATGCCTTACGGACCGTAAGGCTTGAGGCTTACGGTCCGTAAGCCTTTTCCAAAGAACAAAAACTTTTGCCCTTTCAAGCTTCGAACAGGTAACATGGTTATTACGAATTTTGGGCTTCTATTTTTCAGAATGGGGCCTCATGAACATGCCTTGTACAGTTTAGATCACCTTTAATGATGTACATTTGTCTTGGACATTATTGAAAAGCCATGAACGAAGGGTTGTCGTGCATTTCTTCGTAGGATTTCACTTTTGCAAATAAGAGTCAATTATTGCTAGTATTTACCGGATTTGAGTATATCAGATGTTTCTAATATAAATTAGGGTCTTGGGATTTATAACAAGGTCGTTCAGAGGTATAAATTAACATGACGACACGTTTAAATCATGCCTTACATCTTTAACTAGATCCGGGTGTATAACACTTTTGTCTTATATGACACGTGTCGTTATATTATTTAACACACAATTTCGAGGTGTTACAAGTTTGTTTTAATCAAATGGTTTTCCGGAAAATAAGTTTTGTTGATTGATTTTACCATTTGTAGGTTAGGGGTTCATCACTTTGTTTTCTCAAAATACCACTTGTAAGAAAGATCCAATCAAGTTCAATCTAATGACCTTGATTAATCTACTTGTATCACAAACTCCTTTTTCAACCACATGGCTTACCAACCAATACCACATGTATGTTGAATTCTCAAGATACCGATACCTACTCCTCACTTACCAACCTGGGAGTTCCGGCAAGTCATACTAGTGACTAATTCTCAATTTTTCAAACAAACAATATAATAAAGATGCTGATTCCTGCTCCACGATTACCAACTTGGGAGCTCCGGCAAGTCCAGAATTTTACTGTTCATAATAGGTACCATCCCAGTCACAAACCAGGGATGATACTTTACCTTGCTTCTTTGTTTTCTTCTCGTAAAATTCCTTGACTCCCTTGACCTTCCTGTCAACCATTTTTCCAAAAATATGGTGTACTTTGGAGTTAAAAGCCTTTTCAACATCAAAATCTTTCTTTTATGAGAAAAATTGATTTGAAATTTCAACTTTACCAACTTTTTGTTTAAAGTTTTCAGCCTTCAATGGTGGAAAATGAACATCATCCATTGGAGGAACTGAATTCTCACATTTAACCTCAAATTGTGGCTCCTCTGACTTTGTGGAATCAGATTCATCGCCAGAAGATAGCTCCTCTGATTTTGACAAATCAGAATCATTGCTAGAACTACCATCAGACTTCTTAACAACCCATTTTTGGTTGTCAAGGTTTGCTCTTTTCTTATAAAACCTGTTTGAACATTCACCAATCTCAAAAGTTGAATTTTTGAAAAGTTTAGTTCTATCAATTGGTGGTTCAAACTCAACTTCTTTCTCTTTCAATTTACGAGAAACTCCCTGTTTTGATTGTATTGCCTTGGAACAATTCTTGGCAATATGACCAACAATGTTGCATTTGAAACAGGTTCTTGTTTCTATCATCTGATCGGCAAACTTCATATCTTCTTGCTTCTTCGCAAGGAATTCTTTGTTTGACTGATTTCTGAATAGCTGCTCTTTTTCGTCTTCAGATGATTTTCCTGAAACAAATATCATTTTTGATTTAAAATCTCTAACATATTTTTCATTTTTATGGTTTTCTGGTGGAATAAATCCAAGACCTTTCTTTTTGAAATTACCGTTATGGTTTGGTTTCTTTCGATAACTTGAACCAGAACTGTAACCCTTTTTCTTGTTTTCTTTTTGTTGAACTCTTGAGGTGTATTTTTTAGGTTTATCATTAAGATTTACATCTTTTATTTCAGAAATATTAATTTCTGTTAGTTTGAAAACCCTTTTTATCATGTCAGGTTTGACACCTCTTATTGGAAATTCCTCATCAAAATATAATTTGTCAGAATCATTCAAAGTATATGCAACTTTAAACGTTTCATCATCCAAATTAGATTTTGATAACACTTTATTGTATACTCTTTTGCCCTGTTTGTCGGATTGACTCGGAATGCTGGACTCAGACTTTGACTCTGACATAGACTCCGACTTTGACTCCTCGGATTCATCTTTATCCAACACTTGATCGACCACTTTCTTTATTAACTCGGACTCATGATCAGTGTCAGATGATGTAAACGTGACATCAATATTTTCTGGCAATTTAACTGAGGACTCCGACTCCCACTGTAAATTTGTTGCCTTTTCGACTCTTTCTGAATTTGGATTTCTCGGAGAATATCCATTTTCAAGCGGGGGTGGACACTTGTTGTAACTGAAACCTTGTTTCTTACCAGAATCATTCACTTTAGTATCCTTCTTCTTTACTTTCTTCTTTTCAGGAATCTTTTCTTGAGAAACTTCTTGTTCTTTAGTTACTTCATCATCTTCAAATGTTTTCATGCCTTCAACAGTTGGATAAATCCTGTCAATGACATAAGAAGTACATGAGTAACTTTTCAACAAACGATTAACTCTTTCAGTTTCAATTCTTTGTGCTTCAAGTTTTTGTTCAAGCACAACACACTTCTCGATGTAGTTGTTCATAACTTTTTGCTTTATCATGAAAACTCCTTGAAGTGTTTTCATAGCTGTTGCTTGTTCTTCACTTGATTGATTATATTGATTCATGGATTTGTTAAGAACATCGTAAGATTCCTTTAGCCTGTTCATGTTGTTCATCAACTCATTGTTTTTCTTTTTTATAACCTCTCAATTCTCACAAATCACCGGAACATTTTTTGCGTTAGCTTCTGCATCAACTTTGAACTTTGGAACCTCCTTTATCTTTTTCTTTATCACTGGAACTTCCTCGTCATCACTGCTGACCGGTGTTTTGACCTTTTTCTTTTTCTTTTTGGCTTTTTCATCTTCACTATCGCTTTCTGCTATCAATTTCAAATCAGCTGCCAATCTTCTTGCATGATACTCTCTATCATCATCACTATCTTCTTCAACTCGAGCAACATATGCTTTGTGATTTGAATCTTTGTTTGGATCATAATCATCCCATTTGAAATTTGCCCAGCTAAAATCTTCAGGAAATTTTTCATCATCTTGATTGATTAGGTATGCTTTGTTGTTAGCAGAAATCTATTTGTCCCAACTGAAATCTTCTTGATTCACCAAACATGCTCTTTTTGAAGATTCTTCAATCACTTTTCTACCATGTGCCACTTGTGGTTCTTCTTGTTGTTGTTGAGCAACTTGATGATAAATGGCCTTCCGGTAGTAATCATTGTTGTTGTTGAACGGATTTTGAGCTCCACTTGCTTCGCGGTTTTTGCACTCCCTCTTGAAGTGTCCTTTTTCCCTGCAACGAAAACAAGTGACTTTAGATTTATCAAAACCTAAAGTAGAAACATTAGCTTCACGTAAATCATCTCTTCCTGTGATCTGCTTAAATTTCTCAGCTCGTCTCAATATACTTACCAAACACCACTTTATGTCCATCAATTCCATCTCTTCGGCATCTATTTGATCGTAATCCTCTTTTGTCAACATAGGATTCCCGATCCGACCTGCCACAAAACTTCCATAAGACTCCAACACTGTTCCCAACAAAGACATGTAACTCTTAGCAATTTCTGCTGAATAATCCTCATCATTCTCCAGATTCAAAACAATGTTGCATTGTAGCTTCTTGCCATTCTTTGTTGTTGAAATGTTTGGATCAAATGATGGATATGATGAAAAACTTGTGTTGTTGTTTGATCCTTTAGAAGAACTTCCTGATGAACTCTTGGCATTGAATGCAGTCTCAATCTTCGGTGACATGTTGGTGGTTTTATCATTCAATCCTGCTTTGTAATAAAGCCCAATGTCTTGTTCACCGTCAAAATCTTTCATTCTTATAGCTTTTCTCTGTTCCATTTATTAAGCGTCAATCTTTTTAATGAACTTGCTCAGTGTCAGATTGCTAAAACCTTTCTTGTTTCTCAACATCATGAGATATGTACCCCAAGTCTCATAAGGCAATGCATCAGCTAGTTTTTCGATTAACTCTTCATTATCTTTCTCGATGCTCAATCTCCTTATGTTGGCTAGCAAATTGCAGTATCTCTCAATGATTTGCTTTGTACTTTCATTTTTCAAACCACGGAACAGATCGGATTCTTTCTTTAAAAGCGACTTTTTGTTCTTGACCATTTCTTGGCTTCCATTAAACTTTGATTTTAAAGCTTTCCAAATCGAATAAGAAGTTCCATTATGTTGCAACAGAACCAAGATATATTCCTTCACAACTTGTTGTAATAGATTTAGCATCATTTTCTCATCTTTGTATTTCTTTCTATTTTCGGCACTCAGATCTTTAATCGCAATAATCTCTTCGTCATCATTCATCGGTCTAACGTATTTCATCTCAACACATTCCCAAGCATCTCAATAGTTAGCTTGTACCCAGTTTTCAAAGCGTCCTTCCCAACCCTTATACTCCTCGATGTTCATGAGCTTAGGCGGTTTTTGCATAGTCCCCGTTTTATTTTCCAACATCATGTTTTGTGCGAGAGTAATCAGGGTAACTGGTGTAGCGAATGCATTGTAAAATTCCTCTCCCATGTTTCGGTTTTTCAAAAATTCTCAAACAGTTTGTTCACGCAAAATTACAATCTCAAACGGAATCCCAATTCAAACAAGATTAACTTTGAAGCGGAATACCCTCAAGCGAAATACCTTATTCCGTTTGAACAAACACTTTTTCAAACGGAATCACTAACTGAGGCGGAATCAACCAATCTTTTCAAGCGGAATACTGGTTCAAGCGGAATTAACCAGTATTTTCAAACGGAATAACCCAACTGAAGTGGAATAGCGAACTTTCAAGCGGAATAAGGATGAAATTTCAAGCGGAATCCCGGTTTCAAGCGGAATTAGGCTCTGATTCCGTTTGAAATGCTGCTGATGTCATCATTCTCAAGCTGATTTCAAGCGGAATTAAGAAAATTACCAGTTTTAGATCAATTTTGATTCTGAAACTTTCTAGGGTTTGTTAAAACACTAATGCGCACATTCTGTGAAAATTTTATCCGATTTTAACCATGAAAAGTTGTTAAATTTGAAAAAGAAGATGTAGAAATCAGAATTTTCAGCTGAATTGGTATGAACTCTTCTTCCTGAGCTCTGATACCACTTGTAGGATCGTTTTCAGACCCGAACGAGTCGATCAGAAGAGTTTTTCTCAATACGAAAGGCGGAAACAGACATATCGAGGTCAATTCAGCTAGATTATCACTTTAACTGTCGATATTATTGATATAATGACGTTTTACAGAGAGACGACACTTCGGCAGCACTTCGTTGCTCTGACCGGAAAAAATGACTAATGATTTCGCTTGGACATGTATTTATAGGGTTGTGATTTCGCTTGAACATTTTTCAAGCGGAATCATGTTTGAAGCGGGATCAGCTTCAAGCGGAATTACATAATGTGATTTCGTTTGAAACTTCCACACACCCTATATTTGACATTTTCCTCATATTTTGTGCCCTGATCTATCTAAATACATACAAGACTCGATACAAGACGAAGTCGACAGACGCATGCACCAACAAATATGGTGGTGACAAGGTGGTGGCGGCACAAACAAGGGCCGAGAGGGAGAGAGAGAGTATGAGGGAGTGGAGTGAAGTTGATGAATGAAATGATATGGAATGATTTCTTGTATCTACTAGCCATACTTATAAAGATTTCCCTTAATATCATGTCCAAGCAAACAAGCAAGATCCAATAAAATATAGAATGAAATCTTGGTGGTGGGGTCCTCCTCTTTGGGGCGTAAATTTGTATGGGGGGTTAATTGTAAATTTTGATGGTAAGTAGGTAAATGGTTGGAGGTTAATTGCAATATCTAGTGTTTTATGTGTATGACTTATTATATAGTGTGTTGGGGTATTCGGGGACCATAACTAGTTCAAAAATAATAAAACAATGTATCTGGCAAAATTTTGGTGTTCCGGGTAATGTCCGGTTGTTCGGTTTAATATACCGGCTCGTTTAAGCGCTAAGTTGTACCGTATAGTGTCTTTTATGTAACTTTTTGTGACACTTTTAATTCCCAATACTTAGGAAAGCATTCAGGACCATTTAGTCAATTTTCTGCATAATACTAGTATGTTAAAAAGCTGAATTTTGCTGAAAAATGCAGAATTCTGCACTTAAAGTGAGTTTTAGGAACTTTCCGGCACTCAAACTATCACCTAGTGACGCAGTTTTATGGTCCTCACTTCCCTACACACCATACTAGTGTAGTACCTTGTCCCTGGCCCATACTGGGTCTCAAAACACTGTCTGTCTATGTACTGAACATTGTCAGCATTTTTCTGAGTTATCCGCTAACTGTGCTAACTGGGCTTTGTGCATCGTTTATGTCACTATAGTTTGTATGTGATAAATGGTGTGACAGTATGAAATGTGATGCACATGTATGTATGATAAAGAAATTAGAAAGCAATTAAGAAATCCAGCACAGTCATTAAGCACTTAATTAATATTAATTAATTGTACGGATACCTGGATTTATGAGGGTTGTCACATCCGACACCACCACCACACAAACCCTCAAATCTCGCCTAAAAATGGTTAGTTTTATCAGTTAAGTAGTTGTGAAATGACCTAAATACCCTTCTTGTAAATTAATAACTAAAAAGTTAAAAGAAATATATTTGATATTTAAAAATTTAGGGTTATTAGATTTTATCACTCCTAACTATTGGGTAATGGATGCTGCCACTCTCAACTATCACTTTGACTCTCACCATTCCCAACTTAACACTTTGTGTGTTGTGTCACTCCGCATGTGAACATTTCTTAGTGTTTGACTTGTGTTATTGGTGATATTAGGCTAACACTTTGTGAATTACTAATGACTTACAAGTGAATCTGGTCCTAAAAGACAAAAGGGGAGACCAAAACCGCTCAACCGGAGTGACACAACACACAAGTGTTAAGTTGGGAGTGGTGGGAGTCAAAGTGATGGTTGGGAGTGACAGCGACCAATACCCAATAGTTAGGAGTGATAAATTCCAATAACCCAAAAATTTATATGTGACCCAAATCATGTACTAAAATTGGTATGGTGGTGAAAGATAGATGATGGTGATGAAAGATGGAAATGGTGGTGAAGAGTGAGGAAGATGAAGTGTGTGAGGTGGGTTTCAAATAAAATTTTCTAACTATAAGGGCATTTTTCTCTTTTGATTGCATATATTAGAGAGGACGTTAAAACTCACACCACTATATGGTTTCTAACTTTCTGTTATATTTTCACAAGTTATGGAGTGGGTGGTAGTGGCGGACCCACACTTTGAACAATGGTGTTGTCCGACACCATTGAATTTTATGTAGCAAATACAACGTATATAAGTAAAATTCGAGCGACACCATTGTTTTTTTTACGAGCGACACCATTGTCTTTTTACAAGCAACACCATTGTTTTGTTTTCTTCTAAAAGAATTAGATAATAAAAAAATTTATAGTTAAAAAATTAAGCCCCGTTACTTAAATTTAATTAGTATACTTTAAATTATTAGAGGTCCATGCTTAATTTTTTTCTAATCTAGTAATCATTATAAGCCCATGTCTAATTGGTTTTGTTTCAATTGTTTAGTAAGCATTATAGGCCCATTTCTAATTGGTTTTGTTTCAGTTGTTTAACCTAACCGAACCAGATGTTTAATGATCATCTGAATGATGATTTCACTTGTTTATTATAATAAAAGAAGTTTTTTTTTGTCTTTTTTTCAAGTTGCCATTCTACACTATAACAATTCAAAACATGAATAATAATAAATCTATGTTTGGTCATTTAATAGTTTAATTGATAATTATAAGACTATAATATTATGGTCTTTTTTATAATTAATTTACGTTTCTAACCTTGAACATTAATATAGTTATCACACAACCTCTAAACTATAATAATTTTTGATAAACGATTTACCTATACCCTTGAACTTTAATAGATTTACCATAGGTAAGTTTAATAATAATTAGAGTAAATTACAAGTTTTGTCCTTTATGTTTGCATCAAATTTCAGGCGTTGTCCTTTACCTTTAAAATTGTCAGGCGGTGTCCTTTATGTTTCAAAATCTTGCACGTTATGTCCTTTAAGGCAAACCCAGTTAATTTTTTCAGTTAAATGAAGGCATGTGCAGGGCACATGAGGGTAGAAATGTCATTTCATTATTCAAGGGCTATTGTGTAAAACAATTTATATTAGAGGGACTATTGTGTAAAATTGAAATAAAAATCTGCACATTCTCTCTCTCTAAATTAACTCAAGTCTGCACATTCACTCTCTCTCTAAAGTAAACTCTATCTCTAAACTAAACTCTCTCTCTCTCTCTCTTCTAAGAAGGCGACGGTGATGGTGGTGGTCCGGCGTGATGGTGATGGTGGTGATCCGGAAGATGGAGGTGGTGTGGTTGTTTTAGGGGGGACGGTGGAGGTGGTGTCGTCATCGTCAATCTCCGATCAGACATTCTCTCTCTCTTCTAAGAAGGCGACGGTGGAGGTGGAGGTGGTGTCTCTCTCTTTCTAAATTAACTCAAGTCTGCACATCATCTCCTCCATCTCCGATCAGATCTCCTCTTTCCGGTACCGTCAATGTCGCGCCGTCAATCTCCGATCAGATCTCCTACAACTGGTACCGTTAATTGCGTTTTCTGTTATGGTTTCTGATAAAACTCATGGATGGAGTGGTGATTCGTTCGATAGATACATGGAGTATAAGTATGTAGTATTCAATTTTGTTGCTAATTGTGTGATTTAGTTCAGTTTTGATAAGTTTTTATGAATGTGAATTGTTGACTGATTTTGACTTTTGAGATGTTTGATTATGATCTAATTTCATTACTAATTGTCCGATTCACTTCAATTTTGATAAGTTTTTGTAATTTCATTACTAATTGTCTGATTCACTTCAATTTTGACCGTATTTTGTTCAGATGATTTTGTAGGGGTGGATAGTTTGGAGTTTTGGGGATAGTTTGTAGCTCTGTATTTTTTGTTTGTTCAGGCGATGGTGGAGATAGTGGGTGGTCAGCGACAGGTGAGGGTGGGACGTGGTGGTGGTCGGCGGCAGGTGAGGGTGGGAGGTGGTGGCGGCAGGTGGTTGGAAAGAGAGAGAAAGAGTGTGTGGGGTGTGTTGAGAAAGTGCAGGATGTTTTATTTGTTTTCTAAAAATCATTTATAAATTAGGATGTGAAAAGACAATACTACCCTCATGTGCTAAATTAACTGGAAATTATAACTGGGTTTGGCCTAAAGGACAAACCGTGCATGATTTTGAAACGTTAAGGACAAAACTCATCAATTTTAAAGATAAAAGACAGCGTCTGAAATTTAATGCAAACATAAAGGACAAAACTTGTAATTTACTCTAATAATTATATTTTTCTATAAGCGATTTATGTTTTAACCCTCGAACTTTAATAGAGTTATCATATGGTCCTTAAAGTTTAATAAAGTTAATAAACTTATTTTTTTTCTTTTTTTAATAAATATATGTTCTTTTATCCTTTTTATAGGTTTAGTTCTTTTTTGTTTTACTTATTATAATTAAAGCTAACTTTTAACTCTAGACATGGTTATTTAGGGGCTGTTTGTTTGCATATTATTAACCTCTTAATAGCCTATGTCTGACCGAGTCAGATGTAAGTGTGTTTGTTTTATCCCTCTTAAAACATACCCATCCTCTTATTAATCTCTGACCCAGTCATACATTGATACAAGTCTGACCGCCAAACTTTCCACCAAATACCCTTCTCTTCACTCATTCTCTTCAATCTTCTAGATTCAATCACTCCAACCTCCTTCATCCTCTGTCTTCTCTTCTCTATGGCTTCCACAGGCAAGTATTCCCTCTTCTATATCCTCCTCTTATTCTTCCACTTTTCATACATTAAAGCCTCCACATATCCCCAAGATTCACCCGATCTAACTCAAATCCTTACCCTTTTGAATAAACACATACATCAGTTAACTAAGCTCGATGACCTTGTCAAAAATCTAACCGAATTGGTTACTAGATTAGAACAACAACAACAACAATCTCGTATCACTAGAGATCAAAACTCTGTTTCCTTAAACGACGCACCAGTAATATCCGATTTGAAAGAAGTTGATCAAAACGACGCCGTTAGGGAGGTGGGTTTAGTTACAGAAGCTAAAGAGACTAGAGTTGTATTCGGTGGGTTTGGTCTTAACGGTTTCAGTTTGTTTCTGCTGTGAAACTCGATATGAAACCGACTTCGTTGAATGTTTTGCCGTTTAAGGATGCTGATTGGTTGAGTAAGTACATTGTTGTTGGTGATGATGTTGGGAATTTGTATGTGTTTACTCGATACGGTGAGGTTATGGTCCGGTTTGATACGGGGACGGGTTGTTCTATTACGTCGATGGTGTCGTACCTTTCGATTGTTAGGAATGAGAGTATTGTGGTTATAGGGCATGAGAATGGGGTTGTTTTGGTTCATAAGGTTTGGGAGGTTCCGAATGGGGATGAGTTGTATTCGGTTCAGAGGGAAACGGTTCGGAAACTTGAGCACACGGGTAAAATTCAGAAGGGTAAAATTGTCATTGTACACAGTCATTCAGAGATCCAACCAAACAGACTTAAACTGGTTCAGCACTTACTGGTTCAGACCTCTTACTGGTTCAGACCTCTTATTCGTTCAGCACTTATTCATTCAGAAGTTGCCAAACAGCCCCTTAGTCATCTTGCTTTTTAACCCTTCAATATAAAATATATAAGATAACAAATATTATCATTTTTTATTTACCTTATTATAGTTACATGGAACTTTTAACTCTAAATTATTTACTTAACTAAGTTGATTGCTTAATTTTACCGTCATGAAATATATACATCCTCGCCATCAACTTCTACGACCTCGCCGCGAAGCGTGGGCTCCAATCTTCACCATCAACCTCCTACGACCCGCCGCGAAGTGCATGCTCGAATACTAGTTGAAAACATTATGAATCGTTTTCAAAACATGAAAACGCGTACAGAGCAATTATTAAATGATTTTTTTTTATATATTTCAAATGACTTTGTAATTATATTATGTGTTTTTATTCATTGACATTGAACTTTTACTGTGATATTTGCTTTTTTCATGTGATTCGACCCGACTAGATCCGAACCAATCCAAAAAGTTCGACGCAGAGTTACTATAAACTGGGGTATCCATAAAAAATGACACCATAAGAAAAAGTTTCTGGCTCCGCCACTGATGGGTGGGGTGGTGTGGTGTGGCGGCTGATGGTGGCGATGTCGGCTGGTGGTCAGGTGGTCCTTGGTGGTGGTTGGCGACGATGACGGAGAAGAGAGAGTAAGAGCATGTATAACAACAACAACAACAACAACCATACCCAGTATATCCCACAAATAGCAAAGCTACTTATAGGGTCTGGGGAGGGTGAGATGTAGACAGACCTTGCCTCCATCTCTAAGGATAGAGAGGCTGCTTCCAGAGAGACCCCCGGCTCTAAAACCATCAACATACCAACGCACCAAGTCAAAAAAAAGTATATAAATAAGAAGTCAGAGAGTATACCAACACACAACATACCAACATACCAAGAAAAGTGATCAGAGAGTGACACAATATAGTGTAAAACATGTATGATAGCATACAAAATCATATGACGTTAAAATTAGTGCACTTTCACTTTTGCCCCCCGATGGCCCACACATGTTACTTCATGTCATCTAGTAATAAATATATTTCCCGTAGGTAATACACATTTTTGTACGTAAATATGCCACACTTACCGGTGTGATTGCTTTCCGAGCCCAAAATAATCCGCCAGCTTGGCCATCTGCATGCTATAAAAAGATGGTAAATATGTAATTTCACAGGTTTGTTAACGTTCATTTTAACAAGAGATATATTAATGCATGATTGCACGTAACTTTGATTCTTCTAAACCCAAATTTTCTCATCTTACATTAGACCTGCTAATGGTCATTTCCTACATCACAACTTTGTTTGTTTTTCCAAGAACATTATATATATTCTTGTTGAGGGTCGATGAATAGTTATTTTATTTTTAAAACAATATATAGTTTTTTTTATATTTTTATTTAGTAATATAATACCTTATTATTATATTTATTTTTAACATATTTTTCCTTCATTTACTTTTTTTTCTTAATTCTTTTTCTTTTTTTCTTTAAACAATATTACCTTTATCAATTAATTTAAAATATTTCTGTAACAACTTTCATTCTTTAATTAAAAAAATTACTTAAGTACGCATTTATCCTTATTTTTTCTCTAGAGATTCCGATATAAGTATTGTTAAAAATTAAATTGTACTTAAATTAGAGTATTTATTTACTATCGTTTACGGTACGATTATAAACTAAACCGATTCTAATATTTAGCTTTCGAAACAACATGCTTCATTTTCAAATATTGTTTGTTTAACATTATCATTTGTTTTGTTTCGCCGCAACGCGCGACGCCAATAAAAAATAGTTTCATTTATTTTAACGAAAATTGAGTTGGTTTCAAAATAAATGTATAAGTGGCAGACTCAGAAATTTCTTTCACAGGGGAGAAACTTTTTAGGGGTTGATCAGTCATTAGTCTATCACTATACAATAATCTTTTTGATCTGGTATGGGTCAGGTCATATTAATTTTTTTAGCTAAATTAATGTAATCATAAAAGTATATCAAAGGTCATTACAAATACATAATGAAAATACAATATATCTAAAGTTGTTCGCTACGAGAATTCATTTTTATAATAAAATTTAAAAACATGAGCTAAAGGCTAAAGCGTAAGTATTTGGACATTGGGCCTATAGTTGCCTTAAAAGTTTAAAAAAGTTGGACATGGACTTAACCGTTAGACTATACGGAGTGGGGGGGAAGGGGGGCTTGAAAAGGTGGCGTTGCACGACATGTGGACACCACGTCAGCACATGTCAGATTGTCAGAATAGTGGTGTGGTTCAAAAATTGGAGAAGTGGGCAGGGGGCGAAGGTTATTTAGTGCCCGAGGGTGCACCCGCCAACCCCAATGTTTCGATTAGAAGTGTATAGGTTCTGATTTTTCGTTCAGAAATTTTAAAAATTATATAGGATCTCCTCCTCCAAATTATTTTTCTTAAATATTTATACAATATATAAATTAAAGTAAAGTTTGTTACCACTTTGTATATCCTAAATATTTATATAATATATAAATTAAAGGTAAAGTTTGTTACCACTTTGTGTATAAGTGATGGGTAGTTTTGTAAATATATTTTAACTCTTATTTGTTTAACCCTAGATTACTCACCACACAATAAACTTAATCGCAAGTTTTTATGTGTAAGAACATGTCATTTGAATGAATGTTTTTTTTTAGTTTTATTTTGAAACTATTATTATTTGACTTGACCCGAATCGATAGCCGACCCGGCCCGAAACATAACGATAGAAAAAAAAATTTGGGTCTCATCACTTTACGCCCCCTCGAAACTTTTGGTTAAGCTCCGCCACTGGGAGTGGGACGGGGCGTGAAAGGGTGGCGAGGTGTGACATGTGACACATGCTTTTTATTATTATTATTTTATGAAACAAATCTATTAAATGAAGGAGTGGAATGGAGCGTGAAAGGGTGGCGAAGTGTGACACGTGACACACGTTTTTTTATTATTATTTTATAAAAACAAATCTATTAAATAAAAAAAACAAATCTCTAAACCACACCCAATCACATCGCCCACATCATCATCAACAACACAACGCCTATGGAAATCCTCCCGCCCCCTACCCACATCAGCCACAACGCCACCTCCGGGGTGGTGTTTCAGCGTGATTGTGACTTCCACGCCCACACCAGATGGTCTTTAACTTAACATATGTTTAAGGGGGTGGGGGGTGTTCGCAAAGCCATGCATGGGTACGCCCATTGTATGGGAATCATTCATACTCATGAAGTCACTAGCTATCACATACGTGTTAATAAATGTTAGTGTAGGCGCCTCTCAATTGCGGAACAAATCGAAATGTTATATACTCGTATCATTCAACATAACTTTATATACTCGTATCATCGATATCTCATTCCATGTTCACATAACAAAATAACAGATTTAACACATCAAGAAAAAGCATTACTTGTTTTATATTAATCAACATAAAATAGATAATAAAAAAAAAAACAATACAATTATTATGTATAACTGAAATACGAAAATAAGAAATTACTAACAATCAATCAACCAGAACACGACCCATTAAACCTAAACGATCTAATCAATCTGTCACAAACGATCAAACGGTCCATTCGGTTCAAGTTGCTTGCACAACCCTAAATAGGTCAAGAAAAGAACCCGGTCCTTGGCTCCGGTCCGATGATTTCTAGTATGCTTACAAAAATACTTGAGTTGTGCCAAAGTACAACATCCAAGCATCTGTCCCAAAAGCAAAAACAACCAATTTATAGATTTCTTGTTTTGTGCCATTATGGGCTTCACACAATTTTCTTGAGCACAATACTTGCAATTTGGCAAAGTAGGGTACAACCATGATTGTGGAGCTCTATCATTCAACTTATATTTATTCTCCTTCACATAGCATGAGATTTCCAAAAACTTTGCTTTAACATCATGTTCGATTTGATATTGTCGGTTGCAACGCTTGCATTGAACGTCGCCTGATATGACGTTGATACCCGAATCCGCTAGGTGTTTGAGGCTGTGAACAATGGCTCGGTGGTTTGTTGCCCATGGGAATGGTGGTGGGATAGTTGGAGATTTTCCTTGTGGTAGGACTTGTCTTGGGTTTCTACGGTTGTGACGAAGCGCCACAACGCGTTGTGGTGGTGGTTGTGGTTGTTGGAGGGAGAGTTTGAGGTCGGCTTGACCATCTTGATGATGGTTGCCGGTTAAGGCTAATGGTGTTCTCATGGTTTTTGATGATGGAAAATAAATAGTTGAGTATGGTTAAATAGTTGAAAATAGTGAGAAAAATGAGATAATTTTAAATTTCAAATATTTTATGTTATCATCCGGTTTTATCTCTTTATAACAAACAAAAAACTGAATATTACATAAATAGACCGGGTTTTTCTCTTTATAACTTAAGATGTATGTATCTTTCAAAATTCAAATTTTGTATAGATTATCTAGTTAGTGTTATCTTGCATGGTTTTGAATAAATTGTTAAGTTGGATTTTATTTGTTGCTCTCACTCTATTACGGTCATTGGGGAGGGACTATTAGTGCACATATCTCATTTAGAAGAATTATAGTATACAATAGGTCTATTACTTTGATCAATAAAATTAGAGGTCCTGACCCTAAACCGGTTTGAAACCAATGGCATGAGAAACCGGTTTGAAACCGTAGGGTTGCGACTAGTTTGTAATCCTCAATTTGAAACCTGATTGAACCTGAACCGAATAGGTAAAATACCGATCAAAGCTTTTTAAACAGGGCCAACAAACTGACATATCCTGAAACCGGATTTGACTTTTTCGTTGACCAACCTGAATCGGTTTAGGGTTTGTGCCTGATTTATGCACATCTCTAATTAAAATAACTAATGAATAAAAAACTTAATGACGTTGTATACGTTCATTATAAGTTATGTCGATCTACCAACTATGTATAATACAATAGTGATTGACAACTTTTTTTTTTTGTTATTTTTAGTGAGGCTACAAAAATATTAACATTTGAATTTTCTAGGCTCCAGGATGATTTGAGGTCTTATAATCGATTCATTTGGATATGAAAGCTATGATAAAACTGTGTTTTGGCCTTTTGGGTGGTTAATAATAACACTAATTTTAAAAGAGTTAAAAGAATATGCTAGAAAAAATAGCCACTAAATAACAATGCCAATACATATACACTAGAGTGAATTGCAAGTTTTGTCCTTTATCTTTAGGCCATTTTGCAAGTTTTGTCCTTTATGTTTAAAGTTGACGAGTTTTGTCCTTTATGTTTGAAATCAAGCACGTTTTACCCTTTGGGCCTTAAAAATCAAGCACGTTTTGTCCTTTATCCTTAAAAATCAAGCACGTTTTGTACTTTATGTTTAAAGAATCAAGCACGTTTAAAGAATCAAGCATGTGTCAGCCAAAGAGGCTGTCCAACAATGTTTTTCTTATGTCATTACTGCATCATAAAGCCTAATATATAAAATCATTTTAAATTCTGTCTAAACCTCTGCCAGAGTAAACATCTGCTCATTTATATATGACTTTACTTTAATATCTAGCAGCAGTTGTTGTTATGCTCCGTAATGCTTCTAGATCAGCAGATGTTTAAGGCTAATTACCGCCAAATTCAAATTCAAAAATGCATGGGAATAAGTAATTTGCAATTAATGTATGTCACTCAGAAACTCCTGTCAATCATCCTTCTTATATAAGGATTTTCTTCTCATTTCCCTCTTCATATTTCATCACACTTTCATCTTCTCTGATTTTGAAATTTAATCACAATCCGAATTAGAAGCATGTCAATATCAGTTGACAGTAACAATCTTAGTTTTGTTAACGATTTGAATCTTGGGAAAGATATGTGGAACATGAAAGCGAGAATTATTCGAAAATGGAATCAAGGTTACAAAATGGATCTCATCTTCATTGATGAAAAGGTAATTTGTATCTCTGCCTTTTCGTTTTATCAGAAAATGTAGTGGTGTATGCTAAGAAGATATTTTTTTTAAATGTTCTCCAGGGTGCTAAGATTCAAGCAGGTATTAAGAGTCATCTGATACCTGTTTTTGATGGACAGCTTCAAGAAGATGTTGTTGTGATTCTGGCGAAATTTGCTGTTGGTGAGAATAAAGATTTATATAAAGTAGTAGTACAGCCTTATAAAATCAACTTTTATAGATGCACAACTGTTACTCCTGTGAGAGATTGGCAAGGTGTTGAGTATGGTTTCAACTTCAGAGCTTATGAAGATATTCTTCAAGGAGAGGCGTTATACGCTTTGAGTGTTGGTAGTGTATATTTTAGTAATCATGTCTTCCTTGTATAATATTAGAGAGTTTTACTTATACTCTTGTATAATGTGATCATATAGATGTTGCTGGATTTGTGGTTTGTTGTGGAGATCTTGAAATCTTTGATCGACCTCCAAAGGAGACAAAGAAGATCAATTTCGATATTCAAGACTTGGAGTAAGTTGTTGTTTACATGTGCAGTCATGTACAGATCATTGTTTGTATTTAATGATGTTAATAAATAACATGAAGAATGTTGGTATTTAATGCGGGATCATGGTAATGCTAGTAAATGAGATCTATAGTGTTTGTATCTAATGCTGAATCATGGTAATAAATGAGATCAACAGTTTATTCTTAGTGGATATGTTAGTTAATTTATGGCTCATTTGCTAGTTTAATAAATGTCATAACTTTCCTTTGATTTTGTGTTTTTATTCATTCAATTTGGTTTTGATATTAGAGATTTGTAAAGAAATGGTCATAAATTAGTCTTTAGTATATCATCATACGAATATTGTTTTCATGTAGGGGTAAGGTTTTGCGATGTACTGTGTGGAATGATTATGCTCTGCAGTTTAAGGACTTCATCTCTAAAATCCCACCTCATGAGCATGTGATGGCTGTTATACAACATGGAAAGTGTAAGGAATGGAAAGGTATTTTTGTTACTTTCTGCAAATCATAACTATACTGTTTATTTCTGGCAATATAAAGACAGGTATACATTAAATATCTATATACTTTGCATGTAGGTGAATATACAGTTCAAAGTGATAAGTTTGCAACACGAATTTTTCCGAATGAAGAAATTGATGAAGTTAATGAACTAAGGAGGAGGTAATTTGCCAATGTAATTTCTATTGTATATAGATGTTCAAGTCAAATACTTGATTTCATTGCATACTAATTCTAATAATTTGTGGTATTCAAAAGTCTTATACTGAAGTTTGGACAAGGGAGTGGTTCTACTTCTCAAACAATACTATCATCTCAGAGTGTTTTTCCATTGCATAAAGAATTTGTAACTCATGGTGTGAAGAAACATGTTGATGAGATTAGTGACATAGAAAAGGTTTCACATCTTTTTATATAGTTTGGTTATTTGTTTGGTTTATCACCTGCATGTTTGTCAAACTAGAGATTACAAGTTGATATATTGTTTTAACGGGAAATGTCTTGTGTTGTGGTTGCGACAATTAAGATTGTGCAAGAATAGTATGGTTGGTTTTATCCTGCCTGTCATAAGTGTTTCAAGAAGGTGATGGGTAAAAGTGAATACTTACAGAATGTTGAAAATGTTTCGGATGATATTGTTCGATTGCCTGCGACTTCTTTGGTTTGTCCCAAATGTCGTAGTGAATGTATATCCATCACCACAAAGTAAGCAATGATGATTATTTAACGTTATATTTATATAAGTAACATTTTAAGACTGGTATTTAAATACAGTTTTGCAGTTTACTTAGTCATTTGTATATATTTCAGGTTCAAGGTGCAAGTCCGGGTGCAGGATGAGAGTGGTAGCGTTTCTTTTGTTATGTTTGATAGAGATGTTCAGAAGCTTCTTAGATTAGCGGCGAGTGACATAAGAGAAAGGCAGGTTAAGGCCAATGATACTGGATGTTTCCCTTATGAGATATTTCGATTGGTTGATAAGAAGGATGCTTTTAAGATTGATGTTTCAGAGTTCAATCTTAAAAATGACTATCGTGTTTATACTATGCAAAAAACATGTGATGATCCGGTAATAATTGCTGAGTTGGTTGGTGGAGATGGTAATGGTGATGAAAATACCGATGATGTAGCATATAAAATTACTTTTTCAATCTATTTAGTTTTCTTTTGAGTTTCAAAGACTGGATTCTGCACTTTTTTATATGATATCATATATTTTGATCCTTTAGGTTACTCAAGAGGTAGCTGACGTTAAAGATGTTAACCTTTTAGAATCTTCCCAGGTGTCTGCTGAACGAACTTCAATGGTGAGTATTTATTTTTGAAAGTAAGTTTAGTATGTTTAAAAAGAGTTCATTATTTTATTAAATGAGATCAATAGTTGTTTTGTGATCTGTTGCAAGGATGCTGTCTCTGTTATGGCCGACTCTTCAGCCGTTGAAGTTGAAAAGGATTCTGGATCAAGTCCCAATGGAAAGCGGATAGCTCAAGATGCTGATGTTGTCAATGTTGGTGAGCTATCCACTAATGTGAGAAGAACCCGGAAGAAGCTTATGAAAAAAACAATTCTTATGAGAGATAAGTAGAAACCACTTATTTTTGAAGACTCCTTGTGGTTTTTATTTATGTCTGTTAACTGTTGTTTTAACAAACTGTGGTTAAAAGTTTGGTGTGTAAGGGCTACAATGAAGCATCTAAACTGATGTATTTGGTATGTAATGTCTACGCTTTGAATATCAAGTAAATTTAACCTTTTGTTTGTTATATAATATTGTTATTATACATTATATACATTTTTGGTGATACTCATGTACTGGATAAGTAGTAGGGTTGTATATTATTGTTAGCGAATGAATGAAAATTTAATCAATTGTTTAGTGGGAAAACTGTTAGGGTCTGAGATACATTAACATCTGTTAGAGGCTAAGCACTGTTATAGCATGCTAACATCTGTTAACGCCTAAGAACTGTTAGGATCTGAGTTACATTAGCATCTGTTGATTACATTAGCATATGTTGATAGACTTTGCTTCAACAGACCTTATGAGCTGTTGATCATCATCTGTTAAAGATCTTATATTAAAGATCTTCTGTTGAATTGTGCAATATCTGTTGGTCTACAACAGAACTTAGGTTCATCATACATTTGGCTTCATCAGCAGAGGTTCTCTTTAGGAGACCTTTGCTTCAGCAGTCTTTGTCTTAACAGACCTTTTGGGTCATCAATAGAGTTTGTTTGGTTCATGAGCTGAGGTTGTTTGGTTTAACAGACTTTCCTTCAACAGTGGTTGTCTTCAACAGACCTTTTGGTTTGCCAATTTTAGCGAAACAGATGTTGAGTTTGTCCCTTTGGTAGGAGCAGATTTTTAAAACACTGTTATTTGTAATTACTGGTTGTATACAATAGTAATGTTTAGATGCAAAATATAGTAATGTTTAGTTGAAAAATATAAAACGGTAAAACCACAAAGTTTTGAAAGTATATAACTTTGTATACTAACACTACATAACTTCATTCTTAAGTTAGTTTTCGGAGAAGAAATTTGTCCATCAAACATGTCAGCTAAAACATAAATCATTAAATGCTGAAAAGATGTTCAAAGACTATGTCAACAAACTTCAAAGTGTATTTTATCTCCTGTTACACTTTTTTCTTTGACTATCTCAAACCTCAGCTTTTTCCCCACAGATATTCCCGTTTCATCCATGATACGCTGCCAGTTTGTATACATCACTAGATGGTTGTTGTCGTCAGGTCTTCTAGGATCTCTCCTAACAACCAGTTGTACCAAAAACTTCACATGACCAAATGATAGCACAGCTCTACGGTAGTCATTTAGCTGGTGTTCTCAAACAAGTTCCTCGGTATTGCATGTAAAAGAAAATTCTTTCTTTAGTTATTCATTCAAAACAGCATATACTTTAAGTAATAACAGATAGATCCAATCCAACATTATAAGTAAAATCAACCATATTAAAAGTAGATATATAATTACCAAGTTGTGTATCTCTATAACATGGTATTCAAACTGTTTTTTATAATGTGAGCGCTTTTTGCGGTGTTGGTGATTGCTACGGTTGCAGTGATGTTTAGTCTCCCCGTGAAGTCCAATCCCGTCTTTGTTAAAAACCTTCACAGTGAAGTTAAAGTGGTCTTCAGGAGTACTTCCCATCCATTGAAACAACAGTTGGCAGCATTCCTCAATGTCATTTTCAAAGCAAAACGTTGTCCATCCTGGTCCCATAAAACCAGCAGCCAATCCCTTTTTGTTTTCAGGAGAGAAAACATAATACACATCAACTTTACTACTCTGCTTTGGTCCATGTACTTTTGCAACAAAGTTATCAATTTTTAATCTCTTCTCCGACAACAGCTTCAGCAAATCATGTGGTAAATGCTATAATTTTCATACATTTCAGAAATGTCATATTAGATTTTATATAGGATACAAAATTTAAATTAGAAGTTTTTCTAACAGCCCAAAAGATACACTGGCAATATATAAAAATAACGTAGCAATTTTTAACCTGCTTGCAGTATGTTTCTTCTTCAGCCTGTATCAAGCAACCATGAACATAATCTCTGTTCGAGTCATCGTTTCTAATCTCCAATCCCTCATTGTTCAAAACATTTATCTCAAATTTTACTTCCTTCAATTTTTTTAAACACAGCTTGTCTATATTCTTATTTCTATAAGTTTCAACAAACCGAGTCCATTCTGGCCCGTTTATCCTCTTACTTTTATGATCGATGCTCTGTACTGCAATCTTATACTTAAATCCAATATAATCAACCAACTTTATTACTTCACACTTTCTTGGTAATTGGTTACTCATTATCCTTGGAAGTACCTATGTATATAAAGTACACAACATTTAATATATCTTTAATTTTATAAATACAGTTTTTAGCGTACAATTGTGATTTGAGTTAAATAATTTCTAAGAATATAGCTTACCAATCCCTCATTTAGGTCTGTCAATTCAGAGACATTGATAATTATTATAAACTCCATCTGAAAGTAAAAAATACAATAACAATTAAATACTAAAACATAAAATCAATTGTATCTGAAAAACATTGTATTTAAGGTATAAAAAGATATCCAACACCCTGTAGGACCAAACTTATGTAACACCCGTTCTTATAAATCAAGTTTTAACGTATATCTTGGGAAAATAATCATGTAATTAATGATTATATATACATCGGAAATAACGGGTTTCTTAAAGCTTTTACAATTTATAATTTATTCTACAAAACGTGATTGAAATTCATTGTTTAAAATTTACAACGTGGCAAAGTGCGGAAGCGTGTATATTTATCGTGTTCGGTTCTTCGCTGAGCTTGATCGTCTTCCGGCATCCAAGGTGTACCTACATTTCATAAACATGAAATGCTTTAGTCATACGGGTTTAATCACGTCCGAACGATGTCCGGGAAACAATAGACTTTCAAATGAAAAACAAAATATAATAAAAAATTTCTCCACCGTAATTTACGGTGGGACCGTAAATTACGGTGGCCCCTGGGTCTCAAATCTTTTGCCGTAAATCAGACCTTTAGCACCGTAACATAATCAACTCCACCGTAATTTACGGTGGGACCGTAAATTACGGTGGGCTCTGCATCCAGATTCTCTATTTTGTCGTAATTTGACACGAAATCTTCCGTATCTTTCAAACCGCTTATCCGTTTGACCTACCGTTTCTTCCTACATGTTTGTAATTTGATTCTCCATCATTTGGAGTTAAAATCCGACATCCGACTTAACAAGATTTAAGACTTTTAAGTCTTCGGCTTATTTCCCTTTTTACAAATTTTTGACCCATTCGCGGTTTTATCAAACAAACGTATTTGTTTGATTCCTATATCACATACAATCCTTTAATTTAATATTACTTACCATTTTAGGTTCTATTCATAGGTTTATTACACAATTTAAACCCGTTTTCACTCGTATGCTTATTTTGACCCGTTAAGGGTTCTTAAGTACTTTCGAGCCTAAAATCGCTTTCAATTGCTTCTATAATTAATCTAAGTATTCATTTAATCATAAAACTTATTTCCGAACAACTTTTAAAGGTTGTTTGGTCAATTTAGCCACTAAGGGCGTTTTGGTCCATTTTAGTCCTTTATTAACAATGAAGGACTTTTGAAAGTATATTGGACCCAAAATCCCTCTTTTAACCTATAATTATGTTTGAAAAGTCATTAAGCTTTCCAAACGCCATGTTCATTACATAAAACATTTGGTTTACCTAACAAGTAACCAAATGTCCGTTTTGACCTCTTTTAACACTCTTAAACCATATGTTCTAAATGAGTGTTACCTTATTTCACATACCTGGCGCAGATCAATATATTGACCCGTTTTTAATACCTTGCTTTTATAACCGCTAATTCATAGCGTTGCTAACACCAATTTGACATTTACACCTGAAATAATATAGCTCGACAATAGTCATTAGTCGCTATTGTCAAAGGGTGATATCTTCACCTTTTGACCCATTTGGTCTAAGTGACCGATTATGTTGGCGAGATGATATTTATTACCATCTCATCTATACGACTCGCTTCGATTTACACCGTGTGGCCATTTCACTTATTAATTGATTTTCTTAACGCTTTTTAGCCTGTTATGGCTTACGCCTTACAGTGTCTTTCAAAACCAATAGTTATGGTCAACGCATGACCAATTTACCTTTTTACCCTTATTGTTTGTTTTGGGTTTACCCTATAAGGTAACCATTCAAAAGCTCATTTTCCATTTGTCATAAATTGATCGAATTACCGATTTAATTCCTTTTTAACCATCAACATGGTTTCTTGTCGTGCTAGACTACCTTGTTCCGTACGTTTACACGTCGGAACATCATACCTCAATTATGTATTTGTCTTTTTCGTAACAATACGGTAAGGGAGTATTCTAACATATAAGACTAGTGTAAGCTATACTTACCTTACTTCCACCTATGCTTTTCCGTCATTCTTTCTTCGTTTGACCCGCTTTGTTCCCAAGCTTTCACCTAGCTTGTTAATCGTCAAACTATCATTGCAAATTATAAGATGGATAGATTAGTCATAATTATTCACGACTATCCATCTCACTTATTTCATACGTCGGAACTACTATTCGACTTCATGATTAGTTAACTTAGCTATTTAAAGTTAAGCACTTTAAATCACAAGGTTCTCAACATTGAGTCTAAATCAACATTATATTTAGAACCCTTCTCACTTCATATTACACGTAATCACCATAACATTCAAATGCGCGTTTTCACTCTAATTTCAACACTTTAGTTTTCACTTAGGCATTTTAACAAACACCTAATGTGCATACATTTTACACATTTACAACTAGTTCATAACTAGTTATTTTTACCAAGATTAACATCACAATTCACCATTATCACTTATGATTAAATACTCAAACTTGCAAATTGTTTAAGTATTTCCTAATTACTAACATGCATGATGATCCTAATGACAATCATATCATCAAATTCATCATATGATTAAAACCCACTTAACCTAGTGTGGTAAATCATTCAATCATTCAATCCATAGCATGTTATGTATGATTTTCACTTAGGGTTTTGTTCCTAAGCAAATATACATCACTAATCTAGTCATAGCTTCTCTAATTCATGCCTAATTCGTGATTAGGATGATTATCAATTTTTACAACTTCATGAATGTTAGAAATTTGACATACCTTAGGATCCCCTTGACTTGGTGATCACGAATATGTGCTTGAATTTCGATTTGGGACTTGATTCGAGCTTCAATTTGACCAATTTGTGGAACTAGGGTTTTGAGCTCCCTGCTCTTTCTCCTGGTCGTACGCACACACACACATTAAGTGTGTGTGTTGTGTTTTTAGTTTTTGTTTTTATAAATCAAGTCTCCTTTTGTGCAACTTAAGCCCCTCTAGTTTGATTAATTATTAAGTAAGCCACAACCTACTTATTTTTAACAATATTCCCACTTATTAACTAGGTTTAATATTTCTAGTTAACTTAGCGGGTTCGGGAATATTTATGACTAAGTTTATTTTAGGTCCCGTTAACTCGGGCCTTCTAAGCTTTTATTTCTTAAAAGCTTTTATTCACTTTTTATTTATTATTAGGATTAATTATTTAAATCCTAATATTTACCGGGTAAATTTTTACCACTAAAGGTATTTTACCCGTCTTTACTATTAACGTGGTTTGATTACCAAAGCCGGTTTTCGGGGTGTTACAAGTCTACCCCCCTTAAAGAGGTTTCGTCCTCGAAACCTTTTCTTACTTAATTTATCGAGTTCAACTCCATGTATCTGCTCTCGATAATCAATTAAGCATTTCTCATATCTTAACCGATTGTTAGTATTACCAGAAAAGTATGGTAATATTCTTTTGGTTATTAATCATCTACGTATCTTACATGACATAATGCGACTGGAAATAACGTAATCTCGTTATTTCCACTAGTTTACTCAACTTAGCGATATTCCTCGCTTTCATATACTATCGAATTCTTTATGAATCCGTGACTTTGACCCGTTTAAAGGTCTTTAGTGAAATCTCTCACTTTTTGCAACGATTTCTTTTATTTTCAATTTTATTTATTCGGTTCATTTATACCGAATCCACCGCTTACAAGCAAACCAAATTTATTTAAATGACCTTGACGGGTCTCACTAATTAGTCTTATTAGTCCAGTTACTATTTACCGCTCGCTTGGTTATAATGTGATTCTACTTCACATTACATTTCTCGACCGTGATTGTGTTACATCATGTTTAATTTATATCAAAATCTCATTTTCGAAAATATCACTTTTCGAATATATCGTCTTGCGCCTATCAGCGTCAAGACTTGTATCTTTCATGCTTACTATTTAAATTCTATCAGAATTTATGTTTGTAAAAACATTACTTCTTACTAAAACCGAAGTTTTAGTTTTAGGATCTTTTCTTTAACTTGTGTCAATCATCCATACTGGGATATTGACAGTCCATAATTTATTCTTTGACAGCCCTTGTTTTATGCGGGGATTCTCAATTTATCCGTCGCTTTGTCTAATTAACCCCGTAAGTTTTATCGTTTTGCTCTATAGACTATTTTATTAGACTTTCACCTCTTTAAGGCTAGGTCCTTGTAGTCTATTTCTTTCTAGTCGTGACCCGTAGGTCATATTAGTCTCGTAGACTTTTCCATTGTTTATAACCCCAAGGGTTACATTGATCCCGTAGATCATTCTTTACGCATGCCTACATTGAAATATATATATGGTGTCAAAGCACTCTTTTTATGTTTGAAAATCATTTGTTTTCACCCTTGAACTTCATTTGACCTTGACCGTAGTCTAAGGCTTCATTTGTTTACTTTCGGGCTAATCCTCCGACTTTATGACTTCTGACGTTATTTACGCGTCAGTTTGTCTCAAGCTTACCGTTATCCGGCTTGCGCTTACTTATGCCATTAAGCATTTATACTTTATTCAACCCGTTCAACCTCAAAATGGTTGAATATAATTATCAAAATTTCTGTTTACGAAATTTTATGGTCTTTTAGTCATAACTCATAATCCGAGTCTTTTGACCTTAAATTCACGTTCTCGTCTCTCGGTTTACGCATGTGTTTAAATCCTTACCCATTAACCGGGTGTTTTACCGAAGTCGTTATTATTGCAACCCTTCCGGTATGCATTAAGACCTCGCTTCATTTTTATATTCCGACTTTGTCTTTAAGTCGGACGTTTTACAAAAACGACCCGTTAAGGGACTCATTTGCAATTTCCGGGTTCGAGCGTAAGTACACCCCCTCCCAATACTTGTCTAATCATGCTTGCGTTTTCTGGGTTCGAGTGTAAGTACACTCCCTCCCAATACTTGTTTAATCACGCTTGCGTTTTCTGGGTTCGAGTGTAAGTACACTCCCTCCCAATACTTGTTTAATCATGCTTGCGTTTTCTGGGTTCGAGTGTAAGTACACTCCCTCCCAATACTTGTTTAATCACGCTTGCGTTTTCTGGGTTCGAGTGTAAGTACACTCCCTCCCAATACTTGTTTAATCATGCTTGCGTTTTCTGGGTTCGAGTGTAAGTACACTCCCTCCCAATACTTGTTTAATCATGCTTGCGTTTTCTGGGTTCGAGTGTAAGTACACTCCCTCCCAATACTTGTTTAATCATGCTTCTTTGTCCCTTCACTCGGGCTCATTGTCCTAATGTAATACGCTTCTGTCACTCGGTTGTGCGTTTACATTATTATCAAATATTTTGCTTGTCTGATTCATTTGGGTACTTTTTACTTAGTCCCATTCACCCCGCCCTTACTACATCGGACATAACTGCGCTCATTATAAGAAGCTCATGCTATCATGTGTTCACTACTTACTTGGCCAGAGTAAGCGATCAACACGTGGTACGCGTGACCTTATTATAATTACCACATCACGTCCCATGTAAGTAACTCCTCAATTTATCCTCATGTTTATGGTTTCATTTGGTAAAACTTTATTTAATTGTTAGTTAACAATTATTAGTTTTAATCGTTCATCCTTGAACATGTACAATGTCCCTTTTTATAAACATTTATTCACATTCACTGATGTGATCATTAATTTTTCTCAATAGGATTTGTATCGAGAATTCTTACTTGGATGATCACTCTCGTCCAAGTTTCTATATAAATAAGTCTTGTTATTCATTGGCTATTCATCATTGTGAATAACACATTTCCTATTAAATTTCTCTTGGAAATCAGGTTTTCCAAGTTCTGTCATATGTGTATGCAACCGTTATTACTTACGTGTTTGTTGCATATAACGACTCGTGCGATTAAATTTAAAAGTGTGCACCTGGTGATGCTTGCCCTAACAGGCTTCTCATGTCATTAGTCTTGTTCGCGACCGTTACGCGATTTTGGTCCTTAATGAGTATGCTCTTCTTGTCGTACCTCGGACCGTTCCATCATCATATCCATAATTCGTTTGACTCTCGTCATCTTCAAACGCGAGTGTCCTTCATTTAAAACATTCACAAAAGTTAGTAAAGTCAACTTCAATAATCGCCCGTATTATAATACAAGGCATTTTCTACTATACACGTCAACGCGCGTATTTTCGTCAACTACATCAATCGTTTAATTGGGGTAACGTGTGTTACACGATAGCCCTATGTGTTATTTACAACAATTAGCATACTAAACTATTAGCATACGTGCACTTACCGGATTTGCGATCAAGCCTCGAACCGAACACCAATCTTTATTAAGAGCATAAGGTTTAAGTCCAAGCACGGTTTCTCCCCACCATACTCGAATCTCTTAAACCAAGGCTCTGATACCAACTTGTAACACCCGTTCTTATAAATCAAGTTTTAACGTATATCTTGGGAAAATAATCATGTAATTAATGATTATATATACATCGGAAATAACGGGTTTCTTAAAGCTTTTACAATTTATAATTTATTCTACAAAACGTGATTGAAATTCATTGTTTAAAATTTACAACGTGGCAAAGTGCGGAAGCGTGTATATTTATCGTGTTCGGTTCTTCGCTGAGCTTGATCGTCTTCCGGCATCCAAGGTGTACCTACATTTCATAAACATGAAATGCTTTAGTCATACGGGTTTAATCACGTCCGAACGATGTCCGGGAAACAATAGACTTTCAAATGAAAAACAAAATATAATAAAAAATTTCTCCACCGTAATTTACGGTGGGACCGTAAATTACGGTGGCCCCTGGGTCTCAAATCTTTTGCCGTAAATCAGACCTTTAGCACCGTAACATAATCAACTCCACCGTAATTTACGGTGGGACCGTAAATTACGGTGGGCTCTGCATCCAGATTCTCTATTTTGTCGTAATTTGACACGAAATCTTCCGTATCTTTCAAACCGCTTATCCGTTTGACCTACCGTTTCTTCCTACATGTTTGTAATTTGATTCTCCATCATTTGGAGTTAAAATCCGACATCCGACTTAACAAGATTTAAGACTTTTAAGTCTTCGGCTTATTTCCCTTTTTACAAATTTTTGACCCATTCGCGGTTTTATCAAACAAACGTATTTGTTTGATTCCTATATCACATACAATCCTTTAATTTAATATTACTTACCATTTTAGGTTCTATTCATAGGTTTATTACACAATTTAAACCCGTTTTCACTCGTATGCTTATTTTGACCCGTTAAGGGTTCTTAAGTACTTTCGAGCCTAAAATCGCTTTCAATTGCTTCTATAATTAATCTAAGTATTCATTTAATCATAAAACTTATTTCCGAACAACTTTTAAAGGTTGTTTGGTCAATTTAGCCACTAAGGGCGTTTTGGTCCATTTTAGTCCTTTATTAACAATGAAGGACTTTTGAAAGTATATTGGACCCAAAATCCCTCTTTTAACCTATAATTATGTTTGAAAAGTCATTAAGCTTTCCAAACGCCATGTTCATTACATAAAACATTTGGTTTACCTAACAAGTAACCAAATGTCCGTTTTGACCTCTTTTAACACTCTTAAACCATATGTTCTAAATGAGTGTTACCTTATTTCACATACCTGGCGCAGATCAATATATTGACCCGTTTTTAATACCTTGCTTTTATAACCGCTAATTCATAGCGTTGCTAACACCAATTTGACATTTACACCTGAAATAATATAGCTCGACAATAGTCATTAGTCGCTATTGTCAAAGGGTGATATCTTCACCTTTTGACCCATTTGGTCTAAGTGACCGATTATGTTGGCGAGATGATATTTATTACCATCTCATCTATACGACTCGCTTCGATTTACACCGTGTGGCCATTTCACTTATTAATTGATTTTCTTAACGCTTTTTAGCCTGTTATGGCTTACGCCTTACAGTGTCTTTCAAAACCAATAGTTATGGTCAACGCATGACCAATTTACCTTTTTACCCTTATTGTTTGTTTTGGGTTTACCCTATAAGGTAACCATTCAAAAGCTCATTTTCCATTTGTCATAAATTGATCGAATTACCGATTTAATTCCTTTTTAACCATCAACATGGTTTCTTGTCGTGCTAGACTACCTTGTTCCGTACGTTTACACGTCGGAACATCATACCTCAATTATGTATTTGTCTTTTTCGTAACAATACGGTAAGGGAGTATTCTAACATATAAGACTAGTGTAAGCTATACTTACCTTACTTCCACCTATGCTTTTCCGTCATTCTTTCTTCGTTTGACCCGCTTTGTTCCCAAGCTTTCACCTAGCTTGTTAATCGTCAACCTATCATTGCAAATTATAAGATGGATAGATTAGTCATAATTATTCACGACTATCCATCTCACTTATTTCATACGTCGGAACTACTATTCGACTTCATGATTAGTTAACTTAGCTATTTAAAGTTAAGCACTTTAAATCACAAGGTTCTCAACATTGAGTCTAAATCAACATTATATTTAGAACCCTTCTCACTTCATATTACACGTAATCACCATAACATTCAAATGCGCGTTTTCACTCTAATTTCAACACTTTAGTTTTCACTTAGGCATTTTAACAAACACCTAATGTGCATACATTTTACACATTTACAACTAGTTCATAACTAGTTATTTTTACCAAGATTAACATCACAATTCACCATTATCACTTATGATTAAATACTCAAACTTGCAAATTGTTTAAGTATTTCCTAATTACTAACATGCATGATGATCCTAATGACAATCATATCATCAAATTCATCATATGATTAAAACCCACTTAACCTAGTGTGGTAAATCATTCAATCATTCAATCCATAGCATGTTATGTATGATTTTCACTTAGGGTTTTGTTCCTAAGCAAATATACATCACTAATCTAGTCATAGCTTCTCTAATTCATGCCTAATTCGTGATTAGGATGATTATCAATTTTTACAACTTCATGAATGTTAGAAATTTGACATACCTTAGGATCCCCTTGACTTGGTGATCACGAATATGTGCTTGAATTTCGATTTGGGACTTGATTCGAGCTTCAATTTGACCAATTTGTGGAACTAGGGTTTTGAGCTCCCTGCTCTTTCTCCTGGTCGTACGCACACACACACATTAAGTGTGTGTGTTGTGTTTTTAGTTTTTGTTTTTATAAATCAAGTCTCCTTTTGTGCAACTTAAGCCCCTCTAGTTTGATTAATTATTAAGTAAGCCACAACCTACTTATTTTTAACAATATTCCCACTTATTAACTAGGTTTAATATTTCTAGTTAACTTAGCGGGTTCAGGAATATTTATGACTAAGTTTATTTTAGGTCCCGTTAACTCGGGCCTTCTAAGCTTTTATTTCTTAAAAGCTTTTATTCACTTTTTATTTATTATTAGGATTAATTATTTAAATCCTAATATTTACCGGGTAAATTTTTACCACTAAGGGTATTTTACCCGTCTTTACTATTAACGTGGTTTGATTACCAAAGCCGGTTTTCGGGGTGTTACACTTATATGTTGTGTACTTCAATATGGCCCCTACAACTAACAATATGAATCTAGCACCATGTAAGATGAGATTTATATTCTTGTATAATAAAAAAAGTATTATATGACATTAAAGTTTTCAAATATCCATGTTTGTGTCAACTTCAAACTTCAGTTTTTTTCAGCAGCCAAGGCTATATTCACTTACAAATCAGACATATGAGTACTATAAACTAATTGCAGGATATTTTATCAAAATTAAGATTGATAGAACAAATTTATCAATACTACTTGGCAGTTCATACAATAATTCTAAAACCATTCGTAAAATATAGAACCAAATATTTATGAAACAACAATATTTCAGATTCTTATTTAGATGGAATGAATCAAAATGTAACTAAATAAGTTGATATAAATCTTATTATAAAATAAAGAAAACAAGTTTATATAAGTTTATCTATTTTAAGATCAGTAGATTATGATTTTGATGTTTATATAATTTGAAATGAGGAAACTGAAAGGAACATGTCAAAGCATACCTGTAAAATACACAAGAGAACAAAAAAAAATACCTGATCTAAAACTTTAAACTTCTGATCGTCAAGTCTGAAGAAGAAGAAGAAACTGTAGAGTTTTTTCGCCGGAGAATAAGAGGTAAGATTGTATTGGGATTGTTGAAAGTAAGATATTTAACTATTAACTTGTAACTGTTTATTTATTTAACTTATAATAATCTTTAATATCGAGATTTAAAAACTATTTTTAATTATATAAATATATGAATTAACAGATAAGTTTTTCTTATTTAACATTAAATTTATATTGAAGCAGTGGTTGTTGCCGTGCAAAAATTACATTATTTTATAGAAAAATGGGGTAAAGTATAAATTTTACAAAACTTAATTTCAACCAACCAGTGTAAATGTAACATTTGTATTAACCCCATTTAATATACTTTTCATCTCCATTATTGAATATAAGCTCCAGAAAACATATTCGGAAGTTTTCTCACATAACTTTCTTACCAAAATCGGAAAGGTTCTATTGCATAATATAGATTACACGCTATAAAACCAAGTATTGTTTATTTGAATTTATTGTTTGTTTTATAAATGTTAGATTAATCATTATTTGATGTTATGAGTATGTATTTGTCACCGACGGAGTTTCATATTCTTTGTTGAAGCAAATAATAGTCGCTGTAATCCGGTGTATTTTTATCGATTAAGTACTGCATTAACTTAAATGAAGTTACTGATAGCATTCTCTGTCACAATTTGTGCATGCATCTTCTTGATGTTGTCTTCTATATTACGATTGATAAATCAACCATATAATTTTTGGTTGATGCTCATTTGCTTAACTGTTGTGAGAGATGATGATTTTCGTTTTGTGCTTTGTTTTTGTAATACCTTAAGTGTGTGATTATACAAATAGTCCGGTTAATATTTGGTACTTTTGTATTTTAAGTGCTAATTTAGTTTAAGGGATGTTAGTGATGTCTATTTTATAATGTTGTTTGTCTATGATTTTGTTGGATGATGTTCATCTTTATAACTTGTAAGTTTAAATTGTTTATTGCAGATATGAATCCATCCAATCAAACACCATCCTTTTTAAAATTCCTTAATGAAGATGATTTTATATTTTTGGTATGTTTTTAACTTTCTTGCTACTATTAGGATTCTACATTAATTTTTTATGTAAGATGTTTGTTAATTACTGTCGCAGAATATACCACTTGATTTTGAGAGTCTGTTGTGGGGCAAGGAGGTCCCATACGGTCGATTTGTAGAACTACTTGATGGTGACAAATCATGGTTAGTACGAGTAAGGAAGAGAGATGATCATTGTATATTTACAGATGGATGGACAAAGTTTGTTAGAGATTGTTGTTTGAAAACCAAAGATGTTGTATTGGTAAAAGCTATTGGAAGTTTGTCATTCGTTGTCTCATGTTTTAAAGAAAATGTCTACGAGAACTCTTACATTGCAGCAAATATTAGACCTGAACTTGGCATGACTGTAAGTGATGATATATTATTTTGTTACTTACTGTAAACATTTTTTGCTAGCTCAACAACTTGCTAACTTCTGTTTGCCCTTTTAACATCTGTTTCCTTATAATCTTAACGTCTGTTTACTAACCTTTTTAACTTCTGTTGACTAAGTCTTTTAACCTCGGTTGACTAACATCTGATATTTAAGATCTGTCCAAGTTGCAACCTCTGCTGGACATAATGGATGACAGTTGTTACGAAACCTCTGTTGGATAGCAACAGAGGTAAGTAATAGTTGATAGCCAAACAGTGGTTAGGTTGTGTGTAAATATTGTAACTAGTTTTGACTAACCCTGTTGAGTAATTCTCATTTTAACTTTTGTTGACTAATCTGTTGTAACTTCTGTTGCTCATTAGTTCATATCAAATTTGTAAGTCTGCACTAATTATTCCTTTGCTTCTTCTATAGCTAACTGCTGACAAATTTTGGAAACAATTCTATGATAAAAATTACGAGTATAGGATAGCAACTATCTATGTTGGCGAAAGGTTTTGGAATGTGATGATGAAAGGATGGATTGATGGATGCGGATTTACTGATGGATGGTTAAAATTGATTGAAGAAGTTCCGATAGCAGTTGAATCTTGGTTGGTTTTCACCATGATTACATCTAAAACGTTTGAGCTTTCCGTTTTCCATCCCGAGACTGGAACTGAGGTTTCCTTCAAGAAAGCTGATGTTGTTGTTTTGTATGATTCAGTTTATGGAGATGATGAGTTTGATTTATTGGTTGCGGTATAAAATTTTGATGATAAAATACATTGTTTGATAACATGATGGTGATAAGTAACTTTTATTATATTATGCTAATAACTTTTGAAATCCCATATTGTAGGCTAAACACAAACATGTTCTGGATTCCGGGGAAGTTGCTTTAGATGATGAGGATACTGGAGCTTTGGTTGGTAATTCTAAGCAGTTTACGAGTTTTGAGGATATTTTTAATGTATATATACACATGTAATATTTATTTATTATTATGATTTAAAATATGGTTTCTTATATATGATCAAATATAGTTTGCTGATGATGGGCTATTTCATTCAAATATTTCGCGTCTGGTTGATGAGTCAGATGTTAAAAATGCCGTAAATTTATAATTTTCTACGCATATATTTTATTGTATAACAAGGTTTTTTAGCCTGAAGATCATTCTGTAAAAATAGCTGATGATGTTAACGATCCTCAACTTCAGTCTAAAGATTTTCCTGTTCATGATATTTCTGCCTCTTCAAGTGTTGTATCTAATGTAAGCGTTTATTAGTTTTATGCTGTCCATTTTATTATTATCTCAATATATTGATATTCTTCTGTATGATTGAGTCTTAAACTTCAAAGCTGAGTTGAGAAGATAGTTTGTGTTGATAAAGAAAGTTATAAAATTTCAAGAATTTAGAGTTGTTATATTCTAAATTAATTTACTTTGGTTGAAAAGATACACAATCTTCGTGGCAAGACAATTGTAGAGGATAACCAAGTTGTTGATAGACCGTGTAAAGTTCAAAATGATCGTTTAGTATCATCCACTTCCGAATCAGTCTTACACTTCACCACACATGCTGAAGACAGGCTTATAAGTTTTTGCAGTCGTTATTTTGTTTCGTTATTTCAACAATTTCAGTTATATATCAATATTTTATAAAATTCACTATTCAATTTTCTGTTTTTTAGCATCTGCCATCAGATGTATCTTCTGCGTTGAATCTGCATACTGATAATCCTAAGCCTATCAAGATCCAGAATCTCAAATGTGAAGTCCAGGAACTGTTTACAACATCTGAAAAAACCAATACTGGATTCAACTACGCTATTGTTGGATGGTCTTTTTATCTGAGATCTTGCAATATTGCTTTCGGTGATGAACTTTCGTTAGAATTTCACAAGTCTACTCAATTGCTGAAGTTAACAAAAGTTGTGCATTTCGTTACAAAAATGAAGTCCTCTTAGTTTGTCTTGCGTTGATTGAAGATTTATAGACAACGTTTCATGTCATAATTGTTTGTGATTGTACATTTGGTTCGTCGGTGGTACTAATTTTGCTTCTTAGACATGTTCTATATGTAGTTATGTCTATAAACAGGTTTCATTGTCAATGGGTGGGTGCTCCTTTTTTTTATAGGACAATGGAAATACTCATATGTATCTTATATATTAACTGATGATGCATGTTTATAGTTGTCTATTTTCTATAAATGATAATTGATAATAAGTTTTGGTACAATATCTATACACGTATCTATATGTTCTATTAATATGTGTTATGCATGGTTTTCTAAGAAACCACCCGTGTTTGCACACGGGTCTTACCGATAGTACTATATAATAAAAGAAACCAATGGAAGGACACATGTCATTAATTGAAGCCATATATTTTTTATAGATAATTAGTTAACATCAATTAAAAGATAATTATAAATTAAATTTAATATAAATTTAAACAATTCGTATAGGAGATAATCTAATATTTTAAAATATTTATCAAATTTCAAAATTCTTTATCTCGAATTTAACAAAAGACGTATGCTAAATATAAATTAATATAATGTATATAATTTATTTATTTTATTAAACTAAAGTAGTTAAAGGTATAATCTATTTTAAAAATGTTTATAAGGGGTAAACAAAAATATTAATAAATATTTATTGGTTCTATACTTATTTTCGTGTTCAACTCTTAACTCAAATACGGTAATCACTATGTTTACGTAACATTTATAAAAACCATCACCGCAATCACCCCATCCATCGTATAACAAGTATATCCGTTAGTTTTTTTAAACGATATAAATTTTTATTAGATTCATTCAACCCGTGTAATAAACCAGGTTTTTTAAAGATATAACATTTTTATTTTTTACTATACAAAATTACATTTATGCAACTCGTGTAATACACAGGGTTTTTAAAATATAATTTTTTTTTGTTATATAGTATATAAAATTAGATTTATTCAATCCATATAATACATAGAGATTATAAAGATATAACTTTTTATTGTTTGATATATAAAATTACATGTGCTCAACCCGTATAACACATGAGATTCTTAAAAATGTAACATTTTTCATTATTTAATATATAAAATTAAATTTACTCAATCTGTACAATACACGGGGTTCTTAAAAATTTAACTTTTTTTATTATTTAATATATAAAATTACATTTATTCAACCCATGTAATAAACGAGATTTTTCAATATATATTGTTTTTTTATTTGGTATATAAAATTACATTTATTCAAGCCATGTAATACACGAGGTTCTAACCTAGTGTTTTAGATATAATAGTTATAAGTGATGTACCATTAATATTGTAGTTGTATTTTAATATGCTAGCTATGTTTTATGAACAATTTTATCTAAATAAAAAAAAAACAATTAAGAAATCGATAACAATGTGCATGACGTTGATTTCATGATTTAGATTCCTAGTTTTTTAGATTTTTTTATTTCCTATAATTATAAATTAATCTATATATTTTTAAATATATTCAATTTGTGAAATTATAAATTAATCATGAAGTCAATCTATATATTTTTAAATCTATTCAATTTGTGAACTGATAAATGACCAATTTGATAATGATCCAATTTTCAGAACATTAAACCTAAATGTTAACTAATCAATCTTTGCATGTATGTATGAGTTCTTTTAATATTCCAGTATTTTTAACAATTTTTGACATATAAATATCATTTAACCTTGCACTTGAAAAGATTTTAACCAACATTACTTTTAAAATTCCATTATGTCCAAAGTCTTAAGTACAATGTTGAAAGAGAGGGACAATGCTCATAAACATGTTTGACTTCAATTGTGTCTGCTAAAAATTAATAAATATTTGTTATGCATTAGATGCTTTTATAGTTTTAAGTTATCTATTTTTAAAATGGATAACCTACGGAAATCATTTCTCATACAGGTTAATTAAAACAAAGTGTTACCTGCTTGCCTATATTTAAATTAAGGTATTAAAACGGATCAATATATTGATCCGAGCCAGGTATGTATAATAAGTTAACTACTCAATTAGAACGTAAGGTTCATTGAGAGTTAAATAAAGTCAAAATAGACATTTGGTTACTATAATAAGTAAACCGAATGATTCCAGTGATGGTCATTGTGATTAGAAAACATAATAACTTTTCAAACAAAATCAAAGCTAAAAGAGGGATTTTGGGTCAAACATGCTTTCAAAAGTCCTTCATCGTAAATGAAAGGCTAAAATGGACCAAAACGCCATTGTAAGATAAATTGAGTAAACGACCTTTAAAGGTTGGATGGAAACGAGTTTTATGATTAAATAAATACTTAGAATAAGTATAAAAAGCGAAAGCTGTAAATCTTTGGTCAATTGACTCTATAGGAGTCTTTGCCGTAAAATAATGACCCGAGAGGTAAAACTCGGAATTTATAAACTACCACATTAAATCCATCACAAATATAGTTGTGGAGGAAGATTAATTGATACGGAATGTGGTAATATAATGCTATAAACGAATGAAAGTGATTCGTGTCAAAAATATGCTTAAAATTCCTTAACGGGTCAAAATAAGCATATGAACGAAAATGGGTTTAAAATATTTATGAAATCCGTGATTTGAACTTAATAAGATAGACAATATTGAACTTGTGAAGTTCATAGGGAATTGGGATCAAACAAACATGTTTGTTTGATTAATACATGAACGGGTCAAAAGTTCATAATTTCATTTTTAAGCCGAAGGCTTAAAAGTCTAAAATTTTGTTAATCAGGATGTCGGATGTTAACTCCATATGATGGAGAATTAAAATACGATCACGTAGGAATAAACGTGAGTCAAATCGAATAAAAAATGAGCAAGTTATGCTCGTTTTCGTAAAATATGGTTTGGCTGGAATTGTGCAGGTTTTTAACCAAAACCTGCTGAAAAAAGTGACTTGTCGCGCGACGCGACAGCGAGCCAAGTTACCGTCGTGACACGCGAGAGCCCTCGCGGCCCGCGAAGAGCTGAGGTCTCTTCTGTCGCGCCCCGCGACAGACTCACAGACCTGGAAAAACTTTGTTAACTGCTGTTTCAGCTTTTGGACTTGTTTATACACGTTATAAACACCCTAAAACTAACTCATTTCATGTTTTTATGAAATGTAGGTATATTGTACGATATCGGAGGACGATCAAGCTCAACGAAGAACCGAACACGATCAAGAATCAAGCTTCTGCGAATAGTTTCGTCGTTATTTTTAAACAACGAATGTATTTATAAAATGTTGAATTGTTTTATTTCTTAAAATTTTTTAAGAAATGGGTATTTTTGTAAGTCATATATATGCAGATTTATACAAGTATAGTCGAAAACTATATAAAAATCGTAAGAGTTAACTGCCATTTTCGTCCCTATGGTTTGGTCACTTTGGCCATTTCAGTCCATTTTTAAAAAATGCGCCATTTTCCTCCCCGACGTTCTGGAAAGGTGTCATTTCAGTCCAAAAATCATAACCCAGTTAAGTCAGTTAGTAAATAAGGACTGATTGTGTAAATTTGTAGCATAAAGGACTGATTGTGTAAATTTGTAACACCACCACCACCAGCCCTGCCACCAGCCCTGCCACCACCACCACTCCGCTGCCACCACCGCCACCACCGCCACCACAGCCACACCGCCACCACCGTCACCACAGCCACCACCGCCAACAACGGAAACTGCACGTGAACATCTATTCTTAAACTTGTGGGAAAAGCTTGTGTTCTTTCAACCCCAAATGACTACTCGCAAGTGTTTTGAAGGCCGGAAAATCACATAACGGAAACTGCACGTGAACATCTATTCTTCCAGGCCT
Organism: Helianthus tuberosus; assembly: GCA_030545235.1. Classification (NCBI taxonomy): domain Eukaryota; kingdom Viridiplantae; phylum Streptophyta; class Magnoliopsida; order Asterales; family Asteraceae; genus Helianthus; species Helianthus tuberosus. The sequence continues at coordinate 46,101,803 of CM060442.1, forward strand.
TAGAACCGTCGGATCAACTTGTTCTTTATTACTAACCGTGAAAACCATCGGTTTCGAACAGTAAACAATCGGTTTCGAACGTCCAGAAGATTCGCGAACCGAGGTACGCATCGGAAAACTTTTGATTTGCAGAGTCGATTACTAGGTTAATATCGTTAGGTTTGTTATTACCTGAGAGTAGATTAACAAGATCGGAATCTTCAGCTGCCGGTAATGAGTTAAGATAGATAAGAACTTTGCGATACACTTGATTTTCCTGCATTTGTTGGTTAAATTTAGGGATTTTGTAGATCTGGTGTTGGTGAAAACATTCTTCTAAGTCTCTCCACTTGTTTTGCAACAAGTGTCCTACTTCTGTTCTTGATAATACTCTAGGGATTAGCCAGAAACCAATGATGAACATCACAAACACAACTAAAGTTGTGAGAATCATGGTTAAGATTTAAGAACAGCCTAGGGGGACTGCTAGTAAACCCAGTTATTGACCAAGCACATCACCACCGCTGTGTTCGGAGTTCTCGAGACCACCGTGCCCGATAACCACCTGAACTTAACCTGAACCTCACTCCGGTCATCGTTCACCACCATTGTTCACCTCCGTTCATCGTCGTCATGGAGTTAATGGTCGGAGAAGATGATCTGAAACGGAGATGGAGTTAATGGTGAAGGTGGTGATCGACGGTGGTTATTGAAATGCGTCGGAGGTGGTTCGTCGGTGTTGTTGCAGGTAACGACGTCGGCGTCGGGGATTGTACGGTGGTCGGAGGACAAAAGTGACCGGATAAGAGGTTTGTTGGCGGTGGTGGCTGTGGTGACGGTGGTGGCGGTGTGGCTGTGGTGGCGGTGGTGGTGGTGGCGGCAGCGGAGTGGTGGTGGTGGTGGCAGGGCTAGTGGTGGTGGTGTTACAAATTTACACAATCAGTCCTTTATGTTACAAATTTACACAATCAGTCCTTATTTACTAACTGACTTAACTGGGTTATGATTTTTGGACTGAAACGGCACCTTTCCTGAACGTCGGGGAGGAAAATGGCGCATTTTTGAAAAATGAACTGAAATGGCCAAAGTGACCAAACCACAGGGACGAAAATGGCAGTTAACTCAAATCGTAATAATCAACCAAGAGTCTTACAAAAAAGCTCCCAAAAACATCCAACAAAAAGTTACAATCCTAGTTCGTTTAATTTAAAATTCCTAAACAAAAACCTTCGCACCAAGAAAAAATAACATACGTCCTAAAATCAAAACAAGTACCGCTAGTCTCATTGCTCACTTCTTCTTCTTGGCAACATCCCCTACCTTGGTATGCAAAGTCAGCAAACATCTGTTTTTTAATTTTTCTTGATTTTTTTAATTTTTCTTAAATTTTAAATTTCTTTATTTTTTATTTTTTATTTTTAAAATTATATTTTTTTAATTTTTTAACTTTTTTTATTTTTTCGAATTATATTTTTTAAATTTTTTTATTTTTATGTTTTTTGTTTTTTTTTTAAATTTTCATTTTTTGCTTATCATGATTGAAACTCATCTTGACCCAAACTCATTCTAACAGTTTTCTTAATAAACTCATCCTAACACATGACCCAAACTTGCCCCAACCCACCCATTTTGCCATCCCTAATTAGGGTTTCAAGGGGCCATCGGGCTTGTAGGGGTTCAAGGGTTGCTCCTACGGGGTCCAGCTGTCCAGGTGCGAAGCCCTTACTTAGGCTCGCGTTAATTTTTGCCTTAGTGGTTTTTAATTAGAAGCGTATTAGATTTTCATTTACTGAATAGAAGTTGCATAGAAAATTATCTTTAAGGTTACGGAAAATAAGTAGCAAGTTGTTGGTAGTCGATAGCAATTTGGTTAATGATCATTAATAGGAACTTTGTAGTGCGGTAGCAAATGAGCCTAGATAGCAACTGAGGTGCGCTAGCATCTTGGACCTCGGTAGGAATTTGGAACTTCGATAGCAACATAGTTACTATCGAGGGTGTTTTTGAGGGAATTCCTACCGATGTAACTGTGCAATTGCCAACAATTATAACCACAAACCGAATAACCACCAACTAAAACATTGAGATGGTTCGACGTCATATATCCAGAAATCATCTAGTATAACTGGATGAAATTTCATACTTCTAATTTCACAAAGAAGAACCACTCGGTCTTGAATATATTTTCTATCGTATCTAATTATTGATCTCGTGTACAAACGAAATACTTTAATCTAAAAATGGTACTCACACAACTTAAAAGGTATCCAACTCAAGCTGAAGTGGAATCTCAAAACCCACATCTTCCTCGTGCACTAGTGTTTTTGGTGCATCCTTAAATGGTTTCTCATTCCAAGCTTAATGTTCTTCCCTCCTTAGGTTGACTATTGGGGAAAGTTTAAAGATTCGAACACGACATTTGGAATAAAGGTGTGGGGTACAACTAGACTAGCAACTAGTTATGATAAGTTAGTAGTCACTAGTTAGATAAACGTATATACTTCTTTTTTCAAACAAAGGTTACGGTTGTCAGAAGCAATATTTTTATTTAATGAGAATCAAGTTGACCACGCCAAATGAAATCGATATCCAAATATTTTTATTTCTGGTGACCAGACTCAGGGCCCGGAAAAAAAATCATCTTGGTAAACATATGAAAACTAAAGAAAAACGTAACACTGATATAGAAAAAATTCTAGGTCCAACACTGCATTTGGATACGTGTGTAGACGGGTTTACAATTTACACTGTACACAAGGAAGCTAATCTGTTACGTTGGCCGAGAATAGGGGGTTTCAGACAGTGATTCATTGTGAAGAGATGGGGTTTTCAGTAAAATTTATGCTTACTATTCACTACATAGCAAAATTTTGGCTTTGTGACAATGTGACGATGTGAAATCTATATAATTAACTGAAAAACGAGACGATCGATCAAGATGAAAAGATGTATCGTGACATTAAAAGATGCAAATGTTCTAATACAAGTTTTTAATCGTCAGTGACACATTAACTTCCTTGTGTACAGTTAATTATAATTATTAAAAGATGAAAAGATGTATCGTGACATTAAAAGATGCAAATGTTCTAATACAAGATGTATCGAGACGAATCGTCACTATGAACAGAAATAAGTAAATATTAGGAGATAAACAAAATCAATTGGCACATCACAATATCACATGTTCTTTAGATTTTATTACTTTTTGTCCAACTAAGACGAACATAATTTACGTGTTATAAAACGATGACTAATTCAGATAGTAAAAAAAAAAAAAAAAAACCCAAATGTGATAAAAGTCCAAATGGGCTGACCAACTAATTGGGAGCGAAGTGTAAAAAACAAAAACACACTCTAGAATCTAGATAAAAGTCCGGATGGGCTGAAGCCTAATTGGGCCAGGCCCATGTATTAACCTGTACCATAACAAAAATATATAAACTTTGGAGGGTGAATAAATCGGGTTCCGAACTCAAACCAGTTCGGGTTGAAATCAGGTCGGGTTCGGTCAGAAAAAGTCAAAATCGGTTTTGGATGGGAAAGGGTCGGGTTTGGCCGGTTTGAAATCGAGTTTTAACTGGTTAGGTTTGAGTTTGACTGGTTTCAAACCAATTTCAAAGTATATGGTTACAACCCGGTTTCAACCTTGTGGTTCGTATCGGGTTGTTCAAGTAAACCTGTTTCCAAATTGGGTCAGTTCCGGTTCGATCGTAACAACACTGCTTATAACACATTTAAAAAACCTACTAAGTATACATATATCTTAACTCGGTTTAAAGGATACAATGATAAAAGTATATGTTAAAATCCCTACTACTAGTCTACATATTTGATATTACACACAACATATTTTCCATTCTATATATATATATCACATACAACATTCTCCGATATGAATCTATGGTGACGGTATCCACACGATATTATCGGCCGGGAGAAAATGGCACACCGGCGAGCTGCCAGGCTGGCCTCCGAGCACCCGAAACGCGACGTGATCGCTATCCCAATTGGAAGTGTCCATGTGGCAGACAGCAATTGCATCCACAAAATTTCCATTTTCACCCCCTAAAGAAATCTCAAAAACCCTATTATACCCCTTTTGACCATGACAATAATAAACAACATAAGGATAAGCCATGGTGTGACAAGCCACCATATCAGAAACATTAATCTCCATTGGCTCCTTCAAAAAGGTATATTCTTGCAAAAGGGTATTTGACAAATTATGAATATTTGTGGTCAACGCCTTCAGTTTGTCCATACCCATTATGCCACGTGTCAAATCCAGCATGGACTCTAAGGAGCTAGCACAGAACCTCGTCTCACCCGGGGTCGCCTCAAGCTCACACTGTTTAAGTGTTTGTTCCATGGCTAGAGCCTGTGGTGAACCCACGGCTAACGATATGAGCTCGAGCAGATACGCGAGCCTTTTGGAGGAAAATGGTATCGAATCCGATTGTTCTCTTGTTAACAACCTAGGAGTTGTTGAAGGATCATTAACCGCGAAATAAATAGACATTTTTTTGCGCAAATATAAATCTTTCACATGAAAGAACACATTTAGAGCCGGATCCAAATCATTTATATCATTCTTCCCATAAATATTTATATGATCATCTTCGTAGTGATCGGTTTTTTGGCTTTTGTCCACGATTTCACGCGCGCTGCAAAACTGTCATACATCTAAAGATTAGATTCAAATCAACATATAAACTATAGTTCGTCATGCGTCAGACCTTGATCGCGAAAAAACTTATGTTTAAAGTTTTAACGTATTCAAATCGATTTTTTATGACCAAATGATGCATGAAATAAAAGGAAAGGGTGTAGAAAGAAGCATACTTGTATAAGAAATACAACATAGAAGATGAAGCTGCAAGTTGAAGAAGCCATGGATGTTTTTTTTATTTGAGAAGAGATGCAAAGATGAAATGTTGAACAAGTGTGGGAGTTATAGGGGAGGAATAACATACACCAATTTCTTTTATAATAATAAGAAAATTATTTTATTATTTATTTTTTTTGAAGATTGAGTATTTAGTTACCCAATAACTAAAAGATGAATTACTATTAAGTATTGATTGTGGAAGTCCAACATTTTCAAACTAGTTATTTCTAAAGTTGGAAATGCTCATTCAAATTTTAATATTTTGGGAATTTAATGTTTTTGAAAGTCATAATAAAACTGTAGCGAATTGCTAAAATATATTGCACACAAAATATCTATGCATGTTAAAACTTGATATTAACAATTAATACACATTAATATATTGAGATAGTGTTTGTCGGGTTTATGTGAACTTTTTTTTTCTAGAGAAAATGACAAAATGGTAAAGGCCGTGTAATATTGTTAGAATGATGTATAGCTTTCATGTATTTCTATAGTTATTTTAGTCCACGAAAGTTATAATTAGTTGTTTAAATTGTAACTTACGAGTAATATGTCGTATGCGTATTAAAGCATTAAACGCATTAACCTGAAACATAACACGATTTTAAGTAGACGCATATTGAGTTGATTTTTTTTTAACACAATTATATATGTGAGCGCGTGTGAATCCTATCAATAGATAAATTAACATGAAGAGATCAAATAAATGTATACTTATTAGAAAATTACAGTAATAAAAAAATATATTTTAGAAATGAAGCGTCTAAAATGAATAATGTTTTTTTTTTGAACGGCCTAAAATGAATAATGTTAACAGTTTAAGAAGCTATGATATAAAATGGGGAAGAATACAAGGCTTGTGATTGGAAGTTGACTTTTTAGATAATTGAAAATGGTTTGATTGCCGACCATTGAATTGTGTAGAGACACATGCGCACCATTCCTTGTCACAACTTTAACAAAATTTTAATACTTACATGTACATCCTATAGATCATATGATAAGTCACTCCCTCCTTCCTTACCCCCCCCCCCCCCTCCCCCCCTCTCTCTCTATATATATATATATATATATATATTACATAACTAGTACTTAAGACCTGTGTGTTGTGGCGTACAATTAAACCGAACGAAAAGTAAACGTAAAAACATTTAACCATGCACACTCATTGCAACGTGTTAATGTGAAAGAAATAAGACCGAAATGTAAAACATAGAAAATAATAACTAAGTCGGCCTACTACCCGCACGAAGCGAATGGACGTTAAACGAGAAAAATCAGACGTAAAACATTAAACCAAGCACAGGCGCACGTTACAACATATTAACTTTCAAAATTTAGACCAGCACCTATAACGCAAAATTTGTAAAAAGGTTGAAAGTACAGGGAACAAAGTTTAAAATGGGAAAAATTTGGTGTTAAAAAAGAAAAATGTTTTGTGACAAATTTATAAAAGATGAAATATACAAGGGTTAAAAAAAACACCGAAACAAGACAAGATGGTATTGTAGGTTGGAGATGAGTGTGGTACTGGTACCGTATCGAATCGGTACCGAAAATCGTCAAAATTGGGTACCGCTATCGGTACTAAAAATGTTCGGTATGGTATCGGTATTTGAAGGGTAAAATTGTATTTTACCAGCACCGTACAAAACCGGTATCGAAAATGCCAAAAACTGGGTACCGAATCAGTACCGAAAAAATTCGGTACGAGAAATTCGATAGCGGTACAGGTACAGGTACGGTACTGATACCGGTACAGTACTGGTTCTCAGTACCAAATGCTCATCCCTAATGGAATTAAGAAACCAAATTTGTTATACATAATATTGTAACTAAGTAGTTCATTATATATCGAGTAAATTACCATTTTGACTCTGTTGATTTACTCAGTTTAACCTTTTCAATCCAAAAATGAATCTTTTGACATATCAAACCCCGACGTTGCATTTTATAATGGTTTTGGCATCTGACACTAACTTTGTTACTTTTTTGCAGTTAAGTGTAAGGGTAATTAGGTCAACATATGCCTTTGGGGCTGTTTTTGATGATTACGAAGTTTTTTTTAATATTTAAAAGATTATTAATTCATTTACTCAAGTTTTTTTTTATTATTTCGTTATTTTCACGATTATTATTTAACAAAAAGAACGTTTTAAACATACAAATAAATATGTGTTTGCAGTTCTAAGAAATGTATGTATTTTCATTAACCATTTGTTTTTTTTTATAAACACCGTTTTTAAAATCATTTGCTTTTTTAAACTTTTTCTTAACCATCTATCGTTTTTTTATTTTTTTCCTTTTTAAACCTCTTGTTTTTACAATCGTTCATTTTAAAGTTGTTTATCCTTTAAAGTTTTTTTAAACAATTCGTTTTTTAAGTCTTACATTTTTAAAGCGTTTCTTTTTAAAACGTTCCTTTTAGAACCGTTTTTAATATCGTTTGTAACTTTGTATTCAATTTACTATTAGCAATTATGTAAAAGGAACTTCAAAAAATGAACATTTCAAAAATCGAATGAATTTTAAAACGCTCGATTTTAAACGAACGAGTGGTTTAAAAAATGAAGATTAAAAAAAAACGTTTATAAAAAAACAAAACCTTACAAATAATAAGTTAACAAGTGTAAGGTTACAAAAAACGCACAAATTTAATAAACGAAAGGTTAAAAATGACTATTTTTTAACAAACAAATGATCCAAAGAAATGAAAGATTTGAAAAAAAATAAACCATTCTAAAAAAAATTGAAAAAATGAACAATCTTTTGCAAACTTTTTATTAGAATGGTTTATCTTTTTTCAAATCTTTCATTTCTTTTGTTTTTTCACACACGTCGTTTTTTAAAATTTAAAAAATGCATGACTTAAAAGAAGAGAATTGTTTAAAAAAGTTTTAAAAACAGTCAATTTTAAAAAGAACAGTATAAAATGAATTTTTTAAAAATATTTAAAAGACAAATGAATTTAAAAAGAACGATTTATAAAAATAAATGAGTTAATTACATAGTTAGTCTCTGTGGTTTGCACAAAGTAACATACTTAGGTACTACTAGTTTAAAATCACATTCTAGGGTATTAACTTTTCATTTTGTAACGTTTGAAGGTATTAACTTTATTTGTAGGTTTAAAATCACATTTAATTAGTATCTAAGTATGTTAGTTTGTGCAAACCACAAGGACTAACTATGTTAATACGGTAGAAGTTAATACCTCCAGATGTTACAAAATGAAAAGTTAATACCCTAGAAGGTGATTTTAAACTATTAATACATAATTATGTTATTTTGTGCAAACTACAGTGACTAACTATGTAATTAACTCAAAAATAAATGGTTTAAAAACGATAGACGGTTTAAAAAAAAGGGTAAAAAACAAATGATTTTAAAACCGATGTTTATAAAAAAACTTAAAGAGAATATATATTTATTTGTATATTTAAAACGTATTCTGTTAAATAACAATCGTGAAAATAACAAATAATAAAATAAACTTTAGTAATTGCATTAATAATCTATTAAATTTTAAAAGAAACTTTGTATTTATCAAAAACAATCCTTAAGGTATATAATGATCTAATTACCCTTACACTTAACTGTAAAAAGTAACAAAGTTAGTGTCAGGGGTCAAAATTGTTATAAAATGCAACCTCAGGATCTGGTATGTCATAAGATTTTTTTGAGCTGAAATAGTTAAAATGGTTAAATCACAGGGCCAAAACATTAATTTATTCTTATATATCTATTTTATTATTGTATGTGTTTATCATTACTACAAGTGAATTATCTCGTTCTTACTATCAAGTATTGATTTTTGTGATGAAAAGGTACACTGTTCTCATTGATGTACATACATTATATACAGACTACAAGCTCCAATTTAGGAGAGAAACAAGCTAACTGACCTTGACCAAAGACTAAGAGATAACTACCTAAAATACTATGTAACATAAATACAATAATCATAACATAAATACAATAATCACAAGGCATAAATCATGGCATAGATCATGTATGGTTAACACGCCCCCGCAAGATGGAGGCTCCGTTGGAGACTCCAATCTTGGATCGAATTGAGAGAAATGGCGTCCGTGGTAGTGGCTTCGTAAGAACATCCGCGAGTTGATCTTTAGAGTTGATATGTAAAACTTGTAGCTTGCCCGCAATTGACTTGTTCTCTAACAAAATGGTAGTCCAAGGCAACATGTTTCATTCTAGAGTGATATACCGGGTTGGCGCATAGGTATATGGCGCCGGTGTTGTCACAAAACAGTTGAGGAGTGTGTGGTGGTTGGATTCCTAGTTCATGAAGAAGATTCTGCACCCAAGCAATTTCTGCAGCCGCATTCGCTGCAGCTTTGTACTCGGCCTCGGTAGATGAACGTGAGACAGTCTTTTGACGAGAAGAGCGCCAAGAGATAATGTTGGCACCAAGGTATAAGATGTAAGCTGTAGTAGACCTGCCGCCATCATTGACCCCTCCCCAATCCGAATCAGAGAAGGCACGAAGTGTAAGGGGAGAGTTACGATGCAAATAAAGCCCGTGGTGTACCGTTCCTTTCAAATAGCGAAGAACCCGTTTGAGGGCTTGCCAATGAGATTGTCTAGGCGTGTGCATGAATTGTGAGAGTTTGTTGATAACAAATGAGATGGCCGGGCGAGTGAATGCAAGGTATTGTAAGGAACCAACAAGTTTGCGGTATTGGGTGGGATCAACGGTGGGAGTGGAGTCAACGGGTACAAGCGGATCGGATACACTCATGGGAGTGAGAACATCCTTGGCGCCATCCATTTTGAAGGTGGTAAGAATGTCATGGATATGACGATGTTGAGATAGGAAGAGACCTTGAGGGGTAGGAATAACTTCAATACCTAAGAAGTGATGAAGAGGACCAAGGTCCTTGATTGAGAATTTGTGACCGAGGGAGGCGATGAAGTTTTCCAGGAAAGTGTTGTCACTACCGGTTATAACGATGTCATCGACATAGACAAGTAAATAACACGTGACACCACGGTGATTGTAGATAAAAAGAGATGGATCGGATAAGGATTTGCGAAAACCGAATTGTATCAGGAAGGTAGTGAGCTCATGGTACCAGGCCCGTGGGGCTTGTTTAAGGCCATATAGAGATTTTCGAAGTTTGCAGATATGATTCGGAAACTCGGAGTGGGCAAATCCCGGTGGTTGAACCATGAAGACATCCTCATGCAAGGTACCATGGAGAAATGCATTGTTGACACCAAGTTGACGTATGGCCCACTGTTTGGATAGAGCAATTGACAAGACGGTGCGGATCGTAACCGGTTTAGTTATTGGACTGAAGGTTTCGAAATAGTCCTTGCCAAACTGTTGATGGAAACCTTTCGCAACTAGGCGAGCTTTGTACTTGTCAATGGTGCCATCGGCCTTTCGCTTGATTCGAAAGATCCATTTGCAGCCTATGACATGTTGGTTGGTTCGCGGAATGAGCTCCCATGTTTGATTATGAAGTAGCGCATTGAATTCAAGATCCATAGCATGACGCCATTGAGGATCTTTCATAGCTTGGGTGTGGGTTGTGGGTTCAAGTGTGGGCGGTATAGGGTGGAATGAGGTGGAGTTGACGAAGTTGGAATTGAAGTACTTTCGGTTAGGTTTGGGTTGTCGTTTGGTTGGAGATAGTGAGGGTGGAGTGGTAGTAGAGGACTGTTCAGTGTGGGAAATCGGAGATGGCTGGGTAGGAGTGGAACTGTTATGAGAAGAGGACGTTGCATCGGAGGAATACTCGGGAGAAGAAGGATTCGATGGTGTTTGAGGAGGGTTGGTTTGGTTAGTGGATAAAGTGGTGGAGGTATGAGATGTGTCAGATTGCGAAGGTTGAGGTGAGTTCGGTGGGTCCTGGAAAGAAACATGAGTAGGGTCGGGTTGTGCGTTAGTGTTGGGTGGAGAGGTGGAAATATGAGTGGTGTAGTTGGGAATGGTAGTAGAAGGAATAAAGGGTGATGGAGTAGAAGAGGTGTTTGGTGATTTATCAGGAGATAAAGTTGAGGGGTGATTTAGGTGAGGTATGGGAAAAGAATAAGTTTGAGGAGGGTTGGACTTTGGGTGTTTAGTGGGATGGGCAGGGAAGATGGTGGTGATGAATTCAACATGTCTTGAGTGATATAATTTTGATGTGGTTGGGTCAAAGCATTTAAAGGCCGATTTAGATGTCGAGTAGCCAAGGAAAATGCAAGATTGAGATCGATGTTGAAGTTTGGAAGTGGTGTAAGGACGCAACCATGGGTAGCAAAGACACCCGAATGGTTTGAGTTTCATGTAGTCGGGTGGTGTTCCAAATAACATATCATATGGGGTTTTGTTGTGAAGGATTGGAGTGGGAAGTCAGTTGATAAGGTAGACGGCGGTTTGGAATGCATGGGACCAAAATTTTTGAGGAAGGTTGGCGTAATGAAGTAAGGCAAGACCCGTCTCGACAACATGACGATGGCGTCTTTCGGCAACACCATTTTGTTCGGGTGTATGAGGTGGTGTAGTGAAGTGAGAGATACCATTTGAGTTTAGATAATTTTTGAGACCAATGTATTCACCGCCATTGTCTGTAAAAAGAGACACGAGAGGTGTCTTGAAGAAACGTTCAACAAGAGTTTTAAATTGTGGGAAAAGGGTAGAAACATCGGATTTTCGTTTCATTGGGTATAGCCACACATATTTGGAGAAAAAATCGACAAAGATGACATAGTAGTTAAACCCGTCAATAGAGGTTTGCACCGGTCCCCATACGTCCGAATAAATAAGTTCTAGAGGTTTGTGAACAACAAATGAACTGGAGCCAAAAGGAAGTTTGTGGCTTTTATTTAACGAACAAGATGTACAGTGAAACGACTCGGGTGACACTTTATTACATTGGAGTCCTAATTTAGTAATTAAAGACCGAAGCACTTGGTATGATGGATGCCCAAGAGTATGGTGCCACGCGAGTAGAGATCTTGTTCGAGTTACATTAACTTGATGAGAAGAAGCAAATGGTCCGTAGTAAACATCATTGACGTTCACTCCCCGCATGAGATGCGCCCCCGTGCGTAGGTCCTTAACCAAGAAATGGAATGGAAAAAATTCAACAGAGACACGGTTAGTACGACATATTTTAGCAACAGAAATGAGATGGTTTCGTAAATGAGGGACAACAAGGACATTATCTAATAAAAGAGGTCGTGAGTTGGTAGGAATTTTTGTATGACCAATGTGAGTAATGGGTAGAGATTTACCATCGCCTAAGACAATCTCATCCGGGCCTCCATATTCGGAAAGAACGGGCAACGAGTTTTGATTTGGGGCCGTATGGCCAGATTCTCCAGTATCCCACATCCATGGTGGTGTTGAACCTGCAGTAGGATAAGCAGAAGTATAGTTAACTGAGGGTGCCAAACCTGTGGGACCATGACCCGGGTAGTTGTAGTCGCGTAGGAAGCGTCCTAGTTTGCGACAGTCCTTAGTCTCATGACCAGGGATGTTACAGAAGTGGCAAAAGGTATTGTTGCGGTTGGGGCGGTTCTGATTTGAATGGGCAGGTTTGTCTCGGTTATTCCAGGAGGGTCGAGGGTTAGGTGTCGGATTTGGTTTTTGATGGCGATAGTCAGATTGTGGTTTGGAATAATTGCGGGCAGGTTGTCGTTGGGTTTGGTTGACCGTGGTGATGAGCGGATCGGTGGTGGTTTGGATTTCCCTTTCAAAGTCCACAAGTTTAGCAAACAATTCTGAATAGGACACAGGTGTGTCACGAGTTTTGAGTGCAGCGACAATAGTTTTGAATTCATCACCCAATTGATTTAGTACATGAATCATCAGATCCTCGTCTTTGACAGGTTCCTGGGCCAAGGCGAGTTCGTCCGCAATTGAACGCATCTCATGAAGGAAGTCGGAAACAGGGCGCGACCCTTTCGGGTTAGCAGTGAGTTTCGACTTAAGTGAGATGATTCTTGAACGAGATGTGTTAGCATAGGCTGATGTTAACCGCTGCCACGCTTCACGAGAGGTGGCGGCGGATGAGATGAGGGGTTGAATGGCATCGGTACAGCTACCGAGGAGAGCGCTGAATAGAATCGGGTCTTGCCGGTACCAGTGAGAGTACTCGGAACAGGTGGCTGTTGGCGGGCGTGAGTTGTCATCGATGTGGTGGTGAAGATCCAGGCCAATTAAGATGGATTCTATCTGTCTGCGCCATGTTGGAAAGTTTGTTTGGTTGAGTCGGATCATGAAGTGAGCGGAAGCGGTAAGGTGAATGATGGCTGGAGATGTTTGTTCATCAGGTTTAGATGGCATGATTAACTGTTGTGGTATGTGAAAAAAAAAAAGGAAGGTGATAGGGATCGTGAATCTCAGAGGAGATATTGGAAGGCTCTTGATACCATATCAAGTATTGATTTTTGTGATGAAAAGGTACACTGTTCTCATTGATGTACATACATTATATACAGACTACAAGCTCCAATTTAGGAGAGAAACAAACTAACTGACCTTGACCAAAGACTAAGAGATAACTACCTAAAATACTATGTAACATAAATACAATAATCATAACATAAATACAATAATCACAAGGCATAAATCATGGCATAGATCATGTATGGTTAACACTTACTGTATATTGTTTTGACATTAATTAACGTGTCTATGTATAAATGTTTTCGACAATTAAAACGGAATTTTTTTTGAACGATAAATTTCTTTAATACTGTCGTCTGTGAGACTTGAATCTAAAACCTCACTCTCTAAAGGTGTTTAAAGGTTTTATCTTTATCAATTAACCACCATCCCATTTGTAATTAAAAAGGAAAATGACAACCAAAATTTTGTTTAATAAGATACTTGGAAAGATTTAACTAAAAAGTAAGAAAGTCATACATCATCATTAAATATATTAAACATATTTTTAGGTACATGGTTTAAATGTAAAACATGTAGCATATTCGCACACCTTAAATCTTCCAAATTTTTTAGTTGTGGGAATATTATATAAAATGATTCATCTGGAACTAACCAACGAACACAAGTTAAAGTCAACAAAAAACCAAAGTAAGACCTCAATCAAGTGGATAGGAAATTGAAATTACACCAGCTATCCTAATTTAAATTGTAGTTATTTATTCTATGTTTTACTCGTAGGAAATCCATGGATTTTATATTTTTGCAAATCTTGATCAGAGACGCCATTTGGTTGTTGAAAACCCTATTTTTGCTCTCTAAATGTGCTAATTTGTTATTATAAGAACTCCTGTTATAAACCTTACACTTTTATATATCTTAGGAAATCTGTGGATTTTATATCTTCGCCAATCTTGATAAGAGACTTCATTTGGTTGTTGAAAACCTTGTTTTTGCCTCTCCAAATGTGCTAGCTTGTTATTATGAGAAGTCCTGTTAGAATCCTTACACTTATAAACAACTTGGTTTGAACGTATTATATATATCTTAAAGACAAAACAACTCCTTATCTTTAGAAATTGACAGAAACAATCCCTAAAATTTTGAATCGGCATTTACACCCATTACATTTTCTAAAAACTTTATAAAATGTCATTTCAACCTCTTGAGTTCTAACTTTTCAAATTAAACCCCCATATTTTCATTTTTTAGCTTAAAAAAAACTATTTTCTAACATAGTTATTTTTATTTACGTGTTGGAATAAATTTACGATTCGACATTTTTATGCACGTGTCGGTATAAAATTTATGTTTTGACGTAATTTTTTTCGGAAATGAGTCAAATCAAATATAATGTGTTTTCAGTTGGTCCTCGTTTTGACATTTTAATGTGCGTGTCGATATAAATTCATGTGTAACACCTTGCAAATTCGTGTCCAATATAGTAGTGACACGTGTCATAAACCCTAATCATGTAAAAGTTTAACTTTGAGGGACTAAAATTGACAAACAGTGTAAAGATGTATGTGGAAGGACTAAAAGCATCAACATGCCAAACTTGTGCCTCTGATTGACCTCACACGATATTCGTATTCTTTAATGGGTAAATTGTCGGACGCAGGAAGCCGTTTGTGATTAAAATCAGAAGTTTATAAAACACAGGGGTTAAAAGTGTCAACATGTTAATTCTTACCTCTGAGTGACCTTTTAACGATCCCGAAGCTTTGTAATGTCTTATTATACTCCCACGAATATCGGATAATGATTTCATGAAGTTTCGGTACAATTATATGACTTAATCGCAATTTCCAAGAAAGAAGGGTTGAAAGTGTCAATATGATAATTCTTCTCCCGGGAGACCATTTTATCAAATCCAGAACTTAATAATACTTGATTTTATTCCCAAGAACATGTGAAACCTGAATATATGGGCCCCTAATGCTGAAAATGAAAGATATACGAGTTCTGAAAGAACAGGGACTGATCTTGCAACAAAACAAACAAGTTTGAAAACCTGTTGCCTCGCGTGGCGCGCCAGGATCCTCCTTACCTGGGGCGTGGCGAGACGGGAAGCTTTTTCCAGCGAGTGACTGGCAGCTTCCAGCATGCAAACCTGCAATCTTTTGAGGATTCTCTTCACTCTGAATCGAAATCAGCTGCATGTTAACGGTTTTGTAATACCATTTAGACACATGGAAGCATCATAAAACATTTGGGGACACTTGGATTAATCTCAATCAACCCTCTTTTGCCATAAATAGGTGCTTCAATTCACAATTTAGACTTGCACATTCAATTTTCTCAAACATCTCTCTCAAGCTTTGTCTCTGGAGCATCCTGGTCTTAAAGGAAGCTCTCTTAAGTTCAAACTTTGTGCTAAGGACCTTGTGTAAGTGTTCTTAGCTTTTATAGTTCAGTTTTGTTAATATAAGGACCGAAAGTCAAATATATCGTAATTATGCTTTAACTATCAATTAATTCTTAAACGGTCCAGCCATGATTCTAAACGAATGTGGCTATGTGTTGGTAATTAAGTAGGTGTTAATCCCTCAAAAGGGCACATTCTAATTATCACATTTGCTTAGTCAATTGTCAGGTCAAAATAATTAACAGAAAAGTCAAACGAGTCAGTTTTTATTAAAAATTCATATATGATAATATAGAAGCTATAAAATATGTTTTATCACTTTAATAACTTAGTAATTATTATAAGAATATGTTTAGACATGTTCAACCCGGCAATTCTTAGTTTAGGCTCGGTTCGTAACCGAAAGTCACAAAAGTTGACTTTTGCTTTGACTTTCAGTTCTGACCTGAATTAGCTTAGTATCTTTATGCCTTAAGGTTCCTATGTGACCATATTATATGTTAGTATAACCCTCTGAAGTTATACTACATGGTCTCTTAGTAATCTGAGTTATTACTTGTTTCCGTTAATATGCTTAAAGTTTGACCATTATGCCCTTATGTTCTAAAAACAAGATTTTTTGAATATGTAAGCATGCAAATAGCTTTGCTACTGATATATAAACTTGTCAAAATTATTTTGACGTCATTTTCTGCTCTCAAATTAAAGTTATGCAAGATATCGTAAAAATTGAACTTTTTATTAATTAAACTACACCTTTGTGCATAAATCATATTTAAACTCAAATTTTGTCACCAAACTCATTACCTACTGTTATGATATTATTTTTAAGGATTTTTGGAATGTTGGGTCAGATTATAAACTGACCATATCATTGAGTCTTTGTGTAAATTCGATAAATGACGATAATGTCCTTTTTGTTAATAAAATAAGATTAACATATGATTAACATGCCAAACCTTTTCCTACTGATTTTATATGAAAAATAAAATATTTTAAACATTCAAAGGTGACCAAAATCTCAAAATTTCATAAACATCGCAAATTTCGTCAATTATCGATTTTTACGCTAATTAGGTTCATAGTATGGTTTTAAATCATATTTAGCACCCAAGACTTGTTACCTACTGATTTTATAAATAAATTTTAATACTTTTACAGTTGGTATAAGTCATGAACTCAGACTTCCAATTTTGTCCCTAAAACCATATGTGAAATGACCAAAATGCCCCTACGGTGCATAGTTTGGCCATAAATGGTAAACCACACATATGAATGATATCTTACTGTTATAACTTAATAAAATAAATATTTTTACATAATATTATAGACCAGAACATCAGTTTGCTTTAAAACTTCTTTTATAATTCTTAATATGACCAAAATGCCCTTACGGGACTTAATTTGGTTTTAAAATCTTTTCGGGCATAATTTTTGATATCCTACTCATATCACAACATAATTAAAGCATAATAACTTATGGAACTTGTATGTGACTCATCCCATCCGGTTGCTCGTTTATGCTTATACGCGTATGGCGCGGTTTATTTGACTAGTTTACATAAATTAGTCAAAACTTATCATTTTAACTTCAAATCTCAGAATGCATTTAGTTTACCCATATAATACAAGTCTTCATACTTGTCGGGTCTAAATTACATTCCGACCGGTCATCGCTTAATCTAGCGTTTCGTACCGTAAACTTTTCTTTAAACTAACCGATATAAGTTTACAACTTAAATAAGACCCTTTAGGAATCTAATAGGTTAATAAAACCTTCGTTCCAGATTAAGAGCCCCGGTAGAAGTTATTTGAACTTGTTTGAGTAGACTATACGGCTGAGCATACAAAATTTGCATTTTAGCTCAGGTAAATACTTTTAACTTATTTTCCCTTATACGGGCTTGGGATACGGTAAAATATTACCGCTTGGTCGGGTGTAGAAACATTTTAATCGAAGATAATTGCATAATCTTGTTTTTAATCAGTGTTGCTTGATAACAAATAACATTGGGGGTTAATGACTGTGTCCTGGATATCCTCGGCTCATTTAAAGATCGTAAATGGCCACGACTTAAGCACGGGGTGTAGGCATACACCTGACAGTTGCGTATGTAAAGATATACCCATTTGTTGAGGATTACTCATCGTGGGATTATATTAGTGGTGTGTCGATTAATCTTGTTCGGCTTTTATACCGGCCCTAAATGTTGGACAAACATGTAAATCTGATACAAGATTGTTGTTAATATAATTGTCCCAAGTTATAAAAGAACATTTGTGCCTCGTGCATTTAAATCAATTTTCATAAATGCTTTCAAAAGAGTCGGTTAATTGTATTTACCAGTGTAAACTGACGTATTTTTCAAAAGATTAAGTGACAGGTACTTATCATAATTGGATGGGAGCTCTGGGCGTTAGTTAAAGAATCTTGCAAGTTCTTAATGCTTAAAGTCTGTTGAACAATATTTTGTATTACATTTTAGATCCGTCTGTGGATCCTATCTTACAACCGTCTGTATTATATTTATTCGTACTTTACATTTCAGTTTGTAATAGTATTTTCTACCAAGACTTCCACTGTGCAATAAACTGTATATATTGACTATGATGATATCAACTACGTCACGATACTCCCTGCCGGACCCACCGGTAATATGTGAAAATATCGGGGTGTGACATCATGTTTCAACGTAAATGATATAAATTCACATTTTGATATATTTTTTTTATCCGAAAACGAGTCTGGTCAAATATAATACGTTTTCATGCTTATTTGTGCGTACGTTTTCGGTTGGTCTGCGTTTTGACGTAAACTGTGTTCGGAAACGAGTAGTGTCAAATATAATACGCTTAGGGGTGTTCAAGATTGGATTATCCTCTCTCTCTCTCTCTATATATATATATATATATATATATATATATACTACTTCTCTTTTGTTTTCGGATATTGTATAATCCGATTATCTGAAATTTTTAGAAATTAATCCAAATCCGAAAATTCGGATTATCCGGTTTTAGGATATCCGATTTTTAGGATATCCGATTTTTTTTATTCGGTTTCAGATCCGGGTTTTTTGAACACTCCTAAATACACTTTCATTTGATAGTAAAAATTGAGGTATTGAATGTTTTGACGCTGCTAAGTCTTGATGCAAAGGTAAGAGTGGTGTAATTAGGGCTGTAAACGAACCGAACGTTCAGCGAACAGTTCGTGAACCGTTCGGCGGGAAGTTCGTTTATGTTCGTTCGATTAGCTTAACAAACGAACACGAACAAAAAAATTCGTTCTATTAGCTTAGCGAACGAACACGAACATAGGTCTCGTTTGTTCGACTACGTTCGTGAACGTTTGGTAATATGTTCAGTTACGTTCGTTCGTGTTCGTTTAGTTATATCAAAAAAATAATAAATAATAAACCATTTATCTAAATATATTGAAAACTTGAAACCTTATTTGTTTCTTTGTTAGCTAAAATTTGGACGTTCTAAAACATTTTTGGGGATACTTATGTGTAAGTTAGTTAAACTTGATTCATTATTTGGTCATGTAGTAGACTTCTTGTGTTTTGATTTATAATTTGATGGTTGTATTTATCTAGTTATATCCAATATTTAAGGATAACAATGTTTTTATTTTTTTATTTTCAAGTTAAATGTTCCTTTGCATTCGTTTTTATTTGCTTGTGTGCATTTGTGTACGAGACCAGTGTTCACGAACTGTTCGTGAACAACTGAATTTCCTTAACGAACGAACACGAACATAAACTTGTGTTCGGTATGCGTTCGTGAACAGTTCACAAACATGTTAATTTCCTTAACGAACGAACACGAACATGGCCTTATTCGTGTTCGTTCGGTTCGTTTACAACCCTAGGTGTAATGGTTAGGTGAAACACTTACTAATTAAACGTACCAACTCGGGTTCGATTCCGTTGCTTTTGTAACTACAATGCTTTAGGTTTGATACGTCAAAACTCGTGTTTTCATATGATTAATGCTTCACATAACGTGTCGCCAGCTATAAACAACTAAGGCGTCGCCGCCGCAACGCGTGGTCTACGAGAACAATCTACTTATATTATTATATCAGTGTTGCAAAAGTCGCTAGACGGTCCCTAGTCGGCCGACTTTGGAGTTGGGAGTACTCGGAGAGTACTCGGGGAGTACGCGGACATGGTAAATATAAAGAAAATTAATTGTTGTATATTATATATAAGTTAAAATAAGCATAATTTATGTCAAAATGAGTATAATTTAAAATGAAACATGTTTGAAGTTCATATCTCACCGAGTATAAGGCCGAGTAGTCCGAGTACAAGGCCAAGTAGGCTGAGTAGTCCGCGTATAAGGTTGAGTATTCCGAGTACAAGGCCAAGTAGGCTGAGTAGTCCGTCCGACTAGTCTGAGTACAATGCCGAGTAGTCTGAGTATAAGGCCGAGTAGGCCGATTTTTACCGTTGCCGACTAGTCAAGTCCGACTAGGGTAAACTCGCCTTGGAGATAGTCCGAGGACAGAGTACTCGCCGAGTACAAGGCCGAGTAGGCAGACTTTTACAACATTGCATTATATGCTATTAAACCATTATGTCGATGAGCCAATCAAGCGCCAACACATGGTAAGTGATCCATTGGTCTAGAATCTTCATTTAAGGCTTTTCTATCTCTTGTGCCCGAGTTTGAACCTTGTACAATATCTACATGGGGTGTCTTGTTGTTATTTTTACCCTTCATTCGTCAAATTATTTTTTATAACGGTCAAGGAATCTTTCAAATGGGCTACTGACGAAATTCATTACATCGGTGTACACTTGTTTCCGAACAGGGAAAAACCCTCACCTAGGGTCGAAGCCCGTGAACACTCGCCCCAAGGCACAACAGTTCGGTGAGATAAGACCCGTTCAGTTCAAGGATCGAACTAGCAATTTTCGCCCAGTCTCCCATCATCATCAGGTATCGAGAAACTTATGAAGAGAACAGGAATCAAACCTGGGCCACTTAGAATACATGATCTCTTCCTTACCACTCCATTACCGGCTCACTGGCCTTCATTCACCAAATTAAATAAAGTGAAATAATTTGTATGAGTTTTTCAAGATATGAAAGAGATGTCTTTTTTCTGTATGATAAAAAAAACTAGAATTACTGTTAAAATAAAGGAAGTTAGACCCATTTTTTAATATTATCATTGGCAGTCCCACCTTTTGAAATGTTTTTTTTTCTCACTGCACCTCCATTAGAAAACTTATTTAACTCTGTTAAGTTTTTTTCCTTCTGAATTTAAACTAATGTTTTAGGGCCTTAGATCGGAACAAGGATACGAGTCAATTGATGTAGAGCTTGCCTCGAACAGTGCTCCAAACGACGAAAACAGTGATTTCATTCGGGTGTTTAGAGTTCCAATTAACAAAAGTCAAGCTGTTTGAAGCACCGTTTTGAGGTACGTTTTACATCAATCGACTTGTATCATCGTTCTGATCAAAAGCCATAAAACATCAGTTTGAAATTCAGAAAAAAAAAAAAACGTAACGGACTCAATTATTTTTAGCGGAGGTGCAGTAAGAAAAAAATAATTTAAAATTGTGGGATTACCAGTGTAATATTCAAAGGTAAGTCGAATATTGGCCAACCACCTCTAGGTATGATTATCAAAATCCAATTTCCCTATAATAAACGTATTTTAAAGATATCGATAAAATCCGATGAAAACATAGTTCTTCCAAACGCAATAAAGTACAAAAAAAAATAGATCGAACAACACTGTTATTGATGTCGATATTTGTTTTTATGGTTTTCTTTTTTTTTCTTTTTATATAAAGTGGAGGTGTTTAACATTTTCGTTATTGTATTAACATGGTATAATGTTCTATAAAATTTTAAATATACCATCAAGATGTGTTTTTTTTTCTACGTTTCGATAAAAGTTTAATCCAAGTTGATACTGTCGGAATAACATTGACACCGGTATTGATATTCATTCGTCACAAAATACATTGATTCCGACTAAATGACATGCATCGGTAACATGATAATCTGACCAAATGCTCGTCACAACGCGTAAGGAATCCCACTAGTTACATACTATAATGCCATTTGTTCGATTTAATTATATCATCAATGTATTAAAAAGGAAAAGGTAATATATGAAATATACAAGTTGGACCCATTAGGTGAAGAAGACGAATCAAAATAAATATTTCTTTGATACGGTTTGCGTTGCTACTTCTATATACTATGTAACAATAGTTATGAATATAGGGTAAAGTTCTTGTACAAATAATCTTAACATACTAAACATACAAATTGAAGGAAACTCAAAAAGACAAGGTGGTATTTTTGTAACTTTGATAGTTGGTGGTAATTACAAAAATGCCACCTTGTCTTTTTTGGGTTTTCCTTCAATGTGTATGTTTAGTATGTTAAGATTATTTGTATTTGATCTTTTGCCTATGAATATATTCCTGACTCCAACTACAACATTATTAACATAGTAACAACTTGATTTTGGCAGTTTTCGAACCAACCTGAATCACACATAAAGAACTCAACTTCTTTAATTACATTCATGTCGGGTTTAGGTTTAACTAACATATTTTCAATATACATCTCATAGCGTAAAGTAAATAATTAAGAATCGTGGCTAACACCTTTTTATTTGTTTTGGAGACTCTAAGTGTAAATTGTAAAATAAAGGGTTCATACGATCATATCATAAAAACCAACATATTTATTACTTTTAACAAACATATTTGTAAAACTGTAAAAAAACAAATTACTTTTTAGAAAGATAAAGATTTGATGAATGATATTCAAGATAACCAAAATGTTAGATAATATCTTTTAATTATACACGATGGGTGGGAGTTCTCTACAAATTCTATTTTTACTACAAAGTGTAAAAAGTCATAAAATACCATAATGTCAATCATAAAACACATTTAAAATCCACATATAACAAAGTAAAGATTACTTAAATTTCATATTTGTGGGATTTGTGTTGTGTTTTGGATGATAATGCTTTGATTATCAAATGACTAACATTAGTGTGTTTTATGTTGATTATCATGTTGTGTTTTATATTCATAGTTCTATGATGTTGTGTTTGAAGTTTTGACGAACTGTTAGGGTTTTGCTATTGTGTTTTAGTGAGCTTCACTATGTTATTTGTGGGCTTTGAGTGTGTTTTATAACTGAATTTGTGGTGTTTTATGACTTTGTACACTTTGTAGAAAAATGGACTTTGTAGCTGAACTCCACCCTATATAGGATAACATGCATTATAGTCTAAAGGTATTTTGAAGTGGGACAAGGCTTAGGACCCATTAGGTCTTGGGTTACGTTTCCACAAGTGGGTTTTTTCCCAAATTTATTTGGGTTTCCTCCTGAATTGATATATAGGCATAATTGCCTAGTGAGATGGATAAGATCGGATGATTCCGATGGTGACACGATAATACTCCAATGTTTCGTTAGTGATCCAAATTTGTCATTAAAAAATATAGGATAACAAGCATTTGTATTTAAAACAATTAAAGTCGATGAAATGGTGTTTATATAAAACGTACGTCAATAAAAGGTTATCCAAGTCTTGATGTTTTTAAACTATTTTACATATACATGCTTGTATTTTTAAAGTGTTTTTTTATAAAAACACACCCTAAAATCTTCATTTCACAACTTGTTATGGTTGTATAACGTTATACGGCTCGTATAGAGTAATCTGACATAACAAATATTAGGTCGTATAATGTTATACAGCTTGTATAGATGAAGAAAATATTAGGTCGTATAACATTCTATACGGACCGTATAACATTATACGTGTCGTATAACATTATATAAGGATTGGGTCCTATAACATTATACGGGTCGTATAACATTCTATATAGGTCGTATAATGTTATACGGTCTGTATACATGAAGACAAAAAAAATTCTCTGACATTTTTTGGTGCACAATCAATTATACGGTATGTATAACTCTATACGAACTGTATATATGTAGGGATATGAAAATAAGATTTTAGAGGTGTGAGAATAGCGGAAGTGTTTTTAAATAAGCTCATAAATCTTTAATATATCAAAATTGAATTAAACATTTTTTTCTTAAATATATCAAAATTGAATTAAACCACTTAAAAGTATTATTTTCCTTGCACATGGCCGTATCATCTTGATGCATGCATGATTAATGTTCTAGAAGTGGTCAATATCATTAGTGATTCCGTATTTATTTTCAACAAAGGTTTAAACCTTTAATGTTGGATAAATCTTTGAACATAGAAATGCAATTAAAATATTATTTTACAATATATAATGATGTTTAAATTAGAACCATTGAATATTGATAATTTTTTTTATTATTACTAATTAATACATTATAATATAATATCGTATTGGCTCTATTAAGAGTACCTTGATAATTAAAAAACCGCTCGTAACCTGCTGGTATTATATTTATCAAAATTATATATTATATATTCAACAATGAATAAAAAAGTTCTAAATATTTAGCGGTGCTAACTTGAACACATACACAATGTGTGTAGGGGGAGAGGGGTTGGATTTCTAGAAAAATTTAAGAATTTCTAACAAGTAATCATTTTATTTAGAGTAAACTAAAGTTTAAGTCCATGTGTGGTTTACATCGATTGACACTTTGCGTCCCTGTTTTTAATATTCGTCACTTTGAGTCTCTTGCATTTCTAAATCTCAAAAATGTACCCCCTATCATCTCTCAGTTACTTCCACCGTTACCACCAGGGTAATTTCGTAATTTCAACTTTAAAATTAACAACATCAACGTTAACCGGTAGTTTTCAACTTTATTTAGTTAATAATATTAATCGTACACAAACTTTTATATAAGCATCTATTTCCTCTTAAAAAACCTGTAACTTTTTCTTCTCTCAAGCTCATCAATGTCAGCCACCAATGGAGTCACCACCACCAACAACAAAAAACTGATCTTGAGCTTCAGTGAGATGCTAATTGACTTCGTCCTCACCATCTCTGGTGTCTCATGTAGGAACTAGGTTCACGCTTCCAATAAAATATATTACAAAATATATAATAACGAGACTCTCGTTATTTGTGAGAAATTCAACTAGTACAATACCGGTTACAAAATTAAATAAACCAATATAAAATACGATTTAATTGTACCAATCTTGATTCAAGCCCGCATCTTTGAAGAACTTCAACCGCACCATCTTGTACAAACTCCGCTGCAAGACAAGCAAAAATCGTTGACGGTTTTGGTTGAGGCACGTGCTCAACACGCTTCCCTTAAAACAGATTCCGCGTCTCCTCTCAGACGGTCTGTCTCCCAGGGTACAACAACCGGAACAGTATGTGTACTGCCGGAGATGGCACTCGCGCCCGAGATAGCACCGGGTATCATAGTGTTCTAATTTACGTGGAAAATAACTAAAGATAAGTTGGTGATGATGGAAGAATTAGAGAGTACTCCTCTCAAAATCTTTAAAACTTTGTGAATAAATAATTTTCTCTAGTATATTCATTTCATCTCATTTTTGTCTCTATTTTCTTTTTTCACCCTCCAACAAAGAGTGATAAGTCCCTTTTAAACTCAAAACAAAACTCCATATTTAATTTCTATTATTTAAAGATATTTATGACAATAAAAACCTTTATTATGAGTCAAAAAGGATTAAAGTCAAGTTAATGTCACATTAAATAAAATAATAAGACATAATAAAACTCACATCATGACTCTTGAATAGAGATTAAAAGTCATAAAACCACCCATTTATGACAAAGATAAATTTATACTAGAGTCACCAAAGTTTAGAAATCTTCACTTCAATCACCAACTTTGAGCATCGATATTCTATTCATCTTAGCTCCATTTTGGACATAGTTTGATTCATTGTTATGATGCTCTCACAACATAGAACACAAACCCACGAATTATTATTTATACAACACATATATAAATATAATTATTAATGTCCAAAATATTTAGTGAAAAACTCATTTTCACTAAAATTTCCAACAATCCCCCACATGAATGGAGATCGATTAAAACACACAAAATTCCCCGATGAAAACTCGACAGTCGAATATTGCAGGATAGGTAGGTTTTGCCTTTGAACCTTCCTTTGTGAAGTACACTTAGTCTACTAGGGTTTTGTAGACGTGATGTCCTTGAACAATCCCCCATTTATGTAAACGACAATATACATTCACACAATACTTTCCCTAGCCGGGCCATCCCCTCATTATCGTGTCCTATAATGGTCATGGAGCACTTTCCTGGTTCTGCGGGAGCTCTAGGAATTATGCCCTAATTCCATTCGAAGCGACCACACTTCTCTCCAACATAGGTGATTTCCCTTTAAATCATTAAAAGCATTATGGTTCATTATGATTTACACGAATCATAAAACCACATGTTATGCTTAACCTCACAACAATGTCACTGGATATTATAGGAATGGACTAGGATGTAATTAAACACCCTTTTATAGTTTAGGGGGATATATGAACACATACACTAGCTTATACATAAACATATATATTAGCTATGCCCCCACAGTGACTACCCTTCGGTTCATGATTAAGTTGGCCTATTGAACCTAGATCTTGGGATCTCCAGTCAACTAGGTTAGGTTTCCCTCATGTCCCTTTTTCCATGGCTTTAGTCCCATTCCACAACCCGATCTTTTATCAACCCACTGGTTGTTGGATCCAAAAATTATCTTTGACTTCGCTAAGTCATCAACGATAATTTACATTCAGATCAGTTGTTCTAACGTGTTCTTGACTCGCTAGTCACTTTTGCCTTTTAGTTGATTCATAAGACTTATAACTCGTGATCTCAACCTGGATCCAGTTATGTACCTTGTCTTTAGAATGACATGAAGCTCATTTTTGTGGCTAAACACGTTTTCACCATGCCTTTGGTGTGTCATGACTGACATCTTACTAGATTGCATCTAACCAATTAGCATTCGAGTCCAATCTACTCGATTGACTCCATATAACCATTGTGTACTCCACTTGGTCATGTGTTTGCAATATATGCAAGTCACCCCCATATTTAAGTGTAATTGGATAACATCCAAATGGGGTGATGAAAGGTTCTCCCTGTCATTTCGAGTTTGAGAAAACTTCTCAACTACCATTCCCACATTCAAAATGCAAGTCACCCCCACATTTAAGTGTAATTGGATAGCATCCAAATGGGGTGATGAAAGGTTCTCTCTTTCATTTGGAGTTTGAGTAAACTTCTCAACTACCATTTACACATACCTTAAAGGGTTTGTTTCTTAAATGGCATCCTCCCCCCACATTGCTTGCATTTTAATGAAGTTATTATAGTTTTGTTTAGCACAAAATTCATTCTTATGTCATCACATATTTTGAATGTTTTAACGTTAATTTAATCTCCGTCGAGCATATAAATTAACAAGTATTAGTCTAGCATGCTTTAGACCACAATACTCTAGCATGTGAACAGAAGATGCATCATTCTGATTCTTCACAGCCTTAAGAGATAACGCCCTATCTCTTCCGAACATTCGTTTCTTAGTTTAGACACAATAATGAAATTTTATTTCACATTCCAAAACCATCGGTTTTTAGGAAGGCCTCAAAACCATAGTTAACTCCATCCATTAGGATCATAACTCGTTTGCCTTTTTTTATCTCCAAGGCTTCACCATTGACTTACTAAGGACTTAAACATAAGTCTTAATCCAAGTCACTTTGATGAAATTGTATAAAATCACTCGAGTCTTGAGATATAGTCAATTAGATTGACTCTCAACAACAAAGCATTCACGTATGCCTATAGTGATATATACATTTACATTGTTGTTTCGTTTAAACCATGTATTAGGATACTCTCCCAAATTGAGGACCAAGCCTCCACATAGTTTAAACAACATTGACGGTAGTAGAAGCATCTACAAGCCCATCTCTATTGTAAATTTCCGTTAATAAACTTCCTAAATTTATTAAAATCATTTACAATAACAACATATATTTCTTTTATATGTTATATTCTTTGAAAACTTACATGTGCATTTCAATGTTGATGTTCTCAACATTATATGACATATCTCGTTTTCGTGTATTCCATCTCAAACCATACACCACGGTTCTCACGACGCCGTTATGCATTTGATGTTTGAATTGTGACTTATTACATAAGTCATGATCACAACCCGCTCGTTGTGTTTGTGTAAATTACTTTTTACACTTTGTATCAAAATGTGTATCCTTTTGACAACTTATTAGTAGTCCAAAATAGTCTTTCCAAGGCTATTATATGGTTCTCATTTTGCAAATGTTTTAAAAAATAAACTATATAGTTTTATGTTTTGATTACAAATCAAGACAATAAACCTCATAATAGTTTATTTAATAATACAGTTTCAAACTCGCTCATTTGAAAAATAAAACGAATACACATCGCTTTAATAGTTGGTTCATCGTATTCAAACCATTTCTAACCGTTGTTAGATAATAACGATTACCAATCGTTAAAATAGAGTGGTTTGTATGATAACCAATTCTAATATGCTAATTAGAATTTCAATGTTGAACAAACATTCAAAATATTCGATTTTTATAAAGTAAACCGGTTCTAACGCGCTCGTTAGAAATAAAATGAATACAATTATTCACTTTTGGTTTAAATGAAAGTTTTCTAACACACTCGTTAGAAATGAACACAAATCTTTTCTAACACGCTCGTTAGAAAATATATAAAATGATTACAATTCATCTTAAATAGTTTATCATAGTTAACTCGTTTCTAACCAGCTCGTTAGAATTTAACGATTGCAAATCGTTAAAATAGTTGGTTATAAGATAAACTAATTCTAATACGCCCATTAGAAAATTAAACGATTATTTATTGCCAAAATCCGTTTTTGGTTTATATAAAATAAACGTTTTCTAACCTGCTTGTTAGAAATAAACAAATGATAAAGTCGTTAAATCGTTTCTAACACGCTCGTTAGAAAATAAACAACTATCAAACTCTTTAAATCATTTCTAACACGCTCGTTAGAAATAATCGATTACAAAATTTGTTTCGAAGTTTATAAAAAAAATATAAACTATTTCTAATACACTCATTAGAAATAAACAAATAAAATTCGTTTAAACGTATGTGGAATAAAATCCGTTTCTAACTCGCTCGTTAGAAATTTAATAGTTTAGACGAAACCGTTACAATGTTTATTATCCAAAATAATTGTCTCCAACACGCTCGTTGGTAATTATTTGAAATAATAATATTTTCTAACACGCTCGTTAGAAAATCTAAACGTATATTTTCTAGCACGCTCATTAGAAAATCTAATCGTCTTTTAACAAGTTAGTTTTACACAATCATCGTATCTAACACGCTCATTAGATATAAAGGACGATATTAAAACTTATTATTCTATAAAATTCTAACACGCTCGTTAGAGATATAAAAAGTTTTAATCTTGTTATTCTTTCAACAACGTTTCTAACACGCTCGTTAGAAAATATTAAAACTAGTTATTTTATAAAATAATTACTTTCTAAAATGCTAATTAGAAAATATAAAAATTTAAGACTTTTAAAACCAACATTAATATATCAATTATGGTTACTAAAAGCTTAATAAACATAAATTAAACGTTACAAACATTTAATTTGCAAGGGGTTACAAAATAAAGTTTTCTAATACGCTCATTAGAAAATTTAGTATTTCAAAACCTATTGAAATACATATTATTTTGTATATGGTTCGGTTTTATATAAAGACGAACAAGAAACCCATGAACTGTAAACTTGAATCAAAACAGTCGTTTTGCAACCCGGTATTCGGATTGAAGATTGTACTCCAATCATCAAAAATAATCCGACTCATTGTACTAAATAAATATTTCCCAAAAAATATTTTCAAGATTTTAACAAAAATCCCATTAAATATTTTAACTTTCGTGAACCTAAATCCTCGTAGAGAAGGGATTTAAGATTGTAGCAACAATCTTCACGAAAGTCTGTTTTAAGATTGTAGGAACTAGGTTCACGCTTCCAATAAAATATATTACAAAATATATAATAACGAGACTCTCGTTATTTGTGGGAAATTCAACTAGTACAATACCGGTTATAAAATTAAATAAACCAATATAAAATACGATTTAATTGTACCAATCTTGATTCAAGCCAGCATCTTTGAAGAACTTCAACCGCACCATCTTGTACAAACTCCGCTGCAAGACAAGCAAAAATCGTTGACGGTTTTGGTTGAGGCACGTGCTCAACACGCTTCCCTTAAAACAGATTCCGCGTCTCCTCTCAGACGGTCTGTCTCCCAGGGTACAACAACCGGAACAGTATGTGTACTGCCGGAGATGGCACTCGCGCCCGAGATAGCACCGGGTATCATAGTGTTCTAATTTACGTGGAAAATAACTAAAGATAAGTTGGTGATGATGGAAGAATTAGAGAGTACTCCTCTCTAAAATCTTTAAAACTTTGTGAATAAATAATTTTCTCTAGTATATTCCTTTCATCTCATTTTTGTCTCTATTTTCTTTTTTCACCCTCCAACAAAGAGTCATAAGTCCCTTTTAAACTCAAAACAAAACTCCATATTTAATTTCTATTATTTAAAGATATTTATGACAATAAAAACCTTTATTATGAGTCAAAAAGGATTAAAGTCAAGTTAATGTCACATTAAATAAAATAATAAGACATAATAAAACTCACATCATGACTCTTGAATAGAGATTAAAAGTCATAAAACCACCCATTTATGACAAAGATAAATTTATACTAGAGTCACCAAAGTTTAGAAATCTTCACTTCAATCACCAACTTTGAGCATCGATATTCTATTCATCTTAGCTCCATTTTGGACATAGTTTGATTCATTGTTATGATGCTCTCACAACATAGAACACAAACCCACGAATTATTATTTATACAACACATATATAAATATAATTATTAATGTCCAAAATATTTAGTGAAAAACTCATTTTCACTAAAATTTCCAACATCTCACTCACCGAAAGTTAGGCAACGATGAGTTCTTCCATATGCTTGTCGGGATCTTGAAGGAGAACAATGTCTCCAATGATGGAATTTGTTTTGATAAATCAAATATGTTTTAGCGATGGACGTAAGTTATATATTGACGAAATTCATTGTCCATTCATGGATTTTATTGACTTATAGACTAAGTATTCTTAACCTTCAGTTTAAGATTATCAGGTTGTTTTATGAACATGTGAATATGTAAGTCAGTTGTTAAGGAAATTTGTTTTAATGTTCATCTAATGTAGCTCTAAATTATTATAAGCTACTAGAATAGTGATAGATACTCAAATAAAACTTTTGTAAGATAAAAGGAAATTTTTTTGGTAACTTATTCCCTCTTGAGTATAACATTTGGCAATCAATCGTGATTCTTGGTGTCTTAACGTTTGTTTTTAGGATTTAGTTTAGTTATGAACACCCTTAGGTGATTCAACTAAATCCCAAATGTTATTCTAACTCACATAATCAATTTTGCTAATAATAGCTTTATTCCATTTATAAGATTAATTGATGCTAATAGTTTAACAGGGAAGGTAGGATTGCTAAACTTTCCAACATCCCTTTGAACTTTAGTTAGTAGGTTTTTAAACCCAGATAACATCCTTAGTTGATTATTAGGTATATTAGGAGTTTTAGTTTTATTGATTAGCTCGTGGTTAGGTTGCTATAATTTCCAGGATTCTAAGTGTGTAAGAGTTGATTGAGTATGGTGTATAAGATGTGCAATCGGAGTTAAATTCGGAATGAAACATAATGAAGTCTCCCCCCCCCCCCTCCCCGCTTCTTGTATTTCTAGCTAGTCATGATAAAGACTTTTACTGCTCCCACTGAACTTAGAATCATTTAGGATATTAGCATGCTTAGGGTCAATATTTAAAGATCAATAGATTTTAATATAGAAACAACGTAATGATGTTACTCGTTGTGGTTTCTCCTATTGATGATTATTTTAGTTTTGGTAAAAAAACATCTTAGTGTGCCCACATTCAAGCAACAATAAAACTTTTGTAAGAGTAACACTAGATTTAAGGAGACAAATTTTGAAGGAACAGTGTCTTGTACAAGATGTGTAAATTGAGTTGAAAATGATAGGATTGTAATTGTACATTAAGTATAGGGTAGGGTTCTAGAATGAACAACCTCCCAAGAGTGAACTGATCATAGCCCTTGATTATCTTTTTTTGTTGAAAAGGATAGGATTGTAATTGTACATTAAGTCATTATTAATTATTTATTTTAATTAATATATGGAAGTTACACTTTCCTATTTTTTTTTGTAATTACCCAAAATATCTTTTAAATCTAAACAAGGTCTATATCATAATCACCATTCAAAACAATCCAGATTTTTTTTTCAAACAACCAGTTCTTCATCATCATGTATTCTTTCTTCATCGATAAAAAAACCCAAATTTCGATTACGTACACACATGCATGAAGTGTATTTAAATTTAATAGACCTATGTACAGACATATACGCAGGTGTATACACAGTTTATACTCATTTACATAAGCAAAGTACACATGTGTACACCGACCTGATACACATAACTACTACTATACACAGGTGTAAACACATTTGCCTAAACAGAGTACACATGTGTACACCGACCTGAAACACGAAACTAAACCGTAACATATTCAACATCGTCTCCATCCACTCCGGTCATCGTCTCCGATCATCATCTCCGGTTGTCTCTTCCAAACACTTTCATCAATCATCTCAGTACTTCCGACACCCTCCGGTCACTGTACCATTACCATGTTCTTCACCGATCTCCGACAAACATCGTTTATCATCACCAACCTCCACTTAGCCGATGCCATGATCACCGTCGCACTTCATCACTGTAACACCCCGTGTTTCTGAAGTCAAAGTCAAGATTGAAGTCAAAGGAAGACAAGATTGCTAATTGCGATCTGTCTCTTCTAACTCAATTCCTGTTTTGACTTCTTTGACTTGTAATTAGTCTATTTTATTTTCGCTTTAGTTGTATTATGTGGAGTAAGTGTCAATAATCATAATAATCGACGTGTGTTAATTGCTATTTAATCGACGTACGACTGTAAACTATAGGAAGTAACAATGCGATAAAGTCAACTAAACACTAATCAATCTAGCTTAATCAACATCGAATCGCAACCGCACTCGCAACTCGAATTACGCTTTTTGATTAATTGATATACGTGTGTGTGTGCCTTATGTGTTACTTGTGCATGTTTAAATTATGTTATGTGTGGTAACGCAATCGAAACTCGATCGCAATCGAACTTAATCGCAATCGAAAAGGTATGATAATTAGCGGAGAAGGGATAGTGCAAGATAAGAGTAGTTGGGATTAAAAGTAATTTGACTAGGAAAAATCTATCGCATCGCAACGCTCGCAATCGAAACGTCAAAAATCGTCGCGCCGAACACTCGAACGTGGTGACTGATCGACCAGGCTGCCAGCCGATCGACCAGCCGACCGATCGGACGGCTGTCCGATCGGACAGGCTGACCGCACGGACTGCCTAGCCGATCGACCTGCCCCTTTCCTTTTCGGGTAACCCTATAAATACCCTTTTCACTTTCAAACTTTCTACTTTTGGCAACTGACGTCCGACCAGCTCGTTCTCTTCACCTTTTCTTCGATTTCTCTCGATTCCGGTAAGATCTCGTCCTAAACCCCGTACTTCCTTAATCTACACGCACTCCTACACCTTTCTATCTTCTGAATCTAAACTTTTAACCGTGAAATCATCAAGATTCAAGGTGTTCTAGGATGACGTCATCATGTGTTCCTGAAGAACTTCATGTTTTGGCCTCGATCCACCAAGAACAACTTGGATTAACCGATTTCCATACAAACTAACAAACATCTTTCACAGATCTAAACATATTCACCATAAGAAGGATTGAAAGATGGTTTTCTAACTTTCTTTCAAACTCTTTTACACTCAACACACTCAAAACCGATAGAATCGGAACTTGTGCCGACTGACTACTCATTCTTGTGGTTGTGTTGGGCCAAGATCTGGATTCTACCTAAGAGGCTACCGATTCCGGGTTAACCAAGAACAATCGTCTGGAACCAATGGACCGACCGAGCTTGTGTGATTCTTGTTCAGTCGAGTCACTAAAGCTAAGGACGAAGTTCTGTTGGTTAGCACGTTATCAAAACGCCTCAATAAAACGACAAGCAATTAAAACAACCAAGTGTGAGACGAACAGGACGACCAGGACGAGGTGCCGTCCGATCGGCCTATTGACCGAACGGACAGCCACCCGATCGGCCGGCAAGCCGAACGACTTGCACCTTGGACCCACACTTAACCATTTTGGTAATCTAAGAAGTCTGAGTGTTGAACGAGTTGCTGTCCGATCGGACTGCCATCCGATCGAACTGCCAACCGTACCATGAGACATTTGAACTTCAACACTTAAACAATTTTCAACATGTTCAATGCACAAAGGATGCCACCCGAACGAACAACCGTCCGATCGAGTGACACCTTACTGTGAACTTGTTCTCACTGAAGTGCCAACCGAACGGGTTGCCGTCCGATCGACCATCCTGAAAGGTAGAAGTACTTCAATGTTTTCAAAATACTACAACGAAAACTTCAAAAGTCAAGCCATCATACACAAACACATCCTTCTCAAAGGAAGAAACAATCCACTCGAACAATTATCCGACCGGACTACTGTCCGAACGGACGACCAACCGCACGACTGGCTGTCCGATCGGACTACCATCCGAATGGACTGCTGTCCGAGCCACTTGTACTTTGTATCGTTTTGTGCGTCACTTATCATTGTGCTATCGATCTATTCAGGCTAAACCCACTCTCTAGCGATCCCTTCAATCCATCATCGCTGTGAGTATACTTGATCCCTTTTTGCTTTATGCACTTTTGGGTGTTACATACGTTACTTATTCTAAATCACATCGAACACACTACGCAATACTTTAAACGCTAACCGTTACCGCATGTTATACGTGGCTTAATGAATGCTT
Source organism: Helianthus tuberosus (assembly GCA_030545235.1). Taxonomy (NCBI): domain Eukaryota; kingdom Viridiplantae; phylum Streptophyta; class Magnoliopsida; order Asterales; family Asteraceae; genus Helianthus; species Helianthus tuberosus. The sequence goes on from CM060442.1 coordinate 46,136,508, forward strand.
GTTTGTTATGTTTACACATGGAATGCTGTCTACCTGCCTTAGCAACGATAGTACTATTAGTTTGGACTCAGCACCCGTTCACTCGGGGGTTATTAAGGACAATTATTTGCATGGATTACAGTGGTGATCTTGTATTACGAACTGCCTTGGGCAGTCAACCCGCAGTCATTGGTATCGATAGGTTCATGTCGATAACTAACATGCCTCATTTCACTCTGTGTACGTACTGGTTATGCGTAACGCTTTCGAACTCTATATGCTATATCAAACTTGTATGCTCACCTTTACACTATGTGTATTGACTTTTATTTTAACGTATGTGACAGGTGCTTAGGATGCTTATCTGCTAGGGAGTTGAGGCTAGAATAAGGTCTTAGAGGCCAACAAATAGTTGTCTGTACAAATGAAATCAAGGGTCTCTAGAAGCAGATAAACAATTGGGCTATTTGAAAAATCTGAGTTGTCGGAACAGAACTATTTGCTTAGAATTTTGTCTGTAATAATTTGTTTACCTTTTGAGACATGGTATTGGACATGTTACTTTAAATTAATTGGTAATGATAATTGTTATGGAAACTTCTGGACAATCTGTTTCGCTCAGTTCCATACCCCGATGTTTCCGCCATCGGTTGGGGTGTGACAGATTGGTATCAGAGCCATAACTATAGGGAATTAGGCAAGACTCGACCTAGTCCGGGACGAAGTCTTAGAGACCTAGTCTATAGTTAGGAACCAACAGACCGATTTGTGCATATCCAGTAGGGATTATGTGTGAGCATACTTGCTATTTCTCGCTATTCTCGCCTACGCTGCACTATCACTGCACTCGAATTTTCAAATATGAATGAGCTATTAAGTCGAGATTATGTGTGAAAACCGCAAACTCTCGATTAAATTGCTTGTTCAACCCACATTTTTACCTATAAACTCGGGAAATTACGTTGAAATAGGAATGAAATCCATACTTTGATGCATAATTCTCTTTTATTTCATAAAAAACAGGAACGAAGTTGTTAAGCCAGGGGTGAAACCCTAACCTTGACGATTTGTTCCGATCTTTATTCTGTTTTATAAAAACTCTCACCAAAGTCTCGACGGACTCCAACAACATGAAGTCACAGTATGACTAACGGGATTTGTGCCAAACGCCCAAGAATCGAGGCAGAAGCACAATCCTGAAGGTCAAAATGTGTACAACAAGTCCTTGAGAATAGTCGAACCACTTTGGTTAGTCGATGTCTAATAGCCGCAGACGATCTATTTCTCGATTTTTATGTGTTTCGATTATGAGCCCGCAACTGCTGACTCTAATGATTCGTTGATTTTATGTGTCTATATGTGTGTTTATTTGTTATGTGTTTAAATTTTGGGGATTTATTCGATTTTTGCCTTCATTTCGATCGACACGCACGACTCGCACTGCATTTCTATCCTAGACAAATCGCTATCACATGGGGAACGACTTTACGCCATATTGTTTGCCATGCTATTATACGCTTATGCTATACTACCCGCTAAGTTATTCGCGATCGCTATTCTTGAACGCTCGCAGACTTTGAATGATAAATTTCTGTATTCTAACTGCCTCTGTGATTACATGATTATGTGCTTCTGTGCCCTACGTGCTTATGTGTTTATGTGCCTCTGTGCTTATGTGAATCTGTGATTATGTGATACATGATTCCTTGTGTTCCTGAGCTTTGGTAGTAGTAGGATTGTGAGGTTAGATTCGAATATGTCATGTTGAGTCCTGTGACGATGTCTGTTGTAGACAATGTCGTCATCTGGATCTCGCGCTACCCGAGACGCTCGCCGAAAGCAAGCAGACAAACGCCTTGCTGTCATGATCACTAAGCAAATGGCAAAGGTGGTGCCCCAAGTCGTCAGCGAGATATACGAAAACATGAGCAAATCATCTGAGGAATCCCGAACTGAGACTCCCAAAGCTGCTTTCAGCTTCAAACAATTCAAGGCATGTAGACCGAAAGAGTTTACAGGAGAAGAGGGCCCTACATCCTTGTTTCAATGGTTTGACTCCATCGAGGTCACAGTGCGACAGAGCGGTTGTCCAGATGACCTACACACTCTCAACGCAACTGGCGTCTTCCAGTCCCGCGCTTTAGACTGGTGGACGGATGAGAAGAACAAACGTGGGAATGATGCAGCCTACGGTATGTCGTGGGACGAGCTCAAGGAAGTCATGCTGGAAGAATTTTGCCCTCCTCATGAAAGCCAAAAGTTAGAAGATGAATTCTGGCACATAAAGCAGAAGGATGGAGAAAACGCTGCACTCAGTGCTCACTTCAAGCAGCTCAACATTATCTATCCTGATCAAATCAAGACTCCGGAGATCGCAATCAAGAAGTATATCCGAGCCCTGCCTGACTGTGTTGCTGATTTCTTGCAAGCGGCCAAGACTACAACGAACGAAGAGACTTACTTACTGGCCGCTGAAATCAACGACAAGCGGGTCAAGGCTGGTGTCTGCGATAAAACTTCGAAGCACCTACATCAAGTTACCGCCACACCAACTGCTGAAACCGCCGCCGCTCAATCGTCCAAGTCCTCACGCAGCAAGAAGAAGAACAACAACAATAGCTCCAGCAACAAGAACTGTGCTGTCACTACCACTGCTGCTCCACTTCAAGCCGTACCGGCCCAGCAGCAGCCTCATCACCGACCAACACCAGTTACTTATGCACCGCCAGCAAAGCGCACATACACAGGCCCCCACCCGGCTTGCCCGACATGCTCTTATCATCACCCGGTGGGTCTCGCCTGTCGTTTTTGCGCTCACTGCAACGTGTACAGCCACTTCATTGTCAACTGTCGTACTGGTCCCCGTCAAGTCCCAACTCAAGCCACTGCTTATCAAGCTCTGCTCCCAGCCCCGCAAGGCCAACAAGCGGCTCCGGCACCCGCGATCAACGCAGAGTCTGCTTCGCATGTGGTGAGCCCAACCACTTTGCGAACATGTGCCCGAACAGGGTAGTGAAACAAGAGCCCCAACAGCAGTAACCTCACCAGCAGCAATAGCAGCAGCAGCAACAACAGGCCGCACGCGCCAGAACTTTCAACATTAATGTGTGCCAAGCCCAGGCTGACAACAACGTGGTCAATGGTACGTTCCTTGTGAATGGTATTTATGCATCGTGTTTGTTTGATACTAAAGCCGATAATTGCTTTGTGTCGTTCGAATTTGAGAAACTCCTTAGTCGTAAGCGCTCCCATCTCCCCTCAACGTACGATGTTGAAGTCGCCACTGGAAGAACTGTCGCCGTTAACTCTGTTCTTCGTGATTGTATTCTCGAGCTCAACAATCACATCTTCCCAATCGACCTAATTCTGATGCAACTCGGAAGTTTTGACGTCATAGTAGGCATGGACTTTCTTCGCGAAAACCATGCTGAAGTTGTGTGCTTCAATAAGATGATTCGATTCTCACTCGCGAATGGTGATTTATTGCGTGTTTATGGTGAAACTGCTTCGAAAGGTCTCAAGCTCATGTCATGTGTCCAAGCTAGCAAGTATCTCCGCAAAAAATCCAGAGCTTTCTTGGCTAACATTGTAGTAGCGGAGAAGGAAAAGAAAGGTAGGCCTGGAATAAATGATGTCCCAGTGGTTCGAGAATTTCCTAACATTTTTCCAGAGGATCTTCCCGGACTACCGCCAAGTCGTGATATCGAATTTCGTATCGACCTCATTCCTGGAGCCAACCCCGTTGCCAAAGCTCCTTACCGACTCGCGCCGTCAGAAATGTGTGAACTCTCAAACCAACTTCAGGAATTACTTGAGAAAGGCTTCATTCGCCCGAGCACCTCTCCTTAGGGCGCGCCAGTCCTTTTCGTTAAAAAGAAGGATGGGTCGTTCAGGATGTGCATCGACTACCGGGAATTGAATAAGTTGACTATCCAGAACCGTTATCCCCTGCCTCGCATCGATGATTTGTTTGACCAGCTACAAGGCGCTACATGTTTCTCGAAGATCGATCTACGCTCAGGCTATCACCAGTTACGCATCCAAGAGGAGGATATACCCAAAACCGCGTTTCGCACTCGATACGGCCATTACGAATTCGTTGTTATGCCTTTTGGTTTAACCAACGCACCCGCGGTTTTCATGGATCTGATGAATCGCGTGTGTAAACCTTATCTCGACCGTTTCGTCATCGTATTCATCGACGATGTCTTGATCTATTCCAAGTCGAAGACCGAACACACGCAACATCTACGTTTGGTTCTCGAGTTACTCCAGGGGAATCGACTCTATGCCAAGTTCTCCAAGTGCGAATTTTGGCTGGAGGAGGTTCAGTTTCTGGGTCACATCGTAAATAGTCAAGGTATTCACGTCGATCCTGTGAAGATTGAAGCCGTTAAGAGTTGGATTACACCTAAGAACCCGTCTGAAGTCCGTTCTTTTCTCGGACTAGTGGGCTATTATCGACGATTTATTGAAGGATTCTCAAAGATCGCTGTGCCGCTTACCGCTCTCACGCTTAAAGACAAGCCTTTTGTTTGGGGAACCGAACAAGAGACTGCCTTCCAGACGCTCAAGCACATGATTTGCAATGCTCCTGTTCTCACATTGCCCGACGGAAATAACGATTTCATTGTCTATTATGATGCTTCCAACCTCGGTCTCGGTTGTGTTCTTATGCAGCGGGACAAGGTTATAGCTTACGCATCTCGTCAGCTCAAAATCCATGAGAAGAACTACACAACCCATGATCTCGAGCTAGGTGCAGTTGTTCTTGCATTAAAGATTTGGCGACACTACCTGTATGGTACAAAGTGTACGATCTTCACCGATCATAGGAGCCTACAACATATCTTTAATCAGAAAGAGCTTAATATGCGTCAACACAAATTGGTAGAACTTCTCAACGATTACGACTGTGAGATTCGTTATCACCCAGGAAAAACAAATGTTGTTGCCGACGCTCTCAGCAGACGGAGTTATCTGCTCAGCATTCATAACGTCCAAGCCCAATACAATCTCGAAACCCTCATCCGCGAAGCCCAGCATGCATGTTTTAATGAACGCACTTTGAAGAAGGAACGAATCTATCACGATGGAGCTCAACTTGTGAACAAGCCAAATGGGATATTCCATTTTCTGGACCGAATTTGGATCCCTAAACGGACCGATTTGCGACAGATTCTGTTGGACGAAGGCCACAAATCCCGGTATTCTATTCATCCCGGTGCCGACAAGATGTACCAGGACCTTCGCTACAAGTACTGGTGCCTGGCATGAAAAGGGATATTGCCCTCAACGTTGGAAGATGCCTGACTTATGCAAGAGTCAAGGCTGAACACCAAAGACCCTCTGGCTTACTCGAACAATCGCCAATCCCTATGTGGAAGTGGGAGAGTATAGCTATGGATTTCATAACCAAGCTTCCGCACACGTCATCAGGTCACGACAGCATTTGGGTTGTTGTTGACCGTTTGACCAAATCTGCTCACTTTTTGCCAATACGAGAAGACTACAAGGTAGAACGATTAGCCCGAATCTACACCAACGAGATCATTTGTAATCATGGGATGCCTCGCGACATCATCTCTGACCGTGATGCTCGGTTTACCTCACGACTGTGGGAAATGTTTCAAACGGCTCTCGGTACATCGCTTAATCTAAGTATCGATTTCCACCCATAAACCGACGGTCAGACTGAAAGAATGATTCGTACTCTTGAAGACATGCTCCGTTCGTGTGTCATAGACTTCGGTGGTAATTGGGATACATACCTGCCGTTAGTCGAATTCTCGTACAACAACAGTTATCATTCCAGCATACAAATTGTCACACCCCGATATTTCCACGTATTACCGGTGTGACAGGTTGGTATCAGAGCCAACGCTGAGTGAATTAAACACTAGCCTTTTGTGTTTAATCTCAGTTACACAATTGCACATTCCTCGAATTTTCGAGTCTAGACAAAGAACATAGGACAAATCCTGATTTTGTTTTAATTTTTGTCTTTTATATATTCTTTGTTGTTATCTTTGTTTATGATTGACAGGTTTAAACATGCCTCCAAGATTCTTTGGGAGAAAGGGAAAGGCACCAATAGCAGGCCACGACCAGGAGGCTGGGCCTTCTCAAAGACGAACCTCACCCATCAACATGCGAATAAGTCCCTAGGGGGACTGGAGGGCACATCTGCAGCCAGCGAGGCGGTCAGTCTCGTTAAGCTTGTCACCGTCTTACCTTCACTCCTTTGGACCCAGTCAGAAAATGAGCCTGAAAACCCACAGCCTTCATTTATCCCTTTCCAGAGGTCCAACTCTCGTCACTCCTTTGATAACCCGTCCCATATCTTTTGAAGCCGGTTCAACCCGGCAAACTACCTCGAAGAACCAGTGGGTGTTAACCCATAGGGACCTGAAGATCACTTTTCTGGAGATCACGCCATGGATATGGGTGAGGACACCGACCCAACCAAACCACCGACCGGTACCCCCACACATCCCATAGAAATTTCTGATGGGTCATCTTTTCTTGCATCACCTTACCGTGGTCCAGATAGCTACCAAGCAAGGTTCAACCAGATTGAGTGGTATTTCACACCCTCTCACCATTCATCGCCTTTCCAGCAGCAGCAGCAGCAACAGGATCCTTTCGGGGATTCACGCTTTGTGGCAGTTACCTCGCCACCACCACCACCTCAGCAGCAGCCTCCTGAGCCACCAAGGCGAAGGAGATCGAACGCACGGATGTCCGTGCGAGGAAGAGGAGTGCATATCAGCACCCCTCAACCATCGAGTGGCAGCCACTACCCGCCACTCCAAGAAAAACAGCAGATGGGAGGACCTTCAAACCCCAACCCGGAAGTGAACTCTGCACCTGTCGTGCCACCACCATTGGGCTTTGACAACCCAATTCCCACGTACGCTGGCCCAGCAACATATAATCCCTTTGAGCAGCCGGCTCACACCAGCTTCAATTATGCTGAGATCAACCCATACCTGGCGGCGTGGAACTACAATGCTCTTAACCCCAAAGGACCCTATGGAACTCCTTGGGGAGTTGGATACCCAGCTTATGGATACCAACAACAACCGCCTCTTCGACCTCCACATCAGCCGCAGCCACAGGCACCACGGTTTTCCCCGCCAGAACATGAGGAAATTCTCCAAAGATTGGACCAAGTTGAGCGGGAAGTTCACAGAGATCGCAGGGAACGACAAGGTTTCTTCAAGGGATTTGCAAGTTTAATAAAAGGGAAAAGCAAGAAGGACCATTGAATCCTTCAATTTTTTGTTGTATTTCCTTGTTTTCAGTTGAGCCCCTGCGTAGGCCTGTCTTTCTGTTTTGACCCCTGCGTGGGTATGTCTTGTTTGTTAAGCCCCTGCGTGGGCATGTTTTTCCGTTAACCCCTGTGTGGGTATGTTGTGTTGTTTAGCCCCTGCGTGGGCATGTTAATCCAGTAGAAAGTCCCGTTTAGGGCAGACTCGTAATTTTCTTTTAATTCATGTGGTGAAATGGTTAAATTTAAATTTTTATTTTTAGTTATCTGCATGAACGAAAATATAAAATAAATAATAACAATATTTTTATAAGATCTATCATTATATTAAAATGATAAATTCTAAAGGGACAAGATCTAGCCTTTGTGTCATTTTAAGACAAGGCCAATATGGTAGTTTCCCAATTAGATTTAGATCCTTATCAACATCTCAATTTAGGATTGTTCTGCGTTAAATGTTAAATAAGAATCTTAAAAGGTAAAACCTAGCTTGTATGTCAATATAAGACCTGGCCAATATGGTAAAACCTGTTTTAAAAGATTCAAATCTCTGTTAACATCTGCAAACATGTTAACATTCTTGGTTAATGTGATCCGCAAAATCACACATGTCGCCCTTATGTTGAATTATCCCAATTCCTTATTATTATTTAAACATCCGATTGTGATGTAATGCCTACGGGCTATAATTATTGTCATACAAGACAAAAGACAGTCGTAGCTTATAAACTCCCTGTCAAGAAAGGTAATGAACCTTGATTCAAACCTTAATAGCTAGATCCTATAAGATCTTGACCTAAAATTTAGAAATGTCCATGTGACTAGGCCTGTTGTGCCAGTATTATAATTTATTCTAGAACTAAGGGTTACTAATGAAAAGTCCCAAATGAAATTACTTAACAAATTAACCAATATGGTTCTTTAATTACCATGGTTAGTGAATTATCAAGATGACAAACCTATTATAATTCCCTAAATGAATCATTGTCATCATCTTATGTAGCAATCCAACTACATGGCCGAGTCTGAAGAGGTCAACAGTCGGCCAAAGGAGAATCATGACGCCACCAGGATCAATGTAACTGGTGCAGAACTCCAAGCAATAATTGACAATGCTGTTACCAAAGCCATAGATAGGCAGTATAGTGAATCGAGTAGTACTCGAAGCAGGACCCAATCAGCACCCCATTCTAAGCCAAAAACTCACTCTAAGGCTCATAGCAAGCCACCCTCTAAGCTAGATAAGCCAAAGAAATATGATGACAATCATCACTCCTCAAACCAGCAAAGTTTCCCGTCAAAGAAGATCGAGCTTAAGCAGGAACCGCGTGGTAAGTCCTGTACATATAAATACTTCGTCTCATGCAAACCCAGAGACTTTACTGGGGAGAAAGGAGCGGTTGACTGCATGACATGGTTGGATGAAATGGATACCGTGGTTGATATCAGCGGGTGCGCTGATAAGGATGTGGTAAAGTTTGTATCTCAGTCATTCAAAGGTGAGGCACTAGCCTGGTGGAGATATTTGATCCAAGCTACAGGGAAAATCCCATTGTACAATCTGTCATGGGATCAGTTTATGACGTTGATTAAAGAAAACTACTGCCCTCAGGGTGAGGTAGAAAAGATTGAATCTAATTTCTTATCCTTGGTTATGAAGAACCTGGATTGCCAAGCCTACCTTACCAGCTTCAATACAATGTCAAGGTTGGTTCCTTATCTTGTGACACCTGAACCCAAGAGGATAGCTCGTTTTATCAGGGGTTTAGCCCCAGAAATCAAGGCCAGTGTGAATGCCTCTAGACCAGCTACTTTTCGGTCTGCAGCTGATATATCATTGTCCCTTACTTTGGACGCGGTCAGGCAAAGATCGCTAAGGAACACCGATGCTGAAAAGAGGAAGCGTGAGGATGACAACTCACGGCGTTCAGATAAGAGATATAAGGGAAACCATGATCACAAAAAGAGTTCTAGATCCAAGAAAGATGGTTATCAGTCGGGTGATAAGCCCAAATGTAAAACCTGCAAGAAACACCATTTCGGGAAGTGCAGATATGAGTCGAAATCCCAGTCACAGCCAAGGGCATGTGGGATTTGCAAGTCTTCTGACCACAAGACCTTAAACTGTAAGAAAATCAAGGATGCTACGTGCTATAGCTGCAATGAAAAAGGGCATATCAGGTCCAACTGCCCAAAACTTACAAAGAAGACTGAGGATGAGAAAAAAACTAATGCAAGGGTTTTCCGAATGGATGCACAGGAAGCTGTTCAGGACGACAATGTGATCACAGGTACCTTCCTCATAAATGATGTTTATGCGAGAGTGCTATTTGATTAAGGAGCTGATAAATCATTTGTAGATAATAAGTTTTTTAAGTTACTGAATTTACCTGTTAAAACCCTAAGTGTGAAATATGAGGTGGAATTAGCTGATGGTACCTTAGAAACCGCCTCAACCGTATTAGATGGATGTTTCATATCCATTAGGAACCACTCCTTTCCACTATCCTTGCTTCCTTTGAAGTTAGCCGGTTTTGACATCGTTTTAGGCATGGACTGGTTAACTCATAACCAGGCCCAGATCGTCTGCAATAAGAAGCAAGTGGTGATCAAGACTCCGTCTGGTGAGTCACTTACCATTCAGGGAGATACCCAGTATGGACTGCCTGAGCAAGTGTCTATGCTCAAGGCCTCTAGGTGTTTGAAGAAAAGTTGTGTCATCTACATGGAACAAGTGACTATTGATGAGCCTAAGCCTAGGATTGAGGATATCCCCATCATTTCTGAATATCCCGAAGTTTTCCCTGAAGAACTACCTAGTTTACCACCAGATAGACAAGTAGAATTCAGAATCGACATCATCCCTGGAGCAACATCTGTCGCGAGAGCGCCTTATAGGTTGGCACCAACAGAGATGAAGGAATTGAGAACACAACTAGATGAATTGCTAGCCAAAGGTTTCATTAGACCTAGTTCGTCTCCTTGGGGAGCGCCAATCCTGTTTGTGAAAAAGAAGGATGGATCAATGCATCTATGCGATCAGTTGCAAGGGGCGAGTTACTTCTCTAAGATCGACTTAAGGTCGGGCTATCATCAACTGAAAGTTAGAGATGAAGATGTGCACAAGACTGCATTTAGGACTCGTTATGGTCATTACGAGTTCCTAGTGATGCCTTTTGGACTCACTAATGCGCCAGCAGCGTTCATGGATCTCATGAACCGCGTCTGCAAGCCCTACTTGGATAAAGTTTTCATCGTCTTCATTGACAAAAACCTCATCTACTCGAAGAACCAAGCTGACCATGAGAAACACCTTCGCTGTATTCTTAAACTTCTACATCATGAAAAACTCTACGCCAAATATTCGAAGTGTGAATTTTGGCTTTGAGAAGTCCAATTCCTTGGACATGTGATCAGTGAGCATGGTATCCAAGTGGATCCCGCTAAGGTGGAAGCGGTTATGAACTGGCAAGAGCCGAAGACGCCCACTGAGATTCGCAGCTTTCTAGGACTAGCAGGATACTACAGGCGATTTATTGAAAACTTCTCAAGAATTGCAGCACCCCTGACTCTACTCACCCGCAAGAATAGCAAGTTTAACTGGGGGCCTAAGCAGCAAGAATCTTTCAATATTTTGAAGCAGAAGTTGAGCAATGCTCCCGTACAAACATTGCCTGATGGAATCGAAGAATTTGTGGTATATTGTGATGCATCACACACCGGTATGGGATGTGTGCTTATGCAGAAAGGCAAAGTCATTGCCTATGCTTCACGATAGTTAAAGGTGCACGAGAAGAATTACACCACCCATGACTTGGAGCTAGGTGTCGTTGTATTTGCACTAAAACTGTGGAGACATTACTTGTATGGAACCAAGTGTGTGATCTATTCAGATCACAAAAGCCTTCAACACTTGTTTAATCAGAAGGATTTAAACATGAGGCAACGACGTTGGATGGAAACTTTGAATGATTATGACTGTGAGATAAGATACCATCCAGGCAAGGCAAATGTGGTTGCTGATGCCTTAAGCAGGAAGGAAAGAGTGAAACCTATAAGAATAAATGCCAAGAGCATTGAGATAAAGAATAGTTTGAACGAAAGGTTGTTAGCTACACAGAAGGAAGCTGTGTCGGAAGCTAACTATCCTGATGAAAAGCTAGGAGTAACTGAAGAGCAGTTGTCCTATGACAAGGACGGAATTCTAAGGTTAAATGGATGAATATGGGTTCTAGTTTATGGAGGACTTCGGGATGTTATCCTCCAGGAAGCCCACAGTTCCAAATATTCTGTTCATCCTGGGGCTGATAAGATGTACCAGGATCTGAAGGCAAACTATTGGTGGATAGGCTTGAAGAAGTCTATAGCTGCTTATGTAGCTAAATGTTTGATGTGTGCACAAGTCAAAGCTGAACATCAGAAGCCGTCAGGTTTGCTACAACAGCATGAACTTCCCACATGGAGTGGGAGATGGTGACAATGGATTTCATCACCAAGTTGCCAAAGACAAAGAAAGGAAATGATACTATATGGGTAATAGTAGATAGACTGACTAAGTCAGCACATTTCCTACCCATTAAGGAGACTTATTGCTCCGACATGTTAGCCCAATTGTACTTAGATAAGATTGTATCTCTTCATGGCGTACCAATATCTATTATCTCTGACAGAGATACTAGATACACATCGCATTTTTGGAAAAGTTTCCAACAGGCTTTGGGCACGCGCTTGAATTTTAGTACAGCTTACCATCCTCAGACAGATGGGCAGAGTGAGCGTACCATCCAAACTTTGGAAGACATGCTTCGTGCATGCGTAATTGATTTAGGTGGTAGTTGGGATAACCACCTGCCATTGATCGAGTTCTCCTATAACAATAGTTATCATACGAGCATTAAGGCTGCGCCTTTTGAGGCATTATATGGTAGAAATTGCAGAACGCCAACTTGTTGGGCAGAAGTAAGGGAAACTCAATTATCAGGACCTGAAATAGTCTTTGAAACGATGGACCAGATTGTCCAGATTCGTGACCGCCTGAAAGCTGCCAGGGATAGGCAGAAAAGTTATGCTGATAAAAGGCGAAAACCTCTAAAGTTTGAGGTTGGTGATAAAGTTTTGCTTAAAGTATCACCCTGGAAAGGGGTGATGCGATTTGGTAAAAAAGGTAAGCTAAGCCCGAGGTATATAGGACCATTCGAGATTATCGAATGTGTTGGGTCAATGGCTTATAAGTTGAACTTGCCTGAAGAGCTCAGTGGTATTCACAATGTATTCCACATCTGCAATCTAAAGAAATGTCTAGCTGATGAATCGCTAGTCATACCACATACGGATGTGCATATAGATGAGAGCTTTAAATTTGTGGAAAAACCTTTGTCGATTGAGGATCGACGAGTTAAGAAGCTTCGAAGGAAGCATGTACCTATCGTAAAGGTTAAATGGGATGCCCGTAGAGGTCCCGAATATACGTGGGAGGTAGAGTCTACCATGAAGGAAAAGTACCCTCATTTGTTCCAGTAAATCATGGGTCGAGATTTCTTTTAAGGGGGTGAGGATGTAACACCTCGAAAATTCATGACCAATAAAATTAAGACACGTGTCACGTAAAGCAAACACGTCATGAACTCGGACCAAGTTAAAGATGTATGGCAGGATTTAAAAGTGTCGACATGTTAATTTGTACCTCTGAACGACCTCGTTATAAATCCCAGGACCCAAATTTATATTATAAACATCTGATACATTCAAGTCCGATTATTTTGATGATGTATAATTCAATTTGGCACAAGAAGTGGATCCTATGTTCTATATGATAAATTCCTTCAAAAGCATTCATTAGAAGTGTCCAAGGATGTGTAAGTGCATGGCAACACTTTCAAGAGCATGCAAAAGTCTGTTCATGGTCCCCTCCTACTGATTTAAAGCATAAGATTCGAAGTGGTAAAGTTGCATGGTCAAGACCTCATATTTAACAAGTTTTTGTCTTCTGATGAAGGCTTACGGACCGTAAGAAGCTAACCCACACGGTCCATAAGAGAGCGGAGCTGGGCGATGGTTTCTGAAAGACGGTTACGGACCGCAAAGCCTAAGGCTTACGGTCCGTAAGACAAGTATCTGGGCAGAATTTTGGACAGATGCCTGTTAAACAAGTTACACCGCCTTATAAGAGTGGTATTCGAAAATCAGGGGCCCTATAACTGGTTTTTAGCATCATAGGGACCTGGGAACATCTTACAACAATTGTAGACTGATTTGGAGTGATCTTGATGCATCAAAGTCACTATATAAGAGAACCTCTTGTTGCAACATTTGGTCTTTCATTTGCAACTCACTTCAAGCTGGTCTCTGGAGCTCCTCTGGTCAGCAAGCAAGTTCCCTTAAGTTCCAAATCATACTTAGGACCTTTGTAAGTGTGCTTAATCCTTCTTAATTCAGTTTAGCTTAGTTAATTAGCTAAAAGTCAAACCGTCGTAATTAAGGTTTGACTTCGAGATTAATTAAAAATTGTTAAGTCAAATCTCGAATTGAAAGTACCTATAAGTAGGTAATTATGTGGGTAATAAACCCTTAAAAGGGTACTCTCTGATTCCCACTTTAACTAGGTCAATTGTCGGGTCAAACTTGATATTAAAAAGTCAACAGAAAGCTAAAAATCAAATTAATGCATAATTAGCAATGTAGAAGACATACAACCTGTTTTATCATTAATATAACTTGGTAATTAATGTAAGAACATGTCTAAACATGTTCAGCCCGACAATTTTCAGTAGAGACCCGGTTCGGAACCGAAAGTCGCATAATTTGACTTTTGCTTTGACTTTCAGTTCTGACCCATTTGAGCATAGTTTAGAAATGCCTTAGAGCTTTATTTGGACCAGGATATATATTAGTATAACCCTCTGAGAATATACACCTTGGTTCAATAGTTATCCAATTCATATGCAGGTTTTCGTTAATTGCTTATATGTTGACTATTATGCCCATGTAACCTTAAAACGTGATTTTTGAAAATGTAAAAGAGTAGAAACCTTAGTTACTAATTTATAAACTTGTACCAAAAATTTGACATCAGTTTGAGGTCTAGATTAAGAGTTATGCTCAATAGCGTAATTAGAAAACTTTTTGTTAATTAAACGACATAATTAGCATATAGCCTAGTTTAACCAACTTTTTGATATCAAACTTTTTACCCACTGATGTAATATAATATTTTGGGATTTTTGAAGATTTTTAATTAATTTTAGGCTGAGCATAACATAGGGTTGTAACTTTGATTCGGTTATTGCCGGTTTTGCCCTTTTGAGCCTATAAAATGAGTTTTACAACTCTTTTTTACCCCAAACCTTTTGCTACTGATTTTATATGATAAATAAATTATTTTAAACCTTCTGGAATAATAAAAATATCAGCTTTCTATATAAAACCCGGAAATGGCTCCAAATCGCCTTTTTAAGCGTTTTTAACGCATAGTATGTATCAAAACTATTTTAAACATATAAGGATTAATACCTACTGATATTTTAAGTATATTTTTATACTTTAACAGTAAGCTAAAGTTTTAAACTCAGATTTCCATATTTGACCTTTAAAGGCTATGTGAAATTACCAAAATGCCCCTACGGTGCATAGTTTGGTTTTAATAGATAAATTTCACGTATAATTAGTACCCTAATGTTATAATTTATAAAAATGAGTATTTTACCAATTATACCAGGCCTGTAACTCAGATTATTATTTAAACTCTTTTATAACCTTTTAAATGACCAAAATGCCCTTACGGGGCATAATTCGGGTTTAAATCCGTTTTGGGCATAATGGAAGATATCTTATTGATGTCACAACATATTTAAGGCATATTAACTTAGAAAACTTGCATATGACTCATTTGGTTACTCGTTACGCACGTTTCGCGTTCGGATCGGCTTGTGTAACTAGTTTGCATATATTAGCCGAAATGGGTCAAACTTTATCATTTTTGCCTCAAAATCCAGAATGTGTTTAGTTTACCCATATTATAAAAGTCTTCAAACTTGTAGGGTCTAAATCACATTCTATTCCGGTCTTCTCTTATTCATGCGTTGAACCGTATCTTCCTTTAAAACTAACCAGTCTAAGTTTAAGCTTAATTAAAGACCCGTTAGAAATCTAATAGGTTATTGTAAAACCTTCGTTCCAGAATAGGAGGCCCAGTAAAAGCTACCTGCATTTGCTATTTGTGATTATTACTTGCAAAGGTAAATACTTTTAACTTATTTTCCCTATACGGGCTTGGGGTACGATATATAAAATACCGTTTGGTCGGGCATTGAATCTTTAATTGTATGAAGGTTAAATCATTGAAATGTCCCGTTTGAAAATGTTTTGTTTGCTTAAAGCCTTTGGGGGGTTAATGACCATGTCCCGGATATCCTTGGCATCATTTTACGAAATGGCCACGACCTAAGCACAGGGTGTAGGCGTACACCCGTCAGTGCCTAAATAAATACTAGGGTATAACCGCCGGTTTCGGGAATAACCCGCCGCGGTTTATATCATGTGGTGTGTCTATTAATCTTTACCCCGGTGTTCAGTCCGGGCTACTGAACGCATAAGAAACATGTAATTCTTTTACAAGATTATATTCAAATAATTATCCCAAGTTATAAAAAGTTTTGTGCCACGTGCATTCAAATCAATTTTATTAAACTTTTCAAAATGAGACAGTTAAATTGTATTTACCAGTGTAAACTGACGTATTTTCCCAAAAAGGTTAAGTGCAGGTACTACTCGAACTAGGCTGGCTTTCTCCTAGAGTCCACAATATCGGGGTGTGACACAAATGGCACCATTTGAGGCACTATATGGAAGAAGATGTCGAACGCCTATTGTGTGGCACGAGATTGGGCATTCGCAATTAACCGATCCCGAGCTATTGCAAGAAATGACAGACAAAATTTTCCAAATTTGAGACAACTAACGAAAGCTCGGAATCGTCAGAAAAGTTACGCCGATAGACGACGCAAGCCCCTTGAATTTGACGTTGGTGACTACGTACTCCTAAAGGTTTCACCTTGGAAGGGTGTGGTCCGATTCGGTAAGAAATGAAAGCTCCCGCCTCGATATGTTGGACCTTTTAAGATTCTGGAAAGCATCAGAAAAGTTGCCTACAGACTCGAACTACCGGAGGAACTTAGCAACGTTCACCCGACTTTCTACGTCTCAAACCTCAGGAAGTGCCTAGCTGAGCCCGATGTACATGTTACATTAGAGGATCTGCAAGTGAACGAAACATTACACTTCGTGGAAAAGCCTGTCGTGATTATGGATCGCCAAACCAAGCAGCTCAGGCGCTCGCGCATTCCTATTGTGAAAGTCTGATGGGAAGGCAAACGAGGCACAGAGTTCACTTGGGAACTCGAGAGGGACATGAAGGCGAAGTACCCGCAGTTGTTTGTTACGGCTTCAGCCTAATTTCGGGACAAAATTCCCTCAACTAGGGGAGGCTGTAACACCCCGTGTTTCTGAAGTCAAAGTCAAAGTCATGATTGAAGTCAAAGGAAGACAAGATTGCTAATTGCGATCTGTCTCTTCTAATTCAATTCCTGTTTTGACTTCTTTGACTTGTAATTAGTCTATTTTATTTTCGCTTTAGTTGTATTATATGGAGTAAGTGTCAATAATCAAAATAATCGACGTGTGTTAATCGCTATTTAATCGGCGTACGACTGTAAACTATAGGAAGTAACAATGCGATAAAGTCAACTAAACACTAATCAATCAAGGTTAATCAACATCGAATCGCAATCGCACTCGCAACTCGAATTACGCTTTTTGATTAATTGATATACGTGTGTGTGTGCCTTATGTGTTACTTGTGCATGTTTAAATGATGTTATGTGTGGTAACGCAATCGAAACTCAATCGCAATCGAAAAGGTATGATAATTATTGGAGAAGGGATAGTGCAAGATAAGAGTAGTTGGGATTAAAAGTAATTTGACTAGGAAAAATCTATCGCATCGCAACGCTCGCAATCTCAATTGAAACGTCAAAAATTGTCGCGCCGAACACTCGAATGAGATGACTGGTCGACCAGGCTGCCAGCCGATCGACCAGCCGACCGATCGGACGGCTGTCCGATCGGACAAGCCCCTTTCCTCTTCGGGTAACCCTATAAATACCCTTGTCACTTTCAAACTTTCTACTTTTGGCAACCGACGTCCGACCAGCTCGTTCTCTTCACCTTTTCTTCGATTTCTCTCGATTCCGGTAAGATCTCGTCCTAAACCTTGTACTTCCTTAATCTACACGCACTCCTACACCTTTATATCTTCTGAATCTAAACGTTTAACCATGAAATCATCAAGATTCAAGGTGTTCTAGGATGACGTCATCATGTGTTCTTGAAGAACTTCATGTTTTGGCCTCGATCCACCAAGAACAACATGGATCTAACCGATTTCCACACAAACTAACAAAGATCTTTCACAGATCTAAACATATTCACCATAAGAAGGATTGAAAGATGGTTTTCTAACTTTCTTTCAAACTCTTTTACACTCAACGCACTCAAAACCGATAGAATCGGAACTTGTGCCGACTTACTACTCATTCTTGTAGTTGTGTTTCTACCTACGAGGCAACCGATTCTGGGTTAACCAAGAACAATCGTCTGGAACCAATGGACCGACCGAGCTTGGGTGATTCCTTTTCAGTCGAGTCACTAAAGCTAAGGACAAAGTTCTGTTGGTTAGCACCTTATAAAAACGCCTCGATAAAACGACAAGCAATCAAAACAACCAAGTGTGAGACGAACTTGACGACCAGGACGAGGTGCCGTCCGATTGGCCTATTGACCGAACGGATAGCCACCCGATCGGCCGACCAGCAGAACGACTTGCACCTTGGGACCCACACTTAACCACTTTGGTAATCAAAGAAGTCTGAGTGTTGAACGAGTTGCTGTCCGATCGAACTGCCAACCGTACCATGAGACATTTGAACTTCAACACTTAAACAATTTTCAACATGTTCAATGCACAAAGGATTCCACCCGAACGAACAACCGTTCGATCGAGTGACACCTTACTGTGAACTTGTTCTCACTGAAGTGCCAACCGAACGGGTTGCCGTCCGATCGAACGGCCGCCCGATCGACCGTCCTGAAAGGTAGAAGTACTTTAATGTTTTCAAAGTACTACAACGAAAACTTCAAAAGTCAAGCCATCATACACAAACACATCCTTCTCAAAGGAAGAAACAATCCACCCAAACAATCATCCGACCGGACTACTGTCCGAACGGACGACCAACCGCACGACTGGCTGTCCGATCGGACTACCATCTGAACAGACTGCTGTCCGAGCCACTTGTACTTTGTATCGTTTTGCGCGTCACTTATTGTTGTGCTATCGATCTATTCAGGCTAAACCCACTCTCTAGCGCTCCCTTCAATCCATCATCGCTGTGAGTATACTCGATCCCTTTTTGCTTTATGCACTTTTGGGTGTTACATACGTTACTTATTCTAAATCACATCGAACACACTACGCAATACTTTAAACGCTAACCGTTACCGCATGTTATACGTGGCTTAATGAATGCTTGTTTGTTATGTTTACACATGGAATGCTGTCTACCTGCCTTAGCAACGATAGTACTATTAGTTTGGACTCAGCAGCCGTTCACTCGGGGGTTGTTAAGGACAATTATTTGTATGGATTACAGTGGTGATCATGTATTATGAACTGCCTTGGGCAGTCAACCCGCAGTCATTGGTATCGATAGGTTCATGTTGATAACTAACATGCCTTATTTCACTCTTTGTACGTGCTGGTTATGCGTAACGCTTTCGAACTCTATATGCTATATCAAACTTGTATGCTCACCTTTACACTATGTGTATTGACTTTTATTTTAACGTATGTTACAGGTGCTTATGATGCTTATCTACTAGGGAGTTGAGGCTAGAATAAGGTCTTAGAGGCCAACAAATAGTTGTATGTACAAATGAAATCAAGGGTCTCTAGAAGTAGATAAACAATTGGGCTATTTGAAAAATCTGAGTTGTCGGAACAGAACTATTTGCTTAGAATTTTGTCTGTAATAATTTGTTTACCTTTTGAGACATGGTATTGGACATGTTACTTTAAATTAATTGGTAATGATAATTGTTATGGAAACTTCTGGACAATCTGTTTCGCTCAGTGCCATACCCCGATGTTTCCGCCATCGGTTGGGGTGTGACAATCACTTCCTGAAACATCACGCAACGATTCGGAGAAAAGTGGATCTAAACAGATCTGAAAGATGAAGAAGAAGGAAGGACAGAGACGATTAACGGGAAAGAACTCCGAACCACGGCTGCACCTTCATTGTCATCTCCTGGCGACAATCCCAGTTGACACCGATTCCAATTGACACCGATTGACAATCCCTGTGTTTCGTCGGTGGCACAATGTTTATATCGAGTCACCAGAAACATTGGATGAAGTCAGCGATGAAGAGAAACAAAAAACCTGGATGAAGTCGGCGATGAAGAGAAACAAAAAACCCGGCTAAAGTCGGCACAAGGTTTGTATCGAGATGGAAAGACAAAAATATAGGATTTAAATTTGATTAGGTTTTAAAAAATGGAAAAAATTTAGGTTTCTTTTTTGAATCCTTTTTGTGTAATTACACATATACCCTTATGTATTTAGTTAAATGGAAAAAATAAACCAAATAATTACCATCATGCCACTCATCTAAATCTCAAGATCATAAAAATCAAGGGCCAAGATTAGTTCACACAGTTCACAACTGAGGGGGGTGTTCGCTCTTGAACCTAATCCTATATATATATTTAGAAGAAAACATATCAAGTATATATATGAATAGATCTTTTTAAGACCATGGACCGTAGGAGACATATTAGATACAAGTCGATAGTCTTGGAAATGATGAATGAGTTATGTCTGAATATTCCATTTGGAACAAGTTCCACAAATGCCAGTGAAAAATAACTTATGGTGGACCTTTACTTATTCCTTAAGCCAAGTAATGTTTAAGGCATCTAACACATGATTTAAAACCACTGAGAATGAGATTAGATGAAAAAATTATCCTCATCAATCTTATCATGATTTCTCATTAAATTTGGTTACAATGGATGAAATTTATAGGTCTCAATTTCCTTTTGTTAATTTTCATTTGCATGATAACAAAAGTTGTGAAAATGTATAGTATCATCTAGTTCTATCTTATTAAGGTTTCAATCTAGATATTGATAATAAATAATATGGGAGATTAAGGTAAGGGTGACTTATGTTGGCTATGAAAACCTCACAACTGTCATAATGTAGGTTAAGTATTTATACTAAATTATGATTAATCTCTAGAATATTTAAGGTATAACAAAGCCTAGTTTGTAGACAATTTATTATGGTTCTTATAGCCTTAACATTTAAATTTGTCAATAACTCTCATGTTAGTTATTTGTTGATTTCTTGTAAGGAAACTTACAGAACTAGACGCAACCTATCACGTGTTAAATGGAATATTAAGATTAGCATACTTAAATATCATTAATATGCAACTACCTATTTTAGCCAGATGTGCTTTTGAATTATGGACAATCTCTTTGCTTATGCCTAGTCTAATGACATTATTATGCAGTGAGATTTCTCAATCGAATACTTAAAACTAGAATTAGTACTTGTATTTTGTGTATAGACCTTAGAACTATCCACTTTTAGGTTTTAGTGTGGTTATGTGAATAACATCTTATTTTCCAGTTTCAGACATTTCATTTCCTTTGTTACTTCTGAGTGTTATAGTTAATTCTCTAGGCATTAAATTATACTAGGGGAAAAGTTAGTATATAATGCACAAGAAAAAAAATATTCTTATTTCCATTTGTAAGCCCTTAAGTTTATGGGTCATTGTATTGTACATTATAATATATTCTCAAGGATGCCATTTAACCTTATATTTAGAATTTAAAATGAATGCTTGCATCTTAGGAGTTCTTTTAATTATTCCACATAAAATTGATTAGTCTTAGAAAAAACTAAATCTGAAATAACTATAGTGATAGTGTTTATTATAATGAGTTTTTTATTATTATAAGAGACATTATGTTTGACTCGTCCCATTTGTCATGCTTTAGTTTTCTTCTGTATGATTGTTATAAAAAATCGCAACACGAATGTCATGTCATGTCTTAAGGAATAAGAAAAAAACCGAGAAGAGCTAAATGTTATTGAAACTCTTTATGAAGCAAAACTCGTATTAGGTTTTGAATTGGAGTGGATGATTTAGATGAGATACTAATTTAAAGAAGAATGTTATAATGATTAATGTTATGGGGTATTCAAGTAAGACAAACTAAAGTATGATTGTTACATCCCAAAAACAAATTCGGTAAGGGGATGAGCGGGTAAAATACCATTAGTGGAAAAAGTTAATCCATAAACATTAAGATTTAAACAAATAAACCCGATGTTAAATAAAAAGTGAATAAATGTTTTATAAGATAAAGTTATAAAAGGCTCGGGCTATCGGGACTTAATCTAAGTCGGGTTGTAACATCCCCGAACTTAGTAAATTGAATTAACATGTTCACTTGATAATTTACATGAAGTGTATAACTAGAAAGATTAACCTAGTTAACATCATTGGTTATTGATGAAGGTTACGTGAGTCTTAAACAAACAAAATACATAACATAACATGTAACACCCTGAAAACGGGTTTGGTAATCAAACCACGTTAATACTAAAAGACGGGTAAAGTACCGTTGGTGGTAAAAAGTTACCCGGTAAATATTACGATTAAATAAATAAGCCTAATATTAAATAAAAGCTAAAAGAAAGCTTTTGAGAAAATAAAGTTTATAGAAGCCTAAGTTAACGGGACTTAAAATAAACTTAGTCATAAATTCCCCGAACCCACTAAGTTAACTAGGAATGTTTACCCTAGTTAATAAGTGGGAATATTGTTGGAATTAAAGTGGGTTATAACCTACTTAATAAACTAACCAAACATGAGGGGCCAAAGCTTGATAAATTAAAAGTTAAGTTATAAAAAAAAGGTTTAAAACAAAACACACATATGTGTGTGTGTTCTGTTCGACCAAAATACTCCCCAAGAGTTCAAAACCCTAAGTTCCAACAATATAATCAAATTGAAGGCTCAAATGAAGCTCAAATTCACAATTGAACGTGAATTAACGATCACCCAAGCTAGAGGATCATAAGGTATGTAAAATTTTGATTATTTATGAAGTTGTGAAATTTGAATAATCATCATAATCGCGAATTATGTATGGATTATAAAAGCTATGGTTGAATTAGTGATGTATACTTGCTTAGGAACAAAACCCTAAGTGAAAATTATACATATGATGCTATGAATTGAATGATTATATGATTTATCAACTAGGATAAGTGGGTTTTAATCATAAGATGAAATTGATGATATAATTGTGTTTAGAATCATCATATATGATAGTAATGAGGAAATACTTGAACAAATTGTGTGTTTGAGTATATAATCATACTTACTATGAAATGAGTTTAGTATGATATGATAAAAATTGATGATATGTTCATGTTAAATGATGTTTAATATCATCAAGTATTACTTCGGTAACTTATGGTTACCAGAACTTGGTAAATAAGCGATTAAAACAATAACATAAGAATGATGCTTACCGGATAATTGACCAAGTAATTAAACTAGTAGTTGACCTACTTCGTGTAATTATTTACGTTAATAGGCAGTTGACTTTTAAAAAGTCAACCCGACCTTTGATATGACCGAATGATAAATTCGACATAAGAATTGTAAGATGAAATAGTCCTAAATGATTATGGCTAATCTAATTATCTTACAAATTACAATGATAGTTTAACGCTTGACAAGCTAGGTGAAAGCTTGGGAAGGAAGCGATTCAAACGAATCAGGAATAAAGGAAATGTATAATCAAGATGCAAGGTAAGTAAAGCTTACACCTTTTATTTAATACCTATTGGTTTTATATGTTATGAATAATAGAAAGTCATGTTTGAATTATGATGTTCCGACACGACATGTGCAGTTCGGAACAAAAGACAATAATAAACCATGTTTAATGGTTAAAAAGGACTAATACAATTAGTTAGTCATGAAATGACTAATAGATAATGAGTTTTGGATGGTTACCTTATAGGGTAAACCAACATAAATAATAAGGGTAAAACGGTAATTCGGTCACTCGTTGATGATAACCGTTAGTTTGTGAAAGACACTTTATAGCATAAGCCATAATGGGTCAAAAGAGTCAAGAAATTATTTATAAGTAAAATGACCATATGGTGTAATCCAGAGCGAGTCATGTAGATGAGATGGTAATAAATATCATCTTGCAAAGATAAATGGTCACTTAGACCAAACGGGTCAAATGGTGAAGATATCACCATTTGAAAATATTGACTAATGAATATTGTCGAGTCTTATGTTCACAGGTAAGGTTCAATGAGAGTTAAATGAAGTCAAAAATAGACATTTGATTACTTTAATAGGTAAACCGAATGATTCAAATGAGGGTCATTGTGTTTTGAAAACACAATGACTTTTCAAACCAAATTATAGCTAAAAAGAGGGATTTTGGGTCAAACATGCTTTCAAAAGTTCTTCATCGTAAATGAAAGGCTAAAATGGACCAAAACACCCTTGTAAGCTAAATTGAGCAAATGGACCTTAAAGGTTCTTTGGAAACAAGTTTTATGATCAAATAAATACTTAAAATAAGTATAAAAAGCGAAAGATGTGAATCTTTGGTCAAATGACTCTATATGAGTCTTTGCCGTAAAATGATAATCCGAGGGGTAAAAACTCGGAATATATAGATCACCACATTAAATCCACCACAAATATAGTTGTGGTGGAAGATCATTTGATAAGAAATGTGGAAATATGAAGCTTGAAATGAATGAAAGCGATTCGTGCTTAAAATATGCTTAAATACCCTTAACGGGTCAAAATAAGCATATAAGCGAAAACGGGCTAAGAATACGTAAGAAACCCGTGGTTTGAACCTTGAATAATAGGAACTGATATAAAATGAAGTTCATGATAATTTGTATGTAACAAACTAGTTTTAGTTTGATGAAATCATGAACGGGTCAAAAGCTCGTTACTACATTTTAAGTCGAAGGCTTAAAAGTGTAAAATTTTGTTAATCCAGATGTCGGATGTTAACTCCATGTGATGGAGAATAAATTTACGATCACTTAGGAAGAAACGTCGTAAATCGAATAAAACTGAGCAAGTTACGCTCGTTCTCGTAAAACTTGGGTTGGATGGAAATATGCAACAGCTGTTAACAACCATTCTGTCGAAACTAGGGCTTCGCGTCGCGCGACGGAGGTGGCTAGATATGGTCGCGGCCCACGATGTGTGTCGCGTCATGCGACAGTGAGCTTAGATCCCGCGACTGGTGTAAAGTTCAGCAAAAGTTGTTGAAATATGTTGTGCTTATGTCGACTCACGAACTTGTTTGGACATGTTTTATATGCCGAATTACTAACTCATTTCATGTTTTATGAAACGAAGATTTAATATGCGGTGGCGGTGGACGACCAAGCTCGATAAAGAACCGAATACGATCAAGAATTCAAGCTTCCACGAAAAGTTTCAACGTCATGTTTCAAACGGCGAATGTTTTGTAAAATGTTGAATTGTTTATTTCTTAAAAGTTTTTAAGAGATACGTATATGGTAAAGTATGTGAAAGCATAAACATAACAATTATAGTGTAAAACTATATGTTAATTTCATAAAACATGTAAGGGTCTTACATAACATGGAGGGGTAGTTAAAAATATAAAAGATGAAAAATTAGAACACACTTAGAATGTGTGTGTGTGTGTGGCGTGAATGAGAGTGGGAAGGAGAGAAATTGTTAGGACCGGTTTGACTCCGAACGATTGCGAACCGACTCGTGCGACGTGCGGAATCCGTGCACGAGTGAGACCGAACACACGAACAGTAATATTACTGTGATTCTATTCAAAGATCTGAAATCGTTACAGGAACCGTGAATCACCTAGACACTTTCTCTCTCTAGTTTCTCTCTCTAGAACTAGAGCTCTTAAATGTAGCAAATGAGCAAAAGTGTCCAAAGTCTTCCAAAAAGTTCTAAATGAGAACCCTAAGTTCTCTATTTATAGGCCAAGGGTTATAATGAGATATCTCATTATTTACACAAATGTCACCTTGCCTTTTACTAAAATATAACACTATAAGCACTAAACTTAATCTATTTCTGCTACGGTCTTGAGATGACGGAGGTGATAGACATACTGCACTAACAGACTCCCCCTTGGATATTGCCGCAGTCAATCTCAATCATTTAGTCAGACTCGTAGCTTCTGGTCTTTCTCTCTCTCACTGAGTCTTCTTGAAGCTTTAACACGTTTTCATCAACATAGACTCCATCTAGCTCAAACAGAATCCCGGTGGATCTGTCTTCAGCTTCAGCTCCCCCTTTCGGTAAACTCTTCAGGCTCCCCCTTTCGTCAAGCTTCCGTGCTTTGGGATCGACACCTGGCTTTTCGGTTACAAGCTCTTCCGGGAAAGAATCCTGGCTCCTATGCACGCTTCCCCTTTTGTTGAGCTCGTCTTCAGACTCCCCCTTAGACACTACTATCAGGATCGTAGTCTGGTACAACATCTGCAACACTCAAACGTTTATAAGTAACAACATTTTGAACTTCCAGGATTGAAAACCTGGCTCTCTCAGCTTTTGCTAAAATATTTTACATTGAAAGCATTTTTAGTTGTCCAGGTATCGTAACCTGGCTCTATTAAACTTTCTAAATCAAGATCCTGGGACTAAGATATAATAATATGAAATATATCCAAGATTACTTGATACTCTCCCCCTATCAACAATCTTCAAGGATTTGGCAGTTTCAACGAACCGGATCGGAAACTGACTCTATTACAGATTTTAACAGTATAAGCATCCAAATCCTTCACGGTAAATCATCCAAGTCCAACTTAATGACCTTGGAGATATCACAAACTGTTTTTGATTTTTGATTTTAAAAACTTCAAGTTTCAAATTAATGAACTTGTTTTATTTTCAGAAACACAATCAGCATACTTAGATTTTGAAACTCGGTTCTCAGACATCGGTTGTCGAAAATAAAGCAAAAATCAAAATCTTTTTGTATTTTTCTGAAATATAAAGCAGTAAAGAAATATGTACAAACATATTTACAGACAATATTTTTGTTTGAGTTCGCGTCAGAGGATCATATCAGTTTTTGACAAGTCACAAGTACCGTTGAGCTTAGTTACACATTAAGAATTAAAAAATTAACTTAGATTGTCGATATACTGATCCACTTTAAATTTTCACACAAACTTCAACTGATTCAGGATACGAATTAGGTGTTTTAAGAACTTAAACTTATTCATGTGTCCCACCTCTTGAATATACTCCCGTATCCAGATCCCAATATTCAGTCTTACAGGTAGTTATAACACAAATGATATCTGTAAGGGGTTAATAATTTATGAAGAATCATGAGAGCTCAGGTCAGAACTACCGTTCAGCAGAGAGATCATGATTCAACTTTTGGGTGTGTCCCCTTTAGAGGATCTTTTTTACAACAGCATTGCTAAGCAATTTTATTGTCTTATCATATATGCTGAGGGTGATGTTGTGTTTCAAGCATTGCGGAAAGTATTATTCGGGGACTAGGTCAGAACTTCCATTCAGCAGAAGTCCCGGAATAATACCCCAGATATCATTGAGTATAAAAACCTAGTATATCAGAATACGAGACCTTTCAAACGAGATTTCAGGGGTTACCTATATATCCAAGTAGTGTTCCCCACAAAATAAGTAAGTTTGAATTTAGGTTTATATCCCGAAAAAGTTTACTAAGTGTATAAAAATCTATCGGCATATCATCAGTGAGACTGTTTAACGCTATATAATCAATACATTTCTTTAGCATACTGTAACTGTCTACTGATGTACTATCATTTCCTCTTTTTACACAAAAACTCAATTTTGAATTTTTATCATGTTTTTGGCTTTTTCAAATTTTCTAATGTTTTTGGATTTTCTGACAATTTCTTACTCCCCCTAAAATGCAAAACCATTTAAAGAAAATTTGACAACCTGATACTGATAGCTTTGTCTCGCCATCCATTTTCTGCATCTCATGCTCTATTTTGCAGAAAATATAACATACCCCCATGATTTACAACCCATTGATTTTCGACAGTTTGAAAACCGTTTTTCAATATTGTGAAAGTAATCATGTTTGTTCAGCCGTGAGGGTTTCGGCGTATTCAATTAGAACTCCCCCTTACAACAAACTATTTTCCCATAATGATTTCAAAACACTTAAGTTTGTTTTAATCAGAATGGTTTTTCCGGAAAAATTAGTTTGTTTACCCATCAATTTTAGGTTCGGGGTCAACACATCACCTTGTTCTCTTTTAACCAATTTGAAAATTTAACATTATTAGGTCAAACACCACTATTACTTGTAGAAAATCAAGTACAACTTAATGTCCTTGATTAACCACTTGTAAGACGAAATATCACAGTTACCATCCTGTGAATTTCTCAAGAATGATGCCGATACCTGCTTCACACTTACCAACCTGGAAGCTCCGGCAAGTCAGAAATTCAACCAACAGATTTATGTACCCAAGCCTGACCAGCCTTAGGTGCATTTTGAGCTTTTCTCTTTTCTTCATAAAACTCTTTCACTCCTTTTTCCTTACCATCAACCATCTTACTAAAAATATGTTTAACATTGCTATTAAACATTTTTCCAGCATCAACACCTTTTGATTTTATGTTTTCGGCTCGTAATGGTGGAAAATTCTCATCATTCATTAACGGAACCGTCTCTTCCCTTTTTACCTCAACTTGTGGCTCATCTGATTTTGTGGAATCAGATTCATTGCCCGAACTTGGCTTGTCTGACTTGGATGAGCCAGATTCATCGCCAATAACTTTCTTCTTTTTCTTCTTTTCTGTCCTCAGATTTGTATCTGAAGAATTCGATTTGCTTGACTTTGCAGTCGAGTGAATCGATTCATCAGAACTTTTATTCGAACCAACCGGTGAACCTGAAGACAAAATCTTCTCCAAGTATTCTCTCGCCTTCTTCCTCTTCTTCCTCAGCCTGTCTCTCTGCCCCTGTGAAAGCTTTACTTTCTTATCTTCCACTTTCTGTTCTTTGGGCTTGACAGTGACTGATTTCTTTACCGTTCTCTGAGATTCAACCCTCGATCTTCCCATCGGTCTCCTTGGGCAATCTTTGGCAATATGTCCTCTGATATGGCAATTATAGCATCTTCGTGTCTCATAACTCCAATTCTGGCAGTTAACAGCAATGTGTCCTCTCACACCACAGGTGTAACACACTCTGTTATCGTACCATTCACCACTTTCACACCATATGCTTAGATTATAACATTGTCTGGCTTTGTGGTAATCATCACTCTTCTTGAAAACTGGTTTTGGCTTTGAAGCACTGTGGTCAAACCTGCACCACTTATTACCATCATTTTGTGAGTTTTCATTTACAAATTTTTGTGATTTTTTATAATGATTGGATGACTGAACTGAAGAGCTTTTATTTTCATTTTTAAAATTTTTTGAATTTTCAAATTTTTGTTTCTGTTCTACACTCTTCTTGACAGGTTTTTGTTTAGAACATTCGCCTGTTTCAGTAGATTGCAAAACAGTATTTTTAAATTTTTCTTGTAAATCTAAAAATATTTTTCTTTTCTTTTCCTTTTCTATTTCATCATCAGCTTTGTCATCACAATCTTCAATTTTGACTTTGTCAAAATTTGTGACTTTGTCACTTATTGGAACAGAATTGATCGGTTTTGGACAGACATATGATGCAGAAGTCACAAAACTTTTCAACTTGTTTTCTAAATCAGTAATTTTCTTTCGATTACCTTCGGCTTCATGCTAAAGTTGATTGATTTTATCAAGATGAGAATTTATTTCACATTGCTTTTCAAGATTATTTTTACCAAAAACATCTCTCTCATCTTCTAAAATCTTTAACTGACTTTTGAAATTATTTTCAAATTTTAATTTTTCATTTTCAAACTCTTTTTCTTTTTTCTTTCAAAATCTTGTTATCCAATGTCAAACTGTCCACATCACTCAACAGTTTGATATTTTCAGATTTTAGTTTTTCACAGTTCAAACGCAACTCCAAAATCTGTTCATCATCAGCTTTCTTCCCATCTTTCAAAGCTTTGTTTTCCAATGTCAAATTCTCTGCATCACTCAAGAATTTGGCATTGTCTGCTCCAAGTTTATCACATTTTGAACATTTTTCATTCATCTTTTCAACATCAGCTTCTTTCTTTGTTTCCATCTTGAATGTTCCTGCACAAAAAAATTTAACAAAATCAAGAGGGTTTGCATATTCATCAATAAAACAACCTCTCTTAATATCATATTTCATGACATTTTTTGCAGCAAGACACACAGTGATTCGTTTTCTCATTTCAATGATTACATCCAAATCTATCTTTCTTGATTCTTCTTTTATTTCATCCAATAATTTCCTTTTTCTTGAATCTTCATCACTCCTATGATTTGTAATTTTATTGATAAAACTTCTTAAATCATAGTGTGATAAGCTAGAATTCCGTTTTTGGTTATTTACGAATTTATCCCATTCCAAAGGTAAAGCATCAACAAATTTTGAAATTCTTTCATCATTTGAATGATATATCTTATGTTTTTCTAACTTGATGATTAGCTCATAAAACCTTTCTTTCAACATCTCCACTGATTCATTCTTCATACATAAAAAATTTTCGAATCTTTTAATCCAAACATCCTTATTATTCTTATTATCAATCCAAGATCCAGAAGTCCAAACGTTTAAATTTTTAAGATTCTCGTTTTCCTGTTCATCAAACGTTTTAGCCATCTTGTATCACCTGAATCACGATCAAACAAACACAATGAGTTTAATCAATATCAAACAAATGAATCGTAAAAGAATTTGGTCCGTTCGGATGGATCAATAGTCAATCGGATGATATTGGCCCAATTGGATGAGATCAGCCCACTCGGATGGGTGTCTTCGAACGGATGGAGATCCGGATGATGATTCGTCCGGATGGAGATTCGGATGGCTGAGTTATCCGCACGAGTAGTGATACGCACGGGTAGAGATCCGTGTGACTAAGGTGATGCGTACGGGTGGGGATCCGGGAGATGTTATACGCACGGGTGGGGATCCGGGAGATGTTATCTGAATTGTGATATTCAACAAATTCGCTGCAACACGTGTGTTGATGCACAATGTCAGTTCACATGCATCAAATATTAAACAATTAAAGCTGGCACAAATCTCATGCAATCAACAACTTCACATGTTCACCGAATGCAGATTGATCACGTGATCTGCTGATAATCAATCAATACCCGACAAACATTATCACTATCACATGCAATTCTGATAATGTTGACTGTTAAAGGCTGATAATGTTGACTAAAGAAATAGCTCAGGTGAGATGTGGTGACACGTATTAAAAATGCTATCCGTGCGGGTGATGAATGATGCTATCCGCACGGGTGGTGATGTTATCCGCGCGTACAAGTTGTCCGTGCGTATGGCAAGTCAACAAGTCAACATGGATGGCTGAAAGTAATCCGTGCGTATGATGCTATCCGTGCGTATGAGAAATGATGCTATCCGTGCGTATGGGAAATGATGCTATCCGTGCGTATGGAAAATGATGTTATCCGTGCGTATGGAAAATGATGCTATCCGTGCGTATGGCTTATACGTACGGGTGACACAACTCCTATTCGACCAACAAACAATATCACATGCTCTTGACTTTCAAGCTCTGAAACAATCACATGAATTTAACAATGGCCGAATGCAGACTGATCACATGTTCACTGAATTTAGAATGATCACGTGATTACTTCAACTTCACATGCATTCTGTTACACAATCACTATCCGACAAGTCCTGAAATCTTATCAAAATCACATGTAATCTGTCATCTATAAACGGTGCTGACAAAATTCTAATGTAATCACGTGATGATTAAAGACAGCAACTGAATTATTGAGAGAATATGTTGACTAAATGACTTGATCGTGTGAAATGATTGTGACACGTATTTGCTGTCCGTGCGTACAAGTGTTCATGCGGATAGGTCAACGAAAGTCAAAGCGGATTGGTTATCCGTGCGTGCGACTTATCCGTACGTATA
This sequence comes from Helianthus tuberosus, assembly GCA_030545235.1. NCBI lineage: Eukaryota > Viridiplantae > Streptophyta > Magnoliopsida > Asterales > Asteraceae > Helianthus > Helianthus tuberosus. The sequence goes on from CM060442.1 coordinate 46,168,004, forward strand.
GGTCAACAATCAGTCAACGCGGATTAGTTATCCGTGCGTGCGACTTATCCGCACGGATAGGTCATGCGTGCGTATGAACATCAACAATAACAGCAGCAACTTTTATCATTTTCGCACCACAAAAATCTAATTTTCTCACAAAATACTTTGAATTAAAGTCTGAAATTTTATAGGCTTTTAAATCATGCATATACGCACAACATATCCGAAAATTATCAATTTTTACCGTAAAATCCTGGTTAATTTTGCGTTTTTCTGTTTAAAACGTGACAGAGATGAAAGATGAAGAACTAAGACAAATCTGAGTGAAATTTTGATCTGAATCTGCTGAATTCAAGTGCGAAATCGTGTGAATGATCCGAGCAATCGAGCTCCTGCTCTGATACCACTTGTTAGGTCCCGGATTGATCCGTTTCGATTGCGAACCGACTCGTACGACGTGCGGAATCCGTGCACGAGTGAGACCGAACACACGAACAGTAATATAACTGTGCGTGAATCACCTCTAGACACTTTCTCTCTCTAGTTTCTCTCTCTAGAACTAGAGCTCTCAAATGTAGCAAATGAGCAAAAGTGTCAAAAAGTTTTCCAAAAAGTTCTAAATGAGAACCCTAAGTTCTCTATTTATAGGCCAAGGGTTATAATGAGATATCTCATTATTTACACAAATGCCACCTTGCCTTTTACTAAAATATAACACTATAAGCACTAAACTTAATCTATTTCTGCTACGGTCTTGAGATGACGGAGGCGATAGACATACTGCACTAACAGAAATTCTCTCTTCCACAAGGACTCAAGAATCTAACCAAAATCATGGTAAAATTGTGCAATTCCTTTGCATATTTGAAGATTTAAAACCATCTACCCCTTGCAAGGCTAAGGTATGTGATGAAATTTTCATAAGATGAGTTGTAGTGTAAGTCGGTTTTGATGATATGATGATTGTAGTGATGTTTATGATCACCATACTTGCTTGTATGTGTGAATTACTTGAACATTTTAGAGATTTGGTTAGCGTCCATACATGAAATGAAGTGGGTTCTGGCCTAGGTATGAAACCCAAACTCTTATATGATTAAATGGATATATCGCCTTGATAAATGAAGAATTTGGGTTAGCTAGATGTTAAAAATTGTAAGAACTTGTTGAGTTGATGATACAGGGTGACTTTGGTTGGAAACATTTAGCTAATTTGATGGTTTAAAAATGATGCCCACCAAGTGTTCGATCAAATGCCTAAGTGAGTTTTATCGAATTGTTAATGTATCTATGTATGTTAATAGGTTGTTTGATTTTTAAAACTCAAGCTGACCTAAAATGAAATGGAATGATAAATGAGGTATAAAAGTCCATAAGGGTGATGGTCATGATATTGATGACTAATCTAATCATCTTGTCGATATTATGTGATAGTTTGACACTTGACAAGCTAGGTGGGAGCATGGAATGGGATGGGTTAATGTAATGAGAAGCAATTGGTAAAAAAAAAAGGCTAATAAAGAATCATATGTCATTAGACGGATGATTTGGTTATGATAAGACCCCATAGTGTAAACCATGAAATAGGTCAAAATGGATAAAGTTATGACAAGACTATATTTTGGTAATAAACGATAATGTGAAAAGATAGGACCCAATGGTATAAATCATAACGGGTCAAATGAGTAAAATGGTATTGAATCTCCTTTTGGTAACAACAATAACTTGTTAAAGACGAGACCTCATGGTGATAACCATGAAACGAGTCAAATGAGAAAAACTATATCAAATCACCTTTTGGTGAACAAATAATGGTTTGTAGAAATTAGGGCTGGCATATCGTGTCAACCCGACCTGTTAAGACCCGAACACGAAACATGTAAACACAGACATGACACGATATCTTATCATGTCAGATTTTACAAACACGAACACGAACCTGATAATAAACAGGTAACACGAAACGACCTATTAAGACACGAAAAATTACTAATGTATCATACAACCTCTTAAGACACGAACACAACTTGTTACGATATATCTAATATTTAGCCATTAACAGGTCTTAACATGTATTGTATAATGGTCTTAAGTCTTAACAGGTCATATCGTGTCTGACACGACCTGTTAAGACACGGACATGATCTGTTAAGACATGGACATGACTTGTTAAGACACGAACATGATAAGACACGAACACGAAAAAGGTAAACACGAACACGACACGAGATTAAACAGGTCTTATCGCGTCAACCTGTTATAGACACAAAACCTGTTAACTTCATGTAGGTTCATGTCGTGTTATCGTGTTCGTGTCAGAATTGTCAGCCCTAGTAGAAATAAGGCCCTACGATGTAAACCATAACAGATCAAAACGGATGAAATTTTGTTAAATCACATGTTAGCGATTAAACAAGGAATTATGAAAAGGAGATTCTATGGCGTAAGTCATAATGGGTCAAATAAGTAAATCACATGTTAGTGATTAAACAAGTAATTATGAAAAGTAGACCCTATGGCGCAGGCTATAATGGGTCAAATGGGTTAAAATTGTGTTGAAACACATTTTGGTGAAAAAAATTGCAAAGTATGAAAAACGGATCATTACTTTGGTCCTGCTAGGTATGTGTAATGGGTCATACTCCCGGTGAGGGCTTATGGTCCAACTAGAGATGGTTGAGTCAAGGGTGGATAATAGACCACCTCAAGTGAGGTATATCTAGTATTTGGTAAAATGACCCTTAGATCCAAAATACGTCCATCATATAAGACATGGATAAAAATGTGTTTGAGGCAAGAGGACATTAGAAACCTTTACGTCCTTAGGGACATAATTAAATTTTATGGGATAATTAGTTAAACGTGCCGCTAGTTTTCATCTAAACCTTTAAAAGTTCTCTGGTTTGGAAAAGAGCTTAAAATTGACAAAAACCCCCCTCAGGTAATGGGTTTGGGTAAACTATCTTTAAGGGTACATTTGATAATGAGTTATATATTTGAGCGATTCTTCCGATAGTTAATTATGGGAGACTTGAGCTAAATAGGCTTAAAGTCTCATAACAGGTCCTTTGGGTAAAACACCGTACCGAAAAATGATGTGTTGAATATGGTCTATATGAACTAACCTAATCTAGACACCCTAGTTTTAAATTTATAAGCTAAGAATCTCTAAATTCTAGACCACTGATAGATAAGTGTACCTATTGTATGTAGTAAAGCCTAATGAAGTCCGAGTACCGAACCCACGAGACACTAGCGGTGCTAACTAGACCCTAACTCTCCTAAATAGTTAACTGGTTTAATTTGTGTTTTTGAATTTTTTTTAAATCTAACACTCGAACTACATGACCTAGACACATGATAGGAAACTACCTAGGTAAGGAATCTCCAATGACTAATAATGATATCAAACAGGTAACTGAAGTGCTAAAATGGACCGACTCGAGTTATCAACCACCAAATCCCCCAACTATTGGATTATGCTAAGGTACCACCCTAACAAACTTATAGGTGAGTGTAACACCCTAAAAACTGACTTTGTAATTAAACCACATTAACCGAGGACGGGCGGGTAAAATACCGTTAGTGGTAAAAATTAACCCGGTAAACATTAGGATTTAATTAAATAAACCTAATGTTAAATAAAAGATAAATAAACACTTTTTAGTAAAAGAAGTTTATAGAAGGCCCGGGCTATCGGGTCTTAAAATAAAAACTGGTTATAACCTCCCCGAACTTACTAAATTAACTAGGAATATTTACCTAGTTAATATAGTTGTTTATTAGTGAAGAATAAGTGAGTTATGAACAAACCAAAATACTAACTTAAAGCTAAGGGGCTAAATTGGACAAATGAGAAGTTAAAAGATTAAAAGCTTAAAAAAAACTAAAACACACACTTAGGGTGTGTGTGTGTCTGGTACAAGATGAGAAAAAGAGAACAAGAGTTCTCTCTGATCCAGTGTATCAAATCATAAGGTGGTATAAGGTGGAATCCTTGTATGTTCACAAATTATTCATCATCTAATGACTATAAACCTAAGGTATGTGGTGAAATTGCATATGATGAGTTTTTATTTTAAGTGGGTTTTGATGGTATGATGAAATTGATGAGGTATTGATGTTTATAATCATCATACTTGCTTGTATGTGTAAAATACTTGAACAATTTAGAGATTTGATTAAGTGTTTATACATGCTATGAAGTGGGTTTTAATCTAGGTATGAAACTGAAACTCTTGTATGATTAAACTGGTAAATTGCTTTGATAAATGAAAAATTTGGGTTAACTAGATGTTAAGGAATGTATGAACTTGTTGAGTTGAAAAATACATGGTGATTTTGGTTGGAAAATCTAGCTAATATGGTGGTCTAAAAATGATGCCCACCAAGTGTTTGATAAAATGCCTAAGTGAGTTTTGTCGAATTAATAGTGTGGCTAAGTATGTCAATTGTCAAACAGACCTATAATAGAATTTAATGAGAAATATGGTATAAAAGTCCATGAGGTGTGATGGTCATGATGTAGGATGACTAATCTAACCATCTTGTGGATGATATATGATAATTTGAATCTTGACAAGCCAGGTGGGAGCTTGAAAATGAATGGATCAAATGAGTTAAAGGCGCGAGGAACATCAAATGGACGCAAGGTAAGTAAAGCTTACACCTTCTAGAATAGAATCACTATATAAGTGATAGGAAGTATAAGGTTAAGAACGGTTGCGGTTAATTGGAAAATAATGTCAAAATGGGACTCTATGGTGTAAACCATGAAATGAGTCAAAATGAATAAAGTTATGACAAACTACTGTTGGTGTCAAAGGAGAAATGTTAAGATAAGGCCACATGGCGAGAACCATGAAACGAGTCAAATGGGTGAGATACATGGGTCAAACGAGTAAAATGGTAATTAACCATGTTTTGGTGATAAACCAATGAATTTTTAAAAATAAGACCATGTGGCGTAGACCATAACGGGTCAAGTGGGTAAGATAGTAAGTACACACCTTTTGGCAATAAACAATACATGGTTAGCTGAAACGCTAAAAAGGTAAGCTATGAACGAGTCAAATGGACAACCGGGTCAAATGGTGATGTTGTCACCATTTGGATATGATATTTGATGCTTTGTTTGTTAAGTTCCATACTCACAGGTAAGCATAATGTACATGCATGCATTGCCTTGAATTAGCGAATAGAATTGCAAGGTATTGATAACGGGTCATTGCTTTGACCCGCACCAGATATGTGTAAAGACTTATACTTTCGGTAGGAGCTTATGACCTGATGAAAGATGGTTGGGCCAGATGTGGCAAATACATTAACTCAAGTGAGATATACCTAATATTTTGGGTGAAATGGCCTTTAGAGCCAATAACATGTCTACGATGCGAAATCTCGACCAAATTTCAAACCACTAAACCATTGGAAACTTTTATGTCCTTAAGGACATAATAAATTTAGATGGGATAACTAACTAAATGCGCCCGCTAGTTTTCACTAAAATGTATTAAAAAAATTTCTGGTTCGAAAAAGGACTAAAATTGACTAAAAACGCCATCGGATAATGTTTCGGGACAAACTACCTACAAAGGAAGATTTAAAAATGAGTTCTTTGATATAATTGATCATTTTGGTAATATAAGAAAATAGGAGGCATGAACTCGAATGCATAATACCTCCTAATAGGTCGGGTAAAGAAATTAATGAAAAAAATTGTTGGACACTAGAGCTAGAATGCTAAAGTCACATAAGGGGTCACAGTGACCCGAAATGAGGTAAAACGTTCAACAAATGATTTATTGTAGCCTAATCAAGTTCGGCTCTTAATTGGGTTTCCGGAATCCATATTTAATGTGATATATATGAATTATGACGTAATGAGTCCGACATTATGCCTAGTGAGTCAGGCATAACTATAGAGCCAGACATTATGCCTAATGAGCCAAGCATATCTGGTGAGCCAAGTATTATGCTTAGTGAGTCAGGCATAACTAATGAGTCAGAGATTATGCCTAATGAGTCAGGCATATCTAGTAAGCCAAAAATTATGCCTGGTGAGTCAGGCGTAACTAAAGAGTCAGACATTATGCCTATTGAGCCAGACATATCTAGGGAGCCAAGAATTATGCCTAGTGAGTCAGGCGTAACGAAAGAGCCAGACATTATGCCTAATGAGCCAGTCATAACTAAAGAATCAGGCATTATGCCTAGTGAGTCAAGCATAACTAAAGAGTTAGGTACAAATGCCTAGAAAGCCAAGCATTTCGCTCGAACAAATTGAATTTGTTTTCTTGTCGATTTTCTCACTTATTAACATAAACACTAACTGTTTTGTGGGTGTTTATGATAGGTAAAATCTACCACATTTCCGAATGGATGATCTAGCCACGCGAGGAACCAAACACTCTTAAACCGCCATTTCTTGGGGATATCTTATCAGAAAAGATTAATCACGAACATACGTGACAAGGTTTCTCAAGTCCAAAACTTTTGATGTGTTTTGGAGTGTGATATATGAGTAATAAATTATTACATTAGTTGTTTGGGTTATCAGTTATCCCAGACTTAGGCCTGTAAACGAACCGAACGTTCATGAACTGTTCATGAACTTGTTCGGCGGGAAGTTTGTTTATGTTCGTTTATTTAATAAACGAACGAACACGAACAAAAAAATTAGTTCGTTTAATTAAATGAATGAACATGAACACACCTTGTGTTCGTTCATTTATGTTCGTGAACATTCTTTTATGTTCGTGAACGTTCGTTTATTTACGTTTGTTTATGTTCGTTTAAATTTTAATAAATACATAAATAGTTTATTTATATAAATATTAGGTTTTCTAACTAGTTATATAAATATAACTAATTAGTATATCTATGAACCCTTATTTAGATTTGTTTTCGTATGAAACGTAATATATTAAACTTGTTTCTTCAATCATGTTAATTTATGTTTATTCAAATATGTTCAGTTAATTTTTTTTATGTTCGTTTGTATTCGTTTATGTTCGTGAACTGTTCGTTTAGCCTTTAAACGAACGAACATAAATGAACACGAACATGCCCGATTTCTTAATGAACGAACACGAACAAAAAAATGTGTTCGATTATATGTTCGTGTTCGTGTTCATGGTCGGTTTAAGTTAAATGAACGAACACGAACATGCCAATGTTCGTGTTCGTTCGGTTCGTTTACATGCCTACCCAGACTAGTAAGTTTATGTCAAAAAATATATATATATGGGACCTAAATGTTCGAATAAATTAAGATATTCGGTTATTATGGGATTTGGGTTATCAGTTATCCCAGACTTAAATCGAGAACACTAAATCTCGAGAACTAATTCTTTTTCCTCGAAACACTGGGACCTAAACGCATACACCCACACCCACACTAAAGAATGCAAAATTTTGACTCGAAATCCCCTTTTGTTGACAATTTTCATTAATTTCCAAAAATATCACAATTGGCCCTTGTACTTTCCTTCATTCTTTCTATTTAACCTTTTATGTTAACTAGGTTACACAACCTAGTTAAGTTATTTCACACCATATATCTAGTAAACGCCATGTTTATTAAAACATGAATTTTGGGACATTACATAATATGGTCTATCAATAATTACCAACTAATATTATAATAAGATATAATTTAATATATTGATCTATTGTTATATAAATAATTATAATAGCCATATATAAATAAATAGATTAATTATTTATTCTTACGCAAAACTTTTAACCCTCCCATATTTTACTAGGGCTGTTCAAAAAACTCGCGGCTCGCAGTTCGCTCGAAGTTCGCTCGAAAAAAGTTCGGCTCGAAAAAAGCTCGGCTCGAAATTGGCTCGGCTCGAAATTGGCTCGATCTAAACGAGCCGAGCCCGAGCCAAGGTAAGTTCGGTTCGTGGCTCGCTCGTTAGTTGGCTCGTTGGCTCGCTCGTTTGGCTCGTTATCATTATATTTAAAAATATAAAAATTAAGAATAACTACTAAAATAAATAAATGTTTTAGAGCATAATATAATAATAAATACTGAAACATCTTGATCACTGTGCAAAATTTGCATTCCATTACTTCTCCTCAAAACTCACAGAAACAAATTTTAAAATTACCTTTTATTAAACAAGCAATAATATTCGTGCACTAACTACTGGAGATCTGAGCGACAAGGTGCAAATCAACCAGCAAAACATTGAAAATTACTCCTCCTTTCTCATAACTCATTCTCTCATCCAGATCTGCAACGAGACTCTGATTTGGTTCAGATCTGGTAAAGAGAAGACTCAGATTTGGTTCAGATCCGGCAAAGTTCGTTGATTTCGAGGCAAATCCGGCAAAGTGAAGGCTTGATTTCTCTTCACGAACTCCGGTCCGATTGTTGAAACGGCGGTTAAGTGATGGCCAAGGAAATTATCGAACCGAGCCCGAGCCGGCTCGTTTAGCTTCGAACCGAACTCGAACCCTTATTTCCGGCTCGCTATAATTATCGAACCGAGCCCGAGCCGGCTCGTTTAGCTTCGAGCCCGAGCCCGAGCCCACACTGGCTCGGCTCAGCTCGTTTACACCCCTATTTTTACATAGTACTTTTGAATTTTAGTACACAGTTATATTTTGATCTTGTTAGCATGGTTGAAATGATTTTTTTCTTCTCTTACAACTTACAGGTATCGTCTATTATATTATATTATATTATATTATATTATATATTAAACCATATCATGTTAGCTATATGAGCTTTTTTATGTTTGTCTTTTTGCTACAATTTTTTTTTTACTTTTTTCTTATCACTAAAGTATCACATGTTTCTTATATGTATTATATAAATGAATATCATAAAATAGTAATAAACTCTTATATCAAATCTTTTTCGACTTTAGATTTTTATAATGATTATTATTGGTGAAACATAAGTGGTTAAAAATTAAAAATGTTAATTTATTTTGATTCTACGTCTTCTATATTATTTTTTACACTTCTATTTATTAAACCGTTTATTTTATATTAAATAACATCAAAAAATAACTATAGCTGCTACATTGTTTTTATAAGTTTTTTTTATGTTTGTTTTTTAGCTACATTTTTTTTTTACTTTTTTGATTTACTACTAAAGTATCACATGTTTGCTATATGTATTATATAAATAAATATAATAAAATAATAATACACTCTTATATCAAATCTTTTCGGGTTTAGATTTTTTATAATCATTATTATGGGTGAAACATAAGTGGTTAAAAATTAAAAATATTAATTTATTTTGATTTTACGTCGTCTATACTTATATTTATTATACCGTTTATTTTATATTAAATAACATCACAAAAATAACTATAGCCGCTACATTGTTTTTTTTAAAGTTTTTTTATATGCATGTTTTTTAGCTACAACTTTTTATACTTTTTTGTTTTACCACTAAAGTATCACATGTTTGCTATATGTATTATATAAATAAATATCACAAAAATAGATTTTTTATGACCATTATTATTGGTGAAACATAAGCGGTTAAAACTAAAAATGTTAATTTATTTTGATTTACATGGTCTATATAATTTTTTACACTTCTATTTATTATTTTATTATACCGTTTATTTTATATTAGATAACATCACAAAAATAACTATAGCCGCTACATTGTTTTTTTTAAGTTTCAAATCAATGCTTATGCTATAAATAATATACGCTTTTAGCAAATAATTTCATTTTCCTCTTATAACTTTCGGTTGTTAGCCTTTTTTAGAAAGAAAAAAAAACTAAATAAGCGATATGAATTCTTATGAAAACGGCGCAATTTGGGTCGCTACATCATGTCACCACATTTTTCTTTTAATTGCTACAATTTATTTTGTTTTTGTTGTTATGTTGATATATTGCAACTTCATAGAGTTTGGTTTGTCCAAAGATTCTACGCCGTAACATGCGGTGGGAAAATCCTAGTTGAGGTTTAAACATTAGGATTTTTGTGGGTGAACAATAAATCGAAAATTTCATTCCTTAAATGAGATTGTTGTGTAATTTTCAATTGAGTTAAATGCTATTTTAGTTCATGTGGTTTGAGTCATTTTGATAGTTTAGTCCAAAGGTTTTATTTTTTTACATGTGGATCCAAAAAGGTTTAACCGTTGCCATTTTAGTCCACTAGGTTAGATTCATCCATTTTTCTGTTAACGAGAAGGGTAATTCGGTCATTTTATAGGTAATTTTGTTAACTAAAAGGGCGATTCAACCATATAAAATGACCGAATTGCCCTTTTGGTTAACAGAAATAATAGATGAAGTTAACCCAGTAGAATAATGGAAACAATCAAACCTTTTTGGACCCACATGCGAAAAATGAAATACTTAGACTAAACTAGCAACATGGTCCAGACACACAGGGACTAAAATGGCATTTACCTCTATTCAATTTTTGTAATCCGTCCCGTACATTTGTTTTTCTTTTGCAAGGCAGCTGCTAGTGTTTTCAATAAAATTGGTTTAAGGAATTAATTATTAACAGTTGATTTTTTAAACATTAATTCCTATACCATGTAGTTAATATCCTGATATATCCGTGATATATATCGATCAGTCTCCTGTTTAGATATCGGTGTAAAATATCGGTACCGATTTATCAGTGATATTGATTGATATTTGACCAATATTGGACCGATATATTACCAATTTTTCTGATACAAGTACCTTTCTTCTTAGTTCTACCATTCGTCTTTCTTTTTATTGCTGCTATTAGTGTTTTAAGTCTTAATTGTTACTATTAAATATTAGTGTTTTAAGTCATAGTCCGTTCCTACTTGCTACAATTGTTAATGTCTGCACACTTTTTGGCCATCAAGGAAACATACAAGTTCTCTACTTTAGCAGACGTTTACCTTAAGGAAGTTGTCTCGGGGCACGGAGTGCCAACCTCTATTATTTCCGATCGTGATACATGTTTTACTTCTGAACTGTGGCAAGCAATGCACAAGTCCTTTGGCTCACGATTAGACATGAGCACAACTTACCACCCGCAAACAGATGGGCAGTCTGAGCACACCATCCAAACTCTAGAAGACATGCTTCGTGCATGTGTAGTCGATTTCGGCAACGGCTAGGAAAAACATCTCCCGTTAGTGGAGTTTTCGTATAACAACAGTTACCAGACCAGCATTCAAGCCGCTCCATTTGAGGCATTGTACGGGCGTAAATGCCGATCACCTCTTTGTTGGGCAGAGGTGGGTGATAGTCAGATCACGGGTCCAGAACTGGTAGTAGACGCAACGGAAAGATTTGCTCAGATACGACAACGAATGGCGCCAGCTCGTGACCGTCAGAAAAGCTACGCTGATAAGCGCAGGAAACCACTCGAGTTCCAGGTTGGGGATCGAGTGCTACTCAAAGTCTCACCTTGGAAAGGTGTAATTCGTTTTGGCAAACGTGGCAAGCTCAATCCGCGATATGTAGGACCGTTCGGAATCATTGAGAAAATAGGCAAGGTGGCCTACAAACTGGACCTACCAGCAGAACTCAGTGGAGTTCACAACATTTTCCACGTGTCGAATCTGAAGAAGTGTCTGTCAAATGAGACCCTTATAGTTCCTTTGAAGGAGCTCACTATCGACGATCAGTTGCGATTCGTCGAGGAACCAGTTGAAATCATGGACCGAGACGTTAAGGTCCTCAAGCGCACCAGAATACCTCTCGTTCGTTGGAACTCCCGTCGTGGCCCAGAGTTCACCTGGGAACGCGAAGACCAAATAAAACAAAAGTATCCCCAATTGTTCGACAACAGTACAACCACTACTGAGGCTGAACCTACTGCGGGGGAAGGATGTGACACCCCAGGAAAACCAGGAAACCATGCAACTCAATTAGCTTCCTCAGTGAGTACGTACCAAATTTCGGGACGAAATTTCTTTCAACTTGGGGATAATGTGACAACTCGTATTCCAAACCTCTCTTTGTACGTTGATGTAACCGGTGTGAACGTTATGTGATTATGTGAACTTTGATGATTAATTGAATGTTATGTTATGTGGTTATGTGTAATACATGTATGTATGTAGTTGGATCACACAAAACGAACCGATCGCACAACAACTCGATCGCACAAGCCCATTCGGGCCACACTCTTTACACTCGAACCACAAGGGCGGCCCATGATGGGTTCGCCCCACTCCCTGTACACGCATAACCTCATGAGGAGGGGGTATACTCCTCATTATTTGCTAAACACTCTAAACACACAAACCTTACCCTCTCTTTCTCTGTCGAAGCCGACGGCAATAACACCCCATCCCCCTCGAAGCTTTTGATTCGGATCATCCTCATCCTATCTTTAATCGGTTAGTGTTTCATGATTTATTAAATGATGTTATGATTCCATGATTTTGATATAATGATTAGGGTTGCATGTATGATGAATAATGATGTTGTGTGAATCGGATTTCATAGTATTGATCTAAGAACCGATTGGATACAATATAATCGGCTGTGTGTTGTGTGCTCGGATTAAAGGCATTATCAAGTATGAAGTATTGCACGATTTGAATCCAATGATCTAATAGTTAATAGGTTGTTGCTATGTTTTGAATATGATTCGAGTTCATATGAAATTTGAGATAAAAACCTTGTTTTGATCGATATATGGTTTGATTAGAAACTGTTGATTTTGTTGATTGGTTATATGCAAATATGGAAACTGTTAAATTGGTCAAACGAATTGATTGAAATTAGTAACTGACTTGCATGATTTAAGGAATTAGTTAACCGGTCGCACAAGCCCTCTCAGTCGCACAAAGATCAAATCACACAAGATCTGATCTGATCGCACAAGTGGGTACAAACACATAGAGCACAGAGTACTGTTTAATTATGCATGATCGCACAAGACTTGTGGATCGCACAAGACAGTGCCGATCGCACAAGGCTTGGGCCACACACAAACTACTTAGACTGTTACACTGTTGGGCCTCACAGCCCAATACCAAATCGCACAAGGACTGGTCAGTCGCACAAGACCATCCGGACCGCACAAGACTCATGTTTAGTTGTTGGGCCGTATACATGTTGGACTGCTATGTCATTGGGTCGGGTGCCTTTGGGCTTCAACGGGTGAATCGCACAAGGCTGTTAGACTTGTGCGAGCCCAATCTTTTGAATCGCACAAGTATGAATTTGTTATGTACTTGACTGTTAATGTGTTTCCATGATCAATACGTGTTCGTAACCTGTTAGCTTATGTGTAAACTTACGTGCACTACTTGAACCTAGACCTGACTCGTATGGTAACCATGTTAGGACGTGGTTGACCCCTTATAGCTCAAGTAACCTTTGTGTGTATCTGCCGAGCAAACCAAGGTGAGTTCACACTCCTAAGGCATGGGATTCCCGGTGGGTTGGGAATGGAATTGAATAACTATTTATATTATCAACACTACTAGACTACCTACTACTTTCCTCGGATTGAGAAGGGCACGTACGTAAAACCTACGTACACTCATACTAGCTACTGTCCTCGGATTGAGAAGGGCACGTACGTAAAACCTACGTACACTCATACTAGATACTGTCCTCGAATTGAGAAGGGCACGTACGTAAAACCTACGTACACTCATACTAGCTACTGTCCTCGGATTTAGAAGGGCACGTACGTAAAACCTACGTACACTCATACTTACTACTGTCCTCGGATTGGGAAGGGCATGTACGTAAAACCTACGTACACTTATACTTAACATTGTCCTCAGGTTGGGAAGGACACTTATGGATACGACTAGTCTAGTAACATACAACATGGGAAGCCCCCACTAAATTATCGTGAAAAGTTTTGGGAAATAAATGATACTGGATAATACCTGGTTATGAAACGAACTTATGATTTCTGAAACGAACTCAATAAATGAACAACCAACTGTGAACTCGCTCAAATTTGTTGTTAACTCGTTGTTACATGCCTTGCAGGTCGATAGGTACTCATGGAGCTTGCACAGGGAGGCGCGGTCATTGTGGGACATGGCAGTGTATGCCATGCTAAAAACATTACTTTATTTCGTACTTAATACTTACATTGGGTTTTATAATTATGCTTCCGCTAAACACTTAACTACGTTTTTTATTTGAAACACCTTTCATATTGTGTGGTTGAATTTTACTTATTACTTGTTATGTTCAATATGATTGGTGGCTTGATCCTGGTCAGTCACGCCTCCAAGTGGTGATACTCCGCGTGTGGATTTTGGGGGTGTGACAGTAATCAAGGACGATACTGAAAACTAAAAGGAATGATTAAGGAACTAGAACAAGGAACAGATGGAATTTGGAGATTCCCTAAGAAAAGGATGTGGATACCTAAACTAGGAAACCTACGCCACCAAATATTAGAAGAAGCCCATAAGTCTAAGTATACGATGCATCCTTGGTGTGATAAGATGTATCAAGACTTAAGAAAGAATTTCTGGTGGATAGGATTGAAAAAGGATATAGCAGCTTATGTCGCCAAGTGTCTAACCTGTTCACAGGTTAAAGCCGAACATCAGAAACCCTCAGGTTTATTACAGCCATTGTAAATGACTGTATGGAAATGGAAATTGATAACAATGGGCTTTGTTACCAAATTACCCAAGACGCGAAAAGGTAATGATACAATCTGGGTGATTGTAGATAGGTTAACCAAGTCTGCTCATTTCCTACCAATGAAGGAAACATTCGGTATGGAACAATTAGCCAAGTTATATGTTGATGAAATAGTTTCATTACATGGTATTCCTTTATCCATTGTTTCTGATAGAGATAGCCGTTTTACTTCTCATTTTTGGACAAGTTTCTTAAAAGCATTGGGAACCAAGCTAAATCTAAGCACCGCTTATCATCCTCAAACGGACGGACAAAGCGAAAGAACAATTCAGATGATGGAAGATATGCTTAGAGCTTGTGAAATTGATTTCGGGGGAATTTGGGACGATCATTTACCATTGATAGAATTTTCTTATAATAACAACTATCATACCAGTATTAATGTTGCACCATTCGACGCACTTTATGGACGAAAGTGCTGAACTCCAGTCTGCTGGGCCTTTGGAGAAAAGCAATTATCTGGACTAGAGATAGTACAAGAAACTACAGACAAAATTATTCAAGTCAAGGAACGACTAAAAGCAGCACGCGATCGACAAAAGAGTTATGCTGATAACAGGCGAAAGCCATTGGAGTTTCAAGTAGGAGACAAGGTGTTGTTAAAAGTTTCTCCTAGGAAAGGAGCGTTAAGATTCATCAAGAGGGGAAAGCTAAGTCTCAGGTATATTGGACCTTTTTAGATTATTAGAAGAATAGGACCTGTAGCTTACCAGCTACGACTGCCAGAGGAAATGGCATGAGTACATGATGTATTTCAAGTATGTAATCTCAAAAAGTGCCTAGCCGATGAATCATTAGTGGTACATCTTAAGCACATAGAGGTAAATGAATAACTTAAGTTCGTAGAGAAGCCCCTACAGATTAAAGATAGGAAAGTTAAGAATCTCAAACATAAGAGATTAGTTCTAGTCAAAGTGAAATTGGATTCCAAGAGAGTATCAGAATACACGTGGGAGCTTGAATCAGAGATGCAAAGGAAATACCCACACCTGTTTTCCAGTAGACCTCGAGGACGAGTTCTAAAACAAGGTGGGGAGGATATAACAACCCTCCTAAAATATTTAGAACACTCCTATACGTCCTAAAATATACCCCGTATACGAGATTTGGCCCTAAATACCTTTAATTTTATAAAAATAAAAAAAAAACAAAACTCAGGGGGCGCTCACGGGCCGCGAAGACCATTGTGGTCTCTTACGCGGGGCACGACAGCATGACTACGAGACCGCACCCTAAGATGCCACGTGTCCTCACTCGTGTTGAACATACCAAATGACCATACAAAGCTAGGCCCTACACACCCTACGTCGCGGGGCGTGAAGGCCCCTTGTATATCCTTCGCGGGCCGCGAGGAAACCCATATCAGCTCCTATAAATTGGGAGCATCGGCCTTCATTTTCCAACGCTCAAAATCTGAAACTCTCTCTCTATTTTTGTAGTATAACAATTATACCCGAGCATTATACCCACTAAATTAGCGAAGTTCTGCCTCGTTGTAAGTATTTTAACCCCCGGTTACGTATTAGATACGTTGCCCGATTGATCTAGTGCTCCGTAACGGTTGTCGAGGTTCTGCCTGACGTATCGTTGGAGTTCTGTCTCGGAGAGGGTATAACTAATGTAAAATTGGGTTATTATACTAACACATGTGCATTGTTTAATTTATTAGATTATAACCAGGAAATCACAGGAAAAATACCTAAAGTAACAATGTGAGTAATCTCCTTTTTGTAAACTATTTTACAAAACCTCAATGCTTTATAGGCCTGTAAACGAACCAAACGTTCATGAACGTGTTCGGCGGGAAGTTCGTTTATTTAATAAATGAACGAACACGAACAAAAAAAATGGTTCGTTTAATTAAATGAACGAACATGAACACACCTTGTGTTCGTTCATTTATGTTCGTGAATATTCTTGTATGTTCGTTCATTTATGTTTGTGAACGTTCGTTTATTTACGTTCATTTAAATTTTAATAAATACATAAATAGTTATATTTATATAAATATTAGGTTTTCTAACTACTTACATAAATATAACTAATTAGTATATATCTATGAACACTTATTTAGATGTGTTTTCGGATGAAATGTAATATATTAGACTTGTTTCTTCAATCATGTTAATTTATGCTTATTCAAATATGTTCAGTTATTTTTTTTATGTTCGTTTGTGTTCGTTTATGTTCGTGAACTGTTCGTTTAGGCTTTAAACAAACGAACATAAACAAACACGAACATGCTTGATTTCTTAATGAACGAACACGATGTCACACCCCGGATTCCACGTGTCACCGGTGGGGGAGTATCGTGACGTGGTTGGCAACATAATAGTCAAACAACACAATATATAAATATGCACAGCGGAAGCAAATGAGAAATATAATTCAACTTTAATAATATTGTAATATCGTGTATCACAACAGTTGAATGTTTGTCCACAGAAGGATCAAAAATAAATAGTAGTTCAACAGACGATAGGCATCTTAAGCTTGCGAGACTCTTTATTGATGCTAAGGAGAAAATCCCAGCCAATTACGCTTAGTACCTGCATTTAATCTTTTTGGGAAAATACGTCAGTTTACACTGGTAAATACAATCAACTGACTCATTTTGGAAAATGATTAAAAATTGGTTTGGATGCACGTGGCATAAACATTTTATAACTTGGGAGAATTATTTAAATATATAATCTTGTGAACGAATTACATGTTCCTTATGCGTTCAGTAGCCCGGACGTACCGGGTTAAAGATCAATAGACACACCACATCAACTATTTATGCACTGACGAGTGTACGCCTACACTCCGCGCTTAGGTCGTGGCCATTTCGTAAAATGATGCCAAGGATATCCGGGACATGGTCATTAACCCCCCAAAGGCTTTAAGTAAACAAAACTGTTTAAACGAGCCGATCAAATTATTCAATTAACCACCCAACGATGGAAGATTTGATGCTCGATCAAGCGGTATTCTATACACCTTAACCCAAGCCCGTATAGGGAAAATAAGTTAAAAGTATTTACCTGAGCAAAGTAATAATCACAATAAGCAAATGCAAGTAGCTTTTACTGGTACTCCTAATCTGGAACGAAGGTTTATAATAACCTATTAGAATCCTAACGGGTCTTTAATTAAGCTTAAGCTTAGGCCGGTTAGTTTCAAAGATACGGTTCGTACGCACGATTAAGCGATGACCGGATAGAATGTGATTTGCACCCAACAAGTGTGAAGACTTGTTTAATATGGGTATATTATACACATTCTGGATTTTGAGATAAAACCGATAAGGTTTGACCCGTTTCGGCTAATTTATGTAAACCAGTTACATAAACCGAACCGAACGCGTAATAAGCGTAACGGGTAATAATGAGAGCCATTTATAGTTTTCCTAAGTTAATATGCTCCAAATATGTTGTGACATCAGTAAGATATCATCTATTATGCCCGAAATGAATTTAAACACAATTATGCCCCCGTAGGGGTAGTTTGGTCATTTATAAGGTGATAAAAGAGTTTAAGTAATATCCTGAGTTACAGGTCTGATGTAATCAGCAAAGATAATCAATTTGATAAGTTATATCAGTAGGTTATTGGATATATGTGAAATTTATCAATTATAACCAAACTATGCACCGTAGGGGCATTTTGGTAATTTCACATAAGCCGAAAAGCTCAAAACTGAAGTCTGAGTTAAACAACTTTTCCTTACTATTAAAATATTGTAATTTACCTCAAATATCAGTAGGTATCACCCTTGTATGTTTAAAAATGGTTTTAGTACATACTATGCGTTAAAAACGCTAAATAAGGCGATTAGAAGCCGTTTCCGGGTTCTATATAGAAATCTGATATTTTTATTATTCCAGGAGGTTTAAAATAATTTATTTATCATATGTAATCAGTAGCAAAAGGTTTGGAGTCAATTAGATATGTAAAACTCATTTTATAGCCCGTAAGGGCAAAACCGACAATTACCGGATTAAGCCTACGATTATAAGTTATGCTCAGCCTAAAATTAATTAAAAATCTTCAAAAATCCCAAGATAATATATTACATTAGTGGATAATAAGTTTGATATCAAAAAGTAGGTGTAATTAGGCTATACGCTAATTACGCCGTTTAATCGCTAAAGAAGCTTCGAATTACGCTAATGAGCATAACTCTCAATCTACACCTCAAACGGATGTCAAACTTTGGGTGCAAGTTTATATATCAGTAATTAAAGTTTCTACTCTTTTACATTTTCAAAAATCACGTTTTAAGGTGAAAAGGGCAAAATGGTCAACATATGAGCAACTAACGGAATCATGCATATTAATTGGATAACTAATGATCCGATGTGTATAATCACAGAGGGTTTTACTAGCATGTAACCTGGTCCAAATAAAGCTCTAGGTCATTTCTAAAACGTACCATAACGGGTCAGAACTGAAAGTCAAAGCAAAATTCAAATTATGCGACTTTCGGTTCCGAACCGGGTCTCTATTGAAAATTGTCGGGTTGAACATGTTTAGACATGTTTCTTACATTTATTACCAAGTTATATTGATGATCAAACAGGTTGTATGTGTTCTACATTGCTAATCATGCATAAATTAGAATTGAAGTATCATGTTGACTTTTTATTAACAAGTTTGACCCGACATTTGACCTAGTTAGAGTGGGAATCAGGGGGAACCCTTTTGAGGTTTTATTACCCACATAATTACCAACTTATAACTACTTTTAATTCGACTAATCACTGGACCATTAGTGATTAATCATTAAGTCAACCGTTAATTACGACGGTTTGACTTTTAAGCTAAAACTAAGCTAAAACTTAACTAAGAAAGGTTAAGCAAACTTACCAAGGTCCTAAGCACGATTAGTGATCACTTGAGAGAAGTCTTGAGCTCCAGAAATGATCAGGAATGCCAGATAAGGTGTGAAGAATTTGGTTGCAACTTCATGGCTTTATATAGTGATCAAATCACCACAAAATGTTGACATCTAGGTCTACCACTGACCACAATTCATCCACAAGTGTCCCTAGTGCTCTAGGACTGTTTAGGGGTCGCCCACAATGTGAAAATATCTGTTTTGGGTCGATTAAGCGCGAATACAGGAGGCTGTTTAAAGTTTCTGCATCTGATGGTCTGACGCGGCCCGCGTAAAGTCTTGTGAACCTTTACGCGGCCCGCCTGAGGCCTGTTGTCAACTTTCACATTTTCAAGTTTTTGCATAATGTCCCTTGGCCTTTCGAAAGGGCAACTAAGCTTCTATTTTGCACTTTGAACCCTCCCTATTGACACATAAGGGCCTTAAGACATTTACCCACTTTGTTTAGTCCCCGGTTAACTTTATTGTCACCCGAACGGTCCAAACTTTCAACGTTGACGCTTTAACCCCTCGCATACGAATTTGATCATAACTTTCTCATACGATAACGAAACTTTATGAAATTTATATCGTGCATTCTAGTGAGCATAATTAACCGTTACAAAGCTTCGGGTGTGTCAAAAGGTCACTCAGAGGTATAACTTAAACATGTTGACAGATTTAACCCCTGTAGTTTGTTATCTCTCACTTTCTTTCATATTTAGCTTCGTATGATCCATGATTTATTCGTTTGAAGGTACGAGCATCATGTAGGGTTTGTCAACTGTTGACAGTTAGAACCCGTATATTCACATACTTTCCAGGTTTGTCAACTTTAGTCCTTTTTTAACATTCTTTCACACGTTCTAACATATGACACGTGTCAACACATTATAGGACGTGAATTTTCGAGGTGTTACATCCTCACCCCCTTAAAAGAAATCTCGACCTCGAGATTTACTGAAATAAATAAGGGTACTTTTCTTTCATCGTGGATTCAACCTCCCACCTGTATTCGGGACCTCTACGGGCATCCCATTTTACCTTTACAATAGGCACATGCTTTCTTTGAAGCTTTTTAACCTGTCGATCCTCGATCGACACAGGTTTTTCAACAAACTTTAAGCTCTCTTCTATATGCACATATGTATGCAGTATTACCAGTGATTCGTTAGCGAAACACTTTTTCAGATTGCAGATGTGGAACACATTGTGAATTCCACTGAGCTCTTCAGGTAAGTTTAACTTATAGCAACTGATCCGACACGTTCGATGACTTCGAACGGTCTTATGTATCTCGGTCTTAGCTTGCCTTTCTTACCAAATCGCATCACCCCCTTCCAGGGTGATACCTTAAGCAACACTTTGTCACCACCTTCAAAGTGAAAAGATTTCCACTTTGGATCTGCGTAGCTCTTCTGCCTATCTCGGGCAGCTTTGAGACGGTCACGAATCTGGACAATCTTGTCCGTCATTTCAAAGACTATCTCTGGTCCTGATAATTGGACATCTCCAACTTCTGCCCAACAAACTGGCGTTCTACACTTTCTACCGTATAATGCCTCAAAAGGCGCAGCCTTAATGCTGGTATGGTAGCTATTGTTGTAGGAGAATTCGATTAACGGTAGGTTCTTATCCCAACTACCACCTAAATCGATCACACATGCGCGTAGCATGTCTTCCAACGTTTGAATAGTACGCTCACTCTGGCCGTCCGTCTGCGGATGGTAAGCCGTACTAAAATTCAAACGTGTGCCCAAAGATTGTTGGAAACTTTTCCAAAAATGTGACGTGTATCTAGTATCCCTGTCGGAGATAATAGACACAGGTATGCCATGTAAAGCTACAATCTTATCGACATACAACTGGGCTAACATGTCGGAGCTGTAAGTCTCCTTAATGGGCAGGAAATGTGCTGACATAGTCAGTCTGTCAACGATCACCCATATGGTATCATTTCCTTTCCTTGTCTTAGGTAACTTGGTGATAAAATCCATAGTTACCATCTCCCATTTCCGAGTGGGAAGTTCAGGCTGTTGTAGCAAACCTGACGGTTTCTGATGCTCGGCTTTGACTTTTTCACATGTCAAGCATTTAGCTACATAGGTGGCTACAGACTTCTTCAAGCCTATCCACCAATAATTTGCCCTTAGATCCTGGTACATCTTATCAGCTCCAGGATGAACGGAATATTTGGAACTATGGGCTTCCTGGAGGATAACATCCCGCAGTCCTCCATAAATTGGAACCCATATTCGTCCATTTAATCTTAGGATTCCATCCTTGCTAAGAGATAACTGCTCCTCAGTTACTCCTAGTTTCTCGTTAGGATAGTTAGTTTCCAACACATCTTCCTTCTGTGCAGCTAACAACCTTTCGTTTAAACTGTTCTTTATCTCAATGCTCTTGGCACTGATTCGGATGGGTTTCACCCTTTCCTTTCGACTCAAGGCATCAGCGACTACATTCGCCTTGCCGGGATGATATCTGATTTCACAATCATAATCATTTAAAGTCTCCATCCAACGGCGCTGCCTCATATTTAAATCCTTCTAATTAAATAGATGTTGAAGGCTCTTGTGATCAGAATAGATCACACACTTGATACCATACAAGTAATGCCTCCACAGTTTTAGTGTGAATACAACGGCACCCAACTCCAAGTCATGGGTGGTGTAATTCTTTTCATGCACCTTTAACTGTCTTGAAGCATAGGCAATAACCTTGCCTTTCTGCATAAGCGCACACCCCATGCCAGTGTGTGATGCATCGCAGTAAACTACGAATTCTTCGGTTCCTTCAGGCAATGTCAGTACAGGAGCATTGCTCAACTTCTGCTTCAGAATATCAAAGGATTCCTGCTGCTTAGGACCCCAGCCAAACTTAATCTTCTTGCGTGTCAGCGAAGTCAGGGGTGCAGCAATCCTTGAAAATTTTTCGATAAAACGCCTGTAGTATCCTGCTAAGCCTAGGAAGCTACGAATCTCCGTAGGCGACTTCAGCTCTTGCCAGTTCATAACTGCTTCAACCTTAGCGGGATCCACTTGGATACCACACTCGCTAACCACATGTCCAAGGAACTGGACTTCTCGAAGCCAAAATTCGCACTTTGAAAATTTGGCGTAGAGTTTCTCATGATGTAGAAGTTTAAGAATACAACGAAGGTGTTTCTCATGGTTAGCTTGGTTCTTAGAGTAAATGAGAATGTCGTCGATGAAAACGATGACGAACTTATCTAAGTATGGCTTGCAAACGCGATTCATGAGATCCATGAACACGGCCGGTGCATTAGTGAGCCCAAAAGGCATCACTAGGAACTCGTAATGACCATAACGAGTCCTAAATTCAGTTTTATGTACGTCTTCATCTATAACCTTCAGTTGGTGGTAGCCTGACCTCAAGTCAATCTTCGAGAAATAACTTGCCCCTTGTAGCTGATCGAACAGATCGTCGATTCTGGGCAATGGATACCTATTCTTTATCGTGACCTTATTAAGTTCACGATAATCGATGCACAGACTCATCGACCCATCCTTCTTCTTAACAAACAGGACAGGTGCTCCCCAAGGAGACGAACTAGGTTTTATGAAACCTTTAGCTAGCAATTCATCCGGTTGTGTTCTTAATTCCTTCATTTCCGTTGGTGCCAACCTATAGGGTGCTCTAGAAACTGGTGCTGCTCCGGGGATGATATCAATCCTGAATTCCACTTGCCTATCTGGTGGCAAACCAGGTAGTTCTTCCGGAAAAACTTCTGGGTATTCAGAAATGACGGGGATGTCTTCTATCTTCGGTTTAGGCTCATCAATAATCACTTGTGCCATGTAGATGACACAACCCTTCTTTAAACATTTTGAAGCCTTGAGCATAGTCACTTGCTCAGGCAGTCCATACTGGTATCTCCCCGAATGGTAAGTGATTCACCAGACGGAGTCTTTATTACTACTTGATTTCTATTGCAGACAATCTGGGCCTGGTTATGAGATAACCAGTCCATACCCAAAACTATGTCAAAACCGGCCAACTTAAAGGGAAGTAGAGACAGAGGAAAAGAGTGGTTCTTAATGGATATAACACATCCATCTAACACAGTTGAGACGGTTTCTATGGTGCCATCTGCTAACTCTACCTCATAATTTATACTCAAGGTTTTGACAGGTAAATTCAGCAATTTGCAAAACTTATGATTTACGAAAGACTTATCAGCGCCTGAATCAAAAAGTACTCTTGCATAGACATCATTTACAAGGAAAGTACCTGTGATCACATTGTCGTCTAGAACCGCTTCCTTTACGTCCATTCTGAAGACCCTAGCATTGGTCTTCTTGGCCTCTTCAGGCTTCTTGGCGTATTTAGGGTAGTTGGTTTTAATGTGCCCTTTCTCATTGCAACTGTAGCAAGTTGCATCCTTCAGCTTTTTGCAATCCAAGGTCTTGTGGTCCTTGGACTTGCATATACCACAAGCAAAAGTTTTTGAATGAGTCTGCGAGTTCGACTCTAACCTGCACTTCCCAAAGTGTTGTTTCTTGCAAATCTTGCACTTGGGCTTCTCACCAGAATGATGCCCATCTTTCCTTGACTCAGATCCTTTCTTGTTGTCACCGTTCCCACGGTGCTTCTTGTTCGACCTCCGTGAACTATCATCTTCACGTTTTCTCTTCTCAGCATCCTTATTCCTCAGCGATCTTTGCCTGACCGCATCCAAAGTAAGGGACAAAGATATGTCAGCTACAGATCTAAACGTAGCTGGCCGAGAAGCCTTCACGCTTGCCTTTATTTCCGGGGCTAAACCACCAATAAAACGAGCTATTCTCTTTGGTTCCGGGGTCACCAGATACGGAACCAACCGGGACATTGTGTTGAAGCTCGTGAGGTAAGCTTGACAGTCAAGGTTTGTCATAACCAATGATAGAAAATCAGACTCTATCTTCTCAACCTCATGCCGAGGGCAGTAATTTTCCCTGATGAGGGCAACAAATTGTTCCCAAGACATGTTGTACAATGGGATTTTCCCGGTGGCTTGAATCAGTGATCTCCACCAGGCTAAAGCTTCGCCTTTAAACGATTGGGACACAAACTTTACAATATCCCTCTCAGCGCACCCGCTGATATCCACTACCGCGTCCATCTCATCTAACCACGTTATGCAGTCAATGGCTCCTTTTCCCCATTGAAATCTCGGAGTTTACACGAAACAAAATATTTATAGGAGCAACCCTTGTTACGGGGTTCTTGATGTAATACAATCTGCTGAGATGGAACACTGTGGTGGTTTGTGGACTGACGATCGTCATCCACTTTCTTGGGTTCCTCCTTTTTGGAGGGAGGCTTGCTGTGAGCCTCAGATTGAGCTTTAGGCTTTGAGCGTGGTGTAGATAGGGTCCTACTCCGAGTCCCACTATATTCTTCATACTGCCGCTCTAAGGCCTTTGTAACTGCGTCGTCTACTAACGCTTTCAGTTCAGCACCCGTTAAAGTAATTTGGGCGTTATCATTATTCTCCACTGGGTGACTATTAATTTCATCCGAGTCAGCCATTTTAATTGAACTGTTACATAAAACAATGACAACAGTTTATTTAGGAGTTTATTATGGAATTGCCCCTTAGGGTAATTCATTAACCATGGTAAACAGAGACCATATTTGGTTAATTTATCAATCATATTTATTTAGGATTTCTATTATAATTTATCCTTATTATAACAATAACAGTATATATATTATCACATAAGGCCTAGTCACATGGACAATTTAAATCATAAGCCATAATTTCAGAGAATCAAGGCATGAAGGTTTGAATCATAGTTCATTACCTTTTGCTGACAGGGAGTTATAGCTACCACTGTCTTTAGTCTCAGAGGACATTAACTATAGCCCGTAGGCATTTCCCTTCTAAGGGATATTTATAATATGATCATCTTGTAGAATGATATAAGCCATGATTTCAGAGAATCAAAGTATGAAGGTTTGAACATAATTCATTACCTTTTTCTGACAGGGAGTCATCGCTACCACTGTCTTTTGGCTCATATAGAAACGAGCAGGGCCCGTAGGCACCATATTTCCATGTATGGTAAAAATATGATCATCGTAATTGATGATCTGACCCATGATTCAGAGATCATTAAGTTGGGTTAGGAATCTGTGGAAAGATCCTTATATAAAAATGACGTGTGTGATTTTAACGAATCACATCTGCCAGGAGTGTTAACATGTTTTCAGATGTTAACTGGGATACGAATCTTTTAAACAGGTCTTACCATCATGGCCAGGTCTTCATAATGACACTCAGGCTAGGTTTCACTCTTAAGATTCTTATTCAACATTTAAATAGGCAGATTATTATTAAAAGGAATTATTTTGATTTATTTATTTCATGTAATATATTTATGCAGATAATAGCAAAATGAAATTTATAAACTTGCATTCCATTAATTTATTAAAAGGTTACACGTCGTCCTAAACGGGACTTCTTAAATAAACAAACTTACCCACGCAGGGGTTTAAGCAAGGACTTACCCACGCAGGGGCTTAACAACAAACATCATAATAGTCCACGCAGGGACTTACACAAATAACATAATAGTCCACGCAGGGACTTAAACAATAACATACCCTCGTAGGGGTTAACAGAAAGATAGACCCTTGCAGGGGTAAAACAAACAAACATACATACCCACGCAGGGGTTTATACTGCAAGACTGGCCCACGAAGGGGCTCAACAACAATTGGAAGGATTCAGTGGTCCTTCTTGCTCTTCCCTTTGATTAAGCTTGTCAATCCTTGGAAGAAGCTTTGTCTCTCCCTGCGGTCGCGGTGAAAGTCTCGCTCAACCTGATCCAGTCTCTGAAGAATTTCCTCCCGTTCTGGGGGAGAAAACTGTGGCGGCTGCGATTGCATCCGTATTATAGGCCTGGCAGGTATCTGGTACCCATGAGTTGGGTACCCTGCTCCCCAAGGAGCTCCATACGGTCCTTCAGGGTTAAAGGCGTTGTAATTGGCCGCTACCATGTATGGGTCGGCTTCAGCGTAACCGTAGTTGGTGTGAGCTGGTTGTTCAAACGGGTTGAACGCCATAGAACCCGTGTATGCTGGAATTGGGTTATCAAAACCCATTGGTGGCGGTTGCGGTGCAACTGGGTGCGAAGGCCCACCCATTTGTGGGTCTTCCTGAAGTGGCGGGTAATGGCTGCCACTTGATTGGCATGGGGAGCTAAAATGGAAATCCCCCGCTCGCGCAGACATACGTGCGCCTGTCCTCCTACGCCTCGGCGGTTGTGGAGGTGCCGGTTGAAATAGTAGCGGTGGAGGCGATGGCGTGACTGCCACAAACCGTGAATCCACAGAGGGATCCTGTTGCTGCTGTTGCTGCTGATGAGGCGACGAATGATGCGAGGGTGTGAAGTACCACTCGTGCTGGTTAAATCGCGCCATGTAACTGTCCGGACTATGGTAAGGTGATCCGTGAAAAGATGAACCATCTGAGATCTCAATAGGATGGTTCGGGGTTCCGGTTGCTGGCTCGACGGGATCCGTGTCCTCGTCCATATCCATAGCGTTGTCTCCCGAGAAGTGGTCCTCCGGTCCCAATGGGTTAAAACCCATTGGTTCTTGTATTAAATTTGCCGGGTTAAACCGGCCCCTAAAAACAGGTGTAGGGTCACCAAAGGAGTGGTGCGATAAAGATCGTTGTAAAGGTATGTAGGAGGGTTGTGGGTTGTTGGGCTCATACTCCGGCTGTGGCCCGTAAGGGTTATGAACAGGAGGTGTTGAACTGTGTGAGACCGACCGTCTAGCCGGCTCGAAAAGGTTCCTCCGGTTCTGTCGGGGATCGTCACTCTCGGTGGTGTAAGGACCTCGCACATGCGAAGGTCCTGCCTCGTTGTCATTGGGGGCGGTGATTGGCCCCTTGCCTCTTCCTCTTCGCCGAAAGAATCTTGGCGGCATTTTCAATCCTGTCAATATAACATGAGATAACAACAAAAATATATATAAAATAAAATAAAGGACAAAACAAAACAAAATAGAATTTGTCCTATGTTATATGTCTAGACTCGAAAGTTTAGAAATGTGCAATTGTGTCATTGAGATCAAACACAAAAGGCTAGTGTTTAATTCACTCAATGTTGGCTCTGATACCAACCTGTCACACCCCGGATTCCACGTGTCACCGGTGGGCCCGGTGAGGGAGTATCGTGACGTGGTTGACAACATAATAGTCAAACAACACAATATATAAATATGCATAGTGGAAGCAAATGAGAAATATAATTCAACTTTAATAATATTGTAATATCGTGTATCACAACAGTTGAATGTTTGTCCACAGAAGGATCAAAAATAAATAGTAGTTCAACAGACAATAGGCATCTTAAGCTTGCGAGACTCTTTATTGATGCTAAGGAGAAAATCCCAGCCAATTACGCTTAGTACCTGCATTTAATCTTTTTGGGAAAATACGTCAGTTTACACTGGTAAATACAATCAACTGACTCATTTTGGAAAATGATTAAAAATTGGTTTGGATGCACGTGGCATAAACATTTTATAACTTGGGAGAATTATTTAAATATATAATCTTGTGAACGAATTACATGTTCCTTATGCGTTCAGTAGCCCGGACGTACCGGGTTAAATATATAATCTTGTGAACGAATTACATGTTCCTTAGGGGTAGTTTGGTCATTTATAAGGTGATAAAAGAGTTTAAGTAATATCATGAGTTACATGTCTGATGTAATCAGCAAAGATAATCAATTTTCTAAGTTATATCAGTAGGTTATTGGATATATGTGAAATTTATCAATTATAACCAAACTATGCACCGTAGGGGCATTTTGGTAATTTCACATAAGCCGAAAAGCTCAAAACTGAAGTCTGAGTTAAACAACTTTTGCTTACTGTTAAAATATTGTAATTTACCTCAAATATCAGTAGGTATCACCCTTGTATGTTTAAAAATGGTTTTAGTACATACTATGCGTTAAAAACTCTAAATAAGGCGATTAGAAGCCGTTTCCGGGTTCTATATAGAAATCTGATATTTTTATTATTCCAAGAGGTTTAAAATAATTTATTTATGTTATGTAATCAGTAGCAAAAGGTTTGGAGTCAATTAGATATGTAAAACTCATTTTATAGCCCGTAAGGGCAAAACCGACAATTACCGGATTAAGCCTACGATTATAAGTTATGCTCAGCCTAAAATTAATTAAAAATCTTAAAAAATCCCAAGATAATATATTACATCAGTGGGTAATAAGTTTGATATCAAAAAGTAGTTGTAATTAGGCTATACGCTAATTACGCCGTTTAATCGCTAAAGAAGCTTCTAATTACGCTAATGAGCATAACTCTCAATCTACACCTCAAACTGATGTCAAACTTTGGGTGCAAGTTTATATATCAGTAATTAAAGTTTCTACTCTTTTACATTTTCAAAAATCACGTTTTAAGGTGAAAAGGGCATAATGGTCAACATATGAGCAATTAACGGAATCATGCATATTAATTGGATAACTAATGATCCGAGGTGTATAATCACAGAGGGTTATACTAGCATGTAACCTGGTCCAAATAAAGCTCTAGGGCATTTCTAAAACATACCATAACGGGTCAGAACTGAAAGTCAAAGCAAAATTCAAACTATGCGACTTTCGGTTCCGAACCGGGTCTCTACTGAAAATTGTTGGGTTTAACATGTTTAGACATGTTTCTTACATTTATTACCAAGTTATATTGATGATCAAACAGGTTGTATGTGTTCTACATTGCTAATCATGCATAAATTAGAATTTAAGTATCCTGTTGACTTTTTATTAACAAGTTTGACCCGACATTTGACCTAGTTAGAGTGGGAATCAGGGGGAACCCTTTTGAGGTTTTATTACCCACATAATTACCAACTTATAACTACTTTCAATTCGACTAATCACTGGACCATTAGTGATTAATCGTTAAGTCAACCGTTAATTACGACGGTTTGACTTTTAAGCTAAAACTAAGCTAAAACTTAACTAAAAAAGGTTAAGCAAACTTACCAAGGTCCTAAGCACGATTAGTGATCACTTAAGAGGAGTCTTGAGCTCCAGAAATGATCAGGAATGCCAGAGAAGGTGTGAAGAATTTGGTTGCAACTTCATGGCTTTATATAGTGATCAAATCACCACAAAATGTTGACATCTAGGTCTACCACTGACCACAATTCATCCACAAGTGTCCCTAGTGCTCTATGCCTGTTTAGGGGTCGCCCACAATGTGAAAATATCTATTTTGGGTCGATTAAGCACGAATACAGGAGGCTGTTTAAAGTTTCTGCATCTGATGGTCTGACGCGGCCCACGTAAAGTCTTGTTAACCTTTACGCGGCCCGCCTGAGGCCTGTTGTCAGCTTTCACATTTTCAAGTTTTTGCATAATGTCCCTTGGCCTTTCGAAAGGGCAACTAAGCTTCTATTTTGCACTTTGAACCCTCCCTATTGACATATAAGGGCCTTAAGACATTTACCCACTTTGTTTAGTTCCCGGTTAACTTTATTGTCACCCGAAAGGTCCAAACTTTCAACGTTGACGCTTTAACCCCTCGCATACGAATTTGATCATAACTTTCTCATACGATAACGAAACTTTATGAAATTTATATCGTGCATTCTAGTGAGCATAATTAACCGTTACAAAGCTTCGGGTGTGTCAAAAGGTCACTCAGAGGTATAACTTAAACATGTTGACACATTTAACCCCTGTAATTTGTAATCTCTCACTTTCTTTCATATTTAGCTTCGTATGATCCATGATTTATTCGTTTGAAGGTACGAGCATCATGTAGGGTTAATGTACAATATATTTATTCACTGTTGACAGTTAGAACCCGTATATTCACATACTTTCCAGGTTTGTCAACTTTAGTCCTTTTATAACATTCTTTCACACGTTCAAACATATGACACGTGTCAACACATTATAGGACGTGAATTTTCGAGGTGTTACACACGAACAAAAAATGTGTTCGATTATATGTTCGTGTTCATGTTCGTGTTCGGTTAAAGTTAAATGAACGAACACGAACATGCCTATGTTCGTGTTTGTTCGGTTCGTTTACAGGCCTAGGTTTTGTATACAAAATTTGTTACTACACTGTGAGTAGTAACATGACCACAAGTCGGGTTGACAGTATCGTGGGTGGTAATTAAAGTTAGAATTGGAAACAGATATAATTGCGAGATCGCCCTCAATACTGTAAAATGATAAAACCTATTTTGATTAAACTGGGATTCACTCACCGGTATTTCCCATTGACAAAATGTTTTTAAACGCGTTTCAGGTAACAAAATGTGAAAGCCAAATAGAAGCCAGCTGGACAGCACTGAAATCTTGGAAAATGTGGATATAAAAGTTACCTAAATAAAGAAAATGTTTTATTTAAATAAAATAGGGTTTATCCCTATAAACGTGTTTGTAATAGAAACTTGGGTTTTACCCATGTGTTTATTATTATAAAAAGAGTAAATTTCAAAGTTCGTCCTTTATGTATGTCTAAAATATCAAAGTATGTCCTTTGTCTTTAATATCTTCAAGAAACATACTTAATGTTTGAAAAACCATTCAAGTTATGTCCTTTACCCAAAACCTGGTTTGTTTTCCCAGTTAAGTCAGGTCATGTGAGAGGCACATGAGGGTATTAATGTCATTCTACCTACAAATTATATGCACTGTTATAAAAACCCTAAAACCTCACCATCTTCTTCTCCCCCTTTCAAAGATTCAGCTGCACATACATATCTAACCCTAATCCCCTAAAACCTCACCATCTTCTTCTCCATCTTTCAAAGATTCAGCTGTACATTCAAATTCACCCTCAAATACGCAATCGTGCAAGAGAAAACAACAATGGTGCTATGTGAATGTGGGAAAAAAGCTGTAATTGTGACATCTTGGACTAATCGCAATCCTGGCCGTCGTTTCTATGCATGTCCTGATCAGGTATGCGATAATTAGGGTTTTGTAATTGATTTGTACCTGAAATTGAAACTTGTTCTGTCTGTGTTAATTAGGGCTCGGATTGTCGATTCATTGGTTGGGTTGATACAAGGTGTCAAAGGTGTGTTGACATCATACCTGGACTGCTTAGGGGAAAGAACCATGCTGAAGAACAGAAGAACAAGCTTGAGGTCAGAGTCAAAGAAAGTGAAGAAGAGGTTATGAAACTGAAGAAGTGGTTGATTATCAGTTGGATATGTTTCATTTGTTATATAGTGTATTTCTAGTGTAATTTTGGTCTGTAACTGCTGGTATCTAATGTAATTTTGACATCATGTAATGAAAATTGTGGTATATTGTTGTTAGAAATTGTGCAATAAGCTTTGTAAATTTCTGACATGTCCGAAACACCTGACAGTGTGCAACAAGCTTTGTAAATCTCTGACAATGTGCATTAAGCTTTGTAAATAAACCACATTGTGCATAACCAACTAAGATATCATACCAAACACTTCATAATCCATAACACTTCATAAGTTAAACCTGTTCAAAAGACTGACCCATTCCATGTTCAACCTAATACATTAGTACATAACCACTAAAAGTTTTCAAAAGACATAAACTAACCCTTAAACATGTTCAAGACCAAAAGACACAACCCTAAACCATAAAGACAACCCTAAACAGTACCATCCCCTTTGCAAGTCCTTGAGTTATGTCCCACATGTCCACACTTGCCACATTTTCCCTTGGTGTGTTTCTTGGACAGCCTTCCACTCTGAGTCATTTCCTCCACCTCTAATGCAGACCTTTTCCTTGCCTTCTTGGGTCTGCCCACCTGCTTATGATGATTTGGTGGTGTAAGGGTGGTAGGGACTTGAGATTTGACCCATAAAGACCTTCCATTGATAGGGTTAACCTTGTAAGCATAAACCTGCTTCCACCTAGCCATTGTGTAGATGGGATTACACCAACTCTCTAATGAACCCACCCTTCTACCATTAGTAGCCATGTTCCATATTGCTGCAACAGCATGCCTACATGGCATTCCTGTAAATTAAATGGATTAGCACAGGTTTGCAAGCACATGTCCAGTTAGCCAAACAAGTAAACAATACAACAAAAGTACCTGTGATCTCCCAAGCTCTGCAAGCACATGTCCTGTTAGCCAAATCCACAACCCTTGCATGATTTGGTTTACCACTTACTGAAAACATATCCCCTCCATTCCACTGTACATGATAAAATGCAGCATCTTTTTTTATTGTCTTCAGCTTTAGGGCAGCAAAGGGTGTAAGCAGGCCTTCAGTTTTCTCTATAACCTTCAAAACTGTGACAATTCTTCTCATCAAGTACTCTCTAATGTATTCAAGGGCAGCAATAATGGGCTTGTCTCTACCATCCAAGATCTTGCCATTATAAACCTCACACATGTTGTTCAATAACACATCAGATATTGCCCTGCCTGTGGACAGTTAGAACAGTTTGGTCACTAACACTTCTAGACAATAAATTATGCAAGACAGTTAGAACAGTTTACAACATACCATAGAAATATGACCTAGACCAATGCAGTGGTGGGATTTTGGACAACCAAAGGTGGGCCTCCTTGTTGAATGCCTTCACTTCATCCATTGCAATCTGAAATTCAGGGACAGTTGTTGCACATGCACACTTCCAAAGCATGTCCTTGTACAGATTCCCTCTAAAAGTGACTTTCATATTCTCATGAATATGCCTCAAACAGTATATGTGTTCAGCATTGGGATACAACCTGTTAACAGCTTGAAGTATACCCTGTTCAATTCAAGAAGTTAGTATATAAGTTGATACAAATGCAAAGTATACAGCATTACTAAACATACCTTCTGTCTATCAGATACAAATGTGAAGTTTGAGTTTCTGTGCAGATCCAGATCTTCTCCTAACAGTTCTAGAAACCAAGTCCAGGAGTTGATGTTTTCAGCCTCTACAATTGCATAGCATACAGGGTATATTCCATTGTTAGGGTCTATACCCACAGCACTGAGTATTTGACCTGGGAATGGTCCCTTCATGAATGCACCATCCAGACCCAACAGATCCCTCCCAATGGCCTTAAAACCCTGTTTTAAGGCACCCAAACATACATATATCCTTTTAAACTTTCTAGTTGTTTCCCTGTGATCAGAAGGTGGTTCAACCTCTAACCTAACAGTAGAACCTGGATTCTTATCTCTCAGCTCAGGAGGATGTGTTAACCTACCACCATGATGAATCCGAAAGGAGAAAAGATTAGGGAATCCGTCTGCATTATTCAACAATTTCGAACTTGATCAGTAACGTATTGTGGAAAATTATAAGTTTATAGAAAGAAATCTAGGATTCATTACCGTATAGCTGAATCACTTGATCGTTATCAAGTCCTTCTCGTATGTACCAGGTCTCCGATTGAGACATGGTTCTGCTTCGTCGTTGAAATCGTCTTTGCAATCGGTGAACAAACCTAAGGGACGAGTTGAGCAATTGGGGAAACAATGGTGGGTGAAATTTGGGTTTAGGGTTTTTAAAAGATATGGACTGTAATTGATAGGTGGTAGGTAGAATGACATTAATACCCTCATGTGCCTCTCACATGACCTGACTTAACTGGGAAAACAAACCAGGTTTTGGGTAAAGGACATAACCTGAATGGTTTTTCAAACATTAAGTATGTTTCTTGAAGATATTAAAGACAAATGACATACTTTGATATTTTAGACATACATAAAGGACGAACTTTGAAATTTACTCTTATAAAAATGTGGTATTTTACTCTGATAAAATATTTCCTAACTACGATCCTAATGTAAATTCCGCTACCAAAATGACAAAACCACTGATACCACTATATGCATGAAGCACTCCTAGATCGTGAATTGAGTGTGATTCGATACACATTTGCTGCATTTAAGGGAACATAGTAAGTAAACAATTAGATCAACTAAAAACATCTATATATATGCCCAAAATATTTAATTATATAATGTTTTCCTGGTAGAGAAGTATTTTACCGATCAAAAACTGGGGTTTACACATACAAAGCTATCTTCAAAGGTCAGTATGTAGCATCAAACGGAATCAATGCATTTGTGGATGTGCTCAGCCTTGAAGAGAAAAAGAGGGATAGAAAATCATCACCATACAGACTCTTCTTGTTTAGCACAATGTTGGTATGTCTCTGAATTTAGAACAATATGATTTAGCATTTACATGTTTATCTAAACATTTTCGCATTTGATATCAAATAAAACAATGCATATTTAGTGATTTCGCATACTAATATAAGCAAATCTCATGTAAACAGTTCAGACATTTCGCATGCACAAAATAACATTTCGCATGAACAATTAAGCATTTCGCATGTCCAACAAAAAATGCATACTCAGAGATTTCGCATACAAATATAAGCAATTCGCATGTGAAATATTTTCAGGGAAAAATTACAAGTTTTGTCATTTATCTTTAGGGTACTTTACAGGCGGTGTCCTTTTTTTCAAAACTTTACAGGCGGTGTCCTTTATAGGGAATTTTGTTACAAGTTTTGTCCTTTGAGCCTAACCTAGTTAGATTTTTTTGTTAAATCTGATTACCCAAGGGTATTTTAGTCTTTTTACTTATTTAAAGGACAAAACTTGTAATTTATTCTTTAAAAAATATTTAAAAAAAATATATTATATATTTTGAAGACACTTTGTTCACCGTTGGATTTAGATAGATGACTTGCAGCAGCATTTATCACCGACGCTCCACCAATTCAATCCCCTCTTCACTCTATTTTCCACTGTCTTTCATCACAATCTCTACCTGCAATAAACATTACAAACAACCCCCTTTCATTTCACACCAAAAAGATTCAAATCTCATCCAAAGATCCCATCTTTAGTGTTCTCTGTTCATGGCCTTTTGATCTTTGTCTGCTACTCTAGGTGAGCATCTTTGGGTCTTTTAGTACTTCATATCTTAATAATGTGTGATTTGTTATAATGGGTTTATTCTGTTCATGTGTAACTTGAATCTTACTGATAGAACATTGGATCTGTTCATAAGTTTGAAGATCTAGTTGTGCAACCCACCACCAAACCCTCGCCACAACCTCCCACCTGAAACCCCAGCCGACTTCCCACCGGAAACCCTCGTCGCACCTGAACCCCCCGCCAAACCTGAAACCCCCTACTTACTTCCGCACCTAAACCCTTCTGTCTCTTCTCACATTTCTCTCCCACTGGTGAAATCAACACAAAACCCTATTTGTTCATGGTGAATCAACAAATCACAAAACTCACATATCTAAGAATGGATCCAGAACTGAGATCGAAGTGGAGAAGGAGCCGAGCCGAAGTTGGGCGTGGTTTAACCGAAGATCTAGTTGCTCTGACAGGTGCTGTTAGGGTCCAGCCAGAAGATGACGTAAGGGGTGAGATCTCCGTTTCGCCAGTTGACGTTTTTCAGGTGTTTGGCGGAGACGATGGTGATTTCGAGGTCTAGGGGTCTGGGTGGGGGGCGGTGGGAAGCGGTGGTTGCCATGGTGGTGAACCGGCGGATGGATAGTGGTGAGAGAGTGTGGTAGAGAGAGGGGTAGAGAGTTGTAGAGAGAGAGGCAGAGAGAGAGTTCTATAGAGAGAGGAAGAGAGTTTGATATATAATCTAATAATAATAATAATAATAATAATAATAATAATAATAATAATAAAGAGGTAAAAAGACTAAAATACCCTTGGGTAATCAGATTTAACAAAAAAATCTAACTAGGTTAGGCTCAAAGGACAAAACTTGCAACAAAATTCCCTATAAAGGACACCGCCTGTAAAGTTTTGAAAAAAAGGACACCGCCTGTAAAGTACCCTAAAGATAAAGGACAAAACTTGTAATTTTTCCTATTTTCAGACATTGCGCATAAAACAATCAAGTATTTCGCATGTACAACATTTTGCATGTAATAATTTCGCATGTATAATTACCTTGTAATACATTACTTAACATTTCTTGTAATTACTTAACATACAGCTGGATGCCATGTACAAGGGTGGTTACACTGACAACCAACATCTAAACGTATTTACCTCAAATTTTGAAGACATATTACTGTAATATATGGTAAAAAAAACTTGAGTCAATTGACCTCGTGTTTATTCCGGTACTTCAAGGTGACCACTTCTATGTCTTGTGCTTCCACATGAAAACCAGCAAAATTGAGTTGATTGACAATTCAGCAATTAAATAAGATTTTGAGGAAATATACAAAGGGCTTCCATACACACTGTTAATACCAAACTTCTTCATATACATGTTATATTTATGTAAAACTACTGACACAATGTTGTTATATTACAGAGAAGGGTACTGGTTTTATACCTACAAAAGGCCATAAAACCAACACCAGCTATCAAAG
Organism: Helianthus tuberosus; assembly: GCA_030545235.1. Lineage (NCBI taxonomy): Eukaryota > Viridiplantae > Streptophyta > Magnoliopsida > Asterales > Asteraceae > Helianthus > Helianthus tuberosus. The sequence continues at coordinate 46,204,851 of CM060442.1, forward strand.
CACTTGAAAAATCAAATATAGAAAGAAAAGAGATGGAATGGAGAACACTTACTAACGGTATAGATTGTGGGGTGTTTACAATGCGTCATATGGAAACATACAAGGGGAAAACACCGTGGTTGTCTAGGTTTATGAATGAAGATGAAGTAAACAATAGACAGAATTCACAACTTCATCTCCTGAGACACGGATATCTCAGTAAGATCATTCTATCCGAGTACAATGTGGAGCGTCAACGAATAATTAAAGAGACAATTGCTTTCAATAAAAGGCCGGACAAAGAAAGGTATATCAAATATTTGGATAAAAAAATCCCATTGAGGTTGAAAGCATACTTTAGAAGGCCAAAATAGACTTGTTTGATGTTGATTTGTTGTTGGATTATTGTACTTGTTTCATTACATGTATGTTTTCAAAATCACATGTTTGAAGTATAAAATCGTATGTTTGACATTGGATTATTTATAATATGCAAAATATGGAAAATAAACATGCGAAAATGAATCCCATGAAAATAACACAACATGTGAATTATATGGAACATATAAAACTTGAATGTTTTACTAAATAAAACACTAGAACAGAAAACTACAAATATACAAAATCAACAACGCCATTCAAAAGATGAAAGGAACTTCATTTTCATGTCCATCGAGCATCTTAAGATAGTTATTGCAATCGCCAACTCTTTCAATTGCTTCTCATCCCTCTCATCCAGATCAACCATGAACATAACAGCAATTTCTCGAAGACTACTCACTTGAATCTGAGAGAGCAAGTTCATAATGTCTTGTCTTCTCTTCATGTTTTCTGTTAAACGAGAAATATTGGTTTCCAGCATCTCATAACATGATCGATCCTCTTGAATTTGTTCCTGAATCCTTTTTCTCAAAGCCTGTTTGATACTTGAGTCAGAAGAGGATGTTGGGAGGGCTGCCATTTTTTATAAGATAAGAAATAAATGGTTTGAGATTGTGATATAAAGAGAAACTTTATATTAAAGACAAAAAACACTGTAAAATTATTGATATGTATTATTGATATCAATTATTGAACTGAATTATAGAACACTCTATGCGAAATTACATGTCATTACTTTTATAGCGTGCGAAATGTTGTATTTAAACATGCGAAATTGACCTTTTGATCAATAAAACATGCGAAACCACACTAGTAAACTATCTAAAAACATCTTAAGACTTTATAATGTGAGAAATGTTGAACTCAAACATGCGAAGTTAACCTTTTGATCCAATGTTTTATACATGCAATTTATCGATATAATATACATGCGAAACCGGTATTATGAAAATTCAACATATGCGATTTGTTAAAATCACCAAATACGAGTTGAAACATCTTAAAATTCAATCTCATTGCAATCTAATAACAGTAAAAACCTTCAAATCAAATATAAATGATGTTCCTCAACCGTAACCCTCTGATAACAACCCAGAATAAACATCCTAAATGACGAATTCAACATTTTCGGAATCGACATATGTGTTTCGTCTGATACGAATCAATCAAACCCTACTATCGAACTGATATGAATCATAATTACAGAGATGGTTGTGTAACGAACTCGTGATCTGCTTGCTTGTTGACGGAATTCCCCAATTAGCCCACGCATAATTGAACGGAATGTCTGATATACCCTTATCTAATAAAAATGAATCAAGGACACGTGTATGGTTGTGGGCATCGCGTACGTAATGTAGGATTAGGGGATTTGTATTCTACACTTCCTCTATATATAGTGGAGGGTTCAAATGAGAATTAATTTTTTGTAAGAAGAAAAAAAACTTTCAACCAATAAGAATGCTTCATTTTACTTATTTAATATTTGCATTTAATTTTAATATAAGAGTATATTTGTAAACTTACATAGATCATTAATTTCTAGTTTTCCTATTTAATAACTAACTATATTAAATTTGTAACTTATTTTCAAAATATATATTTTTTTCAAAAAAAAAATATTTTAGAGTGTAGGACAAATTATTAGGTCTGTAAGATAAATTGCGAGTTTTATAGGATAAATTTAAATATGTGTAGGATAACTTTTTATGTGTGTAGTAAAAAAAATAGTGTAGAGAATAATATTTTTATGAGTAATTAATTACTTAAAAATAGTAACAAATGAGATAAAAAAATATTACTTAATATTTTACAATTGTACCATTTGTTCCTTTTGCTCTCAATTAAATTTTCTTTTTAAATGAACCGACCCCTATATATATATAGTGTGAGGTTTATTGGGGAACACTAAAAAAGTGGGGAACAGTGGGGAACCGACTCAAATGAACTCCGATTGGACTCATTCCAACGGCGTTGGAACCGGCTCGTCGAACACTAACTAGGATCTCTTAACCCTAACCCCTAAACCCTAAATATATTAGGGTTTGGCTTTTAGGGTTTAGCTTTAGGGTTTAGCTTTAAGGTTTAGCTTTAGGGTTTAGCTTTAGGTTTAGCCTTTTGGGTTTAGCTTTTAGGGTTTATAGTTTAGATTTTACGGTTTAGCTTAGGTTTTAGCCTTATTTTTTAGCTTTAGGGTTTAGAGTTTAGGATTTAGGGTTAAGAGATCTTAGTTAGGGTTCGACGAGCCGGTTCCAACGCCGCTGGAATTAGTTCAATCAGAGTTCGTTTGAGTCGGTTCCCCATTGTTCCCCACTTTTTTAGTGTTCCCCAATGAACCTTCCCCTATATATATATATATATATATATATATATATATATATATATATAGGAACGAGATCAGGAGAAAACGCCCAAAAGTGTGAGAACGCATCCTGGCCCAACACATGGCGCGGGACATGATTAGGGCCTGAGGGGTTTTTTTTTTGTCTTTTTAGTATTCTTCTCCTTTCCCGATTTTCGCGTTTGACATGCTGCTTTATTTTTTGCGTTCAAGATAATTTTGGCGTTATCTAGAATCATTAATTACTTGGCGTTTTACTGTGTTTCTCAGATTTCTTCTCGTTGAATTAATTCTTTTTGTGTCACATAGTTAATTCTTTTGGCGTTATGGCTTTTTCTATGTCATTTTTTGGCGTTTTGGGTTTTTTTTTGTTAATAATTGATATTATCATAGATTAATAATTTATAAAATTACAATAATACGAAATCAAAATAAACTAATAGTCTTCCGTGGGTGGGATTACATCAGAGATGTACATATCGCTTTGTTCATCACTTTCTTCAGATTCATCATCATCAATTTTTAGATTTGCGTATAACGCCATTAGCTCGTCTCTTCTTTGCTGCAGCATATTCTTGAATATCACTGCATCCTTGGATTTTGGATCGTTTGAAGGTGCTAAATCACAGAGTTGTTCAATGATAGATAGCAACCAAGTCTTCAACATTTCTTCCATTGGCAATGAATATTGCACCCCGTTTTTATAAGTCACTTCAAGCGTTCCTTCTTCCTCATGCATCACTCAATTGCTAAGTTTTGGTAAAGGAGTATCGTCAATATCATAATCATCTTCTGCCGGAAATTTTATCTTCAGTCTTTTTATTACAGTTCGTGTTTTTTCACAATCGTTGGCCATTGGAATCCCAAGGGCCAGGATATCCCTCTGAACCCCTTCATTCATTCCAAACATGTCTTTGATTGTCCTTACCTTTACCCTTCTCCTATCAGAAAACTTTATGATGAATCGTTTCTCTTTCCTTTCAAAACTCCATGCAATAACCTTAGCCATTTTTAAAGTTTTTGGCGTTTTGGACAATATGTGGCGTTTTAGTCAATGTTTTTGGCGTGTTTGAGCTTGTGTTCTCATGGTCTTCTTTTATATTGACTTTTTTTTCCTGCGCATGACAGGTAATTATGGCGTATTGAAAAAAAATAAATAAATTTAATTCCCCAAGTATTTTGCTTTCAATATAATAAATGTTAGTAATTATGTTTTTCGTCATTTCATTTTACTGTTTTTGCAGTTACCGTGTTTTGTTTTCAGACTCAACTGTTAATATGGTGTAACACGTCTAATCTTGACGGCTGTAATTATGACGTTTTGTTTTCTAATGGCGTTTAGATAACGATTGGATTTTTTTTTGTTTTATATTCTTTGCACATTGTTTCACACGCTTTTTTTATAATAGTAGTTATTCAAAGTAATTTTATTATAGTTTGGTAGTTTTTTGGGGGCGTTTTTATGGTATGATGGCGTTTTACAAGCATTTGCTCATTTTGGCGTTTTATTATATTTTTATTATAGTATTAATGTACTTTTGTTGTTTATTAACTGAAATTACAAAACAAACAACAGATAAAGAAAATAAAAAAAACAAAATAGAAGCAATTTATGATCTAAATCTTCAGTGTCATCAGTCTCTTTTTTCTTTTGGAACTACAAGAACTGTCACAAATAAATGGTGTTTTGGGTTTGGCGTGGTTTATTTTCTTTGTTCATGTGTTCAAGTGTCTTTGTGGATGTTGGAGACATAGATCAACCCTTTGTGGGTGGATGCTATCTGCCCGCCGTCTTCATTATAATCATCGAGGCCAAAGTAGCATTTACACTGGTATAGGTCTCTTCTAATCATCCAAACCTTCTTCAAGAACAAAGATGACAGAATGACATATGGGTGTCATCAGTCCCTCTTTTTTGAATTTTATCCATCTCATGCAGCAAAATCTTAGTACACTCACTCACGTAACAAATCATTTAGCGAAACTTCATGCAGAACATTACTGAGTATCAAAGAAAAGATGTTTGCCATCGTTGTATTTTTTGGCGTTTTACATTGAGTTGTATTTTTTTAAGAACCCCTGTGTTTTTTGTGTATTTTTTTTTTTTGTGTGATAAACGGAAGGTGGTGAGACGTTTCTATTTATAGAATTTTTTTGGCGCGTAGTTTAGGCGGGATATTATTTTTATAACAAATAATGTAATTAACATTTATCCGGATGTAAGGTTTGGCGTTATATATTATGTCGTTTCATATTTTGTGGCGTTTTGTAGCCAGAGAGCTTAAATAAAAACACAGAAAAAATACGCAGTGATAAAATTGGCATTTCGTATTTATTTGGCGTTTTATTTTTCAATGGCGTTTTATGTGAGAAATGATGTTTTTCCTTTTTACCCTTAGTGAAGCGCGTCCACGTAATAAAATTGATGTTATTTACGAAAACGCCACCTCGCCAATCTAGTCCATAGATTGTTTTGATCGGACGATTCATAAGCCTTCTCACCGTTCTCACACTTTCTACCGTTTTCTCTAAATCCCGGCCCTATATATATATATATATATATATGGGGTGAGGTTATTGTAAAAAAAAGTGTTTTTTGTGAGAATGGTAAGAAAGAATCTAAACCATTAGGTAGCGTTTGGTATGAAGGAATAGAAGGCGGAATAGAATGAATCATTCTATTGGAATGAAAAGAAACATGTTTGGTTGTCAAGTGGTAATGGAATAAAGCATTCCACAAGGAATGTAAACCTTCCAAATATAATAATTTTCATTCCTTGGTAGGGTGGTGTTTTTTTTTTCATTCCTTCAAGGAATGGAAAGATATATTATTATTATTATTATTATTATTATTATTATCAATAGTTTTATTATTATTTTTTTACCATTATTATTATTATTATTATTATTATTATTGGTTTTAATAACTCACGAGCGAGCGACACCACTACTGCCATAGCTGCCGCCGTGACTACCATCGTCGCCGTCACCCACTTCCGCACCGCTGCCACCACCACCTCCACCACCACCTCCACCCCAGCTGTCTCCCGCCGCCACCCACCTCCACCCCAGTCGTCACCCACCTCCGCCGCTACCAACTGTCACCCACCATCCATACCTCCGCTCCCGCCGTCACTTGCCACCACCCCCAACACCACCGCGCCACAGCTGCCACCCACCCCCGCCTCCGCCGTCAGCCGTCACCCACCTCCACCACCGTCGCCGTCATCCACCACCGTCCCCGTCACCCGCCACCATTTTCGTCACCACCACCTACCTCTGCCCCCGCCACCACCCACCGCCGCCACCCACTGCCACCACCTCCGACCATCGCTACCATTGCCACCTATCACCACCCACCACTACCGACTACCGTCAATCATCACCGATTTTATTCCTTCGTTTATTCTTTCCTACCAAACAATACAAAGTAATGATTCATTTCATTCTCACGTGGTAACCAAACAAGACATGGAATGGTAATGATCCATTCCATTACATCGACCATTCCATTACCTCGTATATTCCATTCACCCGTCTATTCTATTACGTCATACCAAACAGACCCTTGGATCTTTAATCTAATGGTTGAGATCTTGATGACAATCTTGTAAATCGTGTAACAATTAAAATAATTAATTTTCTAGATTAAGAGTATAAAGGTAAAATTAACATTTTTAAATTTAGAAAGTCACATGTAATCCACAAGCAAGTTCCCCCCCTTCTTTTTTAAACGTCAATCACTTTTTATACGTAACTCTTTTTTTTTAAATTACACCATAATAACAAGTGTTTTTTTATCTTTAATACGAGTACCATATTGTTATACTTATGTAGAGAAAAAAATATATGTTTCGATTGGATGTTTTAGTCCATGGTGTTTTTTCTATGTTCATACAATGGTATTTTCATTGTATTGTGATTCAAGGCGTTGTGTTTTACAGTAAAAACACTATAGGGAAATATATGCAACTAATGCAGAAAACACAATTCAAAACTAACGATGTGCAAAAAAAGACACTACAACATAATATCTACAACATAACACCATATGCAACTAATCAAACTGTAGAAATGAAACAATTGGTATAAAAAACACCTTCAACTTCAATAGTATATATCAAAACACCATGTATATATAAAAACACCATGGAAGGATTACACATGGTGTCATTAAATAAACTTATATACTAAACGAAAATCACTCATGCAAAAAACACCACACACTGTAACATCAAAGGGGCAAAAACCATATTAATCAGAAAACTAATCAGATTGAAATTCAAAATTCGAATTCCTAAAATAACTACCTAAATCCGGTTACATTTATTTAATCCTAAAATAACTACCAAAATTCGGTTACATTAATTTAATCCTTAATTAGAATTATTAGTACAATTACCATTATATCCATGATCTAATAAAATGGATAGGGAAAGATATAATGGCTGATATTCTTTCTTACCCTTCTCACACTTATGGTCTTTTTACAGGATCCTCTACCTGTATATATATATATAGGGAGAAGATCATGCGAGAACCACCTCTTATTGCGAGAACCGCGAGAACCAATGTGAACACAACCAAAAATGCTTAAAAATAGCTAAAAATCACACAATTTTTTTTTAATATTTTTTATAAAA